>CM066036.1:528069033-530636970 GCA_033557465.1 Ichthyophis bannanicus | reverse complement strand
CCTTTTTGGAGTTCCACAGTGGCGGCTCCTCCGTAAAGATGCCGGACTCTTCAAAGAAAAAGAAAAAATCCTTGAAGCCAATCGAGGTTCCACCAGGAAAACCTGGTAAGATCCCACGGAGGGACTCGGGTGACTCCAAGCAGCACCCCCTTAAGGTCTCTAAGAGGGAGTCCTCGGCTGACGGTGACTGTGTGAGGCTCCCGAAGCTGTGATCCTCATCAAGGATGCACTCGCAAGAGTGCTGACTTTATCCTGAGACCCTCAGTGCCCATGCCGAAAAGTGCAGAGCCTCATGGTATTGAGTCCAGGATGGCAGCCCTGGAGTAGGATATCTCCGCCATCCTGGCCTTGCAGCAGGCAACGTCGTGTTTGCTTGTATCATCTGCCCTGACAACCGGGCACCTGACTGTGGGGGAGTCCCCGGGCATCGAGCCAGGCCTCGAGTGCCACCAGCCTCGGTCGAGTCCTCAGCACCAATCGAAGTCCTGGTCCAAATCTTCGAGTGTCCGGTCCTCCCCTGCCAGTTTCCGGTAGTCCGACCTGAGACCCATCGGGGGACCCTGGTTTCTCGGACCTGGTCTCTAGGCACGAGAACCCCAAGCCTCAGAATCCTCGATGCCCTCGGGCTCCGCCTGGGAGACCGACTTAGAGGCCTTCCCCGAGACCTCTCGACACTGAGACGTCCCCTCAGAGCTGCCTCCTCCAGAACAGCGCTGCCCCCCACCTGATGACATGCCTTTCCACGACTTCGTACGGGACATGGCCCAGGCCCCCTCGGTCCTCACCGAGTCAGAGGACCACCTGTACACTGAAGAACTGGAGATTCTCCAGTATGAGTCCCCATCAAAGGGGACTCTCATGGTGCTGGTGCAGCCCATCCTCGAGCGCCTTCTCCTGTGAATATGGGAGATCCCTGGCCTCTGTGCTGGTGGTCAGCTGGCACCTCAACACCACTGACCGCATCAAGAAGGGCCTGGGCTTCTAAAAATCCCAACTCCCGCATAACTCCATGGTCATGGAGTCCTCGATGCAAAGCTCAGGAGCCAGAACCATACTCTTCTGTCCCCCTGGGCAGTGAAGCCAGAGCCCTCGATGCCCTCGGGCATAAGTGCTTCCAAGGATCATTGCTGGGCTGCTGGATACAAGCCTATGAGTTGTACATAGGTATGTACCTCAAGGGCCTTATCCAAGAGCTGGCCGACATTTTTTTCTGTGGCCCTCGCTGGAGAACCCCTTCAGAGGTTCTAAGCCCTGACCACTGGGTTCTGGAACTGCTCAAAGTTCCTCTCATGCGCTGCCTACGATAGCTTTGAATCTGCAGCAAGAGTAGCAGCAGCGGGCATCGGGGCCTGGCGTCAGGCCTGGTTACAATCCTCTGACCTTGAGCAATGGGTGCAAGAAAAATTGCTGGATGTCCCCTGCACCGAGGAAAACTTGTTTGGCAAGTCCATGGTCGACAAAGCGTCCCAGACAGAGACAGAGGTCATAACCAGGCAAAGTCTCTCGAGGAAACCTCGACCCTTCCCTTCCCTGGAAGAAGCCGTCAGGAAAGAGACCACCCTTCCTGAGGAAGAAGGGGCTTTTCTACCAGGTCTGTTACCAGCCCTTCTTGGGGTAACAGCAACAGGGCTCCCAGCCCAAGAACCAGGGCCATGGGCCAAGGAAGCCCAAGGCACTAGCTCTCACCCAGCCTGGGGGGAGCTTTTGACTCTCCAGGCAGGGCTTCCTCTCCCCCGGGAGACCCTCCCCAGCCCATGGGGGCCGCCTGGCGTTTTTTGCCCACAGGTGGGCTGGGGGGACCAGTGGGTCTTAGTCCTCCTTTACCACGTATATCTCCTCAGGTTCCAACAAATGCCTCCAGGGTTCTTCCCAGGAGAGCCGGTGAGGCCTCTCCTTCACCAGACCTTGCTCCTGTCGGAGCTAGAGGGTTTGTTCAGGGACAAGGCGGTAGAACCTGTCCCCAAACAATTGTGGGGAAAATGTTTCTACTCGAGGTACTTCCTTGTCCCCCAAAGAACTGGAGGCCTCAGCCCCATACTAGACCTGTGAAACTTGAACAAGTTTCTGTTGAGGGAGAAGTTCAAGATGCTCTCCCTTGGAACTCTGCTGCCCTACTTCCACCAGGGAGATTGGCTGTGCTCCTTAGACCTAAAGGGTGCATATACCCACATCCTAATCCACCCCTCCCACAGGTTTGTGGTGGAAGGAGAGCACTACCAGTACACAGAGTACTTCCATTCCGCTTGGCCTCCTTGCCCAGAGTATTTACATAGTGCCTGGCAGTCGTAGCCACCTAAGTGTGTATGCAAGGGGCCTTCATCTTCCCCTATCTGGGCAACTGGCTCAGCAGAGGAAGCACGGCTCTCAAGGCCAGCCATGCTGCATGGTGAACAATCTGCCTCTTGCAGCACCTGGGGTTCGTTATCAACTACCCCAAATCCCACCTCTCTCCAGCCCAAAACCTAGAGTTTATAGGTGCACAGCTGGACACATTGCAGGTCTTGCAGCTAGCGAGAGAGGTTCAGGCACCAGTCTTTCTCCGGTTGCTGGGCCACATGGCCTCAACAGTTCACATCATGCCCCTTGCTGGCTTGCACATGTGGGTGGCCCAGTGGTGCCTCCGCTCCCAGTGGATTCAAGCCACGGGCAGGTTACTCAAGAGGATCAGAGTCACTTGCCAACTGGTGGACTCCCTCAACTGGTGGCAGTCCCTACGCCACCTCCAGGAGGGGATGCCATTCCAAGCACCTACACCGCAGATGGTCCTAACCATGGACACCTCCCTTTTGGCTTGGGGAGCACACTGCAGAGACCTCTGCATGCAAGGCAGCTTGTCGCAAGAGGAGTTACTCCTGCAGATCAACCTCCTGAAACAGGGCCATTTTCCTAGCTCTCCAAGCATTCTGCTACCTCCTGTGCAACCGTCCTGTGCTGATCAGATGGACAACCAGGTTGCCATTTTCTATGTGAGCAAGCAAGGGGGCACAGGTTCATACTCCCTCTGCCAGGAAGTGGTAGCTCTCCTCGCCTTTGCGATAAGCCACGGAATGCTCTTATGAGCAGTATACTTTCCAGACCAGAACAACTGCTTGGTGGACAAGCTCAGCAGCGTCCTCCATCCACAAGAATGGCATCTGTCCCCCAAGGTGGTGCAGCGACTCTTCCGCCTCTGGGGCAGGACTGAGATGGATCTGCTTGCCTCCCTGGACAACACGCAGTTGCACCCAGAGAGAGTAACAGCGGTTGCCTTCCTAATCCTGTGGTCAGAAGGCCGCCTCTATGCCGTCCCACCAACTCCTCTGGTGGCCAAGACTCTTCAAAATTCAGAGCAAGCGGGCATCAGTGATCGCCCCCAGATGGGCCCGGCAACCCTGGTTCCATCTGCTGCTCTCCCTGTTGGTGGCGCTCCCAGTCCCAATGAGTCAGGGTCTAGACCCTCTGTCCCAGGAGGATGGCTCCCTCCTGCACTCCAACCCAGGGTTGCTTATGTTGATGGCGTGGCTGCTGAAAGGTTAGCCTTATCTCCCTTCAATTTTCCAGGAGAAGTTGAGGAGATCCTGTTGGCCTCCCGAAAAACCTCCACTAAATGGGCATACACCTTCAAATAGAGGAGATTCTCCATCTGGTGTGCAGAGAGAAGGGAGAACCCTTTCTCCTGCCACATGCAACTAGTGCTACAATATTTGCTGCACCTCTTGCATGCCGGCCTAAAGTCTAATTCGGTGAGGGTACACCTGAGTGCCATAGCCGCTCGCCATCACCCTGTAGAGGGAAAATCCCTCTCAAACCAGCCCCTGGTCTCCAGGTTCCTCTGGGGACTCCAACTATCGAAGCCCCCTCTCCACCCTCCGGCGGTGGAATGGGACCTTAATGTGGTGCTCTCCCAACTCACCAAGCTGCCGTTCGAGCTCCTAGCCACCTGCCTTTTGAGATACCTCGCCTGGAAAGTGTTTTTTCTGGTGACATCACGTCCGCTCGGAAAGTGAGCGAATTCCAGGCTTTGGTGGTGGATCCGTCCTATACAAGGTTCTGTAGGAACAGGGAACAGGGTAGTGCTCTGCACACATCTTAAATTACTCCCCAAGGTGGTATCCCCCGTCTACCTCAATCAGGAGGTGGTCTTCCCCACCTTCTTCCCACGGCCCCATGCCGGTAGGGAGAAACTTATCTTGCATATGCTAGACTGCATACGGGCCCTGTCCTTCTACCTGCAGAGGACCTGGGCCCATCGCAAAGCTCCTCAGCTCTTTGTATTATATGACTCCAGTAGACTGGGGCTCCCGGTAACAAAGCAGACTCTGTCCACGTGGGTGGCAGACTGCATTGTCCTCACCTACAAGCGAGCGGGCCTCTCCCTTGAGCATCAGATCACTGCACATCACGTGCGGGCCGTGGCTGCTTCGGTGGCCAACCTCCACTCAGAGCTGGTGCCGGAAATCTGCAGGGCCGCCACATGGTCTTCGATTCATATGTTTTTAGCTCATTACTGCCTGGAGAGCGAGTCCTGCAGGGATAGTGCCTTCAGGCAGGCAGTACTCCGTAATATTTTCGGGGTGTAGGCAACTCCTGCTCTCTGAACCTTCCGTGTTCAAGCTACCAGAGTGATAGTATCGCTGGACACTAGGGTCTTGCAGAGTTTCTCAGTGGGGACTCATCTTCTGCAACTCATGGCTACCCAATGGGTTGCCGATGGTATTGTCATAGTTTGGTTCTCAGCAGCCTGGAGCTAGGGAGTCCTATATGTGAGGACTGACTTCTGCTTGTTCCGGGAGAAAGCATAGTTCCTTATCGTTCCTCCAGTTCAGTCCTCTACTTCTGGGTTGTGCTCCTCCTCCTGCAGCTTGGAGACTGGGCATGTCAAATTCATGAATCACTGGATGTAGTCTGCTGGTGTCTCCCATCAGCCCCAGTGTGTCCAGTCTCCATGCAGCAGGAGGACATAGTGAGCCTAGGTACTGGGCTCACTTGAGGAACAGATAAGGAGCAATAGTATAGCTTAGAGTACTCTAAATTTTCATTTTAATTGGGTGGTTTTACCTTTTAATTTTTAGTGTGACACTGTTTCTTTAAAAAAAAAAATAATCAAGAGAAGTAAGGCTTGCCTTCGGTGCCGGTTCCTGTCTGCCTCCTTTCTGCGGGGCTGTGGGCTCAGAACTTCAGATCTCTCTTCCTAGACGGGACAGAGGAGAGCTCTGTGACAGGAACACTGGGAGATTCTGCGGCTGCTCAGACAGCGGGGATCTGACCTGCAGCGGCGGCACATTGACGGGAGGCTCGTCCGGCGGTTCTCTTCTCAGCATGGAGATCAATAGAACCGCGCAGGCTGGAGCCCTGTCGAAGATCGGTGAGTTAGTTTAAATTTTCTAGTACTGCCTGTTTGTTCAAGGTCTTCCTTTTTTCAGCAGGCTGAGTCCGGGCAGTAAAACTGCCGGCTTCTCTGCCTCGTGTTTGGTGCCCTTTTTTCTTTTTGCAGTAGCAACGGACATTTTGTTTGCACGGCAGCCGTGTGGCATGAGCTCCGGTGGGGCCTCTACGCTGCAGTACCACCCCGGGAGGGAGGCTCGATCTCCAGGCGACTGGGGGGCTGCCTCCCTTGGTTTATAAGGGGTTCGGTGCACTTTGGCGTTTTGAATACCCTCGGGCACTTTGAGAAGTTGTCGAGGTGATTGCAGTGAGGCCCTGGGGGGCAGGTAACTCATAATCATATCACAAGTACGTGGAGCCGGGAGTTTCAGGGCTTTCTTCTGGCTTCCTAGTACTTGCCGTCCCGGTAAGGTATATTTAAAAAAAAAAAAAAAAAAAAAAGGGGAAATAAGACTCTCCTTCTTGGTAGCCCCAGGGGTGAGCCGGCCTACGAATGGCGTCACAGCCTCAGTGTGTGGTCTGCGGCACACGCAGGGGGACTGTAGCGGATTCTGGAATTTGCAGAGGTTGCGCTACAGTGTCCACTGATGTGGAGCAGCAGATGGAGGCTAAGGCTAGCCCTGCTCTGCAGCTGGCGGCGGTGACACCTGACGGGGAGGACCTGGGGGCCTCTACCTCAAGGAGTGGCCAGGAGGTCAGCGAGGGACTGCCGGCGGTGAGGCCAGGCCTGGGGGCTGGGCCGCAACTGGAAGACATTTGTCCAGACTTCGTGTTGCTTATGCATCAGCCGTTCTGTATGAGGCATCAGGGGAAGTTACTGTAGACTGCGTCACTGACTGCATTCTCGCAGCAGCCTAAGCTGGCCGGAAAGGGTACGGTTTCCCCAAGATCCTCAAAGAGGGCTCGGCCTCGTGAGCTGTCCTCATCCGATATGGAGGGCAATGAGATGGACAAGGCTGACCCTGATCTTGAGGCGGAGATGGCCGACTTTGAAGAAGGGGAGATTCCAGAGCCGGAAGATCAGGCAAAGATCATTTGGGTGTTCTGGAGGGAAGAGCTGACAGCACTTATCACGGAGTCCCTCCAGATGTTGAATTTGGCGGCTGCACAGTCAGTGGAGGAGGAAAGTGTGGAAGATCCTATCATCCAAGCGGTGTGGCAAGCGCAAATAGTGTTCCCCGTCCACCGTGTGGTGGACAAGATGATTCAGGACGAGTGGGATCAACCAGAGTTAGGATTCAGAGGAATTAGAACTATGAACAGGCTGTATCCCCTAGTGGATAAGGACAAAGAGCGGTTTCGTTCTCCCCGCATTGATGCAGCAGTGTTGGCGGTCACCAAGAAGACCACTATCCCGGTAGAAGGAAGCGTGGCGTTAAAGGACGCGCAGGATAGGAAGGTGGACGGTTTGTTGAAGCAGTCCTTTGAGGCGAATGCATTGTCATTACAGGTTTCCATTTGTGGAGCTTGGGTGGCAAGAGCATGCCTCAGATGGTCCCAGTGCTTGCGGCAGTCCTCTCAGTTGGATCCAGAGGGTGTGGCAGGGCTGGATAGGTTGGAGTCCAGCACTGCATATCTGGCGCATGTGCATTATGACTTGATTAGAGCGCTAGCCAACAGTAGGGTGTCCTTGGTTGCCACGCGCCGATCCCTCTGGTTGAGGAATTGGGCGGCCAATGGCTCGTCTAAATCGTGTCTCAGCAAGCTTCCTTTTAAGGGCAAGTTGTTGTTTGGGGTTGATCTTGACAAGTTGGTCAAGGATTTAGGGGAGTCTAAAGGGGGTAGGCTCCCGGAGGATAAGCTGAAGCCAGGAAGGTCATCGCCGGCCTTTCGGGGGCAATATAGGGATATCAGAAAATTCTGGGCCTCCCGGCTGGACGGCTTCCAGAGGGGAAGGTTTGCATCTAGAGCCCAGGGGTTTCATGGGTTCCAGGGAGCGGGTAGAGGCTTCTCTGCGCCGCCCACCACGGCCTTCCGCAAACCCCAATGAAGCCTGGCGGGTCCCGGCGGAAAGACAACCAATAGGTAGGAGGCTTCGGGGGTTTCTTTCTGCCTGGACCCAAATAACGACCGACCAGTGGGTCTTGGAAATTATTCGAGAGGGTTACGCGCTGGAATTGGCAAGACCGGTCCGGGATTCCTTTGTGATGTCACCCTGCTGAAGTCCGCAAAAAGCTCTGGCGATCCGCAATACCCTCGATCGGCTCTTGCTCCTGGGGGCGATCGTGCCTGTCTCCTTGACAGATTACGGTATGGGACAATACTCAATTAATTTTGTCGTGCCAAAGAAGGACGGCTCCCTGCGCCCTATCTTAGATCTCAAGGGGGTGAATCGGTGTTTGTGTGTACCACATTTTCTTATGGAGACCCTGAGGTCGAGGATTGTGGCAGTGCGCAAGGGGGAGTACTTGACCTCCCTGGATCGTACGGAAGCGTATCTGCATATTCCAATCAGAGCCGCCCATCAGAAGTGGCTGCGATTCGCCCTTCTGTGGGGACATTACTAATTCCAAGCGTTGCCCTTCGGTCTCGCGACGATGCCGCAGATCTTCACTAAGGTGATGTTGGTGGTAGCGGCGGTGCTGAGGAAGGAAGGATTGTTGGTGCATCCTTATCTTGACGACTGGCTGATTCGGGTGAAGACAGAGGCCGAAAGCGTCCAGGCTACCGCCAAGGTGGTGATGTTTCTAGAGGGGCTCGGCTGGTTGATCACTCTGGCCAAAAGCTGCTTGGTGCCCTCCCAGGATCTCGAGTATCTGGGAGTGCGGTTCGACACGCGGAACGGGCTCGTGTTTCTTCTGCATCGCCATGCGCTAGGACTGCGGCACCTGGTCCGCGAGTTCAGTTCCGCCCTGGCGCCGTCTGCTTGGGAGTACCATCGGGTGTTAGGCACGATGGCAGCGACCTTGGAGGCCATTCCCTGGGCCAGATTCCATATGTGGCCTCTACAGCGAGCACTTCTTCGTCGCTGGTCGCATCAGAAGGACTCGTTGAGCAAGCGTCTTCCCTGTCCTCCCCGGGTCAGGCGCTCCCTGCGGTGGTGGCTCCAGCCCGGATCCCTACAGGCGGGGTGCCCCCTGGAGCAGCTGGAGTGGCTTCCCCTGCTGACGGATGTGAGTCTTGTGGGTTGGGGGGCCCATTGCGGAGACCTTTTTGCGCAAGGCACTTAGTCGTGCCAAGAGAGCAGCTGGTCGATCAACCGACACGAATTGAGAGCGGTTTTTCTGGCGCTGCAGAGCTTCGAAATGATGGTGACAGGTCGAGCGGTGAGAGTACTGTCGGACAATTCCGTGACGGTAGCCTACATCATTCAGCAGGGCGGCACAGGCAGTGTGGCCATGGAAGATGAGGCAGAGGTGGAGCACTGCCTGCCGGTGTTATCGGCGGCGCACATTGCAGGAAAGGACAATGTGACAGCGGATTATCTCAGCAAGGTGCAGGTGGATGCGGGGGAGTGAGAGCTGCATCTGGACGTGTTTGCGCTAATAGTTCGCAGATGGGGGCTGACGATCATGGATCTCATGGCGACCTTTCGGTCCGCGAAGGCGAGTCGGTTTTACAGCAGGCGGCGGGAGAGAATGTAGGAAGGTCTCGACGCCCTGATGCAGCTGTGGCCAGTATAGGTCTTCTCTACATCTTTACTCCGTGGGTGCTGATAGGTCGCGTGGTGCGGCAAATCGAAGCTCATCGCGGCACAGTGCTCTTGGTAGCCCCGGACTGGCCGAGACGACTGTGGTATGCCGATCTCATTCGACTGTTGGACGGGGAGCCGTAGCGGTTGCCGGTCTCGGAAGATCTCCTTCGCCAAGGTCTGGTCCACTCTGCATGCCTCAAGTGAATCGGTTCTCGCTTACGGTTTGGCCAATGAAAGGGCGCGACTGAAGAAAAGAGGATACTCAGCATCAGTAATCGCGACGCTGCTTCGGGTTAGGAAAAGGTTGACCTCGCTGGCATATGTTTGGGTCTGGCGTATTTTTGAGGATTGGTGTTGGGTTTCCTACAAGAGGGTTTTGATAAAGGGCTAGCAGCCAGTTCTTTGAGAGTGTAGTTATCGGCTCTGGCCTGCTATAGGGGCAAGGTACAGGATAGTCCCTTGGGGTCCCATCCGGATGTATTGCATTTCTTGAAAGCAGTGACTAGGCTTAGGCCCTCTTGTCGAATCGTACCTCCATGGGATCTTAATGTGGTCTTAGGGGCGTTAGTGAAGGAGCCCTTCGAGCCTTTACGTCAAGCTACGGTGAAGGATTTAACTTTAAAAATGGTGTTTTTAGTGGCCATATGTTCGGCGAGACAAATTTCGGAGCTACAGGCGTCTTGTAGAGACCCCTTTATGCAGTTTTCAAAAGAAAGGGTGGTTTTGCGACCGGTGCCGTTCTTTTTGCCAAAGGTCGTTTCCCCTTTTCATCTAAATCAGATGGTGTCATTGCCAGTGCTGGTCTCAAGGGAGGACGCCGCGTCCGATCGCACTTTGTGCCTTTTGGATGTCAAACGGGTGCTGCGGCAATATTTGAAAATTTCTGAACCTTTTTGCAAATCTGGCAGTCTCTTCGTGCTGTTCGGGGGTCCTCGGAGAGGTGAGGTGGCGGCGGCGAAAGCGTCCATTTATCGATGGATCAGAGAAGCGATTGCCTCGGCATATCTGATGCAAGGGTGTACGGTTCCGCCAGGGTTGTGGGCGCACTCTACCAGAGCGCAGGCTGCCTCTTGGGTGGAACACAGCTTGGTTCCGCCAGGAGAAATCTGTAGAGCGGCTACCTGGTCGTCTCTCCATACCTTCAGTAAGCACTATCGCCTTGATGTGCTAGCAGCGAATGATGCATGTTTCGGTTTGGCAGTCTTGCGGGCCGGTTATAAGGGTCACTCCCAATGAACACTGCTCTGTTACATCCCAGAAGTAGAGGACTGAACTGGAGGAATGATAAGGAAATGATAATTACACTGACCTGGTAATTGTAGTTCCTTGAGTGACGACAGTTCAGTCCTCATTCCCGCCCGGTGGGGGGGGGTGTTGGTAGTGAAACGGCAGTGGAGGGAGCTATGCATTTACAGGTATGTATAAGTTTTGAAGAATCCTGTCTGGTAGTTCTGCTCTGTCTAGTTCTTTCTTGGTTCTTCCTTTGGGCTGAGGAAGGCAGGAGGAAACGGTATGGGGCAGTGTTTACTGTTTTGTTAATAAGGGTTTGGTACAGTTGAAGGTTATATGTTAGCTACTTATTTGTTGCTCTGTTGAGTATGCTTTGTCTAGTTCACTGGGGCTGATGGGAGACACCAGCAGAAAACATCCAGTGATGTCATGAATTTGACATGCCCAGTCTCCAAGCTGCAGGAGGAGGAGCACAACCCAGAAGTAGAGGACTGAACTGTCATCACTCAAGGAATACAACATACAAGTAGACTGGAACGCTTGTATATAAAAAATGAGGAAAAAATGAGTTTAGTACAGATTGAAAATTAGGAACATGAAATCGGGACAGTCAGATTTCCATTTAAAGTAGAAGCGATCTCAGTAGATCTTGATGATTCACAATAATAATACTCAGGGCATTGTTTGCAAGCAGTCCCCGTAACAAAGTCACCGACAATAACAGCTGGAGAATACTGAGCTTTGATTGAGACCCATAGAAAACCGCCACACAGTGAGCATGCGTGGCGTCTCAAAGAAAAAATCTCAGTTGAAGAAGACAGAAGTCAGTGCTGAAAGCGCGGTGAGTGAAATCTGAAGCCCTTGTGCTATATGGATCGATATGATAATTTAAGATTTGAAAAAGTATACAAGAAATGAGGTTGACAACCTAATAGAGAACACAATATTGTATTTTCAGAAACAGCATGAGAATGAGACACTGAGTGCAAAACACAACCCCTTGAGAAAACGTTAGTGAAATGCAACGGCGCAAAGGTTGGCGTTGGGGAAAGACAGCCGGACCAGATAAGTACTAATGCACCACTTTATTAAATTTGATGTACGTCATCAGTGGGCAAATCTGGCACAGGCTGAGTACTGCTAATGCACTAAAAGTCATGGGAAAAATCTGAGAACACGCTGAAAAACAGGCAACGAAACAGGTCATTGATGCAAAGGTGAGCATTGGGTTTAAGATTTTATCTAAAACCTGGAAACAAGCTCCTTATTAGTCTGAGACCTGGTTGCCAACCAAATAAACCTCAAATAGATGAAGAGTGGAGCGTTTAATTTAACTTATGGTACTTGATGGTATATTAGGCTCCGAAAGGTGATCACATTTAGATTTTGTTGGAATCACTCAAGGAATGACAATTACCAGGTAAGTGTAATTATCATTTACTCACCTGTAATAGGTGTTCTTCAGGGACAGCAGGAAGCTGTCCTCACAACCCTTCCTCCTCCTCCCCCTTGGAATTGCCTTTCTACATTGTTTAAGTCCATGTTTGCTATGTCATCTGACTGAGCAAGATGGCACCCTTGGGCGGGAAGGGGACTACACATGCATGGTAGCATTCCTAAAGGCTTTCTGTGGAAGCTGGGGAAATGCTCCACGCGGGCTCCATTGGTGCTGATGTCGCCCATTTGGACTCGTGTCCAATCTTATTCCTTCTGTAGACTCCCATCCTCCCCTCTGCTGGAGAGCTTGGATGTTACAAGAAGCATCTTGTCAATGAATTTCTCACTGTCTTGAATGCTCCTCAGCCTTGCCACCTCTTCTTTGAGCTCCTCCACCTGTTTCTTGAGAGCTTCAGCATATAGGCATCCTGCACATGGAACCGGTCCTTCAACTGGCATTGGGATCTCTGTACAGAGGTAGAAGCTGTAATGGGAGCAACAGCTTTGGCAATACGATTTTTCCCAGCCATTGTTCAGTTGGTGGAGCTTTGGTACCTTGCTTTGAAATGGAGACACATATACTCAACATCATCATAGGTCTTACTACGAATGTATTCCAAGTTTCTTCTTAAAGTTGCCTCCATTATCTTCACAAGTCTGCATGCCAGTCAGTTTCAAATCTCGCTGCACTCACTAGACTGCAGATGTGCCATCTTTGTATTACCTGCAGGCTACTAAGGACCCTTATATAGACATCTCAGCTTTCGTCACCTTCAACCCCAATGAACCTGGAAAACCAGCCTTGAAAAAAACACTTCTATGCTTGGGTCACAGACTTATCTGTTTCTGATCTTTCTGTTATGTCTGCTTGGACCTTCTTCATCCAGGGCTAAAGCCTCATCCATAGCCATCTTCAGAATTACATCCTTACAGGACATCTGCAGGGTGGCAACTTCATGTATACATTGGTGAAGCACTACTGCCTCGATCAGTCAAGCTCCCAGGTTGTGGCCTTTGGCCAAATCATCTTTGGCAATCTCTCTGCAGAATAAGTGAAAGAAGGAAAACATGGAATCTCCATCTGCCCATCCAACCTCAACCCATCACCAAGGAAATGTCTCAAAAGGTCCTTAACATTTGAGTCGCCATGTAGTGTGCCTGCATAGGCCTCTGCTTGTCTGCGAAGAAATAAAAGTTGCTTACCTGTAATGAGGGGTTTCAGTAGGCAAAAGGAGAATGCAGCCACACTTAACCTCCCACCAGCCCTGCTGGGAAATGGAAGAAAACAAAATCGTACAACATAAATTCAAGAATAAAATGAAAGAAAATCAATTGAATCAAAGAAACGTGATGGCAGAAAAAGGCCTATCCAATCTGCCCTTCCATACCAACTGTTATAGTCCTTTTTTCCTTTCCTTCAGAGATCTTGTGTTGGTCCCATTCTTTCTTGAATTCAGATACTGTTCTATTCTCTACTACACCCACTGGGAGAGTGTTCTACCACTCTTTATATTATTCCCAACAGCAAAACAAACACCCATTTCCCCAAACAGGTCCCCAGTCCTTGAAATGTTATCCTCCACCCACACCTAGGCCCATAGCTACAGGTCCATACGGTCTACTCTGGCAGGTAAGTTGGCTCCAGTCTCCAACCCTCTAATTCCTCCTATGAGTAGTTCCAATCCTGTAGCATCTCTTCTCTCATCAGTTCCATTATAGCAGTATCTTCTTCTCAGCCTCCCGAGAAGTCACAACCTTTGCCATCTGGGGTGCTCCTTGCACAGGGCCACATTGCCTCCTTCCTTGTGCGGACCGCCATCTTTTCCTGTTTTAATATGAAAGACAACCCAAATGGAGAAGTCCAACCATAATGTATACCTTCTGCCCTCAGTTTAGCCAACACATCGTGCAGCCCTCGTTCCTTCTGCAATATAATTTTGGCAAGGTCTGCATAAATTTTGATGTTACAGCCCTCCCAGCTGAGAGGGCCACCTGTGCGAGCTTTAGCTGCCACTAATTCTTTGAGTAAAATAACACAAAAAAACCCTAAAAGGTGAATGAATTGAAATATTATAGGAAAAGATTCACCAATAAAACCCCTTTTCTATTTTTGTCGGAAATCTGACCCACACCAGACGACAGACTACTTTTATTCAAGTTGAGGTTCTCCACCTACAAAAGGTTTTTTTATTATTAATATCAAAAAGGCTTTACTTAACTGTCCAAAATTCTTTATTCCATGATAAACTCTCCACCGTTGCAAAATTCCATTATACTTCACACGACGCACGCATTTCGGGAATAATCCCTGCTTCAAGTGTTTTCTATAATTTCAGGAGCAAAAGCAACTGTGTCCCAAAAAAATGCCGTCTCGCAGCTTGAGGTTATCCACTAATCTGAGGGAACATGACACAATGCGTTTTTCAAAGGAGAACCTGCCAATAAAAAAAGGGGAACCCCACTCACAGGGGAATCCCTAACATAATTGGCAGTCGACAAGTTAAACTAATGAATGAAGATCTTGACGTCAGTAGTAAACCATCCAATCATTATCAAAATTTGGAGAATGAAACTACCAATAGGGGAGGCCGTCATGAAAGGCTCAGCCAATCAATTTTACGATTAAGCCCACCCGGAAAAACTGTGTTTAATTTAAAGATCCATCTTTGTTCACACCATTGAAGTTTGTTAATACGATCCCCCCCTCTCGGATCAGATGGAATCTGATTTACTTTGTTGGCCGCACTATCCGCTCTATTAAAAAGCGGCTTGCGGAACATTCCTCACGTATACGCCACAAAATACATACAGCACCATTGGTGACCCACTGTGTTTCTCGATCTCATACCTTTGAAGATCTTCGTTGGTCAGTGATCGATCAGATTCCATCTTCTATTTGTCTGATTTCCTGTGTTTTTGCAAATATTGATGCTTGTCTTCCTCTTCTTTTGATCTCTTGTATTTTATGAAGGCCACCTTCTTTTTCTTCATCTTTTCAGCTACTTCTTTTGAGAACCACAGCGGCCTCCTTTTCCTTTTACATTTATTCACTTTACTAACAAAGGTTTGTTGCCCTTAAAATATCCCCTTTCAGTTTTGCCTTTTGCTTTTCTACATCCCCCCCCCCCCCCAGCTGTTTCCCTCCTGCTAATGACTCCTTGAGGTATTGTCCCATCTTGGCTAAGTTAGTGTTCCTAAAGTCTATGACCCTCACTTTTGAATGGACTTTATCAACCCTAGTCCTGATACTGAACCACACCATTTGGTGATCACTGGATGCCAAGTGACGCCCCATCTCCCCACTGTAACATCAGAAACACTTTCCCCATTGGTAAGCACCAGGTCCAGAATGGCACCTTCATAGGTGAGTTCTGATACTAGTTATTGGAATAATTCTCCCTGAAGAGAATCTAGAATCTCCTTACTTCTAGATGACACCTCAACAGGGATGTGACAATCAACATCAGTATATTGAAATCACCTATCAGTAGCACTTCTCCTTTCATGGCAACACTGTGAATGTCTTCAATTAAATCTCTGTCCACTTCTTCTTCTGCCTGTAAAGGAGATCTGTATATCACACCAATGCAAATAGATTCCTTATTCCCTCTTTCTAGTTTAACCTACAGTGCCTCCTCTTTCCCCTGTAAGCCCTGGAATTATGTAGCTTTAATATGATTTTTTTATATATAGTGCTAGTCCTCCTTCCTTTCTTCCTACCCTGTTCTTCCTGAATAAAGTATAGCCCAGTTTAATTACATCCCATTCATGATTGGCCATGATCCATGTCTCTGTAACCGCTAGTAAATCCAAGTCAGCCTCTTCCATTAAAGCCTCAGCATCTGGGATCTCGTTTCCCATACTATAAACATTAATGCACACTGCTTTCTAGACATTGCCCCGTTACCCGTAATCGTCTAGGTTTTGGAGCAGACTGTTAATAGAGACACCAGGAGGAGAGAGACTATCAAGCAGGCTGAAACTCAAAAGGCCTCTCAAAGCTAGGGGAGAACTCTAGCACACTGGCTCTGTTGGTGACATCGCTATGTAATGTGACATCATTTCCCTGCTGTCTACAGAAAACCCTTATTACAGATAAGCAACTTTGCTTTCTTGGAAATAGATGCTGAGTAAGGGCCAAATTTATGCTTCTGCAGTACTAACTGCATTGCCTTTAAATGTTATATACAATTGTGGTCAACGTTATTGGCACTTTTGCAGTTCAGCTACTTAATATACAATATCTGAAAAACAAAAGTGGCAATTGAAGTGGCTTTGAACTATATATATGCACACATATTTGACACATAAAAACAGGACCAATTAATACATGAAATAGTAGGAAATAGTATAAAAATTGGGACATTGCCAGGACATGCCTATTTAGAAGAAAAGACTAAAGTCAGAACTGCAAAAATTAAAATTATAAGAAGCTTGACCATTGATATCCCAAAAATATTAAGATCCTTCAATAAAGGTAAAATTTTTGTACAGCTATATTTTTGTTGGAAAGTTTTATCATGAAATGGAAAAAAACATTTCTCGAGACAAACTTTCCATTTTTTTTTCCTATTTAAAAAGAGAAAATGGATGCCTATCCATATGTGACAACGCTACACCAGCGTGCCACACATAAGAAATCGTAATTACTTATCTCTGTTGGTAGGTTCCACCACTACCGTATAAGCAACCAGAGAAATCAACAACCAATGTAACAAGAGTCCCAATTTCACAAATATTTAAGTAACAAGTTCTCCAACAAACATTAAGGTACATATTAGGAGTTCTGCAATCAGGTGTTGAGAGAGATATTAGGAATCCCTCAATCAGGGATGCGACACAGTTCTGTGTTTTGAGCCCAGAGGTTTTACAAGCTCTTCTTCAAGCGATACATCTATAAAAAGGATTCCTCCAGATAAACGCATACACCAACTTTGTGAAATCCATTTAAGAAAGCGGGCTCTTATGTATGGCTGTCTTTTGACGTCACTGACAAGCGTCATTAGTAATTATCACTGTAATCGTAGCAAGCTCCACCAGTCTATCTCTAAATTCAGTTCAGATGGTGAAGCTGATTTTAGGTGATAAATCCATAATTTCTCTTGGTATTGTAAGCAAGAAATCCTGTTTCCACCTCAGGGATCTTGAGAAACAAAGTCCAGTATACGCCAGTATAAATTGGCAAAAATATGCCCATGTTGCAAACAGTGGGACACCACAGGGGCGGACAATGTCTTTGTATTTAATCTTGAACGATGTTTCTGCAAACGGAGTTTCACTGATTGCGTAGTCCTGTCTACATATTTCAGTTGGCAGGGGCAGATCAATAGGTACACCACAAGTAGTGTGACATGAGAGGTGTAGGTGGTATTTGTTGAAGCATCTCATCCAAGCAATGCCACTCAATGTTGTGGCACAAAAATCGCAATTAGATCAAGGAAAATATCCAACCTACAAATTGTCCATGCAATCGCTGGAACTATCCACTGGTGGCATTGCATAAATCAGAAAGTCTCTTATGTTTCGCCCTCTGCCAAAAGGCAGGCAGAGCTCCGGAGTCTCAATGCATGGATGAGACAATGGTGCAGAGATGAGGGTTTTGGATTGGTTAGGAACTGGGGAACATTCTGGGGAAAGGAGGGGCTCTTCCGAAGGGATGGGCTTCACATTAACCGGGATGGAACCAGGCTGCTGGCATTAACCTTTAAAAAGGAGATAGAGCAGCTTTTAAACTAGATATTAGGGGAAAGCCGACAGTCGCCCAAGAGCGGATGGTTCGGAAGAATGTATCCTTGAAGGATACTACCAAAAGCAGAGAGGTTCCACAAAAGAGTAAAGTAGCCCAAATGCCCTCAAGTATGGAGCAGACAGAGCTTAAAGATCCCAATTTACCCATGTCTAACAATAGCCAAATTAACATGAATAAAATACATTCTCTAAAATGTTTGTATGCAAATGCTAGAAGTCTAAAGAATAAGATGGGAGAGTTAGAATATATAGCAATAAATGAAAGGTTAGATACGATTGGAATATCAGAGACATGGTGGAAGGAGGACAACCAGTGGGACACTGTGATACCTGGGTACAAACTATATCGTAATGATAGAGTTGATCAAATTGGTGGAGGGGTTGCGCTCTATGTTAGAGAGGGCATTGACTCAGAAAGGATTAAAGTTTTGCAGGAAACAAAATCTGCTGTAGAATCTATATGGATTGAAATTCCATATAAAAGGGGGAAGTCAATGGCAGTGGGGGTGTATATCGAGCACCTGGCCAGAATGACCAAATGGATGATGAAATGCTCAAAGAAATCAAGGAAGCTAACAAAAGTTACAGCACAGTAATAATAATGGGTGATTTCAATTACCCCGGTATCGACTGGGTCAGTGTCACGTCAGGACATGCTAGGGAGATAAAGTTCCTAGATGAAATAAATGACTGCTTCTTGGAGCAGCTGGTTCATGAACCAACCAGAGGGGAAGCCATATTAGACCTAGTCCTTAGTGGAACACCAGATCTAGTGCAAGAGATAAGGGTGTTGGCGCCACTTGGCAATAGTGATCATAGCATGATCGCCTTTGATTTAATTAGTGGAGGAGTGATAGTAAGGAAATCCACAGTACTACCTTTTAACTTTCGAAAGGGAGACTATGGATAAAATGAGGAAAACAGTTAAGAAAAAACTAAAAGGAGCAGTTGCGAAGGTTAAAGACGTACATCAAGCTTGGGTGTTGTTGAAAAATACTATCTTGGAAGCCCAGACCAGCTGTATCCCACGCTTTAAAAGAAGTGGAAGGAAGTCCAAAAAACTGCCAGCATGGTTTAAAGGTGAGGTCAGAGAGGCTGTTGTTGCCAAAAAAGCATCTTTCAGGAAATGGAAAAAAGAGCCAAACGACGAAACCTGGAAACAGCACAAACACTGGCAAGTCAAATGCAAGGCATTGATAAGGCAGGCAAAGAGAGAATTTGAGAAGAAGCTTGCTGCGGAAGCAAAAACGCGAAATAAAGACCTTTTCAAGTACATTCGTAGCAAAAAACCTGTGAGAGAGTCAGTTGGTCCATTAGATGATAAAGGGGTTAAAGGAGCACTAAGAGGCGACAAGGCGATAGCGGAGAGAGACTGAATGAATTCTTTGCTTCGGTCTTTACTGAGGAAGATGTAGGGATGTTATCCATGACTGAAGTGGTATTTAAAGGTGCAGAAGAATTGAAGGAAATATCGATACATCGCGAAGATGTCTTACAACTATTTGATAAACTGAAGAGTAGCAAATCACCTGGGCCGGATGGTATACATCCAAGGGTGTTGAAAGAACTGAAATATGAGATTGCAGAACTGCTATCAATAATCTGTGAACTATCATTAAAATCATCTCTAATACCTGAAGATTGGAGGATCGCCAATGTAACACCAATTTTTAAAAAGGGTTCCAGGGGTGATCCGGGAAACTACAGACCGGTGAGCCTGACGTCAGTACCAGGAAAAATGGTAGAAACCATCATAAAGAATAAAATTACTCAGCATGTAGATAGTCACAACCTAATGAGAGACAGCCAACATGGCTTTAGACAAGGAAGATCTTGTCTTACTAATCTGTTATGTTTTTTTGAAGGAGTGAATAAACAGGTGGACAAAGGTGAGTCCGTTGATATTGTGTATCTGGACTTTCAGAAAGCCTTTGACAAGGTCCCTCATCAGAGACTTTTGGCAAAACTAAAGAGTCATGGGATAGGAGGCAGTGTATTATTGTGGATCAGGAACTGGTTAAAAGATAGAAAGCAGAGGGTAGGGCTAAATGGCCAATTTTCCCAATGGAGAAAGGTGAATAGTGGTGTACCCCAGGGATCTGTGCTGGATCCGCTGCTTTTTGACATATTCATAAATGACCTGGAAAGTGGAATAACGAGTGAGGTTATCAAATTTGCAGATGACACAAAACTATTTAAAGTTGTTAAAACCCAAGAGGATTGTGAAAAATTGCAAGAGGATCTTGATAAATTGGAAGACTGGGCATCAAAATGGCAGATGAAATTTAATGTGGACAAATGCAAGGTTATGCACCTAGGGAAGAACAACCCAAACTATGGTTACACGATACAAGGTTCCACATTAGGAACCACCACCCAGGAAAAAGATTTAGGCGTCATTGTGGATACCATGTTAAAACCCTCGGCCCAGTGTGCAGCGGCGGCCAAGAGAGCAAATAGAATGCTAGGTATGATAAGGAAAGGAATGGAAAATAAAACAAAAGATATTATAATGCCTCTATATCGTTCCATGGTGAGACCGCACCTTGAATATTGTGTGCAATTCTGGTCGCCATATCTTAAAAAGGATATAGCGATTTTAGAAAAGGTACAGAGAAGAGCCACCAAAATGGTAAAGGGGATGGAAGGATACTCCTATGAAGAAAGGCTAAAAAGGTTAGGGCTCTTTAACCTGGAAAAGAGACGGCTGAGGGGAGATATGATAGAAGTCTATAAATTAATGAACGGAGTGGAACGGGTAAACGTAGATCGATTGTTTACCTTATCAGAATATAGAAAGACTAGGGGACATGCAATAAAGCTACAGGGTAAACTCTTTAAGACTAATAAAAGAAAATATTTTTTCACTCAACGTGTAATCAAACTCTGGAATTTGTTACCGGAGGATGTAGTAAAGGCTGTTAGTGTAGCTGGGTTTAAAAAAGGTTTGGACAAGTTCCTGGAGGAAAGTTCCATAAACCACTATTAAGAAGTGACCGAAGATATCAATGCTTGACCCAGTACAAGCATTGTGGAACTTGTGTCTCTTGGGGAAACTGCTAGGTACATATGACTTAGATTGGCCACTGTTGGAAACAGAATACTGGGCTTGATGGACCTTGGTCTGACCCAGTATGGCATATCTTATGTTCTTATATATGCAGTGGTCAATTGTTTCTGAAAACACTGATGCAAGGATAAGATATGCCAATGCTTTTTAAATATTGAAGAGTTGGTCATGTAAGGTAAAACCTCCTACTAAATCCGAAACTTTGTCCTGATGTACTGGTAAACGGTTATCTAAAGACCACCATTCCTAATGATTAAATAGGGCCTATTTATAGGCATGCTGAATAATATGACGGGGATAACACCATATAAGCAAACATTGAAATAAATCAGCAGCATGTTTTTTTGAAATTCTGAATCTGTGGTACATATTATTTTCAAACTGAAAAATCTTACATGACCAACTCTTCATTGTACAAAAGAGTGTTTAGAAGCCCCAAAAAGCATTTTACCTAGAAATCCCAAAGTGCATCAGTTGACGGATTATCACGACGACTGCGTTGAGCATGAAATGCAGATGTGAATTAATTTGAAGTTACTTATTTGTTTACTACATGCAGTATGTGACGACATTACATAACTCACATGGTTCTAGCAGTGGCGCTGGTATAAACCTTCGTAGATGCATTTGCGTCATTTTGATTCACTTTGGGGCTTCTAGTGTTAAAAAGGAACAAAAGGACTGTTTTAAACTGGCTAGCAGTGAGTTCTCATTTCAGTCCAATCGATCTTCTTTAGAAAGCTGAAATCTGCCCTTGGTAAAAGGAATCCTGGAAACATTCATGAGTTGGAACAAATCGCAGTTGAAGAGTGGGAGAAACTGCCAGCAAACAGATGTATGAAACTTATAGATGTCTAGAAGAAATATTTGGAGGCTGTCATCTCTGTTCAGGGTCGTGCAGCCAAATATTAGTGAAGGGTGCCATTAGTCCAGGTAATATTTTGTGTGTGTGTGTGTGTGTGCGCGTTTCCTTAGAAATTACTACATCTAAGTTGCACAGACATCACTTTTATTGTGATGGTGGGGGGCACAGGGGCCTCCTTGGACTGATCATTTAGCTGGGATTTATTGTTTTGAATGGGGGGAAGGAGTGTGAGGAACTCGACTGTCTAGTTGATTTTAACTGGGAGAAGGGGAGACCTTTGGACACCTGATCGATTAATCGCGGCACTGACAATGCTGTTGGATTGAGTGGCTATACCAGATAGGAAAGGCCACAGCGAAAACCAGAAGGATGCTTGGGTTCATAGGGAGAGGAATGGCCAGCAGAAAAAAGGAGGTGATAGTACGTCTGTATAACTCTGGTGCAACCTCATTTTGGAGTATTGTGTGCAATTCTGGAGATGACACTTTCAAATGGATATAAACAGGATGGAATCTGTGCAGAGGGTGGCTACTAAATGGTTAGTTGTCTTAGTTATAAAGCAATCTCCAGGAACAAGCAGGAATGTAGTCTTCACATATGGGTATCGTCGGTACCGACGGAGCCTGCGTGGGAATGCTCCCCAGCGTCCAATAGGAAAGCCTTTGGGAGCATCCCACAGCACCTGTGTGCTGCCTTCCCGCCTTTCCCTCTCCAGTTCTTCATTTTCCGCAGAGCCAACAGGTCGCACACCCTGTCACCGCAGAAAATATTCCCTTTTATTCTTCTTTTTTGTGGTCGCGTCTGCCTTCCCTCGATACTACACCGGTACCGCCGGTTCTTTCTTTTTTCTAAAAAAAGAAAAAACAACTTCTTCTGGAGTCTTTTCCAGGTATTTTCTCCTCGGGTGCCACGCGCCATTTTGGGCACTAGACCCAACTTTTCTTTAAAATGGAAAAACCCGCTTCGGGTTTTAAAAAGTGTTCCAAGTGTGGCGGTACCATCTCCGTCACCGACACCCATGAGTGGTGCCTCAAATGTTTAGGTCCTGACCACTCTATTTCGGAGTGTGTTGCCTGTGGGATGATGTCGAGCTGCTGAACTTAGCACCCTTTTTTCCTCCGATGCAGCGTCTGTGGCATCGACGTCTTCCAGAGCTTCGTCTTCCTCCCATGGATCTCAGGTAACTAAATATAAATCTGGCCGGTCCTCAAAGGGTAGATCTCCTTCTTAGCATCGAGATGCCTCTGGTGTTGCCCTTGAGGGACTTGTACTGGCAAAATTGCCCCGGCGGGAGGCTTCGGCTTCCAAAGAATTACCGGGGCTCCAGGATGTTCTCGAGGCCTCAACCTCGGCAGAACTACTGGTGCCATGCTCTGAGGTACCGGCTGCTTCATCCGGTACCGATACCCAAGCATCGATAGACCAAAGATTTTTGGCTGTTGAACACAGTCTGGCGGCTCTTCTCATGGCCTCGATGCCCTTGAAACCGCTTCAGACAATTCAATCGGTGCCAGCACCGACCTCGATACCGGTACCAACTGCATCGGCAGTTATTTTACCGGGACCGAGTCATGCTTATCCATCTGGTACCAACAAATCGGTACCGGACCCCTCCGATGCCGACTTTGATCGGTACCGGTACCGTGCCTTGCACGATCACCCGGATCGGAGATACTTTGAATCCTCGGATGAGTCTGAAGACTCTGAGAGCTCTGCCGATACCAGAGTACTTCTTCCTGAGGATGATTCTTCTCCTCAGCGTAGGATGTTTCCTCCAGAGGATATGTCCTTTCAGGATTTTATCCGAGATGTGGCTCAAGGTCGTTCCATCACAGTGGCTCCTGAAAAAGAGCCTAGGGCTAAGGAATTGGAAATCCTGCAATACCCTAAAGCTCCCAAGGAGGCAGCTACCCTACCTATTCATGAGATCTTGCATGATCTCATGTTAAGGATGTGGGAAACACCTCTTACCACTTCTCCTCACTCTCGAAGGCTCGACACCATGTATCGAGTTCCCTCCTGTCCTGGGTTTCAGAAGACTCAGCTACCACACCATTCCATGGTGGTGGAATCAGCTATGAGAAGGATCAAGAGTGCAAAAAGACATGCATCTAATCCTCCAGGACGTGAGTGTAGGACTCTTGATGCCTTTGGACGTCGAACTTTCTAGGCTTCCATGCTTTCTGCTAGGATCAGTTCCTATATATTATATATGGGAATGTTCCTTAAGGAGGTCATGGGAGATTTAGAGCTTATGAGCCCTCTCCTTCCTGATGATAAGAGGCAGGATTACCTTGCCCTTGTCAGGCATGCTCAGGATGTTTCCATGTTTGTAAATCGTGCAGCCTTTGACTGTTTTGAATGCATAAGCAGAACCTCTGCTATTGCCATAGGTGCACATAGGATTGCCTGGCTTCAGGCACCTGACTTGGAACTTTGGGTACAGGATAAACTGGGAAATATTCCTTGCACAGGAGAGAATCTCTTTGGCAAGAATTGGCAGGAAAAAACTAATGAGATAGATGCTGAAAATATCATCTTGGATAGATTGTCTAAATTTACAGCTGATCCTGCAAGGAAAAAATCCTACAAGAAACCATTCTTCAGTAAGAATAAGAAGTTTTACCCCTCCTATACCCAGCAGGGGCATCATTTTAGGTCAGTCTGCCCAAAAGGGACAGCAGCAACAACCTAGGCAAAGAAAAACAAAAAGCTGCTTAAACCTGAACTGGCTCAGCAGACTCAGCCTCCACAGGGGCTTTGATTCCTATCTAGAGAACTTTGCCTTCCTGGCCCTGAACGGCCCAGAGCCTTCCACCATTCCAGGAAGGTTATGTCATTTTGCCCCCAGATAGGGGCAGATAACAGCAGAAAGTTGGACTCTGTCCATTGTAAGAGAGGGGTACAAGCTTCATTTCCTCAGCATGCCTCAGCATGCCCCCTCCTACAATGGTAAGACAGTTCAATTCTCACACCTCTCTCAACGCCCAGTTAGGTCAAGAGGTCACTTTGCTTCTTGCCCAGGGGGCAGTAGAAGAGGTACCCATTCTCCAGACAGAACTGCAGAGTTCTACTCCCCCTATTTCCTTATTCCAAAGAAAACAGGAGAACACAGACCCATTCTAGACCTCAGAGAATTGAACAAATTCCTATTCAGAGGGAAGTTCAAAATGATTTCTCTAGGAACTCTGCTGCCATACCTTCAGAGTCAGGATTGGCTTTGTTCTCTAGATCTCAAGGATGCCTACACTCATGTTCTCATCTATCCAACTCATCGAAAGTTCCTTTGCTTTCTATTTTAAGGGAAGCACTATCAATACAGGGTTCTTCCTTTTGGCCTGGCCTCGGCACCAAGGGTGTTTACAAAATGCATGGCTGTGGTGGCAGCATTTCTTCGCACCCTGGGAATATTTGTCTTCCCTTACTTAGATGACTGGCTCATTCGAGCCCCTTCAGAGCCAGAGGCCAGGATTTCTCTCTCTCACACAATGCGCATCCTTCAGTATTTGGGACTTGTCATAAACTTCCAAAAATCCAACCTTGCTCCCACTCAGTCTCTAGAGTTTATAGGAGCTCTGCTGGATACCAGACAGACGAGGGCCTATCTTCCACAGCCCTGCTGCCTTCGCATTGTGCAGTTAGCTTCCCAGGCAGTGCTAAAGCCTCACCTCACTGCTCGGGAAATGTTACAATTGCTAGGCCACATGGCATCCACCATGCATGTGGTTCCTTATGCTTGCCTCCATATGAGGGCAGCCCAGTGGACTTTATCTACTCAATGGACTCGGGCATCAGGTTGCCTGTCTGTCAGACAAAATAACAAACTCAGATCGTCTTACTTTGTCCCTCCAATGGTGGCAGTCACCCCAAAACCTTTTAGTGGGGTCCTCTTTCCAACAACCCCCACCCCAAGCCATTCTGACAACAGATGCCTCACAGGTGGGTTGGGGAGCCCACCTTCAGGGCCTCTCTACCCAGGGTACCTGGACTCAACAGGAGACCTATCTACACATCAGTGTCCTGGAACTCAGAGCAATCTTCCTTGCTCGTCGGGTATTCCACATCCAGCTGAGCTACAAGACAGTCCTAATTCAAATGGACAATCAAGTAGCCATGTTCTATGTGAACAAGCAGGGTGGAACAGGCTCTCTGTCGCTCTGCAACAAAGCTTTGCGACTATGGGCCCTCGCCAGAGAGCATCAGCTTCATCTCCTTGCGGTGTATCTTCCAGGCATTCAAAACTCTTGGGCAGACAGACTCAGTCGAGTTCTGCTTCCACACAAATGGTGTCTCCATGCAGACCGTGTAGCCAAAAGTTTTCAAATTTGGGGAACCCCGGACATAGACCTCTTTGCAAGTCTGCTGAATGCCAAACGTCCCCGGTTCTGTTCCAAAATTCTGGCTCAGGGTTGTCAGGCCAGGGATGCTTTCCTCCTCCATTGGGGCCAGGACGTCCTGTATGCCTTTCCACCCATTCCCCTAATTCCCAAAACCCTGTTCAAGCTTCAGAGAGACAGAGGTCATATGATTCTCAAAGCTCCACATTGGCCACAGCAAATTTATTTATTTTATTTATTTACATTCTCTTATATACTGCGCTATTCTGCATCAGTGCGGTTTACATTGAACAAACTGAAATTACATTGAACAGGGTGTTATAACTTGGAGATAACCCTCCATAGCCCATGTTCCCTGTAAAATAGTTAAGTGGCTTGCCCAAGACCACAAGGAGCACCTGTGGGACTAGAAACCCTAGTCCTTCCGGCCCAAGGCTGCTGTCCTCTAGTGGAATTTGAACCCCCGACCTTCCGGCCTGAAGTACCTTGCCCCAGCCACTAGGCCACTCCTCCACTCCAAATGTGTACCCTCCAAATGTGTACCCTCTGCTCCTACATCTCTCTCAAGCTCCGCCTCTGGAGTTAGGATCTGCTCCAGATCTTCTTTCTCAGGAGGACGGGATGTTGTGGTATCCCAATCCCCCGTCTCTGCATCTCAGGGCCTGGAACTTCATGGTCTTAACCTTTCTCAGCAGGTAAAGGATATCCTTTATGCTTCCAGGAAGCCTTCCACAAGACGCTCTTATGCTTTCAAGTGGAAAAGGTTTACCATATGGTGCTCGCAGAAGGGTCTTGACCCTCTTGCGATACCTCTGGAATCATTACTGGGGTATCTCCTTCATTTGTCTAATACAGGGCTTAAGACCAAGTCAGTGAGAGTTCGTTTGAGTGCTATTGCAGCTTCTTTCAAGCCTCTAAATGGACAACCTATTTCCTCTCATCCTCTCATAGCGAGATTTGAGAGGCCTTCTTTTAACTAAGCCTCCCATTAAGCCACCACCAGTGGCATGGGACTTAAATCTGGTTCTTGGACAGCTCATGAAGCCGCCTTTTGAACCATTAGCTACTACCTCTTTGAAATTCCTTTCCTGGAAGGTCATCTTTCTTATTGCAATCACATCAGCATGTTGCATCAGTGAATTGCAAGCGTTGGTGGCTGATCCTCCTTATACAAGGTTACATCATGATAAGGTAGTCCTTAGGACTCATCCACACTTTATGCCAAAGGTGGTATCACCTTTTCATTTAAACCAAGCGGTTTACCTTTCTGTATTCTTTCCAAGGCCTCACGCTTCAAATGCAGAAAGGAATCTTCATACTTTGGACTGTAAAAGGGCTTTGGCCTTTTACTTGCAAAGGACACAGCGACATAAAAAGTCCTCTCGACTCTTTGTTGCTTTTGATCCTAGTCATTTGGGACTTCAGTCTCCAAAAGAACACTGTCCAGCTGGATTGCACAGTGTATTTCTTTTGCCTATGAGAGTAAGAACCTTCCTCTTGAAGGCCATGTTACAGCTCACAGTGTGAGAGCCATGGCAGCCTCTATGGCTCATCTTCACTCTGTGTCTATCGACGACATCTGCTGAGCAGCTACTTGGGTTTCGGTTCATACCTTCACAGCCCATTACTGCTTAGACAAGGACTCCCGCCAGGATGCCTTGTTTAGTCAGGCTGTTCTTCAACACCTGTTCCATACTTAATCAACTCCTACCCACCATCCCTGGTAGGATGCCAGAGATCCATGGGGGGAAGTGGAGCCCTTTCACAGGGCACACAACTTCTGGGTCCTTCTCCCTGGCATCTGCAGCTAGGGAGTTCCCATATGTGAAGACTACATTCCTGCTTGTTCTTGGAGATAGCATAGTTACTCACCTGTAACAGGTAATCTCCGGGAACAGCAGGAATTTAGTCTTCACAACCCACCCACCTCCCCTAGGAGCTGTATCTCTCTATCTCTCTCTCTTTCTCTCTTTCCCTCTCTCTCTTTATCTCAGCTTTAAACTCAACTGGAGAGGGACAGTTGGGAAAGTCGGGAAGGCAGCACGCAGGCGCTGTGGGATGCTCCCAAAGGCTTTCCTAAGGATGCTGGGGAGCGTTCCCGCGCAGGTTCCGTCGGTACCGACGATATCCATATGTGAAGACTAAATTTCTGCTGGTCCCGGAGATCACCTGTTACAGGTGAGTAACTATGCTTTTGGGGACAGACTTAAAAATCTTAAAATGTATACGTTAAAGGAAAGGCGGAATAGTGGAGATATGATAGAGACATTTAAATACTTCCATGGCATAAATGCTCAAGGGGAGAACCTCTTTCAATTGAAAGTAAGCTCTGCAACGAGGGGCATAGGATGAGGGTGGAAGGGGATAGATTCAAGAGTAATATGTGGAATATTTCTTTACGGAAAGAGAGGCAGTTACGTGGAATAGTCCTCCCACTGGATGAGGTAGAGATGAAAACAGTGTCTGAATTCAAGAAGGCATTGAACATCTCTAAAGGATAAAAGGGGATTATAGTATTTGATATGGAATGGCAGACTATATGGGCCATATGGTCTTTTTCTGCTATGTTTCTATACATACAGTTGGAATATTTCCAGCTATTCTCAAGATATTATACACAATCGGGGTTATTCTGTCCCACGAATAGTTGCATGGTGAAGTTAGTTAGATAGAGGCGGGGAAGGGACGGATCAGGGACGGGAAAGGGGCAGATGGGGGGTTGAGTTAGGGCAGGCGGTGGGCATTCTAATGTCGGCCCTGTATGTCCGGGGCCGGCGACGTGTACAGGGAAGTTATTCCACCTTTGAGGTGGAATAACTTCCCTCGACAACATAGATCGGTGGGCCCGGTGCGCGGATGGTGCAGGGGATCCAAGGATATTCCCCATAGCCTGATCTTGGCCTTAGGAGGCCAGATCATGGGTCGGGCTGTGTGGAAACCATCTCTGTGGCCGGGGATCGTGGCTTTACTGTGGAGCCATGGTGCTATGGCAACCGGAAGCCATGGTGCCGCAGCTCCATTGTAAAGCCCTGATTGAGTTAGTTGGGCATGTCCTATACGTGCAGACTGGGCTGAATCGCAGTCCTGGCCTGCACATACAGAACTGTTTGATGCCCTGTACGTCCGGTTCAGACAGGACGTACAGAGGGACTCTATGTCCGGAGCGGTATCGGGCTAAATATATCTAAAATGCAATAGTGACCACAACTATAGTTATATATATGACCATTTGCGCTGATTAGGTGAATTTAGAGGAATCTTGGGTTACTTGCATACTCTGAATAGGATCCCCCATCCCATGCAATTTATAATTAATCTGTTGGTTCTGAGTAGTGGGAGGAGTATGGAAATATATATATATATATTTTTTTTTTTGGACACTGAACCCTGTATTTTTTATGCTGTATAACTATGGGAAACAATACATGCAGTCATAAGACTTTAAAAACAAAGCAAAAAAAGAAAATTTCAAAAAACATACTGTGAAACCATGATGCCAGGAGATGCTTGGCATCTGATATCTCCATTTGGTTTAGTTTTTTAAAATTTTGTAGTCATCAGTTGTGTGTGTACGTGTTTTTGTTTTTTTGCACAGAGAGCTTTCTCCTACTCCCTTTTTATATTTCCATTTTCGTCAGAACCAAGACTGAGGATCTGGCACCAAGAGCTTTCTTTGAAATTACCCAGGGGGGATTTCCTCCTGTTCTTATAGGAATATAAAGATCTTGAAATTTTAATCAGACAAAATGCTTAAGGAGAGTAAATTGGAAGGGTTAAGTATTATTTTGAAGTCTGTTATATTGCTGCATTTAGATTAAAAATGAGGACCTGCTAACATAATAGGAGTGGAGGAATAGCCTAGTTGTTAGCGCACTAGCTTGGTAAACAAGAGACCAAGTTTTGATTCCCACTAGCAGTATCCCTTGTAGCCTTGGGCAAGTCACTTAACCCTTCATTGCCACGGAAGAAAGGTCTGGCAATCTACACTGCTAAGAAAACCCTAGAGCTGCTGGGCCGCCAGGAGTCAGCATTGACTCAAAGGCACACTAAATGATGTAGGGTTTGAGGTCTTCAGTTTCTTCTACAGTCCATTTTGTATGGTTGAGTGTTAAATGTCCTTAATATGCACAATTTAAAATATTTTGTTTCTGTATTTGCATTTCTGTATTGTACTTGTGCCTGGTTGCATACAACATAGCAATTCACTAAAACAGCAGTTGGTTTATTTTTAAGTTTGATAATTGATTTTCATTGGGTGATATTGTGTTCTTCTGTTCTAGAACTGCGAGGGTGAACTGAAGCAGAATGGATGCTACGTTGGTACTACCCATTTTGAAGAAAAAACTAGCTTTCCTTTCAGGTATATTTTCTGATTATTCTGATAGATTTTCTGTGTAACCTAAATCTACAGTAGGCCATAAATAACTTTTTTTAATACTTCTTTCCTGGCTAGACAGAAATAACAGCTTGTGTTGTATTAAAGGCTTACAGTATTTCATTGGCAGCGTTTTAATACCATTTAATCTAATGAGCATAATCTGTCACTTTAGGTTCTTAGCAAAGCAATTTGTGTTTCAATCTCCTGCTGAATTTAAAGTGACTTATCCAATGCAGTTGTCGTGAGATTTCACATCTTGAATTAAATGTAATAATGAGCAAGGTTTTGAACAAGCTGAGAAATGTAGGACAAACTGATTTCTTTTCCCGCAGTGATATTCTAGGAAAGCATGGAAAACCTTTCAGTAGGCACTAAAATAAGTATTATTTGAGATGAGGTAAATAAGGTGCGGGCTTAACAGACGCAAGGGAGACACTCTCCCTTCGTGCCTCTCAAAGCCGGCACGGAGGGGCTCAGCCGTCGCGGAGGGAGGGAGGGATTCAGCAGAGGGGGCCCCATGGGACAGTCCATGCTGCCGCGGCGGCAGCTTTCTGTGGGCCCTTGCCAGCTGTGGGCCCTACGCCACGGCGTAGCTGGCTATAGGTAAATCCGGCCCTGCCAAAGCGAGACAGAGCCACGTCGCAGAACATGTACCGGCGTATAAGACGACCCCCGACTTTTGAGCATATTTTTAGGGCTTAGAAAGTCATCTTATACGCCGGAAAATACGGTATGTTAAGTCTCTAGACTTATTTGAAGCAATTTATTGATGCTTATTTCGGCAGCCCTAAAGGTACCATGAAAAAAAAATGCTGAGGACCATTGACTTTGGCTATTTTATGGCTAAGGGGGTCACTAGCTCCAACAGGGGCGCAGTCTCCGTCGTCAGAACCAGAAGGGGCTGTGCTCTGGCTTCCTCTACCATAGTGCGACAGATTTAAGATACAGTTGTGAAGAGACTCAGGAGGAGTACTCTAGTGGTTGGAGCACCTGCCTGGGGCTCAGAAGCTCAGGGGTGCAGTCGCCACGGGCCTAAAGCTTGTCCACACTGTAGACAAGACTATAAACAAGCAACGGTCATATTCTGCTAGTCAAGAGTATATGCCCAAGAATTAAAACCCTTATCTTGTGTATCGTTTATCTGGTTCTAGTGCCATTATAAAAAAAAAAAAAAGTATTTTTGAGGTTTGGCCTTCCAAGGTATATATATATTTTTTTTTTTATAAATCTCTTTATTCGGTAAACACAACGTTACAGGCAATGACAGCTTGTATCACAAAACCTTACTTACACACTAAACCCCATCCCTCCTCCCCCCCCCCCCCCCGCCCAAGCCCATCCCATCCCCCCCTGGTTCTCAAAAGGGAAATCCAACTATAAATATTGATATACATATACCAAATCAAAACAACACACGCCGCTGTGTCGGGAAAGGAGCCCAACACTGTGGGACAGTCCGGCATAATGAGGTCTTCATCCGGACGTTCTGAGGCCATCAACGAAACTGTCCAACAACGCCCATCTCTCAGAATGGAGGTCCACTCTGCCTGGGTGGTGGAGCTTACTATACAGTTTCTCGTATTGAGAGTACTGGCACACCTGACCCCACCAATTGCTTGGGTGCAAATGCTGGAATGATTTCCAGTTTGACAGGATCATTTTGAGCGCCACAGCTATCATAAAATTTAACAGAAACCGCTCCTCTTTGGAAAGTCCCAAGGGGAGCGATCTTAGGTATACAACATTCCTGGACAATTCTGCAGTAACACCCAGAACAGCCCGAATTTTACGCCATACGGCACCCCAGAACTTAAATACGATTGGACAATCATAAAACATACGAGCATAGGTGCCAAGCTCGCTCTGGCAAGACCAACATTTACCCGTAGCTAACTTGTCCCATTTAGCAATTTTTACCGGGGTCAGATAGGCCCTATGCAGAAAGAAATACATGGCTTGCGTGATTGCAGCTGATCGGGAAACTTTTGTAATTGGCCCCCAAAGAATTTTCCAAACAGTAGGGGGCAATGAGCAGTTAGTTTCCGCCTCCCACACCTTAGTTAGACCCACTGGTTGGCTGGAAACATATCGTCGAAACTTATCATATATCTTGGACACCGAGCCCTTCATCTCCAGCAGCTCTCGCAGCTGTTTGATAAGGCCTGCCTCAGCCGGCAACGCATCCGGAGCAGATATTTTAACAGCCAAACAGTGTTTCAGTTGCATCCACCGGAGAAAACCGGATTCCGGAAGGGAAAATTCCGCGCGTAGGTCCGCGAAACTCTTCCAGCCAGCATCGCTTCTCAGGTGGCCAACAACCCAAATTCCCTGCGTCTGCCACAGGCGCCAGGCAATTTTCTTGCCCCCCGGTTTGATACAGGGGTTCCACCATAGTGGAGTCATCAGAGAGGGCGCGCTATCCCTGCCGGCTACTCGCGCTAGCGCTAAATACGCCTCCTGCGTGGCCCGGAGGGTCTTTCCTCCCACTAGGTCTTCGGGGAGCAAGGCCCCTAACATGTGTTCCAGGGGGTAGGGGTTAGCTAGATGTCTTTCTACCGTCAGCCAACTAGGGCTGCACTCATTGTTGGCGCCCTCGAGCCACTGTATACCTTGCTTTAGTAGGAGAGCATGATGGTACCATTGAAAATCTGGGAAATGGACCCCTCCCTGTTCTTTGGGGGCTTTCAGCTTTTTACGTGCTATGCGATGCTGAGCTCCATTCCACAGGAAGGCCAGGAGGTTTCTCTCTATGTCTAGGTAGATCTTTGGAGGGAGGGAGACGGGCAGCATACCCAGAACATAATTGATTTTAGGCGTCAGAATCATTTTAATAATTTCCAGCCTGCCCCACCACGTAAAGCGCAAGGGGGACCAGGCCATGGTTTTACTGTGGATCAGTTGGAGAATCCCTTCCACGTTCTCCCGTATCGTGCGCTCCCAAGAGGAACAATACTGGGCGCCGAGATACTTAATGCACCCCGTCTCCCAACGAAAAGGGAAGGAGGCCATCATGCTGGAGTTGGAACAGCTGTTAAGCGGAAATGCAACTGATTTGGTCCAGTTAATTTTATATCCGGAAAGGCCCGAATATGCTGCAATCAATGCCAGGAGTCGCGGCACTTCGGAGGGCTGGGTGAACAAAATGAGATCATCAGCATATGCCGATAGTTTAACCTGTGTTCCACCTACCAGGAAGCCCTTGATATCTCGGCTTTGCCTTATGGCAATAGCCAAAGGCTCCAGTGCTAGATTGAAGAGCATCGGGGAAAGAGGGCACCCCTGACGAGTCCCTCTGTGCAAGGAGAAAGAGCGAGAGAGTATACCGTTTGCCAGTATTCGAGCACTTGTATGCCTATACAACACACGAACTTTCTGTATAAACTCTGCGCCTAGGCCAAACCATTCCAATGCGGAGAAGAGAAAAGGCCACTCTAACCTATCGAAGGCCTTTTCGGCATCAAGAGAAAGGGCAATATATGGGGAGGCCTCACCTGCTGCGCAATCTAGTAGATTACAGAGGAGGCGAGCATTGTCTGTCGTCGCTCTACCAGGAATAAACCCAGATTGGTCAGGGTGTATTAAATCTCCAATATAATTGTTTAGTCGCTTTGCCAGGATGCTGGCGTAGATCTTATAATCGGCGTTTAGAAGAGATATAGGTCGGTAGTTTGTAACATAGTTGGGATCTTTACCGGGCTTCTCAAGCACAACGATCGTAGCTTCGGAGAAACAACCAGTGTTCTCCCGCTCCTGTTCCAGCCACTCGTAATAGGTCTTTAGGGATGGGATTAGCTCAGCGCTTAAAGCTTTGTACAGCTCCGGCGGCAGCCCATCTGGACCGGTCGCCTTGCCCCTGGGCATATTAGCAAGAGCCAATTTGATCTCTTTAAAAGAGAAGGGTTCTCCTAATTTTCTGGCTTGCTCTACTGATAATGTAGGCTGTGAGAGCCTCCCCAAAAAGTCAGCAACGGCGGTTGGCTCTGGATTGACCTCTGTGGAATATAGTTGAGAGTAGTACTGGGAAAACTCTTGCAGGATCTGAGCGTCTTGCACTAGTTGAGTTTGATTGTCACCAAGAAGGGATACAATTCTCGATTTTTCACGTTTCCCACGAATGGTACTGGCTAGCAGCTTGCTAGCCCTGTTACGTTCAACATAGAAGCGGGCAGATTGTTTCAACATGCAATGCTCCACTTCAGCGCTCAGGATCTCATTATATTCGATCCTCCGCTTTTGCAAGCCACGCATGATAGCGGCATTGGGGTGCTTGACCCACAGCCTTTCCCCCGCCTTAATTTGGGCTTCCAATGCTGCCAACTGGGCCTTCCGCTTCTTGTTCTCTTTTATTTTATAGCTAGTGATAGTTCCTCGCAGCGAAGCCTTAAAAGCCTCCCACCAGGCCCATCCCGTGGTGTCTCCCAATTTGTTGGTACTAAAGTAGGAGTTGATGGAAGTGCGCAACTCCTCTAAAAAGGCAGATTCGGCAAGCCAAGCCCTGTTGAATGACCAGGTCGCGCCTGAGCGGGCAGAATCAGGTATCTTAATTGTCAGCGTTACCGCAGCATGGTCGGAAATAGTCATGCCAAGGATATCCGCTTCACAGCTGTTCGCAACTAGAGACCTCGAGACCAGGAAATAGTCTATTCGAGAGAGAGAACTATGAACTGGAGAGTAATAAGTGTATTCTTTAACTGTCGGATGCAGCAGCCTCCAGATATCTACCAACCCACAATCCTCCAGGAGGCTAGAGAGGGCAATGTCAGCTCTCGCCAGCCTGCTCACCCTTCCAGGGCAGCGGTCCACTAAGGAATCCCTAACCATGTTAAGGTCCCCTCCCATAATGATAGGTGCTTCACCTTCTGTTTGCAAAATATGGTTCAGGTCACAATAAAAGGCAGGATCATCCTTGTTAGGGCCGTATATATTTGCTAAAATGCACTCAAATTTCCCACACTGAAGCAATGCTAGGGCCCATCTTCCGGAGGTATCACAATTGGACCGGGCCACCACCGCCCCCAGCGTTCTACGCACTAAGATAGCCACCCCATTCTTTTTTTTATTGGCCGGGGAGCTACCAGCTAGGATGAACCTCCCCTCTTCTAGCTTCTTAGTCTCCAGAGCAGTAAGGTGCGTTTCCTGGAGAAAAACTACATCAGCTCGCTGCTTCACACAGTATGCCAGTATTTTCTTTCTCTTCATCGGCGTCCTAATGCCCTTGACATTTAGCGATATAAATTTTAACTCATTAGCCATACTCAGTGATAGCATAACTTTTATAACAGACTTGAAGCAAATAACAAACTAATATAAAGCCCCACATTTCCCCTTGAGAACCAGCCCATCCCTCAGCCCCCTCCCCACATTCCCCTGGATAAGACAGCAGGCCTGTCAAGGCATGGCGGGTCCCAGCCCCTAAAGGGTAATATTACATCATACCACCCATTTCAGCCAGAAGTATGGGCTTCCTCTGCCGCCTGTCGCCAAACTGTCATGGGAGGCAGTCAGTCCAGCGGCCCGTTTATCTTCAACTATGGCCGCAAGGCAGGAGACATGAAGGACCAGGTCGGCCTGTCGCGGCTTTAAGGCCGAATCAGAGCTGCGCTATGACACACCCGGTCCCATAGCCGGCCTGAGAGCGTGTAGGCAGGAGAATCACAGTCCTCTGTAGAATAGTTAGGATTGCATGAGAAGCGCTTCTTGATCGTCGATGTACTGCTCCAGCAGCGCCGGATCCTCGAATGATTTGGTTACGTTATTCAACGTGACTTTGAAACGAGCAGGGTTGACTAGGCCATACCGTGCTTGGAGCCTTTGTAAGCGCGGCCTTAGCGCAAGAAATCGCTTCCTTCTTTCCACGGTAGGTTTGCTGAAGTCTGGATATAGTGCTATCTTGTGGCCCTCGTACGAAAGCTGCCGACAATTTTTAGCAGCCATGAGCATCTGCATTGCTTGTTGATGTCGTAAGGCGCAGAGGATCATTGGACGCGGGGTCTTGCCACGTGGATTAGGCACCGGAGGAATGCGATGAGCCCGCTCTAATTCTAATGGACGAGAGAACTCCAATTTGAGCAGCTTGGGCAGTAAGGTTTCCAAGAACCCGATCGGGTCCCCACCCTCTGCCCCTTCGGCAAGGCCAACAATACGGATATTGTTACGGCGTGATCTATTATTCATGTCCTCATAGTTCCTTTCCAACCATTCTACCTTGCGCTGAATTTGTGGCAGCTGAGCCAGGCGTTGTTCGTAGTCAGCGGTTGCCCCTTCCACTTTGTCAACTCTGAGCGTCAGAGATTGCATTTGCACACTTAGGTCTTTCAGGTCCGACTGCATCGCATTTAGGGCATCACCGTTGGCATCCACTCTGCTACGAATCGCCCGCACCTCCTTTAGCAGCTCTTGCATGCCCTCGGCGGCTTCCTGATGGGGCGCCATTTTGTGCGGGGACAGCGGGTCCGATTTGGTTCGTTTGGAGCCCGCAGCCGCCGGGTTCGAGAATTCCAACCGGGTCTGCTTGCTGCCGGCCATGCCCTCAGCACGCTATAATGATTTGGGCCAAGTCGCTCCCCAATTACTGGCTGAAATGAGCAGGATTCTTGCATGGGGCCCGGGAGAGACTCACTCACACCGCCATACTGCAGCCGTGCTGGCTCCGCCCCCCCAAGGTATATATTTTAAACTTCAGCATATCTGCCTTGCTTAAATGTTTACAAATTTGTTTGGCTTTATGTTATGGTTAGAAGGCCAGGTATGTACCTGTCTCTAGCTATTCCTTTCTCATTGGCTATTCATTGCACTGCCAACCTCCAGTACTGAAGAGTTCCTGGAGACTTTATGGCATTTGTCATTCATTATGTTAGCAGAGATTATTTCGGTGGAATTCTTTGCAGTGTTGCATTACATTATCCCCATCAGTTAGGGGGTCTGGATTTATAGGGTATGTTCTGTTTCTGAAATGGAACATGTTCTGAAGATTGGCAGCAAAGGAGTTATGTTCAGTCCCATCCGACATTATTCTTTCGGTAAAGCTAAAAAAAAAAAAAATTAAAAAAAAAAAAAAAAAAAAAAATGCCAAGTATAGTACTTTGGTTTTTTCTTCTGTACATTGGCTCATGATTCTGAGGGCCTTTGGTAAATTGGCTTGGTTTGTGATGCTGTATGTTCCTATATGCTGGGTACCGCTCAGAAACACAGGACATCAGTACTGACAATTGTTTTGGTGCTCAGCGGTCTCAAGGTCAAGTTTCCCAGTTGCCCTAAGTCAAAAGTGGGAATTACCAACTGAAAGGGATGCCTCTTAGGTTCATGCCAAGACCGCTAGTGGTATTGAATGGAAACATAATGGAATAATCTTGCCTTAACAAGATATTCTTAGTTCAACTAGAGCTCCCTAGTCTCCTTGCAGTCAGTGGTAGCCTCCCACGTCTGTAGCTGTCTGATGACCATGTAAACAGGGATCTTCAGCAGTGCTCGGGGGCGCCACTTTTGGCTCTATTATTATTATTATGTTATGTTTATTGAGTTTGATATACCGCCCTTCAGGGGAACCAGAGCGGTTTACAAAGTACAAATAATCCAACAGGCAACAGGCTACAGAAGAGGAAAAGGAAGTTACAATCTTAAACAGGAAAGCCAGAGGAGGAAAGGGAATAACACGAAACTTAGAGTAGAAAGATTACAGGAAGGGGGAGGGAAGGTCAAAGGCGAGGGAAAAGAGGTGGGTCTTCAGGTTACGCTTAAAAGTAGGATGGTGGGGCTCGAGACGAAGGGATGGGGGAGCGAATTCCAAAGGGCAGGGCCTGCAAAGAAAAAAGCTGAGGAGCGTGTGGACTGGAGGTGTGCAAGGGAGGGAGAGGGCAGGGTGAGACGGTTGAGGTGAAATGAACGAGGCGCGTGCCTGGGAGTGTGAAAAGTGATGAGGTCTGCCAAGTACTGTGGAGTGTTGGTGTGGAAGGCCCGATGTACCAGAGTAAGCAGTTTGTATTGGGAACGGAAGCTGGTTGATTGGGTAGCAACAACTCAAACTGCAATACAGAGATAAGGGTGTTGGGACCACTTGGCAATAGTGATCATAACATGATCGCCTTTGATTTAATTAGTGGAGGAGGGGATAGTAAGGAAATCCACAGTACTACCTTTTAACTTTCGAAAGCGAGACTATGATAAAATGAGGAAAATAGTTAAGAAAAAACTAAAAGGAGCAGTTGCAAAGGTTAAAGACTTACATCAAGCTTGGGTGTTGTTGAAAAATACTATCTTGGAAGCCCAGACCAGCTGTATTCCACGCTTTAAGAAAAGTGGAAGGAAGTCCAAAAAACTGCCAGCATGGTTTAAAGGTGAGCTCAGAGAGGCTGTTGCCAAAAAAGCATCTTTCAGGAAATGGAAAAAAGAGCCAAACAACGAAACCTGGAAACAGCACAAGCACTGGCAGGTCAAATGCAAGGCATTGATAAAGCAGGCAAAGGGAGAATTTGAGAAGAAGCTTGCTGCGGAAGCAAAAACGCGAAATAAAGATTTTTTCAAGTACATTCGTAGCAAAAAACCGGTGAGAGATTCAGTTGGTCCATTAGATGATAGAGGAATTAAAGGGGCACTAAGAGGTGACAAGGCGATAGCGGAGAGACTGAATGAATTCTTTGCTTCGGTCTTTACTGAGGAAGATGTAGGGATGTTACCCATGATTGAAGTGGTATTTAAAGGTGTGGAAGAATTGAAGGAAATATCGATACATTGGGAAGATGTATTACAACTATTAGATAAACTGAAGAGTAGCAAATCACCTGGGCCGAATGATATACATCCAAGGGTGTTGAAAGAACTGAAATATGAGATTGCAGACCTGCTATTAGTAATCTGTGAACTATCATTAAAATCATCGCTAATACCTGAAGATTGGAGGATCGCCAATGTAACACCAATTTTTAAAAAGGGTTCCAGGGGTGATCCGGGAAACTACAGACCGGTGAGCCTGACGTCAGTACCGGGAAAAATGGTAGAAACCATCATAAAGAATAAAATTACTCAGCATGTAGATAGATAGTCGTGGCCTAATGGGAGACAGCCAACATGGCTTTAGACAAGGAAGATCTTGTCTTACTAATCTGTTTGTTTTTTTGAAAGTGTGAATAAACAGGTGGACAAAGGTGAGTCGGTTGATATAGTGTATCTAGACTTTCAGAAAGCCTTTGACAAGGTCCCTCATCAGAGACTTTTGGCAAAACTAAAGAGTCATGGGATAGGAGGCAGTGTACTACTGTGGATCAGGAACTGGTTAAAAGATAGAAAGCAGAGGTTTGGGCTAAATGGCCAATTTTCCCAATGGAGAAAGGTGAATAGTGGTGTACCCCAGGGATCTGTGCTGGATCCGCTGCTTTTTGATATATTCATAAATGACCTGGAAAGAGGAATAATGAGTTAGGTTATCAAATTTGCAGATGACACAAAACTATTTAAAGTTGTTAAAACGCAAGAGGATTGTGGAAAATTGCAAGAGGATCTTGATAAATTGGAAGGCTGGGCATCAAAATGGGAGATGAAATTTAATGTGGACAAGTGCAAAGTTATGCACCTAGGGAAGAACAACCCAAACTATGGTAACACAATGCAAGGTTCCACATTAGGAACCACCACCCAGGAAAAAGATTTAGGCGTCATTGTGGATAACATGTTAAAACCCTCGGCCCAGTGTGCAGCGGCAGCCAAGAGAGCAAATAGAATGCTAGGTATCATAAGGAAAGGAATGGAAAATAAAACAAAAGATATTATAATGCCTCTATACCGTTCCATGGTGAGACCGCACCTTGAATATTGTGTGCAATTCTGATCGCCGTATCTTAAAAAGGATATAGCGTTATTAGAAAAGGTTCAGAGAAGAGCCACCAAAATGGTAAAGGGGATGGAAGAATACTCCTATGAAGAAAGGCTAAAAAGGTTAGGGCTCTTTAACCTGGAAAAGAGACGGCTGAGGGGGAGATATGATAGAAATCTATAAATTAATGAACGGAGTGGAACGGGTAAAGGTAGATCGATTGTTTGTTATCAGAATATAGAAAGACTAGGGGACATGCAATGAAGCTACAGGGTAAACTATTTAAGACTAATAAAAGAAAATATTTTTTCACTCAACGTGTAATCAAACTCTGGAATTTGTACCAGAGGATGTAGTAAAGGCTGTTAGTGTAGCTGGATTTAAAAAAGGTTTGGACAAGTTCCTGGAGGAAAGGTCCATAAACCATTATTAAGAAGGGACCCAGGATATCAATGCTTGACCCAGTACAAGCATTGCGGAACCTGTGTCCTTTGGGGAAACTGCTAGGTACGTATGACCTAGATTGGCCACTGTTGGAAACAGGATACTGGGCTTGATGGACCTTGGTCTTACCCAGTATGGCATATCTTATGTTCTTATGCTAGGGAGCAAGCCGATAGGCAGGCTACTTCGGAGTTGTTCTTCCTACCTGGACCCACATAACGGCAGGTCAGTGGGTATTAGAGATAATTTGCGATGGTTAGGCGTTGGAATTCGCGAAGTCAGTTCGAGAGTCGTCGGTGGCGTCTCCCTGCAAAGGTCAGAGGAAAACCTTAGCGGTCCATCGCACCTTAAATCGACTGTTTCAAATCTGAGGCCACACCAGTACCAATTCATGAATACGGCAGGAGTAGCTCCTCCATTTGTTTTGTGGGGCCAGAGAAGGACAGCACTCGTCGCCATCTCTTAGATCTAGGAGGGGAGTACACAGTTGTCTCCGCGGGTCTCCTTTCAGGAAGGAAATGTTACGGTCCATTATGGGGGTACTGCGACAGGGGGAGCGCTTGACATCGCGCGATCTGGCTGACACGGATTTACACATCCTGTTCATAGCAGCCCACCAAAGGGTTGCATGTTGGTCTTCCTTGGGGATACTATTAGTTCCCAGCATTGCCATTAGGGCTGGCAAAGGCACTGCGCACTCTCACCAAGTTCTTGGGGGTGGTAGCGGTAGCGTTACGAAGGGAAGGATTTCGGTTATGTCCCTATTTTGACGTTTGGTTCATTCAAGCAAAATCCAAAGCCGATAGCGTCAGCGTGGCAGACGTGGTAGTGTTCTGCTGGTTTGTGGAGTTCCAGCCCTTTGTCATCTGGTATGCAGGTGCAGAGCCGGGCCTGCGCCCTCGCGGTGGAGTTTCTGGCACATGTGGGGAAAGATGACGGTAACCCTGCATTCGGTGCCATGGGCCTGTTCTCATATGCAGCCATGGCGGTGAGCTCTACTTCACTTCGAGTCGTCTCAGGATGTGTTGCTGAACAAACGACTTCCCTGTTCTCTCGGGGTCAGGTGTTCTCTGGATGCCCCTGGAATGGCGGGAGTTGACCCCATCGCTGACGGATGCGAGCCTCGTAGGATTGGGGGCACGTTGTGAAGAGCTTTTGGCGCAAGGTGTTTGCTCTGTTTAAGAGAGCGACTGCTCGGTCAGCCGGCTGGAGCTGAGAGCGGTGGTTCTGGCGCCGCACACATTCGAAGTGGCGGTGACAGGTCGGGCGGTGCGACTGCTGTCAGTCAACTCTGCGAAGGTAGCCTACATCTTTCAACAGGGTGGTGCAGGAAGGGCGGCCATAGTTCGCTTGGGTAGAAATGTGACGACCAGCATTTCAGCAACACACCTGGCAGGGCAGGATTTCGCTGATGGCAACTTTTCTCAGCAGGGTTCAAGTGGATGTCGGAGAAGGGGAGTTGTATCCGGAGGTGTTGACACAAGTAGTTCGCACGCCGGGGGCCGCCGGTCATGGATTTCATGGCGACCCTTCGGTCAGCAAAGCAAATCTTTTCTTCAGCAGACGGCGAGAGCGAATATCAGAGAGGAGCGATGCGTTGGGGCAATGTTGAATGGCGTCGGGTCTTCTCTGTGTGTTCCCATCATGGGTGCTCATAGGTCGAGTGGTTCAGCGTAGCAAGGCTCATTGGAGGAGAGTGTTATGGGTGGCTCTGGACGGGCCAGACGGCCGTGGTACACCGAGCTCATACGGGAGAGCAGTGGAGATTGCCGGCGGCGGAAACTCGGTTACTACCAGGTCTGCTTCGGCGGCCTTGGGTGGTTTGATTCTCGCTTACAGTCTAACCGTTGGAAGGGCAAGACGTGTGGTCGCTTATGGCTCATGGTTGAGGATTGGTGCTTACGGGAGCAAGTGCCGGCTGTGGCTGCGTTAGTTTCTGTACCTTTGGGTTTTCTACAACAAGGATTTCTCAAGGGCCTGGCAGCTAGTGCCTTCAGAGTTAAGTTGACAGCGTTGTCTTGCTAGGGAGGCAAGGTGCAAGGTCTGGCTCTCGGGATCTATGCAGAAGTGTCACATTTTTTGAGAGCTGTGACCTGGCTGCAGTCCTCGCGTGGAATTGTAGGTTCCCCGCGGGGTCTCAAATTGCTTTTGGCGGCGTTGACTAAGGAACCTTTTGAGCCCTTACACAAGGCGTCGCTTAGGACTTTGTCTTTGAGGACAGTAATTTTGATAACCAGCTGGTCGGCGAGCTGGATTTCGGGACGGCAGGTGCTGTCTTGTGGAGAACCATCCTTGTCCTTTTCTCGGGGAAAGGGTGGTGTTGCAGCCAATGCCGTCCATTTTACCTAAGGTGGTGTCTCTGTTTCAACTTGGTCAGACGGGGTTTCTTCCAGTGTTACGGTGGCTGGGGGGAACCGCGTCTGGCCGGGGGTGGCACAGTTTAGCCATAAAGCGGGTGCTGCGGCAGTACTGGTATATTTCAGAGACTTACTGCACTTTGGACAGTCTTTTCGTGTTGTTCGGAGTTCCTCTCAATGAGACAGCGGCAGCGAAGGCGTCCATTTCTAGATGGACTAAAGAGGCGATTGGTGCAGCAGATCTGCTGCGGGGCCGGTCAGTGTTAATGGGGTTGTGAACGCATGTTACCAGAGCGCAAGCAATTTCTCGAGCAGAGTACAGTTTAGTTCCACCAGGTGACGTTTGTAGAGCGGCCTTCTGGTCCGCTGTTTGTTCTTTTAGTAAGCACTACTGTCTGGAGGTCTTAGCAGCAAATGATGACTTTTTCGGATCGGCGGTATTGCATGCCGGCTGGAAGGGTCCCTCCCAATAATTACTGCTCTATTACATCCCAGAGGTGGAGGACTAAACTGGAGGAACGATAAGTAAATAGAAATTACACTTCCCTGGTAATTGTCGTTCCTTGAGTGACGACAGTTTAGTCCTCATTCCTGCCCAGGGGTGTGGTTTCTTCAGAGTTTATTTTCAGGCGGAGTGGAGCATCAATTTCAAGGAGTGGAGAGATCCTTTCAGATTCTGCATCGCAGTGAGTATCCCTCTCTGATCTGTTTCTTCCTTCTCTCTTATTTAAGTGAGTGAGTGGTACGGGAAACGTGATTGCATAGGGGAGACATGAACGTAAAGTTAAAAAAAAAAAAAGAAGACTAATAAGGTTAAAAAGGTTCCTCAGGTTGAGGAATGGTTAGTTTATTTAAAGTTATGGTATAGCTACTTATTTGTTGCTCCTTTGAGTTTGCTTTGTCACTAGTACACTGGGGGCTGATGGGGAGATACCAGCAGGCTATATCCAGTGATGTCACGACTTTGACATGCCCAGTCTCCAAGCTGCAGGATGAGGTACACAACCCAGAGGTGGAGGACTAAACTGTCGTCACTCAAGGAACGACAATTACCAGGTAAGTGTAATTTCTATTTTTTGGGAACATTATTTTTTGTGTCAAAATTTAGGTGTTTTCATTGTCATTCTGTCAGTGAAATTCAGTTGACATATGAAAATGTTTGAACCCAAAGAATAAGTGGGGAGATCAACTAAACTCCCTCTTAAATCTATTCGTCACAAATCCCCAAATGTTTCTAAAAGCAGATTATTATATATTATAAAAAGGCACACACTCTCAGGCAGATAAGTGTTCAGGGTAATCATAACTTCATTTATGTACCAAATCAAACCCTTTTTATTAGGCAAAAAGTATTCTTTCTGCTATTTGCAAAACAAGTTTGCATTCTGCCACTTAACATCACAGAGTGCTCACACACTTATGCCCAGGCAGCTGGGTGTGATGTACTGGGAGCTGCTGAGCTGTAAAATTAACTATTCATGAGCATTGTATCAAAAAGACTTTTTGATACATTGTGGTACAGTTTCGCAATTGGACATTTGGGTCATCAACAATAAGTAAAGCTCAGAGAATGGGGTTAAGTGTGAGAGCATTGTATGAACATTTTAAAAGAAACCTCTTTTCGTAAAAAAAAGATGAGAAAATTGTAAAAACTAAAAGAAATCAATCGGATATATATATATAAATTATGTAGGAGGTTGAGGAGTGTGGTGGGTTTTTTTTTTTGGCGGTTGGGGGGACGGAATCCTGTGATTAAGTGACAGAAAGTAACTTGTTTTGCAAATAGTAACATCAAATGTAGCAACGGAGGTCCCCCCCTCCTTTTTTATTTTCCTTAACGTTTTGAAGTGAACTCAGTATTGCAAAATGTTTTCTGTTGTGAATTAAGTAGAGAGATTTTTGAGATATTTAGTATCTCAGAATGGGGTTCTCAAAATCACGGGAGAACTTTACATGCTGGAGTTTGAGATGCCTTTGTGGAGTCTCTTGTGGCTATCTAGCAGAGAGTGACAGTTGAGGAAACTCTTCAGCACCTCCTGCAGTTGCAGCTGTCTTAACCATATCCTCTGCTGAGTGATGTCAGAGATAATGGTTGATTCATTTCATGGTGCCCAGGAAGGGGCAGGTCGTCCTGCCCCATTTTGGGTCTGAAGGCAGTTGATGCCAAGCACAGAGTGCCTCATTTTCAATATGGAGACCAGCCAATTAGTCATCACTTCGGTCCAGCACAGTTTTTCATAAGAATATAAGAAATGTCATACTGAATCAGACTGGTCCATCAAGCCTGGTATCCTGATTCCAACAGCGGCCATTTCAGGTCACAAGTGCCTGTCGGGTTCCCAAAAAGGTACACAGATTCTGCGTTGTTTATCCTGGGATAAAATAGTGTATTTCCCTGGTCCTTTTTAATAATGGTTTATAGACTTTTCCTCTAGGACCTTGTCTAAACATTTTTTAAACCCACCTAAACTAACAGTCTTTACCACATCCTCTGGTAATAAATTCCAGTTTGTGTTGAGTGAAAAAATATTTTCTGTGATTAGTCTTAAATGTGCTAAATTTGTAGCTTTATTGTGTGATCCCCAGTCTTTCTACTTTTTGAAAGAGTAAACAACTGATCTACGTTTATCTGTTCCACTCCATTCATTATGTTAGAGACCTCTATTATATCTTCCCTCAGCCATCCTTTTTCCAAGTTGAAGAGCCCTAACTTTTAAACCTTTCCTCGTAGGGATATCCTTTCATCCCCTTTACCATTTTGGTGGCTCTTCTCTGTGCCTTTTCTAATTCCTTTTTAAGATATGGCGACCAGAATTGCACACGATATTCAAGGTGTGGTCGCATCATGGAACAATACAGAGACATAATATCCTTTGTTTTATTCTCCATTCCTTTCCTTATTATTCCTAACATTCTATTTGCCTTCTTGGCCGCTGCTGCACTCTGGGCAGAGAGTTTCAGCATATTACCCATGATGACATCTAAATTTTTTTTCTGGGTGGTAGTTCCTAATGTGGAACCTTGCATCGTGTAACTGTAGTTTGTGGTGTTCTTTCCTAGGTGCATAACATTGCACTTGTCCAGATTAAATTTCATCTGCCATTTGAACATCCAGTCTTCCAATTTATCAATGTCCTCTTGCAATTTTTCACAATCCTATTAACGACTTTGAATAATTTTGTGTCATCTGCAAATCTGGTTATCTCGTTCATTGTTGCCATTTCCAGGTCATTTACGAATATATTAAAAAGCAGTGGACCCGCAGAGATCTCTGGAGTACTCCACTATTCACCTTTCTCCATTGGAAAAATTGGCCATTTAGCCCTACCCTCTGCTTTCTATTTTTTAACCAGTTCTTGATACATAATAGTACACTGTCTCCTATCCCATGACTTTTTAATTTCGTCAAGAGTCTCATGAGGGACCTTGTCAATGGCTTTCTGAAAATCCAGATGCACTATATCAACTAGTTCACCCTTGTCTACCTGTTTATTCACACCTTCAAAAAAATATAATAGATTAGTAAGACAATAGCCAGTATGGCTTTAGCCAAGGAAGATTTCTCTCATTAAACCATGACTATCTACGCATTCAGTAATTTTGTTCTTTATAATGGTTTCTACCATTTTGCTCGGTACTGATGTCGGGCTCACCTGTCTGTAGTTTCCTGGATCACCCCTGGAACTCTTTTTAAAAATTGGCATTACACTGGCCATTCTCTAATCTTCAGGTACTGCAGATGATTTTAATGATTAGTACATAGATTATTAATAGGTCTGCAGTCTTATATTTCAGTTCTTTCAACACCCTCTGATGTATACCATCTGGTCCAGGTGATTTGCTGCTCTTTATTTTATTAAATAGTTGTACTACATCTTAAATAGTAACATATATAGTGACATAGAATATGACGGCAGATAAAAACCAATATGGTCCATTTAGTCTGCCCAGCAAGGAGGCAAGAGTAGGTGCACTTGCTGCTCCGTGCAAGTCACCTCTCCCCATGCCTTTGTTTAGAGGTGTACCCACCGCTCCATGTAGGTCACCCCTATTTGTTCAGTTATAAGAGATAGTTATGCTTATTTTAATTTTATCCTGTTGCTATAAAGAGATCCACTATGTCTGTCCCATGCCATTTTGAATTCTTTCACTGTGTTTGCCCCCACCACTTCCATCAGGAGGGTATTCCAAGCATCCACCACCCTTTCAGTAAAAAAGTATTTCCTAACATTGCCTTTCAGTTTACCCCCTTGCAGTTTTATGTTATGCCCTCTAGTTTTACATCTTCCCTTTCTTTGGAAGAGGTTTGTTTGTCCATTAATACTCTTTAAGTTTTTAAGAACATAAGAACATAAGAACATAAGAAATGCCATACTGGGTCAGACCGGAGGTCCATCAAGCCCAGTATCCTGTTTCCAACAGTGGCTAATCTAGGTCATACGTACCTAGCAGTTTCCCCAAAAGACACAGGTTCTGCAGTGCTTGTACTAGGTCAAGCATTGATATCCTGGGTCCCTTTTTAATAGTGGTTTATGGACCTTTCCTCCAGGAACTTGTCCAAACCTTTTTTAAACCCAGCTATACTAACAGCCCTTACTACATCCTCCGGTAACAGATTCCAGAGTTTGATTACACGTTGAGTGAAGAAATATTTTCTCTTATTTGTCTTAAATAGTTTACCCTGTAGCTTTATTACATGTCCCCTAGTCCTTCTATATTCTGATAGCGTAAACAATTGATCCACGTTTATCCGTTCCACTCCATTCATTAATTTATAGACCTCTATCATATCTCCCCTCAGCCGTCTCTTTTCCAGGTTAAAGAGAGCCCTAACCTTTTTAGCCTCTCTTCATAGGAGTAGCCTTCCATCCCCTTCACCAATTTGGTGGCTCTTCTCTGTACTTTTTCTAATAACTCTATGTCCTTTTTAAGATACGGTGACCAGAATTGCACACAATATTCAAGGTGCGGTCGTACCATGGAGCGATACAGAGGCATTATAATATCCTTTGTTTTATTCTCCATCCCTTTCCTTATGATACCTAGCATTCTATTTGCTTTCTTGGCCGCCGCTGCACACTGGGCGGAGGGTTTTAACATGTTATCCACGATGACTCCTAAATCTTTTTCCTGGGTGGTGGTTTCTAATGTGGAGCCTTGCATCGTGTAACTATAGTGTGGGTTGTTCTTTCCTAGGTGCATAACTTTGCACTTGTCCACATTAAATTTCATCTGCCATTTGGATGCCCAGTCTTCCAATTTATCCAGATCCTCCTGCAGTTTTCCACAATCCTCTTGGGTTTTAACAACTTTAAACAGTTTTGTGTCATCTGCAAATTTGATAACCTCACTAGTTATTCCTTTTTCCAGGTCATTTATGAATATGTCAAAAAGTAGGGGACCCAGTACAGATCCCTGGGGTACTCCACTATTCACCTTTTTCCATTGGGAATATTGGCCATTTAGCCCTACCCTCTGCTTTCTATCTTTTAACCAGTTCCCGATCCACAATAGTACACTGCCTCCTATCCCATGACTTTTTAGCTTTGCCAAAAGTCTCTGATGGGGGACCTTGTCAAAAGCTTTCTGAAAGTCCAGATACACTATATCAACCGACTCACCTTTGTCTACCTGTTTATGCACACCTTCAAAAAAACAGATCAGATTAGTAAGACAAGATCTTCCTTGTCTAAAGCCATGTTGGCTGTCTCCCATTAGGCCATGGCTATCTACATGCTGTGTAATTTTGTTCTTTATGATGGTTTCTACCATTTTCCCTGGTACTGACGTCAGGCTCACCGGTCTGTAATTTCCCGGGTCACCCCTGGAACCCTTTTTAAAAATTGGTGTTACGTTGGCGACCCTCCAATCTTCAGGTATTACAGATGATTTTAATGAAAGTTCACAGATTACCAATAGCAGGTCTGCAATCTCATATTTCAGTTCTTTCAACACTCTGGGATGTATACCATCCGGTCCAGGTGATTTGTTACTATTCAGTTTATCAAATAGTTGTAATATATCTTCCCGGTGTAGCGATATTTCTCTCAATTCCTCTGCAGTATCACCTTTAAATACCACTTCAGTCTTGGGTAACATCCCTACATCTTCCTCAGTAAAGACCGAAGCAAAGAATTCATTCAGTCTCTCTGCTATAGCCTTGTCCCCTCTTACTGCCCCTTTTACCCCTCTATCATCTAATGGTCCAATTGACTCTCTCACAGGCCTTTTGCTACGAATGTACTTGAAAAAGTCTTTTTTTTCGTGTTTTTGCTTCCGTAGCAAGTTTCTTCTCAAATTCCCGCTTTGCCTGCCTTATCAATGCTTTGCATTTAACTTGCCAGTGCTTGTGTTGTTTCCAGTTTTCATCATTTGGCTCTTTTTTCCATGTCCTGAAGGTTGCTCTTTTGACAGCAACAGCCTCTCTGACCTCACCTTTAAACCATGCTGGCAGTTTTTTGGACTTTCTTCCACTTTTCTTAATGCGTGGAATACAGCTGGTCTGGGCTTCGAGGATAGTATTTTTAAATAACACCCAAGCTTGCTGTAAGTCTTTAACCTTTGGAACCGCTCCTTTTAGTTTTTTCCGAACTATATTCCTCATTCTATCATAGTCTCCCTTTTGAAAGTTAAAAGGTAGTACTGTGGATTCCTTTACTATCTGTCCTCCACTGATTAAATCAAACATGATCATACTATGATCACTATTGCCAAGTGGTCCCAACACCCTTATTTCTTGCACCAGATCTGGCGTTCCACTAAGGACTAGGTCCAGTATGGCTTCCCCTCTGGTCGGTTCATGAATCAGCTGCTCCAAGAAGCAGTCATTTATTTCATCTAGAAACTTTATCTCTTTAGCTTGTCCTGCTGTGAGACTGTCCCAGTCGATACCGGGGTAATTGAAATCACCCATTATTACTACTCTGTTGTGGCTTTTGTTAGCTTCCTTGATTTCTTTGAGCATTTCATCATCCATTTGTTCATTCTGGCCAGGCGGTCGATAGTATACTCCCACTGCCATCACCTTCCCTTTCATAAATGGAATTTCAATCCATAGAGATTCTACAGCAAATTGTGTTCCCTGCAAAACTTTAATCCTTTCTGACTCAATGCCCTCTTTAACATAGAGCGCAACCCCTCCACCAATTTGTTCAGCTCTATCATTACGATATAGTTTGTATCCAGGTATCACAGTGTCCCACTGGTTATCCTCCTTCCACCATGTCTCTGAGAGTGCAATCATATCTAACCTCTCATTTAGTGCTATATATTCTAATTCTCCCATCTTATTGTTTAGACTTCTAGCATTGGCATACAAGCATTTTAGTGACTGTATTTTATTAATTTTATTAATATTAATCTGGCTATTGGTAGGCATGGGTAATTGGGAATCTTTATGCTCTGTCTGCTCCTTACTCAAGGGCATTTGGGCTACTATACTCCCTTTTGGAACCTCACTGTTTTTGGTAGTATCCTTCAAGGATACCTTTGTCCGAACCATGCGCCCCTGGGTGACTGTCGGCTTTCCCCTATTTTCTAGTTTAAAAGCTTCTCTATCTCTTTTTTAAAGGTTAATGCCAGCAGTCTGGTCCCATCCTGATTAAGGTGAAGCCCATCCCTTCGGAAGAGCCCCCCCTTTCCCCAGAATGTTCCCCAGTTCCTAACAAATCCAAAACCCTCATCCTTGCACCATTGTCTCATCCACGCATTGAGACTCCGGAGCTCTGCCTGTCTTTTGGGTCCTGCACGTGGAACAGGAAGCATTTCGGAGAACGCTATCCTGGAAGTTCTGGATTTCAACTTCCTACCTAAAAGCTTAAATTTAGCCTCCAGAACTTCCCTACCACATTTTCCTATGTCATTGGTACCAACATGTACCAAGACAGCAGACTCCCCCCCAGCACTATCTATGATCCTATCTAGGCGGTGTGTGAGATCTGCTACCTTCGCACCAGGCAGGCATGTTACCAGGCGATCCTCACGTCCACCAGCCACCCAGCTATCTACATTCCTAATGATTGAATCACCAACTATAACAGCTGTCCTGACCCTCCCCTCATGGGGACATGGCCCTGGAGAAACGTCCTCGGTGCGAGAGGGTTTTACATCACCTGGAGGACAGGTCCTAGTTACAGGATCACTTCCTGCCACACCAGGGTGATGCTCTCCTGTCACGCGACCTCTCTCCTCCATGGCAACAGGGATGCTGCCAGACTGGAGGTGGGACTTCAGGACTATATCCCTGTAGGTCTCGTCCATGTACTTCTCTGTCTTTCTTATGTCTTCCAGGTCTGCTACTCTAGCCTCTAGAGAACGGACTCGTTCCCTGAGAGCAAAGAGCTCCCTGCACTTAGTGCATATGTAGGACCTCTCACCAACTGGGAGAAAATCATACATGTGACACTCAATGCAAAAGACTGGAGAACCCCCATCTCGTTGCTGGACCTCTGTCTGCATCTTAGTTTAAAGCTTGTGTTTAGGTCTTTTAAATTCGGTATATAATAAGGATTGGTGTAGATGCTTATACTAATAAAGTGTATCTAATACCCCTAATACACCCTGTGTACCTGAAGCTTAATTAATCTCAGGTCCTCTGTGTATGACTGATTTGGATTAAGAGCTGCACCTGAGAGCAGCCCCTTTCCTCTAAGTTGTGCAAGTAACTATAAAACTACAATTACCCCAGGGGTGGGTGGGTGCTGGGGAGGGAGGGAGGGAGATAAGTCCTATTAAAGAGGGCAGTTACAAGGTACCCTGTGAACCCTTAGCAGGGGGATGGGGGTACCACACAAAGCCCAGTTAGTTGAGAGAGGCAAGGTAAGTACAGCTGAGAGGGCTGAACTAGCACACCACTAAAACAAACAATAAATAATTAAACAAACAGTTAGACAAACAGTAAATAATTAAATAAACAGCTAGAACTCACAGTAAGATGTCCCAGGAGGCAAATATCCCCTCACTAGCAGAGCTCTGTAAAAGTACAGCCCTTCTCTGGTCAGAGAAAAGCAAACTAAAACAGACTATGCACAAGTGGAGAAAACAGGAAGAAGGCTACACAATACCTCAGGGGGAGGGGGAGGGGGAGGGGGAGGAGTCACTCAGGCAGGCAAGGACAGGAAAAAAGTTTAACAAACAGCAGATTCTGGGGAGAGAGATGTAATTCAAAATGGCTACCACACAAAGCCCAGTTAGTTGAGAGAGGCAAGGTAAGTACAGCTGAGAGGGCTGAACTAGCACACCACTAAAACAAACAATAAATAATTAAACAAACAGTTAGACAAACAGTAAATAATTAAATAAACAGCTAGAACTCACAGTAAGATGTCCCAGGAGGCAAATATCCCCTCACTAGCAGAGCTCTGTAAAAGTACAGCCCTTCTCTGGTCAGAGAAAAGCAAACTAAAACAGACTATGCACAAGTGGAGAAAACAGGAAGAAGGCTACACAATACCTCAGGGGGAGGGGGAGGGGGAGGGGGAGGGGGAGGAGTCACTCAGGCAGGCAAGGACAGGAAAAAAGTTTAACAAACAGCAGATTCTGGGGAGAGAGATGTAATTCAAAATGGCTACCACACAAAGCCCAGTTAGTTGAGAGAGGCAAGGTAAGTACAGCTGAGAGGGCTGAACTAGCACACCACTAAAACAAACAATAAATAATTAAACAAACAGTTAGACAAACAGTAAATAATTAAATAAACAGCTAGAACTCACAGTAAGATGTCCCAGGAGGCAAATATCCCCTCACTAGCAGAGCTCTGTAAAAGTACAGCCCTTCTCTGGTCAGAGAAAAGCAAACTAAAACAGACTATGCACAAGTGGAGAAAACAGGAAGAAGGCTACACAATACCTCAGGGGGAGGGGGAGGGGGAGGGGGAGGAGTCACTCAGGCAGGCAAGGACAGGAAAAAAGTTTAACAAACAGCAGATTCTGGGGAGAGAGATGTAATTCAAAATGGCTACCACACAAAGCCCAGTTAGTTGAGAGAGGCAAGGTAAGTACAGCTGAGAGGGCTGAACTAGCACACCACTAAAACAAACAATAAATAATTAAACAAACAGTTAGACAAACAGTAAATAATTAAATAACAGCTAGAACTCACAGTAATGGTCTGAGTCGTCATATCTCTGCTGTCCCTCCTCTCCTCCAGAGTGTACATATTTAGGTCTTCAAGTCTCTTTTCATAAGTCTTCTGACGCAGGCTCCAAATCATTTTGGTCACCTTCCTCTGAACCGCTTCCAGCCTTTTTATATCCTTTGCGAGATACGGTCTCCAAAACTGAACACAATATTCCAAGTGATGCCTCACCAGCGACTTGTACAGTGGTATTAGTACCTCTTCCTTTCTGCTGGTAATTCCTCTCTGTATTCAACCCAGCATCCTTCTGGCTTTTGCCACCGCCTTGTCACACTGTTTCCTTATCGTTCCACCAGTTTAGTCCTCAACCTCTGGGTAGTGAACCTCCTCCTGAAGCTTGGAGACTGGGCATGTCAAAAACTCATGACATCACTGGATATAACCTGCTGGTCTCTTCCATCAGCCCCCAGTGTGTCCAGTCTCCATGCAGCAGGAGGACGTAGTGAGCCTAGCTTCTGGGCTCACTTGGGGAAACAGATAAGGAGCATTTAGTGTGACAAATTCTATTCCGATTTTACTTTTGATTTTTACCTTTAATTTTACTTTTAATTCAGTTACCTTTGGTTAATTGGCAATCAGGGATTAGTTCCCTTTAGTTGTTAGGAGCAAATTTCCTTATATTTACAGTAATTTTAAATTAGCAGCAGCTCTCGCCTTCCCTCTTGTCAGTTATTTTCACTTGCTGCAGGCATTCGCTGGTGTGGATCTCTCTCTCTTGACGGGACGGGAGAGAGCTCCGGGACCCGTACAGCCACACTGAAGCTGTGTGAGACGGAACCTCTCCGTTGCTGCGGGATTTTAATTTTACTCTGTAGAATAGGGTGAGCGGTCCTCGCCGTGGCTGCTGGGCGCAGCAGCGCGGCTTGAGGATCGGATGAATTCAAGGCGGTAGGAGCAGGCTGCGTGGCTTTTGGCCCTGCAGGTAAGGCCTTCGGGCTCTGTCGGTCTGCTGAGGCCTCCTTTTTGCAGCGGCTTTTGTTCTTGGTGCCAAAATTCGTTGGCAAAGGGGTGGCCATTTTCTCTCTAGGTATTTGGACCACATTTTCGAGAGTTGCAGTGAGCTGCCTGTGTGAGGAAGACAACAGGCAGAATAGCTAGATTTTTAGGCTAGTGTTTTTCTTTTGTTTGTAGGTTTTTTGAGGCTCGGGGGGGGGGGGGGTTCCTCAGCCTTAAGGGGGCTGTTGTCAGTCCTCTTTATTTTTAAGTTTATTCTTAGTTTTATAGGACAGCAATTTTGGCATTGATATCTGATGCCACATGTTCTCTCCCTCCTAATCATGTCTCTGAGGAGCATCTGTTAAGTCCCGGGATATTAGGCAAATTGCCAGCTTTTAGGTTCTTCAAGAGCAGAGCCCTAACTTGTAGGTGGAAGGAGGGACAGGCTGGAAGTGTGCTTTTGTGTATTCTATAGTGAAAGTTGCCCAAACGCCTGTGGTTTCACAGGGACAGGTTTAGGAAACCTTAGGATATAAAAATATATAATAATAATGACAGTTAAACTGTCAACCAAGAAGTGCCTGTGCTACAGTCTGGCCACTAGAGGGCAGCTGGTACACTCAATAGTGCCTTTCTGTGACCGTGTGTATGCAGCCATCATCAGATTGATCTCAATCTCTGCAAGTCAGGGAAGAAATAACCACAGGGCCACCTCATGGGCATTGAGGGGTTAGTGACTAAACAAGCAACTGTAATGTTCTGCAAACCAAGATTTAAAGCTCTTAACTTCTGTATTGTTTGTCGGGCTCTGGTGCCCTAAAGGCCACCGGATGGCAACGCTGCTAATGAATCACATATAGTATTCAGTGCCCCCATCCCTGTGGGGGGGGGGGGGGGGGTAAAATACCAAATCATATTCTTCATCAGGTTCACACAGGCAGCAACCTCTAAGACCTCCACTTGCAAGGTTGTCGGTGTATCCCACTGCTATTTCTCTGACTGAAGGAAGGCCGGGGGGGGGGGGGGGAGGGGTGCCTGTGTGTTTCATAGCTCCACTTAGCATGCCCTTCCCAGGAAATTCTCCTCTATTTCTAGAGCCTGTGCTGTCAGAGCAGGGCTTTAAGCACTTAGCAGGAGCACTGACCCGTCTGTGCCATCTTGTTAAAGGGCCCTTGCTGAGGGTGAAGAGAAGAACGTCTAGGTAGCACAGTCTGGGGCTTAGCGCTCCAGGGCAAGGTTTCATAGAGGAAGTCAATACTCTGTGTATGCTCCATGCATTCAGCCTATGTTCAAGCGTGCTCACTGCACTGTGTTTGGGTGACAGGTGCTGGGTCACCCGTATATGTAGATGTGCATTTTGTATGTGCTCACAATTGCTTAGGCATGATTTTGGGGTGCACTCTTTGCAGAGTGAGACTGCATTTCTTTGCTCAGACTGTATTATCAGACTAAGGTAATTTCTCCAGTAATGCGGGGATGTTGATTGTAATAAAGTACGTGAGGTCCATGGTGTTACATGGGGTTGGAGATGCAGTCGTGGGATCTGCTTTGGAGTGAGCCATCCAGAGGAGCTACAGTGCATAGTCACCAGTTTCTCTTTCTCTTTGGGCTTTGCTCCCAGATCCTAGCCCCTCTTTCTCTCTGATGTCCAGGACGCAAGGTCCCCGGCCCACTAAACAATCTATTAGCCTTTTCTCAATGCTGGCAGAAGGACTGGGAGAGCGAGAAAGGAAGACCAGGAACCAGCACCAGCTCTGATGTCTCTCCACTGCCAGTGTTTGCTACGGTCACATATTCCCAGTCAGTTATTTATTTGAGTATACTGATTTGCCTACAGGTCAGGGTGGCATACAGTCGATTACGGTATTTCTATTTCCCTTGTCCTTGAAGGGCTCACAATTTGTTTTGGTACCTGAGGCAGAGGGTTAAGTCGCATAACGAAGGCCAGAAGGACCACCTGTGGGACCAGAAACCCCAGTTTTTATGGCCCATGGTTGGTGGTCTCGTTTGGAATTCAAACCCTTGGTTCTCTGGCAACTTGCCTCAACCACTAGGCCGCACTGCTCCATGTGAGCTAGCCACAGGGCCATAGGGCCAGGCGCAGCCTGTTACTTCCAAGGCAAGAGACCTTGGGGAGGTTCCGTTCATAAGGATATGAGAAATGCCATACTGGGTCAGATCAAGCTCTTTCAGGTCCAGTATCCTGTTTCCTAGGGTAGCCAATCCAGGTCTTAAGGACCTGGCTGGTTTCCAAAAAGACGAATAGGCTACTCAATGCTTGTATCGGGGCAAGCGGTGGATTCATGTATGCTCATATTTTAAGGGTTCAGTTGCATGTACAACAGATGTGACACTCTGTTTGGTTGTGTGTCTTGTAGAACATCTTGAATTGGTGAAAGTTGGTATAAAAAAAAAAAAAAAAAAATTTCCAGCTTCTCTCTAATAAAAGGTTATGGGCCTTTCCTCCGGGAGCTTGGCCAAAAGCTTTGTTAAACTCCGCTACATTCGGAGATCGTTTCGCACAAGGCTCTTGGAGTACACGGTCTTATCCTTGATCAGAACCTTACATTCCATGAACAGATAAAAAAAACCTCTAACACAATATATGCAAAACTACGTACCCTTCGGAACCTCCAACCTCTCCTAAACCCAGACTCCTTTCGCACTGTCTGCCAGGCCCTCACCTTCCCAACCCTCGACTACTGCAATCTCATTTATCATGGCCTTCCTAAAAACAGCCCGAAAAGGCAAATAATCACGTGCAACAAGTGACACAGTACAAAACCCGACACAGGCCGTGTTTCGCACACTTCGTCAGGGGCTGATCAGGCAGATAACAACTAAAAAACATAAACATGATTAGTAATAAATGTGTAAATACATGAATAATTATTAAAAACACATAAAAGAACAGATAATACCATAAATGCAAATACATAATATTAAAAATGAGTCTCATTAAATGTTGCATAAAATATCTTCTTACTCATATTAAAAAATAAATAAGTACATACAAACTCCAAGGCATTGTGTTGTAGAGGGTAAAAGGTGTGGATGCAGAATCATAAATAAATAAATAAATACCCATTTGTCAATACATATAAACATAAAAAATCATAAAACATAAGACATATGCATATAAATACCAGAACTGAGATGAGAAGAGCCTAGAATGTGACAATCAGCAATAAGAAAAATAAATACCTCTGCAATAACGTTGAAGAACTACTTTGTGGATATCCTTTATACTGTGGAGCCCAACTATAAAGTAAAACAAATGCAAAATGGTACTAAAATCCAAGGAGAAACTCTTATACATCAATAAATAAATAAATATAAATGAATAAAAGAATAAATAAAAGACCGGAAGAGAACAAAAGAAGAGGGGAAGACAGGAGCGTGTAGTGAAAATGATTACTTTCCTAAAAAAGGGGGGTATATGTGCATAATAAAGAATAAAAACCTCAGGGCTGTACCCATCGGGTAAAGGAGCCACCAACTGTCTACTATAAAAATGTGAACACAAATGATACACCGGTATCGCTGGACAGGGGAAACAGCTGCTATAATGAACAATGTGTAAGCCTGACAACAGTGTGCATAACCTTGATAAAGTGTGAATGCACTAAAAATCAACTTAAAACTCAGATAAAAGAAAAATTAAACATAATAATGAAACAACCAAGAACCAACCGAGCGTAGTCTGATGTTAGGATTGATGACTAATGCAGGCAGTCATTGCCAGTGCCTCATCTAAAAACCAACCCCCCCCCCCAATTCAGAAAGGAAAAATAGAGGCCTTCTAAAACCATTTAAACACCTCCTTTAACCATTTTTTAACGTAGTGGTAAGAATGGTAAGCTTTAAAAGAAATCAATAATAAAATATTAAAATGTAGACAAACCACACGCTATTGTTGCTGAGCCCGCTGCTAGTGTCAAACCACAGTTCACCACCAGAAAAAAGGGGGCTGCTGAAACTGTTCTGTGTTCATAAACCCAAGTATCCTTTAAAGCAAAACTGGATCGTAGTCGTATGAAACGCTTCCTTGCTTCACAAAGATAAACACTTCAAAAGACGCCATGAACCTCACATAAGCACCATAAAATCATATGAATTAAAACAATTGGATCATGTGATGACTAAAAAATATTACCAAGTAGGCAAAGTATAAATAAATAAATAAATAAGTGAATAAACAAATAAATAGTAGCCCTGCCAAATTATAAAAGGGGGAAAACCGATAAAACTAAATTGTATAGGCCAGGTTCAAAAAACCCCTCTTGTATAGTTGGTTCTTTGCAGTCTCAATTGGTGGAATCTGCGCTCTTCTCCCGCGGCGATCTGTTGGTTCCTCTGCCCCTCCCCCTTCAGCTTCAGGGATATAAAATGAGAGCGCCTGCGCTGGCGTCTTTTGAAGTGTATCTTTCTTTTAAAGCTTATCATTCTTACCACTACGTTAAAAAATGGTTAAAGGAGGTGTTTAAATGGTTTTAGAAGGCCTCTATTTTTCCTTTCTGAATTTGTGTGGGGGTTTTTTTTGGTTTTTAGATGAGGCACCGGCAATGACTGCCTGCATTAGTCATCAATCCTAACATCAGACTACGCTCGGTTGGTTCTTGGTTGTTTCATTATTATGTTTAATTTTTCTTTTATCTGAGTTTTAAGTTGATTTTTAGTGCATTCACACTTTATCAAGGTTATGTACACTGTTGTCAGGCTTACACATTGTTCATTATAGCAGCTGTTTCCCCTGTCCAGCGATACCGGTGTATCATTTGTGTTCACATTTTTATAGTAGACAGTTGGTGGCTCCTTTACCTGATGGGTACAGCCCTGAGGTTTTTATTCTTTATTATGCACATATACCCCCCTTTTTTAGGAAAGTATCATTTTCACTATATGCTCCTGTCTTCCCCTCTTCTTTTGTTGTCTTCCGGTCTTTTATTTATTCTTTTATTCATTTATATTTATTTATTTATTGATGTATAAGAGTTTCTCCTTGGATTTTAGTACCATTTTGCATTTGTTTTACTTTATAGTTGGGCTCCACAGAATAAAGGATATCCACAAAGTAGTTCTTCAACGTTATTGCAGAGGTATTTATTTTTCTTATTGTTGATTGTCACATTCTAGGCTCTTCTCATCTCAGTTCTGGTATTTATATGCATATGTCTTATGTTTTATGATTTTTTATGTTTATATGTATTGACAAATGGGTATTTATTTATTTATGATTCTGCCTCCACACCTTTTACCCTCTACAACACAATGCCTTGGAGTTTGTATTTATTTATTTATTTTTTAATATGAGTTAGAAGATATTTTATGCATCAACATTTAATGAGACTCATTTTTAATATGTATGTATTTGTATTTATGGTATTATCTGTTCTTTTATGTGTTTTTAATAATTATTCATGTATTTACACATTTATTACTAATCATGTTTATATGTTCGTGTTTTTTAGTTGTTATCTGCCTGATCAGCCCCTGACGAAGTGTGCGAAACACGGCCTGTGTCGGGTTGGCAGTAAGAAGTATTCAATAAAATCTGTTGTCATAATCACGTTTTGTACTGTGTCACTTCCTAAGAACAGCCTACATCCCATCCAAATGGCACAGAACACAATTGCTCAACTCATCACTAATAACCCCAGACGCTCACACATAATGCCAATCCTCTACGACCTACATTGGCTCCCCATTCAGTCCAGAGCTAAATTGAAAGCAATCACCCTCATTCATAAAATCATATCCAATGAGTCAGCTCCTTTCCTCTCCTTGCTCCTTTCCAATTCCAATAACGATAGAACACGCCGCACCATCATCAAAAACCTTCTATCCATCCCAACATCTAAGAGAACATGTATCCAAACTACCTGTAATTACGCCTCCTCTATCTGGAATGCCTTATCATATGAATTACGGAACTGTCCCAGTCACTCCGAATTCCGGAAGAAATTGAAAACTCATCTCTTCCAGGAACACTTCTCCTTACTTACATAGCTCCCTCTAATCTCCTATATAATCCTCCATGTAAATAGCCCTTTAAGCCCCCATGTAAATAGTTCTTAAGCCTCCACAAGGAGTAAGTTTCTTGTTAATCATTTATACTGTGATCCTTATTGTTACAATGTATTCAGTTGAAACATACTCTCTGTTATGTTCCTTGTAAAGCGTCTTGAATTGTAGAAAGTCGGTATATAAAACCTATTAAATAACTAAATAAATACACAGGAGACCCAGTGGTCAATCAACCGACTGGAAATGTGAGCAATACGCTGGGCGTTGCAGGCATTCAAAGCTACGGTGACAGGTCGAGCGGTACGAGTACTGTCCGACAACTCTGTGGCGGTGGCCTACATCAATCGGCAGGGCAGAACCGGAAGTGTGGCCATAGAGGCCGCGGCAGAGGGTCTGTGTGTGTGGCTAGAGATTTGGCTGCCAGCGTTTTCGGATTTCCTCAGCTGGGTCCCAGTAGATGCCAAAGAATGGGAGTGGCATCCAGAGGTGTTCGCACAGATCGGTCACATATGGGGACAGCCAGTAATGGACCTCATGGCGGCGTTTCACTCTGTGTAAACGGGTCGTTTCTTCAGCAAACGACGCGAAAGGAGGTCGGAAGGCATCGGCACTCTGTTTCAGCGGCAGCCATCGTCCGGTCTTCTCTGTCTTTCCACCGGAGGCACTCATAGGTCGAGTGGTTCTGCATATCAAAGCGCTTCCGGGAAACGTGTGGTTGGGGCCTTGGGCTGGCCGAGGCGCCCGTGGTATGCCTGCCTCATACGGTTGCTTGACGGGAATCCATGGAGGTTTCCGACATTGGAGATTATGTTGCTACGGAGTTCCCTTCGAATGCCTAAGGTGCATCGGTTTTTGCTTATGGGGTGGCCATTGAAAGGGCAAGCTTAAGGAAAAGAGTTGCTCGACAGCAGTCTTTGCCACCTTGCCGCAAAAAAAAAAAAGTCTACGTCCCTTGCATATGTGTGTATATGGCACATCTTTGAAGACGGGTGCTTGCGGATGCACGCTCGCACGACAACAGTGTCATTTCCCTTGGTATTAAGTTTTCTGCAGGATGGGTTTGGTAAAGGCAGGTCCTGTAGAGTTCAGTTAGCAGCTCTGTCTTGCTATAGGGGCAAAGGACAGGGAGTGGCTCTCATGCACAGGTCGATGTGGTACGCTTTCTCAGGCGGTTATCAGACTGTAGCCCTGTCGTAGGATATTAATTCCACCGGGGAAGCTCAAGTTGGTTTTAGGAGCGTTAGCTAGCGCGCCATTGGGGCCCTTGCAACAGGCGTAGGTTAAGGGTTTTGCCTTGAAGACGGTATGTTTGATGGTCATCTGTTCAGCGAGGCGATTTTCGGAGTTGCAGGTGTTGACCTGTCAGGAATCATAATTTGTCTGTCTCCAGACAGAAGGTGGCCTGGCGGCTGGTTCCGTTGTTGTTGTCAAAAGTGGTTTCTACGTTCACCTAACTAAAATGGTCTCTCTTCCAGCGCTAGGTGCGGCGGAGGGGAGCGTATTGAACCATAGCTTGCGCTGTTTGGACGTCAAGAGAGCGCTCCGGCAGTGTTTAAAGGTTTCAAAAACTTTCACAAGGCGGATCGTCTCTCTTCGGAGTGTTCGGAGGGCCCCGCAAAGGGAAGCGGCGGCGAAGGAGTCCATTTCTGGATGGATTGGAGCGGCGAGTGTGTCGGCTTATCTTCTACGGGACTGTACAGTCCCAGAGAGCTTATGAGCTCACTCTACCAGTGTGCAAGCATCGTCTTGGATGGAGCACAGTTTGGTTCCGCCAGTGGACATCTGTAGGGAGGCCTCTTGGTTGTCTCTCCATACTTTCAGTAAGCACTACCGCCTAGATGTTCTGACGGCTAAGGATGCCGTTTTCAGGGAGGCGGTGTTGCGATCGAGCTGGAAAGGTCCCTCCCAATGATTACTACTCTGATACATTGATATTGTTGTATATTGTTATATATATTGCTATATTGCTCTGAATTGTTTAGGGCTAGGCATTTGATGGAAAGGAGAGCATGCAGGAAGCAGTCCCTTTCCTTCTGGAAGGGGAGTAGTAGGTAGATAGGTGTTATGTTCTGCGTGCCCTTGAATATAATGTTACATTTAAAAAAAAAAAAAAAGTTACTGATTTTTTGCTCCTTTGAGTCTGCTTTGTCAGTAGTTCACTGGGGGCTGATGGGAGAGACCAGCAGGCTATATCCAGTGATGTCATGAGTTTTTGACATGCCCAGTCTCCAAGCTGCAGGAGGAGGTTCACTGCCCAGAGGTTGAGGACTAAACTGGAGTCACTCAAGGAACCACAATTACCAGGTAAGTGTAATTTCCATTTTTCCACCTTGAGATCGTCAGAAACAATCACACCGAGGTCTTTCCTGATTCGTGCACATCAATCTCTTGCCCCCTATCGCATACAATTCTCTTGGATTTCTGCTTCCCAAGTGCATAACACTGCACTTCTTCACATTAAATCTTTTTTTTTTTTTTTAATTATATTTTTTATTCATTTTGAACACATGTAGCAACAATATAACCAGTTATTAACATGACAGGATACAAGCAGATGCCATTAATCAAAATAACAAAACAATACAATAACTTTAACAAGAACCAGTATCAGTCCATGCCAGTACGCCGGGCCCCCCCCCCCCCCCGCTCAATGTGGTTGTAGCAGGTACTATTCCACAGAGTAGACTTCATCTAATCGCCTTCATAAAACATAACTTTGCAGAGCTGTCCATTTCTTACTCAGTTTGCCAGACCATGGGTTTTTAGCTATTCCATCAAGGCTCAAACACTGGCAAACCATTACGCGACCAAACTGACGGCCCCTAGTCCCCCACCACCCCCAATCCCACCAACACCACAAACCAAAAGCGAGAACAACATATCGCAAAACCAGTTATGGAAGCACTTCCACAAAATCGGAACCCAGCAAATCGCAAACATTGTCACAAGCCTAAAAAGCACCACCTCCCCACTAGACCCCAGCCCTGCAACCTGGATCAAGGCGGTGAAACAAGACATAGCACCACACATCGCACACATAGTTAACCTATCCCTACAACAAGGATTCATGCCCACTGAACTAAAGAAATCAGTCATTAGACCGATTCTAAAAAACAATACTCTCAACAGAGAAGACCCAGCTTCCTACTGCCCCATATCAAGTATTTCATTCCTGGCAAAGATCATTGAAAAAAACGGTCCTTCTACAACTACAAGACCATCTGACTGACAGTGCTCCTCTAGATGACCAGCAATATGGCTTCAGACAACATCATGGAGTTGAAACCCTGCTACTAGTTCTACTTAACAACCTCCTTAAGGGCCTTGAAAACAAAAAGAAAATGTGCATACTTGTATTCATTGATATCTCAGCTGCTTTTGATACAGTTAATCATGGAACCCTCATAAATAGGATAAAATCAATAGGAATAACAGGAACCCCGCTAAAGTGGTTCTCATCCTACATCTCAAACCGAACGCAACAGGTCCAATTCAACGGAGAAAAAGCAGAAACTTTCTCCCAAACGCAGGGAATCTCCCAGGGCTCTGCACTCTCAGCTCTTCTGTTCAACATATATATGCAGCCACTATGCAAAATTTTTACACGGCACAAAATTAATTACCACATCTATGCCGATGATATCATGCTATACTCGCAACTAGACACTAAAAATCCAGACTACAGCCCACTAGAGACATGCATTGGAGAGATGCAAGACTGGTTACAACAAAGCAGTATGTCAATTAACCACAAAAAACCCGAAGTAATGTATATCTCCAAGGAACTGAACTTTGACCCACCAGCATCAATAACACTATGCAACAACACTTACCAAACAAAAAAAGAAATAAAGTATCTAGGAGTCACATTTGACTGTGACCTAAAAATGGAGAAACACCTCCGAAAGACCAACAGAGCAGTTTTCCACAAGTTGAGAGTTCTCCAACCCATACGGAGCATCATTGACCCCAAGATTTCAGAACCGTGGCTCAAGCACTCATCATGCCACATTTTGACTACTGCAACGCCATCCTACAAGGTCTACCTAAAAAGACTCTAAACATACTTCAAATGGCACAAAATGTAGCTGCCAGGGTCATAATGAAGAAAAATCTAAGTGACCACATTACACCAGTACTAATTCAATTACATTGGCTACCCATAACAGCTCATACAAAATACTAACAACTACTTTCAAACTCATCCACAACCTAGCACCTTCCTTCCTCAACACCCTAGTCAGATTGCAACCCCCTACCCGAAACAGAAGAACCATCAGCTCCAACATCCTCCGCACTCCAACAGATATAAGATCTACCAAAGCTAGCACCAGCCACAGGGCTTTTTCATATGTGGCGCCAACACTATGGAACCAACTCCCACCAGAACTACGAGCCAGCAATGACCTTCTAGACTTCAGAAAGAAACTTAAAACGCACATTTTCCAAACCCATTTCAACCTGAACTAATCTCTCAGATGGGGCAGCCCCCTGTCCTCCGTGACCCAGAAACCAATCCTGTATATATGTATATATGTAAACGATTCCCCCATAGCTAAGAAGTGTTAACTCTGAGTGATGTGCTTTTCTGACAATCTGTATATAAACAAAATTTGTACCTGCCTCGATTCGGCAGTTTCGCAATAATAATCTTACCCGCTTCTGATCGCTGGAAGGAGCGGGATACAAATGCTTGCTAAATAAAATAAATAAATAAATATAAAGTTCTTCGTAGGTCTTGTGTAGGATTAAGAGACTCCACCAATGCTCAAAACAGGCTTTGTCAAGATTCTTCCAGTGTATTAAAACTATTTTAAGCGCTATCCCGAGCATTAAGTCCAGTAGTTGACTATCCCATTTCATCAAAGTAGGTTCCAGAGCTATGGATTTATATATTACTATCCAATAAGAGATAGGAGTTTGAAGGTTTAAGATTTGTGATATGCGTTCCCATACTCTATTCCAATATATTTCCAGGGATTTACAATGGAACAGCATATGCGCCAGTGTCCCAATATCCATGTTGCAGGACCAACATCGATTTCCCTCCTGCAGTGTCCATTTCATTTTCTTAACCGGTGTAATATGTGCTATGTACATAGATTGTGTGAGAGACACGGCTCTTGTGATTCGTATTTGAGTCCCCCAAAAAGTGTCCCAACTCTCTGGAGTTATATCATCACCGGTTTCAGTAGCCCACACCGACTGTATCTTAGTGCATATCTTGTCACTTTTGGAACGGAGAATCGCTACACATCTCGAAACAGCTTTAGTATCTGTTTGCAGTTCTTGGAGTTTCTGTCGCAATGGCCATCCGGTACGTATCAAGACCGGTGACACTCCTGCTTTACTCAAGCAGTGTCGAAGCTGGCACCATTGGAAATAGCATGCGTTAGGCAATCCAAATTCCATTCTTAATCCGTCAAAGGTTTTAAAAGCATTTCCACTGATCAGTTGTCCAATGGTTATAAGATCCTGTTCCACCCATTTTTTCCATAAGACAGGCTTCCCTCCAATGAGAAAGCACGGATTCAGCCACAAGGGCATATCTGCGGTGAAGTCTTCACCTCCATCAATACATGATGCCAATAGTCAACAAGCAAGCTGTGTTTCCCGCATAATAGCATTATGTTGTGTAGTCAGGTCTACCACTGTGCCTACCATCAGCCGTGCAGGAAGGGGAGAATGTAGAGCACGCTCCACATGCAACCATCTAGGCCCCTTATCCATGTCTTCAGTATCAACCCATTGAGCACCTTGTTTTAAAATAGAGGCGGTGTGCAGCCAACCGAGATCTGGGAAATGAACACCTCCTTGCGCTCTAGGCAACTTCAATTTCCACGCGGCTATTCTAGGTACTCGGTTGTTCCACAAGAAAGCTATCAGCTGACTATTCATTTTCTTATAGAAAGCTGACGGGAATCGCAGGGGGATCATGCTTAATATATAGCTGAGTTTAGGTACCAACATCATTTTTATAGTCTCTAGCCTGCCCCACCAACTCAAGTGTAGGGGGGTCCACCTGCAGATGTTATCATGTACGATTTCTTGACACGCCCTAATGTTGAGTGCTATAGTCTCATCCAAAGTGGTACCATAGGTCACTCCCAGATATCTAAAGGACGACTTCTCATATTGAAAGGGATATCCATGTGCCATTTCTTCGCTGACCCGATCATTCAGAGGTATGATTGTTGTTTTATTCAGATTTACTTTATATCCAGATATCACTGAATAAGTATCTATAAGCTGCAGTGTTTCAGGAAGGTCTGATGGTTGCAGGAAAAATGAGCAGGTCATCTGCATATGCTGACAATTTACAGGGACCATCAGCTAACTCAATTCCTTTTATGCTTTCCTTTTGTCGGATCGCTATCAGCAAGGGTTCCAGGGCTAAATTAAAAAGCATCGGGGACAGAGGGCAGCCCTGTCTGGTTCCTCTTTGCAACTGAAAGGGGGCTGAGAGGTGCGAGTTAACCGCTATTCGAGCTGTGGGTTTGGTGTATAACAACTCAATGCTTTTTAGGAATTTCTCTCCTATCCCAAACCAACGCAGGGATCGAAATAAAAAGGACCATTCCAGTCGGTCGAAGGCCTTTTCGGCATCCAATGCTAACCCTATCAGGGGCTCGGCCATAGTTTTGGCGGAAGTCAGCACATGCGCCAATAGTCTCCCATTGTCCGTAGTGGATCTATTTTGTATAAATCCACATTGATCTTCATGTATCAAATCTTTTAGGATCCGTCCTAATCGGTTAGCAAGCACTTTAGCATAGATCTTATAATCAGAGTTTAGGAGGGAGATGGGTCTGTAGTTCTCTATCTTTTGTGGATCCCTGCCCGGCTTCGGGTGAATTACCACCACGGCCTCTGCTAAGGCACCAACCTCTGGGGTTTCATCGTGCAGGCCACTGTAGTAGATCTGTAACATGGGAGCCAAGTGAGTATGATATTTATTATAGAATTCCAGTGGGATGCCATCTGGACCAGCGGCTTTACCACAGGCCATCTGCTTGATCGCATCTTGTATTTCGGTCACAGAGATCTCTTGATCCAGTGTTCGGCTTTGATGACTGGACAGTGTGGGTCCTACTATATTGGAGACAAAATCTTCAAAGGCTTTGTCACTATATTGGGTATCCGATCGGTACAATTCCTCATAGAATTCTTTGCAGCGGTCTAGTATTTTATCAGGTCTCAACAGAAGGCCCCCGGTTTTATCTTGCATCGCTGCTATAGAGGTTTTGCAGCTCTTTGGTTTGAGTTGCCGGGCTAACAGGGATCCAGAGCGGTTGCTTTCATAGTAGTATGTACTACGTTGTAGCTGGACGCTACTTAATGCTTCTTTGTTGAGGATAGCATTATATTGGTATCTCAGTTTTTGGAGTCTAATCAATATCATTGAGTCGGCTCTTTTGGTAAGTAGTCTTTCCCCGGCTTTTATTTGGAGTTCCAGCTCATCCTTTTCTTTTTTCCTGGCTTTATGCCGCCTAATGGTATAAGTGGTAATGTGAGCTCGCATTGTCGCTTTAAAACCTTCCCACCAGTTCCAAATGGAGGTATCAGCGGGCGTGTTATACTTAAAATAGGTCTCAATTTCCCCGGTCAGTAGATGTCTGAGGGAGTCATCTGAAAGCAGGGATTTATCAAATGTCCATCTAGGTGGAACGTGTTGTATACAGTTGGTATCCAGCACTAGGGAGATAGCAGCATGATCCGATACCGTTGCAGCATATATCTCCGCTGCCAGCACTTGTTGCATCATCTCTGTAGACAGCAGGAAGAAATCGATCCTTGTTTGGGTATTATGTGGGATAGAGTAAAATGTATAGTCTCTTTCTTGGGGATGGAGTAGTCGCCACGGGTCTACCAAATGGAGCTCTGTAATGATTCCTTTGAGAATCGCCTGTGATTTGACTTTGTCTACAGCTCGATAGGGTGCACGGTCTAACAGTGGATCCAAAATGACATTGAAGTCGCCTCCTAATATGATATTGGTGTGAGCTGCGGCTGTAACTTCTTTAGCTATCAATTTAAAGAAGTTAGGATCGTCCAGATTGGGCGCATAAATATTAAAGAGTGTATAGAGTTGTTGATTTATTTTCATGGTCACTCTGGCCCATCGACCCAGCGGATCAGTCTGTGTGTCTGTAATGGCAGATTGCAGGAACTTGCGTACTAATATTATCACCCCCCCTTTGCGTTGTGTGGAAGAGGCCGAGGCCGCCACCTGAAAGTATTTAGAGGTTACTTTCTGAGATTCGGTATCTGATAAATGCGTCTCTTGCAAGAGGGCAATATCCGCTTTTTTTTGTTGACAGTACGCTAGGATCTTCTTTCGTTTGACAGGGCCTGTAATGCCTTTTACATTCAGTGAAAGTATTAGGAGGTCACCAGACATCAGCACTGGAATGGGCTATCTTATAGGTGAAATCTATCGAATGGATAGGTCTGCTTTGCACTTGCACTTTTGTATATGCGGAGGGCTTTGCACTGGACTGGACTGACACATTTAACTGCACAACTGGCAAACATAGTATCGCTAAGGTGAACACAATCCACTTAAACAGAAACCAACCCCGACCTCCCATTGCCACCCATATATCTTAACAGGAGTATCTGGCTATTAAATCTATTTAGAACTACGAAAATACAGTCAGCATAGTGTTTATCAAGGCTTAAGGGCGTTCTAAAATTTGCGAGAACGCATGGCCGCACCCCCTGAATGTATGTTGAATTCTCTACGCAGTGAGAGAGACCAGAGTTATGTCCTCAGGTTTCCATTCCACATTTTTCTTGGAGGAAAGTTTTCAATTTTTCAGCTTCAACAAAATTCCTCGTTTCATTATGTATCGTGACCCGCATGGTTCCTGGGTAGTACAGCCCGTATCTTGCCTGTGCACTTTGCAGCATGGGTCTGCAGGCCAGCAACGCCTTCCTCCGATCCACCGTCTGCTTGCTTAAATCCGGATAGAGTGCCACTTTGTGTCCCTGAATTTGCAGCGATCCAGCTTTCCGTGCAGCTTGAAAAATCTCAATACTTTCATGATGAGAGGGCGTGGGTATCGGGTATTTTCAGCCTTGTGTGTGGGGATTCGGTGGGCCCGTTCCAGCTCAAAAGGCCTTGCAAAGACAAGTTGCAGCATCTCCGACAAGATTTTCTCCAAAAATCCGATCGGATCGGTGCCTTCGGCTCCTTCAGGGACTCCAACTAAGCGGATATTATTTCTACGGGCACAGTTGTTTTGATCTTCAATCTGACTTTCTATGTGTCTAACTCGTTTGACCAGAGGGCCCAATTGCTCTAATGCAGTGCCATGCTTCTGAGTTTGCATTTCAACTGTGCTAAGTCGAGTGGTGATGGTGAGGAGTTTCTCTTTTACCTCCATTAGATCTTCTTGGATCATATTCAGTGAGCTAGAATTAGCTGCAATCATTTCTTTAACGCATTTTAGCTCCTGCAACACTTCGCATAGGCCAGCGGTAATCACTCCCTCCTTCTCTCCCACGGCCATTTTCTGTGGGGAACCTACTTCGGGTTTAGATCGTTTCGCTGCTGAGCCGGATCCCTGCTGAAATTCCAGCCGGGCAGGCTTCAGGGATGCCATCCAGCAATATTCCGATGTTAGTGATGTAGGAAGGGGGTACAAGCACTAATTTAATGCCGAGATATGTTCAGGATTCTTGGGCAGCAACGGGAGCAAAAATTCAGGCGTCCATTCTGTTCAGTGGCAAGCTCCGCCCCCCCCACATTAAATCTTAACTGCCAGGCATTAGACCATTCTTCCAGCTTTTGTAGATCTCTCCTCATGTTCCCCACTCCCTGAGGGGACTCCACTCTGTTGCAAATTTTGGTGGCATCTGCAAAAAGACAGACTTTTCCATTCAGCCCTTCGGCAACATCACTCACGAATATATTGAACAGTACCGGTCACAAGACCGACCCCTTGGGCACACCGCTAATCATCCTCCTTTCATCCGAGTGAGTTCCGTTTACCATAACCCACTGTTGTGTGTCAGTCAATCAATTTCTGATGCAGTTCACCATCTTGGGACCCATCCCCAAGCTGTTGAGTTTATTGATAAGCCTCCTGTGAGGAATAGTATCAAAGGCTTTGCTGAAATCTAGGTAGATCACATCCATCACATGCCCTTGATCTAGTTCTCTGGTTACCCAGTCAAAGAATTCCAATAAGATTTGCTTGGCTTCCCGGTTTATCAATTATTTCTTTCAATTCTTCCATTGCATCATCTTTAAATACCATTTCAGCCATGGGTAACATCCCTACATCATCTTCACTAAACACCCAGTCAAAGCATCCTGATACCTTTGATAAAATCTGCAAGTAAAACCATCCAAGCCTGGTGCTTCCACCCCCCCCTTTATTGCACATCTCGCCTCTCCTTCAGTGATGTCGGCATCCAGTTTAGACGCGTCTTGCGGGGCCAAACAGATCATGTGATGCTCCTGCAAATAGGTTACATTATCCTCTTCTGCAGCACAGTGATTGACAGAACCGATAGTAATTTTGGCAAACAGCTCCTCTAATGTCCTCCTCTAAGAACTGGAGCACCCCTGAATCATCCCTGATCTTCAAAATTTGCTGTCGCTTTATCTGGGTCTTCAACTTAGTGGCCAACAGTCATCCAGCTTTATTACCCCATTCAAAATACTGTTGCTTTGCCCTTTCCACTTTAAACCTGATATCTCTTGGCTGGAGCCACAGCAATTGGTTTCTCGTCTCAATCACCCATGCCATCCTCTCCGGTCTATTCTATTTAGCCAACTCCGCCTCTTATCTGAGCACCTCCCTCAATTCCCTCTCCTCCTGAGATCACTCTTTTTTGATGGGCCCCCTCTGAAACCAACACACCCCTCACCATTGCCTCCAAGCTGTCCCATTGCGCCCCCTCCTCCACCTCTCATCTATTAAAGTCATTGTAGTCCTCAATGGCCCCTCCTACTTTCAGAGCTGCAGCTGCATCGGTCAGCACCGAGTCATTCATCCTCTAGAACTTTAATCCCATATCCCTTCTTCCTCATCTTAACTTCATTCCTATGAATGCGTGGTCAGACCATGTCGCCTCTCCAATTTCAACTCCCTCCAGCAGAGTCTTCAATATGCAATCTACCCATAATATATTGATTCAGCTATAACTTTGATATGGCTGAGAGAAAAAAAGGTCTAAGCCCACCTTCTCTCCCTCCCCTCCCAGCTATTCCCCAAGTTAAGCACCTCAACCATCAAGGCCAATTTCTTCCGGTGGCTCCACCCCTGGCACACTGGCCCTTAGAATTATCCACCCTGGGGTCTCTAGTTATATTAAAATCCCCCCCCCCTAATATCAGAAGAGCTGCGGGAAAAACTCTGTATCCTTCCTATCATATCCTCAGAGACCCCCCACCCTGTGCAGCATTTGGTGCATATATATTCGCAGGCGCCATCGCCACACCATCTAAGGCCACTTCTAGAAGTAAATATCAGCCTTCCCTGTCTTGCATCTCTTTGTTGATCTCTACCCTATGTCCCTCTGCTAATAAAATAGCCACCCCACCGTTTTTGTGATTTCCCCGATTTAGAGGCCAGATATGCATTGGGGTATTTCTTATATCACGGCAAACCCCCTTACCCCTTTTTTAAATGGGGTCTCCTGCAGAAACACCACTGGTGACTTTCATCCGATTTGTCTCTTTCCACATGAGACTCTGTTTCTGCCAAGAGCCCTAGCCTTTCACATTCAGAGAGACAAAGTGGCAAGACATGCTGCAATCATCCACAGCATTCATCTCCAGTCACATGCACTGTTCGACCTACGCAGCCCCTTCTCCCTGCACCCCTCTCCTCCTCTCCTGACTCATGGAGTAGTGACCCACCAAGACAACCCCAATCGGTACTTTCACAACCATACCCCCTCCCTACCACGCATGCCACTTTTTGCATTCACTCTAGCACTCTGTTGAACATACCCCCCTCCCCACCCAAAATCCACCCTTCGCCTGCCTGAGGAGCTAAAGCCCATCACCCCAACCCACCTTCCTATACTCCTGAGCTCAGTGCTGACCCCTGAATACCCACCCGATGAACCTCAAGCCCTTCCCCTCCCCATTCATTACCCCACAAAATCCACCCAAGGATTCCCCCCCTCCCATCCTCCATTACAAATTAAGAAACCCCATAAGTCATACCATTTAAGGCAGTTTGCACACTGGCCTGTCATTACAATCCATCGTAAATGTCTGCTTAGAATAGTCCTGTGCTTTCATCTGCCCTTACTCCTCCTAATATTGTACTACTCGGAGTTCTCAGGTCAGGAGGCTATTACAGTTTTTCCCCCTTTCTGTTTGTTTCTCAGAGCCCTCCACCACTTTCTCCCATCTGACGCTTGGGGGGGAAGTCAGATGTTGCCTCTTCCTCCAGATGGATAACTTCAGTGCCCAGAATTCTGAGCTCTTGGACCCGCTTCTGTAGATGTCCTGGGTTTTTTTGTAATATCATTGACTGTAAACACCTTAGAGGCCAGAAATAGCCAGTGATATCTGCACTGCATTTGCTGTAATTTCTGTGTGATTGGGTGGAAGGCCTGCCGCTGTGCTGTCGTTGCTGTTGAGAGTTCGTTGTAAATTGCAATTTGATAATCCTGCCAGTCCAACTTGGGCAAAGCCCTCATCTTTTTCATAGTCCTCTTTCACAGCATAATTGTGCAAACCCAGCAGGATGTCTCTTGGCTACTTCTCGCTTGGTGGTCCCAGTGTCCTGTGTGCCTGGTCAATTTTTACAGTCTCCACCATCATTTCCTCTCGCCAATGTTGAAATAAGGCCTGGAAAACCTCTTGTGCCATGTGGCAGACATCTGCATACTCTGGACACTGATGGACTCCCTGAATCCTGATATTACTCCTTTTCATTCTATTCTCCATATAATCTATTTTTCAGTGCGATTGCTTCACATTCATGGGCCAATTTGTGTACTTGCCTCCATAAGCCATCCAGCTCCTCCTATATACTGTCAGCGTGTTCTTCACAGTCTGACTCCCAAGCTCCCCCTCCTCTGCCTGCAGCTCCTTAACAAGACCGCTGATCTCCTCCTTCACTTCCTTCAGTTCCTTTTTGAGCTCGATAAACCAGCCACATAACTCCACTTTGGACAGGGGGAGGTCCGAGACTTCTTCATGCATGTCCTCATCTGCTACAGCTTTTCCTGCCTTTCTGTCTCCTCTGTCTTTTGTGGACATTTTCTCCTGCTTGCGGGCATCTGCCTTCTCCGGCTGATAGACAAGCTCACGGAGGTCCTCTGTTTTTCAACAAGTGGCCATTGCTCCCCTCCAGTCTTCTTCCGTGTACCTTTTGCCTACCATTCAGGCTGCTCAGATTGCTCCTGGTGGGCATTTATAACTTTTTTTTCTTGGGTGAAACTGCAAAGCAATTTGCCTACCCATCCATCATGTATGGCTGACAGCACTTCTTCCCAATACTGGTAATGAAAATAGTGGTTCCCTTATTGTGAAGATAACATCAGTGAGGAGAGCAATTTCGAAATGGCCCCCTCCCATTTGTATCCCTTTAATATCTCTCTGATGTCTAATCTTCTCTGCCAAGGGCTCAATAACCAGAGCAAAAAGTAAGGGCAAGAGAGGGCACCCCTCTCTCATACCTCTCCCTAACTCAATCACCTCCAAATATTCCCCAATTATTTGAATCCCTATCTTTGGGGAAGCATACAGTGCTCTCAACCAGCTAACAACCTGTTCTTCCTCCTTCATTTTTTTTCCAATACCTTAAACATAAAGCCCCATTCAAGCTTGTCAAATGCTTTTTCTGCCTCACATGTTATAAACAGTGTACCTTGCCCATCCCTGTCCAATTGCCAGATAAGGGGGGGGGGGGACAATATTAGGAAAATGCTTAATCTTATCTTAGAGATGAAAACCCCTGATCAGTCTTCACCAATCATGGCATAAACCGTTATAAGTGTTTTGGCCAGTACTTTGGCCAGCAATTTTGCATCTAAGGTTTTTTGTTTTTTTTTTTAATTTTGTATTTATGAAATTTTACAATATAATCAAGAAAGTTTAAACACAGCCTTCTTGCAGAAACAGGGTGAACACTCAAAGTACTCATTTAACAGAATATGTAATAAACAAATGCCAACAGAAAAAAGGAAAAGTGCCAACCCTCACTAGTCCACAAAATGGGGGAGAACATCCTCATAGAATTTAAATCCATATATGCTAAGTAACTAAAGGCAGAAAGTCAAATCCAGACCAAATTCAACAGGAGCTCTAGGAGGAATCAATAGAGGATTCTAATCGCCAGGCGTTTATGAAGGCTAACAGCTGAGAGGTCTCAAAAAATACATAAGAAACCGAGTGATATGTCACTAAGCATTTACACGGGTGTTTAAGAAAAAAGAGCCCGCCCAGCTGTAGGACCCCAGGACGGAGCAGGAGAAACTCCCTGTGCCGTTTCTGGGTATCTCTTGCTAAATCAGGATACATACGCACAGCTAAGCCATAAAAAGGGAGTTTCCTTTTCTGAAAAAAAGTTTTTAACATCCAATCCTTATCAGACAATAAAGCAAACGTTATCAGCAATGTGGAGGGTACCTGAGACTCGAGCCCTGAATTTTCTAACAGATCTGTAACGTTCAGGACATCCCCCTGTTCCAAGCCACTCTCCAAAACACCACCAGAAGAAACTAGCTTCGCTTTAGGCAGATAATAAATTTTGACTAAAGGTGGCGTTAGTTCAGGGGAAGCACCCAGTACCTCCACTAGATATTCCTTAAGCATATCTCTAGCGGTAACAGAAGACAGCCTTGGAAAATTAACAGCTCTCAAGTTATTAACTCTGGACAAATTGTCCAAGTGTTCCAATTTAGTTTGTACCAATAGAAAATTCTTTTTAAAGACATTGGATTGATCCTCAAGGTTAGTAACCCTGTTCCGTACTCCTTCCACTTCCAGAGATATATCAAAAACTTTCCTTTCTAATTCAGTTACTGCGCCCATCGATGTCTTCACCTTAGTGGTTAAAGATGAGATCTGAGGTAGTAAAACTTCACCCAGCGAAACAATAGCATTCCAGATAGTCTTCAATGTAAAGTTAGTAGGGTGCTGTAAAGAAAAAAAAACACCTCTGAGTCAGCCGCTGAATCCACTGCCTCCATAGGCACCGACTAATCTCCTCCTCGCACAGGGGGAAAAACTTTTTCTGCACACACACACACCTCCAGACGGCATCGTCGATGGAATAGAGTGGGACTCACTGGTTCCTCCTGCTCTTCCTCTTTAGGCCCTCGCGAGAAACAAGCTACTCCCGACAACGCGGGAGAGGTGATCTCCAGGAAGCCTTCCGGCAAAGGTTGACTATGAGGAACTTTCGGTGCTGGGCTCAATGCTGGGGAGAAGGATGACGCTGAAACAGCCGCTGAGTGCTCCAACTCCGGCGAAGCTGCTAATCATCTTACTCCACCATCTCCGTCTGAACTCCGTGGAGCACGCACCAGCTAAGTGTCCAAAGGACCAGAAAATGCAGAAACCGGCGTCGAGGTAGCAGAGGGCTGTGAGGGCAACGGTCCTGATTTACCCTTACGCTTCTTTCCCATAAGAAAAGCGAGCTCACCCGGCAAGTGCTACTGCCACCATATTTGAGCGCCTCCCCCCCTTGCATCTAAGTTTATTAGAGAAATGGGCCTTTCTCCAGGAACAAGCGGAAAGTCAGTCCTCACTTATGGGCGACATCTGCACAGATGGAGCCCGTGCAGAGCAATTCCCCAGCTTTCAAAGAAAGCCTTTGGGATTGCTGCCACGCATGCGTGGTCCTCTTCCCGCCCAAGGGTGCCATCTTGCTCAGTCTCTCTTTTTCCGCGGAGCCCTTCAGAGGCACGTCCTCGTCCCTTGGAAAAAGTCTTTAGTTTTTGGCCTACTGGCCTTCTATTTTCCGGTTGCACCGGTCCTCTACCCATCCTTCCCCTGCTCTACCTTTTTGAGCTGTTAGGGACGGTTTTCTTTGCCTTTTTTGTCAAGGGGCTTTGCGCCCTTTTCTTTACCTAACCGCTGGCCGTGTGGGTCTTTGACCTTGCGGGGGCCATTTTTGCCCCTTTGGCTACTGGATTAAAAAAATGCAATAGATGTTCTAAGAACATGTTGCTTATGGACGCCCACGACTGTTGTCTGCGGTGCCTCGGCACTGATCATGATCCGGAGCTCTGTCTGCTCTGTAAGAAAATGTCCTCTAAAGCCCTGCTCAGTTGTAAGCAGAAGTACAAAGACATTTTCAGAAAGACCACCTCAGAATCCCCGGTGGCACCCTCGGTCGTCGCTCCTCCGGTGGGATCTCCCACCTCGGCCCCACGCTCTCGGCGGCACTCCGATCAGGCGTCCCCTGAAGTGGAGCAGCACAAGGAGGAGGCCTCGAAGTTGCTGTCCGGGGCTCCCGACAAACATGAGCGTTCCCGTGCTCAGTTGCTTAGCTCCCTTTGGCGTTCCCGAGAGTCGGACAAGGAGTGGACCTGCAAGGTACACTGCACAGACACGGAGGCCTCTGGTGAAGGCGCCCAGTCTCCTGAGGGCCGTCCTGGTGAGGACCCCCCTCTCCTCCTTGACACCTGACCCGGTGACCACAGGGTTGGCGTCACAGGGCCCCACGACCACGTGGGAGTCACGCATGCTGGTGCTGGAACGCAGCATTTCTGTGTTCATCGCTTCCTAGCAGGCACTCACAGCCAGCTTCGCTGACTTGCGCCCAGAGACCGTGGGTCCCTCGCGTGGGACACTGAAATCCATCCAGGAAACCCCCGAGAGCCACGGGCCCCTAGAGGATCCTTAACGTCGGTCTCGTTCACCCTCCCATTCCTCGGTGGCGAGGTCTTCCAGGGCCTTCGGATCCAAGTGGGCCTCGGCTGTTGGACAGGGCGACTTGCCCGGCTCGGACTCCTCAACCGAGTTCTCAGACTGGGAGTCCGATGGGGACACCTCCCTGGAGACCCATACTCATAGGGATCTTCCGTTGGACCCCTCCCCACCCGCGTTTTAGTGGCACTCGCCCCCCGAGGACACCTCCCTTCCTGTTGTTTTTCCGGGATATGGCATGGGCTCTTAACCTGACCACCCAGGCCGAGGAGGACCCTCGAGCTGTAGAACTCGACATTCTTCAGTACGGGTCTCCACCTGGGGAGTCTCTCACTGTTCCGGCCCTTCACATTCTGTCCCGGATGCTGCTCCGCATGTGGGAGGCACCCACCTCAGTCCCCATTGTGAGTAAGCGCCTCAACACTATGTACAAGGTACAATGTGGCCCTGGGTTCAGAAAGACCCAACTTCCCTATGCCTCCATGGTTGTGGAGTCGACCATGAGGAAACAGAAGAGCCCAAAATCGCACTTATCAGTCCCTCTGGGCCGGGAGTCAAGAGCCCTTGACGCCCTGGGCTTGCAAGGCTTACCAAGGCTCCATACTCTCTTGTCGCATTCAAGCATACCAACTATACATGGGCATGTTCTTTCACAACTTGGCCAAGGAGCTCAGAGGTTTCTCTGCGGGCCTTGAGGGTGAGCCTCGCGATAGGTTCCATGCACTATTGAAGTCCATCGCAGACTGCTCCAAAATACCTCTTCCCGAGCTGCCTACGATGGATTTGAGTTATCGGCTCGGGTGGCAGCTGCGGGCATCAGGGCCAGCTGCCAGGCATGGCTCCAATCATCAGATTTGCAGCAGTGGGTGCAGGAAAAGCTCCTGGACGTCCCCTGTCTTGGTAAGCAGCTCTTTGCAAGCTGATGGAGGATTAAGCCATGGAGATAGAGATGGCGTTCGTCACCAGAACCTCTCTCTCCTGCAAGACCACCACCCTTCTCCGGAAAAAGCAACAGGTCAAAAAGCCTTTCTTTCCGAGGAAGGGCCTTCAGTACCGTGGCTACCTACCATACACGACCACCCCCACACTGACCACTCAAGTGCAGGGTAAGTCCGGCCAGGGACATCGCAAGCCGAAAGGACCCAAAACTCAAACCCCGGCTCCACCACAACCCGTACAGGGGTTTTGATGCCATTGGCATAGCTCCTCGCCTTCCGGCGACGTAGAAGCTAGTGGGGGGGGGGGGGGAACGCCTGTCTTCTTTCACCCCTCTGTGGGCTTCCATCACCTCGGACACCTGGGTTTCCAGGTTGCCTGAGGTGGCTATCGCCTTCGCTTCAACAGGCTTCCACCTCTCTTCTCCCCAGCGGAGCCTCCTCGACTCCCCATGCACCAGGTGTTCCTGCAGCGGGAGCTAGTCCATCTCCTCTCCCAACGGGTGGTTGAGAAGGTCCCTCCGCATCTTTGAGGTTGGGGCTTCTATTCCCGGTACTTCCTTGTCCTGAAGAAGACGGGGGGATCTGTGGCCCATCCTCGAACTCCGAAAGTTTAACAAGTTCTTGGTGTGGGATAAGTTCAAGATGTTATCACTTGGCGTTCTGCTGCCCTTCCTCCGGCACATCTATACCCTTTTATTCATCCAAGTAATCTCAAGATACGGACTTCATATCAAATAAAAACCACGCTTATCTGATCACACACGACGTGCACGTTTTGGGGGAAAAAGCCCCCTGTATCAAGTGCACACATAGTGGGTATGGATAATATTTTGGGCCAATTTTCTCAATTGGAACACAGTGGATCCTGGAGAGTGAGAGCTGAGTTCTCACACATTCCAGCTGGGGTTTCCCAGTATTCGATCTCATGGCCACACACAACATTGTGAAGGTGAGCAGCTTCAATTGCCTCAAAGACTTGCAAGTGGCAGCCTTGGATGCCCTGCTTAAAGTGTGACTCCAGAAAGGAGGGGGGGGGGTGCTCTGTCTTAGCCACTTGGCCACTGGTGAGCTGCCATCTCTGTAGGATTTGAATGCATTCGGACCTAGTGATTCTGGTTACTGCGGACTGGCCGTTCATGCCATGGTATATGGACCTGATAGCTCTTCTGGCAGGTAATGGAAGACCCCACTACTTTCTCAGGGACAGACTAGCTAAGTGTGTCTACTCAAGCACAGTTGAAAAATACTCTGCTCAAGGCCCATAGGGCCTCTACCTCCTTAGCCTTTGTCAGGGTGTGAAGGTGTTTTGAGAGCTAATGTGCTTCTTGATCCCTGAAAGCTGGAAAAGCAGATATTGTGGATGTGTTAGCCTTTTTACAGGCAGGTTTGGACTAGGGCTTAGCCCTGAACTCTCTGTGTTCAGATGGCAGCCTTGGCATGCTACTGGGGGCAGGTACAAGGCAGGTCCTTGTTGCCCCACCCTGATGTGGCTAGTTTCTGTAGAGAAGTTAAGCACATTCGGCCTCCAGCGGGCCCAATCATCCCTCAGAGTCTCTCATTGATGTTGAAGACACTGAAAGATTTTCCTTTCGAACCCATTAGCAACGCAACTCTTAAAGATTCAATTCTTAAGGCAATTTTTCTCGTGGTGGTTGTTTCTGCCAGATGGGTCTCAGAGCTGCAGGTTATGTCCTGCTGGGAACCTTTTTTACAGACCTCCATAACTTCCATCTCCCTCTGAACAGTTCTATCTTTTCTTCAAAAGGTGTTTTTTCCCTTTTCACCTAAATCAGAAAGTGGTCTTGCCCTCTTTTTGTAAAGGAGAACTTCTGGTCGGATCCCTTACTGCATATTCTCGATGTGAGGAGAGTTTTTTTGTGCTTTGGTACCTAGAAGTAACTAATACTTTTCAGTGATGAGATAATCTGTTTGTGCATTTCAGTGGCCTTGAGACAGGGTCAAGTGGCAGCCAAATTATCCATTTCCTAGTAGTGCAGCATACCTTCTGGCCCAGGCAGCAGTTGTCAGAAGGAATCAAAGCACATTCAAGGCAGACTCTGCCCAGGAGGAGGCCTGCAACCTAGGAGTCTTTAGAAGACATCTGTAGGGTGACTACCTGGTGGTCCTCGAATACTTTTGCGAAGCACTACTGGCTGCATGTGGGAACAAGTGCTGATGGCACCTTTTGGCAAGGCTCTTTTAACCAAAGCATTATCTTTCTCCCACTTGATGTCCTGAGTGCTTGGGTGCATTCCATGCACTCTGGACTCATCTAGCAGGATAATCTCCATTCCTTGAGTTCTGCTAGACCAGTCCAAGACCCACCCTGGAAGATGTTGCTGCAGGCTGGGGAGTCCTGCTGCCTTTTCAGTTCTTAGCTGTTGCAGAGCAGTGAGATTGTTCAAATTGTTTTTTGCTAATCGTTTTTGAGTCTTTCTGAGTTTTTCAGTTTTTAACTACTGCTTAGGAAGATTCTTACTGGCTTCTCTGTTTGACCTCAGTGGTTATATCTCCTGATGACATCACTGAAAGTTGCTGAAGTCTGCCTCCACCTGCTGGCAAAGGGGCATAACCCAATCATCTGTATTTGCCTAGTAGGACTCGAGGAAAGGAACTTATCAGGAATGACTAAAATCTCTCCTCCTGTGGGGATGAGTATAATTGATTAAAAAATGTATTATGTGGGTGCACTGTTGAGTGGATTAGTAGAATGGAAAAAGGGAGAAAAAGGAAAGCAGTGGGTGGGGATTGAACAGGAGCTGGGAGGTCACATGCCATTGTGAAAGGAGATTTGGATGAAAGAACATGGGAGGGATCAGACTGTGGCCCATACCCTGAATGTTTGGTTCCACTAGAGGGAACAGCTATGTGGAAAAAAGTCTCTTTATTGGCACCCCTCCCCCCTCTTAGGTATCACATGGAATTTAAACCTGGTCCTATGTGTGGAGCTTACTGGGATGCAATGGGCAGGTTTGGCGTGTATGAGACAATTACTGAGCAGTGAGGGAGAATTTATTTATTTGGTTTTATATACCACGCTATTTTAAATCGGTGCGGTTTACATTGTAACCACACTGATTTAAAATAGCGAGTTGCAAGATTATACAAAGCTATAAGGGACATTTCAGCTAAAATTGGACCATGTTTGTTTTATTGCAGGCAGTGTGGCACTATGTGCGGTCCAGCTGGAACCAATGGGATGCCCTGGGGCGCATAAGTCTGATTTTGAGTTTTTATTCTCAAAGTGAAAGGTATCAAGGGGATTGTTAGGCTTGTACACAGTCCTATAAAAAACCAAGAGCGTGGAAGCCCGGTACCGCACAAAGTGGGAAACTGATCTAGGGGAGGCACAGGGAGAAAAGATGTGGAAGCGTATTTTTGAGAAAACCAGCAAAAACACTGTTGCCATATTGCTGGTGGAACACTAAGTTTCATACCGGATGTATCTGGATCCAATTTGGTTGTACCAGATGGGGCTGGCAAAAGAAGGGAAATGCTGGCAGGGCTCTGGACAAGAGGATGGATTCCTCCACATGTGGTGGACATGTCCAGTGGCAGGTAGATATTGGGAGGAGATTGCCACACTGGTGGGTGAAAAAGTGGGGGTGACTATTGAGCCAGAGCCATCCTCTTTTCTACTGAACTTACCCTTTCAAGGAATAGGAGATGGAGGTCGTGTGACCGCACAGATGTGCATAATAGCAGTGAGGATTGAACTAGCAAAAAATTGGAAAGGTAAACTGATGTCAGATCTGCCTAATGTAAAAAGTAGATCAGAGTGGATTTATTGCATGTCAGAAGCAACTGCACGACTGAATGACAAGGAAGCATGCTTCCGAGACAGTTGGTTAGCTTATGAGAGCTGGAGGAGAATATGATTGACTGATTGAATTAGATAATGCATTGGATTGGGAGGGGAAGTTACATGATGTGATGTGATATGAACCTTGCTGAAGGGAAGAACTGTATCAATATGTACAATAAAAATTAAAAAAAAAAAAATCTCTCCTTCTCTCCTGGTTAGGGGGCCCCGAGAAAAATGATGGCTCATTTAATGATATCATTATTGCAACCTCTGTTTTGCTTTTGAAATTTATTTGTCCAACTTGTTGCCGTCTTTTTCAGAAAAGTGCCATCCAGGTGGGGTGGAACGAACTTAAAAACTCCTTTTTAAACCCTCACTTGGTTTGCAGCTTGTCATGCTGTGAGGGCTTGTGTGCATCACTGATGCTGAAGGCTAAGCTATCAGTAGTTTAACTACTGGCAGGGTCTCCCAAGATGGATAGGTTTCAGCTGAGGTGCCAGACCAAGACAAACCACCTTTCTGGGCAGCAGCAGAATAGGATGATGTTGGCAGCAGAGGATCACATTTCTGTGACAATGGCAACAACACTAGATTTAAACTGTGCGGAAGAAAGGCCTAGCAATCTACTTCTGTATCTTACCATGAAAATCCAATGGATAGTCGCAACAAAACAAATTGCACCATAGTGCTGGAAGATGAGATCCCCAGGTCGGAAGGCACTCAACTGGCTACTGAGGAGGAGCTGAAGATTTTTCAGAGTAAAGCTAGCATTTATAATGCGGTTGGATCAAAGCCCTTGGGACATCTGACTGCTGATGTAGCTGCGCATGAAATGAGAGACAGAAGCTGCAAAGATGTCTTAAATATCGGGACATGAAAAACGAACCAAGGGAAGCTGGAGGTGGTCAAGAATGAAATGGAACGTGTACAACATGATCTGTTGCATGTCAGCGAACTGAAATGGACTGGCATTGGGCACTTTGCATTTGATAATCACAAGGTCTACTATGCTGGAAATGAAAGACAAAGAAGAAATGGTGTTGCATTTATAATTAAAAAGAAACTTGCAAGAACTGTGATGAAATATAATGCAATTAGCGAACGCTTAATTTCTATTTGTCTATGAGGAATGGCCATCAACATAATTATAATTAAAGTATATGCCCCAATAGTTGCAGATGATGAAGTTGATGAGTTCTATGAACAGGTACAAGCTGAAATTGACAAAACATGCAAACAGGATATCCTGATAGTCATGGGTGACTGGAATGTAAAAGTTGGCAACAAAGAAGGCAAAGTGGGTTGGAAAATATGGACTTGGCAACAGAAATGAAGCTGGAAAAAGACTTATAGAATTTTGCAAGACCAACGATCTATTCATCTCGAACATCTTCTAGCAAAACAAGCAGTGATTGTACACATGGACTTCACCCAGTGGACTGCAAAAAAAATCAAACTGACTACATCTGTGGAAGTCAATGTTGGAAAAACTCTATAACATCAACAAAGACTAAACCTGGAGCTGACTGTGGTACAGATCACCAACTACAGTCAAACCTCGGTTTTCATTTGCCCCGGTTTTCATACGCTTCGGTTTTCAACGACTTTTTTGACTGAGATTTTGTCCCGGTTCTCATACATCGCTTCGGTTTTCAACGTCTTTTTTGACTGAGATTTTGTTCTCGTACATCGCCTCGGTTTTCGTAAAGTACAGTACTGTAAATACATACACCCTCGCGCTGCACACCGGTCTGTATACACTGCCAGAACGCCCGCCCGGTCCCGGCAGCACTGCCCCCTCGGACTCACCGATCGCCAGCGTGATGAGAAGCGAAAGCCAGCTGAGCAAGTAAATGAAACACATGCTCGAGCCTGGTCAGAGTTAGAGAGGCAAGGATTGCGCGGAGAGGAAGGCCTCGATCTCGTCCACCGCCTGCCTGTTCTCTGGAGTGCCCCCTCAGGCTCGGAGCTAGCAGGGAAGAAAAGCTGTCAACGTAAGCAGGAGATGTTGCATGAATGTGGGAGGCAGTTCTTTCTCTTGCAGGGTACGTCTGAAGCTATATCATTAAGATTTTCTGCCATTCTGAAGCATTGAGCAGATAATGTAAAGGTATTTTAATGGGCTGAATCCAATGTGATTCCGAAGAGAGCTGGGCACAGCAGCTTGTCAGGGGTGGCTAAGGCCAGATGCTAACATACTGTACTGTACAGTACTGTACTTAGCTTGCTTTCAGTGATGTTAAATGTTCATTTATCCATTTCATTAGTCATTTATATTTATTTCTCATTGTTTTCTGTATGTAAAAATATAGTTATTCTCTATAAAATGTATTTTTTGTGAATAATTTTGGGTTTCTGGAACGGATTAATTGGATTTACATTATTTCTTATGGTAAATATTGCTTCAGTTTTCATACGTTTCGGTTTTAGTCAGACTTTTTCGAACGGATTAATCATGAAAACCGAGGTTTGACTGTATTAGTATGCAAACAAGCTAAAGCCGCTCATGAATGTAGCAAAATATAACCTTGAGAATATACCATTGGAATTTAAAGACTGCCTGCAAAATCGATTTGCTGCTTTAGATACAAATGACAGAACTCCTGAAGAGTTATGGGATGACATCAAGATGGTTGTGTTGGAAGAAAGTGAGAAATCTCTACAAAAGGTGAAAAAGCAAAAACGGAAAAAGAAACTCCTGAAAATTGCCCAGAAACGAAGAGAAGCTAAAGCCTGAAGAGAAAGAAATGCAATCGCAGATCTCAACAGAGATTTCCAACGTGTGCAGTAAGACAAGACGAGAAGTACTACAATGACACATGTAAGGAAATAGAAACAGAAACTATTAGAGAGAGAACAATATTGGCTTTCCTAAAGCTGTGAGAGTTAAAGAAAAAATTCCAGACTTGAATTGGAATATTACAACATGCTCAAGGATCCATGTTGAATGATGCTGAGAAGATCAAAAAAGAATATAGAGTCCTTATAAGATAAAGATCAAGTGGACCAACAGCCTTTTCAACCTGTACCTTGTGATGTGGAACCATTGGTGATGAAAGAAGAAGTCTAAGCACCATTGAAAACCTTATCAAAGAACAAAGCACCAGGCATTGATGGCATTCCCATTGAAGTATTACAGCAATCTGATGCAGCTGTTACCATATTTACAAGGCTCTGCCAAGAAATTTGGAAGACAGTGTGGCCAACTGACTGGAAAAGATCTGTGTTTATACCAATTCTAAAGAAAGATGATCCAACTGACTGCAGAAATGATCACACAATCACTCTGATCCCATATGCCAGCAAGATTCTACTGAAGATTATTCATCAGAGACTACAATCATACCTGGAATGAGACCTGCTTGAAGTACAAGCAGGGTTCATTAGAGACGACATTGCGGATGTGAGATGGATCGTTGAAAAGACTAAAAAATATGAAAAGTATATCTATCCATATGTGTTTTATTGACTACAGCAAGGCTTTTGACTCTGTAAACCATGAGAAACTCTGGGCCACATTATGAAGCATGTGTATACCAGAACACCTGATCATTCTCTTGCACAACCTTTACATTGATCAAGAAGCAACAGTTTGAATGGAACAAGGAGTAACAGAATGATCTGCATATAAATTAAACAGGTAGGAGGAAAGTATGCAGCCTTGTCATGCACCTTTACTGATTTTAAACCATCAGAGAAGCAGGACTGTATGAAGACAACCGAGGTGTGAAGATTGGTGGAAGACTCAACAACCTTCGCTATGCTGATACCACCACATTACTGGCTGAAAGTGAAGATGATCTGAAATATTTGCTTCTCAAGGTCAAGGAACATAGTTTTAAAATGGGCTGCACCTTAATCTAAAGAAGGCAATGATCCTGACAATTGGCATAATCAATAAGTTCATCGTTGTTGGAGAAGAAATTGAAATAGTGGACAACTTTAACCTACTTGGATCAACGAAACGACAAGCAGTCAAGATGACACATTGCTCTTGGCAGAATGGCTATGAAGGACCTAGACAAGATTCTCAAGAGCAGAGATGTCTCTCCATACAAAGATTCGACTTGTTCAAGCCATGATAATTTTAATAACGTCATATGGATGCGAAAAGTTGGACAGTGAAAAAGATAGAAATTAAACTGATGCCTTTGCAGTATGGTGCTGGCGACTTATACTGTGTATCCCATTGACTACCCGAAGAACAAACCAGTCAGTACTAGAGGAGATCAAACCTAAGCTTTCTTTAGGAGCTCAGATGACAAGACTTTGACTTTCATACTTTGGACGCATCATGCGAAGAGAGAGATCATTAGAGAAAGATATCATATTTGGCAAGGTAGAAGATCAGTGCAAAAGAGGAAGCCAGCAATGAGATGGATCAATATAATAACGGCAGCTAGGGGTGCCACTGTCAACAGACCTGCCTGACTGAAGACCGAACACAGTTAAGACAACTATCCAGATGGTTGCCATGAGTTGACGCCGACTCGATGGCACTTAACAACAACAACAACTTGCTACCATCTTTTTTTTTCAGGAAACTGCCATCCAGGTTGGGTGGAAAGGGCTTAAAAAGTAATCTTAAAATCAGAAATATTATACAAAAAACAGGTTCCAAACATCTAACTGAACATTAATAAAAATATAGGGTACTAAGAATATTTTCTAAAAATAAATGGCAAAAAATTACAAATTTGTATGATTAGCTCACATCTTTCCAGTAGCAGTTCAAGACTAGCTACAATCAGATATAGTAGGTATTTCCTTGCTGGTGTAAAAAAAAACCCAAAATATAAACTAACAAATATGAGTTAAGGAATCTACATATTACATCTATGTTGTCCTTAACACAATTTTATTTTTATCTCCTACTTTTGCTATTAACCATGGTTATGGGTAGAACAATATATTTTTTTATGTCAGTTTTGCTTAGAATATGATACATGCTCATATTCTTTTTCAAATTAAATATGGCAGTTTATTGTGTAGGGCATTGCTCTTGTATGGATTCTGGCACATTTCTTTAGGGATAGGATCCTTATATCCTTTGAGAAATATGGGAGAGAAACTGAGTTTTGAATCACAATGGTGTTCTAAAGTCTCCCTGCCCCTCCTCTCTCTCTCCCATCAGATATTTTTGCACAAGTTTCTCTTTCAGTTTGCAATTCACAGTCTGAATTTTCTCAACTGGAAATCCTATTCCAGCCCATGGCTGAGCTCAGGAGAGAGATCATTTGCATTCATTTTTGAAGGTTGCATGATTCTTTTCTGAACCAAGGACAGTACATTTGAGCATTACATCTCTCTCATGCAAAGACTATTGCACCCTGGTTATTGTGCTATGAAATTTAATAAATGATACCTTTTGTTTTTCTCCTTTATAGGAGGAAAGGACAGACGGAGTGGCCTCATTTTGACAATTCCACTGTGTTTCGAACAGACAAATATGGATGAATTAAGCGTTACTCTGGACTATTTGCTCAGCATTCCAAGGTGACTCTTAGTGGTTTCTATCAATGAATTATTTATACATGGTAGTGTTTGTTTTTTTTTTTTGTCTAAATGCCCTCCGACTTTTTTTTTCATGTTTTTGTCTACCGTACTAAAACATAAACATGTTTCTAAATTCTTCTATTGCCTTTTGCTTTGAACACTGATTGATTGGAACCATATGTATTGATGCAGAAATATGTTAATGGTGGTGAATATTAGCAATATGACCTTTTTGAGATTGTGCAACTGAATATCTTTGGAAGATCATATTCTGTCAATTAGTGTATATTAGATCTTATTTTAAGATGTCTTGTGCTCTAATGAATACAAAAAAATAGTTTTTATTGGTTGCAGCATGTACATTGAACAAAGAACAAAATTTTATTATCTACAAATACAAGCCTTTTATAAAAATATTACCACAGTGAGAACCCTTCCGCCCTCATACCCACACCACCTTCCTCTCCTTTCTACCCTATTTCCCCACAACACTGCGGAACCATCATACCATTCAACAGAGTTTCTCTCTTAATCAGTGGTTTCACTTCTAGTGGATATAGGGAATTGAAGCAAGGAATTATCCCTTAATGCTGTGAGCGCAAATATAAAATAAAACTCCCAAATTCATTTTAGAAAGCCCTCAAAAGGAGGGAGAGCCTTTTGATTCCATGATGCAGGTATTTCTAAGCAGGCCACAGTAGTGCAGTGTATGACCTATCCCGTTTCAATACTCAAAAATTCCCTAGAAGACTGGAATAGGAGAAACACCTTTACCTTCAGAGGTATATATCTATCCTGAAGATCTCTGCCAATGCACTATCTCTGTTCAGTACAGCTTTACTCCAGGGTATTCCCACTGAACATGGACTGACCTTGTCTGACCACATTCTCCAACACAGCTTAGTTGCCGATTGGAAATTTTAAAAATATCAGATGGATTTGAACCATGCCAGTGAAAATAAGCGGTTAACTATGGAAAGACTACAATTACAAAAAAACCCTAAAGGCAAACAAGGAAAGGGTCACTGAATGAATAACTTAAACCAAAATGGCCAGACCCTACAACAGAGTAATCTCCCTAAAAAATAGATTTTTTTTGTCAGTGTCTGTCTGAGGATTTAACCTCTACTAAACCATTTGACTTGTAAAAAAGTGGTATATCAAAATCTGTTAAATAAAGGCTAAGTCCATTTTAATCACATTTGCAGTAAAAGCAAAAGCAACTTAGCTAAATTGCTTTTGTTTTTACTGTAAATGTGATTAAAATGGACCTAGTCTTTAGTAGAGGTTAAATCCTCACACAGACACTGTCCGACCAAAAACAATTCTATATTTTGTGGCGCTTACTCTGTCGTAGGGTCTGGCTGTTTTGTTTTAGATTGAAAATTTTATACACATTCATAGGCACAATCTGTATAACATTTTTGGTCTATACTACACTAAATTAGCTTATATAATCACTGGTCAACATTGAAATCGCTACTGACTTTAAAAGGCCCTAATCTGTAGTATCTTGGTGAGCTGAACACGAATATAACATTAAAAAATTTTATTGGCTCTCGTTTTGAAGATATTGCATGTAGTTCATTTTTGACGTTCACCGTGTAAATTGATCCAGTAGGACATCAACAACATCCCAAATAAGCCTTGAATGATGTAATATTGCATCACATTGCATAATACCAGCATGCACAAATCATCCAGAGTTGATTGCATCATTTTCTGAGGCAATGCAGTACTACTGCCAGACGGCTGCTGAAGCCATCTGACATCAGCAGTGTATTATACGCAGTCGGAAAGGAAAGTAATCTGGTATTCTGTTCCGATATTGAAAGCCTCATGAATGCCTTAAAAATCACTCATGACCCACAAGACTGGAGACTATTTATAGACTCTTCGAAACTGAGTCTGAAGGCTGTGCTTTTGAACAATGGAAACCATCTTCCATCTATTCCAGTAGCTCATGCCGTCCACATGAAAGGGACATACGATAACTTAAAGCATCTACTGACTTCCATTAACTATAACAAGTACAGCTGGCACCTCTGTGGTGACTTGAAGGTAGTTGCCCTTTTAATGGGACTGCAGCAGGGGTATATAAAATAGATGTGTTTCTTATGTAAGTGGGATAGCCGAGCAAGGGATTGGCACTACTTGCGGAAGGAATGGAATCGCAGAAAAAATGTAACAGTTGGAAAGAAGAATATCCAGCACCCAGCTCTGGTTGAGGCTCGCAAAATCCTGCTACCACCCCTTCACATCAAACTAGGTTTGATGAAAAACTTTGTGAAAGCCATGGACCGCACTTCGCCAGCTTTCCGATACCTGCATGAAAATTTCCCTTGACTCAGCAAAGCAAAGATTAAAAAGGGAGTTTTTGTGGGTCCTCAGATTCGAGAGCTCTTCAAATAAGACCGATTCAACAACTTGCTGCAGAGTGATGCGAAACAAGCATGGAATGCTTTTCACCTAGTGTCAACAAACTTTCTCGGGAATGTTAGGGCAGAAAACTACAAGGAACTAGTAGAAGACATGCTGATGCAGTATCATAAAATTGGCTGCAATATGTCTCTAAAGATCTATTTCCTTGATTCCCATCTCGATCTCTTTCCTGACAACTGTGGCATGGTTAGTGATGAACAGGGCGAACGTTTTCACCAGGATATCGCAACGATGGAGCAAACATACCAGGGGAAAATGGTCCACTACAATGCTGGCTGACTACTGCTGGACACTCCCCAGAGAAGCTCCCGAACAAGAGAGAGGCGAAAAAATCTAAGAAGTAGTCTATGACTTGTTTTTTTTTAGAGGTATTAACCGAAGGCCTATTATATATTTACTGTTGACATGCATTTCGTGATGTAAACACTAATTCTTGTAGATTACAAAAAAACCTAGAGCCAACTTTGCAATTTCACTGTCATATTTGTGTTCAGCATATAAAAATTGATAAGAAATGACTATTTTTATTTCAGTATTATGACTTTTGTAAAAATTTGTTGACCAGTGAATCAGGCATACACTTGAAACATTTCTATCTGAAGGAACAAGCAGGAATGTAGTTTTCACATGTGGGTGACGTTTGCACCGATGAAGCCTGCGCAGGAACGCTCCACAATGTCCAATAGGAAAGCTTTTGGGAGCACTCCACTGCACCTGTGCGACTGCCTTCCCAACTCCATCTCCTCATTTCTTCGTTTTTCACAGAGCAAGCAGGAAGCAAATCCTCTCACCACAAAAAAACGTTTAACGTGGATAGTGCCTCTGCTTTTCCGTTGACACCGGCAGCGTCAAAGACATCACTGGTTCTATTATTCTATTCTTTTATTTTTTATCTTTTGAAGAAAAAAAAAAAGGCGGCTTTGGCGTTGATGCCCTTTTTAGGCCTTAAGCCCTTCCATACCTTCACATCTTTGAAGGCTTGGAGAAACCAACGTTGTTGTTAAGTGCCATCGAGTCTGTGTCGACTCATGGCGCATCTCTTGATTGTTGTCCTAAATTGTGTTCGCTCTTCAGTCAGGTGGCTTATTGTTGACAGACTGGTACCCATAGCTGCTGTTATTGTATCGATCCATCTCATTGCTGGAATTTAGTCTTCACATCCTGCCTTCCTCCCATAGGAGTTATAGGGTTTCATCTACTCTTTTCTCAGTTACAAACTCAACTGAGGAGATGGAGTTGGGAAGGCAGGAAGGTAGTCACTCGGGGCAGTTGAGTGCTCCCAAAAGCTTTCCTATTGGACACTGCCGAGTGTTCCCACACAGGCTCCTTCGGTATCGACGTCACCCATGTGAAGACTAAATTTCTGCTGTTCCCGGAGATCACCTGTTACAGGTGAGTAACTATTCTTTCTACTCCCTCTCATTATTCTTCCTCTTGGGTTCTGGTCCCACTGTACTATATGTAACGCTGTCCCTCTAGGGGCTATGTTTAGCAACCCATATATTCAAAATTGCTCTCCTGCTTGGATAGATTTACTCAAAGGCAGACTTTGACTTTTTTTTGTGGCTTTTGGTCCCTGATCACTACCTCGCTTGTACATACGAATATAATCTGTTAGATCCAGATGAAACTATTTACTCAGGGAAGGGGAACCCAAATATCCCTTCGTCTCCCCCCCCCCCCCCCAATTAGCTGCCCAAACTATACAGATCCTTTACATCTTTATCATTTTAAAAACATCCTGCAACCCAGGGAGAAACTCCCCATTATACCTTTTTATACGTAAAGTCTGAATATACTACTTGAGGGGAAGGCAAGTCTATAAGTATTCCCAATTCTCAAGGTATGAGAAGTAAAGGGGGTTTTCACTTCTACTCTAAACCTGAAAAGCCACAGTAAATAATACAAAGGGACACCTTTCAGAAAGGCCTACTCTATTGCCACTCACTGTTCAGTATTTAGTGTCAGCCATTCAACTAATCGCTCAACTGTGCAGCCACATAGTGTAATTTTACATTTGTGACTCTCAGCCTCCCTTTCTTTAGTAAATTAAGATTCTGGCTGTGCAGGGCAGGTGTTTTCCTCCAAATGCAGCTAAATGCTCTGTTCAGATAGTTTGGCTGCTACCCCTGGGAGTACTACAGGCAATGTTTGAAGAAGATATAGCGGCTTTGGCCATCATTTTGACTGTGGCTACACAGGAAATATGCCAAATGTAACTTATCTTATTCTTGCCCCAGAGCTTTAACTAGGGGTTCATAATTCAAGAGTACCAATTTTACTCTGCTGGCAGGGAGAATGATTCTTAAGTATTGCAGCCCCTCTTTAGTCTAATGGAACAGGAAATGGGTCTGAAAGCACCCCACAACTGATCTGGGAAGATTAATATTCAGCATTTCCTGTTTAGTCTTATTAATTTTAAGCTCTGATATCTCCCCAGACTATTCCAAATCCACATAAGAACAGGAAGGGTTAGCTGGGTTTAGGTTAAACTCAACATCAACAAAATAACATCAACAAAGAATGATTTTATTTCTCCTCTGTGCTGTGAATGTGTTGTCGTTTTGGGGGGATGTAGTTTCAGGGATGGGGATAGTTGTGTGTGGGGGGCAAGCTTTTGGTGGTGGGGCAGTTGTGGAGGGGTATTTTATTGGGGGCAGTACAGGTTTGCATGGTGATGAGACAGTTACATGTGGGCAGTTTTTGGGGATGAGGCAATTTGTGGGATGGTGGGGCAATTGTGCACTAATTTTCGGAGTGGGGTCATTGCGGGTGCGGTTTGTTTGGAAGACAGTTTGCAGGGTGGTGATGCAGTTGTATTGAGGCTCTTTGAGTGGGGGTAGTTGCTGGGTATTATGGCAGTTGCAAGAGTATTTTTTAGGGGTGGGAGCAGTATGTGGAATGATGGGGTAGTGGTGGGTATTTTGGGGAGCTGGGGATCAGTTTATGGGGGGCAGTTGTGGAAGGAATATATTTTGGTAGTAGGGCAGTTCTGGAGGCAAATTCTTGTGTGAAGGGGCAGTTTGCTACATGGTAGGGCAGTGGTGGGACCGTTGCCATGAGGAGTAGTTTTTGGGCTATGGCAGTTGTGGAGGAGTAAGATTGGCTAGTGGGGATAGTTTGTGGGGTTGGGAATACAAAGAATAAGCAGAGGGAGTTTAAAAGGAGGAATGCCGTAACTGATGTGTTTTGATGTATGCAAGCTTATTTTATTCCATAAAAAATAATTGGTATGCATTTCTTTTTGGTGTGGGGGGGGGGGGATATTTCTTTGGAACCCCCCTGTTCCATATCGTCTTGCTAGACCAGTCCAGACAAGTGAGTTGTGGTCCCTTACCATCAGATGTGGAGTTAAACGACATTCTGCTATTAACAGTCTGTGCCCCTAGGGGCATACTCCAGTATTGTTGTCTTCAGCAGATGGTACAGTCTAGTCCCTGATTCTGAGCCCGCGGGAGCTAGATGTTCCCGCAGAATCAGAATATGGTCTAGATCAGGCATGTCCAACAGGTAGATCGCGATCTACCTATAGATCGCGTTGGGGTCAGAGGTAGATTGCCAGCCCCACTTGGCTCCATCTCTCCAGCAGCTCGCCCCATTGCTAGGAGAGAGCTCATGCCGGCAGGTCGTCTGCCGAGGGCTTGCCGCCTCTGCTGATCCTTTGCCTGTCTTTTTTCCCTGCCTGCAGGAATTTTGCCTGTGGGTGTATTGGTGGCGCTTGTTTTCATGCCAATAGTTTGTGGGTACCCCAGGGGGCCGCCGTCCGCGCCCCGCGATGAGATGCCACAGGCCCAGCATCATACCTGGTCTCCTGCCTCTCAGAATTGCCCATTCCTGCCCTCACCCCAACACCCTTTAGAAGTTTGTTATACACCGGGCAATATCCATTCGCCCGGGCTTTACCTGAATACACTTACCGTATTAGTTGTGTCATGTGCTGGTCGTTGGTCACTTTATAGTTCGCTTTCATTAAACATTTTCGGGCAGACACAACAAAGTGTCAAGAATTTGGTGATTTTGGCGGGCTTTTCCAATTTTGTTCTAACTTGCCTATGCTTTGCCTTCAAATTGGTTCAAACCACTGTGACGTTTGCTTGCCTCTGCAATTTTATTTTGCCTAGCCTTTGAGTTGATTCTACACTGCAGTTTTATTTTGCCTTGCCTTTGTGTTGATTCTACACTCTGTGCAGAATTTATTAAATCGCGTATGGTGGTATTTGAACTTGTTTGGCGGTATTTGATTTTATCTGGTTTGCTGGACAGGTGTTTGAGCTTTTTTTTTTTTATTATTGTTTGGTGGTATTTGATTATTGGTGCCAGTATGATGAATTCTTATTTTTACTTTTAGAATTGCATGTGTGGTTTTCGCATCTCCAGTCCTTGTATTGCACATCATCCAGAGGTCTTCAGTTCCTGTTGATCTTTAATACTTTGGGACAGTGACAGTTTTGGACCAGATTCAGCCAGTGTTTATACTAACTTAGCAGATTTGGCCGCCTTACATCCAGCCACCCCAGTATTACGAAGATGAGTGTTCCAAAGAAGAGCAAAACCTACCACTTTCATGATGAATGGGAAATGGACTACTACTTCATCATGGTGAAAGACAAGTGTTGTTGTCTAATTTGTAATGCCCCAGTATCCTTGCCCAAAAAGGGTAATCTGGAACGTCATTATAAGGCTCTGCATAGCAATAAGTTTGATGCTGATTTTCCACCCAAAAGTGAAATTTGTAAACTGAAGCTCAAAGAACTTAAATCGAAATTGGCTGCTCAGCAACAGTTGATGGTGAAGCCAAGGTCACATTCGGTCAGTGCAACCATAGCATCCTTCAAGGTCAGCAACCTGATCGCAAAGAAATGCAAACCTTTCACTGAAGGGGAATTTGTAAAAGATTGTTTTCTTGAAGCAGCTGACAATCTTTTTGAAGGATTTAAAAATAAAGAGATCATAGCTGCTATTCAAGATGTACAATTGTCAAGAAACACCACCGTGGGGCGAATAGAAAAGATGTGTGGAAACACGGCTGAACAATTGTTGGAGGATGTTTCAAATTGTTGCTTTCTCACTCCAACTGGATGAATCTACAGACATATAAGAGACATAGCCCAGTTACTAGTCTTTATCCGGATGGTTTTTGAAGGCTTCAGTGTTAAAGAAGAACTACTTGGAATGATTTCTTTAAAAGGGAGAACTACCGGTCAGGAAATATTCAGTTCTTTCCATTCTTTTGTGACAAAGTGTAATCTTCCATTGCATAGACTTGTTTCCATCACTACTGATGGAGCAAGAGCAATGACAGGTGAGGTTAACGGTTTCATAGCCCTCTGTAGATAGCATGACGACTTCCCAGATTTCCTTTCTTACCACTGCATCATTCACCAGCAAGTTTTGGCAAGCAAGAGACTCAATACTTTCAAAAATGTAAATTCAGTTCATGGAAGATCACTTCAAAGACGGCTTATCAATCTTACACTTGATAAAGGGGCAGCAGAAATCATTTTGCACACAGATGTAAGGTGGCTAAGTAGGCACAAATTTCTGCAAAGATTTTGTGATTTGCTGAATGAAATAAGAAGTTTTTTGAAGGTGAGGGGAGATGACCAAGCTGAGTTGGAAGATGAGGGGTGATTATGTGATCTGGCATTTCTCACTGACTTTACAGGCGAACTAAGTGATATGAATCTTGAACTACAAGGTAAAAACAAATGCAGTGGCGAGATGATGAGTACAGTTTCATCCTACAAGAGCAAATTTGAGCTAATGATGACTGACCTTGCAAACAACACTTTTGATCATTTTCCTAATATGCAGGACCATCTGGGACAATATCCAAATTTTGTTTTTCAGAACAAGAAGTATGTGACAGAAATCTGTTCTGTTATCCAGGAATTCGAAAATAGATTCTGTGACTTCCAAAAAATTGGAGCAGTTGTGGAGTACTTGTCATACCCATTCACAGTAGATGTGGATATTAAAGAAACTGCAGCTGCTATCAGTAAAAATTACTGATTGAACAAGCCATCTCTTGAAAATGAAATATTAACCCTTAAAAATGACATTTTTCTCAAGACCCGTGCTGAGCAAGAATCGTTTTGGAAGCTAGTGCCTAGAGACAAATTTCCCAACTTGAGAAGATGCAGTGAAGCTGTACACTCTTATTTTGGTTCAACTTATTTATGTGAATCTGCGTTTTCCCATCTGAAAATGACAGAGTACACAACGTTCCAACATGACAGATGAACATCTCCAGGATTCCCTGAGACTGGCCCTCGCGCAATATTCACCCAACTTCAAAAAGCTGGTTGATGAAATGCAAGCTCAGACGTCTCACTAATGTGCAAGAGCGAAATATTAAAGATTGTGCAAGATCAGCCTGGATCAATACTCGACCTAAATTTAACACAAATTACTCAATAAAAGTTAAAGAAAGTTATTACTCAATAAAACTTTAAGAAAAAATGTACTTTCGATTTCCCCTCGCAGTTCTTACTGGATCTTCGTCTCTCTGTTTTGTTTTTGCTTAATTTGCTTAACAGCTAATCACATCCAAGTAAATGACAGAAGGTTCATTAAAAAATGGGGGGGGGGGGAAATCCTCCATCTTTATTGGGTTAAAATTTAATTTGAAACTAATTTGAAACTTAATTTTCATGGTGGTAGTTCACTGGCACTTTTGGCCCGAAAAAGTAGATCACAACCTGTTCGAAGTTGGACATACCTGGTCTAGATGACTGGCCTGTGCCTGGACGGGCAGGCTGTTCCTAATTCTGTGCTGCTGGACATCCCGTTGTTTCCCCGCACAGGCCTGCCCCGGCTCCTGCATTAGAGCGGCAGCGTTCTGTTGCCATGGCACCACAGCAACGTTAAGGAGCCGTGATGCCTGGCCATCAGCACAAAGTTCATTCCCTGCAGCCCGACCCCTGATGCGGCCTTCCAAAGGCAGGGTAGGGCTGCGGGGAAGCTCCTGCACCCCCTCGCCCCACTGACCTGGTCCTGCACCGCTGTCTCCTGAGGTCCAGGGGGACTTACTCCACCTCTGAGGTGGAATAAGTTCCCCCCCGCCCTTGTTGGCGACCCCGGACATACAGGGCCAACCTCAGGATTGGCCCTGTATGTCTGGGGTCGCATCCCCGCCTTCGCTTCTCCCTCCTCCCTCGATCTGTCCCCTCCCATCCCCATCCAGAGCTCCCCATACATCTCCTATGTATGTGCAGGAAGCTTTGGGCAGGGGATATGGTCCCACCATTTAGCGGGGAAGGATGTCCGACATGGATGTCCATCGCCTGCTAAACAGGGCACAGAATGACCCCTATAAGGAACATAGCTAGAGCAAACTCTAATAATCTTATCAAAATAGTAACCAGCTACTTAGTTTAAGAAGTCTCTGAGAGATGCTGATATCTTTTAATCACCATCAAGCCCTACGAAGATCTCCGTTACGCAGAACTGCTTCATTGGGGGCCTTTTCCAGAATGCAGTGAAATATCTCCTCAAGGACCGGTAGACTCTAGCTTGGCTTCTGACGTTGCCAGTCCCCCTTAAAATACAAACTTGAACCAATCGAAGGAAAGGAGTGGAGAAAATATAGTAATCATGCCATTCCACTTCTTAAGGTGGTTCTGTATAGAATTCAAAAAAGGGCATTCAAAACAATACCATAAAAGAGCTCTTCAAATAAATGCACCCCAATCAATTGAATTACTCAAGTCAGTGGGCTGTAATGTATTCAACTCGAAAATCCATTTCTGTTTATGTTGCAGAAGCAATTTTCCTCTTATCGCCTCTACATATATTGGAGGGAATGTGTTCAATGACAGCGCATTTTCAAATCGAAGAAGCCATGTTGGAATTGCTTGCAATGATTAACTAAAAGTGCATCTTCTTTTATTTTTGATAAACAATACTTATGTTCAGACAAACGCACTCACAATTGCCATGTTTTTGCAATGTAGAGCTTTTGACAAGGGCATCTTATCATGTAGACTACATAGATGAAAATACATGAGGTTGCAAATCTTAAAGTAATCTTCCTAGTACCAACAATGAACTGCGTGCCGCCTTCCGTAACACAGTATTATATCAAGGTTCCAATACTAATGTCCTTCGCTTAAAAGCATATCTACTGAAAAGGTTTGTCGGAGCCACATTCAAAAGGGAGTGGGAAGAACAACATGCCTCCTCACTGTAGAGGCTCTTTTTACTTAATTATTTGAAATAAAGCTTGTGATAAACTTATTTTTGAAGACCTCCAAGTGTCGTAAAAACCTGTTTTCCTTCACCAACAACAACAACGTGCCATATTTCGGACAGACCAAAATACTGTCCTGCTTCAGGTTTGAGCGGAAATGACAGGTGCTATAACATTTGTGAATCCAAACCCGTAGATATTTTAATAGAATATTTTAATAGAATGACATCTGACCTTCTCACCAATGAACAAGTGGGACCTTCTCACCAATGAAGAAGAGGGACATTCCAGCAATAGGAAAGTTCCTTTCAAATGAATGATGTGTGTGTCAGCCCATAAGGGAGTGGGTTAAGAAAATTCATGGCCAATGGCTGCTAAAGCAAACTGGACCATTCAAGGTCAGCATTCCGGCCCAGAGGAGACACCATCCATAAACGGAAGATCCAACGCTATTCTCTTTTGCAGTTTATATATTCGATCACCCCCCCCCCCCCCCCGAGGATCCACAGGTATATAATCCAACACTTGCCATTGTAGCTGTTCAAAAGTATGACCAAAGGTTTGGTAATAATGTTCAACAATCAGAGCTGATAATGTCCATGTTTGAAGACTGGATAAATATTCACTTAACCTCACTTTAATCCGTCACGTTGTATGTGCCCACATCATAAAAACCACAAGGGCAAATGATAATATTAGACCACATAGGAGGATTGACATGTTGTATGCATCTTGATATCAGATAATTATCCCCCTCGTATGATAAACCCTGAATTGTTGAGTTGTAAAATGACATTTGCCACAGGCGAAGTGACCAGGGTTGTCACTGCATGTCATAGGATGTTTTTTTAAAGTGTCAGAGTGTACTATTGTATCCCAAAGTTAGCACCTCGAGAATAAGCCAACATCAGTTTTTAATTGAAGCAAGATCAAACATCAAGAATTGGCCAATATTTATGCAATAGCGAAGTACCCTTGTGAATTCCTAACAGTCATGCTTGGAGTTCTGTAGCATGTTTATAATATTCGGCTAAGTTTGAACAATTTTGCCGCACATGTAAGAATTGGCCATACGGAAGACCCTGTTTCAAGAAGGTAGGATGGTAACTCCGATAGTTTAATAAAGTGTTCCTCTGAATAGGTTTCCGACATAAGGAAGTTTGAAACACCTCCATAGTTAATGTGATGATAATATCTAAAAATTGAATGGAATTATTTTCAATCCATGCTATGAATTGGATATTGCTTTTAAAGGAATTAAGCCCTCCAGAAAAGCTTCCAAAGCTGGCGGAGTCCCCATCCATATAAAGGAAAAGCGACCTCCCAATCCTCATACAGACAGTCAAGTTGCCATGTTCTATGTGAACAAGTAGGGGGGTACGGGCTCCTACTCCCTGTTAGGAGGCAGTGGCCCTCTACTCCTTTGCAGTGCAAACCATATCCTTCTGAGGGCAGTGTACTTACTGGGTCAGGACAACTGCCTGGCGGACAACCTCAGCCGGGTCCTTCAGCCTCACGAGTGGTGCCTGGACCCAAAAGTGACTTGGAGGCTTTTCCGCCTCTGGGGAAGACCCTGGCTGGACCTGTTTGCCTCCCCGGACAACTCACAGCTGCCCAAATTCTGCTCTCCTAAGCCACATCGCAGGAGGGTGGTGGTGGATGCCTTCCTGATTTCACTGGTCAACATTGAAATCGTTACTGACTTTAAAAGGCCCAAATCTGAAGTATCTTGGTGAGCTGAACACGAATATAACATTAAACAAATTTTATTGGCTTTCGTTTTGAAGATATTGCATGTAGTTCATTTTTGACGTTTCACATCAACATCATCCCAAATAAGCCTTGAATGATGTAATATTGCATCACATTGCATAATACCAGCATGCACACATCATCCAGAGTTGATTGCATAATTTTCTGATGCAATGCAATACTACTGCCAGACGGCTCTTGAATCCATCTGACGTCAGCAGTGTACTATACGCAGTCGGAAAGGTTGAGCATTTAAAATATTTCAGACTGTGTGCGAAACAGTTTAAGCTACTGTTACATGTAACTTTTATTAATCATATAATTTTAGCCATTTAGGTACAATACAGAACAGTAATGCCACGAAAGTGCGTTAATACCGTTGACAGTTTCTGCTACATTTGTGGGGAAGTGACATTTGCCAACCAGAAAAGTATCACTTCTCAACTGAAGAAGGCATATCATCTTTATTTCGGATGCAAGATTGGTGACCAAGACGAGCCTTGGGCCCCGCATATATGCTGTGCTACATGTACAACACAGCTTTCACAGTGGTTGAATTGCAAAAGACCATCAATGCTGTTTGCTTCCCCATGGTGTGGAGAGAGCCAAGCAACCACATAAATGACTGTTACTTCTGCTTGGTGGTTCCTCTTTCCAGCGGAATAACGAAGCAAAAGAAGTCGCGCATAGTCTACCCAATCTGCATTGAGACCAGTTCCACATGGTGAGAGACTTCCTATTCCAGAACCTCCATCAGAATATTCTCTTGATTCATCTGATGAGGACAAGGGTGAGCCGACCTGTTCTTCTCCTGGTCCGTCAGCATGCAGTGACTCAGATTTTCACTGGGATGCATATCAACTCCACACAGAATAACACAGGAAGAACTAAATGACCTGGTTCGTGATTTGGACTTATCCAAGAACAAGGCAGAATTGCTAGGATCAAGACTCCAACAATGGAATCTTCTAGAAGAAGATGTCAACATTACTTCATATCGAAAGCACCACCAGCAGTTGGAGCCTTTCTTCAGAAAGGAAAGTAATCTGGTATTCTGTTCCAATATTGAAAGACTCATGAATGCCTTAAAAATCACTAATGACCCACAAGACTGGAGACTATTTATAGACTCTTCGAAAATGAGTCTGAAGGCTGTGCTTTTGAACAATGGAAACCATCTTCCATCTATTCCAGTAGCGCATGCCGTCCACATGAAAGAGACATACGATAACTTAAAGCATCTACTGACTTCCATTAACTATAACAAGTACAGCTGGCACCTCTGTGGTGACTTGAAGGTAGTTGTCCTTTTAATGGGACTGCAGCAGGGATATATAAAATACATGTGTTTATGTGAGTGGGATAGCCGAGCAAGGGATTGGCACTACTTGCAGAAGGAATGGAATTGCAGAAAAAAATGTAACAGTTGGAGAGAAGAATATCCAGCACCCAGCTCTGGTTGAGGCTCACAAAATTCTGCTACCACCCCTTCACATCAAACTAGGTTTGATGAAAAACTTTGTGAAAGCCATGGACTGCACTTCGCCAGCTTTCCGATACCTGCATGAAAAATTCCCTCGACTCAGCGAAGCAAAGATTAAAAAGGGAGTTTTTGTGGGTCCTCAGATTCAAGAGCTCTTCAAAGATGACCGGTTCAACAACTTGCTGCAGGTTGATGCGAAACAAGCATGGAATGCTTTTCGCCTAGTGTCAACAAACATTCTCGGGAATGTTAGGGCAAAAAACGACAAGGAACTAGTAGAAGACAATACTGATGCATTATCAGACACTTGGCTGCAATACGTCTCTAAAGATCTCTTTCCTTGATTCCCATCTTGATTTCTTTCCTGACAACTGTGGTATGGTTAGTGATGAACAGGGTGAATGTTTTCACCAGGATATCGCAATGATGGAGCAAAGATACCAGGGAAAATGGTCCACTACAATGCTGGCTGACTATTGCTGTACACTCCCCAGAGAAGCTCCCGAACAGCTCTAGAAGAGACAGGCGAAAAAATCGAAGAAGTAGTCTATGACTTGGTTTTTTACAGGTATTAACCGAAGGCCTATTATATTTACTATTGACATGCATTTCGTGATGTAAACATTAATTCTTGTAGATTACAATAAAACCAGAGCCAACTTTGCAATTTCACTGTCATATATTCGTGTTCAGCATATAAAAATTGATAAGAAATGACTCTTTATTTCAGTAACATGACTTTTGTAAAATTTGTTGACCAGTGTTTCCTGGTCACAGGGCCTGCTCTATGCATTCCCATGACACCCCTGATAGCCAAGTGCCTTTTCAAGATCCAGTGTGAGCACGCCTCAATAATCCTGATTGTGCCCAGGCAGATTTGGTTCCCCCTGCTGCTCTCCCTATCTGTGGCAACCCCAGTACCATTGGGCTGGGACGCGGACCTCCTGTCCCCAGCAGGGGGGCTCCCTGCTACACCCCAACCTGGGGTCTCGAATGCTGACAGCACGGCTGCTGACAGGGTAGCCCTAGCCCCTTTCAACTTCCCAGGTGAGGTCAAGGAGATCCTCCTGGCCTCCCGGAAGCCATCCACCAGAAGGGCTTACACCTTCAAGTGGAGGAGGTTTTCCATCTGGTGTGTAGAAAGGAATGAGAAGCCGTTCTCCTGTCAGGTAAAGCTCATGCTGCAGTACTTGCTGCACCTCTCACACTCTGGCTTGAAATCTAACTCGGTGAGGGTGCATCTCAGCGCCATTGCTAATTAGATCCTACAATGAGCATGATGTCAGATGCCATTCTATTAAAATGTCTACTGGTTTGGATTAACAAATGTTATAGCACCTGTCATTTCCACTCAAACCTGAAGCAGGACCGTATTTTGATTGGTCCAAAACGTGGCACATCGGTGGTGGTGGTGAAGGAAAACAGGTTTTTATGGCACTTGGAGGTCTTCAAAGATAAGTTTCACAAGCTTTATTTCAAATAAGTAAAAGGAGCCTCTACAGCGAGGAGGTGTGTTGTTCTTCCCACCCCCTTTCGAATGTGGCTCCAACAAACCTTTTCAGTAGTTATGCTTTTACCCGAAGGACATTAGTATTGGAACCTTGATATAATACTGTTTTGATATTTGGTTATCAATTTTCATTGGGGCTACTTTAATATCGCCTTCCATAATACAGCACTGGTATCTGCCACTTTTTACGTGACCTGATGAATGAACACCTTCAGTTCTCCTAGGGACCAAGATGCACAGCTGATCTCTTAAACTGCATCCCCTACTATAAGCCATCCATAATCTCTGTTCTATAAAACAAGAATGGACCTGTAATGACTACCAGCTCTTAATATTACCTACAACTTAGATGACAGCGATGAATTCGGTAACAGACAGACAAGTAATTGGTTCTATAGCAGCAGATTCTTTAGTAGTTGAATGTCAGGGTATTTAATCATAGGACCCTAAAGCCACTCTTGATGGTTATAAGTGTCACGGGGTGACGCTGGCAGAGCCCATAAATGTAAAAGAAAGTGAGCAAAATGACACCTTGGCTTCACAAAAGGGAAAGGGTTGCCAAGAGCAACCAGAGAAAACACATGCACATGGTGTTAGGGAACGCCCAAGCAGAGACGGAGCTCAGAGCTCATTAGAAAATGGGGAGCAGCTGCAAGGGGGCGGAGCCCAAGCTAACACTGAGCAAGATATAGTAAGGACTCACTCACTAACAGACAGTTCTAGTTCGGGGTTGTCGGAGAGCTCGAGTTCGGGGTTGTTGGAGAGTTTGGAGGTTAAGGAGCTCTCGAGGAGCTTAGAGGTTAAGGAAGTCGTGGAAGTCTTGGAGGTCTCAGAGAGCTCAGGAGGCTCAGCCAAAAGCCCAGAAAGCACAGGTGGGAGAATCAAGGAGAGCACAGTGGAATGCTCAGACCAGAGCTTAAGTGAAAGCTCAGGAAATATCCCAGTTGAAAGCCCAGAGAGAACAGGTGGCAGAACTCGTGGGGAAGTTCAGCAGAGATTCCAGCAAGGAACACGACAGGAAGAGAAAGCTGTGAGGACAGTGCCTAGAAGAAGCTCCAAGGAGTCAGAGGTTGGTGAATTGCAAGGAGGCTGTGAGGAACAGCAAGGCATATTCTCCCAGTACCCTGTGGAGTATTGCAATGAAGCAATAAGGAAAGGCAGTCCTACAGTTAAGCTTCCAAGCCATAACCAGTTTAACTACAAACAAGCAAGAAAGAAAAGTTCTTACCCCGAGACACATTTCTGGGAGATAGAGAAACGCTGTGAGAGAAGGGGAACAGAACGAGCCTATCCACGTCATAGAAAGCAGGAAGCCCCAGCATCTGTGGTAAGACGTATTCTCCCTAATAGAGGGGACTTTGTAGAACCAGGATTCACATGCACATATGAGGAGCTTTGCAGAGCTCAGGAAGCAGAATCTAATCACTACAGTGATTTCCCACAAGCCACGAGGGTAATAGAGGAAGCCTTCACCTGCTCATTTAAGGAGCTATGCAGAATGGCAGACGAAGAAATGAGGGGGAGATATAACTAGATTTCCATGAAGAGATTCTACAACATACAGGCTTGGATTGCAGGTAACCTGTAACAAATTGGCTTCATTCTCTGTGCTGAAGCAGCAAGAAGCCTTAATTAAGGGAAACAGCTGAAAAGGTTTCACGTGAGTTGAAGAAACTGTTTCCATTACTTTTGCTGTTAATTTGAATGCTGAGGAAAGCATATATTTTGGTTCCAGTATTTTTCCTTTGATGCCAGATGTATGGTTTGTCACTTTTGTTCCATAGTTTTTGAATCCACCCCGGACGGGGAATAAAACCTATGTTTATCCTTACACTCAGCTGCAACTACACTTATTGGGTTAAGGTAAACTACGGGAGCCAGAAGGCTTAGCTACTGCCTTCCCGGGGACTTACTGCCAATAATATTCATTGCCCATTAAGCTGTCCAAGCACCTCTCAGCCTCTGGACCGGCTGGTGGGTCACATAAGTCACTCTCTTGTAAGCTTTCATAAGAATCTCTGTTAGATATCCATGCTCTTTAAATTCCAAAATTCCAGCTTGTGATCGATGATTCTTCAACAGATGAACAAATATGCCTAAACCTCAATAAAATGCCACATGAGGATACTTTAGTAGTGCATAATAAATTCACTTGGAAACTACCTGGACCATTAGATCCAGCACTTTTGACTTTTTAAAAACCTTATGTTACACGATATTGTCGAAATAGAGAAACAATAATCTCTGCACTCACCCAATTTGTCAAGAGAAGAAAGACATGCTCTGTGTGAATTAGAACAGGATAATTCCATCATTATTAAGAGCTGACAAAGGGGCAGGGGTAATTGTGATGGATTAGGATGATTATGATGCTGAAATACATAAACAGTTGGCTAATGTGGACCACTATAGAGAATTGCCAGATGATTTGACAGTTACAGCATGAGATTGAGCAACTTACTACTGAGGTGTATGAAATGGGATATTGGGGGAGAGAAACTGTTTGAATCCAAGTTTTCCGAAAACACCAGTACTTTTATATTCTCCCAAAAATTCACAAAACATTGAATAATCCACCAGGTAGACCAATTCTTTCTAGAAATGGTTCATTATTGGAATATGTAGGTACATATCTTAATGAATTCCTCAGGCATGAAGCCCCTTTGATTAAGTCATTTATTAAGGACATAACACATTTTTTGCATCTTCTTGGAGAGATATCGGAGTATATTCAGTACAATGGTTACGATGGTTGTTAGTGCTCTTTACACCTCTTCCCCAAAATGAAGCGTTGGTGATTTTGTGCAAATATGAACAAAACAAACCCGACCGCATCGGGTAGCAACATATTTTTTGATGCATTTGGCTGAACTAGCCCCTAAGCAGAACCTTTTTTTGTACTAAGAGGAGTTTTACCTGCAAATTTCAGGGACGGCCATGGGGGGCCACGTTGCCCTCTCTCGCCAATGTATACATGCGAAGGTATGAAGAACTGTGGAATACATGAGTGTGAATTATTTTTCTCCTATGGAGTGGCACAAGGGAGTGTTTGGAGCAATTTGTCTATTATTTGAATTCATGCAATTTAGCAATTTTCAATTTGAAATGCACTGTGACCTCTTGACTATTAATATTCTAGACATACAAGTGCATGGACTGGTTACTTAAGTACTGGGGTCAGTGGGTTTAGAATCCACCTAAGTTATAATAGCTTTCATCCAATTCATTTGATAGTCTGCTTTACTCACAATTTTTGAGATTTAGGAATATTTCTTTGTCTGTTGAAGAATATCGATCACAAGCTGGAGTTTTGCAGCAGAACTTTGAAGAGCATGGATATCCAGCAGGGATTCTTATGAAAGCTTACAAGAGAGCGACTTATAACCATCGAGAGTGGCTTTTAGGATCCTCTGATGAAATATCCCAACATTTAACTGCTAATGAATCTGCTGCTATAGAACCCATTACTTGTATGTTACAGTATTTGTCATCGGCATCTAAGATTGCAGCTATTGTTAAGCGCCAGTGTTCGGTATTACAGATCAATACTTGTTTTAGAGAACAGAGATTATGGATGGCTTATAGTAGGGGATGCAATTTGAGATCAGCTGTGCCCTGTGGTCCCTAGGAGGACTGAAGGTGTTCATCCATCAGATCACGTAAGATGCAGCATATGCCAGTGCTGTATTATTATGGAAGGTGGCACGCAGTTCATTGTTGGTACTAGGAAGATTACTTTAAGATTTGTAACCTCATGTCTTTCTACTTATGTAGTCTACATGATAAGATGCCCTTGTCAAAAGCTCTACATCGCACAAACATGACAATTGTGAGTGTGTTTGTCTGAACATAAATATTGTTTATCAAAAATGAAAGAAGATGCACCTTTAGTTAATCATTGCCAGCAGTTCTAACATGCTGTCTTCGATTTGAAATGTGCTGTCATTGACCATATTCCCTCTAATATATGTGAAGGCGATAGAGGAAAATTGCTTCTGTAACAAGAATAGAAGTGGATTTTCGAGTTGAATACATTAGAGGCCAGCAGCTTGAATAATTCAGTTGACTGGGGTGCATTTTTTTGAAGAGCGTTTTTATGGTATTGTTTTGAATGTCTTCCTTTGAGTTCTATACAGAGCCACCTTAAGAAGTGGAATTGCATGATTGCTATATTTTCTCCACCCCTTTCCTTCGATTGTTTCAAGTTTGGATTTTAAGGAGATCAGTGATGTTGGACGCCAAGCTGGAGTCTACTGGACCTTGAGGAGATATTTCACTGCATTCTGAAAAAGGCCCCTGATGAAACATTTCTGCGAAACTGAGATCTTTGTAGGGCTACATGGTGATAAGTCTCCGAGGGACGCTGATATATTTTAAAGCTAAGTAGCTGGTTACTGTTTTGATAAAATTGCTATAGCATTTGCTCTAGCTATGTTCCTTACGTGTTTTGTCCATAGGAATGATACAACAAAGGATTTCCTGGTGAGCACCGGTGGCCCTCAGGGATATGATTTGATATACATTGCTGTATGCTGTATAATAGGATGCCAGTTTTTAGATAAATTAAATAGATAAATAAGTATTCTAGAATTTTTAATGGATTATAATAATAAATTTAAAAAAACCCAAATGAATGGTATATATTGAGAGGCAAGGGTTATTAAAAAGAGTATTTTTAGACTTGTGATGTTCATTGTTGGCAGCTCCCCTTTGGGCAAAGGTTTTTTTTTTTCTATTGCCACGTAGTGGGACATTGAATTGTAGAGGTCTTTTGCTCCTCCCTTTTAATATTTGCTAGATATAGATTTATGAACTGAATTGGATTTCTATTTAGGTTTAAAATTGGAACAATAAGTAGATATTTTAGCGTCCCTTCGAGATATACATTTTGGTAATATTAGGTATTGATTTTGATAGGTTAAAATGTAGCTTTATTCATTTTTGGATATCTGTCAAAGGCTTTTTGATTTATAATTAAGCCTTTGCTGCAGTTTGTAATTTATTGTGTTTGCCACAGCACTGGTGTATATCCCAAAGTACATTTTCCATCAGCAAGAGGGCACAGAGTGCTGGAGTAGCCCTGAAGATGACATTCCTGTTTTCTTGGGTGGAAAGGAATCTTCTAGTTCTTTTGACGCAGCACATCCCCAGAATGGACAATGTGATGATGAACTTCTTCAGTTGCCATTTTCTCAATCCTGGGGAGTGGAAACAGGTGACATTTCAGGAGATTCATGAGGCCATCCCAGGATGGATCTGATGGTGACCCAGTCCAATGCCAAAGCATGTAGATTCTTTATTTTCCACAGGAAGGCAAGCTCAGAGGTCATCAATGCCCTAGTTCAGTCCTGGCAAAAGCAGTGCCTGCTGTATGTTTTTCCTCCATGGACACTTATGGGGCAAGTGCTTCCTTGCATAGAACGACATCCAGGTTGGGTTGTCCTGGTGGCACTGGATTGACAATGGAGGCTATAGTTTGGGGATCTAATGTAGCTACTGCAGGGACCTCCTCTATAGCTGCTCCCAGCCCGGGGGGCGGTTACATTAAGGGCCTATCCTCCTGACTACCCTGCTCTCTTCTTGCTTACGACTTGGCTCTTGGGAGGCATTGTTTAGCATTTTAAGGGCAGCTCTCGTGCCATGGTTTCCGTGCTCCTCAGGCCAGGTTGATAGAGCCTCTCCTTGCCTTATATGCATGTCTGGTGTCGCTTTGAGTATTTGTGCCTTGAGCGTCAGGTTAGATATATTATGGCCAACTTGCCATCATAGCTTGCCTTTCTTCAGGATGGCTTGGGCAAAGTCTTTCTCCTTAGCTCCCTGAAGATTCAGGTTGCAACCTTATTCTCTTTCAGAGGACCGGTGGCAGGGGTGGCCCTTTGCCTCATATCCAGATATGTCCTGTTTCTTTCAGGGGGCACGACATCTGCATCCTCCCCTGCTTTGTCGTTCCCTCAAGGAATCTCTGCCTGGTGCTACAGGCCTTGATGTTGGAGCCCTTTGAGCCAAGGAAATGGACCACGATTAAAGATCTGACCCTTAAGACTGTGTCTTTCTTGTCGTAATCTGTTCAGTGAGATTTACCTTAAAGCTACAGGCATTCTCATGCTGCTCTTTCGGCCTGTCCTTACTTACCCAAGGAGATGTCATCTTCCATGTGAATCTGCCCTCCTTTTCTAAGGAGCAGTGCTGAGGGAAGGACTAGGACCTGATGGATGTTGGAGCGCTTCTCTGGTATTTGAAGGTTACTCACTCCTTCAGCAAGTTGGACTGTCATTTGTGTTTGCGGGTCTGAGTAAAGGTGACTCAGCTGCCAAGTCTATTCTGGGATGCTGGATCAAGGAGGCCTTGCCTCCAAGTATCTGTTGTGGAACCGGTCTGTTCTGGAGGGTTTGCGTGTGCATTCCTTTCAGGCGCAAGCAGCCTTGTGGGCAGAGTGTAGCTCTGTTACCACCTCAGAGATTTGTCGGGTGGCAACATGGGCATCACTCTCCACTTTTGTCAAGCATTACTGTTTGGATGTCCATGCTCAAACAAACGTGGCCTTTAGCTCAGAAAATAAGAACATAAGATATGCCATACTGGGTCAGACCAAGGTCCATCAAGCCCAGTATCCTGTTTCCAATAGTGGCCAATCTAGGTCACAAGTACCTAGCAGTTCTACAATGCTTGTATTGGGTCAAGCAGTGATATTCTGGGTCCCTTTTTGATAATGGTTTATGAACCTTTCCTCCAGGAACTTGTCCAAACCTTTTTTAAAGCCAGTTATACTAACAGCTTTTACTACATCCTACGGTAACAAATTCCAGAGTTTGATTACACGTTGAGTGAAAAAATATTTTCTCTTATTAGTCTTGAATAGTTTACCCTGTAGCTTCATTGCATGTCCCCTAGTCTTTCTATATTCTGATAACGTAAACAATCGATCTAAGTGTACCCGTACCACTCTGTTCATTAATTTATAGACTTCTATCATATCATCTCCCCTCAGCTGTCTCTTTTCCAGGTTAAAGAGCCCTAACCTTTTTAGCCTTTCTTCATAGGGGTATCCTTCCACCCCCTTTACCATTTTGGTTACTCTTCTCTGAACCTTTTCTAATAACGCTTTATCCTTTTTAAGATATGGTGACCAGAATTGCACACAATATTCAAGGTGCGGTCGCACAATGGAACGATATAGTGCTGCTGTGTCGTCTTCCACTCAGTGGAATCATAGCTTTGATACATCCCACTTGTTTAAACTGGTCTAGCAGGACAGTATGGAAGATGACAATTTCCTTTCTCCGGGAACAAGCAGGAAGTCAGTCCTTGCATATGGGTGACGTCAGCACCGACAGTGTCTTCGCGGAAGCATCTCTCCAACTTTCAAAAAAACCTTTGGGAGATGCCACCACGAATGCATGGTCCCCTTCCTGCCCATGGATGCCATCTTAGTCAGTCTCATTTTTTCTGCGGAGCCCTTCAGATGTGTGTCTGCTTTCCCCCAGAAAAAGTTAATCTCTTTAACAGAATTCCATACTCTTCCCTCCAGTAGTACACCGATACTCTTCCCACCACCCGAGTCCGGCATAGTGTCTCAGATCCATATCTGTTTCTTTTTTCTCTTTGGCACTTTCGTGCTCTTTTTTTCCCAACTGGCAACACCGCGGGTCTTTGACTCGCTGGAGTACTATTCCCTCCCCCCCCCACCCATGGCTACCAGTGGCTTCAAGAAGTGTGATCGGTGTACGAAAATTATATCCCTTACCGATACACACAACTGCTACCTGTGTTGCTTCGGGCCTGACCACGACCCTGCGGCCTGTGGTCTTTTTAAAAAGATATTGGCTGGCTGAGTGAGACTCTTTGCTTTCCTTCTGATGCCTAAATGGAAGAGTAAGGTGAGGGTGTTCCCTGCGCTACCCTTACCTGCTGTTTCTGGTCCTATGGATCGTTTTGTCGAGGTATCCGGGGTGGCACGCTGAGAGATTAGGGCTGGCATGGAGACGGCGCGTTTAGATGAGTCGCTCCCTTCCTTTGGCCTCGAAATCACTCTATCTCCGGATTCACGGCATCCGCCGCCCCCTCCCGCTGTGCTACAACCGTGCCTGGAGTTGGCATTGGTGGTGTGCACGGCCAGGGAGTCTCGCCAGCAGTAATGGATGCGTCAGCCCTTTGTGATTCTGAGACTCTCCTGGGAGAAGTTGGAGCAGCAAAACAACCCCTCTCTGGTTTATCTGTGCTTGAGAAAGAGGTGATTATTCCAGTGGGTATATGTACTCCATCTATACCTGCGAAGACCTTTGCTTTGGTTCGTTCTTTAAAAATTACCTTGGACAGTATATAGGATGGCATATCTGGCTTATCTGAAGCTATTTTTTCTCAGACTTTTGATATGAACGTGCGTTTAACCAAGGTGCATAATGATGATTTGTATCAATGTGTTTCTGAGACAAACTTGGTAAAAGAAAAGGTTGAAAATACTGTGCAAAGTTTACACCTGGTCTCTGAAACTATGGAGGCACTTGTGAAGGACAATATTGCCTTAAGAGCAAAGATTGAGAACCTTGAAAACACTGCTAGTGTGTCAAACCTTCGAGTCTTAAATTTTCCTGTGATATTAGGTATTAAACCAATTGATTTGTTTAAAAAATATTTTTCTGAAAATTTAAAAGTTCCTTTGGAGTTGATGTCCCCTATTTCTAAGGCGTTTTACCTTCCTAGTGGTAAAAAAGAATCAGGTTCTCCTGAATTAGGTGATATGGAAGTTTTAAATGTGACTGATTTGCTGCAATCTTCTGCTAATATAGTTTCTACAAAGATCTCCACATAATTGGTCACCTGTGCTTTGGCTTCCGATCGTGACTGGATATTGCGAGTGTACTAGAAGCATGCTATTCCCTTCTATGGGTCAAATGTACTTATTTTTCTTGATTTGACTAGGGACACTCGAAAACGTAGAAAACAATTTCTCCTGTTGAAGCCATGTGTATTGCATTTGGGGGCAACTTTTTATCTTCGCTTCCTGTGTAAATATTTGTCCTTTTTACGCCTACTGATCTCTCTTCCTTTTTAAGTGCATGGGTCCCAGTAATGTCTTTACCATCTAGTGACGTGGGGTAAAGGTCTGTGATGGAATTTATGCCTTGGACTCCTCAGCTAGTGCTGGATTTTCCTTTTTTTATTTCTTTATTTTCTTTGAAGTTGGTTTTTACTCTGACCAACTTCTTAATTTCCCTTCCTCTTTGTCTGTTTAATATTATGGACTAAAGGTGTTTTGTTTAAATTTGCATTTTAATTTTTTTCCGGGAAAAAATACCTTTCTGTACAGGTTTTGTATTAAAACATTGTATATAATGTGATAAAATATAAATAAATAAAAGATGTCCAGCAAGGCCCTTAAGAGACATCAGAAGCAGCAGCATAATAAATATTTTTTTTTTCCCCGGAGTCCCTGGCGCTCCAGAAGGCCAAGGCCCCGTCTGAAGCTTCAGTCTCCCGTGACACTCCTGTGGACCCCAGTCAACACCGTGGGCCTTCAGAAAGGGGGTCTCCCTCTAGGGAACATAAGAAGAAGAAACCCTTGAAGGCAGCATCCCTAGACTGTTCCAGTAGGCTGAGTAAACCCTGAACCAGGTCCCGCAGACCATGCCGCTCGTCCAAGGGCTTGGAGTGGGAGCAACCTACCAAGGTTGCCCGGAGATCAACCCCAGACATCGAAGGCCATCCTCGTAGAACACTCCCCTTCGGGGAAACCAGCACCAGGCCCAAGTTCCTTAGTGCCTGCGTCGAAGGCTGCGGAGCCATCTGGACAGGGGACTAGAATGGTGGCCCTGGAGAGCAGCTTGGCTGCCTTTATGGACCAGCAGCAGGCATTGATGTCTGACATGGCTGGTTCCTCTGGCCAGACCACCGGGCCCTCGATGTTGAGGATGTCCCGAGAGGCCAAGCCAATTCTTGAGGCCATACAGCTCAGTGTCTATCCTTGGCTGAGGTCTCATTCTAGGTCCCGTTCTGTGGGACCGAGGTCTTCCCTGTCTAGCTCACACAACACCAGCCATGGGGCTTCCGGGGGGTTCAGACTGGGGTCGGGCCTGGAGCCTCTGGGCCGCCTTACGCTCGAGTCTTCTACTGATTACTCGGATTGAGAGACCAAGGACGAGGAATCCCCTGACACTCGTCACCACCACGATGTCCCCTCGGACCCGTCCCCACCCGATGACATGGCATTCCTCAATTTTGTGCGGGAAATGTCAAAGGTGCTGGCATTCCCAACAGAATCAGAGGAGGACCCTTGGATGGAGGAACTAGAAATATCTCCAATATGCGACCCCACCGAAGGAATTGTTGGTACTCATCCCACCCATCCTGGGACGGCTCATGCACCGTATGTGGGAAACACCACCATCTATGCCCATCGTGAGCAAGCGGCTCAACTCGATGTATCTGGTCCGCCGGAGCCTGGGCTTCCAAAAGGCACAACTGTTGCATAACTTCATTGTGGTGGAGTCGGCCGTGTGTTGGCTGAAGAGCCAGAAGACGCACTCCTCGGTGCCCCGGGTAGGGAGGCCCGCACCTTGAATGTCCTCGGCAGAAAGTGCTACCAAGGCTCGATGCTCATTGACCAGATTACAGGCCTACCAGCTATACATGGGCATGTACCTGAGAGATCTGGTGAAGGAACTCGCCAGGTTCTCAGCTGGTCTCTCCAAGGAACCCTTGCAGCGGTTCAGGAACCTGTCCAAAGCCGTCCATGAGTGCTTCAAGTTCATGACTCGAGCAGCCTATGATGGCTTTGAGTTGGCGGCTAGAGTAACTGCGGTGGGCATCGGTGTCTGCCAAACCTGGCTACAATCTTCTGACCTCTATCAATGGGTTCAGGACAAATTGGTCGATCTCCCTTGGCAAGGGGAGAACATCTTTGGCAAACCCATGATGGAGAAGGCTGCCAAGTTGGAGACCGAACTCGTGACGAGTACTAGGCTTTCCAAAAAGACTGCTACCTTTCCCCATCGGAAGAGCTTGGGTAAAAAGCCCTTTTACTCAAGGAAAGGGGCTGCTTACTAAAACTACCCACATTTCCAAGGCTCCCCAGCAGGGTCAGCAGGCTAAAGGACAGGGGCATGGACCTCGTAAGCAGAAGGTTTCCAAGCCCCAAGCGTCTCCAGTTCAAACTTCTGCTGACCTATAAGTGCATTCACTCTGCAGCTCCTCACTACCTTTCCTTTCTTATCTCTCCCTACACAGACATTAACCAAACTAGCAGACCCTAACCAACAGATTCAAGAAATTCAACGAGGAGGAATTTCTTGACCAAATAATACCTCATCTATCTCTCACGCCAACTGATCTTGATGGAGCGGTTGAAAGTTGGCACAAAATAATCGCCAATGTTGCTACACACAAAATAACACAAAAATCTCTAAACAATAAAAATAACAGGACTAAAAGCAGAGATGCCCCCTGGTTCAACACCACACTAAAATTAGAAAAGAGATTTGCGAAAAATAGAGCAGAAATGGCGAAGAACCAAATCCACTACAAACTATGAGAACTACTTAAACACCCTTAAAATATATAAGGAGGCAACAGAAAGCGTAAAGAAAAAACACCACTCCGCCATACTAGCTAATTCCATAAACCGACCGCGAGAACTATTTAGCATTGTACAAATTCTAACAAACAAAACATATAACTCAAGCGAAATCATCACCGATATATCACCACAGACACTAACCCATTACTACATGAACAAAACAAAACAGCAAGCCCCCCCCCCCACCAACGTCACTCAGAAAAGCACACTGACCAAACAAACAATTGGTCAGACTTCCACCTGATATCCAAAGACACACTCAAGAACATAATCTCAAACCTAAATACAACAACATCCTATTTAGAACCATGTCCAGTAAACTGGATAAAAAAAAACACTACCAATTCCCTCCTCATTCATACTACCTATGATTAACCTTTCGCTAAAACAAGGGTACTTACATCCAACCCTTAAACATGCACAAATACGCCCAATCCTTAAAAATGGCAACCTCGACATAACTTCACCCAACTCTTATAGACCCATATCGATCATACCTTTTATGGCCAAACTAATTGAAAAAGTAATCCAAATCCAAATTCAAGATTACATTGATGCCTTGGCCCCTCTTGATGAACAGCAATATGGCTTCCGCCCCTACCACGGAGTAGAAACGCTACTTACCGTACTACTAGAAACACTTGTAAGAGGAATTGACGACCCTAAACAAGCGTTCATCCTACTATTTTTAGACATCTCCGCAGCATTTGACAGCGTAAACCACATAATAATGCTAAATCACAAGAAAACTGAGGTAATGTACATCTCAAAAAAGCCAAACTTCAACCCCCCCGCAACAATCACCCTATGTAACAATACATACCAAACAAAGGACGAAATAAAATATCTGGGGGTGACGCTCGAAAGCGACCTTAAGATGGAGAAACACCTCCGCAAAACCAACTGAGCCATCTTCCACAAGCTAAGAGTCCTGCAACCACTAAGGAGTATTATCGAACCCCAGGATTTCAGGACAGTGGCACAGGCACTCATCATGCCACATTTTGATTACTGCAACGCCATTCTGCAGGGTCTCCCAAAGAAAACCCTAAACATTCTGCAAATGGCGCAAAATGTAGCTGCCAGGGTCATAATGAAAAAAGGATTTGCGGATCACATCACCCCGGTATTGATTGAGCTACACTGGCTCCCCATTTCTGCCCGCATAAAATATAAGACCCCCACGACCACTTTCAAGCTCATACACAACACAGCCCCGTCATTCCTCTCCACCTTGATCTGCTCTCAACCACTCAACAGAAGCAGGAGAACCATCAATACTAACACCCTGTTAGTTCCATCAGATATTAGAGCTGTTAAAACTAGCACAAGTAACAGAGCTTTCTCATACTCTGCACCAACACTCTGGAACCATCTGCCGCCAGAGTTACGAGCCAGCAAAGTCCTAACTGACTTTAGGAAAAACCTCAAGACCTATTTGTTTCAGAGTCATTTCAATTTGTTTTAAGCCCAAAGCTTAAGATTATTCACCGCAATAATCCATTACATACCTATGTACACCTGATAGTTTATGTAAGTTTATATTTGGTTTTTGTGTATACTGGTTTTGTGTATACTGGTTATTTGTATATATGTACATATCCCACATCAGTGTATTTATGTAACAGTGCCCCTTATACCCAAAGGTATGAGTATACATGTATCCAGATATACATGTATACAGATATACTTATACTTATACAGATACACTTATTTACACCACTAGTGTGATGTGCCTACCCTCCGAATCATCCTATGCGCGCCCCAAATTCTACTGTATTTATTACTCTTGCATTTGTTTTGTGTATACTGGTTATTTGTATATATGTACATATTGTGTGATGTGATGTGCCTACCCTCCGAATCAACCTATGCGCGCCCCAAATTCTACTGTACTGATTTGACAGTTCTCCTATTGTAATCGGACCGCTGCTGATCGCTGGAAGCAGCGGTATATAAGTGTTTGCTAAATAAATAAATAAATAAAATAAACAGACACGGACAAATAGGAATAAACTCAACCGTACATAACTGGTTTACCTCATACTTAAACAACAGAACCCAAACAGTAAGAATCAATACCCAAACATCTAACACATACAAGCAGGAACAAGGCCTCCCACAGGGATCCGCCTTTTCGGCACTCCTTTTTAATATTTACCTCCAACCAGTCTGCAACAGCTTCAAATGGTTCCATGTCCACTACCATATCTACGCGGACGATATAATGGTATACCTTCCATTCAGGATCCCTAACCCACCAATGCAATTAATAACAGAGTGCTTCAATGAACTTACAATATGGCTGAAAGAACACAATTTACACATCAATTTCTCAAAAACAGATATCCTATATGTGACAAAAAAACAATCCTACATACCTCCAACATTTATTACACTACAGAACCACGAGATCAAAACAAAAAATGAGGTGAAGTATCTTGGAGTGATTCTGGATAAGAACCTCAGTATGGAATCTCACATCAAAAATACAACAAAACAAATTCACTACAAACTTAAGATACTTAAACAACTATGCCCGCTGGTTCACCTACATGACTTCATGAGCATAATACAAGCAATCATTACACCCCACTTTGACTTTGCGAATACAGTACCCCAAGGAATAACAAAACAGAACCTTAAGACTTCAGCTGGCACAAAATGTAGCCGCCAGAACCATCATGAAGGTCCGCACAATCGAACACATAACACCCATATTAGCTAATCTCCACTGGCTACCAATCTACTGCCGAATAAGCTACAAAATCCTAATAACCACATTCAAAGTAATAAACGACCTAGCACCATTGGTACTGAGCACGCTAATTAACAAGGAAACACCAAAAAGCACCCAAAGGAGAGGTAATACAAACAAAATTATGATTCCGAAAGACTTTACAAAAGCCAAAAAATCCACTAACAACAAGGCCTTCTCACACTCTGCCCCAATCCTCTGGAATGCACTACCTGAAGAAATCAGAAACCTAACTGATATCAGGGAATTTCGTAAAAAACTAAAAACACACCTATTTACGACACACTATGGTGTACAGACAAGCACTGTTACCCAAACCGGCAAAGGATAATGGAAAACAACATAACTGTTAAAACAAAGAAAACGCATAATGTACTTAAATTGCAATCAAAGAAACACTAATTCAATTTTTACGCTCATTGTAATAATAATGCGAACATAAGAAGGCCAGACTGCCAAACGCCCTGTAATGTACATAGTCCAAGTCCAATGTAATAGTTGTAATGTACATAGTTACTAAGCTCTGTGCAAAAGTTGTAATGCACACAGTTGTTAGACCATTGGTAATAAGTTCTAGATCTATGTAATAAGGTCTAAGCTCATTGTATAAAGTTCACAGATGTTTCATGTAAGATGAATAGGTATCTATAACCGTTTCACCTGTTCATACCATTGTTCTTTGTAAACCGCACCTGATTCATGGGAAAGTGCAGTATATAAGTGTTTGTTAAATAAATAAAAATATAATAAATATACCCTCCCCCCCTTGGGAACTCCGCTTTTTTGGCAAATCGCTTCTATCTGTGCCCTTCTCACCTATTCCTAACTCCAGACTTCGCTCCTTTCACCTTCCTGCACTTTACATCTGGAACAAACTACCTGAGTCAGTACATCAGGAGCTTTTTCTGACCCTTTTCAAATCCAGGCTGAAAACTCATCTCTTTGCTGCCACTTTTGGATCTTAACTCACCTGCTCTTCTTTGTGTTTCCTTACCATTCCCCCTAGATGTATCCCTGTCTGCACCTACTGTGTTGTCTGTCTTGACTAGATTGTAAGGTCTGATGAGCAGGGACTGTCTCTTACATGTCTGTGCAGCACTGCATACATCTTGTAGCGCTATACAAATGCTCAGTAGTAGTAGTACCCCAAGGAGGACAGCAGCCCACAGGGGGATGTCTGATCTACTATGCCCACAGGTGGCCAGCCATCACCACCGATTCCTGGGCACTCCAGGTGGTCAGGGAGGACTTACTCCTCCACCTAGCACAGACACTTCCTTCTTTCTTACAGGAAAAGTCCCCCAGGTCTCCCCTTCACCAGGACCTCCTACTGCAGGAACTCACAGGCCTTCTCAAGGACAGGATGGTGGAACCAGTACCCCAACATCTTGGGGGCAAAGGGTTCTACTCCAGGTATTTCCTCATGCCAAAAAGGACAGAGGGTCTAAGGCCTGGACCTGCGGAATCTGAACAAGCTCCTGGTGAAAGAAGTTCAAGATGCTCTCCCTTGGAACATTGCTGCCTTACCTCCAACAGGGAGATTGGCTATGCTCCTTGGATCTGAAGGATGCTTATACCCACATCCTCATTCACCTCAGCCACAGGCAGTATCTTCGCTTCATGGTTGGAGGAGGCCACTACCAGTACAGCGTACTACCCTTCGGCCTGGTATCTGTCCCCAGGGTCTTCACCAAATGCCTGGTAGTAGTGGCCACCTACCTCTGTATTCAAGGGGTATTTGTCTTCCCCTATCTGGATAACTGGCTTATAAAAGGAGGCATGGCTGCCGAGGTGCAACAAGCTACAGCATGCATCATCCACGTCCTACAGCATCTGGGGTTTGTGATAAACCACCCCAAGTCCACCTCTTCCCGACACAATGTTGAGTTCATAGGAGCAAAGCTGGACACTGTTAAGGCAAGGGCCTTCCTCCCCCTGGATCGGGCCGGCCTTCTCAGGGAATTGGCCGCAGATGTGCAACACTGTCCATCTGTGTCTGCTCGGCTTCTGTTGCGCCTACTCAGCCACATGATCTCCCCAGTCTGTGTCACCCCAGACACCCGTCTGCACATGGGGACTGCCCGGTGGTGCCTTCGAGACCAGTGGACACAGGCCATGGGCTGCCTCCAAGACAGTCTCAGTGACCCCACCAGTTGGTGTTCTCCCTGACGTGGTGGCAAAATCCGCAATACCTTCAGGCAGGGATGCCCTTTCAAGCCCCAAGTCCTCTAAGGATCCTCACTACGGATGCCTTCCTGCTGGGATGGGCAGCCCACTGCAAGGAACTTTGTAACCAGGGCAGCTGGTCATAGGCTAAGGGCAACCATCAAATCAACCTCCTGGAGCTCCGGGCAATATTCCTAGCCCTCTAAGCCTTTCGCCACTGTCTGAGGCACCAATCGATGCTCATTCAAACGGTAACCAAGTGGCAGTGTTCTACATGAACAAGCAGGGGGGCACGGGGTCTTGCACCCTTTGCCGCGAGGTGATGACACTCTGCTCCTATGTGATTCGCCAAGGAATGCTACTACGAGTGGTATATCTACCAGGCCAGGACAATGCCCTGGCAGACAAACTGAGCAGAGTGCTCAAACCACACGAGTGGCGGCGAGATCTTCTGACCTTTTTACGAGTCTGGACAACTACCAGTTGTCCCGCTTCTGTTCCTGTCAGCCCCATCCGAGCTGGGTAGCTGCAGATGTGTTCCTCATCCTGTGGTCAGAAGGCCTCATGTACGCCTTCCCACTCACTCAGTTGATTGCCAAGATCCTCTCCAAGGCTCTTCATGACAGAGCATCGCTGATCCTGGTGGCTCCATGATGGCCCAGGCAGTCATAGTTCCTGGTGCTCCTCCAATTGTCAGTGGAGGCACCGATTCCCCCTGGGGAGTTCCCTAGAGCTCTTGTCTCAAGAAGAGGACTCTCTCCTACATCCCAATCTGAGCTCCCTATCACTGACAGTATGGCCGCTGAAAAGGTAAACTTGGCCCCTTTCCACCTCTCAGAGGAAGTGGAAGAGATCCTGCTGGCCTCCCATAAGACCGCAACCAGGAGGACTTATGCCTTCAAATGGCGCAGTCTCTGTGTGGTGCACAGAGCAATGGGTCAACCTGTTATCCTGCCTGGTGCAGCTGGTACTGCAACATCTTCTCCATCTCTCGCAATCTAGGCTCAAATCAAGCTCTGTCAGAGTGCACCTCAGCACCCCGGCAGCACACCACCACCCTGTTGAAGGCAAGCCCCACTTGGTTCAGCCTCTGGTGACCTGTTGTTTGAGGGGGCTCTGGCGACTGAGTGGGACCTCAATGTAGTGCTGGCACAGCTTAGCCAATCACCCTTTGAGCCTCTAACTACCTGCCACCTGAGGTATCTCTCATGGAAAGTCATGTTCCTAGTGGTGCTCACCTCTGCTCACAGGGTCAGCGAGCTCCAAGGCCTGGTGGCAGAGGCACCATACACCAGGTTCTACAAGAACAGGGTCATGCTATGCTCGCATCCCAAATTCCTACCCACCTTCTTTCTGAGGCCTCACTCCATCAGGGCAGAGATTGTCCTTCATACTTTGGACTGTAAGAGGGCCTTGTCCTTCTACATTCAACATACCCAAGGCCTCCGAAAAGCTGCTCAGCTCTTCGTTTCCTACGACCCTAGAAGTCTAGGGGAGGCAGTGACCAAGTGAACCCTGTTCACCTGGGTGGCAGACTGCATCACCCTTGCCTATGAGAAGGCTGGCCACATGCTGGATGGCTGGGTCACAGCACACAATGTCAGGGCCATGGCAGCATCTTTGGTAAACCTGTGCTCTATTCCGTTGTTGGACATCTGCTGGGTCACCACCTGGTCTTCAGTGCATACCTTCACAGCTCATTACTGCCTGGAGAGTGAGTCCCAATGCAACAGCGCCTTTGGCTAGGCCCTGCTCCGTAATCTTTTTGGGGTCTAGGCAACTCCTACCCTCTGACCCTTCTGTTTTCAGGCTACTGGAGCATTGGTTCCCATTGGACACACAGGTCCTACTGCAGTCTGTATCTGCAGACTCAGTTGCCGCTGCTCACGGCTCCCCTTGAGGGCGACCAAGCTTTTTCTATGGGCTTTGGGTAGCCTGTAGCTAGGGTATCTCATTTGTGAGGACTGACTTCCTGCTTGTTCCCGGAAAAAACATAGTTACTCACCTGTAACAGATGTTCTCTGGGGATAGCAGGAATCAGTCCTCGCAACCCTTCCTCCTCTCCTTAGAGTTGCTATACAATTTTTGTTTTTGTTGGCTCTAGCTATGTCATCTGACTGAGTAAAATGGCACCCTTGGGCGGGATTGGGACCATGAATGTGTGGTGGCATCTCCCATAGGCTTTCTATGAAAGCTGGGGAGATTCTTTTGCAAGGGCTCAGTTGGTGCTGACGTCACCCATATGCAAGGACTGATTCCTGCTGTCCCTGGAGAACACCTGTTACAGGTGAGTAACTACTCTTAATAGATAATGTCCTTAGCTTGAGTCCAGTTAGATGAGTCCAGAGCATGTCCCTGGAATCTGTGTTGGTCTGCTGTACTCTGTGGTTGGCCTTGTTGGCTCATACCTTCTGACAAGCCTTTTGTTGAAACTCATCCTGTACATAGTTATGGTTCCTGTTTGGTTGAACCTTGATCTCCAGGAACAAGCAGGAATAAGTTATCACATATGGGTACGTCGGTACCGACGGAGCCCGCGCAGGAAAGCTCCCCAGCTTTTCAGATTAAAAGCTTTTGGGGCCTCCCACTGCACATGCGCGCTGCCTTCCCGCCTTCCTGACCAGCTCTCGTCAGTTTCTTTTTTTCCGCGGAGCCAGCAGGTCGTGTTCCTGTCACCGCTGAAGAAATTGTTAATTTTATTGTTTTCTTTAGACCGCGTACCTGCCTTCCCCATTTTGAAACCGGTACTGCCGGTCTCTCTTTCTTTCTTTTGAAAAAAAATATATATATTTTTCTTTTCTTCAGCACAGCTTGGTACTTTGTTAGGCCTTCAGGCCTACACAAATTCTCCTCATGGAGAAGCCAGTTCCTAGTTTTAAAAAGTGTACCAAGTGCAGTGCTGTCATTCCTCTTACAGACACCCATGAATGGTGTCTTAAATGTTTAGGACCTGACCATTCCATACCGGACTGCCCATCCTGCTCCCAGATGTCGAAACGTGGATTGCAGAACTGGGCCAACAAGTTCCATGTGCTGTTTCCTTCAGAAGCATCACAGTCATCCAGGTCTTCCTCTCCGGATGGATCTCAGGTAACCAAAACTCCAGTGGGCAAATCCTCTAAAAGCAAATCTCTTTCTAAAGATCGAGAGGCTCTCAATTCTGAGTTCGAGGATTCTGCCCAGGCCAAAAAACCCCGGCGGGAGGTTCCGGCCTCCAAAGCAATCATGGGGTCACAGGTTGACATCGATGGCGCGGCCTCGACAGATCACCTGTTGTACTGCTCTGGGGTACCGGCCCATACCGGTACCGACATCCAGGCAGCAGTGGCGTCTATGGGCAATACTGTCCAAGTCATGCAGCAGGCCATTCTGGCTTTTATTAATGCTGCTACGCCCTCGGTACCGCAGCCAGCGGTACCGGGTCTGGTTCCGGTAATGGCTTCCATACCGGAACCGAGGCCATCGTCTTCCAAACGCAGATAGGTTCCGCATGCCGGATCCGGGCTTTTGCCCGGTACGTCCGATGTCGATACCGAACGGTATGCGTATCGTGCGTTGGAAGCACATAGAGGATACTCTACTTCTTCAGAGGATTTTAACTCCTCTGATGATTCTGATGAGTTCTCCCTTGATCTTCCTGAGGAGCCGCCTTCTCCTAACAGGAGAATGTCTCCACCAGAGGATTTGTCCTTTCAGGACTTCATCATAGAAATGGCTAAAGGTCTTTCTATTGCTTCATCCTCTGAAAAGGAACCCAGATCAAAGAAACTGGATATTTTAGGATACTCTAAGTCTCCTAAAGAGGCAGTTACCCTGCCTATCCATGAAATCCTTCAAGAACACTTGATGGACTTATGGGAGGCTCCTCTAACATTGTCTCCTTCTTCTCGCAGGTTGGACACCATGTACCGTGTCCCCCCTTCTCCTGGTTTCCAAAAAACCCAGTTGCCTCACCATTCTATTGTGGTGAAGTCTGCAATGAAGAAGATAAAGAGTACCAAAAGGCACTCTTCTACTCCTCCAGGGCGAGAATGTAAGACTCTAGACTCTTTTGGCAGGAAAATTTTCCAGGCTACTATGCTTATAGCCAGGATTAATTCCTATAGTCTTTACATGGGCATGTTTCTCAGTGAAATCGCTCTAAAAGTTCGGCATTTTGCCCCCTTTATCCCTGAGGATAAGAGGGAGCAGTTCATTTCCTTAGTGAAACACCTTTTGGATATTTCAAAGTTCTCCAACAGGGCAGCTTTTGATTCCTTTGAGGGTGCTGGTAGGGCTTCGGGCATTGCTATAGCAGCCCGACGTCTTGCTTGGCTCCAGGCTTCTGATCTAGAACCTTGGGTCCTAGATGGCTTACGAAATCTGCCCTGTACAGGTGAGAACTTATTTGGTGAGGAGTGGCAAATTAAGGCCACTCAAATGGACGCAGAAAATGCCACCTTAGATAGACTTTCTAAGTCTACCTCCACTCCTGCCAAGAAGAAGTCTTTTAAGAGGCCTTATTACAAGAAGTCCAGATTTTCCACAAATACTGGCCAACAATCCTCTCAGCCTCGTTTTGCTGCTAAACGTCAGCAACCTAAACAGGCAAGGTCAAAGCCTGCGGCGTCTGCTACGCCTCAGCAGGCTCCACCCCCTCAGGGGTTTTGACTTGCCCCTAGAGAACTTAACTTTTCTGGCTCTAGAACAACCAGAGCCCCTCACCATACCCGGAAGGTTAGCTCACTTTGCTCCCAGATGGGAGCAAATTACATCAGAGCAATGGACCCTCTCTATCATCAGAGAGGGTTACAAACTCCATTTTTCCGACCTTCCTCCTTATTATACTATGGTGAGGCAGTTCAATTCTCCCCCATCTCTCCTGGCCCTCTTGGGTCAGGAAGTCTCCTCCCTCCTTGCCCAGGGGGCAATAGAGGAGGTCCCTCTTCTTCAACAGGGGACGGGATTCTACTCCCCTTATTTTCTAATACCACAGAAGACAGAGGGCTTCAGACCAATTCTGGATCTGAGAGAATTGAACAAATTTCTTTTCAAGGAGAAATTCAAAATGCTTTCTCTGGGCATTCTCCTTCCATACCTTCAGAGTCAGGATTGGCTTTGTTCTCTAGACCTAAAGGATGCGTCTACACACATACTCATCCACCCATCCCACAGAAAATACCTTCGATTTCTGTTTCAGGGAAAACATTTCCAGTACAGAGTACTCCCCTTCGGTCTAGCCTCTGCTCCAAGAGTGTTCACCAAATGCATGGCAGTCGTAGCTGCCTTTCTAAGAGGCCTGGGAATTTTCATATTCCCATACCTGGACGACTGGCTCATCCGAGCTCCCTCTCAGTCCCAGGCCCAAATTTCCCTGGACCGCACAAGGCGTCTTCTGCAGTATCTAGGACTGGTAGTAAACCTTCCCAAGTCTCAACTAATCCCTACTCAGTCTCTCGAGTTCATAGGGGCCCAGTTAGACACCATCACTGCAAGGGCCTACCTGCCTCAGGTCAGGGCCCAACGCCTGCTGAGTTTGGCCTCCCAAGCTCAGTCCAGCAGTCATTTGACAGCCCGGGAAATGCTGCGACTTCTGGGCCACATGGCCTCCACGGTACATGTGGTGCCCTACGCTCGTCTGCATATGAGAGCAGCTCAATGGACCTTGGCCACCCAGTGGACTCAAGCATCTGGAGCGCTCTCCGACCAAATACTCACCTCAAGCTGTCTATTTTGGTCCCTCCAATGGTGGACATCCACCAAGAATCTGTTGTTGGGGGCCCCCTTCCAACCTTTGTTGCCCCAAGCAACCCTCACAACAGATGCCTCCCAGACAGGGTGGGGAGCTCATCTTCAGAACCTCTCCACTCAGGGTACTTGGTCTCCACAGGAGGCCACCCTTCATATCAACCTCCTGGAACTGCGAGCAATTTACCTTGCCCTCAAGGTCTTCTATACCCTCCTTGTCAACCTGACTGTCCTAGTTCAGACAGACAATCAGGTAGCCATGTTCTATATAAACAAACAAGGAGGGACAGGCTCTCTGTCACTTTGCAACGAAGCTCTCAGATTATGGGCCTTCGCCAGAGAGCATCAAATTCACCTTCTTGCAGTGTATCTTCCAGGAGTTCAAAACTCTCGTGCAGACAGACTCAGTCGAGTTCTGCTTCCACACGAATGGTCCCTACATATGGACCAGATACGCAGAATCTTTCAGGAATGGGGGACCCCGGACATAGACCTCTTTGCAAGTCCGTGGAATGCCAAACTTCCCCGGTTCTGTTCCAGAACTCAGTGTCAGGGAGCTCAGGCCCACGATGCCTTCCTCCTGCATTGGGGTCAGGAATTCCTGTATGCCTTTCCACCCATTCCTCTAATATCCAAGACTCTGTTCAAGCTCCAGAGGGATCATGGGACTATGATCCTCATAGCTCCCCGCTGGCCACGCCAGGTGTGGTTCCCTCTACTTCTGCATCTCTCCCAGGGATCCTTCCTGGACCTGGGAGCTGCGCCAGACCTTCTGTCTCAGGAGGAGGGGACTTTGTGGCACCCAAACCCCAAATCCCTACATCTCAGAGCTTGGTTACTGAAGGCCTAAGTCTTCAAGACTTTAATCTTTCTCAACCTGTGACAGATATCCTTCATGCCTCTAGGAAACCTTCCACGAGGCGTTCTTATGCTTTCAAATGGAAACGTTTTTCCATTTGGTGTGCTCAGCAGGATCTTGACCCTCTAGCACTTCCTTTGAATTCCCTCTTGGACTATCTCCTGCATCTTTCAAATGCAGGCCTTAAGACGAATTCAGTAAGGGTCCATTTGAGTGCTATTGCAGCATCCTTAAAACCTATAAATGGACAACCTGTCTCCTCTCATCCTCTTGTTGCACGTTTCATGAGAGGCCTGACTCTAACTAAACCTCCCATCCGACCTCCTCCGGTAGCATGGGATTTGAACCTAGTTCTAGGTCAGCTTATGAAGCCACCTTTTGAGCCTTTGGACTCTACCTCCTTCAAATTTCTTTCCTGGAAGGTTGTTTTCCTTATTGCAGTCACTTCGGCTCGCCGCATCAGTGAACTGCAGGTTTTAGTGGCTCATCCACCTTATACTAGGTTTCATCATGATAAGGTGGTCCTTAGGACGAATCCCCACTTTATGCCCAAAGTGGTCTCGCCTTTTCATCTTAATCAAGAGGTATATCTACCTGTCTTTTTCCTGGCTCCTCATGCATCCAGTGCAGAGAGGAACCTTCATACTCTGGATTGTAAAAGAGCTCTTGCCTTTTACCTCAACAGGACTCAACCACATCGAAAGTCTTCCCAACTTTTCATGGCTTTTGATCCTTCTCATTTGGGACTTCCAGTCACCAAGCGTACACTTTCCAATTGGATCGCTCAGTGTATTTCTTTTGCTTACCAGAGTAAGAACATTTCTCTGGAGGGCCATGTCCCAGCTCACAATGTGAGAGCCATGGCCACTTCTATGGCTCATCTTCACTCTGTGTCCATAGATCAGATCTGTCGAGCAGCCACTTGGGCCTCGGTTCATACCTTCACAGCCCATTACTGCTTGGACAAGGACTCCCGCCGGGATGCCTTGTTTGGTCAGGCTGTCCTCAAACACCTGTTCCATACTTAAACAACTCCTGCCCACCTTCCCTAGATGGATGCCTGAGATCCATGCGAAGATGGTTTACCCTTGGAGGGGGATCTCCCAGGCATCTTAGCTAGGGAGTCCCCATATGTGATGACTTATTCCTGCTTGTTCCTGGAGATAGCACAGTTACTTACCTGTAACAGGTGATCTCTGGGAACAGCAGGAATTAGTCATCACAACCCACCTACCTCCCCTAGGAGTTGTATCTCTATCTATCTATCTTCCTGTCCTCTCTCTCTATTGTCTCAGCTTTAAACTCGAACTGACGAGAGCTGGTCAGGAAGGCGGGAAGGCAGCGCGCATGTGCAGTGGGAGGCCCCAAAAGCTTTTAATCTGAAAAGCTGGGGAGCTTTCCTGCGCGGGCTCCGTCGGTACCGACGTACCCATATGTGATGACTAATTCCTGCTGTTCCCAGAGATCACCTGTTACAGGTAAGTAACTGTGCTTTATCTTCACTAAGGTTATGTGATTCTGGAGATTCTGGACCCTATGTTTGTGTACAAATACTAGAGTATGCCCTAGGGTTAATGGCACGATATCATAAAAAGCCTCTTGAATGTTTCTTTCTCCACATTCCCTGGTAAGAGAACACAACACACTTGTCTGGATTGGTCTAGCAGGATTCATACTCCTAGTTGCTCCCTCTGGTCTTTACACATTAATCATCTTCACCTCCCTTCCCCCTCTTGCACTCACCTCCAGTCCACCCGCACATCTGCTTTCTTTTTCATTGGACCTGCACTTTGGAATTCCCTGCCCACCTCACTTAGACTCAAGCAACACCACACTACTTTCAAAACTCACCTGAAGACCCATCTTTTCTCAAAAGTCTTTGACCGCCCCTCTCCTTTTGTGTGATATCTCCCCTTACCATTCCCCTTCTTGTCTTGGTTTTCTCTATTATTTCATATGCATGTCTATCCTGCAGCTGTCCTGTCAACATTGTAATTTCTTTTCTTCTTTTATGGCCAGTGGCCTTTTCCTTATAATTTGAATATTGTAAACCACTCTGCTGTAACTACGAATGGTGGTATATCAAATAAATAAACATTAAACATTCAAGGAAAGTAAATTATCTGGCAAGTAAAATGTCACTTTTTTGAACATCCTTTGAATGTCCTTTCTTTGCAGCTTTCCCCACATGCTAACTTTTTCATCCAATTCTGTTAAAATTTTTGGAGATACCCCAGATGGATGGCTGGATGGACAGACATTCTTAACCTTTTTTTTTATAATTCTTACCAACCTCTGTTGGGTTGGAAAGAAGACATTTTTTTAAAACACTTGGAATGGTTTTTGTGATATGGAGCCATAGTGAAGACCAAAGCAGGTTTCAGACCATGTCTTACTTGCACAAATCAAATAGTTGCTAAATAGTTCTATGAAATGTCTTGTGTCTCTGGGGCCTGCTCAGCAGCAGGAAGACTGCTATAAGTGCAGCAGAATGTCTGAGAGCCAGGAGATAGCAAACCTTTTTTAGGCTTCAGGAGCACTATGAAGCAGAAAGACAATTCTTGAAGATTATGAAAGAATCTTCAATGCAGAAGTCAATTGGTCCTGTGCAATTCAGCTGTTCCCTTTCTTTGAATTTGCATCCATCCTCGTCATGAACAAAATGTGAACACCCTATCTTTCTGGAGAAGGTGCAAGTCTTGGCTGAGATTTCCCAACCTAATGCTCAGATTCCTTAAGCGCGCCAGAGATCTGAACAACAGAAATATCCAAAAGTACATGGTTTAAAATTTGCCCTTAATCACCATTCACAACGTGCAGAGTACTGTAATCCATGATACAACGTCTAAGCTCAGTAAGCACGAAGATACTTCAGCACCATAGTTTGATAATGGAATTTCTTATCCACAATCTGATCATAGAATTCTTATACATCTTTGATACTGTGTTCCACAAGGGTCATTACAGTCCACCAATTTGCAGTAGTTAACTTGGCACGGAGTCCTAGGGGCATGCTTGCTAAAGTGCAGGACATGATTTTGCAGTGCATGGCAAATGTGAAAATGTCATGCAACAGTTACAAAACCTGTGTGATATCTGCTACTACTACTATTAATCACTTATATAGCACTGCAAGGCATATGCAGCACTGTACAAACACATATAGAAGACAGTCCCTGCTCATAGAGTTTACATTCTAGTTAAGACAGCATAATACAAGAGAAATATGGGGCTCGATAGGGAGAGGAGATACAAGGGAAACAAGAGTTTAGGATCCAAAAGCGGCTTCGAAGAGGTAAGCCTTTAGCATGGAGTTTTAGAGGGAGAGAGATGAGACTTGATGTAAAGATACAGGAAGTTTGTTCCAGACATAAGGAACAGCAAGGTGAAAAGATCGAAGTCTGGAGTTGGCAGTAGAAGAAAAGGGCATAGAGAGAAGACTAGCAGAGGAGCGGGGTTCACGAGGAGGGTTGTAGGGAGAGAAGAAGAGCTAAAAACTTACCTCTTTACTGAACACTTTGAAATCCCATATTCCCCCAAAACACCTCCATAACCATGGTATTACACACACCAACCCCCTTACTCAAAACTAAATAACTCACCCCCCCTGTCTGAAACCCCATACACACCCCCGATTTACGTCATAAAAGGAAATAAATTCCAAAATATACACAACACACAACCACTGTAAATATCCAATGTAAATAATTTAATGGTTGTTTGTATTACTAATACATCTTGAAGTTGAAGTTTTGTTCAATGTAAATAGTTAAACTTAACCGTTCATTGTAAATAGTTGAATCCGATTGTTCAATGTAAATGTATACATCTGTGTACAATTGTTAAAATGTTCCTTGTAAACCGCCCTTGATCGCTGGAAGGGGCGGTATAGAAAAATATAAATAAATAAATAAATAAGAGAGAGGAAAGGTATTGAGGGGCAGTAGAGTGCATGCATTCATAGGTTAGAAATGGATACTGAAACAGAGCCAGTGAAATGATTTCAGAAGAGGGGTTATACGAGTGTATCGGGGCTGACAGAAGATTAGCTGTGCAGCAGAGTTCTGAATAGATTGAAAAGGAGAGAGATGACTCTGAGGGAGACCAACAAGGAGGAGGTTGCAATAGTCAAGACGGAAGATAACTAAAGAGTGGACAAGAGTTCTAGTAGTGTGTTCAGAGAGGGAGGGGCAAATTTTGTTAATGTTATAGAGAAAGAAACAGATTTTAGCAATCTGTTGAATATATGTAGAGAATGGAGGGTCAGAGATGACCTGTGGAAACAGGAAGAAGAGTATTGTCAACGGTGATGGAGAAAGGAAGAAGGGGGGATGAGTGTTTAGGGGGAAAGATAAGCAGTTTGGTTTTAGCCATGTTCAATTTCAGATGGCGGTGAGACATCCGGGCAGCGATGTCTGATAAGCAGGCAGAGATACGAGCTTAGAGTGTAAGAGAAATATCAGGTAAAGAAAGATAGATTTGAGCCATCAGCATAAAAATTATACTGAAAGCCATGGGACGAGATGAGGGCACCAAGGGACTGGGTGTAGAGAGAGAAAAGGAGAGGGCCTTGAACCAGACCCTTGGGATACACCAACTGAAAGTGGGATGGCAGTAGAGGATGAATCACCAGAACAAACGCTGAAAGAGTGATTGACAGTACAGAGCTCCTAAAACAGAGGATAATGTGTCGAGGAGGAGGAGGTGGTCAACAGTATCAAAAGCAGCTGAAAGGTCAAGAAGAATGAGAACTGAGTAAAGGCCTTTGGACTTAGCTAGGAACAAGTCCCTGGAAACTTTGGCAAGAACTGTTTCACTAGAATGAAAGGGACGAAAATCAGATTGGATTGGATCAAGGCGGGTATGAAAGGAGAGAAATTTGAGGAAGTGGCAGAGAACTACATGTTCAAGAAGTTTGGGAATGAATGGGAGAAGGGAGATGGGTTGGTAATTAGAAGAATCAGTAGGGTCAAGTAAAGGATTTTTGAGGAGAGGAGTGATCACAGCATGCTTGAAGGCTGCAGTGGATAGTGAAAAGTTGAGAATAAGTGAGATGGAAGGGATGATGGAGGAGGAGATGGAGTTGCGGAGATGGGTGGGGATAGCATCAGAAGAAGAACAAGTAGTGAGTTTAGAGAAGGAAAGATTTTAGAAAAGGATGAAAGGGTGGTAGAAGTTGAGGGGAACGTTAGTATTGGAGAGGGGAAAGAGGGGGAGAAGAAAAATTAGTAGGGAATTGAACAGTAATCTTATGGACTTTGTCGTAGAAATAGTCTGATAGGATTTGGGCAGAGAGGAGGGATTGGAGGTAGTGGTGCCTTAAGGTAATTGAAAGTAGAGAAGAGATGGGGGGGGGTTTAGAGGCAAGGCAGTCAGATGGATAAAATAGTTCTGCTTAGCGAATGCAATGGCGGACTGGAAAGAAGTAAGCATGAATATTAAGTGAAGGAAGTCAGAAAAGGAGTGGTATTCGAGCCAATTGCATTCAGCTGAGCGGGCACAGGAGTGTGTAGATAGTGGGTAGTTGAAGACAGCCAAAGCTGAGGTGACGTGCACCTCACAGGACATGCTATCAGCAGAGCAAGAGGAGAGAGCGATGATATAGGAAACTATGGTCTCCTCAACAGACTTGGAGGGTTGCGATTCAGCCCGGCCTGCACGTATAAGCATTGTCCAACTAACTCAGGGCTTTTAAATGGAGCTGCAGCGCCATGGCGTCTGGTTGCCATGGCACTGCGGCTCCATTTAAAAGCCGCAATCCCATCTGCCAGAACAAACAGTTTATTCCCTGCAGCCTGACCCCTGATTTGGCTTCCCAGAGTCAGGGTTGGGCTGCAGGGAATGCTCTCTGCCCCTGCCGCCATTTTCTGGCCCCGGACCCACCGATCCCCGAAGTCCAGGGAAGTTATTCCACCTCAGAGGTGGAATAAGTTGCCCCGTTCAAGTCGCTGGCCCTGGACGTACAAGGCCATCATTGGAATCTGCCCACTGTAATGCCGCTCCCGATCCTCTCCTTTCCTGCCCCCTTCTAGCTTCCCTGTACAGCCGGCAGGGAAGCTAGATGCCAGCGGGAGGGGGCACGAATAGCGGGGGTGGACGTCTTGCTGGGATGTCCATCCCTGCTATTTGTGGCTTGGAATGAGCCTGATAGGGGTCAGAAGGGTTATCAATATGAAAATTAAAATTGCCAGGAATAAGGGATGGGGAGGAAGAATCCAGGAATAAGGAGAACCAAGAGTCAAAATCAATGAGGAAGGTAGAAGTGGATTTGCCAGGGGCTCTATAGATAATGATCCGGAGAGGTAGGTGATTAAAAAGATGGCGTGGACTTCAAAGGAGGAAAAGGAATGGGACTGAGATAGGAGGGTTGAAATTGGGAAGAAGGAGAAAGTAGAAACCCAACACCCACCACTGTGGCCATCGGCACGAGGAGTGTGGGAGAATTGGTAGCCACCATGAGAGAGGGCAGCAACCAAAACAGTGCCATTGGGGATGAGCCAGGTTTCAGTAAGAGCAAGAAGATGGAAAGCACAAGAGATAGAGATCATGGGTAAAGGGAACTTTGTTAGAAATGGAATGAGTGTTCCATAAGGCACATGAGAAGGGGAAAAGGAGAGGGATGTGTATGAGTTTGGGTTTGTGGAGAGAGGAACTAATATGGGAGTGAGAGAAAAATGAAGTGAGTCCAGGGTTGGGATTAATGTCACCAGAAGACAGAAGGAGAAGAAGAGTGAGAGGGAAAGAAGAAACAGCACAGCAGAAACAAGGATGAGGTGGTTTTTAGAGAGGAAGGAGAAGGTGAAGCTCAAAAACTAAGGAAAGTGTGGAGGATAAGATGGGGGAGGAACTAGGAAGGTGGAGAAGAGGGTAAGAGAGAGGAGCGGTATTGGGTTGGTGGAATGAAGGAAAAAGGTTAGGGAGGATCAGAAAAAGGAACAAAGAATGATGTGGGGCCATAAGAAAAGGTAGAAGGAGGGATAATAAATGAATAAAGAGAAAATAAATGAAATGAAATAAAATAAAATAGAATAAAAATTACGCATAAATAAAAGTCATAAAAGACAGTGAGCTATCAGATAAGGAAAATATTAGTAGAGAAAATATCAAACAGTGATGCAAACAAAAGGCAAACCTTATCTTAAGTAAGCTATAAGTCTAAAAATGTTAAACATTAGAGCCATCAGTCAAGGGTTGAATAAAGTCATGTGAGTACAGACAGCCTATCACAGGTGCATTCACAGATGAGAGGCTGTTTTTAGTTACCCTGTTATTTTAATATACTGTAGTGTTAGGAAGGTAAATAAGTGACAAGGTAGACAGCGAGGGCCATACAATCCAGCAACGTTTGAGTCACGTGCTGCAAGCCTGAGTGGCTTTCAAGTTACTTCAATTGGTTGTCGTGTTGTCTTGTTTAGATGTATAATGTGCATCTGCAAGGGAATAACTAGCACCAACTCTGCAGATACCGTGTAGGACTAGCATATATCGCGGTGGCCCATAATCACTGCATTGGCAGGGGATTGGGAGATTCCCTCCCCTCCCCACTAGTAAACAGGTGCTGGTGCCTGGCTAGGGACCAGATTGTGCCTGCTGTGCCATTTTAGATGATAACAGGGACAGGAGCAGGGGAGGATCGCTCCTGCCCCTGCGACACTTGACTACCAGGGATATTCAAGGTAAGGACCGGGGGAATGAGGAGGTGGTTAGGGGTCATTCAGACTGGTTAGCTAGCTGAGCACTTTTTTGGTACACAGAGGGGCAAACAGGATCAGTGCTGGTGCACCCGTTTTATTAGGGGGGGGGGCTTGAGGGGGAGACATGGAGGGAAGATCAGACTGGTGCTGCTTTGTGTCTGCTGTCGATGTCAATTTGGCAGTGGCAATGAAACAGTATCTAGGCCATAGGGGCTGCTAACACCATCTCTTGAGGTGGCGTTAGGGCGATTTGGGTAGCCATGATGTGAACTTTGTACAGTGGCTGCCTCTGATTGCCACACCTTTTTCCCTGCCTCGATTCCCCTCCCCCTTCCACCCCTCCCCTCGATTCCCCTCCCCCTTCCATGTGACATGCAAAAAATTGGCTGCAATATCTGCAGTTTGATTGCGTTAGCTGTTACCGTGACATTATCCTTCCCGTTTTAGTGTCACAGTGACTGCTAGTGCACTTCAGTAAACATCCCCTTTTCATCTGATACTCCCCTCTTTGTGACTGAGATTCTGTGAAATCTTCCAGAATATTCTGGATCTGTCTAGGTGTACTCCTTTTATAGTCCTCTCTGCTTCCTATGAGGAACCTCTCCCCTTTATGAGGCTATTTTCTGTCAAAGATTTGTCCAGAAGGTGACAAAGGAAGTTTAAGGTTTTTGCTTTATTAATAATTTGATCTACTTCCTTTTGCCAGCACGTCAAAGTTGTTTGCAAAATGTAAAATTAAAAAAGGGAGAGTGATAGGAGGATAATAGGCGAGCTTAAAGGAAGTTAATAGAACACAGAGAAATACAGGTTACAGTTTTTGTCATCTTGGGCTGAACAGCCTAATCTACACTGAAGGGTAATTAAAAGAACTAGATCTTGAGACTCTTTTTAAATGAGGAAGATGCTGTCCTTATGAACAAAGGGAGGGGAAGCGGATGGCTAGGAACAAAAAGACCGATTTGATGGGTTGATTCAGAGCAGGCTACATTGTAAGGAATAACTAATGAATCTGAAAGCAAAGTGTTCTGGAAGGGATATGTGAGATAAGGGAAAACCAGAGTAAAAGGCCTAGTGGTTAACAGAAGGATACTGTAGCAGCAATCGCTGTGAAAAGCTCTTATTCAATCACTCACCCACAGAAGGAAAACTCACAGGCAGGCTGGAATGCAAACAGGATCTTTAATGTGCACAGGATCAGACAGAGATACCAGCAACCTCCACAAGGGTCTGAACCCCGAGGGACGGCCTACAATGCCTTATATACAGTACAGTTTTAAACTCATTCTACAATCCCATTTGCCACAGGTATTTCCTGCCCACCAATCAGCAGCCCCTGGGGAGGTACCTGGGTGACCTGTCCAAACCGGTATGCTCTGGTCTGTTGGTTTCAGGGCTAGGGAAATACTGTGCTCAGACCTGGAGTGGGGGAAGGGTGCCTACTGGAATCTCAATGTCTCTCTTAGCAGGCTGATTACCTCATGGCTTGCGGGGGAAGGGTCAGGCTGATCAGAGCCTCATGGCTTGCAGCATGGCTTGGGGGAAGGGCTATCTACAGTTCGCAGCATGGCTTGGGGGAAGGGCTACCTATAGCTACCTCATGGCTGCCTCATTCCCCCCTTTTTAAGTAAGACCTCAACCGCTAGAGGCTAGAGGCGGTTGAGGGCTGTATTACTGGAGGCAAGCCGCAGAGGAGTATATTGGGTCAGGGCCATGACCGTGGCAGCCGCCTTGCGTTCTACCAGGGTGCCAAGGGTGGAAACAACCTGTAAGGAAAAAGGCACTTGGTTAAAATGTACGGTACAGCAATGGGACAAGTTAAGGTAGAGAGTTACGTATACAAAGGTCTGCATGTTCAGAGCAGTTTGGGCAAGTAATACTGCTGTGTTAGTAGTCTCTGCACTTGTTTGAAAGCAAGTCTATATCAGCTAAGGCACCTTTTCTCAGTCTGATCCCGGTTCCAGGAAAGGTGTCTGTAAATCAGTCTCTCCGGTGGTCCAGAGTTCGTCGGCAGTCTGTTAGAACCCCGTACTGGGCAGAAGTGTCAAAGCGTAGGGGCTGGTTTGGAACTGTGACAGAAGTCCAGGCTGGAACAATTTCTGGTGCAGCGGCCTTGACACGAGAGTGATGGATCCTCGGAGCAACTTCAGCCACCTTGACAGCCGTGGGGGTGGTCCGCAGAACAGTATACGGGTCTCGCCACTGGGGAGTCAGCAGATCCTGCTTCCACTCCTGGATCCATTATCACTGGAGGTTCCTTTGCTGGTAGGAAATATTCCATTATGCCCTTGACTGATCTCCACATGTTTACAGATCAGACAAGTGCACGCGCGTGTTCTGTAATTCTGACAAGTTTTAGAATCACACCAATTTTTTTTTTTTTTTTTTTTTTTTTGCCTGTGAGAATTTGTCATCAATTTATCCCTCATCATTTTTTATATTCATTAGCCAGATACATCACTTCACATCATTAAATTGCCTTCACCAGTTTACTGTCCATCAGAGTCCTTCCACATCATTAATTACCTTCATCAGTTTACTGTCCATCAGAGTCCTTCCTCTTAATATATCACTTTACCCCTCACAACACTTTCCACCAACTACATACATAGGTCCTTCAATTTTTTTCTTTTTCTATACCATACTAATGTATCCTTATCTGGCAAGGCTGCTAAAACAATTGTTAGAGACATAGTATTGTTGTAAACAGTGTCCATTTCCCACTAACTTAATTGGTGCAGTTCTAGATTGGCATGGGTGCTCATTCTAAATAGCGACTGTCTAAACAATCTTCAATATAAAACGATACATCAATTCCAATAGAAAGAAATATGGCTCCTAACATGACAGCCACATATCTCTCATGTATGGCTAGAGTCTATTGTACACCTGGTTCCCAGTGAGAGTACTGTAGGAAACTTAAAAATACTTGGACTGATCTTGAAAATGCAGTGGTCCACAAAGATTTATGTAAGCTATCCATTAATTATGGTGTCAAAAGAGATCCTCTTGAGGTGAGAGACTAAGAGGGCACAAGGCATTGGTGGTTGGGCCTCATGGCGATACTCCTTCTGGTTCTTCTTGGCCTGCAAGGCATTTGTGAATAGGCCTCATGGCAATACTTCCTCGGGTTCTTCTTGGCCTATTCCCCCCTGCCTATTCATGTCTCTTCAGAGGCATAAATGTACAAGGTTCGTGTTTTCTCAGGCCTTGTGGGTCCTCGAGGAGTCTTAGAGCAGTCAGAATTCCAGTGGCCCAGATCATCACACTTGGAGTAGCACGTTTTATTGCCTTTTTCCTAGGCTGTCGTCTCACCTTCTGCCCCTCTCTCTCATTCATTTTCTCAAAGCTCTCCTGGATCATTGCTGACAAGTAAGATTTAGTTTTATCCAATCAACTCGAGTTAATGTTATCATTATATTTGTAAATAATATTTTTACAAATATTTCCATATTTCTGGGAATCACAGTTCCATCTTTCCACTAAATTTGCTTTATATACTTGGGAACCAAGCGATTTCAGATCAGCCCCTTTCCAAAATTTAATATTTACTCATCTTATTGCTGTGTATACTGGACCTCTACATAATGTACTCCTACCAGTATATTTGGTAACAAAGTACAAATGTATAAACTAAAAAGATTTGTATCTCACAGTGCTATAATATTGTGCTCCTGAACTCTGGACACCAACATGTAAAATTCAAATACAGCAGGACAGGTGAATTTATTCTAAATAGCACCTATGATGTTACTGTCCTGTTCATCATTCATGAGCACAGAGCTTAACAAGGCAAAGTGATTACCTTGTATCTTATAGTTCAAAACAGGCATGAAACTGATACTTTATAAGAAGGTTGGTGGATATCTGGAATGCAATATCATTGTAGTATCAGAAAAATGAATACAGTTGATCAAGGCAGTTTAAGGTACCAAGCAGGAAAGAACGCAATCATCAGCACAGCATTTACTGTCTGCAGAATAAACTGCCAAAGATGGCATATCATTCAGAAGTATTACTTGCTTAAGTTTGTATGTGCAGTCAAAACCAAATATATGTACCAGAGAAAATCCAGGCTTTAAAGGACAAGTAAAAAAAAATCTTCATTTCTTCATGATCTTATAAGGATTTTTCTCCAGCCTTTGTTTGCTTCCAGCAGACATTTGAGGATGCTCAAAGGAGGCACCTCATGGTTCTAGAAGCTCAAACTCTACAATTAAAATTGATGACAAGAGGATTGTTTGCAGGCTAGGTGTGGCTAGGTGAATTGGGGTTCTTTGTCCTCTAGGAGAAAGACTCCTAGATGATTTTTTTTTTTTCTTTTTTTTTTTTTCTTTTGTCCTCTCTAATGGGCCTCCATTCATCTGCTAGAAGAAGGAACTCCTCCCAGTATCTTTCTATAGCTATGCAAACTATTTCAGCAGTTCCAACTATCCCCCAGTCACCGCTGAGAGGTGTGACCAAAACACCTGGTTCCCTGACCACTGATCATGCATGTAACATAGCAATGAAATTGGATATGCATCAAACAATGCAATTGTCTTCCTTCACTGATATACCAGTACCACAGTCCACACACAGCAAACCCCACCCCCCCCTTTTCCAAACTGTCCCCTTCCCTGCAATCAGTAGACCTGGTGTTTTTCACTGTTTGGGGACACAGGGGCGACTCGTCAATAACTTCACCTTTTACTGATAGAGTATCAAAATCAATCCTGAAATATAAAGACCTAATGTCTGGACAAAAACTTTCTTTCCCTAATGTCACAACCAAACACAGAGCCACTAACAAACACAGAGCCACTAGCAATTTTTACATAACAGTACATTAACTATATGGGCCAGCCATGAATCCATACAGGGAAGCTGGTCCGGATACTCCCTCACCACAATTCAGCCTCCGGACCCCATGCCCCAATCACAATTCACAAATCACAATGTTCAGTGTAAATTTTCTAATCTCACCTCTGGGAATACAACATACAATATAATCCTGGTAACAGGCAGAGTCTGGCTGCACAAAACGCACAGGACCACAAAGGGAAAAAGAAAGAGGGAAAACAGAAAACAGAGACGTCTCAGCAGCGAATACTCACACACTCTCCTTCCCCAGCAGCAGCTTGTTACAAATACATCACAGACACTCTCTCTAGCTGTATCATAGGATCTAACTTTCACCATGAGGACATTAGAAATACAGTATGAGAAATATAGCTAGCTATTTTCTAATGTCCACTAGATGGAGCTCCAGGATCACTTTAACCATAAGGATAAAAATACAGCTAGTTTTTAAATGACCACTAGATGGAGCTCCAGGATCACTTAAAACACAGGTAATAGTAGTAATTACAGCTAATGTCCACTAGATGGAGCTCCAGAGTCACTTTAAGTATATTGCAGTGTAGCTTACACGTGGTCTTTTCAAGATGGCCGCCTCCACGTGTGTTCTACTGCCCGATTCAGCTCTGGATACCTCCGGACAGACTCAGCTGTTCCCAACTTCAGAATCGGGTCAGCCGGGCCTCAAACATGCGGGAGGAGGAGGAGAAAAATACACTTTTAAAATCGGGGAGCCAGCCGGACCTCAAACATGCGGGAGAGGAGGAGAAAAATACACTTTTAAAATCGGGGAGCCAGCCGGCCCGCGGCACACAGAACAAGGACGGAGCAGTTTAAAAAGGGGCCCGCCGGCCCGCGGCACACAAATTACGGTCAGTATGATTTTTTTTTTTTTTTTTTTTTGCTTGGGGCAAAAATTAATTTAATAGCTTTTGGCAGCGCTGCACTCTTAATACCCTTTAAAGGGGCTCAGCGGTGCATCGGGACAGCATGGGAAAGGCAGAAAATTCAGCGGGTCAGCAGGGGGGCTCAGCGGTGCATCGGGACAGCAGGGAAAGGCAGAAAATTCACATCGGGGCACAACGGAGAGAGAAGTTCACATCGGAGCAGAAATTAACACAGCGGCAGCATGGGAGGGGGGACAGAAATTTACGTTGGAGCACAGAAACTACATCGGGGGTTCAGGGAAAGGCAGTAGATCCACACCGGAGCACATGGAGGGCAGAATTCAACATCGGAGCACAGAAATCACACAGTAGCAGCATGGGGGGAACAGAAACTTACATCGGAGCACAGAAATTACATCGGGGGTTCAGAGAAAGGCAGTAAAACCACACCGGAGCACATGGAGGGCAGAATTCACACCGGAGCAGAAATTAACACAAATTAGAAACGGAACGGAAGCATATTAGAGCCCTCTCCTTGCAGTCACGCTTCAGAAAACTCTCCACAAGCAGAACGGAAAGAAGAGAAGCAGCGATCTATTCTTTATCTCAGGTATGTTTAACTTATCAAGTGCTATATTTAGTTACATTTTTTTTTCTTTCGGCAGCGCTTTTTAAAAGATCTCAGATTACTGCAGTTTCAGATATTCAGATTTTACCGGTATTCAGATTCAGATACAGGACGAGCAATGGCTTCAGGGCCACTAAGGCCCGTACTAGGACTGCTCGTGCAGTTGATCAGGCTGCTACAGGTTCCCAGAAATTACCAGGACTCACAGATAGAGTACAGAACTAGCCCCAGACAAGGTAGCAGTACTCACCAGAACTCTGATCAGACAGGAAGTTTGGATGCCAGTCTATCCAGCTGGTTTTTCAATCGGGGATTCAACCGCAGGGACCAGCTGTCCAGACAAATCAAGGTGTCCTTCCGAGCACAAAGTGGCCCGGGGGCGCCAAGGACAGTTAATCACCTGGAGGGGCCGGTCCCTGACTGGTGGAGGCCCAGATGCTGCAAAAGCAGAAGTCTTCCCACCGTGGGTGTGATGAGAGAGGCTTTTCTTTTAATATTTCCCGGCCAGGGAACCAAAATGTAGCAGCAATCGCTGTGAAAAGCTCTTATTCAATCACTCACCCACAGAAGGAAAACTCACAGGCAGGCTGGAATGCAAACAGGATCTTTAATGTGCACAGGATCAGACAGAGATACCAGCAACCTCCACAAGGGTCTGAACCCCGAGGGACGGCCTACAATGCCTTATATACAGTACAGTTTTTAAACTCATTCTACAATCCCATTTGCCACAGGTATTTCCTGCCCACCAATCAGCAGCCCCTGGGGAGGTACCTGGGTGACCTGTCCAAACCGGTATGCTCTGGTCTGTTGGTTTCAGGGCTAGGGAAATACTGTGCTCAGACCTGGAGTGGGGGAAGGGTGCCTACTGGAATCTCAATGTCTCTCTTAGCAGGCTGATTACCTCATGGCTTGCGGGGGAAGGGTCAGGCTGATCAGAGCCTCATGGCTTGCAGCATGGCTTGGGGGAAGGGCTATCTACAGTTCGCAGCATGGCTTGGGGGAAGGGCTACCTATAGCTACCTCATGGCTGCCTCAATACTACATTTGTTACTTTTAACAATGGAGTAACAAGGTAGACTTTATTTTAGAGTAAGTTACTAAATCAATTGAAATGTTTTGGATCAGTTGTGGATGTTTAGTGGAAGCCTGAGGGATAGCATTTTTTATATAATGCGTTGGCGTGTCCAGATGGCTGATGACCAGAGCTATAATCAGGGTGAACAGTGTTGCTTTCCTTCCCTCTTCAGCAAGAGGGTGAGCCTAGGATTGATGTATGTGGGTTGCTGAAATTCAGAGAACCATTGTACCTTCTGGTGCTTCAAACAGTCTATGGGTCACTTCAGGAACTACTACTACTGCTTATCATTTGTATAGCGCTACAAGGCGTATGTAGCGCTGTACAGATACATTTAAAAGACAGTCCCTGCTCATCAGAGCTTACAATCTAGTCAAGACAGACAACACAACAGCTAAGGGCAAGGATATATATAGGGGAATGGTAAGGAAATACATAAGAGACTAAGCAGATCAGTATCCAGAAGTGACCTTAAAGAGGTGAGTTTACACACGTTAACAGCGTGTGCTTCCTTAATGCCTGTTGCACAACGGTCTTAAAACCCCTTTTATGCTCTATCATATTTCCCCTCAGCCGTCTCTTCTCCAGGTTGAAGAGCCCTAACCTTTTTAGCCTCTCCTCATAGGGGTAGCCTTCCATCCGCATTACCATCTGTGATGACTATCATGATCCCACAGTGGCAGCACACAGACATGCTGCTGCTGCGGAAAGGTGATGTGCCACATGGGGCGGTCCAAGGGTTCTGGCACCCTAGGCAGAGATCCTGGTTAGCCCCCCGCCCCCACTGCTGCTGAACCTAGCTATGAAGGAAGAGGCCAATAGCGCCAGCAGCTGTAGCCCTCCGGGTGGCTGTAAAATGCAGGCACCCAGGGAGCTACCAAAGCAGTGGCTGTCGAGATGTATTGGTGGCAGGCAGTGATGGGGGCCCTGCAGAGGCAGATGGTTCGGGGGGGTTATGTGGCTGTCCATTTGTGCTGCTGCCCCCCCCCCCCAACCGGACTTTGCACCCTGAGCACCCACCATACCTGCATGCTGGATGGTCTGGGACTGCACATCACCACCACTGTCAGCATGTGGGCATGTCAGCATGGTGTGGGGTTGTGGGTGGCAGGGGAAGCGGCACCCGCCTGCAGTAGACCAAAGCCATGTCCTGGTCCTGTGTGCCATGCGCATTGCAACACGTGCCAAGGTCTGTTTGATGGTAAGCATGTCAGCCCCAGAAACTGTTGTATCCATATGGCTGTACTGTGATTCAACACACACAGTCGGTGTGTATATGAGCGGAGGGTCACAGGTTCAAGTCCTGGCTGTGGATCATGTATTAAATGTCCCTTTGGCTAAATTTTAGCCTACAGTGCAGGTACAGCACCAGCATGTGCAACTCCCATTGAATCGGCCAGCAAGGGTACAGATGCCCATCAGCCACACAGACAGGCTCCACTATCCACATTTGGATGTAAAGGCAGGCTGATAGCACGGGTGCTAACAGCGGGCATTAATGTCAGAGCGCATTACTAGCACCTGCAGAATGAGCACGCTTTAACAATGCTTGAGGTGATATGGAGACCAAAATGGCAACCATTGCCATTTTTGCACAGCACGGCGATGTGTGTGTGAATGTCTCTCCATTGTTCTGTGTTTTTTAGCAGTTCACTGTGCCTCACATTGCCTAAACTGTTCCCAGCATTAGTCTGCAAATGTGCATGACGAGGAGCAGAGGATTGTGGGTATGGCCTAAAACCGAGCGAATTGGCCAGTATGTGTCTGCCTCGGTGGTAGGGTCAATGGCTGAGACATTGTAGTGGCTGTCTGCCACGTGCATGGCCTGGGTGGCCACAGCATGTCATGCTGAGAGGGTGCTCACTCTGACTGGGCAGTGACCATGGCATGGCTCTGTATCCATATCGTGCTATATAATGTCTGGCTCCAGTGATGTGGGTGCAATTTCTGTCTGGGGAGAGCAATCACTGAGCCAAATGCTGGGTGTCTGTGCCATTTATCCCAAGCCAGGGTGTATATGTTTGCTTTGTGCACATGCATTGTGTGCTGACCAGCGGACTGGCCGCAGTTGGTACGTGCATGGTCGAAACAGCCCAGTAGTGGGCAGCAGGTGCAGTCTGACTGAGCTTGCTGTGATGGATTGTTAGTCCTAGATGGTTGGGACAGCAGTTCCTGTTCTACTCACTGTGGTCATGGCAGGACAGTAGCAGCAGCCCTATGCAAGCATAGAATCCCCCACTGCATTTGGCGTCCATGGCATCAGCTTTTTAACACTGGGCACTGACATGCACTGTTCTGGGAGGGTCCCTGTCTAACAGGGGCAGGACACAGGGCCCATCTATGACTGGCACTTACAGCATGCTGCAATTGTGCAGGAAACAAGGTGACCAGCATAACACACTGCAGATAATACCTGCCACACACTGGCAGTGATGAGCACCTGCCACATGGCCAGCGGAGACCATCTCCAGCAGTGCAAGTTCTGGGGACCAGGTGCTGGGTGCCCATCCTCACCCGCAGGGTGACTGCTAACACTGCTCAGTAGCATGGTTTGTAGCTGTTATTTATTTATTTAACAGTTTTTATGTAAACCGCGCTGATGATGAATAGTGCGGTATATTTTAACAACTTTGTACTTAAGCATAAAACATATGTCAAGTTTACAGATAACAGGGAGTGAAACAGGGATAAATGGGGTTAAAGATAAGATAAATAACAAATATTCCCAGCCATTTATAGCAAATTAGCATAAGTTTTGAGCTTCATAGGTTAAGGATGCATGAGATTTTAATCTGGGGCGAGCAATGCAGTTTAGAGAACTTACTTGACTAACCATAGTCGTTGGTTTGGGTTGGAAGGGGAGGAGGTGGGGAGCTAATGCTTTGGGAGAAGTATTGAAGGAAGAGGTGTGTTTTTAGAGATTTTCTGAATTGGGACAGGTCTTTTTGTGATCTAATGTTAGGTGGCAGCATGTTCCAGCATCTGGGGGCAAAGGATGAGAATGCTCTCATGGTAGTTGTCTGGGTGAGTTTTGCTAGGTCTTTTGGGATCATTAGGGTGTTTTCTGTTACAGATCTTCTAGATCTGGTGTTTTGAGAGTGGTGAAGGAGGTCAGAAAGTGAGGATGGGGAGATTTAATGGAACGCTTTGAAGGTCAAAAGAAGGGTTTTGTATAAGATCCTACATGTTATTTGGAGCCAATGAAGTTCAAACAGGATGGGAGTAATATGTTGACTCCTTGAAGCCCCATATAAAACCCTGGCTGCTGTATTCATGGCCAACTGTAGTGGGTTCAGAGCGCTCTTGGGAAGGCCATGCAGTACAATGTTGGCGTAGTCAAAGTGCGGGGTGACTAATGTTTGGAAGGTTGTGCGGAAATCATTTGGTTCAAGCATGGGTCTGAGAAGTCGTAGAGTCCTGATCTTGTGGTAGATGGATTTTACTGTACTTTTTATGTGTTCTTTGAATTCCAGCCGCTGGTCGAGTATGACACCTAGGTAACATATCGTGGTTTTGAATGGTAAATCGGCATCTCTTGTTCTCAACGTTGTTGGAGGAGAGAAGTCTTTATTCCTTGTGACAATCAAGACTTCTGTTTTTTTTTAATTGATTCGGAGATTTTGTGTGAGCAGCCAATCTTGTAGCACACAGTCAGTGTGTCTTACTGAGCTGATGTGGTGGATCAGTGCATTCTCCATTTGGTAATCAGCTGAAGGCTGCTTTTTTGCATGTGCAGTGCCTCATGGGTACTGGAGGGGCTAACCTATACTGGCACGGGCAGCAGACAGTTTAGGCAGAGACCTGCAGGCTCTTTGTATCCAGACACTGCTGTGTGGAGAAGTGTGGAGGTGTAGCTTACTGGTTAGTGCAATGTCTCCATAAACAGGGGACAAGGATTCAGTTCCCACTTGTTCATTTTGCGCCTGTGTGTTACTCAGGTAATTTCCCTGCCTGTAACAGTCCTGGTTCTGCTGTGACTTGCAGACAGTCATCCTTCTACATTTTTATGCGTTCTGGCCACACTTTGGGTCAACAAACATGCTATTTCCCATCATGGCCTTCTGAGAGCATGGCTTTATTGGTTCTGCTGCAACCCATTGCAGGGGGTCAGAAATGCTCACCCTGCAGATGTCAGGCCCCCACTTGGAGGCATGGCATAATGGTCATGGTAATGGCTTGGGGGCCATGATACCACGGTATGATGCCCACTACCACTCCTTATGTGACATTTTGGAATGTGTTACTATTGCATTTTATGTCTTCCACAATCTTCATGGACTGACAACACTTCCTTGTGACCTTGAGCAGATCACTTAACCCACCAATGGCTCAGTTGACTGCAGGTCTATACAGTCCCTGTTCATCATCAGACATTACCAATTGATGACAAGATGTACCCTGACGTGACTGTGATGCTTCAGCAGTATACTAACAAGCAGTTACATGCATACAGCTGTAACCTACTTGGGCAACATGAGTCCTGTCTGACATCATGATTGTGACTGTACAGCTTTGACTCCATTACATCTCTGCAGTACATGCAGACACATCCTACTCATCAGATAGCCACTTGCAGGTATCACACCATGTCCGTAAGTGCCCCATTTGCCCAGTTTGAATGACACACGTGCAGTTATCTGCACATTTGTCTGAGGTGTAATATGGTGGCTGTAATGGCTGGGACAGGTGCGGGTCCCACATGTCTGGTATCGGGCCTTCCAAGTGGCACTGGCACTGGCACTGGCACACATTTTCACGCACAGTACAAATACATCGGGGATGGTATCTATGGCACATCAGTGCTGTCAGCCCATACCACCCGCTCCTCAGCCACCATCCTTCCTTCAGCCCATCCATCCACCTCTGTTGGCTGTGTGCAGTCTTGTGCAAGCTGCTACACCATGGCCTACACTGGTACTCTTTTCCACATTTTGGCTCTTCATGCACACCTCTCCTGTGTCTGATATGTACATCACCAATCCTACTCTGTCCTCTTGTCGCTGCACACATCCCACCACGTCTGACTCCGCTGGGGGACACATCTTCCCCATCTTATGCCACACGCTGACATTGTGCCATTTTACATTGGCACTCCCTCTGTGCATTGGTAAAGCTGCCTCCCACATGCTTGTCCACTTTACTGGCTGCCACGTAGGGTGCCTATGGATTTGGCAGGTCCATCAGCTCCCACCCGTCTTTCCATCCATCACCTTCAGATTGACTTTCCTTGTTGCTCCTTTATTCAGCGCTAGGGTTGCAGCCATTTTTGGATGTTAAGGTACATGCTTGACACGTTAACACCCGATAACACGTTAACACATGCTAAATTGCCCTTAACGCCCGAACGCCTCCTACATGCCCGGAGCCTTTTTTGCCCTTATCGCTGCCATTAATGCTTGCTAATGCCTGCTCCCTTAACACCCTTTAGTAAACATACCCCTAAATGTGACAAAATAAGCATCTGGAAAAACAAGACTGAGAACATCCTGGGATAAGAGCCTTTCAGCTGTATAGTGGGGCAATTTTTTTCCCAAATAAAGACTGTAAAAGGGACTTTAAGTGGGGCCTTAAATTTTAACTGTGTATCCAGTATCTCTGAGCTACTGGTGTTTCATCGGAAATTAGACTTTTTTATTTCAGCAGGCATTTCCATCTTTTTCCTGATATCCCCGCAGTTAATCCTTTGCAGTAATCCTAGTATTTTATTTTATTTTTTTATTTTATTGTTTTTCTTGATTTATGAATTTTTTTAATGTAATCTGCTTAGGTTATAACGCAGAATATAATTTTTTTTAAATAAATAAAATAAATATTATACCTAAATATCATACTTTGAATCATAGCAGGATTATGATATCCCTTTTCTTAATTCCACCAAGGTTAATACAACACCACAATGAACAAGCAGTACCCAACATACTTTCTTTTCCTGAAAGAAAAACTTCATCTCCTTTGCGAGTCAAACTCAATAAATCCAGCATAACGTTTATGCTAGACCGCCATCAACAAGAACAGTAGCAATCCAAAGAGACAGCTATGTGCAAGCCTATGCAGTCTTTATCTATTTGACTAAAGCCTCTGGAGACTGGCTCTTCCAATTGAGACTCTGTCCTACCTATAGGGAATCGAGCTTGCTGTTTTTTTATATTTATTAATTTTTCTAGGAATAAAGAAAAATGACCAATTTTTGAGTTCACTGCATCATAAGATGAGGATATTGCCTAAGGTTCCTCTCTGTTCTCCAAAGAGTCTACTCAGCTGGTGAAGCATTTTAGTCTCTTCTAGCTTCTAGAATCCAATGCAATAGAACCTGTGCTGCTTCAAGAGAAGAAACTGGGTTTCTCTACCAGATACTTCCTCATTCCAAAGAAGTTGGGGTAACTGACCTATTCTAGACCTCAGGGGCTGCTTCTTCTTTCTTCTTAAAGAAAAGTTCAAAATTAATACTCTACCATTCATTTAAACCAAAAGGGACAACCTTGCACAGGTAGTAGCCAAATTTGCAGCGTGAATTGAAAATACTGCCAGCAGCTGGGATGAGCTGACATGATATGAAGTTACCTTGAGATTTCTAAGCTCATCCCAGCTACTGGCAGTATTTTCAATTCACCCTGCACATTTGGCTATTACCTGTCTAAGGTTGTCTTTTTGGTTGGTCTTAAGCTACTAGGGTGTTCACCCAATGTCTAATGGTTGTGGCAGCCCACTTGTTACAGGCAAGGTCGACTAGTTTTTCTGTGTCAATGATTGGTTTCTGGCATTTCTATACTCGGAACTAGGCATTACTTTAGGAACAAGTCTTTAACCCTACTTCAGTCCTTGGGATTCTTTTATAAACTTAAACCAATCAAACTTCAGACACACACAAAGGATTATCTTCATTGAAGCTGTCCTGAACAAAATTCAAGCAAAGTGTCTTCCTGAGCAGACTACAGTGCCTTTATCCAGTCTTTTCAAAACGTCTGATGGCCCTCTTGGGTCATAGCCAGGAAGGACCTAACTAGAAATACTCACAGTACATGCAGTCCCTCTCGCATGTCTCAAAATGAAAAGGCTGCAATGGGGCCTAAAATTTTAATGGAACTGGATGTTCTAGCTCTTGTCCTGCAAAATCTTGTCTTCAATTCACTTGCAAGTCACACTGCAATGAGGTATCACAGGTGACAACCTCAGCTCCTCAGCAGCATTGTTGGGTACTCGCCACAGATGCCACAAACATTAGGTAGAGAGCCCAGCTTGACTCATGCCATACTCGAGGAATTTTTTCAGAGCCAAAAGGCTTCTCTATATCAATTATCTGGAACTGGGGGTGATCTTTTACTCTTTGAACATTTACACATCATCTTTGAGTTCAGTCACTGTCTGTGTGGAACAGCAATCAGGTGGCCATGATTTATATCAATGAGCGGGCTCCTTTAAAATCATGTCACAAAATAGCTTGCATATGGGATCTCGTACTACTCAATTAAATGCTCATCTAGACCACATACATACCTGGGAATCCAAACCTCCGACTGATAAACTCTCTGCATAATCCTTCAACCTCGCAAATGATTACTGGATTCTGAAATATTGCAGTCCATATTTCAGCGCTAGAGAGCTCCTATGAGGAGAATTGGTCGCTAGCACCAAGAATGTGAACTACCTTTCTGCTGCGTTGTCTTGCATAGCATGCAATGGCTGTGGAATAGATCTGTTCCCCCCTATATGCATTTCCTCCCTTATTTGTAGTACCCAGAATTTTGTGAATGTTCCAAAACAGGCTCAGTGCCGTGATTCTTTTAGTATCCTTCTGATTTCAACATAACTGGCTTCTAATTCTTAAGAGGTTGTTGGTTCAACCTCCACTCAGACTTTCCTGTATTTCCAGTCTTGATAATGCAAAAGGTATGCTGTTGCATCCCAGTCACTGGTCCTTTGCTCTGATGCTCTGAAAATTGAACTTTGCCTAATTGCTTCTTTCGGTCTACTACCCAGAATTCAGGATCTTCTGGTCTCGGCCATAAAAAAAAAAAAAAAAAAAAAGGCTAAGAGGAAGTAGAGTGCCTCTGAACAGAAAAGGTTTTCCAACTGTGTTTCATACAGTGCCAGGATTCCTTTCAGTGTTCACCCAGTGCTGTACTAGAATACCTGTATCATTTCTGTCACTGTGGCCTTAAGATATCTTCTGTAAGAGTACACCTTGGCACCCTCTCTGCCTATCATATTCTGATAGATTGTTTGCTGGCTTTCAAGTGTCCACTTGTCTCCAAATTCATCAGACCTTTTGTATATCAAACCTCTGATGCAAAGCGCCCGGTTACATGAGATCTGAACGCTATGCTCCTTTCATCTTCTGAAGTTACCCTTTGAGCTGATGGCATCTCCATCCCTAAAGTACCTCACATGGAAAGTACTTTTTCTAGTAGCAGCAGCCTTAGCTAGAAGGATCAGTGTAATTCTAAGATTTAGTCACCTGTAAACTGTGCATTTGATTCCATCATAAAAAGATAACTCTTGTGAACTTGCCAAAAATTCCTTCCAAAGGTATTTTCTGCACACATCAATGAAGAAATAATATTACTTGCTTTCTGTCCTAACCCCCATAGGCACCACCACAAAAGAGTTCTCCATGCTCTAGACCAGAAGTTTCAGAACCTTTCAAAGAGTTCAGGGATTTCCACAGTTCACCCCTACCACTCTTTCTGTAACCCATGCTCTCTGTGACAAGGCTGATCCCACTATCTCCCTCTCCCTTTTCCTTCCTATTACCACCAGTCTCTGTTCCTTCCCATACCCGATCTCCACATCCCCTCCCTTTTTATTTCCCTCTTTTCTGTGTCTTGCGGCTCTCCTGTAACTGTCTCATGGACCCCCATGGGCTCCATGGTTCAGGTTGGGAACCACCGATTTTGACTGAGTTGAGTTCTTACATACCACTTATAAAGCATACATACTTCAGCTAATATCATACTTTCAGTTCTGTTATGATCAAATTGGTGGTATTCTCGCCAGCAAAATAGTGTCACCAGATCAGAGCCACTGCTACTATTGCAGCTCTCCTGAAATCTCTGGAGAGCATCTGTAAAAGAGTTATCTAGTCCTTGCTGCATATGTTTACTTCGTAGTATTGTCCCGACCAGGCCTCCTCCAAACTGTGCCTTTGGTTAGTATTGCTTGTATAATCTGTCTATAATGAACTTTTCGACTCTTGCATGCGCATGTGGATAAGTTGCTTCCAATAATGGGACAATTTTTGAATGTTGGAGCAACCCTAAACTTAGTTGCCTGCTTGTGTGCGTGATTCAGTCCTGCTTGTTGATAGAAATGTTGCCCACATATAATAGTTGTACTTCACAGACAGCAGGATTAATTGGGCACATATTTCCTGTACCCCCAAGAGTTGATTTTGAGCTCTAACTGAGGAGACCAGGGGCTGCTTGTGTATGGAAAGGGTTGCATGTGCTTGACGTTACCTACTTGTGCCTGTAGATAGGGCACAGCACTGTTGCAAGTAACCAACTTTGCTATGTCTCAAAGGACTAGACATATAGAAATTCTTATTCACATATGTTGATTTTCATATTTAAAAATGTTGCTGCTTTTTTTTTTTTTTTAAGTGAAAAATGTAAAGCCAGAGGATTCACAGTAATTGTTGATGGCAGAAAATCCCAATGGAATGTGGTGAAGACTGTTGTCTTGATGCTGCAGGTAATAAAGCATGCTTTATCCTTTTCTAATTAGAAAATGTAAGATTGCAAGACAGTATGTTTAGAATGACCCACGTATTCTAAAACATATTACTTTGGAGAGACTTTTTTCTGTTAGAAAATAATAAGGAATATCTTACTTTATGCAGTGGTAGACATAGCATTTCATAAGAATGAAATGTGATTTATCAGCTAGGTTTTTGAGCTAATAAACAGCTGCAAATGCAGATAAAAAAATATTTTACTAATTTTAAGTTTTCAAATCACTTAATAGTCTAAAGACTTCAGAACATTTAAAATCCTTTATTAATACCAGAATTTACCTGTTTTGTTTGCCGTGCTATTTAGCATACTACCCTGACTATGCAATGCGATACTTGTGAGGTACTTTTGTCTGATGCTGATGTAATAAAATGTTATAAAATCTTTATACTAAACAACAATAAAAATCCATTATGTTAAAATGGTCTACTTGATATGTAATTTAATTATATGCATAGTGCACTGTAGTTTAAAAAGAAACACAAAACTATGCTAATCAGAGTGGAGTGCACGAAAAGCAAAATAAATAAATGTGTGCTAAGCTTTAATTCAGATTTTAGAGCAGATTTAAAGTTTTTCAGTGTTGATGCATTGAGGTTTTCTTTGCCAATATGTATTGTATTTGTAGGAAAATGTTCCGAGAAATATGAAATGCACAGGGATTGGTTGGTTTCAGATCGTTGCCGTGGCTTTTCAAAGCAGTGTAAACATCTGCCTCATACTGCTAAATTTTGACCATGCTATAAGGCGTGGGAAAATACTTAGAATCAGGTGTTGGTGTTACTTTTGTAGAGAAGAGAGAATAATTTGTTTTACATTAGTTTTTAAATGCCACATCCTTTGTGTATCAGTGTATGTTATTAATATTTTATGACCATTTAATATGCTGCCATTCAAACAAATTTGTCATGGTGGTTTACAGCATGAGTCACAGATTAAACAGTTGATGGCAAAATAAGTCAGAGATTTAAAAAAAAGTAAACACACCGCATCAGATAGGGATAGAAGCCAGTTTAGATCAATAAACACCATGGTTTAATAATGGCACCCATAAGGAGAGAAGGGGAGGGAGAAGTTTATTAAAGTACAGTACCCTGCTCATAAATGTTCAGGAGTATTTTATTCTGTGTATCACGTCTTAATGTCTTCTGTTTGTGAATCTTGAATGCAAGTGTTGGTTGGTTTGTCACTCCTAGTTTTTGTGCTGTTCATTTTTGTTTAGTCTGCTCAATCATGAGCTACCACTGTTCATTCATGTGAGAATGAAGCATGGAAGTGAGGGTGAGTATGAACAGCAGATGGGCACGACAGGAGGGTAAATGAAGAGTTGAGACCGGGAGGAGCATGATGACTGAAAGAGAAGTGAATTACCAGGCAGGGAAGATGGTGAGTGGGGGGATAGTTTCAATTTATTTATCTCTCCTTTTTCATTGGTAGCTCAAGGCAAGTTACATTCAGGCATAATACATATTTTCTTATTCCTGGAGGGCTTACAGTCTAAGTTAATACCTGAGGTCACAAGTAATGCTAGTGGGATTTGGTTATCTGGCTCTTAGCCTGCTGCTCTAACTACTAGATCACTTCTCTACTGGTGAAGAGAATAGAGCCAGAGGGGAGAGGAGCAGTCAGGTGGGCAGATGAGATACAGGAGGAGGTCTGAAGGAGAAAAGATGGGGGAAGATAGTCTATAGACCTGGTAGCAAGCACTGTAGTTAAACAGAGGGTCCTGCTATAGCTGACCGAGTCAGGTGGTGATGAGCAGCCAAGAACAGCAGCCAACAAGCCTCCCAAGACGAAGCAGATCAGGATGTCTATTAAGCTACTGAGGAAAAGGACCTGCTTATGCAGAAACAGGCCGATACAGAAAACTCGCGTGGCCTTTACACACAGTTAACACAACTTTTAGGCACAATTGCCACCATAACCAAATGCAGAAAAGAGCTGGATGCACATGCAAACAGTAAAGGAAAAGCTAATGCACACAACGCCAAGAGTATTTCAATTATAGGCAAATAAGCTGCAAGTAGTAAAATGCCATGCTAATATTGTCTGCGCCCGATGCAGAGAAACGAGTTAAGGATTTCGTAACTACCCTTAGTGCCGATATCTCCCCAATGCCTGGATCCTCTGAAGGGAGTTTGACATTGCCCCTCAGATGATTCAGACATTGGGGAAAGCCCTCTATACCATCAAAATACTATTGGGGTGCATATACAAATTAGCAATGCCATGCCTCTGTTTCTCTGGGAAAACATGCCAAACTTGTGCCGACTTCTGCGCGTATTTGTTTGGCTTGCTCTCCTAGTTTAACATGTGACTAATTTGGATATATGCCCTTTTCTGAATGCCGGTGCTGAAGTCATGTGCTATTGGTGTGCTGCAAAGAGGCATACAGAGTTGATAGTGCGCGACTTCAGTGCTGGCTTTCTGCATCAGCCTGAAAGATTGTATGAAGGATAGCCAGCGCTTTGGCAAGAAGTCTTCATCAACACAGAGGAGACAGTTTGGCAAGGGGACCAGGAAGGAGATGAGCTTTGGAATACACATCTGGTCCCTGTAATGGATGCATCATTGTTTCTGTGACGCCCTCTCCAAGGTGAAAGCAAAGGTGAAAGCAAATAACTATTGCAAATAGTTTTTGTTCAACCATGTAAATAATTTACACATTGTTTCTTTGTAACATAGTTCTTATGTTCCCTTAATGTTCTGTGTAATACAATATTTCACTGTATGTTATATTTTTTAAGTTCCTTGTAAACCGCCCCTGATCTCTGGAAGGGGCGGTATAGAAAAGCACACAAATAAATAAATAAATAAAATAAAGGAGGCAGAGTTGTCTAAATACCAACAACAGACTGGCTACTTTACATTTGATGCCACTGGAGGTCCTGATATGGACAATACTTCTGCCTGAAACTATGCAAAAGCTGTTAGGGATCACCGATACAAGTGAGCTGTCAGCTGTGGTTCCTGTAGGTAAAAACATTTTTTTTTTTTACACCACATGCCCTTCCTACTACTACTAATCAAATACACTGCCCTTTTTATATGTGCATTTCTATAGCAGATGAGACGTTTATTTCAACGATTTATATTCTGTACAACGACCTAGGTGGAATACAAAAATACATACATAATAAAATACTTTTCTCAGGGAACAAGCAGAAAGTCAATCCTCACATATGTGTGATGGCACTGATGGAGCCCTCGCGGAAGCATCCCAGATCCGGTTTGCAACCAAGCCACAGAGGATGCCTCAAAGGCTGAGCAGGAAAGGAAACCAGAGTTGCCTGGGCCAATGTGGTGCGAAGAGAATCATAGTGCCCTTGTCTGCTTGAACAGGATTTTGGCCACCAGTGGAATAGGTAGATAGGCATAAAGCAGACCTTCACTCCAGTCCAGCAGAAAAGGTTCAGAGGCTACCAGACGACTGCTCTGCACCCTGGAGCAGAACAGCGGCACTTGGGCATTGTCCGGTATCATGAAAAGGTCTGTACTTGGCGTGTCCCATATCTGGAAGATGTGATTGGCCACCGCCCTGCTGAAGGTCCACGCATGTGGCCACTGGACCCTACTGAGGTGGTCCGCCAGGACATTGAGCTCCCCAGGCAGGTACATGGTTCTGAGGACCATGCTGTGGGAGATTGTGAACTTCTAGAGATGTACTGCTTCCCAACAGAAGAGGTACAAGCCTGTCTCCTCTTGTTTGTTGATGTAGAACATCGTGATTTGGTTGTCCATTTGAATGAGGACAATCTGATTGGCTAACTGCTCCCAAAACGCTCGAAGCACATTTGCAGTGGTTCATAGTTCGAAGAATTTGATCTGGTGGAGACTCTCTCGAGCCATCCAGAGGTCCTGTGTACACAGGCCATAGAGATGTGCTCACCAGCCCAACTTGGAGGTATCTGGTCAGAATGTGCTGGTGCAGAGGTGACTGAAAAGGAAGTCCCTAGAGCAGGTTCTGACGCTGGAACCACCAGGACAGGGGATCCTTGAGTGGCGGGGTGATCACTACCTATCCTGAGATGGCCGGAGACTTGACACCACTGCGTGGACAACATCCACTATGCCTGCCTCATCTGCAGCCAGGCAATGGGAGTGACATGAACTGTGGAGGCCATGTGGCTGTGGAGGCATACCATCCGTCGTGCCGTTGTGGCTGGGCTGCGCTTGATGTGTCTGCCACTGTGACGAGACACTGGCTTGATCCATGGGTAGGAAGGCTTGAGCTAGGGTAGTATCTAGGAGAGTCTCAATGAACTCTAGGTGCTGAGAGAGCTGCAGGTGAGACTTTGGGTAGTTAATCACAAAGCCCAGATGCTCCAACACCTCAATGGTGAGATGTGCAGACCACCAATGTTCCCTCTAATTTTCTGTAGGCTGTGTGCGCATAAAATATCAGCTGTGCAGCTTTTGAAGGAAGGTTAAATTTTTGTGCGCCACATAACGACACTCGGAGTTATATACTTTAAAGTTTGACTACTGTGAGACTAATGCCGGTCCTAGGCAGTTGCCTAGACCCGGGTATAGTCTTGAGTTGTGGAAATAACGGACACTGTAGTTGTGACCAGAGTGAAATTAAGGTTGGGTTTTATTCCCCTTCCCTTGAGGATGTCATAGAATAAGGACAACAGAAAAGAACGGTTGCTTCACCGATGTAGAGGATGCTTAACAAAACAATAATTATGCTTCTTTCCAGCAAACAATAGTCCAACACATTTCCAATGTGAAAATACACTTTCTTGCTCTTTTCCTTAACAGAGAGAGTCTATGTTATCAGCCACACATAAAGCACATTCCATGGGCTCAGGGATGTTTTCTGTGCTATAGCTCTCCCACTGCATAGGGCCAGGACCTGGTCCTGTGTATGGACACTGAGCCCCTGTGAAGTTGCTCTCCGAGCCTTGCCCTGGGGAAACCTCAGTTGCTGCAAGTTGGAGCTGCTTTTGTGTGTCCCAGATAGCAGGAGCTGTGCTGGGGATTTCTTCCCACGGCTTAGGCCAATAAGAGTTCACTAGCTTGGTGTAAGCCTGGCTTTTCCCACGGAGGCCCCCTTCTCTCCCTTCACAAAAGATAGGGTACTTATCTTTTCCTGTGGAGAAGATGGTTTCACACTCCTCTGCTTTTAGCCAAGGCTTTCTCTCTGCCCTGCAGCCTGCTCTTCTTTGGGAACACTGGTTACTGTGCTTGGCTGAAGGAAACTCACTTCCTGCTTTCAGTGAGCCTCCCTGGGCGTGACCTCTGCCTTCTGTTGGCTGGGCTGTTTGCCTCGGTATGAGGACCCCTTTGGCTGGGAAGACTTTGCTACTGTCTTTCTTAGCTCTCCTGGGTTTATCAGCCTGCCTTTCTTCAGCCCTGGTTCTCCAAGGCAACTTGTCTTTCTGTAACTGCTTGGGAGTCCTGGTCTCACCTTCTCTCCAAGCCTGCCTGGAACTGCAGTCAGACTTCCTTTGGTCTCTGCTTTCCTCCTCAGAATCAAACTCCTGCTCCAGCCCTAATCCAGGCTCCAGCTTCCTTTCTCTCTCCTCCTTCCCCTTCCACTTCTGCCTCTGTGGGATTTCCCACGTGTTTTTATCTCTCTGCTCAACTAACGTAGAACGTGAGTCTGGGTCCAGGTGAGCCTGATTGGAACCCTCAATTCTTACTGCATCACTAAAACCATGTGGAAAGTTTGTTTTCCTTTTCCCTGCCTCTCTGCATTGTGAATGCTGCAACTGCACCTGTGGCTGCAAGGTAAGCTCTTCTTTCTTTTTACCTTCTAATATCTCAGGGTCTGTGCTGTCTACCTCATGACACTACACATCAGAATACAGTATGTACACCACATTGATTGCACTAGAAAACATTGTAGAACTTGTGAAAAATGTAAATACATAACAACTTTTAAATTTTAAGACGTCTGTGTTTTCTATCAGAATCATAACCCTAATTTTTGTGCGCTCTGTTGTAAAGTATGTGTGCTCGCTCGGCGAGGTATGTGCGCGCACATGCGCACAGCTTAGAGGGAACAGTGCAGACCACTGAACCTCTTCTGGCATCGTTCCCTTTATCAGCCAGTCATCCAGATAGGTGAAGACAAAGACTTCCAGGGTCTGGAGGAAGGTGGCAATGACCATCAGGCATTTTGTGAAGACCTTCAGGGCGGATACTAGACCGAAGGGTAGCACTCAATATTGATACTGCCTCCCACTGAGCATGAAGTGGAGATACTGCCGATGAAGGGAGTGAATGGGAATGTGCATATAGGCATCTTTTGAGATCCAGGACGCAAAGCCAGTCTTCCCGTTGGAGGTAAGGCAACAATGTTCCCAGGGAGACTATCTTGAACTTTTCTTTCACCAAGAAGTAATTGAGGTTCCGAAGGTTCAGTATGGGCCGGAAGCTGCCCGTTTTCTTGGTAACCCTAAAATAATGAGTAGAACCCTTTTCCTGCCTGAGATGGTGGAACCAGTTTGATGGCCAGGTTGGCTAGGGGAATGTGAATCTCCTTTTGGAGGAGCTCTCTGTGGTGGGGATCGAGAGGGTACTCCTCTGGGAAGGATGAGGGAGGAAGTTGGTCAAAGTGCAAATGATAGCCATCCTGGAAGATTTTTATTGCCCAGAGTCTGTCACCCTTGACCATCTGCGGGCATATCTTGAACGATGCAAATCCTGTATTCCGTCTCAGTCCCTAGAGTTCACAGGGGCACTTCTCGACACAAGGCAGTCAAAGGCTTTCCTGCCACATGCACGCTGTCTTCAAATAATCCAGCTGGCTTCTCAAGCAGCTATGAAAACTTTGCTAACTGCTCGAGAAATGCTTCAGCTGCTAGGACATATGGCATCCACAGTCCATGTGGTTCCCTATGCTCACCTTCACATGCGGGTAGCCCAGTGGACCCTATCCTCTCAGTTGGACACAGGCCTCGGGACGCCTATCAGACAAAATCAGAAACTCAACACGTCTCATTTCCTCCCTACAGTGGTGGCAGTCACGGGAAAACCTTTTTATAGGCACTCCCTTTCAGCAGCCACTGCATCAAGCCACCTTAACGACAGATGCGTCCAAGTCAGGCTGGGGAGCTCACTTGGACCATCTCTCCACTCGAGGTCTATAGACCCAGCAAGAGGCCTGTCTCCACATAAACCTCCTAGAAGTCAGAGCCATCTTTTATGCTCTTCAGGTGTTCCAATCCCACCTCAGCTACAAGACAATCCTGGTACAAACCGACAATCAAGTAGCCTTGTTCTATGTGAACAAACAGGGTGGGACGGGGTCTCAAACCTTGTGCAACGAAGCTCTACGCCTCTGCTCCTTCGCCATAGTTCTTCGAATCCACCTATTAGCGGTGTATCTTCCAAGCACACAAAATCTCTTGGCAAACAAACTCAGTTGAGTATTGCTGCCACACAAGTGGCTTTTTCATCCAGAGCAGATTGCTCGAATTTTGCGAATCTGGGGAACTCCAGATATAGACCTCTTTGCAAGTCCTCAGAATGCCAAACGTCCCTGGTTCTGTTCCAGAATACCGGCTCAGAACTGCCAGGCAAGGGATGCCTTTCACCTCCATTGGGGTCAGGACTTCCTCTGTGCCTTCCCACCCATTCCCCTCTTCTCTAAAACACTCTTCAAGCTTCAGAGAGATGGGCCATATGATCCTCATAACCCCACGCTGGCCACAGCAACCATGGTATCTTCTGCTTCTACGTCTCTCGAGCCAAACCTCTGGAGTTAGGATGTGCTCCTGATCTTCTTTCCCAGGAAAACGGGATGCTATTACACCCCAGTCCTCGGTCTCTACACCTCAGGGCGAAGTTCCTCAGGCCTTAGACCTACAGGATCTCAACCTTTCTCAACAGATAAAGGACATCCTTCTGGCTTCAAGAAAACCTTCCACAAGGCGAGCCGCTGCCTGCCTGCCTTCCTATATATATACATTGTGATGATGAGAGATGTGCTGAGCCGATGGAAACAGAAGAAAACAGTGAATATGCCTTTAAGGTGAGACAGGCAAGGTATTCAAGGGTTCAGACTGCAGGCAAAGGAAAGAAGCAGGTAGTTGCTGAAGCCAAGCCACACCCAAGCTCTAATGTAAGTGCAGGCTTGGAGGGTAATGACAATCATCTGTGCAGAGACAGGGGAGTGTTAGTTAGGAAACAGCTTTATAAGCCCTGTTCAGAGGAGAGGAAAAGAGGAGAAGTGGGAAGTTTGACTTCAAGTTGGAGTACGGCTCCAGCAAGAAAGGAAGCAGCAAAAGAGGAAGCAGTCCTTGTAAGAGAGGTACTCTTAATTCAGAAACCAGCTGATGGGTGGCTGGGAGAGTTGCTGACGAGGAACAGATTGCAGTGCAGAGTGTTCGTGAACCAGCTCAGAGAATTCAAGCTGCCAGAAGGTGGGTGAATACGGTTACAACTGGAAGTGACCAGAACCCAGGCGAGGGCAGAGAACCAGAGCTGAACACGATTGAAGCATTGAGGCAATTGATCCAGGGAAAGAAGCCCCACTCTCAAGGTACAAATATTCCATATCAGGGAGAGCAGCTGTGGAAGGAAATTCAGAAGTTCCTACAGAACAGTAAGCTTGAAGGAGTTAAGGAAAACCCAGAGACAGACAAGCATTTCGTAGCACAAGAAGAAATGCAAATTGACTCTTTTGGGCAGGATTCTGTTACTGAGGAGTCTCCTATGGACTGTTCTTTGTTTAAGAAGGAAGTTTGAAAGTTGGTGATAAAAAGTGTTAAGAGAAGAAGCTTTTGAGAAGCAGGGTTTTACCTAGCCATGTGAATGCCAAGAACTTCTAAGGCAAAGAGACCTTGCTTAACCTAGAGTTTGATAACCAAAGCAGCACATGATAAATGAAGAAATTTAGCTGTGCTGGACAAACAAAGGAAGCCGTGATTTACTTGCGGAAGTGTTTTTGCTGAAAACAGCTGCACATGTTTAAAGGTTCTTTCAGTTTCTTCAGTTCCAGTTGCATATGTTTCCTGTTATTATTTACTTGGAGAATAATCCTTATGTCTGCGTTGAACCTTAGTGCTTATGGGAACCTAAATAAAAATTCTTGTTTTGCCTTAAAAACCAACGGTCTCACACTACTTTGTCTTTGAGTAAAAGAATCAACTACAAGTCCCCGAATTCCCTGCTGGAGACAAGGATAGTAACTCTTTATTTAAGGACAAACATTGGCAGCCCTATGCCTGTAAGCCTTTGGCCCAGGCGAGGGTCACGACAACATACACACCGTGTTTTCCCAAGTATCAAACACGGAGCAATGATATGGATTGTACAACAGGTACTTGATTCACTTACATTATAACCTTTGGAACTTATTTACATTAAACTGTTGGGTTTACAATAAACGTACGAACAAATACTTGATTCCATTGTATAAAACTATTTACATTGAGCTGTTGGGTATAAGTGGAAAAGGTTCTGCATTTGGTGTTCAAAAAAGAAACTCAATCCTTTTTCAGTACCAGTGGAAGCATTGCTGGAATATCTCCTCCACTTGTCATAATTTGGTCTCAAGACCAATTCAGTAAGAGTCCATCTGAGTGCCATTGCAGCTTTCCACAAGCCCTTAGATGGACAACCAGTTTCCTCTCAACCACTTGTATCAAGATTTATGAGAGGACTCCTCTTAACAAAACCTCCCATCAAGCCACCTCCAGTGGCATGGGACTTAAATCTTGTCCTTGGGCAGCTCATGAAACTGCCCTTCGAACCCTTAGCCACTACATCCCTGAAATTTCTTTCTTGAAAGGTGATCTTCCTAATTGCCCTCACTTCTGCGAGACGCCTCAGTGAGTTACAGGCTTTAGTGGCTGATCCTCCTTATACAAGGTTCTACCATGATAAAGTAGTTCTTAGGACTCATCCTCACATTATGCCAAAGGTAGTTTCACCTTTTCATTTAAACCAATCGGTTTACCTTGTATTCTTTCCTAGGCCTTACGCCTCAAATGCAGAAAGGAATTTACATACTCTAGATTGTAAAAGAGCCTTAGTCTTTTACCTTCAGAGAACTAAGCAATATAGAAAATCTTCCCAGCTTTTTGTTGCTTTTGACCCATGTCATCTTGGACTGAGAGTTTCCAAGAGAGCTTTGTCTAAATGGATTGCAGATTGCATATCCTTTGCATACAAGAGTAAGGGACTTTCTCTCGAAGGTCATGTCACAGCTCAGAATGTGAGAGCAATGGCAGCCTCCATGGCTAACCTTCGCTCAGTGTCCATTGACAATATTTGCAGAGCAGCAACTTGGGCTTCGGTACATACCTTTGCAGCCCACTACTGCTTAGAGAAGGACTCCCGTCGGGATGCCTCATTTGGTCAAGCTGTTCTCCAGCATCTCTTTCACTCTTAGGACAACTTCTAACCCCCATCCCGGGTTTCGATGCCAGAGATCCATGGGAGGAAGCATGACCCATCTCAACCTGGGTTTTGCAGTTTTTTCTGGGGTCATCTCCCTGGCATCTCTCAGCTGGGGAGTCCCCATGTGTGAAGACTACATTCCTGCTTGTTCCTGGAGATAGCGTAGTTACTTACCTGTAACAGGTGATCTCCGGGAACAGCAGGAATTTAGTCTTCCCAACCCACCCACCTCCCCTAGGAGTTGTCTGTCTGTCTGTCTCTCTCTCTCTCCTGCTCTCCTTTGTCTCAGCTATAAACTCAACTGAAGAGGGAGAGTTGGGAAGGCAGCGACGCAGGCACAGTGGGATACTCCCAAAAGCTTTCCTATTGGACGCTGGGAGGCGTTCCCGCGCAGGCTCCGTCGGTACCAACGATACCCATGTGTGAAGACTAAATTCCTGCTGTTCCCGGAGATCACCTGTTTCAGGTGAGTAGCTATGCTGTATCTCATCTGTAGTTTGACTCTTTTATCGTGCTGCCTATTAAGGTATATCATTGGTATTTTGCTGACAACACATCATATTTCTGTTGTTTGAATGTTCTACTATGCTGTTTGAAGGTGTGCATTACTGACCATGTATTGTACTTTTTTAGTGCCGTCGAGTCAGTGCTGACTCCTGGCGACCCAGCTGCCTCTGGGTTTTCTTGGCAATGTATCACCGGAAGTAGATTGCCAGGCCTTTTCTTCTGAGGCAATGGAGGGTAAAGTGACTTGCCCAAGATCACAAGGAGTGCCTGTGGGAATCAAACCCTTGATCTTCTGGGTACTAGGCAGTTTCTCTAACCACTAGGTTACTCTACTCTGTATTGCACTATTGCAACCTATTTCTTATCTCCAGGTTTATTTCACTTTTCTAATTGTCTTCTGTGCTGACATGGGGGGGCTTATTTTACTATTGTTTATGCTGCAACTACAATGTAAGCTGTTTGTCATGGGAGATCTGTTGTACACTGCCTTGGGTGAACTCTTCATAAAAGCGCTTAATAAATCCTAATAAATATGGTCTGCTGCATTTTACACAATCTGAAGGCCTCAAATGTGTTTCCTTGGGAGGTCAATCAACAAGACACTTCAATAATCGGATATATGTAGAATTAATCTGTACAGAGTTTTTTTTACCAAGTCCTCCTCATCCACAAATTTGGTGTCCATTGGACCATCAACTGTTAATCAAATCTCAAGGTTGTAACTTGGTCTTTTCACAGGAAGAATAGCACCTTCTAGCAGCAAAGAGATCTCATTTCCATGGGAGTCCTGCTACATATTGTGATCATGAAATATACTGAAGACATTTTCTTTTTATTGCCTGGAGCACCTGCTTGAATGGTCCATTCTGCCCATGAAGTCTAATCTTGGTGTTAGGAAGGATGAAGATGTAGGAGAATGTAGTCAACTGAGAAGCAATGGCATACTGTGGGTCTCCAAGGGCCTGGTGGCCAGTGTTAACTCTGCTGCTGCCTCTCCCCTACCTCCCCCCCCCCCCCCTATTTGCACACATACTCCTTTGTGGTGCTCTGCCCTTTCTTACCCTCAAGTGATCCAATACCTGCTGACAGCAGAACATGCAGCTGATGGTGCTGTGAGCTTAGTGCTTTGTAATCTGCTCTACCATATCGTCCTGCTAGGCCAGTCCTGCTGCTAGGTGTTCTCCTACCAGCAGAGGTGGAGACAGAGAAAAAGCCAGAGGTTTCCTATGACCTCATCCTGCACTATATATGGAGCAGTAAGGGACATTCAACACCAGTATTTGTCTCCAGCAGCGTGTAGACACATCTTTGAAAACTTTGAAAAAAAGATGATTTGGCTCATGAGTAACAACTCCTAGGGGTGACTTCCTCACTTGAGCTCAACATGGGAGGCATCAGTTGTGTTACCCTTTACAATTAGTAACATAGTAACATAGTAAATGACGGCAGATAAAGACCAGTATGGTCCATCTAGTCTGCCCAGTACAATGTCAAGAGTAGGTACACCTGCCGCTCTGTGCAGGCCCCCCTTCCCCATGTCTTTGTTTAGGGATGATCCACCCCTATTTGTTAAGGAATTAGATGGTTCAGATTATTTTGATATTTTCTTGTTGCTGTAAAGGGATCCGGGGTCACCTGGTAGCGGGGCTAATACCACACGGGCACCTTTTCCTTCGGTATCTTTCTTGGACTTGTGCACGTATAACACTAATGCACCGTCCTGCATGCTAACATCAATCTTCCTAATGCCCCCCTCCGCTGACTTGCGACTTGCAGAGGCTACCAACTCGCCTATCCTGAATGCTCCGAAGAACGCCCATGAAAAGGCACATCTGAACAGCCGGGTCTCAAATACGTCAAAACATATCTGGCCTATGGCCGTTATGAGCTTCGTTAATATTTGGTGCGTGATTGGACGTCGCCAATCTTCCCTGCGGCCCTGCTCAGACGACCAGCCCTTCATTACCTTTGTGATAGCGAAGTCTGCTCTCAGGCTCTTCTTCCCCATTGCTCTAGCGAAAAATGTGATTGCCGCCAGTTGTGTCTGCACTGTCTATTTTCTCACGCCGCTGCCTTTACAGTGTAGGATCCATTGCAGAATCTAGTTCGTCGTGAGACTGTCTGCGTCCTCAATCCCGCTATATCTGCAGAAAACTTGAAATCTGTCCCACGCAGCCAGGTATTTTTTTGCCTCGTCCGCTCAGCTAGTGAACTCAGCAGGAGTTCCCAAACCTCGGTGGACCAAACTCCCATACTTGCTCTGGGATGGACGTCTTGACTGTGTTGGCCTCGGGGGTGAGTGCCCGAAAAAGCGGGATCTTGCAACGAGAAAGAGCATCAGCAAGGTTATTATGCTGACCTGGGATATGCTCCCTTAATAGTCACATTATGTGTAAGACATAACATCACTATCTTTCTCAGCAATGCCACCACCCCTGGCGTTTTGGCATGCATTCCGTTCACGACGTGCACCACTGCCAAGTTATCAGTGTGGAAGGTGATTGCCTTGTTATCGAGCTGCGGGGCCCAAACTTACAAGGCCACCATAATGGGAAAGAGCTCCAGAAAAGTGATGTCCTTTGTAACTCCTTCGGAGTGCCACTCACATGGCCATTTCTTGGAACACCACGCCCCCCTGAAATAAATTCCGAAACCGGTCGCCCCCGCGGTATCTGTGAATAATTCCAGGTCCTTGTTCGAGACCGGATGCTCCTGCCAGAACACAAGCCCGTTAAATGACTGCAGGAATTGCTCCCACATATACAGAGCCAGACGTATGTCTCTGCTGACTCTGATTTTATGGTGTTTCTTTTTGACCCCTTTTGTTGCCAGCGCCATGCGACGGCAGAAGACTCGTCCCATCGGCATGACTCTACATGCAAAGCACAGCAAACTCAGCAACGATTGGAATTGCTCCAATGTGGCTTTTCGTCGCCCTCCTAGGTTTTCCAGAGGAGGTCCAAATCCTGGTTATCTGGACTTCTTTTCAAAGGAAAGCTTGTGTTTGGGGAGGACTTGGAAAAGCTGGTCAAGGACCAGGGAGCATTCAAACCACATAGATGTCTGAAGGATCGATCTAAAGGGCCTGGGAAGCGAGGCCTCTCCTCTGCATTATGTTCTCATCACTCCTGCCACTAGGCATCATGGGGGGGTTCAGGGACTCCTGGAGGTATTGCCCGGGGAGGTTGTTCTTTCTTCCCTCTGGCTCCTATTCCCAGATTCAACCTTTTCAAGGGACTCGCGGGGTTCTCCAATTAAGTTGCAGTGATGGGTTGGGGGCCCATTCTGAGGTACCTCCTATTGGCGACTGGCTCCATCATTAATTCCAGGAATGGACCCATGTGACCTGTGATTCAGTGGGTGCTCAACGACATGCATTTTGACTGCGTGCTGGAATGCCAGGATCTCATCCCAGATGTCTTCCTTGATACCTCCATACGGGTCTGCAACCAGGAAGGCCACAATTCAGACTTCTCTGGAGAGGCTCTTCAACTTCCAGGTTGTAGTGCCGGTGCTGCCTGCCGAAAGGGGCAAGGACCAATGTTCTATTTACTTTGTGGTGCCAAAGGAGGATGGATCTTTCCGGCCAATTTTTGGATCTTGAAGGCGTCTGTGTTCACCTAAAGACCTTTCACTTCCTCATGGAGACACTGAGGTTGCCATATGAGCAATCCAACAAGGAGAGTTTCTTACATCACTCGACTTGGCTGAAACAAAGTTCCACATTCCCGTTCGTGAGGATCAGTAGCACTTCCGTTTTCAGCTCGCACTTTGCTTGCAGCTCTGCCCTTTGGTCTCTCCACTGCTCTGAGAATGTTCACAAAGGTTATGGTTATAGTTGTGGCTGCCACTGCTCTGCAGCACAAAGGAATTTGTGTGCATACTTACCTGGACGGCTGGCTTATTTGGGCCAAGTCACATTTGGAAGCTCTTTGGGTGTCAGCCTGAGTGCTGCAATTTCTGAAGAGACTGGGCTGGGTGATCAACTACAACAAGAGCTACGTGGAACTACCTTGTCATTAGAGTACCTGGTGGCACAGTTCAACACCATCTCAGGAAAGATATTCTGCCCAAGAAGAGGGTGGAGAAGCAGCAGATTCCCAAGGCTTGGAATTATCTCCAATTTGTAGGTTCAATGGCTGTGATGATAGAGATGGTTCCTCTGGGCACGAGTGCAATATGTTTGCTGCAAAGATCCTTGCATTTATTTATTTTTTTATTTATAAGATTTGATACTGTACACTGCTAATGGCATTTGCATTGTGGTGATTTACAATATCCATTAGTTTAGAAACTTGCACAAATTTCGTCAAAAACAAAATGCAGGTAAAATGAACTTGGAACAAAAGGAGGGAGCAAAATGGAGTAGCACAATAATTTCAGAAATTAAACATAGATTGGGAGGCAGCAGCTTTTCACTGTCTGCTTGCCTCTGGTGATGGTAGAGCAGAGATCTTTCACCTGCAAACCTGGACGGAACATAGCTCCTCCCTCCTGCAATGACCAAGGATAAAGCCAGAAAGCACTGCAGGACATGGGCCAGGGGTGCATGCCTAAAGGTGCATGACCTAAATACCTGAGGAGCATTGGAAAATCTATTTTCCTCCTCCACTGCTTATAAATGGGCAAGAGGAAAGCAAAGACTAAGGGACCTTTGGAAGTGCAGGTGATTAAAGGCCCAAAGGACCATGTTGTAAGTACTGCTTGTTCTGGAACATCTATTTTTCAAGCTGTGGTCGAGGCAGCTTTACTAGACGCTTCTCTAAGTTTGAGGGTTTGTACCCGCCCCCCCCCCCCCCACCTAGTGCTATTGATTTATTTTTTTTATTTTTTTAACATTATCAGGTGGCTCCTCTTGGGGGGGGGGGGGGCAGGCAGGAGCTTTCCTTTTGCCTCCACCTCTCTTACTGGTGTGGCCCTAACAGGAGTGGACTCTTTCTCTGGAACAGTCCCTGTGTCCTTACTTTCAAACACCACAGCGTTAGCTTTGTCTGGCTTTGCTTCGAGTGATATTTCTTTGAAAGATGTCCCAGTCATGATCCACTGGGTGGAGGGGGTTCTTACAGCACTCTCACTCAGCTATGCAAATTTTGCACATATTATCGCTCTTGTTCTGTGGGGCCAGGGGCAATTCCTCACTGCTATTGGCGTGAGAGTCCGGAAGCAAGAGGATGTTTCTAGGAATACTCAAGCTGTGAGCTCTTCTTTTATTAGAGAGAGTTTATTGCTCCACAGTAGGATAGAAAATTTGGAGAATATGGCCACAGCAAAGAACCTGGGGGTTTTAAATTTTCCAGTGGTATGGCCCCTCTCTCCACTTGAGTTGTTTAAGAAATAAGTGAAAGATATATTCTGCTATATATTTCGTTTTGACAATTCTTATATTCTCTATATATTATATACTTCAAAGCATGGCTTTTGAAGTCTCTGAGAGAGGTGCCGATGAACTGGCTAATGTAGATGACTTGGATTTAACACAATTTTTAGAGATCTCATTTGAGAAGGTGTCCAGAAGAGCAACTTTGTTGGTTACTTTTTCTACAGAGAGAGAGAGAAGGGTACCATTATGAAGTTATATTTTGCTAATAAGGACGCTTTTTGTGGGCAGCCTTTGATATCGATTCACAATGTTGCAAAGGTGACCCAGCTCAGATGGACATCTTTTTTGCGATTAAAACCAAAGGTCCTCGGGGTGGTATGTTTTACATGAAATTTCTTTGTAAATGATATGTTACTTATTCTGGTAATGAGCATATTTTTATGGATGTCTCACAGCTAGAAAACCTTTTGCTTGGCAAGAGCCCATCTTAATTGTGTAAAGTTACTTATGATCGCTAGGTGGGATGTTAATCAGGGTGAGTGATTTTGATTTGCTTTGCTGAAACTGCTTTCCCTTAATGTAGACATTTTGAGGGTTTTTCTTCTTGTATCTGCACTTTTTCTTTGTATTTAAGTGGTGAAAAATTCTCTATTCCTATGCTTACTTGATGTAATCATAAATATTTCAAATAAAAAAAAAGACATAGATTGCATTAAACAGTAGGGAAGGGTAAGACTGAGCAATGCAAAAGGAAAGATAATCACTAGAAAGCTTGTGAGAAGAAACAAGTTTTTAAACTGGACTTGAATTTTTTATGAGATGATTCAGAGCAAAGCTCAGTGGGAAGAAAATTCCAAAGGTGAGGGGCCTTAATACTGCAGGCAATGATTCTGTAAGTTTCTAAACATAATACACACCTGGTTGGAATGACTAAGTAATTCATGCTGGCAGATCCCAGGTCTCATGTGCGATAATTAATTGGATATTTATTTATTTATTTATTTACAATTCTTATATACTGCACTATTTATGATCAGCGCGGTTTACATAGAACAACAACATCCGACACTATACAAATGTCTGGTCATTACATTGAACAGGGAATGAAACTTGGAGAGAGGGGGCAACTATATACATAGGAAGTTAATAGGGGAGGAACACTGATATTGAGGCCTTGAATAAGTAGAGCAAGTGGAGAATTAAAGAATGAAGAGAATTAGAGCGAAGATAGATCCCTGGGGGATGCCAAACGATTAAGGGAATGAGGGAGAATGGCCATCAACTGAATCTTGAAAAGTACTGTTTAACAGATATGAGTGGAACTGGTTTAGAGCGATAGAGGTTATGCCTGAAGACTTCAAACAGTCGGGGAGAAGGGAATGATCTATAAAATTAGAGACAAAACTAAGATCAAGCTGAATAATCATTACATCCCTAAGATAGTCTAGGTGGGTGACAAGTTTTTAATAGTTCTACAAGGGCAGTCTCAGTGGAGTGTTGTGGGTGGAATCTGGATTGTCTGCGGTGAAACGAGTTGTTGGATTCCCAGAAGCGAGAAACTAGCTTTCCATGTATTTCTTTCACCTCTTTCCTAGTCCATTCCCCACTCTTACCCTCTCCCTAGTTCTACTATTCCCCTATATTTTACTCCTTCCCAAGCCTTTTATTCCCTTCTTTTGGTGCACAAACTCCCATTTGCACCCTCTGTACTTATTCCCTCCCCAGCCATCATCTGCTTTCCCCTGTCTCAAATATCCTCACCACCTGGTTCTTTAATATATTTTTATTATATATTTAGCTTTCACCTTTCCAATAATAGCTCAAGGGGAACTACACTGGAGTACACTTGGTATGTCCCTGTCCGCAGAAGGATCTCAATCTGTTTGTATCTGAGGCAATGGAGGGTAAAGTGACTTACTCAAGGCCCTCCTGATACACCTCTTTGATAACCTGCTCAAGATGATAGACAACATCAAAAGAGGGGTCATCATCACATCAGCTTTTGACACCGTCAACCACAAAACCATGCTATCAAGACTACAAAGTATTGGGTTACACGGCACCACCTTGAAATGGTTTACCTCCTACCTCACTAACAGACAACTACAAGTTAAATGCTGTCCTGTAACTTCCAGACCATTCTCAGCCAAACAAGGCTTACCACAAGGTTCCGCCCTCTCTGCACTGCTATTTAACATTTACATACATCCCATCTGTGCCATCATCAGAAAACACAATATCCAATACTCGGTCTATGCTGATCACATAATGACATACACCCTGATCAACCTTGACAACCCAGACTACTCAAAAATAGTGGACTGCCTACAACAAATTTCAAGCTGGTTCCTACAAAACAACTTGACCATAAATTACAAGACAAAAGCTCTACTTATAACCAGAAACTCCGCTTTCATCTCCCTACCCACCATCGAACTCAACAACATCACAATATCCATAAAACCGGAAGTAAAATACTTCGGAGTCACCCTTGACAGAGAGCTAAACCTCCAATCTTACATCAGCAAAACCACCAGGATGAGAACCATCAGGCGCCTCAAGTCAATTCTCTCCCAAGACCACTTCCGGACTGTTTGTCAAGCCATCATCACGCTTATATTGGACTACTGTAATCGCATTTACCTGGGGCTCCCAAAACAAACACTCCGGCCCTTGCAGTTAGCGCAGAACACTGCAGCTCGCATAATTACGGACTCTGCAAGGCAGGATCACATCATCCCCATTATGAACCTCCTACATTGGCTTCCTATCAACTCTCACATCCAATATAAAACCATATTGAATATTTTCAAAGTCAAACAGGGACTTTCAGCCAACAGTCTACAGTCCATCTTCACTTTCGACCAAAACAGCAGACCCAAGAGGAGAGTCACCGCTGACAACATCACAACCCCTAAAGACTTCACCAAAATGAGGCAAACCACATCAAGGAGAACAACATCCCTGGAACTCCCTACCTGCCAGCTTAAGATCAACTGTCGACATGAAGGACTTTAGAAAATTACTCAAAACCACACTCTACACAGAGCACTATGGCGACATCACGTAACCTGTCCAGAGACTACAGCCACCTGCTCCTGAATTCCCCTCCCCCGCCCCAAGTGCCCCCTCCTCCTCCCACCTACCCCAGTCTACCCCCTCCTTCACTATATAGAGCACTTAGTAAATAGCTCATGCTGTATATATTGCATCTATTAATTAAGCTATACATGTATACACCCACACAAACACTACTATCCAACCACTGCATGCCGGACACCCGCCCCTTACAACTTGAATCATTTGAAGTGAAAACCGCCTTGATTTTAGGATAAGGCAGGATACAAATCCATTTAAATAAATAAAATAAAATAAGGGATTGTGGTGTGTCTGGCTCACAGACTGCTGCTCTACCCACTTAGGCTTCTCCATGCCTGCCTTGTTGGTCATCCTCTCCCTGCCTTCAGTCCTTTTATTCTATCTTTTTCCCCCCACTTACAGCTGTCTGCGGGACCCAGTGTTAAAGCTTTAGTGCAGGATTTTCCTGTGTATGTTTAACACAGAGGTTTTGCTCACACATGCTGTAAGCAAGCAGCATGCAAATGAGCCGAGCCATGCACAAAAGCTTGTATTAAACAAGGAGAGCAAGCCAGACACATGCACATAGAGGTCTGTATTAGTGGTCTGGTATCGTTTGGGGAAAAAAAAAGTGGTCATTTGAGGTGAAGTCTGACACTTACCTCAGATGACCAAGATTAGACCCCCTGATCGTGTGTTTCCATCCCAACCCCGACACCACCTAAATATCAGTGGTAGACTTGTGGCCCCTACCGCACTCCTCCTCCCCCCCCCCCTTGAACCACTTGCAAAGGAAAATTCCCTGGTGGGCCCCTAGTCCTTCCTTCCCTCTGTACCTAAGTGCTTGCAGGATCTCCTCTTACGAATGTGGGAAGCTCCTTTAACGGTACCCCCACCTTCTAGGGCAGCTGATCTTCTATATCAGGTGCCCCCCTCTCCAGGTTTTCAAAGGACTCAACTTCCTCATCATTCCATTGTTGTAGAATCAGCAATGAGGCGGGTTAAGAGTACTAAAAAGCACTCTTCTTATCCGCCAGGTCGTGAGTCTAAGACTTTAGATGCCTTTGGACGCCAAACCTTCCAGGCATCCATGCTTTCAGCAAGAATTCTCTCATATATTTTCTATATGGGTTTATCTCTTTGTCATCCATATGTGGGGACTGATTCCTCTGTCCCCGGAGAACCCCTGTTACTGGTGAGTAACTGCTTTCATGTTGATGCTACCCAGGGATAAACCGTGGCTTTCCCAAGTATAATGGTTTATGGATTTTTCTTTCTGAAATATCTAATCCCATTTTGCCTTAACCACAATCTCAAGCAACAAAGTTCACATCTTGATTGTTGAGTGAAAACTACTTTCATTAAGTTTCATGAATTGTCCCCTACTCTTAGTACAATTTGAAAAAATAAACACCTGTTCCGTTTATACCCATTCCCCACCCTAATTATGATTTCATAGTCTTCTGTTGTCTGTCAAAATTTATGTAAATGTAAATAGTTTTCCCCAGTTACCTCCATGTTAAAATTCCTGTTATATGTAAACGAAAGTCATATTCAAATGACCAAGTGTTATATTGTTTTAATGTAAACCGCACTGATGACAAAGAGCGCGGTATATAAGAAATGTTAAATAAATAAATAAGAGGTCACAAAGAAATTACTGTTTTTGGCTCCTTTTCTTCAAGAGCCCAAAACTGCAGACTATTCCTCACTGGTTAGTCATGCTCAAAATATCTCTAGGTTCCTTACTCGTGTTTCCCTAGACTCCTTTGAGTCTGTTAGCAGAACTTCTGCTATAGCTATAGGGGCACGACGTAAAGCCTGGCTCCAGGTTTCAGGCTTGGACAAATGGGCACAAGAAAGACTGGGAAATACTCCTTGCACTGGAGAAAATCTCTTTAACAAGGAGTCTTTATTCCAAGTTGCTCAGTTAGCCACTGACATTCCTGTTTCCAGAGGCTGTTCTACGCCTTCCTCTTTCCCAGTTGGTAGGAAATGTCCTACTAAACTTTCTTCCCCTAGGGGGAAAACGTTTTATCCATCTTCTGCCCATCATTCAGATGTTCCCAAACAGGGGAAACATCGCCCTGGTCTGAAGAAACCACAACCTCAACAGGGTCAGCAAACCTAGCAGTCGCAGGGTTTCAAATAGATCATCATTACCTCTTTTGGTTGGTGGTTATAGTGACAGTCTGCTTCTTTTCACTCGAAGTATCTGCACTAATTTTATGCTAACCTTTTCTAGATATCTCTTCACGAGACATCTCTTCCTCTTTGGGGATAAGAGAAGTGACAACTATCAATTAGACAGTTTTCTCCCTGTACTGGCATGTATCATCTTACTTTTCAGAGACTTCCTGCATAGTCAGTCTCTTTCAACTCTGTCTTACCTCCCTCTTACTACAACATTCGGTTTGTAAGAGTGGCTCTTTTACACTGGTAAGCCCCTATGATCCTCTACCTATTCCACAGGGGGCATTCTCCCTTCCAGAGTTGTCTCCCCCTTTATCACCTTAGGGCAGCTCATCAGACAATAGGAAGTCCTACTATGTCTGTTTCTTTTGCCCATTCTAAAAAAGGGAGGGAAAGGAAATTTTCTTCCGCTGCCCTGGTAGTTGCTGTAGATTCAGCAATTCCTAGTGGTTAAGCCTCTGGTTCTGTTCACCACACAACCAGGGTTTCCCCTCCACTAGCAATCCTTCTAGCCTCAGTGTTAAACCCAAACAGGGTATTAACCTTGTTTGGAAACCCTATTATCATAGACCGGTTGGTTAACTTCTATTCTCTGCCCCTTGTCCTTGGCAGAATAGTTAAGTTGCCCACTGGCTTTAAACAGTCAGTTTTTTCTTCTAACCAACCTGCAATATGCTCTCTGCAACTCTACAGAGTAGCTTTGCACTATGGGCCCTTGCTAAAGAGCATTAATATTCTGCCTAGCAGATAACCCCAGATGGTTAGGAGGTGTTCCCTACCCTTACCATCTCCTCTAAAATCGCTTTTGAGGCATAAGACACAGGTCTTTCATCACGTGAAAGCCTAAAGAAGGGCTAATTCCCTGGCTTGGCCCATATCTCCTTTGGCCTTCTCGCCAGAGGTAATTTTCTTTCAGTGGCAGCTCAAGGACGCCTGATACCCATCTTGCCCTTATAGGCGGGTCACTATGGTATCTTACTCCAGTGGCGTCCTCTATCCATTCACCATACTGCAGTTCTGGAGAGATCTATACTTGCTGCCTGCAGACTGAAGTTACACTCTGCATTTTTCACGCAGGCCATCCTGGTTATTCAAGAGCTCGAATTCTGAAAGGAATCTAGACTCCTTTCTCTCAGGGAGACCATTCCTCTGACTCTGTCAGTAATAACCAGGGAAAGAAGATTCTCTATGCATCTATTCAAGCAGGTATCACCCTTCTTGCTATTAGATGAATCTTTCTCTCCCCCCATATTCCTAGGGGGATCTAGTTATATAGGCATCTCTCCATCCACATACCTGGAGACATGTGTCTATATGCCTACATATTTATATATATATTCTCTGCCCATGTATATCTCTCTATATACATATGCATATATACCCTATATGTGTATATATTTATGAATATATATATATCTACATATCCTCTGCCCATGTATATCTCTCTATATACATATGCATATATACCCTATATGTGTATATATTTATGAATATATATATATCTACATATCCTCTGCCCATGTATATCTCTCTATATACATATGCATATATACCCTATATGTGTATATATTTATGAATATATATATATCTCTACATATATGTATATACCGTATTTTTCGGACGATAAGGCGCACTTAAAATCCTTAAATTTTCTCACAAATCGCCAGTGCGCCTTAAAATGCGGTGCGCCTAATGTATGGCTGTGTTTTCTGACCTATAACTGATTTATGTGGTACACGGCGCTCAAAAATCTGTCAAAATGTTTTAGCACGGCCTTGGTAAGCTACGAAGCTGCACTGCTTGGATTGCGCATTACAGCCATCGTAGTCAGGAGGTGTGTGCATTCATTCATTCATTTTCTATACCCGCTGCCCCAAAAATGGCTCCTGTTAAGAGACATGCTTACGAAGCGGAATTCAAACTCAACGCTATCAGTCACGCAGTACAACATGGAAATAGAGCAGCTGCGAGAGAATTCAACATTAATGAATCAATGGTACGGAAGTGGAGGAAGCAAGAAGACACCCTGCGCCAGGTAAAGAAGACCAAACTGAGTTTCCGAGGAAACAAAGTAAGATGGCCACAGTTGGAGGACAAAATTGAACAGTGGGTTATTGAACAGAGAACCGCAGGTAGAAGCGTCTCTACTGTCTCTATTCGACTCAAAGCAACAGCGATAGCACGCGACATGGAGATCAACGACTTTCGAGGAGGTCCCTCTTGGTGCTTCCGTTTTATGAAAAGGCGTAATCTCTCTATCCGCACAAGAACTACTATCTCGCAGCAACTGCCAAAGGATTACGAAGAAAAGCTGGCCATTTTCCGCACCTACTGCAAGAACAAGATCAATGAAAAGAAGATCCGGCCAGAACACATCACCAACATGGACGAGGTCCCACTCACCTTTGATATCCCCTTAAACCGTACTGTCGAGAAAACGGACCAGTACGGTATCTATACGCACTACAGGAAACGAGAAGTCATCCTTCACTGTAGTTCTCGGTTGCCAGGCTAATGGCAAGAAACTACCACCCATGGTAATTTTCAAGAGGAAGACTTTGCCAAAAGAAAAGTTTCCGGTTGGCGTCATCATCAAGGCTAACCCGAAGGGCTGGATGGACGAGGAGAAGATGAGTGAGTGGCTGAGAGAGGTTTACGTCAAGAGACCGGATGGCTTTTTCCACAAATCTCTGTCCCTATTGATCTGTGACTCCATGCGTGCCCATTTGACCGATACTGTCAAAACCCAAGTGAAGAAAACTAATTCGTAGCTTGCCATCATTCCGGGTGGATTAACCAAAGAACTCCAGCCGCTAGATATTAGTCCCAAATGAAAACCTCAAAAAAAAAAAAAGATCCAAGATGGGGTTTTTCACTTGACACAGGACCTCCATAGGTCCGAAACATGCATGTCGTGTAAGCAGCTTTCCCCTCACGGAGAATCATGTCTCGCCATCATTGAGATAAGTGATTTTTCACTACCTAATATTTTGGTTTTTGTGATCTTTTTAATACAAAAAAAGGGACTTCCCGGAGCGGAGAGAAAAGGCTTCCCCCCTTCTCTCTCTTGCCGGGGATGCCCGACCAAAAAAATACAAACAATATATATAAGATATTTAAGGTTTTGTATTTCACGTATAATATGGATTAAGTAGACGCTGTAATTATATGCATAGAACTCAACGTTCTATAATCATTGACTTTTTGCATTCAAAGTACCTGGTATGGTCATTGATTTTTTTGAGGTTTTCATTTGGGACTTTATATATTCATAACCTCTTTCATCATGGCAACTGATACCTTTGCATTCACGGAGGAGTACTTAAACAAGTTATGCCAGCGACCCTCGTTGTTTGATACGGCTTCTGCAAGCTCTGATCAACAATCTCCATCAATTACTAAATTGAAGGCTCTTCGGAAGCATGCTATTCGCGCTCAGTTACATGGGGCAGCCATGCTTCAATATTTGAAAACTCGTAGTATCCCCCGTGGCCTCCGCATGCCACGGGCACCTAAATTATTTTTGTCTGATGAGGAATTTGTTTCTAAGTGGAATCGCATTTTGAATAAATGCAGTTTTGACTTGATTGCTCATATCATTGATCGAACAGTGGCTGAAGAGGCTGCCATTTCTGTAGAAGTGGAGGAATTGAAATCTTCTTTAAAGGAATCTTTAACAGAGGTGGTTTTCAAGACAAAATTGGAAGACATGGACCGTCAACTTCAGGTTTTTTTTGACTATCTCAAGGCCTTTAAGGCTGGCAAGTTTCAACGGGATAAAACTGATTATGACTCTGAAAGGGTCTATTTTTGGATGTATGAAAGATCTGACACTGAGATTTCTGAAGTATCGGGGGATAAGCATGTCACTTTTGATTGTTCTTCGGAGGACACTGATTCAAGTGACACCCCACGGGCAGCATCGGGATCTGCACCTCGGGGGTCCACTCGTGGTGGGGAGAATTTTCGGTCAGGCCGACGCAGGGGGGGTCGCCTTCGTCGGCCTTATGGAGACGACCATTGTGAACCCCCAGTCACTCGACAGAGATCACGACGTCAACAGTCGTCAACATTTCAGGAATGGCATTAACTTCCACACAAGTACAAGTGTTGAATCTGGGTCTCTCTTTTGTTCCCACTGTTGACTATGACCCTTTTGAAATGCGTGTAGCGCTGTTTCGTTTTTTCCGTCGATTACGGGTGATTTTTCATTTTTCTGATAAGGGGGAGGCCCCGGATGGCTCAGTTGTGCGACCTACTTCTCATTGGATCCCTCCTGGGTTTGTGGACCCGGCGGTGTTAACCTATCAAGCTTTGGTGTTACGGGATTTGGGGATCTTGGAGAAACTGTTTCATCATCATCATTCTAATATGTCTCGAATTGAACGTGAGGCTCTAAAGCAGCTATCCTCCAACTCTGCTTTAACAATACGGGGAGCGGATAAGGGGGGTGCGGCAGTGGTGCAATCTTCTCATGTTTATCGCGAGGATCTTTTGTCACAGTTGAATGACCGACATCATTATAAACCGCTTTTGGGGGATCCCACCCCCCAGCTGCAGCTCCAAATTCAGGCTTTGGTTCATGAGGCCAAGATTAACGCTTGGATTACTTCTTGAGAGGCTACGTTCTTGCTTCAACGTTACCCTAAGATCCCGGTAATATACACGGTCCCTAAAATACACAAGTCCATGTCTTCCCCCCCCCCAGGACGTCCTATTTTCTCCTGTAGGGGTTCCATTTTAGAGCCATTGTCTCAGTTCACTGACATCTTTTTGAAACAAGAAGCATGTTTAGTCCGTTCTTACTTGAGATACCTCCCACTTCTTGGTTCGGCTAGCTGAGTTTGATGAGCCTTTGGATAATATCATTATGGTCACCCTTGACGTGGTGGCCCTTTACACCAATATCCATCAGGAGGAAGCTCTATCTTTTTTGGGGTCGGCATTTACTAAAGCTCCGGCCAGGATTCCGAAGTCTTTTCTGCTGGATTTACTTCGACTGGTACTTACAAGGAATTATTTTAATTTCCAAGGACAGTATTATCAGCAATGTCAGGGCATTGCAATGGGGGCTACAGTGGCGCCATCCATTGCCACATTGTATTTGGCGGATATGGAAGAGTCTTTTATTTATCCAGCGGAAGATTTTCAGTTCGTTCGTATGTGGCTACGATTTTTGGATGACATTTTCCTGTTATGGTCCTCCACAGAAGTTCGGCTGCATTGCTTTTTGGATTGGCTTAACTCCCTGAAACCGAACATTCATTTTATTGCTCATGTGAACTCTTATCGGATTGAATTTTTGGATGTATCAGTATTGAAACAAGATAATTCTTTGGTTACCACTCTTTTTCGGAAACCTAGCCAACGAAACAGTTTGTTGCGTTATCACAGCCACCACCCGGCTCCACTGCGTCGTGGTTTACCTTTTGGCCAATTCCTTCGGCTTCGCCGTATTTGTTCCTCTACGGAGGACTTTAAAAAGCAAGCCTCTGTTTTAAAGTCACGTTTAGTGGATCGGGGGTACCCCAAAAGGGTGGTTAGGATGGCTTACACTCGGGCTCGTTTTTCCCATAGGGAATGGCTGTTGACCTCAGGCAACCAGGATGTTGGGAGTGTTTCTTTCTCTCAGGCATATGTGGAGGATACTGTTACTGGCATATTACCAATTATGTCCTATTCAGCACAGGTGACTAAGCTTCTGAAGAAACACTGGCAAGTTTTACAGTTACATCCTTGCTTCCAAAAATTTCTGCGGGTAGCCTATACTAGGGGTAAAAACCTGAAAGATTTCTTGGTGCATACATCTGGTTCTCCGGGTCCTTTAGACCCTTCTGGTGTGGGGTTGCGCCAAGGTCATTGGGCTTGCGGTAAATGTAAATACTGTTCCACTACTTTGGAAGGGGTACAGTGGCTTTACCCTGCAACTAATCAATGGTTTGTTTTTAGAGGCTCCTCCTCTTGCCAGACTTCTTTTGTGGTCTATATTCTGATATGCCCTTGTGGTTTATCTTATATAGGCCGGACCATCTGACCCATCCGGGTCCGTTGGGGAGAGCATGCCTCCCGTTTGAGATCACGGACCCTTTCAGCTCCAATTGTGGAACATTGTATCCAGTTTAACCATGTTTTTTCAGATTTGAAGTGGCGTGTCATTGATTTAATTCCATTTTCCCCCAGAGGGGGTCCTCGAGAGAGTTTTTTGCAGAAGCGGGAACAACGATGGATATATCGCCTGCAGTCTGTTTCCCCTCGGGGTTTAAATTTAGAATGTGACTGGTGGAGCCTGGTGTAATTTAACATCTTATCAATTTGTAATCTTCAGACAAGCTTCAACAACACATGTTTTTATTCCACTTTATGGGTCGGTCTGACATTTACCTGTTTCCCTTTAAACTTTCATCAATGGATGTTTGACAGATTCTGTTTTGGACTGACTCCTCCTGTTTCTGTTTTGTTGTCCAATCAGTTGCCGCTGTGGTTATATAAAAGCAGCCGTTGGGTTCGGCGTTTTTTTTGGGCGATTGATCCAAGATGGGGTTTTTCACTTGACACAGGACCTCCATAGGTCCGAAACATGCATGTCGTGTAAGCAGCTTTCCCCTCACGGAGAATCATGTCTCGCCATCATTGAGATAAGTGATTTTTCACTACCTAATATTTTGGTTTTTGTGATCTTTTTAATACAAAAAAAGGGACTTCCCGGAGCGGAGAGAAAAGGCTTCCCCCCTTCTCTCTCTTGCCGGGGATGCCCGACAAAAAAATACAAACAATATATATAAGGTATTTAAGGTTTTGTATTTCACGTATAATATGGATTAAGTAGACGCTGTAATTATATGCATAGAACTCAACGTTCTATAATCAATGACTTTTTGCATTCAAAGTGCTAGATATTAGTGTCAACAGGTCGTTTAAAGTTAAATTGCGAGCTGCGTGGGAGCATTGGATGACAGAAGGCGAACACACATTCACCAAGACAGGGAGGCAACGCCGGGCGAGTTACGCCACTATCTGCCAGTGGATCGTGGATGCCTGGGCGAAGGTATCAGTCTCCAGTGTCATCCGAGCTTTCAGGAAGGCCGGAATTATCACTGAACAGCTAAGTAACAGCAACGAGACTGACTCGGATAATGATGAGAGGGATCCGGGCGTGCTTGATGCCAAAATCGCCCAACTGTTAAACTCAGACACTGAAGATGAAGAATTTGATGGATTTGTGGTAGAGGAATAAACTGAAAAAGTGAGTGTATTGTTTTGTATTTTATTTTACTGAACAATGTTGAGAGTTATTATGAAAGACCATTTTATGGTTATTGTGAAAGAGTTGAATTAAGAGTTGAATAAAATTTGACTTATCAGAGTTTTGTTTCATTTAATGCGCCTTATAACCCGGTGCACTTTATGTATGAAAATAAACCCGTTAGCAGTCGATCATTGATATTGCGCCTTATAACCCGATGCGCCTTATGGTCCGAAAAATACGGTATATATATATATCTGTTGAGATATATCTTTTAGGTAGATATGTATCCACATACTTATCTATCTGTCTGCTTAGGTTCAGATATCCATATATTCCTATATGACCCTGACAGATGGGCACTAACCCTATCAATGCTGTGCCAGCATGCTTAGGGTTCTACACATTCAACCACTCCCTGTGGTAATTAGCAAACTTTTTTCTTACCATAATCTTTCAGGGTTAGGTAACTCTGAAGCTCTCCATGTACCCTTTTTCTTTCCTAATTGACCCCATTTAGGAAAGACATTGCAAATCGTCAGTTAATCTAAAGCTTAATGCTTCTTAAGTCTGTCCTTACTTTCTTATCAGATACAGGGGTCTCCCATACCCTGCCTCTCCTACATGGACTAACTCTATTGCCAGTCCAGATGGGTCAGACTCATTTTCCTTTTGGTCCTAGGATTGTACTGTTCTTGGGCCAAAAGAGCTTAAGCTTTGTCTAATAGTACCTTCTGCGTTTTCCGCTGAAGCCCTACTTCTTTATACTACCCCAGTTTCCCCTGGGGCTATTTCTCACCCTCAAGGGTTCTGACCTCCACTTGTTCTTTCTACAATTATTACCTCTACTTCTCAGTGAGGTACTCCTTGAGGATCTTCTACTGGCTCTTCTAACAGATCCATGTGAATCTCAATAGACTTTGTACAATGCCACCAAGGGAGGTCCATATTAGAATATTGCACTCAATATTTTACTACTAAGGGTCCTCTGTACATGGTCTCCTCTATAGAAGTCCTGCTCTAGTTTAGCTGTTCCACAGCACCTTTCTGTAATTCAACTCTTACCCTCCATCCCCAGGATGCCTGAGGTTCTGAGGAGTAGCATGGCTCATTCTAAGTTTGCAGCATGCTAGGACTCCCTCTGGGCATCTTAGCTTGGGAGTCCCCATATGTGAAGACTCTTTCCTGCTTGTTCCTGGAGATAGCACAGTTACTTACCACAACCCACCCACCTCCCCTAGGAGTTGCATTTCTCTATCTCTATCTTTCCCTTTCTTGCTCTCTCTCTCTCTCTCTCTCTTTGTCTCAGCTTTAAAACTTAACTGAGGAAAGGCAGTTGGGAAAGGCGGGAAGGCAGCACGCAGGCGTGTTGGGATGCTTCCAAAAGTGTTCTGATTGGACGCTGGGAAGCATTCCCGCGCAGACTCCATCGGTACCGACGTACCCATATGTGAAGACTTATTCCTGCTGTTCCCAGAAATCACCTGTTACAGGTAAGTAACTGTGCTTTCTCCCAGGGGGGTGGCGTTTGCGTCTTCTTTTCTGGTCTGTGATCAGTTCCTGGGATCTGTCTGGTGCTTAGGGCCCTCATGGCGGCACCTTCTTGAGCCATTGAAGCATGGGTCTTTAAAGGATTTGATGCTCAAGATGGTTGTCATATTTGCGTTTTGTTCTGCAAGGCAGATTTCAGAGCTGCAGGCTGTGTCTTGCTGAGATCCTTAGCTGTCTTTTTCAAAGGAGGCAGTTTCACTTTGGCCTGTGCCGTCCTTCATGCCTATAGTGCTTTCTCCCTTTCACGTGGTTTGCCTGCCCTTCTTCTCTAAGGAGCAGTGTCGGGAGAAGGATAAAGATGTTCGCCTTGTGGATGTCTGAAGAGTGCTTCTCTGGTACTTGAAGGTTATGAATTCCTTTTGTAAGTCCGACCATCTTTTTGTAATTTTTGCTGATCTTCACAAAGGTGATGCTGTAGCCAAATGGACCTTGGGGTGCTGGGTTAAGGAGGCCATAATCCAGCGCCCCAAGGTTTGAGGAACTGGCTGGTTCTGGAGGGTTTGAGTGTCCATTCTAATTACAAGCATCTTTGTAAGTGGAGCGCGATAGCCCCCGCAGACATTTGTCAGGTGGCAATGTAGTCATCACTTGCAACCCTCTGTCAGGCATTACTGCTTGGATGTCCACGTGTGGGTGGACATGGCCTTTGGCTCAAGGGTTTTGTGAGCTGCTGTTTCTTCTTCCCGCCCAGTGGAGTTGTAGCTTTGTCTGAACTGGTCAAGCAGGATGATATGGAAAGTGACATTTTACTTACCAGTTAATTTCCTTTGCTTAAGTCCTGCGAGATCAGTCCATGCTTTTGCTCCATTCTTCTGCTGAGGTACCCTTGGGTCCGCTATGATTTTTATGCTTGGCTCTGCAGGTTCATAGTCTGACAGCCTTATTTTTATGCTTTCCTGTACATAATTCTCATTGTTGCCCACGGTTGAGGTTGTCTAAAGCTTGCCATGTTTCTCCCATATGCTTTGGGATGAATACTGAAGGGACCTCTGGTAGCTGAGACGAATAAAGGCATGGGGTGATGTTATTGAAACCTGTGCTTTTCATTGGTTCTTAGTCTCTACCAATCTGCTGGTATGGGAACACAACCCACTCGTCTGTACTGGTTTAGCAGGACTAAAGGAAAGGACATTAACTGGTGAAGTAAACTAAGGTGACTTCCTTAGCGTCTCTCTAGTCCAGTCCTGGAACCATAGAGTTGTGAACCTCCACCAGCAGCTTTGGAGACTGAATATCTTCAACTCTTTGATCATCCAGCTATATGCAGCACCAAGGACCGCCCACACATCAGTATCTCAGTCTCCAAGCAGCTTGGAAGTCAGAGCCCAGAACTGGGCTCCTTAGGAACAAATAAGCAGAGCTTTAGTGTTTTATTATTTTCTAGGTTTAGGTGCTGGGCTGCTGCTGTGGAGGAATTCTTTGGCTGTGTCCCTTCTGCCTTTATCTGATCTGTTTTTTTCTCTCTTTCTCTCTGTCAGTCTCCCCATAGGTCAAACAAGCAGGGGAGCTGCAAAGGACACAGGTCTCCTTTCTACCGAACCCCCTTGGTGGGTGAGGAGAAGGTTGAAGGCAATTAACTGCAGCAATTAAATACAGCAATAGGCTCTGAGGGTCCCCTAACTGATTTAGGGGTTCCCCGAGCTGCCCTGAGCGGTTATTAACTCTGATGTTGGCTCTGATAACTGCTACTCAGAGCTTGTGACAGGCACGCTGGACAGCACTCACAGAGTTTTGACCCCCCCCCCTCCTCTCTTGTGTGTGGGTGAGTAGAGTTTGGGGCTTTTTATTTCTAAAGGCAGTGATGGAGGCCTTGGGGTAGCCTGGAACAGCTCTGGGGAGTTTGTTTAGACCTTTTGGGTACTTTTTATAGTCCTTTTTTTGGCGGGATCGGGTCCGGCGGCCATCTTGGATTTTTAAAGTCATTTTTTCTTCGTGTTTCTTTTTTAGGGATAGGAGCTTCGTTTTTGAATTTTTTGGTCAGATATCAGCTAATTGACCCCAGCTCTATCTAATCCTGCGATTTGGAGAGTTTTTGAGCACTTTTAAATTCACAATTTTTTTTCTGCTCTGTTTGCTTCAGCAAGGTGTCTCTGCTTTGCTGGTAGAGGGCTGTGTGCATAGGCATGCCTCCTAGTCCTCGGTGTCTGGTTTGTGGCATTCGTAGAAGTAGTAATTTGGAAGCCAGAGTCTGTGCCACTTGTTCTGCTGTGGGTGCTGTCATGGAGGATCCTCTGGAGGGCTCCAGTGCGGATCTCCCTCCTGTCTCTACAGAAGGGACATCAAGGCAGGCAGAGACGGTCCTTGGTCCGGGGATTTCTGAGGTGCCAGAGCGCCTGTTGGCGGGGGGTGTCCAGGAGGGATCCCTGGGAATTCCACCCGCCTTTTTCTCTCTCATGCAGGAGGCTCTGGCTCTCTTGCAGCCGGCGGGTTGAGGTTCGGTCCCGCCCCGCCGTGGGCTGAAGCGCCCACTTTCAGTAGAGGGAGACACTGGTCCACAAAAGAAGAGCCGGCCCCCGAGTGTTGCGGATTCTGCGCCTCCTGGGGATGAGTCCCACGAGGGGCTGGGGGAGGCTCTCGGGCTAGAGTCTGCGGAAGATTTAGAAGACGGCGAGTTGTTTGACGACGAGCAGAGTAGTAGAATAGTGCGTGTATTTCGTAAAGAGGAACTTCCGACACTGATTGCCGAAACCCTCAAAGTATTGAACATACCTGTGGAAGATTCCGCTGCGGAGGACCAGTTGGAGGATCCCTTGATGCAGGCGGTGCGCACTTCCCACAGAGTCTTTCCGCTCCATAGGGTTTTTAAGGCTATGATCCAGGAGGAGTGGAACAGTCCAGAATCCGCCTTGCGCGGGGCTAGACTGTTGCCTAAGTTGTATCCTCTATCGGAGGATGATAGAGAGCTTTTTCGTTCGCCGAAGGTGGACGCGGCAGTTTCCGTGGTTACTAAACGGACTACTATCCCGGTGGAAGGTGCTGCGGCGTTGAAGGATGCGCAGGATAGAAAGGTCGAGAGCTTGTTGAGACAGGCGTTTGATGTTTCTGCTCTGTCAATGCAGGCGGTGGTGGCCGGGGCCTGGGTGGCGTGCGGCTGCCTCCGCTGGTCTCAGCAGTTGCAGGGGCCCCAGTCGGCGGAACAGGAGGCCGCAGTTTCCAGATTGGAGTCTGGTGCCGCTTATTTGGCGGATATCCACTATGACCTCATTAGGGGGTTGGCTAACGGCATGGCGTCGGTGGTAGCGGCGCGTCGTTCTCTTTGGTTACGCAATTGGGTGGCTGATGGTTCTTATAAAGCTCGCCTTAGTAAGCTGCCGTTTAAGGGCAGGCAGTTATTTGGAGAGGACTTGGATAGGTTGGTTAAAGATCTCGGGGATTCTAAGGGGGGTCGGCTTCTGGAGGATAAGCCCAAGCAGGGGAAGCCGACCTTCACCTTCCGGGGGTCTCAGCAGTCCTTTCGGAGATTTCGTGCCTCCTGCTTTGGTCAGTCCCAGCGTTCCAGATACCCGGGGCGCGGACAGAGTTTCCGCGAATTTCGGGGGGCAGGTAGAGGTTTTGGCTCCTTCCAGGCGCAGGTCCCCAAAAAGTCACAATGAAGCGAGGCCGGCTCCGGTGGCGGTGATCCCCGTAGGGGGCAGACTACGGGATATCTACCCTGCCTGGGCCGCTATCACATCCGATCAGTGGGTGTTAGAAGTGATACGAGAGGGATATGCGCTCAAGCTGCATCGACCGGTGCTAGATTCCTTCGTTATGTCCCCGTGCAGCTCTCCCTGGAAACGAAGAGCCGTATCAGATACACTTTCCCGGCTGCTTCGGCTCCGGGCAGTCGCCCCCGTGCCGGAGGGGCAGTTAGGGTCCGGTCGATACTCCATCTACTTCGTGGTCCCGAAAAAGTAGGGCACCTTTCGACCAATCCTGGATTTAAAGAGAGTGAATCGGTGCCTCCGGGTGTCGCATTTTCGCATGGAAACGCTGCACTCGGTCATAGCGGCGGTCCGCGAGGGGGAATTCCTAACGTCCCTACACCTTACGGAGGCCTATTTGCACATTCCCATTCGTCGGGAACATCAAAGATTTCTGCGGTTTGCACTGCCGATGGGCCATTTTCAGTTTCAAGCCATGCCCTTCGGCCTCGCGACAGCGCCACGGGTCTTCACGAAGATCATGGTGGTGGTAGCGGCGTTCCTGCGGAAGGAGGGTGTCCTCGTGCATCCCTATCTTGATGACTGGTTGATCCGGGCAAAGTCGAGGGAGGAGAGTCTCCGAGCGACGGCGCGGGTCGTACAGATTTTGCAGTCGTTAGGCTGGGTGGTCAATCGGGCGAAGAGCAGCCTTCTTCCCTCGCAGACCTTGGAGTATTTGGGGGCGCGTTTCGAGACTGGCAACGGGAAGGTTTTTCTCCCAGTGCACAGAGCGCAGGCCCTGAGGCGGCTGGTGGAGCAGTTTCTAGCGAGACGGTCATCCTCGGCTTGGCAATACCTTCAGCTTCTCGGCACGATGGTGGCGACCATCGAGGTAGTTCCGTGGGCAAGGGCGCACATGCGGCCCCTGCAGCGAGCGCTGCTGCGTCGGTGGTGTCATCAGTCCAACTCGCTAGCTCGTCAGTTAGTTTGCCCCTTGGGGGTTCGGCGCAGCCTTCGCTGGTGGTTGCGTCGGCGCTCTCTGGCGAACGGTATGCTCTTGGAGTCTCCCGTCTGGCGTCTGCTGATGACGGATGCCAGTTTGAGCGGCTGGGGGGCTCATTGCGAGGGTCAGATTGCTCAGGGCCAGTGGTCCTCGCGGGAGAGCCAGTGGTCCATCAACCGTCTGGAAATGACAGCCGTGTGGTTGGCTCTGACTGCGTTTCAGCCTTGGCTGCAGGGAGCGGCGGTCAGGGTGCTGTCCTACAATGCCTCCACGGTAGCCTACATAAATCGCCAGGGAGGCACAGGCAGCGCGGCGTTGGAAGCGGAGGCGGATCTGCTTCTAGAATGGGCAGAGCGGCATCTTCAATGTCTGTCGGCCCAGCATGTCGCGGGGGTTCACAATGTGGAGGCGGACTTTCTGAGTCGTCGCAGAGTAGACCCCGGAGAGTGGTCTCTACATCCCGAGGTATTTGCGTTGCTGGTCCGTCGTTGGGGTCTGCCAATAATGGACCTCATGGCGACCTTCGAGTCCGCGCAGGTCGAACGGTTCTTCAGCAGGCGTCGGGAACGCCTGTCGGAAGACCTCGATGCATTGGCACAAAGGTGGCCAAGGTACGGGCTGCTCTATGTCTTTCCTCCGTGGGCTCTGGTGGGTCGCCTGGTGCAGCGGATCGAGCGGCATCCGGGTCCCGTGGTTCTGATTGCCCCGGACTGGCCTCGTTGGCCTTGGTATGCGGATCTGGTGCGGTTGAGTGTGGCCGATCCGTGGCTGCTTCCTCCTCGGCCGGATCTCCTTCGGCAAGGGCCGCTGCAGATTCCTCAGGTGGCTCGATTCTCGCTTACGGCATGGCTATTGAGAGGGCGCGAATGAGAGCCAAAGGTTATTCTCCGGAGGTCATTGCTACCTTGTTGCGGGCACGGCGTCGGTCCACGTCGCTAGCGTATGTCCGGGTCTGGCGTATTTTTGAGAGCTGGTGTGCGGATCGCGAATTGCGGCCTTTGCGGACCTCCGTTCCTCAGATCCTCTCCTTCTTGCAAGCAGGGGTGGACAAGGGCCTGGCGGCCAGTTCCTTGAGGGTCCAACTTGCAGCTCTTGCGTGTTTTTGAGGCAAGGTTCAGGGCCAGCTATTGGGGTCCCATGCTGATGTGAAGCGCTTCTTGCGAGCGGTGTTGCTTATGCGTCCTCCGTGCAGGGCTTTAGTTCCCTCGTGGGACTTGAATTTGGTGTTGAGGTCTCTGGTGACTTCGCTGTTTGAACCCTTGGCGCAAGCTTCATTGAAGGACTTGACGTTGAAGACGGTGTTTCTGGTGGCGATCTCGTCAGCTCGCAGGATTTCGGAGTTGCAGGCTCTTTCGTGTAGGGAACCCTATCTGTCTTTCTCGGCCGACAAGGTGGTATTGCGACCGGTTCCCGCGTTTTTGCCTAAGGTAGTTTCGGCGTTTCACATGAATCAAGTGGTGTCTCTCCCGGTGTTTGCCAAGGAACGCGGTAAGCACGCGGATAACTCCTTGCATGCGTTGGATGTCCGTCGAGCGCTTCGCCGGTATTTGCGGGAAACGGCGTCCTTCCGTAAGTCCGATCGTTTATTTGTCGCCTTTGGCGGTCCGCGCAAGGGGGAAGCGGCGTCTAAGTCTTCCATTTCCCGCTGGTTGAAAGAGGCGATTTCGTCGGCATACCTTTTACACGGCAAGATGGTTCCTGCCGGGCTTCGGGCTCACTCGACTAGGGCGCAGGCGGCGTCTTGGGCAGAAGTTAGCTTGGTGCCGGCGGTGGATATTTGTCGGGCGGCGACGTGGTCGTCCTTGCACACCTTTGCTAAGCACTATCGTCTGGATGTGCAGGCGTTGTCGGATGCGCGGTTTGGCTCTCGGGTGCTTCAGGCTGGACTAGCGAGGCCCTCCTGTTGAGATATACTGCTCTGTTACATCCTCTATGGTTCCGGGACTGGACTAGAGAGACGCTAAGGAAGAGTAAATTAGACTTACCTGCTAATTGTTGTTCCTTGCGGAACTCTAATCCAGTCCCGGATCCCTCCCTGTCTCTCGGTTCTCACTGCCAGCCAAGAAGATACAGTCATTATAGGAGTCTGCCAGGGTTTCTGTTCTCTATGCTTTCGGTCAGAGCTCCTCTGCTTGCAGCACGCCTTAGTTCCCTTTCGGGGCCAATTTGGAGGGTGAGCGGTGGCGCCTCTTGTTGCTTGTGTTTTGCGCAGGGGTCGCCACGGCTGTTCTGGTCCGCCTTCCCGTAGGCAGGAGATTGTTCATAAGAAATACAGAAAAAAAAAAAAATTTCACTAGTAGTGGGATCTGTAGGGTCAGGATCCTTTTTTCCACTGTATGGTTATATCTACTTATTTGTTGCTCTGCTTAGTATGCTTTGTCAATAGGTACTGATGTGTGGGCGGTCCTTGGGGCTGAAGAAACCTTTTTGGCAAGCCCAAGAGTTGAAGATATTCAGTCTCCAAAGCTGCTGGTGGAGGTTCACAACTCTATGGTTCCGGGACTGGACTAGAGTTCCGCAAGGAACAACAATTAGCAGGTAAGTCTAATTTACTCATTTTACTTATCTTAAAGGGTAAAGTAAAGATTCAGTGCTAATAGTGAAGTAAAAATGTAATTTTTTTCACAATTTCCTGCACTGGAAGCATTTCCATATGTGGCACATTAACATGTATTTACATACAAGTTACCTTACTTCTGTCCTACTGATTTTGTGCACATTTCTGATATGCTGAAACCCACACTGCATTGGAAGTAGTTTTAATGCATGAAAAATGTCCACTAAAGTCAAATTAAAGCACTGCGCTAAGCATAGCACACTTTGCACATTTGGGCTAACCAATAAAGAATGGAGATGTGGTGATCTATATATGATAATAAATGTGCGTATGTTTACACTTATATTTCTCAAGTCATTTTTTGCATGTGATTGTTGTATATAATTTCATCCCTTTCTTCTGTGATTGGCTGTCAAACTATACATACTCCTGTATGTAATATCGAACCCTCTAAAATATTTCGAGCTTGCGACTTTAAATATCATTGAGTATTTTGACTACTGCAGATAACCACCACCATATTTTTGAGTTTTCGTGATTTATTTTCTTGTTTTTCTATTGATGCACAGCTGTGTTAGATTTCTTTGATCCCTTATATAACTTCTTAAAAAAATTAAATTAAACCAAATAGCTTCCTGATGTGCCAAACCAGAAGCAATTATACAAAAAGCTGCTTCCTCATGCTTTTTTAAGTAATCTATAACTTTCATGAACTGCACTTTATTGTATCATCAGTTTGCAGTTATTTTACAGTTAATCATTGAAAATGTTTTTGAATTAGAGAACATAGACAATTCAATCAAGCCCTAAACATAAGAGAACTGTGCTATAAATTTAGCTCACAGTTGATTTGATTAAAGCAGCAGAAGTGTGGAAGTAATTGTTCCTGCTACCACTGTATTGTACAATTAAAAGGCGTTTAAATGTTGGAAAATAAGAATATAACATTTAGCTTTGTTTTGGCATAATGGATTCAACATGTTTGTCTTGCCTATAATATAGGACAGCTTGCATCTGAAAGTGTGTTACTAATGTGCAGCAACTGTCTTAACTATAAAATGTATTGAACAACTCTTTAAGACAGTTTGGTCATAAGCTGACAATGATCATTTAGTCAGTGTTTTAATCTTTGGGAATTTATTATAGATGTAGAACTTGGATTCTCACAATACAGGGACAATTGCCACAGCATTTACTCTTCCCTCTGGGATTGTGGGAAACTATCACCTTATGACAGTCACCTCCTGGCTCTCAATCCCTCCTCCTCCTCCTCCTCCTCCATCCCCAGCCCTGCCACCTTACTCTTCTCGTCATCCTCTTTCCTCTGCTAGGCTGCCTGCTTTTTTCTCTGCCCTGTCCTTGTCCTCGGGGATTCGGGACTGCTCGAAGTTCATGTCCCGCGCCACCTACGATGGCTTTGAGGCTTCGGCCCGAGTTGCGGCAGCCAGCATCGCGGCTCGACGCCAGGCATGGCTGCAGTCATCGGACCTCGAGCCATGGGTTCAGGACAAGTTGGTCGATGTCCCTTGCCGAGGTGAAAACCTTTTTGGCAAGCCCATGACCGAGTAGGCCGCCCAGCTCAAAACTGAGCACCTCACACGGACAAGGCTGTTGAGGAAGACCTCTGCCCCTTCTCATAAAAAGAAGGGCTCGGGTAAAAAGCCTTTTTACCCAAGGAAGGGCACTGCCTACAAACAGTACCCGCAATATCAGGCTGGCCAAGCTGCCTCCCAGGTTCAGCAAGCCAAGGGCCAGGGTAATGGGCCCCGTAGGCAGAGGACCCCCAAGCCTCAGGCCCCTGCTACCACTCAGCAGGGTGGGGGTTTTTGACTCCTTGAGCGTAGCCTCTCCTTCACTGCTCTCCCAACCCTGCACAGGAGGTCGCCTCGCCCTCTTTGCCCACCAGTGGCCCCTTATCACCGGGGACAGTTGGGTGCTGGAGATAGTCCACAAGGGCTATGCCCTCCATTTTAACCAACTGCCTCCACCATATTTTCCAGGGGAGCCTCCAAGATCTCCCCTGCACACAGACCTTCTTATACAAGAGCTTCATGGTCTGTTGGTGGACAGGGTGGTGGAGCCTGTGCCTCTCCACTTGCAAGGTCACGGTTTCTACTCCAGGTATTTCCTGGTACCCAAAAGAACCGGTGGCCTTCGACCCATTCTGGACCTCAGGAACCTCAACAAGTTCCTAGTGAAGGAGAAGTTCAAGATGCTTACTCTTGGGACTCTTCTGCCCTACCTCCAGCAGGGAGATTGGCTATGCTCCTTAGATCTAAAGGATGCGTACACTCACATCCTCATTCATCCAGACCACAGAAAGTACCTCAGGTTCATTGTGGGAGGAAACCATTATCAGTACAGAGTGCTGCCTTTCGGCCTCACCTCCACCCCCAGAGTCTTTACAAAGTGCCTAGCAGTGGTGGCGGCCTACCTGAGAAATCAGGGAATCTTTGTCTTCCCCTATCTGGACGACTGGCTCATCAGGGGTCAGACGTGCCAGGAGGCCAAACAAGCCACCCTCAGGACTATTGCTCTTCTACAAAGTCTGGGATTTGTCATAAACTTTGCAAAGTCCACTTTGCTCCCCTCCCAAAACTTGGAGTTCATAGTGGCAAGGCTGGACTCTCTGCTGGCAAAGGCTTTCTTGCCAGTAGACAGGGCCCAAAGGTTGATGGCCTTGGCAAATCAGTTTCTCAGCAGGTCCCTGGTCTCCGCCAGACTCTGCCTGAGACGTCTAGGCCACATGGCTTCGACAGTACATGTGACCCCCAATGCCAGGCTCCATATGAGGCCTGCACAGTGGTGCCTTCGGTCTCAGTGGTCACAGGCCGCCGGCAGCCTCAAAGACAAGATAAGGGTGTCCAGACAATTTCTGAACTCCCTCAACTGGTGGCTGCACCCACCCAATCTCCTGAAGGGGGTGCCTTTTCAAATTCCAGGGTACACAGTACTGCTGACCACGGATGCCTCCCTGCAAGGCTGGGGAGCTCATTGTCTGGGCAAGAGCACCCAGGGCCTGTGGTCTCCCTGGGAAGCTGCACAACAGATCAATCTTCTCGAACTCCGAGCTATTTGGTTTGCACTCAAAGCTTTCACTCCTACCCTGGCTCACCAGTCTTTCCTGATTCAGACAGACAACCAAGTTGCCATGTTTTATGTGAACAAACGGGGCGGAACTGGGTCCAGGATCCTTTGTCGGGAAGCTCAGGACCTTTGTTCTTTTGCCCTCAAGCACAACATGCTCCTCAGGGCTGTGTACCTTCCAGGCCAGGACAACTACCTGGCAGACAGATTAAGCAGAATACTGCAGCCCCACGAGTGGCAGCTGCATCCTTCAGTAGCTCAGAAGATCTTCCTGAAATGGGGTCTCCCTTTGATGGATCTCTTTGCCAGCCCCATGAACAAGCAGCTGCCAAAGTTCTGCTCCAGGCAACCGCATCCTCTGCGGATAGCAGCGGATGCTTTTCTGATATCCTGGTCTCGTTTCCTCCCACGCCCTTGGTGGCCCGAACTCTCTTCAGAATTCTTCAGGACAAGGCCTCGGTCCTCCTGGTGGCTCCCCGGTGGCCGAGACAGCCTTGGTTTCCTCTTCTGCTTCAACTGGCGGTGGATCCTCCACTACCTCTGGGGTTGCAACCCGACCTCCTCTCACAGGAGCAGGGTTCCCTTCTGCACCCCAATCTCAAAGCTCTCAATTTGATGGCCTGGAGTCTGCAAAGGTAGTCTTGGCTCCCTGGGCCTTGCCTCAGGATGTTGAGGAGGTTGTCCTAGCCTCTAGGAAACAGTCCACTAGAAAAACCTATGCTCTCAAATGGAAAAGGTTTTCTGTGTGGTGTCAGCTACGTACAGTTGATCCTTTCTCCTGTACTGTGCCAGTAGTCCTTCAGTACTTACTGCACTTGTCAAATCAAGGCCTTAAATCCAATTCTGTTCGGGTCCATCTCTCAGCTCTAGCAGCTCACCACTCTTTGGTGGAGGGCCATTCTCTGTCTGGTCACCCCTTGGTGTCCCGCTTTCTTAGGGGCTTGCTTTTGCTGAAGCCTCCTATCCGTCGTCCTGCCCCTGAGTGGGAGCTGAATGTGGTCTTGCAGCAACTGACTTGCCCACCCTTTGAGCCGATGGCTACGTGCCCTCTACGCTTCCTGTCCTGGAAGACACTCTTCTTGGTAGCCCTTACCTCGGCTAGGCGAGTGAGTGAACTTCAGGCCCTGGTCTGTGATAGGCCTTACACTCGCTTTTATAGGAACAGGGTAGTCCTTAGGACTCATCCAAAGTTCCTCCCAAAGGTTGTCTCCTCTTTCCACCTCAACCAGGAGGTGGTTCTTCCAACATTCTTCCCTAGGCCTCATGCAAGCCAGGCTGAAGCAGTCCTGCATACTCTGGATTGTAGGAGGGCCTTATCCTTCTACCTTGACCGTACGCAGGGACATCGAAGGGCTACTCAGCTCTTCGTCTCCTTTGACCCCAATAAGTTGGGGTTGGCTGTGTCCAAGCGTACCTTGTCCATCTGGGTGGCTGACTGTATCACCTGGGCTTATAAGGCGGCTGACCTTCCTTTGCAGGGTCGGGTTACGGCCCACCGAGTCAGAGCAATGGCTGCCTCAGTGGCTCATCTCCGCTCTGTGCCCTTGGTAGACATCTGCAGGGCTGCAACTTGGTCTTCAAGCCAGACTTTTGCGGCCCATTACTGCCTGGAGAGGGAGTCCCGTAGGGACAGTGCTTTTGGCCAAGCAGTACTCCGGAATCTCTGAGGTTTAGGCAACTCCTGCCCTCCTGCCCTCTGTTGGGCTACCGGTGGAGGTTGTGTCCTTGAAAAGCCTTTTTTTGCAGCTGGGACTAGAGGGAGTCCTCTTGTTCAGCCTGGGTTCCTTGGTAGCCCAGAGCTAGGGAGTCACCCATATGTGAGGACTGACTTCCTGCTTGGTCCTGGAGAAAGAGTAGTTACTCACCTGTAACAGGTGTTCTCCAGGAGCAGCAGGAATCAGTCCTCACAACCCTCCCTCCTCCCCTTGGAGTTGCAGTTGTACATAGTTTATTTTTCAATTTTGTGTGCTGTTCTTAGCTATGTCATTTGACTGAGGTAAGATGGCACCTTTAGGCGGGAAGGGAACCACGCATGCGTGCCTGCATTCCCAAAGGCTTTCATAGAAAGCTGGGGAAATGCTCTGCTGGGGCTTCATCGGCGCCGATGACACCCATATGTGAGGACTGATTCCTGCTGCTCCTGGAGAACACCTGTTACAGGTGAGTAACTACTCTTTGCCTTCACTGCAGACCATGTCACAGTGGTGGATGTCGGAACCCAACTAGCTAATTTCACTTTTCATTGCTGTTTGTATCAGTCATGAGTCAGAGATGGCACTTTTGGTTGAGCTGTGCCTTCTAACTTGACTCTCTAACTTGCATTCTTGCATTGATAGCTGTGAATAGACCTCTTCTGCATGATCATTCCCTGAGCTTGAGAATCACACAGTTGTCTCCTTGACTCAGTTTTGCTTGTTGACAGATAAAGCAACATTTCTTACCTGTAACAGGTGTTTTCCATATGAAGCCGGATAGATCAGGCCCCTAATCCCTCCCACTTCCTCTAGAGTTGCCTTTATTCAGCAGTAAAACAAATTGAGAAACCGAGGAGACCAACTGAATGGAAGAAGGTTTCACATTCTCACTTCTGAGCTCTGGGAGAGCTGTTCATTCTGACACCATGTAATGAGATCACACTGCATGTGTGCCTGAGTCCTGCTGTCTATAGATACCTATGGGTTTCTGTAAAGTCGTTATCTTAATATTTATTTATTTAACAGTTTTTATATTGCTTTATCATTTCAATCAAAGCAGTTTACATTGTAACTTAAACTTGGTAATTACATTAAACAGGGACATTGATAACTTGGATTTTTCTGAGGCAATGGAGGGTTAAGTGACTTGCCCAAGGCCACAAGGAGTTCCAGTGGGAATCAAACCCTGTTTTTTTTGTTCCCAAGCCAGTGCTCTAACCATTAGGCTCCTTTTCCACATATGTTATGGATCATGCTTAAATACTGGTTAATACAAACTGATGCTTTGAATGTTGATTCTTTTTGCTTTCTTTTAAATTACTTCTAAAGCCTGACTAATTTTCTGTTTAGTGTGAGCATCATGTTTCCATGTATGAGAATTGTTCAAACTTTGTCTGTTTTTTTTTTTTTTTAAATATATAGAATGTTGTTCCTGCTGAGGTATCACTTGTTTGTGTGGTAAAGCCAGATGAATTTTGGGACAAGAAAGTTACACATTTTTGTTTTTGGAAAGAGAAAGATAGACTTGGATTTGAGGTATGTATTAAAACCTTCTCAATCTACATAAAATATTTATGTCATTGATAGAGCTAGAACTTACCGGAAATGTGTAAATTTAGTGGTCTGTCTTTTGGGGAAAAAATGAATATAGACTTACTAACTTACAACATTTCTTTCATGTTCCTTTTAAGATAGGCAATAGAATTGCCTTGAAATAGAACCATTGCTACATGTTGCCGCTTGTTTGTTTATTTATTTATTTATTTATTTATTTAGTAGACACTTGTATACCGCTACTTCCTACGATCAGCAGCGGTTAACTTTACAGATCAGGTTGCACTGTACAGTACAGTAATTTGTATGATTTACATTTTGATTGGTTAAAGATTTGATTTGAAACAACACAACGCAGGGTCATTTGATTTACATTTGATTAATTGTGTGCGGGTTTGCTTACCTATATACATATACATTAGGATGCGTGGGTGGGGGTGTGCTACGTATATACATATATACAATATGACAGATCAATTGGAGATGTCCTTGTCAAAGTGTTGGGACCATCTTGGAGCAGAGGTTACTGGTTAGGTCAGCCTATAATGTGACTGAAAAAGGTGTGTTTTGAGTTTTTTTCTAAATTCTTTTAAGTCACCTATTAGTCGTAAGTCGTGAGGCAGCTGATTCCAAAGCAGCGGTGCAACATAAGAGAAAGCTCTGCGGCTTGTTTCTGCTTTGACCTTTCTTATGCTATTTGGGACGCTGAGGGTGTTTTGAGTTATGGTTCTTCTGCATCTATTGGATGACTGGATGGCGATTAAATTGTTGAGGTATGATGGGGCTATGTTGTGAATGAGCTTGAAAGTGGTTACTAGTATTTTGTATAAGATGCGGGCAGTAATGGGAAGCCAATGGAGTTCAATGAGTACTGGAGTGATGTGATCAGAGACGTCTTTTTTCATAATGATCCTGGCAGCGACGTTTTGGGCCATTTGCAGTATGATATAATTTTGCAGTTTAGATATAATTTTAAATAAGTCATGTTTTACCACATACTTCTGTGTCTGTTACTTAAAATATAATTTTGGTATCAATTCTTCTTTGTGTCTGCAACATGAGATCCTTTTAGAAAGCACACATGGTAGAAGGTTGTAAAAAAACTATAAATGATATGGTAAGATTATATAAGATATGCATGTGTGTATATGTAGGTATGTGTGTATGTACTGTATGTATATATGTATGTGTATGTATTTTTTATTCAGTTTAGTTTAAAAACATGTTTACACTAGTGTTACAATTCCAAAGGGTAAATCTTTGTCGTCTTTATAGGACTTTTGTTTTTTACCAAATTAAACTGCCTCTTACTAAAGAGATAAGAGAAGAATAAAGAAAAATTATGACAGTCTACATACACAGTGTTTTTTTTTTATTGTATTTCATACAAACATGGACTTGTTTCCCCTCTTACATTATCAAATACTGTTGGCATTTTCCTGCCATATGGGAAGGTCTGGGTTTAATACCCAAGACAAATTTCTGCCACTTGAGCTTACTGGGGATACTGGGCAGTGTTCATAAATCCATTGTTTGATGGATAGGGAGAAGGCTGCAGTTAAGTATGATAAGATGATAGCCAAACCTAGAAGGATGCTGACTTCACCAGCAACCAGCAAAAAGGAGGTGGATGATGATAACCTTATAAAGTTGTTGGTGAGGCCTCACTTTTGCAGTACTGTGTTCAGTTTTGGAGTAAGAACATAGAGGAAAGCAAACATAGAGGAAAGCAAACAAAATGGTAGGGTTTGTATCAAAAGGCATGAGGATCTAGAGAAGAGGCACTATGATACAAACATCTATATACTTGAAAGGTACATTATTTATCCACAAGAAACAAACCCTTTTAAAAGGAAAGGAAGCTGTTAAACCAGAGGACATGATATGAGGTTGCAAGGGGGCTCAGAAGCAATATCAGGAAATATTTCTTTATAGAAAGCATGGTGGATGCCTTGAATATTTGCCTGGAAGAGGTGGTGGAGACAAAGATGTTGATGGAATTCAAAATGACATAGGATAAATACAGAGATTCCCTTAATGGCAAGAGGATTCAAAGCCAAGCATTAGGCACCTCAGCTAAGAATAGTGAAATCTTCTCCATATCTTCTTTGAAGTAGAAAAAAAGGTATATTGCACAGAATATCAGTTACAGTCCTAACCACCTTGCTGATCAGAACAAATGTACCATTTTGGTCTTTTATCTGTCATTAACTATATTACTGTGTCTCAAGCATTTTGCTCATAATGGCCATAATGTGAGTGGATGTACAGTATACTAGATCTGGAGAGTGCCAGTCCTTTTGGCCACTGACCAAGAGCAGTTGATGGGATGGCTAGATGGGGAGTAAGGAGAGAGATTGAAAAATGGAAAGAAGCCCTGGGAAATGTGATGCTATGTGTTCTGTTGAGTCAATGCTGACTCATGGCATCTTGGCCCCTGGGTTTTCTTGGCAGGGTGTGACCGGTAGTAGATTTGCCAGGCCTTTCTTCCATGCAGTGAGTTTACAGACCCTGGTATTCCAAGGTGGTCTCCCATCCCAGTACTAACCAGACCCTACCCTGCTTAGCTTCAGAGATCAGCTTAGAGTGGGTTCATTCAGGACAGCTGAAGACTCGTGGGGAAGTTGGGAATGAAATTTTAAAGTCTGTAGTCCAAAACTAGCAGCTCCCACTCCTGTCTTATTCACTGTGCAGCCAGTAGAGATTTTAGGATATCCACAACAAATATGCATATGAGAGATTTCCATGCACAAAGGCTGCAAGTGTATTGTGTGTATGTTCATTGTGGATATCCTGAAAACCTGAGAGGGATTTACCAGGATTGATATGGGAACTGTTGCTGTAAGCCCAGAGGAAAAAGAGTAAACTATTGGGCCAAAAAAAGTCATTCCATATTGTCCTGCTAGACCAGTCCAGAAAAGTGGGTTGTGTACCCCTACCAGCAGATTGGTCAGACAAAGAACCAATGAAAAGCTCAGGTTTCAATAGCATCACTCCTATGCCTCCATTCGCCTCTATTTCTTTCCAGCAGATGGTGAATGGAGTTTCTCCTCTGAAGAAAATGTGAAGATTTGAGGGGAAAAGATTTAAAGACTCATGAATGACCACTTGAGCGCGATATGTGAGACTCCACTAGACTGCGATCTTTTCAATAGCCATAGGAGGGAAAATTGGTTCTGCTCCACGCGCTTATCATAAGAGCCTGTTGAGTAGCCAGAAACTGGAAGGATCTGGAAGAGTGCATTAGCCTCACAAAAACTCAATGCCCCCTCCCTCCTCCTCTGTTCCCCCCTGCTCTCTCTTGAAGATTACAGAAAGCTCTGAAGGTCTGCCTGCCAACCACCTTAAATGCAGTGCTGCAAAAGTCAATGAAATAGTTATCAGGGAAATAGAACTGAGCCTGGCATGGATCCTTGGCCTGGGGCTCTTGGGGTGAGTACTAATGCTTGACCTCTTCATTGCCCTTGTTGGGGGCTCCTGATTTCCCTCTATGTGGGATGCAATTTAGTGTAGACAGCTGATGACTGTTAGTGCAGTGAGGGTGTTTCCTGACACTTTCTGCTTACATTAGTAGCATTTTCTTCCATTGTGCACCTGGTGGTCATGCAATCTCTATGTGCATTCCTATCCTATCACCTGTAACGTGTGCCACAGTTAAAGCGGCGTTAACTTGTGCCTTCAGGCAGCGGTAGCCTTTGCGCGTGCTGAACTCTGTCTTCCAGAAAACGTTGTTTGGCCTATGGCAAATGAGGTGCCTCTTCTGTGGACTCTGGACTGTGTTCTTGCATGGCAGCTTCTGAATCATCCAAGAAGGGCCTGCTTCCCCTCCTATGTAGTAAGCCTGGCTTTGCCTGTTTCAAGGCAGGGGGTGACGGATAGTACTATGAATAAAGATATCCAGCTGGCAGTAGGATCTGGTGACAATGCTGTGAGCAGCTTTTCATCCTCTAGGGGGTCTGTGGTGGCTGTGCCCCCTGATGTTGGTGGGTCATTTCTGAGAGGAGAGCTTCCAGACTCCAGATTGTCCTCCCCAGTATTCTTTTCTTTTTTGCAGCAGACCTGATCCTTCTTTCATGGAAATTCAGATCTTGCAGCTTCTGGCTGCCCCCAGGCACAGTCTCATGTGAGGCAGGCGGATAGTGGAAACCCTTTTCAATTTCCTTTGGCTAAACATCCCTAGCATGGGGTGGGTTAGAGTCCTTGGAGATGGCGAACAGCTGGGAGATGTCTGAGATTTTGACTATGATGGTTCAGATGGCTTGGTACTGGGCTCTGATGTGGATGAATAAGAACTCTCACCTTCAGAAGATTGTGAGGTGCGGTTGATCTGCCTATTCCGGAATGAGGAGCCGGTGGTATTGATTGCCAGGGTCTCATCTGCAACACCACACTTGCATGGTTCCGATCATAATGTACAGATTGCACACAGCAAGTTAAAATGAGTGGGCAAACAAATATCCACCCCATTCAAACACCACCAAGGAGTACCCCAAGGATCCTCATTATCCTTCCTGCTATTCAGCATATACCTGCAACCAGTTTGCAACATCAGCTGAAGATACAACATCATATTCCACATCTACGTTAGTAACATAATGTTATACGAGTTGCACCTTTCTCTACAAAAAAACCAGTCCACAGAGCACTAAAGAAATGCTTCAAGGCAGTAATAGACTGACTCGTATCAGAACACCACCTTGTGATAAATTACAATGAAACAGAGATCCTCCACATAACTAAAGATCCTTCTTTCAGCCCCCCATCAACCTAGAGGTCAAACCAGAAGTCAAATACCTCAGAAACACCCTAGACCAAAGATTAAACTTACAAGCGCATATCAAGAAAACCTAAAACAGCATACCACAAAATGAAGATTCTACAAAACATATATTTCCTACTGGACCCCAACCACTTCTGCACAGTCTGCCAGGCAATAATTACCCCCCTCCTCACCCCACCTAGACTACTGCAACTCAATCCTCCAAGGACTTTCAAAAATCACACTACACCCTCTCCAACAAGCCCAGAAAACAGCAACATGGCTAATTACGGGCACATCAAGGCATGACCACATCTTGCCAGTCCTCAAACAATTACACTGGCTCCCAGTCATGGCGTGCATCAAATACAAAACTATGATCAACATATTCAAAAACCCTCCATAACCAATCAGCTGATCGCTTACACACCCTAATCCAGAAAGTCCCCAACAGATCAAAGAGGCAACCCAATCAACACCTATTCACCATATTAGCGCACAGAGCAAAAAGCCTGCAAGCTACATGCAACAGTAGCAACGTTCAACAAAATGTAAATAAGCTATGCTTTCGAGCATTTCCCGCATGCCACCCTTGCCTTTACCGCAAGTTCTCTGTAATATTTGTTAAGTTGTATTGTAAACTGCTTTGATTTTATGATAAGGTGGTATAAACTTTCTATTAAACAAATAAAACATTCTCCCTATATGGCCCATCGATCTGGAAAGCATTCCTGATCACCTAAGATCCATCAACAAAATAATGGAATTCCTCAAGAAACTCAAAATCCACTTCTTCCTTGAACACTTTGGAACAGACACCTAACGAAGGCTGCCACTGCCGCAAACCATGTATATAAGTGTCCCCCTCCTTAAACTCAGATGTCTGACCCTATGTAATCTGCAGAATGCTACCTACATCTGCTCATGTTGTACTCACCAGATATTTGCCCCATGCTACTATAGTTCAGTTTACTATCTACTGTTTTAACGATCTCTGTATTATAATGTTCATTTATTATTAGTCATTGGTTCAATGTTCACTGTATCACAGTTAACCCCATTCGTTACATAGAAACATGACGGCAGAAAAAGACCGCATGGCCAATCAAGTCTGCCCTCCCATATCAATCTCTACAACAGTCCCCTTTTTTTCTTTAGAGACCCTCTGTGTTTGTCTCATGCTTTTTTGAATTCAGATACTGATCTCATCTTTACCCAGCTCTACTGGGAGACTATTCCACGCATCTACCACTCTTTCCCTAAAGAAATATTTCCACATATCACTCCCGAGTCTATCCCCTTTCACCCTCATCCTATGTCCCCTTGTGGCAGAGCTTGCTTTCCATTGAAAGAGGCACTCCTGTGCATTTATGCCACGTAGGTATTTAGACGTCTCGATCATATCATCTCTATCCCGCCTTTCCTCTAAAGTATAATAAAACCACAACTAACAGGGAATTTAGTTTCTCAGCCCCAGCATTATGGAATGCTCTTCCAGACATACTTAGAGCTACCACTGATCTAGCAACATTCAAAAAAGACCTCAAAACATCTGTTTATAGAGCACTTTGGTAACTCAGAACCTAGCGAAGAACTATTCCCCACGTAGTCACAAACACATTCCCACCCACCACAAAACACTTCCCTGAACACTAACACAAACATGTCTTAGGACAAAAACACTTCTCATAATATATAACCCACTCATAACCCAGGCCTCCCAAATTGGATCCTAGGCGACTTTAACCTGCCTACATTACAAGATCAGCAAGCAACAGCCTTCCTTGATGCCCTGGAAAATCTTGGCTTCAAGCAACTAGTTAATGATCCTACCCATATTAAGGGAAATATCCTGGACCTTGTATTCGCCCCGCAAACCTCTTAACCCAGCCCATAACCTCCATAACTTCTGTTCCTTGGTCAGATCACAAACTGATCATCATTCAGATTCCCTCTTACAAAGCCTACACAAAAACCAACAAAATCCAAAGCAACACCGCAAGACCCCCCTCTCGATCTTTCAAGCCTTACAACAGAGATCTTATCCTTGCTGAAACGCAGCAACTCATCTCCGAATCCACTCAGAACCTTGATGACCTAATTTCTCACTGGAACAATTGCCTCAGCTCAATCGCCCTACGTACAACATCCAAAAGGCCTCCAGGTAAAAGAGTAAGTGCTCCATGATACTCAGCTGATCTTAAAGCATCACTTAGCCAATTACGGAAACTGGAGAAACGCTGGCGCCGATCTCATTCTTTAAATGACCTGACAACATATAACTGTCATCTGGCTGCGCATCGCAACGCAATCTCCGACACGATGAAGCAGTACTACTCTGACACCTTAAAGAGATCACTTAATAAACCACATGACCTCTTCGATCTGGTCAAGACTTTATCGAAGGAACCACCCTCTGGACCTCCATTTGAGTTACACCCACAAGATTTTGCAACCTATTTACAATCCAAGATATGCCAGACCAACAAAACCTCTACTACAATCTCTACCACAGTGCAAAACTGCCAAACAACCCTAACCATGTTTTCTACCCCCTCCAAGAGAGGAATTGAAGACACTATTGCAGCCCTTAACACCACGACTGCTCAGACCGATCCATGCCCAACCTTCTGGATCAAGGAGCTTCGCAGTCACTTCAGCTCAGTACTGTCCAAAATAATGAATCTCTCCTTCTCAACTGGCTCCTTCCCTTCAGCCCTTAAACACACCTCTATCAGACCTCTGCTAAAAAGCTGCAAGCTTGACTCCCAACAGGTGGAATCCTACAGACCCATATCTAGCATTCCACTACTCGCGAAGATCATCGAAAAGGAGGCCCAAAGGCAATTGCAGGATCACATTGACTCCGTTGCACCGTTAGACCCCTGCCAACATGGTTTTAGGGAATTCCATGGAGTGGAAACCCTCCTTACCACTCTCTTCTGCAAAATAATCACTGGCATTGACGACATCCGTCAAGGATTTGCACTCATCTTTCTGGACATCGCTGCAGCTTTTGATTCAGTAAATCATGAGCTTCTACTAGGACGACTGATTGACAAAGGCATTAATGGAAGAGCACTTGAATGGTGCAGATCCTACCTGTCCGAAAGATGGCAGCATGTTCGATCTGGAGGGATGAAGTCTGAACCTTTCCACCAAAGCCAAGGAGTCCCTCAAGGATCCTCCCTTTCTGCGCTCCTGTTCAATATTTACATGCAGCCAATTTGTAATATCATCCGGTCTTTCAATGTTGATTGCATGTTATACACAGACGATGTCCTGCTTTACATTCCCTTCTCTACCGAGCATCTGGACCTCTCCCCACTGACGAGTTGCTTCAATGCAATATCTGACTGGCTCCTGTCTCAAAACCTCAGAATACAACATAAGAAAACAGAAGTACTCTTCATTACAAGGAATCCCAATTTTACCCCCCCACAATATCTTAAAGTAAAAGAAGCGGAGTTGCAGTCTAAACCCTCAATACGATATTTGGGAGTCACCCTTGATCAACGCCTGGACATGAAGGCCCACATAGGAAACATAGTCAGATCAGTTTACTACAAGATCCGCTCACTTAGACATTTACGTTCCATGCTTGATCCAACTGATTTCCGGACAATTTTCCAGGCGTTGGTTATACCTCATTTCGACTATGCCAACGTCATACTGCAAGGCCTTCCCCAATCTACATTAAACCCGCTTCAGTTAGCCACGAACGCGGCAGCAAGAGTCATCCACGGAGCCTCCAGGAACGACCACGTGACGCCTCTGCTGATACACTTGCATTGGCTACCCATTCAAGCTAGAATAGTTTTCAAGACCCTGATAATCACTTTTAAAGCTGTTAATAATCTCACATCTGCATCCTTAGCCTCCCTCATCCATATCACATCTCCAAATAGAGCAAGAAGATCCACGGCTATAAACTCCCTAAAAATCCCGAAGGAACTTACTGTTTGCACTAAATCGACAGCCAACAGAGCCTTCAGTCTCAGTGCCCCAAAATGCTGAAATGCACTACCCCCTGATATCTGGGCTATTAAGAGCCTAACACAGTTTAGGAAAGCCCTCAAATGCCACCTCTTCAACAAGTACCTTATAGAACCCAATGGCATCATCTAGAGCTCAATATCACCCACTATTACCAGTCCCAGATAAATTTATGGTACTTCAACATCACACCAAGTTTGATACTCAATCCTATAGTGGGCTGGTGATTTCCTATGAAACCTCTGTGCATATGATTCCATGTAGTATGTTTTGTATATAGTTACCCCGGTTATCCAAGTTATTTATGCCCTGTTACCTGTAAACTCATACGTGTTAAATGTACTGAGCATTTTGTTCCATGTGAACCGCGCTGATGATGAATAGTGCGGTATATAAGAGACTGTAAATAAATAAATAAATAAAAATATAGCAGTCAGAATAACCTCTTCTTAGATAATACTAGTGACAACCTCTCCAAACACTCTAGCTAATACTTAATTCCTCAAGATTAAACAAATGTACCCGACGGAATGCATCAACAATGCAACATGTAATGCTCTAGAACGATGAATATGTAAATATAAAAACTGTAAATATGTTGCGTACTCAATCATTCTACACCCATGTAAAAAGTTGAAGACACCCTATCCTATTTACGAATGTTGACATGTTACCTGTTTGAAAAAGTTGTAATGTAACGTTCCAGTTTTTTTTCGATGTAAACCGCTTTGATTATGCTTAAAGGCGGAATATAAAACATACCAATAAATAAATACTAAGAGTCTTAAGTCTGTCCTCATATGCTTTATAAAGAAGACCACTAACCATTTTAGTAGCCACCCTCTGTACAGACTCCAACCTGTTTATATCCTTTTGAAGGTGTGGTCTCCAGAATTGCATACAATATTCCAAATGAGGTCGCACCAAAGACTTATACAGAGGTACTATCACCTCCTTGCTTCTGCTGGCCATTCCTCTCCCTATGCACCTAAGCATTCTTCTAACTTTTGCCGTTGCCTTTTTCTACCTGTTTAGCTACTTTAAGATCATCAGACACAATCAAGCCTAGATCCTGCTCTTCTTTTGTGGACAGAAGTGCTTCACCCCCTGTACTATATTGCTCCCTTCGGTTCTGCAGCCCAAATGCATGACCTTGCATTTTTTAACTTTAAATCTCAGCTGCCAACCATTCTAAAAGCTTAGAGAGATCCCTCCTCATGTTATCTACACTTTCCTGGGTGTCTACCCTGTTACATATTTTGGTATCATGTGCAAACTGGGTACAAACTATATCGTAATGATAGAGCTGATCAAATTGGTGGAGGGGTTGCTCTCTATGTTAGAGAGGGCATTGAGTCAGAAAGGATTAAAGTTTTGCAGGAAACAAAATCTGCTGTAGAATCAATATGGATTGAAATTCCATGTAAAAGGGGGAAGGCAATGGCAGTGGGGGTGTACTATCGACCGCCTTGCCAGAATGACCAAATGGATGATGAAATGCTCAAAGAAATCAAGGAAGCTAACAAAAGTTACAGTGCAGTAATAATAATGGGTGATTTCAACTACCCCGGTATCGACTGGGTCAGTGTCACGTCAGGACATGCTAGGGAGATAAAGTTCCTAGATGAAATAAATGACTGCTTCTTGGAGCAGCTGGTTCATGAACCGACCAGAGGGGAAGCCATATTAGACCTAGTCCTTAGTGGAACACCAGATCTAGTGCAAGAGAGAAGGTTGTTGGGGCCACTTGGCAATAGTGATCATAGCATGATCGCCTTTGATTTAATTAGTGGAGGAGGGATAGTAAGGAAATCCACAGTACTACCTTTTAACTTTCGAAAGGGAGACTATGATAAAATGAGGAAAACAGTTAAGAAAAAGCTAAAAGGAGCAGTTGCAAAGGTTAAAGACGTACATCAGGCTTGGCTGTTGTTGAAAAATACCATCTTGGAAGCCCAGACCAGCTGTATTCCACGCTTTAAGAAAAGTGGAAGGAAGTCCAAAAAACTGCCAGCATGGTTTAAAGGTAAGGTCAGAGAGGCGGCTGTTGCCAAAAAAGCATCTTTCAGGAAATGGAAAAAAGAGCCAAACGACGAAACCTGGAAACAGCACAAGCACTGGCAATTCAAATGCAAGGCATTGATAAGGCAAGCAAAGGGAGAATTTGAGAAGAAGCTTGCTGCGGAAGCAAAAACGCGAAGTAAAGACCTTTTCAAGTGCATTTGTAGCAAAAAACCTGTGAGAGAGTCAGTTGGTCCATTAGATGATAAAGGGGTTAAAGGAGCACTAAGAGGCGACAAGGCGATAGCGGAGAGATTGAATGAATTCTTTGCTTCAGTCTTTACTGAGGAAAATGTAGGGATGTTACCCATAACTGAAATGGTATTTAAAGGAGTGGAAGAATTGAAGGAAATATTGATACATCGGGAAGATGTCTTACAACTATTAGATAAACTGAAGAGTAGCAAATCACCTGGGCCGGATGGTATACATCCAAGGTTGTTGAAAGAACTGAAATATAAGATTGCAGACCTGCTATTAGTAATCTGTGAACTACCATTAAAATCATCTCTAATACCTGAAGATTGGAAGATCGCCAATGTAACACCAATTTTTAAAAAGGGTTCCAGGGGTGATCCGGGAAACTACAGACCGGTGAGCCTGACATCAGTACCGGGAAAAATGGTAGAAACCATCATAAAGAATAAAATTACTCAGCATGTAGATAGTCATGACCTAATGGGAGACAGCTAACATGGCTTTAGACAAGGAAGATCTTGTCTTACTAATCTGTTATGTTTTTTTGAAGGAGTGAATAATCAGGTGGACAAAGGTGAGTCGGTTGATATTGTGTATCTGGACTTTCAGAAAGCCTTTGACAAGGTCCCCCTCATCAGAGACTTTTGGCAAAACTAAAGAGTCATGGGATAGGAGGCAGTGTACTATTGTGGATCAGGAACTGGTTAAAAGATAGAAAGCAGAGGGTAGGGCTAAATGGCCAATTTTCCCAATAGAGAAAGGTGAATAGTGGTGTACCCCAGGGATCTGTGCTGGGTCCGCTGCTTTTTGACATATTCATAAATGACCTGGAAAGTGGAATAACGAGTGAGGTTATCAAATATGCAGATAACACAAAGCAATTTAAAGTTGTTAAAACCCAAGAGGATTGTGGAAAATTGCAAGAGGATCTTGATAAATTGGAAGACTGGGCATCAAAATGGCAGATAAAATTTAATGTGGACAAGTGCAAGGTTATGCACCTAGGGAAGAACAACCCAAACTATGGTTACACGATGCAAGGTTCCACATTAGGAACCACCACCCAGGAAAAAGATTTAGGCGTCATTGTGGATAACATGTTAAAACCCTTGGCCCAGTGTGCAGCAGCAGCCAAGAGAGCAAATAGAATGCTAGGTATGATAAGGAAAGGAATGGAAAATAAAACAAAAGATATTATAATGCCTCTATATCGTTCCATGGTGAGACCGCACCTTGAATATTGTGTGCAATTCTGGTCGCCGTATCTTAAAAAGGATATAGCGATTTTAGAAAAGGTTCAGAGAAGAGCCACCAAAATGGTAAAGGGGATGGAAGGATACTCCTATGAAGAAAGGCTAAAGAGGGTTGGGGCTCTTTAACCTGGAAAAGAGACGGCTGAGGGGTGATATGATAGAAGTCTATAAATTAATGAACGGAGTGGAACGGGTAAACGTAGATCGATTGTTTACCTTATCAGAATATAGAAAGACTAGGGGACATGCAATGAAGCTACAGGGTAAACTATTTAAGACTAATAAAAGAAAATATTTTTTCACTCAACGTGTAATCAATCTCTGGAATTTGTTACCGGAGGATGTAGTAAAGGCTGTTAGTGTAGCTGGGTTTAAAAAAGGTTTGGACAAGTTCCTGGAGGAAAGGTCCATAAACCATTATTAAGAAGGGACCCAGGATATCAATGCTTGAACCAATACAAGCATTGTGGGACCTGTGTCTCTTGGGGAAACTGCTAGGTACATATGACCTAGATTGGCCACTGTTGGAAACAGAATACTGGGCTTGATGGACTTTGGTCTGACCCAGTATGGCATATCTTATGTTCTTATGTTCTAAACCTTACCCGATGTTAAAAAGAATCGGACTAAGGACAAATCCCTGGGGCACTCCACTGATAACCCTTTGTCGCCTCCCACTCAACCATAAGAACATAAGAAAATCTAGGTCATACGTACCTAGCAGTTTCCCCAAAAGACACAGGTTCCACAGTGCTTGTATTGGGTCAAGCATTGATATCCTGGGTCCCTTTTTAATAATGTTTTATGGACCTTTCCTCCAGGAACTTGTCCAGACCTTTTTTAAACCCAGCTACAATAACAGCCGTTACTACATCCTCTGGTAACAAATTCCAGAGTTTTACACGTTGAGTGAAAAAGTATTTTCTCTTTAATAGTTTACCCTGTAGCTTCAATGCATGTCCCCTAGTCTTTCTATATTCTGATGACGTAAACAATCGATCTACGTTTACCTGTTCCACTCCGTTCATTAATTTATAGACTTCTATCATATCTCCCCTCAGCTGTCTCTTTTTCAGGTTAAAGAGCCTTAACTTTTTTAGCCTTTCTTCATAGGGGTATCCTTCCATCCCCTTTACCATTTTGGTGGCTCTTCTCTGCACCTTTTCTAATAATGCTATATCCTTTTTAAGATACGGCGACCAGAATTGCACACAATATTCAAGGTGCGATCGCACCATGGAACGATACAGAGGCATGATAATATCCTTTGTTTTATTTTCCATACAATGTCAGCAACAGCAGCAGGATGTGAACCCTGGGTGCCTTGTTCCTAGCCCACTGCTCTAATCATTAAGCTATCCTAGATGACCAATTTCTAACCCAAGCAGTAACTTTAGGGTCCATACCTGGGGGGCTCAGTTTGTTGCCTGTGTGGAACAGTGTCAAAGGCTTTACTGAAATCTAAATCCACCACATCTAGGGCTCTCCCTCGTCCAACTCTTTGGTCAAAGAAATCAATCAGATTTGTCTGACAAGACCTGCCTCTGGTGAATCTGTACTGCCTTGGATCTGGTAATCCATTGGACTCCAGAAACCTCACTATTTTCTCTTTCAGCAGTGCTTCCAATAATTTACTCACCGCTGAGGTTAAACTAACAGGCTTGTAGTTTTCAGCCACATCCTTACGCTTTTGTGTAAAGGGACCACATGTGCCTCTCTCCAGTCCTCTGGCACCACTCCTGACTTCGAGGCACTGAAAAGGTCAGTGAGTGGAGCCGCTAAAACGTCCCCAAGTTCATGAAGGTTTCCTGCTTTCTCGTCACCTTTTTAGCTACTTCTTTCAAAAACCATAGCGATCTCCTTTTCCTTTGAACCTTAAAATATCCCCTTTCAGTTTTGCCCACTGTTTTTTTAACATCCCCCAGCTGTTCCCATCCCGCTAATGATTCCCTGAGGTATTGTCCCATCTTTGCAAAGTTAGTTTTCCTAAAATATAAGACCCTCACTTTTGAATGGAGTTTATCAGCCTCAGTCCTAATACTGAACCACACAATCTGGTGATCACTGGATGCAAAATGATCTGCCACTATAACATCAGAAACACTTTCACCATTGGTAAGTACCAAGTCCAGTAAGGCCCCTTCACATGTGGGTTCTGTTACCAGTTACCTGAATAGTTCTCCCTGTAGAGAATCCATGATTCCCTTACTTCTAGATGACACTGCAGCAGGGATGTGCCAATCAACATCTGGCATATTGAAATCCTCTATCCGTACTTCCCCTTTCCTGGCAGTGCTGCTTATGTCTTCAATTAACTCTCCGTCCACTTCTTCTCCCTGTGAGGGAGGTCTGCATATTACGCCAATACAAATAAATTTCTCTTTCTCTCTTTCTAGTTTAACCCTCCTCTCCTCCTCTCTCCATTTTAAGCCCTGTATTTCCATAGCTTTAATATTATTTTTTACATATAGTGCCATTCCTCCTCCCCTTCCTCCTACCCTGTCCTTTCTGAATAAAAAATATAGCCTGGTATAGTTACATCCCAGTCCTGGTTGTCCGTGAACTATGTCTCTGTTACTACTGCTAAATCCAAGTCAGCCTCTCCCTTTAAAGCCTCAACATCTGGGATCTTATTTCCCATGCTACAGGCATTTATACACACTGCTTTCCATATGTTGCCCCTTTTTTACCCATTTCCATAAAGCTATTTAATGTTTCACTTACCTGGGGGCTTTCTTCACCCATCCCCAATGATTCTAGTTTAAAGCCCTCTGTAGTAGGTTAGCCAGTCTGCTACTGAAGACACGTAGACTCTTCTTGGACAGATGAACACCATCTCTGCTCTGCAACCCTTCGAACAGCATCCTGTAGTCCAGGAAACCAAAATACTCTCGATGACACCATCCACACAGCCATGCATTTATCTCCGCCTCTCTGACTTGGCCTTTACCCTCAACAGGGACGATTGAAGAGAACACCACCTGCGCCCCTATCTACTTTACCCTCTGTCCCAGAGCCATGAAGTCATTTTTGATACACTCAGAGAGATACCTGGCAGTATCATTTATGTCGATATGAAAGAGCATCATTGGGTAATAGTCCATGGGCTTGATGAGTCTCGGCAAACTCTCCATAACATTTCGGAGCATACCTCTCTGGACATCAAATCTCGTTGGCAGATGGATGCCTCAGTACCCCTCAGAAGAGAGTCACCAACCACCACTACCCTTCACTTCCTTGTAGTCACTGATTCTGCAACTTTGGGGTGCTAGAGCTCTGTTTCTTCCCTTCTCAGGGATGTTTTCACCTTCTCCACTTCCAGGACTGCATAATGGTTCTTCAGTTCGCGAGCTGGAGAAGTTAGATAGGTGATTCTGCAGGCCCTAGAGACTCATGTCAAATCTTCATCATTCTGTAGGGTCTCATCTTCTCCTCTGCTGGAGAGCTTGGCTGTTTGAAGAAGCATCTCATTAATGTACTTCTCACTGTCTTGAATGATTCTCAGCCCTGCCACGTCTTCTCTGAGCTCTTCCATTTGTTTCATGAGAGCTTCAGCATGCAAACATCCTGAACACAGAACTGAGCCTTCATCTGGCATTGGAATCTCTGTCTGGACAGAGGCAGAAGCCGAGCAACAGCTTTGGCAATAGAATTTTTCCCAGCCATTGTTCAGTTGGTGGAGCTTAGATATCTGTTGAAGCAAAAGAGAGAGAGACCTACCAGCCAGTTTCCCAGCTGTCCTTTCAGAGAAAAAGCAGTTAACCTCTTTTAAGTGTGTTCTAAATGTGCTATTCCAAGTCCCTATGTGTAGCTAATTGGGGAGGTGCCCTGTAAAGCAAGACAGCTCACATGGGGTGGGCAGGAGTTGGGGGGAAGGGAGGGAACTAACTCCTAATAAGGTGTCAGTAGCTTCAAATAGCTGAGAAAGATTCTTAAAGCAGAGTTTTAAACCTACACCACTAAAGAAAATATTTCCCCTTTTGAACTAAAGCACCAAAAAGAATTTAACTTTGTTTTAAAAATGTACCAAAACCTTTTTAAGAGCTTTCAGGTAGAGAGCTAGTAATTAAAAAGTCACACACTCTTACCTTTCCTTGGCATGCAGAGCCCCTGTTAGGAATGCCTCAACTGTGCAGGGCTCTTTAGTCCGCTTTGATACTATGAAAGATGGTATAAAAGAAATGTTAAATAAAATAAATAAAACTTGATGAATGCTTCCAGCATGGAGCAGGTGTCAAAGGCATCTTCAAGGGGTGCAGAAATCCACTGCTATCCTTCCATTCCCAGATATGATCAAGGATATGATCTGGCAGGGTGGGTCTTTCCCCGACTCCCTGCCTAAGAGGCTAAGGGTGTGTAAGAAGATCTAAACTCTCCCTGTGAAGAAGTGCATTGAGTGGTTTAGTATTCCCAAGGTGGATGCGCAGGTCATGGTGATTACCAGATAGACCACCAATCCCATGGAAGGCGAATTGGCCTTAAAGGATTTTCTGGACTATAAGGTGCAGTAGTTGAGCCAGTTCACCATGGCGGCTACTATTCTGCAGATGGTGGTCTTTACCAGCCTGACGTCTCGAGCCCTGTTTTAGTGGATTCAGCCTTTTCTGTTGGATGATATAACCCCTCTGTTGGAGTCTGCTACGGCCTTCCTTTCTGATATCATGAATGACCTGGTATGCCCGGCGGCCAGGGATGATGTGTTGGCTATGTCATGGTGTTGGATTTGGCTTCGGCCCTGGGCAGTGGACTCATCTTCCAAAGCCCAGTTGGCCCAATTGGCTTTTAAGGGAAGCTTCTTTTTGAAGAAGCTGGTGAAGGACCTGGGCGAGATGACAGGTCCTGGAGGCCTGTGAAGCAGGCTGGTGCCCCTTTCTTGTCTGCTACCACCGGTCTATCAAGGGCACGCTGGCCAGATTCCTGGGGTCTCAGGACTTTCATAGTTACTAGGAGAACATTTCTTCTCCTCTGCTTCCGGGCTTCGGGCTTGTTCTTATTCTTTTTGTGGAGCACGTGGGCCCAGGAGACCCAGTCCTCTTGAGAAGAGGACGCTCCCAGGCTGTGCAGTGAAGGTTTGGTGGCCCATTCTCTGGTTCCTCTGGTTGAGGCAGATTTCGCCTTTTTCTTTCAGGAATGGACCTGGGTTACCAAGGATTGCTGGGTGCTACCCATTCAGTTCAGTTATGTCCTGGAATGTAAAGAGCCGATTCCAGATGCCTTTGTTCTCTCCCCTTGTGGGTCTGAGATAGCAAGTGCTGCTGGGTGGACCTTGGACAAGTTGCTGCACCTAAAGGTGGTGGTACATTCCCCCAGATGAGCGAGTCAAGGACAGATACTTCATCTAATTTGTGGTGCCCCCCCCCCCCCATAAAGGATGATTCCTTCTGGCCCATTCTGAACCTAAAGAAGGTCCACGAGCACTTGTGTGTCCTTCGCTTCCGGATGGAAACCTTGCACTCCATGATTAAAGCAGTGCGCTGATAGGAGTTGTTGGCTTCTTTGGATCTGGCCGAGGTATTTTTATATATCTCGATCCAGGCAGATCATCAGAGGTATCTGCATTTTGCCGTGCTTGGCTCTCACTATCAGTTTGCCATCCTCTTTTTCGGACTATCCAAGGTCATGGTAGTTCTGGGGTGCCAAGGGATCTTTGGCTCATTCAAGCCTGTTCATTTTCAAAAGCGCGTTGGGTAGCATCCTCAGTGGTGTCCCTTTTGGAAAGCCTCAGCTGGGTGATCAATCAAGGAAAGAGACAGCTATTGCCTTCCCAGTCCCTGGAGTTCTTGGAAGCACATTTTGTTGCTTGAGTGGGCAGAGTTTTCCCGCAAGAAGAGAAAATCAGGACTGTTGGATTGCCTGACACTGTTCTGTGCACAGTGGGCTCCCCAAATCTGGAATTACCTTCAGCTCCCCAGATTGATGGTGGCGATCATAGAGATGGTGCCATGGACACGTACCAATATGCGATCGCTCCAGTGGTCCTTTGTGGCTCGGTGGTCCCTGAGTTCTCAGGAGTTTGAGCCAGGCTCCTGCTTCCGTTAGTGGTGAGGACTTACCTGCGGTTGTGGCAGCAACCCTGTCATTTGTGGAAAGGCATGCCACTGGATGATTTCTCCTGGTTCCTCCTGATAACGGATGCCAATCTCCAGTGCCGGAGAGCCCATTGCCAAGACCATACGGCCCAGGGCCATTGGATTCACAGGGAAGTGGTGTGGTCCATTAGCCGCCTCAAGGCATGGGCCATCAGGTTGGCTTTTCTTTGTTTCTGGCCCCTTGTTGAGGGCTGGGAGGCTTGAATGTTTTCAGGTAATGCCACAGCGGTAGCTTATGTCAATCAGCAGGGTGGCATGAGGATTGCTGGGGTAGCTCTGGAGATGGCTCTCCTGTTTACCCGTGCAGAAAAGAACCATCTATGCTTGTCTGCTTAGCACATTGCCGGGGTGGACAATGTGGAAGCAGACTTCCTCAGCTGGCACTCTCCAGATCCCAGAGAGTGGGAGTTGAGTTAGGGGGCTTTTCAGTTGATTCTGTGCCACTGGGGTCGCCTCAGAATGAATTTGATGGTGACCTGCTCCAGTGCCAAAGTTTGTTGCTGCATAGAGACCGGGCCTGAGAGTGTAAACGCCTTGGCCAAGTCAGCACCTGCTGTACGTGTTTCTTCCGTGGTCCCTGGCGAGGCATGTGATTTGGCATATAGAACTCCACCCAGGCAGGATTGTCCTGGTGGCATCTGATTGGCTGAGGAGAGCGTGGTTTGGAGACCTGATGCAGTTCCTGCAGGTGCCTCCTCTTCGGTTGCCTCCGTCTTGGGGCCTATTGCAGCAGGGACAGATCAACCTGGAGATCCCGGTTCCCTTCTGACTTACGGCTTGGCTCCTGAAAGGAGAAGCTTAGTGCTTATGGGCTACTCTCTGGTGGTGGTTTTCCATACTGCTTAGAGCCCGAAGGAAGTCTACCAAGCTAGCATACATGCAGGTCTGGTGCCTCTTTTGAGCGATGGTGCAGCACTCTGCACCGCCATCCTTCTTTGTTTTTAGAGGATGGCCTAGAGAAGGGCCTTTCCCTTAGCTTCCTGAAAGTTCAGGTGGCAGCTTTGGTCTGTTTCCGAGGTCCAGTGGCTGGTAAGTCTCTAGCCTTGCATCCAGATGTCTTGCGATTTCTCCAGGGGGTTCGACTTCTGCATTCTCTGTGGTCCCTTCATGGGATCTGTCTCTGCTCAGGGCCCTGATTTCTGTGCTCTTGAGCCATTGCAGCATGCTACTTTGAAGGATTTGACACTCAAGACAGTCGTCTTGGTCATGATTTGTTCCGCCAGGTGGATGTCTTAAGATGCAGGTTCTGTCTTGCCGAGATACTTATCTGCCTTTTTAGAAGGAAGTTTTTTCCCTTTGGCCCGTGCCTTTCTAATTGCCTAAGGTGATTTCTCCCTTTCATGTAAACTAGGTGGTCTGCTCGCCCTCTTTCTCTAAGGGGAAATATTAGAGGAAGGATAAAGGTTCTTCACATTGTGAATGTCTGGAGGTTACAAATTGTTTTCATAAGTCCGACCATCTTTTTTGTGCTGTTTTGCTGGCCTGCACAAGGGTGACGTGGTAGCTTAGTTGACTTTAGGCTGCTGGATTTAGGCGGCCATTGCCTCAACATGTCTGTTGTGGGACCAGCTGGTTCTGGAGGGTTTGGGCACCCGTTCTACCCAAAGACAAGCATCCTCAGTGGCAGAGCAGAGCTCAGTAGCCCCTGCAAACATTTGTTAGGCGGCGTTGTAGGCATCATTTTCCACTTTTGTCAAGCATTACTGCATGGATGTCCATGAGCGAGCAGATGTATCCTTTGGCTCAAGGGTTTTGCGAGCTGCTATATCTTCTTCCTGCTCAGTGGAATCATAGCTTTGTTACATCCCAGCATCTGGACTAGTCTAGTAACATGATATGGAAGGTGGCATTTTACTTACCAATTATTGTCCTTTCCTTGAATCCTGCTAGACCAGTCTAGAGCCCACCCCTGTAACTGTATTTGCTTTGTTTTTCTGCTGCGGTACCCTCTCACATTAAGGAGTATTAAATCATTTAGAGATTTCTGGAAAAAAGACATTAAAAACCTTCCTCTTCCAATAATACTTTGGTTCAGACCCCAATAAAATTTAAAGTCTCCTAACTCAACATGAACTCTTACCTCACCTCAAAGAAACACTCTAAGGACATGATCACAGACACTTCAATTACATCCTCTCCTCATTACTAACACACATCATCTCGATTCAGATTAAGCGCACCCTCTCAGAAACATCTTCAGAATACCTTCCCCCACACTGTACCGTTAATCCACTATAGCTATGTTCATACTTATTAGCCTGTTAGCTTAGGCTAATTATTTTTCAGTTCTTGTACTTAATGATGCTGCTGCTGCACCTAAAGTTCTCTGTTTTACACCCATTTCTTTTGTAAACCATTTAGACTAGTAGAAAGATGGTATAAAAATGTGTCAAATACTTGGCTCTGCAGATTGATCTTCTATGGACAGCCTTCTGTTTATGCTTTCCTGTACCTAGTTCTCTGCTGTTGATTACTCACCGTTGCCCTCTGTTGAGGTTGTGTGAGGCTTGCCATGTTTTTCCTATATGCTTTGGGACGAATACTGGAGACTTCTGGTGGCTGAGGTGAATAGAGGCAAAGGAGTGATGTCATCAAAACCTGGGCTTTTCATTGGTTCTTTGTCTCCAACAATCTGCTGTTAGGAGAACGCAACCCACTTGTTTGGATTAGTCTAGCAGGACTCGTGAAAAGAACATTAACTGGTAAGTAGAGTGTCACCTTAGTATCACAGCTTAAGAAAAACTAACTCTGACACAGATTGCCCAGAGAACATGTTTGTAAGTCTGCAAGATGTAAACACATGTGGATGCTTAGCTTCTGATTAACTTCAATATATTTCTCTTCTGTTTAACTACAGACTGGAAGAGTAGCACAGTAAGTGAAATGGTACTACGTAAGCAGAGAACACCTGTGAATGTTTACCAAAAAAAAGGGGAGGGGGAGTCCTTTGCAGACATCATTTAGAGGGCTGGGTTAAAATTAATTTGGCAAGTTAGTCAAAGTAGAAGACATCATATTGCATGAACTAAAGCGGTGTTTCTCAACCCTTTTCTGGAGGCACTCCTAGCCAGTCAGTTTTTCAGGATTACTGCAATAAATATTCACAAGATAAATCTGCATACATTGGAGACCCAGGGTATGCAAATCCATCTAATGCATATTCATTGTGGTGATCCTGAAAACCCGGCTGGCTAGGTGTGCCTCCAAGAATGGATTGAGAAGCATTGAGCTAGAAAACATTTTTGGAATGATTTATTTCAAATGCAACAACATGAGTTTTAACTTTCTCTAGAGTATATCAAAACAAAAATGTCACGTCTTAATGTAGCCCCTTTTTCTGAGTATTCATATTAGATTAGTGGCTCCCTTAGTTTTAGGTCTCTGTCTCTCAAACTGTTAGCAAAACCTGGCATGAGTTTTCTGATAGGGGGAAAGGATTACACACTTCAGGGCCCACTGTGCACTAGTACAGTCAAAATGGACATGTAAGACTCCCAAAACAAAACTTGTTGATACAGTAAATTGTCTTTAGGCTGATGCCATGGACTGTTAACTTTAGTCTCCTTTCCACTCTCACAGTTAGGAAACTTAAGGCAGTTTTTCCCAACCCTCTATCTAGTCGGGGTTTTGCGATTGCTACTGTGAATTTGCATGGAGAGATTTGCATACAGTACAGTGTATAGAAATTTGTGTCATGTATATTCATTATGGATATCCTAAAAACCAGACTGGATACTTGTGCCTCCAGGTGATTGTTGTGAAACATTTCCTTTGAATTTTCAAAAGCAAACGCCATGGGCCTTTAAGCAGGGCCGGCCCGTCCATTGAGCGAGAATGTTGTTCGCACAGGGCCCTGCGTGAACCACATTCTCGCTCAATGGACTGCTGCAGAGGGAGCCGGGGAAGCCCCGGCTCCCTCTGCACAGCCCGCCAGCGTGAAGAGCCTTTATCTTCCCGCTGGCGGCTGTTTCAATGAAGCCGCGAATGCCGGGAGAGGTTAAAGGGCATTGCTTTTAACCTTTCCTGCATTCGTGGCTTCATTGAAACAGCCGCCAGCGGGAAGGTAAAGGTTCTTCACGCTGGCGGGCTGTGCAGAGGGAGCCGGGGCCTCGCGCGGGCTTCCCCGGCTCCCGCTGCAGCCCCTTAGACGGCGCGGGGCTCTTGGGGGGGGCGGGGCGGCTAGGACTGGATGGGCTGTGATGGGGGGGGAACGGACAACTTGGCCTGGGATGGGGGGAAACAGACTGGAAATGGGCTGTGGTGGGGTGGGGGAGAACAGACTGGAAATGGGCTGTGTTGGGGGGAACGGACAAATTGGGCTGGGATGGGGGGAAACAGACTGGAAATGGGCTGTGGTGGGGGCGGAGAACAGACTGGAAATGGGCTGTGATGGGGGGAACGGACTACAATTGGGCTGTGATGGGGGAGGACTGCAAATGGGCTGTGATGGTGGGGGGGATAGGACTGCAAATGTGCTGTGATGGTGGGGGGAATGGACGAAATGGGCTGTGATGGGGGGAACTTGGACTGGAAATGGGCTGATGAAGAGCTGGATTAGGACTGGAAATGGGCTTATGGGGGCTGGAATAGGGCAAAGTGGGCTGACGAGGGGGCTAGGATTGGAAATTAGCTGATGGGGGAGCGTGGAGGAAATGGGCTGATGAGGGACTGGAATGGAACTGGAAAGAGCATATGGGGGGGCTAGGACTGGAAATGGGCTGATGAGCTAGGATAGGACTAGAAATGGGCTGATGGGGGGAACGTAGACTGCAAATGGGTGATGTACTGGAATAGGACACTGGAAATGGGCTGATGGGGGCTGGAATAGGACTGGAAGTGGGCTGGAAATGGGCTGATGGGGAGCTTGGAGTGGAAATGGGCTGATGGGGGGGCTGGAATGGAACTGGAAAACAGCATATGGGAGGCTAGGACTGGAAATGGGATGATGTGGAAGCTTGGGAGACTGGAACTAGAAGGGGGCAGATGCTGGGTGGGTCTAGAACTATAAAGGAGCTGATTTTGGGGGAGGACTAGAAAGGGATGGGAAATGAGAATGGAGAGGGGAAAAGATATTTTGTGTGGGAGGGAAGAAAAGTCTACGAAGGGCCGGGTATTGGAAGAGTAAGTGTAGATTGAGAATGGAAGGGTGAAATTTGAGTGGATGATAAAGCAATAAGGAAAGAAATGGAGGAAAGAGCAAAAGGGGAAAGATCAGTATGTTAAAGCAGATATAGAGAAAAAATTTGGAAAAAAATCTAAAAGAGAAGAAAGGAAAATGGATAGCTCGCAGAAGACACAAAGAAACCAGAAGAAAGTGACTGGAGCAATTGCAACTGAAAAGAAAATGCACAAGCAACAAAAGGTAGAAAAATACTTTTTTATTTTGAATTTATTAACTGGAATATATCAGCTCTGGGAAATGTGCATTGTTAACATCTTTTGTGTTTTGTTTAGTACAAGAGGAAATTAATTTATAGTTTTATTTCTCCAGTGTTGTTGTACATCCCAAGTTTGGCTTTTGGGGTTCCCAGTTTAATTATTGTCTTCCTATTTCTAAATTGTGATCCCTTGTTCTTTGGTGATGGTCTATATTCTGCATTTTAACCAAGCTGAGGTATTCTGTTCATGTAGTTTCTATTTGACCATGTCACTTGTTCTCTTTCCCCAGTAGGATATGCATTGGTATTCTCTGAGATGTATTGGTTTAATATTTGCAGTGTTGCCTTTTGATAGGTAGGGTTTGGTGCTTTGTGAGTCCTGGCAGAGCTGTTATGATATGGTGGATTTGCTATGAGTTCTAAAAGGTCAGTGTTTATAGTACTTCCTAATGGGCCTGGCGGTTGGCACTGGAATATAGTAACGTAGAAATCTATTAGTCTTTCTTTATCCAGACACTCATTAAGAAGCATGTTTACTAAAAATGCATGTTAACATTATGCAAATATTTATGCAAATGAGGCTCCCTATACAAATGAGGCCCCGCAATTAATCTCCGCACATGGCCCCCACCTCCCTTGGGCCGCCCATGCCTTTAAGCTATTCATATTGATCAGGCTATCAGTAGGCAGGGGTAATTTGGAATCTTTAAGCTCTGTCTGCTCTGTACTCAAGGGCATTTGTGTTACTTTTGTCTTTATTGGAACCTATCTGTTGATGTGCCCTAACTTCAATCTTTTGCTAGTATCCTTCAAGGGTGCATTGTTCCGAACCATGTGCTCTTGGCCGACTGTTGGCTTTCCACTATTATCTCTAGTTTAAAAGTTGCTCTGTCTTCTTTTTAAAGGTTAATGCCAGCAGTCTGGTTTCATCCCGGTTAAGGTGGAGCCCATCCCTTCAGAAAAGCCCCTCCTTTCCCCAGAATGTTCCCCAGTTCCTAACAAATCCAAAACCCTCTTCCTTGCCACATTGTTTCATTCATGCATTGAGACTCCGGAGCTCTGCCTGCTTTTTGGGTTCTGGGTGTGGAACAGGAAGCACTTCAAAGAATGCTACCTTGCAAGTTCTGGATTTCAACTTCTTACCTAAAAGCCTAAATTTAGCCTCCAGAACCTCCCTACCACACTTTCCTATATCATTGGTACTGACATGTACCAAGACAGCAGACTCCTCCCCAGCACTATCTAAACAAGCCCGCCACCAATTACAAATGGCACAAATTTTGTGGAATGCACTCACTGGAACAAGAAACACTGACCACATCAAGCCTAGACTAAAAGTCTTGCACTGGCTACCGATGCACAGCAGAATTGGATACAAACTGACCATGAACATTTTCAAAAGCCTTCATGACCAATCCTCATTGTACCTAAAGACACTCATTCATGCACCAACAACCAATAGATTAAGGAGCAAATGCAGTACAGATCTCCTCAACTTACCTATGGACATCACACGAATCAACCAGAGCACTCATAACAGGACCTATGGAACAAATGTCCCAGCGACCTCAGGGAAACACATGAACTCACCATCTTCTACAAAAAGTTCAAAACCTTATTATTCAATGAACAATACATCACGTAGATGACACCCACCAATTCCTCAATCAACTCTCTCATCCATCCCTCTTAGTCTCCCATGCCCCACCTCCTCACCCCCCAACAAGCTATGTATATAGGTTCAGTATAGTTATACTATAACTTACCTAATCTCTGTTATATTTACCGATTTTAATGTGTTCAACTACCAAAGTTCTATGTAAACAATTGTAATGTTCCTTGTAAACTGCCTTGTTTCCCAGATAAGGTGGAATAAAAAAATAGATAAATATCTATTGGGTGACCAGGGAGTTGGACCGAGGGAGAGCTCTAGATGTGGTGTATTTAGATTTCCGTAAAGCCTTTGACACTGTTCCTCACAGGCGACTTATAAACAAACTGAGCACCCTAGGGATGGACCCTAAAGTTACTGCTTGGGTTAGAAATTGGTTGGGTGGGAGGCGACAAAGAGTACAAGTAAATGGAGCTCACTCTGAGGAGAAGGATGTTACCAGTGGTGTGCCCCAGGGATCTGTCCTTGGTCCGATTCTTTTTAACATCTTTGTTAGTGATATAGCGGAAGGGCTGTCGGGTAAGGTTTGCCTCTTTGCGGATGATACCAAAATCTGCAATAGAGTAGACACCCAGGAAGGGGTAGATAACATGAGGAGGGATCTAGCTAAGCTTGAAGAATGGTCTAGAATTTGGCAGCTGGGATTTAATGTTAAAAAATGTAAGGTCATGCATTTGGGCTGCAGCAATCCAAGGGAGCAATACAGTATAGGAGGTGAAGTACTTTTGTCCACTAAAGAAGAGCGGGACCTAGGCGTGGTTGTGTCTGATGATCTTAAAGTAGCTAAACAGGTGGAAAAGGCGACAGCAAAAGCTAGAAGGATGCTTGGGTGCATATGGAGAGGAATGGCTAGCAGAAAAAAGGAGGTGATAATGCCTCTGTATAAGTCTTTGGTGCGACCTCATTTGGAGTATGGTGTGCAATTCTGGAGACCGCACCTTCAAAAGGATGTGAACAGGATGGAGTCGGTGCAGAGGGTTGCTACCAAAATGATTAATGGGCTTCATTATAAAGCATATGAGGACAGACTTAAGGATCTTAATATGTACACCTTAGAGGAAAGGCGGGATAGAGGTGATATGATTGAGATGTTTAAATACCTCCGTGGCATAAATGTTCAGGGAGAGAGCCTCTTTCAATTGAAAGCAAGTTCTGCTACGAGGGGACATGGGATGAGGGTGAAGGGAGATAGATTCAGGAGTGATATGCGGAAATATTTCTTTACGGAAAGAGTAGTGGATCCGTGGAATAGTCTCCCAGTGGAGGTGGTAGAGATGAGGACAGTAACTGAATTCAAGAAAGCATGGGACCAACACAGAGGATCTCTAAAGGCAAAGAGTGGACTGTTGTAGTTGTTATGGAAGGACAGACTAGATAGGCCATGTGGTCTTTTTCTGTCGTCATATTTCTATGTTTCTATGTTTCTACAGATAATGAAGCAGCTAAAAAATCAGGTGGTTTATATAGTGGTGTAGATCCTGCACAGTAAGCTGAAACAAATAAAAACCTTTACCTTTGGTGAAAACACTGCAATTAAGATACCAGAGATCAAATATACTAAGGAGTCTGTTTACTAAACAGCTATAGCGGCAATGGGTCGAAATCTGTGCCATGGCCCCATGTTTTTCAGTGGGACCACGACACCGATTTCACATGATTGCTGCTGCTGTTGCTGTTTAGTAAGCAGACCCCTAAGTCTTATGTCTGATTCATAAGATGTTAGAAGCCAAAACTCTGTTTAAACTTGACTGACATTTCAATTGTCTTTTTGAAGATACTTGTTCCAATGTTCTTCAGTGAAAACTTTCAGAATTATAAGCTGATGCAGGCTAACTAGCACAAATGAGACCTATGCAGTCCTTTAATAAATGCTATAAGTTGCTAGAGGTCAATAGAGTACCATTCTCAAAATACCCTTCTATAGACCCCATTTTGAATTTTTTTTTTTTTGTGCCTTCAGGTCAGTGCTGACTCCTGGAGACCCAGTTGCCTCTGGGTTTTCTTGGCAATGTATCACTGGAAGTAGATTGCCACGCCTTTTCTTCTGAGGCAATGTAGGGTAAAGTGACTTGCCCAAGGTCAGGAGTGCCAGTGGTAATCAAACCCTTGTACTTCTGGCTACTAGGCAGTTGTTCTAACCACAAGACTGCTACTCCTCCTCATTTTGAATTAGTGTATCCTTAATTTTTTTTCAGTTGTTGCTAACATTACTGTGCTTTCCAAAGGAAGCAATTTAGAAAAATAATTGCCTATTTCCAAATATAAATTTTAAAGATATATTCCCTTCTACATACAAATTGAGTGAAGGAGTAGCCTAGTGGTAGGATCAACAGCTTAGTATTCAATAGATCAGGGTTAATTCCCACTGGCACTTCTTGTGACCTTGGGCAAGTCACTTTACCCTAAGTCCCAAGGATGAAGCATGCTTTGAGTCCAACAAATTTAACTCTCTTAGGAAAAAGTTTACCCTTTATCAAAACTTCCTTACAAGGTTTACAGTCAGTCTGTGGGTTGCAGTGATATTGATATCTCTACCCTGATATGCTCTATACAATCCCACTTTAGTTATTTGTGAGAAAAATGCATGATTATAAATATTGGTGCATAAATATTTAAAGAATACCACTTTTTGGTTCCCAAAAATTCTCCAAACTATTATAAATATGCCTTCATTTTCCTGAATAACTTTATTTTTTGAAATGATAGGCCCTTCTAAATTGAAATTGCCATCCCTCTGTCTCCCACGAAATTCTGAAAAACGTATTTCAGCAACCTACATTCTCTTAAGCTTTCCATGTTCTATCATGCACAAGTGGGGTTCTTGTTAATAGGCAATGCCAGCTTTCTCCTTCTTTATGTGATTTAATATGTTGCTCTTTTTATGGGAGAATGTATACCATCTGCATTCAGAGACACCAACTTCAATGCAGCCATTCTCACGCATAAGAATATAAGATATGCCATACTAGGTCACACCAGGGGTCCATCAAGCCCAGTATCTTGTTTTCAACAGTGGCCACTCCAGGTCTCAAGTACCTGTCAGGTTCCCAAAGGCGTACACATTCCATGCTGCTTGTCCTGGGGTAAACAGTGGATTTCCCCAGTCCTTTTTAATAATGGTTTATAGACTTTTCCTCCAAGAACTTGTCCAAATCTGTTTTGAACACTGCAGCTTTTACTATATTCTCGGGTAACAAATCCCAGAGTTTGATTATGTGCCGAGTGAAAAATTATTTATCCGATTAGTCTTAAATGTGCCACATTGTAGTTTTATTGTGTCTCCCCTAGTCTTTCTACATTTATAAAAAGGTAAACAACAAATCTGTTTTCCTATTTCACTCCATTCATTAATTTATAGACCTCTGTCATATCTCCAGGTGCCTTCAGGTGTGTTATAGTTTTATCTCCAGGAACAAGCAGGAATAAGTCCTCACATATGGGTACGTCGGTACCGACAGAGCCTGCGTGGGAAAGCTCCCCAGCTTCCCAGAAGGAAAGCTTTTGGGGCCTCCCACTGCGCATGCGTGCTGCCTTCCCGCCTTCCTGACCAACTCTCCTCAGTTCTTCTTTTTCCGCGGAGCCAGCAGGTCGTATTCCTGTCACCGCTGAAGAAGTTGTTGTTTTAATTTGTTTCTTTGGCCGCGTGTCTGCCTTCCCCGATTCCGGACCGGTACCGCCGGTCTTTTTTCTTTACAAAAAAATATGTATATATCTTATTTTCCCCACTTGGTGTGTTTGTTCTGTGAGGCCTCTAGGCCTTATTTTATTTATTTATTTATTTATTTATTTACATTCTCTTATATACCGCGCTATTCTGCATCAGTGCGGTTTACATTGAACAAACAGAATTCTCCCTCATGGAGAAACAAGCCTCTGGTTTTAAAAAATGCACCAAGTGTAGCGGTACTATATCAGTCACAGACACCCATGAATGGTGTCTTAAATGTTTGGGGCCTGACCATTCCATTCCGGATTGCCCATCCTGTTCTTTGGCTTACAAAACCGGGCTTACAAAACCGGGCAGCCAAGTTTCACATGCTGTTTTCTACAGATACTCCAGCATCGACATCTTCCAGGTCTTCCTCTCCTGATGGATCTCAGGTAACCAAACATTCCTCTGGCAAGTCCTCAAAGGGCAAATCTCCCTCCAAGTATCGAGATGCCCCCGGGCTTGACCCTGAGGACCCTGCCCCAGCCAAACAACCCCGGCGGGAAGCTCCGGCTTCAAAAGCTTCTCCTATGGGGTTACAGGTTGACATCGATGGCACGGCCTCGACCGATCACCTGTTAGACTGCTCTGGGGTACCGGCTCATTCTTCCGGTACCGACATCCAGACAGTCGTGGCGTCTATGGATCATACAGTTCAATCCATGCAGCAGGCTATTATGGCTTTTATTAGAGCTGCGACGCCATCGGTACCGCAGCCAGTGGTACCGACTCCGGTTCCGGTACCACAACCGATACCGGTACCCAGGGCATCCACATCGACCAGGATACCGATTCCGGTTCCCGGTTCCGGGTACCCCCGATGTCGATACCGGTCGATACGCTTATCGATCCCTGGAAGCAAACAGACGATACTTAGAGTCTTCTGATGATTCTGATTCATCAGATGACTCTGCTGAAGTATCCCTAACTTTACCTGAAGAGCCCTCTTCTCCAAAGAGGAGAATGTCTCCTCCAGAGGATTTGTCCTTTCAAGACTTCATTCTTGAAATGGCTAAAGTTCTCTCTATTTCAGTAACCTCTGAAAAAGAACCTAGACCAAAAAAATTAGATATTTTAGGATACTCTAAGGTTCCCAAAGAGGCAGTCACCTTGCCCATTCATGAAATTCTTCAAGAACACATGATGGACTTATGGGAGACTCCTCTCACCCTATCTCCACATTCTCGTCGGTTGGACACCATGTATCGTGTCCCTCCTTCTCCTGGTTTTCAAAAAACTCAGCTCCCTCACCACTCTATTGTGGTGCAGTCAGCTATGAAAAGGATAAAGAGTACCAAAAGACACTCTTCTACTCCTCCAGGGAGAGAATGTAGGACTTTGGATGCTTTTGGTAGAAAAATCTTCCAAGCAAGTATGCTTATTGCTAGAATCAATTCATATAGCCTCTGTATGGGCATGTTTCTGAAGGAGATTGCATTGAAAATACGCCATTTTCTCCCCTTTATCCCAGAGGATAGAAAGGAGGAGTTCCTTCTTTTGCTAAAGCATACCCAGGATATATCAAAGTTCTCCAACAGAGCAGCCTTTGACTCCTTTGAGGGTGCTAGCAGAGCCTCAGGTATTGCCATAGCGGCTCGCAGAATTGCTTGACTCCAGGCCTCTGACCTAGAACCCTGGGTCCAGGATGGGTTGGGAAATCTGCCCTGTACAGGTGAGAATCTGTTTGGTAAGGAGTGGCAAATCAAAGCCACCCAAATGGATGCAGAAAATGCTGCTTTAGATAGACTGTCTAAGTCTACCTCTGCCCCTGTTAAGAAAAAATCTTTCAAGAAGCCTTTCTATAAGAAAGCCAGATTTGCTACAAATACTGGCCAACAATCTTCTGCAGCTCACTTTACTCCTAAGCGTCAGCAGCCTAAACAGGCCAGGGCAAAACCTGCAGGGGCTGCTACAGCCCAGCAGTCCCAACCCCCTCAGGGTTTTTGACTCATCTCTAGAGAACTTAACTTTTCTGGCTCTAAAACATCCAGATCCTCTCACCATTCCAGGAAGGTTAACTCATTTTGCTCCCAGATGGGAGCAAATCACATCAGAACAATGGACCCTCTCTATCATCAGAGAGGGCTACAAACTACATTTCTCCAGCCTTCCTCCCCATACCATGGTGAGATGTTTCAATTCTCCCCCTTCTCTCCTGAATCTGTTAGGTCAGGAGGTGACCACCCTTCTCGCCCAAAGGGCAATAGAAGAGGTTCCTCTTCTTCAACAGGGGTCAGGGTTTTACTCCCCTTATTTTCTTATTCCCAAGAAAACAGGGGGGCACAGACCTATTCTAGATCTCAGAGAATTGAACAAATTCCTATGCAAGGAGAAATTCAAGATGCTTTCTCTAGGTACTCTCCTTCCATGCCTACAGAGTCAGGATTGGCTTTGTTCTCTAGATCTCAAGGATGCGTACACACATATACTCATCCATCCATCCCACAGAAAATTCCTACGGTTTCTGTTCCAGGGAAAACATTTCCAATACAGAGTACTTCCCTTCGGTCTAGCCTCTGCTCCAAGGGTATTTACCAAATGCATGGCAATAGTAGCTGCATTTCTACGAGCCCTGGGAATTTTTGTTTTCCCATACCTGGACGACTGGCTCATCCGAGCTCCATCTCAGTCTGAGGCTCAGACTTCCCTGGATCGCACCAGACGCATTCTGCAGTATCTGGGACTTGTGATCAATCTGCCAAAGTCTCAACTCGCCCCTACTCAGTCCCTGGCATTCATAGGGGCCTGGTTGGATACCACCACAGCAAGGGCCTATCTTCCTCAGGCCCGTTGCCAACGTCTAGTGCACTTAGCCTCCCAGACTCAGTCCAGAAGCCACTTGACTGCCAGGGAGATGCTACAACTATTAGGCCACATGGCCTCCACAGTACATGTGGTGCCCTATGCTCGCCTACATATGAGAGCAGCTCAATGGACTTTGTCCACCCAGTGGACTCAAGCATCCGGAGCTCTCTCAGACCAAATAGCAAACTCCAAACGTCTCTTTTGGTCTCTCCAATGGTGGATGTCCACTCAAAATCTCTTGTTGGGGGCCCCCTTTCAACCATTGTTGCCCCAAGCAACCCTCACAATAGATGCCTCCCAAACAGGTTGGGGAGCTCATCTTCAAGATCTCTCCACTCAGGGCACTTGGTCTCCACAGGAGACCACCCTTCATATCAACCACTTGAAACTTCGAGCAATCTTTCTAGCTCTCAGAGTTTTTCATATCCTCCTCAGCAACATGACGGTCCTTATTCATACGGACAATCAAGTAGCCATGTTTTACATAAACAAACAAGGAGGGACTGGCTCTCTGTCGCTTTGCAACGAAGCTCTAAGATTATGGGCCTTCGCCAGAGAGCATCAAATCCATCTCCTGGCAGTATATCTTCCAGGAATCCAAAACTCTTGGGCAGACAGACTCAGTCGAGTTCTGCTTCCACACGAATGGTCCCTGCACATGGATCAGGTACTCAGAATCTTCCAGAAATGGGGGACCACGGACATAGACCTCTTTGCAAATCCGTGGAATGCCAAACTTCCCCGGTTCTGTTCCAGGATTCCGTGTCAGGGAGTTCAGGCCAAGGATGCCTTCCTCTTTCATTGGGGTCAGGACTTCCTCTATGCCTTTGATTCCCAAGACTCTATTCAAACTTCAAAGGGATCAAGGGTCCATGATCCTCATAGCTCCACGCTGGCCACGCCAAGTGTGGTACCCTCTACTTCTGCATCTCTCCCAAGCCCCCTCCCTGGACTTGGGAGCGGCTCCAGACCTTCTGTCTCAGGAGGAGGGGACTTTGTGGCACCCAAACCCCAACTTCCTTCACCTCAGAGCTTGGTTACTGAAGGCCTAGACCTTCAACACTTCAATCTTTCGCAGCAAGTGAAGGATATCCTCCATGCCTCTAGGAAACCTTCCACTAGGCGTTCTTACGCTTTTAAATGGAAAAGATTTTCCATTTGGTGTGCTCAACAGGGTCTTAACCCTCTAGCACTTCCCTTGAATTCTCTTTTGGAATATCTCCTGCATCTCTCCAATGCAGGACTCAAAACGAATTCGGTAAGAGTCCATTTGAGTGCTATTGCAGCATCCCTTAAGCCCATCAATGGACAACCTGTTTCCTCTCATCCTCTTATTGCAAGATTCATGAGAGGCCTAACCTTAACTAAACCTCCCATTCGACCTCCTCCGGTGGCATGGGATTTAAACTTTGTTCTTGGTCAGCTTATGAAGCCACCCTTTGAACCCTTAGCCACTACCTCCTTGAAATTTCTTTCCTGGAAGGTTATTTTCCTTATTGCAGTCACCTCAGCTCGCCGTATCAGTGAACTGCAAGCTCTAGTGGCTAATCCACCTTATACAAGGTTCCATCATGATAAGGTGGTCCTTAGGACCAATCCCCACTTTATGCCTAAAGTGGTCTCCCCTTTTCATCTTAATCAAGAGGTATATTTACCTGTCTTTTTTCCAGCTCCTCATGCATCCAGTGCAGAGAGGAACCTTCATACTCTAGATTGTAAAAGAGCTCTTGCCTTTTACCTCCACAGGACACAGCAACATCGAAAGTCTTCTCAGCTCTTTGTTGCTTTTGATCCTTCTCATTTAGGACTTCCAGTCTCTAAAAGAACACTGTCCAATTGGATTGCTCAGTGTATCTCTTTTGCTTACCAGAGTAAGAACCTTTCTCTGGAGGGCCATGTCACCGCTCACAATGTGAGAGCCATGGTCACCTCTATGGCTCATCTAAACTCTGTGTCCATTGACCAGATCTGTCGAGCAGCCACCTGGGCCTCGGTTCATACCTTTACAGCCCATTACTGTTTGGACAAGGACTCCCGCCGGGATGCCTTGTTTGGTCAGGCTGTCCTCAGACACCTGTTCCATTCTTGAACAACTCCAGCCCACCTTCCCTGAATGGATGCCTGAGATCCATAGGAAGATGAGGAACCTTTCAGGGTCTCATACCCTTCGGGGGATCTCCCGGGCATCTCAGCTAGGGAGTCCCCATATGTGAGGACTTATTCCTGCTTGTTCCTGGAGATAGCACAGTTACTTACCTGTAACAGGTGATCTCTGGGAACAGCAGGAATTAGTCCTCACAACCCACCCACCTCCCCTAGGAGTTGTATCTCTCTCTATCTTTCCTTTCCTCTCTTTATTGTCTCAGCTTTAAACTCGAACTGAGGAGAGTTGGTCAGGAAGGCGGGAAGGCAGCGCGCATGCGCAGTGGGAGACCCCAAAAGCTTTCCTTCTGGGAAGCTGGGGAGCTTTCCCGCGCAGGCTCCGTCGGTACCGACGTACCCATTTGTGAGGACTAATTCCTGCTGTTCCCAGAGATCACCTGTTACAGGTAAGTAACTGTGCTTTACTCCAGGAAGCCTTTATCATTTACAATTCCCCCTGAAGAAAGCAGTGGGCATGTCGGGATGTTGTGATTAATAAAGGACTTCTTTCTGAACACCTTGCTTTTTGTCTGTGGTCAGACCAAGAGAGCTTGCACCAGATAAACTCTCTGAAGCTGTGAGCCATTGCAATTGCCCTCTGGGCTTTCCAGATGCACTTGGTCAATCATAGTCCTGATTCAAATGGACAATCAAGTGGTGGTTATCTACATCAACAAGCAGGGAGGCATGGGATCCATACCTCCTGTGCTGGGAAGCGGTGCACTTGTGGAAGTTTGCCGTGGGCGCATGGGATGGAGCTGAGGGTGACCTAAGTTCCTGGAGAGCTGATTGCTCTGGTAGACCACCTCAGCAGGGTCCTCCAGCCATATGAATGGACCCTCAACAGGAGTGTAGTGGACCCGTGTCTTTCGAAAGTGAGGCACTCCACCACACCGTGCAACATTTGGGTGAATTGGTTCTGCTCCTGGAAGGCTTCCAGCAATCAGCTGGCCTCTGCCTTCTTCCTGATCTGGTGAGTAGGGCTGCTTTATGCACACCCCTAGATCCTGCTCATGGCAAAAATGTTGCTGAAGCTCCAGGCAACAGAGGTACCATGATATTCATTGCCCTATACTGGCCCAGGTGACCATGGTTATCCCTGCTGTTTCAACTCTCTTGGTGGGAGCCTCTCCATCTGGGCTGCAATCTGGACCTCATTTCTCAGGAGGGCGGGACCTTGCTACATTCCACTGTCCGACTCCTGGCCCTCACAGCTTGGATACTGAGTAGGTAGTTCTCTCAGAACTTAATTTGCCTGGAGAAATGACTGATGTTCTCCTGGATTCCTGCAGGGATTCCACATGGTGTTCCTACACCTTTAAGTGGCAACGGTTCTCACTTTGGTGTGCTGACAGGGCACTGGATCCCTTTTCTTGCACAGTGGAAAGGCTCCTGGAGTATCTCTTACACCTTTCAAACTTGAGCCTCAAATCCAATTCCGTCCGGGTCCACCTAAGCACGATTGGGGCCTACCATTGCTGCTTGGACAGCAAGCCCATCTGTGCTCAGCTGCTGGTGCCACACTTCATGCAGGGCTTGCTTTTTTCTAAACCTCCTATTAAGCCTCCACTGGTGGCTTGGGACCTTAATGTGGTGCTGGCGCTACTCCAATCACCCCCTTTTGAGCCACTGGAGTCTTGCCTGCTAAATTTCTTGAATTGGAAGATTGTGTTCCTCGTGGCCATCACCTTGGCCCACCGTCTTAGTGATCGTCAGGCCCTGGTGGCTCACCCGTCATACATTAGAATAGGGTAGTGCTGCAGACGCATCCGCGTTTCTTATCCAAGGTGGAATCCTCTTGCCAGCTTAATCAGTCACCGGTCTTACCCACCTTTTCCCCCAGGCCTCATGCCAAAAACACAGAGGTCGCCCTATACATGTTGGACTATAAACGTGCCTTGGTTTCTGTCTGGAACGGATGAAGAGCTCTTCGTCTCTTTTGACCCCAGCTAGCTGGACATTGCCATCTCCAAACGCACACTGTCCATTTGGTTAGCAGACTGCATTTCCTTCGCCTACATTCAGGCAGGTCTGAGTCTTGGGATCATGTCATGGCCCACGATGTCCGAGCCATGGCTGCTTCCAAGGCCAACTTGCACTCAGTCTCCACGGAGGAGATTTGCAGGGCTGCAACATGGTCCTCCGCCCACATCTTCACAGCCCACTACTGTCTGGATGGGGATTCCTGATGTGACAGCAACTTTGGCTAAGCTGTACTCTGGCATCTGTTTGGGACTTAGGTTCAACTCCTTCCCACCGGTCCTTCTGTCCATCCAGGCTACCAAGAGTTCGCCTGATGTCTATTATGAGATGGTTGCTGAGTCAGTCGAGTCCCCCAGAGGGATTAACCATATTGTTTCTCTCAGTTCTCCAGTTTTGTTGCACCAGTTGGGCTGTTCTCTCATTTTTCTGGTAGCCTATAGCTTGGAAGTCCCATATATAAGGCCTTACTTCCTGCTTGTCCACAGAGAAAGCATAGTTACTCTCCTGTAGCAGGTGTTCTTTGTGGACAGTAGGAATAAGTCCTCACAACCCTCCTACCACCGCATGGAGTTGTTTTTTTGGCTACTAGCTTGGTTATCATACTGGAGATAAGATGGCGCCATGGTAGGCCGGAAGGCAGGTGCACCTGCGTGATAGTATCCCAAAAGCTTCCTATGGAAGCTTGGAAGTGTTCCCACGCAGGACTCTGAGGACATCACCTATTCATGAGGATTTACTCCTGCTGTCCACGGACAACATCTGCTGCAGGTGAGTAACTTTGCTTGCTTATAAAGGAAGAGGGGGGGGGGAAATTATCAGATTGACAGTCAAAAGTACTAATACAGCCAACATTGGGTGTTGACTGCATAAATGCTTTATTTCTAAAATTCTGTACAGTAACGGATACGATTTTGGTCAGAGAATTCAACAAACAGCCAAAATGTATTTGTTTTAAAGCTAGGACAAGCCAGGATATTCTGGGATTAGTGGGAAGTGGCAAAATCTTATGCAGTGGCATTAGTCAGCCACTGTCAGGATAAATTTACCTGATTAGGGGGAATGCATAAATAGCCGTCCCAACTTAAATGGTTAAAGGTACTTAACCATTGGGGAAACTGCTAGATACGTATGACCTAGATTGGCCACTGTTGGAAACAGGATACTGGGCTCGATGGACCTTGGTCTGACCCAGTATGGCATATCTTATGTTCTTATGTACTTGTTTAAGGTTAAGATTAAATATTTAACAATCCTACCTTAATGGATTGGGTCACTGAGTAGGTTGCATAAAGATAAGATACTTTACCTGCTTGTTTTTTGTGCAACAGCTGTGGTTCTGAATACTTCCCCCTATATTTCTAAACCTTCAAGCCGTTAATGTGACCTTTGTATAATCATACGCTTTCTTTAATGTGAAAAACAAAACCCTGAAGTTATTACATAGTATATGTTAAGGAATCTTTGCCAAAGGCACAAAGTAAAGAAGATATGAGAGATTCCAAAATATTCAAAATAACATAACCATTATTTTTTCCTTGTACTACTTTAGGTCATTTTAGTGTCTGCCAACAAGCTGACTCGGTATATAGAGCCATGCCAACTGACTGAGGAGTTTGGAGGCAGCCTTACATATGATCACATGGACTGGTTGAATAAGAGACTGGTTAGTACAACTTCATAAGACAAAACTGTCATCTCTCAGAAATTATTGAAATGTGGCTCACAGTTTTTTCTTTGCAGTTTAAATGGTGTTTTTCTTTCTTATGAAATAGGTATATTAGAAAAGGGTAGTGTGTAAGCTTTATCCATTCAGAAGAGAGAATAAATTAACAGTTTTGTATGTTTCATGTTAACTTAAAACAGAGTTTAAAAAATTGTCATTTCAAGACCATTAGCTTTCTTTTATGTAGTCTTTAGTCTATAGCATATTTCTCATTTTAAGGGCGTATTTACTAAAGTATGTTAAGCAGTTAGCATAGGATTTAACGGATGCTGTTAATGTGAGTCTGTGGTAAAGGCTACCACAAGTTAAAAACAGCCAGTGCGCTAAAACTCCCATGCTGCTTGCTGATACATGGGGCAGGAAGTGGACGGTGATTAGGTATGGGCAGCGCTTGCATTAGTATGTAATATTTTACTGCATGCTAATTGTCTTGGCTGCTGATAGGTGTCCTTAATGTCTCTCCTGATGTGCATCGACATCACTCCTCCATCTTCTCACAAATCAGTATCACCTGACCTGTTCCCCACCTTCTCTGTTGCCCCCCCCCCCCTGGCATTTACAAGGGGTTTCTCTGGGGTAGGAGTAATCCAGAGACACTCCTGCCCTGGCATTTAGTCTCATTGTACTGTTTGGCAGCTTGACCCCTAGTTGTAGTACACAAGGGTTCAGAGCCACCGTTTTGAACCCAGGATGGCAAAGAGGAACAAGCATCTGGGGATTGCTCCTACCCTGCCACCAGAAGTGCCCAGGGGGGAGGGGGAATCAGGGGATGAAGGGGCAGGTCTGTTGATGCCCTTCAAAGGGACATTTGAGGGAGGGATGCTAATTAGGGTGGGGGATGATGCTGCTCCTGATAGAGGGGGTGGTGACACTTGGATTTTTTTAAATGAATGGTGCCATGATAACTGCATCAGCAGATAGTGCGGATGCCCTTACCCTTACCTCGCATCTGCCCTGTGTAGTAGATGCAGGGCGTTTCCACAACAGTTATCACTCAGGCTTTATACTTTGCATTAATTTTTGCATCTAATAAGCAGTAAGTGTAAAATCCATTGCTTGCCCCTGGCACAAGCAGCATAGAATCTGTATACCTTTTGGGAATCTGACAGGTGCTTGTGATGTGGACTGGCCACTGTTGAAAACTGGATACTGGGCTTGATAGACCCTTGGTCTGACCCAGTATGGCATTTCTTATGTTTTTATGCAATTTTGGGTATGCAGCAGCTTCAACATAGAAACAGTTTTACATTTTGTGGTACCTTTAATTCTTTTTTTTTTGCAGTACCAAGTACCCAAATTGACTTCTTTAACTGCATGTCGTGGGCACTTATAGGTTTAATTATTAAGTATTTTAGTATATTCATGTTCTATTTTTGTAATATATTTGATTTCCCCCCAAAATGTGTTTTATAATACAATAAACAAAATAATACACGTTAAACAAACTGGAATATAAAGCTTCTGTACCCAAAGTATTTTTTTATTTAGGTTTTTGAAAAATTCACCAAGGAGTCTACATCTTTACTGGATGAGCTTTCTGTAATTAACAATGGAAGTGAGAAAGGAAGTCAACAGGAGAAAGAGAGGTATGTAAATCCCAGAAAAATTAGAGTACTGAGGTTATAAATGGCTAAATATGTGATCTGAATTGCTGATGTGGTTGGAGGTGAACTATATTTTAAGAGGCTGGATTCCTTAGGGCAGAGGTACTCAAATCCAGTTCTGGAGGGCCACAAACCAGTCAGGTTTTCGAGATATCCCTAATGAATATGCATGAGATATATTTGCATGCACTGCATTCATTGTATTTGGATCTATCTCATGCATATTCATTAGGGATATCCCGAAAACCTGACTGGTTTGCGGCCCTCCAGGACTGGATTTGAGTACCTCTGCCGTAGGGTAATGGTTTGCTCTTCAGATGGTAACCCATGTTATGATATATTGGGAAGACCATAAATATATGCTAGACCAGTGGTTCTCAACCTGTGGGTCGTGACCCCCCCGGGGGTCACCACAGGATTTAGCGGGGGTCGCCTCACTCGGCTGCTTAAAAAAAAAAAAAAAAACCCAAAACGCACAAGTTACTGCCACTGCCGAGTCCGCTTCTCGGCAGCGGCATCTCACCGCTTCCCTCCTATTGCAGCCGTGGCTCCCTGCCTCTTAGGGAACTGCGGCTGTGCCTGTAAAACCATTGCGGAGCCTTCCTGCCTCTTAACTGGCTCCGTGCATCATTGTCCCGCCTCCAAAGGAAGTTGTTTACCACTTCCTTTAGAGGCAGGACAATGCTGCACGGAGCCCGTTTAGAGACAGAAAGGCTCCGCAATGGTTTTACAGGCATAGCTGCGGTTCTCTAAGAGGCAGGGAGCCGCGACTGCAGAAGAAGGAGGTAGACATGGGGAGAGGGGAGGAGGGAACCTGCAACGGGGCTAACATGGACAGAGGGGGGCTGACATGGATGGAGGGGGACTGACATGGATGGAGGGGGCTGATATGTATGGATGGATGGAGGGAAGGTCTGACATGGATGGAGGGGGGCTGATATGGATGGATGGATGGATGGAGGGGGGGGACTGACATGGAGAGAGGGGGGGCTGACATGGAGGGAGGGAGGGACTGACGATGGAGGGAGGGGGGAGGGGGGCTGACATGGATGGGGTGGGCTGATATGGATGGATGGAGGGGGGGACTGACATGGAGGGAGGGAGGGGGGCTGACATGGAAGGAGGGAGGGAGGGGGGCTGACATGGACAAAGGGAAGAGACAGGGGGACATACTGGACAGACTGGGGATAAATGCTGGACAGAGGGGAGAGACAGTGCGGGTTAGGATTATAATGGGCAGATGGGGGAGGCTAGGACTGGTAATGTGTTGATTAGGGAAGGCTAGGACTGGGAATGGACTGATCAAGGGGGGGGTTGGGACTGGTAATGTGCTGATAGGGGGGTAGGACTGGTAATGGACTGATGGGGGGCTAGGACTGGTAATGGACTGATGGGGGGCTAGCATGGGAAATGAGCTGATCGGGGACGTTAGGACTGGAAATGGGCTGATGGGGGGGTAGGACTGGTAATGGGCTGATTAGGGGAGCCTAGCACTGGTATTGCAGTTGAAGAGGGACTAGCACCGGAAATGAGCTGATTAGGGGAGGCTAGCACTGGTAATGGGGTTGAGGAGGGACTAGCACTGGAAATGAACTGATTGGGGGGCTTCGACTGGGAATGGGCTGATTTGTGGGGAGGGGAGGATAGAGCTGTTGGCCCTGGAAGAAAACTGGGGGCTAAGGCTACAAATGGGCTGATACGAGGGGATGGGAGAATGGAACTGGAAGGGAGTGGATCTGAGAGGGGCTGTCATGTTTTGTACTAGAAGGGACTGGTCAGTGGGGAAGGAGGGGGACTGGAAGGGAATGGACACCAGTGGCAGTCATGAGAATGCAAGTTGACATTGGAAGGTACTGAGAGTGAGGACTGGAAAGGGGCTGATACTGGGGAGTGTTACTGGGACTGGAAATAGGCTGATGGAAAGAAGTGAAGAAAATGAAAGAAGAGATAAATGGCAGATGGACCATAGACCACAGAAAGAGAGCTAAGAGAAGACAGGAAAGCAGAAGCCTCAGATCGGGACCAGCATGATCAGAGAATAAATTGGTCAGACAACAAAGGTAGAAAAAATAATTTTATTTCATATTAGTGATTTGACTACAAAATCATCATCATTTTGAAATCAAATATTGTTACTTGTTATTGTGATTAATTATTGTGGTTTAAATAAGTAAATTGTATAAATAAAAACATATTGCAAAGGCCTATAATATATTCATAATTTAACAAATGATTACAGCGACAATGCGTTAATGGTAAAGGAAGAGAGACTCATTTGATTTTATCATTGGGGGTCACCACAAGATGACCAATGGTAAAAGGGGTCACGGTACAAAAAAGGTTGAGAACCACTGTGCTAGACAGTATTGTGTAGGCATCAATTTAATGATGACAATACACGTGAAGACACATTTTGATAGTATGTGAAGACTGAAATTGAGACTTTGAGGTCGTGAGGTGAGAGGAGCCATTTTAAATTCTACATCTGTGAAAAATCGACTGAGGAAACCCAGCAACTTACACATGTAAGTGCTGGTATTTCACAATTTGCACAAGTAAATGTCAGCAGTTATTTGTTCAATGTGAGCCAATCTGCAAACATAAATGTATAGATGCTGCTAGTGAGCTAAGGAGGCTGCTTTTTTCATCAGATTTTAATTTGGAGGGAGAAATAACCTGGGGAGGGGGGGATTAAGGATAACCCCATTAATCCTTCCTGTAAAATGCTGGCCCAAATGCACATCTTTTTAAGAACCTTCGCATACCAGGGAGCAGATGTAAATTCCGATGTACACTATTTTGGGTTTACACATGTATTCCCTTTATGAAATGCCTTATGCATATACTTATAAAACAGCGACGGCCTACAGTATGCATGTAAATGCCCATCCCTGCGTGAAATGGAAAACAGGTGACTTTCGTATGTTGATGGTACATAACTTAATGTTGCACTTTATAAAATTACCTCCATCACGTTTGGGGGAGGGAGTTCATATAAAATATTGGAAAAATTCCTGGGTAGTTATGACATCAGATCCTAACCCTGGTTCTGATTGAGCTGGAAGTACAACGGAGTAGGGGGAAATCGTGGGATCTAAAAAAAAGAATTAAACTAGTAGCTGTGCCTGTCTACAACCTGCAAGTGTCGCAGGAATTGCTGGAAAGACTGACTGGGCCAATTGGTCTGTTTCTTCAGTCATCTACTACTAAATTATGCCAGCTTACTACTACTACTTTATCGTTTGTATAGTGCTACCAGGCATACATAGTGCTGTGCCATATACATGTAAGAGGCCGTTCCTGCTTCACAAAGCTTACAATCTGTCAGACGGGTGCCTGGGTGAGAATGTTCACAGTCTTGGCAAAGGCATATATTAATATGATTTGTAAGGGATTGTGGGAAATGTAGTCCATTCACACCAGACACAGCCGTTCACAATAATTTGTTGTGCTTGAGTGTAAAGCCAATAAGATATTTATTTATGGGGTTATTTCTCCCAACACAGATATGCTTGATAGCACATAAAACAGGATACTTGCTTTCAGTGTTAAACTTAGAAAAACAAAATCAGGAAAACAACAGCTGAACTTGTCAGGCAATCAAAGCAAAAGAATAAAGACCAGGATGGTAACAGAATGGTCTTTTCTGTAGGCTTTAGCTAATATTTTCTTAGCAGTGCCTCACTCAACAAACAAAACCCACAAAGTAGGGAAAAACTGTTCTTTTCAGGTTAACTTCTTATATCTTCACACATAGACTCAGAAGTGATTCCTTCAGAGCTCACAAGCAATTAGGTAAGGCTCAAGTGCTAGCAGTTATCCAGCTGAAACCCCTTAGCTGGCTTACTTTCTACTGCGTGGCTCAAAATCTTACTCAGGAGCTTTTCTGAGTAGATTAAAGAACAAGTTTGTATTTCTTTGTGATGGTTGTTGTACTTTGTAACAGTAAATTACCAAAGGAGTTTAGACAGAGAGCAATCCATGTATTCACAGCCTGTATCTATAACCGCTCCCCCTTCTTCAACAATCATGGGTTCAATATCATGGATTGGCACAGAGGAATTTCTCAATGGAGCACTCTCAGGAGAATACTTGTTTCCCTGTTGTCTTTCAAGGGTATAGCTAGGGCAGCGATGGCGAACCTATGGCACGCGTGCCAGCTGTGGCACGCGAAGGCCTTGCAGCTGGCACGCGTGAAGGTCCGCAAAAAAAGAAAAAGCGGGCTCTGGCTGCTGCCGCGGACGCGGCAGCATGCAGTGTCCCGCGGGGCCCCCTCCGCCCGCTAAGCCCCTCTGCAAGGGCTTTCAGATTCGCGAGGGAGACAGCGTCTCCCTCGCGTCTCTGTTAAGCCCGCAGGGGTTAATGGGAAATTTCCCATCAGCCCCTTTAGACGCGAGGGACTGATGGGAAATTTCCCATTAGCCCCTGCGGGCTTAACAGAGACGCGAGGGAGACGCTGTCTCCCTCGCGAATCGGAAAGCCCTTGCAGAGGGGCTTAGCGGGCGGAGGGGGCCCCGCGGGACACTGCATGCTGCCGCGTCCGCGGCAGCAGCCAGAGCCCGCTTTTTCTGTTTTTAAATTTGCCGGGGGGGGGGGGGTTAGGACTGCTAATGGGCGAGGAGGGGGGGGGGGTTAGGGATGCTAATGGGCTAGGGGGGGTTAGGACTGCTAATGGGCTGTGGGCTGATGGGGGCTGTCTGGAAATGGGGTGATGGGGGGTTAGGACTGGTAATGGGCTATGGGGGGGGGGGGTTAGGACTGCTAATGGGCTAGAGAGGGGGGGTTAGGACTGCTAATGGGCTAGAGAGGGGGGGGGGTTAGGACTGCTAATGGGCGAGGGGGGGTTAGGACAGCAAATGGGCTAGGGGGGGTTAGGACTGCTAATGGGCTAGGAGGGGGGGTTAGGACTGCTAATGGGCTGGGGGGGTTAGGACTGCTAATGGGCTAGGAGGGGGGGTTAGTACTGCAAATGGGCTAGGGGGGGTTAGGACTTCTAATGGGCTGTGGGCTGATGGGGGCTGTCGTGAAATGGGGTGATGTGGGGTAGGACTGGTAATGGGCTATGGGGGGGGTTAGGACTGCTAATGTGGTAGAGAGGGGGGGGTAGGACTGCTAATGGGCTCGGGGGGGTTAGGACTGCTAATGGGCGGATGGGGAGGGGTTAGGACTTGAGGTGGGCTGTTGGGTGGGGTTAGGACTGGAAATGGGCTGATGGGGGTTAACACTGGAGGTGGTCTGATGGGGTTAGGACTGGTAATGGGCTATGGGGGGGTTTAGGACTGATAATGGGCTATGGGGGGGGCTGGGACAAGAAATGGGCTGATGGGGAGGGGTTAGGACTTGAGGTGGGCTGATGGGGTTAGGACTGGTAATGGACTGTGGGCTGATGGGGGGGTTAGGACTGGCAATGGGCTATGGGGGGCTGACTGGAAGTGGGGGGTTAGGACTGGTAATGGGTTATAGGGGGGGGCTTAAACTGAAAATGGGGTGATGGGGGGTTAGGACTGGAAGTGGGTTGATGAGGGGGGGATAGGACTGGTATTGGGTTGGGGGGCTGCTAGGACTGGAAATGGGCTGATGCAGGGACTAGAAGGGAATGGATGCTGGGTGAGGCTGGAACTAGAAGGGAGCTGGTGTTGGGGGAGGATTAGAATGGGATGGGGCTGGGAGAGTAAAATGGAGAGGGGAAAAATATTTTGTGTGGGAGGGATAAAAAATCTACAATTGGCCGGGTATTGGGAGAGTAAGTGGGGATTGAGGATGGAGGGGTAAATTTTGAGTAGATGAAATAGGAATGAGGAAAGAGCCAAAGGAGAAAGATTAGTATGTTAAAGCAGATGTAGAGAGAGAATGGAAAAAAAAAACAAGAAGACAGAAGAAAGGACAAATGGACAGCAGATGGAGAGTTAGCAGAAGACACGAAGAAACCAGAAGAAAGTGGCTGGAACAATTGCAACTGAAAAAAAATGCACAAAAGGTAGAAAAATATCTCTTTATTTTGAATTTATTAACTGGAATATGTCAGCTCTGGGAAATGTGCATCATTAATTTTTGCGCTTTGTTTAGTACAAGAGGAAATTAATATATAGTTTTATTTCTACAGTGTTGTTGTATATTCCAAGTTTGGCTTTTGGGGTTCCCAGTTTAATTATTGTCTTCCTGTTTCTAAATTGTGATTCCTTGTTTGGTGATGGTCTGTTCTGCATGTGTAACTGAGCTGAGGTATTCTGTTTATATAATTCCTATTTGACATTGCCACTTGTTCTTTCCCCAGTAGGTCATGTATTGTTGTTCTCTGAGATGTATTGGTTTAATATTTGCAGTGTTGCCTTTTGATAGGTAGAGTATGGTGCTTTGTGAGTCCTGGTAGTGCTGTTAGGATACGGCGGGTTTGCTATGGGTTCTAAATGGGCAGCGTTTGTAGTAGTTCCTAATGTGCCTGGCGGTTGGTACTGGATTATAGTAATGTAGAAACCTTTTAGTCTTTCTTTATCCATATACTCATTAAGAGGCATGTTTACTAAAAGTTAGTGTATGGTAACATTATGCAAATATTTATGCAAATGAAGCACCTTATGCAAATGGGGCTTTAATTGACGTGCTGGCACTTTGAGGAAATTCTTTGGTTTTGTGCGGCAGTTTGGGCACTCGGGCTCAAAAAGGTTAGCCATCACTGAGCTAGGGCATAGATCAGTGTTCATACCTGAGCTTCCATTGCTGTTAGAGTTCCTCTCTAAATAGCCTGGCCAGTATGTAGTCCAGTTCTTATGTCCAGCCTTCCAATCCAGATCCCTGGACACTGGATCTCTCTTCACATACCTTCTGGCACGGGTCCTAGGGTCCTTTCCAAGTGCAGCCGTCTCCCTCACAGGTACCGTCTGGAGATTCCTAGCTCTGCAGCACCATTCCTCTGGTTTTCCCCAGTCCAATGGTGTATGCTGGCCTTTTGAATGTCTCCCAGTATACGTACTGCTCTGGACTCCTTTAGACCTTCAAAATTCTTTTCTCTTCTTTCTTCAAAAGGGTTTCTTGCCCTCTCTGTCTGTCCGCTCTGGCTTCTGCTTCTGATGATCCTCCAGATGATGAAGCTGTCCAAGATCATGAAGATGATTCTCTGTAGAATAAACTCTACCTTTATTCTGCTTAGATGAGTGCTCCACCCTAGCACAGCGCAGCTGTGCTGAATCAGGCCCTGCCCTTTGAGATGAGTGCTTGGGGATTACCTCATAGCCCTCCTGATTGGACACACGTTTCCCCACTTCAGCTCCTCTAATGGCTGTTGGAAACCTGGTGCATTCTGGGACTGGTAGTCTTTTATGGAAAAATTCTGTTTTCTTATTTCTACCAGAACTGACAGGTTGCTTGTTCAGAGTCACTTCACCTTTACTATAGCTCCTTCCTGAGCTATGATAAGCTTCCTTATCACAAATCTAATCAAGACAGACAACACAACAAACTGGGGACTAGGGTAAGTCTAGGGGAAATGATAAAGACATATACATTTTTCTTTAGGAATCTATTTTTCACAGTCTTCAAATATTAACAAAATAGCATTAGTACCTGAGCTGGATTTTTGTGAGTGCCCATAGGCAAAAGCGGGGGAGGGGGTATTGTTTCTCTCCCCCTCTCATCCCCCCTACTCCAATTGTCTCTGCCCAGATCCCCTTCCTCTTATCTGCACTACTGTATGTTAAATCCCCTATCCCCTCCTCCTGCACAGGTTTCCTGTCACCATAGAAACCTGTGCAAGGGATGAGGTATCACACGGTGTGTCAGTGTGGGAGTTGTAGAAGTTCTGGCACTGAAGAATTGCTTGAGAGAAAAGTAGTGCTGACTGATGTGTGGAGGCTTTAACCTTCAGTGGTGGAGGTAAGAGGGCCCAGATCAAGACATGGCAACAGCATCAACACTCTGGTGCCTATCAGAATTTTGCATTGGAGGCTTTTGCCTATCTTGCCTATGTCTAAATCAGGGCCTGATGAGTACCATGGCATGCTCATTTTCTCTGCAAAAATAAATCTGATGTTTGGCAAAATGACAAATTTAGGAACTACAGACTGGCCTCTCTTTCTAATAAAGTCCTTGTAGGAACTGTATTGGCACATAAATACACAGGAGGGTATCTTTTAATTGAAGGTAAGCTCTGCTACGAGGATGTGACATAGGATGAGAATGAAAGGGGATAGATATTTCTTTACAGAAAGAGTGGTAGATGCGTGGAATAGTCTCCCAGTGGAGGTGGTGGACACAAGGACAGTGTCTGAATTCAAAAAAGCATGGGACAAACACAGAGGATCTTTAAAGGTAAAAAGCGGACTATTGTAGTTGATATGGAAGGGCAGACTAAATAGGCCATGTAGTCTTTTTCTGCTGTCATGTTTCTCTGTTTCTATGACTTACTGTTAATAAATCTGTGAAGGAATCCCTGGACATTTCTTTTGAGGGGCAGAAGATTAGAGGAGGTTGTAGGGGAAGAATGTTTAGTCTAAGTACAATCCCATCTGCATCAGTTTAGGATAGGTTACTGCCCTTTGGATCCCTAGCATTTAAGGGTGGTCAATTTGGGACGGAGCTTGTGACACATTTGCAGCATATGATTCCAACAATACAATGTGTGCCTTCGAGTCAGTCCTGACTCCTGGCAACCCAGAAGCTCCTGGGTTTTCTTGGCAATGTCACCAGAAGTAGATTGCCAGGCCTTTCTTCCAAGGCAATGGAGGGTTAAGTGACTTGTCCAAGGCCACAAGGAGTGCTAGTGGGAATCGAACCCTGGTTGCTTGGTTACCAAGCCAGTGTTCTGACCACTAGGCTACTCCTCCACTCCAGCATATGATTAGTGAATCATTATTAAGAAGTAATGCACTGAGTCAGCTGAAAAGTTTGATTATCCAACTGGTGCTGAAAAATACTATTTTGGATAGGCTGTGTGGTAATAGCCATAGTCCTGTGGCTACTCAGCCTTTTTTGAGATTGGAAACTGATTATTGTTGGTTCCATAAGGAACTAAAAGCTTTGCTTTTCGCTTTCCTTTCTATTTTATTAATTGTATTTATTGTAAACCGCTTCACTGTTACAAGAAGCAGTATATCAAATTGTAATAAACTAAACTAGTTTGTCTCCCCTTTCATTCACCTATAATACACCAAACAGCTTTTTGAGATAGCTGTAGGGCTGGGTTGAAGTGGGTGCTCGAAATCTTACATGTAATATTAAAATACCATATTGTCCTGCTAGATCAGTCCAGACAAATGGGTTGTGTTCTCCTACCAGCAAATTGGTGGAGACAAAGAACCAATGAAAAGCCTAGGTTTCGATAACATCACTCCCATGCATTTATCTGCCTCAGCCACCAGAGATCTCTTCAGTATTTCTTTGTCTCCAGCAGATGGTGGATGGATTTTCTCCACTGAAGAAAATCTGAATAATAGAGAGGAAAAGATTGATTTAAATGCTTGTGAACGACCATCTTGAGGGTGACTCTCTCACTTGAGCGTAATATGGAAGGCTCCAGTAGACTGTGGTCTTTATAGTAGCCATAGGAGGAAGAAAATTGGTTCAGCTCTGTGCTCTAATTATAAGATTCTGTTGAGCAGCCAAAATAAAAATAAGAGGACCGGAAGGATTTGGAAGATTTCAGCAAATTTAGGAACTATATTTTAGGAACTCACAAGCCTCAACACTCCCTCTCTTCTCCTGTCCCCCCCCCCCCCCCCACACTCTCTCTTGAAGACTACAGAAGGCTCTCAGAGGAATATGCCTGTTGGCCACCTTAAACGCAGTGCCTGCAAAGCAAAATAAACAGTTTCAGGGGAGAAGAGCTGAGCCTGGTAGGGATTTTTGCCTAGGGCTCTCAAGGGATGAGTCCATGTTGGGGGTTCCCGATTCCGTTCATCTGGGTTGCAATTTAGAGTGGACTGCTGGCAACTGTTAGCATGGTGTGGGGATTTCCTGCCATTTTCTTCATGTTACTAGTGTTGTTACCTATTGTGCTCCTGACAGTGACACAGTCCTAGCATACATTCCTACCTAAGCTCCTCTTTTTAACATTGTGCTGTTTACATGTGCCTTATGGCTGCTGCAGTCTTAACATGTGCTGGTATTGCACTTGCCTTAACTCTTTGGCTTCTTCCAGGAAACGTTGTTTGACCTGTGGCAAGCGAGGTATGTCTTCTGGACTCTGCTCTTCTTGCATGACAGCTTCTGAATCTTCCCTGGAGATCCCATTACTCCCCCCCCCCCATAGGGGGATGCAGTTGGTCTGGTCTGGCCTTGCCTGCCCCAGGGCAGGAGGTGGCAGATGACGCTGTGGGTAAGGAATGCCAGCCAGCAGGAGGTTTGGCAACCATGCTGTTGTCCGTTTTCTTCCTCTAGGGGTTGGACAGCAGCTATGTCCACTGTTGGGGGAGTCATTTTTGAGAGGAGAGCTTCTGAAACCTGGATTGTCCTCTCCAGAATTCTGTTCCTTTTGACTACAGGTCTGATCTTTTTGGTATGGAAATTCAGACTCCTCAGTGTCCCCAGCGAAAATTGCCTCCTGAAGATATGGAGCAGCTGGGACCTGTCTGAGATCTGGTCTGCAATGTGGACTCTGCTGTGGGTGATGAAATGCTCTCGCCTTTAGAGACTTATGAAGACGCTGGTGTTAGCCGCCTGTTCCGAAAGGGGGGAATTGGCGACATTGATTACTAGGGTCTTATCCACCTTGGACTTGGCAGATGCTCTAGACACAGGGCAGGGGACCAAAGGTACATCCACTCCTGCAAGGGGTGCAAAATCCACTTCATTCTTTCTGCTTCTGGAAGTGGTCATGGTATCTGGTTGGAGTGGTTTTCTCCCACCTAAGGGGCTGAGGGTATATAAGCAGATTACGCTTTCCTGGAAAAGGAGTGCGTTGTGTTCATATTCCCAAGGTGGATGATCTGGTCACGGTGATTACCAGACAGACCACCCTTCCTCTGGAAGGTGGATCAGACTTAAATGATACTCTGGAACGAAGCGTGGATTCAAAGTAGAAAAAGCAGTTCACTGCCATGGGTGCTGCTCTTCAGTTGGCAGTCTGTGCAGGCCTGACATCTCATTCCCTGCTCCAATCGATTCAGTCTTTCCCGCAGGGAGATACTGCCCCTCTTTGGAGTCTGCCGTGGCCTTCCTTTCTGATGGCATGAATGACCTGGTACATTTTGCGGCCAGGAATAGTGACACTGCATTTGGTTTGGCTATAATACTTGGCAGCAGATGCATCTCTCAAAGCCTGGTTGGCTCACTGAGGCATTTTGGAGTAGCTGGTGAAGGACCTGGTCGTGACAAAACCTTACCGCCTTCCAGAGAACAGGTCAAAGGAACCTGTGAAGCAAATAGGAGCCCTTTGCTGTTAGTCTCCGTCTGCTCTCCGCAGATGCGCTTGTTGGACTCCTGGGTGTCTCTGGACTCCTGTCGCTATTGGTCTTGAAGATCACCTTCTACTCTGCTCCTGCATTTCAGCCTTGTTTTTCAGCCCTTTTGGGGAAGTGCGTGGGCCCAGGAACTCGGTCCCCTTCAGGGGAGGTCCCTCCCGGGCTGCATGATGGATTGGGGGCCCCTTTCCTGGTTCCTCCAGTTGCAGCAGGTTTCACCTCTTCTCTCAGGGATGGGCTCAGGTCACCAAGGATTTCTGGGTGATAGACACCATTCAGTATGACTATGTCCTGGAATGTCAAGAGCTGATCCTGTATGTGTTAGTTATCTCCCTCTGTGGGTCTGCGAACAAAAGGATGGCTGTTCGAATCACCTTGGGTAAATTGCTGCTTCTGTTGGCAATGGTGCTAGTTTCCCCGGACGATCAGGGCAAGGGCAGATACTCCATTTATTTCATGAGGCCCAACAAAACCCCCCAAAAAGAATGGTTTATTTATTTATTTATTTATTTAGACAGTTTTGTATACCGCCTTATCCTTCAATCAAAGCGGTCACAACACAATTGGGGTATACATTTAACACGCGGGGATATGAGACACATACACTAATACTTACAGGGAACATGGGCAATGGAGGGTTTAGTGGCTTGCCCAAGACCACAAGGAGCATCTGTGGGACTAGAAACCCCAGTCCTTCCTGCCCAAGGTTGCTGTCCTCTAGTGGGATTTGAACCTCCGACCTTCCGGCCTGAAGTACCTTGCCCCAACCACTAGGCTACTCCTCCCTCCAGGTTGTCGATATGCACTGATTCGGCCTGTACTTCTGGATGAAACTTTGCGATCAGTGATTCCAGCACAGCATATTTTCATATCCCAGTCTGGGGGAATCAATAGAAATGTCTGTTTTGCCATTCTTGGCTCTCCATTTCAGTTCGCTGTCCTCCCATTCAAACTCTGCACTGCCCCAAGGATGTTCTTCACGGTCATGGTGGTGGTGGCTGCAGCGCTATGGTGCCAAGGAATCTGTGTGCACCCCCATATCTGGGCAACTGGCTAATCTGAGCCCATTCTCTTTCAGAGGTGTCTCAGATAGTGACCTGAGTGGTATCCTTTTTGGGAAGCCTTGGCTGGGTGCTCAGTCGAGGAAAGAGCCAGTTGATGCCCTCCCAGTCTCTGGAGTTCCTGGGAGCATGTTTCGATACTCGAGTGGGCAGAGTCTTCCTGTCAGAGGAGACCTGGAAATGGGAATAACAAGTGAGGTGATCAGATTTGCAGATGACACCAAATTATTCAACGTTGTTAAAACACAAGAAGATTTTAAAAAATTGCAAGAGGATCTTTATAAATTGGGATATTAGGTATTGTCGCAACCCGTGCCCAGGCGACCGCCTATAGGCACGGACCTGCCTTTGTATTGTCCTTTTAAATAAAGAATGCTTGGAGTCTTCCCAGGGCCGAGGCTTCTGGGAGTTGTAGTTGTGTGGTTTCAAGACAATAATGTTGAGACCCGAGGGTTTTCAAGGCAAACACAGGAATTTATTATTTCCTTTTTTCCAAAGAGCATTTAAAGGCTCAACGCATAACAAAAAAAATAGGATTTTTTTCCTCCAAACAAGATTCCAAAGACTTTTTATCCAAAACAAGGCACTGTAAGTGCTTCAATTAGCTTTCAAACACATGTAGCTGTTTCTCCCAAAAACTTTCAGCATTCAAAATAAAGCTTGTCATTCTTTTCACAAAACCCAAAAGAAAATGTTCTTTTCTTCAGATAAAACAGGATTCTTAGCAAACTCTAGCTAAGCAACATTATCCCCGTTTCCTCTCTCTGCTTTGTAGAACATTTTTAGGTTTTAAGACTTTCTCCTTTCAAACCAGGAACTCCTTATTTTGTCTTCTTACATAGAGAACAGTCCATTAATGAATCATCTGACTCCTTGTCAGATTCATAAGGATCTATTTGCATCTCCTCATAACTTGAGTCTGGTAACTCTGATTTCAAGTCACCCTGCAAAAGCTCAGGCTTAATATCTTCTAAAAGCTTTAACACTTTCCTCCAGTGAGACTTTTCCTTATGCACAGGTTTTTACTCAAGCACGTGGAAATTCTTTCCCTTCAGTAACTGACACAATGCCTCTAAGTGGCTCAAGTTACTTTTTGTTACAGGTTTATTCACACACCTTTTTGGAGCTGGCAGTTTCCCAGCAGGTTCATAAACTGCTGCTACTGTATCTTGCTCCTCGTCAGCACTCCTCCCAGGCACAGCTTCCCTGTCTCCAGAACCAGATGCAGTTCCCCTGCAGTACTTCTGGCTTCCTTCTGAGTCGTGGCTTTCACCTCTGAGAACCCCACTGCTTTCTCCAGCATTCTCCCTGGTTAGGCCTCTCGTGTGACTCTCTCTCACAGCTTCCTTCCCAGTATGCTACCTTCCTGTGTGCTGCTTCCCTCTGGAATCCTCTCTGGTGCTGTCTCTGGTGATTCTCTTTCCTTCTGTTTTCCTGGTGCTCCCCTTTCCTTCTATTCCCTGGGGTTTATAAGAGTGTGCCTGAACTCCCGTGCACTGCCCTTCCCCCAGGTGTTTCTTATTAACTCCCAAGCTTGCCTCTGGATTAGCAGAGCTTGGGCGTGGTCTGCACGCAGCAACTACGTGTGTTTTTTTTCCTCTGCCTGCAGTTTGAGGGCTATTGCTTTCTTGCCTGTCTCTCTCCTTAAAGGTAAATGACTGTTTTTCTTCCCAATCCATAGACTCAGCTACACTCTCGCCATCACAGTATCCAAAAGGAAGATGACATTTAATGTGACAAGTGCAAAGTTATGCAGTTAGGGAAGAACAACCCAAATTACAGTTACACAATGCAAGATTCCACATTAGGAACCACCACCCATGAAAAGGATTTAGATGTCACTGTGAATAATACATTGAAACCCTCTGACCAGTTTGCAGCAGTGGCCAAGAAAACAAATAGAATGCTAGGAATCATAAAGAAAGGAATGGAGAATAAAATGAATGATGATATAATGCCTCTGTATTGCTCCATGGTGCGATCGCATCTTGAATATCGTGTGCAATTCTGGTCACCATATCTGAAAACACATATTACAGATATTGGGTAAACTGCTAGGTACTTATGACCTTGATTGGCCACTATTGGAAATAGGGGCTTGATGGACCTTGGTCTGACTCAGTATGGCATCTTTTATGTTCTTAGAATTAGAAAAGGTACAGAGAAGAGTGACAAAAATGGTAAAGGGGATGGAAGGGGTATCCCTACGAGGAAAGGCTTAAAAGGTTAGGGCTATTCAACTTGAAAATGGCTGAGGGGGAGATATGATAGAAGTCCATAAAATGAATGGAGTGGATTGGGTAAACATAGATTGGTTGTTTTTACCCTTTCAAAAAGTAAAAAGACTAGGGGACATGTGATGAAGCTACAGTCTAGCATATTTAAGACTAATCGAAGAAAATATTTTTTCACTCAACGCGTAATCAAGCTCTGGAATTCGTTATCAGAGGATGTAATAAAAGCTGTTAATGTAGCTAGGTTTAAGAGTTTGGATGGGTTTCTGGAAGAGAAGTCCATAAAACATTATTAAAGAGGAATTGGGCAAGCCATTGCTTATCCATTGGAGAAGAAGCATGAATCTGTGTACCTTTTGGGAAACTGACAGGTACTTGTGACCTGGATTAGCCACTGTTGGAAACAGGATACTGTGCTTGATGGGACCTCTGGTCTGACTCAGTATAGTATATCTTATGTTTTAAAGTTAAAAGGCTGTTGTATTGCCTGGTGCTGTTCTGTTCCCAGCAGGCTACCAGAGTCTGGATTCTCTTCAGCTCCTTAGATTGATGGTGGTAACAGCTGAAATGGTGCCATGTGCACATGCCTACATGCGGCCACTCCAAGGGTCCTTGCTGACTTGGTGGTCCCTGAGTGCTCAGGAGTTCGAGCAGGCTCCCACTTCTGATGATGGTGAAGGCCAGCCTGCAGTAGTGGCAGCAGCAGCCCTGTCATCTGAGGAAGGACGTGCCACTGGACGATTTATCATGGATCCTTCTGATGACAGATAAGTCTCTTGGGCTGTGAAGCCCACTGCCAAAATCGAACGGCCCAGAGTCATTGGAACAACAGGGAAGCGGTGTGGTACCTCTTCGAGGCAAGGGCAATCAGGTTGGTTCTTCTGTGTTCTCTGCCTATGATCGAGGGCCAGGCGGTTGGAGTGTTTTCGGATGTCATTGCAGTGGCTTATGTCAATCGGTAAGGTGGCATGAGGAATGCCGGAGTAGCTCTGTAGATGGCTGTCCTGTAGGTATGGGTGGCGAAGAACCTCCTATCTGTTGGCTCAGTGCATTGCTGGGATGGACAATGTGGAAGCAGACTTTCTCAGCTGGTACTCTCTGGATCCAGGAAATTGGGGGCTGAATCAGGAGGCATTTCAGTTGATTCTGTGCCGCTGGGATCATCCTGAGATGAATCTGATGATGACCTGATCCAATGCCAAAATATGTCGCTTCTTCAGTTGCTGCACAAAGAAAGGGTCAGAGAGCTTTGGTGCCCTGGATCAGCCTTGCTGTATGTGTTAGCTCCATGGCCCCTTGTGGGGCATGTGCTTTAGCATGCAGAGTTTCACTCGTGAAGAATTATTCTGGTAGTGCTGGATTGGCCGAGGAGAGCGTGGTTCAGATATCCGATGCGGCTCCTGCAAACGCCACCTTTTTGTTTGCCTCTGTCATGGGGCCTATTGCATCAGGGGCCGATCGTCCTGGAAGACCTGGTTCCCGTCTCGCTTACGGCTTGGCTCTTGGAAGGAGACAGCTAGAGCATAAGGCTATCCTCCAGCAGATGGTTTCTGCTCTGCAGAGTCCAGAGGAGGTCTACCAACCTGGCATACCGCTCTGATGCCTCTTTGAGCGATAGTGCAGTGCACAGAATCTGGCTCCTGAGGCAACAAAGGAACTGTCTGTTAGCCTTTCTGTAGGACAGTCTGAAGAAGGGCTCCCTGAAGGTTCATGTGGCAGCCTTGGCCTGTTTCAGAGGTCCAGTAACTGGTAGGTCTCTAGCCTTATATCCAGAAGTTTCACGCTTTCTCCAGGGGGTTCAGCATCTGCTTTCTCCGCTCCGGTCTGTGATCCCTTTCTGGAATCTGTCTGGTGCTTAGGGCCATGATATCTGAACCCTTTGAGCCATTGAAGTACGCTACTCTGAAGGATTTTGAAGTTCAAGACTGTCTTCTTGATTGTGATAGTTCTGCGAGGCAGATTTTCAAGCTGCACACTCTGTCTTGCCGAGATCCTTGCCTATCTTTTTCTGTGGAGTTAGTTTCCATTCAGCCTGTGCCTTCCTTCTTACCTAAGGTGATTTCTCCCTTTCATATAAATCAGGTAGTTTACCTGCCTATTTCTAAGGAGCAGTGTTGGGGGAGGAGGATAAGGATCTTTGCCTTGTGGATGTCCGGAGGGTCCTTCTCTGGTGCTTGGCTGTTACAAATTCTTTTTGTAAGTCAGACCATCATTTGTGCTGTTTGCTGGCCTGCGCAAAGGTGATGTGGTGGCCAAATCTACCTTGGGGAGCTGGATTAAGGAGGCTATTGCCTTGGCGTATCTGTTGTAGAGCAGGCCGTTCCAGAGGGTTGGTGTGCCCATTCTACATGAGTACAAGCATCCTTGTGGGCAGAATGGAGTTCAGTAGCCCCTGCAGACATTTGTCGGTCTGCAACATGGGCTTCCATTTTTATCAAGCATTACCGCTTGGATGTCCATGCGCGGGCAATAATGGCCTTTGGCTCCAAGGTTTTGCGAGCTGCTGTGTTGTCTTCCCGCCCACTGGAGGTGTAGCTTTGGTACATCCCACTTGTCTGGGCTGGTCTAGCAGGATGATATCGAAGGTGACATTTAACTTACTAGATAATGTCCTTTAGCCCTGCTAGATGAGTCCAGGGTCCACCACTCAAACTGTTTTCTCTGTAATTCTGCAGCGGTATCTTTCGGTCCGCTATGATTTATATGCTTGGATCTTCAGGTCCATATTCTATGGTCAGTCTTCTATTTATGCTTTCCTATACATAGTTCTCTTCTGTTTGATCTCTCATTGTTGCAGACATTGAGGTTGTGTGAGGCTTGCTGTGTTCTCCCATATGCTTTGGGACAGAAACTGAAGAACCCTCTGGCTGAGGTGGATAGAGGCATGGAAGTGGTGTTATTGAAACCTGGGCTTTTCATTGGTTCTTTGTCTTCACCAATCTGCTGGTAGGGAAACAACCCACTTTTCTGGACTGGTCTATCAGGACTCAAGGAAGAGACATTTTCTACTAAGTAAAATGTCACCTTATATAATTTTGTGTGGTTTTATTCTGTATGTCTTTACTTTCAAACTGTACAGAACCAACTGTAGTTCATGTAGTATATAAGATTTTATAAATAAATAATCCAAATAATTAAAAATAATAAGTCACCAGTAATCTTTATCTAGGTGTGTTTCTTGTTTTTCTTGTAATATATTCCTAAAGTTAACTGAACTTAATCTCTCTGCAATATCATTTATAAAAGTATATTACAGACCAGGACTCTGGACTGATTTGTGTGAGACTCTAGTGGAAGCAATCTTTTCCTTGGAAATTAACTTTATTTACCACCTCGCTTGTTTGCCTGTCACTCAAGTAGGTTCTGACCCAGTTCACCAGTCTGTCCCAACCCTGTCCTGTATACCTATCTGGTCTGGTTTTCAGGATATCTGTAATGCATATACATAAAATATATACCTACATCGGTTCTCCAGTCTCGGGCATATTCATTGTGGCAATCCTGAAAACCTGACTTAGGTATACCTTCAGGACAGGCTTTGGAAACAATGTGGTCGATTATCTTTAATTCCAGTTTTTAAAAAACGTATCCCTTTGATTTATCTCCACCCATGATTTAACACTAATAAAATCAGCATTATATGTAATGCATATAAAATCACAGCTAATCATAAAAACAGTCATATTTAAGACATGTACTGTAGTAAAACAATCGTCCTTAGGCTGCACAGCTTATTAATGAATCCGTTGTGTGGGACAATGTTAGAGATCTTGCTGAAATGACAAGTTTACCACTTCCAGAGCTCTCCTCAATTTATATACCTGTGAGCTAAAGGCAGTGGTCACATTGCTCTGGTAAAGCCATACTTCCTCAGATCCCTTTTGTTCACCAGATTCATGATCCTTTTCTTCAGCATTATGCCATTAATACAGTTATATTTCTGTTTGTACTATAAGGTCAATGGATTTCAATTTTCTTCCTTCTGTTGATCCAGAAACAGTTCTACAAACAGGTAAGTTAAAAATTGATAGTTCCTATTAAAATATAATAAAATAATGTGGAGCCTTAGGCAGAATCATTAGCATAAAAAATGGCCATCATAATTCATTGATATTGTGGAAAAGGAAGAACTGACCCAGGCCCTAGAACAAGATTGGAAACTATAGCAGAAACTGATGAGCTTCTGAGTGATAAGGTAACCTATACACATATGGATCATCCTGTTTATGGCAATTTGGACCTGGAAGTAGACAGTTATGAATCTGTCTATGGGACCCTGGATGTAGACACAGAGAGAGACTCCAGTGCAGAGAATAATGAAGAAACAGGGCTGTGAATATGCTATAGCCATATACCTTTACTTAGATAAAAAGATGCATGTTTATTATAATCAAACTGGCTTAATTGAAACATACATTTTTAGATAGAAGCTTCTACCTGGTTGTCTCTCTCTCTTTGTGAGAAAGTGCTGACAGTTTTTTACAACAGAGATTGGCAAATCACGTTGTGTACATAGTCACTGGCGCAAAGGGTAGTTTCTGCTTTCCAGACAGGGGCTACCTCTTTTTTTTTGTGATAGATGATAGGCTGAAAGTTAGCTAACTAAGGTCAGCATGAACGTTCTGAGAATCAGAGACCTTAGGTCAACATATAACTGGAAATCAAATAAAGCTTATGAAATTACCTAAAATTTAGAGAGAATTTATAGTGTAACTAATCAGCTTTTGTAATATGAAAGAATCACAGCGACACCTACTGTCACCTGGTAATTATAATCACAGCTTTTAACTTGTTTTTCTAATGTAATCTTGCAAAGCTTCAGCATAAAATTAACCCTGTAAGCCGATTGTATTTTAGATCTATGATTTTGTAACATGAATAATATCATCCGATGTTAATCAAAAATTAACTATGTCAGCTGATACTTCTTAATAAAAGGCAGATCTCTGGCAGAAGATCTTTGAAGAAAGTTGGAGAGGAGCCGTGATTTGCTCCCTTTGATGGTCTTCCTTCTAGAGCTCTGGAATTATTATAATTGATTTTCTGTGTATGTGTCCTGTTTTTTCCTTCCTGTTAGAAGTGTTAGGTAAAACTTAAGAATCTAGGTTGGAATCCAAGTAGGAGGGCCTGGCCTAAAAAGGGCTACAACAGATATTAAGGAAAATCTTTAGCTGAATACCGTTCAGAATGCTTTTTAATTTTATGCTTGGCCTTTGTGAGGAAACAGCTTTATAATTCTCTGAGTACCACACTTGTGAATATTGAGTTCCCTTCCAATATACTCAAGTAATAAAGGCAAAGGTTCTAAACATAGACTTGCATTTTATTTTACTTGTTTTTTTATTCCAATACTTTTAAGCCTATTCATGTATGCTGTATATTGTATGTAACGAGTATTAGTTACAAAAATTTGCTTACTCTTACCTTTGATCCTTTTCCTGCTTTCATCCATTCATCTGTTTCACATGCACATACACTCACCCTCTTTGACCCAAAGGCCATATTGGGTGTGGGCCTGGACTAAGGAGGTCCCCCTGAAAGTGTGAGAGATGCCAGGGAGGGGTTGGGAGTTTCACCGGAGGTCTGATGGACTGATGATTATATCACTTCTGCCCAGAAATGATGTGATCTCGCTACCACCACAGACCAGATCCTAACTCCCCCTACTGTGGGCTGGATTGAAACCTATCATAGATTGTGGTTTACCCACTTCTGACTTCCTGTTATACGTAGTCACTTAAACTCTCCATTGTATTGGGACTCCTAGACTAAGGGGTCTGTTCACTAAACGGCGCTAATGGCTTTCATGCAAAATCGGAGCCGCGGCCGCATTTTTGCACGGAAGCTGCTAGCGCCACTTAGTAAACAGATCCCTAAAACTGTATGTCCATTTTGTCTACTTTTATTCTTTCCAACCCAGAAGAAGTTGCAAAGAATGGTGGTGGTGTTTTTTTTTGTTTTGTTTTTTTAGTATTTAGTTCACGTCTTTCCAATTGTAATTCAAAGTGAGTTACATTCAGGTATGTAGGTATTTCCCTGTCCCCAGAGGGCTTACAATCTAAGTTTGTACCTGAGGCAATGGAAGGTTAAGTGACTTGCTCAAGGTTACAAGGAGCACCAGTGGGAATCAAACCCAGATTTCTTGGGTACTAGGCTTTTCCTCCACTCAGATGGGCGTAAAAGTGGTTGAGAATGTCTGGGGGCAAATAAATGGGATGAAAAATAGACATGTGGGAAAAACCTGTAAAAAGATACATTGAGTTTGAAAATGGGAAAAATTAGACTAGAGATTCCAGAGGAATAAGCCTCCCAAAAAACTAGCCAAATATATTTCTATGGGAGAAGGGGTTACAGCTTTTATAGCATAGAAACTTGCATACAGTGAAAAAGTAGGGCATTGCTCCTTTCAAACTCCTTCTCCCTGTTCTCTCTACTTTATCACCCCCTAAACTGTCCCACCCAGAATTGCCTTACCACCCTGCCCACTGCCTCCACCTCCAACAAATATACCCTTGCAACTGCCCTACCAAGCCCACTAAATGATCCCACCACAAAAAAATACCCTCATGCAACTGCCTCTTAACCTCCAAAGTGGCCCACCCCCAAAAAATACCATGCTGTCCCACCAGTACAACTTAACCTCTCCTGCAACAGCTCCATCACCCTCTCGTCAACTCCCAACCTAAAATTACCTCTTCCCTACAGCCCAACAAACTACCTCTCCTCCAAAAACTATCCTGCTGCAACGGCCTACCACTCTACAAATTACTCCACCCCCAAAAACTCTTTTCCCTATAGCTGCCCCACTGCCTGGCAAACTATTCTCATCCACAAAAACTGCCAAACTATCCCGCTCCCTACAATTGCCCTACCATCCTGAAAAAACTCCCACCCCCTAAAACTACTCATTGCAGCTGCCCCACTTCTTAACAGACTAACCTAACACTGATTTTCAGCACTGTGCTCTTACGTTAGCCTTCTAGGCAAATGAATGGAGGGGCTGCATGGTGCAGATACCATGGTAGTAGACTACAACAGCCTGAGACCACAAAACCACAACCTGAGACCACAAAACCACAACCTGCAGGTCTGGAGTGACACTGGTGAGACAGTGGGCAAACCACAGAACGATCAACAGTTGTCTTGTCTGACTGCTGTTAACATCTGCATATGCACAGGATAAGATGTCATATGGCTGCTGGTTTTATGTGCTTTGTTGGTTTTGGAAGATAAGGTCTGTATTCTGTGATTCAGCCAGTACTGGCCGTATAGCCAGAGTTGGAACTGCAGAGTATAGAGAGGGATGGGGCATGCAAATGAGGCAGTTCAAATACTGGCAACATGACTGTGAGGCATCACAAGGTGCTATCTGGCCCCCTACCTCCCCTCTATGGGTGGCCATGTTTCAGTGCATGGGGGGGGCATATTCTTTGGGCAGGTAGCCCCTTCATCCTGACCAAGGGAGGATGTGGCTGATGCCTATCAGCTCTGAGCAGCTACTTACATGAACAAGGTCTTCCTGTGTCTCTTCCTTGGCCCCCTTGCCCAGGGGTTGAGATGTTCCATTGAACTGGGGAGCTCTTGTGAGTTTCCAAGGTTCCCAGAGAGCTGGGGTATTCGATTTGCGTTTGGTCACATCCATGGAGGGCATATGAGTTGCATTGCAATGTTCCCACAGAGCCCTTCCCAATGAGAGGGAACATGTATGCTCTATGTGCCTTAAATCCCTCATTGTAGATGTCAGGCCATATGGGTGCTTTGTGATCCTATGGATCCCATGTGGTAGAAGTCCCGGCTAACAGGCTGCCCAGAGCATGTGTGCTGATTGCGCATAGCCTGCAGACCCCCTGGCCCTTTCCCCCCTCCCCTCCCCTTCCCCCGTCCTGTTCCCCCGTTCCCCCTCCCCCTTGCCCCACGTCCCCTTGCCCCACGTCCTGCTTCCCCCCCTTCCCCTTGTCCTGCTTCCCCCCCTCCCTTGGAGCACACACTCCACAATGGAGTGAAAGAGGTTCATATACCTGTCCCCCATGATGGACACTACAGACACTCTGTCTAATCCCATAGAAGGCCTCCTCATTTTCACATGACACATTTTGCACACTTTCTCCCACAGAGGTGCAGCGCAGACTCACTGCATGTGTTTGCTTTCCTTATTTGCATGCCCCTCTTTCTTCTTCTTAGTCCCAATGCTCTGCACTGTTCAACCAGTTGCACCTATTCTAGGTCATCCCACTCTATTCTGCACTGACCTGTTACCACTATTCTGTAGGCGGAATTGTAGCCTATTTATTACTGTCTGTTGGGTTTCTGTAGATTGCCACCCTAATAACACATTTGTGGCTTTCAATTGCAGGGTATGCATTACGAACACTCTCTCACTGTGCATATGTGTTATGGCTGCACGTTCACAACTACTGCAGTACTGATATGCTTAGAAACATAGAAACATGACTGCAGAAAAAGATCACATGGCCTATTAAGTCTGTCTTCTATATCAACAATTACAGCAGTCCCCTTTTTTTCCTTTAAATATTCTCTGTGTTTGTCCCATGCCTTTTTGAATTCAGACACTGTCCTCATCTCTACCACTTCCACTGGGAGACTATTCCACGGATGTGCTACACTTTCCGTAAAAAAAATATTTCTGCATATTACTCCTGAGTCTATTCTCTTTGACCCTCATTCTATGTCCCCTCATAGCAGAACTTGCTTTCAATCGAAAGAGGCTCTCCTCCTTTGCATTTATGCCATGGAGGTATTCAAATGTCTCAATCATATCACCTCTATCCCACCTTTCTTCTAAAGTATACATATTAAGATCCTTAAGTCTGTCCTCATATGCTTTATAATGAAGACCACTAACCATTTTAGTAGCCACCCTCTGTATTGACTCAAACCTGTTTATACCCTTTTGAAGGTGCAGTCTTGAACTGCATACAATACTCCAAATGAAGTCGCACCAAAGACTTATACAGAGGCGCTATCACCTCCTTTCTTCTGCAGGTCATACCTCTCCCTATGCACCCAAGCATCCTTCTAGCTTCTGCTGTCGCCTTTTCTACCTGTTTAGCTACTTTAAGATCATCAGACACAATCACGCCTAGGTTCTGCTCTTCTTTTGTGAACAGAAGTACTTTACCCCCTTATACTACAGTATATCGCTCCCTTGAATTGCTGCAGCCCAAATGCATGACCTTGTATTTTTTAGCATTAAATCTCAGCTGCCAAATTCTAGACCATTCTTCAAGCTTAGCAAGATCCCTCCTCATGTTATCTATATCTTCCTGGGTGTCTACTCTATTGCAGATTTTGGTATCTTCTGCAGAGAGGCAAACCTTACTTGACGGCCCTTCCATAATATCACTAACTAAGATGTTAAAAAGAATCGGACCAAGGACAGATCCCTGGGGCACTCCACTGGTAACCACCTCCTCCTCAGAGTGAGCTCCATTTACTTGTACCCTTTGTCGCCTCCCACTCAACCAATTTCTAACCCAAGCAATAATTTTAGGGTCCATTCCTAGGGTTCTCAATTTGTTTATAAGTCGCCTGTGCGGAACGGTGTCAAAGGCTTTTCTGAAATCTAAATACACCACATCTAAGGCTCTCCCTCGGTCCAACTACCTGATCACCCAGTCAAAGAAATTATTCAGATTTGTCTGACAAGACCTGCCTCTGGTGAATCCATGCTGCCTCGGATCCAGTAATCCATTGGACTCCAAAATCCTCACTATTTTCTTTTTCAGCACTGCTTCATTTACATACCACCAAAGTTAAACTAACCGGCCAGTGGTTTTCAACCATATCCTTACTTCCGCTTTTGTGTAAAGGGACCACATGTGCCTCTCTCAGGCCTCTGGCACCACTCTCGACTCCGAGGCATTCAAAAGGTCAGTCAGTGGAGCTGCTAGAATGTCCCCAAGTCCCTCAATATTCTCGGGTGTATCCCATCCGATCCCATCGCTTTGTCCACGTTTAGCTAGCTTCTCACGAACACAGTCTTCTGAAAATTGTTCAAGATGCCCCTCGTTTCTGTTCCTGTTTGTAGGTATTTTCTGAGGTCCTGCTTCTGCTTCTGGTTCTTCATCTGTGAACACAGAACAGAAATATTTGTTAAGCAATTCCACTTAATCCTCATCAGCTTCTACATATTCCTCCCCTTCACCCTTGAGTCTGACAATACCACTTTTGCCCTTCCTCTTCTCACTAATATATCTGAAAAATGTCTTATCCCTCCATTTTATTGCATTGGCTATTTCCTCCTCTTTTTGAATCTTTGCTTTCCCCACTTCTTTGCTAGCTTCTCTAAGTTTTTCCAAATATAGATGCCCGTCTTCCTCTCTCTGTGATCTCTTGTATTTCATAAAGGCCTCCCTCTTTTTTTTTCACCTTTTCAGCTACTTCTTTTGAAAACCATAGAGGTCTTCTTTTCCTTTTACCTTTATTTACCATTTTAACAGAAAGGTTTGTTGCCTTTAAAATATCCCCTTTCAGTTTTGCCCATTGTTTCCGCTAATGACTCCCTGAGGTATTGTCCCATCTTTGCAAAGTTAGTTTTCCTAGAATCTAAGACCCTCGCTTTTGAATGGATTTTAGCAGCCCTAGTCCTAATACTGAACCACACCATCTGATGATCACTGGCTGTGAAATGATCCCCCACCATAACATCAGAAACACTTTCACCATTGGTAAGCACCAAGGCCAGTATAGCCCCTTCACGTGTGGGTTCTGTCACCAGTTGCCTGAATAGTTCTCCCTGTAGAGGATCTAGGATCTCCTTACTTCTAGATGATACTGCAGCAGGAATATGCCAATCAACATTCTGCCGTGGCCATGCCCACCTCCTGATACCGCTAAGCCCTGCCGAGTTAATTTTGTGCACCAATATTGCGTTAGTCCCATGCTACATGAAGTCCTTCAGTAAACATGTCCCTTTGGTTTTTTTTTCTGTGAATTCTGGTGATAATGAGTTTGCTTAATTTATAGTTTTTTATGGAAATAATCTTCATACCATGGTTCAGTTTTGATCTCTGCACATGTTCTTTTCAACTAATGTCTGCTAATTGAGTCTCTTTTCGATTAAGAACCTTTCAGTTCTTAGTTTTTTTATTTTAAAGTAACTATATATAAGTTTAATGAAAAATGATTTTCCCTTTGCAATAAAAACGTTTTCTTATTGAGTGTTTATTTTTTTATTATTATAAATACTTTATAAAGGCCATGAGTTATTGTCCGAGTTACAGCAACGTCGATTCAATGGTTCGGATGGTGGTGGTGGTGGTGGTGGCGGCTCTTGGTCTCCTATGGATGATGAACTACTTGCTCAACCACAAGTCATGAAACTCCTAGATTCACTGCGGGAACAATATACACGGTACCAGGAAGTTTGTAGACAGCGCAGTAAACGCACACAACTAGAAGAGATTCAACAGAAGGTAATGCAGGTAAGCACCAAGACAGTGTCATCTTATTCTACATATAGAAATTCTTCTGGGTATTGTATTAGTAGTGTGTTCTAAATACTGTAAATCATTTTTTCATGGTGAAGCAGGAAAAAGTCCTCACACAGGGGTGACATCAGCCAACAAAGCTCCTGTGCCGGGAGTATTCCCAGCTGTTTCTAGAAGCTTTTGGATGCCCACTGTACATGTGCATATCTTCCTGCCTGCTGTCACAGCACCATCTTAGTCTCAGTCCTTTTTATTCCATGGAGCCCCTTGGACGCTTGTTTCAGAACTTTGGGAGTAAAAAAAACATTGGATATAATTTGTCGGGGTTTTTTTTCATTTGCTTTTTCCTGCCATTGCTGCACAAGTTCATTTTCCTCTTTAGTTCTTAGTTTGTTCAAAATTTTAAAGGTTCCTTTAATTTTCCACAATATCTCAGCCCCTTTAAACGTTGGCATTCTGGTCGCGGCTTTAAAATGTTTTCTATCAATATTGAGTTCTTTGATTTTGCTGCTGCTATTTTTCTGGACAATATGTTCCTAAACCTTGCCAGCTGATTTAAAGTGTTCCAGGTTTTTGAGGACCATATCCATAATGGATACACATAATTGGTGCTTTCATGCTTGGGACCTGATCATGAGCCCTCTTCTTGTAAATTGTGTTTACAGATGACAAAAAGAGGGCTGAAGGATCGGATTGGGAGAAGCAGTGCAACATCCTTTGACATCAGTATTGGCAGCATAGTCTATATGGTTTCACAGGCTTTACCGGATGCTGGCGGTGCATAGACATTGAGGAGTTCTTAAGTCCATTAGGAGCTGAGCACCATAGGTCATGGAACATTAATCATTCGTCGTTCAGCTAAAGATGAAGGATTTGGCGTCATCTTTGACACCGAAAGGCAAAGATTTTCAGCATTGGACAGAGGACTTGATCCATCATCATTAGAGCCTTCCGAGGCATAGTGTCGGGAACATTGAGGTTTGCTGCCCTGAAGGGAGTTCAGCTCAATCTTGACTGTTCTGAAGGTTTGCGACAGTCTTTAGGCAACTAGCCAAGACCAGCCTGCTGATAAACTCTCTCAGGTTTGAGGAACATTGGCCAATGCTGTTGTAAACAACCTTGGAGAATCAGCTCTGAGAGCTATTGATGAGAGATTAATGATGCTATTGATGAGAGATTAATGATGCTGCTTGCCTTGTAGCACCTCACTGCCTCAATGAATGTTGGATTGGCGCCTGCAACCATTGAGCCTATCCTTGAGAAGCACAAGATGCACATTGGAGAGGCGTCGATACTGAGGCATCAAAGAGCCCCGGCACTGATGGTCTGCCCAGTCAGTATCACTCTCCAGTACATTGGGGTCCAATGCACCCCCAGTTTGCAGGAAGTCATCAGTACATCGACATTCTCGAAGGAGCTCCTAATCCTCACAGCAAAGGAGTCGACCAGGCTGAGTCTTGAAAGTACTTTTATTTCTTCTCTGGGTCTGATTCAGAAGGCTGAATCATATATGAGGAGTCTGAGATTTTGTCTCAGGATAGATCTCTAGAACTCCCTTGATCCTTCTCGTGAAAGATGCAAGTCTCCTCCTGGGGAAATAACATTCCAAGATTTTGTAAAGGATATTGATAAGGCCATACCATTTTCTTTGGAGACTGAGGATGAGCCCAAGGCAGAAGAATTGGAAATCCTATAATATTCCTCTGCCTCCAAGGATGACGTGCCAGTGCCTGTGCATTGAATCCTTCAGAGGTTACAGATGAAGATGTGGGAAGCCCCCCCCCCCTCTGTACTTCCTGTCTAGAAAGCTTGACTCCATGTACAGAGTTTAAAGGCTCCCGGATTTGAGAAGCCCCATCTTCCACATTTCTCTTTGGTCATTGAGTCCGCCCTGAAAAGATCCAAACGTTCCAAGCCATATTCCTTAGCGCCCTCAGTGAGGGAAGCTCAGACATTTGGATTCTTTTCAGAGGAAAGTGTTTCAGAGTTCCATGCTCGCTGCCCGCATGGCCTCTTAGCTCTACATGGGCATGTTCTTGAAGGAAATTGTCAAAAGAAGCTAGAACAGTATCTATCATTTTCTGGTGAAACACGGCAAGGGCTGCTCGCAATTCATGGTATGAGCAACCTATGATATTTTCAATATGGTGTTGAGAATTTCTGCAGCAGGTATTGGTGCCCGGAGACCCACCTCAGACCTCCCACAATTAGTGCAAGACAAACTTGCTGACATACCATGCCATGGAGAAAATCTCTTCAGAGAAGATTGAAGAGAAAGCAGGCTTCATCGAAAAACAGCACATCACTGTTCGAAACCTCAGTGTGCAAGTCTGAGCCAGCCTCCTACTGCAGGAGGTATTAAGGTGGGTACCAGAGAAAGACCTATTACTCTCAAAGATGCAGGTATTTCCCTGATTCTCACTATTTTCAGGCTAAGCAGACTCCTTGAGCACAGCCAAAACAAGAGACGTTGCAGAAGGCCCAACCTGCTCCTTACCCAAAACTCGGGGCAGTGTATTGACTGACTCCTGTAGAGTGTAGCCACTCTTCTCGTAGCCCCAGCAGAGGACTGTCCTTTAGGAGGGAGGTTCACTCTTTTTGCCTAGAGGTGTGGCCCTTTGTAATCTCAGCACTTGGGTCATATAAATTATCCAAAGTGCCTACTGATTTGCATCTTCTCGATCTTCCTCCAGATTGTTTTCAAAGGGTTCCATCCCTAAACCTCCGCATCAGGAGCTACTTCTTCAAAAAGTCACCTCCTTTCAAAACGATTTAGTGATTAAGCTCGTTCCACCAGAGCAAGAAGGGTGGGGAGATCAAAGGAGTAAGCAGATTTCACCTTGTGCCATGTTGACATTACTAGGCCACATGTCCTTGACAGTACAAGTAATGCCCCTGGCATCTCTCAATATGAGACAAGCTCAGTGGCGCTTGAGAACCCAGTGGTCACAAGCCACAGGAAATCCGATGTTCTGTCTCTCACCATTCCACTCATACAATCTCTACCCTAGTGAACAATATGTGACAATCTAAATTTCCATTCTGCAAAAATTATTGATGACCGATGAGTCCAAACTGGGTTGGGAGCTTACTTTGATGGGTTCCAAACTCAGGGTGTGTGGTCCCTCCAAAAAGGTCTTCATCAGATAAACTTCTGGACACATCCACTCTTCCTCCCAAAAGTAGTATTTCCTTTCTACTTAAACCAGTCTATCATGCTACCAGTCTTCTTCCCTACACTGCACGCCTCTCATGCAGAAGTGACCCTGCACACCCTAGACTGCAAGTGTGCCTTAGCTTTCAACCTTCAGAGGACACAGGGACATTGCAGATCCTCACAGTTGTTAGTCTCCTTTGATCTTAGTCACTTGGGTCTCCCTGTGTCCAAGCGGACACTCTCCAGATGGATCGCTGACTACATCACCTTCGTATATGGCCAAGCAGGTCTCTCCTTGGAGGGTCATGTCACTGCCCATAATGTCCAGACCATGGCTACCTCGGTGGCCAACCTGCACTTTGTGGCTATTATGAGATCTGCAGGGCAGCAACTTGGTCTTCCATTCATGCTTTTGCTGCTCACTGTTGCCTGGACAAGGACTTTTGCCTGGATGCAGCTTTCGGACAGGCGGTCCTTCAGCATCTCTTTGGTACTTAGGTTCAACTCCTACCAGCCGCCTTTGATACCAATCAGTCATGTGGAGATCTAGACCCTCCATGACCTACTCTGTAATATCCATACGGCCCAGTTCCTGGGGTTTTCCCTTTTCCTAGGACACTCTCTTAATCCCCAGAACAACCTGGCTCCTGGCAGCTAAGGAGTCCCATATGTGAAGACTACATTCCTGCTTATTCCTGGAGATAGCGTAGTTACTCACCTAACAGGTAATCTCCGGGAACAGCATTAAAATCATCTCTAATACCTGAAGATTGGCGGATCGCCAATGTAACACCAATTTTTAAAAAGGGGTCGAGGGGTGATCCAGGAAACTACAGACCGGTGAGCCTCACGTCAGTACCGGGAAAAATGGTAGAAACCATCATAAAGAATAAAATTACTCAGCATGTAGATAGTCATGGCCTAATGAGAGACAGCCAACATGGCTTTAGACAAGGAAGATCTTTTCTTACTAATCTGTTATGTTTTTTTGAAGGTGTGAATAAACAGGTGGACAAAGGTGAGTCAGTTGATATAGTGTATCTGGACTTTCAGAAAGCCTTTGACAAGGTCCCCCTCATCAGAGACTTTTGGCAAAACTAAAGAGTCATGGGATAGGAGGCAGTATACTACTGTGGATCAGGAACTGGTTAAAAGATAGAAAGCAGAGGGTTGGGCTAAATGGACAATTTTCCCAATGGAGAAAGGTGAATAGTGGTGTACCCCAGGGATCTGTGCTGGGTCCACTGCTTTTTGACATATTCATAAATGACCTGGAAAGTGGAATAACGAGTGAGGTTATCAAATTTGCAGATGACACAAAACTATTTAAAGTTGTTAAAACCCAAGAGGATTGTGGAAAATTGCAAGAGGATCTTGATAAATTGGAAGACTGGGCATCAAAATGGCAGATGAAATTTAATGTGGACAAGTGCAAAGTTATGCACCTAGGGAAGAACAACCCAAACTATGGTTACACGATGCAAGGTTCCACATTAAGAACGACCACCCAGGAAAAAGATTTAGGCGTCATTGTGGATAACATGTTAAAACCCTCAGCCCAGTGTGCAGCGGCAGCCAAGAGAGCAAATAGAATGCTAGGTATCATAAGGAAAGGAATGGAAAATAAAACAAAAGATATTATAATGCCTCTATACCGTTCCATGGTGAGACCGCACCTTGAATATTGTGTGCAATTCTGGTCGCCATATCTTAAAAAGGATATAGCGTTATTAGAAAAGGTTCAGAGAAGAGCCACCAAAATGGTAAAGGGGATGGAAGGATACTCCTATGAAGAAAGGCTAAAAAGGTTAGGGCTCTTTAACCTGGAAAAGAGACGGCTGAGGGGAGATATGATAGAAGTCTATAAATTAATGAACGGAGTGGAACGGGTAAACGTAGATCAACTGTTTACGTTATCAGAATATAGGAAGACTAGGGGACATGCAATGAAGCTACAGGGTCAACTATTTAAGACTAATAAAAGAAAATATTTTTTCACTCAACATGTAATCAAACTCTGGAATTTGTTACTGTAGGATGTAGTAAAGGCTGTTAGTGTAGCTGGGTTTAAAAAAGGTTTGGACAAGTTCCTGGAGGAAAGGTCCATAAACCATTATTAAGAAGGGACCCAGGATATCAATGCTTGACCTAGTACAAGCATTGCAGAACCTGTGTCTTTTGGGGAAACTGCTAGGTGTGTATGACCTAGATTGGCCACTGTTGGAAACAGGATACTGGGCTTGATGGACCTTGGTCTGACCCAGTATGGCATATCTTATGTTCTTATGTTCTAACCCACCCTTCTCCCCTAGGAGTTGCAGGGTGTATTTTTTTTCTCTTTTCTTTCTTGGCTATAAACTTAACTGAGGAGAGGAGTTGATAATGCAGTCACGCAGGTGCAGTGGAAGGCTCCCAAAGGCTTTCTGACTGGACACGGGGGCGCATTCCCACGTGGGCTCAGTCGGTACGGATGTCACCCATATGTGAATACTAATTCCTGCTGTTCCCGGAGATCACCTGGTACAGGTGAGTAACTACGCTTTGATTACACAGAATACAAGAGCTAAATATATTAGTTAAGAATTTCTGCCCATTTAAAACAAATGTTTAATCAGCTAGAGAAAACAGATTTTAGCTAATAAATAAGCACAAAGGTCAATCCAAGAAAAGCAGCACTGTATTTATACATATTCTAGTCCTAGAGTCTCAATATTACTTGATGCAGGAACTATCATACAAGTCGAGCGAAGGATAAATTATCGCTAACCCCTTGATTTTATGTTATAAATGCTGTATTATCTCCTCCTAAAAGCATTATTAAACCATGTAAGTGAAAACCCTTCCCAAAAAATAGTGAAAATGCCAATACAAAGAACTAAGAAATATAGAAACGGAGAAAATGAAGGCAAAGACCTGTCAGCCTATCCAGTCTGCCCATCCATAAAACTATTAATTTCACTCCCATCCTCTCACTTGGAAATCCTCTGTGTTTGTCCCATTGCTCTTTTGAATTCAGAAACAGTTTTTGTCTCTACCACCCCACAGGGAGACGGTTCCATGCATCCACCAACTTTTCTGAAAAAATGTACTTCCTTAGGTTACTCCTGAGTCTTTCACCTTCATCTTATGATCCCTCATTTCAAATTTTCCTTTCAACTGGAAGAAGGCTGTCTCCTGTGCATTTATTCCATGGAGGTATTTAAATGTCTCTATTATATTGCCCCTCCCCGCCTTTCTTCCAAGAGTATACATATTGAGATCTTTAAGCTATTTCCATATGCCTTATGATTACACACCATTTTAGTAGCTGCCTTCTGGGCAGACACTATTCTGTTTATTTTTTTTTAGAAGGTGCAGTCTCCAAGATTGTATACAGTATGCCAATAGAGACTTGTGCAAAGGCACTATCACCTCCTTTTTCCTGCTGGCTATTCTTCTCCCTATATACCCAGGCATACTTCTGGCTTTTGCTATCGCCTTTTTATGTGTTTGGACAATTTAAGGTCATCTGATATGATCACCCCCAGGTCCCGCTCTTCTTTCATGCACTGAAGTTCTTTGCCCCCTAAGCTGTATGTCCCCCTTGGACTTTTGCAGCCCAAATGTTTGACCTTCCATTTCTTAGCAGTAATTCTTAGCTGCCAAATTCTCACCATTCTTCAAACTTTTCTAGATGTGCTATGCACATCTTCTAGGGTGTCTGTCCCAAAAATATTAAAAAGAACAGGACCAAAGATTGAACCCTGAGGAATGGCACTGGTTATACCCCTATCATCAGTATGAAATTTATTCACTATTACTACTCTGATGCCTCCACTCAACCAGTTTCTTACCCAGTCAGTCGTTTTAGGTTCACCCAAGGTAACTTCGTTTATAGGTCGCAGATGTGAAATGATATCAAAGGCATCTCTAAAATCTAAGTATAGCAAGTCTAGTCCTCTCCCACTATCCAGTTCTCTGATCACTCAAAGAAATCAATCTGATTCTTCTGACAAGACCTATCACTAGTAAAGTGATGCTGTATCAGATCCTGTAGCTGAGAAGCATCCATTAAGCTAAGAACAAACCTTTCTATCTTCTCTGCTGGCTTAAAAACTATAAATTCTAACTGTTGATTTTTGGGGGTATTACTATTATAGCTTTTAATTGTGGTTTTAGACTAAGCTTGGGGACATTTAGACTGCTTTCCTTGTATAGACTTACATCAGATATCTGTGTGTGTGGCAGATAGAGAGATTTAACATACTAAGTTTTTACTCCTGCTGCACTGGTTGGTGAAACCCTGTTCCCGGGGAGGGACTGATTTAGAGCATCGTACTCCTGGCCTGACACTGGTCTGAGCCAGTTTGCAGTAGCTGAGAAGCATCCATTAAGCTAAGAATAAACCTTTCTATTTTCTCTGCTGGCTTAAAAACTATAAATTCTAACTGTTGATTTTTGGGGGTATCACTATTATAGCTTTTAATTGTGGTTTTAGATTAAGCTTGGGGACATTTAGACTGTTTTCCTTATATAGACTTACATCAGATATCTGTGTGTGCCTACTGTTCAGGAACAGCCTACTCGCCAGAGACACTTAGGTTCCCACCCACCCCAGGGGCTACATTGCCTATATAGTGGTCACATACGTGCCATCTATCCTTTCTTACTTGGGTTAAAAGCCCACATCTTCTTCATCCTTTCTTCTTCTTCCTTTTCTGGGACTGTTTAACCAATATGTCGTGTATTCAGTGCAATAACTGCGGTACTTCCATTCCAAGAGGAATCATTTGGAGCCTAAGAGCTTGTCCTATGTGCCTCAGGTCAGCTGCCATGCATGACGAACTGACTCTACTAAGGAAAGACCTAGCTGCCATGCATAAAGACGTGACTCTACTGAGGGAGGAAATGGCTGCAATGAAACGCACCTCTTCTAGGATACAAACTGAACAAAGTCCACCACCACTCCCACAAAGAATCAAACACCCCAGGAACAAATGGATCACAGTGGGTTCTGGTAGATTGCGACCTGTAACCCAGAGACATCCTATACATCAAGAGATATCCCTGCATAATGCCTTCTCTGCCTTGGCTAATGAGGATGCTCAATCCAAAGAAACTGAAGGGCCCTTAAATGATTCAGACAATGCCCAATCTCCTGCTAAAGCACCAAATATGAAGAAAATGTCACCAAACAGAAACCTACTACTACTTGGAGATTCCATCATCAGAGGCACCAACTTGGGAGCACAGTTCAAAGGAGAGAAGATAGTCTTGTGCCTACCAGGCTCAACAGCCAGCAGGAATACAAACCAAGTTGTTGAAGTATTTAGCACAAAAGTGAACACTCCAAACTTGATGTTATCCACTTGGGCACAAATGACCTGGCTAGAAACAGTGCCTCTACAGTCCAAAAGGACTTCCAATCTCTGGGAAAGAAACTCAAGCCCATTGTTAACACTGTTGCATTCTCAGAAGTACTGCCTGTTCTTGGTAAGGGGACAAAAAGGCTGCAACGCATTAACAGCTTTAATACATGGCTCCAGACCTGGTGCAAACAAGAAGGATTCAGATTTATTGGCAACTGGGGAAACAGATGGACCAACAAGAGACTATACTGTGCTGATGGACTACATCTCTCTGTCGCAGGGAAAAGAATCCTAAGTGAAAAATTCAGGCAGTATGTGGATATGCATTTAAACTAGGAAAAGGGGGTGATGGATGTGGAAGGTCAAGATCTGCACGCCACCCCCTGCAAAACAGATTAAAATCAGAAACAGCCACACTTTTAAACCACACATCAAAAACAAGTGGGAAGATGTGGGCAAAACAAAATCAATGCAAAATACACACAAGCCAGGTAAATGCTGGAAAGCAATGAGCACAAATGCTTGAAGCTTAGCCAACAAAGTTCCAGACCAGGAAGCCCTAATGGTGGAAATGAATTTGGACATTGTGGCCATTACAGAAACATGGTTTAAAGAATCACATGATTGGGATATAGCCATAGCTGGGTATAATCTATTCAGAAGAGACAGAGAAAATGGAAAAGGAGGAGGAGTAACCTTGTATGTCAAAAGCAATATTAAAGCTACTGAAATGCAGGGGAAATGGGGAAAAGAAGAAGTGCTCTGGATTACGTTGGAAAGAGGAGATGGCACTGTCATCCATACTGCTGTAGTCTACAGACCTCTGACTCATCAAATTGAAGAGATAGATAACGAATTGATTTTAGATATTGCCAAGATAGCCACAAAGGGGGAAGCGATCATTTTGGGTGACTTTAATCTACCTGATGTGGATTGGATTACTCCTTCTTCACATCTGGAAAGAAGCAAAAAAATTGTAGATGCTCTCCAAGATGCATTACTTAGACAAATAGTCATGGAACCAACCAGGGAAAGCTCAACACTGGATTTAGTGCTCACCAATGGTGATAGCGTGTCGAATGTCTGCGTGAGTGCACCTGTGAGCAACAGTGATCATCACACGGTGTGGTTTGAGATAAAAGCCAAGGTACAGGCCAAACATAGCAAGCTCAAAGTCCTAAACTTCAAAAACAATGACTTCAATAAAATGGCCGAGTACCTAAAGGAGGAGATGACAGGGTGAAAGGAGATAAGGGAAGTAGAATTGCAATGGGCTAAACTATGGGTGGCAATAAAAGGGGCAACAGATAAATATGTAAGAAAAGTAAATAAAAACAAGAGAAGGAAACCTATTTGGTTTTCCAAAGAAGTGGCTGCTCAAATAAAGGCAAAAAACACAGCTTTCACAAAATTCAAAAGCTTGCAAACAGAACAACACAGAAATGAATACAGGCTCAAACTCAGAGTCAAAAAGAGAAATAAGGATAGCAAAATCAAAGGCAGAGGAAAAGATGGCTAAAGATGTTAAGGGTGGCAACAAAACCTTCTTCAGGTATATTCGGGAAAGGAAGAAGATCAGAGTTGGAATTGCAGGACTCAGAAGTTCTGGGAAAGGACTCGTGGAAAGTGACATAGAAAAAGCGAAATTACTAAAGAAAATCCTGGAGATGGACCAGCTGTGACTCCCAAATATAAAAATGGGAATGAAGTAGATACCACACCATTCACAGAAGATAAGGTGTTGGAACTTGCTAAACTGAAAGTGGACAAAGCCATGAGACCGGATGGGTTGCATCCCAGGATACTGAAAGAGCTCAGGATCTCCAGGAACAAGCAGGAATGTAGTCTTCAATGGGTACCGTCAGTACCGACGGAGCCTGCGCGGGAACGCTCCCCAGCATCCAATTAGAAAGCCTTTGGGAGCATCCCACAGCGCCTGCGTGCTGCCTTCCCGCCTTTCCCAATTGCCTCTCTCCAGTTCTTCGTTTTCCGCGGAGCCAGCAGGTCATTGTTCCTGTCACCGCAGAAATTTTTTCCTTCTTTTTTTTGGTCGCGTCTGCCTTCCTCGACGCTACACCGGTACCACCGGTTCTTCTTTCTTTCTTTTAGAAAAAAAAAATATATATTCTTTTTTTCCAATTTTTTCACCCTCAGGTGCACGCGCCATTTTGGGCCTTAGGCCCAAAATTTCCTCCATTATGGAAAAACCCGCTTCGGGTTTTAAGAAGTGCACCAAGTGTGGCGGTACCATATCCGTTACCGACACCCATGAGTGGTGTCTTAAATGTTTAGGTCCTGACCACTCCATCTAGGAGTGTATGGCTTGTGCCATGATGTCCAAGAGGGGTCGACAAAACCGTGCTGCTAAGCTTAGCACCCTTTTTCCCTCCGATGCAGCCTCTGTGGCATCGACGTCTTCCAGGGCTTCATCTTCCTCCCATCGATCTCAGGTAACTAAACATAAGTCCAGCCGGTCCTCAAAGGGTAGATCTCCTTCTAAGCATAGAGATGCTTCTGGCGTTGCCCTTGAGGGTTCTGCACTGGCAAAATTGCCCCAGCGGGAGGGTTCTGCACTGGCAAAATTGCCCCAGCGGGAGGCTTCAGCTTCCAAAGCATTATTGGGGCTCCAGGATGTTCTCGAGGTCTCAACCTCGGCAGAACTACTGGTGCCATGCTCTGGGGTACCGGCGATTTTCTCCGGTACCGATACCCAGGCATTGGCAGCGTCGATAGACCAGAGGTTCCTGGCTATTGAACGCAGTCTGGCGGCTCTCCTTGCGGCATCGACGCCCTCGGAACCGCATCAGACAGTTCAACCGGTACCAGCTCCGGCACCGGTACCGATAACATCGACATCGGTGTCCACATTGCCGGCACCCAGTCAAGCCATGCCCTCCGGTACTGATACACTGGTACCGATTCCCCCCGGTACCGATTTCAGTCGGTACGGGTATCGTGCTCTACAGGAGCATCCAGACAGAAGGTACTTTGAATCCTCGGAGGACTCTGAGGATTCTGACAGTTCTGTCGGTACCGGGATACTTCTTCCCGAGGAGCCTTCCTCTCCCAAACAGAGGATGTCTCCTCCAGAAGATATCTCCTTTCAGGATTTTATCAGGTAGGTGGCTCGAGGTCTGTCCATTACTGTGGCTCCTGAGACAGAGCCCAGGGCAAAGGAGTTGGAGATTCTGCAATATCCCAAAGCTCCTAAAGAGGCAGCTACCTTGCCTATCCATGAGATCTTACATGATCTCATGTTAAGAATGTGGGAAACCCCCCTGACCACCTCATCTCACTCCCGTCGACTGGATTCCATGTATCGGGTTCCCCCCGTCCTGGTTTCCAGAAGACTCATTTGCCTCACCACTCTATTGTAGTGATGTCAGCTATGAGAAGGATCAGGAGTGCAAAGAGGCATGCCTCTAATCCTCCAAGACGTGAGTGTAGAACTTTGGATGCCTTTGGACGTTGTACCTTCCAGGCTTCCATGCTTTCTGCCAGGATCAGTTCCTATATTTTATATATGGGAATGTTCCTTAGGGAAGTCACAGAGGATTTAGAGGTTTTGAGCCCTCTTCTTCCTGAAGATAAGAGGCAGGATTTTCTCACACTGGTTAAACATGTCCAGGATGTTTCTAAATTTGTCAATTGTGCAGCTTTTGACTGTTTTGAGTGCATAAGCAGAACCTCTGCCATTGCCATAGGTGCACATAGAATTGCCTGGCTTCAGGCATCCGATTTGGAGCTCTGGGTGCAGGACAAACTGGACAATATTCCTTGTACAGCTGAGAATCTATTCGGAAAAAATTGGCAAGAAAAGGCCAATGAGTTGGATGCTGATAACTCTACTTTGGATAGGTTATCCAAAGTCACAGCTGATCCTGCAAGAAAGAAATCTTTCAAAAAACCATTCTTTTCCAAGAAGAAGAGGTTTTATCCCTCTTATCAGCAGGGACGTTCTGCAGGTCAGCCTGTCTGGAAGAGTCAGCAACCACCCAAACAAAGGAAAGCAAAGACTGCTAAGCCTCAACTGTCTCAGCAGTCTCAGCCTCCACAAGGCCTTTGACTTCCATCTAGAGAACTTAGCCTTCCTGGCCCTCAGTGGACCAGAACCTTCCACCATTCCAGGAAGGTTGTGCCACTTTGCCCCCAGAAGGGGGCAAATAACAGCAGAACATTGGACTCTTTCCATTTTAAAAGAGGGGTACAAGCTTCACTTCCTCCGCTTGCCCCCTCCTACAATGGTAAGACAGTTCAATTCTCAGACCTAGACAATCTGCTGGTGTCCACAGAGGGGTGCCCTCCAGTGGGGGTTGGGGGGAAGGCTCGGCTCCCGTTTTGCCCAGAGGTGGTGAGGCCTTATAACGTCAGACTTGTGGGTGCTACATATAGTCCAAAGTGGCTACATGTTGCCCTTTGCTGAGCTGTCGCCACATTGCCCCCCCGAGGGTATATACTTCATAAGCACATATGATATGTCATACTGGTCCATTAAGCCCAGTATCCTGTTTCCAACAGTGGCCAATCCAGGTCATAAGTACCTAGCAGGTTTCCAAAAAGACACACAGGTTCTACAATGTTTGTACTGGGGCAAGCAGTGGATTTCCCAGGTCCTCTTTAATAATGGTTTATAGATATCTTCCTCCAGGAACTTGTCCAAACCTTTTTTAAACCCAGCTATATTAACAGCTTTTACTACATCCTCCGGTAACGAATTCCAGTTTGATTGCACGATGAGTGAAAAAATATTTTCTCTTATTAGTCTTAAACAGAGTACACTGTAGCTTCATTGCATCTCCCGTATAATCTTTCTATATTTTGATGGTGTAAACAATCTATGTACGTTTACCCGTTCCACTCCACTCATTAATTTATAGACCTCTATCATATCTCCCCTTGGCTGTATCTTTTCCAGGTTGAAGAGCCCTAACCTTTTACGCCTTTCCTCATGGGGTGGGGGGGGGTATCTTACCATCCCCTTTACCATTTTGGTGACACTTCTCTGTACCTTTCTAATTCCGCTATTTCTTTTTTAAGATACAGCGACCAGAATTGCACACAATATTCAAGGTGTGGTCGCACCATGGAACGATAAAGAAATATTATAATATCCTTTGTTTTCTCCGGGAACAAGCAGGAAGTCAGTCCTCACATATGGGTGACGTCTGTGCTGATGGAGCCCTCGTGGAAGCATCTTCCCAGCTTTCAAAGAAAGCCTTCGGGAAATGTCACCATGATTGTGTGGTCCCCTTCCCACCCAAGGGTGACATCTTGCCTCAGTCTCCTTTATTCCACAGAGCTCACCAGATGTCTGTCTGTTTTTTTTCCAGAATAAAATGCTCGATTTTTTGTGTGTTCTCATTTTCCTTCTGTCTTGCACCGGGACTCTTCTTACCCTTGAGCTTGCTTGCCTCGGCATTGCGCCTCTGGTTAGTCTCCTTATTTTTTCCCTGGTGTGGTTTTGTGCCTCTCTTTCTTTGGGTCTTCGACTTAACTGGGTCCTTTCCCCCCATGACTTCTCCAAGCGGCTTCAAAAAGTGTGATTGGTGCTCGGGGACCATGCCCCTCACTGATACACACGACTGCTGCATCTGTTGGCTTGGGCTGGATCACAACCCTTTGAACTGTGGCCTGTGCAAGAAAATGTCATCTGAGGCCATTAAGAGCCATCAGCAGGAGCATGACAATATTTTCTCGGAGTCTCCAGTGATGCTGTGCTCCAATGTCCCCCCCCCAAGAGGAGCTCCTCAGAAGGGGAACACAAGAAGAAGAAAAAACCCTCGAGGGCAGCATCCGTGGACTGATCTGGGAAGGCGGGTAAGTCCCGAGACAGATCCTGTAATCCATGCCACTCATCTGAGGGCTCTGAGCAGGAGCCGCCTACCGAGGTAATTCGAAAAGAATCATCAGCCTCCGGTGATTGGTCTCAGACCCCCAAGCCCATCCTGGTCGAGGACTCCCCTTCAGCGCAACTGGCGACTGGCCCATGCTGATGGCTGTGGAGCTTTCTGGACTGGAGACCAGAATGGCAATCTGGAGCACAGTTTGTCTACCTTTGTGGCCCAGCAGCGGGCCATGATGCCTGGCTCCGCCAGATTATTAGCCCAGACCACCAGGCCCTCGACCTTGATGACATCCCCAGACATCGAGCCGATCCTCAAGAGCTTCAAGTCCATCCTTGGCATCAGTCTCGATCCTGGTCCCATTTCGTGGGACCAAGGTCCTCCCTGGTGATTGCCCGCGGCTCTGGCCACTGAGCCTTCAAGGGACCTGGACCATTCATCTCGGGGCTGGATCACCCAGCCCTCACTCAACTTCTCCACCGATTACTCAGACTGGGAGAATGAGGAATCCCTGGACATTTGCTGATACTTCGAGGTGTTCTTGGATCCATCCCCCTCAACACCGGTCCCGCCCAAGGATGTAGCATTTCTCAACTTTATACAGGAAATGTTGCAGGCACTGGCATTTGCCACTGAGTCAGAGGAGGACCATCACACGGTGGAGCTCGAAATCCTCTAGTACAAGGCTCCGCCGAGGGAAGCACTAACAGTGCCAATCCTGCCCATCGTAGAATGGCTTCTCTGCATTTGGGGAAACATCGGCGTCAGTGCCCATCATGAGCCGATGGCTCAACTCAATGTATCGAGTCCACCAGAACCTGGGCTTCCAGAAAGCACAGCTGCCATATAACTCCATGGTGGTGGAGTCGGCCATGTGTCTGCTCAAGAGCCAGAAGACACACTCCTCGGTGCCTATGAGTAGAGAGGCCCGCACCCTGGATGCCCTCGGTAGAAAGTGCTACTAGGGCTTGATGCTAATCGGCTGGATCCAGGCATACCAGTTGTACATGGGCATGTACCTGAGGGACCTGGCGAAGGAGCTCTGCGGATCATTGGCTGGTCTCTGAGGAGCCTCTCCAGCAGTTCTGGAACCTGGCCAAAGCCATCCGTGAGTGCTTCAAGTTTGACTCGAGCAGCCTATGACAGCTTCATGTTGGCAGCTAGAGTGGTCTTGGCAGGCGTCGGTGCCGAACGCCAGGCTTGGCTACAGTCATCCGACCTGAAGCAATGGGTTCAGGACAAATAGGTCGATGTCCCCAGCCAGGGAGAGAATCTCTTTGGCAAACCCGTGACCGATAAGGCTACAGAGTTCGAGACAGAGTTCATGATGCAGACCTGGTTCTCCAAGAAGACCGCTACCCTCCCCTGCTGGAAGGGCTTGAATAAAAGGTCCCTTTACTCGAGGAAGGGAGCTGCTTACAGAAACTATCTGCAGTAACAGGCCTCCCTAGCTCCCCAGCAGGGTCAGCAGGCCAAGGGGACACAGGCATGGCCCTCATAAGCAGAAGGCTCTCAAGCCCCCAGGCACTGACACCGGCCCCAGCCCAGCCTGGCAGGAGCTTTTGACTCCTTGGGCATAGCCTCTCTACTCCCAGGAGGTCAGCAGTCTACAGGGGGACGTCTGATCCACATTTCCCAACGGTAACCAGCCATCACCACAGACACTTGGGCAGGACCGTACCGATCGTGAAATATGCCCTGTGCGACTTGCACATGGGGCGCGTGCCCCCCCCCCCCGCACCTCCATCTAGCCATTTTATGGGGGTGGGAGTGAAGAGGCGTGCACCCGAAGTGCAAGTTTCCAGCAAGCTAAGCAGGTCTAGTCCCTCCCAGAGCGTGCTGCGAGAAGGCTTAAGGGGCGCATTTTGGCTGTCTGCCGTTGCCTGCCACTGCTGAGGGAAGAAAAAGTGGCGGCGGCAGGCAACGGCAAACAGCCGAAATGCGCCCTGTGCGGCCGCACCGCTCACACAGGGCTTGGTATGGTCCTGCACTTAGCAATCTGGGTGGTTCAGGAAGGTTACCTCCTCCACCCTGCACAGATGCCTCCTTCTTTCTTCCCGGGAGAGCCCATCGGGATTCTCCTTCGCCGGGCTTTATTACTGCAGGAACTCAAAGATCTCCTCAAGGACAAGTCTGTGGAACTGGTGTCCCAGCATCTTCGGATAAAGAGTTCTACTCCCATTACTTCATCATACCCAAGAGAACCGGGGGCCTCTGGTCCTTCCTGGACCTGTGGGACCTAAACAGGAGAAGTTCACAATGCTCTCCCTTGGAACACTGCTGCCTTACCTCCAGCAGGGAGATTGGCTATCCATCCCAGCCACAGGCGGTGTCTCAGATTCATGGAGGGGGCTGGCTTCCACCCCCAAGTCTTCACCAAATGCGTGGTGGTAATTGCAGCCTGCCTTTGTCTTTTCCTGGATAACTGGCTCATAAAAGGGGACACTGCTACCGAGGTGCAGCAGGCCACAGCCCATACCATACATGTCCTGCAACATCTGGTGTTTGTGATAAACCACATGAAGTGCCACCTCCTCCTGACACAGTTTCTGCAGTTCAGTGGAGCAAGGCTAGACACTGTTCAGGCCAGAGCTTTCCTCCCTCCGGACAGGGCCAACCGTCTCAGGGCACTGGCCAGAGACGTACAGTACTCTACATCTGTGTCAGCTCACCTCTTGCTGCGCCTACTCAGCCACATAGCTTCTACGGTCCATGTTACCCAGGATGCCCATCTTCATATGAGGGCGACCCAATGGTGCCTCCACTCCCATGGACACAGGTCACGGGCTAGCTGCGAGACAGTGTGTCAATGACCCACTGGCTGGTAGAGTGCCATGGTTGGTGGCAGGCCACACAGTATCTTCAAGCAGGGATGCCCTTTCAGACCCAGACCCTCACCCCCCAGAAGGTCTTCACTATAGACATCTCCTTGCTGGGCAGATCAATCTCCTGGAACTCCGTGCTATTCCTGGCTCTCCAGGCTTTCTGCAGCACCAGTCAGTGCTGGTTCAAACGGACAATCCAGTCGCAATGTTCTGTATCAACATACAAGGGGGTACGGGCCCCGCACCCTCTGCCAGGAAGCAGTGGCTTCCTGCTCCTATGTGATCTGCCAAGGGATGCTCCTGTGAGCTGTCTACCTGCTGGGCCAGGACAATGTCCTGGCGGAAGCCTCACGAGTAGCTACTGGGCCCAAGAGTGGCCATTGGGCTCTTCTGGCTGTGGGGGAACACTCCTAGTGGATCTCTTTGCCAGCCCAGACAACTCCCAGTTGTCCTGAATCGGCAGTCCCAGCCATCCCAGGTGACTGCGGATGATTTCTTCATCCCGTGGTTGGAGGGCCTTCTGTACACCTTCCTGCCCACGTTGTTGATTGCCAATACCCTTTTAAAGTCTCTTCACGACAGGGCATCGCTGATCCTGATGGCTCCACGGTGGTCCAGGCCACCATGGTTCCCGCTGCTTCTCCGCTTGTCTGCAGAAGTCCTGGTCCCTCTAGGGAGTGCCTGGGGGGGGGGGTTACTCTCTCAGGAGGTGGGCTCCCTCCTGCACTTCAATCTGGGTCCCTGTCGCTGACAGCATGGCTACTGAAAGGGTAGCCTTGGCCCCTTTCAACCTCCCAGGGGAGGTGTGGGATGGTGGTCTTGGCCTCCTGTAAGACCTCCACCAGGCAGTCCTACGCCTTCAAATGGTGCAGGTTTTCGATATGATGTGAGGAAGGAATCCATTCTCATGCTCAGTGTAGCGCCCCTTAAACCTTCTCGCGGCTTCATCTGTCACGAGCCAGGCTCAAGTCTAACTCCAGGGTGCACCTGAGTGCTTTTATGGCGCACCACCAACCCATAGAGGGCAAGCCCCTCTCTGCAACCTCTTGTAACCCTCTTCCTGCTGGGTCTTCTATTGTCTAAGCTCCCCTTCTGCCCACCAGTAGCAGAGTGGGACTTCAGCATGGTGGTGTCTTAGCCCACTGGGCTGCCATTCGAGCCCCTGGCTACCTGCCATCTGAGGTATCTCTCATGGAAAGTCATCTTCTAGTGATGCTCACATCCACTTGCAGGGTCAGCGAGCTACAAGCCTTGCTGGCGGAGCGGCCCTACATCAGGTTCTACAAGAACAGGATTGTGCTCTGCACGCTCCCCAAATTCATTCTGAAGTTGGTGTCCCCCATTCCACCTCAATCAGGAGGTGGTGCTTCCCAAAGTCTTTCCGTGACCCCATGCCAGCAGGGCAGAGGCCATCCACCATACTCTGAACTTAAGAGAGCCTTGTCCTACCTTCATCGTACCCAGGTGTACCGCAGAGCTTCACAGCTTTTCATTTTCCTTGACCCCAATCGACTGGAGGAGGCGGTGACCATACAGACTCTGTCCACCTGGATGGGCGGACTGTATTGCTCTCGCCTTTGAGCAGGCTGAGCTCTTGCTGGAGTGCCAGATCACGGTGTACAGCGTCAGGGTCATGGCAGCCTCTGTGGTGATCCTACGCTCCGTCCCGATGATGGACATCTGCTGAGCTACCAGCTGGTCTTCGGTGCATACCTTTGCAGCTCATTACTGCCTGGAGAGAGGGAGCCCCGATGGGACAGCGCCTTCGGCCAGACTGTACTCCATAATCTATTAAGGGTTTAGGCAACTCCTATCCTCCGACCCTTCTATTTTCAGGCTACCAGAGTGCTGGTTCCGGCTACCGGAGTGCTGGTTCCTCACTGGACACATGGGCAGTTCTGGCGTCTGTATCATTGGACTTGATTGCTGCTTCTCACAGCTCCCCTTGGGGGCATCCTTGTGTTTTTATGAGCCTTTGGTAGCCTGTAGCTAGGGAGTCCCATATGTGAAGTCTGACTTCCTGCTTGTTCCCAGAGAAAGCATAGTTACTCACCTGTAACAAATGTTCTCCAGGGACAGCAGGAATCAATCCTCATAACCTTTCCTCCTCCCTGTGGAGTTGCTTCCTTGATGTTTTATTTTTGCCGTCTTAGCTATGTCATGAGACCGAGGCAAGATGGCACCCTTTGGCAGGAAGGGACCCCACGTGTGGTGGCATTTCTCAAAGGCTTTCTTTGAAAGCCGGGGAGATGCTTCCGCGAGGGCTCTGTCGGTGCCGATGTCATCCATATGTGAGGACTGATTCCTGCTGTCCCATAGTTACACACCTGTAACAGGTGTTCTATGCTTTTTTTTTCTCCATTCCTTTCCTTAAGATTCCTAGCATTCTATTTGCCTTCTTGGCGGCTGCTTCACACTGGGTGGAGGGTTTCAATGTGTTATCCTGGGTGGTGGTTCCTAATGTGGAACCTTGCATCGTGTAACCATAGTTTGGGTTGTTCTTTCCTAGGTGCATACTTTTGCACTTTCCACATTAAATTTCATCTGCCATTTGAACGTCCAGTCTTCCAATTTATCAAGGTTCTCTTGCAGTTTTTCACAATCCTCTTGGGTTTTAACAACTTTGAATAATTTTATGTCATCTGCAAATTTGATTACCTCACTTGTTCTCATTTTCAGGTCATTTACGAAAATGTCAAAAAGCAGCGGACTCAGCACAGATCCCTGGGGTACTCCACTATTCATCTTTCTCCATTGAGAAAATTGGCCATTTAGCCCTATCCTCTGCTTTCTATCTTTTAACCATTTCCTGATCCACTATACTGCACTGATTCCAATCCCATGACTTTTTAATTTCACCAAGAGTCTCTCATGAGGGACCTTGTCAAAGGCTTTCTGAAAATCCAGATACACACTGTATTGACCAGCTCATCTTTGTCTACCTGTTTATTCACACCTTCAAAAAAATATAATGGATTAGTAAAACAAGATCCTTCCTTGGCTAAAGCCATGTTGGCTTTCTCCCATTAAACCATGACTATCTACATGTTCAGTAATTTTGTTCTTTCCAATGGTTTCTACCATTTTGCCCAGTACTGATTTTCACCAGTCTGTAGTTTCTCAGATCACCCCTGGAACCCTTTTTAAAAACTGGTTGAAATCTTCAGGTATTACAGATGATTTTAATGATAGTTCACAGATTACAAATAGTAGGTCTGCAGTCTCATATTTCAGTTCTTTCAACACCCTCTGATGTATATACCATCTGTCCAGTTGGTTTTCTTTTCTTTAGTTTATCAAATAGTTGTAATACATCTTCCCGGCTAATCAATATTTTTTTCAATTCTTCTGGTGCATTACCTTTAAAGGCCATTTCAGTCATGGGTAATTTTCCTACATCAGTAAAGACCAAAGCAAAAATTTCAATCAGTTTCTGCACTAAGGCCTTGTCCTCTCTTAGTGCCCCTTTTACTTCTCAATCATCTAATGGTCCAACTGACTGTCTCAAAGTTTTTTTGCTTCGAATGTACTTGAAAACGTTTTAATTTTGTGTTTTTGCTTCCATGGCCCTCTGCATCTAGACCTACTTCAGGGAGGAATCTCCACCCTTCTGGCCAATCTCACCATCAAGCTTGTGCCGCAGGAGCAGATCAGATGGGGATTGTACTCTAGATACTTTCTGGTCCCCAAAAAGATGGGTGGGGAGGGTGGTTCCAGCCCATCCTGGACATCAGAAACCTCAACACCTTTCAGGTGCAAGAAAAGTTCAAGATGGTATCTCTAGGTAACTTGCTCCCCTTACCTTAAGAAAGATGATTGGCTATGCTTCCTGGATCTAAAGGACACACATACCCACATACCGATCCATCCTGCTCACAGAAGGTATCTTAGATTCGTCCTGGCAGAAAAGCACTTTCAGTACTGGATACTACCTTTCAGACTGGCCTCAGCATCTTGAGTCTTCACAAAGTGCCTTGCAGTGGTAGTGCCCTATCTCAGAACACTAGGAGTCTTTGTCTTCCCTTATCTGGATGACTGGCTCATAGAAAGTACCACAGGTCCACAAGGGAGCACACACCGTCGCAGAAACAACAAAACAAGACAAAGGGGAGCAAGGTGTAGAAAATAAGTCCTTTATTAACAAGATCTCCTGAACACGGCCATGTTTCAGCACACTGCCTTCTTCAGGGGGAACTGTATGTAGTATAATAAAGGCTTTGTGGAGTAAGACTACAGTGCACAGGTATCTGAGAAATTTGCTTCAACAGTGCAGAGCTCAATGTGGTTGTGGCACAGCTCATGTTAACTTCCCTTGAGCTGCTCGATTCTTGCTCTATGACATTCTTGACCTGGAAAGCCTTGTTTCTGGTGGTGGTTTCATCAGCTTGCCGGGTAAATGAGCTGCAGGCTCTAGTGGCTCATCCACTATACACCAGATTCCATCATAATTGTTGTCTTGCACACTCATCCTTGATTCCTTCCAAAGGTGGTATCTGCTTTCCATCTTATTAAGTCAAACATTCTGCTGTCTTTCTTTCTGAGGCCTCATGTCCACAGAGGGGCAGCGGTGTTGCATATGCTAGTCTGTAAATGAGCCTTGGCGATCTACTTAGAGTGGACAAAGGCTCACCGAAAATCTATCCAGCTGTTTGTTTCTTTTGACTTCAGCAAGCTAGGGGCTGTTGTTTCCAAATGCACTCTTTCAGTTTGGCTGGCAGACTGCATCTCTTTCACTTATGCCCAGGCTGGCCTAAGCCTTGATGGTTATGTCACAACTCACAATGTCCGAGTCATAGCAGCGTTGATGGCCAACTTGTGCTCGGTCTCCATGGAAGAGATGTGCAGGGCTGCAACGTGGTCTTCTGTCCACGCATTCACATCTTACTACTGTCTGGATGGGGATTCCTGACATCACAGCAACTTTGGCCAGTCGATACTCCAGCATCTGTTTGGGAATTAGAATTGTATTTCATTCCCCTAAGGCCCTACTGTCCATCCAGGCTACCAAAGAAAGGAAGACACCCCCCCCCCCCCCCACAAATGGTGAAGAAGCTTTTCCTCTCTCTAAATCCAAAGCCCCTTAGTAAGGTGCACTTGCTCACCTGCTGATGCCATTCCCCCACATTTGGTTAAAAAAAATAATTAATTTGACCTTTTCTCAGACTATCTAATTATGCTCAGTTTATTTTCAGGGATTTTTTCATAGCAATGGAAACATGCTGCAGTATGACCCTTGCTTAAAAAAAAAAAAAAGCCTTCCCTTGATTCTCGGAATATCAGCAACTTTCAACCTATTTCTAACCTTAGCTTGATTTTTAAAATTTTAGAGAAAATTGTACACACTTATTGTGCAAATTAGTAGACAGTACAAATGCTCGTTATTTGAAACCGGCCAGCTTCTATCTCCTGCACTACAGAGTCCTTTCTTACTTCTTTAAGAAATAAGATCAGATGTAAGTTATATATAAGTAAGTTTGATTCCCACTAGCAGTCCTTGTGGCCTTGGGCAAGTCACTTAACCCTCCATTGTCTCTGAAGAATCCAAGTTATCAACGTCCCTCTTTAATGTATATTAAACGGCTTTGACTAAATGATAAAATGGTATAAAAAACCCTGTTAAATAATAAATAAATAAAATAAGTAAAGTTGCTCTCCATCTGTCATCACTTACCGCATTTGATTTGGTTGTTCATGCTGTTAATGTCATAACTTTCTGATATTTATTTATTTATTTATTTTTATTTAGTATACATTTGTATACCGCTACTCCAGCGATCAGCAGCGGTTTGATTACAGATTGGAAATTGTCAAATCATGACAGGAAATGATATGGGCTTGAAGGACACTGTTCTTGAATTGTTTTTCCTTATACCTGAGTACCTCTTAAGTTCCAAAACACAATTTTCATCTAGCATCCATCTACTCTGTGAGGTCCCAGAGGGTTCAGTACTAGCCTCTGTCCTATTGAATGTGCTTATAGCACCTCTCGCTACCTTTATACAAAATTTAGGTCCAAGTTATTGCGGTGGATGATCTAATTTAGTATTTAACAGATCCTATCACTTTAGATTTCACCCAACTTAATCATTGTTTGAAAACCGTTGCCAGTTGGCTAACCCATCGTGGTCTGAAATTGAGTACTGTGAAGACCAGAGTCATTTGGATTGTTCATGATCTTCCTTGTTTAGTTCTTGTACTCGGGGCCAGCCCATCCATTAGGTGGATTAGGTGGCAGACTTCCATGGACGGCACGGTGCACACATGGCCTGCTGAGCTGTGCTGCGCTGCAGCATCAGGCCATGTGCTTCAGCACTCATAGCTTGCCACTTCTGACCCCCCCCCCCCCCCGAAGTTGTGTTGTAGGGGTCTGAAGTGGCAGGCCACGTATGTTGAAGCACATGGCCTGCCGCTGCTGCTGAGCCACCCCCTGACCCTGCTGCCAGAATCGGCGGCAGCATGGCTCAGCACACGAAGGGGGAAGGGCAGTGTGGCTCAGCGCACAGAGTGCGGGGTAGCACACCAGGCCTTCTGCCTAGGGTGGCAGAAACCCTTGGGCCAGCCCTGCTTGTATTCTCAATTAAGGGCATTTCCATCTTAGTACAGAAAAGTTGTACTGTTTTGGGCATGCACTTTGATTCTTCCCTCTCATTTAATTTACAGCTACCATCTGTAGTTAAGTCAGCCTTGAGGCAATTGCACTTGTGAAAATGTTCTTTCATTGGGACGATCTCCATTCTTTTCTCTTTGCTTTCCTACTTATCATTTTTCAATGACTCTACAGTCTTATTATTCTGTTTGCAGTTGGTCCAGAATATCACTGTTGAACTTCTTTTTTGGGGCAAGCATTGACTGTCCGTTTTCACATTTGTTATAAGATACTGCTACTAGTTCACAAAGCATATTTTTCAGGTTACTTTCTTTATTCAAATACCCTGTTGATTCCCCAACATTCCACCCATCTGCTGCATTCACAATACTTAATCAACTGGCACTCCCTTCACCTGCTATCATACAATAGAAATATTCCCTATGTTCTGCCTTTTGCTACATTGCTCAATGTTTTTGGAATGCTCTACCATCTGTTTTAAGATGTGAGACATCTCAGTCCCATGTTAAGTCAAATCTTAAAACTTATCTTTTCATGCAAGCTTTTCCATAGGTATAACCCTGGCTTACTTGTTACCTGGGCCTTCTGGTTGGTACTGCATTGTATTGCTATCGTTTCTTTTTCAGCCTTTTATTTTCTCTGTCAATGTTTGTATTTAGTTTATAAATTGCTTTCCTGCTCTTTCAACTAAAAGAGAAAGAATAACACTTTCAGCCATGTGGTGCATCAGCGCAATGCTTTGGCCTCAGACTGCAGGGGAAGAAGAAATGGCTTGAGATGTTACTACATCTGCTGATGTTTTTTATTACTATACCCATATTGGCCTAAAATTAAAGGAGGATAGCAGTGAACAAAAGAGGATATTGGCAGCAAGAAAGAGAGGAAGATGAGAGGATCAGCATAAGAAGGTATTTTATTTAAAATGTATGTGTGTGTTTTGGGTAATGGGTGGATATGAATACGGGAATTGGAAGGGTGTGAACTATGGGTGAGAGGATCGCAAGAGATGTAGTGTGTGTGTGTTTGAGGGACTAAAGAGATAGTGACAAGATGAGAGGGGGTATGGATGGTCAGTGAGAAGAGTGAGGTGTTTGATAGGACCAGATGAGGTGTGGCATGTGTGACTGAGGGAATTGAGAGAGAGTAAGAAAATCGGTCAAGGGGGGATGAGCATAAAGTGAGGAGATAGGAAGGGGCATGAGGGAAGTGAGTGAAGGGATTGTGTACTGTATTTGTACATGTGTGTTTAAGTGAAGGGACTGGTATTATAAGTGACTCCACCCACCCTCTCCTAAATCATCATCCTTTCTTCTGCGTTCCCCTTCCCTCTTCACCTCCCCATCATCTTAATTACATATACTTCTTCATATCTCTTCTGGATTTGGCTATTAGCTTGCTTATCCTGATGGTCTCAAAAAATATCAGCAAGTATGCTAGTCTGAACAATTTAAATTTAAGGTCACCTTACACTGCATTCTTTATTTTTTCAAAGACCGCAGCCAGCATTTCTGTAGTACTGGTTTCCTCTCATCTATAGGTTGTGTTCTCCCAGTCCATCCTCCATGACTTTAACTATGAATACCTTAGAGATGTCTTCCATTCCTTCAATCTTGAAGAATGAAACCCCAGATATGAAGACTTTATCTTCTGTATATGTTGCACCCTTTTTTCCAAGCCATTGCATGCTGGACGCCGTTACCCATTAGAGACCCAAATACATGGCAGAAACCTCATTGCTCTGATTTCTGCTTTCAGCGCCTATGTGAGCTTGCCCAACCCATGTAAAAAAAAACCCTTTGCATTGTTTCTGAGATTGTGCCATTAGTCTTATCCATAAATCTGTCTTTTCTATCCCAGATTAAGATTGTATTGTCTGCCATATTTCTACATAATTGTTTGTCATAATCTATCCATACATTTCCCCTATAAGTTTTGTAAGCTTCTTATATCATGTCCTGCATTTGAAAAGATGTCAGCATTTTTTGTTGGGGTAGGGGGGTTATCATAATAATCTAAATGTGACACACCAGTTCATTATGGGGGTCATTTTGGAATCCCTGTCTGCTATGGATGTCCAAAAATGGAAACAAATGTCTCCAGAGCCATTTTAGAAGCTGGCTCAGAGGGTGTCCCAAGCGTGAGGATGTCCATGTCTGAACAGGGGCATTGTGGAGGCATGACTGGGGCTTTCCCAGGAGCCTGGACGACCCTGCATGATCTCGGGAAGGTCATGGACATCCAGCATTGCATCTAAGTTTAGACCTGCTCCAGGCACAAACAGGCATCTGAAAAGTGATAGTTTGGCTGAAAAGCTTCCAGAGGGTGTAGAGAAGATAGTGTTGAGTACTAGGGATGATGAAGTGCTCTGTCAATAATAGCAGCAGTGGGATTTGAACCCTGGCTGCCCTGTTCCTAGGCCAACAGAGCAGGGAAATCACGTGGCAAAAGTTTTTTTTTCAATAAAATTACATAAACACCAAGATTTATTCACAAAGTATTTGCATAATAAATACATAAACCATATTGAACAAACATTAAAACATGATTCTTTGTTCTTTTTTTTTTAAACTGGCCTTTTTTTTTTTAATTGGCTCTTTTTATTAAAGAATCATTTTAGTGTTTTATAGTTATCTCTGGATAGGCAACCTTGGGCTAACAGCTTTTACCTTTGGCGGGAAAAGTTATTTAAAGCCTCCTGCTATGGGAACCTGATTTGACAGTGTTTCCCATGGTGCTCCCGATGTTGCCTTTATAAGAAGAAAAAGGGTTAAATAGGTTTGAAACACTTTAAAAAGTTAATATTTTGGGGGTTTTGATCCTTTGAAGATGTTTATCTTCTGAAGACATTTGTGATTAATGTTTGTGCTAATTTAAGCTGGGCTTTGTATGTTTTAATATGGCTTGAAGATAATGATTTAGTATGTTTTTCATATGCTGTAATGACTAATGCATTCGTTTTAATGTCCTGTAGATGTCCATATTGGGCATGTCTACATTTGCAAAATCATTTCTGCACCTGAATCTGCCTGCTTTTTTTCAGACGTTCTGGTTTTGACATCCAAGATTGTACTTGGCTATTCCTTCTGTAATCCCCTCCATGTTTTTGGGAACTTCCACTTTTTTCTCTTCTGCCTTGCATTTGCCATGACAACTACACAGTTTTGGTCTCCATTTGTTTAGTAATGAAAATGTCTATATCTATTATCTACTATTCCATATTTTTTTCCTTGACTGCTAAAAGTATATAGTTGTCCAATGAACTTGTGGCACATATGTAACTGACAGGTTTGGCCAATGTAGTGGCTTACTGCTTTTTATCCTGTGCCCAGTCTTTTACTTTCCTTATTCTTCACATCCCCCAAACTAGACCCCATCATGTATTTTGCATCTCTGCAGCCTGGGCAGAGCATAATTTACATGCGTAAATGATAAAATGAAATGATCTCACATATGGATGCGAAAGTTGGACAGTGAAAAAGATAGGAAGAAAATCGATGCCTTTGAATTATGGTGCTGGCGATGAATACTGTGTATACCGTGGACTGCCTGAAGAACAAACCAGTCAGTACTAAAGGAGATCAAACCTAAGCTTTCCTTAGAAGCTCATATAACAAGGCTTCGATTTTCATGCTTTGGACATATCATATGAAGAGAGATCATTGGAGAAAGACATAATGCTTGGCAAGGTAGAAGGTCACCGTAAAAGAGGAAGGCAAGCAATGAGATGGATCAATACAATAACCACAGTTATGGATACCAGTCTATCAACAATGAGCCGCTTGGCTGAAGACTGAACAGAATTTAGGTCAACTATCCAGAGGGTCTCCAGGAGTCGACACCGACTCGATGACAACAACAAATGATAAAATATTATAATTTACACACATTGATGAGAAATCTAAGTGCAGACCCTTACACCAGCCGTAGGGTTGGTGTAAGTGATTGTGCCTTGGTTTGACACACATTTCCCACTACTTATGCCCTCATTTTATAAAGTAGATATGTATTTGACTTTATAAAATAGACACACAAAATTCCCTCTTGATGGGTCATCAAATATGATAACAGTAGGACATGGTCTTTGATGTTTAGTAAATTAATATTCCTATTGGTTAAACTGTGTGCTAGTGAAATTAAAGTATATAACCTGGTTTAGCAAACTGCTGCTGTTAATGCATCTAAATAGACTTGTTTATCAGAGCACCAATCTGAATTTGCAGCACTAATTAGATCTCCAGGAACAAGCAGGAATGAGTTTTCACATATGGGAGACGTCGCCGACAAAGCCCGCACGGGAATGCTCCCCAGCATCCAATCAGAAAGCCTTTGGGAGCATCCCCCGCGCCTGCGCGGTGGCTTCCCGCCCTTCCTACTGCCTCTTCCCAGTTTTTCGTTTTCCGCGGAGCAGGCAGGACGTCCCTCCTGCCACCGCAGAACTTTTCACCTTCTTTTTCTTGTTTCTGTAGTCGCGGTTTCCCGCCGACAGCGGCACCTCTGTGCCCCTTGTTTCTTATTTTTTCTTATTTTTTCTTCGTCGCCTAGCGGGACCTTTTTTCCCCTCTGGGCGCCGAGGTCTACCGGGCTTACAGCATGGAGCCCCAGAGGTGCCCTCGCTGCGGGGACTTAGTTTTCCACATGGACTCCAACGCCTGGTGCCTCTCTTGTTTGGGGCCTGATCCTTCCCTCCCGGGTTCTCCGGGCTACGGTGTCGGGAGAAGACCTTCCCTTTTTCGGGTATCCCTCGATGACGTTTTCATGCCCAAGGCGCGGCCATCGGGTTTTTCTTCTTCTTCTTCTTCTCTCCAGGATCAGGTAACCACACAACAGTCTGTTAAGACTAGCCAAGTCTTGAGGGGCGAGTCTCATACGCGGCATGGCGACGGCTCCGGCCAACCCCTCAAGCCCCCCTTGGCTATTATACCCAGGCAGGAGTCCTCAGGCTCCAAAGCATTTACGGGGTTTCGGGATGTTCCTGGGGTTCGTTCCTCACAGAACATTCCCGAGCCGTGCTCGAGGGAGGTACCCGCTTCGAGCGGTGCCGATCCCCGGCATCGGCGCCGGTGTCGAGTGTTCCACTCTTCACCAGGGACCGTCAGCTGGTGTCCTCGGCGCCTTCGGGGCCGATCGATTCGACCGAGTCTGACCTCCCTCTATCCAAGCCACGCTCGGGTACGGTGCCCGATCTGGGTGGCGCAGACCCCCCGGCGGCGTCGTCGGTGTCGAGCGTTCTGCTCCTCGCCGAGGATCATCAGGGGCTGCTCGATTCGGTCCAGTCTGGCGTTCCTTCACCCCTGCCATCCGCGGGGGTGGTATCCGCTACGGGTGGTGCCGACCCCTCGACGTCGGCATCGGTGTCGAGCGTTCCGCTCCTCACTGGGGGTTGTCAGCCGCAGTCCGCGGCGCCTCCGGGGCCGACCGACTCCTGCCGGTATGTCGTTCCTACGAGGGTGCCGCTCCCCACAGGGGATCGCCGGTCGCTGCCCTCGGCACCTCTAGGGCTGACCGACTGGACGCGATCTGGCGGCTCTACGTTCATGCCATGCGCGGAGGTGGTACCCGCTTCGGGCGCGTCGGCGTCAATGGTTCCACTCTTCGCCGGGGATGGTCATCTGGCCTCGCTCCCTTCGGGGCTAGTCGCTTTGACCCGCGCTGGGTCGCCGGTATCCCAGCCCTGCACGAGAGTGGTACTGGGTTTGAGCGGCACCGCTCCGCCGGTGACGGCAGGGGTGTCGAGAGCCAGGGACCGCCGTCAGCCTTCCCCGGGGCCCTCGGGGTGTGTTGATCAGCCCCAGACGGGCGACCCCCCGGCGTCGTCGCAGCCATTGAGGGCCCCGCTCTTTCCTAGAAAGGGGGCCTCGGGGCCTTCGATCGCTTCGATCCGGCCCGGATCCGCGCCGTCCCGCACCGGTACCCCGGCGACGGCGAGGGAGTTTTGCACTTCCCTCCCCGCAGGGACTCGCCGTCGGGCGACCTGGGTACCCTCGGGGACGGGTCGCGTGCCCCGGAAGGATTTTCCTCCGGGCCGGATGGGCTCGAGAAGGGGCCCGGCATCTGGCAGTGCCCGCCGCCCAACATCGGCGCCGGCGTCGGATGACTCCCTCTCCACCGAGCTTGGTCCTCGGGGGCCCTTGATGCTCACGACGCCGATCGGCACGGTTCCGGCCCCGGGATCAGCACCGCCGGCACGGCCGCCCCCGCTGGGGCCCTCTAGAAGGGAGTCGATCTCATCGCTCGGTTCGATGCCCAGCCTGGAATTGGTATCCAGCCTCGAAGGCTCGGCCACGACACATCTCGAAATTGGCCCCTGTCCCCTCTCGCGATGCGGAGCGGAAATCGTTGGCCACTGCCCTTCGGCTGCCGCGGAACTGCTTCAGTGGCCGGGGGCGGCGCCCGATTCCGGCGGCCCCGTCGGTGCCATCGACCTCCTCGATGCCTAGCTTGGAATCCATTCCAGGAGCCGACGACGCCATGTTGACCGCCCCGATCCGGGGCTCTTGGTCCCCTCCTCTGCCCAGCGGGCATCAGCCCGAGAGGCTTCTCGGTGCCCTGGCGGCCCCTCCCGCCACCGCCTCCCACGGCATAACCCCTCCGGGGGAGCCGTCTTTTCAGAATTTCATACTTGACATGGCGGACTTGCTGGCCATCCCTATCCCGGACCTAACTCCGGGCCCTGCGGAACGGGCCGCCGTGATGCTTCCTCTGCACCCCTCCCTACAGGATCTCCTGCTGGGGGCTTGGCGGTCGCCTTTGAGGGTTCCGGCACCGTCGACTGCGATGCATGCTCTGTATCAGGTGCCCCCCTCCCCGGGTTTTCGGCAGCATCAGCTTCCACATCGTTCCATTGTGGTAGAATCGGCGCTGAGGAAGGCCGGAAGCAAGGAAAAGCATTCCTCCCGCCCTCCAGGCCGCGCCTCGAAGACGCTGGATACACTAGGACGTCAAACCTTTCAAACGTCTATGCTGGCGTCCAGAATTATTTCATATATTTTTTATATGAGTCTGTCGCTCCGGGAGGTCACTGAGAGATTATCTCTGTTGTCCCCCTTTTTATCTGCAACCAAGGCCTTTGAGTATTCCCTGCTCCTTTATCACTGCAGGAATATCCCTTTCTCGTGCTTCTCTAGACTCCTTCCTGTCGGTCAGCAGATGTTCGGCTGTTGCCATTAGAGCACGCCGTACGGCATGGTTGCAGGTGTCCGAGTTGTGTAGACGAGCACAGCATAACCTGTGACGGAGATCACCTCTTCAATGGCGAAGCCTTACGTCAGGTCGCGCAGTGCTTCGCTAACCTTCCCAGCGTTAGAAGCCACCCTAGGGCCCGGCTTCCCCCCGGCGGTGGTACACGCCTGTCCAGACCTTCCTTCCCTAGGAAGAGGAAATGTCACCCCTCAGCCCACCCGCCAGGTGCGCCCAGGCAAGGGACCTCTCACCCTGGGTTGAAGTTCCCGGGTCCGCGTCAGGACTCTCATACCAAGCAGGTTTAGGCTCCGGTGGGCGGCTGCCTGCGGTTTACCTTCTTACCAGAAGTTTACAATTGGGATGGGGCTCGCTCAGTAGGGGAAATGGCTCGGGGGCTTATCCAGGGGTTTAGGTATTCTCCTTCCGCTGGTAGAAGGAGACCACCTCTGCTCCTTGATAGCTCTGGTCCGCGGTCAGCTGGCTTACCCTTAGGTACGGCCCCTAACCCTCCCGGCCAGTATTCCCCTGCTGATTGCTTCCGTACCGGAATTTTCCTTCCAGCCTATAGTCCCCCAATGATTACCAAGGACTATGCCCTCATGTTCCCGATTAATGCGGGGAGCGAGCTCTGCGTGCAGGTCCTGGGGACATCTATAGGGCCTCATGCCCCCTGATGTGCTCTTCCGGACGGACACTATTCTCTGTCATGCACGCTACTGTGCTATTAGTTCGCCGATCTGCCCTTCTTCCACTGGAGTAGATCCCTCTCCGGAAGGATCTTGACGCCACCTCCCCAGGTGGACGTTCTGTGGATCAATGGCAGGTTCCTCGGCGTACCTGTGTTAGTGCCGGGGTGGGGCGTTCTATATGCCCAACGGCCTAGATAGGCCATATATCACCTGCCCTATTGGCACTTTTTGGGGGATGCCCACGGTGCCTGTGTTCTGCCGCCTATTTTTTCCCAATGGCTGGTACTCACGCATCCCTCCCCCCCCCTCCCGGGGTCCCACCAGTCTGCCTGCCTATTCCTTAGTTCGGCGCTCGGACTGGTTGTACTCTACTGCTGTGAAGTCAACAGCTTCTTTTTCAGTTATACCCTCCTCCCGGAGGTTCAGACCCTTGTCTCCCTATCTTTTCGCTAGGGCAGACTGTGTACTCCTTCTGCTTCGGGGTACTCCCCTACTCTTCTCCGGAATAGGCTATCCAGATCGGCCAGTCTTCTGCTGTTAGTCCTCTGAGTTATGGACTCTGCTCCTAAGGGAGTGCTCAGCTTTGCATAAAGCTCCTTGAAGACCTGCCGTCCTTCTCCTGACCCAGCTGCCTCCTGGATCTCTTGGCCTTCCGGATTTGGAACTTCCTCCTCGCTGCGGTGAAGTTTCCTTGAAGACCTCGCTACTGCATCTACCGTACCTTCATCACCGTTCTACTTCCTACAACTCAGTAGGTAAGTTCTACATGGTACTAAGTTATTTATTCCTTAATTACTTGCTGATGCTTCCATGCATTCTACTGACTACTCTCCCTGTAGTCTTTGGGTTTGCTGTTCTCCCTCTCAACTCCTACCCTCCATCCCTTCTCAGGGGATGCCGGGGTTTCAGGTTGGGAAAATGCCATCCCGTCCTGGGCCGGGCTTGCGGGATCTCCCCCGGGCATCCTCAGCTAGGGAGTCCCCATATGTGAAGACTCATTCCTGCTTGTTTCCTGGAGAAAGCACAGTTACTTACCTGTAACAGGTGATCTCCGGAACAGCAGGAATTAGTCTTCACAACCCGCCCACCTCCCCTAGGAGTTGTATCTCTTTCTCTCTCTTCCTTCCTCTCCTCTCCTTCTGGCTCAGCTATGAAACTCAACTGGGGAGAGGCAGTAGGAAGGGCAGGAAGCCACCGCGCAGGCGCGGGGGATGCTCCCAAAGGCTTTCTGATTGGATGCTGGGGAGCATTCCCGTGCGGGCTCCGTCGGCAACGTCTCCCATATGTGAAGACTAATTCCTGCTGTTCCGGAGATCACCTGTTACAGGTAAGTAACTGTGCTAAACGTGCATTGATTTACTGTGTCTGCTTTTCTGGTGCTGCATAGTAATTGAAATGAATCGTTATTCTTTATCTTTATTTAAAAACGTAATATACCACCGAAACCATAGGCATATAGGGGTTTACAATAAAATCATAAAAGCACTACCGAAAAGAACGCCATAAAATAAATAGGAAAGAGATAGAAGGAGAGAAAATGGTGAAAGAAAAAAGGGGGGACAGCCAGGAGCAAAACAGACAGAACATATCAACGGGGTGGGGGGGGGGGGGAGAGGGGAAAGAGGGGAAGAAGATCAAAAGCCGTGCAAAAAAGATGTGTCTTAAGTCTAGCTTTAAAGGTAGAAAAAGAGAGCTTGAGATGAAGCGTAGGTGGCAGAGAGTTCCATAAGCGGGGGCCCAGAAAGAAAAAGGCAGAAGAGCGTGTGGATTCCAGATGGGCCTGGGAAGGGGAGGGAAGAGATAACCGATTGGTGTGAATTGATCTGAGAATTCTAGGCGGACAGTGGAAATGAACTAGATCAGAGAGGTAGAGAGGGATACCGGTGTGAAGTGATTTGTGTACGAAAATGAGAATCTTATATTGAATCCGGAAAGGAATGGGAAGCCAGTGCAAACGGATGAGAAGGGGGGTGAATTGATCAAACCGTGAGGCGTGAGTCAGAATACGGGCGGTGGTGTGGTGTACCAGTTGGAGCCTACGCAGTTGGGAAGAGGGGAGACCAGCTAGGGACGCGTTACAATAATTTAAATGTGAGATAACAAGAGAGAGAAGCAGTGTGGTTAAAGAAGACATAGAAAGAAATGGGCGGACTGCACGAAGTTGCATTAGGGTGTAAAAAGAACGCTGGACGATCAAAGAAATGTGATCCTTAAAAGTCAAGGCCGAGTCAAGAGTAACACCAAGATATAGTAGTGAAGTGACAATAGGAATCGGAGCAGATGAGAGAAATGGGACAAGAGAGGGGATAGGTTTACCAGCAGAGAACCAAATAGCTAAAGTTTTTGAGAGATTAACGTGTAGAAAATTATCAGAGAACCAGGAAGCTACAGCAGAAAGACAGGCATTAAGTGGGCCAATATCGGGAGTAAAATGAGGCATATGGCTATCAGATTACTATGCAGTCAGTATTTTATGAGACAAAAAAACCAAACCATCTTTCTGTAAAACTAAATAATGGGCTGTGTTTTGTAGAACAGTTTATTTTGTCTTTATGGCCTGTTAGGACCCAAGTGTATTTTTTGTCATTTTTTTTTATACTGTTGCTCAGATTTACAGTTGAAAATATATTTGAACAAAATGTGTTTTTTATCTAGAAATTCAAAATAGTGTATTTTATCTAGCATTTAAATAAAGAATAAGCGAACAAGTTCTGGTGAAAATATATTGAACCATCTGGACCCCAAACAATTAAGGGTCCTCTTTATTAAGGTGTGATAAAATCATGTTTCATCAAATTGGAATGTGTTTTTCATTGCTTAATGCACTTTAGTAAATAGCATATTAAAATATTTAAATTACATTCATTAAAAATATGTTAGTATGCTTTTTGTCACATGAAACTAACTACACCTCTTGAGGTATAATTAGATTTGGCTGTAACATAAGCCACTTTAAATTAAAATCATTGATTTAACATACACATCTGTATTTTAATCTGTTCATTTTAATACTTTTCACAACATTCTGTGCTATAAAGTAACTCATTTTAAGTACTACGGTTTTGCTGTCCTGAATGAGCCTTATTGCAAGGTTGGGACTGGTTATGCTTGGATGGAAGCCCACCTTGGAATACCAGGTGCTGTAGATTTACTCTGCGGAGGGAAGGCATAACAATCTACTCTTGATCACACTTTGCCAAGAAAAACAAGAAAATGGATTGCCAGCAGTCAGCAATGACTTGATAGCATACAATTTTTCTGTTTTTTTTCCTTTCTTATGTAACCGTTTTTAACTCAATTGTTGTTTAACTTTATTTGTTTTCTTTAGAATACACAGTTTTAGAGTTGTTTTATAACAGCAAGATACAAGACCTTTTGTTTTCAAAGGTCTTCAACAGAGGTATTTGTTTTTACATGTTACATGCCTTTTTAAGTTTCTCGAGCATATTTATTCTTTTAGTTTGTTTTACCTGTACATGACATATATTTTATTTTAGTCTTAATGAGCTGTTTGTTTATAAATGATTATTATTATATTATTATTATTTTATTTATTTATTTATACATTGGGCTATCAGTAATCTGTTCTTTTATGATTTTAGATATTTATGTGTTTGTATTTTTAGTTTGTTTCCTGACAAACCCCTGACGAAGGTTAACGAAACACGGCCTGTGTCGGGTTGTCAATGGTTTAATAAAGACTCTGTCTTTCTACTCTTACCACGCCTTTGGACTGGTTGCCAAACTTCAGTAAACATGCCCATTAGTAATTTACTGTTTCACCACTGAAGCGCCTTGTATCAGAAATAGATTAAAAGAAGCTCTCAAAATACCTTTTCAGGGAAATCCCATATGGATTGTTTAGTATTTTTTGGCTTCACTATATACTCCTGTATGAGCAAAGCAAGGACGCATTTGTAATGATGGGGATATATTTGTCATTCGTTTTCGGCCCTCCAGTCCAGTCCCGGAACCTCTGGGGTTTAGCATCACCTCCAGCAGCTTTGGAGACTGAGCACATCATCTCTTTTGATGACACTTGTATAAGAAGGCAAGGACCGCCGCTCCACTCCAGTAGTCTCAGTCTCCAAGCAGCTGGAGAGGCGGTGAGCCTGTAGGTTTTGGGCTCACCGGGCAACAACTGAGGAGAGTTTTAGGTACAGTGATCAAGTTTAAGGGTTTCAAGGGGTACAGAAGGGTTGGTTTGCCGTCTCCTTTCCTCCTCCCTCCCCCCCTTCGAGCTGATTGAGTGTTTTTCCAGTCAGTCTCTACCCCTCCTCCTTCCCCCCTTTTTACCTTTATTTTGGCAGTGAGTGCACCAGAGTGATTGGCCTCCCTGCTCCTGATCCCGTGTTTATGGGTGAGGAGCAGGTGGAAGGCAAGGCAGACGTGGGCCCGGGCTGGTTCGAGCGTCCGGAGCATCGCAGCACCACGGTAACACATCTCCTCTCCCTGTGCTGAAGCCGCGTTGAAGGCGGAGCACGGGAGTTGAGATTGAGGCCACTGTCTTCGCAGGAGAAGTTCTCAGTGGCACGGTAAGATCCGGCACTCCTTTTTGAGGTCAGGAGGCTTGTTGGAGGTGCGGGGGCAGCAGAGATCCAGGTGCTGCAGTCGCAGCGGGCAGGCCAGAGTGTAAGAGACAGGCCGCGCCGCATGGTCTCGTGGTCTTCACGCGGGAAGCGCTGATGGTGTTTTTTTCAGTGGGACAAGTGATGGGCCTTCCATGGGGTTTTTAACAATTGCCTGAGAGTTTCGGGGCCCCATTTAGGTGGGGGGCGAGGGCGTGCCAAGTTTAGATTCGGGCAGTGTTTTTTGGTAGTTTATTCAGGAAAAAAAACTTTATTGTTCTTTAAGGAACTGCTTTACACGGTGTTTAAAGTTATTGCTGTTTGTTTCGTGTTTCTTGTTCTGCTGGGAGTCTTAGCCTCTGGGCTAGGAGGCCGTCTAGGCCACAGTGCTTAGTCTGTGGCACTAGGCGAGGGACAGTTTCTGACACGGGAGTGTGCAGAGGCTGTGTACGCAGGAGGCGGCATTAATGGAGCATGCGCTGAAAGAGGGGGCGAAAGGGCAGAAGATTGCCCCTCAGGGTCCGCTGGAGACCCTAGTCCCCTGCTTTATCTTTTCCGGAGCTGATAGCTGGGCCTTCCTCGGCACCAGGGCCAGCGCCTTTACCAGTACAGGGTCAGGCGGTTGGGCCTTCCTGATTTCTTTCTTTTGCTTCATCAGGCTTTCTTGTTGCTACAACCAGGGACGGTAGCCTCTTCCGCCGGGGATAAGGGAGAGAAACGTCTGGGATCCCTGATTACAATGACAGTTGGCGGTGCCCCTGGAAAGAAGAGGAGGTTATTGGATGAGGGGCTTGAGAGACCAATGCCTTTAGACGGTATAGAGTCGGCAGAAGGTGATGTTGATGAGGATTCATTAGAGGAGTTAGAAGAAGGTGAGCTGGCGGATCCGGAACAGCAAGCTAGAGTGGTCAGAGTGTTTAGGCGGGAAGAGTTACCAGTGCTGATTTCTGAAACACTCAAAGCTCTGAACATGCCTTCTGCTGTTCTGGCAGCAGATGACACGTTAGAAGACCCGTTGTTACAGGCCGTGCATACTACACAAAGGATGTTTCCAATACACAGAGTGGTGCGGGACATGATTCAGGAGGAGTGGAATCTGCCCAAGGCGGGCCTTAAGGGGTCTAGAGCAATAGCCCGATTCTATTCCTTCTCAGATCAGGCCTGGGATCTCTTTCGCTCTCCAAAGGTAGATGCAGCGGTGTCGGCTGTTACCAAGAAGGCGACGATTCTGGTCAAGGGCAGTGCTGCCCTCAAGGATAGTCAGGATAGGAAATTGGATACGTTGTTGAAACAGGTTTTTGACATCACCGCCCTATCAATGCAGGCTTCTATCTCGTGGGTAGCTAGGGCCTGCCTTCGTTGGTCACAGAGGCTGCAGGTTGATCAGATGGAAGAACAGATCGAAGAAGTAGCTCGTTTGGAGTCAGGGGCCACTTATCTGGCGGACATTCATTATGATCTTATCCAGGGTCTTTCAAAGAGTATGGCTTCGGTGGTGGCAGCTCGGCGATATTTGTGGTTGCGCAACTGGTAAGCGGACAGTTCTTCGAAGGCTTGTCTGAGCAAGCTTCTCTTTAGGGGGAAGCTTTTGTTTGGAGAGGATTTGGACAAGCTTGTCAAGGATCTGGGGGAATCCAAGTGGGATTGGTTGCCTGAAGTTAAGCCGAAGCAAACCTGACCTAGTCCGGTTCCCAAGGGGTCACAGAGAAAATTTTGAGGGTTTCGTTCGCCTCGTTTCGGTCAGTTTCAGCGGGGCAGGTTTCCAGCACGAAACCAGGAATTTTGAGGTTTTCTGGGTGCAGCCAGAGGTTTTGCGGTGACCTCGTCCTCGAATCTTAGAAAGTCACAGTGAAATGAGGGGGACTCGGGTGGGAACCGAGCCTGTAGGAGGGCGGCTACGGGACGTCTATCCTGCCTGAGTCCAAATCACGTCGGACCAATGGGTGTTGTAAGTCATTCGAGAGGGATATGCTTTGGAGTTCCAACGGCCAGTGGTAAGCTCGTTTGATCAGTCCCCTTGCAAAGCACAGCTAAAGCGAGTTGCAGATCAAGAAACGTTAGACTTCTGCAACTCAGGGCAGTGGTGCCGGTGCCGCCGGAGCAATGTGGGTGCATATATTTTGTGGTCCCAAAGAAAGACAGAGCTTTTTGTCCCATTTTGGATCTAAAAAGGGTAAATCGTTGTCTCAGAGTGGCTCATTTCCATATGGAGACCCTTCATTTGGTGATTGAAGTGGTCAGGGAAGGAGAGTTTCTTACTTCGCTGGACCTCACAGAAGCTTATCTGCACATTCCGATTCGGCAGGAGCATCAGCAATTCCTTCGGCTTGCGGTACCCATGGGACATTTTCAGTTTCGGGCATTGCCGTTTGGTCTAGCCACTGCACTAAGGACCTTTAACAAGATAATGGTAGTGGTGGCGGCGGCCCTCCTCAAGGAAGGAGTGTTGGTGCATCCCTATTTGTACGACTGGTTTATTCGAGCAAAGACAAGGAACAAGAGCGAGTCGGCCACAGCCCGGGTGGTGCAGTTGCTTCAGAGCCTGGATTGGGTGTTCAGCTTGGCCAAAAGCAGGCTGATTCCGTCGCAGAGTCTAGAATATCTGGGGGCTCGCTTTGATACGGCTCAGGGGAGAGGGTGCTAGTGCGCAGTTTCCTGGTCAGGAGGGCTCCCACAGCTTGGCAGTATTTGCAGTTGCTTGGGACGTTGGCGGCCACTCGCGAGTTAGTGTCATGGGCAAGGGCTCATATGAGGCCGTTGCAGAGGGCTCTACTGCGGTGTTGGTCGCTGGTTCAATGTCTTCCCTGTCCACCGGAGGTGATTCGTGAGCTTCAATGGTGGTTACTTTCTGGGAATCTGGAGAAGGGAATGCCATTGGAGGCCCTGGCCTGGAGGCCATTATCGACGGATGCCAGTCTAACGGGCTGGGGGGTGCATTTCGAAGGACAGTTGGCACAGGGTCAATGGACATCGATAGAGAAGGAGTGGTCCATCAACAGGCTAGAAATGAGGGCAGTAGCCTCAGCGCTCTAAGAGTTTCAACCGTGATTGAGGCATGCAGCGGTTCGGGTGCTTTCCGACAATGCGACCACGGTGGACTACATCAATCGTCAGGGCGGCACAGGAAGTGCAGCCTTGGAGTCAGAGGAAGGTCAGCTTTTGGATTGGGCCAAGCAAAACCTGCTCGCTCTGTTGGCTCAGCATGTGGCAGGAGTGGACAATGTGGAAGCAGGTTTTCTGAGTTGCTTCAAGGTGGATCCAGGAGAGTGGGTGCTTCACCCGGACGTGTTCGTGCTAATTACGAGGCGCTGTGGGGACATCTGTAATGGATCTGATGGCAACGTTCGAGTCTGCAAAAGCTTCACAGTTTTACAGCAGAAGGCGAGAGAGAATATCGGAGGGCCTCGATGCTCTGATGCATAGGTGGCCAGTGGACGGTCTTGTGTACCTGTTCTCGCCCTGGGCTCTGATAGGGCGCGTGGTTCAGCGCATAGAGGTTCACCAAGGTCTGGTGATTCTCATTGCGATGGATTGGCCAAGAAGACCGTGGTATACGGATCTGGTTTGGCTGCTGGTAGACAGTCTGTGGCGGCTCTCGGCACTGGAGGATCTGTTGATTTCAGGGGCTGCTCCGCATGCTGAAGGTGAGTCGATTCTCGCTTACAGCTTGGCTTTTGAAAGGGCACGCATGAGAGCCAGGGGATACTCAGCAGTGGTCATTTCTACGCTCTTGAAGGCCAGATGGAGATCTACATCGTTGGCATATGTGCGAGTCTGGCGCGTTTTTGAGGCTTGGTGTGTGGACAGAGAGGTGCGTCCTTCAGCGGCTTCAATTTATCAGATTCTTTCGTTCCTTCAGGATGGTTTCGAAAAGGGTCTGGCGGCCAGTTCTTTAAGAGTTCAACTGGCAGCACTTGTTATCGCGGTAAGATTCAAGGGGAAGCGTTGGGTGCGCACGCGGATGTTAAAAGGCTTCTAAGAGCCGTGTTGCTCATTCGACCGCCACGCAGGTTCACAGTTCCTGCTTGGGATTTGAATCTAGAACTGGAAGCATTGATTAAGGAGCCTTTTTAGCCTTTGGGTAAGGCTTCATTGAAGGACCTGACATTAAAAGTGGTATTTTTGGTCGCCATTTGCTCGGCTCGTAGGATTTCGGAATTGCAGACTTCGTCTTGTAAGGAGCCTTTTCTCTCGTTTTTGGATCAGAAAGTGGTTTTACGCCCGGTACCCGCGTTCCTACCTAAGGTGGTTTCTTTCTTTCCTGTCAACCAGGTGGTTTCATTGCCGGTGTTCAATGAAGTTGAGGGGGCGGCAGCTGGAGGGAAGTTGCGTCTCTTAGATGTTCGCTGAACGATCAGGAAGTACCTCTGCGGCACAGCAGCATTCCATAAGTTGGACAGGTTGTTTTATTTGGTGGACCTAGGAGAGGAGAAGCGGCGGCAAAGTCTTCTATTTCCAGGTGGCTAAAGGAGGCCATTGCGACAGCATATATTTTGAAAGGAAGAGGGTGCCGGAAGGTCTGAGGGCTCATTCGACTAGGATGCAGGCGGCTTCCTGGGCGGAGTTTAGTTTGGTGCTGGCCGTGGATATTTGCAGGGCGAGGACTTGGTCGTCTTTGAGTTCTTTTGTTAAGCATTACTGTCTGGATGTGCAGGCGACGGGAGATGTCCGGTTTGGATCAGAGTGCTTCAGGCTGGTCTAGCAGGTCCCTCCCGTTAATATTCACTGCTCTGTTACATCCCCAGAGGTTCCGGGACTGGACTGGAGGGCCGAAAATGAAGGTGAAATTAGACTTACCTGCTAATTGTTGTTCCTTGAGGAACTCCAGTCCAGTTCCGGATCCCGCCCCTAGTTCCTATTTTGGGATTGCAGCCTGAAGCGGATTAACTTTGAAATTAGTATAATGGTTCCGTTTCTTGGGGGAGCAGTCCATTGGATTACAGGTGGGGATACGGATAGGTTCGCTGTCCTCAGGTGGTAACATGGGTGCATGCCGATGCAGAGGGATACTACTTCATAGCTTTTCTTCCAGGGAAGCGTAATTGGAGTTACAGTTGTAAGTTAAGATTTCGGTTTAAGCTGATTTGTTTAAAAAAAAAAAAGCATATATAAATAGATAAGATGAATAGCTGTGGTTTTGTTTATACTAGCTACTTATTTGTTGCTCTGGTAAGTCTGCTTTGTCAGTAGGTACTGGTGTGGAGAGGCGGTCCTTACCTTCTTATACTAGTGTCATCAAAAGAGATGACGTGCTCAGTCTCCAAAGCTGCTGGGGGAGGTGCTCACCCAGAGGTTCCGGGACTGGACTGGCGTTCCTCAAGGAACAACAATTAGCAGGTAAGTCTAATTTCACCTTTCTTACATTGTCCAATTGTAATTTAAAGTTTCTAAATCCATTTTTTGGAGGAGAAACTTTTAACTTTGCTGTTATAAAACAGTTTGCTGATAAATTCAGAAACAAGTGTTTGTCTAGAACATATGAATTTAGCTTAAGCCTGAGATATTTCTATCCAGAGAGCCTACTAATGCTATGTGAATACAAATTAATTTCATTTGTGGCTGAAGATTAAAGAAATGCCTAATCTTACAGGAGATATGCTTTTAATCCTCTTTTCTTGACACAAAAATGAAAAGACAAATAGAAGTTATAATTAAATCTTTTGTAGGCAATCATCTCCCAAGGTGAACTGACCTTAGGTTAATGAAATCATTGTATACTGAATCTTTTGAGAACATCTTGACTAATGGCTTTTGCTGTGCCTAAAATGTTTTTTCTGAATACAGAATAGAAATATCATTCTCTGTGGACAAACCAGATAAGGCAGCCACACATAGGTGACATCACCACCTTATGGTGCCTATCAGACTTGACACCCATGTCCATGCCGTGCCATTCTGTTTATTCCACCTGTGTGTTCAGGCGGCTCCTCTGCTCTCCCTTAAAAATTTATAGCTCACGGTTTGATCTCACATCTCTCATCTTCCCTATGACAGCAAAGATGTACAAAATGAAACAAAAAGCAAAAACTAAGTAGCCTGACTTTAAAAAAAAAATATCCAGTGTGTTAAAAATTAGGCTTCAGACATTCACCATATCTACATTCTGTGCCTGGGGCCTAGCTACAAGGTAGTCTTCTGCTCTAAATGGGTCCATATTTCTCCCAGTGCACAAAGCAGCAGAGGGCATATCCTAGAACACCGGTTGCCATCAAACCTTCAGCAGAGCTCTGGACTTGCCCTAACAGAGTGCCTCCACAATAGCTGACCAGGCAACATCAGCTCCACATGCTCCCTCTGCCGCCGCCTCCTTCAGTGGGCTTGACTCCTCCCATCATCGGGAGAGGAATCTGACTGCAGCCTGCACCTTGGCTGAGGCACACTGCACAGGGAACAGGTCTGCTACAGTTGCCTGCACCAGGAATCAGCTGCTGAGTCTCATGTCTCTGCTTCCATGGCCCTGGCCAGTGTTGACACTGCTTCCAATGACGCAGCTCGCTCTGCCTTCCGCACTGCCCTTAGATCTGGTGCCACCTCCAAGACCCAAACTCTATCCACCTAGCTAGTACTGCTGAGGGAGCCTCCCAAAGGCCATACAGTTTTCTTTGGAGACTGAGGACGAGCCCAGGGCAGAGGAATTGGAGATCCTGGAGTACTCCTCAGCCCCTAAGGAGGTGGTAATAGTGCTTGTGCACTGCATTCTACAAAGTAAAGATGAGATTGTGGGAGAACCCCTCGTTGTACCTCCGGTTAGTAGAAGGCTTGACTCCACGTACAGAGTTCAGAAGGCTCATGGATTTCGGAAACTGAAGCTTCAGCACCATTCTTTGGTGGTTGAATCCACCTTAAAGTGGATCAAGAGTACCAAAACTCTGCATCCCCAGGGAGGGAGGCTCGAACATTGGACCCTTTCTAAGGAGATATTTTCAGACTGCCATGCTTGTTGCCTGTGTTGCCTCTTTCCAGCTCTACATGGTCATGTTCTTGAAGGACATCATGTGAGACTTGGCTAATGAATATGCATGAGATATATTTGCATGTACTGCCCCCATTGTATGCAAATATTTGTAATGAATATTCATTAGGGGCATCCTGAAAACCAGACTGGTTTGTGGCCCTCCAGAACTGGTGTTTGACACCCCTGCTCTACAGTGCATGTCACACCCTTAGTATCCCTATAGATGGGGCAAGCTAAATGGACTCTGATAACTCCAATGAATTGAGGCCACAGGTTGACTCAGGGATCATCTGTGTGTCACCACCCCTCTTGTTCAATCCTTTCAGTACTTGGACAGTCCACCACAATTTGCTCAAGGCTTGTCTGTTCTAAAATTGCCCCACCCTAGAAAATTCTGGTTGACGCATCCAAGCTGGGGTGGGGAGCTCATCTCAATGGGTTGCACAACCAGAGCGATTGGTCCTTCCAAGAAAGTCTCCATCAGATCAACTTCTTGGAGCTAAGAGTAATAGCGAATGCCTTAAGGGCTTTCCAAGATCAACTGTGCTCTAAATTGTTCTGATCCAGACGGACAATCAGGTCCTATGTTCTACATCAACAAGTAGGGAGGAATGGGTTTGTACCTCCTGTGTTGGGAAGCACTCAGGATGTGGAAGGTTTGCCATCACACACAGGATAGAATTGAGAGCCATGTATTTGCTAGGCAAGCAAAGCACTCTGGCAGACAGACTGAGTTGAGTCTTCCAGTTGCACAAATGGACACTGGACAGGAGAGTTGTGACTCGCATCTTTCAAGAGTGGGGCACTCCCTCGATAGATCTGTAAGCCACCCCGCAGAATGCCCAGGTGGATCAGTTCTGCTCCAGAGTAAGATCACATAGCACACTAGCATCGGATGCTTTTCTCCCTCACAGGGGGAGGGTCGTCTTATCCTCCAATACCTCTCATTGTGAAGACCCCCCTGAAGCTCCAAACAGATGGCGTCATGATGATCCTCATCACTCTCTACTGGCTCAGGCAGTCATAGTTTCCTCTCCTGCTATAGCTCTCCAGTCAGGAGCCACTATGACTTTGCCACATGCCTGATGTCATAACACAGGAAGCCAGAACGTTGTTGCACCCCAATATCCAGTCCTTGGCCCTCACGGCATGGATGTTGAAAGGCTAATGTCTGAGCTTAACCTGCCGGACGGTGTAACTGACATCCCTTTGTACTCCAGAAGAGAGTCTTATTCTTGCAAGTGGAAGAGGTTGGCTGTCTGGTGCAAGGGCCAGGCCCTAGATCCTTTCATCTGTTCCATCCCAAAACTGTTTGAATATCTTCTACACCTCTCTGAGTCTGATCTAACTCCATCAGGGTCCCCCTCAGTGCAATTGGTGCTTATCGAGGTGTGGAAGGGAAGTCCGTTGCAGTATAGCCTTTAGTTGTTCACTTTATGCGGTGCTTGCTTCTCTTGAAGCCTCCCTATAGGTCTCCTGCGGTGTCCTGAGACCTCAGTGTTGTTCTTGCACAGCTCATGAAAGCTCCCTTTGAGCCACTCAGTTCTGTCCTCTGACGTTCTTGACCTGGAAGATGGTATTTGTGGTGGTGGTCACTTCAGCACGCAGTGTGCGTGAGCTTCAAGCTGTAGTAGTTCATCCACTTTATACCAAATTCCACCATAATAAAGTTGCCCTTCATACTCTAGATTCCTTCCAAAGGTGGTATCAGATTTCCACCTTAATTAGTGAATTGTTTCAACATTTTTCCCTAGACGTCATGCACACAAAATGGAAGCTGCATTGCACATGTTGGACCGCAAGTGAGCCTTAGCCTTCTACTTAGAGAGGACACAAGGGCATAGAAAGTCTATACAGCGTTTTTTCTTTTGACCCCAGCAAGCTAGGGGCTGCCATTTCCAGGCGCTCTTTTTCAATTTGGCTAGCAGACTGCATTTCTTTCGCTTATGCCCAGGCAGGCCTGCACCTTGATGGTCATATCACTGCTCATAATGTCAGACCTATGGCTGCATAAGTGGCCAACTTGTGTTCCGTCTCCATGGAAGAGATCTTCAGGGCTGCAGCGTGGTCTTCAGTCCACACATTCACATCTTACTACTGCCTAGACAAGGATTCCTAACGCAACAGCAACTCTGGCGAATCTGTACTTAGAGGGATTACAATCCAACTCCATCTCCCCTATTCTATTCTGTCCAGACTACCCAAAAAAAAGGGACAAGAGAATCACTGCTATTGTGTTTCCTCAAAATGAAGGCTACCTTTACATCTAGGCCTCTATTGAGTTTTTGGCTATTACAGTATTTAAACAGGCAAATCATGTAGCCACTACATTGTACAGGATGTCTGTGGATAGAAACAATTTACTATGGTTTCACAATCATGACCCCACTAGTTTGAAGAAGGGATTACCATTTGGCCAATTCTTAGTGTTAAGAAGGGGTCTGTTCATCAGCAGATGAATTTCGGAGACATGCAATGGATTTGAAAGCTCGGCTCAGGGATTGGGTATACTCTTCGGATGTAATTTCTAAAGCCTTCAAGACAGCTTCTAATGTTCATCGTGAGTGGTTACTGTTGCTTCAGAGCACATCTGACGTTGACTGGTTCATGGGAGTTTTTCCCTATATGGAGAGAGCATCCCAGGTAGCCTCTATTTTGAGGAAACACAGCAGGTTTTGCAGCTTCATTATTGTTTCAACTGGGACCTAGTAATTGCTTTTACTAGGGGAAAGAACATAGGAGACCATTTAATGTGTATTAGAGAGATGATGGTGTCCCCCTTCTGCCTCTACAGTGCTTGTATAGCTACTACAGATGTGGGACTTGTCAATTCTGCGAATAAACTTTGTGTAGTACTGATTGGATGGATGATTCTATTTTGACTACTTATGCAGCATATGTACACCAACTGTACTTCAGATGTTGTTGTTTGTTTGCGTATATGTCCATGTGATTTGAAGTATGTGGGATGCACCACTCGCCCTTTAAAAACATATTTGGCTGAACATAAGTCTGTGATCATCACTTGCATTCTTATGGCCCCTCTAGTCTCTCATTGGGTGGAATATGGACCCACTCTTTCTCTCAATTTCGCTGACGTGTTATTGATAGAGTAACTGGCTTGGGGGTGATCGGACAACCTACTAGCAAAGATGTGAACAATGGTGGATTTTTTACTTCGGACACAATAAGCCCTCGGGGCCTTAATCTTGAAATTGAATGGTATTCAATCATATGACATCTGGTTCAGTTTCCAAGGCCGCAACAAGTCGGTTGTTGATTGACCATTGATCTCCCAGAAGCTGTTTTCTGTCAACATATAAGTGGTTTGGTGTGACGTCAGACACCATTTATAATGAGGAGCACCATGCCTTACTAAAGCTTAGTCGCATTAATAAAAATGTTTAGCCTCTGAGGCGCTTTTGTGAGGGCAGTGGTTTCCAACTCAGTCCTTCGGTACCCCCAGGCCAGTCAGGTTTTCTGAGTATCTACAATGAATATGCATGAGATAGTTCTGCATGCACTGCGTCCATTGTATGCATATCTATCTCATGCATATTCATTGTGGATATCCTGAAAACCTGACTGTCCTGGGGGTACAGAGGACAGGGTTGGGAACCACTGTGTGAGGGGATTCTTTGGACTATTTCCTGACACAGAATCTTATGAAACAATCGGTTTGAAATATGTTTCAAGTTAGACTTATCCCCATATGCAGTTGATGTCTTTATTTCAGATAAGTGAATATTTTTCAGCATCTTTTGATGGAGCTTTTTTTTTTCCTGTTCAAGCGGATACATTTATTAAAATGGAATGTTTGTAATGTGAGGCTTTGTCCTCGAAACAAACTGTTGAACAAAAACTTTTTTTCTAAGGCACTGAATATGCAAGTTTGTGACTAATGCTCTACTAGTTCAATCTTTACCATATGCTGCATTGTTGTCCCACGTTTTTTGTCTTTTGGGTTTTTATTAATTTGTGATTATATATAGGTGGTCTTCAGGCCTGTTGCCATAATGCAGTTGAGTTTTGCCCCTGTAGGGCTTCTCTGTGGTCTCTTCAGCTTTTAGTAGCTTATAGTTTGGGGCCATGTGTGAGGACTCCTTCCTGCTTGTCCACAGAGAAAAGGTAGTTACAGTTGTGGTCAACATTGATACCCCTGCAGTTCAATCCTTTAATGACCAATATCTCCTATAAATAAATAAATGCCCAGTGAAATGGCTTTGGACTCTTTATGCATCCTTATATGACCCATAAAAAATCAAATAAAACAAAACCAATTAAAAAAGGAACTAGTATAAATACTAGGACATTGCCGGGATGTGATTATTGGAACCCTTATAAACAATTCAAATCAGTTTGAATAGAAGAATCACATTCCCATTGCAGTAAAATTAGACACACCTCTGATCAATTTTCAGTGCTCACATGACTTGAATCAACCAATGAATAATGGCATCTAATGTTTAAAATGGACCCATTCACGCTCTGTTCCATTTTCACAATGGTGAAGAAAAGAGAACTGCCTGAGGCCATCAGAAAAGCCATGATCATCAAACTTCAAAGGGGGGATACAAGGCCATCTCCAAAGACCTTGGGATTCCTGTGTCTACAGTTTGCAATGTTAAGTTTTCTGCTCATGGAACAATCAAGAACCTCCCAGGACGTGGTGGAAACAGGAAAATTAATCCAAGACGTCTCTGAAGGTTAGTTGGAATTATTGGAAAAACACCATCTACAAGAACCAAAGCGCTTAAGGCTGATCTGGAGGGGTGTTATCAACCCGCACCATAGGTCACGCACTAAACAAAAAAGGACTTCATGGGTAAAGGCCAAAGAGGACCCCACTGCTCAAAGACAGACATAAAAAGGCATGCCAGATTTTAGCCCAAACTCACTTTGAGAAAGCAGTCGTACTGGGAAAATGTTCTTTGGACAGATAAAACCAAACTTGAGCTCTTTGGCAGTGCAGACCAGTGATACGTTTACAGGTGAAGAAATGTAGCTTATAAGGAAAAAAACACCCTTCCTACAGTTAAATATGGTGGACATTCCATAATGTTGTGGGGCTGTTTTGCAGCCTCAGGAATTGGAAGCCTGGAATGTATTAAAGGAATCATGAAGTCAGAGGACTACAAAGGTATTTTGGCGTGAAATGTGCTACCTAGTGTCAGAAAGCTAGGTCTGGGTCGAAGGTCATGGGTCCTCCAGCCAGACAGACCCACAACATACATCCAAAAGTACAAAATAATAGTTTTAAAAGGAACAAATGGACTGTTTTAAACTGGCCAGCATGAGTCCTGATCTTAATCCAATCGAGAACCTTTGGAAAGAGCTGAAATCTGACATTGGTGAAAGGAATCCTGGAAACATTGAGCTGGAACAAATCGTAGTTGAAGGGTGGGAGGAACTACAGCAGACAGATGTAAAAACTTATAGATGGCTACAAGAAACGTTTGGAGGATGTCATTACTGTTGAAGGGCTGTGCAACCAAATATTAGTGAGGGATGCCATTGATCCTGTCCAGGTCATATTTTGTGTTTTTTTTTCTCAGAAATTACTACATCTATGTTGCACAGACATATTATTTTTTGTAATATACCTTTGAACATACTTTTAAAATATTATGATATACAGTTGGAATATTTCCAATTACTTCTTAATATATTGTACACAAAATACCTTAAATGCAAGCTTGCCAATAATGTTGCTTACAACTGTACTCGCCTATAGCTGGTGTTCTTTGTGGACAGCAGGAATAAGTCCTCACAACTCTCCCACCTCTCCGAAGAGTTGTCTTTTGCTGCAGTTATGTTATCAGACTGATTTAAGATGGCGCCATAGCAGCAGTTGGGATGGAGGCACACATTGCAGTGGAGCCTCTCAAAAACTTCCAATAGAAGATGGGGAGCATTCCCACATGGGGCTCCATTGGAGGATGTCACCCATGTGTAAGGACTTATTCTTGCTGTCCACGGAGAACATCTACAGGTGAGTAACTACCTTTTCCGCAGTTAGGGACTATCCCCAGGACATCCTGTTGGCCTCCCCATCTCCTACTAGAAGGTTCTATGGATTAAAGTGAAATTGATTCTCCGTCTGAGGCAGGAGCAACAGGTTGGACCTGTATATCTGCCCTCCTGCTATTCTACATTGTCTGCTTTACCTATCTCACTTGGAGATAAAGATCACTTCCATTATGTTCCGTCTTTGTGCCATTTCTACCTACCATGTACCTGCTGAAGAGGTCGTCATCACCATGCTGCCTATAGTTGTAAGAATCATAAGAGGCCTCAACAGTATTAATTCACCTTTTAGATGGTAGTTCCATTGTGTGGTATGACAATCTTCCTCTTGCAGCTGCAGTCCCCTGTTGAGCCCATGTTCTCATCCTCTTCCTTGTAACTGTCACATCAGCAAGACACATCAGTGGCCTGGTGCATTACTCCCCCTACACACAGTTCTTGATTATGTACATCTTGTAGCACTATACAGATGTTTAGTAGTAGTAGTAGTGTTGTCTGAAGGGCTCACCCCCAGTGCCTGCCTATGGTGGTTTCAGAATTCCATGTTAATCAGACAGTGGCTCTCCCTTCCTTCTTTCCATCGCTGCATGTCTTTTCATACGACACTTCACTCCACAGTCTGGGTTACAGGAGGGCCCTTGCTCTTTGTATTGAGTGTACCATGCCTATCGACAGGCATCACAATTGTTCCTTTCCTTCAACCCGAACTGCCCTGGCCACCCAGTCACCAAACAAACATGCTTATCTTGAATCTCTGTCTACATAGATTTCTGTTGTCAAGCTGTCATGCTGCCCCCTGGCAAAACTATGGCACAGCATTTACAGGATATGGCCATATCTATTGCTAATCTCTGGTCGTCCTCTGTCCTGGACATGTGCAGAATGGCCACCTGGGCTTCTATTCATACCTTTGCTGCACACTACTGTTTAGATCAGCAATCCAACTCGGATGCTGACTTAGAGCTATTCTCCAGAACCTGATTCAGTAGACATTTATCTACAATGGATGGTTATGAACCACTCGCTCCTGAGTTCTACTAGCATTGTTTTCACTCAGTGTTTCTCTTTACTCTTTTTCAATGCCCATGTGATGTACTTTGCAAGGGCTTTTTCTAGTAGAGGCTGCACATTAAGACACTTACTAGTTTCACCAGTTTTCATGCGTCTTTTCACTGTCTCTGCAACCTCACTTTGCTCAGAGGTTACAAGAGCTTCTGTTATTTGACCTAGTTACTAGCCCTTACAGCCTAACTTGGGAGTCACCTGTGTGTGGCTGCCTTATCTGGCTTGTCCATGGAGAAGGCTAGGTTGTTTACCTGTAGCAGGTGTTCTCTGTGGACAGTAGGATTAGCCAGTTATAGTCTCTTCCACCTCCCCTTTAATTGCTTCCGATCTATGGAGTGTCTGGTAGGCAGGGGCTTCTAAAATTTCTAATTCTGTCACTGAATGGCATGGGTATGGGTGACAGCTGTTCTAGGAAAGTAAATTTGGATAGGTGCTGTCAGTTGGTGAGGTCACCTGTGAGTAGCTGGCATATTTTGCTGTTCATGAAGAATGCCCATTACAAGTAAGCAACTTAGCTAAATATTTATTCACAATCAAGTTGCTACAAAAGTATCTCAGATATTGAGATAATTAACTTTTCATATGTATTTTAATTTTTTTTGTTATATTTTCTGTAGGTAGTTAATTGGCTTGAAGGACCTGGATCTGAACAGCTAAGAACGCAATGGGGGATAGGTGATTCAATCAGAGCATCTCAGGCATTGCAGCAGAAGCATGAAGAAATTGAGAGCCAACACAGTGTAAGAGAATCCATTTCAACAAGTTGCATTTTATTTATAAATGGCATAAAGTTAGTCAACTACAGGTGCACTAGCAGTGGTAGTTATAAAGAGCCAAAAGTATCGTGTCCAGCCCCCTTTTTTTGAAAGCAGTATCACAGCCAATGCCTCTTGAAAGGTATCCAGCCAAAACGCATCGGGGGTGTTTCAATTAGGGTTGTTTAATAAAACTCATTTATTTATTTATTTACAGTTCTTTTATACCGCGCTATTTATCATCAGTGCGGTTTACAGTGAACAAAAATCCTCACATAAGCAACGAGCTGTCATGAGTTTACATATAACAGGGCAAATAACCAGGAGTTAACATTGGTAAACTTTGTACATAAAAGTATAAACTATATACAGTACGGGTTATTATAACCACCACTGTTGGTGCATCTGTTCTGTACTGTTTCTATTATCACTTATGGGTATTTGCGCTCTACCTTGAACTATAAAGTTGGTCAACGTAATGGGATATACCTCAAATGTAATGGGATGTACTGCAAAACCTATAAAACCCAAAGTATGTATTAAAAGATTACTAGTAGTACTACTGCTTATCATTTGTATAGCACTAAAAGCCATACATAATGGTGTACGTAAGCATATAAGAGAGAACTGCTGCTCACAGAGCTTGCAATCTCTTCAGGATGAACAGGCAGGAGGGTAGGGTAGTTCTTGATGAGAGCCATTAAAAGACACGTGTGTGCTAAACAAGAGACTAAGGGGAGTCAGGATCCAAAAGCAGTCTCAGAGGTGCAGTTTTAGCCTGGCTTTGAATAGGACCTGAGACTGAGCATGACAGTAAATACTGATTCAGGTAGTCTGTTCACGGCATAAGGTGCAGCAGGATGGAAAAATCAGATTCTAAAGTTGGCAGCAGAAGAGAAGTGCACAGACAAGAGCAATTTTCTTGATGAGCAGAGTTTCCGAGAAGGACTTTGAGGAGAGGTAATGAGAAGCTGCAGAACAAAATACACTTGTAGTTCAGTAAACGTTTGAACCCTATGTGGAAATACATAGGGAGCCAGTGAAGTTAATTGAAGGAGAGTTACATAAGTGTAGCGACACTGGTGGAAGATTAGCCATGCAGCTGAGTTTTGAATGGATTCAAGGGGAGAAAGATGGTTCACTGGGTTTATTTAGATGTGTGTTAGAAATGTGAGCTCCTCATAAGAACTTAAGATATGCTACACTGGGTCAGACTAAAGGTCTGTCGAGCCCAGTATCCTGTTTCCATCGGTGGCCAATCTAGACCACCAAGTACCTGTCAGGTTCCCAAGGTAGACCTATTTCAAGCTGCTTATCCCAGGGATTTATGGACTTTTCCTCTAGAAACTTCAAACCTTTTTTAAAACCAGCTGTATTGACAGCTTTCACTACATCCTTCGGCAGCGAATTCCAGAGTTTGTTTACATGTTAAGTGTAAAACCTATTTCCTTTGCGTCCCTCTAGTCCAGTCCCAGAACCATAGAGTTTAGAATCTCCGCCAGCAGCCTTGGAGACTGAAAGACGACATCGCTTTGCTGGCACCAGTATAAGTAGGCAAGGACCGCCCCCTTCATCCAGTACTTTCAGTCTCCAAGCAGCTGAAGGAGATTCTGAGCCTAGGACTGGACTCAGTTTAAACAAATTAGCAGAGCTAAATATTTCCTTTTCTAGGTCCCTTTAAATTTAGGGGAGCCTAAGTTGTTCTTGCTTTATTTTGCAGGGGCAGTGCTGTAGCTGGAGGCTCCTTTCTTGGCTCCATCTCTCTCCTTGTTTCTTCTCCCCCCCCCTCCTCCTCTCTATTTTCCCCGTGGTTTAAACGAGCAGAAGGCACAGCAGTTTTTCACTGGGGATATTTTCTGCCTCCCTGCTCCCGAACTCGAGTTTATGGGGGAGGAGCAGGTGGAAGGCTGAATCGCAGTGGCAGGAGCCGGTTGCACGAAGCAGCATTGCCTCGGGGCAAGGCAGACGCCAGAGCTGCAGCTGCTGTTCGGCTGAGCTCTGGCGGGGCTGCAGCTTCTCTCCTCACCGGGAGCACTGTTTAGGTGAGTGAGTGGGCCGGCAAGCGATTTCATTTTTTATTTAAAGGGGCTGTCTTTGGAAGTCTAGCTCTTTTGGGGCAGGTCAGCACGCCGCGTGTCTCCGCGCCGGCGGTGGCCATTTTAAAACTAACCCGCGTTTTGGGAGACTTCAGTTTTTCTTTTAATTTCGGCGATTTGGGCGGGTTAGAAGCCTCGTTTTTGCTGGCTGTTGTTTTTTCCTAGCCAGGAGACCTTTGGGGAAGCAATTAGTAGTGTAAAAAAAAAAAAAGAGTCCCACAGCAGGCAGAGGCCTTGGGTCTTTTTGTCTGAGTACCTTTTGGGCTACTTTCCCCCAGTGCGCTTCCTCGGAGAGGTGCAGTGTAGGTTGCGCTGCTTAGCAGTGGGATGCCGGCTAAGCTCAGGTGTCTGGTTTGCAGTGTGAAGTGCAGTACGGTTCAGGGCTCCGGTGTCTGTGGGGCTTGCTCCCGTGAGGCACAGGTGATGGAAGGGCCGACGGAGGGGTCCTCCCAGGACCTGAGGCGGTTCTGCCTACAGGGACAGACGGCTTGCCCCTGCTCCTTGACCCCACGGAGCCCCTACCGGGGTTGTCTTCGGGTGAGCCGTCTTCTGCGTCTCAGCAGCAGGGTCTCGGTGGGCCTGCTCCAGCGGTGCCACCAGGTTTCTTTTCCCTCATGCAGCAGGCTTTTGCTCTGCTGCAGCCTGCAATGGTGTCTCCTCCCCAAGGTGCGCAGGCACAGAAGTGGAGGGGATCTGTAGATCCTGCTGTCGGGGGCCTTTCCTCCGCCAAGAGACGTAGAGTGTCCGGAGGGGAGAGCCTTGGGGAAGACCTGGGAGGCGTGGACGCAGAGATGGAAGAATTCTCTGGAGAAGAACTGGAGAAGGGCGAGCTGCCTGATTCGGAACTGCAGAGCAGGGTAGTCCGGGTGTTTCGGCGTGAGGAGCGTACCCGCCTTGATTGCCGAGACTCTTAAGACCTTGAATATGCTCTCAGAAGGGCGGGGTGGAGGATGCCTTGGAAGATCCGTTGCTGCAGGCGGTTCGGACGTCCCATCGCGTTTTTCCGGTTCATAGAGTGTTTCGGAGTATGATTCAGGAAGAGTGGGACGTACCGGAGTCGGCTCTGAAGGGGTCCAGGGCCTTGGCTCGGCTTTACCCGTTGTCTGATCAGAATAGAGAACTTTTTCGCTCTCCCAAAGTTGATGCAGCGGTTTCGGCAGTTACTAAGAAGACTACGATACCGGTTGAGGGGGCCACGGCGCTCAAAGATGTCCAGGACAGGAAGTTGGATACTCTGTTGAAGCAGGTGTTTGATGTTTGTGCTCTCTCGATGCAAGCCTCGATAGCAGGGGCATGGGTGGCGAGAGGCTGTTTGCGGTGGTCTCAGAGTTTGCAGGGGGACCTCCTGGAGGGGCGGCTGGACGATGTAGCGCGCCTGGAGTCCGGTTCTGCGTATTTGTCGGACATTCATTATGATCTCATCTGCGGCTTAGCAAAGAGTATGGCCTCGGTGGTAGCGGCTCGACGGTACCTCTGGCTGCGTAATTGGGTGGCGGACACTTCCTCTAAGACTCGCCTCAGCAAGCTGCCGTTTCGGGGTAAGCTTTTATTTGGAGAGGATCTGGAAAAGTTGGTAAAGGATTTAGGTGAGTCTAAAGGGGGTTGCCTTCCAGAGGATAAGCCTAAGCAGGGACAGAGTTCTGCGGGGTCCCGGGGGGTTCCCAGGGATTTTCGTAGGTTTCGGTTCTTTCGCTTTATCCAATCTCAGCATGGGAGATTTCCAACGTGGGGCCAGGGGTTTCGCGGTTTCCGGGGAGCCGGTAGAGGTTTTGCCCCTTACCAGTCCTCAGCCATTAAGAAGTCACAATGAGATAAGGGGGACTCAGGTGGAGGTGATCCCGGTCGGAGGTCGTTTACGGGAGTCCAGGGCCTTGGCTCGGCTTTACCCGTTGTCTGATCAGGATAGAGAACTTTTTCGCTCTCCCAAAGTTGATGCAGCGGTTTTGGCAGTTACTAAGAAGACTACGATCCCGGTTGAGGGGGCAGCGGCGCTCAAAGATGTCCAGGACAGGAAGTTGGATACTCTGTTGAAGCAGGTGTTTGATGTTTGTGCTCTCTCGATGCAAGCCTCGATAGCGGGGGCGTGGGTGGCGAGAGGCTGTTTGCGGTGGTCTCAGAGTTCTGCGGGGTCCCGGGGGGTTCCCAGGGATTTTCGTAGGTTTCGGTTCTCCCGCTTTATCCAATCTCAGCATGGGAGATTTCCAATGTGGGGCCAGGGGTTTCGCAGTTTCCGGGGAGCCGGTAGAGGTTTTTCCCCTTACCAGTCCTCAGCCGTTAAGAAGTCACAATGAGATAAGGGGGACTCAGGTGGAGGTGATCCCGGTCGTAGGTCATTTACGGGAGTTTTACCCTGCCTGGGTCCAAATTACGTCGGACCAGTGGGTCCTAGAGGTCATTCGAGATGGTTATGCATTAGAGCTCCATCGGCCCGTCTTAGATTCCTTTGTTCAGTCCCCTTGCAAAGCCCCGCAGAATTACCAGGCAGTCTCAGAGACCCTGCAGCGGCTGTTACAACTCAAGGCAGTGGTGCCCGTGCCAAGGGATCAGTGTGGGTACGGTCGATACTCCATTTATTTTGTGGTGCCAAAGAAAGAAGGCACTTTTCGGCCGATTCTGGACTTGAAGATGGTGAATCAGTGTCTCAGGGTCACACATTTCCGGATGGAGACGCTGCGTTCAGTCATAGCGGCGGTCAGGGCGGGGGAATACCTGACCTCGCTAGATCTGATGGAAGCGTATCTCCAAATCCCGGTGAGGCAGGAGCATCAACGGTTTCTGCGCTTTGCGGTTCCTATGGGGCATTTTCAGTTTCAAGCGTTGCCGTTCGGTCTGGCGACAGCGCCTCGGACTTTCACCAAGATTATGATAGTAGTAGCGGCGGCGCTTCGCAAAGAGGGGGTGCTGGTACATCCCTACCTCGACAATTGGTTGATTCGCGCAAAGTCGCGGGACGAGAGTGCGTCGGCCACCACTCGGGTGATTTAGATGTTGGAGAGCCTGGGTTGGGTGGTCAACTTTGCGAAGAGCAGTCTGGTTCCCTCGCAGTCCCTGGAGTACTTGGGGCGAGGTTCGAGACGCAACAGGCCGCGGTGTTTCTTCCATCCCACCGAGCTCAGGGGTTGTGGGAGCTCGTGGAGCGGTTTCTGGCCAGACCGGCGCCCTCGGCATGGCATTATCTTCAATTGCTCGGGACGATGGCGGCCACGATAGAGGTGGTCCCGTGGGCCAGGGCGCATATGCGACCGTTGCAGAGCGCGCTTCTTCGGCGTTGGTCTCCTCAACGGGATGTGTTGTCGCGTCAGCTGGTTTGTCCGCAGGACGTGCGTCAGGACCTTCGGTGGTGGTTGCGGCCGGAGAGTTTGTCAAAGGGGCTGCCGCTAGAGCCTCCATCCTGGAGACTGCTGACGACGGATGCCAGTCTTCTGGGCTGGGGAGCGCATTGCGACGGCCGCTTTGCTCAGGGTCGGTGGTCTCAGGAAGAGCAGCAATGTTCCATCAACAGGTTGGAAATGCGAGCGGTGTTTTTAGCCCTGCGAGAGTTTCAGGAGACCTTCAGACAGGAGGTGGTGCGTGTGTTGTCCGACAACGCGACGACGGTGGCCTACATCAATCGCCAGGGAGGCAGAGGCCGGCAGGCTTTTAGCTTGGGCCGAGCGAAATCTGACGGGTCTGTCGGAGCAGCAAGTGGCAGGTGTGGACAATGTCGAGGCAGATTTTCTCAGTCGGCGCAGGGTGGATCCAGGAGAGTGGGTTCTACACCCGGAGGTGTTTTTGCTGTTGGTGCGCCGCTGGGGTCTCCCGCTAATGGATCTGATGGCGACGTTCGAGTCAGCGAAGGTAGAGCGCTTCTTCAGCAGGCGGCGGGAACGCATGTCGGAGGGGATCGACGCGCTAGCCCGGCGGTGGCCAGAATCGGGTCTTCTCTATGTGTTCCTGCCTTGGGCGCTCATCGGCAGAGTGGTACAGCGGATAGAGCGTCATCGCGGTCTGGTGGTCCTGGTGGTGCCCGACTGGCCCAGAAGACCGTGGTATGCCGATTTGGTGCGGCTGCTGGCGGAAAAGCCGTGCTGTCTGCCGCAGCGAGTGGATTTGTTGCGGCAGGGCCCGTTGCGGATGCCCCAGGTGAATCGATTCTCGCTTATGGCATGGCTCTTGAAAGGGCGAGGTTGACGGCCAGGGGTTATTCGACAGCGGTCATTTCTACCTTGCTGCAGGCACGTAGGAGAGCTACGTCTTTGGCGTACATTCGGATTTGGCGCATTTTTGAGGCCTGGTGTGCGGAGAGGGGGCTGAAACCTTTGGGAGCCTCGGTTTCGCAGATTCTTTCATTTTTGCAAGACGGTGTGGACAAGGGTCTTGCGGCAAGTTCCTTGAGGGTGCAGTTAGCGGCCCTCTCCTGTTACCACGGGAAGGTGCAGGGGCAACAGTTGGGGGCTCACGCGGATGTGAAACGGTTCTTGCGGGGCGTGTTACTCTTGCGTCCTCCGAAGCGTTGTATGGTTCCCGCGTGGGATTTGAACTTGGTGTTGGCGGCCTTACTCGAGGCGTCGTTTGAGCCGTTGGCCAAGGCGTCACTGAAGGATCTGACGTTGAAGACTGTCTTCTTGGTAGCTATCTGTTCCGCGAGGAGGATTTCTGAGCTGCAAACGTTATCCTGTCAGGAGCCGTATTTGTCTTTTTTCGATCATAAGGTGGCTCTCCGTACGGTTCCGGGGTTTTTACCAAAGGTGGTCTCCACGTTTCATGTTAATCAAGTGGTGTCGCTTCCGGTGTTTTCGGACCGGCAGAAGGAGCAGTCTGGAGGCATGTTGCATAGGTTAGATGTTCTGCGGGTCCTTAAGTATCTACGGAGGACGGCTCCCTTCCGCAAGTCGGATAGGTTGTTTGTAGCTTTCGGGGGCCCGCGTAAGGGGGAGGCCGCAGCGAAGCCCTCGCTCTCCCTTTGGGTGAAGGAAGCGATTGCTTCGGCGTATCTGTTGAAAGGAAAAGTGGTGCCGGAAGGTTTTCGAGCTCACTCGACTAGGGCGCAGGCGGCGTCGTGGGCAGAGTTCAGTTTGGTTCCGGTGGCCGACTTTTGCCGGGCGGCGATGTGGTCATCGTTGCATTCCTTTGTAAAGCACTATCGCCTCGATGTGCAGGCGGAGGGGGATGTGCGTTTCGGTGCAGCGGTGCTTCAGGCTGGGCTGGCAGGTCCCTCCTGTGAATATTCACTGCTCTGTTACATCCTCTATGGTTCCGGGACTGGACTAGAGGGACGCAAAGGAAGATGAAATTAGACTTACCTGCTAATTGTTGTTCCTAAAGGAACTCTAGTCCAGTCTAGGAGCCCGCCCTGAGTGTTGTCAGCCTGAAGTACATGGTAGGCGGTACAGCTTCGTTCTCTAGGGATTCCCCGCAGGCGGAAGGTGGAGCCAGTTGGGGGGGACTCCTCTGTAACACTGTTCCATAGACTTTATCATAAGATTAATTGATAGGGAATTAAAAAAAAAAAAAAAAAAAGAAAGCACTTCACGCCCAGGGTTTCGGGTTAGTTGTTGGTTTTTCTTACTTTTGCTCTACTTATTTGTTGCTCTGCTCAGTTTGCTTTGTCAGTAGGTACTGGATGAAGGGGGCGGTCCTTGCCTACTTATACTGGTGCCAGCAAAGCGATGATGTCTTTCAGTCTCCAAGGCTGCTGGAGGAGATTCTAAACTCTATTGTTCCGGGACTGGACTAGAGTTCCTTAAGGAACAACAATTAACAGGTAAGTCTAATTTCATCTTTCTCCAGTTAGTCTTGAATATGCTACATTGTAGCTTCATTGTGTATCCCCTAGCCTTTCTACTTTTTGAAAGAATAAACAACTGATCTATGTTTACCTGTTCCACTCGACTCATTGTTTTATAGACCTCTATCATATGTCCCTTCAGCAGTCTTTTTTTCCAAGCTAAAGAGCCTTAACATTTTAAGCCTTTCCTCATAGGAGTATCCTTCCATCCCTTTTATTGTTTTGATTGCTATTGTCTGAATGGTTTATGGTTACCTTTTCTAATTCCAATATATCCTTTTTTAGTTATGGTGACCAGACTTGCACACAATATTCAAGGTGCTGTCCTACCATGGAGCAATACAGAGTCATAATATCCCTGGTTTTATTTTCCATTCCTTTTATTATGATTCCTAGTATTCTGTTTACTTTCTTTGTCGCCGCTGCACATTGAGAAGAGGATTTACAAGGTATTATCCAAGATAACGCCTAGGGCCCGAAATTGAGTTAGGATGGCTAGACACAAGTACAGTGGCTAGCTGTCGCCACCGTTCTCTAACCTCAGATATTCAATGCCTGGATCATAGGCAGCATCGGCATTGAATATCCGGGGTGGCCACACATGCCTGGGAGCTGCACAGGCTAACCGGGGAGTGATAATATTGCAGCGCTGCCCGGTTAGCTTCTGTGGGTAAAGATAGGTCAGCTTTTGCAGCAGTGCAATATTTCTGCTATACGGTTAGCTTCTGTTGCTGCCCACGACATGCCCCGATGCTAAACAGTTAGCATCGGAGCATGTAGGGGAGGGGATTGGGGATATTCAGTGCTGAGTGGCATTTACATGGTTTACAGGGCTGTAAACGCCTTTCGAATATCGGGCCCCTACATCCTTTTCCTGGGTGGTGATTCCTAATGTGGAACTTTGCATCATGTAACTATAATTGGGGCTGTTCTTCCCTAAGTGTACACATTAAATTTGATCTGTCATTTGGATGCTCAGTCTCCCAATTTCTCAGATCTTCTTGCAATTTTTGACAATCCTATTGTGATTTAGCAAACTTTGAATAAGTTTCTGTCATCTGCAGATTTGATCACCTTGCTTATTGTTCCCATTTCGAGGTCATTTATAAATTTTAAATAGCAGGCCCCACACAGATACCTGTGATACTCCAGTATTCACCTTTTTCCATTGAGAAAATTAGCTATTTAGCCCTATTCTGTTTTCTGTTTAACCATTTCCCAATCCACAATAGTGCACAGCCTCCTATCCCATGATTTTTTTTAAATTTCCTCAAGAGCCTCTTATGAGGGATCTTGTCAAAGGCTTTTTGTAAATCCAGATATACTATATCAACTTGCCCACTTTTATCTACCTGTTTATTCACACCTTCAAAAAATATAGAAAATTAATGAGACAAATATTTTTTCCTTGGCCGAATCCATGTTGGCTCTGTCCCATTAAATCATGACTTATCTGTATGTTCAGTGATTTTGTTCTTTATAATAGTTTATGCCAATTTGTCTGGAACTGATGTAATTTTCACTGGTCTGTAGTTTCTTTGATCACCCCTGGGAACTTTTTAAAAACTGGCATTACATTTGCCACTCTCTAGTCTTTCAGGTACTATATATGATTTTAATGATAGTTCACAGATTACTAATAGTAGGTCTGCAATCTCATTTTTGAATTCTTTCAGCTCCTTCAGATGTATATTTTCTGGTCCAGGTATTTTGCTACTATTTATTTTATTAAAGTACTGTATTATATCTTCCAGTTTTATTGAGATTTGTTTAGATTCCTCACCTTTAAATATAATTTTTGGCATGGGCAAATTTCCTACATCATCTTCAGTAAAGACTGAAGCAAATAATTCATTTAGTCTCTCCACTATGACCTTGTCCTCATTTAGTGCTCCTTTTACCCAGTTATCATCTAATGGTCCAATTGACACTCTCACAGATTTTTTAGCTACAAATGTACTTGGAAAAGCTTTTATTATGCATGTTTGCTTCCATGTTTAACTTCTTTTCAAATTCTCTTTGCCTGCCTTGTGTTTAACTTATCATTGTTTGTTTCCTGTTTTCATCATTTGGATCCTTTATCCATTTACTGAAAGATGCTTTCTTGGCTTTAACAGCCTCCCTGACCTCACATTTAAACCACGCTGGCTGTCATTTGGCCTTCCTTCCACCTTAAAGTGAAATGCATCTAGTCTGGGTTTCCAAGACAGTATTTTAAAATAACGCACAAGATAATCTTTAGTGGAATGCAGTAGGTCTAAGATAGCCCATTATTACTCTGTTGTAAACTGTTAGCTTCCCTAATTTCTGTTAGCATTTCATCATCCATCTGTTCATTTGTTTAATTTATTTAATAGGGGTTTTATATTACCTTTATGCCAAGGTGGTTTGCATAGAACTCATGGGTTTGCATAGAACATTTGAATTTAACAACTTGGAGGTTTACAGATTTCAACAGCGTGTGAATGAAGGCATGGTATATGTAATTACGTGATATCATTTGGTCTGAAATGTTTAATGAACAGATGTGTTTTTAAGAGTTTCTTCAGATCTTCTATAGACTATACAGATCTGATAGGTTCTGGTAGCGTGTGTTCCAAATTGCTGGCACTAAAATGGTGAAGGCTCTGTTATTTGTTTGAGAGCTTCTGGTCTTGAGAGGGACTATGACTAGCAGGTTCTTATTCACTGATCTTCTGGGCCTTGTTGAGGGTGTTCCTGTGATTAGATCTTCGAGGCATGGGGCTGAAGAGTTGTGAAGGATTTTGTAGATGGTGGTTGCAACTTTGTATTTTGATCTTTGTGTGACTGGTAACTAATGAAGACTTCTGAGAGTTGGTGTGATATGCTGTCGTCTTGATGTTCCTGTTAAGAGTCTTGCAGCAGTGTTTGGCACATCTACTGCCATTCCCTTCCCTTTTTTGTCGGACTTTCTATCCATAGAGATTCTACAGTGTATTTTGTTTCCTGCAAAACTATATATTTTTTTTTTGTTTTAATGGAAACTTCACTTCAACAAGCATACATTGTGTCAAACAGCCTACACAATGTATGCTTGTTGAAGCAACAAGGCCCAGAAGATCAGTGAATAAGAACCTGCTAGTCATAGTCCCTCTCAATGATGATAAATTGGAGAAATACAAATGCAGTGATACGGTGAAAATTTGAGGAATACAAATACAAAACCATAAATAAATACATGTGTGTTCAATATCCACAGACAGCTGTTATCCCCCCCCCCCCTCCTTTTCGGGAATTGTTTTTGAAACCGATGTCAAAGCCATTTATACCGAGACCATTGTGGGGTTTTGCAGTGTTGATAAACAGTGGTCTCCACCTGTGCCTAATAGTGGCATAACATTCACCCATTGTTGGAACGTCTGTGACTGGTCCCCCACCCAGTTCTGGAGAATGACATTCTTAACCTCCCATATCCCTAGTAGGACAAATTTACTTTCTGCCTTGCGTGCCTTCTGATCTTGGAGCAGATTTTGGTCTCCAACATCAATAGTCCATAGGTCCACTTTATACGTTTCTGAGAAATAGTCCATAGCCCTTCCAAGGCTTTTCCCCAGATCTCTGCAAGAGCTGGATATTCAAGGAAGGTGTAGCGGAAGGTATTGACACCCGTGCGACAAGTCTCGCACTGTGGAGAGCTCCACACACCAAGTTCCGCTCCCCTTGCCCTAGTAAGATAGTTTTGGTGTAAAATCCGATATTGCATCTTTCGATATCCAGCATTACTGGTGACCTTGCCCACTGCCTGGAAAGCACCCTCTAGCTGCTCGGCCTGGATATTGTCCATGAGGTCCTCGGTCCAGCATCCTAGTCCAGTTCAACAGGGTATTCCACCGGGGAGCTAAACTGCTCAGATCATCATCCATTTCTGTAGATACCAGGCTCCCAGAGGATCCATCTTGCACTCAACGCAAATAGTGCAGAGCCCGCAAGTATTGGAAGTGATACAAATCCGGCAGACCAAGCTTTCCCTACAAGCAGTCAAATGTAGGAAAAGAGCCCTGCCCCCACCCCAGTAGCCGCCCAACATCCAGCTGGTCTGAAGTCTCTCATGCTCTGAATGGGGTGGGTCCCTCTCATGACGCAAATCCAGGGTTGCCAATGAGTTGCGAAAATGGGGTCACCCGCCAGCTGGGTTGACTGCGGACTGTCCACCAACGCCACATCATCCAAAGCAATTGGATCAGAGCCCCAAACTCGCTGGCTTCAAGGAGTACCCATGTGTGATGAAGCACGTTCAGAAGGTGGTATGGGCGACTCCAGGCATCCAACAGTCCCCTTGGAGACTATCGGTTGGTGTCATGTAGTGCTTCATATATCCATCACATTTAGGGCCGCGACATTGTGCACCCACAGGTCTGGTAGCGCCTCACCTCCCTTGTCATGCGGGAGGATCACTATTACTACTACTTATCATTTGTATAGTGCTACAAGGCGTAAACAGCGCTGTACAGACATGTAAAAGACGGTCCCTGCCTATCAGAGCTTACAATTTGGCATAACCAATACAGGTTTGATGTCCCTGCCAAAGAAAGGAATGAAATATTCCCTCCAATTGATCCACCTCCACGCAATCCATCTCCACAGCATCTGGAGCTGGTACAAGGTCTTAGCAAAAATAGACATACGCATGAGAGCCACCCACCCATACAGCAATAGCGGCAGATCTCACCACCTCATGCAAATGTGCTTGATTTGTTGAATTTTGTCCTGAATATTTTTCTGATAAACCCAGTGGTTGCTGTGGAGATCAAAATCCAAGTACTTAAGGGTCTCTGTCGACCATCGGAATGACCCAGTGTCATATTGATGCCCGCCTACTTTCGCCCACCCAAGACCCATGCCTTGGATTTGTTTACATTGATACGAAGGCCCCAGAAGCCACCAAGTGCATCCAGGAGGTCCAGTAAGCCATCCAGGCCCTGCCAAGAATAAGGAATTCTGACCAACATGTCATCCGCAAAGAGATTGATCTTGCAGTCCTGGGTCCCAATACGCACCTCTGACAGCTCCGATGCCCCCCGAAGCTTGATGGTGAAGGGCTCCAATGACAAGACAGAGAGCAAAGGGGCCAGCAGACATTGCTGATGAATACCCCGCTGGAGCTCAAAAGCCTCTGCCAGCTGGCCATTTACCAAGAGCTGGGCCCTCGGTCAGTCATACAGTGTGCACACCCATCTGATGGAATTGTTCTTCGAAATTGAACTGAGGCAGCATCCAAAATAAGTAATCCCAGGACATCTGATCAAATGCCTTCTCCGCATCTAGACTCACTACGGCCGCTACCTGTCCCTGGGGACTCTTACCAGAACAGCATCAAGACGCGCACCATGTGGCTTGCTGCTCCCTATCTCTTCACAAAGCCCACCTGATCGGGGTAAACCAAGCTCGGTATCACCATCCCCAGGCCATCAAGCCAAGATCCCAACCAGGAATTTCAAACCTTGGTTGAACAGTGATATTGGGCAATGGGCATAAATGCTTCCAGGACCTTGCCTGGTTTAGGCAACAGGACCACAATTGCCTAATTAGTAACTGCATCGAATGCTCCTCGCGCACGCGCCACCTCTCCCATAGCACTGACCGCAGGTGCTACTGCTGCACCCAGGATTTTATAAAACTCCAGTCCCAGTCTATCTGGTTGCAGGTGCCAAATGCCATCCAAAACCTCCCCCTCCGAGATCAGCCAATCCATCGCAGTCCATTTCTCTGCACTGAGGTGTGGCAATAGCAGGGAGTGGAAAAATGCCTCTCGTGCCTGCTCCGCAGATGGCTCTACCCGATACAGCCCCTGGAAAAACTCTTTAACCGGAGTGAAATCGCCTGCATGTTCAAAGCCAGGGTGCCATCTGCGTTGTTCAGTTTTGTCACTGTGTGTCTGCTCCGGGAGGGCTTGATAAGGCTGGCTTAGAGCTTCCCAGATTTATCCTCCCACTGGGGGAGCTTGTATTTATACATATGGATGCTTAGTAGCGCCCTTTGTTGCAGCAGGGTGTTGACCCTATTGTGCTGTTCTTGCAGGCGGTGCTGGTGCACTGGAACTCTCGAGGCCACATACTGGGCGTGGCAGCACAGCAATTCCTGAAATTCTGTCAGGAGGTGCTGGTTTCGTTGGTGTCACTTGGTACGCACATAGCCAATAAGCCGGCTGCGCAATACTGCCTTCGCTGCTTCCCAGTATGTGATAGGTCTCCCTCCTGCACACCGTTCTCTGTCTCATATTCCTGACAGCACTTGCGCTCAAATTGACAGAAGTCTGGATCTTGCCTCCACACCGGGTTTAACCGCCAGATCCAATCTGCCCGCTCTACAAGCCCCACGAGATTGATCTATACTGCAGCATGATCTGAGAGCAACCTCTGGTATATCTGACTGCTCTTGAGCTTACCAAAAAGACGTTCCGTTAAAAGCAGATAATACATGCAAAGGTTTTTTGGGAGCTAGATTGCTGGGTATAATTCACGTCTGTGGGATGAAGGGTGCACCACCTGTCTATTAGTTCTAGCTCCTGATAGAAGAAACTAATAACTCTAGTATCCTGCCCTTTCTGCATCACCCGTGGTGGCTTAGTCTATAGTCGGATCAGTCACTGTGTTGAAATTGCCCATGAGAAGGAGTGAGTATTCAGATTAGTCTGCCAGCTGCGCCATCAGCTCCATGTAAAAGCCATGGTGGTAGACATTTGGCACGTAGATGCTGCACAATATAATTTTTTTGCCATGAAGAACTTTCCAGACCAGAACATACTGCCCCTCCTTGTCCTGCACCACCTTGTGGGTCTCAAAGGTCACCCGTTTCCTGATGAAAATTGCCACTCCCCATTGTCTGGTTGAGTAGACTGTCCAGTGGACCTCCCGCACCCAGCCCCTTTTTAAATTTCCGTGCTCTCCGTCAGTAAGGTGTGTTTCCTGCAAGAGGGCCATATCAGCCCCAAATTTTCGCAGATAAGTAAGGACTTTTTCTCTCTTAACTGGGGAGTTAAAATCACCAGCATTCAGGGTGATCAGACTGACCTCATCCAGTATCAAGATGCACACCCAGTCTTATCCTCTGAATTTCACGGTCCTTGAACCTTTCAGAGCCTCCCAGCCGGACTCCATAGGGGTACCTCAGCATAATGGTCATATTACACATACACATTTCCCGTACCTGGTAAATAGCACATCCCCCCTCCCCCGCCCTCCCCGTCAATCCACCATACCGCCTTCCATGCTCCCCCGTTGTCCTCTCCTTTTCCCTCTCCCGCCCTCCACATGCACAATGCCATTCCTCCCCCCTTCTCCCTGACTTCATACACTCTCCAGTCATCCTTCCATTATTCACTCATGTCATTCTAGTTCCCTCACTCCATTCACCTTTCTAACAAATCTAAAATTCTTCTCTGCATAGTCTTTTCATCCATGCACTGAGACTCTGGAGCTATGTCCAGGTAGTATGTGAGGTCCACCACCTTCACACATGGCAGGCAAGTTATCAGGTGATCCTCATATTCACCAATCACCCAACTATTTGCATACCTAATGATCACCAATTCCCTCATGAGCACATGTTCCTGGAGAGACATCTTTGGTGTGAGAGGATATTACATCATGTGGAGGACAAGTCCTAACTGCAGGATTACTTCCTGCCATACTAAGATGATACAGGTGACCCCTCTCCTCCATGGCAGCAGAGAGAGGCTGCCAGACTGGAGGTGGAACTTCTCTACTATGTGACTGAAGGTCTTCTCTTTATATCTCTCTGTCTGCTTCATCTCCTCCGAGTCTGCTACTCTAGCCTCTAGAGAATAAGACTTGTTCCCTGACAGCAAGGAACCTAGTGAACATATAAAACCTCTCACCAGTTGGGAGAGAATCATACATGTGACACTCTATGCAAAAGACTGGATCGCCGACATCTCACTGCTGGACTGCTGTTTACATCTTAGTTATTATGATTTGTTAGCTATTTAATATTATTCAGTTGCAAGAAGAATAGGGATATTTGAACCAATACAACTATATCTAATAAGTTTGGGGACTTCGTTTAATGTCCACCTCAAGATGAACTGCAAGGATCTAGAATCAATATATTCCTAAAGCCTGAGAACTTGATGAAACATAGAAACAGAGAAAAATGACGACAGAAAAAGACCACATGGCCTATCTAGTCTGTCCTTCCATATCGACAACTACAACAGTCCCCTTTTTATCTTTAGAGACCCTCTGTGTTTGTCCCATGCTTTTTTGAATTCAGATACTGTTCTCATCTCTACCACCTCCACTGGGAGACTATTCCACGGATCCACCACTGTTTCCGTAAAGAAATATTTCCGCATATCACTCCTGAATCTTATCCCCTTTCACCCTCATCCTATGTCCCCTCGTAGCAGAACTTGCTTTCAATCGAAAGAGGCTCTCCCCCCTGTGCATTTATGCCTCAGAGGATTTAAACATCTCAATCATATCACCTCTAATCCCGCCTTTCCTCTGAGGTGTGCATTTTAAGATCCTTAAGTCTGTCCTCATATGTTTTATAATGAAGATCACTAACCATTTTAGTAGCCACCCTCTGTACTGACTCCATCCTGTTTATATCCTTTTGAAGGTGCAGTCTCCAGAATTGCACACTATACTCCAAATGAGGTCGCACCAAAGACTTATACAGAGGCAATATCACCTCCTTTTTTCTGCTAGCCATTGCTCTCCGTATACACCCAAACATCCTTCTAGCTTTTGCTGTTGCCTTTTCTACCTGTTTAGCTACTTTAAGATCATCTGACACGACCACGCCTAGGTCCCACTCTTCTTTAAAGGACAAAAGTACTTCACCCCCTATACTATATTGCTCTCTTGGATTGCTGCAGCCCAAATGCATGACCTTGCATTTTTTAACATTAAATTCCAGCTGCCAAATTCTAGGAAGGAAAGTCACGAATGAGTCAGTGAGAAAGGTAGAGGTGGACTGGTCAGGGGGTTAATAAATGACAGCTATCCGGAGGGGTAGTAGAATAAAAAGGTAAATGGAGTGGACTTCAAAGGAGGGAAAGGAGTGAGGCTGAGGCAGAAGGGTGGGATTGAAATTGGCAGGAATGAGAGATTAGAAACCCAACACCACCACCATGGCCAATAGGACGAGGTGCATGGGAAAATTGGTAGCGACCATGACAGAGGGCAGCGACTGAAGCTGAGTCATCAGGGAGAAGCTGGGTCTCAGAGCAAGAATATGGAGAGTATTAGAGATAAAGAGATCATGAATAAAGGCAAGCTTATTTGAGATGGAGTGTGCATTCCAGAGGGCGCATGAGAAAGGTAGAGAGGAGGGGGAAAGGAAAGAGATGAATAAGATTTGAGAAGTTGTGGGTGGATCTGCCCTGGAAATGTGAAAAACATCTAGGGAGGCCAGGGTTGGGATTGATATCCCCAGATAAAAGAAGGAGCAGAAAAGTGTGGGGCAAAGAGAGGAGGTAGCATAGCGGTAATGAGGGTGAGGTTCCTTAAGAGAGAGAAATGCACAATTAATGTAGGAATAGGACAGTGATATCTTAAGGTATCCATGAAATCACACCATTGCATTTTAAAAACTAAAGAATAATATACAAATGAATAGATTCACAGGGATCCATGTGTTTTGATCTTTACTGCCTCTCTTATGTGTGTTCTGCGCTTTTGTTGTGTGCAGGAATGGTTTGCCGTGTATGTGGAGCTTAATCAGCAGATTGCTGCACTGTTGAATGCTGGGGATGAGGAGGACCTTGTAGAGTTAAAAGCATTGCAACAGCAACTCAGTGATGTTTGCTATCGACAGGCCAGTCAACTGGAGTTCAGGCAAAACTTGCTACAGGCAGCTCTTGACTTCCATGCTGTCGCTCAAGATGTAAGTCTATTTTTGGTATACTCTGTAACCATTCTATTTATCTCCAGGAACAAGCAGGAATGAGTCCTCACATATGGGTACGTCGGAACCGACGGAGCCTACGCGGGAAAGCTCCCCAGCTTCCCAGAAAGGAAAGCTTTTGGAGCCTCCCACAGTGCATGCGCGCTGCCTTCCCGCCTTCCTGACCAACTCTCCTCAGTTCTTCTTTTTCCGCGGAGCCAGCAGGTCGTGTTCCTGTCACCGCTGAAGAAATTGTTATTTTAATTTGTTTCTTTGACCGCGTGTCTGCCTTCCCCGATTCCGGACCGGTACCGCCAGTCTTTTTTCCTTTATTTCTTTAAAAAAAAAATAATAATAATTACTTTTTCCCCACTTGGTGTGTTTGTTCTGTGAGGCCTCTAGGCCTTCTCAGATTCTCCCTCATGGAGAAACCAGCCTCTGGTTTCAAAAAATGCACCAAGTGTACCAGTACTATTTCAGTCACAGATACCCATGAATGGTGTCTTAAATGTTTGGGGGCCTGACCATTCCATTCCGGATTGTCCATCCTGCTCTCTGATGTCCAAACGTGGCTTACAGAACAGAGCAGCCAAGTTTCATATGCTGTTTTCTACGGATACTCCAGCATCAACATCCTCCAGGTCTTCCTTTCCTGATGGAGCTCAGGTAACCAAACATTCTTCAGGCAGGTCCTCAAAGGGCAAATCTCCCTCTAAGCAGCGAGAGGCCCTTGGGTTTGACCCTGAGGACCCTGCCCCAGCCAAACAACCCCGACGGGAAGCTCCGGCTTCCAAAGCTCCTCCTATGGGGTTACAGGTTGACATCGATGGCACGGCCTTGACCGATCACCTGTTAGACTGCTCTGGGTTACCGGCCAACACCGGTACCGACATCCAGGCAGTTGTGGCGTCTATGGGTACTACTGTACAATCCATGCAGCAAGCCATACTGGCTTTCATTAACGCTGCAACGCCCTCGGTACCGCAACAATCGGTTCCGACTCCGGTTCCGGTACCACAACTGATACCGGTACCCAGAGCATCTACTTCCAGTAGCATGCCGGTTCCGGTCTCCGGTTCCGGAGGTTTTCTCGATACCGATCCGGTTCCCGGTACGCCCGATGTCGATACCGGTCGGTATGCGTATCGATCTCTGGAAGCTAATAGGCGGTACTTTGAATCTTCTGAGGATTCTGATACCTCAGATGATTCTGCTGATGTCTCTTTTACTCTACCTGAGGAGCCCTCTTCTCCAAAAAGGAGAATGTCTCCTCCAGAGGATTTGTTCTTTCAAGACTTCATTATTGAAGTAGCTAAAGGACTCTCCATTTCTGTAACCTCTGAAAAGGAACCTAGAGCAAAAAAATTAGATATTTTAGGATACTCTAAGGTTCCCAAAGAGGCAGCCACCTTACCCATACATGAAATTCTTCAAGAACACATGATGGACTTGTGGGAGGCTCCTCTCACCCTATCTCCACATTCTCGACGTTTGGACACCATGTATCGGGTTCCTCCTTCTCCTGGTTTTCAAAAAACTCAGCTCCCTCACCACTCTATTGTGGTGAAGTCTGCTATGAAAAAGATAAAGAGTACCAAAAGGCACTCTTCTAACCCTCCAGGAAGAGAATGTAGGACTCTGGATGCTTTTGGTAGAAAAATCTTCCAAGTTAGCATGCTTATTGCCAGAATCAATTCTTATCAAGTTAGCATGCTTATTGCCAGCCTCTATATGGGCATGTTTTTGAAAGAGATTGCACTGAAGATACGTCATTTTCTCCCCTTTATCCCAGAGGATAGAAAGGAGGAGTTCCTTCTTTTGCTAAAGCATACTCAAGATGTTTCAAAGTTCTCCAACAGAGCAGCCTTTGACTCTTTTGAGGGAGCTAGCAGAGCCTCGGGCATTGCCATAGCTGCTCGCAGACTTGCTTGGCTCCAGGCCTCTGATTTGGAACCCTGGGTACAAGATGGCTTGGGCAATCTGCCCTGTACAGGTGAAAATCTGTTTGGCAAGGAGTGGCAAATCAAAGCCACTCAAATGGATGCAGAGAATGCTGCTTTAGATAGACTTTCTAAGTCTACCTCTACCCCTGCCAAGAAAAAAACCTTTTAAAAAGCCTTTCTATAAAAAGACCAGATTTTCCACAAATACTGGCCAGCAATCTTCCCAAGTTCGCTTTGCTCCTAAGCATCAGCAATCTAAACAGGCCAGAACAAAGTCTACAGGGGCTGCTACAGTCCAGCAGTCCCAACCCCCTCAAAGTTTTTGACTTGATTCTAGAGAACTTAACCTTTCTGGCTCTGCAACAACCAGAGCCTCTCACCATTCCAGGAAGGTTAACTCATTTTGCTCCCAGATGGGAACAAATCACATCAGAACAGTGGACCCTCTCTATCATCAGAGAGGGCTACAAACTACATTTCTCTAGCCTTCCTCCCCATACCATGGTGAGACAATTCAATTCTCCCCCATCTCTCCTGTACCTGTTGGGTCAGGAGGTGACCACCCTTTTTGCCCAAAGGGCAATAGAAGAGGTTCCTCTTCTTCAACAGGGGTCAGGGTTTTACTCCCCTTATTTTCTCATCCCCAAGAAAACAGGAGGGCACAGACCCATTCTAGATCTGAGAGAATTGAACAAATTTCTATACAAGGAGAAATTCAAGATGCTCTCTTTAGGTACTCTCCTTCCATACCTACAGAGTCAGGATTGGCTTTGTTCTCTAGATCTAAAGGATGCGTACACACATATACTCAATCCATCCATCCCACAGAAAATTTCTACGATTTCTGTTCCAGGGAAAACATTTCCAATACAGAGTACTCCCCTTCGGTCTAGCCTCTGCTCCAAGAGTGTTCACCAAATGCATGTCAATAGTGGCTGTATTTCTACGCACTCTGGGAATATTTGTCTTCCCATACCTGGACGACTGGCTCATCCGAGCTCCATCTCAGTCCGAGGCTCAGACTTCCCTGGACCACACCAGACGCATACTGCAGTATCTGGGACTCGTCATCAATCTGCCAAAGTCTCAACTCACCCCTACTCAGTCCCTAGAATTCATAGGGGCCTGGCTAGATACCACCACTGCAAGGGCCTATCTTCCTCAGGCCCGTTGCCACCGTCTAGTGCACTTGGCCTCTCAAATTCAGTCCAGAAGCCACTTGACTGCCAGGGAGATGCTACAACTGCTAGGCCATATGGCATCCACAGTTCATGTGGTGCCTTATGCTCGCCTACATATGAGAGCAGCTCAATGGACTTTGTCCACTCAGTGGACCCAAGCATCAGGAGCTCTCTCAGACCAAATAGCAACCTCAAAACGTCTTTTTTGGTCTCTCCACTGGTGGATGTCCACCCAAAATCTGTTGTTGGGGGGGCCCCCTTCCAACCTTTGCTACCCCAAGCAACTCTCACTACAGATGCCTCCCAAACAGGTTGGGGAGCTCATCTCCAAGACCTCTCCACTCAGGGCACTTGGTCTCCACAGGAGACCACCCTTCATATCAACCTTTTGGAGCTGCGAGCAATTTTCCTTGCTCTCAAGGTCTTTCATACCCTCCTCATCAACATGACAGTCCTTGTTCATACCGACAATCAAGTAGCCATGTTCTACATAAACAAACAAGGAGGGACTGGCTCTCTGTCGCTTTGCAACGAAGCTCTAAAATTGTGGGCCTTCGCCAGAGAGCATCAAATCCATCTCCTGGCAGTATACCTCCCAGGAATCCAAAACTCTTGGGCAGACAGACTCAGTCGAGTTCTGCTTCCACACGAATGGTCCCTGCACATGAATCAGGTACTCAGAATCTTTCAGAAATGAGGAACCCCGGACATAGACCTGTTTGCAAGTCCGTGCAATGCCAAACTTCCCCGGTTCTGTTCCAGAATTCCGTGTCAGGGAGCTCAGGCCAAGGATGCCTTCCTCCTTCATTGGGGTCAGGGCTTCCTGTATGCCTTTCCACCCATTCCTTTGATTCCCAAGACTCTATTCAAACTTCAGAGGAATCAAGGATCTATGATCCTCATAGCTCCACGCTGGCCATGCCAAGTGTGGTACCCTCTACTTCTGCATCTCTCCCAGGCACCCTCCCTGGATCTGGGAGCTGCTCCAGACCTTCTGTCTCAAGAGGAGGGGACTTTGTGGCACCCAAACCCCAAGTCCCTTCACTTCAGAGCTTGGTTCCTGAAGGCCTAGACCTTCAAGACTTCAATCTTTCTCAACAGGTGAAGGATATCCTCCATGCCTCTAGGAAACCTTCAACCAGGCGTTCTTATGCTTTTAAATGGAAAAGATTTTCCATTTGGTGTGCTGAAAAGGATCTTAACCCTCTAGCAGCACTACCTTTGAATTCTTTACTCGAATATCTCCTGCATCTTTCCAATGCAGGACTTAAAACAAATTCTGTAAGGGTCCATTTGAGTGCTATTGCAGCATCTCTTCAACCTATCAATGGACAACCTGTTTCCTCTCATCCTCTTATTACAAGATTTATGAGAGGTCTATCTTTAACTAAACCTCCCATTCGGCCTCCTCCGGTGGCATGGGACTTAAATGTGGTTCTTGGTCAGCTTATGAAGCCACCCTTTGCCACTACCTCCTTGAAATTTCTTTCCTGGAAAGTCATTTTCCTTATTGCAATCACTTCTGCTCGCCGCATCAGTGAACTGCAGGCTTTAGTGGCTAATCCACCTTATACAAGGTTCCATCATGATAAGGTAGTCCTTAGGATAAATCCTCACTTTATGCCTAAAGTGGTCTCACCTTTTCATCTTAATCAAGAGGTATATCTACCTGTCTTTTTTCCAGCTCCTCATGCATCCAGTGCAGAGAGGAACCTACATACGTTAGATTGTAAAAGAGCTCTTGCCTTTTACATCCACAGGACACAGCAACATCGAAAGTCTTCTCAACTTTTTGTTGCTTTTGATCCTTCTCATTTAGGACTTCCAGTCTCAAAAAGAACACTGTCCAATTGGATTGCTCAGTGTATTTCTTTTGCTTACCAGAGTAAGAACCTTTCTCTGGAAGGCCATGTCACAGCTCACAATGTGAGAGCCATGGCCACATCTATGGCTCATCTTCATTCTGTATCCATCGATCAGATCTGTCGAGCAGCCACCTGGGCCTCGGTTCATACCTTCACAGCCCATTACTGCTTGGACAAGGACTCCCGCCGGGATGCCTTGTTTGGTCAGGCTGTCCTCAGACACCTGTTCCATTCTTAAACAACTCCTGCCCACCTTCCCTGAATGGATGCCTGAGATCCATAGGAAGATGAGGAACCCTTGGAGGGGGATCTCCCCGGCATCTTAGCTAGGGAGTCCCCATATGTGAGGACTCATTCCTGCTTGTTCCTGGAGATAGCACAGTTACTTACCTGTAACAGGTGATCTCTGGGAACAGCAGGAATTAGTCCTCACAACCCACCCACCTCCCCTGGGAGTTGTATCTCTCTCTCTCTCTTTCCTTTCCTCTCTCTATTGTCTCAGCTTTAAACTCGAACTGAGGAGAGTTGGTCAGGAAGGCGGGAAGGCAGCGCGCATGCGCTGTGGGAGGCCCCAAAAGCTTTTCTTTCTGGGAAGCTGGGGAGCTTTCCCGCGCAGGCTCCGTCGGTTCCGATGTACCCATATGTGAGGACTAATTCCTGCTATTCCCAGAGATCACCTGTTACAGGTAAGTAACTGTGCTTTATTTGTAATTCAAATGCTTTTTCTGTTGTGAATGTGAGCTGCATTAAAAACAATTTAATCATGAAATAAAATTAAGCTCATATGAAATTGCCAAGAAAATGACACATTTTAGAGGTGATTTATCAAATATGCTGAAGTAGTATATCACCTACCCATTTCATATGTACTTTATTAGAATATATCAAAAGTTAATGCATTTCAAAGGATGTGATGTGATCAAACTGTATGGCTACCAAGAAGAGGAAGTCCGTTTTTGACCCTGGTAAATTTGCAACAGAATTCATCAGAACAGTTTGTGTTTAACTTTGCAATACCCATTTAAGTGATATTCTTACCTGGCACAAATAAATGGCTGCACAGCATCAAACTGGACCTTTTAAAATCATTTCCATTTCCTGGGAGTGATTCAGAGCAGCATATGAGTGCAAAGATGTTGGTGATCGGGTTGGATGACTCAGCTGAGATGAGAAACAAGGTGCAGAGTAAGACATGCAGAGGAATTGGACCAACCTCTGGGCCAGGCTGAATTGAGCGAGTGGTTGAGAGTTAAAAAAAAAAAAAAAAAAAAAGAGCTTGAAAACATTAAAAGTGAATTACAAACCAGGATATAGAACATAGAGAGCAAGATGGAGGAGTGCAGAGAGTATATAGCTACCTTAAAAGTACATATCTGCAGACTAGGAAGAATTAATGAGGATGATATAGTCAAACTCAAGGACCTGGAGAATCGGTTCAGGAGGAATAAACTGAGACTGAGGAGTATTCCTGTATCAGAAGATAGCATAAGATACAAGGAGTTGGCATGAAAGGCTTATATAGAGATTATAAATGTTGTAGGTCGTCTCTGGGAACAAGCAGGAAGTCTGTCCTCAAATATGGATGATGTCTGTGCCGAAGGAGCCTGTGTAGAAGCATCTCCCCAGCTTTCAAAGAAAGCCTTTGTGAGATGCACCACGCATGCGTGGTCCACTTAATACCCAAGGGTGTCATCTTGCCTCAGTCTTCATTTTTCTGCGAAACCCTTTGGATGTTGTCCAGTTTTCCCCTGGAAAAAGTCTGATTTTTTTTTTGTCAGTTTGCGTACCGGTTCCTTACTGCCCTCGAGCCAGCTCACTTCGGCGTTGCTCCTCAGGTTCATTTAATTATTTTTTTTCAATTTTTATCGAGATGCTCTTCGACCGGTGTTAGCGCCCTTTTCTACCCGAGGACCCCGCACCCCTGCCTGGCAGCAAGGACCCCTTTTTCCGATAGCCTCCAGTGGTTTCAAGAAATGTGACCGGTGCGGCAAAATAATGTCGCTCACTGACCCACACAACTAATGCCTCCAGCCGGAGCATGTTGACCCCGACTGCAGAACCATGAACTCAAAGGCCTTAATAAAACCTATATCAGCAGCAAGAGAAATTCTTTCAGAAGTCCGACTCTGCGCCAGAGTCTCCGACAACACCACACTCCAGGGCTCCCTCCAATACCATCGTGCCCCGCAAAGCCAGAGCCTCTTTGGAGTCCCACGGCCGTGGTTCCTCTGAGCAGAAATCCCCGGAAGTGAAGCGCCAGAAGAAACCCTAGAAGATCACCTTGGAGGACTGATGCGAGAAGAAGGTGAAATCCCACCCCAGGTTCCGCAGTCTGAGGAGTCGGGGCAGGAGCGGCCTTCCAAGCTGACCTGCAAGGAGTCGTTGGCACCTGCCGACTGGCCTCAGACCTCAGAGGCCACCCTCATAGATTACTCTCCCTCGAAAGTACTGATGCCGGGACCAAAGCCCTCTTTACCCATGTCAAAGGCTGCAGAGCCAGCTGGCATGGAGACCAGGATGGCAACCCTAGAGAGCAGTATATCTGGCCTAGTGGCCATGCAGTGGGCATTTATGCTTGGCTCATCTGGTTCATCTGCTCTGACGATGGGACTCTCGACATCGAGTGCTTCCCCAGACATCTAGTCAGTCCCTGAATGCCATTAGCTTTGAGAGAGCCCCCGGTACCGGACGAGGTGCTGGTCCTGTTTCTCAGGACACTAGTCCTCCCTGGGCGGTGCCCACAGCTCAGACCACTAAATCCTTCAGAGGTTGTCAACTGCCTGTGATGGACCTCGACCGAAGGGATCGAGCAGCATCGGGCACGTACTCTGACTTCGAGTCCGAATGGGAGACCAAGGACGAAGAGTCCCGAGATATGAGGTGACACATAGATGTGCCCTCAGACCCGTCTCCCTCGATGACCCAATGCCAGTCCCCACCCGAGGACATCGCTTTCCTTGATTTTGTCAGGGATATGGCCAAGGCTCTCACTATCAAGGCCAAGGAGGACCCGTGCACTGAGGAATTGGAGATGCTCCAATATGATGCACCCCCCAAAGGAAACCCTTACAGTACCGGTGCCCCCAATCCTCTATCGCTGCTGCATCCAGATGTGGGAAACACCAGCATCTGTACCAGTTGTGAGTAGGCGCCTCAATGCCATGTACAGGGTATGCCGAATCCCTGGGTTCCAAAAGACCCAGCTCCCCCACAACTCAATTGTAGTGGATTCAGCAATGCATCGGCTCAAAAGCCAGAAAACTCATTCGTTGGTGCCACCTGGCAGGGAGACCCGACCCCTTGATGTCCTCTGCCAGAAGGCCTTCCAAGGCTTGATGCTAATTTGCTAGGACCAGTCCTATCAGCTCTGTCGGCATGTACCTGAAGGAACTGTCAAAGGAACTCAGTGGATTCATGGCAGGCTTCGATGGGGAACCCCTGCAGAGGGGTTTAAAGCTTAACCTCGGAGGTAAGAGTGCTCGAAGATTTTGTTCCGAGCAGCCTATGATGGTTTTGAGTGATCGGCCAGGGTGGCTGCCGTAGGTATCGGAGCTCAACACCAAGCTTGGCTGCAGTCATCTGACTTGGAGCAATTGGTGCAGGACAAACTGATTGATGTCCCCTGCATAGGTGAGAACCTATTCGGAAAACCCATGACCAACAAGGCTGCAGAAATAGAAACCGAGTTCCTGACGAGAACCAGGATCTTGAATAAAACCTCGATACGATCCCGGAAGAAAACCCCGGGGAAAAGGGACATGGTCCCTGAAAGCAAAAGACCCCGAAGTCCCAGGCGCCGGCTCCAGCCCAGCTTGGGGGGGGGACTTTTGACAACCAGGGCTTGATCTTCCCTCCTCAGGGGGGTCCCCTGCAGCCCACAGGGGAGTGCATAGCCTGGTTTGCCCACAAGTGGACAGCCATCACCTCCAATACCTAGGTGTGCTGCAAGTAATCAGGGAGGGGGCTACCTTCTCCATCTACAATGAGTGCCACCCTTGTACTTCCCAGGAGAGCCCACCAGACCTCTCCTTCACCAGACCCTGCTCCTCAATGAGCTAGCAGACCTGATCCGGGATGAGGCATTGAAACCAGTCCCGAAACATCTCTGGGGCACAGGCTTCTACTCCAGGTATTTCCTTGTCCCCAAAAGGAAAGGGTCTTCAGGCCCATCCTGGTCCTCCAAGAGCTCAACAGATTTCTGGTCAGGGAAAGGTTCAAGATGATCTGCCTTGGGACACTGCTGCCATTCATCCAGCAGGGAGATTGGCTATGCACCTTAGCCTGAAGAATGCCTGCACGCACATGCTGATTTATCCCAGCTACAGAAAATACCTCCGGTTCATGGTGGAAGGACAGCACTACCAATACAGAGTGCCGCCCTTTGGTCTGGTCTCTTCGCCAAGGGTCTTCACAAAGTGCCTTGCAGTGGTCGCAGCCCACCTCTGACTTCAAGGGGCCTTCGTCTTCCTGTATCTGAATGACTGGCTCATAAAACGGGATACAGCTGCAGAGGCTCAACGCGCTACTGAGTGCACCTTAAATGCCCTGCAGCACCTGGGGTTCATCATAAACTACCCCAAGTCCCAGCTCACTCCAGCCCGTGCCTAGAGTTCATAGGGGTGCAACAAGATACCCTCAAGGGAAAAGTCTTTCTCCCTCAAAAGAGGTCAGAGCACCTCAGGGAATTAGCTGCAGAGGTGCAGTGGCGCAGGACACTGCCCACCTGGTTTCTCCTCTGCCTAATGGGACACCTGGCCTCCATAGTCAACGTAACCCCAAATGCCTGCCTGCACATGAGCACCTCAGTGATGCCTCCGCCCTCAGTGGACCCAAGCTATAGACTCAAAGAATGGTGGCAGAATCCATGTCACCTTCAGGCTGGGATTCCCTTCCAGGCACCCACCCCCCAAAAGGTCCTCACCATGGACGCCTCTCTAATGGGCTGGGGAGCGTATTGTGAGAACCTCTAGACACAAAGCTGCTGGTCTCAAAGGGAGTCCAAGATGCAGATCAACCTGCTAGAGCTCAGGGTGATATTCCTAGCCCTCCGAGCCTTCTGCCATGCGGTGCTGATCCAAACGGACAATCAGGTCGCAGTGTTCTACATGAACAAACAAGAGAGGATATGGCTTGTAGCCCCTCTGCCAGGAGGCAGTATCCCTCTGCTCCTATGCTACATGCAGAGGGTACCACTCGCTCATGGCTTGGCTACTGAAAGGGTAGAATTAGCCGCAATCAATCTCACATGAGATTTAGAAGAAATTCTCTTGACCTCTCGTAAGGCCTCCACAAGAAGGGTGTATACCTTCAAGTGACGCTGTTTCTCAGTGTGGTGCGTAGATAGGCAGGCAAACCTATTCTCTGCTCGGTGCAAGAGATACTCCAATACCTGCTCCACCTGTCACAGGCGGGACTAAAGTCTAACTCTGTCAGATTACACCTGAGCATCATCACAGCACATCACCACTCCATCGAGGGGAAATCCCTCTTGACTCAGCCCCTTATGTCTCTGTTTCTACAGGGCCTCATGCTCTCCAAACCCCCGGTCTGCTCTTCAGCAGCAGAGTAGGCTCTTAATGTGGTGCTCTTGCAGCTCACAAAACCTCTGTTTGAGCCTCTGGCTACCTGACACCTGCGATACCTCTCCTAGAAGGTCGCCTTCTTGGTAGCACTCACATCAGCTCGCAGAGTCAGCGTTTTCCAGGCTTTGATGGCAGCACCGCCCTGTCACAAAGTTCTTCAAGAACAGGGTGGTGCTCTGCACATACCCCAAGTTTCTGTCAAAGGTGGCATCCCCCCTATTCCACCTCAATCAGGAGGTGGTGCTCCCCATCTTCTTTCTGAGACCTCACACCGCTAAGGCGGAGACCGTTCTCCACACTTTGGATTGTGCAGTAAGAGAGCCCTGTCCTACCTGCAGCAGAATCAGGGCCACTGCAAAGCATAACAGCTTTTCGTATCTTAGAACCCCAACTGTCTGAGGCTCTCAGTGACTAAGCAAACTCTGTCCACTTGGGTGTTGGACTGCATTACCCTTGCCTACAATCAAGTGGGGATCTCTCTGGACCAGAGGGTCACGGCGGACCGCGTCAGAACCATGGCCACTTCAGTGACAAATCTGTGTTCTGTCCCAATGATGGAAATCTGCCAGCCGCCACCTGGTCTTCAGTCCATACCTTCGCAGCTCATTACTGCCAGAAGAGGGAATCCCGATGGGACAGAGCCTTTGGCCAGGCTGTACTCCATAATCTCTTCGGGGTGTAGGCAACTCCTGCCCTCCGACCCTTCTGTGTTCAGGCTACCGGAGTGCTTGTTCTCCTCCGGACACCTGAGTCTTGCGAGAGTCTCTCTTAGGGATTCAACTGCTGATGGCTCACCTTTGCAGATCACCGTGGCATTTTTGTACAGGTTCTCGGTAGCCCATATGTGAGTACTGACTTCCTGCTTATACCTGTATAGGTGTTCTCCGGGGCAGCAGGAATCAGTCCTCACAACCCTCCCTCCTCCCCATGCAGTTGCTTCTTTTACATCTGTTAATTTTGCCGTCTTAGCTATGTCATTGGACTGAGGCAAGATGGCACACTTAGGCGGGAAGTGGACCATGCATGTGTGGTGCATCTCCCAAAGGCTTTCTTTGAAAGCTGGGGAGATGCTTCCACACAGGCTCCGTCAGCGCCGACTTCACTCACATGTGAGGACTGATTATTGCTGTCCCTGGAGAATACCTGTTACAGGTGAGTAACTATGCTTTAAGGATAAACAGAGTTAAAGATTGAGCACGTTGGGGGGGGGGGGGGTCTGGTGACAGCATATTCAAGATGGCTGTCTGAACTGAGAATTAAAGAACCGACCCCGGAGCGCACAGGAGCTATACACCCACAGGATTATGCCGTCTTTATGCAATCAAAACTATGCAAGACTGACAAGATGATGATACCAGACCCTCCCGATGATCAAGCATGCGCAGCGTATCTAACCACCTTTACCACTCCGTCTAAGACAGGGGTCAGCAACCCGCGGCTCCGGAGCCGCATGCGGCTCTTTCTCACCTTTGCCGCGGCTCCGGAGCACACTGCCCGCCCGGTGACAGGCAATAGTGTTGGAAGCTCCCTCCCTTCTTCTGCAGCCGCGGCTCCCTGCCTCTTAGGGAACTGCAGCTGTGCTTTTAAAATCATCTCGGAGCCCTTCCTGTCTTGACGGGCTCCGTGCAGCATTGTCCCGCCTCTAAAGGAAGTTTGGAGGCGGGACAATGCTGCACGGAGCCCTTCAAGACAGGAAGGGCTCCGAGATGATTTTAAAAGCACAGCCGCGGTTCCGTAAGAGGCAGGGAGCCGCGGCTGCAGAAGAAGGGAGGGGAGCTGACATGGAGGGAGGGAGCAGATATGCATGGAGGGAGGGGAGCTGACATGGAGGGATGGAGGGGGCTGACATGGAGGGAGGGGGGCTGACATGGATGGATGGAGGGAGGGAGCTGATATGGATGGAGGGAGGGGGCTGACATGGAGGGAGGGGGGCTGACATGGATGGAGGGAGGGGGGCTGACATGGATGGATGGAGGGAGGAGGGGCTGACATGGAGGGAGGGGGCTGACATGGATGGAGGGAGGGGGGCTGACATGGAGGGATGGAGGAGGGGCTGACATGGAGGGAGGGAGCTGATATGGATGGAGGGAGGGGGGCTGACATGGAGGGATGGAGGGGGCGGGAGGGAGCTGATATGGATGGAGGGAGGAGGGGCTGACATGGATGGAGGGAGGGGGGCTGACATGGATGGATGGAGGGAGGAGGGGCTGACATGGAGGGAGGGAGCTGATATGGATGGAGGGAGGGGGGCTGACATGGATGGATGGAGGGAGGAGGGGCTGACATGGAGGGAGGGAGCTGATATGGATGGATGGAGGGAGGAGGGGGGCTGACATGGGGGGAGGGAGGGAGGGAGCTGATATGGATGGAGGGAGGGGGGCTGACATGGAGGGATGGAGGGAGGGGGCTGACATGGATGGATGGAGGATGGAGGGAGGAGGGGCTGACATGGAGGGAGGGAGCTGATATGGATGGAGGGAGGGAGGGGGCTGACATGGATGGATGGAGGGAGGAGGGGCTGACATGGAGGGAGGGAGCTGATATGGATGGAGGGAGGGGGGCTGACATGGAGAGATGGAGGGGGCTGACATGGAGGGAGGGAGCTGATATGGAGGGAGGGAGCTGATATGGATGGAGGGAGGGGGGCTGACATGGAGGGATGGAGGGGGCTGACATGGAGGGAGGGAGCTGATATGGATGGAGGGAGGGGGGCTGACATGGAGGGGGCTGACATGGAGGGATGGAGCACTGGTAATGGGGTTGAGGGGACTAGCACTGGAAATGAACTGATTAGGGGAGGCTAGGACTGGTAATGAGCTGATGGGGGGTAGGACTGGTATTGGGCTGATTAGGGGAGGCTAGCACTGGTAATGGGGTTGAGGGGGGATTAGCACTGGAAGCGAGCTGATTGGGGGGCTTTGAATGGGCATGGGCTGATTGTGGGGAGGGGAGGATAGAGCTGCTGGCCCTGGAAGATAACTGGGGGCTAAGGCTGCCATGGTATTTGTACTAGAAGGGACTGGTCAGTGGGGAAGGAGGGGGATTGGAAGGAAATGGACACCAGTGGCAATCATGGGAATGCAAGTTGACATTGGAAGGTACTGGGAGTGAGTACTGGAAAGGGGCTGATATTGGGGAGGGTTACTGGGACTGGAAATAGGCTGATGGAAAGAAGTGAAGAAAACGAAAGAAGAGATAAGAAATGGCAGATGGACCATAGACCACAGAAAGAGAGCTAAGAGAAGACAGGAAAGCAGAAGCCTCAGATCGGGACCAGCATGATCAAAGAATAAATTGGTCAGACAACAAAGGTAGAAAAAATAATTTTATTTCATATTAGTGATTTGACTACAAAATCATCATAATTTTGAAATCAAATATTGTTACTTGTTGTTGTGATATTTTCTGGCGTATTTTTTTTGGTGTGCGAAGGAAGAGGGGTAGTCTTATACGGCGAGTATAGGCCAAACACCTATATTTTAACAGGAAAAGTAGGGGGTCGTATATAGCATTAAGGTAAGAAACAATATATGCAGTGTTAGATTTGTTTTAAATGTCGCAATGGTTTTGCGGCTCCCAGGTTTTTTTTTCCCTTCGGAAACGGGTCCAAGTGGCTCTTTATGTCTTAAAGGTTGCAGACCCCTGGTCTAAGAGAACTATCGAAGACACCATTGCTACCCTAAATACCTCCACTTCATACTCAGATCCATGTCCAGCATTCTGGATAAAAGATCTGCGATCCGACCTTGCCCCAATCTTAGCTAAAATGATAGGACTATCATTCAGCACCGGGTCGTTCCCATCCACGCTCAAACAGACCTCCGTTAGACCGCTGCTTAAGGACACCAAATTAGACCCTCAAAAGGTCGAGTCTTACAGACCCATATCCAGTATCCCGATGCTCGCCAAAATCGTTGAAAAAATAGTCTACAGGCAGCTACAAGATCATGTGGACACTAACGCACCTCTAGATCCATCACAACACGGGTTCAGAGAGTCACACGGAGTGGAAACACTACTCACTACTCTTTTCAACACCATAATCTCAGGCATTGACAACTCACGTACAGGTTTCGCACTTATCTTTCTAGATATTGCGGCAGCCTTCGACTCAGTCCGCCACGAGATTCTCCTGATTCGGCTAAGAGAGAAAGGCATTACCGAAACAGCGCTTGAGTGGTGTAGGTCTTACCTGTCTGGAAGATGGCAACATGTACGAGCAAACGGAACCACATCCGAGCCATTCCTACAAAGTCAAGGAGTCCCTCAAGGATCCTCCCTATCGTCACTTATGTTTAACATTTATATCCAACCCATCTGTAACATCATTAGATCCTTCAACGTGAGTTGCATGATTTACACAGACGATGTCCTACTGTACCTGCCAATATCACTGGATTGCCCGGACCTCACCCCACTAACCAAGTGCTTCAATGCAATATCAGAATGGCTCCTCTCCCAAAATCTGCGCATCCAACATAAGAAAACAGAGGTCCTGTTCATCTCTAGAAATCCGGAATTTACTCCACCTAACCACTTGGAAGTAGACAACGCCAAGCTACAAGTAAAATCAGCCATACGGTATCTCGGAGTCACATTGGATCAGAACCTCAACATGAAGCAGCATATAGCAAAAATAGTAAGAGCGATCTACTTCAAGATCAGATCCCTCAGACACATACGCCCTCTACTCGAGCTGAGCGACTTCCGTACCATCTACCAAGCCCTCATCATCCCTCATTTTGATTATGCAAATGCCATCCTACAAGGACTCCCTCAGGCAACCTTACATCCCTTACAACTCGCCATGAACTGCGCTGCGCGAATCCTCTTTGGAGCACCAAGGAGAGAGCACATCACACCCCTCCTGATGCAACTGCACTGGCTCCCCATCCAAGCCAGGATTAGCTTCAAGACCTTAGTGATGACATTCAAAGCCATCAACGGGTTATCCGCCTCTTCAATATGTGACCTCATACAACCACCCACACCCAACAGGATAAGAAGAACCTCTGCAGCCAACATGCTAGCAATACCAAAAGCTATGACAAGATGCGCCATATCAACTTCAAACAGAGCCTTCAGTCTGAGTGCCCCAAGCCTCTGGAACTCCCTACCACCACACATCAGAGCTATCCCCAACTTGAGCCAGTTTAGGAAGGCCTTAAAACACTTCCTCTTCATTAAATACCTCATAGCCTCCCCCGAACCCCAGCCACCATGTATGAGCAACACACAATAACTCCATCTCACATATATACAGTTACCTATTTCAATGTTCCACACATGTAGATAGTTTCCCCTGTTATCCAAGTTCACTGCTCCTGTTCATTGTAATGACCTGACTCTTGTTTATTGTCGGATACTGTTTGTTCTATGTAAACCGCGCTGATCGCAAATAGTGCAGTATATAAGAAATGTAAATAAATAAATAAAATAAATAAATAAATTCCTACTTGGGCAGAAGCAAAATTCTCTTTGAGCAAAGATTTCAAGCGCCCTAAATCTTTAAAACAGTGTAGAAAGGAGACTTCTACCACTCCGATGGCGGCAGCAGCAGGGAAGAAGGTGGCTGTGTATTTGAAAGCCTATCCATTTAAGAGCAGAGATTAACTCTGCAACAGCCTGAACAAGGTGGTGTTTGAGGTTGGAGGAGAGTGAACCCAGTAGGTTCGAGCATAGCATTGTGGTGGTGAAACATGGCGGAGATAACATTACTAAGAGAAAATAAGGCAGTGGTTTGCGGAGCTGAAGGGTGAAGTAAGAGCACTAAAAGAGGACGTCCAGTCATAGATGGCAGACCTCTGCTCTGACTTGAGCAATTCGGGCCAGCGGGTTGAGGAGAATGAGACGTGGTTAGAAGAGCATGTTGAGCACTTAGCTGGTATGAGTAGCAATATCCACATTAGAGGACAACGCAAAAGTGAAGAAACTGTGAATTGTCTCAAACTAAGCAGATGTGCACAGCTGTAATACATGCAGCCCAACTAGATTCTGATCCTTTATGCTTTGAGGTAGAAAGATCACATCAAACACTGGGGCTGCAGAGAAAGGGGAGGCCTCATGATGTGTTGGCCTGTATGTAGGAGTATGCTGCTAAAGACACGATCATGCAGACGGCCCATAAGCTCAGGAAATTTAAATTGAATAGTGCTAATACTGAAATTTATGCCGATCTTTCAGCTGTAACTATGAGGAAATAGAGACTTTCGAGCAAACATTCATAGACTAAGGGTGGAGAATGTGCGCTATAAATGGACTTTTCCTTTTGAAATTCAGTTTACTATCTCTGGCTGGATGTTTTAAGGCATGCTCTGTGGAGGAAGCCCTCAAGAGTATGGGGCTGCAGGATGGTACAATTTACCAGTGGTGGAGTCGGATGGTGGAGGGGGGCCAAAGAAATTGGATCCACTGAAGCCGAAATGGGAAAAATCCCATTAAGGCAGGAAGTGGCTCCATAGACAAGTAGAGTTTCTGGAGTGGGAGAGTCACTGTTCTTAAATTTTCTGGGGCCTAAGATGAAATGTGTGTAGAAGATGTGAGGATGGAGATTGGGAGGGATATTAATGGGGTGTTTGCTCTGGGGGGGGGGGGCTAGTGAGATTAATTGGGGGTTGAGTGTGGAAGAAAGGTGGGAGGTATCTTTGGATGGGCATTGACCTCAGTATGGGTTTGGTGTGGATGTTGCATGATGGGATGGGGGGTGGGGAGGTCGATTTGGCAGGTGGCTATGGGGAGAGGGAGGTTGGGGTGTATAGAGGTCAGTGGTATGAGGAAAATTTGATACGAGGGTATGGGGAATATACAGGTAGGTAAATTTTCATGAGCATGGTTTGAACTTGCTCTACAACCTTCAAGTTGATGTTCAAGCAGTTAACGCGTTTGAAGTTGCCGATGTTGTGTTTTCAGGAGATGCACCTTCTAGTCAGGGACGAGTTCAGACTAGCACACAAGCACTATAAGAACACCTGCTTTGCTTCAAGTAAAATTCAGAGGAAAGTGGGTGGAGTGGCAATATTTTATAGCAAGTGATGTGCAGTTTTAGTTAGTCTAAAGGATGGTGTGTAAGGACAAACATGGTCAGTTTGTTTCTAAAGTTGGAAATGGTGGATCATTAATTTACAATTTGATGTGTCTGTGCTCCCAATATTGAGCAAGGGGAAGTTTTTGATCAGGTGGCAGGTACACTGGGAGAGTTTGTTGAGGGGGGGGGAAAGAATTTTAATATAGCTATTAACCTGAAGGTGGATTCTACTTGGGGGTATTGGAACAGGGCATACCAGAAACCACCAGTTTGAAAGTGCTGGTAAAAATGTTTGACCTGGTAGACATATGGAGGGAAAAATATCGGAAGGAATGGGATTACTCTGTTTATTCAGGGGTTCATGATTTTAACACCCATATAGAGACCACCTTTGGGTGGGGAAGGAATTAGTGGGTAATATCCAACAGAGTAGAATAGAAGTGCAAGTGTGGTCAGATTATGCACCTTTGTGGGCAGTGCTGCAATTTTGACCTTATAACCAAGGGGTGAAATACTGGAGCTAAATGATTCCTTACTAGATGACACACAGGACTGTGAGAGGCTGATGAAGCTGATCCAAGAGTTCTTGGATATGAATGATAATGGCGAGTGTTCCCCTGGTATTGTTTGGGATTGCCTTAAGTCATTTGTAAGAGGACACTTGATTGCTCTAGGGACCCATAAGAAATATGTGAAACAAAGATTTGTTGAAGATTAGAAAAGGTCTGTTATGCTTGGAGAAGCAACATAAGAGCAGGTTGGGGAACTCTAAAATTCACAAACAGCTGGATTTGAGGAAGCGATTACAGGACCACCAGATAAAGGAATTTAGGCATTTCCTCAATCTGCTGGGGCAATCGGACTTCGAATATGGCAATGAAGCAGGGAGATTTATTGACACTCATATTTAAAAAATTACGATCAAGAAATATGATATGGAAAATAAAAGAGAAACAGGAGAAGGATGTTTTGGAGCAGGAGGGAATTCAGAAGAGATTTATGGAATTTTATCAAGAGCTGTATACCCCAGAAACTTTAGTAAGTGGTATTGAAGTGAAGAGCTTTCTTAAGGGTGTGTGGGTTGCCAGTTCTCTCAGTGTGGGAGAAAGAGGGCTTGGATAGGCCTTTATCAGGGACAGTTTCTCCAAAATTGTTTGTTTTTGTGCCTACCATGACAATTATGGACCTCACTTCTAAGCCAGGAAGTATGATCTTAGTCTCTCAAATTTACTGCTAATGCTCGGCTTAGTACTTGCATCATGCCAAAGAGAGTTTCCTTCTGGAGTTCGTAAAATATAACATGTATGGGTAGTTTGTCAAATTGTGCTTGGAAATTATTTTTTATCAAGCCTGTGGCTTCTAGTACAATGGGAAATATTTCTGTATCTTTCTACTACATTTTCTTGGCTCAGACTGCATTTCTTGGTACTTCAGGATCTTCTGCCTCTCCATGCGATTCACAGAATAATCGCTCGGAACAGACACCTCTATCAATGCCGTTCTGGTGTTTTTCTCCTTTACCACTATGTGGGATTTCCTCGCATCCAGTTTCTTATCCGTCAGAATGGAAATTTTATTTCTTAAGCGTGAAATTGTTCTACCTCAGCAAGATTGTGGATTTGGTTAATTCTCATAGTTTCTATGGTGCTATCTTGTCGAATGTTTGTTTTAATAATGTGGTCCAATTATTTAGTTAAGTTCTTAAGGGAACATTTTGGGGGTGATGTTAAGTTGAGCATTATTGTATTCCAAAATGATTTGCAGTTGATTTTGTTCCCTCAGATTTCAGTATTATGGTTTGAGCTTTGTTTTTTACGAGTGTATATATAGTGAATTCTAGCAGGTAGTATTCTGATCATGAGATTGGTGTTGATCTAAAATCTGTGATCAGAGGCATTTTCTTTGTGTCTAGTCTCTAAGATTGCATCTAGTTTGTGTTCTTTCTTGTGTGTTGCTCTATGGTTTACTTGTGAATAGTCTAGTATGTTAATGGGCTCGTTGAAATGAGCTGCTCCTCCACCGCCTCCAATTGCCATTGCCATTGCCATTACCATTACCCTAATTCTACCCATCAGTCGATAGCACAGACTTATTACTTGGTTTTCATCTGTGCTTAAGCCCAGGCACATTCCATTGATTCCAGCTGTACATTAGTTCTATTCCCTAAGTATCAAAGTGTGTCCTCCTGTAAAATGTGTATGTTCTGTTACTGTACATAAGTTCTGTTAACTGTTCGCTGTATCAACTTGTAACCCCTGTTATATGTACACCGCTTTGACCTGGAATAAATAAGGTATGGTTTTCCAGGTGTAGACTGATATCGGAGATGAAGAGGAATTATATCTAATATTTTTTGTGTTGACTGGAATCAAATACCCGGTGGTCTCTACAGAAGTAGGAGTCCATGGGTTTGTTCTTACTGTTATGTTGAAATTTAATAGACACTGCTTCTATATTGGATGAGCAGTGGCAATGGTATAGCATTAGGCTGAGGAAATCACATTGGATGATTGCCAGACCATGTCCCTCTCAGTTCTTTCTAGGGCATTGAATAATGATGTATCCTAGACGATACCACAGGTATAGAAATGGGACTTCAGAGGCTATTAGCCATGTTTCATTTATGAATGACAATCCAATTTGATTGTCTCCTATTAAATCTCTAACAAGGCCAATTTATGAGAGAAGGGGGAGGTTAAATGGGAAAGAGGAAATGGAGCATCTATTTGCACTGATGTCGTATATAGTCCTCCTAAATAGGCAGAAGAAGCTGACAAAGATTTAATTGAAGACATTCGCAGTATTACTATAAATGGAGAAGTAAGAACATAAGAAATGCCATACTTGGTCAGACCAAGGTCCTTCAAGCTCAGTATCCTGTTTCCAACAGTGTCCAATACAGGTCACAAGTTACCAGTCAGGTTCCCAAAAGGTATAAAGATTCCATGCTGCTTGTCCCAGGGATTTCCCCGGTCCTCTTTAATAATGGTTTATAGACTTTTTTCCTCCAGGAACTCGTCCAATCCTCTTTTAAACCCAACTACACCAACAATTTTTGTTACATCCTCTGGTAATAAATTCCAGAGTTTCATTACGCGTTGAGTACAAAAAACTTTTTCTCTGATTAGTCTTATCTTCAGGAACAAGCAGGAATGCAGTCTTCACATATGAGTGACGTTGGCACCAACGGAGTCTATGTGGGAATGCTCCCCAGCATCCAGTTGGAAAGTTTTTGGGAGCAATAGACTGCACCTACACATCTGCCTTCCTGCCTCCGCTCCTCAGTTCTTTGTTTTCCACAGAGCCAGCAGATTTTTTTCTTTCCTGTCACTGTCAAACCCCCTGATATGTCTTTTATTTCTAACAATTATTGTAGAAGTCACGTGTCAGGGATACCCCCTCTCATCCATCTTGTTTGTGCTGTTGATGGAACCATTGGCCTACAGGGTGAGAAAGGAGTTTCAATAGACAGGTCCTATAAGATATTGATGCTTGCGATAGGAGACCCAGTGAATTTCCTGCCACCTTTGGTGGTTGAGTTGGTGGAGTTCGGGGCTGTCTCAGCTTTAAGATAAGCATGACAAAATCTGAAATTTTGAATGTAACTACACCAGAAGGGATGGTGGTTATAATCCAGGGGAGCTTTTCCTTTAAATGAGCTAAATCCCATATTAGGTATTTGGGGTCCAGTTTGACTTCCAGTTGGGAAAGGTTATATGATTTGAAGGAAGCCTCATAGCTTGCCAGAGTAGTGGTGGTAAAGATGATGTCGCTCCCCAAATTTATACATCTTTTTGTGGTATTACCAGTATTGATACCAGAGAGGGCCTTTCAGATTTTGCATAGGAAGGTTTTGTCCTACGTTCTTTTTAATTCCAAAAAGAATGGGTGTTTGAATGCTGAATTTTATTAAATATTACCAAGCAGCTCCATTAAGGACTGTATTGGAATGGAATGCTATGAAGGTCAAGTAGGTGGGTTAGGTTGGAGCAAGCTTGGGTGGATTTATTACCATTTTATCACTTGCTGTGGACTCCTAATAATCTGAAAAGAATGAGTAAATAGGGGAACCATTTGTAAAGTACACAGTTGCTACTATGAGGAAAGTGCATCAAAAGATATTAACAAACGGTTCTTTAGGCTATCTTATTTTAAGTACAATATTTATTATCCACTAGGTGACATGCTTCAGGTGTTTACCATTTGGGAGAAAAAAAGATTTCAAGTGTTTTGGTCAGTTTGAAAAATGGGGTAGAATGCTAAGTTTTGGCAAGTTGCAAGAACAGTATAACTTGGATCCTAGAGATAGTTTTCAATATCATCAAACTAAATGCTTACTACAGGGGAAGACTAAGGGCTATAGAAGAGATTCTATAGAGGTGGCTCCCTCAACTGGAGGGATGGGGGGGATCTCTCAAATATGTTGCCCTTATAAGTTTAGGATCGCAGTAAAGTAAGCATTTAGTTAAATAGGGAGGAAGATCTTGGGATCCAAATTAGCAATATATGCTGGACCACTATTTTTGAATGAATCTCCTAAGGTGGCCCTGGCCAGCACCATGATTGAGAATGGCTATAAAATATTGTATAGATAAAATTATACCCTGGTGAGGTTGAGGAGGATCTATGGGGAAAAGTGTAACCAAATGCTGGCGTAATTGTAACAAGGAGGGCACATTTTATCATATACTGTATGGTGGATGTGCCCCAAGATACATTCCATATCGTCCTGCTAGACCAGCCCAAACAAGTGGATTGTGTTCAACTACCAGCAGATTGGTGGAGACAAAGAACCAATGAAAAGCCCAAATTTTAGTGACCATCACTTTCATACCTCTATTCGTCTCAGCCACCAGAGGTACCTTCAGTATTTCTTTGTCTCCAGCAGATGGTGGATGGATTTTCTCCTCTTTGAAGAAAACCTTAAGATTCAGAGGAAAAGAGATTGATTAAACGCTTGTGAATAATCATTTTGAGTACAGAAAGGTGACCAACTCACTTGAGCGCGACGTAGAAGGCTCCACTAGACTGTGGTCATTTCAGTATCACATCATGATAAAAGCCTGTTGAGCAGCCACAAATTGCAGAGATCTGGAAGGGTGCAGCAGCCTCACACAACCTCTGTGCCCACTCCCTCCTCCTCTTTCCCCCCCTGCTCTCTGCCAAAGATTACAACAGTGCTGCCGGATCACGGCACACAGTGTCAGGGCAATGGTGGCCTCTGGCAAACCTGCAGTCCTTCCTGATCTTGGACATCTGCCGGGCTGCCACTTGGTCTTCAGTCCATACCTTTGCAGCTCATTACTTCCTGGAGAGGGAGTCCCAACGGGACTGTGCTCCATAATCTTTTCAGGGTCTATGCAGCTCCTACCTTCGACCCGTCTGTGTTCAGGTTACCGGAGTGTTGGTTCCCATCGGACACATGGGTCCTACTGCAGTCTGTATCTGCAGTCTCAATTGCTGCTCCTCATGGCTCCCCTTGAGGGCAACCATATTTTTTCTCTAAGGGATTTCGGTAGCCTGTAGCTAGGGAGCCCTGTATGTGAGGACTGACTTCCTGCTTGTTCCCGGAGAAAACATAGATACTTGCCTATAATAGGTATTCTCCAGGGACAGCAGGAATCAGTCTTCACAACCCTCCTTCCTCCCCTTGGAGTTGCTGTACAGTTTTTGCCGCCATCTTTTTTTCGGTTCTAGCTATGTCATCTGACTGAGTAAGATGTTAACTCTTGGGTGGGAAGGGGACTACGCATGCTTGATGCCATCTCCCAAAGGCTTTCTTTGAAAGCTGGGGAGATGCTTCCATAAGGGCTCTGTCAGTGGCAACTGATTCCTACTGTCCCTGGAAAATACCTGTTGCAGATGAGTAAGTACACTTTTATCTCCAAACCCTCTGCTCCATCATAAAATCCCACAACCTTAATTTCCACATCTATGCTGACGACATCATGCTTTATGCACCTTCAACACGAAACAACCATCATACCACACCCATCAACAGTGCTTCGCAGATGTCTTCAGATGGCTTCAAGAAAACAACCTTGCAGTAAATTACAAGAAAACAGAGGCACTCATCATTTCAAAGGACAATATCTTCTCCCCATCAGACACCCTAACACTAGATGACACTCAAGTGAAAGTCTGCTCAGTAGTAAAATGCCTGGGAGTCACCTTAGCCCATCATTTGAACTTCAGAGCACATATAATCAATGTCACCAAAGCAATATACTTCAAGACAAAAATCCTCCTATGCCTTCGAACATTCTTGGAACCACATGACTTATTTAGTGCCTTTCTAAATTGGACAAGGTCAGTGATCGTGCGGATGGTCACTGGAAGTTCGTTCCAGCAGGTAGGTGCATAGAGCCTGAACGCTCTGTTTCTTGTGGCGTTAGTGCATTTTGTTACTTCACTAAGGGTTACTAGGGTGTTAGTGGCAAAGGACCTTCTTGTTCTAGATGCGGGTGTGGGGTGGATAAGGTTTGTCAAGGAGCTGGCAGTTCTTTTGTTAATGGCCTTGAAAGTTAGGAGAGCAACTTTGTATATGATCTGGCAGTAAATTGGTAATCAGTGCAGATCCTTTAGGATTGGAGTGATGTGCTCCGAAGCTCCGTGTAGGAATCGGGCGGCAGCATTCATTTTTAGCTGTAGTGGGTTGTGCATTCTTGGGGAGTCCATGAAGGATTATATTGGCGTAGTCAAAGTGGGGGGTTACTAGCGCCTGGAAAACTGTTCGGAAGTCTTCTGGTTGCAGCAAGGGTCGGAGGTGTCGAATTGTCCTAATCTTATGGTAGACCTTCTTTACAGTGTTGCCTATGTGTGCTTTCATGTTGAGGTGCTGGTCCAGCGTGACACCTAGGTAGCGGATGGTGGGACGGCTCGGGAGCTCAGCGTCTCTTGTCTTCAGGGTTGCTGGTGGGGAGAAGGTTTGATTTCTCGTGATGAACAGCACTTCTGTCTTGCTGAAATTTATCTTGAGGCTCTGTGAGTGAAGCCAGTCCGTGACGGCGTCAAAGCATTTTACTAGTGAAGAGAAGTCTGGTTGATCGATGGTGAATGGGGTGAAGAGTAGTACATCTGCATAAATCAGGCAGGATATGTTGAAGGAGCGGATGATTGCGCATATGGGCTACATGTATATATTGAATAGTAGGGCGGATAACGAGGAGCTTTGGGGGACTCCATGTTTTTGTTGAAAAGGCTCGGAGGTCGCAGAGCCTGTCCGTACCTGCTGCCATCTATCTGTTAGGTACGACTTGCACCAACTCCAGGCTGAGCCCTGGATTCCCTTTTCCTGGAGACGTATTAGGAGCTGCTCATGGTTGACTGAGTCGAAAGCTGTGGAGATGTCTAGAAAGATCAGGGCATATCCTTGTCTGTTGTTAATCCCTGTGATTAATGTGTTAAAAAGCGTGGCAAGGAGTGTTTTGATGCCATGTGCTTCCCTGAAACCATGTTGGCATGGGTCAAGAGGGGCCGTGGAGTCGATGTGTTATTGGATTTTCCATTGAACTACCTTCTCAATGATCTTGGCTAAAAGTGAGATGCTTGAGATTGGTCGATAGGATTCAACCTTCTGGGGGTTCAGCTTGTTGTTCTTCAGAAGGAGCCTGATCCATGATCCTGGCTAGGGCTGGACTGAGTTCTTTGCGCAGGGATCTTATCCAATGTGCTGGGCAGGGGTCGTTTGGAGCTGTGGTGGTGTTGATAGTTGCAATGATGTCCTCGATGCCTCTGGCTGAAGGTGTTGTAAGCAAGTTGAGCGATAATGGTTGGCATGGGTTGTGTCCAGGGATGGGTTTCGTGGCTATGCTGATATTGCTGGCTTTGGCTAGTATGTAGTCTGCGTATTCCTGCGGGTGCAGTATTGTACTCTGTGTGGGTGAAGGTTCTTTCGTCATGGACTTCACTAGGTTGAAGAGGTCATGAGGTTTGTTTAGCGAGCGACGTAGGAGTTCGGAGTGGTATTCTTTCATTTTCACTGCTATAGAGTCGCGGTGTGTGTTCAGGTGGGTGTAGTAGGCCGCCTGGTCGGTTGGGGACTGGGATCGCTGCCATTTTCTTTCTAGTTTCCTAAGGAGAAGTAGTGAGGACCGTAGCTCTGCAGAGTACCATTGTGCCGGTTTCCTACCTCTTGGTGTTTTGTCTGAGGTCTTGATTGAGGTAGGTAGGTATGCAGCGGAGTTCAGGCTGTTATTCCAAGTGGCCATCAGTTCATCCAGGTCAGGAGAATCTAGCTTGAGGTTTGGAAGGACTTCTTTGAGGAGCGCCTCTTTGTCAAAAGGTCTGAATCGTCTCATGGGTGGGGATGAGCTTTCGGCTGCTTTCCTAGGCAGGTTGCTGACCTGATGCATGGGTATCTCGAATTTGATTAGGTTGTGGTTGGACCAAGGGACTGGGGTGATAACTAGTTCAAAGTTGTGGTTCGGGCTTATGTCAGGTCATGGGATGAATACGAGATCTAGTATATTTCCTTTCCTGTGGGTGGATGTTTCAACTATCTGCTTGTAGCCCAGATCGTTGAGTGCTTCAAGGAAGGCCTTAGAATGGGTATCCTGGAGAGCTGGGAGGTTAAAGTCTCCATGTATCCAGTTTGGCCTATGGGTGTTCTTGGGGTTACAGGCAAGGTCAATTATGGTTGCAAGGTCGTCAGTGGAGGAGGATGGTGATCTGTAGATTAGGTTGATGGTGCTGTGGCTGTTGGTTATGGTAAGTGTATCGAGGTGGGTTGTGTTGCTGGAGTTGATCAGTTGGTATTGGAGCTCTGCTTTTGATAAGATGAGCGCCACCTCCTCTGCGGTTAGGTCTGTGGCAAATGCGGCTTGAGAAGTTGGGGGGGATGAATTGGTTAATAAGGACTGAGTCTGAGTCGGCGAGCCATGATTCAGTGACCAGTAGGATGTCTCGTTCAAGATGGGTTATAAGGTCGGTGATGGCTGGCCATTTCCTGCGGACTGAACGTGCGTTTGAGGGCACATTTCAGGTTTCGCTGGCTTTGGGGCTGTGCCGCTTTGGGTTTTTCAGAGTGTTGGATTGGTATGTAGATTAAGTGTGGGTGTGAGGCTTGATGTAATTCTGATGACTTATAGTGTGTGCTGCCTTGATATCTTTTTCCTCGGCCTTGAAGGGTTAGGATGGGGTTGTGGTTGGAGGCCGAAGTGAGGGGACCAATGAGTGTGTTGCTGAGAAGGTACAAAATGGTTAGGGTTAGGATGGATATGGCCATGTTGAATTGTAGGGCACCACTGGGCGCTGGTATATGAGATAGCTAGGTTGATAATATTGGTGCAGCAGTAATTGCTTGTATGGGAGATAGTTGGGTTAACAATGCTGTCTATCTTGTGCAACAATAGATAGATACTTTGTACTTCAATGAGGCTAGCTTGCACAACAATAGATACTTTGCACTTCAATGAGGCTGGCTTGTACAACAATAGATACTTTGCACTTCCATGAGACTAGCTTGTGCAGCAGTAGATGTTTGCACTTCAATGATGGCTATGCAACTGACCTTGGGTACCTTAATGTGAATTTTAAACAACTAAGGTACTTTCTATCGATCTGGCTAGCTTAACGATGGTGTCTAACTTGTACTCTTTATGAATACAATGGCTACTTGATTGAGAGTAGCTAGCTACACATCAGTGTCCATTAGAAACAACAATAAGTTTGATAGAAAACAAAGCTATTGAGGAGAATGGTTACCTGAGTATTTTAGTTCTTACAAGTATGTCCAGTAATTAGCATGTGCAGTTTCTTGTAGTCTTACATACGTTTTGTGGAGAGCTCAGCGTTCAATACTGCTGCTTGGTTCTGTGGTTCTGCAGATCGTCCTCAGGTTGGTTGGCTGTTTCTTACCGCGGATTGCAATTCTCTGGGGTTGGGGGTGACTTCCACACAGGACCCCGCCTAAGGGCCACGCCAAAGGGCCCTCTGGCGAGGCCCGACAGGTGCGGGCGCGCCCGATGGCGCTTCTAATTTGTAGGCTGCTGAGTGCCCTGATTGGGCGGAGGGAGGCGCTGCAAGGCCGGTTCAAGCTGGCTCCAGCCTCCTCATCCCCCGGCGGGAGAGCGGCTTCGGGCTGGAGACAGAGGTTCTCTGCCTCCACCAATCTACTGGGATGGGAACACAACCCACTTGTCTGGACTGGCCTAGCAGGACTCAAGTAAAGGACATTAACTGGTAAGTCAAATGCCCTTTTAGAAGACTCGAGAGGGGGGTGATATTCAACATGATTAACGTGATTAACAGGCCTGCCAACCGCGTTAATCGCAGTCACCAGGATATTCAGCAGCACTAACATGGTTAGTGCTGCTGAATATCTGCAGGTGCCACTGTTGAACACCCCAATGTTAGCTAACTGGCATCTGGACATTCAGGGGGCAGAGCGGAAGCAATACCCAGCGATAGTCAGTCATTCCCCAGTTATTGCTAAGTGGTGAAAATTAGTCACCTTGAAGGATGTTCTAACTTTCACCACAGAAGCTAACTGGCAATGGCTTAATATCACCACTATCCAGTTAGCTTCTCTGCTGTTCAGCTGACCCGGATATTCAGTGCTGGTGCCTGTAAAGGTCCCCGACATTGAGTATCATCATCTTTAGTTGAGTGGTGATAGCTAGCCGTTTAGCAGCTGCTGAATATCAGGCCCCTAAAGTTTACATGTGGCAGGCACAATCCATCTGTGTCGCACAGGGTCATGCCTAAGCAAGACTGGTGCTGCATGTCTCAAATTGTTTATAGAGACATCTTTGGTTATACCTGCTTCAGGGTACAAGTGGGACTCTTAGAAGTGCTGAGTTTGGCAAACCACAACTTTAAGGGGAAAAGGAGAATGCCCTCTCACTCTCTCAATATTTTTCACTCCTTGAAAAAAGACGTGGAGGTAAGTAAAAAGGCAACTGTACTAGCTCTCGCACTGCTGTGCATCTACATTTTCAAGATGGCAGGCCGGGACATGTATGCAGTGAGAGATACATGGGTGTGTCTGAAATAGGGCTATAGGGCATTTCAGTGTTCCCAGAATGGCAGCCATCCATATCTGACTATTGCAGAAAACCTGCACATGTATGACTCAACTCTGCATGTCCCCATTTGCCCCTTTATACTGCGGGCACGTGTATCTTTAAGTAGAGGGAATGGCCGATTTTACTGATATTCAGATGTTTTGACTTGTACATTCCAGATTTTACCTAAATGGCCTTTTTCAAAATGTATCAAAACAGCAACTATTTATCAACCCCAATCTTGAGGTGAGTACTCAATCTATACTTAATATAACAATTCCACCTTCAAAACCATTAATATATAGCAAAATTTCAAGATGATGTTGGGACCATCAAACATAAAGCTATTTATAGGCTATACAACACAAAGCCTGCCGTAGCAGCCAGTATTCCATAATTTCATCATTGGTCCAACTTTAAAAGTCTAAGTACATATATTTAGAAATTTTTTTTTATCTGAAAACTGTCTCTTAAAAACATCCAATGTCACTTTCGAATTTATAAATAGCAGCAAAAAAATCATATAAATGACTAGCCAAAATTTCAACTGTAGCAAAAGATTCTTAAATATATCCAGTACCATGGTGTATAGCCTATAAATAGCTTTTTTCAAAATGTGCCTTATTGTCACTTTCCAGTGTGGAAGCAGCATCAGCAAATTCTCTGTTTTTGATTTCTGAGCTACCTTCCGGGTCTGAGCCCTGTTTTGCCTAGATCCAGCTCTCCCTGCCTTTTCCAAGGTAGTGATAGTGATGTTTCTTTGCAAATAAGGAACCTGGGGACACCCATACATAGATATCTGCCTAGTCCTGTCAGTTTCTGGAGGTCCAGATAGATATACAACCCGGACCTAGTGATTTACAGCTGGGAAAGGCTGGGGTCCATGAACAAACTGTCCTTAGACCGTCTGATTCTTTTCCAGGACTTTGAATTCTTAGGGCTTGTTTCTGTACTCTCATGGGCGGGTCTTCTCATGATACAGAGGCCCCTCAAGTTTCAGAGCCAACTCATGGCACTTGGTACTCAGTCAGCTTCTGGGGCTAGTGAAGATCTATAGATCCTCAGGTCCATGGCATTCACTTTGGAGCTGATTCCTTGGACCAGAGTATATATGTGCCCTCTGAAGAGATACCTGCTCATTTTCTGGTTTGCTGTAACCGGTTGTTTGACCAGGCCCTTCCTCTCCCCTGAGAGAACAAGGATTTTCAGCTTTGAAGGACTGCTGAGAGAGCAGCTGCTACTGCAGAGAAGGAATCTGCACTTCTAAATATTTACCTGCTGGAAAATATCTTTGAATATTGGGAAAAAGAAAATTCATTGGGTATAAGCTGATAAAATCTGTATTTTAAAATTCTGTGTTAAGTCAGGGCAGCATGTGGTCACTGAGGGCGTACTGTAACAAGCTAACTTTCTTAGTATATTTCTCTCCCACCCACCCCAGATACAATCTTCAATTTATAGGCTCTTAAACCAGTTAGGAGATAGGGGGTATATTTTTGTTCACTTTCAGGTTTAACCCAGTTATCTTCATCAGCAAGTTATTAAACCTTAGGAATAGATTAATTCGCTCCTTGTAGTTCATTTTGAGGTGAAACATTAAGCAAGTCCCTTAAACTTATTAGTTATATTTGTATTGGTTCAAGTATTCCTATTTCCCTACCAACTTATTGAACAAGTTTAAATAGCAAAACAAAACTAAGACACACACAACAGTCCGGCAGTGAGATGGGGACTACCCAGTCTTTTGCACGGAGTGTCACATGTATTATTGTCTCCCAGTTGGTGAGAGGTCTTAAGTGTGCACTAGTACAAAGAGCTCCTTGTCACAGGGAACAAGTCTGATCTCTGGAGATTAGAGTAGGAGTCTTGGAGGAATTGAGGCAGACAGAGGTATAAAGATGAGATCTTCAAGGACATAGTAGAGAAGTCCCATCTCTAGTCTTGCAGCCTCTCTGCTGCCATGAAAGGAAAGCATCACCTTGATATAATGGGAAGTGATCTTTTAGCTAGGACTTGCCCTCCAAGTGATGTAATACCCTCTTGCACCAAAGCATTGTCTTCAGGGCCATATGCTCATGAGGGAAGGGTTAGGACCACCGATATAGTTGGTGATTCGGTCATTAGGCTTGCTTGGTACTAAGGTGGTAGACTTAATACACCATCTAGATCAGGTTTTAGACAATGCTGGGGAGGAGCCTGCTGCCTTTGTACATGTTGATACCAGTGACATAGGAAAGTGTGGGAGGGAGGTTTTGGAAACCAAATTTAGGCTTTTAGGTATAAAGTTGAAATCCAGAACTTCCAGGTTAGTGTTCCTGTTCCATGTGCAGGACACAAGAGGCACTCAGAGCTCCATAGTGCGTAGATAAGATGATGGTGCGAAGAAGAGGGTTTTAGATTTGTTAGGAACTGGTCAGCATTCTGGGGAGGACCGGGAATTTTCCAAAAGGATGAGCTCCACCTGAACCAGGATGGAACCAAGCTGCTGATACTAACCTTTAAAAAGGAAAGTAGTTTTTAAACTAAAAAATGGCAGAAAACTGACAGTCAATAAGGAGCGCATGCTTCGGAATGATATATCTGAAGGATAGTAGCAAAACAGGGAAGTTAGGGCATACTGATAGGTTCCAACAAAGGTAAAAGTAATCCAGATTAACTGATAACCAGATTGTTAATATGAACAAAATACAAACTTTGAAATATCTGTATGCAAATTCTAGAAGTCTAAAGAAAATAAGATACAAGAGTTAGAATATATAGCACTGAATGAAGGTTAAATATAATTGGCATCTCAGAGATCTGGTATAAAGAGGACGACCAGTGGGATACTGTGACACCCGGGTATGGTTTATATCAGAACAATAGCATGTATCAAATTAATGGAGGGGTTGCATTATATGTTAAGAAGGGCATTGAGTCAAATGGGATAAATTTATGCAAAAAACCAAAATATACTGTAGAATCTCTGTGGATAGAAATTTCATGTAAAAAGGGGAAGGGAGTTGAGGTGTACTACCATCCGCCTGGCCAAAATGAACAGATGGATGATGAAATACTAAAAGAAATTAGGGAAGGTAACAAAAGTCACAGCATAGCAATAATAGGTGATTTCCATTACCCCACTATCGACTGGGTCAATGTCACATCATGACTTGCTTGGGAGATAAAGTTTTTAGATGAAATAAATGATGGCTTCATAGAGCAGTGGGTTAAGGAACCGGCACAAGGGGAAGTTATTTTAGACCTTAGTGGAACGCAGGATCGGATGAGAGAGGTGACGGTGTTGGGGCCACTTGGCAATAGTGATCCTACCATGATCACATTTCATTTAATAAATGGAGGAAGGACAGCAAGGATATCCACTGTGCTAACATCTAACTTTCAAAAGGGAGACTATGATAAAATGATGAAAACGATTAAGAAAAGACTAAAAGGAGCAATTCCAAAGGTTAAAGATTTACATCAAGCCTGGGTGTTTAAAAATACTGGGCCTGATAATTAAAGGAATTAACATTGTTAGCAGACCTGCTAACGTGTTAATCTCCTTGGCTGGGACATTCATTGGCACTAACATGATGAGTTCTGCTGCTGTGCACCCAATGCTAACTGCTTAGCATTGGGGTGTTCAGGGGGCAGAGCATAGGTGGCACCCAGGGATAACTGGGCAGTGGTGATATTCAGCCCCCTGTCTGGTGGTGAAATTTAGGCACATTAAAGGCTGTCCTTTTGCCATCAAAGCTAACCAGGCAGTGACTGAATATTGCCACTGCCCAGTTAGCTTCCTGGCTATCTGGCTGACCTAGATATTCAGTGCCAGTGGCCAGATGTGGCCCTATCATTGAATATCTGAGTCTAGGATTCAGCAGCGACAGCTAGCTACTGTAATCACACTAGCTGCTGCCATTTAATATTGGACCCACTATTTTGGAAGCCCAGCTATATTCCACCTTTTAAGAAAGATGGAGAAAGTTCAAATGACTGCTGGCATGGTTTAAAGGCGAGGTCAGAGAGGCTGTTTTAGCAAAAAAAAAGCATCTTTCAGAAAATGGTAAATGGAGCATGAAAACAAGAAACACAATCACTGGCAAGTTAGATGCAAGGCATTGATAAGGCAGGCGAAAAGAGAATTTTAAATAAAACTTGCCGTGAAAGGAAAAGCTCATAATAAAAACTTTTTTCAAGTACATTTGTAGCAAAACAAAAAACCTGTGTCAAGTAGACCATTAGATGATAGAGGGGTAAAAAGGGTAGTAAGAGAGGACAAGGCCATAATGGAGAGACTGAATTAATTATTTGCTTCAGTCTTTACTGAAGAAGACATAGGAAAGTTACCTATACCAGAAGTGGTATTTAAAGGTGATGTATCTGAGGAATTGACACAAATCTCAATAAACCTGCAAGATATAATACAACGATTTGATAAATTAAAGAGTAGCAAATCTCCTGGACCAGATGTTATATATCTCAAGTTTCTGAAAACTAAAAAATGAGATTGCAGACCCACTGTTAGTAATCTATGAACCATCATTAAAATCATCAGTAATACCTGAAGAGTGGAGAATGGCCAACGTAAGTCCAATTTTCAAAAAGAGTGCCAGGGATGATTCAGGAAACTATAGACCAGTGTGCCTGACATCAGTATTAGGCAAAATGGTGGAAACCATTATAAAGAACAAAATTACTGAACAGGGGTTTAATGGGACAGAGCCAACATGGATTTAACCAAGGAAAGTCTTATCTCACTAATCTGCTATATTTTGTGAAGGTGTGAAGAAACAGATAAAGATAAGCAGGTTAATGCACTGTATCTGGATTTTCAGAAAGCCTTTGACAAGTTCCCTCATGAGAGCCTTTTGAGGAATTTAAGTCATGGGATAGGAGGTGGTGTACTATGGCAGATTGGGAACTGGTTAAAAGACAGAAAAATGAGTAAAGGGGTAAATGGCCAATTTTCTCAATAGAGAAAGATGAATAGTGGCATACCCCTGGGATCTGTGCTGGGCCTGCTGCTTTTTAACATATTCATAAATGGCCTGGAAATGGGAACAATGAATAAGGTGATCAAATTTGTGATTGAAACAACATTGTTCAAAGTTGTAAAAACACAAGAGGATTCCGGAGAATTGGAAGAGGATCTTGAGAAATTGGGAGGACTGGGCATCCAGATGGCAGATGAAATTTAATATGGACAAGTGCAAAGTTATGTATTTAAGGGAAGAACAACCCATACTACAGTTCCACAATGCAAGTTCCACATTAGGAATCACTATCCAGGAAAAGGATCTGGGTGCGTAATAGCATTGAAACCATCTACCCAGTTTACAGCGGCAGCCAAAACAAATAAAATGCTAGGAATCGTAAGGAACCGAATGGAAAATTAAACCAAAGATATTGTAATGCCTATGTATTTCCTCCATGGTGTGATTGCACCTTGAATATTGCTTGCAATTCTAGTCAGAATATCTAAAGGATATACTGAATTAGAAGAGAAGTGTGACTAAAATGATAAAGGGGATGGAATGATACCTTTACGAGTAAAGGCTTTAAAAGGTTAGGGCTCTTAAGGTGGAAAAGAGATGGTTGAAGGGGAGATATGATAGAGGTCTGTAACTAACATGAATGGAGTGGAATGGGTAAATGCAGCTCAATTGCATACTTCAAGAAGTAAAGTAACTAGGGGATATGCAATGAAGCTACAATTTAAGACTAATCAGAGAAATAATTTTTCATTCTACAGATAATCAATCTCTGGAATTTGTTGCCAGAAAATGTAGTACAAGTTGTTAGTGTAGTTGGGTTTAAAAGAGCTTTGGACAAGTCTGTGGAGGAAAAGTCCATAAATCATAAAGTAGACTGGGGGAAATCCACTGTTTACCCCTGGGTTAAGCAGCATGAAATCAGTTTACCTTTTGGAAACCTGACAGGTGCTTGTGACCTGGCTGAGCCACTGTTAGAAACAGGATACTGGGCTTGATGAGCTTTTGGTCTGACCCAGTATGGCTTATTTTATGTTCTTAAGGACCAGTTGAGATGGTGCTTGTGGTTCTGCCATCTAATGGCCGTGGTGCTGTTGGAGGCACCGGATTGAGTGATTGTCACCTCAAATGCCAGCCTGAAGGACTGGGGTGTACAATGCCCTGGACATTTGGTCCATGCCTCTCTCTGGTCCTTTCAGGATGTCTCCTGGGTGATCATTCACTCTGCCTGGTTCTGGAGACGTGCAGACCTATAATAGTGAGCAAAAATTGTCTAGGTGTTCTCAGACAATGCCATGGCAATGGTGTATGTCTATAAACAAAGCGAAACTCACAGTGCTAGAGTAGATCTCAAGGTTGTGGAGCTACGTTGTTGGGCAGAGGAGTATTTCATTGCCCTGTCTGCAACGCCCATTGAATGTCTCCCTAGCCCCTAGTGAGCCATCTTTTGCACACATTTGATACTAGTGGCCATGGCCTGGCCTCACAGACTGTGGAATGTGGCTTTTTATAATCTAGTAGACATGTTCCCTGCTCTTTCTTCCTCAAGAGAAATACCACCTGCTGCAGTGGCCTCCAGTAACAGGGACTCTGTTGCAAGCAAGGTAATACTTTGTAGTTTTTCAGTACAATCTTTCTGCCTGAAAGCTCTTGAAGGAGTTTTGTTTTTCATTTGTAAAAGCTAATTCTTGTTTTCTATAATGCAAAGGGGGAACTTTTTGTGGTATTGGGCAAAGCTCTGTCATTTCATTTTTTTTGTTCCAGCTACTCATTCACAGCTAGCTCTTTGAAGCTTCTGACCTCATCAGGTGTTAGGTCCCTCCCTACACATCTCAGCTACCATCCACCCCATGTGAGCATTCTTGCTTTATAGGGCAACTCCCCAATTGGCTACACACAGGGACTTAGAACTGTCCTGTTAGAACATACTTAAAAGACGTTAACTGCCTTTTCTCTTAAGGGACAGCTGAGGAACAGGCAAGGACCGAAACTCCTCCATCTGAACAATGGTTGGGAAAAATCGTATTGCCGAAGCTGTTGCCTGCATTACAGCTTCTGCCTCTGTCCAGACAGAGATCCCAATGCTAGTTGAAGGACCATATGCAGGATGCCTGCATGCTGGAGCTCAGAGAAGAGGTGGTGAGGATGAGGAGCATTTATTTATTTTTTATTTATTTATTTACATTCTCTTATATACCGCACTATTCTGCATCAGTGCGGTTTACATTGAACAAACTGAAATTACATTGAACAGGGCATTATAACTTGGAGATAACTATTTTACAAGGAACATGGGCTATGGAGGGTTAAGTGGCTTGCCCAAGACCACAAGGAGCACCTGTGGGACTAGACACCCCAGTCCTTCCGGCCCAAGGTTGCTGTCCTCTAGTGGGATTTGAACCCCTGACCTTCCGGCCTGAAGTACCTTGCCCCAACCACTAGGCCACTCCTCCACTGCGAGAAGTATATTGATAAGATGATGCTTGAAACATCCAAACTCTCCAACAGAGGTGAAGATGGGAACCTACAAAATGATGAAAGTTGGACATGAGTCACCAGGGCCTGCAGAATCACTAATCTAACTCCTCTAGCCCTTGAATTAAAGAACCATTATGCAGCCCTGGAAGTGGAGGAGGTGAAAGCATCCCAGGAAAGGGAAGAACCAGAGCTTGAGCACCCCAAAGTTGCTGGTTAGTTACTCTCTTCTGAGGGATACTGAGGTATCCATCTGCTGACCAGACTTGATGTTCAGAGAGGTCTGCTGTCTGCCAGGTGCCAAAATCAGAGATGTTACAGAGAGTTTGCCGAGACTCGTCAAGCCTACTGACTATTACCTGATATTGCTCATCCATGTTGGCAAAAATGATATTGCCAGGTATCCCTCTGAACATACCAAAAGTGGCTTATGGCTCTGGGACAGAGGGTGAAGCAGATAGTTACGCAAGTGGTGGTCTCTTCAATCCTTCCTGTTGAGGGTAAAGGCCGAGGCAGAGAAGCTTGAATCCTGGAGATAAATGCATGGCTGCATGGATGGTGTCATCAAGAGCATTTTGGTTTCCTGGACCATCGGAGGATGTTCCAAGGGCTGCAGAGCAGAGATGGTGTCCATTTGTCCAGGAAGGGTCAACATGTCAGCATTGTTGCTGATGGCAGCACTGCAGCTCAACACACAGTCAGTGTGTTTATGAGCGAAGGGTCACAGGTTCAAGACCCAGCTGTTGCTCATATATGATTCAGAAATACAAAGGAATTGTATGAGAAAGGGGCAGTAGGGATGGTGTGCAAGGACCAGGAGAAGGACCTCGGAGTGATTGTTTCTGAGGATCTCAAAGTGTCAAAACAGTGTGACAAGGCAGTGGCCAAAGCCAGAAGAATGCTGGTGGCATACAGAGAGGAATTGCCAGCAGAAAGGAGGTACTAATGACACTGTACAAGTCGCTGGTGAGGCCTTACTTGGAATATTGTGCTCAGTTTTGGAGACCATATCTCACAAAGGAAATAAAAAGACTGTAAACTGTTCACAAGAAGGGACCAAAATGATTTGGAGCCTGCACCAGAAGACGTGTGAAAAGACACAAATATGTATATGCGGAGAGGAGGGACAGGGGAGATATGATACAGACTTTTAAATACCTAAGGAGTGTTAATGAACAAACAAACCTTTTTCAAATATGGGGAAGCTACAGAACTAGAAGGCATAACACGAAGCTGCAAGTGGGTAAACTGAAAGGCAACGTCAGGAAATACTTTTTCACTGAAAGGGTGGTGGATGCTTGGAATGCCCTCTCGATGGACGTGTTGGGGGCGAATACAGTGACAGAATTCAAAATGGCATGGGACAGACACAGTGGATCCCTTTATTGAAACAAGATGAAAATTTAAAAAAATACTTAACTGTCGCTGATATTTTAACAAGTTGAAGTGACCTACACGGAGCGGTGGGTACACCTCTAAACAAAGGCATGGGGAGGGGGCCCGCACGGAGCGGTGGGTGCACCTGCTCGTCCCACCTTGCTAGGCAGACTAGATGGACAATGCTGGTCTTTATCTGCTATCATATACTATGTCACTATGTTTAAAGTTGCAGACTGGCTAACCTACTGAAGAGGGCTTTAAACTAGATTTGTTGGTGATGGACGAAGAAAGCCCCCAGGTAAGTGAAACATTAAATACCTCTATAGAAATGAGTAAAAGGGACAATATCTGGAAAGCAGTGTGTATAAATGTCTGAGGCATGGAAAATACGATCCCAGATGTTGAGGCTTTAATGGAAGAGGCTGACTTGGATTTAGTGGCGGTTACGGAGACATGGTTCACGGACAACCATGACAGGGATGTAAATATACCAGGCTATACTTTATTCAGGAAGGATAGGATAGGATAGGATAGGAAGAAGGGGAGAAGGAGTGGCGCGCTATATGTAAAAAAAATAATATTGCTGCTATAGAATTACAGAACTTAAAAGGGAGAGAGGAGGCACTGTGGGTTAAACTAGAAAGAGGGAAAGAGAAACTAATTGGCGTGATATACAGACCCCCTTCACAGGGAGAAGATGTGGACTGAGATTTAATAGAAGACACGCAACATTGCCCGGAAAGGGAAAGTGCTACTGATAGGTGATTTCAATATGCCAGATGTGGATTGGCACATCCCTACTGCGGTCTAGAAGAAGATCCTGGATTTTCTACAGGAAGAACTATTCATGCAACTGGTAACAGACCCCACATGTGAAGGGTCCATACTGGACTTGGTGCTTACCAATCGTGAAAGTGTCACCAGATGGAGTGGTTCGATATTAGGACTAGGGCTGATAAAATCCATTCAAAAGTGAGGGTCTTAGACTTTATGAAAGCTAACTTTGCCAAGATGGGTCAATACTTCAAGGAGACATTAGCGGGATGGGAACAGCTGGGGGATGTAGAAAAACAGTGAGCAAAACTGAAAGGGGATATTTTACGGGCAACCAACCTTTTTGTTAGAAAAGTAAATAAAGGTAAAAGGAAAAGGAGGCCACTATGGTTCTCAAAAGAAGTAACTGAAAAGGTGAAGAGAAAAGAGGGGTGACTTCATGAAATACAAGAGATCACAGAGAAAGGAAGACAGGCAGCAATATTTGGAAAAACTAAGAGAAACTAACAAAGTAGGAAAGCAAAGATACAAAAAGAAGAAGAAATAGCCAATGCAATAAAATGGGTGGAAAAAACATATTTCAGATATGTTAGTGACAGGAGGAAGGGCAAAAGTGGTATTGTCAAACTCCAGGATGAAAGAGAGGAATATGGGATAGAGGGAGGAGTGGCTCAGTGGTTGGGACAGGTTACCTCAGGCCGGAAGGCTGGGAGTTCAATTCCTGCATGGGAACAAGCAACTTCAGGCCGGAGGGACTGGGGTCTCTAGTCCCATGGCCACTCCTTGTGGCTTTGGGCAAGCCACTTAATCCTCCATTGCCTCAGGTACACTTAGATTGTGAGCCCTTCAGGGACAAGGGGATAAAAAGTACCTGTTAGTATACATCTAAACCACACTGATTCTAAATAGCACGGTATAAAAAAAAAAATATGTAGAAGATGATGAGGAGAAGCGGAATTGCTTAATAAATAATTTCTGTTCTGTGTTAACAGACAAATGGCCAGGAGCGGTACCTCAGAAAACACCCACAAATAGGAACAGAAGTGACGGGGATCTTGAACGATTTTCAGAAGACCATGTTCGTGAGGAACTAGCTAAACTAAAAGTAGACAAAGCGATGGGATCATGGGATACATTTGAGAATACTGGAGGAACTTGGGGACATTCTAGCAGCTCCACTGACTGACCTTTTCAGTGCCTCGGAGTCGGGAGTGGTGCCAGAGGCCTGAGAGAGGCACATGTGATCCCTTTACACACAAGTGGAAGTAAGGATGTGCTTGAAAACTACAGGCCGGTTAGTTTAACCTTGGCAGTGAGTAAATTATTGGAAGCGCAGCTGAAAGAGAAAATAGTGAGGTTTCCGGAGTCCAGCGGATTACCGGATCCGAGGCAGCATGGATCAACCAGATTCAGGACTTGTCAGACAAATCTGATTGATTTCTTTGACTGGGTGACCAGGGAGTTGGACAGAGTGAGAGCCCTAGATGTGGTGTACTTGGATTTCAGTAAAGTCTTTGACACCGTTCCGCACAGGCAACTTATAAACAAACGTAGTACTCTAGGGATGGACCCTAAAGTTACTGCTTGGGTTAGAAATTGGTTGAGTGGGAGGTGACAAAGGATACAGGTAAATGGAACTCACTGTGAGGAGAAGGAGGTTACCGGTGGTGTGCTGCAGGGATCTGTCCTTGGTCCAATTCTGTTTAATATCTTTGTTAGTGATATTGTGGAAGGACTGTCTGCTAAGGTTTGCCTCTTTGCAGGTTATACCAAAATCTGCAGTAGAGTAGACACCCAGGAAGGAGGAGGGATCTAGCTAAGCTTGAAGAATGGTCTAGAATGTGGCAGCTGAGATTTAATGCTAAGAAATGCAAGGTTATGCATTTGGGCTGCAAAAATCCAAGGGAGCGATACAGTGTAGAGGTGAAATACTTCTGTCCACAAAAGAAGAACAGGAACTGGATATGATCGTGCCTGACAATCTTAAAGTAGCTAAACAGGTAGAAAAGATGACAGCGAAAGCTAGAAGGATGCTTGGGTGCATCAGGAGAGGAATGGCTAGCAGAAAAAAGGAGGTGATAGTGCCTCTGTATAAGGCTTTGATATGATCTCATTTGGAGTATTGTGTGCAATTCTGGAGATCATACGTTCGAAAGGATATAAACAGGTTGGAGTTGGTGCAGAGGGTGGCTACTAAAATGGTTAGTGGTCTTCATTATAAAGCATATGAGGACAGACTTAAGGATCTTAATATGTATACTTTAGAGGAAAGGCTAGATAGAGGTGATATGATCGAGACTTTTAAATACCTCCGTGACAAAAATGCACAGGAAGAGAGCGTCTTTTGATTGAAAACAAGCTCTGCTATGAGGGGATATAGGATGAGGGTGAAAGGGGATAGGCTCAGGTGTTATATGTAGAAATATTTCCTTACAGAAAGGATGGTAGATGCGTGAAATAGTCTCCTAGTGGAGGTGGGAGAGATGAGGACAGTATCTGAATTCAAAAAAGCATGGGACAAACACAGAGGATCTCTAAAGGTAAAAAGGGGACTATTGTAGTAGTTGATATGGAAGGGCAGACTAGATAGGTCATGTGGTCTTTTTCTGCTGTTATGTTTCTGTGTAATGGAGGGTCCATGTCCCTTCTCGCTTATGTCATGGCCCTTGAGGTGCATGGGCTCTAAGAAGGGCTACTCTGGAGCGGTAGTAGACATCTTACTTAAGGCCTGGAGGATCTTTATCCTTAGCTTTTTTACAGTCTGACCTTGACTAGGGTTTGACTCTGAACTCTCAAGGTTCAAATGACAGTCCTGATTTGCTACAGGAGTCACATCAAAGGGATTTCATTTGCAGGATTCTAGCACCCCGATGTCTCTTACTTTCTCAGGGGAGTGAAGCTGTTCCAGCCATTGATGTGCCTTGTTTTGCCTCTGTGGTATCTCTCTCTGATGTTGAAGGCGCTGAAAGGGCTCCTCTCTTGTTCATAAGGCCTTTCTTGAGTGTTTGACCATTAAGAGATTTTCTGGGTGCTATAGTGTCCACCAGGTGGGTGTCCAATCTTCAGACCTTGTTTTCCAGGGATTTTTTTAGTTCTCGTGACGGCTTCTGTCTCCTGGTGGACTATGCCATTCCTCTCTCAAAGGTGCTATCCCTCCTTTCATGTCAACCGGACTGTTCTTTTCCTTTCAGAGAAAAATCTTCAGAAAGGAGCCCTCACTGTGTCTGTCAAATGTGCAGAGGGTGTTGATCAGTTACATTGCAATTAATTCCTTCCATTGATTGGATCATCCTTCATCTTCCTCAGTGGATCGAGGACAGGACTGGCAGTGACCAAACCCCTCTATTGCATGCTGGCTCTCAGGAGGCTATTGGGTCAGTCTGTGTACACCTCTATTGCCTGCTGTTTTAAGGAGGTGATTGGGAGTCAGAGTTCACACCACTGGGTGCAAGTCTCCTCCTGTGCAGAGTCTGCTTTAAGTGTCTCTTAGGTAAAAATATTTTCATTTCTTTTTGCTCTTCGGAATTGCTCCGTGGCAGAACCAGCACTAAACACTAACAGACCGATGCAGAAAGCTAGCGCGGCCTTTAAGTACCGATAACTCCATGTTTAAGCACACTTTAAATACAGAAAACAGATATAAACACTGACTAAATAAATTTATAATTAAGTGCTAGTTTTTCAGACAGTTTTCAATCAAAGCGGTCACAACACAATTGGGGGATACATTTAACACGAGGGCATATGAGACACATACACTAATACTTACAGGGAACATGGGCAATGGAGGGTTAAGTGGCTTGTCCAAGACCACAAGGAGCACCTGTGGGACTTAGAAACCCAGTCCTTCCAGCCCAAGGTTGCTGTCCTCTAGTGGGATTTGAACCCCCGACCTTCCGGCCTGAGGTAACTTGCCCCAACTATTAGGCCACTCCTCCCTCCAATGCTATGAGTATTTAAAATGTATCTAAATTGTAGGAAAATGAGCTGTACATAATAGTCTGGTATGCAAATCATGGCTACACCCGATGCAGAGACAGGCATGGAGGATTTCACAACCAGCCATAGTGCCAATATTTTTACTGCAGGGTCTGAGGTGACTTAAATCTCGAATGCATGCCCACAACAGTATTTTGATGGCACCTTGTGCTTTCCCCTATGTCTGCATCATCTCCTCCTCAGATGATCAGGCAAAGCCCCAGATGCCATCAAAATAGGGAAATCAAATCCCTGGTGGCCAGCGGTCCCGATTTCTCCCCCCCCCCTTCCCCCCCAACAGTATTTTGATGGCATTGGAGACGATTGCAGCATTAGGAAAAGCCCCCAATGCCATCAAAGTACTTTCAGGGGCCGGTGCCCTGACAAAAAGTGACTGTCTGGTGGTCTAGTGGTCCCTGAAATCCCTACCCCCTACTAAAATAAAATAACTTGGTGGTCTAGCGCCCCTGGAACTCCCACCCCAAATTAAAATAAAATAACCTGGAGGTCTAACAGCCCCTGAAATCCCCCACAAAATTAAAATAACCTGGTGGTCTAGCGGCCATTGAACTTCCCACCCCCCCCCCTAAAATAAAATAAACTGGTAGTCTAGCGGCCCCTAAAACTCTCCACCCCAAACTAAATTAAAATAACCTGGTGGCCTAGCAGCCCCTAAATCCACCATCCAATAGCTTTAAAATAAGCGGGAGCACTGCCTACATGCTCCCGCTGTGGGTCTTGAGAAATGGCAGCGCTTGGCCCTGCACAGTGTATCCTGGGTTGCACTGAGTGGGGTTAGACTGCCTTATAAGGCATAGTCTACCTTATATGTTTGTTTATTTATTTACATTCTCTTATATACCGTGCTATTCTGCATCAGTGTGGTTTACATTGAACAAACTGAAATTACATTGAACAGGGCATTATAACTTGGCAATTATATGGCAATCTGACCTCACCCGGTGCATCCCAGAATGCACCGTGCAAGGCCAGGCGCTGCCATTTTTCAAGATGGCGGACCCACAGCGGGAGCACATAGGCAGCGCTCCCACTTATTTTAATTTACTGGGTGGGGGTGGTGGATTTAGGGGCCACTAGACCATAAGGTTAGTTTATTTTAATTTGTGGTGGGGGGTGGGTATTTCAGGGGCTGCTAGACCACCAGGTTATTTTAATTTACGGTGGGTTGGATACAGGTGCCACTAGACCACCAGATAGTCACTTTGTTGGGGCACCGGCCCTGGACAATATTTTGATGTCATCGGGGGCTTTTCCTGATGCTGCAATCATACCCGATGCTATCAAAATATTGTCGGATGGGGGGATCAGGGCTGCTGGGCCACCAGTGGTTCCTTTTCTTTTACGGCACTTGCCTCCGACAGTATTTTGATGGCATTGGAGGCTTTTCCTGATGCCATGATCGTCCTCTATGCTATCAAAATACTGTTGGGGGCAGATATGCAAATTAGCCATGTTGTGCCCGTTTCTCTGGGAGAGCATGCCAAACTAACGTTGACTTCTTGTGCGCTTGTGTTTGGCTTGCTCTCCCAGTTTAATGCTGCCATTTTGTGCCTAGTTTAATGGGTGGCTCATTTACATGTGTACAGTTACTGCATCTTTAATTTGCATAGCCTATTTTTGCGGCATTGTGGGTTAAAAGGTGTGCGTTGTTGGGCATGTAAAAAGTCGATTCAACGCACGTCTAGCACCGGCTTTCTGCATCAACCTGTCTGTCAATGCTCTATGGGGCAATCTTGCTGTTTGTATCCTATATCACTTTCTCCAACCCATTTCCCTTTGTCATATGGCTGCTGAGAAATGGGTATATCGCCATGAGCAGAGGCTATGCACTTTGGAGCTGCCCACTGCAGCCACCGCTGAAAAAGTGCTCTACTGCACTTATTGACTTGTCACTATGTGTAGGAGGAGGGAACTGTATGGGTCGCTCAGCTAGGTAGTAAAAAGTGACAGAAGGAAGGGATTGATTGATGTATGTGGGGGAGAAGATCAGGATGATGTGTGTAGAAAGGGAAAGACTGAAACCGAGCAGAATGTGGGAGGAGAGAGAAGAGAAGCTGTGCAGAATTTGGGGAGTGGTGGAGGTTAGAAAGAGGATGCAGGAAAGAGACACAATACTAGGGACAAGGGAAGGGGATTTTGAGAGAGAGAGATTGCAACCATCGTCTGTGCCTCTGCCCTGTTTCCTTGCATCTCCCATAGCCCTGTGAGGCTCTTTGGTGCTGTTCCTTCTGGTTCTTTGACTTGATGTATGAAAAGTTGACCACCTCTGATATATTTGAACTTTTCTGAGAAAAAAAATATAATGCAGGTTCTCTGAGAACTCTTATTGTAATATTTTATACTAAGATTTTTATGTGTTTGAACAAAGTTTATTGTAATTTAAGCATAAGAATGTTTGCTAAATTGGTTATTCCATAGTATTCCCTGATAGCAACAAGTCCCATTGAAGTTCACTGCAGTGCGCTCGTTATTTGCATGGCCATCAGATTGGCCTCAACAGTGATCTTACCATCCCATATCCACATCTGTCTGCTCCTCCAAGGAACCAAGGCTTCTACTTCAGGATTTCCTGATTCCCATTAAAACTGGAGCCATGTGTCCCATCGTGGACCTTAGGCATTGCAAGGAGAAATTTAAGATGACATTCTTCCTGCCATTCTCACATTCTTGAAACAGGGAGACTGGTTATATTCACTATACCTCAAAGATGCTTACACATACATCCTGATCCATTGCTATTCCCGAAAATACCTCTGGTTCCTGCTTCATACAGCCCACTATCAGTAGGTCCTCCTTTTAAGCCTCTCAACAGCTCCCATGGTCTTCACAAGCTGTCTCGTAGAGATAGCCACACATCTGTACAGACGAGGTCACCTACTTTTTTCCTAAGTTGATCATTGTCTCCCTGGCATGGGTCACCACCTTCTGAGTCGAGGCTTCATGATCAACTTCCAAAACTTGTTGTGCCCTACAAATGGGATCTTGTACCTTAATGAACATAGAAGCAAGAGCTTTTCTGTCATCATACAGATGGCAGCCCCTGATTGTAACGTGTCTGCAACACTTCAGACCTCTTCTCCAGTCAAACTCCACTCCAAGATCAGCTTACAAATGTTGAATCATATATTATTCCTTTGGCTCACCTGAAAATGAGAAGGCCCTAATGTAATCCATATCCATTCTAACTGAAGGTGCCCCTTTTGCTCTGCAGGAATATTAATCCTAACAGATGCTTCCAATAGCAGATGAAGAGTTCACTTAGATGCCCACTTTACAAAGACACATGGTCAAAGTATAAAACAGTCATTCACATCAATTACGTGGAACTTCAAACCATATTTTGTACCCTTTTGAATCTCTGTCCATCTTCTCCAAAACAGCTCCATGTTTGTTCAAACAGAGAACAAATTTGCCATTTTTTTTTTGTCAACAAACAGGGAGAGATGGGATCCCTTCACCTGCTGGGAAGAAGCAAAGATTTGTCACTGTCAGTCATATCTAAATGCAAGCTGCTTATCTTCCCAGCGTTCAGAACCAAATAGCTACAGACTCAGCAAATTTTCTTCAACTACACAAGTGGTCCATGGATCGAAGCACTCTGCACAACATCTTTCAGGAATGAGGAACCCCTCAAATAGACCCCTTCACCAGCAGCAAAACCACAAAGCTTTTTCTGTATTGTTCAATACTTCTATTATCCTGCTGATTGGTGAAGGATACAGTAGCAAGTCCTTGGACTTGGCCTCTACCCTATACATATCCCTCAATCCCACTCATAGCAAAGACCCTGCACAAGTTTCAGCAGACACCTGCCACCATGATTCTTATAGCGCTATTAACACCTCAGAAGAACTGGTTTCCCCTGCTAGAAAGTCTAACAGTTCTACCTTTGTGCATGCTTACAATGCTTCTATCTTTGATCATTCATAATGAGGGCTGTCTCTTTCATTCCAATCTCATAACATTAACCATTACAGCCTGGAAATTGAGCAATGTTTAGTCTTCATTCTAGCACTATCAACACCTATTCAAGATTATATTAATTGAGGCAAGAAAACCATCTACTAGGCATAGACATGTCTTTAAATGGAAGAGGCTTTCTTTCTCATGTTTCATAAATGGCTACGACCCATTTGCTGTATTATTGACAATCTTGCACAATTTATACTATCCCTATCATCTAGGACTCCATATGTCATCAATTAGAGTACATTTCCTTGTTCTCTTGGCCTATCACGCTTCAGTTGATAAGACACTGAAAAGACAGTACATGGGTCTGTACATGTCAAACCATCATTGTAGAAGCCTCCTGTGTTATGGACTTTAATATCATTTTTATGTTGCTTATGAATCTGTTGTTTAAACCAATGGAGTCTGTTTTGCTTAAATATATTACCTGAAAAGTACTCAATCTAGTAGTAGTTACTTTATTTAAAAGAATCAGTGAGATTCAAGCTGTAGTTATGAGCCATACAGTCAGTTTCATCATAACAAGGTGTACCCCAACTGTTTGTTCTAGGCCCTCTCCTTTTCTCTCTCTATACCCAGTCCCTTGGTGCTCTCATCTCCTCCCCTGGATTTCAATATCATTTTTATGCTGATGACTTTCAGATCTATCTATCTACACCTGATATTTCTCTTACACTCCAAGCCCGTATATTGGCCTGCCTATCTGACATCGCTGCCCTTGGATGTCTCGCCACCATTTGAAATTGAACATGGCTAAAACCAAACTCTTTTTTTTTCCCCATTAAACTCTCTTCCTCCCTTATCTATCTTTGTTGATAACACTCCTGCTTCCTGTTTCCTCAGCCCATAATTTTGGAACCATCTTCGACGACTCCCTCTCTTCCACACATATCCAACAGTTGGAAAAAAACTGTTTTTTCTTTCTCTACAACATTAACAAAATTCACCCCTTCCTTTCTGAACACACTACTAAAACACTTATCTACTCTTTAGTTGCTTCTCACCTCAACTTGCAAACTCCTCCTTGCAGTCTTCCCTGAGTCATCTTTCTCCCCTTCAATCTGTTCAAAACTCTCTGCTTTGTGGCTAATCTTCCGCCAGCCCCAATATACTCATATAACCCCTCTTCTCAAATCACTTCATTGGCTTCCCTTCAGTTTCCGTATTCAATACAAACTTCTCCTTCTGACCTATAAGTACATTCATTCTATTGCTTCTCACTACCTTTCCTCTCTTCTCTCTCTCTATATCCTTCCTCATGAACTTCGTTCTTCCTTTGGTTTGCTTCTCTCTATGCCTTTCTCTTCAACAGCCAATTCCAGACTTTGATTCTTTCACCTTGCTGCTCCTTATGCCTGGAACAAACTACCTGTATCTTTACGTCAGGTTTCATCTCTCTCCCTTTTCAAAGCCATGCTAAAGGCTTACCTCTTTCAGGCTGCTTTTGGATCTTAATCCTTTGTTGTTCTTCTGTCTCATTACCTTCCCTACTGTACCTTTGTTCTCATTTATTGTGCTGTCTGTCATGATTAGATTGTAAGCTCTGATGAGCAGGGACCATCTTTTATATGTGTCTGTACAGCGCTGCATATGCCTTGTAGCGCTATACAAATGTTGTGTAGTTGTAGTAGTATACTTAGAACCCATCTCAAGTTTTTACCCAAGTTGGAAACATCTGGGAAGATCTGTATTTTCCCACCCATGAAAGTAACATTTTTTTTTTTAATTCAAATGCATCAATGCCTCTTTATCCTGTAAGAAAGCAAAAACTAATAATGTTATTCTAGCTTCTACCACCTCAGAATGCTCCAGAACATCAGTTAATTTGCCCAAATCTAAAAAATTTGAGGAAATATATACCAAAGAGGAATCCGCTTGCAAAGGAACATCTTTAGCCATCGGGGAAGGAAGATAATAGATCTTCTTGACAGGAGGCATGCCAGCTTTAGGGTAGTTATGTCTCACTCAGGAACTTATAAAATAGGTCCTGAGGGGAAAGCACAGCCACTTGAAAATTTAAAACCTGAAAGGTTTTAGGTTTCTACACTGATTTTCCAAGTTCTCCAATTTTCGGTGAACCACCAATCTATCCTGAGCCAATGTTCTTTGAACTTGTTAGTAGTTTGATAGCAGACTGAGACCCCAACAATTGTGCCTGTTGATCCTCCACCCTCTTCTCTAGGCTATCCAAATGGGGAGAGCCGAATCATGAAGAACCTCTGAACATACCTTCTGCACAGATTCAAGGGTGGTCCATATGAAATCCAAAGTGATCATCTTTGGCTTACTCAGCATCAAAACAAGTGTAGAGGCAGCAGGCAAAGAAGAAGCAATCTCAGCTCAGTTGCCAAAAGGACACTGACCACCCGTTGCTGCGCCTGGAGGAGAGAAACTCTCCCCCTTATCGATGACAGAAAGCAACACGGCTCCAGAAGCAGCGGAAGCTGCAATAGTAACAACCTGTCCAGCTGAGCCAACACCTGCATTTTCTGGGCTGGCGGCAGATGGCCAAGGAGCAGGAGGCGTGGTTGCTCCAGATGGGCAGGGCAAAACATCGTTCTCCAAGTTGGAGCCTCTTTCCAGTCCTGACAACAAGTACACCCGCAGAGAGGCAAAGACATCACTTAGATATCCAAAGTCCATTGCCTGGCCGCAAGCGCCTCTACTTTGGAGGTCACACCTGGTCACACCTTTCCTCAAGAAACCCTCACTTGACCCTAGTTGTCCTAATTATCGTCCCATCTCCCTTTTTCCCTTCATTTCCAATCTTCTTGAACGTGCAGTCCTTCACCGTTGTCTTGAATTTCTTTCCTCTCCAGCCCTGCAAGATCCACGTCAATCTGGATTTCGTCCCTTACATTCCATTGAGATGGCACTTGCCAAAGTCTCCAGTGACTTGTTTCTGGTTAAATTCAAGGGCTCATATAACCCCTCTTCTCAAATCACGTCATTGGCTTCCCTTCCGTTTCTGTATCCAATTCAGACTTCTCCTTCTGACCTATAAATGTATTCATTTTACTGCTCCCCCTACCTTTCCTCTCTCCCCTCCTCTCCTCTTTATGCCTTTTTCTTCTACTGCCAACTCTAGACTTTGATCCTTTCACCTTGCAGCTCCTTATGCCTGGAACAATATTCCTGAGTCTGTTCGCCAGGCGTCCTCTCTCCCCCTCTTCAAATCATGTTAAAGACTCACCTTTTTTGGGCTGCCTTTGGTTCCTGATCCCTTTCTTTCTTTGTGTCTCTTTATCCTTCCTTTTTGCGTCTTTATTCTTATTTTATTCTTTTCTTGTCTGTCTTTAAGATTGTAAGCTCTACAAGCAGGGACCGTCTTTTTTTTTCTCTGTATTTGTACAGCGCTGCATATACCTTATAGCGCTATATAAATTAGTGGTAGTAGTTGATAACACCTTTTCACGTTAAGAAACATACAGTGCTTCCTGTGTTCTGCTCAAAGGCTTATAAGCATCCACATAAGAAAGACCTTCATATTTTGGATTGTAAGCTGACTCACTCACTACGACAGAACTGAATCCACTAGAAAGTCTGTACATTCACTAAAATTAAAGCAAATGGACTAAAGCACAGTTACTTACCTGTAACAGGTGATCTCTGGGAACAGCAGGAATAAGTCTTCACATATGGGTACGTCGGTACCGATGGAGTCTGCGCAGGAACGCTCTCCAGCGTCTAATCAGAACGCTTTTGGGAGCATCCCAACATGCCTGCGTGCTGCCTTCCCGCCTTTCCCAACTGCCTCTCCTCAATTGAGTTTTAAAGCTGAGACCAAGAGAGAGAGAGTGAGAGAAAGGGAAAGATAGAGATAGAGAAAAGCAACTCCTAGGAGAGGTGGGTGGGTTGTGAAGACTTATTCCTGCTGTTCCCAGAGATCACCTGTTACAGGTAAGTAACTGTGCTATCTCTAGGAACAAGCAGGAATGAGTCTTCACATATGGGGACTCCCCAAGCTAAGATGCCCGGAGGGAGTCCTAGCATGTTGCGATTCTAGAATGAGCCATGCTACTCCTCAGAACCTCAGGCATCCTTGGGATGGAGGGTAGGAGTTGAATTACAGAAGGTGCTGTGGAACAGCTGGACTAGAACAGGACTGTGGAACAGCTGGACTAGAACAGGACTTCTATAAAGGAAGACCCTGTATAGATGATATTTAGTAGTAAAAATATTGAGTGCAATATTCTAGTATGGACCTCCCTTGATGGTATTGTAAAAAGTCTATTGAGGTTCATATGGATCTGTTAGAAGAGCCAGTAGAAGATCCTCAAGGAGTACCTCACTGTGAAGCAGAGGTAATAAACTGTAGGAAAAAAACAAGTGGAGGTCAGAACCCTTCAGGATGAGAAATAGCCCCAGGGGAAACTGGGGTAGGACAATGAGGTAGGGTTTCAGCGGGAACCGCAGAAGGTACTATTAGACAAAGCTTAAGCTCTTTTGGCCGAAGAACAGTACAATCCTAGGACCAAAAAGAAAATAAGTCTTACCGATTTGGACTGACAATAGAAATAGTCCATGTAGGAGAGAAGGGGTATGGAAGACCCCTGTATCCGATAACAAAATAAGGACAGACTTAAGAAGCGTTACAGCTTTAGATTACCTGAAGATCCGAAATGTCTTTCCTAAATGAGGTCAAGTAGGAAAGAAAAAGGTACATGGAGAGCTTCAGAGGTACCTAAACCTGAAAGGTTATGGTAAGAAAAAATTTGCTAATTACCACAGGGAGTGGTTGTATGTGTAGAACCCTAATAATGCTGGCACAGCATTGATAGGGGTAGTGCCCATCTGTCAGAGTCATATAGGAATATATGGATATATGAACCTAAACAGACAGATAGATAAGTACGTAGATACATATCTACCTAAAAGATATATCTTGACAGATATATATATATATATATATATAGATAGATATAGATATAGATATATATATAGATATTTATAAATATATATATATATATATATATACACAGAGATATACATGGGCAGAAGATACACATATACATATATATATAGATATATATAGATATATATGTATATGTATGTATATATGTATGTATATATATGTAGACATATAGACACGGGTCTCCACATATGTAGATGGAGACATGGCTATATAACTAGATCCCCATAGGAATATGGGGAGAGAGAAAGATTCATCTAATAGCAAGAAGAGTGATACCTGCTTGAATAGATGCATAGAGAATCTTCGTTCCCTGGTTATGATTGGCAGAGTCAGAGGAATGGTCTCCCTGACAAGGAGGAGTCTAGATTCCTTTAAGAATTTGAGCTCTTGAATAACCAGGATGGCCTTATGTGAAAAATGCAGAGGATAACCTCAGTCTGCAGGCAGCAAGTCCAGATCTCTCTAGAACTCCAGTATGGTAAATGGATAGAGGACGCCAATGGAATAAGATCTCCAGGAACAAGCAGGAATGAGTGTTCACATATGGGGTACATCGGTACCGACGGAGCCTGCGCGGGAACGCTCCCCAGCTTCCCAAAAAGGAAAGCTTTTGGGAGCATCCCACTGCGCCTGCGCGCTGCCTTCCCGCCTTTCCTGACCAGCTCTCCTCAGTTCTTCTTTGCCGCGGAGCCAGCAGGTCGAGCCCTGTCACCGCTGAAGAAGTTCTTTATTTTATTTTGTTTCTTTGGTCGCGTGTCTGCCTTCCTCGACTCCGGACCGGTACCGCCGGTCTTTTCTTTCTTCCTTTAAAAAAAAAAAAAAATCTATACTTTTCCTCACTTAGTGTAATTTTTTCTTCTAGGCCTCAAGGCCCAAGAGAAAATTTTCCTCATGTTAAAACCAGCCTCCGGGTTTAAGAAATGCACTAAGTGTAGCGGTACTATTTCTGTTACAGATACCCATGAATGGTGCCTTAAATGTTTGGGTCCTGAACACTCCATTCCGGATTGTCCGTCCTGCTCTCTAATGTCTAAACGGGGTTTACAGAACCGAGCCGCTAAGCTCCATGTGCTGTTTCCCGCTGATGCAGCGTCGGTAGCATCGACCTCTTCCCGGTCTTCTTCTCCTGATGGATCTCAGGTAACCAAACATAAGTCTAACAGGTCCTCGAAGGGTAGATCTCCCTCTAAGCATCGAGATGCCTCCGGGTTTGCCCTCGAGGACCCTGCACCAGCCAAACAACCCCCGGCGGGCAGCTCCGGCTTCCAAAGCTCCTCCTATGGGGTTACAGGTTGACATCGATGGCACGGCCTCGACCGATCACCTGTTGGAATGCCCTGGGGTACCGGCACAATCTCCCGGTACCGATCTCCAGGCATTCATGGCGTTGATGGATCAGAATGTTCTGTCCATGCAGCAGGCTATTTCAGCCTTCATTCAAGCTGCGATGCCGACGGTACCGCAACGAGCTCCGTTGTCGGTATCGGCTCCGGTACTGGCACCAGCGCCGATACCGGTACCGACCGCATCGACTAGGACAGCGGTTCCTTGTCCAGGGCTATTTTTCGGTACCGATCTGGTTCCGAAAACGCCCGATGTCGATACCGCTCGATACGCGTATCAAGCGCTGGAAGAGCACCCTGACAGACGATACTTCGATTCCTCTGGTGATTCTGATTCATCAGATGAATCACCTGAAGTATCCATAGCTCTTCCTGAAGAGCCTTCTTCTCCAAAAAGAAGAATGTCTCCTCCAGAGGACTTGTCCTTTCAAGACTTCATAAGAGAAGTAGCTAAAGGACTATCTATCTCAGTAGCCTCTGAATTAGAGCCTAGAGCAAAAAAAATTGGATATTTTAGGATACCCTAAGGCTCCTAGAGAGGCAGTCACCTTACCAATTCATGAGATTCTTTATGAACACATGATTGATTTATGGGAGACTCCTCTCACTCTCTCTCCTCATTCTCGCAGGTTGGACACTATGTACCGTGTCCCTCCCTGTCCTGGATTTCAAAAAACTCAGCTTCCTCACCATTCCATTGTGGTGCAGTCAGCTATGAAGAGGATAAAGAGGATAAAGAGACACTCTTCTGCTCCTCCAGGAAGAGAATGCAGAACCTTGGATGCTTTTGGTAGGAAAATCTTTCAGGCCAGTATGCTTATTGCCAGAATCAACTCATATAGCCTCTACATGGGTATGTTTCTAAAAGAAGTGGCAGAAAAGCTGCACACTTTCTTCCCTTTTATTCCAGAGGATAGAAGGGAAGAATTCCGCATGTGGCTTAAGCATACTCAAGACATCTCCAAGTTTTCAAACAGGGCAGCCTTTGACTCCTTTGAAGGTGCCAGTAGAGCCTCAGGCATTGCCATAGCTGCCCACAGAATTGCTTGGCTCCAGGCTTCTGACCTAGAACCCTGGGTTCAAGATGGCTTAGGAAATCTGCCCTGTACAGGTGAAAATCTATTTGGCAAGGAGTGGCAAATTAAAGCCACTCAAATGGATGCAGAGAATTCTGCTCTGGATAGACTTTCAAAGTCTACCTCCATTCCTGCCAAGAAAAAGATTTTTAAAAAGTCTTTTTTCAAAAAGGGCAGGTTTCCTTCCACTTCTGGCCAGCAATCTTCTACAGGTCGCTTTACCGCTAAGCATCAGCAACCTAAGCAGGCCAGGCCCTCAGGGGTTTTTGACTTGATGCTAGAGAACGTAGCCTTTCTGGCTTTAACACAACCAGAACCTCTCACCATTCCAGGAAGGTTAGCTCTTTTTGCTCCCAGATGGGAGCAAATCACATCAGAGCAGTGGACCCTCTCCATCATAAGAGAGGGCTACAAACTTCATTTCTCAGACCTTCCTCCCCACACCATGGTGAGACACTTCAATTCTCCCACATCTCTTCTCGACCTTCTAGGTCAGGAGATAACTACCCTTCTTGCCCAAGGGGCAATAGAAGAAGTTCCTCTTCTTCAATAAGGGTCAGGGTTCTACTCCCCCTATTTTCTCATTCCAAAGAAGACAGGGGGATACAGACCCATTCTAGATCTCAGAGAATTGAACAAATTTCTATGCAGGGAGAAGTTCAAGATGCTTTCTCTGGGCACTCTCCTTCCATACCTTCAAAGTCAGGATTGGCTTTGTTCTCTAGATCTCAAGGATGCGTACACACATGTTCTCATCCATCCATCTCACAGAAGATTCCTGCGTTTTCTTTTCCAAGGAAAACATTACTAATACAGAGTGCTTCCTTTCGGTCTGGCCTCTGCCCCAAGAGTGTTCACCAAATGCATGGCAGTAGTTGCTGCATTTCTACGCACTCTGGGAATATTTGTCTTCCCATACTTGGACGACTGGCTCATCGGAGCCCCATCTCAGTCAGGAGGCCCAGATTTCCTTAGACCGCACAAGGCGCATTCTGCAGTATCTGGGACTTGTGGTAAACCTCCCAAAGTCTCAGCTCACCCCTACTCAGTCCCTAGAATTCATAGGGGCCTGGTTGGATACCACCACTGCAAGGGCCTACCTTCCTCAGGCCCGTTGCCAGCGTCTAGTGCAGTTAGCCTCCCAGATTCAGTCAAAGAGCCACTTAACTGCCCGGGAGATGCTGCAACTGCTAGGCCACATGGCTTCCACAGTACATGTGGTACCCTATGCTCGTCTACACATGAGAGCAGCTCAATGGACTTTGTCCACCCAGTCGACTCAAGCATCAGGAGCTCTCTCAGACCAAATAGCAACCTCCAAACGTCTTTTTTGGTCTCTCCAATGGTGGATGTCCACTCAAAATCTGTTGCTGGGGTCCCCCTTCCAACAGTTGTTGCCCCAAGCAACCCTCACAACCGATGCCTCCCAAATAGATTGGGGAGCTCATCTACAGGACCTCTCCACTCAAGGCACTTGGTCCCCTCAGGAGACCTCTCTTCATATCAACCACTTGGAGCTTTGAGCAGTTTTCCTAGCTCTCAAGGTCTTCCATACCCTCCTCAGCTACAAGACAGTCCTCATTCATACGGACAATCAAGTAGCTATGTTTTACATAAACAAGCAAGGAAGCTCTAAGATTGTGGGCCTTCGCCAGAGAGCATCAAATCCATCTCCTGGCAGTATACCTCCCAGGAGTCCAAAACTCTTGGGCAGACAGACTCAGTCGAGTTCTGCTTCCGCACGAATGGTCCCTGCACATGGATCAGGTACTCAGAATCTTTCAAGAATGGGGAACCCCGGACATAGACCTCTTTGCAAGCCCGTGGAATGCCAAACTTCCCTGATTCTGTTCCAGAATTCCGTGTCAGGGAGTTCAGGCCAAGGATGCCGTCCTCCTTCATTGGGGTCAAGGCTTCCTGTATGCCTTTCCACCCATTCCCTTGATTCCCAAGACTCTGCTCAAAACTCCAGAGAGATCAAGGATCTATGATCCTCATAGCTCCATGCTGGCCACGCCAAGTGTTGTACCCTCTACTTCTGCATCTCTCCCAAGCCCCCTCCCTGGATTTGGGAGCTGCTCCAGACCTTCTGTCCCAGGAGGAAGGGACTTTGTGGCACCCAAACCGCAAGTCCCTTCACCTCAGAGCTTGGTTACTGAAGGCCTAGACCTTCAAGCCTTAAATCTTTCTCAGCAAGTGAAGGATATTCTCCATGCTTCCAGAAAACCTTCCACCAGGCGTTCCTATGCTTTTAAATGGAAAAGATTTTCCATTTGGTGTGCTGAAAAGGGTCTTGACCCTCTAGCACTACCTTTAAATTCTCTGTTAGACTATCTCCTGCATCTTTCTGATGCAGGACTTAAGACAAATTCAGTAAAGAGTCCATTTGAGTGCTATTGCAGCATCCCTTAAGCCCATCAATGGACAACCTGTTTCCTCTCATCCTCTCATTGCAAGATTCATGAGAGGCCTAACTTTAACTAAACCTCCCATTAGGCTTCCTCCGTTGGCATGGGACTTAAATTTGGTTCTTGGCCAGCTTATGAAGCCACCTTTTGAACCCTTAGCCACTACCTCCTTGAAATTTCTTTCCTGGAAGGTTATTTTCCTCATTGCAGTCACTTCATCTCGCCGCATCAGTGAACTGCAGGCTTTAGTGGCTAATCCACCGTATACAAGGTTCCATCATGATAAGGTAGTCCTTAGGACAAATCCACACTTTATGCCTAAAGTGGTCTCACCTTTTCATCTTAATCAAGAGGTGTATTTACCTGTCTTTTTTCCAGCTCCTCATGCATCCAGTGCAGAGAAGAGTCTTCATACTCTGGATTGTAAAAGAGCTCTTGCTTTTTACTTACAAAGGACACAGCAACATAGAAAGTCTTCCCAGCTTTTTGTTGCTTTTGATCCTTTTCATTTGGGACTTCCAGTCTCTAAGAGAACACTGTCCAACTGGATTGCTCAGTGTATTTCTTTCGCCTACCAGAGCAAGAACCTTTCTCTGGAGAGCCATGTCACAGCTCATAATGTGAGGGCCATGGCCACCTCTATGGCTCATCTAAATTCTGTGTCCATCGACCAGATCTGTCGAGCAGCCACCTGGGCCTCGGTTCATACCTTCACAGCCCATTACTGCTTGGACAAGGACTCCCGCTGGGATGCCTTGTTTGGTCAGGCTGTCCTCAAACACCTGTTCCATTCTTAAACAACTCCTACCCTCCTTCCCTGGATGGATGCCTGAGATCCATAGGAGGAAGTAGACCCATTCCCAGGGTCTCATATCCTTGGGGATCTCCCGGGCATCTTAGCTAGGGAGTCCCCCATATGTGAAGACTCATTCCTGCTTGTTCCTGGAGATAGCACAGTTACTTACCTGTAACAGGTGATCTCTGGGAACAGCAGGAATAAGTCTTCACAGCCCTCCCACCACCCCTAGGAGTTGTATCTCTTTTCTGTCTTTCCTTTCCTCTCGCTCTCTATTGTCTTCCCCCCCTTGTACTTAATTCCCCCCCCCCCTATGTAGCACCGCTTTGACCCGGTGAAAAGCGGTATATAAATACAGCTAAATAAATAAATAAATAAAATATTGTCTCAGCTTTAAACTCGAACTGAGGATAGCTGGTCAGGAAAGGCGGGAAGGCAGCGCGCAGGCGCAGTGGGATGCTCCCAAAAGCTTTCCTTTTTGGGAAGCTGGGGAGCGTTCCCGCGCAGGCTCCGTCAGTACCGACGTACCCATATGTGAAGACTTATTCCTGCTGTTCCCAGAGATCACCTGTTACAGGTAAGTAACTGTGCTATATTGACCTGCCTATGAGGGCAAGATGGGTATCATGCATCCTTCAGTTGAACATGAGCGTCCCATGAAGTATTGGGAAGGAAGCATATAAGGACGAGCTGCAACGAAGAGAAAACTATACCTGGTGAGAAGTTCAAAGAAGATGTGGACCAAGCCAGGGAATTGGCCATTCTTTAGGTTTTCACATGATGTAAGGCCTGTGTCTTTTGTTTCAAAAAGAAATTTTAGATGAGATGGTAAGGGTAGGGAACACTTACCAGTCATGGGAGCATGACTGGTTGAACCCCTCCTAATCATCTGGGATTATCTGCTAGACAAGATACTAATGCTCTCTAGCAAGGGCCCATAGTGCAAAGCTACTCTGTAGAGTTGCAGAGAGCATGTTGCAGTTTGGTTAGAAGAAAAAACTGGCTGCTTAAAGCCAGTAGGTAACTTAAACTATTCTGCCAAAAACAAGGGAATTGGAGATGGCAAGAATAGAAGTCAAACCAACAAGCCTGTGATAATAGGGTTTCCAAAAAAGGTTGATAACCTGTTTTGGGTTTGCTATTGGAGGACAAACCCTGGTTGTGTGGTGAACAGAACCAGTGGTTTAACCACTAGGAACTGCTGCATTTGCAGCAATTACCAGGCCAGCGGAAAAAAATCTCTTCTTTTTTAGATTGGAAAAAGAAACAATAGACATAAGCAGGAGTGGTAAGACTTCCTTATTGTCTCATAAGCTGCCCTAAAGTAAGAATGTGAAAGGGGGAGACAACTCTGGAAAGGAAACCCCTTCCTGGAATAGGTAGAGAACCATAGGGGCTTACCAATGTAATAGAACCACTCTTACAAACCGAATGTTGTAGTAAGAGGGCAGGTAAGACAGAGTTGAAGGAGACTGACGATGTAGGAAGTCTCTGAAAGGTAAGATGATACATGCTAGTACAGGGAAAACTGTCTTATTGATAGTTGTTACACCTCTTTTTCCCAGTAGGAGGAAGAGAAACCTGTTAACTATAGGCATGATCATCATAAAAAGTCTTAGAGCAAAAAGAAAGGATGTCTCGTAAAGAGATCCATGAGAATTTAGGATGAAATTAGTGTAGATGCTTCAAGTGAAAAGAAGCAGACTACAAACTCTAACCCCCAAACAGGAGATGTAATGATAATCTATCAGAAACCCTGCGACTGCTGGGTTTGCTGACCCTGTTGAGGTTGTGGTTTCTTTAGCCCGGTCTGATGTTTCCCCTGTCTGGGAACATCTGTATGATGGGTAGAAGATGGATAAAACTTTTTCCCCTTAGGAGAACAAAGTTTGTTAGGAAATTTTCTACCAACTGGGAAAGAGGAAGGCGTAGACAAGCCTATGAAAACAGCAATGTCAGTGGCTAACTGAGCAGCTTGGAGTAAAGACTCCTTGTTAAAGAGATTTTCTCCAGTGCAAGGAGTATTTCCCAGTCTTTCTTGAACCCATTTGTCCAAGTCTGAAACTTGGAGCCAGGCTTTACGTCGTGCCCCTATAGCTATAGCAGAGGTTCTGCTAACAGACTCAAAGGAGTCTAGGGAAGCATGAGTAAGGAACCTAAGAGATATTTTGAGCATGACTAACCAATAAGTAATAGTCTGCTCTTTTGGGCTCTTGAAGAAAAGGGGTCAAAAGTAGTAATTTCTTTGTGACTTCTTCAAGAGATAATCCCATATAGAAAATATATGAGAGAATTCTTGCTGAAAGCATGGATGCCTGGAAGGTTTGGCGTCCAAAGGCATCTAAAGTCTTAGACTCACGACCTGGCGGATAAGAAGAGTGCTTCTTAGTACTCTTAACACACCTCATTGCTGATTCTACAACAATGGAATGATGAGGAAGTTGAGTCTTTTGAAAACCTGGAGAAGGGGGCACCTTGTATAGAAGATCAGTTGCCCTAGAAGGTGGGGATACCGTTAAAGGAGTTTCCCACATTCGAAAGAGGAGATCCTGCAAGGTCTGATGCAAAGGAAGCATGATGTCCTCCTTTGGACTCCAGGGAATATACAGAGATTCTGTATTCCGTGGTGCAGGATCTTGACCAGGTATAGAAATGGCAAGTGACTTTGCCATATCAAGCAGGAATGCTTGAAAAGAAAACTCCCCAGAGGGAAGTCCTCTAGAAAGAGGAGTACAGGCTAGATCTGTTGAAGAACTAGCATTGGCGCCCAGGGATCTATCCAAATTCATTGGAATAGAAGACCCTAAGGGATGAGAGCATCGGACTGTCCCTACAGGATGGTTGCCGGTACCGCAGGAGGTCGGGACCACCAACAGTCGGTAGCGCATCGTCCATGCTAGGGATCGATTCCAAACTCTGTACTGAGGGAAGCGAGCCTGTTGAAACAAGCATGGAAGGTACCGACAGCGATGCTAATGTGGATACCTGTACCGGCTCCGGTACCGTATCTGATACTGATACAGGAAGACCAGTCGGTGACAGCTCTATCGGTACCGAAGAAACCGAGAGTGGCCGACATGGATCATCGGAACCGTGCCTTCGGTACCGTCCGGTGTCAGAACCAAGGCGAGTCAGTACCCAGTCATCCAGACTGGAGATGGATTCCAGACTCGGCATCGAAGGAAGCGAGTCTATCGATGCACATCTGGAGGGTACCGACGTCGGTACCAGTACCGATACCGGGATCGATATCGATACTGGAAGATCGGTCTGCAGCGTTTCCAACGGGCCCGCAGGTACCGAGGACGCCAGACTACGATCTTTGGTGAGGAATGTTTCATCCAACACCATTGCCGATGCCGAGGTATCGGTACCGCTCGAAGCGGATACCACCACCGAGCATGGCTCAGGTATGTTCGGAGAGGGGTGAACCTCAGGAACAACCTGAAACCCCACTAAGGATTTGGAGGCCGAAGACTCCCACCGGGGTTTTAAAGTCAATGTGTCCTCGAGGGCAAGGCCAGAGGCATCTCTATGCTGTGCATGAGATCTACCACCCGAGGACTGGCTAGTCTGAACAGACTGGTTTTGGGTTACCTGATCCTGCGAAGAAGAAAGGGTGGTCGGTGCCCTGAAGTTGAATGGGGATCGCGTAATCGAGGTGAACTCGATGCTGAAAACGTCTTCCAACTATACTGTTGCAGGAGGGACACTCCAACGGATAGTGGTCAGGACCCAAGCAGGGTAGACACCAATTCTCCAGGACCAAGCAGGAAGTCAGTCCTCACATATGGGTGACGTTTGCGCCGACGGAGCCCTCGTGCAGAGCATTTCCCCAGCTTTCAAAGAAAGCCTTTGGGAATTGCAGTGCGCATGCGCGGTCCCCTTCCCGCCCAAGGGTGCCATCTTGCTCAGTCTTCTTTTTTCCGCGGAGCCCGACGGACGTAGTTCGTTTTTCCCCGAGGAAAAAGTTGATTTTCCCTATTTTTTCTCTTTTTTCTCCGGTTCTACGCCGGATCATTTTTCCCGCTCGGACCAATACGCCGGTATCGAGTCCTTTCTCTCTTTTTCGGTTTTTGTCCTTTGACTAGCGTTCGCGCCTTTTTTCTTTTTTCCCTGGCAGCCCGGTCTTTTGACCTCGCAGGGGCCCTTTTTCCCCTGATGGCTACCAGCGAGTTTAAGAAGTGTGATCGGTGTAAGAAACTTATGTCTCTTACAGACACACATGACTGCTGCCTCCGCTGCCTCGGACCCGATCATGACCCGATGATCTGTGGTCCGTGTGGCAAAAAGTCCTCGAAGGCGTTGAGTCGGCAGCACCAAAAGGATAGGATCTTTTCTGACTCTGCGTCCGGACGGGCCCGGACCTCGTCAGAGGCCTCAACGTCTTGGGACTCCGGCCCCGAGCAGCGTCGGGGTTCCTCTGAGCGGGGGTCTCCTTCGCGGGAACATCGCAGGAAGAAGAAACCCGTGAGGGCGGTGTCGGTGGACGCTCCTGGTTCCTCGAAGGCCAGGTCGCATAGCCCTGATAGCCGTCCCGGGTCTTCGGACTCGGAGAGGCCTGCCAAGCATCCTCGTGTCGAGATGGAGTCTTCTGGACACGTAAGTGCTGTTGTCCTCGTGGACTCTCCTCCGAGGGAGCCGACGTCGGGCCCGACACTGTCGGGGCCCGAGTCGGGGGCTGATGGGTCTCCTGAGCTCGGACTCAGGTTGACGGCCTTGGAGAGCAGCTTCGCTGCCTTCATGGAACAGCAGCGGGCATTGATCGCCGGTCCCACCGGTGCATCTGCCCCGACCGCCGGGACCTCGACGTCCAAGTCAACCCCGGAGGCCGAGCCGATCCTCGAGTCCATGCGAGCTCGAGTCGATCCTCGGCCACGGTCTCCCTCGGCCTCCCGTTCGGGACTGAGGTTGTCAACGCCGGCCTCGGCGTCGGGGCGGAGGGCATTGGTGCCCGCCCGACTGGAGCCGCTCGATTCCTCCTCCGAGGAGTAGGGCTGGGAGTCGGACTCGCCGGAGTCCGAACCTCGGAGACGATCCCCACAGGAGGATACCCGGTTCTCGGACTTCGTGCGGGATATGGCCAAGGCCTTGGCCTTGGCCTTCCCCGCGGATCCCGAGGAGCTCGAGGCCCTCCAGTATGACTCTCCCCCGAAGGAGGCCTTTACTGTTCCGGTTCCTCCGATGCTGGAGCGGCTGCTCTTCCGCATGTGGGAGACCCCGGCCTCAACGCCGGTGTTAAGCAAGCGGGTCAATTCAATCTATCGAGTCCGCAAGAGCCCCGGGTTCCAAAAGGCACAATTACCGCACCACTCCATGGTTGTGGAATCAGCCATGCATCGACTGAAAAGTCAGAAGATGCACTCCTTGGTGCCTCCTGGCCGGGAGGCCCGGAACCTGGATGCCCTCAGTAAGAAGTGCTTCCAGGGCTCTATGCTTGCTTGCCGTGTCCAGACTTACCAGCTCTACATGGGCATATACCTCCGAGACCTGGCAAAGGAGATTGCCGGTTTCTCTGCTGGTCTCTCCGAGGAACCTTTGCAGAGGTTCCAGGCCTTGTCCACTGGTATTCGGGAGTACTCGAAGTTTATCTCTCGAGCAGCCTACGATGGCTTCGAGGCTTCGGCCCGAGTAGCCGGGACCGGCATCGGTGCCCGCCGACAGGCTTGGCTACAGTCATCCGACCTCGAGCCATGGGTACAGGACAAGTTGGTCAATGTCCCCTGCTGGGGTGAAAACCTTTTCGGCAAACCCATGGCTGAAAAGGCTGCTGAGCTCGAGACAGAGACTCTCACCAGGACTAAGCTGTCCAGAAAAACCTCTGCCCCTTCTCAGAAAAAGAAGGGCTCGGGAAAAAAGACCTTTTACCCGAGGAAGTCATCTGCCTATAAACAATACCCTCATTATCAGGCCTCTGCAGCTCCCCAACAGGGTCAGCAGGCCAAGGGGCAGGGTCATGGGCCCCGTAGGCAGAAGGCCCCCAAGCCACCAACACCGGCCCCTACTCAGCAGGGTTGGGGTTTTTGACTCAGAAAGCATAGTCTCTTCTCCTCAGCTGGCTTCTCTCAGCACAGGAGGCCGGCTGGCCCACTTTGCCCACAGGTGGTCAGCCGTCACATCAGATACCTGGGTTCTTCATATAGTCCAAAAGGGCTATCTTCTCCACTTTCACCAGGTACCTCCCTCCTATTTTCCAGGGGAGCCTCAAAGACTCCCTCTGCACAGGGACCTACTCCTTCAGGAGTTAGCAAGTCTGCTAAAGTATCAGGCTGTGGAACCGGTGCCCCACCACCTGAGAGGTCACGGCTTTTATTCCAGGTACTTTCTGGTACCAAAAAGAACAGGAGGCCTCAGACCCATCCTAGACTTGCGGAACCTCAACAAGTTCCTGGAGAGGGAAAAATTCAAGATGCTTACCCTTGGAATCCTGCTGCCCTACCTCCAACAGGGAGACTGGCTATGCTCCTTAGATCTAAAGGATGCGTATACTCACATCCTTATTCATCCAGACCACAGACAATATCTTAGGTTTGTTGTGGGGGGAAATCACTATCAGTACAGAGTACTACCCTTTGGCCTATCATCCACTCCCAGGGTGTTCACCAAGTGCCTGACAGTGGTGGCGGCCTACCTGAGGCTTCAAGGTCTTTTTGTGTTTCCGTACCTGGACGACTGGCTCATAAGGGGCCAATCTTCCCAGGAGACCAATCAAGCCACCCTTCGCACTGTGGCTCTGCTTCAGCACTTGGGGTTTGTCATAAACTTCGCAAAGTCCACTTTGCTCCCATCCCAGAACTTAGAATTCATAGGAGCCAGACTAGACACTCTTCAAGCGAAGGCTTTTCTGCCTATGGACAGAGCCCACAGGCTGATGGATCTGGCCAGGCAGTTTCGCATCAATTCCTGAGACTACTCGGCCATATGGCTTCCACGGTTCATGTCACCCCCAATGCCCACCTGCACATGCGGCCTGCTCAGTGGAGCCTTCGCACTCAGTGGCATCAGGCCACGGGGAGCCTAGCGGACTCAGTAAAAATATCGGACCTGCTAGTCTCCTCTCTACAATGGTGGCTTCATCTTCCGAATCTGGTACTTGGAGTGGTATTTCAATCCCCTCCGCATTCTCAAGTGCTGACGACAGATGCTTCTCTTCTCGGTTGGGGAGCACATTGCCAAGGGACATGTACTCAGGGTCTCTGGACCCCTTGGGAGGCTGCTCAACAGATAAACTTCCTGGATCTACGGGCGATACGCCTAGCTCTGAGAGCCTTCTCCCACCTTGCCTCTCACCAGTCTGTAATGGACCAGACGGACAATCAAGTTGCCATGTTCTACGTGAAAAACAAGGAGGCACAGGCTCCTTCCTTCTATGTCAGGAGGCACAGCGGCTGTGCTCTTGGGCTGTCAGTCACGGAATCCTCCTCAAAGCTGTCTACCTCCCAGGTCAAGAAAATTACCTGGCAGACAGACTGAGCAGGATCCTGCAACCACACGAATGGAGGTTGAACCCGTTGATGGTTCAGCAGGTCTTTCTCAGGTGGGGCCTCCCCACCATGGATCTTTTCGCCAGTCCTCTGAACCGGCAACTCCTGAGATTTTGCTCCAGACAACCGCATCCTCTCAGAGTAGCAGCGGATGCGTTTCTGATCTCGTGGTCCACAGGCCTACTGTATGCATTTCCTCCCACACCACTAGTGTCCAGAACGCTGTTCAAAGTCCTCAAGGACGGGGCTTCATTGGTCCTGATAGCCCCCAGGTGGCCGAGGCAACCGTGGTTCCCGCTTCTGCTGCAGCTAGCGGTGGACACCCCTCTTCCTCTGGGGTTTCAACACGATTTCCTGTCTCAGGATCAGGGGACTCTCTTGCACCCCAACCTCCAGTCCCTTCATCTGATGGCCTGGCTGCTGAAAGGGTAGTCCTGGCTCCCCTACTACTGCCTCGAGAGGTGGAAGATGTGGTCTTGGCCTCTAGGCGACAATCCACCAGGAAATCCTACGCTCTTAAGTGGCGTAGATTCTCAGCATGGTGTGCTCAGCACAGCGAGAATCCCTTCTCGTGCTTGGTAGCGGTAGTATTGCAATATTTGCTTTACTTCTCCAATCTGGGCCTTAAGTCTATCTCTGTCAGAGTTCACCTTAGTGCTCTCTCAGCGCACCACTCGCCGGTGGACGGTAGGCCTCTTTCCAACCACCCTTTGGTGGCTCGTTTTCTCAGAGGCCTCCTTCTGCTTAAGTCTCCTTTGCATCCACCGGCCCCTGAGTGGGATCTAAATGTGGTCTTACAGCGGATTACTTGTCCGCCTTTTGAACCTATGGCTACCTGCCCTCTCCGTTTTCCCTCCTGGAAAACCTTATTTCTGGTAGCTCTTACCTCTGCTAGGCGAGTGAGTGAACTTCAGGCACTAGTGTCTGATCCTCCTTACACTAGGTTCTACAGGAATAGGGTAGTCTTACGGACTCACCCTAAGTTTCTTCCTAAGGTTGTCTCCCCTTTTCACCTCAATCAGGAGGTGGTTTTCCCGACCTTCTTTCCCAGGCCACATGCCAGCCGGGCTGAGATGGTCCTGCATACCCTGGACTGTAGGCGTTGTCCTTCTACCTTGACCGTACGCGGGAGCACCGGAGGGCTGTTCAGCTCTTCGTTTCTTTTGACCCCAATAAGTTGGGGCTTCCTGTCTCCAAGCGTACTTTGTCCATATGGGTCGCTGACTGTATCGCCTGGGCTTATGGGGCAGCTGGCCTCTCGTTGGAGGGTCGAGTCACGGCTCATCGTGTCAGGGCAAAGGCTGCGTCAGTGGCTCATCTCCGCTCTGTTCCATTGGCAGACATCTGCCGGGCCGCTACTTGGTCTTCAAGCCAGACTCTTGCGGCCCATTACTGCCTTGAGAGGGAGTCCCGCAGGGACAGTGCTTTCGGACAGGCAGTACTCCATAATCTCTTTGGGGTTTAGGCAACTCCTACCCTCCGACCCTGGTGTTGGGCTACCGGTCGGGGGCGTTCTCAGAGAAGATTCTTTCCTTACGTACTGACGAGCTAGAGGGAGCTCATTTTTTCTGCTTGAGGTCTCCGGTAGCATTAAGCTGGGGAGTCCCATATGTGAGGACTGACTTCCTGCTTGGTCCTGGAGAAAGAGTAGTTACTCACCTGTAGCAGGTGTTCTCCAGGAGCAGCAGGAATCAGTCCTCACAACCCTCCCTCCTCCCCTTGGAGTTTCAGTCATATGATTTGTTTTTGCTAATTTATTTGCTGTCTTTTAGCTATGTCATCAGACTGAGCAAGATGGCACCCTTGGGCGGGAAGGGGACCGCGCATGCGCGCTGCAATTCCCAAAGGCTTTCTTTGAAAGCTGGGGTAATGCTCCGCACGAGGGCTCCGTCGGCGCCGACGTCACCCATATGTGAGGACTGATTCCTGCTGCTCCTGGAGAACACCTGTTACAGGTGAGTAACTACTCTTTATGAGTGTCTAAAATCAAATTTGTACCGCCACAGTTTGAACATTTCTTAGGGATAGTGGCTGGCGCTTCCATGAAGGAAAGTGAGTAGGCCTAGCAGGCCAAAAAACCCTTAGGCACTAACAAGGAAAAAAGTATTCCTTAAAAAGGAAAATTTACAAGAAAAAAGAAAAGAAACACCGTTGGCGTCGGGGAAGGCAGACGCGACCACAAGAAAACCAAAAAATAAAAGAAGAATTTTCTGCGGTGACAGGAGGACGTCCTGCCGGCTCCGTTGAAAAAGGAAAACTGAGGAGAGGCAGTTGGGAAAGGCGGGAAGGCAGCACACAGGCGTGTTTGGATGCTCCCAAAAGCGTTCTGATTGGACGCTGGGGAACGTTCCCGCGCAGACTCCATCGGTACCGACGTACCCATATGTGAAGACTCATTCCTGCTTGTTCCTGGAGATCAGCCTCTATCCAATTCTATTAGGGGTTAGAGGAGCACCCAAATCTAGGGGTGCTCTTCTAAACCCTAAAGTAAAATCTCAACAGATCAGATGCACTACAACTACTGTAGCTCTCCTGAAATCTTTTTCACTGGTCCTGGCATCGTACCTTCTGCTTTGTCAGCCCACAGTTAGAGTGCGCATTTGATCAAGCTGTGCTGACGAGTCTGTATGAGCTTGCAACTGTTGCAACTTTTTGATGTATGGGCTGTTCCTGAACAGTGGGCAGTACAGAAATAGTTGAGCAGCCTTGAGCCAGGGAGCCGTCCACTTGTATGCACAAGTCCTGCTTATTAACTGAAAAAGCGTTGTTGGACTCCTTAATTGGTATTTTCCAGAGACAGCAGGATTGATGGGGCACACAGTCCCTCTTAGCCCTCCAAGGGGTATGTTTACAAAGCAGCGGTAGCGACCTTCGTGCGATATCGGAGCCGTGGCCCCATGGAATTCAGTGGGGCCGCTGCTCCGATATCGCACAGAGACTGCTACTGCTGTTTTGTAAACGTAAACCATTAATGCAACTCTTGGGGGTAAGGTTTATTATACTTGAAATACTATTTTTTTGCGAGCATCCAAAGCGGTTTACATGTATCAAATAAAATGAAAATGACATAAAATGCTTAAGCTATGGAACTAACTGAGGAGACTGATGCGTGTAGGACAGGTCATGCATGCTGAAAACTTTACACTAAGGGGTCAGCATAGTTACTCACCTGTAACAGGTGATCTCCGGGAACAGCAGGAATTTAGTCTTCGCATATGGGTATCATCGGCACAGACGGAGCCCGCACGGGAACGCTCCCCAGCGTCCAATAGGAAAGCCTTTTGGAGCATCCCACAGCGCCTGCGTGCTGCCTTTCCCAACTGTCCCTCTCCAGTTGAGTTTAAAGCTGAGACAAAAGAGAGAGGGAAAGAGAGAAATAGAGAGATAGAAAGATACAACTCCTAGGGGAGGTGGGTGGGTTGTGAAGACTAAATTCCTGCTGTTCCCGGAGATCACCTGTTACAGGTGAGTAACTATGCTATCTCCAGGAACAAGCAGGAATGTAGTCTTCACATATGGGGACTCCCTAACTGCAGATGCCAGGGAGATAGCCCCAGAAAGTTGTGTGCCCCTGTGAAAGGGCTCCACTTCCCCCCATGGATCTCTGGCATCCTACCAGGGATGGTGGGTAGGAGTTGATTAAGTCTGGAACAGGTGTTGGAGAACAGCCTGACCAAACAAGGCATCCCGGCGGCACCGAAGCCCAAGTAGCTGCTCGACAGATGTCATCGATAGACACAGAGTGAAGATGAGCCATTGAGGCTGCCATGGCTCTCACATTGTGAGCTGTGTGACATGGCCTTCAAGAGGAAGGTTCTTACTCTCATAGGCAAAAGATATACACTGTGCAATCCAGCTGGATAGTGTCCTTTTGGAGACTGGAAGTCCCAAATGACTAGGATCAAAAGCAGCAAAGAGTTGAGAGGATTTTTTATGTTGCCGTGTCCTTTGCAAGTAAAAGGCCAAAGCTCTTTTACAGTCCAAAGTATGAATGTTCCTTTCTGCATTTGAGGCGTGAGGCCTTGGAAAGAATACAGGAAGGTAGGTTTAGGTTTATTTAAAACTTGTTATACCGCTCAATACCATGGGCGCCGCTTGGTTTAAATGAAAGGGCGAAACCACCTTCGGCTTAAAGTGTGGATGAGTCCTAAGGACTACCTTATCATGTTGGAACTTTGTATGAGGAGGATCAGCCACCAACGCTTGCAATTCACTGATGCGACGTGCTGATGTGATTGCAATGAGAAAGATAACATTCCAGGAAAGGGATTTCAAAGAGGTAGTGGCTAATGGTTCAAAGGGTGGTTTCATGAGCTGCCCAAGAACCAGATTTAAGTCCCATGCCACCGGTGGTGGCTTAATGGGAGGCTTCGTTAAAAGAAGGCCTCTTATAAATCTCGCTATGAGAGGATGAGAGAAAATAGGTTGTCCATTTAGAGGCTTGAAAGAAGCTGCAATAGCACTCAAATGGACTCTCACTGAATTGGTCTTAAGCCCTGCATTTGATAAATGAAGGAGGTACTCCAGTAATGATTCCAGAGGTATCACAAGAGGGTTAAGACACTTCTGCGAGCACCATATGGTAAACCTTTTCCACTTGAATGCATAAGAGCGTCTTCTGGAAGGTTTCCTGGAAGCATGAAGGATATCCTTTACCTGCTGGGAAAGGTTAAGACCGTGAAGTTCTAGGCTTTCAGCAACCAGGCCCTGAGATGCAGACACTGGGGATTGGGATGCCACAGCATCCCGTCCTCTTGAGAAAGAAGATCTGGAGCAGATCCTAACTCCAGAGGCGGAGCTTGAGAGAGATGTAGGATCAGAGGGTACCACTGTTGCCGAGGCCAACGTGGAGCTATGAGGATCATATGACCTCTGTCTCTCTGAAACTTGAAGAGGGTTTTGGGAATTAGGGGAATGGGTGGAAAGGCATACAGGAGGTCCTGACCCCAATGAAGGAGGAAGGCATCCTTGGCCTGACAACCTCGAGCCGAAATTCTGGAACAGAACCGGGGAAGTTTGGCATTCAGCGGACTTGCAAAGAGGTCTATGTCTGGGGTTCCCCAAATTTGAAAAATTTTGGCCACCTGGTCTGCATGGAGAGACCATTCGTGTGGAAGCAGAACGACTGAGTCTGTCTGCCCGAGAGTTTTGAATGCCTGTAAGATACACCGCAAGGAGATGAATCTTATGCTCTCTGGCGAGGGCCCATAGTCGCAAAGCTTCGTTGCTCAGCGACAGAGAGCCTGTTCCGCCCTGCTTGTTCACATAGAACATGACTACCTGATTGTCCGTTTGAACTAGGACTGTCTTGTAGCTGAGCTGGGTGTGAAATACTCGAAGAGCAAAGAAGATTGCTCTGAGCTCCAGGAGGTTGATATAGAGATAGGCCTCCTGTGCAGTCCAGGTACCCTGGATAGAGAGGCCGTGCAGGTGGGCTCCCCAACCCACCTGTGAAGCATCTGTTAGAGTGGCTTGTGGTGGGGGTTGCTGAAAAGGAGACCCAACCAGAAGGCTTTTGGATGACTGCCACCATTGGAGGTACAAAATAAGGTGATCTGAGTTTGCTATTTTGTCTGACAGGCAACCTGACGCCTGAGTCCACTGAGTGGATAAGGTCCACTGGGCTACCCTCATATGGAGGCGAGCATAAGGAACCATATGCACAGTGGATGCCATGTGGCCTAGCAACTGTGACATTTCCCGAGCAGTGAGGTGAGGTTTTAGCACTGCTTGGGAAGCTAACTGCACAATGCGAAGGCATTGGGGCTGTGGAAGGAAGGCCCTTGTCTGTCTGGTATCCAGAAGAGCTCCTATAAACTCTAGGGATTGAGTGGGAGCAAGGTTGGACTTTGGGAAGTTTGACAAGTCCCAAATACTGAAGGATGCGCATTGTGCGAGACAGAGCAACCCTGGCCTCTGGCTCTGAAGGGGCTCGAATGAGCCAGTTGTCTAAGTAAGGGAAGACGAATATTCCCAGGATGCGGAGAAATGCTGCTACCACAGCCATGCATTTTGTGAACACCCTTGGTGCAGAGGCCAGGCCAAAAGGAAGAACCCTGTATTGGTAGTGCTTACCTTGAAACAGGAATCGAAGGACCTTTCGGTGAGTTGGATGGATGAGAACATGAGTGTACGCATCCTTGAGATCTAGAGAACAAAGCCAATCCTTACTCCGAAGGTATGACATGAGAGTTCCTAGAGAAATCATTTTGAATTTCTCTCTGAACAGGAATTTGTTCAATTCTCTGAGATCTAGAATGGGTCTGTGTCCTCCTGTTTTCTTTGGAATAAGGAAATAGGGGGAGTAAAACCCTGTACCCTGTTGGGGAATAGGCACCTCTTCTATTGCTCCTTGAGCAAGGAGCATTGTGACTTCTTGACCTAATCGGTCATTGGGAGAGGTCTGAGAATTGAATTGTCTTACTATTGTAGGAGGGGGCATGCTGAGGAAATGAAGCTTGTACCCTTCTCGTACAATAGACAAAGTCCAATTTTCTGCTGTTACCTGACACCATCTGGGGGCAAAATGACATAACCTTCCTGGGTTGATGGAGGGTTCTGGGCCGTTCAGGGCCAGGAAGACAAAGTTCTCTAGATAGGAGTCAAAGCTCCTGTGGAGGCTGAGTCTGCTGAGCCGGTTGAGGCTTAGCTGCTTTTGGCTTCCTTTGTTGCCTAGGTTGTTGCTGCTGTCCCTTTTGGGCAGTCTGACCTGAACGATGTCCCTGCTGGGTATACGAAGGATAAAACTTCTTCTTACTGAAGAATAGTTTCTTAGAGGATCTTTTCCTCGCAGGATCAGCTGTAGATTTGGACAATCTATCCAAAGTGATATTGTCAGCATCTGTCTCATTAGCTTTTTCCTGCCAATTCTTGCCAAAGAGATTCCTGTGCAAGGTATATTCCCCAGTTTGTCCTGTACCCAGATTTCTAAGTCATATGCCTGGAGTCGGACATTTCTATGTGCACCTATGGCAGTAGCAGAGGTTCTGCTTATGCATTCAAAGCAGTCAAAGGCTGCACGATTCACAAACTTGGAAACATCCTGAGCATGTTTAACAAGAGTAAGATAATCTTGCTTTTTATCATCAGGAAGGAGAGGGCTCATAAGCTCTAAGTCTCCTGTGACTTCCTTAAGGAACATTTCCATATACAAGATATAGGAACTGATCCTAGCAGAAAGCATGGAAGCCTGGAAGGATCGACGTCCAAAGGCGTCAAGAGTCCTACACTCACGTCCTGGAGGATTAGATGCATGCCTTTTTGCACTCTTCATCCATCTCATGGCTGATTCCACCACCATGGAATGGTGTGATAATTGAGTCTTCTGAAACCCAGGACAAGGAGGAACTTGATACATGGTGTCGAGCCTTCGAGAATGAGGAAATGTGATTAGAGGTGTTTCCCACATCCTTAACATAAGATCATGCAAGATCTCATGAATAGGTAAGGTAGCTGCCTCCTTGGGAGCTTTAGGGTATTGTAGGGTTTCTAATTCCTTTTCCCTAGGCTCTCTTTGAAGATCCACTGTGATGGAAAGACCTCGGGCCACATCTCGGGTAAAATCCTGAAAGGACATATCCTCTGGTGGAGACATCCTACGCTGAGGAGAAGAGGAATCCTCGGGAAGAAGTACTCTGGTATCGACAGAGCCTTCGGAGTCTTCAGACTCATCCGAGGATTCAAAGTATCTCCGATCTGGGTGATTGTGCAAGGCATGGTACCGGTACCGATCAAAGTCTGCATCGGAGTGGTCCGGTACCAACTTGTCGATGCCGGATAGAGACGTATGACTTGGTCCCGGTAGAATACCAGCCGATGTCGATGCAGTCGGTGCCGGTTGAATTGTCTGAAGCGGTTTCAGGGGCATCGAGGCCGTGAGAAGAGCTGCCAGACTGCACTCAATAGCCAAGAATCTCTGGTCTATCGACGCTGCCGTTGCTTGGGTATCGGTGTCGGTTAAAGCGGCCGGAACTCCAGAGCATGGCACCAGTAGTTCTGCCGAGGTTGAAGCCTCGAGAACATGCTGGAGCCCCGTTAGTGCTTTGAAAGCTGAAGCCTCCCGCCGGGGCAATTTTAGCGGTGAAAGTCCTCAAGGGCAACGCCAGAGGCATCTCGATGTTTAGAAGGAGATCTACCCTTTGAGGAGCGGTTAGATTTATGTTTAGTTACCTGAGATCCATGGGAGGAGGATGAAGCCCTGGAGGATGTCGATGCCACGGAGGCTACATCGGAGGAAAAAAGGGTGTTGAGCTTAGCAGCTTGGTTTTGTCGGCCCCTTTTTGACATCATTCCACAGGCAACACACTCTGAAATAGAGTGGTCAGGACCTAAACATTTGAGGCACCACTCATGGGTGTCGGTGACGGAGATGGTACCGCCACACTTAGAACACTTTTTAAAACCCGAAGCGGGTTTTTCCATTTTGAGGGAAAAAGTTGGGCCTAGTGCCAAAAATGGCGCATGGCACCCAAGAAGAAAATCATTGGAGAAAGACTCCAGAAACAAAGTTGTTTGTTTTTTTGGGGGGGTTTTAAGAAAAAAAGAAAAGAACCACCAGTGGTACCAGTATAGCATCGAGGGAAGGCAGATGCGACCACAAAAATGAAGTATAAGAAGGGAATTTTCTGCGGTGACAGGATGTGCGACCTGTAGGCTTCACGGAAAACGAACTGGAGAGGGACAGTTGGGAAAGGCGGGAAGGCAGCACGCAGGCGCTGTGGGATGCTCCCAAAGGCTTTCCTATTGGACACTGGGGAGCGTTCCCGCACGGGCTCCGTCGGTGCCGACGATACCCATATGTGAAGAATACTTTCCTGCTTGTTCCTGGATATTTGTTTACTAAGTGGCGCTAACGGCTTCCATGCAAAATCAGAGCCGTGGCCCTGTTTTCGCACGGAAGCTGCTAGCATCCCATTCAGGGATATGTGAAGACATCACCCACTTGTATGGCTGATCAATCCTGCTATCTGCGGAAAACGTCTGTTACAGATGAGCAACAATGCTTTATCAACATTTTTGCAACAAGTTTGAATTTATCCTTAAGTGAATCTAGGACTCGCCCCCAGGTCTGTTGCAAGGCAAGGCAACCCGAGGCAAACCTTCAGCCTTACGTTTGCCCCCTCCCTGAAATTTTGATAATTAAACTCAGCAAACATGATCATCTGAACGCCACCCTTTCTACAACGATTCTGTAAAAATGTATAATTGAACATAAATCTTTCAAATATTAAACTTTGGTTTGTATGTATGTGTTACCTGCTCCTCCTGCAGGTAAGAGACTATGCTGATGACTGTTTAACTTTGTGTAGTTATCAGAATCTGTTTTGCTTTGAATGCTGCTACTCTTTGCTGTCCCCCACACCCACAAAAGGGAGCTGCTGCTCTAGGCGACTGCCTAGTCTTGCCTTATAGCCTGGTCAATCCTTAGTGCAGGCCTTGACAGATTTTCTTAGGACCTAGGAGCCAGTACAAAACTCTAGGAGCCACCCCACCCCACAGCAGCCTCTTTGCCCAATTTTCCACCTCCTACAGTAGCCTCTCTCAAATGAATTTGTACCTGTACCTCCTCCCACCTACCCGCACAATGGCCTCTCAATTTGCCCCATCAGCAGCCTCTCTTCTCAATTTGCCTCCCCCCACAGCCTCTCTCAATCCTTTGAAATAGACCCTTTTAATTATCAACAGAGATCCTAACTAGACACTGCAGCTGCTGCTGCCTCAGAATTTCAGAAAGCCAAAGATGAGACCGCTTCAGTTGCCACTGTTTTGCTTTGGGCCTGCTTACTACCGCCACTGCTTTCTTGATTCGGGTCTGCTCACTGCTGCCGATAAGACCAATTGTGCTCTCCACTGCTGCTTCATGATTTTCTGTGCTCACTGCAGCTGCCGTGAAAATCAATCCTGTTTGCTGCCACCACTAAACGTTTTAGCTGTGGTGGCAGGCAGGATTTATTTTTAGCAACTGCGGCGGCAGCAGTGAGCAGGGCCAAATCATGAGGTAGCGGCGGAGAGCTTGATTGATTTTAGGCAAAGACCAATTGTGCTCTCTGCTGCTACCTCATGATTGGACCCTGCTCACTACCACCACCACTAAAATCAATCCTGCTTGGGGAGGCGGAGCCAACACGGGTTAAGATGGCTGCTTGAATCCTGAGCTCCTTACCCCCCTCGCAGTGCAAATCCCCTGGCTGCAGCACAACTGAGATCTGAGACTCATTCAGTGCCCCGGGTGGTGTGAGTAATGGCGACCAGCAAGCCTACGCGGTTGGAGTTTTCTACAGTGGTGAGTGGTGGTGGCAAGAGAGCAAAAGCCGAGCCACCCTCGCCGCAAAAAATGGCGTCGGCTGGGGAAGAGGTGACCGGCCTAAAAGAAGTGTTGGCCGAAATCCGAGAAGTGAAAAGCATGGTAGCGGTCAATGGTGCAGCTTTGAGCGGTGTGCAGGCGGATATTGCAGAATTGAAGGAGATGCGGGAGCAAATGAACTTTCTGACGGAACGCATGAAGAAGCTTGAAAGTACCGCGGAGGTTCATGAGGAGCGTTTCAAGGTAGTGGTGGCAAACACTAAAAGATTAGTTACTCTTGAACGCAGCCTTGAGGACTTGAACAATCGCACGCGACGAAACAATGTGCGCCTTGTCGGGGTCCCCGAGGGGGCCGAGGGAACAGATATTTTTGCTTTTTTGTGCGCGCAGATACCCAAGCTTCTTAAATTGGATTTTCGCTTCCCACTGGAGATTGAAAGAGCACACCGGGTCCCTACGCAGCCGGGCCCTAACGTTCGGAGGCCTAGGCCGATTATTATGTGCGTCCTGAGGCATGATCAGGCGGTGCGAATCCTTGCGGCTGCAAGAGCACTCCGCTCGACTCAATTTGAGGGGCACAGCGTAGCCTTTTTCCCTGACTACCACAAGGCAACAGTGGATAGACGCAAGCAGCTGCTGGCTTACAGACCGCGACTTCAAGCTCTACAAGCCCGATATGGCCTTTTTGCCCCAGCCCGGATGCGAGTGACCCTGCATAATCGGACAAGGATGTTTGAGGATGCAGAGGCCCTGGGGAAATTTTTGGACGAAAAGGAAGCTGAAGTTATGCGTTGAGGCTGGAACTTTATGTGTGAGATTTAATCTGTGCGAACGCTGGTATAGTCCTGCCTCGTTCTATGCCCATGGAACTTTCCTCTTGTAAGAGTTGGGCATGCATCTGCTGGGTAGCATATGGCCTCGAGAGTATCAAGATACAGCGTGTGCTGGTGCTTGTTATTCTGTGTTTTTTGTTTTCTCTACCTTTAGCTGTTAATAGATGTTATAGCCGTGTTGGGTGTGTTGTGGGTGGATGGCTAGTGCAAGGGTCAATCATGTTGTTTGTTAAGCAGCGGGGCTGTTGTTTATTGTTCATTGAAAATGATTTTGGTATAATATTGTATTTGGTCAGGGGGTAATATGTTGTTGTTGTTTGTCTGCGGGGGGGGGGGGGTTTGAGTGGCTGTCTGAACATGATGGTTCGCCCTTTGGTCACCCGTTTTAGGACGGGCGTGGTGTCTCCTCTGGGGTATGGGGGGGGAGGGCTCGGACATCTGGGGTATTCTTTGGAATCTGGGAATAGCAGCAGATTTTTCTTTGAGCTTGGTGGGCAGTTGCATAGGGCTAGTCGCACCATTGTGGGTGAACAAAATATCTTATGGCGCCCCTTAAGGTCCTGACGCTGAATGTGAAGGGCATTAACAACCCTATCAAACGGAAGAAAATACTGCAATATTGCAAGAGAGAGCACGCTGATGTAGTCATGCTACAGGAAACGCGCTTGTCCGAGGTGGAAACTAAAAAGTTGGGCCTGGGCCATTTCCTGCTTGTAGCGTACTCGGCTGCGTGTCAAGGCAGAAATGGAGTGGCAATTTTAGCCAGGAAAAATTTGCCCTTGGTCATTGAACGGCAACGAGCAGATGGAGAGGGTAGATGGGCGTCTGGAGTAGCCCAGATTTATGGGAGAAAATTAGCTCTAATAGTGGTGTATGGCCCAAACTCGGATGATGCTGGGTATTTTAGGGGGTTAGCCTTTGAGATTCAGGAGCTCTCGAGTCATGAAGTAATTGTTGGGGGCGACTTCAATCTAGTTCTTGACCCTCTGCTCGATTGCGCCCCCTACCGCTCTCATAGGGGTTTGAGGGCTGTCAAGGTCTTGCAGGAGTTCATAAGGGAGGCCGGGCTGGTAGATATATGGCGTCTTTTGCATCCCAAAGACAGGGAATACTCTTTTTTCTCTCTGCCGCATGGCTCACATTCCCGATTGGATTTTTTCTTAATCTCTCAGTCCCTGGCAGCGTCAGTACTGCAGTCTGAGATAGCACCCATGCATATTTCAGATCACGCGGCGGTCTGGTGCATTTTCCAGTTTGAGGAGGCCTCCCTGCCACCGCAGACCTTCTTTTTTGATAGGACTCTCTTGGAGAATGATGAGTTTTGTGTTTATATGCGTCGGAGTATCCAGGAATACTTTGAGGCAAACCTTATTGAGGACACCTCCGGCTGGGCATGGTGGGAAGGGTTTAAGTCCTATTCCAGAGCCAGAATTACCAGCTTTCATATTGGCCTTCGTAGGGCGCAGAAAGCGCAGTTGGTTATGCTGGAAGAACAGATTAAGGCTGGTGAGCGCTTGCTAATTAAAAAAACGGAAGCGTGCGTTTTGCTTCGGTTACAGCGTCTTCGCTACCAGTACAACCAGATTTTGAGTAAAGAGGCTGAACAGATATTATCTTTGCAGAGGGCTAGTTGTTATCTAGAGAATAATAAGGCAGGAAAATTACTGGCTAGTACTTTAAAGCCTCGTGCTCGGAGATCCAACATTCAAGTCTTAGTAAATGACAAGCAAGAGACCCTTACGAGCAACGAGGCCATAGCGGAAGAATTTCGAAGTTTTTATGAGACACTGTATACATCAGAATGTCAAGTCACCGAAGGTGATTTTGAAGCCCTGTTTGGAGATTTGGCTCACCCATCAGTCACCTCCCAGCAGGCGGATGGGTTAGATAGAGATGTAACTGTCAAAGAGATTTTAGAGGCCCTGAAGGGGGCAAGCAAGGGTAAAGCAGTAGGCCCAGATGGGCTCCCAATCGAATTTTATCAAGAGTTTGCGCTAGACCTTGCTCCTTTTATGCTTGATTTTTTTAATAGCATAGAGGCGCAAGCGCCCAACACGGGTCTGTTCAGTGAGGCAGTAATAATGGTTCTGGAGAAGCCCGGGAGGGACAACACGCGTGTAGGCAACTACAGACCTATCTCGCTGTTGAACTCCGACTATAAGGTGTTCTCTGTTATTTTGACTAAACGATTAGCTCAGGTCGTGCCAGAGCTGATCCATGTGGACCAATGTGGTTTTGTTACCGGGCGAGCAACCTCAGATAACTCCAGGCTCTTATTAGATCTGTTTTCCTTAGCAGCGTCAAGGGAGGAGCCAATGTTAGGACTCTCACTCGATGCCGAAAAAGCCTTTGATAGGCTAGAGTGGAATTTTTTGAATCTAACGTTGAAATGGTTTGGTATTGGGGAGCGATTTACACGTCTTGTTCAGCTGTTATATTCTCACCCCTCCGCGCGAGTGTTGGCCAACGGAGTTCTCTCGGCTCCTATGCTCTTGTCTCGGGGGTCCAGGCAGGGGTGCTCGCTTTCCCCTTTATTATTTAATCTCGCTTTGGAACCCTTGCTCTTGAAGATTAGACATTCTCAGGACATTCGGGGTTTGCAAATCAAGGATTTGGAGGTCAAACTCTCTGCTTTCGCCGACGACCTCCTGCTTTTTGTCTGCCCGCAGTCGGTAGAAGGGTTGCTCAGTCTGATCGACCGATATTCAAGACTGTCGGGATACAAGGTTAATTGGTCCAAATCTTTGGCTTTTCCTATGAATAGGCAGATGTGTAAAGCTTTGATAGAGCCGTGTGTGTTCGAGTGGCAGGCTGCTGCGGTTAAGTATTTGGGGGTTCGGTTTTGCTTTGGGCTCGAGGAAACTATCCAATTGAATATTAAGCACGTTGAGGAGATGATCAAATCCTTTACAGTACAGTGGTCCCCTTTGCACCTCTCCTGGTGGGGCCGGGTAGAGTCTATCAAGATGGTGCTGGCTCCCAAAATAAATTATATATTGGAGATGCTTCCATTACGGCTTCCGCAATCCTTCTACCAATCTATTGATAGACATTTGTCTAGATTCTTGTGGCAGAATAAAACCCCCAGGATCGCTCTCCGGAAGCTTAAGGCAGCAAAGAACAAGGGAGGAGTACAGTTCCCCGATTTTTGTAACTACCACCACGCGTTTCGGCTTCGGCAAGGCGCGCTCTGGCTAGCGCCTGAGAGCAAAGGCGCCAAGCCGACTTGGCTAGAGGTCGAGGAGCGGCTCGTTCAGCCTATCGGAATAGAGTGGTTGATTGGTATGCAACTCCCTGACACTTTTCCAGCGGTTAGGGTAGTGCGAGACACCCAAGATTCCGTGTGTGTGCTGGAGCGAGTAGTGCAGGAGGCTAGTTTAATGTCGGGCCGCATGCCCCTTTGGTTTAATTCGCGCTTTAAGATTGCCCACAAGGCGCTTAATTGGAGGGACTGGCAAACGAACGGAATTTGGTCTTTGGACCATTTGCTGAAGGGTAGGTGCTGGAAAAGCTTTGAAGATTTGCAGAGAGAGTTCAGGCTAGCGGACAGTCAATATTTTCGATGGCTGCAACTGCGACACTGCTTATCGCATGCTGGAGTAATGCCTGGTGAAGTCGAAGAAGATTGGCAGCTTCGGGTGCTTTTAGAACAGCATGCGGGGATACGGGGGGCCTCCTCTAAACTGTATGCATTACTGAGAGGGAGTGTCTCCGGAGACCTTTTGAAGTTAGAGAGAGCGTGGGAGCGGGATTTGGGGGCTCCTGTATCTCAAGGGGGGTGGGAAGCGTTATGGGGTCAGGTGGGCAGGGTGACACAGGGGGCCTCGATGCTCCAGTCGCTTTATTTCCTGGCGCATAGAGCTCTCATAACCCCGGCACGGCTCAGCAAATGGGATACGAGCAGTACGGGTAAGTGCTGGTCTTGCAATATTGCACAGGGGACTCTTCAGCATATGCTATTCGCGTGCCCTCATGTTCAGATGTTTTGGCAGTCGGTATGGGACAAGATGCTGAGAGTGCTGGACCTGCAGGGGCGGCTGACTTGGCAGACTGTATTCTTGCGATCTCAAGAGCTGTCTTTACATCTCCCTCGGGATAAGTCCTTCCTATTTGACTTTATGCTGGCTGTTGCCATCAAGCTGATTTTGACTTATTGGAAGGACGCATCCCATTTGGGTGAGATTCAATGGTGGAACATGGTCTGCTTATATGCGGGCTATGAGAAAGGGCAGGAGGCACGGAATAGGCGTAAGCTGAAGGTAAAGGTGGGTTTGTCCCAAGGAATGGGGGGTGGGAGACGCGCCGGGAGGGCCAATAAGTGGCACTGTTTAGATGAGTATGCCGCTTTGGCAAGATATTGATTGTTAGGGAGCGACGCCGACCTTATTCAACTGCGCAACGTTGCTGCTATAGAAAATTAGGATGGTTCCGAGCCTCTTCTTCCTGCCCCAGGGGAGACGGGGGGATGGGAGGGGGGGAGAGGGTTGGGGAACTGGGGAGTGGGGGGTATAGAGGGTGGTGAGTAAGGGGGTAGGGGGGGCTTGGGAGGATAGGGGGGTTATTGGTTGAAGTGTGGAGTGTGGAATTTTTTTTTCTATCCTAGTGTATTGTTGTATTGTGATTGGTGTAGAAAATTCAAATAAACATTTAAAAAAAAAAAAAAAAAAAAAATCAATCCTGCTTGCTTCTGCTGCCTCAAGATCAGGCCCTTCTCATTGCTACTGCCTTAAAATTGTGCCAACTGACTGCCGCACTCCCTGCTACCATGCTGCCTTGATGACGACTGTGCCAGCATTGCTTAGTGACAGTTGAACACTGTCCCAGTAGATTTGTGAGCCCCTAGAAGTGTGCTACAGCTTTTGTGCTCTCCCTTCAACCCCCTGGCGCCAGGTTCGAAAAAAGTTTTTTATCACCATAGTGACTTGGCAGCTGGGGTTTGTCAAGTCCTGCCTTAGTGGACCCTGCTGATATCAACAAGCATTGAAAACTCCTAGCATTAATGGATACATTAGCATTACCCTTTCTAAAATTTGTTCATTGTTCTCTTGTCTCAGCAGCCCATAGTAACATAGTATATGACAGCAGATAAAGACCATCATAGTCCATCTAGTCTGCCTAGCAAGGTGGCAAGAGTTAGGTGCACCTGCCGCTCTGTGCAGGTTACCGCACCCCCCACACCTATTTGTTGAACTATAAGAGATAGTTAAGTTTGTTTTGATTTTATCCTGTTGCCATAAAGAGATCCACTGTGTTTGTCCCATGCCATTTTGAATTCTGTCAATGTATTTGCCCCACCACTTCCATCGGGAGGGCATTCCAAGCATCCACCACCCTTTCAGTGAAAAAGTATTTCTTGTCTTTGCCTTTCAGTTTACCCCTTGCAGCTTTATGTTATGCTATCTAGCTTTGCAGCTTCCCCGACTTTGAAAAAGGTTTGTTTGTTCATTGACACCCTTTAAGTATTTTAAGGTCTGTATCATATTTCCCCTGTCCCTCCTCTCCTCTAGAGTATACATCTTTAGGTCTTCAAGTCTCTTCTCATATGTCTTATCCAAAACTGAACACAATATTCCAAGTGAGGCCTCACCAGCGACTTGCACAGTGGCATTAATACCTCCTCCTGTTGTTAAGTGCCATCGAGTCGGTGTCGACTCATGGCGACCCTCTGGATAGTTGTCCTAAATTGTGTTTGGTCTTCAGTCAGGCAGTTCATTGTTGACAGACTGGTACCCATAGCTGCTGTTATTGTATTGATCCATCTCATTGCTGGCCTTCCTCTTTTGCGTTGACCTTCTATCTTGCCAAGCATGATGTCTTTCTCTAATGATCTCTCGGCATGATGTGTCTAAAGTATGAAAGTCGAAGTCTTGTCATCTGAGCTTCTAAAGAAAGCTTAGGTTTGATCTCCTCTAGTACTGACTGGTTTGTTCTTCAGGCAGTCCATAGTATGCGCAGTACTCGCCGCCAGCACCATAATTCAAAGGTATCAATTTTCTTCTTGTCTATTTTTTTCACTGTCCAGCTTTTGACACCATATGATGTTATTGAAAATACCATGGCTTAAACGAGTTGAATCTTTGTATGGAGAGAGACATCTCTGCTCTTGAGAATCTTGTCTAAATCTTTCATAGACATTCTGCTTGTTGCTTCTTTATTGATAGTTGATCCAAGTAGGTTAAAGTTGTCCACGATTTCAATTTCTTCTTCAACGATGAATTTATTGATTTTGTCAGTTGTCATGATCTTTGTCGTCTTTACATTAAGGTGCAGGCCCATTTTAAGACTATTCCTTGATCTTGAGAAGCAAATGTTTCATATCATCTTCACTTTCAGCCAGTAATATGGTGGTATCAGCATAGCGAAGGTTGTTGATGAATCTTTCACCAGTCTTCACACCTCTATTGTCTTCAGACAATCCTGCTTCTCTGATGATTTGTTCTGCATATAAATTAAACAGGTAGGGGAAAAATATGCAGCCTTGTCATACTTTGCTTATTTTAAACCATTCTGTTTCTCCTTGTTCCGTTCGAACTATTGCTTCTTGATCAATGTACAGATTGTGCAAGAGAATGATCAGGTGCTCTGGTATACCCATGCTGCTTAATGTGGCCCAGAGTTTCTCATGGTTTACACAGTCAAAAACCTTTTTGTAGTCGATAAAGCACAAATAGATATCCTTTTGGTATTCTTTAGTCTTTTCAAGGATCCATTTCAGATCCGCGATGATGTCTTTCGTTCCTCGCCCTTTCCTGAAACCTGCCCAGCATCCTTCTGTCTTTGGCCACTGCCTTGTCACAATGTTTTGTTACCTTGAGATCCTCAGAAACAATCACTCTGAAGTCCTTCTCCTGGTCCATGCACACCAATCTCTCGCCCCCATTGCATACAATTCCCTTGGATTTCTGCTTCCGAAGTGCAGGACACTGTACTTCTTCACATTAAATCTTAACTGCCAAGCATTAGACCATTCTTCCAGCTTTTGTTATCCACTTCCTCAAAGGTGTCCACTCTGTTGGAGTGGTAAAGTTATGATTTGCCCATATGTTAAAGCTTAATAAAATCATTGGACCCGATATTTAGTGGCAGTGGCTAGCCAATTTAAAGTGGCTAGCCTTTGCCACTGAACCTAAGTCACGGATATTCAATGCCATATCAGCTGTATAGCAGAGAAGCTATTCAGCTGCTGCCTGGTTAGCTTCTGCAATGAAATTTAGGCCACTTCTTAAGGTGCCTAACTTTCACCATATAGCAATAATTGGGCAGCAGCTGAATATCATCACTGCCCAGTTGTTGCCTGGTTCTGCCTCCGTTCTACTCCTGAAATACCCTGATGCTAGCTGGCTAGCAGTGCAGTGTTCAACACTGGCACCCGCAGATATCTAGTGGCACTAACCACGTTAGCGCCACTGAATTTCCCAGTCACCACTATTAACACAGTGAGCAGATCTGCCAGCTGTGTTAATCATGTTGAATATCGGGCCCATTATAGGTCTGATTCTGGGATGCGGGTTGCGGGATTGTATGTTCCAGTGGGTCGTGCAGCCCTGCAAGCTGTCCACGCCAGATTCCCCTCCGGTTCTCCCCGTATGTCCTGAGCAGTAAGACGGGGAGAGCCAATGGGGGGCGAGATTGGGGTAAAGCAGTGGCAGGCCAGCCCGGCAGGATGTACAGGGCCAATTCAGGTCACTCCCTGTATGTCCTGCTGGGTGAAAGGGGAGATGCTGCTTATTCCTCCTCAAAGGTGGAATAAGCAGACTGTCCCCGGTGCTGGTTGGGGGGTGGGGGTGGGGCCTAAACAGCGAGAGTTGGGGTGCTGGCGGGGGAGACTGTCCCAGCCAGCGGCAGAGATTCGCTGGGCCTGATTCTGTGCATGTTCCCACTGTCTAGAATCAGATCCAGATGGGGTCTGTCTTCATTGGGAACATCCGGATGGCCTGGACATATCCTCTGAGAATCGGGCGCCACGTCTATATTTATTATTAAGCAGACAGTACATTATTGTATTTGAGAGGAAGAGACATAAGTTTGATGTGCATCATGTTAATAGATTTGACTTGGCTTTTATGCATCTTTCTTTCAGTTGTCCCAGCAATTAGATGGCTTACTGGGGATGCTCTGTGTAGATGTAGCACCCACTGATGGAGCAGCAATTCAGCAAACTTTAAAACTGCTAGAAGAGAAGTTGAAAAGTGTTGGTAAGAAGTAGAGTTAATGATGAAGCATTTTCCCCCCCATATTGCATTATGACTGTTGACTGTCTTAAAATAGAGGCACTACAGGTAAAAAAGGCAACTTCCTAACTGACCTACATATTTGCTAAATATGAACTCTGCGCTACACTTTGATCAAAAGATAGAGCAAAATGGATTGAAGCAACTGAAATGCAATATAAGTTTCAGTTCCAAAGATTTCTTGCTGTCTTTCAAGACATTTATAAAGAGGTATGTGCTCATTGTTTATGTATAATTGACATATTATCTTGTAAAAGGCTGCTGTATTCAAAATAAACTAACCCCCCCCCCCCCCCCAAAAAAAAAACCCTCTCTAAGCAGGAAAGGAAATATAGATCACGCTGTTGATTAAAACAACTCTTCCTATTAATTATAGTGACTTGGCATCATAGATTCAATCAGTCTGACAGGAACCAAAATGACTACTGTAACGCTTTCAAAAAGTTGTACTAATGTTACCAAGTTCTGATTCAAGCTGCACAGCTTTAGCGCTTGGTGAAATTAGTACAACAGTTTTAGAAAAAGTTAAAGCAGCCACACTAGACCCTGGTGCAAATTGATTAAAACATAGTAGTTATAATTAATAAGAAGGGTTGTTTGTAATAGTGCATTCAACATATAGCATGGAATATGGCAGGCTTTGAACACCTAAGCACATACCCAGAGGACTATCCAAAAGCCATTGCTTTCAAACTTTTATCTAGTATGATCCCATTTTTCACGTGACACCACAGATAACCAAAGCTGACTAGCAGAACTTCACTCTCACTTGGCTGGCCTCATGCTCTGGGAAGGAAAAAAATAACAGGTTAGACATAGACACAGCTTCTGCATCAGTAAATAATAGGACCTCTTTCAAGTACTTCTCTAGTAAAACTGAGTGGGATAGCAAATGTGTCTTTAGTGTCATAAAGTCAGTGCTGACTCCTGGTGACCCAGCTGCCTCTGGGTTTTCTTGGCAATGTATCTTCGGACGTAGATTGCCAGGTCTTTTCTTCCAAGGCAGTGGAGGGTAAAGTGACTTGCCCAAGGTCACAAGGAATGCCTGTGGGATCTGTACCCTTGATTTTCTGGGTACTAGGCAGTTTCTCTAACCATTAGGCTGCTACTCCACTCCCCATATGTGTCATAGGGAAATTCAAATATCACAAGTTCTTACTACGGAAAGAAATTTCTAAAGCTTCCAGTTGCATATGCAGCACCAAACTATTCTTAAATTTGACACACCAGTAGATTGAAGAGAACAATCTTAGTTAACTTTTCCCTTTTCTTAAAATCCTATTCCTGAATGTTAAATTTTCTTCTGATACTGTTAAAACAATCTGGTCAATAAAAATCACCCAGCCAATTGTTTGTGCCACGACTTTTAAAATGTGCATCAAAGTAACAGTCTCAGGTTGAACATCTTTTATATTCATGACTTCCACTATCTAGGACATTGTATGAACACATGCAAAAATCTTCCATCCAGTAAATCCTGCATTATGTCTTTAATTGGAGAGAGAGCCTCATTCCCCTTAGGAAACATTAAGGGGACACTAACTCCCGAACCTTCTAGGCCTAGTCACTCTGCAGATGGAATTGGAGGAGTCCTAGCAGATGAACTTAGATACCCTCGACGCATCAGAAGAAGATAGGGATAGAACATTGGTTCTCAACCCAGTCCTCTGGGACCCCTAGTCCAGTCAGGTTTTCAGAGTATCCACAATGGATATGTATGAGAGAGATTTGCATGCATTGATTCCATTGTATGCAGATCTATCTCATGTATATTCAATATGAATCTCCTGAAAACCTGACTGGCCTGGGGGTCCCAGAGGACTAGATTGAGCACCACTGGGATAGAGGAATAGTCTGGAACACAACAGGTCCAACTTAACCCTTGCTGCATATGTCTCTCCAGAGGACCAATCAATGGCTTCAGAGTCTGTGACACAACCTGACTCTTAGGGGCCCTTTTACTAAATGCTGCTAAGAGTTAGCACTATCTCCAAGAACAAGCAGGAATGAGTCTTCACATATGGGTACGTCGGTACCGACGGAGCCTGCGCGGGAACGCTCCCCGGCGTCCAATCAGAAAGCTTTTGGGAGCATCCCTCAGCGCCTACGTGCTGCCTTCCCGCCTTTCCAACTGTCTCTCCTCAGTTTTCGTTTTTCCACGGAGCAGGCAGGACGTCCTCCTGTCACCGCAGAAAATTTTTTCTTCAGTTCTTTAATTCTTTTTTTCTTGTGGTCGCGGCTGTTTTTCCCGCCTCCACCGGTACCGCCAGTGGCCTTTTTCTTTTCTTTTTCTCAAACTCAGGGAGAGTTTTCCCTCAGTTTCTGTCTTAAACTTTTGGGCCTGTAAGGCCTCTCCATCATGGAGCCGCCTTCTCCTAAGAAGTGCCTTAACTGTGGAAATACAGTTTTCTTTTTAGACTCCAATAACTGGTGTCTAACCTGTTTGGGTCCTGACCCTTTCCCTTCGGAGCCATTAGGCTACAATTTTATGAGAAGACATTTTCCATTTCGAGTTTCCCTCGATACCGAGTTCCCTTCCAGTGTCAGGGCACCGACCAATTCTTCTCTACAGGATCAGGTAACCCACAAACAGTCTGTTAAGACTAGCCAATCCTTGAGTGGTAGGTCTCATGCCAAGCATGATGACGGCTCCGGCCTTGCCCTCAAGACCCTATTGGCTTCAAAACCCCGGTGGGAGACTTCAGTCTCTAAAGCCTTTCAGGGGTTTCAGGTTGTTCCTGGGGCTCACCCCTCACAGAACATACCTGAGCCATGCTCGGTGGTGGCATCCACTTCGAGCGGTACCGATACCCCGGCATCGGCACTGGTGTTGAGTGATTCACTCTTCGCCAAGGATCGTCATCTGGCGTCCTCGGTACCTTTGGGACCGATCGATACGTCCCAGATTGACTTTCCAGTATCGGCAGCATCGCCGATACGACCACCGACGTCGGTACCCTCTAGACAAGCATTGATAGACTCGCTCCCTTCGATGCCGAGTCTGGAATCGATATCTAGTCTAGAAGACTGGGTACCGACGCGTCTCGGAACCGACACTTATCGATTCCGGATGCGCAGTACCGAGGATACTCACCAAGGGTTTTTGGTTGCCTCGGTACCGCTTGAGCAGCCTCCGATGACTGCTTCGATGGCGTTATCGCCTCCGATTCCGGCACAGCTACCGGTATCGGTATCGATGCCGGTTCCTGCAGTAACATCGGGACCAGCCACTTCCATGCCTTTTTCACCAGGATCGCTCCTTTCTATACCTAGTTTGGAGTCGATACCTGGCATGGACGATGCAGTACTGACTGTCTCAAGTCGTAACTGCCAGTACCAGTATCCATCTAGTGGGGCTCTTTTTCTGCACCGGACCAGTACATCCTCCGGTGCCCAGGCTGCTGCTTCAACTTTAGCCTATCCAGGGATGGTTCCCATTGGAGATCCTTCTTTTCAGAAATTTCTCCTTGACATGGCAACATTCCTTGCTATTTCTATCCCTGGCTGTGATCCTACTCAAGGCTCTCCTGCGGAAAAGGAAAATATAATGCTTCCTTTACATCATTCTTTGCAGGATCTTCTTCTGAGAATATGGGAAACACCTTTAAGGGTTTCCTCACCTTCTACAGCAACTGATGATCTGTATCAGGTGCCCCCCTCTCCAGGGTTTCAAAAGACTCAACTTCCCCATCATTCCATTGTAGTGGAATCAGCAATGAGGAAGATAAAAAGCAAGAAGAAGCATTCTTCTTATCCGCCAGGTCGTGAATCTAGAACACTTGATGCCTTTGGACGTCAAACCTTCCAAACATCTATGCTGGCAACAAGGATTATCTCTTATATTTTTTATATGAGTCTATCTCTCCAGGAGATCACAAAGAAATTATCTCTTTTGTCTCCTTTTCTATCAGAGCCCAAGGCTGCAGACTATTCCTTACTTCTTAGTGATAGCCAAAATATCTCTTGGTTTCTTTCTCGTGCTTCTCTAGACTCTTTTGAGTCTGTTAGCAGAACCTCTGCTATAGCCATAGGAGCACGACGTAGAGCCTGGCTCCAGGCTTCAGACTTGAACAGATGGGCACAACAAAGACTGGGTAATACTCCTTGTACTGGAGAAAATCTCTTCAATAAGGAGTCTTTACATCAGGTTGCTCATTGCTCCTCTGACTTCCCTGTTTCTGGGGGCTATCCTAAGCCTTCTCCTTCCCCAGTAGGTAGGAAATGCCCTACCAAACCTTCTTTCCCTAGGAAAAGAAGGTTTCACACTTCTCCTGCTCATTATACAGATGTTCCCAAGCAGGTGAAACTTCGCCCTGGTCTGAAGAATCCAAACTCTAGCCAGGCTGAACAAACCCAGCAACCATAGGTTCCTGAAGGTTACAACCTACAGTTAACTTATTTATTTATTTAAACGGACTTGGTATACCGCTTTCTCATGAAATCAAAGAGGTTGGCACAGCAAACAATCAAAGAAGGGGGGGCTGTCAGTAGCATGCAGTGTTGATTTGTCGCAGTGTACTGTGTGATGGAGTGTGGTTGATTTGATGTGAGGCTATATACATTGTGTGCTTATGATACATATTTACAGATTCATATTTGCAATGGTGGCTTTGCTAATCTGAAAAAGTCATTCCATGAAGTCCTTGAAATGGTTTTTGAATAGTTCAGTTTTGAGCTGTTTTCTGAAGTCTTTGATGTTGTTTGTTGCTCTGAGGTGGTCTGGGAGAGAGTTCCATATGGCGGGGGCTGCCAGGGTGAAGGCTCTTTTTGATGTGGCTTGGTTTGTCCTGGTGTAGTCTTTTGGAGTTCTGATATTGTTTGATGTTCCCTTTCTTCTTGGTCTTTTGCTGTCGTCAGCTGTTATGAGCTGTTGTAGGCTGTCTGCAGATAGTTTGTTTATTATTTTGAATGTGGTTAAGAGAACTTTGTAGCGGATTCGAGAGCTGATTGGTAGCCAATGGAGGTGGTATAGAATGGGTGTGATATGTTCGTGGCTTGTACTGTTCGTTATGAGTCTTGCAGCGGTGTTTTGTGCTAATTAAAGTGGTTGTGTGGATTTCTTTGGGAGTCCTAGGTAGATGTGGTTGCCGTAGTCCAGGGTGGGGGTGATGATGGCCTGGCAGACTGTTCGAAAATGCTCGGGAGCAAGGATGGGTTTAAGTCGTCTGATTGTCCTCATCTTGATGTAGGCACTCCTGGTGGTTTTCGCGATGTGGGAATGAAGGTTGAGCTCTCTGTCAAGGGTTATTCCCAGGTATTTTATTTCTTGTTTTATTGGGATGGTGGCCTTGTTTAGATTGATGGAGGGCGTGGGTGTGAATGTTTGGTCTCTTGTTATGATCAGTGCTTCGGTTTTATTATAGTTTATTGCTAGATTGTTTTCTTGCAGTCAGGTTGTCATCCCTTCAAAGCAGTTGGCTATGTTGGTGTGGTCAGATTTGTTTAGATTGAATGGTGTGAATATCATTATATCATCCACGTATATGGTGTATTGTATGTTGAAGTTCTTGATGATTGAGCAGATGGGTTGTATGTAGAGGTTGAAGAGCAGGGCTGAGAGTGCTGAACCTTGTGGAACACCCTGTGTGACGCTGATGGGTTGAGAGGTCGTCGATCCACATCTGACCTGGAGCTGTCTATCCTTTAGGTAAGATGTAAACCATTTCAGGGTGGTGTTGTGTAGGCCTGCTTCTTCGAGTCTTGTTAGTAGGGTTGAGTGGCATACGGTGTCGAATGCTGCAGAGATGTCCAGGAATATCATGAGTACGCCCATTTTGGGGTTGTCGATCGTTCTTAGCAGACTGTCGAATAGTTGTGTCAGTAGAGTTTCAACTCCGTGGTTATGTCCGAAACCATGTTGGTGTGAGTCAAGGGGGTGGTGTATGTCTAGATGTTGTTGTAGTTGATGTTGGACTACTTTCTCTATGATCTTTGCCAGGAAAGGGATCCTTGAGATGGGCCTGTAGGCTGCGGGGTCCGTTTTTGGTAGGATGGTCTTCTTTGGGATCGGACGTACTGTGGCTAGTTTTAGTGAGTTTGGCATTATCCCTTCTGTGAGAGAGTTTTGTATGATCTTCTGTATTGTTTGTGTCAGTTCTGCCTTTGATGCCTTAATCCATGATACTGGGCATGGGTCGGTGGGGGCGGTGCTGGTGTTGAGGTCAGTGATTATCTTCGATAGCTGTTCCTTTGACGGGGTGTTGAATGTACCCCAGCTTTGATTTCTTGAGGGGGTCCCTTCTGTAGTTGTCTTGTTGCTGCTTTTGGGTGGTGCAGTGAATTTGGTGGTAAGATAGTCTGCATAGGTCTGAGGATCTATCTGTTGTTCATTTCTGTTGAGGGGTTCCTTGGTGAGTTTCTTTATTACCTCGTAGAGTTCGCGGGGTTTGTTGGTGGATTGTAGGATGAGGTTTGTGTGGTATTGTTTCTTTTGGTTGTTAATGAGGTTGTTGTAGTCGTTTTGTTTTGCCTGGTATTGCTTTTGAAGGGGGGTTGATCTATTGCGTCTCCAACGACGTTCCAGTTGTCTCAGTTCTCTTTTTGCTATGCGTATTGAGTTGGAGTACCATGGTGTGGAGCTGGGTCTTGTGGCACTGGTCTGTGTTTTGCGTTGGAGGGGTTTGGCGGCCGTTGATATGATGTCATTCCATTCAAGGATTTGCTCTTCTATGTCTGTCGTTTTAGAGGTGAGGAGATTTCGTGTGTCTTTTGTGAATTGCTCTTTGTTGAAGGATTTGAATCTTCTGATATGTGGTGGGTTCTCTTTGGGATTTCTTGAGGATTTTGCTTGTAGTTGAATCCGTATTAGGTAATGGTCTGACCAGGGTACTGGTGTGATGTGGGGTCCTGTTATGAGGTTCCTGTTGTTTAGGCTATTCGGGGTGAAGATGAGGTCTGGTGAGTGTCCGAGCCTATGAGTTGGTGCATTGATCATTTGTGTAAACTGGAGGGAGTCCATGGCGTTCAGGAAGGCTTCTGCTTCATCTCTGCTGGTGGATTTTAGGTTGAAGTCTCCGAGTACTAAGAGTTGTTTGTGAAGGTTGTTGACTGAACATATTGCTTCTAGGATTTCTGAGGTTTCTTCCGATGGGGAGTTTGGAGCTCTGTAGGAGAGGCATATTGCTAGGTCTGCATTTTCTATGATGATTGTATTGCAGTGTGTTGTGCTCCTCGAGAGTTTGGTTTTCAGCTTTAAGCTGGTCTTTGCAATGATCAGGGCTCCACCTCCTCTTCTATGGGTGCGAGGGCAGTTGAATGCTGTGTGTGAGTCGGGGACTAGCTGGTTGAGAAGGACATTGTCGGTTGGTGAGAGCCAGGTCTCCGTGATGCATAGTATGTCCGGTTGCTTGTCATTCAGGTGGTCCGAGATAGTGTTTATTTTATTTCGTATCGATCTTGCATTGATGAGGTCTATGGTGATGCATGTGGTTTGGTTTGTGGGGGTGAGAGTGTGAGTGGAAGTATTTCTTTTGTTTGTGTCCATTTTGCTGCGTTTTGAGGTTTTGTGTGTGTTTTGTGCCTGCTTGATCTCCTGGTGTGGTATATAGGTTAGGATGTATTGGGGTAGGATCCAATGTGTGTTTGTAGGGTTGCATGGTGGGTTCGTGTAATGTGGTATGAGCTGTGTTGCGAGGAGTAGCAACGGTAGGTAAAGGGTTCCAGCCATCTTGTGTTACCTTTTGTTGCCGTTGAGTTGACTTGTCTTGCTGTTGGGGCTTCTGGGTTTCTGGTCGGTGTTTTCCTTGTTGATGTGGGTTATCTGTGATTTCTTGCAGAGTCTGCTGCATTCTCGCCTTTGTGCCTCGCCTGGCGTCTTCTTCTTAGCAGACGTTTTTTCACTGTTTTTTCCTTCAAAACTCTACACATGGATTCCTTTCTTCAGGACATCCTTTTCCTCCTAGATATGCTGAGCTGTCAGGATATTCATGTCTATGGGTCACAGGTTTCTCCTGTTCTTCCTACCAAGAAGAGAAGTTAACAACTATCTCATGATAGTTTTTCTGTCCCAACATGAACATTTTTTCCTTCCGCAGACTTACCATACGGTAAGTCACCCTTCAGCTCCTGTTTCTCTACCCTCTCATCCAGGGTTCCCCCTGAATGAGTGGTACCATATCACTGCACGGCTTCTCTAGCCTTTCATTCCAGTGTAGAGTTTTTTCCCTTGAATAAATTCCCTTCTTTTCTCTGGGCAGCTCATCAGACAGGGTCAGGAATTTCTCTTCTCCTTTTGTCTGTTCTCTCTGTTTTACACAGGGAGATTCTCTCTGCTGTCTCATTCAGCAGCTGCCCATGCAGGAGTTCCAGTGATTAGACTAATGGTACTTTTCCACAAGTTTCCAGTCTGTCTTCCACTACTTTCTGTCTGGCCTTAGTAGTGATTCCAAGATAGTGCTTTCATCTATCTTGGATAATCCTAATCACTTCAGGCTTATCACACTATCTTCTTTTCTTGCCATCTCCACTTTCTTGGATTTGGCAGCACAGCTGACCTACAGCCAGTTTTATTTCCTAATTCTCCTGCATAATGCTCTCTGCAATCTTCAGAGAAGCTTTCTACTATGGGCCCTTTCTAGAGAGCATGGGGTTTTGTCTCTAATGACTATTCTATATGGTTGGGAAAGGCTCCTCAGTCATTTTCCACGACTGTGAGGGTTCTCCACACCCTGTTATCTTCTGTTATAATACAGGATATAAGCCTTTTCGCGTGAATGTTCAAAAAGTTTTCCAATCCTGCAGGAATATGCTCTTTTTTCCTTGCAGCTAGTCCTCATAGTATCCTACTCCTTTATGGACAGCACATATTCTACTAGCAACGCATGATACCCCTTGTGTCCCTCCAGTGGGTCAACCTGGTATCTCCTCCTATGCGTTTTCTGTCCATTTACCATGTCAGAGTTCTACAAGACTCAGGACTTGCTGTTTACAGACTGATATTATTTATTTATTATTTTTATTTATTAGAGTCTCTTTTATACTGCGCTATTCAGCATCAGTGCGGTTTACAATGAACAATAAAATACACATTTCCGATGGTACTTTGTGTTTACAGTTGAACAGGTAATGCAACTTGGATAACAGGTAACTATTTACAATTTAAGACATAATTGGGAACTCTTTTGACTTATTATCCTCTGTTTTTCACGCAACCATCCTGGTTATTTCATTGGATAGCATTCCTGCTCCATCTTAGCCAGGAGGAATGGATTCTCTATATATCTTCTCAAGTAGGTTCCACCTTCTTGTTCTTAGATGAATCTTTTTCCTTCACATCTCTCATGTGAATGTTCTTATGGGCATATCTTTATCTGCTTAGTTGCAGACATGTATCCTCAGACATACATGTTCATGTATGTATATATCTCTATATACTTCTATAGATACATATGTCTGTAAGCTGTGTGTGCATATGTTATGCCCCTATATATATATATATTTATTTATTTATTTATTTTATTTTATTTATTTAGCATACATTTGTATACCGCTACTTCCAGCGATCAGTAGCGGTTTGATTAACGAAACGGGTTTGTACAATCAGGTCAAATTTTTGAAATATACACACATTGATTTGGTGGAGAAGGCACAGCACTCGGGGGAAGGTCATATGGGAATGATTGAGACATTACATATTTACTTATTTACATAAATTGTCACCATGTTTCGTTGGGTGGTATCATTTCTACCCCTGGGATTATATCAGATTGTATTGGCACTGGAAAAGATGTGTCTTGAGCTTCTTTCTGAATTCCATATGGTCTTTGACAGCTCTTAGCTCCGGTGGTAGTTGGTTCCAGATGGACGGGGCTGAATAGGAGAATGCTCGTTGGCTAGTAGTGGTATTTACAGATCTGATATCCGGGGGAACAAGGAGTGTATTTGAGTGGATTGTTCGCCTTCTTCTGTTGGGTGGTTGCGTGCTGATAAGGGTGGAGAGAAAGGATGGTGCTATGTTATGAATCAGTTTGAAAGTGGTTACTAGTATTTTATATTTTACCCGGGCTGCAATGGGGAGCCAGTGAAGCTCGATTAGTACAGGGGTAATGTGATCGGTGAGGTTCTTTTTCATGATTACCCTAGCCGCAACATTTTGGGCCATTTGGAGAATGTTGAGGGTTTTCTTTGGAAGGCCCTGTAGGATTGCATTGCAGTAGTCGAGGTGCGGCATGATTAGAGCTTGCGCAACAGTCCTGAAATCTTGAGGATCAATGATGCTCCGTAGGGGTTGTAGGACTCTAAGTTTGTGGAAAATGGCCTTGTTGGTTTTGCGGAGGTGCTTTTCCATCTTTAGATTGCTGTCCAGTGTTACACCCAGATATTTTATTTCATTTTTCGTGTGATATGTATTGTTACATAGGGTGACTGACGCAGGCGGGTCAAAGTTTGGTTTTCTTGAGATATACATGACCTCAGTTTTCTTATGGTTGATGGCCATGTTATTTTGCTGTATCCAATTTAACATCTCGGCTAGGCATGATTCAAGCTGAGTATAGTTCGGGTTCTCGGAATCCAACTGTGTGTAGAGCATAATATCATCCGCATAAATGTGGTAGTTGATATTGTGCTGTCGTAGAATATTACAGAGGGGTCGCATATAGACATTGAAAAGTAGTGCCGAGAGGGCGGAGCCCTGAGGTATGCCTTGCGTTTGTTGGAAGGTCTCGGCTTCTTCACCATTGAAATGAACTTGTGGCATTCTGTTGGTTATGTAAGACGAGAACCATTTCAGGGGGGTTCCCAATATTCCTATTGATTCAATCCTTTGTAGGAGGGTTCCATGATGGACTGTATCAAAGGCGGCAGAGATGTCAATGAAAATGAGTATAAACATTTTCCTTTTGTCTTCAAGGCCCTTGAGGAGGTTGTTAAGCAGCGCTATCAACAGTGTTTCCACCCCATGACGTTGTCGGAACCCGTATTGCTGTTCATCTAGGGTTTCATGTTCATCCAGATGGTCTTGTAGTTGTAATAGGACTGACTTCTCAATGATCTTTGCCAGGAAAGATATGCTGGAGATGGGGCGGTATGATGCTGGGTCTTCCTTGTTGAGTGAGTTGTTCTTTAGGACTGGTCTTATTATTGATTTCTTGAGTTGTGTGGGCATAATTCCTTGTTGCAGCGATTGGTTCACAATATGTGATACTTGGTTCGCAATATCTTGTTTTGCCGCCTTAACCCATGCAGTTGGGCAGGGATCTAGCGGAGATGTGGTGGTACGGATGTTTGTTATTATGTTGGTAATTTGCTGAGCATCAATGCTGTGAAAGTTGTTCCATGTTAGTTCCTGGTCTACTTTGGTCGTCTTGCTTAGGCGATGTTCCGGGTAGTTTACGTTCAAGCAGTGCGTGGATGTGGGTGCAGTGAGCTTGCTTGCATAATGGTCTGCCAGGATTTGGGGTTTGATTACTGTCACACGGTGGTCTTCCAGAGGTACTTTTGTCAGTGATTTCACTAGCTCGAATAGCTCACGAGGCTTATTGATAGCTTTGTTTAATAAGTTGGTGTGGTGTGTCCTTTTTGCAGAGTTGACCTCGCCTTTGTATTGTGTGAGGTGCCTGAGGTATTCAGCCTTGTGTTCCATGGATTTGTTTCGTCTCCATTTTCTCTCTAGTCTTCGGAGTTCCCTCTTCATTCTGGTCAGCATTTCTGTGTACCAGGGTTCTGATCTGTGCTTAGTTGAGATTAGGGGGGTCTTCCATGTTAGGTGTGATGCAGCCTGTATTCCCTCGTTCCAGCTGTTTGTCAGTAGATCGAGGTCAATGCATTCCAAATCGATGTGGGTGGTAACTTTACTTATGAGATCTTCCAAGTTTAATTTGCTGAAACCCCTTTGCGGGTGTACCATTCTCCGGGCCTTTGCGTCTTTGGGTACGGAAGGAAGGTTTAAGCGTAGATCAATTTGATGGTGGTCGGACCATGGTACTGGAGTTATCTTTATTAGAGGTTTTTCTTCGTTTCCCTGCTGGGTCGTGGGTGTGAAGACCATGTCTATATCCCTATATATATATGTGTGTGTGTATCTGTCGAGATGCTTCCTTATAAGTAGATATGTATTTACATACTTATCTCCCTAACTGTCTATGCTATAAAGGTTTTTACCTTCCTAGAGGTTCCAGACAGTGGGTTGCATATGTTCATACTGTCCCTCAGTATGTCGGGGGTATTATGCACACAACCACTACTGTGGTACTGATAGCTCCCACTTTACTCTAGGTCTCGCTATCCCTGAAGCACCATGCTTCAATATCTTTCCTATCTCTCACCAGCTAGGAAAGACAACGTAGATCTTCAGTAGTTCTGAGGTTTCAGCCCTTCACACACCTGTCCTCCTTGGGAATACGGGATTTTTTCCATACCCCTTCTTCCCTCCAGGACTGGGCTAGTTGTCCAAATCGGTCAGTCTTCCTCTTTTACTCCTAAATGTTAATGCCTCTGTAGCTAAAAGAGTTTTCAGCTTTTTCCCATAAAGCTTTCCACTGAAGACCTGTTTTTATACTACCCCAGTTGACGCCTGGGTCACCTGCCAATTCCAGATTTGGACCTTCACCTTCACTGCCGTGAGGTCACCTTGAGGATTCCTCTACTGAATCTCCAGTAGACTCCATCAGCCTCTCTACTTCCTGCAATCCAGTAGGTAAGGTCCATATTGTGATTGCTCATTCAATATTTTTAATGGTAATTATCATACATACCAAGGACTCCTCTCCTGTAGTCCTTAGGTTAGCTGTTTTTCCTACAGCTCTTCTCTTTTCAACTCCTACCCACCATCCCTCATGGGATGCCAGAGATCCATGTGTGGGAAGTGCAGTCCTGTCCCAGGGACACGCATTTTATGGGATCTCCCCCTGGCATCTACAGCTAGGGAGTCCCCATATGTGAAGACTCATTCCTGCTTGTTCCTGGAGATAGCACAGTTACTTACCTGTAACAGGTGATCTCTGGGAACAGCAGGAATAAGTCTTCACAACCCACCCACCTCCCCTAGGAGTTGTGTCTCTCTATCCATCTTCCTTTCCTCTTTCTCTCTCTTTGTCTCAGCTATGAAACTCAACTGAGGAGAGACAGTTGGAAAGGCGGGAAGGCAGCACGCAGGCGCTGAGGGATGCTCCCAAAAACTTTCTGATTGGACGCTGGGGAGCGTTCCCACGCAGGCTCCGTCGGTACCGCCGTACGCATATGTGAAGACTTATTCCTGCTGTTCCCAGAGATCACCTGTTACAGGTAAGTAACTGTGCTTTACCTGTGTTGCCAATTCAGGTTAAGTGCAAAAGCCTCTGTGTTCTCTGGGAACATGCAGGAAGTCATTCCTCACATATGGGTGATGTCTGCGCTGACAGAGCCCTCACAGTAATCTCTCCCCAGCTTTCAAAGAAAGCCCTTGGGAGATGATGTACGAATGCATGGTCCTCTTCCCGCCCAAGGGTACTATCTTGCCTCAGTCTCCTTTTTTCCGCGGAGCCCATCAGACATGCTTTTCTCCGGTCTTGTACCAGTTCCATCCCGATTTCACTTCCCTTCAGAGTTGCTTTTTTTTACAGATACCTTTTTCTTTTGTCCGGTGCATGGACTTTCACACCCCTTCTGGCTGGGCCTAGAGAGTTTGCGCTCGTGGGGACAGTCTTCTCTAACATGGCCTCAGTCAGTGACTTCAAGTCGTGTAACCGCTGTGCTCATAACATGCTCTGCATGAACCCGCATGATTGTTGCCTTGGGCTGGATCATGCCTTAATGTGTGGTCTCTGCCAGCAGATGACCTCCAAAGCCCTACGAGATTGCAAAAAGCAGCATGAATTGATTTTTCTGAAGACCGACTCTGTCTTGGAGTCATCTGTGGGGCCAGCCGCCTCAAGGGTCGCCACGGAGGCTCCCTCCTCACACGGCGACCGTGCTGCCTCGGAGCCTCGAGGACACTGAGCGCCGAGCTGGAGCTCCCTCAAGAAGAGATGATCCTCAAAGAGCCTGACATTGTCCGTGGCCTCCTCTGGGTGACAAGTCTGGGACCATGGGGAAGTCCCATGGCACCAAGCCTCGGAGCCCTCGACGTGAGGGCAATGGCTTGGAGAGGCTCTCAAAGCTGCCCCAGGAGGAGAAAGCATTGGTGTCTGGGGATTGGTCTGGATCCTCCAAGGCTATTCTCGTCGAGGACACTCCTTTGCTGGCATCAGGGAAGAGGTCCTTGGTACTCATGCCGGGGGCTGCAGAACCATCGGGCATGAAGCCCAGGATGGCAGCCTTAGAATGCAGTTTGTCTGCCTTCATAGCCCAACAGCAGCCTCTGATGCCCAGTTCCACTGGGTCATCAATCACGTCTACCAGCCCCTCCACAGCGAGGGCTTCCCTGGAGGTGGAGCCAGTCCTTGAGCGCCACCAGCCTTGAGATGCTCCTCGGCCCCAGGCCCGGTCCCAGTCAGGTCTGAGGTCTTCCCCACATAGCACACCCGACTTGGGGCGCAGGAGCATTGGGACCCCTGGGGCTTCGGGACTCCAGCCCCAGGCAACCTTTGAAGTCATCTCGGAATCCGGTTCGCACTGGGTGACAGAGAACAACGAGTCACTGGATACCCGGCTCCACAGGGATGTGCCCTCGGACCCTCTCCCACTGGATATCCGGCGCCGGTCCCCACCAGAGGACCTAGTCTTCCTGGAATTTGTGAGGGACATGAAAAAGGCCCTTGCCTTCACTGTCGAGTCCAAGGAGGAGTCTCGGGCAGAGGACCTCGAGATCCTCTAGTATGAAGCCCCCCTAAAGAGACTCTCATGGTGCCCGTCCTGCCTATCCTCGAGCGGCTGCTCTAAAGAATGTGGGAGACTCCAACCTCTGTTCTCATTGTGAGCAGACGGCTGCACTCAATCTACCAGGTCTGCCAGGGCCCTGGCTTCCAAAAAAGCTCAACTGACCCATAATTCCATGGTGGTGGAGTCGACCATGCGGAGACTTAAGAGCCAGAAAACACACTCCTCTATGTCCCCAGGTAGGGAGGGAGGCCCATGCCATAAACACCTTAGGCAGGAAGTGCTTCCAGAGTTTGATGCTCATCAGCCGATCCAAGTCTACCAGCTGTACATGGGTATGCACTTGTGGGACATGGCGAAGGAACTCGCCGGATTCGTGGCTGGTCTCTCCGAGGAACCCCTTCAGCAGTTCTGGATCCTGGTCTCCACAGTCTGGGAGTTCTCCGAGTTTATGACTTAGGCAGCCTATGACTGCTTTGAGTTGGTGGCTAGAGCAGCAGCGGTGGGCATTAGTGCCTGTTGCCAGGCCTGGTTACATTCTTCTGACCTGGAGCAATGGTTACAGGACAAGTTGGTCGATGTCCCTTGCCAGGAAGAGAATTCTTTGGCAAACTCGTGACTAAAAAGCCGCTGAGCTGGAGTCAGAGTTCATGTCCAGCACCAGGCTCTCCAAGAAGACCTCTGATCCTTCCCAGAGACAGGCTTTGGGTAAAAAGCCCTTCTACCTGAAAAAGAGGAAGGCTTACGGAAACAAGGCTCAGCACAGTGCCAGCAGGCCAAAAGACAAGAGCATGGCCCTCATTAGCATAAGGCCCGTGCCTCAGGCACAACCTGCGGATGAGGGGAGGGGGTTGACTCCTGGGGCATAGCCTCTCATCCCCCAGTGTGCTGCAGGGCAGGCTCTCCCGGGGGAAATCTAGTGTTTTTTCTGACCACTAACCCACCATCATCACAGATAGTTGGGCTCTACAGGTGGTGAAGGAGGGATACCTCCTCCACCTCAAACAGATGTCCCCTCCATTCTTTCCAGGAGAGCTACTGATGCATCCCCTTCATGAGGACCTGCAAACCTTATGGCAGATAGGATAGTGGTATCTATCTCCGTCAAACTCAGAAACAAAGGGTTCTACTCCCACTACTTCCTGGTGCCCAAAAGGACCAGGAGGCTTTGGCCTATCCTAGACCTGCGAGACCTCAACAGGTTCCTGGTGAGGGAGAAATTCAAGATGCTCTCCCTAGGAATATTGCTGCCATACCTCCGGCAGGGAGAGTGGCTTTGCTACTTGGACCTAAAGAATGCCTACATGCACATCTTTATCCACCCCCTTCAGAGACAGTACCTCTGCGTCATGATTGGAGGCCGCCACTATCAATCCAGGGTTCTTCCCTTTGGCCTGGCCTCTGCCCAAAAGGTCTTTGCCAAGTGCTTGGCAGTGGTTGCTGCCTTCCTGCATTTCCAGGGAGTGTTCATCTTCCCGTACTTGGATGACTGGCTCATAAAGGGTGGCACCACCACAGAAGCCTGTCAGGCGACAGCCCGCACCATTCTCGTTCTGGAACATCTGGGGTTTGTCACAAACTTCATAAAGTCCCATCTCCATCCAACACAATGCCTGGAGTTTTATAGGGGCAGTGCTAGACGCCATCCAGGCCAAGGCCTTCCTCCCTCTGGAGAAGGCCCTATGCCTCCAGGTGCTCGCAGGGCACATCCAGGTTCAACCATCAGTCTCTGCCTGCCTCATGCTTCGCCTTCTAAGACAGATGGTGTCCATGGAGCACATTACCCCAGATGCCTGCCTGCACATGCGGCCTGGCCAGTGGGTTCTCAGTTCCCAGTGGTGGCAGGCAATGGGGCGCTTATGGGTCAGAGTGGGCGTAACCCACTCTGTGGCCGACTCCCTCGACTGGTGGTGGCAGCTTCAGCATCTGCAGGCTATAACGCCCTTCAAGGTCTCTGCCCCTTAAATCATCCTTACCACGGATGCCTCAAATTGGGCTGCGGGGACCATTGCAACAACCTCTGCACGCAGGGCAGTTGTTCGCAGGAGGAGAGCGTCCAGCAGATCAACTTTCTGGAGCTCCGAGCGGTGATGCTTGCCCTCTGGGACTTTCCAATACCACCTTCAACATCAAGCAGTCCTGATCCAGACTGACAGCCAGATGGCAATGATTTACATCAACAAACAGGGAGGGACTGGTTTGTTTCTCCTTTGCCAAGAGGCAGTGAACCTCTGCTCCTTCGCCAGCAGCAGTGGGATGCTCCTATGGGCAGTTGACCTCCTGGGCCAGGACAATGTCCTCACAGACAGGCTCAGCCAAGTCCTCCAACCGCATGAGTGGCGGCTGGACCCCAAGGTGGCAAGTTGACTGTTCTGCCTCTGGGGGCTCCCGCAGATGGACCTCTTTGCTTGCCTAACCAATGCTCAGCTGACCCACTTTTGCTCCAGGCAACAACATCCCTCACGACTGGCGGCAGATGCATTCCTCATCCCGTGGATGGGGAGGGCCTCTTCTTATGCCTTCCCCATATGTGAGGACTGATTCCTACTGTCCCTGGGGAACGCCTTTTACAGATAAGTAACCGTGCTTTAACTATTGGAGGCATGACCTATATGTTCCCAGCAGCTAAGACATCTTGAGGTACTGTAACGAGCAGCAAAGTAATGGGACAGCTAATGCCACCTATAGAGGTGCTGTTAGGTGAATCCTTGCTAAGTGCCATGGTAACTGCATTTAGACACTGCTGTGTTGACCACACCCATTCTCTGCATCTACCACCCACTGTCCACAATAGCGTGCAAATATGATTTAATGTGCATTTCAGCAGTCTGTAGTTGGCATGCCCGCACCTTAGAGTTCACTCTTGCCAGTTAACGCTCGGTAAAACGTGCGTTGACCATTAGCAGTATTCAGTAAAAGGGCCCCTTAGAATTCTTACTTTTCCTCTTCACAGGAACTTTAGGCATCTTCGAGAATAATGGGCCTCAAAGTGGCACCAAAGGGGTATTCCTCTTTGGGCACACACCACTTCAGGCAAGCAAATACAATGTGGTTGCACTACAATATAAAGTCCTGAGTGACATCAACAAAGGGGGCATGACTTGTCATAGTGATCAGTCTCCCGGTGTCACACCACTTGCAAGTCAGCCAATACTCACACCTGGGAAATGGCAGCTTCGGTCTCCACTCAAGGTAAAGGGATATTTCTCTTCTTTCTCCCCACTCTTGGCTGCTCTGCAGTTTAAAGTCCTGGGGTCACAGCAAATGATGTAGGCAAAGGGCCATGGCTTGCCGCTTTGCTTGGGTAGCTCAGTGATATTTCTGCGTTAGTGTTTAGGTACTGTTTTAGGTACTGTTCTTATAATTTTTTTAGTGGTGCTTTCCACATACAGTTCTGGTTAACATTGTCATTTTTGCATGTTAGGTATATTGTGTACAATATCTTGAGAAGAAATTGGAAATATTCCAACTGTATGTCGTCATAATATCTTTATAGTATGTTCAAAGGTTTACAACAACAAAAAAAAGATGTCTGAAACTTAAGCGTAGTAATTTCTGAGAAAACAAAATATGAACTGGACAGGATAAATGGCACCCTTCACTAATATTTGTTGCACAATCCTTGGCAGTGATGACAACTTCCAAACATTTCTTGTAGCCATCTATAAGTTCCATACATCTGTCTCTTGGTAGTGTCTCCCACTCTTCAACTGCAGTTTGTTCCAGCTCATGAATGTGTCCAGGATTCCTTTTACCAATGGAAGATTTCAGCTCTTTCCAAAGGTTGTCAATAGGACTGAGATCAGGACTCTTGGTGGACTGTTTAAAACAGTCCATTTGTTCCTTTTTAGCTATTCTTTTGTACTTTTGGATGTATGTTTTGGGTCATTGTCCTACTAGAGGACCCATGACCTTCGATCCAGACCTAGCACATTTCACTCTAAAATACCTTGGTAGTCCTCTGACTTCATGATTCCTTTAATACATTCCAGGCCTCCAGTTCCTGAGACAGCAAGACAGTCCCACAACATTATGGAACCTCTACCATATTTAACTGTAGGAGGGATGTTTTTTTTCCTTTTAAGCTTCATTTCTTCATTTGTAAATGTATCACTGGTCTGCATTGCCAGAGAGCTCAAGTTTGGTTTCATAAGTCCACAGAACATTTTCCCAGAAGGATTGTGGTTTTTCAAGGTGGATTTGGGCAAAGATCAGGCAAGACATCATGTTCAAAAATGTGCAATTGTGTTCTAATTGAACGGATAGTGGACATTTCCTGATCTCCAGGAACAAGCAGGAATAAGTCCTCACATATGGGTACGTCGGAACCGACGGAGCCTGCGCGGGAAAGCTCCCCAGCTTCCTAGAATGGAAGCTTTTGGGACCTCCCACTGCACATGCGCGCTGCCTTCCCGCCTTCCTGAACAGCTCTCCTCAGTTTCTCTTTTTCCGCGGAGCCAGCAGGTCGTGTATCCTGTCACCGCTGAAGAAATTGTAGTTTTTTGTTTTGTTTCTTTAGACCGCGTACCTGCCTTCCCATACCGATACCGGTATCGCCGGTCTTCCTTTTTCTTTCTTGAAAAATTATTTTCTTTTCTTTTATTATTTTTCAGCACTTGGTCACTTCAGTTAGGCCTTCAGGCCTACTTCAATTCTCCACATGGAGAAGCCAGCCCCTGGATTTAAGAAGTGTACCAAGTGTACTGCTGTAATATCAGTCACAGACACCCATGAATGGTGTCTTAAATGTTTGGGGCCTGACCACTCCATTCCGGACTGCCCTTCCTGCTCCCAAATGTCTAAGCGTGGGCTGCAGAACCGGGCCAACAAATTCCATGTGCTGTTTGCTTCAGAGAATCCAACATCACAGTCATCCAGGTCATCATCTCCGGATGGATCTCAGGTAACCAAACCTTCTGTGGGCAAGTCCTCAAAGGGCAAATCTCCTTCAAAGCATCGAGAGGCTCTTAGTTTTGAGGACCCTGCCCCAGCCAAACAGCCCCGGCGGGAAGCTCTGCCTTCCAAAACGCCAATTCAGGGGCTACAGGTTGACATCGATGGCACGGCCTCGACAGATCACCTGTTGGACTGCTCTGGGGTACCGGCCCATACCGGTACCGACATCCAGGCAGCCGTGGCGTCTATGGGCAATACTGTCCAATCCATGCAGCAGGCCGTCATGGCTTTCATTAAAGCTGCAATGCCATCGGTACCGCTTCCAGCGGTTCCGGGCCCGGTTCCGGTATCGTCCGCCATGCCGGAACCCAGGCCTTCCTCTTCTAAACGCAAATCGGTACCGTATGGGCTTTCGCTCCATACCGCTTCCATACCCGGTACGCCCGATGTCGATACCGATCGGTATGCGTATCGTGCGTTGGAGGAAACTAGAGAATACACCGATTCCTCTGAGGATTTTGGCTCCTCTGATGATTCTGCAGAGCTCTCCCTTGACCTTCCTGAGGAACCTTCTTCTCCAAAAAGGAGAATGTCTCCTCCAGAGGATTTGTCCTTTCAGGACTTTATTTTAGAAATGGCTAAAGGCCTTTCTATCACTACCTCCTCTGAAAGGGAACCAAGGTCAAAAAGGTTGGATATTTTAGGATACTCTAAGTCTCCTAAAGAAGCAGTTACCCTGCCTATCCATGAAATCCTTCAGGAACAATTGATGGATTTCTGGGAGAACCCTTTAACTCTGTCTCCTTATTCCCGTAGGTTGGACACCATGTATCGGGTCCCTCCTTCTCCTGGTTTTCAGAAGACTCAATTGCCTCACCACTCCATTGTGGTAAAGTCTGCAATGAAAAAGATCAAGAGTACTAAAAGGCACTCTTCTACACCTCCAGGAAGGGAATGTAAGACACTGGACTCTTTTGGTAGGAAAATCTTCCAGGCTAGTATGCTTATAGCCAGGATTAATTCCTACAGCCTCTATATGGGCATGTTCCTAGGGGAACTTGTCAAGAAAGTGCGGCATTTTGCCCCCTTTATCCCTGAGGATAAACAGGAGGACTTCCTTTCTGTAGTGAAACAACTTTCAGATGTTTCTAAGTTCTCCAACAGAGCTGCCTTTGATTCCTTCGAGGGAGCCAGCAGAGCTTCTGGCATTGCTATTGCAGCCAGACGTCTGGCTTGGCTCCAGGCTTCTGATCTGGAACCCTGGGTTCTAGATGGCTTACGGAATCTGCCCTGTACAGGTGAGAACTTATTCGGTGCAGAGTGGCAAGTTAAGGCCACTCAAATGGACGCTGAAAATGCCACCTTAGAGAGACTTTCTAAGTCCACTTCTACTCCCACTAAGAAGAAGTCTTTCAAGAGGCCTTATTATAAGAAGGCCAGATATGCTTCCAATACTGGCCAGCAATCTTCTCAACCTCGTTTTGCGGCTAAACGTCAGCAAACGAAACAAGCAAGAGCAAAGCCTGCAGCAGCTACTGCAGCTCAACAGGCTCCACCCCCTCAGGGGTTTTGACTTGCCCCTAGAGAACTTGCCATTCCTGGTTCTGGACCAACCAGAACCTCTCACCATACCTGGAAGGTTAGCTCACTTTGCTCCCAGATGGAAACAAATCACAACAGAGCAATGGACCCTCTCTATCATCCGAGAGGGTTACAAACTTCATTTCTCCAACCTTCCTCCTCATCACATGGTGAGACCCTTCAATTCTCCATCTCCTCTCCTAGCCCTGTTGGATCGGGAGATCTCTTCTCTGCTTGCCCAAGGGGCCATAGAAGAGGTTCCTCTTCATTAACAAGGGTCAGGTTTCTACTCCCCCTATTTTCTCATTCCAAAGAAGACAGGGGGATTCAGACCAATCCTAGATCTGAGAGAATTGAACAAATTTCTGTACAAGGAGAAATTCAAAATGCTCTCTTTGGGCATTCTCCTTCCATACCTTCAGAGTCAGGACTGGCTTTGTTCTCTAGACCTGCAGGATGCGTATACACATCTACTCATCCATCCATCCCACAGAAAATATCTTCGCTTTCTGTTCAGGGGAAGTCATTACCAATACAGAGTACTTCCCTTCGGTCTCGCCTCTGCCCCAAGAGTCTTTACCAAATGCATGGCAGTCGTAGCCGCATTTCTCAGAAGCATGGGGATTTTCGTATTCCCATATCTGGACGACTGGCTCATTCGAGCTCCAACTCAGTCGCAGGCCCAGATTTCCCTAAACCGCACAAGGAGCCTTCTGCAGTATCTGGGACTGGTGGTAAACCTTCCCAAGTCTCAACTCAGCCCTACTCAGTCTCTAGAATTCATAGGGGCCCAGTTGGACACCACCACTGCAAGAGCCTACCTTCCACTGGTTCGGGGTCAGCGTCTGCTGAGCTTGGCCTCCCAAGCCCAGTCCAGTACTCACTTAACAGCCAGGGAAATGCTACGCCTCCTGGGCCATATGGCCTCCACAGTACATGTGGTGCCCTATGCTCGTCTTCATATGAGAGCAGCTCAATGGACCCTGGCCACCCAGTGGACTCAGGCGTCGGGAGCACTCTCAGACCAAATACAAACCTCAAACCGTCTGTCTTGGTCCCTCCATTGGTGGATATCCACCAAGAATCTGTTGTTGGGGGCTCCCTTTCAGCCCTTGCTACCCCAAGCAACCCTCACAACAGATGCCTCCCAATTGGGGTGGGGAGCCCATCTGCTAACTCTCTCCACTCAGGGCACTTGGTCTCCACAGGAGGCCACCCTTCATATCAACCTCCTGGAACTGCGAGCAATTTACCTTGCCCTCAAGGTCTTCTATACCCTCCTTGCCAACCTGACTGTCCTGGTTCAGACAGACAATCAGGTGGCCATGTTTTACATAAACAAACAAGGAGGGACGGGCTCTCTGTCGCTTTGCAACGAAGCTCTCAGATTATGGGCCTTCGCCAGAGAGCACCAAATTCATCTGCTAGCAGTGTATCTTCCAGGAGTTCAAAACTCTCGAGCAGACAGGCTCAGTCGAGTTCTGCTGCCACACGAGTGGTCCCTACACGTGGACCAGATAAGCAGAATCTTTCAGGAATGGGGGACCCCGGACATAGACCTCTTTGCAAGTCCGTGGAATGCCAAACTTCCCCGGTTCTGTTCCAGGACTCCGTGTCAGGAAGCTCAGGCCACGGACGCCTTTCTCCTCCATTGGGGTCAGGCGTTCCTATATGCCTTTCCACCCATTCCGCTGATTCCCAAGACTCTGTTCAAACTCCAGAGAGATCACGGCTCTATGATCCTCATAGCTCCACGCTGGCCACGCCAAGTGTGGTTCCCTCTGCTTCTACAGCTCTCCCAGGGATCCTCCCTGGACTTAGGAGCTGCACCAGACCTTCTGTCTCAGGAGGAGGGGACTTTGTGGCACCCAAACCCCAAATCCCTACATCTCCGAGCTTGGTTACTGAAGGCTTAAGTCTTCAAGACTTTAATCTTTCTCAACCTGTGAAAGATATCCTTCATGCCTCTAGGAAACCTTCCACGAGGCGGTCTTATGCTTTCAAATGGAAACGTTTTTCCATTTGGTGTGCTCAGCAGGGCCTTGACCCTCTGGCACTTCCTTTGAATTCCCTCTTAGACTATCTCCTGCATCTTTCCAATGCAGGCCTTAAGACGAATTCTGTAAGAGTCCATTTAAGTGCTATTTCAGCATCCCTGAAACCTATAAATGGACAACCTATCTCCTCTCATCCTCTTGTTGCAAGATTCATGAGAGGCCTGACTCTCACTAAACCTCCCATCAGACCCCCCCCGGTCGCATGGGATTTGAATCTAGTGCTTGGTCAGCTTATGAAGCCACCTTTTGAGCCGTTATTTTCTACCTCCTTGAAATTTCTTTCCTGGAAGGTACTATTCCTAATTGCAGTCACTTCCGCTCGCCGCATCAGCGAACTGCAGGCTCTAGTGGCTAATCCACCTTATACAAGATTTCATCATGACAAGGTGGTCCTTAGGACGAATCCCCACTTTATGCCCAAAGTGGTCTCGCCTTTCCATCTTAATCAAGAGGTATATCTACCGGGTTTTTTTCCGGCTCCTCATGCCTCCAGTGCAGAGAGGAACCTTCATACTCTGGATTGTAAAAGAGCTCTAGCCTTTTACCTTAATAGGACTCAGCCACATCGAAAGTCTTCTCAACTTTTCGTGGCTTTTGATCCTTCACATTTGGGACTTCCAGTCTCCAAGCGTACACTTTCCAATTGGATTGCTCAGTGTATTTCCTTTGCTTACCAGAGTAAAAACATTTCTCTGGAAGGCCATGTCACAGCTCACAATGTGAGAGCCACGGCAACTTCTATGGCTCATCTGCACTCTGTTTCCATTGATCAGATCTGTCGAGCCGCTACCTGGGCCTCGGTTCATACCTTTACAGCCCATTACTGTTTGGACAAGGACTCCCGCCGGGATGCCTTGTTTGGCCAGGCTGTCCTCAAACACCTGTTCCATTCTTAGACAACTCCTGCCCACCTTCCCAGGATGGATGCCTGAGATCCATACGAAGATGGCGAACCCTTGGAGGGGGATCTCCCAGGCATCTCAGCTAGGGAGTCCCCATATGTGAGGACTTATTCCTGCTTGTTCCTGGAGATAGCACAGTTACTTACCTGTAACAGGTGATCTCTGGGAACAGCAGGAATTAGTCCTCACAACCCACCCACCTCCCCTAGGAGTTGTATCTTCTATCTGTCTTCCTGTCCTCTCTCTATTGTCTCAGCTATAAACTCGAAACTGAGGAGAGCTGTTCAGGAAGGCGGGAAGGCAGCGCGCATGTGCAGTGGGAGGTCCCAAAAGCTTCCATTCTAGGAAGCTGGGGAGCTTTCCCGCGCAGGCTCCGTCGGTTCCGACGTACCCATATGTGAGGACTAATTCCTGCTGTTCCCAGAGATCACCTGTTACAGGTAAGTAACTGTGCTTTATACTGAATTTGGTTATTTTGCGATGGCTGGAACAGAAGACTAGATAGCCTCACATGAGGTTGACCGCGTAGGCCTTTTAAAACTTGATTAAAATGGAGGGTCTGTAACATTGAGCATGTTTCGCATTCTCAAAACAGACGATCCGATAAAAAAAAACACTCATTATACATAGCTAGTCCTGTTCGTTAGAGGGGGGGAATTAAGGGTGGAATATAGGAGATTGAATGTTGTATACCTTTTTGAAGGAAGAATTATAGGGGTTACACAATTGGGTTTCTTGAATTGTTAGTTAAATAATTATGTCCTGGCAATGTCCCAATTTTTATACTATTTCCTACTATTCCATTTTTAATTAGTCCATTTTTATTTAATTGTGTGTCAAATATGTGTGCATACATAGTCCAAAGCTTCACTGGCCAATTTTTTAGGAAATATTTGACATTAAGGAGCTGAACTGCAAGAGTGCCAATAATGTTGTCTACAACTGTAACTAAATCAGCATGAAAATGTTAATAAAACTGTACAATGTCATCCTGCTGGTTAAATAAGTATTTGAAAATATGTACTTACAATGTAGAATTTATCTGGCAAAAAGGATTGTTCTATGAGTTCAAATCAGAATGTGAACTAAGGGTACGTTTTATTGAAGTGCACTAAGCAGTAAATATGTGTTCTCTGTTAACGAGCAGAAAGCCAGCCCTCTCATATGGGTGATGTCGGTGCCGATGGAGCCCACGCGGATACACTCCCCAACTTTCAAAGAAAGCCTTTGGGAGTTACACCACACATGCACGGTCACCTTCTTGCCCAAAGGTGCCATCTTACCTCAGTCTTTTCTTCTGTGGAGCCCTGCAGACATGTCTGTGCATCCCAGATAAAGTTGATTTTTTTCTACCGTCCTTTAGTAATTTTCTTCTGTTTTTTCACCGGGATCGGTTCAATCACCTTTCCATCGCCCGAATCCACCTCTGCGTCATGCTTTTCTCTCGGATACTTTTATTTTTTTTCTTTATTTTTTGGCATGTGGGTTTTTTGCTCATGGCCTAGCTGGTTGAGACATCGTAGTTTGATTTTGCGGGGGCCATTTTTCCCGCTATGTCTTCGCCCAGCGGATTTAAGCAGTGTGTTAAGTGCAACTGCACTGTATCCCACATGGACCGCCACAGCACCTGCATTAAATGCCTTGGGGTGGACCATGACATGTCTTCCTGCCTACTCTGCTTTTTGATGTTGGCTAAGACCCGGAAGGAATGTGAAAGACGGCAGGGGGAGCTGTTTGGTAAGTCTGCCTCAGGATCAGCATCGGAGGTATAATCTATGCCTTTGATGCCGGCGTCTGATGACTTGTCGTGGACCTGAGCTTAGTCTGAGCCCCGAGGTCACTGGGCATCTGAGTCCTCTGAGGACCTTCCCCGTGCGTCACAGGCTTCAGCAAAGTCGAGGTCCAACCCCGGCCCGGTGGGTAAGACCTCCGGTGCCCAGGTGCAGAGCTCTTTACCAGACACTAGTGATGACAGCCAGGAGTGCCCCTCTAAGCAGCCCCGGTGGGAGGAGTCTTCCATGGAGTCCCCGACATGATCACCATCAGGGGTTCCCCTACCAGTGGTCCAATGCCGGCCTCGACATCTTCGAGGTCAGAACATGCCGCTGAGGAGCCTTCTGGTATTGAGGCCAGGGTGGTGGTCCTGTAGCACAACTTTGCTGTGTTCCTCGAGGCACAGAAGGGCCTGCCTACAGGTAACTCCAGTCAAGGGGCCATCCTTGTCGAGGACCTTCCCGGAGGCTACTCCACCCAACCTCGTGAGGTTGGCTCGATTGGTGCCGACTCCATAGGTGACCACCTTGAGATGGCGTCAGGCACGGTAGCACAGGAACTATGATGCTGGGAGTCATCGACGTCAAGTTGGTCCGATGACCATGGGGGACTTGCCGATTCCTCAAACTCCAAGTTTGTGTGGGAACAGACGAAGAGTCTTCCAACACCATCCTCCACGGGGACATCCCCTCTGACCCATCCTCGCTACACCATTGGCGGTGGTCACCTCCAGAGGATCTAGCCTTCCTGGAAATTGTGAGGGAGATGTCCCAGGCTCTCATCTTGATGGCAGTGCCAGAGGATGAGCCATGTACCAAGGATCTCAAGATCTTCCAATACGAGGCTCCTCCTCGGGAGGCACTGACGGTGCCCATGCTCACCATTCTGGAGCGGCTGCTGTTCAGAATGTGGGAAACCCCGGTGATGGTGCCAATTGTGAACCATAGACTCAATTCACAGTATTGAGTCGGCTGGAGTAACAGCTTCCAGAAGACACAACTGCCACATAACTCCATGGTGGTGGAGTCAGCCATGTGTCGCATTAAAAACCAGAAGATGCACTCTTGTGTGCCCATTGGCAGGGAAGCCCACAACATGGATGCTTTTAGTAGGAAGTTTTTCCAAGGCTCCATGCTAACAGCCCGGATTCAGGCATACCAGCTGTATATGGGCATGTACCTAAGAGACCTGGCGAAGGAGCTAACCGGGTTCTTGGCTGGTTTATCAGGCGAACCTCTTGAGCACTTCAGGACCCTGGTGTCATTGGTCAACGAGTGCTCCAAGTTTCAAACTCGGGTGGCCTTTGACTGCTCCGAGTCGGTGGCTCGCGTAGCTGCAGTGGGCATTAGTGCTCACCTCTTCACCTGGCTTCCTCTGACTTGGAGCAGTGGGCTCATGACAAGTTGCCTGACGTCCCTTGCCGGGGAGAGAACCTTTTCGGCAAGCCCATGACGGAGAAGGCCGACGAGCTGGAGAAGGAATTCATGACCAGAACTAGACTGTCCAATAAAGTGTCTGAACCTTCCCACAGGAAGACTTCAGAGAAAAAGTCCTTCCACCCAAAGACCAAGAAGGTTTATGGGAACTACCCCAAGTTTAAGGCCTATCATACTCTCCCCCCCCCCCTCAGGGGTAGTATGCCAAGGGCCTAGGGGTATGGCTCCCCATAAGCCAAAGGCCCCCAAAACCCAAATAGTGCTCCAGCTGCAGCCTGGGGGGAGCTTTTTGACTCCTTGAACATGGCCTTCCTCCATGCAGGAGGTAACAGGCTCAAGGTTCATGGGAAGCAGGCAAGTCCACTTTGCATATCTGACAGACCATCACCGCAAATGCCTGGGTACTGCAGGTGATCAGGGAGGGGTATCTCCTCCACTTCTCCCAGCTGCCCCCTCCCTTTTTCCCAGGGAAATTACCCATGGACCCCTTGCATGGGGAACCTCTGCAGAGGGAGCTTGAGGTCTTGCTCAAGAATCGGGAGGTGGAGCCTGTCCCCCAGCCTCTACAGGGCTGGGGGGTTCTACTCCCACTACGTCCTTGTCCCAAAAAAACAGGGGGTTTCCAGACCATACTGGATCTGCAGGGCCTCAACCGCTTCCTAGTCGAGGAAAAGTTCAGTATGGCATCCCTTGGAACCTTGCTGCCCTACCTTCTGCATGGAAATTGGCTATGCTCCTTGGATCTCAAAGATGCATACAGCTACATCTTGATCATCCAAGGCACCGTCAGTACCTCCGATATGTCGTTGGCGGATGGCACTATCAATATACAAGGTGCGCTCCCCTTCGGCTCAGCCTCTGCTCCTCAAGTATTCACAAAATGCCCAGCAGTTGTGGCTGCATGCCTCAGGCTCCAGGGGGTTTTCATCTTCCCCTACCTGGACTGCTGGCTCATATGAGCCAGCTTGCCAGAGGAGGTGCGCTATGCAACACTTCACACCATAGGGCTGCTCCAGCATCTGGGATTTTTGGTGAACTTCCCGAAGTCTCACCACCTGCTCACCCAGCACTTGGAGTTCATCGGAGCCCTGTTGGATTCCACTCAAGCAATGGCCTTTCTGCCTCTGGACCGTGCGCAGTGCTTGTCTGCCCTAGTGCAGGCTATGCAGGGCGCCTCAGTGGTGACAGCCAGGCAGATGCTCCGCCTCTTGGGGCACATGGCATCTACCATTCACGTCAACCCCTTTGCCCACCTACGCATGCGGCAAGCTCAATGGATGCTCAGTGCCCAGTGGACACAGGCTTTGGGCCTTCTGGAGGATTGCATACAGATCACACCGGCCCTGGCAGCATCTCACCTGGTGGCAGGACCCCCTCAACCTCAGAGCCAGCCTACCTTTCCAGGCTCTCCCAATTCAACACATTCTTATGACAGACATATCCAAATTGGACTGGGGGGCCCATTGCGATCACCTGCAGTCGCAAAGACCATGATTGCTATAGGAGAGTGCCTCGCAGATCAACCTGCTGGAACTCAGGACAATCTATCATGCCCTGTGGGTCTTCCAGGACTATCTGGAAGGACAGGTGGTTAAGGTCCAGGCGGACAACCGGGTGGCCATGTACTACATCAACAAGCAGGGAGGCATGGGCTTGTACCACTTCTGATGGGAGGTGGAGCACCTCTGGAACTTCACAATGGGGAAGGACATCTCCCTCAAAATGGTGTACTTGCTGGGCGAGGACAATGTACTGGCCAACCGCCTGAGCATAATCCTCCAACCCCACGAGTTGTGGCTGAATCCAGCAGTGCTTGGAGAGGTCTTCTGATGCTTGGGGACCCCGGAGAGGACCTATTTGCCAATCTGGCGAACATGCAGCTGCCACGCTTCTGCTCTCAGAGGCCGGCCCACGGACAGGAGGCGGTGGATGCCTTCCTCTTTCCATGATCCAAGGGCTTCCTATATGCGTTTCCGCCTATGCCTCTGGTTCCCCAGGCCCTCCTCAAGATCCAAGCAGAAGCAGCCTCAGTCATATTCATCGCGCCAAGGTGGCCCAGCAACCTTGGTTCCCTCTACTTCTGCAGCTGTCCCAGAGGGACCCATTGCCACTGGGGAGCGCCCCAGAACTGTCACAGGAGGGTGGGATGCTGCTGCTGCACCCCAACCTCCAGTCTCTTGCCCTGACAGCCTGGCTGCTGAGAGTCTGGCTATTGCACATCACTGCCTCTCTAGGGAGGTAGATGTTCTGCTTGCCTTGCATAAGGACTCCACGTGGCGGGCGTATGCCTTTAACTGGTGCAAGTTTTTGCTCTGGTGTGCGGGTGAAGGTCTTAACCCCTTCTGCATGATGCCAGACATCTTACGATGCCTCCTGCATCTGTCATGGGCTGGCCTCAAGTCCAATACAGTCAATGCACCTCTCTGCCATTTCGGCTCACCACCACGCAGTGGATAGCCAAACCGTGTCAATGCACTTGCTGGGCCAGTTCATGTGAGACTTCCTCCTCTCCTGGTGCCCAATCCTTCCGTCACCAGTGGCGTGAGACCTCAGTGAAGTGTTGGAGAAGCTCATGGCACCAACCTTCGCACCTCTGGTTACCTGCTTTCTCAAGTATCTTTCTTGGAAGGTTGTGTTCCTGGTGGCACTTACCTTGGCCAGGCGTGTGAGCGAACTGCAGGCACTGGTGGCCCATGCGCCCTACACCAGGTTCCACAGGAACAGGGTCGTCCTTCGGACTCGGCCCAAATTTTTGCCAAAGGTTGTCTCTGCTTTCCACTTGAATCAAGAAGTGATGTTACCCACCTTCTTGCCCATGCCTCATTCCTCCAAAGCAGAGGCCTCCCTATACACGATGGACTGAAAGCAGGCCGTGTCTTTTTACCTCCAGAGGATGCAGCCCCACCGCCACTCAGAACAGCTCTTTGTCTCTTTCGGAGGTCATGCACAACTTGGGGTCGTGGTCTCTAAGTGCACCCTCTCATGGTGGGTGGCTGACTGCATTTTCTTCGCCTATCAACAGGCGGGGCTTTCTCTGGAGCACCATGTGACTGTACACAATATGCGTGCCATAGTGACCTCTGTGCTGTTACTGGACATCTGCTGGACTGCCACCTGGTCCTCTGTGCACACTTTCGTAGCGCACTACTGCTTGGAAGAGACCTCCCAGAGGGATAGTGCCTTCGGCCAGGCAGTACTTCATCACCTCTTTGGGGAATAGTGCAACGCCTTCCCTCCAGTCCAAGCTACCGGAGAAGGGATTGCATCTTCAATGCTGTTGCTGCAGTGTTAGACTTCCAGCCAACCAGCGCTCCCTGCTCCCCTTTACAGTCCGCTTTTTGGGTCACCTCTGGCTTTTACATTTTTTTTTCGATAGCCTGTAGCTTGGGAGTCCCACATATAAGGACTGACTTCCTGCTTGTTTCCAGAGAAAGCTTAGTTACTCACTTGGGAAAAGCAGGAATCAGTCCTCACAACCCTTCCTCTTCCCCATGGAGTTGTTTTTCTTTTTATGCTTGATTAAGCTTGCGTGGAGTAACTCCTAAAGGCTTTTTTTGAAAGCTGGGGAGTGGATCCGCATGGGCTCTGTCTGTGCCGATGTCACCCATATGCAAGGACCAATTCCTGCTTTCCCCAGAGATCACCTGTTGCAAGTAAGTAACTGTGCGTTTTCACACACAGTAAATGCCTGCTCAGGCCCGCACTAACTGTTAACACAGGAGCTTGACAGTTACCGCATGTTAATTTGCGCATTAACTGCCACTCATGTGTTGGTGTACTGAATGGGTGGGGTAGGGGAGGAGGGTGGGTATAATGAGCAAGATAGCATTTAGCCCAGCGGGTCATATCACATGCTGTCAATGTTGCCATTAACATCGGTGCACCCAACCCCACCTATTATGTTGGAGTTAGGTGCACCCATGATACTTGCACCATGCATTTGCGTATGCATCTTCACTTGAACTGTGAGGAACATGTTGGCTTGCACCATGCATTAGCGTATGCATCTTCACTTGAACTGTGAGGAGCATGTTGGTCACTCCCTGACAGTTATTGTGAAGGCTTTTCATTTGATACACACTAGTTTTTGCAATAAACCACTATTAGGTGCCAAAACCTAACACACTTTAGTAAAAGGGGCCCCTAAGAAGGAATATCTGGTGTTAGTTTTATGCCTAATATAAAGTTGCATTTAGACAGAAACAAAAAAGGAGATGAGATGAACATGTCTTTGCTTTACTCTATGCACTGGCTGAGAAATGGGCTTTTACGTGAAGTCTGCTTGTTCTTCTACCTTTAGCTGCAATGGACTGTACTGTCATATATGTGTATTCTGATTTTAGATTCAGGCCTGCAGGGCTTACGTGAAAAAGGTCAAGGTCTTTTGGATCAAATCACCAACCAAGCATCATGGGCTTATGGAAAAGACGTGTCTATTGAAAATAAAGAGAATGTGGATCACATCCAAGGAGTAATGGAAGATATGCAGCTTAGAAAGCAAAGGTATTGACTGATATTCCTACAACTAGGATAAAAATAAACTCTTATATTTGGAAAATTATATTTATTTTATAGTCAGGGCTGGAACATCCTACTAGGCAGGCTAGAAAGCCACCTAGGGTGGCAGACCTTGGTGGGCTGCACACCGTGATTTTTTTCAAGTGGCAGTTTTGTGCTGCCGCTTTGGTGTCAGCGGCAGGCCATGACTTCAGTATGAAAACCATGGCCTGCCACTCCTCCCCTCCTCCGACACAACTTCTTATCGGAGAGGGGGAGGGGCAGCAGACTATGGGTGCCAAAGCACAAAAAGCAGCACACATGACACCAAAGCAGGGCTGCTTTCAAACAGTCATGCTGCCACCTCCACCCTCAAAATGAGAAGATGGATCTGGGAAGGGGTGCGGGGCAGCATGGTGTGGTGGGAATTTCTGCCTGGGGTGGCAAAAACCCTTGGGCTGGCCCTTTCATAGTATAACTTAAGACTAGGTTTACTGTAAACATTCTTATTGCTTGAGACAAATATTAGATATATTATAGATACTGACATAAACATTATGGGGGTTATTTTGGAAGCCATGTGCGTGCTTTGGATATCTGAAAATGAGCAGAGAGATATCCAAAGCACAAAAACCAGAGCCATTTTAAAAGCTGGATCTATGGATGTCTCCAGCGTGAGATGTCCAAGTCTGAACAGGGGCGTGGCTGAAATGTGGCTGGGTCGTTCCGAGGACCCTGGACAACACTGCTGGTTCTCAGAAGCATCTTGGACACCCAGATTCCTGTCTAAGTTTAGACCTGCCTTAGGCATGATTAAACATCAGAGAAAGTGCTTGTTTTCCGGGAACAAACAGGAAGTCAACCCTCACATATGAGTGACGTCGGTGCCGATGGAGCCCGCACAGAAGCATCCCCCCAAGCTTTCAAAAAAGGCCTTTGGGAGATGCACCACGCATGCGTAGTCCACTTCCTACCCAAGGGTGCCGTTTTGCCTCACTTCTTTTTTCCGCAGAGCCCATTGGACGTTGTCCAGGTTTCCCCAGAAAAAGTGTGATTTTTATTGTTGAGTTTTCTCCAGTTAGCATGCCGGTTCCTTCCCGCCTCTAAGCCAGTTTGCCTCAGTGTCGCACATTGGGTTCGTCTATTCAGGGGTGGTTTTTTTTTAAAATTTTTATTTGCATTTACAAATGAACACTCAGGCATTCCATGAATGTACAAATAAAAACATGGCTTGAATCAACAAACACAAATATCTCAAAAAGGAAAAAAAAATACACCATATAAGTTAGACCACAATATTTTGAAAGGAGGCTCCAGGAAAAATTTAAAAACAAAGCAAAAAAAAAAAAACTATACAAAAGGCAGGTAGAGACTTATACATCAGCCGTACAGGAGATCCCAGGAACTTCAATATCTTCCCTAGCAATAAGGAATTCCAGAAGCTGCTTGGACTCAAAGAAAAGAAAATGTTTGCCCTAATAGGAAACATAACAACGAGAAGGAAATTTTAACAAAAAAGTGGCACCCAAGGACAAGGTCCTGGCCCAGTAGGACAGGAGCTCCTTCCTCCTAGCCTGAGTAATCCTAGACAGATCAGGAAAAATACGGACCTGAGAGCCCAAGAATTGCTTCTTTTAAATTCCTAAAATAAGAACGAAGAATCAAAGCCTTATCAGATTCCAGTGCCAGAGTAACAAGCAGGGTAGTTTTCACAGTAATCTCTTCTAGGGAACTTTCCAGAAACCCAGTTAATTCCCCAGCCCCAAAGGACACATTCGACTGGCCTGATCCCCGGCAAGATTCCCAACACCCAAGGACAGGTATTGAACCCCGGTCAGAGGAGACAAATGCTCCTGTGGGATCTTAAGCACCTCACAGAAGTATTTCCTCACTATTTCCAGGGAGGACAAAACAGAAGACTTAGGAAAATTCAATAACCGAAGGTTGTTCCTCCGGGCTTGGTTCTCCAGATATTCCATCTTCCTGGCCAACAAAGTCCTGTCCTTGATTAGGGCTCCCTGAGCCTCTCAGAGGTGTCCAAGTTCTGATCTAAATTGAGAAATAAGACCAGCCTGCTGCTCCTGAACCTTGGAAACCTCAGAAATAGTAGTTTTCACACACAAAATTTCTGTATTCACAGTGCCCACAACAGTTGATAAGGAAGAAATTAAGGTGACTATGGCTTCCCATAGCGCGTCCAAAGTAATGACAGCAGGTTTTACCAAACCCCAAATAACTGGTAAAAGCCCTCCTCCCATTCCCACCAGCTGCTGTTCAGCTAGTTCTGTCTATTCTATGCTTTGGATATTTGCTTTCTTGCCTTTCCTGATGCTCCGGCATGCGCTGTCAAGCAAGCAAAATAATAAAGATAAAGTCTGAAAACCCACCGTTTGAGGCTGCTTTTGGATCCAGACCCCTTTATTCTCCTTTTGAATATCTTTTTTAATCATTTCCCTATAATGAAACTCCCAAGTCCTTTTTTCTGATTTAAAAGGACTGTATGCTCAGTCAAACAGGGACTGTCTCTTATGTGTATATTTATTTAACAACTCTTATATGCTACTATCTCCAGGAACAACCAGGAATGTAGTCTTCACATATGGGTATCGTCGGTACCGACAGAGCCTGAGCGGGAACGCTCCCCAGCGTCCAATTAGAAAGTCTTTGGGAGCATCCCACAGCGCCTGTGTGCTGCCTTCCCGCCTTTCCCAACTGCCTCTCTCCAGTTCTTCGTTTTCCGCAGAGCCAGCAGTTCATCGTTCCTGTCACCGCAGAAACTTTTTCCCATTCTCCTTCTTTTTTGTGGTCGCGTCTGTCTTCCTCGACGCTATGCCGGTACCGCCGGTTCTTTCTTTCTTTTTAAATAAATAAATAAATTTATTTATTTATTTTTCTTGTTTTCCAAACTTTTCTTCCTCAGGTGCACGCGCCATTTTGGGCCTTAGGCCCAAAATTTCCTTTACCATGGAAAAACCCACTTCGGGATTCAAGAAGTGCACCAAGTGTGGCGGTACCATCTCCGTCACCGACACCCATGAGTGATGTCTTAAATGTTTAGGTCCTGACCACTCCATTTCGGAGTGTATGGCCTGTGCCATGATGTCCAAGAGGGGTCGACAAAACCGAGCTGCTAAGCTCAGCACCCTTTTCCCTCCGATACAGCCTCTGTGGCATCGACGTCGTCCAGGGCTTCGCCTTCCTCCCATGGATCTCAGGTAACTAAACATAAGTCTGGCCGGTCCTCAAAGGGTAGATCTCCTTCCAAGCATCGAGATGCCTCTGGCATTGCCCTTGAGGGTTCCGTACCGGCAAAATTGCCCCGGCGTGAGGCTTCGGCTTCCAAAGCATTATTGGGGCTCCAGGATGTTCTTGAGGCCTCAACCTCAGCAGAACTACTGGTGCCATGCTCTGGGGTACCGGCTGCTTTCTCCGGTACCGATACCCAGGCATCGGCAGCGTCGATAGACCAGAGGTTCCTGGCTATTGGGCGCAGTCTGGCAGCTCTCCTTGCGGCATTGACACCCTCGGAACTGTGTCAGACAGTTCAATCGGTACCGGTACCAACAGCATCGGCATCGACATCAGTGTCTGCATTGCCGGCACCCAGTCATGCTATGCCTCTGGTACCGATACACCGGTACAGATTCCCCCCGGTACTGACTTCGGTCAGTACGGGTATCGTGCTCTACAAGAGCATCCGGACAGGAGGTACTTTGAGTCCTCGGAGGAGTCTGAGGATTCTGACAGCTCCGTCGGTACTGGAGTACTTCTCCCAGAAGAGCCTTCCTCTCCTAAACGCAGGATATCTCCTCCAGAAGATATCTCCTTTCAGGATTTTATCAGGGAGGTGGCTTGGGGTCTGTCCATTTCTGTGGCTCCTGAAACAGAGCCCAGGGCAAAGGAGTTGGAGATTCTACAATATTCCAAGGCTCCTAAGGAGGCAGCTACTTTGCCTATCCATGAGATTTTACATGATCTCATGTTGAGAATGTGGGAAACACCTCTTACCACCTGTCCTCACTCTCGTAGACTGGATACCATGTATCGTGTACCTCCGTGTCCTGGTTTCCAGAAAACTCTGCTTCCTCACCACTCTATTGTAGTGGAATCAGCTATGAGAAGGATCAGAAGTGCAAAGAGGCATGCCTCTAATCCTCCAGGACGTGAGTGTAGAACTTTGGATGCTTTTGGACGTCGTACTTTCCAGGCTTCCATGCTTTCTGCCAGGATCAGTTCCTATATTTTATATATGGGAATGTTCCTTAAGGAAGTCACAGGAGATTTAGAGGTTTTGAGTCCTCTTCTCCCTGATGATAAGAGGTAGGATTTTCTCACACTGGTTAAACGTGCCCAGGATGTTTCTAAGTTTGTCAACCGTGCAGCTTTTGACTGTTTTGAGTGCATAAGCAGAACCTCTGCCATTGCCATAGGTGCACGTAGAATTGCCTGGCTCCAGGCATCCGATTTGGCGCTCTGGTTGCAGGATAAACTGGGCAATATCCCTTGTACAGGTGAGAATTTATTTGGCAAAAATTGGCAAGAGAAAGCCAATGAGTTGTATGCTGACAACTCCACCTTGGATAGATTTATTTTTATTTATTTATTTAGACAGTTTTGTATACCGCCTTATCCTTCAATCAAAGCGGTCACAACACAATTGGGGGATACATTTAACACACAGGGATATGAGACACATACACTAATACTTACAGAAAACATGGGCAATGGAGGGTTAAGTGGCTTGCCCAAGACCACAAGGAGCATCTGTGGGACTAGAAACCCCAGTCCTTCCGGCCCAAGGTTGCTGTCCTCTAGTGGGATTTGAACCCCCGACCTTCCGGCCTGAAGTACCTTGCCCCAACCACTAGGCTACTCCTCCCTCTGATTATCCAAAGCCACAGCTGATCCTGCAAGGAAAAAATCTTTCAAGAAACCATTCTTCTCCAAAAAGAAGAGGTTTTATCCCTCTTATTCCCAGCAGGGACGTTCTGTAAGTCAACCTGCCCGAAAGAGTCAGCAACCACCTAAACAAAGGAAAGCAAAGACTGCTAAGCCTCAACTGTCTCAGCAGTCTCAGCCTCCACAAGGCCTTTTACTTCCATCTAGAGAACCTAGCCTTCCTGGCTCTCAACGGACCAGAGCCTTCCACTATTCCAGGAAGGTTGTGTCACTTTGCCCCCAGATGGGGGCAGATAACAGCAGAACACTGGACTCTCTCCATTATAAAAGAGGGGTACAAGCTTCACTTTTTCTGCATGCCCCCTCCCACAATGGTAAGACAGTTCAATTCTCAGACCTCTCTCATCAACCTGTTAGATCAAGAGGTCACTATGCTTTTTGCCCAAGGGGCAATAGAAGAGGTATCCATTCTTCAACAGGGTACTGGGTTTTACTCCCCCTATTTCCTTATCCCAAAGAAAACAGGGGGACACAGACCTATTTTTGACCTCAGAGAATTGAACAAATTCCTGTTCAAAGAGAAATTCAAGATGATTTCTCTGGGAACTCTGCTGCCATACCTCCAGAGTCAGGATTGGCTTTGTTCTCTAGATCTCAAGGATGCGTACACTCATGTTCTCATCCATCCAACTCACAGAAAGTTCCTTCGGTTCCTTTTTCAAGGGAAGCACTACCAATACAGGGTGCTTCCTTTTGGCCTGGCCTCATCTCCAAGGGTGTTTACGAAATGCATGGCTGTGGTAGCAGCATTTCTTCGCACTCTAGGAATATTCATCTTCCCCTACTTAGATGACTTGCTCATTCGAGCCTCATCAGTGTCAGAGGCCAGGATTTCTCTATCTTGCACAATGCGTATCCTTCAGTATTTGGGTCTGGTCATAAATATCCCAAAATCCAGCCTAACTCCCACTCAGTCTCTAGAGTTCATAGGAGCTTTGCTGGATACCAGAAAAGCAAGGGCCTATCTTCCCCATACCCGTTGCCTTCGCATGGTGCAGTTAGCTTCTCAAACAGTGCTAAAGCCTCATCTCACTGCTCGAGAAATGTTACAACTACTAGGCCACATGGCATCTACCGTGCATGTGGTTCCTTATGCTCGCCTCCATATGAGAGCAGCCCAGTGGACTTTATCCACTCAATGGACCCAGGCATCAGGGTGCCTGTCAGACAAAATAGCAAACACAAATCACCTTATTTTGTCCCTCCAATGGTGGCAGTCCACTCAAAACCTGTTGGTGGGGTCCCCATTTCAACAACCTTTACCCCAGGCAACTCTCACAACAGATGCTTCACCAATGGGTTGGGGAGCTCATTTGCAAGACCTCTCCACCCAAGGCACTTGGACTCCACAGGAGACTCATCTTCACATCAATCTCTTAGAGCTCAGAGCAATCTTCCTTGCTCTTCGAGTGTTCCACACCCTGCTCAGCTATAAGACAGTCCTCATTCATATGGACAATCAAGCAGCCATGTTCTACTTGAACAAGCAGGGAGGAACAGGCTCTCTGTCGCTTTGCAACGAAGCTTTGCGACTATGGGCCCTCGCCAGAGAGCACCAGATTCATCTCCTGGCAGTGTATCTTCCAGGCATCCAAAACTCTTGGGCAGACAGACTCAGTCGAGTTCTGCTTCCAAACGAATGGTCTCTATATGCAGACCAGGTGGCCAAGATTTCTCAAATTTGGGGAAACCCGGACATAGACCTCTTTGCAAGTCCGTTGAATGCCAAACTTCCCTGGTTCTGTTCCAGAATTCCAGCTCAGGGCGCTCAGGCCAGGGATGCTTTCCTCCTTCATTGGGGTCAAGACTTCCTTTATGCCTTTCCACCCATTCCCCTAATTCCCAAAACCCTGTTCAAGCTTCAGAGAGACAGAGGCCGTATGATTCTCATAGCTCCACATTGGCCACAGCAAGTGTGGTACCCTCTGCTTATACATCTCTCTCAAGCTCCCTCACTGGAGTTAGGGTCTGCTCCAGATCTCCTGTCTCAGGAGGATGGAATGTTATGGCATACCAATCCCCAGTCTCTGCATCTCAGGGCTTGGTTGCTGAAGGCCTAGATCTTCATGATCTTAACCTTTCTCAGCAAGTAAAGGATATCCTTTATGCTTCCAGAAAACCTTCCACAAGAGGCTCTTATGCTTTCAAGTGGAAAAGGTTTACCATATGGTGCTCGCAGAAGGATCTTAGCCCCCTTGTGGTACCTCTGGAATCATTACTGGAGTATCTCCTTCATCTATCCAATGCAGGACTTAAGACTAACTCAGTAAGAGTCCATTTGAGTGCTATTGCAGCTTCTTTCAAGCCTTTAAATGGACAACCTATTTCCTCCCATCCTCTTATAGCAAGATTTATGAGAGGCCTTCTTCTAACTAAGCCTCCCATTAGACCACCACCGGTGGCATGGGACTTAAACCTGGTTCTTGGCCAGCTCATGAAGCCAACTTTCGAACCCTTAGCTACTTCCTCATTGAAATTCCTTTCCTGGAAAGTTATCTTTCTCATTGCAGTCGCATCAGTGAGTTGCAGGCACTAGTGGCTGATCCTCCTTATACAAGGTTCCATCATGACAAGGTAGTCCTTAGGACTCATCCACACTTTATGCCAAAGGTGGTCTCGTCTTTTCATCCGAACCAAGCGGTCTACCTACCTGTTTTTTCCAAGGCCTCATGCATCAAACGCAGAAAGGAATCTTCATACTTTGGACTGTAAAAGAACTTTAGCCTTTTACTTACAAAGTACACAACAACATAGAAAGTCCTCTCAACTCTTTGTTGCTTTTGATCCTTCTTATTTGGGACTTCCAGTCTCCAAGAGAACATTGTCCAACTGGATTGCACAGTGTATTTCGTTTGCCTATCAGAGTAAGAATTTGCCTCTGGAGGGCCATGTCACAGCTCACAATGTGAGAGCCATGGCAGCTTCAATGGCTCATCTGCACTCTGTGTCTATCGACGACATCTGTCAAGCAGCCACTTGGGCCTCGGTTCATACCTTCACAGCCCATTACTGCTTGGACAAGGACTCCCGCCGGGATGCCTTGTTTGGTCAGGCTGTTCTCCAACACCTGTTCCATACCTAATCAACTCCTACCCACCATCCCTGGTAGGATGCCAGAGATCCATAGGGGGAAGTGGAGCCCTTTCACAGGGACACACAACTTCTGGGGTCTCTCCCTGGCATCTAAATCTAGGGAGTCCCCATATGTGAAGACTACATTCCTGCTTGTTCCTGGAGATAGCATAGTTACTCATCTATATGTTTATGCAGGTGATCTCCGGGAACAGCAGGAATTTAGTCTTCAGATATGGGTATCATCGGTACCGACGGAGCCTGCGCGGGAACGCTCCCCAGCGTCCAATTAGAAAGCCTTTGGGAGCATCCCACAGCGCCTGCGTGCTGCCTTTCCCAACTGCCTCTCTCCAGTTGAGTTTAAAGCTGAGACAAAGAGAGAGAGAGGGAAAGAGAGAGAGTAAATTCCTGCTGTTCCCGGAGATCACCTGTTACAGGTGAGTAACTATGCTTTATCTCAAAGTCAAAGCAGTGTACATGGAACCAAATTTGACATACAGTAGTAACTTAACTTATTTGTACATGAAACTTAGGTTTGATGTGCAACAGTAATTGAACTTGAATGCAATAAGTTAATAAATGATTATGTTTTGCAGTGGGTGAGGGATTTGCTTTATGTTTTATGATAAGGTACAGTACTTAGGTTTTGAGTAACTAAAACGGTCAATTCACCTTACAATTAACTTAGAGTATTGAATCTGACGAGATTGATGATTAGTGTTGGGGTAAACGTGATTGAGTCATTACTACAGAGGGCCCGTGCATGTTTGCATGGAGTGGAAGGTGAGTCCCTGGTTCTGAGTGGTGGTTTTCGTGTCATGTTAGTTGTCAGACCCGAAATGCTCCAGGAAGAGGTGAGTCTTGAGGTGTTTTCAAAAGTCAGATAGTATGCTTAGAGCTTTTGGGTCAGGTGGGAGAGAGTTTGAGTGATGGTGCATTCAGTAAGAAGGCTTGGTTGCAGGTGGACTGAGTACTTGTTTTTAGGATCGGTACAGTGAGGGCTTTGTGAGTGTTGCATCTTCTTACTCGATTGAGGCTTTTTGAATTAATATTTGAAGATGGTTTGCAGACAGGTTGTTCATGATCTTGATTATAGTTAGTGTAGCTTGATATTTTATTCAGGATGCTATTGGTAGCCAGTGCAACTGTTTTAACATGGGCGTTATATGATCTTGTCACGAGGCTCCAAAGATGATTTGAGCTGCCGTGTTCTGGGCCATTAGTAATTATTGTAGTGCTCATTTTTATAATCTGTGATAGATGGTTGCAGTAGTCAAAATGAGGTGTGATGATGGTTTAACATACTGTCTGGAAGTCACTTATATCTAGCAGCGGGCGGAAGTATTTTCATCTTGTGGTATGCTGTCGATATGGTTTTCTAGATGTGCAATTGTAAATTTAATCCCTGGTCCAGGGTAATTCTGAGGTACCTTACTTCAGACTTTACTTGTGGGTCTATGTTTGAGATTTTTATTGTAGGTGGTGGGTTGAAAGTTGACTGGTCACTTAGAGGACTTCCATTTTTTTGTAGTTGATTGAAAGGTCATGATTCTTTAACCAGTGTATCATTTTCCAGAAGCATTTTGATATTGTATGATACAGGATAACTGTGGAGAATGGTGTGTATATCATGATGTCATCAGCGTATATGTGTTAATGGATATCATGCTTTTGTATTATTGAGCATAGTGGGTGTATGTATAGTTTTGAACAGTAATGATGATGGGACAGATCCCTGAGGGGACGCCTCTGTGTTTGAAAGGGGATGACTTGCGGAGGAAGTAATGTCATCTTACCAGATAGACGGCTGAAGGGGAGAGCTCTGCCATCTTACCCATTAAAAAAGTGATTGATTGCCCTCTGGAAGTGATTTCCAAGCTGTGGGTGTGGAAATGAGCAGTGAGAAAGGTGACGGTCAGCTAGGGAGAACTACGAGATGTAAAATGATGGATCTGTGAGAGTTCGCATATCGGTCGGGGAGGAGTGAAAACCACAACTCCCAGAAAATGGTGATGGGGAAAGGGGAGCTGCGGTAGACTGCCTGTTGCAGAGGGACAGATAGATGAAGCGGCAACAGTCATCCTCTCCAAAGAAGAGCTCTGCAGCTGGTTCGTGGAACTGAAAAATGAACTAATAGAGGTAAAAGAAATTGGCGGGCTGGTAAAGGAGCTACAGGCCTAGGTGATAGAACTTGGGCTCCATGTGGAAGACCGCGAGGAGAGGGTGGAAAGCATCCAGGAGGAAATGGATGTGCTGCGAAGACAGGTGCATGAGTTTGCACATGAGAAAGAAGCCCAGGCCTTAAAATTAGAGGACATTGAAAATCCATATGAGGCGCCATAACCTGAGGCTTCGCAGTGTGCTGGAAAATCTGGAGTTAGGGGCCGTCTACCATGTTGCACAAGAGATCTGCAAGGCCATTCTGCAGCATGGTGAAGTGCAGCAGAGGAGTTGAAAATTGATAGAGCTCATAGAATCTTAGGACCACCAAATGAGAAGCTACCCAGGGTCGTTATCCTGTATATTCATGAATATGCAATGAAAGAATGCATCCCACAAAAAATGAGGGCCCTAACTAAGCTGGACTGGAAGGGATGCCAAATATTTGTGTTTAATGATTTATCAGTAGCCACGATGGCATGTAGTTGGTCGTTCTGCCCGATAACACGCATGCTTCAACAACCATGCCACTATAAATGGTTGTATCCGGCAGGCATTGCCTTTACAATTAATGTAGTTACAAGGAAAATGCTTACATTGATCAAAGCTGTGCAGGAGCTCAGGACTGACAGGATCCAACTGCAGGATGCTGACTTGGAGGAGGTACTGCCTGAACTCCAGAGGTGGCAAAAGGTTACTTTATTGGCAGAGCGGAAGAGGCAGCGGTTGGTGATGAGTGTAAGAGTAACCTGATTGGGGCCCATAGGTGGACATGGGAGAGAAGATCATCAAGTGGAGTGTCCTAACGGGAAGCAAGGATTTGAACACCTTGAACGATAATCGTTTTGTTATGTTTACAGCTGAAGATGGGTTATCTTGTGGAGCGTTCTTGGCATGGGGGGAAAAGGAGGGAAGACTCATGGGAAGGGTTTAGAGGAGAGAAAGGGACTTCTTGTAGGGGAGAAAGAGGTGGGTGCTTAATGTGGTAGGTCTGGGGCAGATGAGTGTAAGGTGAACATGGGATCTGATAGGTGGGTCACTACTCCACAGTACTGGAGGTCATAGGAGGCAGTCAAAATGTTATGGGGGAACGGGATAGGAAGGATCTGGAAAGGAGGGGGAGGGGATGCCTAGGGAGAGGGGTGCAGGGGAGTGGTTATAATGGAAGGGGCTGGTTCAGAGGGATCCAAGATGGCACTTTAGAGGGGCGTGCTTGAAGACACGCTGTTTTTCTTTCCATGGATTTGTTGTGCTGCAAGTTGGTGCGGCGATGGGCAAGAGGAAGGGGAAGCTTAATCTCCCGGAGAGCACCTCTTTTGACCCCCTTGCACCAGACAAATGATCATGGATTTTGGTGTACCTCAAGTCCCACTGTTATCTTCTCCGGGTCGGCTGGAGGGGAATCGCTTTGGCAGCAGCAAAGGGGCGTCTCTCAGCCCCATTGTACAGACACCGCCTCCCAACCCCAGAAGTACTATTGCGGCTGGTGCTGTGGGGTCCTCGCGGGCCGAAGTGGCAGGAGCGGAGCCCTTCCCAGGAGAAACGCTGGTCGCTGTCTCGTCTCCTGCGTTGGTGGAAATATCGGAGGATGGTTTTGTTTCCCACTTAAGAACTGTGGAAGATATTGCAAAGAGGAGCAAGTTGCCTTTGGGGATCAAGTTTGGTGAGGTACAGAAACCACTGGCTGTGACTATGGAGTCGCTGTGGGAGGCTATCCAGGGTTTTAATTCTTCCCTCCAGACTCTTTCTATCAGATTGGTGGTGACTTGTCTGTAGTTTCGCAAGTTGTGGTTGATCAAGCCAAAGCATTGGATTCACTGTCTGGAAGAATGGACCTTATAGAAGCAAAAGTAAATTTGGTGCAATTGTTGGGAGAAGTGTTTGTGAAGGACAGCAGTGGAGTATCTTGAAAATCAGACACGATGAAATAATTTGTGCTTGCTGAACTTTCCCAAGTCTCCTCTCATCTCTGCCATTGATATGGTGAAGAACAATTTAATTGAGACTCTGGGGATGGACTCTGGGAATCTCTCCCCTATAGTGAAGGCACACTATCTTGTTCCTAGTGGGAAATTGCCCTGTAGGGCAGGGTAGATCTGTTGGGGATAACCTGACGTAGTTTCTGGAATCCTCCTTGGAGGTTGTAACCCAGAGGTATACTCTGGTTGTAACATTTGCTTTGGAGTTTGACCACAATGCGGTGTTTAAATTATATTTTCGGTCTATGCACAAGTCTTTTTTTGGCTCTGTTATACGTATATTTCCTGACTTTTCTAGAAATGCACGGATGCAGTGCCAGGACGTTTTGGCTCTGCGGTCAAGAGCCATGTCCTTGGGGCTGAATTTTGTGTTGCGATTTCCTTGTATTTGTGTTATAGTTTGAGGATAAAACTTATGGGGTTTTTTGAGCCAAATTCACTTGTGGAATTTATTTCTAGGAGGGAGGGGAGTAGTCCCTAGATACGCTCACAGGTACCGCTGTAATGACCTTTGGAGTAGCTGCTTCAGTGGGGGCTTCCTCTTTATCATATTTTCCTGTTTTATTTTATTTTCTTTTTTTCTTGTATCCTATTTCCTTGATTTGTGGACTATTGTATTGTTATTTCTTAGTATTTGGTATTTCCTTTTGGGGGTTGATCTCTCGTATTGGGAATATTGTTTTTTTCTTCTGATTGATTTGTGTAATGTATTTTGAAATGTTATAAATAAAAAATAAAAAAAAATAATGGAAGGGACTGAACAGTTTAAATGATGTCACTTTGTTTTGCTAAATGTAAAGGGCCTGGAGTCCTGGAGCAAGCATAGCTTGCTCTGGTGGGGAGGTGTCTTGTAGGAGAACAGACATGGTGTTCCTTCAGAAGACACATTTAAAGAAGGACCAAGCCTACTTACCAAAGTATAAAAAGTATCCCAATGTGCTTCAGGCCACCAAGAGGGGGAAATCTTAAGAAGGGAGGGGGTGGGGATTCTGGTCTCTCATGAACATACGGTGGAGGCAAAACAAGAGATGAGGGATGTGGAGGGGCATTAGCTGTTGCTGGATATAGTTATTGATGGGTTGGAGGTAGTATTGGCAAATGTATATCCTCCCAATGGATCACAAGGGGCTTTTTTTCACTGAAATGATGGAATAACTGTTGCACTTCTCCACAGCCCCGCTGATACTCAGGGGGACTTCAGTTTAACAAGGGAACCAAGGCTGGATTGAGGAACCGAGGCATGGGGGGAAGGGGTCACAAAAGGAAGTCGTGACAGTTTGTGGACACACTTAGTTTAGTGGACAGTTGGAGAGTACGGGAGGGGTGCAGAAAATCATCGTATACCTTCTATTCCCACCCCCATCAATGTTATAGCAGAATTGATATGTTCTAACTGGATGCACGTGAGCAACCCATATCTCCCAGGTGGATATTGACGAGATAACATGGTCCGACCATGTACCTATTGGGATATGCTTGAGATATAGGGGCATAGGGATCCTGGTTTGAAGTTTTGAAGGATGACTGACTCCCTGCTGGATGAAGCAGCTACAGTACAGAAAGTAGGTAAAGCCATAATGGAGTATTACCAGCTAAATGGGGATGAGGAGGTGGGGGAGGACATATGATGGGATGGAATGAAAGCAGTGGCCTGGGGAGTTTTGATCTCTGAAGTGTGTCCTCAAAAGAAGGAGCGACAAAATGTTGAGCAGGATATTCGGGAAGAGTTGAGGGCGTGGAGGGTGGGCATTTGGGGGTGGGGGAGGAGAAATTGGCAACAAGAATTAAGGACTCGAGAATGCAGCTGATGTTGATAATGAATGATGATATTGCGTTCAAACTGGACAGAGCAAGGCAAACATTTTTCAAATGCGGTAATGAAGTGAGTAAGTTGTTAGCTTCCAAAGTTAAAGGCCCAAATAAAACAACAGATTTTGAAACTCAGACGACAGAGATCCTCTGTGTTTATCCCATACTTTTTTGAATTCAGATGCTGTACTCGTGTCAACCATCTCCACTGGGAGACTATTCCATGTATCTACCACTCTTTCCGTAAAGAAATATTTTCACATATTACTCCTGAGTCTATCCCCTTTCACTCTCATCTTATGTCCCCTCATAGCAGAGCCTGCCTTCAATTGAAAGAGACCCTTCTGTGCATTTGTGCCACAGAGGTATTTCAATATCTCTATCATACTGCCCCTATCTTTCCTCTAAAGTATACATATTAAGATCTTTAAGTATGTCCTCCTATGCTTCATAACGAAGACCACTAACCATTCTACTGTAGAAGCAACCATCTGCACCGACTCCAACCTGCCTATATCCTTCTGAAGGTGCGGTCTCCAGAATTGCACACAGCACTCCAAATGAGGTCGCACCAGAGACATTATCCCTCCTTTTTCTGCTGGCCATTCCTTTCCCTATACGCTCATGCATCCTTCTGACTTTTGCAGTTGCCTTTTCTACCTGTTTAGTTACTTTAAGATCGTCAGACAAAATTACGCCCAGGTCCTGTTCTTCTTTTGTGGCCAGAAGTACCTCATCCCCTACACTGTACAGCTCCTTTGGACTTTTGCAGTCTAAATGCATGACACTGCATTTTTTAGCATTAAATTTCAGCTGCCATATACTAGACCATTCTTCAAGTTTAGCTAGATCCCTCCTCATGTTGTCAACTCCTTCCTGGGTGTCTACTCTATTGCATATGTTTAGTATTGACTGCAAACAAGCAAACCTTACCCGACAGTCCTCTGCAATATCACTAACAAAGATATTAAACAGAATCGGACCAAGGACAGATCCCTGGGCGGGCACACCACTGGTATCCTCCTTCTCAGAGTGAGCTCCATTTACCTGTACCCTTTGTTGCCTTTCACTCAACCAATTCCTAACCCAATCAGTAGCATTAGGGTCAATCCCTAGGGCGCTCAGTTTGTTTATAAGTCACCTGTGTGGATCGGTATAAAAGACTTTACTGAAATCTAAATACACCACTTCTAGAGCTCTCCCTTGGTCCAACTCCCTGGTCACCCACTTAAAGAAATCTATCAGATTTGTCTGACAAGACCTGCCTCTGGTGAATCCATGTTGCCTTGCATCCTGAAATCCATTGGACTGCAGAAAACCTCACTTTCTCTAGGAACAAGCAGGAAGTCAGTCCTCACATATGGGTGATGTCGGCGCCGACAGAGCCCTCATGCGGAGCAAATCCCCAGCTTTCTAAGAAAGCTTTCGGGAATTGCATCACACATGCGCAGTCCCCTTCCCGCCCAGGGGTGCCATCTTGCTCAGTCTCCTTTTTTCCATGGAGCCCAATGGACGTCCAAGTTCCCTTGCGAAAAAAGTGCTTAAAAGTCAGAAAATTCTTTTCTGTCTGACCGGTTCGATGCCGGTTCCCCTTCCCGCCCTTGGCTCAGTACACCGATATCGAGTCCAGTCCAAATTTTCGGTTTTTGTCTTTAGTGACTAGCGTTAGCGCTCTTTTTCTTTTTTAACTGGTAGCCTGGTCCTTTGACCTAGCAGGGGCCCTTTTTTCCCCAATGGCTGCCAGCGGGTTTAAAAAGTGTGATCGGTGCACGATATTAATGTCCTTCACCGACACACACGACTGCTGTCTCCATTGCCTCGGGCCCGACCACAACCCGAAGGGCTGTGGCCCGTGTAAGAAAATGTCTTCCAGGGCCTTGAGGAGCAGGCAGCAGCAACATGATAGGATTTTTCCTGAGTCCGCACCTGCTCAGGCCCGGACCATGTCGGAGGCATCGATATCTCGGGAGCTCTCTGTTCCTGAGCAGTGTCAGGTGTCCTCCGAAAGGGGGTCTCCCTCGCGGGAACACCGGAGGAAGAAGAAATCCGTGAGGGCGGTGTCGTTAGATGGCTCTGAGTGTCCTGGTCCCTCGCGGGCCAGGTTGCAGAGCCTGGCCCGCCGCCCCGGATCCTCTGAGTTGGAGCGGCCAGCAAAACTCCCTTGTAAAGAACCGGAGACGCCGAGTCACGTAAGCACCGTCCTCGTTGTGGACTCTCTTTTGGGAGAGCCGGCGTCCGGACCCGACCTGGGGGCTGTGGAGCTTCCTGAGCTCAGTCTCAGGATGGCAGCCTTGGAGCGCAACATGTCTGCCTTCATGGACCAGCAGCGGCACTGATCGCCGGTCTCACCGGTCCATCCACCCCGACCACTGGGACATCGAAGTCGACCCCGGAGGCCAAGCCGATCCTCGAGACACTAAGAACTCAAGTCGATCCTCGGCCAAGGTCCCCCTCGACCTCTTGTTCGGGGACCGAGGTTGTCGACGCCGATTCCACCAGCGTCGAGGCGGTCGAGGCCGAAGCTGCTCGATTCCTCCTCGGAGGAGTCCGGTTGGTAAACGAAAGATGAGGAGTCACCGGGTGCCCATCGGACCAAATACGTCCCCTCGGATTCCCCGGGATCTGAACCTTGGAGAAGGTTCCCCCCCCCCCCCCACCGAGGACACTCAGTTCTTGGACTTCGTCCAGGACATGGCCAAGGCTTTGGCATTCCCAGCAGAGCCCGAGGAGGAGCCTCGAGCCAAGGAGCTCGAGATCCTCCAGTATGACTTTCCCCCTCGGGAAGCCCTTACTGTACCGGTGCCTCAGATTCTGGAACGGCTGATGCTCCACATGTGGGAGATACCAGCCCTGATGCCGGTACTCAGCAGGCGAATCGATTCAATTTACCGACTTCGTAAGAGCCCTGGATTCCAGAAAGCACAACTGCCGCACAACTCCATGGTTGTGGAATCGGCCATGCGCCATCTCAAGAGCCAGAAGACGCACTCCTCGGTGCCTCCTGGCTGAGAGGCCCGCAACATGGGTGCCCTTGGCAGGAAGTGCTACCAGGGTTCAATGCTGTCATGCTGAATCCAGACATACCCAGCTATACATGGGCATGTACCTGCGGGACCTGGCAAAGGAGATTGCCGGGTTCTCAGCTGGTCTCTCTGAGGGACCTTTGCAGCGCTTCAAGACCTTGTCCACTGGGATCCGTGAGTGCTCGAAGTTTATGACTCGAGCAGCCTATGACGGCTTTGAGGCATCGGACCGGGTAGCTGCGGCTGGCATCGGTGCATGCCACCAGGCATGGCTACAGTCGTCAGATCTGGAACAATGGGTGCAGGACAAGTTGGTCAATGTCCCTTGCCGAGGTGAGAACCTCTTTGGCAAACCCATGACAGAGAAGGCTGCCGAGATCGAGTCCGAGTACCTGACCCAGACAAGGCTCTCGAAGAAGACTTCTGCCCCTTCTAAGAAGCAGGGCTTTTTCCCGAGGAAAGGTACTGCTTACCGCAACTACCCCACATATCAGCCTCTCCAGCTCCCCAACAGGGGCAGCAGGCCAAGGGACAGGGGCATGGTCTGTGTAAGCAAAAAGCCCCCAAGCCCCAGGCACTGGCTTTGGCCCAGACTGGAGGGGTTTTTGACTCCCAGAGCATAGTCCCTCTCTCCAAATAAGTAAGGCTATGCACAGGAGGAAGGCTGACCCTGTATGCTCACAGATGCATCCTTGCTTGGCTGGGGGGCCCATTGCCAGGGATTGTGCACTCAGGGTGCGTGGTCTCCACAGGAGAGCACACAACAGATCAATCTCCTAGAGCTTCGAGCTATCCGCCTAGCTCTACAAACCTTCTGTCAAACCCTGGCTCACCAACCTGTCTTAATTCAGACAGACAACCAAGTGGCAATGTTCTATGTGAACAAGCAGGGGGGCACAGGGTCTTTCAGCCTGTGCCAAGAGACCCTGGACTTATTCTCTTTTGCAGTCAGGCAGGGTATGCATCTCAAAGCAGTTTACTTGACAAGTCAGGAAAACGTCTTAGCAGACAAGCTAAGTAGAATTCTCCAGCCACACGAATGGTGACTGGATCCCAACATAGCCCAGCAGCTATTTCAGTACTGGGGGCAACCATCCATAGATCTGTTTGCAAGCCCACAGAATCACCAGTTGCCCCGTTTCTGCTCCAGACAGCTATACCCAGGCAGGGTGGCTGCAGATGCTTTCCTAATATCATGGTCTGTGGGCCTCCTGTATGCGTTTCCTCCCACGCCTCTGGTGGCCAGGACTCTGTTCAAGATCCTTCAGGACAAAGCCTCGGTCATATTGGTAGCCCCAGATGGCCGAGGCAACCATGGTTTCCGCTCCTGCTTCAACTGGCAGCAGAGGCCCCAATTCTCCTGGGATTACATCCCAACCTCCTGTCACAGGAGGGCACTCTCCTGCATCCCAACCTCAGGTCTCTCAACCTGATGGCATGGCTGCTGAAAGGGTAGTCCTTGCTCCACTTCTCCTCCCTAAAAATGTAGAAGTACTACTAGCCTCAAGAAGGCAGTCGACTAGGAAGACCTATGCATTTAAGTGGCATAGGTTTGAGGTGTGGTGTGACAGGCAGAGCGAAAATCCTTTCTCCTGCCAAGTGCCAGTGGTGCTGCAGTATCTGCTTCACCTATCAGATTTAGGCCTCAAGTCGAACTCTGTCCGAGTCCACCTTAGTGCCTTGTCAGCACACCACTCTCCAGTGGAAGGAAAACCTCTTTCTGCACACCCTTTGGTGTCCAGGTTCCTGAGAGGTCTGCTTCTACTGAAGCCCCTGGTTCGCCCCCCTGCGACCGAGTGGGACTTGAATGTGGTCTTAGAGCAGCTTACTCGCCCACCTTTTGAGCCGATGGCTACCTGACATCTCTGCTTCGTCTCTTGGAAAGCGCTTTTCTTGGTGGCACTCACATCGGCCAGATGAGTGAGTGAGTTGCAGGCTCTGGTTTCCGATAGACCGTACACACGGTTCTGTAGGAACAGGGTGGTGCTTCGCAATCACCCCAAGTTCCTTCCGAAAGTGGTCTCTTCGTTCCACCTCAACCAGGAGGTGGTACTTCCGACTTTCTTTCCCAGGCCGCATGCCAGTCGAGCAGAAGCAGTTCTGCATATCCTGGACTGTAAGAGGGCTTTGGCCTTCTACATTGAGCGTACGCGGGGACATAGAAGGGCTTCTCACCTCTTTGTCTCTTATGACCCCAGTAAAGTGGGGATGCCTGTCTCCAGGTGTACATTGACCACTTGGGTGGCGGACTGTATTGCCTGGGCATACAGGGCAGCCTATCTTCCTTTGCAGGGTCGAGTCACGGCCCACCGTGTCAGGGCTAAGGCGGCATCAGTGGCTCACTTCCTCTCTTTTCCGCTGGCAGACATCTGCTGGGCCACCACCTGATCTTCAGGTCAGACTTTTGTGGTCCATTACTGCCTGGATAGAGAGTCCTGACGGGACAGTGCTTTCGGCCAGGCGGTACTCTGTAACCTGTTCGAGGTCTAGGCAACTCCGACCCTTTGGTGTCAGGCTACTGGAGCATTGCGTTCTCAGTTGAACTCCTATTATGGCTGCTGCGGCTCTTCTAGAAGGAGCCTATTTTTCAGCTATGGGTTCTGGTAGCCTATAGCTAGGGAGTCTCATTGAGGACTGACTTCCTGCTTGTTCCTGGAGAAAGTGTAGTTACTCACCTGTAACAGGTGTTCTCCAGGGACAGCAGGAATCAGTCCTCACGACCCTCCCTCCTCCCCTGGAGTTGCAGTCCTATTATATTTTGTTCATTTTGCCATCTTTTTAACTATGTCATTTGACTGAGCAAGATGGCACCCTTGGGCGGGAAGGGGACTGTACATGCGTGATGCAATTCCCAAAAGCTTTCTTAGAAAGCTGGGGATTTGCTCCGCATGAGGGCTCCATTGGTGCCGACGTCACCCATATGTGAGGACTGATTCCTGCTGTCCATGGAGAACACAAGTTACAGGTGAGTAACTACACAATACTCTCCTTTAACAGCCTTTCCAATAATTTACTAACTACAGAGGTTAGTATAACCAGCCTGTAGTTTTCAATTTTATCCTTAAATCTGCTTTTGTGTAAAGGGACTACATGTGCCTCTCTCCAGTCCTCTGGCACCACTCCCAACTTCAAAGAGGCATTGAAAAGGTCAGACAGTGGAGCCAGTAGAACGTCCCCAAGTTCCCTTAGTATTCTTGGATATATCCCATCTGGACCCATGGCTTTGTCTACTTTTAGTTTAGCTAGTTCCTCTCGAACACAGTCTTCTGAAAATCATTTGAGATTCCTGTCGCTTCTGTTACTATTTCTGGGTGTTTTCTAAGGTCCTACTCCAGGCCCTTCATCTCTGAAGACAGAACAGAAATATTTGTTAAGCAATTCTGCTTTATCCTCGTCAGTTTTTGCATATTCCTCTGCACCCTTGAGTCTGACAATACCACTTTTGCCCTTCTTTCTCTCACTAACATAGCTGAAGAATGTCTTATCCCCGCATTTTATTGCATTGGCTATTTTTTCTTCTTTTGTTACCTTTGCTTTCCTGGCTACTTTGTTAGCTTTTCTACATTTCTCCAAATATAGATGCCTGTCTTCCTCTCTCTGTGATCTCTTATATTTCATGAAGGCCTCCCTCTTTTTCTTCACCTTCTCAGCTACTTCTTTTGAGAACCATAGCAGCCTCGTTTTCCTTTTATTTACCTGTCTAACAAATATTTGCTGCCTTTAAAATATTCTCTTTCAGTTTTGCCCACTGTCTTTCTACATCCTCCAGCTATTCCCATCCAGCTAATGACTCCATGAGGTATTATCCCATATTTGCAAAGTTAGTTTTCGTAACATCTAAGACCCTCACTTTTGAATGGATTTTATCAGTCCTAGTACTAATACTGAACCATACCATCGGGTGATCACTGGATGCGAGTTGATCTCCACTGTAACATCAGAAACACTTTCCCCATTGGTAAGCACTAAGTCCCAGTATTGCTCCATCTGGTGTGGGTTCTTTTACCAGTTGTCTCAATAGCGCTCCCTGTAGAGAATCCAGGATCTCTTTACTTATAGATGACACTGCAGTAAGATGTGCCAATCCACATCCGGTATATTGAAATCAAGTAGAATACAAGTAGAATAAATAGTCTCTGAGTAGAAATAAACTTATTTCTAGTGACCTTTACGAAGAGGCCTTCTAATTAGAAGGCAAAAGATCTGTGAAATTGCCTTAAATAGGTGTTAAAGCCAAGTGACAGATCAAAGGGGAAATTTGAAAGGCCCCCTCTATCAAACCAAAGGCTGAGTGAATCACCCTGGAAATTCATAGGACTTTACCTTAGAAACACAAGTCAGGGCACTGAATAGCAAGCCAGCTTTTATTAAGTAAGCTTGCCCACCCACCCACCCAGGGATAATTTCCTTTCCATTCACACCACCCCGGAATAATCTTAGCTTTATACGCTCTTAAACCTATTAAAGGGAAGGAGGTGCCCATATTCACTTTCAGTTGCGTCTGGATATTCTCTTCAGGAATACATTAATTAAGGACCTAAGATTAATTATTCTTGAGGTGAACAAAGTCCATTAAATATGTTAGGTATAGTTGTATTAGAATAAGTACCCCAGAAAACTTAAGTAAACAACTTAAATATCTACACAAAACCCTAAAACTAAGATGCAGTCCAGTAGTGAGCTGGGGGCTTTCCAGTCTTTTGCATTGAGTGTCACATGTATGATTTTCTTCCAGTAGGTGAGAGGTCTTACGTGTGAACTAGGTGCAAGGAACTCTTTGTTCTCAAGGATGAGTCTGATCTCTGGAGGCTAGAGTAACAGACTTGGAGGATGTAAGGAAGACAGAAAGGTATATAGACGAGACCTACAGGGATGTAGTACTGAGGTCCCACCTCCAGTTTGGCAGCCTCCCTGTTACCATAGAGAAGACAGGTTACAAGGCAGGAGAGCATCACCTTGATGTAGCAGGAAGTGCTCCTGTAGCTAGGACTTGTCCTTAAGGTGATGTAAAACCCTCTTGAACTGAGGAGGTTTCTCCAGGGCCATGCGCTCATGAGGGAAGAGTTAGGAAAGCCGTTATAGTTGGTGATTCGATCATTAGGCATGTAGATAGCTGGGTGGCTGATGGACGTGTGGATCGCCTGTTAACATGCCCACATGGTGCGAAGGTAGCGGACATCATGTGCCACCTAGACAAGGTTTTAGATGGTGCTGGGGAGGAGTCTGTTGTCTTGGTACATGTTACATAGAAACATAGAAATATGACGACAGAAAAAGACCACATGGCGTATCTAGTCTGTCCTTCCATAACAACTACAACAGTCCCCTTTTTACCTTTAGAGATCCTCTGTGTTTGTCCCATGCTTTTTTGAATTCAATGGTGCCAATGACATAAGAAAGTGGGAGGGAGGTTCTGAAGGCCAAATTTAGGCTTTTAGGTAGGAAGTTGAAATTCAAAACCTTGAGTAGCATTTTCAGAAATGCTTCCCGTTCCACGCACAGGATCCAAAAGGCAGGCAGAGACAGTGATGCAAGGAAGAGAGTCTGGAATTTGTTAGGACCTGGGCAACATTCTGGGGAATGGTATTTAAAGGTGATGATTCGGATGAATTGAAAGAAATATCCATAAACCTGAAAGATGTATTACAACTATTTGATAAACTAAAGAGTAGCAAATCACTTGTCCCTGACAGTATATATCCAAGGGTGTTGAAAGAACTGAAATATGAGATTGCAGATCTACTATTAGTAATCTGTGAACTATCATTAAAATCATCTGTAATACCTAAGATTGGTGAATAGCCAATGCAACGCCAATTTTTAAAAAGGGTTCCAAGGGAGATCTGAGAAACTACAGACTGGTGAGCCTGACGTCAGTATTAGGCAAAATAGTAGAAACCATTATAAAGGACAAAATTATTGAACATGTAGATAGTCATGGTTTAATGGGAGAAAGCCAACATGACTTTAGCCAAGAAAAGTCTTGTCTTACTAATCTGTAATATTTTTTTAAAGGTGTGAATAAACAGGTAGACAGAGGTGAGCCAGTTGATATAGTGCATCTGGATTTACAGAAAGCCTTTGACAAGGTCCCTCATAAGAGACTCTTGGCGAAATTAAAAAAGTAATGGGCTAGGAAGCAGTATACTATTGTGGATCAGGAACTGGCTAAAAGATAGAAAGCAAGAGGGTAGGGCTAAATAGCCAGTTTTCCCAATGAAGAAAGGTGAATAGTGGAGAACCCCAGGGATCTGTGCTGAGTCCTCTGCTTTTTAACATATTCGTAAATGATCTGGAAATGGGAATAACGAGTGAGGTAATCAAATTTGCAGATGACGCAAAATTATTCAAAGTTGTAAAAAACCTAAGAGGGTTTGAAGAATTGCAAGAGGACCTTGATAAATTGGAAGACTGGACGTTCAAATGGTAGATGAAATTTAATGTGGATTAGTGCAATGTGTTATGCACCTAGGAAAGAACAACCCGAACAATGGTTACATGATGCAAGGTTCCACATTAGGAACCACCACCCAGGAAAAAGATTTAACTGTTATCATGGATAACATGTTGAAACTCCGCTCAGTGTGCAGTGGTGGCCAAGAAGGCAAATAGAATGCTAGGAATCATAAGGAAAGGAATGGAGAATAAAACAAAGGATATTATAATGCCTCTGTAACGTTCCATGGTACGACCGCATCTTGAATATTGTGTGCTATTCTGGTCGCTGTATCTTAAAAAGGATATAGCGGAATTAGAAAAGGTACAGAAAAGAGCCACAAAAATGGTAAAGGGGATGAAAGGATACGCCTGTGAAGAGAGGCTTAAAGGTTAGGGCTCTTCAACCTGGAAAAGAGATGGCTGAGGGGAGATACAATAGAGGTCTATAAATTAATGAATGGAGTGGAATGGGCAAATATAGATTGTTTATGCCATCTAAAAGTAGAAAGGCTAGAGGACATGCAATAAAGTTACAGTGTAACCCATTTAAGACTAATAAGAGAAAATATTTTTTCACTCAATGTGTAATCAAACTCTGGAATTCGTTACTGGAGGATGTAGTAAAAGCAGTTAGTGTAGCTGGGTTTAAAAAACGTTTTGACAAGTTACTGGAGGAAAGGTCCATAAAGAGGACCTGGGAAATCCATTGCTTGCCCCAGGACAAGCATTGTGGAATCTGTATGCCTTTTTGGGAAAATGCTAGGTACTTGGAAACAGGATTCTGGGCTTGATGGACCTTGGTCTGACCCAGTAAGGCATATCTTATGTTCTTATGGGTGTTGAGGTTTGGAGAAGTTGAGCTGACGGAAGTTTTCTGCAAGCACCTTTTTGCATAATACCAGAATGAGCAGCGGACAAGCAAGGAGGACATCAGGTCCTACATATGGGAATGTACTTTGGGCACGCTATCTGCAACGGATACCAAGAGATTGGAAGGGGAGACTATGGGTGAGTGGTGCGGTGGGCGATTGCAAGTATGAAAAAGAATGAGATCCCTTGGCTAATTTTATATATCTCAACAATCCCAATTTAAAAAAAGGTTCTGTGCGGTTTAAGAGCAAGAAAAAAATTATTTAAAAAAGAAACAAAGGAGGACACTAATCCCTATTAAATAGATTAGAGACAAGCAAAAGATAATATGTAGAAACTCTTGAACCTGATATGGAAGGCTAAGCTAGGGGGGGAAGGACTCTGTTTTAGTTGCGGTGGATGCTGAAAAAGCATTTGATCGTGTTGAATGGGGGTTTATGCATCAGATATTTGAGAGGATAGGTGTAGGAAAGCACTTCATTGGTTGGCCTTGTATGCCAATCCGAAGGTGCAGGTGAAAGTTAATGGGGCCTGCTCGACAAAGTTCCCATTAGGTACTAGGCAGGGGTGCCTCTTCCCCCTTCATTTTTGCCCTTGTGATAGAACCGCTGGCTGAGAGGATGCAGGCCGATGGGATTGTACAGGGTATAAGTGTGGGACAAGGGGAGTAAAAGATTGAGCTATTTGTGGACGATGTCATTTACATGCTGATGGACCCGCTAGTTTAACTCCCTAATTTGCTCAAGTTCTCCACTTATTGTCGGCTGTCTGGCTACAAGATGAATATGACTAAAATCAAACTTCTGAAGTTACTTGTGAGGTGAGGTTAGAAGAAAAAATAAGAGGCCTTTCCATTTAAATGGGCCCGGAATACCATTATGTAGTTGGGAATCCAAATGGGAGCCAGGTGGAAAGAATTATACAAGTTTAACCATAAGAAACTCTGGCTGACAATAAGGGGAGAACTTACGAGATGGGAACGTGTTACCCTATCATGGATAGGCTGAATAGCCATCATAAAAATGAACGTTATACCCTGATTGTTCTTATTTACGTCTCTCCCTATCCCGGTACTGGATGAGATCTTGCAGGCCTGGCAAAAACGTATCTTTGAGTTTATCTGAAGAAAGATGCTGCCAGGAATGACAAGGATGATTTTGGTGCAGGATAGAAGAGATGGGGGGGGGGGGGGGGGGGGGGGCTGGGACTTGTGGATGTCCGGTGATATTATGTGAGTGCAATGTTAAGTGCAATCAATTCGCATTGTACAGATGTAAATAGTTACCCTGTTTCTTTCCAAGTTCCTATTCCTGTTACTTGTAAACACAAATCAAGTCATTTGAAATGTGTATGTAAAATGTTCCATGTAAATCGCACTGATGAAAATAGCGCGGTATATAAGAAAATGTAAATAAATAAAATAAATAAATAAGTGGGCTGATTGAATGGGGTCAAGTGCAATGGGGGTAAGCACTGGGTGTTGATTGAACAAGAGTTGAGTGGGCTATTCCCATTGGGGAAGTTAATTTGGCTAAGGGGTTGAGGAGTGGGGGGAGACACACCTTGAAGATGTGGGAAAGGTACCGGGAAGGCTTATGTGGAGAAAAAAAGAGTTGTACTGGGATACCTCTATCCAGTTTAACTAACAATTCAAGCCAGGCCTTATGTTTGGAGCCTATCGGGAGTGGCAAAGGATGTGATAGGATCAGGTGGAACCAACTGGTGGACAGAGGTGAAAATGCTGAGTTTTGCAGATCCTGTGGCAACAATTTCAGCTGGGAGAAGGACACTAGTTTGACTATAATCAAGTGAAGTGTGTGGTCCTGCCAGACTAGGGATGCTACCTTGGGCAAAAGGACAGGATTTGAGATGGAGTATTCTACTTGGAGGGGGTCCCTGGGTATGATGTCAGCAGTGTATGAACTTTTAAGTAAAGGTCAGGAGGAGCAGCCCCGGTTCCGCAAGTGATGAGAGGGGGATTTAGGAACTGAGCTCGAGGAGCAGAGGTGGCTTACTGTCAACAAACTCAGAAATTTCATATCTGCCTCAATACTGTCCACCTGACTATTTTTGAAAGACCACCCGATTTTTAAGCATGGGTTACGTTTCACATATTGTCATGGGTGTAATCTACACAACATGTTGGTACACACTGTCTATCTCCCGGAGAAGACATACGGTTGAGCACCCACTTGTTGTGGCAGATGTGTGGTATGTGTGCACACTTTAGAAATTGTCCATATCGAATACCTATCGTTTGAGTGGCCTTATAGGTTGCACCAAGTCACTTCTTGTAGCAGCTCGGCTGTGGTATACATGATCCTTTGCCTCTTCAATTGAATGTACATTGGCCAGTCCATAGGCATGTTCAAAACCCGGATTATTGAGCACTTGTCAGCGATATGCTGGAGGGTTACAACAGCACCCTTGGTACAGCATTGGGTTGCTGCGGGACATGACATTACTGATCTTAAATGTTGTGTAGTGGGTCAGATCAGGTTAGTGAGTGGTGGGGATGTGGCCCTGCATCTGTTACAGCAAGAGCAGACATTGATTTTTCAGTGACACACTATGGAACCTGATGACTTAAATGGTCCAGTGGAATGGCATTGTTTTTTGAGTTAAGTTTCACTTTTAATAGTGTCTTTTGATATGTTTTTTGATCAGGGTGATCAAGCCAGTTTGGTCTCTAATATTATTGTATCTATCTGCAAGTTATCAAGAGTCAGGGTTGATGGTGAGCTATGGGTTTCATTTGTTTGAAAGGTTCCTGGAGCTCATAGAGGGTAGCACTATGGGTTTATTTGGTGTGTAGTTATGTGAGAATGTCGAGTTTATTTTGGAATATTGGTTGTATTTGCATGTTGTGATTGGTTAGTAGTGTCCACCAATGAGAAGAGTGAGAAACTGAGAAGTGTGTGATGTACTGATAGGGATTTGAAAGAAGTTTGATTGGATGTTTGGGGTGTTGGTGGATTTTCATTGGTGAATGTGTGAGTGTGTTTGTGCTTTAAAAGAGAAGGGAAGGGCACATTTAATCAGTCCTTTTTACAGGAAGGACATGTATCCATAAGGTGGGTTTATGTGTTTGGGGGGCTATTGTTTAAATTTTATGGGTAGGAGCTAATGGTTATCCGTTTTGTTTTTCACCAGCACCAGCTATAACCACTGGTTGTGAAAAAGCCACTTTGGGTGAAACCATCGGTCATAGTCACTCGGATGATGTAAACCATCATTTGTAGCCTGATTTAATGCCTGGAGGAGTCAGTGCCAGCAAATTAAGTTGAGTATGCTATGAGTAATATAGCTTATGTTTAAAAAGAAAGGAGCACCTTACTCTTGGGCAAGTTTGTTTTGTTACTTGGGGGTGATGATGACAGTTTGTGAGCAGCATGCAGTAGTTTGCTGCTGTCCATCCATGGATTGAGCCCCAATCGTTGAATAGAAAATTCCACATTTTATGAAGACATATTGAATGGGTTTCGATCAGCTGTTCTATCTATAGACTTTTCGACCCATGTTTTGTTTTACTGGTTTCACTAGTGGAGCATGCATATAAAGTCCTCTATCGGATGTATTGGGATCCTGCTAGGTTGCAGAGGATGGGGGTGCTAAAGGATGGGAAGTGTTGGAGGAGCTGAGGACAAGGTGGGACTTCCTCTGTATGTGGTGGGTGTGCCCAGAGGTGGTTAGATATTGGAGTAAAATTGCAGACCTCATTGCGGACATGGGGGAGGGGGGCATATTGAACTGGAGCCAAGCTCGTTCCTACTGAACCTACCCTTGAAGGGTATCTCCAGAGGAGCCTTGGTTCCGGTGAGAATGTATATCATGGCCACTAGAATGTCCATGGCTAGACATTGGAGAGACAAGCTGATGCCAGATACCTCTGAAGTTATTAACAGGTTGAAGTGGATTTATGGTATGACAGAAGCTATTGCTGCAATACAGCGAGCACGAGCGGATGGTTTCCATGAATCCTAGGGTGTGTACGAGAGATGGCAGCAAGCCCGATCTGGTTATTGTGAATGTATAAACAGTATTCAGAGGGGTGGGGGGAGGGGATGGATGAACCTATTGTATGTTCGAACTGTTACATTATTGTAGTGTTATTGTTTGGTAATAAAAATGTACAAATTTAAATTTAAAAAAAGGGGATGACTTGCATGGGTCCATTTTAATCTGTTGTTTGCAATCACTTAGGTATGATTGAAACCATTATATTGTTGTACCTTGTAGGCCAATTTCCTGTAGGTCTACATGTTTATGATTTATGTAGTCGAAGTCTGAAGCGATATCTAGGAAGATTAGTATGAATCCTTGTATTAGTCTATCCATGCCTCCTATTAATTTGTTCATGAGGGCGGTGATTAAGGTTTCAGTGCTGTGCTGGGGTCTGAATCCATTCTGCCGGGGGTCTAAAAGAACACTGGAGTTTACATGATCTTGTAGTTGTTGGAGAACTACTTGCTTGATATCTTGACAATGACTGGAGATAGGTTGATAGGGGCATGGATTCCTCTGGTTTAGTGAAGGGTTTTTAGCAGAGGCCTGATGGGAGGCATTTTTGAGGCTGGGAGGCATGTAATCTTTAGACAATGACAATTGGGTTATTTTGAGTAGTATGGGGTTTAGTTCAACCCAAGCAGTTTTGATCAATGAGACTGGACATGGGTCTAGTGGGGATGTATTGAGATTGTAGATTGTTTTCGAGTTGCTCAGTGGGAATAGGGCAAAATGTGTCCCAGGTGTTAGCATTACTTAAATTTCTGTAGGCTAATTGAGGTGGTATGGCATTGGTAGCATTTGCGTTGGATAGTAGGAAAATGGCCAGGATTTGTGGATAAATTTCATTGTCTGGTGTCTTTTGGTTGGGGGGGTCTTTTATTAGCGCTCATGCTATTTCGGAAAGTTCTCTTAGGTAGTTGATAGAGCTCATTAGTAATTTAGTGTGATATTCTCTCTAGCAATTTAAAGTCATACTGCAGTATTTGTTTAGTTTGGATGTGAATTTATTCTTTAGTTGTACATCCTTTGAGCATCACCATTTGTGTTCTAATTGTTGAAGTTTCCATTTCAGGTCTTTTAAGACTGAGTACTATGGAGCACACTGTAGTCTTTTGGTGATTTTCTTAATTTCTGGTGCTAAGGCAGCTGAGGTGGTTATGTGCTTCCAGTTTGTGATAATTAATTCAAAGTCTTCAGAGTTGAGGTCAAACTGCAGAATTATTTCCTTTAAGAAGGAATGTTTGTCAGTGCTTGAATCTGCATGTGCTGGAACATGTGTGGTACTCAGTCTAGGATCATCTCTCTTGGAAGATTAAATGTTATCATATTATGGTCTGACCACGATACTGGTGATATGAGTGGTGGAGGTTGAGCTTTTGTTGTATCATGTTGTAGGGGACAAAGATCATGTCAAGTATGCCTCCTTTCTTATGGGTTGGCTGCTTGATAATTTGTTTGAGCTGCAGGGCTTCAATGGCCTCTTAGAAGGAGTTGACATGCTATGTAGGTGCCGATTTGAGATTTAGATCTCCTAATAAGATGACCTATTAGTTGTGTGTAGTATGTGACTTTGAGAATTGTTGATAATTTGTCAGTATTTATGGTGGGTGATCTATATGCCAGGCATATTGTTAGGCTCTTGTTGGAGATGGTGATTGTGTCTATGCTGTTTGAGGAGTGTTTGGCTGTTTGGAGAAATTTTAAACTGTTTTCTCCTAGTATGAGGACTCCGTCGACCTTTTTTGTTGCTCGCGGGGCGTTATATAGGATGTAGCATGGTGTGGTTATTTAGTTAAGTAGGACATTGTCAAATTCGGTGAACCAGGTTTCAGTATATTCAGGTCATTATCCTCAAGAAATTCAGATATGGGGATTTTGTTGCGAACAGATCGAGCATTGATCAGAGTGCATTTTAGTGCAGGGCCTGGATGTATGAGTTGCGGATGGTTACAATTGATTGGGTAGGAATTCTGATGAGGGTGTGAGCTCCTGTAGTCCACGGTTTGTGTAAGGAGTACCATTGATCATTGCATTGAACTCTGTATATAATAGGGGTTAGGCCAGCATGGTTAGGTGCTGGTTTGGCAAGTGTGAGGAGTAGGAGGAGATATAGGAGTTTGCAGATAGTAGCTATGGAGAACACTGTTACTCTGTATAGAGGGTTTTGTGTTATGGGTGTGATAGACTTGGGAAGATTTGGATTGCTTTGGCAAAGCTTCGTCATACACTAGAGAGGTGATGCGTGTGAAGAGGTGCTATGATGATGTGATTGAGTTCTATGTTGTCATTAGATCATTGGACTGTGAGGTTATCTGTGTGTGTTTAGTTCCCTTGCTGTAGGTGGTAGTTTCTTGTTCGTACCGTGGTATTATGATATAATCTTTGTTGGAGCCGCTCTGAATATTGTAATCAATAGATCCTAGGTGGGTATGCCTTCTCTGCAGAAGAGGGATGTCTTTCTCCTTGATTTAATGATCGGTATTACCATTAAGTTTATTCTCATGCACTGGAAAAACTTAACACAGACTAATCATCAGTAGTGGAATACGATATGTAGGTATCGAAGGTATAAAGCAGCCTACGCTTCCTCGTCATCTTTCTTATTTATTTATTTATTTGGCATTTCTTATATACCGCCTTTCAGTGTTTCGGTGTCTTCAGGCTCTGCTGTTAAATGGAAGACACTGAATGATTTTGTAATTTCCGCTACCTAATGTCCTCTTCTATATTGTTTCGTTCCTTGTCAACAATGCCTTTTTTGCCTTATAAAGAAGCCGGGGGGTGGGGGGGGTTACAGTTTGACATTTGTTATATTATGTTTTAAAACTTAAAGATAAAACAAAAAAGTTCCCATCTGGACACATTTCTGCCAATACTCAGCATTCATGTTTCCATATATTTTCATTAGTTTCTGGGGTTTTATACCGAGCTGTATAACATTTGGTATCCATTTTCAACCATATCACAAAACAAAGCAACCTTATGTAAATGGTTCCTAGGAACACTTGAGTCCTCATCTGTTTTGAAATGCAGGCATTTGTGAGAGCTGAGAGCAGAGCATTACATAAATCTGGGCTAGTCCACCGTTAGTCAGGCCTGAAGCAAGCATAACTATATGGGCATCTGCTCTTTTGCCAGATCCAGCAATGCTCTTTAAAAACATAGAAACACGATGGCAGAAAAAGACCACATGGTCTATCTACTCTGCCCTTCCATATTAACTACAATAGTCCCCTTTTTTAACTTTAGAGCAAGGGTGGCCAACTCTGGTCCTAGTGCACCACAATCCAGCCTGGTTTTCAGGATGTGCATAATGAATATTCATGAGATATATTTGCATGCAACAGGGGCAGTGGATGCAAATATACCTCATGAATATTCATTAGGGACATCCTGAAAACCAGTCTGGATTGTGGTGCACTAGGACTGGAGTTGGCCACCCCTGCTCTAAAGGAAAAAAGGGGAGGTTAACATTCATTATCTCTAATTTTGGTGTGCTCATTTTAAATCTGACACCCCCAAAACCTTTCTAATTCTGCTACCAGGACAGCCAGAGGTTCTCTTTGGATTTGTGATCATAAATAAACATTAGATGCCATCCATAACCTACAGTTAGCCTATTATCTCTTATTCTCTGGGCCAGGAGCTCCATTACTAGACTAAAGAGAAGGGGAGGATAGAGGACATCCTGCCTTGTCTACCTTTTTAGTTCAAAAGTCTTAACTAAATCCACAGCCAGACCCTCAAGCCATCATATGAAGATTAATATAAAGTACCCAACACTAATAATATATATAGTTTCCCTATTGCGACCCAAGTTTTCTCCTCACCTAATTTATAAATCGTTATATTATTAACCTGAGGTGGTGATTGTTCTCTAAACCTGTACTACATATTTTGTTCTACAAACTTGTTCTATGTAATTTCCGTTCTTGTTTCTTGTAAACCGCATTGAATTATAAATAGCGCGGTATATAAAACCAAATAAATAAATAAATCACCCATTCACACTCAGACATATCTCATATCTCAACCCCCTCCCTCCCCCCCCCCCCCGCCTACCTTCTCTAAGGCTCTAAAGGACCAAAACACTCTCAAAAGCCGTTCATCGCCATGAGAATCATTGGCCTTTTCAGGTGTTTAGCATTTCATGTTACGTTTAATACCTTCCTAATATTGTCAGAATTGTGGCGACTTGGAATAAAGCCTGCCTGGTTGTCCATGTAGTAAGAGCATCAAAACGTCTCTTAGCCACTATTTTTGTCAAAATCTTATTCTTCAGTCCTAAAAGGGATACGGGCCTATGACCCATAGCTGGCAGGGTCCTTGCCCTCTGCAGGATTAACTGTCTTCCCTACTATTCACAAAGAATATGGCCCAACAATTAAACAGAGAAGTAAGGTTCTACCTACTGAGTACTAAAGAACTGATCAGTATGGAAGAATACCCATCCACTTCAGGAGCCTTATGTGCCCTTGAGTTAGTGCTAACTCCTTTCATGCATACAGATATGCCTAGACACCAGATCCATATCAGCCTCTGCTAAACCCAGCAGATCTAACCCATCGAGCCAGCTATCAGTCGGGCTGATGCAGAAAACTAGTGCAGCCTTTAAGCACAGATAACGTCATTTTTAAGCACACTGCCATCTCCAAAAGCAGAAAAGAGATGGACCCATCTGTGAACAGCAAAGCAAAAACTAGCGCACAATTAATGCCAAGCGTATTTAAATTAAAATGGCCTACAAATATGGCCTGCGCCTGATGCAGAGAAACACACAGAGGATTTTGCATTTCTACACCTGGTCTTGAGGTAGCTTAAACATCTAGCGCGTGCCCCCGACAGTATTCTGATGACATTGAGTGCTTTCCCTGATGCATGGATCATCTGAGTGGAAATATCACAGATGATCCAGGCATCAAGGAAAGCCCCTGATGCCATCAAAATACTGTTGGGAGCCAGTGTCCCTGACAGAAAGCGAGTCCCTGGTGGCCCAGCAGCCCTGATCCCCTCCCAACTAAAAATAAACATGGTGGCCCAGTGGTCTGGATCCCCCCCCCCCACCCAATTAAAAATAAGCCTGGTAGCCCAGTGGCTCCAAACCCCACCACCCGCCAAACCATAAATAACCTGGTGACCCAACAGCACCGCTCTCCCCATCCAACTAAAAATAATCCCTGGTGGCCAAACGGCCCCACACCCCTCCCAATACGTTTAGAAATGAGCAGGAGCACTGCCCACACGCTCCTACTCTTGCGCTGCCATCTTGAAAAATGGCGGCGCCTAGCCCCATGTGGTTCATCCTGGGATGCACCAGGTGGGGTCATACTGTCTTATAAGGTAGAAAATACCTTATATGGCAGTCTGACTCCACCTGGTGCATTCCAGGATGCACTGTGCAGGGCCAGGTGCCACCATTTTTCAAGATGGCAGCACAAGAGCAGGGGCACGTGGGCAGAGCTCCTGCTCATTTGTGATGGTACCGGGAGTGGGGTGGGGGGGGGTTCAGAACCGCTGGGCCACCAGGGCTATTTTCAGTTGGAAGGGGAGTGGGAGGATTTGGGCTGCCGAGCCACCAGGGATTTGCTTTCTGTCGGGGGCACCAGTCCACAACAATATTTTGATGGCATCAGGGGCTTTCCCCTATGCCTGGATTATCTTTGATATTTCCCCTCAGACGATCTAGGCATAGGAGAACGCCCCCTATGCCCAGAGCCAGCCTATCTACTAGCCTAACCTAGGCAGTCACCTAGGGCGGCAGACCTCCATGTGCGGCACAGAACACATTGCCTGCCACCCCCTTCTGCTGAGCCGAGCCACGCTGCACTGCTGCCTCCTGCTGATTCCAGTGGTGGGGTCAGCTCGGCGGCAGCGGCAGGCTTTTGCTTCTGCACACATGGCCTGCCGTTTCTGGCCCCCCCTCCCGAAGTAGTTGTTGGAAGGATCCCGAAGCAGATGGCCATCAGTGTCAAAGCACGTGGCCTGCTGTTGCGGTCAGACCGCCCCTTCCCCCAACCCCAACGCCAGAATCAGCAGCAGCACGGGGAAGGGGGGAGGGCAGCATGGGGCAGTACACAGGGGGATCTGCGCGCTGAGGGGGTGGAATGCCAGGGCTTCTGCCTAGGGTGGCAGAAACACTTGGGCCAGCCCTACCAATGCCATCAAAATACTGTTAGGGCTCATGCAAATTAGCCACGCAGTGCCCCTCTGTGCATGTTTTTGGGTTGCTTTCCTAGTTTAATGCTGCCATTGATGCACAGTTTAACAAATAGCTAACACATGGCTAATTTGCATATGAAAAAGAAATATCTTCAGGGAGCCACAGATTCAAAAAATACTAAGAAAAACTCCCAACCGTACTCTCAAAACAACAAAACAAAACAAAAAAGCGTGAGAAAAGAACATCGCAAACCAAACTGACAAGGAGCCAACACAACAGACAACACTGTGTTGGAGGAAAAAAGACCTCAGCCACCCCTTCTGTCAGAATTATCAGAAAGGACGAGCCAGTCATATGGCAAGACCAAGACAGAAATCCTGCCACAGCAATGCTCAAATCATGAACTGTACTCGAGATGACATCAGTGGTCAGACAAAAAACCTCTAGCAAGAAAGGGAGTGGAGCTCAAAGTAAAATCCCCAACAATCCAAAAAACATACAGTGAGCCACTCCTAACAGTAATAGTAGCAGTCAGCAAAATAGTTAAGCAATAGCAGCCAAAAACTCCTTGCTGATGCTATTAATTTTGCCTTGAGGACAGCTTTTACACAATCTCATATTGGTCCTGGTTCCTGTACTACCAGGGTAGGATTTATTTTGTTTGCATTAGCTATTGTTCCTGTTCTTCTATGCCATTCAGCTCCAGATAGGTGACAATTTAAAGAACATGTTGGTACTTAACTGTTTCTTTTGCTCTGCCTGCCATATTTCAACCCTTAGCCTGGTAAAAGGGCTAATTATCCTTGCACCTTTGGCATACATATTCGACAAAACTTATCAAAAAAACCTCAGCAACCAAATAATTCATTCATACCATAAGTATATTTCCTAAAAAAACACCAAAAAAATAAAATGAAATAGTTGATGGCTAGTAAGAGTTTCCTGAGAGAATCCTTTAAAGCTAAGTAAAAGCAGCGGTTGCTGCTTGGTTTGAAAGATTACTGATTCATTGAAGTTTTAATCTGTTTTGTTTCAAATAAAACACTGGCCATTGAGCACGTGCCATAACTTGTGCTATAGTGAATCTGCTAAGTGCTGGCCATTGAGCATATGCCGTAGTGAATCTGAGTGTGCTATAGTGAATCTGCTGTGTTGTATGGCTCCAATATTGGTTGAAAAATGAGCTATTGGATATATATAAAAAGGCTACTAGTTATTTATTGTAGTTTTACGTTTTTGTATGGTAAAAGTAGATTTAAAAAAAGATATTGTTAGAAATGTAGAAAGGAGTTTTTTTAGACTGATGATGGTAGATGGTAGCAATTCCCCATCAGGCAGATATTAACTGCTGTATAGAGGGAGAAGTAATTCTACTGAGGTCTTTTCTCCTCTATTTCATTTCATTTCATTTTATTTTTTTGGTGTTTTCTCAGGAAATATACTTATGGTATGAATGAATTATTTGCTTGCTGAGGTTTTTTTGATACGTGAGAGTGGGTCGTTTTATAGAGTGTTAATATACATCAGTCAATTGTTATACACTCAAAAATTAACCATAGGTAATCGTTGTAATTTTCAAATCTATACTGCTTTTTGTTAAAGTTAATAATAAGCTAACTTATTGACTACAGAAGGTCTCAGACTTGTAAACAATGAGCCTTTACATTAGAGCTCATATGTCGTCATAGCATCAATGACCTTCCTAATGGTCTAACCTGCTTAATGATTTCCTACTATCGCTACTTTTGATGAAATAAGTTTCGCTTATCTTGAACGAATGCTTTTATGTTGTCAAGAGATGTTCTCAACCGCAATAAATCTTAAAAAGATTCCCCAACGCCGACTTCGAGTACTGCTTTCGCGTTTCACTTAGCGTTTCTTCAGGGGTCTGTGTGATCAAAGCTGCTGACAATCTTCAGCCATCCGTTTCAAATCATAAAGTGCTTGTATCTCCTCTATCATGGAAGTGCTTGTATCTAAAAACAAAAGCAGCATATTGATGTCTTCAATAATAGCAACATACACTCCTACCTTCTACTTAAAGGTGACTATATCTGAGTAATATGCTAACCTCCTCTGTCATGGAAAATAGGTAAAGATGCTGCCCGCGTCAGACATCCATTGTCTGTCTCATAAGCTATACTTCTAATGCCCAAAGACGCCGCGCATGCGGGGATAACTCCTCTCCTTCTTTTTAAACCAGAGGGGAACCCGCTTTCAACATGAGGACGTCATGTTACGGAACGTCATTGCCGGAAATTTTTATTTAAAGAAGGGGAAATCCCTAAACTGTTACATCAAAGGGGGTCCTTCCCAATCTTCCCAGGTACCATGCGTCTGTTGTTTAAACAATAAGTGTTCCCTTCCGCCCCGAGCAAAGACACCTGCGCCGAAAGGAACATTTACTATAAAGTATTGAATACCCCTCCTGACTTCAAATACAAGCTTTCCAATCTATGTAGGCATTGAGACCTCCTGGTTCGACTGAATTCAGCTCGAATATCCACCTTTGTTCCTTAATGATCAACCATTGATCAAGGGTTTTGCCCATCGCACCTGTTATAATTTTATCGATAACTTCTAAATTTGAAACTTTATTTCACGTTACTCTTTTTCCCCTTTTCTATACTATTTTTTTAATATTTTACTTATCTGGGAGCTTTGTTCACCCATCCCCAAGGATCATAGTTAAAAGCCCTCCTCTGTAGTTCAGCCAGTCTGTTGCAGAAGACACTTCTCCCCTTCTTCAATAGGTGGATGACATCTCTGCTCAGCAGCTCGGGAAAATCATGACATGATTCAAGAAGCCAAAATACTCTTGATGATACAATTCATGCAGTCAGGCATTCATCTCCGGGCAGGGCTGATGTTAGACATGCAGGGGCCCAGGGCAGAAATTGATGAGGAGGCCACAAAATCTGCCAGCAGGCTATATCTCCTTAAGCTAGTGGTTGAAGCAAGTTCCTCAGGCTGGAAGGTTGGGGGTTCAAATCCCACTAGAGGACAGTAACCTTGGGTCGGAAGGACTGGGGTTTCTAGTCCCACAGGTGCTCCATGTGGTCTTGGGCAAGCCACTTAACCCTCCATTGCCCATGTTCCCTGTAATTATTAGTGCATGTGTTTCATATCCCCTCGTGTTAAATGTATCCCCCAATTGTGTATACAAAACTGTCTAAATAAATAAATAAGCTTAAGACAGGCTTGGGGCCTGTGGCAGTGGAGTTCAGGACAATTACCCTGTTTGCCACCCCCTAACTCCGTCCCTGTCTCCAAGATGCAAGCCTCTCGGCCTCAACCCTGAACCTTGAGGCCTGCACACTTAACTGCTTTACCTTCTCTCCCAGAATAACTCACGCTCAGATGGGAATCAAGCAAGTAACATTTGTGCCAGCATGGATGAGCAGCATCGGCTTGAGCTCCGATACCTCCTGTTCCTGGGGTGTTGTCACCTCTTCCACTTCCGGGGCTGCATTCAGGTTCCTCATTTCTAATTACATATTAAATATAATTAACACATTATTAGTAAATAGAGATCCCATTTAAATAATGGGGCTTGTGTTAAATAGCAGGCATTAATGTGCAATAACATGTAGGCATGATGGGTAAAGTGTTTTGCCCCAAAGTCACGGGTAGTGTCTGTGGGAGAAGCGAGATAAGAATCTTCCTGCCTGTCATTTAAAAATACCATACTTTCACTCCTTTCAGAGTATGTTAAGGCTGAATTTATTTGCATTTTAAAGGCCATGTCCTCTCTTTCGTTTTCTTTCTTATGATGTCTGTGTTTCTTATAGGGAGATAAGTCATAAGTTTGGATGCCAGTATTAGTGACTTGACACTCCTCCAAACTGTAAATTGTATTAAACAGATTGGTATATGTCTATTCCTTGTATTTCAGTCTGTAACAATGTATAATGAAATATTGAAACCAATATTGATACCAAAGTGGTGCCTCTTTCGGTGCAGCTGGAAAGGGGAAAAGGAAGGCTAAATTTTGAGTGACAGCTTCTGGAATGAAAAGCCCAATGGATCAGTAAATGATTTGGGTGCAGTTTGGGCTCCACAAGTTCTGGTAACTCGAGTTTCTGATGTACTCCAGGAATCTGGACTTTTTTAAGCCTTATCACTTGATTTGCACAGTGATTTAAGCCAGGGAACGGTTTTTCCTATTTTACCTAATGGTGACACTAGTTTTGCCACAGGCTCCAATTTTATGACTTCCCTGGGGATTCTTATCTCTAGGGTGGTCACACTTCCTTGCATGGATATATCTCTTCTCCATGGACAAGTAGGATGTGTCAGCCAGACCTGGTGACGTCCTCCGGGCGGCGCCATGGATATGGAAGTGCTCTCCAGAGCTCAGAAAGAATTTTCTGAGCATGCACAGGTAGACGACCCCACCTCACCGGCCCGCCCCCAGCCCGGTCAGTCTTTTTTTCTTCTGCCTTGCCAGCAAGACGGATCTGCTCTCCAGCTTCAACATTATAAATAAGAAAATACATCAACATGCCTGACCCAGGATTTAAAAAATGCACTCACTGCAAGAAGAAGATGAACAGCTTGGGTGCCGGCCACAGGACTAAAGATTGCCTCCATTGTACCAGGATGTCTCCTCGGGCCAGGAGACACAGAGGGCACACACTCAAAGAGCATCTGACTGCTTTGACTGCTGGCGAACCCGATCCAGAGGCACCCCCTCCTGCTCGAACCCCGGCACGGGATGTGCCCGACAGGGCCTCCATCCACGGCCGCATGGCTGCTGACCCAATTGCTCCGCCTGCACCAGCCTAACTCCCCTCTGCTTCTGCGGCCCTCTGCCCTCCGACGACTACAGGCAACCCCACGAATGGACACTGCTCAGCTCCTGGGACTGCCGAACGGGGTTTGTCTGCTTTGGCCACCTCCAACACGCGGGATCGAGCCTCGCATCATGGTGCCCCCAGCATGGCTTCTGGCTCCGCCCAGCCTCATCCCATTGGCCGGCAACAGGACAGCCCGTGAAGATTACGTCATCACGCGGATCTCAGCCGACGTCGCAGCAGCTATGACAAGGCCTCTTCCTCCCTCGGCGCCGAACAGCTGTCTCTCGGCAGGGCTCTCCACAGCACCGATCGAGCCCGTTCTCGGTGCCGGCCCTCCTCCAGCAGCAACGGAAGCAGCAGCAGCTGCGTGAGGAGGCATCGAGGGCACAAGAAAGCGAGGAGACTCATCGCCACTGACGATAGCAATAGCAGCATCAGATCGGAAGCGAGACAGCAACAGAAACCAGGTACGCACCGCCAGGGCAGCCACCATGCCTCCCGCCGCAAATACAAGAGAAGGGACCGATCCAGGCACAGGCACCGATCGGACTCCTCCACCTCCATCTCCAGCCCTCGCTCCAGCCACAAGAGACGTAGAGAGAGGAGCAGGACCAACTCTTCGGCCATCCTCAGCCTTCTCTCGTGTTTGGTGGAGCAGAAAGCCCCTCCTCCCTCCACAGCTAAAGCCTGCACCGGGAATTCCTCACCAGTGCGCAGCACCCACGACTACGCGACGCACAGCCCCCAGAGACTTCCTCCTCCCCTGAGATACATTCACCGGGCAGTACGGCAGACGAGCACGAGGTTGAGGCGGTCGTAGGCTCTGCATCAGCTGACCTACCTCCCTCTGAGGAAGGCCCCTCTCTGGACACAGAGAGCCAGCCCCCACCGAGGACCTCACCTATCCAAAATTTATACGGAAGGTGGCGACAACCTTAACTCTTTGTGGACTGGATGCTTCAGGCCACCCCAAACCCTGAGGTACTTAAATATCTCAACGCCCTGAAACCCAGTTTCGCACTACCCATTCACCAGGAACTATGGGACAATCAGCTGAGACTCTGGCAAACCCCCGCCTCAGGCCATCCCTTCTCAAGGAGGCTAGACACTAAGTACCAGGTCCAGCCCCTCCATGGATTCACGAAACCACAACTTCCACACTAGTCCATCATTGTCGTCTGCACTGAAAAGAGCGAAATCATCCCGCACCCATTCTAACAACCCCCCCCCCCCCCACTCGGACGGGACCACAAGCTCCTGGATGACATTGGCAAGAAAGTCTTTCAAGGAGCCATGCTCAATGCTAGAATCGCAGCTCACCAGTTTCAACATACCTTCTTCCAGGATACCCTCATGGCTGAGGTCAAGAATGCCATCGCATCCCTTCCCAAAGAGAGCCAGACGTCCATATCTGCCACCATCACGGATATAGCTGAATGCAGCAAACATCTAGCTAGCATGGCTTTCGACTTCTTTGATACTTCCATCAGAACAACGGGACAGCCATATCTGCCAGGCGATGGGCATGGCTAAGGGCCTCTGGCTTAAGTGACGATACACATGACAGGATCGCCAATGCTCCCTGTTCAGGAGAGTCTCTATTCAGCGACAAAGTGACTGATGCAATAAACAATATGAAGGAGCATTGTACGACCCTTCAGACCTTAGCAGAGGACTGCCTCGAACGCAACAACAGCAACAACCAGAGGGCCAGCTACCAAAGTAAGCCCTACTACCCATCCAACAAAAAATACACATCATCTAACTCACAGCAAAAGTGGCAAGGGCCCAGGTACAAGTACGACGCCTACCACGGGCCCTCTCACCAACGACAGAACCAGAGGGAACGCAAACAGAAAAAGCCTAACAACCGCCACGCGCCAAAAACTGGTCCCTCCTTTTGACAGCAACCTGCGGGCGCCTTCCCCGTTTGGGGGGCTCCTAATGAAATTCAGACACACCTGGGAGGCCATCACCTCCAACAGGTGGGTCCTCCAGATAATCTGCGAGGGATACCGCCTACGCTTCTTTACACCAACCCTACAACGGTCCAAACCAGTCAGCAGCAGCACAATCCAACTCAGAAAGACTATGGCGCTGGAACTCCTCCACCTCCTGGCCTCTCGAGCCATAGAAGAAGTACCTCCCATCGAGGTCAACACTGGCTTCTACTCCAAATACTTCCTCATTCCCAAGAAGTCAGGCGGCGTTCGCCCCATCCTGGACCTTCACAAACTCAACAAGTTTATTACAAAAGAGAAGTTCAAGATGTACTCCCTCAACTCCATCCTGCCCCTAATTCAACACGGCGACTGGATGGCATCCTTGGATCTCCAGGAGGCTTATACCCACATCCCCATCCACGAAGCCCACAGGAAATACCTATGATTCCACGTCCTGGGACGACATTTCCAGTACAGAGTACTCTCTTTCGGCCTCTCTTCTGCCCCACGAGTCTTCACAAAGTGCGTGGCCGTAGCAGCAGCGCACCTCCACAGGCAAGGGATCAACGTCTTCCCCTATCTGGACGGCTGCCTCCTCACTGCACCCTCAGCATGACAGCTCCAGTCTTCGCTACGCTGCACAATGTCCCTACTTTCCACCCTGGGATTCATTATCAACCACGAAAAGTCTCAACTACAGCCCGCTCAACCCTGAAGCTTATAGGGGCGGTGATCGACACCCGTTCCACAAAGGCTTACCTTCCGGAATGCAGGGTGTGTGCCATCACCCTCCTAGCACAAGAGATATCCACGAGGGATCAGACTTCCACGCACTCCATATTGCGACTCCTGCGCCACATGGCAGCGACAACATCTGTCCTCCCCCCTTTGCCATCACTGGAACCAACATAGCCAGTCCCTCTCCAAGCTTGTCCCGGTCCCTCAGCACGTGTGGACCTTGCCGACGAATCTCTCGGAAGGCAGAGATCTCCACCTATGCCAACATCAGGCGGTGCTCACCACGGACGCCTCCAACACGGGGTGGGGAGCGCACCTCCTTCAACTCAACACTCATGGGGTTTGGACCACACAGGAGAGAAAGTTGCACATCAACCTCCTCGAACTGCGGGCGGTCAGGTACGCCCTACGTGCATTCCTGCCACATCTGCACGGAACCTCCATCCTAATCCAAACGGACAACCAAGTGGCAATGTTCTACATAAACAAGGGGGCACAGGGTCTCGCTCCCTCTGGAAGGAAGCGCTAACACTCTGGTCCCTTGCGCTCAAGAACAACTGCAGGCTACGGGCGTCCTACCTTCCCAGAGACCAGAACACCCTAGCTGACAAGCTGAGCGGTCAACTGCAACCCCACGAACGGACACTGCTCCCCGAGGTCGCCAACAACATCTTCAGGTGATGGGGTGCCCCGCAAGTCAACCTCTTTGCCACGGAACAGAATGCTGAATGCCCCCTGTTCTGTTCCAAGCGCCCGTCTGCCTGGAGACTGGCAGCGGATGCATTTGACGTATACTGGGGGGAGTGGTCTCTGCTGTATGCCTTCCCACCCATTCCCCTGATTTCGGCGACCCTACAACAGGTCGTACAGCACAAAGCAAACATCATCATCATAGTGCCCTGCTGGTCTCGCCAGATGTGGTTCACACTCCTGCTATGCCTGACCAGCGGCCCCCCAATGCAACTCCTGCGACGCCCAAATCTGATCACATAGAATGAGGGCACAACACAACACCCCAACCTCGGAGCCCTCGCTCTCACAGCCTGGAGACTGAGAGGCTGAACCTTTCGGCCCTCCACCTTCCAGCTGAAGTACAGGATGTGGTCCTGGCAGCCAGGAAGCCATCAACACGAAAATCCTATGGCCTCAAATGGAAGAGGTTCAGTATCTGGTGCTCGGCTCGCCACCTGGACCCGACCACATGCCCGGTTACCAGGATCCTCCAATACCTCGCCTCACTCTCCGAGCTCGGCCTCAAGACCCAGTCCATCAGGGTCACCCTCTCGGCTATTGCCGCTCATCATGCCCCAGCGGACATATCCACAAACAATTCGATTGCTACACTTCCCCTGGTCACCTGGTTCATGAAAGGTCTATCTAGCCTGAAACCTCCGGTTAGACCACCAGTGCCGCCATGGGTCCTTAATATTGTCCTCCAGCAGCTCACAAGAGAGCCTTTTGAGCCACTCCAGACGGCGGACATGAAGTTCGTTTCCTGGAAGACCCTCTTCCTAGTAGCCATAACATTGGCAAGGAGGGTCAGTGAGCTCCAAGCGCTCGTGGCATATCCACCATATACTCAACTACACCACGACCATGCTTCTCTGCGTACTCACCCCAAGTTCGTACCCAAGGTAACGTCCGCCTTTCACATCAACCAAACTGTCGAACTCCCTACCTTCTTACCCTAGCCCCACACCTTGGTGGAAGAGGAACGGCTACACTCCTTGGATTGCGTGAGAGCCCTCCGCACCTACCTCCACAGAACAGAAGTGATCCGCAAGGGAGAACAGCTGTTCATTTCCTTCGACCCAAACAGACCAGGCAAGCCTGTCACGAAAAGGACACTCTCACTGGGTATCCACCTGCATTACATTCTCCCTCAACCCAGCTGGTGCCCAGGGAGCCCCGAAAGTGGGACCGCACCGTCTCAGAGCTCTGGCCACTTCCTTGGCCAACCTGTGCTCGGTTCCCTTGGATGACATTTGCAAGGCTGCAACATCATCGTCCTCGCATACCTTTCAGAAGCACTACTGCCTTGACCTTATATCTCAGCAGGATTTTGCCTTTGGCAGAGTGGTGCTGACCGCAGCGTTGAACAGCACCCAGTCTGCAACAACCCACACCGAGTGACGCGGTCTGCTCTCTCAGACCCGTAACCCCAAGGGTCAGTCTATTGACTTACTCACTGCTGTTATTTGCAGTTTCTATGCTGCACTGTTTGCACTGTTTACACTGTTTACCGCACGTGCAAGTGTACGTGTTATATTGCACTGCCTATACACTATTTACACGGTTATTGAGTTGGACTAAAGGTGTCTGCACACTCCACGTGACCCCGTGTTTCCTAGTGGATCTAAGCATCCCTGCCTCCTCAGGCCTCATTTTCTACCGCAGCGCTTGCTACGCGCAGCTAGGGAGTCACCAGGTGTGGCTGACACATCCTGCTTGTCCATGGAGAAAGCAAAGTTACTTACCTGTAACGGGAGTTCTCCATGGATAGCAGGATAAGTCAGCCACACAATCCCTCCCACCTCCCCTGGAAAACATCTGCCTGCACCGGCACACGCCCCAGCCGAGAGGATCCGAGCTGGGAAAACCCTGACCGGGCTGGGGGCGGGCCGGTGAGGTGGGGTCTACCTGTACATGCTCAGAAAGATCCTTTCTAAGCTCTGGAGAGCACTTCCGTATCCATGACGCTGCCTGTAGGAGGACACCAGGTGTGGCTGACTTACGCTGCTGTCCACAGAGAACTCCTGTTACAGGTAAGTAACTTTGCTTTCTTGAGCCTGCTTAATGGGGGAGAAATATCATTAGATGTGTGGAAAATTTTCTCGAACTGAGTCTATGCTTGAAAGGTTGCGGACACATTTCTAAGGAGTCACTGGCTAAGTCTGAAATTCAGGATTTGAAATTGGTTTAGTTGGAGGCAGGCTTTGTAAAATTGGAAGCACATGTGGGAACTCTGCAATCCACTGGGATTTCCAATATTAAAAATAGTCTTCAGGACTTCCGGTAGCATGGTGAGCTGAGTGGGTCGCAGCCCTCTTAGCTCCGAGGCCCGTTCTCTCCCCTCAACCATCTAGCTTATTGAGTTCGTCTTTATTTATGCCATAGAGGGAGAGCAACTTTAGCACTATCCGAAGCAGCATTGTGTTACCAGTGTGCCCTGCGGAATCCTTGGTATGGCGACAAAACCCCCCAGCCGAGCGAAAACACGTGGAGGAGAAGCTAAGATGGCGGAGGGGGCATCGGATGGTCTACAGCCTGTCACCGCAGCGGCGATGGTGGCGGAGGTGTCCAAGGCGGTTGTGGATGCGTTGGAAGACCGCCTAGGTGGGCTGGCAACGCAGATTACTGCAGTGGGGCAGGCGGTTTCTGAATTTAACAGCCGAGTTGAGCGGGCTGAAAACCGCATTGGTGCTCTCGAGGACCTGCAGGTGCGAGATGAGACTCGGCTCCGGCGGTTAGAGGAGGCTGTGTCTAAACAACAAGACAAGTTGGAGGACCTCGAAAACCGGAGCCGCCGGAACAACTTACGCTTTATCGGCATTGCCGAGACCGTGTAAGAGCGAGACCTGCAGCGGTACCTGCAGAGCTGGATCCCTGAGCATCTGCCCCTGCATAAGGAGGTGGGGGCCATTGTCCTGGAGCGAGCACACCGGCTGGGGCCTTATCGAGCAGGCGATTCCAGACCGCGGGCTGTTATTGCTCGATTCTTGAACTCGGCGCAGAAGGATGGAGTTTTGCGAGCCTCGCGTCAAGCTCGGCGGTCAGGATCCACTGCCAACAACGTGCTTATCTTCCAGGATTATTCCGCTGGTGTAGCGCTGCGCCGCAAGGCTTTCAAGGATGTGTGTGGTCGGCTGGTGGAGAGGGGAGTCCAGTTCACCTTGGCCTACCCAGCCACGTTGCGAGTGGACTGTGCCACTGGCCGTCGGGTGTTCTCCTCCCCACAGGAGGCCCAGGAGTATTGCAACAGCCTTGGCTGAACACCTTGGGAACAACGGACTGTGTTTAAGCGGCTTTTGAAGGTGTTGCTGATATGCAGTGTTGCTATCTGCGGAGTTTCTTCTGCGGGGCCTGGATGTGCTCCGTTAACCACAGCGTGAGGTCTGGACATAGCACGTCTCTCCGTTGGACTGTGGGGTAATTTTGGTCCTAGCACAGGCTGGTGTCTGAGGGGTTACGGACTCCCCTGGCCCTGGGGAAAGGGGATTTTGTTGTGTTTGTGGGGCTTTTTGCCTGTTGGGTGGGATTGTGTTTAAAGTTTAAAATTGTTAGAATATCTTGTCAACCTACATTTGAGTTTGTCCTGGGCTGGGAGGCCCTTTGGCCTCTGGCTATCAGTTGCATAATTTGGGGCTCCGGTTCTTTTGGCAGGGGCTGTTATATTTACCTTAGTGTTCTATGTACCTTAGCGTGTTTATCCCTACTCTTCCCTTGTATCGGGGATTTTTCTCTTTCTATCAGGGCTTGCTCTCTCTTCTTCCCCTATTCTTTTTCGGCTCTTCCTTGGGTGTTGGTATACTAAGCCCATGGCTGTATTGGTTGTGGGTATTCACTATTCTGGGCACTCTAGTATACGTAGCTACCTAATGCTTAAGTATAACCACCGCCCTGTTTCTTTGGGTTGGTCCCTCCTAATTGACATGCTATGTAATTTTTATGTTTAACGTATAATTTGTGTTACATATTGTAAGCTGGGTAATTGGAGGATGGAGGGCATGCGCCTGGAGGGGTCTCTCTGGGGTTGAGGACTGGGGGGAGGTGGGCGAAGGGCCCTGGAGTGCTCCTCTGGATTCCTGGTAGATTGGCTGCACGGCCTCCGGGGCGGGGGCCCTGAGGGGCCGGTCCCCGGCTTTGGGTCTCCGGGATGTAGTCTTGGAGGGGGGGGAAGGGGACGCTTCTCCTAGGCCTCCTTCCCCTAGTGTGCGGGGTTTCGGTGGCTAAGGCTATACGTCTGTTTAAAGGGATTGGGTGGACGGTTTTTAGCTTTGCTCACAAGGGAGGGATTGGTTGGTAGTTGGAAGAAGGGGGGGCCCAGTACCACGGGTGGGGGGTGGGTAGACACGGTCCCCAGGGCCAGGGGTGCATTTGGAGCTGGATAGTACACGGTTAGTTGGGTTAGGTCAGTTGATTGGGTGGGGGGGAGGGGGGCAGGGCCTTGCATGCGTAGGAAGTCAAGGTGAGGCCGGAGTGGTTACTCTGGCGAAGGAAGGAAGGTAAGGCAGTTGGGGGTAGGGGGGGTAGGGGAGGGGGAAGGGGAGGGGGCTCGGGGGGGAGGACTTGGAGGGGGGACGGGATTCTTTCAGGGGGGGGTAGGGATTACTTGTTATTGGATAGGTCTGTCTGTGTTGTTGTATGGGTGTGTGTGTGTATGTCTGGAGCTGTGGCTGCATTGGGCTGAAGGGTTGTTGGAAGGAACGGGGATCCCAGGCTGGGGGGGTCTCCGTTTGGTGGTAAGGGAGATTAATGTCTATTGGGAGAGACTTTGGAACATAGATCCTGGGTAGTGACCTTCGCTTTGCAACTTGGAACGTTTGTGGGCTAGGCTCCCCGGTTAAACGTTACAAAGTTTTTCAGCACTTGAAGCGGCAGCGACTCAGTGTTATTATGCTACAGGAAACCCACCTGTCCAAAACAGAACATACCAAGTTATGTAAAGGTCCCATCTCGCATGTGTATGGAGCCCCGGCTTTGGGAAAGAAGAGGGGTGTGGCTATTTTAATTGCTAAGGCTGCCAATTGGGTGGAAGAACGTGTGCTTATTGATCCGGAAGGCCGGTATGTGTGGGTGTGGGGCCTGTTAAACGGCTTGAAGGTGGCCATGGGCTCGATGTATGGGCCCAATGAATATGATGCTGGCTTTTATAAAACACTTGTTCAAATCTTGGCGGATACAAAAGGGTATCAGGTCATACTAGGCGGCGACTTTAACGAGGTCTTGGATGCTACCATCGACTGTACTGGCAGCGGCAGGGGCGGGGGGCAAAGAGCTCGTAAGCGACTGCGGGGGGTCTGTGAGGCATTTAAGTTGTTGGATATTTGGAGAACACTCCACCCGGGGGAGAGGGATTATACCCATTTGTCGCGGGCGCATGGGACGTGGTCGCGTATCGACTATTTTCTGATTTCGGAGTCCTTGTTTGGTCGGATTTCGCGTACTGAGATTGGCTCCTCCGTCATATCCGACCATGCGATGGTTAGTTTGGAGTTTCGCCACAATCTTTCTAGCCGACCTCGACTTTGGCGGTATCCTTTAGATCTTGGGGGGGATGCACAGTTTGCTGCGCACTTGCGGAAATGTTGGGGGGACTATGTATCGCTTAATGATACGCCTGGGATTGCTCCTGCTCTCTTCTGGGAGGCGGGCAAGGCGGTCCTTAGGGGAGAAATTATTAGTTATCATAGTCAGAGACGCAAGCGGTTGAACCAACAGGTCCTCTTGCTAGAGCGGGACTTGGGGAAAGCCCAGAGGCTGCTTGCGGGACACAAGTCTCCGGCGAACCATCGTCGGATGCAGGAGCTTCAGGCAGAACTGGAAATGCTCCTCCATCGGAGAACGCAAAAGTCCATGTTATATTACCGATATAAATTGTACCAGCATGGGAACCGGGCAGGTAAGTTGCTGTCTGCCCTGGTGAGGCCTGTGGGAGGGGCCAAGCATATTGGGGCCATTCGACACTCCGATGGGACGGTTCAGAGAGATGCGGGAGCCATTGAGGCTGTCTTCACTGCTTTCTATCGGCAACTCTATGCCAATGAGGGCAGCCGGGGGGCTGAGGGCCAGGCCTTCCTAGAGAGATGTGTTTTACCTCGGCTAGATGCGGAGCAGTTGCAGGCTCTTAACCAGCCCATCTCGGGGCGGGAGGTTCAAGAGGGTATTAAACATCTGAAAAACGGGAAGGCCCCAGGGGTGGACGGCTTCCGCAGTGTATTTTACAAGCTTTTAGGAGATGCCTTGGTGGTCCCCCTGGTGGGATATTATGAAGATTTGGTACAGCAGGGGAGATTCCCCTATGAAGCGAATATGGCCTTAGTTACGGTTTTACCTAAACCAGGGAGAGACCCCCTTCTTCCGGGGTCTTATCGTCCGATCTCGCTCCTTAATGTAGATATCAAACTTTTAGCTAAGATTATGGCGGACCGATTGGCTCCTTTTTTGCCGACTTTGATTCATCCCGACCAGGTGGGATTTGTGAGGGGCCGGCAAATCGCCTACAATATACAACGTATTTTGCTATCTTGTTGTGCCGAGCAGGTGGTTAGTCGTGGATCTTTACTTATCAGTTTTGACGCTGATAAAGCGTTCGATAGGGTTCAGTGGGACTTTCTTTATCAGGTCCTGGGAGCAATGGGGTTCACTGGTTTTTTTGTAAAAGTGATTCGATTATTATATGCGGATCCGATTGGGGCACTTTTGATAAACGGGGAGATGACCGCGGACTTTGCTATTCAGAAGGGGACGCGTCAGGGCTGTCCTCTTTCCCCGCTTTTATTTGTTCTTACCTTGGAACCTTTGCTGCACCGGATTTGCACGGCCTCGCAATTTGGGGGGGTCCGGGTGGGAGGAGTTTCACGTTGCGGCCTTTGCGGATGACTTGCTAGTGCACCTAGGGGACCCGCAAGCTGGGCTCCCGCATCTCTTACAATTAATACAGGCATACGGGGAGGCTTCGGGGTTCAAACTGAACCTCGAAAAGTCGGAAGCAATGTTATTGGGGTTGGCGGCAGGGCATGGTTGGCCAGGTGCTTTCCCATTGCGATGGGCAGCTGGACATTATAAGTACTTGGGAATTTACCTGCCCGCAGACCTTGGTGATTTGTACCGTTTGAATGTTACCACTGTTCTTAATGCAGTGTCGCTTGCAGTGGATAAATGGCGCGACTTGCCGCTGTCCCTGGGGGGTCGGGTAGCGTTGTGCAAGATGACCCTTTTTCCCAAGCTGTTATACATGCTCCAAACGCTCCCGCTGTATTTACAGCGCGCTGATCTTCGCCGGATAGAGCGGGTGTTCAATCGGTTTCTCTGGCAGGGCCGCCGACCGCGAGTACGTTTGGGCATTCTTAGCCAACCCAGAGAACTAGGGGGTCTGGGCTTTCCGGATGTCCGGAAGTATAATGTTGCTTGTTTGTTGAGGTTTGCCCATGATTGGTTGTGGGATTTGGAGGATTACTCCCCGGTGGGGCTGCTTACCGCCGTAGTCTACCCTCTGCGTTTGCGATATATCCTGCACGCCCGTGGGGTTCGGGGGGTGGCGGGTGAGGTGCGGCGTGTTCTCCTGGACCCGGTGCAGGCAGCTTGGCGGTGTTTTTGTACGAGTCGCCGCCTATCGGCCTTGCATTCACCTTATCTCCCCTTTCGGGGCAATGCTGACTTCGTGCCGGGCCTGGGAGGCTCGCATTTTGCACAGTGGGACCGATTGGAGATTGTTAATTTGGAACAGGTGGTGACCCCAGAGGGGGAGATTTCCGAGTTCCCAGTGCTCTGTCAACAATACTCATTGGGTAGTAAGGAGGTCTTTTGGTATGCTCAAATTCGTAATTATGTCCGTACAGTTCCCTCGGTAGATCTGAGGGGGGCGGTTAGTTCTGCAATAGAGGAGGCGCTTCTGGGAGGCGGGCAGGGGACACGAGTATCCTGGTTACATAAAATGCTGTGGGAAGGGGTCTTGCCTTTAAATGTGGATCCGTTGGCGGCGGCATGGACGGCGGAGCTCGGGGAAGGGGTTTGTACTGATGCACTCCTGGGTGGGCTGGCTGCAGTTCCGTCTCTGAGTGTGCTGGTGCTCCACAGGGACATGCAATTTAAAATCTTGCGTCGTTTATACTTTGCTCCTCTTCGCGCGTGGCGGGCTGGAGTAAGTGTCTCCCATTGCTGCCCCAGATGTGCGGAGCCTAGGACCACGTTAGGTCATATGCTATGGCGCTGTTTGCATGCTCAGAGCTTCTGGGGGAAGGTTCGGTCTTATCTGGCAGCCTGTCTTCAACGGCCAGTGCCTTTACACGCTCGGAATATGGTGTTGGATGTGTGGGACGATACGTGGCTGCCTCAGTTGGGAACAGTGGTCTGGCGTTGGTTGCGGTTGGTGTTGGTGACTGCGCGTGCGACTGTGCTGCAACAGTGGTTGGAGGCTCGGGGCCCCACGTATGGAATCTGGCGAATCCATCTGCACAAGCTTATGCTTATGGAGCAGGTGTATGCTTGGGGGAGCGAGAGGCGCTGGCAGCGGTTCCTGGAAGGCTGGGGACCCCATCTGCATACCCTACCCTGGAAAGATCGCAGCCGGGTCTTGGGAGGACCTTGAGGGCCCCGGTCCGGGGGTGTTCGGCATACCTTGAGATGCCTGTCAGCCCAGCTCGAGTGCTGGATGGTATGAGTGATCGTGTGTATGTGTGTTGTGTTCTTTGTGTCTCTGGGCAAAAAGGGGGGGTTTGGGGTCGGGTTGGGGGGGGAAGGGGCGGTGGGGGGGAAGGGGCGGTGGGGCGCACTGGGGCAGGCTAGGGGGCTTGGAGGGATAGTGGGGGTGGTGAGTGAAGGGCTAAATAGTTTCTGGCGGGCCCGGGCGCAGAGTCAACCCTGGGCCTTTTGGTTTCATATCCTTATTGCCACCACCCTTTGGGATGGTTTGGTGGTAGTGGTCGACGGGGGGGAGGGCAGGGAGGGAGGTGGGTGTACGTCTAGGGGGAGGTGCTGGGTGGGGGGGGTTGGGGGGGGGCGGATGGTACTTGAATGGCACAATGTGCCGGTGCACTTGTTAGTTCGTGTTTGACGATGTTGCTGTGGATATGTTCAATATTTGTATGCTGATGTTCCTGTAAGGCGTTTTGAAATAAAAACAGATTAAACATAAAAATAGTCTTCAGCTGGCAGTGTAAAATTATCGAGAATATGTTTTGTGTTTTGAACTTTTCTAAAACCAGGTTGTCTTGTAGTTAATAGTTTAAAAAAATGATTTGTCTGAGGTATTAAAGTTTTCTGATGCAGGTATGGGATCTATTTCTAAAATGTATTATGCATTATGTTTTATTAAATGTAGTGTTGCCACCACAAGAAGCTCCTCATTAGCCTGATTCTGTATCTCCTGATAGCTTAGAGTTAACTGGTATATCCTTGAGAGCTACCAAGTCTCTTTCACTCATGAAATGGATAAAATTATGATACTGAAAACTTACTTTCACGTTAAGGGTGATGTGTTTGTAGGTAAAGAATTTATCTGTTTTTGGATGTATTTTGGCCCACGCAGGTTAGGAGGAAAAGATTTTTCCTCCTCGAATCTAAAGAGGAGGCTACTTTTTATTTTTTTAAGATTCTTTAAGTGTTTGGCTACCTTTAAGGGGAATAGATATAATTTCTTTCAGCCTACTCAATTGGAGGCGTTTCTTACAGGGAAGATAGAATTTGTTGGAGATAGTATACTGATCACTGGAAGCAGCAGTATACAAATGTTCCCATAAATAAATAGTTTGGGTTCATATATAATTCTTCATACAGCTCTGACTTTCCTTTTGAGTGTGTTTCTGTTTTGATGAATATGGGTGATTTTGCGCCATAATGTGGGCTATATGTTGAATATTTTTTGTTTTTTGCTTTTGATTTGCTATGGTATATTTCATTGCCTTTGGCAATTTCTTCTTTGAATTTCATTGTAAATTCTTGTGGAAGAACTATAAATGAAAAAACAAGAAATGTAAAAACATCTTAATTGTATGTGTGTGTATACGGTATAAATATTTTATATATATACTCTATATATATATTTTTTTTTTTATTTTCTTAGATGTGAAGATATGGTAGATGTGCGAAGGTTAAAAATGCTTCAGATGGTGCAACTTTTTAAATGTGAAGAAGATGCTTCTCAGGTAAAGAATAGTTGTTGTTATATGATAAGTTCTATAGTCCAAATGATTTCTTCTTATGAAGCAAGGGTGTAAGCTATTTGCCCTAGTATTATATTCACTTTGCTATGAGTTCTTGTGTTATAGACAGAAATATGAGAAACAGCATGCTATCCCTAGTGCCTGCATTTCTGTTGTCTTTAGAGTCAGCACATTAAGGGGCACTTTTACTAAAGTGCATTACGGTTTTACACTTAATGTGCGTTCCCAACAGTTAACATGTGGATGTGTAAAATAACACATGGTGCTATTATCATGGGTACACTTACTTCCACTCATTGAGGTGGAGATAATTGCACCCATGCTAATTACAACATTGACTGCATGATACGTACCCCCGTGCAAACTGCAATGTGCTCACCACACCCACTCACCGCCCTAACCCACGTATCCTCCATCCCAACTCGTGAGTGGCTGTTAGCGCATGTTTTGGCGCACGGTAACAGCATGCTATCTGCTTATTGCCCTTTACTAAAAGGGCCTCTAACATAGTAACATAGCATGTGACGGCAGATAAAGACCAGCATGATCCATCTAGACAGTCCAGCAAAGTGGCAAGAGTAGGTGTGCCTGCCATTTCGTGCAGGTCACCCCTCCCCATGTCTTTGTTTGGGGGTGTACCCACCGCACCGTGCAGGTCACCCCTATTTGTTGAAATATAAGAGATAGTTGTTTCATTTGGTTTATCATGTTGCTATAAAGGGATCCATTGTATCTGTCCCATGCCAGTTTGAATTCTGTCACTGTATTTTCCCCCACCACTTCCATCGAGAGGACATTCCAAGCATCTACCACCCTTTCAGTGAAAAAGTATATCTCCAGGAACAAGCAGGAATGTAGTCATCACATATGGGTATCGTCGGTACCGACGGAGCCTGCGTAGGAACGCTCCCCAGCGTCCAATTAGAAAGCTTTTGGGAGCATCCCACAGCGCCTGCGTGCTGCCTTCCCGCCTTTACCAACTGCCTCTCTCCAGTTCTTCTTTTTCCGCGGAGCCAGCAGGTCGTCGTTCTTGTCACCGCAGAAGAATTCTTCTTTATTTCTTTCTTTTTTGTTGTCGCGTCTGCCTTCCTCGACGCTTTATCGGTACCGCCGGTTTTTTCTTCTTATTTTCTGTTCTAAAAAAAAAATATATATATATACTATGTTTTTTCCTTTTTTTCTTCAGGTGCACGCGCCTTTTTGGGCCTTAGGCCCAAAAACCTTTTCTTATAATGGAGAAACCTGCCTCAGGTTTCAAAAAGTGCACCAAGTGTGGCGGTACCATTTCCGTCACCGACACCCATGAATGGTGTCTAAAATGTTTAGGTCCTGACCACTCCATTGTATGTCCTGCGCCATGATGTCTAAAAGAGGTCGGCAGAACCGAGCTGCTAAGCTCAGTACCCTGTTTCCCTCTGATGCGGCTTCGGTGGCATCGACGTCTTTCAGGGTTTCCTCTTCCTCCCGTGGATCTCAGGTAACTAAACATAAGTCTAGCCGGTCCTCAAAGGGTAGATCTCCTTCTAAGCATCGGGATGCCTCTGGCGTTGCTCTTGAGGATTGTGCACTGGCGAGATTGCCCCGGCGGGAGGCTTTGGCTTCCAAAGCATTATCGGGGCTCCAGGATGTTATTGAGGCCTCGACCTCGGCAGAACTACTGGTGCTATGCTCTGGGGTACCAGCGGTCTTCTCCGGTACCGACATCCAGGCATCGGCAGCGTCGATAGACCAGAGATTCCTGGCTATTGAGCGCAGTCTGGCGGCTCTCCTTGCGGCATCGACGCCCTTGGAACTGCGACAGACAATTCAGCCGATACCGGCCCCGGCCTCGGTATCGGTACCAGTACCAATAGCATCAGCATCGGTGTCTGCTTTGCCGCTATCCAGTCATCCGATGCCCTCCGGTACCAATACCCCGGTACCAATTACTTCCGGTACCAACTTCGGTCGGTACGGGTATCGGACTCTTCAAGAGCATCCGGACAGACGGTACTTCGAGTCCTCAGAAGAATCTGAGGATTCTGATAGTTCTGTCGATGCAGGAATGCTTCTCCCAGAAGAGCCCTCCTCCCCTAAGCGCAGGATGTCTCCTCCGGAAGATATTTCCTTCCAGGATTTTATCAGGGAGGTGGCTCGGGGTCTGTTCATTACTGTGGCCCCTGAAACAGAGCCAAGAGCCAAGGAGTTGGAAATTCTACAATATCCCAAAACTCCTAAGGAGGCAGCTACCTTGCCCATTCATGAGATTTTATATGATCTCATGTTAAGGATGTGGGAGATGCCTCTTACCACCTCTCCTCATTCTCGCAGACTGGATACTATGTATCGAGTCCCTCCTTGTCCTGGTTTCCAAAAGACTCAGGTTCCTCACCACTCTAGTGTAGTGGAATCAGCTATGAGAAGGATCAAGAGTGCAAAGAGGCATGCCTCTAATCCTCCAGGACGTGAGTGCAGAACCCTGGATGCTTTTGGACGTCGTGTCTTCCAAGCTTCCATGCTTTCTGCCAGGATCAGTTCCTATAGTCTTTACATGGAAATGTTCCTGAAGGAGGTCACAGATGATTTAGAAGCTTTAAATCCTATTCTTCCTGAAAATAGAAGACAGGATTTTCTCACTTTGGTCAAACATGCCCAAGATGTTTCTAAATTTGCCAACCGTGCAGCCTTTGACTGCTTTGAGTGCATAAGCAGAACCTCGGCTATTGCCATAGGTGCACGTAGAATTGCTTAGCTCCAGGCATCTGATCTAGAGCTCTGGGTACAAGACAAATTGGGAAATATCCCTTGTACTGGTGAGAGCCTGTTTGGTAGAGATTGGCAAGAAAAGGCCAATGAGATGGATGCTGAAAACTCCACCTTGGATAGATTATCCAAGTCCACAGCTGATCCTGCTAGAAAGAAATCTTTTAAGAAACCATTCTTTTCTAAGAAGAAAAGATATTATCCTGCCTATGCTCAGCAGGCATGTTCGGCAGGTCAGCTTGTCAGGAAGGGTCAGCAACCACCCAAACAGAAGAAAGCAAAGACTGCGAAGCCTCAGCTGGCCCAGGAGTTTCAGCCTCCACAAGGCCTTTGACTTTCAGCTAGAGAACTTAGCCTTCCTGGTTCTCGGGGGACCAGAGCCTTCCACCATTCCAGGAATGTTGTCATTTTGCCCCCAGATGGGGGCATATAACAGCAGAGCATTGGACACTCTCCCTCCATCATAAGGGAGGGGTACAAGCTTCATTTTTCAAGCATGCCCCCTCACACAATAATAAAGCAGTTCAATTCTCTGACCTCTCTCACCGACCTGTTAGGTCAGGAGGTCACTATCCTTCTTGCCCAAGGGGCAATAGAAGAAGTACCCATTCATCAGCAGGGTACAGGGTTCTACTCCCCTTATTTCCTTATTCCAAAGAAAACAGGGGGATACAGACCTATCTTAGACCTCAGAGAATTGAACAAATTCCTTGTCAGAGAGAAATTCAAAATGATGCCATACCTTTAGAGTCAGGATTGGCTTTGTTCTCTAGATCTCAAGGATGCGTACACCCATGTCCTCATCCATCCAACCCACAGAAGGTTCCTTTGGTTCCTTTTTCAAGGAAAGCACTACCAATAAAGGGTGCTTCGTTTTGGCCTGGCCTCAGCACCAAGGGTGTTTATGAAATGCAAGGCTGTCGTAGCAGCATTTCTCCACACTCTAGGGATATTAGTCTTCCCCTACTTAGACGACTGGCTCATTCGAGCCCCAACAGAGTCAGAGGCCAGGACTTCTCTATCCTGCACAATGCGTATCCTTCAGTATATGGGTCTTGTAATAAACATCCCAAAATCCAGTCTAACTCCCACTCAGTCTTTAGAGTTCATAGGAGCTTTGCTGGACACCAGAAAGGCAAGGGCCTATCTCCCTCAGGCCCGCTGCCTTCGCATGGTGCAGTTAGCTTCTCAAGCAGTGCTAAAGCCTCATCTCACTGCTCGAGAAATGTTACAACTACTAGGCCACATGGCATCTACTGTACATGTGGTTCCCTATGCTCGCCTCCATATGAGGGCAGCCCAGTGGACTTTATCCACTCAATGGACCCAGGCATCAGGATGCCTGTCAGACAAAATAGCAAACACAAGTCGCCTTATTTTGTCCCTCCAGTGGTGGCAGTCCACTCAAAACCTGTTGCTGGGGTCCCCTTTTCAACAACCCTTACCCCAAGCAACTCTCACAATAGATGCTTCTCCAATGGGGAGCTTATCTGCAAGACCTCTCCACCCAGGGCACCTGGTCTCCACAGGAGAGTCATCTACATATCAGTCTCTTGGAGCTCATAGCAATCTTCCTTGCTCTGCGAGTGTTCCACACCCTGCTCAGCTACAAGACAGTCCTCATTCATACGGACAATCAAGCCATGTTCTATGTGAACAAGCAGGGGGGAACAGGCTCTTTGTCGCTTTGCAACGAAGCTTTGCGACTATGGGCCCTCGCCAGAGAGCATCAGATTCATCTTCTGGCAGTGTATCTTCCAGGCATTCAAAACTCTTGGGCAGACAGATTCAGTCGAGATCTGCTTCCACACGAGTGGTCTCTGCATGCAGACGAGGTGGCCAGGATATTTCAACTTTGGGGAACCCCGGACATAGACCTTTTTGCAAGTCCGTGGAATGCCAAAATTCCCCGGTTCTGTTCCAGAATTCCGGCTCAGGGGGCTCATTCCAGGGATGCTATCCTCCTTTACTGGGGTCAAGACTTCCTGTATGCCTTTCCACCCATTCCCCTAATTCCCAAAACCCTGTTCAAGTTTCAGAGAGACAGAGGCCATATGATTCTCATAGCTCCACATTGGCCACAGCAAGTGTGGTACCCTCTGCTTCTACATCTCTCTCAAGCTCCCTCCCTGGAGTTAGGGTCTGCTCCAGATCTCCTATCTCAGGAGGACGGAATGCTATGGCATCCCAATCCCCAGTCTCTGTATCTCAGGGCTTGGTTGCTGAAGGCTTAGATCTCCATGATCTTAATCTCCCTCAGCAAGTAAAAGATATTCTTTTTGCTTCCAGGAAACCTTCCACAAGATGCTCTTATGCTTTCAAGTGGAAGGGTCTTAACCCCCTTGCGATACCTCTGGAATCATTGCTGGAGTATCTCCTTCATTCATCCAATGCAGGTGGCCTCTCTGCGGGCTTGCCGACACTCCAAGCAAGGGCCCCCGGAGCATGTACATAAGAAGAGGAAAACCTCGAGAGCCTCGTCGGGCGAAGCGGACAAGCATGGGAAGTCCCGTGCCTGGACCCTTAGTCCCCGCAGAGCTCCCGAGGAGCCATAGCAGGAACGCCCTCAGAAGGTGTCCTACTCTGATTGGGAGTCAGACATCGAGATGTCCCTGGAGTCGGACATCGAGATGTCCCTGGAGAGTCCTCCTTCCGGCACCTTCATTTTTCCTTATGGCTCCACAGCCAACATAGCCACAGTTTAATGTACTCTGAATAGACTTCTTCATCTCTAAGTGATGGTCCTCATTTTCCCCCAGTTGACCAGGGCCAGGGTTGATGTTTCATTTCTTTGTGCTGCCATTGAAGAAGGTTCTTTCGGCAGGTCCCTCAATCTTAAGGAAGTCGATGCTTACCTGCACACCTTTTCACTTCTGTAGGGAGTCCCTTCAGTAAGTGATTCAGGCAGTATGCCGCAGAGAATTTCTCACACCTGTGGACTTGGAGGATACCTACTTCCATGTTCCTATCTGGGAGGATCAACTGTGCTGTCTTTGTTTTGCTATTCTGGCTTATTTTCAGTTTGCCACTCTCCTCTTTGGCCTCTTGACCACCTCAAAGGTGTTCTTGAGAGTGATGATGATGGCAGCCTCCATGCTTAGTCTCCAGAAGATCTGTGGTATACCAATGTCCGGAAGACTGACTCATCTGAGTCAAGTCACAGTCCAAAGCGGCTCAGGTTTCAGCCTGAGTGGTGCTGTTCCTAGAGAGTCTTGGTTGGGTGGTGAATTGAGGAAGAGCTATGTGGGAGTCTTACCATTCTCTGGAATGCCTGGAGTATCTTCAGCACTAGGTTCTGCAGAGTATTCCTGCCAGAAGGAAGGTTGAACAAGTTGCTGGCCCAGTTGGCAGCTTCCTGGTCTTAGCAGGCTTCCAGAATTGGGATTATCATCTGCTGCTTGTCTTGATGATAACAGCAATAGACCTGCTGCTTTGGGTGCAAGCTCATATGAGGCCTTTTCAGGAGTCCCCTGCTTTCTCAGTGTTCTCCCAGCTCTCGAATTCGAGGTCAGATGGCTCCTCCAGTCAGAGGGTGGTCTCCAGCCTGAAGGGGTGGCAGCAGCCGCAGCACCTGCAGGAAGGATATGCCATTGGACAATCACTCATGGCTTCTTCTGCTGTTGGATGCCATCCTGTTTGGCTGAGGAGTTTGAGACACCTGAACAGTGCAGAGCCATTGGAACAGCTGTTAGTTGGCATGGCCCATCAACCGCCTCAAGGCAAGGGCTATTGTTTGGCCTTCCTGCACTGTCGGACACTGGTCTAGGGCAAAGCGGTCCAGGTTTACTTGGATGTCACAGCAGTGGCGTATGTCAATTTGCAAGTGGGCACAAAGAGTGGCAGAATGGTCTGGGAGATGACTTTCCTGTTCCCCTGTATGGAAAGGCACTTGTTAGTTCTATCGGTGAATCTTATTGTTGGAATTGACTACATGGTGGTGGTCTTTCTCAATTGACACTTTCTTGATTCCAGGGAATAGAGACTGAGTCAAATGGCCAATTGGCAAATTCTGCACGGCGGGTGGTACTGAGATGGATCTGATGGTAACTGAGTCCATTGCCAAAGCCTACCACTTCTTCAGTCACCACAGAGAGGCAGACTCCAAGGATGTCAACCCTCTAGTTCAGCCCTGGACAATTTGCAGCTGCCTGTGCTTGTTTCCTCTGTGGTCACTTGTGTATCATGTACTTCAACACATAGAGCAGCATCCGTGCTGGGTGATCTTGATGGTGCTGGATTGGCCATGGAGACCGTGGTTTGGGGACCTGATGAGGCTTCTGCAAAGCTTCTCTGTTACTGGCCTCAGCTCAGGGGCTGTTATGTCAAAGACCGGTTCTTCTGAATGATCCAGCTCAATTCTCACTTACAGCTTGGTTCTTGAGAGGTACCTCTTAGCACATACATGCAACTCTCCACTGTGGTTCCACACTCCTTAAGGCTAGGAGAAGAGTTTCCATCCTGGCCCATGTGTGCCATCTGGTGTCTTTGACAGTTGGTGCTGTCAGAATTAGGCTAGTTCTGAGATGGCAAACTTACTGTTCTTGCTTGCCTTTCTTCAGGGGGGTCTGAATAAGGTCTTTCTTTTAGTTCTCCGAAGATTCAGGTGGTGGCCTTCCTGCTTCAGGTGGCCAGTGGTGGATTGGTCCATTGCCCCACATTCTGAATTTTTTGCCATTTTCCCTAGGAGTACAGCATCTATGTCCCTCCTCCCTGCGTTCATTTGGGATCTCTGCCTGGTGCTCTGGGTCTTGATGCTCTGGGTCTTGATGTCAGAGCCCTTTAAGCAGACTACACTTGAAGTTCTGACCCTCAAGACTGACTTTCTGGTCACTATATGTTTGGCGAGACAGCTCTGAGCTGCAAGACTTGTCATGCAGGGATCCTTACTTATCATTCTCGGTATTTAAGTTCTGTTGGCAGGTAGGCCTTTTATTTTTATCTTTTAATTCCTTATGTATATGTTTGGGCCTTAAGATTTCAGGACTAATGCTGCCTGGTGGTTCTACCACTTCAGAGAATTTGCCTTGAGCAAACCCGGCGCATTGTCTTTAGTTATCAAGCCCTTGTTCTTTGGAATGGTCTTCCAGTAAGCATAAAAAGGAACATATCCTTCATTTTATTCACATTCTAAAAAGAACAAAACTGGATTTCCAGGCATGTCTTTGAGGAACATTTACAACTCGAATAATCCATCATAGCTAGCTATGCTGCTGGGCATCAACTTCAGCTAGCTATGCTGCTGGGCATCAACTTCAGTGGTATACTTTATCTTGATCTTTGTGGCTCCTTTCTTACCTTCTGATATTTTATTTTATATGTATAGTTATGTTTTATTTTAATTATATGCTATATCTTTAGTTTACTTTGTATTAGCTTATAATTGTTTCTTGTTTTTGATGTATTGTTTATAGTTGTTTCTATGTCATGTGTGTTATATTATGCTTATTTCTGAATTATGTCTTTTAACATTTTGTTACTATGGGGCCGTTTTACTAAAGTTGGTTGTGACTTGTACCTAATGCGCCAATAGTATGCAAAACCATGGCATATTAAGTGCAGTACCACCGTGTTAACTGTCGGGGACATGAAAAGCATGTTTCCATCCGTTAGGGGACAGTGCTGTGTGTTAACGCATGACACATTAATGCAAGTACACTTTCTTGAGGGTGGTGGTAATTATCCACAGGCACTCTCCCCACCCACTCTCTGCCCCAAACCTGCCCACTTGCTCCCCTAATGCGCCATGGTCAGTTAGCATGGAAATTTGGCTACGCTAACTGTCATGGCCCTGCGCTGTCGATGCCTGTGTCTGCGTGTCTTCAGTGTGCGCCAGAACATGCATTGACAGCTAGAGCCCTTTAATAAAAGACCTCCTGTGTTTCATGTATTATGTTTATTTCTGTTTTATGCATTTAATTTGCTATAATTTGTATTTTATATTGTATTGTGAACTGCTTTTCTAGCTTGTCAAAGGCAGTATATAGAGAAAATAAACTGAACTGGTCAAATATTTTGAAAACCTTCTCAATGTGCATTTACTGACCCGGTGAAAAGCGGGATGTAAATGCAGCTAAATAATAATAATACTTTTCTGTTCCTAAAGGCAGTAGAATGGTTAAACGAATTGCTTGATGCTTTGCTGAAGACCCACATAAGACTGGGAGATGATGTTCAGGAAACCAAGATTTTGTTAGAAAAACACAGGAAGTTTGTTGATGTTGCACAGGTAAGACATAGTTTGAGATATTAAATATTTTGAAGGCACAACTTTATCTTAGTGCTGTCTGGTTATAAATCATTTTTCAATCTATCTTGGCTCTCAAAAGGTTCTACACTGGGGTTAAACAACAGTACTATTTGTACAATGCTGCTAGCAATCACAGCTACAAGCTGCAGATGAGAGAAAGCCGAGTGCTGCAATGTTCTGCAACTGAGTGATAACACCAGAGGGCACAGACAAAATGATATATGAAGCTTGAAGGGTAATTTAGATTTGGCTGAAAAAAATGTAGAGCCATGTTGTTCAGATCTAGAAATTTCACAAAGTGGTACACAATGGAGGTTGCAATTCTGGATCGATCTCTGGGTTATCATGTCCAGTCGCCTCAAGGTAGCAACGCTATGATAAGATGATGGCCAGAGCTGGAGAGATGCTTGAATGAATAGGGAATATAAGAAGTTCCATGCTGAGTCAGGCCAGTGGTTCATCGAACTCAAAAGCCTGTCTCTGGAAGTGGCCAGATGGGGGTCAATTAGAAGCATCAATTAGATCCCATATTGCTCAATCCTGGTCCCAGAAGCAGAAACTGGATATATTTAATAGTTAAAGGAGCTATCTTCCAAATATCTCATCAAATCTTTTTTCATTCTTTCAGCGCAGCTGGAATGAAATTATATATAAGGAATTGAGAATGTCTGTCGGCCTGTCTTTCTCAGGTTAAAATAATTCTAAACATTTTATGAAACGGGACCAAATTTGGTTTGGCAGAAAAAACACACCAGGGTAATGTTATAACAGAGCACTCACATAGTCATCTTTATAAAATTCTAGCTCAAATCCTGCAGTCATGTCTAGACTGAAGGTGCAACATTACTACTGCTACTTATCATTTTTATAGTGCTACAGGGCATACGCAGCGCTGTACATAGAGATATAAGAATAGACATAAATGTTGCATGTATTTTATTAAATAAGTACAGAAATTGCTGCCTTGCCCACCCAAACTTTCTTCCTGAGCATGCCTACTGTATAAGTGTGTGCCAGCTTGCACTGTGTGCATTTTTAGGTATGACTATTTTTATAAGAGCACATTTCACATCGTCTTTCTAGGCCAGTCCAGACAAGTTCATTGTGCTGTGTGTCCATCTGCCAGCAGATATGGAGGCAGAGAATAAACTAGAAACTTCCAGTGATGACATCACTGCTACTTGAGCTCATACAGCTAGTGGCATACTTCAGTATTTCTCTGTCTCCAGCAGATTGTGGATGCTAATCGGCTGCAGCTTGGTTTTGGAATCATGTTAGCTCCTGGGCAGCTGTGTTAAGGGATGCCGTGTCCCAGTAGAGCTTGCCAGCAGGCATCTCTAGTGCCCATCTGATGGTACCCTGCTGAGGTTTCCCACGTAGAGGGGGGAAAGGGCAACGCTCCCTGTCAAGTTGAGAGCCTACGATTGTGCCAGATCAAGACTCTATCTTCACATACCTTCCAAGTGTTTCTGTTTTCCAGCAGCCTAGAGCAGTCTCCAGACAGAAATCAGAAGATACGTAAAGAGAGAACTGAACATTTGGGAGTGGCCTAGAACCCAGCACTCTCTTCGGTCTTGGGTTACATGGAGATACAAGAAGCTTTTTGAGTTATTTTGGCCCGCATCTTGCAGTCACAGCCATAAGGGGTGGTTCGACCTTTCCCGTTTGTGCAGTCTGTCGTCAGGTTTGACAGATGTATCTTTTCATTTCTAAACTCCTTTTCTATATCATCCTGCTAAACCAGTCCAGACAGGTGAGTTGTGTTCCCCTACCAGCAGAGGTGGAGAAGGAGAAAAAATTTCCAGTGGCCTCTTATGACCTCATCCTGCTATAATAGCTGATGTAGCTAGGGGCATGTCTCAGTATTTCTTTGTCTCCAGCTGATGGTAGATGCATAGATGCAGCTCTGGTGAAAATTCTGGGAAAGATGTGATTTAGCTCTTGAGTAATTACCCTTAGGGTGCTTTCCTCACTAGAGCTCTGCGCTAGAGGCTCCACTAAAGTCATCCAAAAAAGCACCGGTTTTAAGGGTATTGCCATACGGAGGAGGGGAACTGGTTCAGCTCCTTGCCCTTATCTTGGTCTGGAGGCTGGTTTGCTTTGTGCAGCTCCAGAATCTGGTGTGCCCGCTCCATTTTGATCTTGTCAGGCTCTCTCCTGGTTGCCTCATCTCCGCTCAACAGCATACTACAGATAGCCTGGACCACCCCGAGTACATTATTGTATGCCTTGGTCTTAGAAAGGCTATGGATCTGTATGTTGTTTTTGCTGAATTGGGTTTCCAGATACTCTGGTTTGTCCATACATTCCCTGTGGGACTCGTGCAATAGATGGACCTGCACTTTTTTTTTTTTTTAAAGTCTTGGAGGCACGCTGCTTGCTCGTCTGCCTGTTCATCTAGCTCTGCCAGCCTCTTTCCCATAGCACCAACCTCCTCCTATTGCAGGGCTGTTACTGCCCCCAAGAGACACTGCTGTTCCCAGTTTTCTGAGATAATCGCGCTTCAGTTCCAGGAGCCAAATCCTCATTTCACTGCTGAAAATAGGCTGCACTCCACCTGCTTTGATCTCACTCTCCCCACTATCAGTCTTCAGGCTGCTGGCTGCCATCTTGTCACCACATAACATTCGTGCTGTGGAGCCTGAGCTGCGCAACACCAGGTGACTCGCAAACTGGAATTTATCCAATTTATTACAAGCAGACATTGTTACTGCTCCACTGCCAGTCACAATTGGGCAGAAATGACGGGGATAAGTACACAATTTGGCAGATTGGAGTAGAGGATTAGCTTAATAGTTGTAGCCCTGACTTGGAAACCAAGAGACCAGGGTTCGATTCCCCACTAGTACTCCTTGTGGTCTTGGCCTCCATTGCCTCAGAAAAAAATCCAAGTAATCAATGGCCCTGTTTAATGTACATGTTTAAGTTGCAATGTAAACCGCTTTGATTGAAATGATAAAGCAGTATAAAAAAGTCTGTTAAATAAATTTATCGCTGGCCAACACAGAGTTCAGCGCTCATGACCATTTGCCCTGTGACATCACTTCCTTCCTTCAACCCCATTGTTTTTTATAATTACAAAAAGTGTTTCATTCTGTGTTTATTCTTCAGTTAAAATATTTTTTCTGTAAGAAAAATAATATGCTAACATTGATGAGAGAATTATGCCATACAACCCATTGTGATGCTCATCATGGATGCACTTTGGAGGTAATTTTATAAGGCGCTGCATAACATTATGTGCCATCAACATACCTAAATCATGTAGTTTTAATGACTAACATGTGCAGATGGGCCTTTACACATGTCCTTTAGCTGGCCGTTATTCTGTTAGTATGCCCATCAGGCTAATGGCATGTACTTTCACTCTGGCTGTGCACAAAAATGGAGCACAAATCTACGTGCGAAAGTTATAAAATGCTATAACCTATGCGCGTCTAGGCATGGGCATTTCCACCAACCCTAGGGTTAGTGAACTGATCTCACCTAGATTTGCCATGCGTATTCAATCATCTTTGCCCACATTTTATAAAGTTAAGTATACACTTACTTGACTTTATAAATAGTCGTGATACCTGTAGATGCGCTGCTACTTGCATGTTAGGTAGGTTCAGCTTTATAAAATTATCCTCTTTCTATGTAACTGCTTTTAGTACAAATGCTGTCAATGATAACTCAACTATTAGAAAGTTAGTGTATTGTAACACCAGTGTTGGTTCTTTTTTTTTAACTTTTTTTTCCAGAGCACTTATGATTATGGGCGACAGTTATTGCAGGCTACTGTTGTTTTGTGCCAATCCCTACGATGTACTTCCAGGTCATCAGGGGACACACTTCCAAGACTGAACAGAGTATGGAAACAGTTTACATTAACTTCAGAAGAGAGGGTCCATAGATTGGAAATGGCTGTTGCATTTCATTCCACTGCTGAAAAGGTTAGTTTTTCATAAAGAATATGTTGACGTTTTCCTTATCTGTTGATGTCCTTCCTTTGAACCCTGCTAGACCAGTCCAGACAAGTGGGTTATGTTCCCCAACCATCAGATGGAGGCAGCACATGACAAGCTTCAATAATGTCATCACCTGAATAAGCGGTGTTGCAATTCTGGAACTTGCCACTATGACACTTCCTAAGCCGATGTAGGAGCACAAAAAAAAAACTTACTGCAAGCAATATGAACAGTACTTTCATACAGCAAACTCAACATTTCCTATTCGTCTCTCCGGGCAAGTCCAGGTACAGTTGGGTAGTCAGCCTCCTCCAGCAGCTGAGGACTGAATACTGAAACTTCTGCTGACAGCCCATCCAGCTCCCCCTGTTGTCAGAAAGTCAGTCTTTCAGTCCTCAGCAGCTGAGAAGGACGTGCCTGTGGCAAGCTCCCAGGAGAGACGGATTGGGATTAAGCAGTAGGATAGTTGAAAAAAAAAAAAAAGGCGAGAGAAATGAAGGGAAAAGGCCTTGCTCACTTGTCCTAGCAGGGCAGTACTGCAGTGAAGTGCTACCTTATGTGTATGTAAAAAAAAAACCCAAAATAAATTACACTAACAACAACGGTCCTCAGCTGCTAGAGCGAGTTAGAGCAGCATCGGGGGCAGAGCCTGCCTGACCGGAGGATCCGTTGCTGAAAGGGGTTTGAGAAAGGAGCTGGGAGCCCCAGAATCCTCTTCTGCCCGCTGATCGCTGCATTTTCTGTGACCCACTAGCAGCGGGAGTCCGGAAAAGAAAGCACCATCATCGCTGCTGCAGGTAGGAGGGAGGGACAGCTTCGCAGAGTTTGATTGGTGTTAGAGTTTGGTTAGATCTTGGTAGCTCGACGCCGCGTTTGTTTCAGGAGCCATCCATTTCACTTTCAGATAGTGTGGGGGCAGATTAGGCCGGCGGGATAATCGGGCGCACCGGTCCGGATTCGCCGTGCGGTTAGGTGAAAGGCCTTTATCGATCGTGGTGGTTCTTCGGCTTCCTGTCAGTTTGGTTTAGTTCGGGTACCAGACGCCTTATGGAGCACACAGGGACTGCGGAGCTAGTTGGAGAGAGGCCTCAGGGGCCGTTGGTTAAGGCGGGAAAGGCAGCCATTGGGGCTTCAGAGGCTGCTGTTTCTCCCGCGCTTTTGCCACGCTCGGGGAAAAGGAAATCCAAAACTCATAAAGCGCCTCCTGAGAAGGAGTCAGGCCATAATTCATCCCCTGGAGCACAGGGGACTTTGGATTTGTTGTTTTCCCCTGATATTATTCTGGCATTACATAAAGCTTATATGTTAAAGATAGCTCAGCCATTTGAGAGCCAGGCTGCTGCTGGCCAGGGGGATTTAAAGTTGGAGGAGTCTAAGGTATCCGACCCTGGAGAAGGGGTCTCAGCTAAAGCTCCAATTTTAGAGACAGACTCGGAGGCGTTAGGGCCACAGCTCTCTAATTCTCTGATGGCTGAGGAGGGCGAAATTCTCTCTGAGGCAGGTCTGGACTCGTGGCCGTTGGAGGAAGGAGAGATTGGGCCAGGAGAAGATCCAAATGTCTTCCGGGTTTTTTGTAAGGAGGAGCTGGGGGCTCTGATTGTTCAGTCCCTCGCAGCGTTAAATATAGTGCTTCCGGCGGTGCAGCAGGAGCCCCTGGAAGATCCCTTGTTGCAGGGATTTAAGCCGGAACAGCGGTGTTTCCCGATACACAGGGTAATTAAACAGATGATAGAGTCTGAGTGGGAATGCCCGGAAGCTAGCCTGAGGGGGGGGGACGCACCATTGTGCGCCTTTACCCCGTTCCTCAGGAGGAGAAGGAATTATTGCGGATGCCTAAGGTAGAGGCGCTGGTTTCAGCGATCACTAAAAAGACTACGATTCCGGTGGAAGGGGGTGCAGCCCTTAAGGACCTTCAAGATCGTAGGTTAGAGGCACTTCTGAAGCAGGCCTTTGATGCTAGTGCCCTAGCTTTACAGGCTTCGGTTTGTGGAGTGTATGTATCCAGGGCCTCTATCCGTTGGCTACAGGGATAGCCGGGCTCGGTGAAACAGGAGGATTCTACCTTGGAAGGAGCGAAGCTAGAATCGGCGGCGGCTTACCTAGCAGACGCTTTCTATGATTTGGTAAAAATATCAGCGAAGTCCAAGGCCTCAGTTATTGCTGCTAGACGTTTTCTTTGGCTAAGAAATTGGGCGGCAGACGCATCTTCTAAATCTCGCCTCAGTAAGCAACATAGAAACATAGAAATATGATGACAGAAAAAGACCACATGGCCTATCTAGTCTGTCCTTCCATATCAATAACTACAACAGTCCACTTTTTACCTTTAGAGATCCTCTGTGTTGGTCCCATGCTTTTTTGAATTCAGTTACTGTCCTCATCTCTACCACCTCCACTGGGAGACTATTCCATGGATCCACTACTCTTTCCGTAAAGAAATATTTCCGCATATCACTCCTGAATCTATCTCCCTTCACCCTCATCCCATGTCCCCTCGTAGCAGAACTTGCTTTCAATTGAAAGAGGCTCTCTCCCTGAACATTTATGCTACGGAGGTATTTAAACATCTCAATCATATCACCTCTATCCCGCCTTTCCTCTAAGGTGTACATATTAAGATCCTTAAGTCTGTCCTCATATGCTTTATAATGAAGCCCACTAATCATTTTAGTAGCCACCCTCTGCACCGACTGCATCCTGTTAACATCCTTTTGAAGGTGTGGTCTCCAGAATTGCACACTATACTCCAAATGAGGTCGCACCAAAGACTTATACAGAGGCATTATCACCTCCTTTTTTCTGCTAGCCATTCCTCTCTGTATGCACCCAAGCATCCTTCTAGCTTTTGCCGTCGCCTTTTCTACCTGTTTAGCTACTTTAAGATCATCAGACACAACCACGCCTAGGTCCCGCTCTTCTTTAGTGGACAAAAGTACTTCACCTCCTCTACTGTATTGCTCCCTTGGATTGCTGCAGCCCAAATGCATGACCTTACATTTTTTAACATTAAATCCCAGCTGCCAAATTCTAGACCATTCTTCAAGCTTAGCTAGATCCCTCCTCATGTTATCTACACCTTCCTGGGTGTCTACTCTATTGCAGATTTTGGTATCATCCGCAAAGAGGCAAACCTTACCCGACTGCCCTTCCGCTATATCACTAACAAAGATGTTAAAAAGAATCGGACCAAGGACAGATCCCTGGGGCACACCACTGGTAACATCCTTCTCCTCAGAGTGAGCTCCATTTACTTGTACTCTTTGTCGCCTCCCACCCAACCAACCAATTTCTAACCCAAGCAGTAACTTTAGGGTCCATCCCTAGGGTGCTCAGTTTGTTTATAAGTCGCCTGTGAGGAACAGTGTCAAAGGCTTTACTGAAATCTAAATACACCACATCTAGAGCTCTCCCTCGGTCCAACTCCCTGGTCACCCAGTCAAAGAAATCAATCAGATTTGTCTGACAAGACCTGCCTTTGGTGAATCCATGCTGCCTCGGATCCTGTAATCCGCTGGACTCCAGAAACCTCACTATTTTCTCTTTCAGCAGCGTTTCCAATAATTTACTCACCACCGAAGTTAAATTAACCGGCCTGTAGTTTTCAACCACATCCTTACTTCCGCTTTTGTGTAAAGGCACCACATGAGCCTCTCTCCAGTCCTTTGGCACCACTCCCAACTCCAACGAGGCATTGAAAAGGTCAGTCAGTGGAGTTGCTAGAACGTCCCCAAGTTCCCTCAGTATTCTAGGGTGTATCCCATCCGGTCCCATCGCTTTGTCTACTTTAAGTTGAGCTAGTTTCTCATGAACACAGTCTTCTGAAAATTGTTCAAGATGTCCCTCGCTTCTGTTCCTATTTGTGGGTGTTTTCTGAGGTCCTGCTCCTGGTTCTTCATCTGTGAACACAGAACGAAAATATTTGTTAAGCAATTCCGCTTTATACTTATCAGCTTCTACATATCCCCCCCCCCCCCCTGCACCCTTGAGTCTGACAATACCATTTTTGCCCTTCCTCTTCTCACTAATATATCTGAAAATGTATTATCCCCCCATTTTATTGCATTGGCTATTTCCTCCTCCTTTTGAATCTTTGCCTTCTTGACTACTTTGCTAGCTTCTCTTAAGTTTTTCCAAATACAGATGCCTGTCTTCCTCTCTCTGTGATCTCTTGTATTTCATGAAGGCCTCCCTCTTTTTCTTCACTTTTGCAGCTACTTCCTTCGAAAACCATAGCGGTCTCCTTTTCCTTTTGCCTTTATTTACCATTTTAACAAAAAGGTTGGTTGCCCTTAAAATATCCCCTTTCAGTTTTGCCCACTGTTTTTCTACATCCCCCAGCTGTTCCCATCCCACTAACGACTCCCTGAGGTATTGGCCCATCTTCGCAAAGTTAGTCTTCCTAAAGTCTAAGATCCTCACCTTGGAATGGATTCTAACAGCCCTAGTCCTAATACTGAACCTCACCATCTGGTGATCACTGGATGCAAAATGATCTCCCACTACAACATCAGAAACACTTTCACCATTGGTAAGCACCAAGTCCAGTATGGCCCCTTCACGTGTGTGGGGTCTGTTACCAATTGCCTGAATAGTTCTCCCTGTAGAGAATCCAGGATCTCCTTACTTCTTGATGATACTGCAGCAGGAATGTGCCAATCAACATCTGGCATATTGAAATCTCCTATCAGTAGCACTTCCCCTTTCCTAGCAATGTTGCATATGTCTTCAATTTACTCTGTCCACCTCTTCCTCTTGTGAGGGAGGTCTGTATATCACACCAATGCAAATAGATTTCTCTTTCCCTCTTTCTAGTTTAACCCACAATGCCTCCTCTCTCCCTTTTAAGCTCTGTAATTCCAAAGCTTTAATTGTAGTTTTTACATATAGTGCCACTCCTCCTCCCCTTCTTCCTACCCTGTCCTTTCTGAATAAGGTATAGCCAGGTATAGTTACATCCCAATCATGGTTTTCTGTGAACCATGTTTCTGTAACTGTCACTAAATCCAAGTCAGCCACTCCCACCAAAGCTTCAACATCAGGGATCTTATTTCCCATGCTACGGGCATTTATACACACTGCTTTCCATATGTTACCCCTGTTACATTAAATACCTTTATGGAAATGGGTATCACCTACCTGGGGCCTTTCACTTACCTGGGGGCTTTCTTCACCCATCCCCAATGAATCTAGTTTAAAGCCCTCTTCAGTAGATTCCATACAAGGGCAAGCTGCTCTTTGAGGAAGCATTGGAGAAGATTGTGAAGGATTTAGGCGATTCCAAAGGGGGTCGCCTTCCTGAGGACCGGCCCAGAGCTGCAAAGACAGGGGCAATGCAGAGAGGTCAAGGAAGGGATTTTCGCTGGTTCCGTGGATCTCGGTTTGCGCCTTATCAAAGGGGCCGCTTTGTATCCAGGGGGCAGTCCTTTCGAGGAGCCAGGTGGTTCGGCAGGGGGATTTTTAATGCCCAGCAGAACTCTGCTAAGAAGCCCCAATGAAGGGAGGCTGGTCCAGGTGGAGATGCCAGTAGGAGGTTGTTTACAAGGGTTTCTCTCAGCCTGGGCCACCATAACTACGGATCTTTGGGTGCTGGAGATCATCCGTGAGGGGTATGCGCTGGAGTTCGCTTATCCACTGGCGGAAGCCTTTGTGGTGTCCCCGTGCGGGCCCCAATCAAAAAGGGCGGCAATCAGGGACATGCTGCAGCATTTGTTGCAGCTGCAAGCGGTGGTTTCAGTGCCTCCAGACCAGTGCGGCTTAGGTCGATACTCAATTACTTTGTAGTTCCCAAGAAAGAAGGGACTTTTTGGCCTATTCTGGATCTCAAGCACGTAAACCGATGCTTGAGGGTCCCGCATTTTCGGATGGAGACCCTGAGATCGGTTATCCAGGCAGTGAAGCTGGGAGAGTGGTTTTCCTCCATAGTTCTAACAGAGGCTTATGTGCACATTCCGATCAGATCGACGCATTGACAGTTTCTGCGGTTTGCGGTTCCCATGGGTCATTTTCAGTTTCAAGCGTTGCCGTTCGGGCTGGCTACAGTGCCTCAGACGTTCACCAAGGTGATGGTGGTAGTGGCGGCGACCCTCCGGAAGGAAGGGATTCAGGTGCATCCCTACCTGGACGACTGGCTGATAAGAGCAGGATCGCAGGCGGAGTCCATCGCTACGACTGCTCGGGTGGTGCAGTTCCTAGAACAGCTAGGTTGGGTCATCAACCGGGCAAAGAGTCAGTTGCTACCTTTGCAGCGGTTGACATATCTTGGGGCCTTGTTCAACACGGAGAAGGGGGCGGTTTTCCTTCTTCCAGACAGAGTGCAAAAGATTTTGGCACAAGTGACGGCATTCCGGTGACTTGCAGCTCCAATGTCTTGGAGATATTTACAGTTGTTGGGGTCGATGGCCGCGGCCTTGGATCTGGTGCCCTGGGCCAGAGCTCACATGTGCCTGCTTCAGCAAGCATTACTTTCCAGATGGTCTCCGCAGGATCATCCACTGTCTGAGGCTGCGGTGTCCGGAGGACATCCACAACAGTCTGCAGTGGTGGCTGGTTCCAGCGCATCTTCAGGCAGGAGTTCCCCTGGAGCATCCAGAGTGAATTTTGGTCACAACGAATGCCAGTCTTTTCGGTTGGGGGGCTCATTGTCTGTCTCAGGTGGTGCAGGGGACTTGGTCTGTGGAGGAAAGCAGTTGGTCAATCAATCGCTTGGAACTGCGAGCGGTGCATTTCACTCTTTTGGCATTTCTAAGTCTAATCAAAGGTCGAGCGGTACGAGTGTTTTCCGACACTCTGGTGACCGTGGCCTACATCAGCAAGCAAGGAGGCATGGGCAGTGCGCCATTGCTGGAGGAGAGTCAGATGTTGTTGCAGTGGACGGAGTTGCATCTAGTAGCGCTCTCGGCTGCTCATGTAGCAGGGAAAGAGAACGTTCAGGCCGACTATCTCAGTCGCAATGTCTTGGATCCCGGAGAGTGGGAGCTGAACTGGGCGGTATTCCACGAGATCACGATACAGTGGGGCCAGCCGGTTATGGACCTTATGGCTACTCTGGGCAATGCCAAAGCGTCCCGGTTTTTCAGCAGGCGCAGGGAGCACATGTCAGAAGGCCTCGATGGTCAACCCTGGCCGGCGGGGGAGCTGTTTTACGGTTTCCCTCCGTGGCCCCATTCAGAGAATAGCGACTTACAATGGCAAGGTGATTCTCATTGCTCCGGATTGGCCCAGTCATCCCTGGTATGCGGATCTGGTGCGTCTGCTGCTGGCCCCTCCTTGGAGACTACCCTCACAGGTCAATCTCTTGAGCCAAGGTCCAATATTGAAGCCGCAAGTGGATCGATTCTTGCTTACGGCCTGGCTCTTGAAAGGGCCTGGCTCTTGAAAGGGAGCAGTTGCAGCGGAGGGGGTACTCGGGGTCCGTAATCGCTACTGTGTTGAAGTCCAGAAGGAGGTCGACGTCGTTGGTATATGTTTTGCATGTGGCGCATTTTTGAAGCATGGTGTGAAGAGCGTAGGGTGCAGCCGTGTTCCGCACGGTTATCAGTTATCCTGGCGTTTCTTCAGGGAGGACTAGAAAAGGGTCTTGCCCTCAGTACTCTTAAGGTGCAACTAGCGGCTCTTGCTTGTTGTAGGGGTAGGGTGTAGGGGAGCTCTCTCTAGTCGCACCCATATGTTCAGAGATTCCTTAGGGCGGCCAGGAATATTCGGCCGCCGGTTCAACAGGTAGTGCCTCCTTGGGATTTGAATTTGGTGCTGGAGGCTTTAACGGGGCCGCCATTTGAGTCAAGTTCACTTGAAAATCTGAGAGAGTTTTCTTGGAAAACAGCCTTCCTAGTAGCGTTGTGTTCCGCTAGGAGAGTTTCGGATCTGCAAGCGCTCTCTTGTAGAGAGCCGTATATACACTTTTCAGAGGAGAAGGTGGTGTTGAGGCCCGTACCATCTTATTTACCTAAGGTGGTGTCCGGTTTTCACATGAATCAATCCGTTTCACTTCCCACTTTTCAGACACAGCGGGGAGGTAAGAGGGACTGGTCACTTAGGAAGTTGGATTTAGGTCACGTGTTGTGGAGATATTCGAGAAAAACGGAGCCGTTTTGGAAGTCCGATCGGTTGTTCGTTCTGTTTGGGGGGCCTCGTAAAGGTCAGGCGGCTTCCAAGGCTTCTATCGCTCGCTGGGTGAAGCAAGCCATGGGGGGGGGGGGCTATATTTTGTTATTGTACAACGCTCTGATGCCACTGGTAAAGAGCGGTATATTAAATGAGCCAATAAAGATAACGAAAGAAGCAAGGTGCCTCCCAATGGGCTAAGAGCACATTCTACGAGAGCTCAAGCGACATCTTGGGCTGAGTGTGCCTTGATTCCGCCAGGGGATATCTGTCAGGTGGCGACGTGGTCTTTGCTGCATACATTCGCGAAGCATTATAGGTTGGATGTGCAGGCAAGAGGAGACGCAAAAGTGGGGGCCTCCGCCATTGTGGCGGGGCTCGCAGGACCCTCCCCAGTTTAGGTACTGCTTTGGTACTGGCCCGGAGAGACGAATAGGAAGGAGAAATTAGACCTTACCTGCTAATTATCTTTCCTTGAGTTCTCTCCGGGCCAGTCCAGGTCCCACCCAATTTGTCTGTGAGCAATGATAGACTTAAGGGCTCCATGTTTAGTGTGGTGATTTTGTTGGTTACTTCGTTGGTAGCCGAAGCTGCAGAAGAGAATCGGTTTGGTAGAAGAGGATTTCGGGAGATCCCTCTAGACTTAGGAGGGCTCTTCAAAAAAAAAAAAAAAAGTAAAGTTAGAATAAACAGAGGAGTATGCTGGATTAAAGTTCATAAGGGAACACTTTTTAGCGGTATGGAGCGTGTTCCTAGACTCCTTCAATAGTAGTTATTGTTATTTTAGTTCATAAGTTCATAGTTTTGATCCGCTGCTTTGACAGTAGGAGACTGACTTTCTGACAACAGGGGGAGCTGGATGGGCAGCAGAAGTTTCAGTATTCAGTCCTCAGCTGCTGGAGGAGGTTGACTACCCAACTGTACCTGGACTGGCCCGGAGAGAACTCATGGAAAGACGATTAGCAGGTAAAGTCTAATTTCTCCTTTCATAATCTGAAGCACAATACACTTATATTTGCTAACTTGAGAGGCGTAAAGAAATCCCATTCAACAGGCTGACTTTCGAGAGTGGGTCTTGAAATGGTCTAGCAGGATTAAAGAAAAGAAAATTAACAGGTAGGAACCTTCCTTCTCATTCTGCTAGACCAGTCCAGACAAGTGGGGCACACCCAAGCTGTTAAGACCCAATATGGGAGGAAGACAAAGCCATCTACACAGAAGGGAAGGAGGAGGAGAGGAAAGGAAAGGACAGGCAAGAGCCCTTTCTTTACCTGTCTGTCTCTCCTCAGCCCACCAGTGCTAGAACCCCCAGCTGCACTGCTGGAAATAGGCCTCCTCTGGCAGAGATGTACAAACCCTAGCCTAAGAAGCTCAACCATAAGATACGTAAGTTGTAATCCAGGCCCAGGGAGCTAAGCCTGGCTTCAAACTGCTGCACCAGGGCATGCTACAACCATCTGCTGGAGGCAGGAAATGGCAAGTTCCAGATCTGCAACACTACTTCTCCAGGTGAAGACATCACTGAAGTTTATGTTCTGCCTCCATCTGCTGGTTGGGGAACATTGTCAAGATGAGTAATTATCTAGCAGGATGAGAAGGAATCTCAATTAGCTAATCCTATTTATCTATTAGTGAAATAAAAATATCTAAAAATAAACCCTGTGTTACTCTGACTTAATTCGTTCTTGATGCTCATCATGTATTCATATGTATTTTTTCATCTATTGTATACTAGCTAGCAAAGGTGCAGGAATATAGTAAATTCTCCAGGACCAAGCAGGAAGTCAGTCCTCACTTATGGGTGATGTCGGCGCCGACGGAGCCCTCGCGGAGCAATTTTCCCCAGCTTTCGAAGAAAGCCTTTGGGAATTGCAGCGCGCATGCGCGGTCCCCTTCCCGCCCAAGGGTGCCATCTTGCTCAGTCTTCTTTTTTCCGCGGAGCCCTACAGACGTAGTTTGTGATCGCCGCTGAAAAAGTTGATTTTTTCGTTTGTTTTTTCTCGGTTCGACGCCGTGTCCCTTTCCCGTCCGGCCTCGATACTCCAATATCGAGTCCGTTCACATTTTTTCGGTTTTTGTCCTTGTAACGGGCGTTCCCGCCACTTTTTTCTTTTTCCCTGGCAGCACGGTCTTTCGACCTCGCAGGGGCCCTTTTTCCCCCGATGGCTGCCAGCGGTTTTAAAAAGTGTGATCGCTGTACCAGACTTATGTCTCTTACCGACACACATGACTGCTGCCTCCGTTGCCTCGGACCCAATCATGACTCGATGAGTTGTGGTCCGTGCAACAAAATGTCCTCGAAGGCATTGAGGAGTCGGCAGTCACAAAAGGAACGAATCTTCTCTGACTCCGCGTCCGGTCGGGCCCGGACCTCATCAGAGGCTTCGACTTCTCGTGACTCCGGCCCCGAGCATCGTCGGAGTTCCTCTGAGCGGGGGTCTCCCGGCCGGGAACATCGTCGGAAGAGGAAACCCGCGAGGGCGGCGTCGGAGGACGCTCCTGGTCCCTCGAGGGCCAGGTCGCATAGCCCCGTCAGCCGCCCCGGGTCCTCGGAGGCGGAGAGGTCGTCGAAGCATCCTCGTCTCGAAGTGGAGTCTCCTGGACACGTGAGTACTGTAGTCCTCGTGGACTCACCTCCGAGGGAACCGACGTCGGGCCCGACGCCGTCGGGGCCCGAGTCGGGGGCTGCTGGGTCTTCTGAGTTTGGTCTCAGATTGACGGCCTTGGAGAGCAGTATCGCTGCCTTCATGGACCAGTAGCGGGCATTGATGACCGGCCTCGCCAGTGCATCTGCCCCGACCACCGGGACGTCGACGTCCAAGTCGACCCCGGAGGCCGAGCCGATCCTCGAGTCCATACGAGCTCGAGTCGATCCTCGGCCAAGGTCTCCCTCGGCCTCCCGTTCGGGACCGAGGTCGTCGACGCCGGCCTTGGCGTCGGGGCGGAGGTCCTCGGCACTCACCCGCACGGAGCCACTCGATTCCTCCACGGAGGAGTCGGGCTGGGACACGGAGGAGGACGAGTCACCTGGTTCTTTTCAGACTCGGTGCGTCCCCTCCAACTCGCCCGAGTCGGAGCCTCGGAGACGATCCCCCCCCGGAGGATACCCGGTTCTCCGATTTCGTGAGGGACATGGCCAAGGCTTTGGCCTTCCCCGCGAATCCGGAGGAGGAGCCTCGAGCCGAAGAGCTCGAGGCCCTCCAGTATGACTCTCCCCCGCAGGAGGCCTTTACTGTACCGGTTCCTCCGATGCTGGAGCGGCTGCTCTTCCGCATGTGGGAGAGCCCGGCCTCGACGCTGGTGCTAAGCAAGCGGGTCGATTCCATGTATCGAGTCCGCAAGAGCCCCGGGTTCCAGAAGGCACAACTACCGCACCATTCCATGGTGGTGGAATCGGCCATGCATCGACTTAAGAGTCAGAAGATGCACTCCTCGGTGCCTCCAGGTAAGGAGGCCCGGAACCTGGATGCCCTCGGTAGGAAGTGCTTCCAGGGCTCTATGCTTGCTTGCCGAGTCCAGACATACCAGCTATATATGGGCATGTATCTTCGAGACCTGGCAAAGGAAATTGCCGGGTTCTCTGCTGGTCTCTCCGAGGAACCTTTGCAGAGGTTCCAGGCCTTGTCCACTGGCATTCGAGAGTGCTCGAAGTTTATTTCTCGAGCAGCCTACGATGGCTTCGAAGCGTCGGCTCGAGTAGCCGGAGCCGGCATCGGTGCTCGCTGTCAGGCTTGGCTTCAGTCATCCGACCTCGAGCCATGGGTGCAGGACAAGTTGGTCGATGTCCCCTGCAGAGGTGAAAACCTCTTTGGCAAGCCCATGGCTGAAAAGGCGGCAGAACTCGAGTCCGAGACTCTCACCAGAACTCGCCTATCCAGAAAGACCTCTGCCCCTTCACAGAAGAGGAAGGGCTCGGGGAAAAAGCCCTTTTACCCGAGGAAGGTGTCTGCCTATAAACAACACCACCCACAATATCAAGCCTCAGCAGCTCCCCATCAGGGCCAGCAGGCTAAGGGACAGGGTAATGGGTCCCGTAGGCAGAAGGCCCCCAAGCCCACTACACAGGCCCCTGCTCAGCAGGGTGGGGTTTTTTGACTATGCCGGCATAGCCTCTCCCCCTCCGCAGCTTTCGCTCAGCACGGGGGGGCCGGCTGACCCACTTTGCCCACAGGTGATCAGCCATAACATCCGATTCCTGGGTGCTGCAAGTGGTTCAAAAGGGCTACCTCTTACATTTTCACCAGGTGCCTCCTCCCTACTTTCCAGGGGGAGCCTCCAAGACCTCCTCTGCACAGGGACTTACTCCTTCAGGAGCTGCAAAGTCTGCTCCAGGAACAGGCTGTGGAGCCAGTGCCCCACCTGTGGGGTCACGGGTTTTATTCGAGGTACTTCCTGGTACCAAAAAGAACAGGAGGCCTCAGACCCATCCTGGACTTGCGCAACCTCAACAAGTTCCTGCAACGGGAAAAGTTCAAGATGCTTACCCTTGGAATCCTACTGCCCTACCTCCAGCAGGGAGATTGGCTATGCTCCTTGGATCTAAAGGATGCTTATACTCACATCCTTATTCATCCGGACCACCGGCAATATCTAAGATTTGTGGTGGCAGGGAATCATTATCAGTACCGTGTATTGCCCTTTGGCCTCTCCTCCGCTCCCAGGGTGTTCACGAAATGCCTGGCAGTGGTGGCAGCCTTCCTGAGGCTTCAAGGCCTCTTCGTCTTCCCCTACCTAGATGACTGGCTCATCCGGGCACAGTCTTCCCTAGAGGTCACTCAGGCCACTCAACGCACAGTGGCTCTGCTTCAGCAATTGGACTTCGTCATAAACTTCGAAAAGTCCTCTTTGCTCCCCTCTCAGGATCTCGAATTCATAGGAGCGCGGCTGGACACTCTGCAGGCTCGTGCCTTCTTGCCTCTGGAACGGGCCAACAGGCTCATAGCTCTGGCCGGCAGGTTCCACAGCGCGTCACCGGCCTCTGCCAGACAATTCCTGCAACTGCTCGGTCACATGGCCTCCACGGTCCATGTCACTCCGAATGCCCGTCTACATATGAGACCTGCTCAGTGGAGCCTTCGCACTCAATGGCATCAGGCCACAGGGAGACTGACGAACTTAATACAGATCTCTGACCGCCTGGTCTCCTCTCTGCAATGGTGGCTTCACCTGCCCAATCTGGTACTCAGCATGACCTTTCAGTCTCCTCCACCTTCCCAAGTGCTAACGACAGATGCCTCTCTCCTGGGATGGGGAGCACATTGCCAGGGAACATGCACTCAAGGCCTTTGGACACCTTGGGAGGCTGCTCAGCAGATATACTTCCTGGAGCTGCGGGCGATTCGCCTAGCTCTGCGGACCTTCTCTCACCTCACTTCTCGTCGGTCTGTACTGGTACAGACGGACAATCAGGTTGCCATGTTCTACGTGAACAAACAGGGGGGCACGGGCTCCCTCCTTCTATGTCAGGAGGCTCCGGAGACTGTGCTCTTGGGCAGTCGACCACGACATCCTCCTCAAGGCTGTTTACCTGCCCGGGCAGGAAAATTGCCTAGCCGACAAACTGAGCCGGATTCTGCAGCCGCACGAATGGAGGTTGAACCCCGTAGTTGTCCAGCGGATCTTCCGCCGGTGGGGCCTCCCCACCGTGGATCTCTTTGCCAGTCCTCTAAACCGGCAACTTCCCAGGTTCTGCTCCCGGCACCCGCATCCTCTCAGAGTAGCGCTGGATGCTTTCCTCATCTCGTGGTCCACGGGCCTACTGTATGCCTTTCCTCCCACGCCACTTGTGTCCCGGACGCTGTTCAAAGTTGTCCAGGACAGGGCCTCCATGATCCTGGTAGCGCCCAGGTGGCCGAGACAACCCTGGTTCCCTCTACTCCTACACCTAGCGGTGTACACCCCTCTTCCTCTGGGGTTTCAGCCCGATCTCCTGACCCAGGATCAGGGTACTCTCCTGCACCCCAACCTCCGGGCCCTTCATCTGATGGCCTGGCTGCTGAAAGGGTAGTCCTAGCTCCGCTCTTACTTCCTCCGGAGGTGGAAGCTGTCGTCCTGGTATCTCGGCGACCTTCCACCCGGAAATCTTACGCCCTTAAATGGCGTCGCTTCTCGGTCTGTTGTTCTCAGCGCTCTGAGGACCCCTTCGCCTGCTTAGTATCGGTGGTACTGCAATATTCTCCAGGACCAAGCAGGAAGTCAGTCCTCACATATGGGTGACGTCGGCGCCGACGGAGCCCTCGCGGAGCAATTTTCCCCAGCTTTCAAAGAAAGCCTTTGGGAATTGCAGCGCGCATGCACGGTCTCCTTCCCGCCCAAGGGTGCCATCTTAGCCAGTCTTCTTTTTTCCGCGGAGCCCTACAGACGTACCCGTCGTGTCCCCGCTGAAAAAGTTGATTTTAGTGATTTATTTCTATTTCTTTCTTCGGTTCGACGCCGGTCTTTTTCCTGCCCGGACTCGCGACGCCGTTGCGAGTCCTTCTGTTATTTTTCGGTTTTTCTGATTTTTGGTCAGTTTCGAATTATCTGTTTTTCGCTGGCAGCCCGGTCCTTTGACCTTGCAGAGGCCCTTTTTCCGCCGATGGCTGCCAGTGGTTTCAAGCGGTGTGTTCAGTGTGACAGAAATATGTCACTCACTGACACACATGATAATTGCCTCCGCTGCCTCGGCCCGGATCACGAAGAACTGATCTGTGGGGCCTGCAGCAAAATGTCCTCCAAAGCGTTAAGGAGTCGGCGGCACCAGCGGGAACGAATCTTCGCTGACCCCGGCCGTACCCGGACCTCGTCGGAAGCCTCGGCGTCCAGAGGTTCCAGCTCTGACCATCGCCGAAGCTCCTCCGACAGGGGTTCTCCCTCCGGGGACCATCGACGGAAGGTAAAACCCGCGAGGGCGGCGTCGGTGGACGCTCCTGGCTCCGCGAGGGCCAGGTCGCATAGCCCCGATAGCCGTCCCGGGTCTTTGGAGAAAGGAGCACCTCCCGAAGCGACCTCGTCTGGAGTCGGAGATGCCTGCTCGGGTAAGTCCTGTCGTCCTCCTGGACTCGCCTCCGAGGGGTCCGACGTCGGGCCCGACGCCGTCGGGGCCCGAGTCGGGGGCTGCTGGGTCACCTGAGGTCGGACTCAGGTTGACGGCCTTGGAGAGCAGACTATCTGCCTTCATGGACCAGCAGCGGGCACTGTTCGCTAGCCTCGCTGGCGCCGCTGCCCCGATCGCCGGGACGTCGACGTCTAAGTCGACCCCGGAGACCGAGCCGATCCTCGAGTCCATGCGAACTCGAGTCGATCCTCGGTCGAGGTCACCCTCGGCCTCCCGTTCGGGACCGAGGTCGTCGACGCCGACTCCCTCGGTGTCGGGGCAGCCGACGCCTCCGCCTGCCCGAGCCGACCCCACCGATTCCTCCTCGGAGTCGGCCTGGGAGTCTGAAGAGGAAGAGTCACCTGATTCGTTTCGGACTCGGTGTGTCCCCTCGGACTCACCTGAGTCCGAACCTCGGAAGCAGTCCCCTCCGGAGGATGCCCGGTTCTCGGACTTCGTCAGGGATATGGCCAAGGCTTTGGCCTTCCCTGCGGATCCCGAGGAGGAGCCTCGAGCCGAAGAGCTCGACGCCCTTCAGTATGACTCTCCCGCCAGGGAACACTTTACTGTACCGGTTCCTCCCATGCTGGAACGACTACTCTTCCGCATGTGGGAGAGTCCGGCATCGTCGCCGGTATTAAGCAAGCGGGTCGATTCCATCTATCGAGTCCCCAAGAGTCCTGGCTTCCAAAAAGCACAGCTACCGCACCATTCCATGGTAGTGGAATCGGCCATGCATAGGCTTAAGAGCCAGAAGATGCACTCCTCGGTGCCTCCTGGCAGGGAGGCCCGTAACCTGGATGGCCTCGGTAAGAAGTGTTTCCAGGGCTCTATGCTTGCTTGTCGGGTCCAGACCTACCAGCTCTACATGGGCATGTATCTCAGAGACCTGGCTAAAGAGGTAGCCGGATTCTCCGCTGGGCTTTCCGAGGAACCTTTGCGGAGGTTCCTGGCCTTGACAACTGGTATTCGGGAATGCTCCAAATTCATGTCCCGAGCAGCCTATGATGGCTTTGAAGCATCGGCTCGTGTAGCCGCAGCCGGCATCGGTGCCCGCCGACAGGCTTGGCTTCAGTCGTCTGACCTTGAACCCTGGGTGCAGGACAAGTTGGTCGATGTCCCCTGCCGAGGTGAGAACCTCTTTGGCAAGCCCATGGCTGAAAAGGCTGCACAAATCGAGACGGAGACTCTCACCAGAACTAGGCTTTCTAGGAAGACCTCCGCCCCTTCCCAGAAAAAGAAGGGCTCGGGAAAGAAGTCCTTTTACCCGAGAAAGGCGGCTGCCTATAAACACTACCCTCAATATCAGGCCTCCGCAGCTCCCCAACAGGGTCAGCAGGCCAAGGGACGGGGTAACGGGTCCCGTAGGCAGCAAGCCCCCAAGCCTGCACCACCGGCCCCTGCTCAGCAGGGTGGGGGTTTTTGACTTCATCAGCATAGCCTCTCCCCCTCAGCTGGTTCCTCCCAGCACTGGAGGCCGGCTGGTTCACTTCGCCCACAGGTGGTCCAACATCACTTCAGATGCCTGGGTGCTTCAAGTCGTAAGAGAAGGCTATCATCTCCACTTCCACCAGGTCCCTCCCTCCTATTTCCCGGGAGAACCTCCACGACTCCCTCTGCACAGAGACTTACTCCTTCAGGAGTTAGCAAGTCTTCTTCAGGAACAGGCTGTGGAACCGGTGCCCCACCACCTGAGGGGTCAAGGCTTTTATTCCAGGTATTTCCTGATACCAAAAAGAACAGGAGGCCTCAGACCCATCCTGGACTTGCGCAACCTCAACAAGTTCCTCGTGAGGGAGAAGTTCAAGATGCTTACCCTTGGAATCCTTCTGCCCTACCTCCAGCAGGGAGATTGGCTATGCTCCTTGGATCTAAAAGATGCCTACACGCACATCCTCATCCACCCAAGCCACCGCCAATACCTAAGGTTTGTGGTGGCAGGAAATCATTACCAGTACAGAGTACTACCCTTTGGCCTATCCTCCGCACCGCGAGTCTTCACAAAATGTCTCGCGGTGGTGGCGGCTTATCTCCGGCTTCACGGCCTCTATGTCTTTCCGTACCTAGACGACTGGCTCATCAGAGCATCGTCCTCTCCGGAAGTCACCAATGCCACACACCGCACTGTGACTCTTCTGCAGTACTTGGGCTTTGTCATAAACTTCGCAAAGTCCACTTTGCTCCCCTCACAGGATCTCGAATTCATCGGAGCAAGACTGCACACTCCTCAGGCATGAGCTTTCCTGCCTCTCGACAGGGCTCAACGGCTCATGGACCTAGCCGGCCGTTTTCGCAGCCAGTCCCTGGTCTCAGCCAGGCGCTTCCTGAGACTACTCGGCCATATGGCTTCCACCGTCCACGTGACCCCCAATGCCCGCCTGAATATGCGGCCTGCTCAATGGTGCCTTCGCAAGCAGTGGCAACAAGCCACGGGCGGCCTAGCCGACTTAGTGCGCGTCTCCGGACCGCTGGCCTTTTCTCTACAGTGGTGGCTTCATCGGCCGAACCTGGTGCTCGGAATGCCTTTTCAGTCACCTCAGCCGGCTCAAGTGCTGACGACCGATGCTTCTCTCCTAGGATGGGGAGCGCATTGCCAAGGGGCATGTACTCAAGGTCTCTGGACCACGTGGGAGTCTGCTCAGCAGATCAACTTCCTGGAGCTCAGAGCAATCCGTCTGGCTCTCAAGGCTTTCTCCCACCTGACTTCTCACCAGTCCGTCCTTGTCCAGACAGACAATCAGGTTGCCATGTTCTACGTGAACAAACAGGGAGGCACGGGCTCCTTCCTTCTCTGTCGAGAAGCACAGAAGCTCTGCTCTTGGGCCGTCAGCCACGGCATTCTTCTCAAGGCAGTTTATCTCCCAGGCCAAGAAAATTGCCTGGCCGACAAACTCAGCAGGATCTTCCAGCCGCACGAGTGGCGCCTGGATCCCTTGGTAGTTCAGAAACTTTTCCTGAAGTGGGGCCTCCCCACGATGGATCTCTTTGCCAGTCCTCTCAACCGGCAACTTCCTCGCTTCTGCTCTCAGCAGCCGCATCCCCTTCGAGTAGCGGCGGATGCTTTTCTGCTCTCATGGTCGAAGAACCTTCTCTATGCCTTTCCTCCCATCCCGCTAGTCTCTCGAACTCTTTTCAAGGTTCTCCGAGACAAAGCTTCCATGATCCTGATAGCTCCTCGCTGGCCCAGACAGCCGTGGTTTCCACTCCTGCTGCAATTAGCGGTAGAGGATCCGTTCCCTCTGGGGTTTCAACCAGATCTCCTAACACAGGATCAGGGGTCCCTGCTACACCCCAACCTCATATCTCTACATCTGATGGCCTGGCTGCTGAAAGGGTAGTCCTTGCCCCCCTTCTACTGCCGGCAGAGGTGGAAGAGGTCATCCTAGCTTCTCGGCGACCTTCTACCCACAAATGCTACGCCCTTAAATGGCGTCGCTTTTCCACTTGGTGTACCCAGCAGTCTCAGGATCCCTTCTCCTGCTCGGTGTCGGTGATCTTGCAGTACTTGCTCTACCTCTCTAATCTGGGACTTAAGTCCAACTCCGTCAAAGTTCACCTCAGTGCTCTTTCAGCACATCATGTGCCGGTGGACGGCAGACCTCTTTCCAGCGACCCTCTCGTAGCGAGGTTTCTCCGAGGTCTCCTTCTACTTAAACCACCTCTGCGCCCGCCAGCACCTGACTGGGATCTGAATGTGGTGTTACAGCGGATCACCTGTCCGCCTTTTGAACCTATGGCTACCTGTTCTCTCCGTTTTCTTTCTTGGAAAACTTTATTCCTGATAGCCCTCACTTCCGCTAGACGCGTAAGTTAATTGCAGGCCCTCGTGTCTGATCCCCCTTACACTCGGTTCTACAGAAATAGGGTAGTCCTACGGACTCACCCAAAGTTTCTTCCAAAAGTGGTCTCCCCTTTTCACATCAATCAGGAGGTGGTACTTCCGACCTTCTTTCCCAGGCCACACTCCAGCCGAGCTGAAATGGTCCTGCATACCCTGGACTGTAGAAGAGCATTGAACTTCTACCTTGACCGTACGCGGGAGCACCGTAAAGCTGCTCAGCTTTTTGTGTCTTTTGACCCCAATAAATTGGGGCTCCCGGTCTCCAAGCGTACTCTGTCCATCTGGGTTGCTGACTGCATCGATTGGGCTTATGGGGCAGCCGGACTCTCGTTAGAAAGTCGAGTCACGGCTCATTGTGTTCGGGCGAAGGCTACGTCAGTGGCTTACCTCCGCTCTGTTGCATTGGCAGAAATCTGCCGGGCCGCTACTTGGTCTTCGAGCCAGACTTTTGCGGTCCATTACTGCCTCGAGAGGGAGTCCCGCAGGGACAGTGCTTTCGGACAGGCAGTCCTCCGAAATCTCTTCGAGGTTTGAGCAACTCCTACCCTCCATCCCGGATGGGGGCTACCGGTGGGTAATAATTCAGTGAAGATTCCTTCCTTCTGTGCCGCTGAGCTAGAGGGAGCTCATTTTTGTGCTTAGGGTCTCCGGTAGCCTTAAGCTTGGGAGTGCCATATGTGAGGACTGACTTCCTGCTTGGTCCTGGAGAAAGCGTAGTTACTCACCTGTAACAGGTGTTCTCCAGGAGCAGCAGGAATCAGTCCTCACAACCCTCCCTCCTCCCCTTGGAGTTGCAATCATCTGCTTAAGTTTTTTGCAAATTTTTATGCTGTCTTTTAGCTATGTCATCAGACTGGCTAAGATGGCACCCTTGGGCGGGAAGGAGACCGCGCATGCGCGCTGCAATTCCCAAAGGCTTTCTTTGAAAGCTGGGGAAAATTGCTCCGCGAGGGCTCCGTCGGCGCCGACGTCACCCATATGTGAGGACTGATTCCTGCTGCTCCTGGAGAACACCTGTTACAGGTGAGTAACTACGCTTTTGCTTCACCTCTCCGATCTAGGCCTCAAATCCAACTCTGTCAGGGTCCACCTCAGTGCTCTCTCTGCACATCATTCGCCGGTGGAGGGCCAGCCTCTTTCCTCGCACCCCTTGGTGGCGCGTTTTCTCAAGGGCCGCCTTCTGCTTAAGCCCCCGTTGCGCCCTCCAGCTCCTGACTGGGATCTCAATGTGGTCTTGCAAAGGCTTACCTGTCCGCCTTTTGAACCCATGGCTACCTGCCCTCTTTGTTTCCTCTCCTGGAAAACTCTCTTCTTGGTAGCCCTTACCTCCGCTAGGCGCTTTAGTGAACTACAGGCCCTAGTGTCGGAGCCCCCATACACTAGGTTCTACAAGAATAGGGTAGTCTTACGGACTCACCCTAAGTTTCTTCCAAAGGTGGTCTCCCTTTTTCACATCAATCAAGAGGTGGTTCTTCCGACCTTCTTTCCCAGGCCGCATGCCAGCCGAGCTGAGACTGTTCTGCATACCCTGGACTGTAGAAGAGCCTTATCCTTCTACCTTGACCGTACGCGAGAGCATAGAAAAGCTGTCCAGCTTTTCGTATCTTTTGACCCCAATCGGTTGGGGGTACCCGTCTCTAAGCGTACTTTGTCCATCTGGGTAGCTGACTGTATCGCCTGGGCTTATGGGGCAGCTGGCCTCTCCTTAGAGAGTCGAGTCACGGCTCACCGTGTCAGGGGGAAGGCTGCGTCAGTGGCTCATCTCCGCTCTGTTCCGTTGGCAGACATCTGCCGGGCCGCTACTTGGTCTTCAAGCCAGACGTTTGCGGCTCATTACTGCCTGGAGAGGGAGTCCCGCAGGGACAGTGCTTTCGGACAGGCAGTCCTCCACAATCTCTTTGAGGTCTAGGCAACTCCTACCCTCCGGCCCTGGTGTTGGGCTACCGGCCGGATTCGTATTCAGAGAAGATTCCTTCCTTCTGTACTGTTGAGCTTGAGGGAGCTCTTTTTTCGGCTTGAGGTCTCCGGTAGCCTTAAGCTCGGGAGTCCCATAAGTGAGGACTGACTTCCTGCTTGGTCCTGGAGAAAGAGTAGTTACTCACCTGTAACAGGTGTTCTCCAGGAGCAGCAGGAATCAGTCCTCATTACCCTCCCTCCTCCCCTTGGAGTTGCAGTCATTCTTATTATCTGTTTTTGCTAACTTTTTTGCTATCTTTCCGCTATGTCATCAGACTGAGCAAGATGGCACCCTTGGGCGGGAAGGGGACCGCGCATTCGCGCTGCAATTCCCAAAGGCTTTCTTCGAAAGCTGGGGAAAATTGCTCCGTGAGGGCTCCGTCGGCGCCGACGTCACCCATAAGTGAGGACTGATTCCTGCTGCTCCTGGAGAACACCTGTTACAGGTGAGTAATTACTCTTTCTCCTAGCCTTTCTCAGTCTCAGATGGCACTAAACAAGGCTGAAAATTAGAGCCAACACGCTTTTCTATTTGTATTTTCCAGGATGCATTCCAAACATACATAGACCATGAAGTTTAATGCAATGACAATCAGGCAGAGGATTGTTTAGCCTCAGACTTCTACAGGCTTGCTTTAAGATGATGAAATCAGTGGTAGGGACTAGTGTGCAGACAACAGTACCCTAGTAGCCCATTCACTGGAGGACCTCCAGGTTATCATGGACCAATTTATGCAAGCGGCCAGACCCTTTGGGCTCATAATCAGCTTGAAAAAGATAATCATCTGTTGGACACCTTCATCTAAGCTCTATGCAAACTCATATGTCATCACCAATATCCGATTCAATGGTTACAACTGGTTCAAAACACAGCTGCCCGTATTATTGCTAACACCACACATTTCGATCACATAACCCCACTCCTTATTTGATTCCATTGGTTCTCCCTATGGTACCGCCTGCAATACAAACTTCTAATCCTCGTCTTCAGGGCCCTGCATACCAACACCCCCACTTACCTCTCTGAAGAGCTACACTTCCATGCCCCCTCCATCGTAATCTTCAGAGCATACGCACAAACCGCCTTCATCTTCTCTCCCTCCCACCACTCATCTAGAATCCACCCACACCTCAGTTCTTTATTTCCTCAGTCCCACCCTTAGAGACTTCCTACCTGTGGCCTTACGACTGGAACACTCCTATCAGAAATTCAAATTCCTTCTGAAGATGCATCTTTTCCAGACAGCCTTTAACCTTCCTCTGTGTCCTAGCCTTGTCTTCCTGTCACTCTGAAGGCTAGGAAGGATTCGTCCTCATCTTCATCTGTATCGAGGACCAAAGACACCAAGCATTAGGCAATGGCTATGGTGCATTGACACAGAAGCTTGCTAGAGCATAGTACCAAGAGCGCTGAGGACTCACAGGTGCGACCCTCCAAGCTAGCTTGATATGAAGGCAGCTTAATGCCAACACCAACTCTGAGGAACAGAGACAGCCTGTCAATACGCCCAACAGATTCCAGGATCAGCGGATTCTTCTGAATCCCCCTATGCCTTTGGAGATAAAATACCTTGGAGGACTGCCTTCTGCCATGCATAGGAGATAGAATCACAACGCTGTTCACCATGCATGAGCTTAAAGTTCTTATGGCATAGAATATGGCATATTGAGACATCAAGCTCATCCTTGAAACACATTGTTTGTTTGCCGGCAGAGGTGGAAGAGGTCGTCCTAGCTTCTCGACGACCTTCTACCCGCAAATGCTACGCCCTTAAATGGCGCCGTTTCTCCATTTGGTGTGTACAGCAGTCTCAGGATCCCTTCTCCTGCTCGGTGTCGGTGATCTTGCAGTACCTGCTCTACCTCTCTAATCTGGGACTTAAGAAAGTGGAGTGGAGGAGTAGCCTAGTGGTTGGGGCTAGGTACTTCAGGCCGGAAGGTCGGGGGTTCAAATCCCACTAGAGGACAGCAACCTTGGGCTGGAAGGACTGGGGTTTCTAGTCCCACAGGTGCTCCTTGTGGTCTTGGGCAAGCCACTTAACCCTCCATAGCCCATGTTCCCTGTAAAATAGTTATCTCCAAGTTATAATACCCTGTTCAATGTAATTTCAGTTTGTTCAATGTAAACCGCACTGATGCAGAATAGCGCGGTATATAAGAGAATGTAAATAAATAAATAAATAAATAAAATAAAATAAATAAAGTCCAACTCCGTCAAGGTCCACCTCAGTGCCCTTTCAGCACACCATGTGCCGGTGGACGGCAGACCTCTTTCCAGCGTCCCTCTTGTGGCTCGTTTTCTCCGAGGTCTCCTTCTACTAAAACCACCTCTGCGCCCGCCAGCACCTGACTGGGATCTGAATGTGGTTTTACAGCGGATCACCTGTCTGCCTTTTGAACCAATGGCTACCTGTTCTCTGCGTTTTCTTTCTTGGAAAACCTTATTCCTGATAGCCCTCACTTCCGCTAGACGCGTAAGTGAATTGCAGGCCCTCGTGTCTGATCCCCCTTACACTCGGATCTACAAAAATAGGGTAGTCCTACGGACTCACCCAAAATTTCTTCCAAAAGTTGTCTCTCCTTTTCACATCAATCAGGAGGTGGTACTTCCAACCTTCTTTCCCAGGCCTCACTCCAGCCGAGCTGAACGCGTCCTGCATACCCTGGACTGTAGAAGGGCATTGAACTTCTACCTTGACCGTACGCGGGAGCACCGTAAAGCTGCTCAGCTTTTTGTGTCTTTTGACCCCAATAAATTGGGGCTCCCGGTCTCCAAGCGTACACTGTCCATCTGGGTTGCTGACTGTATCGCTTGGGCTTATGGGGCAGCCGGACTCTCCTTAGAAAGTCGAGTCACGAGGGCGGAGCCTGATGTCCAGCGGGATGGTCGCATAACGCTGAGGATCCCGAGAGGCCTACTCAGAATCCTGAATTAACACCTCATATACTTGGAACTTCTACTCTGATCTTGCCGGGGCACATTGGTGAGATGGCGGGGACCAAACCAACGCGCCTGGAATTTGGGTCTCCAGCGGCTTCTCACGGCAAACGTTCCAAAACTGAACCTCCGTCCCCGCAGAAGGGGCCGGCCTTGTGCGAGGGCCCCGAAATGCAGCAGGAAATCCTCGTAGAGATTAGCGGGGTCAAAAACCTTGTGCAGGCAAACGGGGAAGCACTCCGAGCGCTGCGGGACGATTTTGGTGTGCTGCAAAGCAAGCTAGAAGGGCTTTCTTCGCGTCAAGACAAAATGGAGAGCATATTGGACTCCCATGCGGCCCGGTTGTCCCAACTCGACAAAGTTGAACGACAGGTGCGGGCCTTGCAGAAAGAGGTGGAAGATGGCAATAATAGAGCGCGCCGCAACAACATACGACTCGTGGGCATCCCGGAGGGAGCGGAATCGGGAGACATGAAAGAGTTTTTATGCAAAATCCTCCCTTCCCTGCTCCAAATCACCTTTACCAAAGATTTGGAGATTGATCGCGCTCATCGTGTACCCACAAGCATAACGCTCAACAGGAAGACCCCGCGGCCTATCATTTTTCGACTATTGAGATATCAACACGTGGAGCAAATTCTAAGTGCCTCTCGGGCAAAGGGCCATATGGAGTTTGAGAGCCACAAGATCTCCTTCTATCCCGACTTGTCTAAACCCACAGTCGACCGCCGAAAGCGCTTTCTGGAATTCCGGCCGAGGCTTCAACAACTACAAGCACGCTATGGCCTGATGTACCCGGCCAAGCTCCGAGTCACGCTTCACAATCAGACAAGAACATTCGAGGACCCTGATCTACTAGCGGAGTTTTTGGATTCCAAAGAAGCCGACTTGATGCGCTGACTTCCAGAATATTCCTGCAAGCATCCTCATACCCGCTGTATCTGCCATATTGGATCTGCCGCAGCCTAGCAAAGAGTCTGGTGTGGGCAGTCTGTTGCCTTACTCTTGATGGTATCTGTGACCCGACTCCATCTACCCACAGTAGCCTCGATGAGTATCAGAGACAGTGTTATTATGGACTCTGGTGTTTCTTTTCCTTTTTTACATGTCTTCTATTTCCTCTCTAGGGCCTCCTCCCGCAGACACATGGTCGCCATATTCTTTGGGGGTTTTGCTTCTTCTCTAAGATACGTTGGTACATACTTTTCAATATGGGGTGTATTAGCCAGAATACTCGGTGATTATGACATTGTTGTACAGATTCTGCTTATGTTCTATGTTATCAAGCGCCCTTCCCTAAAATGTCTATTACCGATTGATGGCACCATGTAAGATTTTTTCATTGAACGTAAAAGGCATCAATAATCCGATAAAACGGAAGAAAATCCTAAGCTACCTCAGTCAGGAAGCAGCGGATCTGATTTTTCTCCAAGAAACGCATTTAAATTCGAAGGAAACTCTTAAACTCAATATTAAACCTTACATGGTGGCCGCTTATTCCCCAGCCGTTTCTAAGAAATGTGGGGTTGCCATACTGGTTAGGAAATCTTTGCATGCTACTGTTATTGCGACTAGCTCAGATACAGAAGGTAGATGGTCTAGAGTTCACCTCAAGATAGGTAGCCTAGAAGTTACATGTATATGCCTTTACGCTCCTAATGTTGATGACCCTGCCTTTTTTGCTACCATTGCTCAGGTTGCGCAGGCTTCTGCTAATACTTCATTGATCATTGGGGGGGGATTTCAATCTAGTCCTTGATCCCCTGATTGATAAACAGCCGCCTAGGACGAGTGGTCCCCCCAAGAGTCACGCCACGCTTACCTCCCTGATCAAGGATCTTGCTTTAGTTGATCTATGGAGGTTACTACACCCCAATGAGCTTGACTTCACCTTCTTCTCCTCCCCTCATAAATCTCAGTCTCGCATAGACTTCTTTCTAATCTCAAAACTGTTAGTTCCTCAGGTGGACACTGCAAAGATTCACTCCCAACATATTTCAGATCATGCTGCCATTTCCTTTCAATTACACACTACTGTACCCCAGGGAAACTCGGGAGCCTGGTTCTTTGATAGAGCCCTGTTAACTCAGCCAGAGTTCCAGTCAGAAATTCGAGTAGCCATACAGGATTACTTCCATTTTAATCTACCCCAAGATACTGCGAATTGGGCTTGGTGGGAGGGCTTCAAAGCGGCCATTCGGGCAACGATCACTAGCTATCAAATCCGCCTGCGGAAACAACGTAAACAGCAGCTGCTCATACTAGACCAACAAATAAAAGCAGGCGAACGAGTTTTAACTTCACGCACTGACCCATGTGTATTAATTCGATTACAGCGTCTCCGTTTTCAATATAATTCAATTCTCTCAACTGCAGCTTCTAAGAGTATTGAGCTTCAGCGAGGGACATATTATCGTGAAAATAACCGAGCCGGTCGACTCCTAGCCAATGCCTTGAAAGGTCAAAAAGAAGCCAAACGCGTTGCGGCCCTCCGAGCTCCACAGGGAGGGGGCATAGTGACCACAGACTCCGACATTGTAGAGCTCTTTCGGGATTTCTATACTCGCCTATATCAATCTGAATGTGAGTTCTCGTCAGAGACATTCGAGCGATTGCTTTCTGGCATTCAGCGGCCGACCCTCTCTGAAGATGATAGGGATGCGATGGATGAACCCTTCTCTACTTCAGAGATCCAATCTGCCCTAAAACGAACAGCCTCGGGCCGTGCCGCGGGGCCTGATGGTCTCCCGACCGAATTCTACAGAACGTTCAGTGCAGAATTAGTTCCCTATTTAAAACTCTATTTTACTGCCCTTGCGGTAGATACATCCTCTTTGGGATCCTTTTCTGCAGCTAATGTGGTTGTATTTGAGAAAGAAGGCAGAGACCCGCTACTGACCGCCAACTACCGTCCAATCTCCCTACTTAATGCCGACTATAAGATCTTCGCAACGGTCTTGGCCACCCGGCTATCTGACATGATGGCTACCCTAATTCACCCCGACCAATGCGGTTTTATACCCGGCAGATCAACTGCTGACAATGCTCGGACCTTGTGCCATGTGTTATCTAGTGCTGCCAATCTCGCTCATCCATGGGTGGGTCTTTCCCTGGATGCCGAAAAAGCCTTTGATCGTCTAGAATGGCCCTTCTTATTTGCAGTTCTCCGATGGTATGGCTTTGGAGAGGGCTTCCTCCGATATCTCCAAGTCATGTACACTCAACCCGTCGCCAGTATTTGTGTAAACGCCATCAAATCTCAGCCATTTAACCTCCAAAGAGGCACGCGTCAAGGTTGCCCCCTATCACCAATGCTTTTTGATCTCGCTCTTGAACCCCTAGCCCTCCTTATTAGACAGTCTGCACGTATTCGAGGTGTCCCCTTTAGTCATAGGGAGATTAAACTCTCTGCATATGCAGATGACCTCATGCTCTTCGTTTCCCTCGATTCGGTTCCAGCCGTCTTGGATCTGATTGACGGATACTCACAATTATCGGGCTATAAAATTAACTGGACCAAATCTGTAGCATTCCCACTGAACCGCTGGGTACATGAGTCTGACATGCAGGCCTTTCCCTTCCTTTGGCAATCCCGCATGGTGAAGTATCTCGGGGTCCATTACTGTTCTCCTTTAGAAGACACTATCAGTTTTAATGCCAAAGAGGTAGTCTCCAAAGTCCGTGCACTCACAAATCGTTGGTCTCCCTTATCTCTCACATGGTGGGGCCGTTTAGAAACTGTGAAAATGATGATAGTCCCCAAAGTGAACTACATTTTAGAAATGCTGCCATGCTTACTTCCGTTACATACTTATAAAGATATTGAGGGCCTTCTCGTCCGTTATCTCTGGCAGGGCAAACCACCAAGGATAGCTAAACATAAACTGCAGTCTGCAAAGGAACGAGGGGGTACCAGATTTCCTGATTTTCTTAGATATCATCAAGCCTTTCTACTTAAGCAAGGTGCCCGATGGCTAGATACCTCAACAGACCGCCGACCAGTTTGGCTTGACATAGAAGAGGAGCTTAGTAGCCCAATTCCGTTGACCCATCTCCCCGGTATGTCCTATCAAGTAGACACCCGCCATCCACCAATGATTGTCGATACTCTTGCGGCCTTTAACACTCTCATTCTATCACTGGGCCCGAATGTATGTCCTCAGGACGGACTCCCGCTATGGAATAACCCCAGAATTCAAGTCCTAAATAGAACAATAGCCTGGAAACCCTGGTACTCCAGGGGGATCTGGACACCCCAACAGCTTTTCTCTGCAGCTCATTGGAAAACCTTTTCTGATTTGCAAAAGGAATTTGCGTTACCAGCGAAACACTACTTTCAATTGATGCAGCTTCAACACTGCCTCAAAAGTGCTCGAATCATGCCGCCCTCTGCCCCTACTGAGGATGGGCTATTAGAGACAGTTCACTCCATTAGTAGTACACATGGGGTAGCCTCTAACTTTTATAAAATAATTTGTCAGGGTACAGATACGGACACTTTTAGAGCTCAACAAGCCTGGGAGCGCGAACTGCAAACTATTATAACCCCTGTGCAATGGAGCGTTTTTTGGAGTAAAGTAGTGCGGGTTTCCCGGTCTGCCTCTGTTACCCAAACTCTCTTCTTCTTTGCACACAGATGCTTTTATACCCCAGAAAAAATAGCCAAATGGAACCCAAATGCTAGGGACCTGTGTTGGTCTTGCCATACTGCTGTGGGAACCTTCGCTCATGTTATTTATGACTGTCCTCAACTGCAGGTCTATTGGGGGCGGGTCTGGGGTCGTATTCAATCTATCTTACACTTTCATGAACCTCTCTCTTGGAAGGTCGTGGGACTCCGCTCTGTGGCGGAGGTCCCCTCTCTTCCTAAGAAGGGTCGCTTTCTCCTTGATTTCATGCTGGGTATAGCTATATGCTTAATCACGAGGAATTGGAAGGATAGCTCTCGACTTACTGTCAATGAATGGTGGAACCTCGTCTGCTTATATAGTAAATATGAGCAGATACCTCGGAGAGCTATTCCCCATGTCCAAACTCACTCTTGCTTGTCTAAATGGCAGATGCTTAATGATTATGTACAATCTGCTCATTGCTCCAACATGCCTGTATAATGTGCACTTATCATGTTTTAGATCACCGTTAGGTTTTGTAATACAATAATGTAAGTACACGCCCGCTTCGGGAATGCTTAGTTTTCTAGAGAAGAAGCAGGGGGGAGGGGGGTGGTAGGGGTTTACTTTGGTGTATGTATTACACGTTATGTATTTGTCTTTTAGCTGTATGTCTTCCTTTCCTTTGTTGTTATAAAACGAAAATAAAGAATTTAAAAAAAAAAAAAAAAGAAAGTCGAGTCACGGCTCATTGTGTTCGGGCGAAGGCTACGTCAGTGGCTTACCTCCGCTCTGTTCCGCTGGCAGACATCTGCCGGGCCGCTACTTGGTCTTCGAGCCAGACTTTTGCGGTCCATTACTGTCTCGAGAGGGAGTCCCGCAGGGACAGTGCTTTCGGACAGGCAGTCCTCCGAAATCTCTTCGAGGTTTGAGCAACTCCTACCCTCCATCCCGGATGGGGGCTACCGGTGGGTACTAATTCAGCGAAGATTCCATCCTTCTGTACTGCCGAGCTCGAGGGAGCTCATTTTTGTGCTTAGGGTCTCCGGTAGCCTTAAGCTTGGGAGTCCCATATGTGAGGACTGACTTCCTGCTTGGTCCTGGAGAAAGCGTAGTTACTCACCTGTAACAGGTGTTCTCCAGGAGCAGCAGGAATCAGTCCTCACAACCCTCCCTCCTCCCCGTGGAGTTGCAATCATCTGCTTAAGTTTTTTTGCAAATTTTTATGCTGTCTTTTAGCTATGTCATCAGACTGGCTAAGATGGCTCCCTTGGGCGGGAAGGCGACCGCGCATGCGCGCTGCAATTCCCAAAGGTTTTCTGTGAAAGCTGGGGAAAATTGCTCCGCGAGGGCTCCGTCGGCGCCGACGTCACCCATATGTGAGGACTGATTCCTGCTGCTCCTGGAGAACACCTGTTACAGGTGAGTAACTACGCTTACTCACCTTTAACAGGTGTTCTCTGGGGACAGCAGAAATCAGTTCTCACAACCCTCCCTCCTCCCCTTGGAGTTGCAGTACTCCTGTATTTACTGTTTTTTTTGTTCTTTGCCGTCTTTAGCTATGTCATTTGAATGGATAAGATGGCCCCTTTAGCCTTGAAGTAGACCATGCATGCGTGAAGGCAACTCCCAAACGCTTTCTTTGAAAGCTGGGGATTTGCTCCGTGCGGGCTCTGTAGGTGCCGACGTAACCCATATGTGAGGACTGATTCCTGCTGTCCCCGGAGAACACCTGTTACAGGTGAGTAACTATGCTTTATTCGCGGTACATCTAGTTTCCAAACAGATGGGGGGATTCCTTCCCATCCTAGACCTAAGAGACCTGAACAAGTATTTGGTTATAGAAAATTTCAAGTTCATTTCTCTAAGTACCCCTTTTCCCTTTCTTCAAAAGTAGAATTGGCTATGCTCTCTGGATCTCGTGGATGTTTGCACCCACATACAGATACATCCTGCTCACAGCAAGTATCTCAGATTTATCATAAGGAAACAACACTTTCATTACCGCGTGCTGCCATTTGATCTCGCAACAGCTCCTTGAGTTTTCACGAATGCCTAGCTATAGTAACAGTGTTTCTACACAGACTCGGGGTGCATGTGTTTCCTTATTTGGATGATTGTCTGCTCAAGAGCACCACTCTGGAAGAAGCTCACAAATCTGTGAGAGTTACTACTTGGGTGTTGGAACTACTAAGGTTTGCCATCAACTACAAGTCCCACCTCATCCCATCAAAACAATTGTAATTTATCAGAGCTCTGCTAGACATGACTTTAGCCAAAGCTTTTCTTCTGCATAATAGGCTATCCCGCTTGATAACAATAGTGCAGGAAGTTCAAATGAGTCAGCAGACATCAGTTTGCACCTTGTTGAGAATGTTGGGCCACATGACCTCAGCTATTCACATCACTCCCTTGGCACGTTTCCGCCATATGAGACAATCTCAATGAACCCTGAGCACTTCTGGATTGAAGTCATCAGAAGACTCAGCAACATACTCTCTGTGATTTGTACACTCCAGGAATCCCTGACCTAGTGGACTGTCAACTCCAGTCTGGCCAAGGGTCTTCTCTTCCAAATTCTGCCCTACCAAACACTACTCACCACAGATGCATCCAAAGTAGACTGGGGAGCTCATCTCGATGGGCTCTAGACTCAGGTAATTTGGCCCATCCAGGAAAGTTTCCATCAGATCAACTTCTTGAAACTGAGAGACTAGACATCTTCCTTCGTGTGTATGATTTGGCCTCTCGAATGTGGTCTTCTGTTACTTTATTGCCATTTTGAAATTCTCTCGTTTTCTGCAATGAGATTATTTATGGCTCTGCTTAAGAGAGCAGACTTACTTTCTAGGGTTGCAGGCCAGTACACAAGCTGGTTTTGAGCTCAGTAGGAAGTATGCTATATGAACATACAACTTTATATAGCTTTGCTTGAGTAAATCTGCGGTTAATATCCTCCGATTTTCTGAAGCTTAGCTGATATCATTTTCAGTGTATTATGTATTTTTCAGCAACTACACAACCTTTGTCTCAACTGGGACCACTTTTTGTATTAGAATGTTCTCTTTAAAAGTTTGTTTAAAGAAAATCAACAAAGTAGTTAGATGGAAGTTGATACCTTAATCTGGCAGAGATGAGATGTAGCATTTGTAAACTACTAAAGAACCTGCTTCAGATAATGCACTGCAAATTAACAGAATTTAATTTAATGCATTACAAATCACTAGATCGGGTAAATAACCAGAGGTGTACAAATTAAATCTTCAATACATGCCAAATTAACATACACATACAAACAATAAATCATTTTTACAGCCAGTAAGATAGTCCTTTTATATATACAACCCTACAAACTTCCCTATAATCTGTGATCTAGTAACTATAAAAACAAAGATGAATTATCTCACTCTAAACTCGCAATATGCCTCATTTTAAAGATTATGTTCTATTTATATTTGCACATACACATTTATCAAGTATGACTTGAAACCCACAAAACAGAGCCCTTTTGCTATATGAGATGAATGTGCAGTCTGCAAATCTTTTTTCATTTTTTTTCACTATTTCTTAAAGGAATTAACAATGATGTTATAAAGATGCTAAACTGCAAAGTTTAAGTAGGTGCATATTTCAGAGCTATAAGGGCCCAATTCTGTCCCACGAATAGCGGGGATGGACATGCCCTCCCTGCCGGCGTCTAACCTCCCCGCCAGTTGTACGGGGAGGTAGGAAGGGGCGGATCAGGGGCGAGGTTAGGGTGAGCAGTCACCGGCCCTGGACGTACAGGGCCGATTCTAATGTCGGGCCTGTACGTCCAGGGCTGGCTACTTGTGCGGGGATGTTATTCCACATCCCAAGGTGGAATAACTTCCCTGGACGTCTTTTTTCGGCGGGGCAGGGGCGTGGATGGTGCAGAAGGGCCCGAAGACATTCCCTGCAGCCCGACCCTGGCCTTAGGAGGCCAGATCGGGGGTCGGACTGCAGGGAAAGCCTTTGTTCAGCCAGCGGCTGGGATCGCGGCTTTACGATGGAGCCGTGGTGCCATGGCAACCGGACGCCACAGCTCCATTGTAAAGCCCTGACTGAGTTAGTTGGGCTTTCCCTGTATGTGAAGGCCGGCTGAATCGCAGTCCCAGCCTGTACACCTACAGGGCTGTTCATGATTCTGGTCCTGCGGGGCTAGATGTGCCCTGCGGGATCAGAATCGCAACCACCTCTGGTTCAGACCGGACGTACTGAGGGGCTGTATGTCTGGGATGGAATGAGCCTATAAGTGAGTAGTGGCAAGATAAAAATTATTCAGTTTAATTTTTATGGAAAAATTTTACATACCGGATCATTTTCTTTCCTTGAAGTTGGATCAGTCCAGATGAGTGGGTTTATGCGCCCTTGGAGGCAGGGGGAGGCAGACTTAAGCATTTTTCAGTGATGTTATTAGAAGATATATCCACTGGCGCAGCACTGAGAGAAGCCAGTATTTTTTGTCTCCAGCAGGTGGCAAGGTGTGTAGACTGGTGCAGTGGTTCAGATAGGCCTGACTTTCCTGGTCCACACTTTGGAGTTGTGGTCACTGCGATCAAGTCTGGTAGGACCCGACATTTCTCAGGGCAGGATGCGCTCTTGTCTCCTGAAACTGACAGCCACCCTGATCCCAGATCTGTTTCACACGGCTACTATGCTGGTGTACCAAAGAGGAACAGGAGGATCCCACGGGGCCCCTGAAGGGGGGGGGGGCGTGGTAACTTGAGCCTAGGCCCCCCTTTCCCTCTTACTGTCCTCTTTTCTCCTAGCCTTTTTTTCTGATTTTTGAACTGTTTTTTAAGCTTTTTCATTTAAATTGGGCTGTTTTTGGCTCCAAAGGGTAGGCAAGGAGGGTCTGGCTTATCTGCACCAATCCACACACCTTACCATCTGCTGGAGGCAGAAAATACTGGCTTCTCTCAGTGCTGTTCCAGTGATTATATCTCTTGATAACATCACTTAAAGATGCTTAAGCCTACCCCCACTTAATGGCAAGGGAGCAGAAACCCACTCATCTGAACTGCTCTAGCAGGATGATAAGGAAGATGATAATATCTTTGCTAGCTAGGCTCATTATTGCTTCTTTGAAATGCAGTTTCCAGGTTGCATAATGGGGCATAAATCCTTTGTTTAGCAGTGTTTCTATTCTGTCAAATATGTGTCCATTTAAATTTGCATTCTGTCTTTCTAGTCTCTTCAGACATTTAGAGACATTCTTAACTCTGCTAATCTCCATTAATGTGAATCTATTGGAAATAATTACTGGAGAACTATAATGTTCCACTAATATAGTATTTTCAAAAAGTCAAACTACTAATCGCACTGTCGGCTCTGGATCTAGTTTATATAGATTGAAAAGGAACTGGCAGAGCGAATAGTTGACTGTTAAGTATTGGTGGTGTACTTTCAGCACAGCAGAGTTTTAGGCCTTTACTGTAGGAAGGCTCTTGCAGGTACCATCTGACAGGTAACGTTATCTATCAGTGACCTACTTCCAAAAATACTGCATATCACATTGCTGCTGGTTTCATATCTTATTTTTATTTATTCTGTTCATCTTGGGACCTTTTTTTTTCTTTTAACAAGCCCATGGCACTGGGTTTTGTGAATTATTTCTCCTGAGCATGAATAAAAGTATTAATACTTGACGTTAGCATCTTTATGCCATCAGTGCGAAGGGGGATAATCATTAGCTTTCATAAACCAACTTTTCCACATAGAGATTGATCTTTTATTAATGTATGTAAAAGGGGTTTGTCATTATGCACCGCCTCTCTTAGTTTGTATTGTTTTGCTGTTTGTTACAGATTTTGCAAGAATGTCCAGAACAGCCTGAAAGCATTATTGAATTTGAACAATTTGATGAAGTTGAAGCTGTTGGAAAATCACTTCTAGATAGACTTACAGTACCTGTAGTTTATCCGGATGGGTATACTATTTACTATTTTTAATATAGTTTTAATATTTATTGTGGCCATTCTCCTATTATAATTGAATATTATAACTGAATATTTTTCCATGTTGTATTTTGCAATAATATCATACACCACATTAGAATTAAACTGCATTAATGTAAGTTAATATTTTTATTTGAATGGGTTTGACAGATAGAAATAACTAAAAAAAAATCTAGGAAAGAAAAGATATGATATAAAGAGTTTTTAGCCTGGATTTGCAAAGGGCCAGAGATGAAGCCTAGGTAGTTTGACCGAGCATGGTGAAAGAGTCAAAATATGGAGTTGGCAGTAGAAGAGAAGGGCACAGATAGAAGTGATCTGCCAGAAGAGTGGAATTCCCAAAGAAGTAGGGGGAGAGATAAGAGAGGAAAGGTAGTGAGGAGCAGCAGAATGAGTGCACTTATAGATCAGTAGAAGTTTGAATTGGATACGGAAACTGATAGGGAGCCAATGAAGCGACTTAAGAAGAGGAATTATTTGAGTATATCGAGGTTGGAGGAAGATTAGCCACGCAAATTGAAGGGGAGAGAGATGATTCAGAGGAAGACCAGCAAGGAGGAGGTTGCAATAGCCTAGACAGGAGGTGACTAAAGAGTGGATAAGTATCTTAGTAGTTTGTTCAGAGAGGAAGCGGCACATTTTGCTGCTGATACAGAGAAAGCTAAAACCTATCACTTCTATCAGTTGGATGTGTGTGGAGAAGAAGGGGGAGAGTCTAAGGTGACCCCAAGGTTGTGGACCAAGGATCCACCAGCACAAACGCTGGAAGTGCAGTGGGAGAGATAAGAAGAGAACCAGAATAGCACAGATCCCTTAAAACCAAGCAATGACAATGTATTGAGGAGAAGGTGGTGATCAACAGTGTCAAAAGCTGCAGAAAGGTCAAGAAGGATGAGGATAGAGTAAAGGCCCTTAGGTTTCGCCAGGGATAGGTTACTGGAGACTTGGGCAAGAGCCATGCCATGGAGATTTTAAAGGCCTGGGTTTTCAGCGTTCTTTAGGGCGCGTACATTTTCAGAAAACAGCTTGATACAGGGCCTTTTGGGGGCTCGAAACATGCATGTCGCTGCTTGGATTTTTGCGGCCCGTTCACCAAGTTATCAGATAAGTGATTTACACTGTTTATATTCTGTTTTTGGTATTTAATATAAAAGGTCTCTACCGTCGCTGAGTGGGGAGCTTTTCCTCCACCCCATCTCTTGCCGGTGGCTTCCGACAATAAAAATAAAATAAGTTACCTTTTGTGTGTTTTTGGTTTTGGAGTTTTGTTTTGAGGTTTTTGGATAGCTGTTTCCTGGGCCACCTTTTCATGTTTTGACTTTTTACTATTGATGTTATTTGGTGTCATCACATCTTTGAAGGTTTTTGATTTTTTTCAGTAGAATGTAAAGGACAAAAAACAGATAGCAGTAGAATCCAGAAGGGCTTGAGAGGAGAGAAAGTCAAGGCTATGGTGGTATACTACACATACAAGTAGTTTAGAAACAAAGGGAGGCGGGAGATGGGACGATAAAAAGGACATATAGGGTCTACTGAAGGTTTCTTGAGGAGAGATGTGACCATAGCATGCCTGAAAGCTGCAGGAACAGTTGCAGTGGAGAGTGAGAGGTTGTGAATATGAGAGATGGAAGGGATGACAGTGGAGGAGATGAAGCTTAGGAGACAGGTGGGAATAGGATCAGAGGAGCAGGTCGGGAGTTTGGGGGAAGAAAGGTGAGTGGTTTCCTCTTTAGAGATCTTAGAAAAGAAAGAAACGGTGGCAGAGGTTGAGGGGAAGAATTGGGAGAGAAGAGGGAATGGATTTGACCTCGTGGGGAACTGGAGTGTAATCTCGTGGACGTTGTCATGGAAATAGCCAAAATTTGGGCAGAAAGGGAATGAGTGGTCAGAAGCAGAGGCACCTTGAGGAAAGAGTTGATAGTTGTAAAATGACAGTAAGGGTTAGAGGCAAGAGAATTACTAAGGTGGACATAATATTCTTGTTTGGTATTTGCTATAGCTGATTGGAAAGAGGCAAGCATGAATTTGAAGTGTAGGAAGTCCGCAAGGGTACGGGATTTGAGCCATATGTGCTCAGCTCAGCAGGCGTAGGAACGTAGCTAGTGGGTAGGTGAAGAGCCAGTGCTGAGGTGCAGCATGCCTTACAGGACATGGCATGGGTGGACTAGAAAGGGGGACTGTTACTTCTGGAGAGAAATCTGCAACTGTGAGTATATACTTCTGGTAATTTTCTAAAAAGAATTCTTTGTATTAAAGCTACTTAATCTGTGAACCCACTGTTTTTTGTTGGATCAGTTAGGGCCTAGTAGCAGCAATTAAAGTTTGAATTTAAAACACAGAGGAGAGCTTTCTGGTTACATTTCATACCCAGCAGAGAGCTTGTAGTTTAAATTTAATAGTCACTCAGGGCCAAGTAACAGCAAAGTACTTTTAGTTTAAATTTAACACACAGAAGAGAGCTTTCTGGTTAAATTTAGTACCCAGCAGAGAGCTTGTAGTTTAAATTTCATAAGAAGTTAGAGCCTAGCAGCAGCTAAGAGCTATAATTTAAACCAAATCAGAATTTAGCTTACCTCAGCAGCACAAGACAGGGTACTGTGTAGCAGCCCTCTTTTAATAAGTGTTATTTCCCTCCCTCCCGTGGGATAATCGTAGCTCTATAGGTACTTACACATCTTAAAAGACAGGAGGTACTTTCAGGTGAAGCTCATTACCCAAATCAGTCATACACTGAGGACCTGAGATTAATTAAGCTTCAGGTGAACAAGGTATATTAAACGTATTAGGTACAGTTTTATTGGTATAAATACCCATAGCAACCCCTAGTAAGTAAGAACTTAAAGATCTAGACACAAACTTAAACTAAGATGCAGACAGCAGTCCAGCAGCGGGATGGGGGCTTTCCAGTCTTTAGCATTGAGTGTCACATGTATGATTTTCTCCCAGTTGGTGAGAGGTCTTACATGTGCACTAGGTGCAAGGAGCTCTTTTCTCTCAGGGAACAAGTCCGTTCTCTAGAGGCTAAAGTAGCAGACTTGGAAAACATAAGACAGACAGAGAGGTACATAGACGAGACCTACAGGGATATAGTCCTGACGTCCCATCTCCAGTCTGGCAGCACCCCTGTTGCCATGGAGGAGAGAGGTCACGTGACAGGAGAGCATCACCCTGGTGTGGCAGGAAGTGATCCTGTAACTAGGACCTGTCCTCCAGGTGATGTAAAACCCTCTCGCACCGAGGAAGTTTCTCCAGGGCCATGTGCCCATGAGGGAAGGGTTAGGACAGCCGTTATAGTTGGTGATTCGATCATTAGGCATGTAGATAGCTGGGTGGATGGTGGACGTGAGGATCGCCTGGTAACATGCCTGCCTGGTGCGAAGGTAGCGGACCTCACGCGCCACCTAGATAAGGTCTTAGATAGTGCTGGGGAAGAAGTCTGCTGTCTTGGTACATGTCGGTACCAATGACATAGGAAAATGTGGTAGGGAGGTTCTGGAGGCAAAATTTAGGCTTTTAGGTAGGAAGTTGAAATCCAGAACTTCCAGGGTAGCATTCTCCGAAATGCTTCCTGTTCCACGCACAAGACCCAAAAGGCAGGCAGAGCTCCGGAGTCTCAATGCGTGGATGAGACAATGGTGCAGAGATGAAGGTTTTGGATTTGTTAGGAACTGGGGAACATTCTGGGGAAAGGAGGGGCTCTTCCGAAGGGATGGGCTTCACCTTAACCGGGATGGAACCAGGCTGCTGGCATTAACCTTTAAAAAGGAGATAGAGCAGCTTTTAAACTAGATATTAGGGGAAAGCTGACAGTCGCCCAAGAGCGGATGGTTCGGAAGAATGTATCCTTGAAGGATACTATCAAAAGCAGAGAGGTTCCACAAAAGAATAAAGTAACCCAAATGCCCTCAAGTATGGAGCAGACAGAGCTTAAAGATCACAATTTACCCATGTCTAACAATAGCCAAATTAACATGAATAAAATACATTCTCTAAAATGCTTGTATGCAAATGCTAGAAGTCTAAAGAATAAGATGGGAGAGTTAGAATATATAGCACTAAATGAAAGGTTAGATATGATTGGAATATCAGAGACATGGTGGAAGGAGGACAACCAGTGGGACACTGTGATACCTGGGTACAAACTATATCGTAATGATAGAGCTGATCAAATTGGTGGAGGGGTTGCGCTCTATGTTAGAGAGGGCATTGACTCAGAAAGGATTAAAGTTTTGCAGGAAACAAAATCTGCTGTAGAATCTATATGGATTGAAATTTCATATAAAAGGGGGAAGGTGATGGCAGTGGGGGTGTACTATTGAGCACCTGGCCAGAATGACCAAATGGATGATGAAATGCTCAAAGAAATCAAGGAAGCTAACAAAACTTACAGCGCAGTAATAATAATGGGTGATTTCAACTACCCCGGTATCGACTGGGTCAGTGTCACGTCAGGACATGCTAGGGAGATAAAGTTCCTAGATGAAATAAATGACTGCTTCTTGGAGCAGCTGGTTCATGAACCGACCAGAGGGGAAGCCATATTAGACCTAGTCCTTAGTGGAACACCAGATCTAGTGCAAGAGATAAGGGTGTTGGGGCCACTTGGCAATAGTGATCATAGCATGATCGCCTTTGATTTAATTAGTGGAGGAGGGATAGTAAGGAAATCCACAGTACTACCTTTTAACTTTCGAAAGGGAGACTATGATAAAATGAGGAAAACAGTTAAGAAAAAACTAAAAGGAGCAGTTGCAAAGGTTAAAGACGTACATCAAGCTTGGGTGTTGTTGAAAAATACTATCTTGGACGCCCATACCAGCTGTATTCCACGCTTTAAGAAAAGTGGAAAGAAGTCCAAAAAACTGCCAGCATGGTTTAAAGGTGAGGTCAGAGAGGCTGTTGTTGCCAAAAAAGCATCTTTCAGGAAATGGAAAAAAGAGCCAAACGACGAAACCTGGAAACAGCACAAGCACTGGCAAGTCAAATGCAAGGCATTGATAAGGCAGGCAAAGAGAGAATTTGAGAAGAAGCTTGCAGCGGAAGCAAAATCGCGAAATAAAGACATTTTCAAGTACATTCGTAGCAAAAAACCTGTGAGAGAGTCAGTTGGTCCATTAGATGATAAAGGGGTTAAAGGAGCACTAAGAGGCGACAAGGCGATAGCGGAGAGACTGAATGAATTCTTTGCTTCGGTCTTTACTGAGGAAGATGTAGGGATGTTACCCATGACTGAAGTGGTATTTAAAGGTGCGGAAGAATTGAAGGAAATATCGATACATCGGGAAGATGTCTTACAACTATTAGATAAACTGAAGAGTAGCAAATCACCTGGGCCGGATGGTATACATCCAAGGGTGTTGAAAGAACTGAAATATGAGATTGCAGACCTGCTATTAGTAATCTGTGAACTATCATTAAAATCATCTGTAATACCTGAAGATTGGAGGATCGCCAATGTAACACCAATTTTTAAAAAGGGTTCCAGGGGTGATCCGGGAAACTACAGACCGGTGAGCCTGACATCAGTACCGGGAAAAATGGTAGAAACCATCATAAAGAATAAAATTACTCAGCATATAGATAGTCATGACCTAATGGGAGACAGCCAACATGGCTTTAGACAAGGAAGATCTTGTCTTACTAATCTGTTATGTTTTTTTGAAGGAGTGAATAAACAGGTGGACAAAGGTGAGTCGGTTGATATTGTGTATCTTGACTTTCAGAAAGCCTTTGACAAGGTCCCTCATCAGAGACTTTTGGCAAAACTAAAGAGTCATGGGATAGGAGGCAGTGTACTATTGTGGATCAGGAACTGGTTAAAAGATAGAAAGCAGAGGGTAGGGCTAAATGGCCAATTTTCCCAATTGAGAAAGGTGAATAGTGGTGTACCCCAGGGATCTGTGCTGGGTCCGCTGCTTTTTGACATATTCATAAATGACCTGGAAAGTGGAATAACGAGTGAGGTTATCAAATTTGCAGATGACACAAAACTATTTAAAGTTGTTAAAACCCAAGAGGATTGTGAAAAATTGCAAGAGGTTCTTGATAAATTGGAAGACTGGGCATCCAAATGGCAGATGAAATTTAATGTGGACAAGTGCAAGGTTATGCACCTAGGGAAGAACAACCCAAACTATGGTTACACGATGCAAGGTTCCACATTAGGAACCACCACCCAGGAAAAAGATTTAGGCGTCATTGTGGATACCATGTTAAAAACCCTCGGCCCAGTGTGCAGCGGCGGCCAAGAGAGCAAATAGAAGGCTAGGTATGATAAGGAAAGGAATGGAAAATAAAACAAAAGATATTATAATGCCTCTATATCGTTCCATGGTGAGACCGCACCTTGAATATTGTGTGCAATTCTGGTCGCCGTATCTTAAAAAGGATATAGCGATTTTAGAAAAGGTACAGATAAGAGCCACCAAAATGGTAAAGGGGATGGAAGGATACTCCTATGAAGAAAGGCTAAAAAGGTTAGGGCTCTTTAACCTGGAAAAGAGACGGCTGAGGGGAGATATGATAGAAGTCTATAAATGAATGAACGGAGTGGAACTGGTAAACGTAGATCGATTGTTTACCTTATCAGAATATAGAAAGACTAGGGGACATGCAATGAAGCTACAGGGTCAACTATTTAAGACTAATAAAAGAAAATATTTTTTCACTCAACGTGTAATCAAACTCTGGAATTTGTTACCGAAGGATGTAGTAAAGGCTGTTAGTGTAGCTGGGTTTAAAAAAGGTTTGGACAAGTTCCTGGAGGAAAGGTCCATAAACCATTATTAAGAAGTGACCGAAGATATCAATGCTTGACCCAGTACAAGCATTGTGGAACTTGTGTCTCTTGGGGAAACTGCTAGGTACATATGACCTAGATTGGCCACTGTTGGAAACAGAATACTGGGCTTGATGGACCTTGGTCTGACCCAGTATGGCATATCTTATGTTCTTATGGGTGGAGCAAGAGCATACAGTGTTATAGGAAGCTACTGCCTCATCAACAGACTCAGATGACATAGTGGTGGAAAGAATTGATGAGACAGTAGTGGAGAGAGTTGATGGGTCGATAGCATGAAGATTTCTAAAGAGGTTGGAAGTGACCGGATGAGGTTGAGGCTTGGGGGGTGATGAAGAGTGAAGCTTAGCAGGCGATGGTCAGATAAGGGAATAACTGAGGTACAGAAGTTTGAGGGTAAGCAATTAGAGAAGAAGACAAGGTCAAGTCAGTGTGCTGGTGAGTAGGGGCAGTAGAGCAAAGCTGAAGGTTGAATGAGGAGGTAAGGAAAGGAGCTTTAAAGCATAAGGATCAGAGAGAATAAGGAGGAGGAAGACAAATCCAGAAAGAAGGAAAGCCACGATTCAGTGAGAGAGGTGGAGGTTGACTTGTCAGGGTGTTGATAAATAACAGCTATCCGAAGGCGTAGTGGAGTAGAAAGGCAGATGGAGTGGACTTAAAAGGAGGGAAAGGAGTGAGACGGAGGCAGAAGGAGGGGTTGAAATTCATAGAAATGAGAGAGTAGAAAACTATCACCACCACCACGGTCAGTGGGATGAGGCATTTGGGAGAACTGGCAGCCACAATGACAGAGGGCAGCGACTGAAGCCGGGTCTTCTGGGAGGAGCCAGGTCTCGGTTAGAGCAGGAGGATGGAGAGTATTAGAGATAATGAGATCATGAATAAAGGCAAGCTTATTAAAGATGGAGTATGCATTCCACAAGGCACAAGAGAAAGGGAGAAATGAGGGGGAAAGGAGAAGAATATTAAGATTTGAGCAGTTGCTTGAGGATCTGTCCTGGGAGTGTGACAAAGATCTAGGGGGGCCAGGGTTGGGATTGATATCTCCAGATGCCAGAAGAAGGAACAGAAGTGTGCGGGACAGAGAGGAGATGGCACGGTGGTAACGAGGGTGGGAATCTTTGAGAGAGAGAGGAGATGGCTGAATGAGAGGAAGAAAATACTGACGCTCAAGAGCTGATAAATTAGATGACGATGGCAGGAGAAGTGAGGATGGTAAAGAAGGGATGATTAGGAGTGGGCATTTCATGTGGTGCAATAAAAGATAGGGAGAGGAGAGCACAAGTCAGAAGAAATATATGAAGGAAAGCCAGGAGAAGGATCTCAAGGGATTGGGGTGTACCTGTGAGTAATAACCCTAAAGAACACAGGACAGCTATAAGAGACTGCTAGCCAGGGGCAGGATGGGTGGGCTGTGCAGTGGGTGGGAGGAATAATAAGGAAGAGGGGAAGCAAGAGACAGCTGAAAATGCCCGAGAGCTGAACAAGAATACAAAACAATACAGATAAGGTAAAAAGCACACTAACAATGATAAAAATATATAGAGAAATATAGATATAGAGGCCTGTGATATATAAATGGCCTGTGATCACAGATCTAATAGACAAACACAATCTGGATATACTATTTGTCACTGAAATTTGGCTCTCTGACACAGACAATGTTATATTAAACCACCTTACTCCACCTAACTTCTCAATCTATACCTGTAATAGAGAACATAGAAGGGGTGGTGGAGTCCTAATACTTGCAAAAACAGCGCTACAATATCGGATAGACTTAACCAAAAGTACACAGCACCTGAATACTCTAACTATTACCAACAAACTCAATTCTATTAACCTCATCTATAGGGCTCCAAGTGCTCAGTCAGATGAACTCTGACATCATAGACCTAGCCTGTAATCCTGTAGACCCCTCCAAACCAAACTGGTTGTTGGGAGACTTTAATCTGGCCTCTACTCAACCCAACATAGCCAATACCTTCTTAGAAGCAATGTCTGACCTCAATTTTACAAGCAAGTCGTGATGGACCCTACCCACCAACATGGGAACCTCTTGGACTTAGGGGCTTGTTTACAAAGCAGCGGTAGTGGTTCGCGATCGCGATCGCAGCCGCGGCCCCATTGAAATCAATGGGGCCGCGGCTCCGATTACGATCGCAAACCGCTACCGCGGCTTTGTAAACAAGCCCCTAAGTCTTCACCCCTCAACCAGATGCGATTAAGCCAAACCAAATCGAGCTCTCTATCACCCCTGTCCCCTGGTCAGACCATAATCTGATAACTTTTCAGATTCCAGTGTTTCAAACTACAGACAGCTGCTCAAATACAACCAAATGTTCAAGACCTACCAGATTCAAACAACTTGACAGAGAGAAGTTTACAATACACACACTCCCTAAGCTCGCCCAACCGTCACCCTCAATGAAATGGTAAGCAACTGGAATGAAACCCTCTCCTCATACGCGCAGCACCCGGTCACTGTCAAAAAGTCGACACCCGACAACCTAACCGCTAAAAAACAGTCCACTCCATGGTTCTCCACTGAACTGCGTACTTCACTCATCCACCTCAGAAAACTAGAGAGAAAATGGAGAATGACACGTAATTCCTCCGACCAAGTCACCTATTTAGAACATCTTAAACAACATTGTGAATCAACTTGGACCAGGAGGAAGGAATTCCACACTGAGATCCTCAACCGCTCATTGAATAAGCCAAGGGAACTATTCAACTTAGTAAAATCCTATACCATCCAACCATCCCCACCTCAACAAGAATTTATTCAGCCCCAGGCTTATGCGAACTATATACAATCAAAAGCAATAAAAATAATCACTGCAACACCACAAGAACCCCCCCAGTCTTCTCACCCGCAGTTCCCAATAACCAAACTTGCCCCGCCCTCTGCAAAGACCATAGATGATGTAATCGCCTCCATCAACACGACAACGGCCCCAACTGACCCATGCCCAGCGCACTGGATTAGGACTATGCGCACAGAACTCAGCCCATTCATAGCCAACATCGCCAAGTTGTCATTTGAATCTGGTGTCTTCCCAGATGCTCTCAAGCAAACTTCCATCTGTCCACTGTTAAAAAAACAACCAGCTGGACCCAAAAAGAGAAGACTCTTACCGACCAATTTCTAGTATCCCATTACTAGCTAAAATTCTCGAGAAGCTAACCCAGAGACAGATTCAGCAGCATCATATAGACTCCTCTTCCCCATTAGATCCTTGTCAACATGGATTCAGGGAGGCCCACGGTGTTGAAACTCTACTAACAACTCTAATTAACACACTTATCAACGGCATTGACAATATCAAGAAGGGCTTTGCTTTAATCTTTCTGGATATAGCGGCTGCGTTTGACTCCGTAGATCTCACACAGCTTCTGAGGCGTCTTCACGAGAAAGGAATCCATGACCGAGCATGGGACTGGTGCAAATCCTACCTGGAAGGCAGACGGCAACAAGTATGCATTGGTAACGCTACATCTGATCCCTTCCAGCAGACGCAGGGTGTGCCCCAAGGTTCCTCCCTGTCTGCGCTGCTGTTCAATATCTACATGCAGCCAATTTGTGACATCACACGCTCCGTCGGCATATCCTGCCTCATGTATGCAGACGATGTACTGTTGTTCTCACCCATAACTGTTGCATGCCCAGACTACACAGTGTTAATCAACTGTTTTAATGCAATAACGGATTGTCTACTCACTCAAAACCTCCGTATCGACTTCAAAAAGACTGAAGTCCTAGTAATCACAAGAAATAAATGTTTCTCTCCTCCAACTACTCTAAAAGTCAGAGATGCTGAACTTCCGGTCAAATCCAATATACGCTATCTGGGAGTGATATTGGATCAACAATTGGACTTCAAGGAGCATATAAGACGCACCGTAAAAGCAATCTACTTCAAGATTAAAACCCTGCGACACTTGAGACCTATGTTGGAACCTGATGACTTCCGCACTATCTTCCAAGCGCTAGTCACACCGCACTTCGACTATGCTAACATAATACTGCATGGCCTCCCAAAGATTACCATCAACCCCCTACAGTTAGCCATGAATGCAGCAGCCCGTGTCCTCTGCAGAACCTCAAGGAGCGACCACATCTCCCCCATTCTAAAAGAGCTTCATTGGCTTCCAATAACCTGTAGAATCCTATATAAGGCCCTCCTTATTACCTTCAAGGCCTTCAACAAATTATCTCCTGCAGCCATCACCGATCTTATCACACACACCGAGAACAACAGGCCTAGAAGATCTCTTGCTATGGACATGCTAATCATGCCAAGTGATTCCATAAAGACTAACCAGTCAACTATCAACAGAGCTTTTGTGAACTTCGCTCCCAGGTGCTGGAACAAACTCCCTCCCAGCATTAGAGCAATTAAGGACCTGAGTCAGTTTAGAAAAGCCCTCAAACACCACCTTTTTACCACACATTTTAAGCTTCTGGATATCCCTCCCCCTCTCCCCCCCTTACCCTCACAACCCCATACCTAGCCTACATGACTACATAAAACTGACATATGTACCAACAGGTAGTTACCAAGATTGTATATAGTTTCCCCTAGTTTACCTCCATGTTAATTCCCTGTTAGCTGTAAACGAAGGCCAAATTATCTGACCAATGTGTTTTATTGTTACAATGTAAACCGCACTGATGACAAATAGCGCGGTATATAAGAAATATTAAATAAATAAATAAATATAGACAGACAGGACTCACAAATAAGCAGTTAAATGTATGACCTGAGCTAGGAACAATGCTTGTAATGGAGTTGCACTTTCCACAGCAGAAAGGCAAAAGGCAGAAGCACACGTGGGCAGGGAAGAAGAAGAGGGTTAATGGCTCAATGAGTGGGAGGGAGGAGCTACACTTTCTGCACACACAGGTGGGTTAGAGAACAGGCCAGGAAGATTTATGGTTGTGGTCAACATTGTCACCCTTGAATCTTAGGTATGTTGTGTACATCATCATCTTGAGAAATAATTGGAAATATACCAACTATATGTCATCATAATATTTTAATAGTATGTTCAAAGATATACAACAAAAAATGTCTGTGCAACTTAGATGTAGTAATTTCTGAGAAAAACACAAAATACGACCTGGACAGGATTAATGGCACCCTTCATTAATATTTGATTGCACAACCCTTGGTAGTGATGACAGCCTCAAAACGTCTCTTGTAGCCATCTATACGTTTCATACATCTGTCTGCTGGTAGTTTCTCACCCTCTTCAACTGCGATTTGTTCCAGTGCATGAATGTTTTTAGGATTCCTTTTATCAGTGTCAGATTTCAGCTCTTTCCAAAGATTCTCGATTGGATTGAGATTAGGACTCTTTACTGGCCAGTTTAAAACAGACATTACTTCCTTTTTAACCATTCTTTTGTACTTTTGGATGTATATGTTGGGTGATTGTCCTGCTGGAGGACCCACGACCTTCGATCCAGACCTAGCTTTCTGACACTTGCTCCAAAATACCTTGGTGTAGTCCTCTGACTTCATGATTCCTTTAATAAGTTCCAGGACTCCAGTTCCTGAGGCAGCAAAACAACCCCACAACATTATGGAACCTCCTCCATATTTAACTGTAGGAAGGGTGGGGGGGGGGGGTTCCTTATAAGTTTCATTTCTTCACCTGTAAATGTATTGCTGAGTCTACATTGCAGAGAGCCCAATTTGGTTTCATCCATCCACAGAATATTTTCCCAGAAGGATTGTGGCTTTTTCAAGGTGGTTTGGACAAAGATCAGGCATGCCTTATGTCTGTCTTTGGGCTGGGAGTCCTCCTTGGCCTTCATCCATGAAGTCCTCCTTTGTTTGGTGTGCGGCATAACACTGCAAACTTTAAACACAGGAATTCCAAGTTCTTAGGAGATGGCCTTGGTACCCCTTTGAAGTTTGATTTTGTTGAAAATGGCTTTTCTGATGGTCTCAAGCAGCTCTTTTGTCTTCATCATTGTAAAAATGGATCAAAGAATGAATGTGGCATTTTAAATAGAGCCATCATTCATTGGTTGATTCAAGTCATGTGAGTACTGACAGTTGATCACAGATTTTTTATTTATTTAATTCTCTTATATACCGCGCTATTCTGCATCAGTGCGGTTTACATTGAACAAACTGAAATTACATTGAACAGGGCATTATAACTTGGAGATAACTATTTTACAAGGAACATGGGCTATAGAGGGTTAAGTGGCTTGCCCAAGACCACAAGGAGCACCTGTGGGACTAGAAACCCCAGTCCTTCCGGCCCAAGGTTGCTGTCCTCTAGTGGGATTTGAACCCCCGACCTTCCGGCCTGAAGTACCTTGCCCCAACCACTAGGCCACTCCTCCACTCCAGATGTGTCTAATTGTACTGCAGTGGGAATGTGTTTCTTCTGTTCAAACTAATTTGAATTGTTTATAAAGGTACCAATAATTATGTCCTGGAAATGTCCCAGTTTTTATACTATTTCCTTTTTTAATTGGTCTTGTATTATTTGATTCTTTTCTGTGTCAAATATGTGTGCATATATAGCCCCATAGCCATTTCACTGGCCACTTTTAAAAATATATATATTTAACATTAAGGAGTTGAACTACAAGGTGTCAATAATGTTGATCACAACTGTAAAGCTCTGTGAAAAGCAGCAGAGAAAGAGGTAGAAGTAGAAAATGGGTTTGAATTTTAAACTTGGCATCCACAGAGACCTGATAAAGTGTAGGGCAGTTACAATTAGTTATTAGGAAAGGCAGGAGACGGACAGCTGAAAATAGCAGAGAGCTGAACAAGATTACAAAAAAAAGACAGATAAGGTAAAAAGCACACCAACAATGATAAAATATAAATATATATATATATTTATACATACATACTTACATATACATATACACACATACTTACATATACATATACACAGTTTATCAATATAGACACAGGACTCACAAGCAAGCAGTTAAATGTCTGACCCAAGCTAGGAGCAATGCTTGTAATGGAGTTGCACTTTCCACAGCAGAAAGGCAAAAAAAGGCACGTCTTGAGTTCATAGAGTTTCTGCAACAATGAGACAATGGGCTCCAAGTCAAACCTGCTGTGTGTGAAAGGGGCAGTAGAGGAATCAGGTTACCCCTGGATTTCCTCTGATGACAATCACAATTCCTGGATCACCCTCAACATCAATCTTATTTGGCAGCTTGATCCATAGTGATGGAAGATTGCTGGTAGGAGGTTAGAGGTGCCATTTTGAACTAGGCACCTGGCTGGGCAGGAATACCTGGAGCATCACTCCTGCCTCCCTATTAGAACCAGAAAGACCCCTATTAAGAGCCATGGGGTGGAAAGGAGGCTATGATTAAGGTTGGGAGGAAATTGGGGAAGGATATGGGTAGTATTGCCAAATGGATCCAGATGCATCTAACAGGCTTGATTCAGTCCTGGGTTTACCTCACTGCATGCAGAGACTTGTACTGCGTTCTCTATCGCACTCCATAAGAATAACAAGACCACGAATCCCTGCATGCAATGGTGTAAACCCAGGACTGGATCAAGCCTTTCAGGCACATCAGCAGCCAGTTGGGCAACTATAGTATGAGTGGGGTGCCATAGACTTTTGAACCTGTCCATTGATTAAGACCCTAGGTCCCATCTGGAGAGATGTATTTTGCACCTGCCCAAGGCATTTGCATGTGCAAATGTAGATATTTTTCAAGCTAAATATGTCGTCTTATTGTAAAATGAGATTTATTGTAAAATGAGATATATATGTCTGTTTGAGGCATGTCCAAATCACACCTGTTCTTCACCCCCTTTAAAGTTCTACACCTGGGAGGTATACACATCCACACAGAAGCTTTCTAAAATTGCTGTTTGGAGGTGTATGCAATCTAGACATGTAAATGCCACTATTCACACATATAGATGCTTCTAAAATGACTTTCATAGTGGTCTGCTATTAAAGGCTTTTTGATAGCCATCTCAAGCAAAGTTTGTTCTCTAAAGGCTTAAAAAAAATTAAAAAACCTGACTTTTGCATTAATGGCACTAATGGTGACATTTTACTTTACAGATTATGTCCTGTGCTTGTGTCCTGCTAAACCAGTCCAGACAAGTTGGTTGTGTTCCCCTACCAGCAGATTGGTGGAGACAACTAATAAAAAGCCCAGGTTTCAATGGCATCACTCCCATGCCTCTATCTGCTTCAGTCACCAGAGGTCTCTTTAGTATTCGTCCCAGAGCATATGAGAGAACATGGCAAGCCTCACACAACCTCAACGTGGGCAACAGTGAGTAATCAGCAGTAGAGAACTATGTACAGGAAAGCAGAAACAGAAGGCTATCAGTAGAAGATGAACATGCAGAACCAAGTATAGAAATCATAGCGTACCCAAGGGTACTGCAGCAGAAGAACAGAGCAAATACAGTTTCAGAGGCAGGCCCTGGACTGATCTAGCAGGACTCAAGTAAAGAACATTATCTGGTAAGTAAAATGTCACCTTTGATATCATCTAGACAAGTGGGATGTACCAAACCTACAACTCCACTCCCAAAACCTTAGAGACAAAGGCCGTGTCTACCCACACATTGACATCCAATGGTAGTGCTTGACAAAAGTGTAATGTAATTGCCACATTGCCACCCGACAAATATCAGCAGAAATTCGCCTTGCGGAACAAATCGTAACAAAGAAGACCATATTGAGTGTCAAATCTTTCAGAGTAACACGCTTCAACGGCTCAAGTGTTTAGACACAGATCCCAGGATGGGACGACAGACCAGAGGGGAGGACACAGATGTCTAACCCCTGAAAAAAGCGCAACACATCCAAGCATAAGGCTAGAGACTTACCAGCCAACAGACCTCTGAAACAGGCCAACGTTGTCATCTGAACCTTCAGGGAGCTAAGATAAAGGCCCTTCTCCAGACCGTCCTGCAGAAAAGGCCAACAAGGAGGAGTTGTGTGCCACACCATTGCCCAAAGAGACACCAGGCCTGCATGTATGCAATGTTTGCAGACCTCTTCCAAGCTCCGAACAGAGTGGAAACCACTGCCAGAGAGTAGCCCTTATACTCTAGCTGTCTTCTCTCAAGAGCCAAGCTGTAAGCAAGAAGGGAACTGGGTTCTCCAGGACGATCAGTCCCTGATGTAATAGGCCCCTAGATGGAGGCAAATGAAGAGGTGGCATTTGTAAGGGCCGAATCAGATCTCTGAACCACGTTCTCGTCAGCCAATCTGGCACCACCAGAATATTCTTTCCTTGGTGGCGCTCTATATGCTGAATCACACACCTCACCAGGGGCTACAGAGGAAAAACATACAGCAGGCATTGACTGACTTGGCCAGGGCTTAGCCAGGGTGTCAACACCCTCTGACTCTATCTTTGTGCGACAGCTGAAAAAGCAGCACACTTGGCAATGGAGCGGGTCACCATCAGATCCATTTTAGGGCAACCCCAGCGGTGCAAAATCAACTGACTCAACTCCCACTCTCCTGGATCCAGAGACTTCCAGCTGAGAAAGTCCACTGCCACATTGCCACCCCAGCAATGTGCTAAGCCGACAAAGTAGGAGACTCTTCTCCTCCAAGGCAAACAGGAGAGCCATCTCCAGGGCTACCCCAGCAGTCCTCATGCTGCCTTGCCGATTGACATAAGCCATTGCAATGGCGTCTGAAAACACTTGAACCACCCAGCCCTCTACCAGGGGCTGGAAACTCCAAAGAGCAACCCTGATGGCCCTCGCCTCGAGGTGGTTGATTGGACGTCCAGTCTTGAGACTAGCATCCATCATCAGAAGGATCCATGAGAAATTGTCCAGTGGTATGCTTTTCCTCAGATGACAGGGCTGCTGCCACCACCGCAGGCTGGCCTTCATCATCATCGTGAGCGGGAGCCTGAGCTCAAATGCCTGAGAACTCGGGAACCACCAAGTTGGTGCAGCCACATATGAGCACGCGCCCACAGCACTATCTTGATTATCACTGCCATCAGTCTGAGGAAATGAAGATAATCTGGACTCTAGGAGCCAGCTGCGAACAAAACAGCGCCAGGCAATCCAACAGCCTTTTGATTTGCTTCTCTGGCAGGAAGACTCTGCCCACCTGAGTATCAAAACATACTCCGATTGACCACCCATCTGAGCCTTTCCAAAAAGGACTGCACTCAGGTCGCTACGCAATACTCACTGAAAGAGAATGGCCTCAGATGAGCCAGTTGTCCAGATATGAGTGAACACAAATCTCTTGGTGCCATAGCACTGCAGCTACCACACCATGACTTTTGAGAATGCCCATGGGACAGTGGAGAGTCCGAATGGGAGGACAGTGAACTGAAAGTGAGAGCCAAACACAGCAAAACGCAGCTACTTTGTTGATCATCCCTGATTGGGATATGAAAATATGCCTTGGCCAAAACCAGAGATGCTAAGAACTCCCCTCAGCGTACAGCTTGAATCATAGTTCGAAAGATATTCATTTGAAAGTGCAGGATGTGCAAGTGCTCATTGACATTCTTGAGGTCCAGAATGGGTCTGAAGGGTCCATCCTTTTTCGGCCCTACAAAATAGGTGGAAGGACCTGCCCTTGCCTCAGTTGTCCAGGGGGAATGGGTACCACTGCCTTTCAGGAGTTGCACAAAAGCCGTTTTGATACACAGACCCACAAGGGGAGATGACAAAGGCATCCAAGATCAGCTCCTTGCATTCCAGAGCATAGCCATACTGAATAGTGTCTAGCACCCAGTGATCCTTGGTGACCCCGAAACCTGCTTCTAACAGGAGGATCCAGGGAACGGGCCCCAAAAACTTCATTGCACAGCCTGGCAGGGTCACCCACTGTAAGGGACAGAGTCTCTGGGCCCATGCGCTCCAGGAAAGGCCTGAGAATGAGCTCGAAGTCTGAAAGCAGAGGGGGAGAAAGGCTTTCCAGGCTAGCAGCTACAGGAGTTCAGCGATCCCATGGACTCTGACCAGCTTACCCACGGGGAGCGGGTGAAGGCTGACAAAAAAGGGGTTCCTGCCTGTTTCACAGGCATGTTGGACCTGTCCTCCAGAATGTGGTAAGATTTTGTCTTACCCAGGTCCTTCATCAGCTTCTCCAAATCAGCCCCAAAAAGAAGCTTTCCTTTAAAGGCCAGTTGGGTCAACTGGACTTTGAAAATGTCTGCTGCCCAATGTAGGAGCCAAATTGTATGCCATGTCACAAATGACAGAGCACTATCGCTGGGCACTAAACATACCAGGTTATACATGGCAGACTCTAAAAGAGTAGTATCATCCAGTGGAAGAGACTGAATCCATTGAAGCAGGGCTTGTGATGTCAGGTCTGCATATACCGCCAACTGAAGAATAGCAGCCACTGCAGCAAAATGATTCTTCAACAATTAATCCACATTTCAGTCCAGAGTACCCTTTAAGGACAATCTGCCTTTCACAGAAATGGTGGTGGGGCTGGCAACTGCTGTGACCTGCGCATCCACCTTGGGATTATCAAACCACACAACACACTCCTTCTGTGGGAGAGCGTACGACATCTTATATGCCCTCAGCTCCTTAGGCGGGGAGTCAGGGAAATCCCACTCCAACTGGATCATGCCCTTGAGCATCTCAGGGAACAGGAAGACAGTAGTGGATTTCCATACCCCTTGCAGGAGTGGATGCACCTTTAGGCTCCTGCTCCGTGCCTGGAGCATCTGCCAAGCTCAAAGTGGATGACCCTGGCAACCAACGCTGTCAATTCCTCCCTCTGGAACAGGTGGATAACACTGACCTCTTCACAATCCTCCAAAGGAGAGAGTACTACTTCATTCACATCAGAGCCCAGAACCGAGAAATCTGAATCCAAGTTGCAGTTGATCCTCATTTCCAAGGGGGTGCCCGTCTCTGGGAATGCTTGGCCATAGGCAATCAAACAGGTCTTCCACTCTCAACCTGCCCCTAATGAGACTGCGCTCGGGGGAACCCAGGCCTTCTGTAAAAAAGGAAAATAATTCAGGGGAGGACAATCTAGACTCTGGAAGCTTTCCTCTTGGAAATGCCCCCTTCCCCCCCAACAAAAGAGGACATAGCCACTGCCCAACTGCTAGAGGACAGGGAGCAGCTCACAGTGCAGCTGCTGGAATCTCCAGCTGGCTGGTCATTCTTACCCACAGCGCCATCCGCCACCACCTGCTCTGGGACAGGCAAGGCCGGACCAACTGCATCCCCTTCTGAGAGGGGGGAAATGGGCTCTCCAGGGATGATTCAGAAGCTGACATGGAAGAAGAGCAGAGCCCAGAAGGTGTCCCTTGCTTGTCACAGGTCAAACATTTTTGGAAGAAGACACAGAGTTAAGGCTGCAGCAGCCGTAAGGTGCACTTTAACAGCGCTTATATAGCAATGTGCAAAACAGGCACTTGGGTAGGAAAGCACGTTGGAGCTGCTCAGGCAAAACATATGCTAGGATTGTGTGACCTCCAGGTGCACAGTAGTAAAAAGTGCTAGTAACACGTGCAGAAAATGACAGGAAACCCCCACACCATGCCAATGGTCACTAGCGATACACTCTGAATTGCACCCCAGCCGGACTGAGTAAGGAGCCGCCAACAAGAACAATGACAAGGTCAAGCCTTGGTACTCTTCCCCCTGGGAGCCCCAGGCAGAAATCCATGCTTGGCTCAGCTCTACTCCCCTGAAACCATTACTTTGCTTTTCATGCACTGTGTTTAAGGTGGCTGGTGGGCAGATTCCTCTGAGAGCCTTCTGCAGTCTTCGGAAGAGAGCAAGGGGGACAGAGGAGGAGGGAGAGGGAGAGGGGGCGTTGTGAGACTGCTGAACTCTTCCAAATCCTTCCAATCCTTCCATTTTCCTGGCTGCTCAACAGGCCCTTATCAGGGTAAGAGCATGGAACTGAACCAATTTTCCCTCTTCCTATGGCTACCGAAAAGACCACAGTCTTAGTGGAGCCTCCCACTTTGGGCTCAAATGAGTCACCCTCAAATGGTGATTCACAAGCACTTAAATCAATCTTTTCCTCTCAATTCTTCAGATTTTCTTCTGAGAGGGGAAAATCCATCTACCATCTTCTGGAGACTAAGAAATACTGAAGAGACCTCTGGTGGCTGCGGCGAATAGAGGCATGGGAATGATGTTATTGAAACCTGGGCATTTCATTGGTTCTTTATCTCCACCAATCTACTGGTAGGGGAACACAGCCCACTTGTCTGGACTGATTTAGCAGTACGATTTGGAAATGTCTATTAGGTACAGATTTGTTCTCACTGATCATGAATTGGGAAGAGAGACAAAATGATTTTGATAAATCCTCTCCCGTATGAACAGTAACAGTCTTTCATCTAATAAATATTAGCTTTTTTTTATCTCATATGTAAGTGGGCACTTTGATTTTTCTCTGTGGTTTTGTAATATTTAGTGAATTGCGTGAAGCAGCATTTATTTCTCAACATCACATTTGAGCTTTCAGTAATGTTCTGTCCCATTCTAAGTAAATAGGTGCATGATTGCTAAAGTGTGCTAGCAGTTAATGTGCGCTTTAATGCATGTTAAGAAGTTAGCGTGGGACCTTGATAGCTGCTACCATGCATTAAAAGAGCCAGTACAATAAAAAAAAATCCCATGTAACTGTAGCATTTCATGGGGAAGTAACGGGTGGCTTAAGGACAGAGAGTGGACATTGACTATATATTGCAGTTAGTTCAGGGATTATTAACGCACAGTAAAAGTCATTGTTACAGTTAGTGCGGGTACATTTAACACCGGCTCAGTGGGTGGATTAAGTGCATCTGCATTATGAATACCCTTACTATGGGGTATGTTTACTAAACTGCGGTAATGCCATTCGCATTAGGATCCGCGGTAGAGACAGAAATCCCAAATAAGGACATGGGCAGTACATCGTTACCGATAACGTGCGATCTCCAGGAACAAGCAGGAATGAGTCTTCACATATGGTACGTCGGTACCGACGGAGCCTGCGCGGGAACGCTCCCCAGCGTCCAATCAGAAAGCTTTTGGGAGCATCCCACAGCGCCTGCGTGCTGCCTTCCCACCTTTCCAGCTGTCTCTCCTCAGTTGTTCTTTTTCCGCGGAGCCAGCAGGTCATGTTCCTGTCACCGCAGAAGAATTTCCTTATTTTTTTCTTTATTTCTTTTCTGTACGCGTCTGCCTTCCTCGACGCTATACCGGTACCGCCGGTTCTTATTTATTTCTTAAAAAAAAAAAAACTTTCTATTTTTCCTTCAGGTGTACTTCAGTTTTGGGCCTTAGGCCCAAAACCTTTTTCCTTAAATATGGAAAAACCTGCCTCAGGGTTTAAGAAGTGGACAAAATGTGGCGGTACTATATCCGTCACCGACACCCATGACTGGTGTCTCAAATGTTTAGGCCCTGACCATTCCATTAAAGATTCTATGTCCTGTTCCATGATGTCTGAGAGGTCAACAGAACCGAGCTGCCAAGCTCAGTACCCTGTTTCCCTCTGATGCGGCTTCGGTGGCATCAACGTCTTCCAGGGCCTCCTCTTCCTCACATGGATCTCAGATAACTAAACATAAATCCAGCCGGTCCTTGAAGGGCAAATCTCCTTCTAAGCATCGAGATGCCTCTGGCCTTGCCCTCAAGGATTCTGCACCGGCAAAATTACCCCGGCGGGAGGCTTCGGCTTCTAAAGCATCATCATCGGGGTTCCAGGACGATCTAGATGGCGTGGCCTCAACAGATCTCCTGGTGCCATGCTCTGGGCTACCGGTGGCCTCCACCGGTACCGATTTCCAGGCATTGGCAGCGTCGATGGATCAGAGGATTCTGTCCATGGAACGCAGTCTGGCGGCTTTCCTTGTGGCATCGATGCCTGTGGTACCACAACAGACCACTCCTCAGGTACCGGCTCCGGTATCACCATTGGTACCGATCCCGGTACCGGTGGCATCGGTATCAGCCATGCCGATACCCTGCCCTCTGCAGCCTTCCGGTACCGATACCCCGGTACCGATGATTCCCGATACCGACCTCGGTCGGTACGGGTATCGGGCTTTGCAAGAGCATCCCGACAGACGATACTTCGATTCCTCTGATGACTCTGAGGATTCTGAAGAGTCTGTCGATGCAGCGATGCTTCTTCCACAGGAGTCCTCTCCTAAACGAAGGATGTCTCCTCCAGAAGTCTTGTCTTTTCAGGACTTTATCAGAGAGGTGGCTCGGGGTCTCTCTATTACAGTAGCCCTAGAGTCAGAGCCTAGAGCTAAGGAGTTAGATATTCTACAATATCCTAAAACTCCTAAAGAGGCAGCTACCTTGCTTATTCATGAGATTCTGTATGATCTCATGTTAAGGATGTGGGAAGCACCTCTAACCACCTCTCCTCATTCTCGCAGGTTGGATACCATGTATCGTGTCCCTCCTTGTCCTGGTTTCCATAAAACTCAGCTTCCTCACCACTCTATTGTGTTTGAGTCTGCAATGAAAAAGATTAGAAGTGCCAAGAGACATGCCTCTAATCCACCGGGACGTGAATGTAGAACCCTGGATGCTTTTGGTAGAAGAGTCTTCCAAGCTTCCATGCTTGCTGCGAGAATTAATTCTTATAGTCTCTACATGGGCATGTTCCTAAAAGAAGTCACTGACCATTTGCAAACTTTAAGTCCTTTTATGTCTGACAATAAAAGGCAAGAATTTCTCTCTGGGCTCAAACATGCCCAGGATATCTCCAAATTCTCCAACCGTGCAGCTTTCGATTCCTTTGTATGCGTAAGCAGAGCCTCAGCTATAGCTATAGGAGCATGTAGGATTGCTTAGCTTCAAGAATCTGATTTGGAGACCTGGGTCCAAGATGAATTGAGAAATATCCCTTGTACAGGTGAAAATCTGTTTGGTAAGGATTGGCAAGCAAAAGCCAATCAGATGGATGCTGAAAATTCTGCTTTGGATAGACTATCCTAATCTTCAGCTGCACCTGTTAAGAAAAGGTTGTTCAAGAAAACACCTTTTTCAAAAAAGGGAAGATCCTACCCTGCTTATAGTCAGAGAGCATCTTCTGCAGCTCAGTTCCCTTCCAAACGTCAGCAATCCTCCAAACAGACCAAGACAAAGGCTGCGAGGCCTGCTCCAGCCCAGCAGTCTCAGCCCCCTCAGGGCCTTTGACTTTCTGCTAGAGAACTTAGCTTTCCTGGCTCTAGAAGGACCAGAGCCCTCCACCATTCCCGGAAGGCTCTGTCACTTTGCTCCCAGATGGGGGCAAATCACAGCAGAGCAGTGGACACTCCATCATAAGAGAGGGGTACAAACTTCATTTTTCCAGCTTGCTCCCTCTCACAAGAGTGCACCAGTTCAATTCTCCAACCTCCCTCCTCAGCCTATTAGAGCAGGAGGTTGCCACTCTTCTAGCCCAAGGGGCAGTAGAGGAAGTGCCTTCTCAACAACAGGGCACAGGGTTCTACTCCCCCTATTTTCTTATCCCAAAGAAAACAGGGGGCTTCAGACCCATTTTAGATCTCAGAGAATTGAACAGATTCCTAGTCAAAGAAAAATTCAAGATGGTTTCTCTAGGAACTCTGCTGCCATACCTTCAGAGTCAGGATTGGCTTTGTTCTCTCGATCTCAAGGATTCATTCACTCATGTTCTCATCCATCCAACTCACAGAAGGTTCCTTCGGTTCCTTTTCCAGGAGAAGCACTATCAATACAGAGTGCTCCCCTTTGGCCTGGCCTCGGCACCAAGGGTGTTCACGAAATGCATGGCAGTGGTTGCTGCTTTTCTGCGCACCCTGGGAATATTTGTCTTCCCCTACCTGGACGACTGGCTCATTCGAGCTCCCACTCAATCAGAGGTCAGGACTGCTCTAACCTGCACAATGCGTATCCTTCAATACTTAGGGCTGGTAATAAACATCCCAAAATCCAATTTGATCCCTACTCAGTCCCTGGAGTTTATAGGGGCACTGCTGGATACCACAAAGGCAAGGGCCTTTTTTCCCCAGGCCCGTTGCCTTCACTTGATGCAGTTAGCTTCTCAAGCAGAGTTGAAACCCCTACTCACTGCTCGAGAGATGTTTCAGTTGCTAGGCCACATGGCTTCCACCGTTCATGTGGTACCATATGCTCGCCTTCATATGAGAGCAGCTCAGTGGACTTTATCCACCCAATGGACCCAGGCATTAGGCTGCCTGTCAGACAAAATAGCAAACACAAGTCGCCTCATTTTGTCCCTCCAGTGGTGGAAGTCCCCTCAGAACCTCTTGCTGGGGTGTCCTTTTCAACAGCCTCTACCCCAGGCAACTCTTACAACAGATGCTTCTCCAATGGGCTGGGGAGCTCATCTTCAGGACCTCTCCACCCAGGGCATCTGGTCCCCACAGGAGACTTGTCTCCACATCAATCTCTTGGAACTCAGAGCAATCTTCCTTGCTCTACGAGTTTTCCACACCCTGCTCAGCCACAAGACAGTCCTTGTCCACACGGACAATCAGGTAGCCATGTTCTACATAAACAAGCAGGGAGGAACTGGCTCTCTGTCGCTTTGCAATGAAGCTCTGCGACTGTGGGCCCTCGCCAGAGAGCATCACATTCATCTTCTGGCAGTCTATCTTCCAGGGGTTCAAAACTCTTGGGCAGACAGACTCAGTCAAGTTCTGCTTCCACACGAGTGGTCCCTACATATGGACCAGGTGTCCAAAATTTTCAAATTTGGGGAACCCCGGACATAGACCTCTTTGCAAGTCCGTGGAATGCCGAACTTCCCCAGTTCTGTTCCAGAACTCCGGCTCAGGGGGCTCAGGCAAGGGATGCTTTCCTTCTTCATTGGGGTCAAGACTTCCTGTATGCCTTTCCACCCATTCCCCTAATTCTCAAAACCCTGTTCAAGCTTCAGAGAGACAGAGGCCACGTGATTCTCATAGCTCCACATTGGCCAAGGCAAGTGTGGTACCCTCTGCTTCTACATCTCTCTCAAGCTCCCTCCCTAGAGTTAGGGTCTGCTCCAGACCTCCTTTCTCAGGAGGACGGAAACTTGTGGCATCCTAATCCCCAGTCTCTGCATCTCAGGGCTTGGTTGCTGAAGGCCTAGATCTCCAGGATCTTCCTCTTTCTCAGCAAGTGAAAGATCTTCTTCAAGCTTCCAGAAAACCTTCCACTAGACGTTCTTACATCTTCAAGTGGAAAAGGTTTAGCATCTGGTGTTCTGAAAAGGGTCTTAACCCCCGTGCCATACCTCTGGAATCGTTGCTGGAGTATCTTCTGCATCTGTCTAATGCAGGCCTTAAGACAAATTCAGTAAGAGTCCATCTGAGTGCTATTGCAGCTTCACTCAAGCCTCTAGATGGAAAACCTGTTTCCTCTCATCCCCTTGTAGCAAGGTTCATGAGAGGCCTCCTTTTAACAACGCCTCCCATTAGACCACCACCGGTGGCATGGGACTTAAATTTGGTTCTTGGTCAGCTTATGAAGCCACCTTTTGAACCTTTAGCTACTACCTCCTTGAAATACCTTTCTTGGAAGGTTGTCTTTCTCATTGCAATCACATCAGCACGCCGCATCAGTGAATTGCAAGCACTAGTAGCTAATCCACCTTATACAAGATTCCATCATGACAAGGTGGTCCTTAGGACTAATCCACATTTTATGCCTAAGGTGGTCTCGCCTTTTCACCTTGTCAGACGGCTGCCTAGGGTGAGAACTTACACAATCTTGACGATGCATATATTCATATGATTCTTGCAAGGTATTGTGGGTATTGTAGTTCATTCACTCCCAAACACAGCTGATGACAATAATTAAGTTGTGGAACCAAGTGGTAAGGTCAATAAAATACTTCTTTTATTGATGGGGTTTAATTCACCCAGCACAAGTATGCTTGTTAGCAATATAAATGAGGTTACTTGCTTGCAGTGTTTAAATGGATAACAGAAAGTCATAAAGCAAAACAGAAAACAGCCTTCAGCTTGTCAGGCAATTAGCTAATGTTTTCTTAGCCAATAATTACCAAATACAAAGGCACAAAGAAATAAATAAACTTTGCTGGTTAGGTTAACTTCTGTTTATTTTTCACTCAGATCCAGCAGTGATTTTCCCTTGCTCACACACTCTATCAGGTGCAGCTCCAATTACCATCAATTGACCAGCTGAAAGCCTTTAGCTGGCTGGCTGCTACTGTGTGAACCCAAATCCTGCTTTAAGAGCTGTTTGCAGTGGAAATAAAGAACAAAGTTAGGTTTCTTTGTGATGGCTGATGTGTTTGCTCACAGAAAGCTAGCAATAGCATTGGGATAAAGAACAGTCCATGTAATTAATAATTTCATCTGCTGCTGTATCTCCCCCTTCATCAATAAGCATCTGGTCACTATCATACATTGGCACAGATGAGTCTTTCAATAAGGCACTATCATGAGAATGCTTATTCTCTTGCTGCCATTCACTATTATAGATAGGGTCTGGATCAGTGTTCATACCTGAGCCTCTCCTGCCATCATAATTCCTCTCTGCATTGCCTGGCCAGTATGTAACCCAATTCTGATGTCCAGCCTTCCAATCTTGATCCCTGGACACTGGATCTCCTCTCACATACCTTCTGGCCTTGGTCTGAAAGTCCCTTCCACTTGCAGTCTTCTCTCTTCCAGGTAGCCACTGGTGATTCCTATCTCTGCCATTCCATTCCTCTGGCTGAATCCAGTCCAATGGACTCTGCTGGCATTTGGAATACCTCCCAGTATGGTTACTGCCTTGGAATCTCCCAGACCTTCCAATGGGCTTCCTTCTTTTCCTTCCAGAGAGTTTCCTTCTCTCTCTACCCGCTTGGCTTGGCTTCTGTTTCTCCAGGTGATACTGGTGCTTGAGCTTGACGCTGTTGCTGTATCTCCCTCTGTAGCTTGGCTGGAGCTTGTAGTAACTGTTCTTGAAGCTTGGCTGGAGCTTGTAGTCACTGAAGCTCAAACTGTTATCTGAAGAATAATCTCTATTCTTATTCTTTCCTAATGTGTGCTGCTCCCTAACACAGCGCAGCTGTCTTGAATCAGGCCCTGCTCTTTGAGATGAGTGCTTAGGGATTACCTCATAGCTCTCTTGATTGCACACACATTTTCTCACTTCAGCCCCTCTCATGGCTGCTGGAAAGCTGGTGCATTCTGGGACTGGTAGTCTTTTATGTGAAAACTCTGTTTTCTTACTTCTACCAAAACTGACAGGTTGCTTGTTCAGAGTCACATCATCTTTTCTATAGCTCCTACCTGAGCTATGATAAGCTTCCTTATCACAACCTCAACCAAGAGGTCTACCTACCGGTCTTTTTTCCAGGACCTCATGCATCACCTGCAGAGAGGAATCTTCATACCCTGGACTGTAAAAGAGCTCTGGCTTTTTATTTAGAGAGGACACAGCAACATAGAATGTCTTCCCAACTCTTTGTTGCTTTTGATCCTTCTCATTTGGGACACCCAGTCTCCAAGAGAACTCTTTCCAACTGGATTGCCCAATGTATTTCTTTTGCCTATCAGAGCAAGAACATTTCTCTGGAGGGCCATGTCACAGCTCACAATGTGTCTATCGACGACATCTGTCGAGCAGCCACTTGGGCCTCAGTTCATACCTTCACAGCCCATTACTGCTTGGACAAGGACTCCCGCCGGGATGCCTTATTTGGTCAGGCTGTTCTTAAACACCTCTTCCATACTTAATCAACTCCTACCCACCATCCCTCATGGGATGCCAGAGATCCAGTTGGGGAAGTGCAGCCCTGTTCCAGGGACACACAACTTATGGGCTCTCTCCCTGGCATCTAAAGCTTGGGAGTCCCCATATGTGAAGACTCATTCCTGCTTGTTCCTGGAGATAGCACAGTTACTTACCTGTAACAGGTGATCTCTGGGAACAGCAGGAATAAGTCTTCACAACCCACCCACCTCCCCTAGGAGTTGTCTCTCTCTCTCTATCTCTCTTCCTTTCCCTCTCTCTCCCTCTTTGTCTCAGCTATAAAACTCAACTGAGGAGAGACAGTTGGAAAGGCGGGAAGGCAGCACTCAGGCGCTGTGGGATGCTCCCAAAAGCTTTCTGATTGGACGCTGGGGAGCGTTCCCACGCAGGCTCCGTCGGTACCGACATACCATATGTCAAGACTTATTCTCCAGGACCAAGCAGGAAGTCAGTCCTCACATATGGCTGACGTCGGCGCCGACGGAGCCCTCGTGCGGAGCATTTCCCCAGCTTTCAAAGAAAGCCTTTGGGAATTGCAGTGCGCATGCGCGGTCCCCTTCCCGCCCAAGGGTGCCATCTTGCTTAGTCTTCTTTTTTCTGCGGAGCCCGACGGACGTAGTTCGTTTTTCCCCGAGGAAAAAGTTGATTTTCCCTATTTTTTCTCTTTTTTCTCCGGTTCGACGCCGGATCCTTTTCCCGCTCGGACCGATACGCCGGTATCGAGTCCTTTTCTCTCTTTTTCAGTTTTTGTCCTTTGTGACTGGCGTTCGCGCCTTTTTTCTTTTTTCCCTGGCAGCCCGGTCTTTTGACCTAGCAGGGGGCCCTTTTTCCCCCGATGGCTACCAGCGCCAGCGGGTTTAAGAAATGTGATTGGTGTAAGAAACTTATGTCTCTTACCGACACACATGACTGCTGCCTCCGTTGCCTCGGACCCGATCATGACCCGATGATCTGTGGTCCATGTGGCAAAATGTCCTCGAAGGCATTGAGAAGTTGGCAGCACCAGAAGGATAGAATTTTTTCTGACTCAGCGTCCGGCCGGGCCCGGACCTTGTCAGAGGCCTCGATGTCTCGGGACTCGGGCCCCGAGCAGCGTCGGGGTTCCTCTCAGCGGGGGTCTCCTTCGCGGGAACATCGCAGGAAGAAGAAACCCGCAAGGGTCGGCGTCCGTGGACGCTCCTGGTTCCTCGAGGGCCAGGTCGCATAGCCCCAATAGCCGTCCCGGGTCTTCGGAGTCGGAGAGGCCTGCCAAGCATCCTCGTGTCGAGATGGAGTCTCCTGGACACGTAAGTGCTGTTGTCCTCGTTGACTCTCCTCCGAGGGAGCCGACGTCGGGCCCGACGCCATCGGGGCCCGAGTCGGGGGCTGCTGGGTCTCCTGAGCTCGGACTCAGGTTGACGGCCTTGGAGAGCAGCTTCGCTGCCTTCATGGAACAGCAGCGGGCATTGATCTCCGGTCTCACTGGTGCATCTGCCCCGACCACCGGGACCTTGACGTCCAAGTCGACCCCGGAGGATGAGCCGATCCTCAAGTCAATGCGGGCTCGAGTCGATCCTCGGCCACGGTCTCCCTCGACCTCCCGTTCGGGGCCGAGGTCGTCGCCGCCGATACCCTCGGCGTTGGGGCGGAGGGCATCAGTGCCCGCCCGACCGGAGCTCGATTCCTCCTCAGAGGAGTCGGGCTGGGAGACGGAGGACGAAGAGGCCCTCCAGTATGACTCTCCCCCGAAGGAGGCCTTTACTGTTCCGGTTCCTCCGATGCTGGAGCGGCTGCTCTTCCGCATGTGGGAGACCCCGGCCTTGACGTCGGTGTTAAGCAAGAGGGTCGATTCTATCTATCGAGTCCGCAAGAGCCCCGGGTTCCAAAAGGCACAATTACCGCACTACTCCATGGTTGTGGAATCGGCCATGCATCGACTGAAAAGTCAGAAGATGTACTTCTTGGTGCCTCCCGGCCGGGAGGCCCGGAACCTGGATGCCCTCGGTAAGAAGTGCTTCCAGGGCTCTATGCTTGCTTGCTGTGTCCAGACTTACCAGCTCTACATGGGCATGTACCTCCGAGACCTGGCAAAGGAGATTGCCGTGTTCTCTGCTGGTCTCTCTGAGGAACCTTTGCAGAGGTTCCAGGCCTTGTCCACCGGTATTCGAGAGTGCTCGAAGTTTATCTCTCAAGCAGCCTACGATGGCTTCAAGGCTTCGGCCCGCGTAGCCGGGACCGGCATCGGTGCCCGCCGACAGGCTTGGCTACAGTCATCCGACCTCGAGCCATGGGTCCAGGACAAGTTGGTGGATGTCCCCTGCCGAGGTGAAAACCTCTTTGGCAAACCCATGGCTGAGAAGGCTGCAGAACTCGAGACCGAGACTCTGACCAGGACTAGGCTTTCCAGGAAAACCTCTGCCCCTTCTCAGAAGAAGGGCTCGGGAAAAAAGACCTTTTACCCAAGGAAGTCATCTGCCTATAAACAATACCCTCATTATCAGGCCTCTACAGCTCCCCAACAGGGTCAGGAGGCCAAGGGGCAGGTTCAAGGGCCCTGTAGGCAGAAGGCCCCCAAGCTACCAACACCGGCCCCTGCTCAGCAGGGTGGGGTTTTTTGACTCAAACAGCATAGCCTCTTCTCCTCAGCTGGCTTCTCTCAGCACAGGAGGCCGGCTGGCCCACTTTGCCCACAGGTGGTCAGCCGTCACATCAGATACCTGGGTTCTTCATATAGTCCAAAAGGGCTATCTTCTCCATTTTCACCAGGTACCTCCCTCCTATTTTCCAGGGGAGCCTCCAAGACCCCCTCTGCACAGGGACCTACTCCTTCAGGAGTTAGCAGGTCCGCTAAAGGATCAGGCTGTGGAACCGGTGCCCCACCACCTGAGAGGTCACGGCTTTTATTCAAGGTACTTTCTGGTACTAAAAAGAACAGGAGGCCTCAGACCCATCCTAGATTTGCGAAACCTCAACAAGTTCCTGGAGAGGGAAAAGTTCAAGATGCTTACCCTTGGGATCCTGCTGCCCTACCTCCAGCAGGGAGACTGGCTATGCTCCTTAGATCTAAAGGATGCGTATACTCACATCCTTATTCATCCAGACCACAGACAATATCTTAGGTTTGTTGTGGGAGGAAACCACTATCAGTACAGAGTACTTCCCTTTGGCCTGTCCTCCGCTCCCAGGGTGTTCACCAAGTGCCTGGCAGTGGTGGTGGCCTACCTGAGGCTTCAGGGTCTTTTTGTGTTTCCGTACCTGGACGACTGGCTCATAAGGGGCCAATCTTCCCAGGAAGCCAACCAGGCCTCCCTTCGCACTGTGGCTCTGCTTCAGCACTTGGGGTTTGTCATAAACTTCACAAAGTCCACTTTGCTCCCGTCCCAGAACTTAGAGTTCATAGGGGCCAGGCTAGACACTCTTCAAGCAAAGGCTTTTCTGCCTCTGGACAAGGCCCACAGGCTAATGGATCTGGCCAGCCAGTTTCGCAGCAATTCCCTGGTCTCTGCCAGGCAATTCCTAAGACTACTCGGCCATATGGCTTCCACGGTTCATGTCCCCCCAATGCCTGCCTGCACATGCGGCCTGCTCAGTGGAGCCTTCGCACTCAGTGGCATCAAGCCACAGGGAGCCTAGCGGACTCAGTAAAGATATCCGACCTCCTGGTCTCCTCTCTGCAATGGTGGCTTCATCTTCCGAATCTGGTGCTCGGAGTGTTTTTTCAATCCCCTCCGCATTCTCCGGTGCTGACAACAGATGCTTCTCTTCTCGGTTGGGGAGCACATTGCCAAGGGACATGTACTCAGGGTCTCTGGACCCCTTGGGAGGCTACTCAACAGATAAACTTCCTGGAGCTACGGGCGATACGCCTAGCTCTGAGAGCCTTCTCCCACCTCGCCTCTCACCAGTCTGTACTGGTCCAGACGGACAATCAAGTTGCCATGTTCTATGTGAACAAACAAGGAGGCACAGGCTCCTTCCTTCTTTGTCAGGAGGCACAACGACTGTGCTTTTGGGCTGTCCATCACGGAATCCTTCTCAAGGCTGTCTACCTCCCAGGTCAGGAAAATTGCCTGGCAGACAGACTGAGCAGGATCCTGCAACCACACGAATGGAGATTGAACCCATTGGTGTTTCAGCAGGTCTTTCTCAAGTGGGGACTCCCCACCATGGATCTTTTCGCCAGTCCTCTGAACCGGCAACTCCCGAGATTTTGCTCCAGACAACCGCATCCTCTCAGAGTAGCAGCGGATGCGTTTCTGATCTCGTGGTCCACAGGCCTACTGTATGCGTTTCCTCCCACACCACTAGTGTCCAGAACGCTGTTCAAAGTCCTCAGGGACGGGGCTTCATTGATTCTCATAGCCCCCAGGTGGCCGAGGTAACCGTGGTTCCCGCTTCTGCTACAGCTGGCGGTGGACGCACCTATTCCTCTGGGGTTTCAACACAATCTCCTGTCTCAGGATCAGGGGACTCTCTTGCACCCCAACCTCCAGTCCCTTCATCTGATGGCCTGGCTGCTGAAAGGGTAGTCCTAGCTCCCCTACTACTGCCCCGAGAGGTGGAAGATGTAGTCTTGGCCTCTCGGCGTCAATCCACCAGAAAATCCTACGCTCTTAAGTGGCGTAGATTCTCCGCATGGTGTGCTCAGCATAGCGAGAATCCCTTCTCGTGTTTGGTAGCGGTAGTATTGCAATATTTGCTCTACCTCTCCAATCTGGGCCTTAAGTCTAACTCTGTCAGAGTTCACCTTAGTGCTCTCAGCTCACCACTCGCCAGTGGATGGCAGGCCTCTTTCCAACCACCCTTTGGTGGCTCGTTTCCTCAGAGGCCTCCTTCTGCTTAAGCCTCCTTTGCGTCCACCGGCCCCTGAGTGGGATCTGAATGTGGTCTTGCAGCGGCTTACTTGTCCGCCTTTTGAACCTTTGGCTACCTGCCCTCTCCATTTTCTCTCCTGGAAAACTTTATTTCTGGTAGCTCTCACCTCTGCTAGGCGAGTGAGTGAACTGCAGGCACTAGTGTCTGATCCTCCTTACACTAGGTTCTACAGGAATAGGGTAGTCTTACGGACTCACCCTAAGTTTCTTCCTAAGGTTGTCTCACCCTTTCACCTCAATCAGGAGGTGGTTCTTCCAACCTTCTTTCCCAGGCCGCATGCCAGCCGGGCTGAAATGGTCTTGCATACCCTGGACTGTAGGAGGGCGTTATCCTTCTACCTTGACCGTACGCGGGAGCATCGGAAGGCTCTTCAGCTTTTCGTTTCTTTTGACCCCAATAGGTTGGGGCTCCCTGTCTCCAAGCATACGTTGTCCATATGGGTCGCTGACTGTATCGCCTGGGCTTATGGGGCAGCCAGCCTCTCGTTGGAGGGTCGAGTCATGGCTCATCGTGTCAGGGCGAAGGCTGCATCAGTGGCTCATCTCCGCTCTGTTCCGTTGGCAGACATCTGCCGGGCCGCTACTTGGTCTTCAAGCCAGACTTTTGCGGCCCATTACTGCCTTGAGAGGGAGTCCCACAGGGACAGTGCTTTCGGACAGGCAATACTCCATAATCTCTTTGGGGTTTAGGCAACTCCTACCCTCCGGCTCTGGTGTTGGGCTATCGGTCGGGGGCGTTCTCAGAGAAGATTCCTTCCTTCTGTGCTGACGAGCTAGAGGGAGCTCATTTTTCCGCTTGAAGTCTCCGGTAGCCTTAAGCTAGGGAGTCCCATATGTGAGGACTGACTTCCTGCTTGGTCCTGGAGAAAGGGTAGTTACTCACCTGTAACAGATGTTCTCCAGGAGCAGCAGGAATCAGTCCTCACAACCCTCCCTCCTCCCCTTGGAGTTGCAGTCATATGATTTGTTTTTGCTCATTTTTTTGCTATCTTTTAGCTATGTCATCAGACTGAGCAAGATGGCACCCTTGGGCGGGAAGGGGACCACGCATGCGCGCTGCAATTCCCAAAGGCTTTCTTTGAAAGCTGGGGAAATGCTCCGCACGAGGGCTCCGTCGGCGCCGACGTCACCCATATGTGAGGACTGATTCCTGCTGCTCCTGGAGAACACCTGTTACAGGTGAGTAACTACTCTTTCCTGCTGTTCCCAGAGATCACCTGTTACAGGTAAGTAACTGTACTTTACAAGGCGTCATAAATTAACAAGCATTACAAAGTGCCGTGTAAAGCACCACGCAAGGCGCCCATAAGGCATTTGATAAGCTGTTTAGCAAGGTGTCGAGAGCTGTAGCACAATGGTTAATACACTGACTGATGGTGCAGGGGATGTGAGTTCAATCCCCCCGTGGGTCCAATGAGTAAAACTGGCTGAGACATTAGCTTTTACTTTAAATCAGTGCTGTCTGAAGCATATTGTTGTGTAAAGTTAATTAGTGCTGCCAGCAAACACACCCTCACAGGGCCATAACCTAAGGTGCCGCATAAGGCGCCCTATAAGGTACTCCTTAGGGCACATTATTAAGTGCACTGTCCACCAAGGCAACCTATAATGTTGCCTATGGAGCGCCCCATAAGATGCCTTGTAGGGCGCTTTACAGGGCACCGTAGAGGGCGCTTTACAGGACGCTCTATAGGGCGCCTGATGAGGCACCGTAAGGAGACAGCACTGTGAGGGTGTCCTTGCTGGCAGAACCAATTTAAATTAAAAAAGGAAAATGCCGCAGACAACCCTACCAAATGACCCCACTGTGGGATCAAACCCATGACCTCTGGCCCCACCGGCAGTGAAGTAACTAGTGGGCTACATCTTCAGTGCGACTAACAAACCCCTGCCTGGCCACAGAAGGACATCAGGTCACCACACAAACGGTCTGCTGTGGATACCAGGATTTGGGTTAACCCACCCATACCCATGGTGCACTGCACATGCAGATCAGCAGTCTATAGATGATCACAAGATGGGGTATGGAACCCCACAGCACCTCGGCCTGGTAGGGGCAACTGACCGTGTGCGTTACTGGCAAGAGTAGCTACAGACCGTCACTGTGGGCGGGTCCTGAGCTCACCCTGAGGGTGAGGTGGGGTGCCCAGCACCATTTCTGCAGCACCTAGCTTTGCAGAGATGGGCTATGCTACTGGTCCCCATCGGTGCCACTGTGTGATAGGTGGTCCCTGCAGACACCCTTAGCATATACCTGTGTCCATCTGTATATCATGTCTTGCCCGTGTGGACTATGATGCACCCGGAATAGTGCATACACTGTGTGGGTGCCATGGTCACATGATTTATGTTCGGGGGTGGGGGTTGGGGCCCATAGGCAGTTTACGTACCAACACCCCTACAGGGCAGTTTATGCATATCTGTACGTCTCCATACATAGGGCAGTGACAGACAGAAAGTAGGCCTGGTAATGCGCAGTTGCCCCACACCACTATCTGACATTCTCCAGCAGCAAGCAAAGTGAGTCACCAGCTGCTGCACCCTGCAAAGTGTTCCAACCACACACATACTAACTGCAGACAGTCTGCTAGCTAGTCCATAGTGCATGTTCCTGGAGGTGATGTGTGCACCCACACCTGGGATGTGCACACACCCACCAAGCAGATAGGTCAGTGATTGGGCTCCAGGAGACAGAGCCCATATATCTCACTTACGAGAAACACTATGTAGCACTATGGGTGAACCCAGCCATGCTATGGTCACTGCATAGTCAGGGTGAGCTTGACCTCCCAGCAGGACATGCCGTGGCCACCCTGTCCGTGTAGGCGGTGGGCAGGCACTACAGTGTCCCAGCCATTGCCCTGGGCCCTGTGCAGCTGCATCCTGCCCAGGCCACCCTCTCCGGCTATACCCACAGTCCCTTGCTCCTCATTATGCACATTGGCAGGCCACTACTGGCAACAGTGCTAGCAGTGTGGGCTGCGGAGGGTGTGGGCAAACACCGCACACTGGATAGACGGACGCACACTCCCACACCTATGCCAGCATTGTGCAACTATAGAGGCTTTTGTCAGCCCTGGCCACTGCACCAGTCCTGGGCACAGTGCAGGCATGGCTATGGTATGCAGTACTGTTGGGGTCTCTCCCCAAGGTGGTGGACACTGTCAGGTACCAGACCTGACACACACTCCACAGACATCACAGAGGTTGGTATGGTACAGCCCACTGCGCAGATTGTGCTAACCTTAGGGATTGCTATGTGCCAGTTCTCATAGCAATCTTTTGCTATCTGTGTACCGTATTCCCGGGTTTTGGGTGGCATTGCTAGGGTATGTAAGTGCTAGTATTGTGAGATGCACACAGGGCCCAACATCCTGCCTCTCCAGGAGGCTGTGCATATTGGGGCCTGTGGGTGCGGGTGTTTCCGCCCCTGTTGACCGCTGCTCTTGGACAGGGGTTCCCAACTCCGGTCCTGGTGGGCTGCACCATGTTCGGGTTTTCATGCTGTCCCTGATGAATATGCATGAGATACATCTGCATACCATGGGGGCAGCGCATAGACATACAGCACAGGCATCTTTATTGCAGACAGCATGGAACCTGAATGTTGTTTGGACCTCCAGGACTGCATTTGGCAGCCTCTACTCTAGGTAATGCGCCTGTTTGTGGTGCCTGTGCTCTCTGTAGGGTAAAATGTAGGTGTTCCAGGCATGTTTATTCTATCAGCAATAATAGGTTCCGTCTTTTTTACCACAATCTATTACTGGATAAAACTATGGGGACAGAGTTGGCAGGGACCACAGCTAGGATTTGAACCTGTGACCTTCTGCTCCTGAGCGCACTGGCTGTGCATACTGCGCCACACTGATGCCACAGGGACAGATCTTTTTCTGGAGCTTTCTCAGTGGTGTTTATTGCTGTTTCCCATTGGTATCACTATTGGCCAACTTGGTTATGTTTTTTTCCTCGTTTCTTTTGGTCATTTTCACTGTTTATTTGCCCTTTTGTTCCGTGCACATGTATCACACTTATCACGTTTTGTGGGTTTCCCTGCCTATGCTTTACATTGCTGACACTGAAATGGTTTCTCTCCCCTGCAAATGTGCCTCTAACGGCAGGTTTTCATTCGCGGTAGGATTCGGCCCTTGAGTTCAGCGCGTTACTGTGCCTGGAGCCTCTCCCCGCCCACTCTCTGCCCATTGACCCCTTCTCTCCGGCCTCTCTCCACCTTCTGCGGTGTTTTACTGCGCCGCGGAACTTTACGATCGTTAACGCATCATAACGCGCGTTATGATGCGTTACCGCAGTTTAGTAAAAATCCCCCTATGTGTTGGAACTGTTCAGTGTGGTAACTGCTGGGAACATGCTGGGCACACCCCTAACAATTAGCGCAGGGCTACTGCACTTACTGTGCACTAGTTTTTGCTCCAAACATGTGTTAAGTGCAAACTCTTAGCACGCTTTCGAAAGCTTACCCCGAACAATGTTCATTTTAAGTTCAGTTACACTGGTTCAAAATAAAACAGAAATAAATGTCAACAGACAAACATGCTACTACATAAACATACAGAGGGTAATTTTCAAAAGGCTTTTTATCGGTAAATAAGCTTGCCTAGGTTTACATACAGACTAAGTGGAGTCATTACTTCAATAGGGGGTGGGGAAAGATTTTCCATTTATGTGCAGCATTTGAAAGTATGTGCATATGCGCACAAATTACATACTGTTCCTGAATGTAACTCACCTTGATCTTCTCCTGGAAAGGCGTAAGCTAAACATTTAATAATATGCACACAAATTAATCCAGAATATTTGAGCATGGTAAAGAGCAGATGTGAATATAGGCACATAATCCTCAAGATAATTTTTAAAGCAGAAATGCACATATCCTTTTGTTTTAAAAATTCACTGAGGTCTACAGAGGGGAAAAGAATGCACATACTCTTTGTTCCTGCATGCAGTTATAAAATTACTACTCCTGCTGGAATTCTGAACACAATTCTGTACGAAAATGTCTGAATTATGCAAAATTCTGCATGATTTGTCAAAATAACAAGCATATTTTTGAGTGATACTTAATTTAAATTACAATGCAGAAAAAAAATCACCAAAAAGTGCAAAATTTTGACCGTGCATAATTCCAGCAGGAATAAATTACCCCCTTGGTCCTCCAAGTTAATGTGATTATTTCAAAAATTAAGGAAAGCCTTTTGCATGGGTACTAATTACGAACATCCCCAGTCATGCCCTTGATTTTATTTGCAAATGAAAATCTTCCAAAAAGGAAAACCATCCCCTGAAATTTAGATGGACATGCTTTTACATCTTTGCTAGAGTATTCTTGCATCTGTATAACCATTGTTTTCCTTTGTGTAATCCCTTTTAGAACTGAACAATATTTTGGCAGCCCAAGTGATATGGCTTCGACAGCAGAACACATCAGGGAAAGAATGAAACTGGTTAACCTGAAAAAGCAACAGCTGAGAGAGCCCGAGGCCACAACCACAGAAAGCTAATACACTGGCTGTGTATCCATCTGCTGATAATGAGGCTATATTTCGTAACCCAGCATGTCTTCTGCATATTACATTTCACATACTGCATTAAATGCATTCCACTGCCATCATAGAAGTCATATCTTTTCAAATTATACCTTTATTCTCCTCATAATAACACTACACATTTATCAAGCCATAATTATTTTACGTGCTATGAGACCATAGAATCAAAATATCATATGAGAAGGAACTGTAAACATTGCACTAAAAACTTTTTTAAAGCTTTACCTGTTCTACCAGTTGCTTCTTAGGTAAACAGCTGAGACAAGCTTTGAATGGTGCTATGGAAACCTCTAGAGGTTCCATGTACAGTATAGTTCCTGTTCATACTTAGATGATGTAGTATTTATAGATTGCTGGAAAATTACCTGTTTATAGAGTGGTGTCGTCCCTTTACTTTTTTGTCTTATTCTTAAATACCTATGAACTTTGTCAGATTATCATGCCAGTATGTGATCTGTCCATCAAGAATTTTGTATATCTAAATTGTGAAGCAGATGTTTTCTTACTTGTATTGATAATATATTTAAAGCTGGTTGTGTTGAATTAAATCCATCTTTTTAAACTCAGCTTAATGTTTTCTTTCTACCTGTATCCTTAATAATGCAGATCAGGATTTTAAGAGTAGAATTCTTTTGGATAAAAAAAATCCTTTCTGGTGTTAAGAGAAATAAAAGTAGGTATGTGCATGTCAGTTTTAAACTGTGTCATTAGTAGTGCACACTATTGTGCAGTAGTAAGCACTATTTATCAATAGGCACATCACTATGCAATAGCACACACTATTTCAGCAATAGGGCGCACTTTGGACAACATTGCCCTAAAAATGAAAAAAGAAATGTAAGGAAAACCCCAACCAAACAAAAAAAATATAAATGATTTGGAAAACTAATCAAAACAAAAATGTTTTGGCCTGCACACTCGTATAAAAGTAGGGGCCGATATTCAATGGCAGCTGGCCATCGCCATTTTAAATTAGATCTGAATATTCAATACTGAGGTCATGTCTGGCCTCCAGCACCAAATATTTGGTATGCTCATATAGCATTTTAGCTAACCGGGCAGCAGCGACATTCAGCAGCTGTCCAGTTAGCTAAACCAGCTAAGGTTAAGCCAACCTTTTGTGTGCCTAACTTTAGCTGGTTTACGTTAACCAGCCAGTGACTGAATATCACTGCTAACTGTTTAATGTGAGCACCACACCTGGAATTCCTCGATGCTGTGTCGTCAGCATCAGGACATGCAGTGGTATTAATAGGGGATATTCCTTAGCGTCTCTCCAGTCCAGTCCCTCTCTACTGGGTTGTGCCCCCCTTCCAGCAGCTTGTGGACTGAGCACGTCATCTTTTGATGACCCTGGGGTATAAGTAGACTGGCACCTCCCACCAACTCCAGTTTTTGTGCTCAGTCTGCTAGCAGCTGGAAGGGGTGCAGCAAGCCAGGGATCTGGCTTACTGGAGAGACTAGAGTAGGCAGGGCTTTTGGGCTTCTGTCCTGTTTTATTTTATTTCTTCTCTCTTTCTTTAATTTAATCTAAGTGAGTTGAATTTAACCCGTTCGGAGACTTCCCCCTCCCCCTCGTGGTGCGGGGATTGGCGGGAAGGAGGCCGTACCGCCAGCGAAGAAGTTGTGCTGAGGCTGGTGAGTTTTGGAACTGCTCCTTCTTCGCCGGAGTGAAGAGCACAAGGCGTTCTGTCCTTCCCGCCTCGCCACTGAAGCCCTCGAGGCGGCTGAGCAGGCGGGCGGGAGGACGAAGAGCCGGCAGGCTTCGCGGCGCGGCAGAGCATCGCATCGCATTGCATTGCATCTGAAGAGGCTTCTAATGGCAGCGCACCGCTGGAGGAGCGTTTCTCCATGCGGTCGCTGACCGTGTGTTTCGGTGAGGCCGGCACTTCGGGAGGCGCGTCCCTCCGGCTCGAGCGCTGTGGACGCGGGCCAGATTAGGCTGGGCCTGCAAGTCTCCTGTACGTTTCTTTTTTAGGACTAGGGGCTGTTATCCAGCGCAAAAAAAAAAAAAGAAAAATAGAGTAGTTTATAGTGTGTAGTTGAAAAAAGAAGAAAAAGTATTAGAATTCAGTGGTGCCTGCACTTTTGGTCCTCTCTTCCCTTTTTTCTCCCTCAGGCCTGGGTCCGGCTGAGGTGACTATGCCAGCTAAGCCCCAGTGTATGTTTTCCAGGTCCCGCAAGGGGGGAGTCGCTGAGTCAGGCATCTGCAGGGCCTGTATGGCAGAGGCAGCCTCTGTGGAGCTCAGGAGCCAGGCAGGGACCTTGCAGGATCCTCTTCCCTCTACATCCCAGGATTTAGGGACTCCTTCAGTGGAGTTATTCCTACCCGAGTCTCCCCAGAATTTATCAGGGACCTCTCCACCGAGCTGCCTCCTAAGCCTTCCTCGGGGCAGGAGATGGAAGAGGAGGTTGAAGGCGAGTTCTCCCCAGAGTTCGTGTTGCTCCTGCATAAGGCGTTTTGCCTCCGAAGGCAGGGGCAGCACGGGCAGGAGCCTGCGCAGGCGGGTGTAAAGCCCCAGCAGCCGGACTCCAGGGAGCTGGCAGAGGGGAATCCCCTTCCTGCTATAAATGACCGAGGCTCGTGCAGGAGGAGGAGCCCTGCCCCCCCGCTGTCAGAAACCTTGGATGGGGATCTGTCTGACAGGGAAGTGGGGAATGAAGAGGAACTAGAAGAGGGAGAGATCCCTGAGGAACAGGCCAAGATTGTTCGGGTTTTCCGCAGGGAGGAGTTACCGGTGTTGATCAGAGAGGCACTGAAGGTCCTGAACATGATGGCCGGAGGCCCAGCGGAGGAAGATGTGCTGAAGGATCCTTTGACTCAAGCGGTTAGGAAATCTCAAAAGGTTTTCCCAGTCCATTGAGTGGTGCAGAAAATGATCCAGGAAGAGTGGGATCAGCCGGAGTCTGCCATAAGAGGAGTAAAGTCCATGTCTAGACTATACCCGCTATCGGAGGGAGAGAAGGAGTTGCTTCGCTCTCCCAGGGTAGATGCGGCGGTGTCAGCTGTCACCAAGAAGACTACGATTCCAGTCGAGGGCAGTTCTGCTCTTAAGGATTCCCAGGATAGGAAGCTGGACACCCTGCTAAAGCAGGCTTTCGATGTTGGTGCCCTAGCTCTACAGGCTTTCGTTTGTGGGGCATGGGTCGCCCGAGCTTGTTTGCTTTGGTCCCAGCAGATCCAGCTGGCGGGGGATACCCCCAATGAAGGCACGGGGAAGGCATCAAAGATTGAGTCGGGCGCAGCGTACCTGGCGGATAGTCAGTACGATCTCATCAGAAGCCTAACAAAAACATGGTCTCGGTGGTGGCGGCCCGGCATTACCTCTGGCTCCCTAATTGGGTGGCCGACAGTTCTTCGAAGGCCCGACTCGGTAGGCTCCCCTTTAAGGGTAAGCTGCTCTTTGGGGAGGACCTAGATAAGTTGGTAAAGGAGCTGGGGGAGACTAAGGGAGGTAGACTCCCGAATGATAGGCCGAAGCAGAATAGGGCCCCTCTCAGGGGCGGACTCAACCTCGGGAAGTGAGGAGGTTTCAGACTAATCACTCCTCGTCCTTTCAGAGAGGGAGGTTCTCCTCTAGGGGACAGGGCTTCTGGGGGTTTCGAGGGGTGGGAAGAGGTTTTGGTGCCTCTTCCTCCACCTCGGGCGCCAGGAAACCCCAATGAAGCCACGGGGGCCCGGGGAGAGGACCTGCCAGTGGGGGGGGGCAGGCTACGGTGGTTCCTCTCCGCTTGGGCCCGGGTCACGACAGACCAGTTGGTCTTGGAGGTGGTTCAAGAAGGTTATGCTCTCAAATTTGCAAAGCCCGTCTTTCCTTCCTTCGTTCAGTCCCCTTGCCGGTCTCCTTCCAAGCTGGCTGCGGTGGAGGTGACGCTCAAGAGGCTGCAGGCGCTGGGGGCAGTAGTTCCCATTCCCATGGCACAGCGCGGAACTGGCCGGTACTCTGTTTATTTTGTAGTACCCAAGAAGGAGGGCTCCTTCCGTCCGATCCTAGATCTGAAGGGGGTCAACCGGTGCCTCCGGGTCCTGCATTTTCGAGTGGAGTCCTTGAGGTTAGTGCTGGTAGCGGTAAGACAAGGGGAGTTTCTGGCTTCACTCGATCTCACAGAGGCATATTTGAATGTTCCCATGCGCGAGTCCCATCAACAGTTCCTGCGGTTCGCGGTGCCGCAGGGACACTTCCAATTTCAGGTGATGCCATTTGGCTTAGCGACAGCGCCGCGCACTTTCACAAAGGTCATGGTGGTGGTAGCGGCGGCCCTCCGCATGGAAGGGATCTTGGTCCATCCGTATCTCGACGATTGACTGATTCGAGCAAAGTCCGAACAAGAGAGTCGAGAGGCCATGCACAGGGTGGTCACTTCCCTGGAGAGATAAAGATGGGTTATCAATGTACCAAAGAGCAAGTTGGTTCCCTCACGGGAGCTAGAGTATTTAGGGGCAAGGTTTGACACGGGGAAGGGCAGGGTCTTCCTGCCGGAGCGAAGGACAGGGATGCTTTAGGCCTTGTCAGTAATGCTGCCCTGTCTGGAGTCGGTCAAGGAGTCCTTGCAGTGGTGGCTTCATCCAGGTCATTTGGAGCTTGGGATGCCCCTCGAACCGCTGGAGTGGTTGCAACTGACGACAAATGCCAGTCTCTCAGGCTGGGGGGCTCACTGCGAAGGTCGGATTGCCCAAGGCCTTTGGAGTTATGCAGGAGGCACAGTGGTTTATCAACAGATTGGAGCTGAGGGCGGTCTTCCTGGCCCTCAGGGAATTCGGAAGCTGGATGGGTCAGAGGGCGGTCTGAGTTCTTTCCAACAACCTGACCACCGTAGCATATATCAATTGCCAGGGCGGAACAAGCAGCCCCTCCCTGGAAGAGGAAGCGGAGGCGCTGATGGTTTGGGCCGAATCCCATCTAGTGGCCCTATCAGCACAACACGTGGCATGAGTAGAGAACATAACGGCGGATTACTTAAGTCACCACAGGGTGGATCACGGAGAGTGGCAGCTATCGCAGGAGGTGTACCAAAGGATTGTGTACAGATGGGGTCCTCCCATCATGGATCTGATGCCGACTTGGGAGTCGGCCAAGACAAGCCAGTTCTTCAGTCAAAGAAAGGAGAGGATGTCCGAAGGTTTGGATGCTCTAGTGCGAAGGTGGCCGGCTGGCGGTCTTTTGTATGTGTTTCCGCCGTGGGCTCTTATAAGCAGGGTCATTCAACAGATAGAGGCACACTCAGGGCTGGTGGTCCTTGTCGCTCCAGACTGGCCTTGCCGTCCGTGGTATGCCGACCTCATGCGCCTACTGGCCGATTTGTCCGTGGCGCCTGCCGGTGAGGGACGATCTTCTGTTCCAGGGTCCGGTGCGCATGCCACAGGTGGATCGATTCTCGCTTGCGTCCTGTCTATTGAGAGGGCTCGGCTGAGAAAGCGAGGTTACTCGGGAGCTGTGATCTCCACTCTGCTAAGTTCCCGCAAGTGCTCGACCTGTCTGTCCTATGTGAGGGTCTGGCGTGTCTGAGGGCTGGTGTGCGGAAAAGAGGAAGAGGGCCCTTTCAGTGTCTCTTCCAGAGGTTCTGGCTTTCTTGCAGGCAGGTTTCGACAAGGGCCTGGCAGCCAGTTCCCTTAGAGTACAGTTGGCAGCTATTTCCTGTTATAGGGGCAGGATTCAGGGGAAGCCCTTAGGTGTTCATGCGGATGTAGGTAGGTTTATGAAGGCGGTTCGGCGGCTTTGGCCTCAACAGAGATTGCTGGTTCCCCTTTGGGACCTCAACCTTGTGTTGGATTCCCTTTCCGTCGAGCCCTTTGAACCGATGCAGCGGACGTCTCTCAAAGTTCTTACGCTTAAGACAGTGTTTTTGGTGCCCATCTGTTCGGCCATGCTCATTTTGAAGTTGCAGGCTTTGTCTTGTCGTCCTCCCTTTCTGGTTTTCTCCAGGGAAAGGGTGGTTCTCCGAATGGTTCCGTCCTTTTTGCCTAAGGTAGTTTCAGCATTCCATGTGAATCAGTCAGTTTCTCTCCCTTCCTTCTTGGAGCTCCGGAAGGAGGATGACACCCGCCTGCGTCACTTAGATGTGCACAGAGCACTAAAGCGTTACCTAGCTCGTACAGAGCCCTTTCGCAAGTCGGAGCAGTTGTTTGTTCTGTTCGTTGGGCCGCGTAAGGGAGAGACGGCAGCTAAGGCTTCAATTTCCAGGTGGATCAGAGAGGCCATTTCCTCAGCTTACATTTTGAAAGGAAGACAGGTACCAATTGGTCTTCGGGCTCATTCTACTCGGGCCCAGGTGGCCTCATGGGCGGAATTCAGCCTAGTCCCGCCTCTGGACATCTGTAGAGCAGCAGCCTGGTCGTCCCTGCATACCTTTGCTTAGCATTATCGGTTGGACGTTCAGGCAGTGGAAGAAGGAGGAGCAGTTCTTCGGTCCGGCATTGCTGGACCCACCCAGTTTTGGACTGCTCTCGTACATCCCAGTAGAGAGGGACTGGACTGGAGAGACGCTAAGGAAAGAATAATTAGACCTTACCTGCTAATTAGCGTTCCTGAAGGAACTCCAGTCCAGTCCTTGATCTCTCCCAGGTTTTGGTTGTCTTCTTACAGGCATGGCTTGCCCGAAGGACGATACAGAGATAAGGGCTGGAGGATTCTCCGCTGGGGTCCTCATTGGTGAGGCGAGTTGGATGGTTCAGGGGTCTCGCCAACACTGGTGATTCAGGTAAGCCTTTTCATCTCCGGGGACGGTGGGAAGTTCTCCCGGGGAAGGGGGCGCCAGTGGTTTTGTTTGGTTTTCATTTGGTTATAGTTTAGTTATAGTTTAAGAATTGTATGTATTCACTTGTCTCTCTGTTAAGTCTGCTTTGCCAATAGGTTACTGGAGTTGGTGGGAGGTGCCAGTCTACTTATACCCCAAGGTCATCAAAAGATGACGTGCTCAGTCCACAAGCTGCTGGAAGGGGGGCACAACCCAGTAGAGAGGGACTGGAGTTCCTTCAGGAACGCTAATTAGCAGGTAAGGTCTAATTATTCTTTCAGCAGCACAAAATGGCTATGTGCCGCTGAATATCCCACTCACCAGGTTTAGTCCCTTTCAATATGCTCCCCCAGAGGCAGTTTTAAAATGTCAAATTAATGCTGACACCTGCTGACCCAGCAGTCCCTGAGTTTTCTTGGCAAGGTATGACTAAGTAGATTGTCAGGCCTTTTCTTGTGAGGTAGTGGAGCGCCACAAGGAGTGCTAGTGGGAATCAAACCCTGATCTCTTGAGTACTAGTCAGGGAAGCTAACAAAAGTTACAACACACTAATAATGGGTCACAGCAGGGCATACTAGGGAGATTAAGTTTCTAGATGAAATAAATGACAAAAGGGGAAGCTATTTTGTACCTAGTCCTTACTGGAACATAGGATCTGCTGCATGAAATAACAGTGTTGGAGCCACTTGGCAATAATCATCATAGCATGATCACATATGATTTAATAAATAGAGGAAGGAGAGCAAGGAAATTCACAAAACTACCTTTTAACTTTCAAAAGGGAGACTATGATAAAATGAGGAAAATAGTTAAGAAAAAATTAAAAGGAGCATTTGCAAAGGATAAAGGTTTACATCAAGCATGGGCGTTGTTTAAAAATACTATCTTGGAAGCCCAGACCAGATATATGCCATGCTTTAAGAAAAGTGGAAAGAAGGCCAAAAAACTACCAGTATAGTTTAAAGGTGAGGTCAGAGATGCTGTTGTAGCAAAAAAAAAGCATCTTTCAGGAAATGGATAAAGGAGCCAAATGATGAAAACAGGAAACAACATAAGCACTGGCAAGTTAGGTGCAAGGCATTGATTGATCGTGAAAAATTGTAAGAGGACCTTGATAAATTAGAAGACTGGACATCCAAATGGCAGATGAAATTTAATGTGGACAAGTGCAAAGTTATGCACTTAAGGAAGAACAACCCAAACTAAGGTTACATGATGCAAGTAACCACCGCCCAGGAAAAGGATTTGGGCTTTGTGGATAATACATTGAAACCCTCTGCCCAGTGTGCAGCGGCAGCCAAGAAAGCAAAGAGAATGCTAGGATCATAAGGAAAGGAATGGAGAACAAAACCATAATGTCTCTGTATTGTTCCATTGTGCGACCGCACTTTGAATATTGTGTGCTATTCTGATCGCCATATCTTAAAAAGGATATAGCAAAATTAGAAAAGGTGCAGAGAAGCACAACCTAAATGGTAAAGTGGATGGAAGGATACCCCTATGAGGAGATGCTTAAAAGGTTAGAGCTCTTCAACTTGGAAAAGAAATGGCTGAGGGGAGATATGATAGATTTTATTTTATTTATTTATTTAGACATACTTGTATACCACCTTTTCCTACAATCAAAGTGGTTTCATTACATCACAATTGGGTTACATTCAACATGTGGGTGCTTTACAACATTTAATATGAGGGTATTTAACAACATTAAGACAACACAGGTTGAGGGTTACATTTATCATGATGGTGTCGTGAGTCTAGATGGGTTAGATAAGTATTGAGCTTGCAGTGGAGTTTACGTTGCAATCCCGCTCGGGCGGGGGGTGTTGTGTATCTGGTGAGGGCTGTTGTCTATCTGCTCGTAATTGTTTTGTGAAGAGCAGGGTTTTAAGGGCCTTGCGGAAGTTTGTGATGTCCTCTAATTCCCTTATGCTTGTTGGGAGGGAGTTCCATATTGTTGATGCCATTAGTGATGGCGCTCATCTTGATGTATTTTGTTTAGTCTTGTGATATCCTGAAGGTGTGCTGATGTCTATAAATTAATGAACAGGTAAATGAAGATCGGTTGTTTACCCCATGAAAAAGTAGAAAGACTAGGGGATACTCAATGAAGTTACAATGTATCCCATTTAGGACTAAAAAAAGAACATATTTTTTACACTCATCGAGTAATCAAACTCTGGAGTTTGTTATGGGAGGATGTCTTAAAAGCTGTTAATGTAACAGAGTTTAAAAAAGGTTTGGAAAAGTTCCTGGAGAGGACCAGGGAAATACATTGCTTATTCCGGGATAAGCATTGTGGAATCTGTATACCTTTTTGGGAACCTGACAAGTACTAGTGGCCTGGATTGGCTACTGTTTGAAATGGAATACTGGGTTTGGTGGACCTTGTTCTGACACAGTATGACATTTATTATGATTTTGTCTTCGACTCGACATTGGTGACCAGCCTTCTGAGTCAGACTCGGAGAGGACATCAAAGTACTTCTGAGTCTCTGACTGGATCTTTCTCCTGATCTGTGGAGATTGGGAGCGATGATGCACTGATGCTAGTCTAGTCTTCAAGGGTGCATTGAACCCCGAAATGCTAGAATGTAATGCCCCGATGTCAGTGCCTCTCCTGCAGGCAAACTGGACCAGCTGACATCAAAGCTCCTGCCTACTGCATGGTCAAGAGTGCCACAATCAGTTCCTTAAGAGCCTGTAGAAAGTGTTTCTCCATAGCTGCTGACTCTGAGGGCTGCAAAGCCTCTGCAACTTCGACCAATGTATCTGGACTCCATACAGGGTTATTCTACTACTACTACTGAACATTTGTATATTGCTACAAGGTGTATGCAGCACTGCGCATACACATGTAAAAGACTGTCCCTGCTCATTGGAGCTTAGAATTTAGTTGAGACTGACAACACAGTACCTGTAGGCATAGGATAGCACTAGGGGGAATAGTAAGGAAACACAAAGGAGACCAGGTGAGTCAAGATCCGAAAGCAGCAATGAGGAGGTGAGTTTTCAGTCTGGATTTCAAAAGGGTCAGAAAAGGCGCCTGATGTACAGACTCAGGTAGTTTGTTCCAGGCATAAGGAGCAGAGCAGCAAGGTAAAAGGAGCGAAGTCTGGAGTTAGCATAGTAACATAGTATATGACGGCAGATAAGCATGGTCCATTTAGTCTGCCCAGCAAGGCGGCAAGAGTAGGTACGCCTGCTGCTCCTTGCAAGTCACTCCTCCCCATCGTTTTGTTTAGGGGTGTACCCACCGCTCCATGAAGGTCACCTTTACTTGTTGAGATATCAGAGACAGTTAAGTTTTTGATTTTATCCTGTTTCTATAAAGGGATCCACTGTCTGTCCCATGCCATTTTGAATTCCATCACTGTATTTGCCCCCACCACTTCCATCAAAAGGGCATTCCAAACATCCACCACCCTTTCAGTGAAAAAGTATTTCCTAACCTTGCCTTTCAGTTTACCCCCTTGAAGCTTCATGTTATGCCCTCTAGTAGCTAAACGGGTAGAAAAGGCGACAACAAAAGCTAGAAGGGTGCTTGGGTGCATACAGAGAGGAATGGCTAGCAGAAAAAAGGAGGTGATAGTGCTTCTGTATAAGTCTTTGGTACGACCTCATTTGGAGTATTGTGTGCAATTCTGGAGACTGCACTTTCAAAAGGATATAAACAGGATGGAGTACAAAGGGTGATTACTAAAATGGTTAGTGGTCTTCATTATAAAGCATATGAGGACAGACTTAAGGATCTTAATATGTACACCTTAGAGGAAAGGTGGAATAGAGGTGATATGATTGAGATGTTTAAATACCTCCATGGCATAAATGCACAGGGGAAGATCCTCTTTCGATTGAAAGCAAGTTCTGCTATGAGGGGACATGGGATGAGGGTGAAAGGGGATAGATTCAGTAACAATATGCAGAAATATTTCTTTACAGAAAGAGTGGTGGATCCATGGAATAGTCTTTCAGTGGAGGTGGTAGAGATGTATTCAGACAGTATCTGAATTAAAAAAAAACATGGGACAAACACAGAGGATCTCTAAAGGAAAAAAGGGGACTGTTGTAGTTGTTGATATGGAAGGACAGACTAGATAGGCCATGTGGTCTTTTTCTGTTTCTTTATGTTTGTCACATAAGAAATGATGAGATATTTAAACAATCTCGTAGCTGGAAAAAAGGTCATCCTCTCATGCAGGTGCATTACCAAAAGGTGGTCCACTCTTATTCCTAAGTGCAGTTGAGTTGGTGCCAACTCATGACAATCCTCTGGATCGTTGTCCCAAACGGTGTTTGATCTTCAGTGAGGTGGCTAAATGTTTATAGAGTGGCATCCATAGCTGCTGTTACTGTATTGATCCATTGCATTGCTAGCCTTCCTCTTTTGCATTAACCTTCAACCTTGCCAAACATGATTTCCTGAATGATCTCTCTTCTTCTCATGATGTGTCCAAAGTATTAAAGTCAAAGTGGTATGTCTCCTAAGCCAGGTTAATGGTTAGCCTGGGCTATATACAACTAGGTCACATTGAACAAAATGGGAACTAGTTGCAGATAGCCCGGGTTAACCACTAGCCCGGCTTAGTAGACATACCCCAAAGTCTTGTCATCTGAGCTTCTAAGGAAAGTTTAGGTTTGATCTCTAGTACCAACTGGTTTGTTCTTTGGGCAGTCCTTAATTTGAAGGCATCAATTTTCTTCCTATCTTTTTCACTGTCCAACCTTAACATACAAATGATTTTATTGCAAATACCATGGCTTGAACAAGTTGAATCTTTGTATGGCAAGATACATCTCTGCTCTTGAGAATCTTGTCCTTCTGCCAAGAGCAATGTGTTGTCAGAGTTCTTGACCGCTTGTTGTTTCTTTATTTTCTATCTAGTTAATAATTATTTCCCTTTTTTTTTTCCCATACCCCACAAAATTGTATAAAACTACTGTTATACCTCCGTTCTCCAAGTTGTCAAGCCCTAAACCACTTAGCCTTTCTTTGTTGAACAGCCAGTTTATCCACATGATTAATTTTATTGTCCTTCTCTACAATTCTTTTAGTTCTGGTATATCTCTAGAGCCAGAGCAAGGGTATTAAACACCTTGGGTCCCCAGTGAAACTGATAAACTCAACCCAACAGTACCTATCCCAAACCAAACCTGTAAAAATGCATAACTGGACATCATAATTATTTATCTATATCAAATAAAGTTTAATATTTAAATCTATATATCAGCAGATATAACAGTGGAGGAGTAGCCTAGGGGTTAGACTACTGGCTTTGATTTCTACTAGCTCTCCTTGTAACCTTGAGCTAGTCCAGTGGTTCTCAACCTAGTCCTCTGGGACCCCCAGGCCAGTCAGGTTTTCTAGATATCCACAAAACTTGTCTCTTCGCTGCTTCTTTCAGATCTTGACTCACCTGATCTCCTTTGTGTTTCCTTACCATTCCCCCTAAATGCATTCCATGTCTACAGCTATTGTGTATTGTGTCTTGACTAGATTGTAAGCTCTGATGAGCAGGACTGTCTTTTACATGTGTCTGTGCAGCGCTGTGTGCATCTTGTAGTGCTATACAAATGTTCAGTAGGAGTAGTAATGAATATGCATGAGTTCTGCATGCACTTCTTCTATTGTATGCAGATTTATCTCATGCATATTCATTGTGGATACCCTGATAACCCATCTGGATTAGGAGTCCCAGAGGACTGGGTTGAGAACCACTGGGCTAGTCACTTAACCCTTCATTGCCTCGGAAGAAAGGCTTTAAAGCAAAAAAAAAAAAGACCCACAAATGTAAAAAAAAAGGTAACCTGAACAGTCCCAATCAATAATAAAATAGAAACGGAAATCCAGAGCTGAAACTACCAAAAATAGTATTCTTGTCGGATAACTTAAAGGGATTAGGTTCCCTGATTTCATCACAAGTTCTCCATTTTGTTCTATAAATAGCAAAGATGTATAAAATATTTAAAAAGAATTTATCAAGTCAGAAGATACCATAGGACTTGCATCAAGAATGTACTGCTCATTTAGACCTCTGGGATGGAGCACAAATAGGGCAACAATCCAACACTTTTCATGCCCAAGCTCCCATATCTAACAAAGCATGCGTTTCAAACTTTTATTGTCTTCACAGGTTTTGCCTCAGGACAATACTACTCACTGGTCTATTCAATAGCGTGCTTCCATCCAGAATATCTGACAAGACATTAGTTTCTGCTTTTTTAAAGCTAAGCGTCTGATGTCATATATAGAAAACACCAATTCACAAATAGAGGGCGTGTCTGACCAATCAGCTACCAAACAGCTGTGATGAAACCCTCCCCTCAAAACTACTTGACATTACAACAGTGACTACCATTCAAGTTCCAAATTCAAGCCATCTGGGGACACCATATATAATTGGAAATTCCAGCATTGCTCACACAACTGAAGGCGGCAGCTCTATCACCATGCCAGAAGGAGGAGATTTTATCAATGATGCGCCATTGAAACTGATCAAAACTATGGTTCCTTTGAAGGCAATGGTCCACTACTGGAGCAGACAAAACTTGATAAATAATTTGCAACTTGTGTTCTGCCAATCGTTGTTTAATTGGGCAGATGGTACGGCCCACATATCGCAGCCCGCAAAGGCACCACCAGCATGTAAACCACATAATTGGATGTACTAAGTCTGTATACCGGTAAGTCTTAGCAAAATAATTTTTTGAGGAACTGTCATCCATCCAAGATGGACCCACAATGGCCCGTTGACATAAAAACAATCATCTAAAGAAAGATGACCTTTTTGACCTTCTATCTCTATATTGGTTTCCTCCATAGCCGAAGGTCCTTTTGTCTGGACAACTCTGTTTCCCACGCCCCCCCCCCCCCCCCATATCACGTTCCCTAGTATAAGCCAGAATGATGCAAGTCCTATGGTATCTTCTGACCAGATCAGTTCTTTTTAAATCTTTTTTTATGCCTTTGCTACTTAAAGAATAAAATGGAGAACTTGTGGTAAAGGGATTAGGTTCCCTGATTTTTGTTATCTGACAAGAATACTATTTTTGGTAGTTTCAGCTCTGGTTTCCCATTTCTACTTCATTGTCGGAAGAAAGGTCTGGCAATCTATTGTACTTGAAATCACACTGCCAAGAAAACCCAGGAGCTGCTGAGTCGCCAGGAGTCAGCACTGACTTGAAGGCATACAGTGCATTGCAGAAGATATAACAGATGGAGAACTTTCCTAGGTACCTAAACTTATGCCTTCTAAATTTTCCCAGAATGCCGGGCTTGTCACCTCAAAACATATTTAAGAAACATCTTCCAAAGATCTTGAATATTACATCTGATAGGACTGGTGCAAGAATTGGAGGCACCCTTGGCAAGTCCTCGATTCTGCTGCCCCCCCTCCCCCTCCCCCTGTATCCATTGCTGCTGCTGATGCCCCTTTATGGGGCCGACAATGGCTCAGAAACCTAGAAGCAGCACTTATCTACAGTCTGTGGTGCTGCGTTGCGGTTTCTCTCTTCCACTATCTGCTGCTTCCATTCCCTTCTATTGCAGACTTCTCACATTGCATTGGGACACTTATGATCTTGTTACTGTATTTTAAATTATTATAACTAAAAAATATAAAACAATATACAAAAATCCCTCAAATAATTTTTAGCCCAGTTGACAGGCCTGGATTTATGCATAGGCAACAGAGGCACTTGTCTCTGCACCAAGATTTAGAAAGCACCGAGTCAGTGCCTCCTGCTTAAAGTAATAATTATTTAATTGTCCCATCCAACACAAAATAATACAAAGAACCTGAGGCCTTTCTGCTTGATACCAACACATCCCTTCCCGTCTCCCCTACCACCTTACTTGTTTCAGTTTTAAGGTGGCTACAGTTGTATCTGCTGCTTCATGTAGACTGGCCCCTCTATGCTTTTATTTCGAGTTTCAGTTGCCACTCCATGCAGGTTACCCTCTCTATTTTTTTTACTCAAAGCAAACAAATAACTTTTACACGTCAAAAAACAGAGCGACAGATACAACTCTAAACAAAGGTATGGGGGTATAGCCTGCACAGACTCCTCCCCTCTTCCTGACCAAGAGGGATGCTTCTAAATTTTTTTGCCTGTGGGAGAAAAGAGCTTAAATTTGGCCCTGCCGGTAGACTTGAGAAAACTTATCCCTGGAAGTGAGCAACAAGGAATGGACCTACTCTTGGACTTGCCAGGTACTTCCTAGTAACCTAGATTGGCCACTGTCAGAGACATGATGCTAGGCTCGATGGATCTTTGGTTTAATCCATTAGGACACATTGTAGAGGTAATTTAAGAAGCCTTGTGCAGCAACTACATGTGTAAATAGGTGCTTTTATATGCGTACATTGTAAATGCCAATCTTAGAATGACACTATTTACATTTGTAGATACCCTGGGATACACCGATTCAAAGGTGTGATTTGGAAGGTCCAAAAATAATGTGTACTCCATCTTACAATGGGCATACATGTATATTTTAAAAACTTTCATGTCCGCTTTGCACCATTCTTGTGGCATGCATACGTTGTTTTTTTTTAGCAAAGTGATCATTTCAGTTAGAGCTTGAAACAAGTGAGTGAGAGAGTAATTGTGCCTAGCCCCTGATACTCATATACCTTTAAAATATAAAAATTTGCCTTTTTGGGCTTCACTCTTTAATTGGCTGTACTTAATTTGTATAGTTGTGAAAGCACATTTTATATAGGACGTAGAGATCAGAAATGAGAGGTCAAGGTCAGGACGTGCTCAATTCCAGCAGTATTTTGGGAAAATCTCTGGAGCTTTTTCTAAAGTCCACATCCACATGCAGCTAGAGGAGCCATTTCAGAAAAATACATGTTGGAAAAAAATCGATGGGGTGAATCTGGCAACTTACATGTTTTCCAGCATTTCACAATGAACACGTATATTTGGGCCATTTTGCAGATGTTGATCTGCAGATGCTCTATTAAATACAAAGGACTTTCCCTTGCTTTTGTTTCAATTTGGAAGAGGTGATAAAAAGGGGTGGCCAAATAGAGCCCTTTTTAAAGCCCTATTTGTGCCAGGGAGCAGGTGTAAATCCGGACATGGACAATTTGGGGTTAATGTGTATACCCTATATGAAACGGAATACACATGTAGAATTGTGTCCCGCCCAGGGCATGCCCCTGGCTGTTTTCATGTGATGCAGTCAGCCACTTGTAAATTTTATCCTTTCTAAAATGGGGATTTACACAAGTGTATAGCTGCTGATACACATTTAAATCACAAACAAGGTTTCTATAATAATCTTCATAATATATTGCCCTTATACACTGATGTAGCAAGAATCTGCACTTACACATGTATTTGCAGTACTTTAAACTGCTGAGCTATGCCACTTTCTGAATGTATGGTTTATGGAAAGGTTGCTCCTACTGCATATATAGGGGGACATGTATTTCCTGATGTCCTACCTGTTTTACAATAGCCTCCAAGTTCAGTGGAGCATGTTTTAAAATAGTTGGGAAATTATGAATTCCCATCCTGGATTTCCCAAGTCCTATAGTTTAACTACTTTCACTACTTTTATATACTGCCTTATCAGAATGTTAAGGTGGTTTGCATATTAACAGATTAACAAGAATACTGAAGTTACATATGAACAAATAGGAACAAAAGAAAGTAAGGAACATAGACATCCTATGCAAATTGGGATTTGTAGTTATATGTTCCTGTGTACATAACCTGTTACCAAACCATAACAGGACATTGCAGCCAATTGCTTTTTTTTTTTTTAACTTCCTGAGGATTTTTTTTTATATGGAACTTTTTCAAATGTCTTCTGAAAATCTAGATGCACTATATTGATTTACTTGTTCTAATCAGTGTTTATTGACACCTTCAAAGAATTCTAATAGGCATGACTGTTCTAATGAGTCATGACTTCCCTTTGATAAAACCATGCTGACTCTTTCTCATTGAGTCATGTGATAAGGAAGCTTATCATAGCTCAGGAAGGGGCTATAGAAAAGGTGAAGTGTCTCTGAACAAGCAACCTGTCAGTGCTGGTAGAAATGAGAAAACAGAATTTTGCCATAAAAGACTACCAGTCCCAGAATGCACCAGGTTTCCAACAGCCATGAGAGGAGCTGAAGTGAGAAAACGTGTGTTCAATCAAAAGGGCTATGAGGTAATCCCCAAGCACTCATTGCAAAGGGCAGGGCTTGATTCAGCACAGCTGCGCTGTGCTAGGATGGAACACTCATCTCAAAGGGCAAGGCCTGATTCAGCACAGCTGCGCTGTGTTAGGGAGGAGCACTCATCTAGGCAGAATAAGAGTAGAGTTTATTCTACAGATGACCATCTTCATGATCACCTTGGATATCCAGAGAATTGTCCTCAGTATCCTGAGAATCAGCTTGAGTTTGATCATCAGTTTCATCTGAAGGATCATCAGAAGCAGAAGCCAAACCGGACGGACAGAGAGGGAAAGAGACCCTTTGGAAGAAGGAAGAGAAAAGCCTTTGAGAGGTCTAGAAGAGTCCAAAGCAGTATGTATACTGGGAGGTATTCCAAGGGCCAGCATACACCATTGGACTGGGGAAAGCCAGAGGAATGGTGCTGCAGAGCTAGGAATCACCAGAGGCTATCTGTGAGGGAGACGGCTGCACGTGGAAGGGACCCTAAGACCTGTGCCAGAAGGTATGTGAAGAGAGATCCAGTGTCCAGGGATCTGGATTGGAAGGCTGGACATAAGAACTGGACTACATACTGGCCAGGCTATATAGAGAGGAACTCTAGCAGCAATGGAAGCTCAGGTATGAACACTGATCTATGCCCTAGCTATAACCTTGAAAGACAGCAGGGAAACAAGTATTCTCCTGAAAATGCTCCATTGAGAGATTCATCTGTGCCAATCCATGATATTGAACCCATGCTTGTTGAACAAGGGGGAATAATAGCAGATGAGGATCCTGTTTATATGGACTGCTCTCTATCTAAACTCCATTGGTAACTTTCTGTTATAAAGTACAGCAACCATCACAAAGAAATACAAATTTGTTCTTTAATCTACTCAGAAAAGCTCCTGAAGCAGGATTTGACCCACACAGTAGAAAGCAAGCCAGCTAAGGGGTTTCAGCTGGTAACTGCTAGCAATTAAGCCTTACCTAATTGCTTGTGAGCTAGGAGAGAATCACTTCTGTATCTATGTGGGAAGTAATCAGAAGTTAACCTGAAAAGAACAGTTTGTTTCTTGCTTTGTGACTTTTCATTTGTTGTTTTCCTGATTTTAACTTTGTTTTTCCAAGTTAACACTGAAAGCAAGTAACCTAATTTATGTGCTACCAAGCATATCTGTGTTGGGAGAAATAACCCCATAAATAAATATCTTATTGGCTTTACCCAAGAGCACAACTAAATTATTGTCAGCAGCTGTGTCTGGTGTGAATGAACTACATTGCCCACAATACCTTGCAAATCATATAGAAATATGCACTTGCCAAGAGTGTGAAGATTCTCACCCAGGCAGCCGTCTGACAGTCACCTTCAGCCATATGCCTTAATTCTGTTCTTTACTATTGCTTTTACCATTTGCACATAGCTGACGTCAGGCTCATTGGTCTGTAATTTTCTAAATCACCCCTAGAGCCTTTTTGAAAACATGTTACATTTGCCACCTTCCTATCCTTAGATACAGTGGCAGATTTTAGAAAAGGTCTGCAAGAAACTCTTGGCAAATTAAGACAGCCATAAAATGCACACTTAGTGTGACACAATGGCACATTTCTTCGTGAATATGAAGGCCCTCCTGGATCCCCTTCTTATGAGATATCTGATCTTTGGTGGCTAGTGAGCCAGAAGGGCTCCCTCTTACTCCCACTGCAGGGCATAGAAATCTGGAGCCTCAACACAGTCTCAAGGTCGGCCCTAGTTCTGCCCCTCCCAAGGATCTAACTCACTCCAACAGGTCTGGGGGTGATGAGAGCCAGAGCAGTACCAATCCACAGCCACTCTGTCAGATACCGCTTCAAAAATGGTGCCACTCAGCCTCCTAGCAGTACTCTGACAGTACTACTGCTGGGGTAAGACTGCCAAATAAGGAAGTATGCAAAGGAGAACACACATTGAAAGACAGATTGACCCCTAACAATGGACACATTTTTGAAGAAATGCCCCTAAACGTTATGTAAAAAACATAAAAATCATGTAGATATGCAAAATGTATGGACAATCCCATCTATCTGGGAAAAGCTAGAAACTAGCAATAGAAATTTGGGAATTTTGGTAATAAATGTGACATTTATGGTAAGCATGAATGCTACTTATGCTTCTTAATTGTTCTTTATCTCCTTAATATAATTCCACTAATGCATTTCCATTATGAATAATACATTTAGCTTTTTATGTTCAGTTGTATTGATTCAGCTAAGCATTTGCAGTTACATGATGAGTGCTGTTACAAGTGCTTTTCTTCAGTGTACTTGTCTACAAGTTCTAAATTTAGCCTGTTGCAATTCTGACCCATAAGATAAATGTCTATTTATATGGTACTTTAAAGCATTGTAGTAGTAAAACTATTTTTTAGATAATTCAGTCGGCAGTTGTGGCCAAGAAAATCATTAAGATCCCCCTTTTAGTTCTGACTTATACATCATTCCTAGGATAAATTGATGTTTTGCTTTTAAGAGCACCTCCTACTTATCCCCATTCACCATTATGAATGTGGATAAACTTAGATGCTGCCGTATTATCCTCACTATTACTTCATGTAAATGTTACCTTGATACAAGTAACTTGTGACTTTTATCATATACAATTGAAGAGGAAACTCAGAAAAAAAACATTTTTACAAATATGGCATGCCCATTATAAATTTAAAAAAAGTTCATACAAGAAGCTTGACATAAAGATATGTTTCCTTTCCCATTATTAACTACCACTACTAATCATTTGTATAGTAATACAATGTGTACACAGTGCTGTACATATACATAGATATAAAAGACAGAGCTTACAATCTAAGCAAGATGGACATCACAAAGGTAGGGATTAGAGTATGGTAAAATACACAAAAGCAGTCTCAAAGAGGTGGGTTTTTAGCCTGAATTTAAATAGGGTTACAGAAGGAGCCTGACATACTGACTCAAGTAGTTTGTTCCAGGCATATGGAGCAGCAAGATCGAATGAATGAAGTCTGGAGCTGGCAGTAGTAGAGAAGGGCACGAATAAAAGGGATATGCCAGAGGAAAAGAGTCCCCGACGAGGGGTGTAGGATGAGATAAGAAAGTAAAGGTAGTGAGGAGCTGCACTTCTATAGGTCAGTAGGAGAAGTTTGAACAGATGCAGAAGTTATGTGAGCATAGTGACACTGGCAGAAGATAAGCTGTGCAGCTGAGTTTTGAACAAATTGAAGGGGCGAGAAATGATTCAGACAGGCCAGCGAGGAGCAGGTTACAATAGTCAAGACAGGAGGTGACTAGAGAATGGATAAGGGTCTTAGTAGTGGATTACTACACAGTATAGAATATAAACGTCAGCACAGGGGATGTAGACTAAAACTCTAAGGCAATCATAATGTTGCACTAATTTACTGTAAATCAAAATCACAATTTCCCAACACCTTTAAGGTTCAGTCTCATGCCAGATTTCAGCCAATTCTGTTCTGTGATTTCTGAATTACAGCATTCATACAGATGGACCGACTGTCAAATTCAAGCGCTTTTGCATTATCAAGATGTATCTTAAAGTATAAAACTAGCAATAAAATATATTCTCCATGGACAAACAAGAAGTAAGTCTTCATATATGGTAATGTAACGGACAGAGCCCGGCGTGGGAACTCTTCCCAGTTTCCATTGGAAGCTTTTGAGAGGCTCTACCACACATGTGCGCCTGCCTACCCACCTGCTGTGGTGCCATCTTCTCTAGTCTTCTTTTTTCAGTGGAGCCCCTAGGATATGTCCTGCACCAACGGAAATAGTTTTCTCTCATTCTACCCCCTTGCGGGTCCTTTTTCCTTACCTTTACCGCCTATCGTCAGCTAAGTCTGCTTCAAGCCTGACATTTGGGTTTTTCTTATTTTTTTTGTGTTTGTGCTTTTCCCCTAATGGGTCTTTTTCCTGCCGTTGGCAAAATCAAGGCCTTCAGCCTTGCCATCGCGGTCTTCCCAGACATATCTAAGCCCACGAGTTGCTTCAAAAAGTGCACAAAATGTGGCTGCACCATCTCTGCCACTGACAGGCACAACTGGTGCCTGCAGTTCCTTAGTCCTGATCACCAGCCTGCCTCCTGCAATCTGTCTGCAGATGATGAGGAGAGGCCTGAAGGGCCAGGAAAAGCAGAAGTCCATCTTCAGAACATCAGATTCACTGTCCTCTGCCTCAGCATCAGCGACGCCATTGAGAGGTTCTGCCGAGGTGTCGACCTTGAGGGATGCCCAGTCGCACTTGGAACCAAGGGACCATGGCATCGAGCGGAGACCCTCCATCTGTATCCGACTGGAATCGAGGAAGGACCTGACATTGATCCGGTTGAAGGCAACATCCTAGCACTTGGACAAGCCCTGCATGCAACAGCCTTTCTTGGCACAACACTGAGAGCAAAGGTCATGAGTGGCCCACCAAACTACCCCGGCAGGAGGAATCAAATCCCAGATGGGAGGAATTGACCCTCATAGCCCTGGAGGGCAACCGGATGTCTACCGAAGAGCTCATCATCATGAAGTTCTCACCAGAGGTGGCAACACCAGTGGCCCAAGTCGCAATTCTGGCCTCGGTCCCCTCTGAGGTGGTGGTACTGGAGGAATGTTTTAGAGCCCTTGAGGCTCCGGCTCTGGGTCCGATGTCCTGGGGCACATGCAGTCATGCTTGAGGCACAACAGGTCCCAGAGAAGCCCACCTTCTACACATGACCGGAGTTGGCAGTGAGAGGAGGCTCAATGCTACTTCAGTTTCCTTTCAGAGTCACAACATACTATACCACATATATGCCAATGGCGTCATGATCTACACTCCATTCTCTACAAGCAAACTAGCACTCTTAACCATAAATGACAGATGGCAGCACGTTTGCTCCGGCACTTCAACTTCCACCCCATTCCCATTAACAAAGGGCGTCCCTCAAGGTTCCTCACTCTCCGCCCTCTTCTTCAACATCTATATGCAGCCTATCTGCTCCATCATTAGATCCTTCGGTGTAAACTGCCTAATTTACGCTGATGACGTCCTCATATTCACCCCACTACATACTGATCACCCAGATGTATCCCGTTTGACCTCATGCTTCAACGCAGTCACAGACTGGTTATACTCCCAGAAGCTCAAAATAAACCTTAAAAAGACGGATGTACTCTTCATTAGCAGAGACTCAACATTCACTCCACCCCCTTCTTTGAAAGTACGAGATGCTGAACTTCTCACGAAGACAACGATTCGTTACCTTGGAGTAACGCTCGACCAACATCTTAACCTCAATGCCCAGATAGGCAACATTTCAAAAGCAATCTACCACAAAATCCGGATGCTATGTCACATCAGACCTCTACTTGAGCCAAACGACTTTCGAACAGTATTCCAGTCACTGGTGATGCCCCACTTCGACTATGCGAACTCCATTCTCCACGGTCTTCCGAAATGCACTCTACAACCTTTGCAGATGGCAATGAACACAGCAGCCCGGACCCTTCACCAAGCCTCTAAAAGGGATCACATCACCCCCATCCTGAAAGCACTACATTGGCTCCCAGTATGCTACAGGATCACCTTCAAAATATTAACAATAACATTTAAAGCCATCAACAATTGTACTGCCAGCGCCCTCTCCGAACTTATCCAACTCACCCCCCCCCCCACCAGACTAAGAAGATCTACCGCCACAAACTCCCTAATACTCCCGAAAACCATCACCAAATGCACTAAAGCCTCTAGAGACTGTGCCTTTGCTCTATCCGCACCTTCATGCTGGAACAACTTACCAACCAACATCCGTGCCATAAACAACCTCCACCAATTCAGAAAGGCCTTGAAGCACCACCTCTTCCTTCAATGCTTTCCCAACTCTGACGACATCACGTAGCTGCTCCTCACCCTACCCAACATCCACTGAGCAGACACCCCAAGTTCACCCCCTCCCACCCTCCAACCCCCTTTCCCGGTTAGTCTCCCGCCGACCTTGATCCTACACCTCATAGCGACTTCTAATTAGCGTGCATAGATATATTGTAAGTGATGTACATAGTTCTACTTGTTCCCCAGGTTCTGATTTCCTTGTTTTACTGTAAGTCCAATGTAACCCCACACTGGACATTTGAGTTATCTGGAAACCGCGCTGAAGTAAAATAGTGCGGTATATAAAAAATTCTAAATAAAGAAATAAAATAAAGAAATGTTTCACAGCAATCACAAATTGGCTCATACAACACAACATGACCATAAACCATAAGAAAACAGAAGTGCTATACATCACCAAAGACAACAACTTTACTCCACCTCCAACTATAACCATTGATGGAGCTGAGCTCCAAGTAAATCCTGATGTCTGCTACCTAGGAGTAACACTAGATTAAATCCTAACTCTCTGCCCTCACATCAGTAACATCACAAAAGCCATATATTACAAGGTAGACAATCCAGCACCTCAAACTACTGCTGGACACCCGTGACTTTCATACAGTTGTCCAAGTATTCTGCCGGGACCAAACACCGCCCCTCCTCTGCTCCTGCCCAATCGGGCAGTGGGAGCCGCTTCCAGCTCCTGCCCAATCGGGCAGTGGGAGCCACCGGCAGAGACAGATAAAAGCGGCGCCCCTGCACTAGGAGCGCCGCTGCCGGGACAAAACACCACCCCTCCTCTGCTCCTGCCCAATCGGGCAGTGGGAGCCGCTTCCAGCTCCTGCCCAATCGGGCAGTGGGAGCCGCCGGCAGAGACAGATAAAAGCGGTGCCCCTGCACTAGGAGCGCCGCTGCCGGGACCAAACACCGCCCCTCCTCTGCTCCTGCCCAATCGGGCAGTGGGAGCCGCTTCCAGCTCCTGCCCAATCGGGCAGTGGGAGCCGCCGGCAGAGACAGATAAAAGCGGCGCCCCTGCACTAGGAGCGCCGCTGCCGGGACCAAACACCGCCCCTCCTCTGCTCCTGCCCAATCGGGCAGTGGGAGCCGCTTCCAGCTCCTGCCCAATCGGGCAGTGGGAGCCGCCGGCAGAGACAGATAAAAGCGGCGCCCCTGCACTAGGAGTGCCGCTGCCGGGACCAAACACCGCCCCTCCTCTGCTCCTGCCCAATCGGGCAGTGGGAGCCGCTTCCAGCTCCTGCCCAATCGGGCAGTGGGAGCCGCCGGCAGAGACAGATAAAAGCGGCGCCCCTGCAGGGCGCGCCCGCGCCTGGCGGGCCCGCGCCTGAGGGCCTCGCCAGAGGGCCCTTTGGCGTGGCCCTTAGGCGCGGCACGAAGGCGATCAGAAGAGAGAGACATCAGACACAGCAGCGCCGACAACTTCACCGCAGTATCAAATGAGGAGCAGACCGAAACGAAGGACGTCAGAACCGCAAGTAAAATTCGTGCAAAACCCCACACATTCCACACCTACAAAACTCTCACTTCCACCACACACGCCTTAGCAATCACAGCCCTACCTCCACGGGACAGGCTCCCGCACCAAGGCACCCTACGCAGACCCGGCTCTCCACCCACGGGACAGGCTCCCTCCACGGGACAGGCTCCCGCACCAAGGCACTCTACGCAAACCCGGCTCTCCACCCACAGGACAGGCTCCCGCACCAAGGCACCCTACGCCGATCCGGCTCTCCACCCACGGGACAGGCTCCCTCCACGGGACAGGCTCCCGCACCAAGGCACCCTACGCAAACCCGGCTCTCCACCCACGGGACAGGCTCCCTCCACGGGACAGGCTCCCGCACCAAGGCACCCTACGCAGACCCGGCTCTCCACCCACGGGACAGGCTCCCTCCACGGGACAGGCTCCCGCACCAAGGCACTTTATGCAAACCCGGCTCTCCACCCACAGGACAGGCTCCCGCACCAAGGCACCCTACGCAGATCCGGCTCTCCACCCACGGGACAGGCTCCCTCCACGGGACAGGCTCCCGCACCAAGGCACCCTACGCAAACCCGGCTCTCCACCCACGGGACAGGCTCCCTCCACGGGACAGGCTCCCGCACCAAGGCACCCTACGCAGACCCGGCTCTCCACCCACGGGACAGGCTCCCTCCACGGGACAGGCTCCCGCACCAAGGCACCCTACGCAGACCCGGCTCTCCACCCACAGGACAGGCTCCCGCACCAAGGCACCCTACGCAGACCCGTCTCGCCCGTCAAGGAACAAGCTCACGCACCAAGTTCAACTCTCCCCAAACAGACAACAGACAAAGTCTCAAGAAAACTGGCTTCAACCTAACAGAACATCAGAAGGGAAAACATGCACGCCACATACTTCTTACCACTCTACCTGCTAGTCACGCAACTCCTCCCACCAACCACACACCCCCACTACCCACAAGCAAACACAATATGGCATCCACCAACTGCATTACCACACTCAGAACCACAGCACACACCCAAAGAGACACTCAGGGCTTACCAAGCAAAGCGACCTGAACAGACACAAATCAAACTCCCACGCAAGCACAAATGAAAACCCATGGAACAGCAACCTCAGCAACGAAAACAACAACGATTGAACTCATAAATGCCAGATCCGTCTGCAATAAGATACACACTATTGTAGACCACATAGAAGAGCGACAACCCGACATAATATGCATCACAGAGACATGGCTCAACCCTACCGACAACGTACTACTAAACCAAATGGTACCGGACAACTACTCAGCGTACAACTGCCCCCGCACCCACAAGCGTGGAGGAGGAGTCCTGATAATAGCGAAAACAAAGCTTAAATTCAAGACACAGAACTTCACAGATACACAGCAATGTAACACAATTAGCATCAAAAACAAGAACATTGCAATCTGCCTAACCTACAGAGCACCCAGAGCCCCGCCCGATGACCTAGCCCTCACTCTCGAAGAAGCCTGTGCCATAACAACAAACAACAAACCAGCGCTAATGATTGGAGACTTCAACCTCAAGTCCACCAATGCCAAAGATGCAGAGGCCTTCCTTCAAGCAATGACCTCACTCCAATTCACACAAATAATCAATGCACCAACACACAGACATGGATCATCCCCAGACCTCATCTTCGCATCCAACTACCTAACATCAAGAGACCTAATCTCTCCACCCACCATTACCCCAGTGCCATGGTCTGACCATTACTTAATTGAGACCAAGCTACGAGATCAAGACGACCAGACGAATGAAAGAGCTAACATCTCTCACACACAAAGACGATTCAAACGTTTCGACAGGGACGAATTCATACAGGACACAACACGACACTTAAACGTTACCACAGACGACCTAGAAGAACAAGTCTCCAGCTGGAACAGCATCCTAGCGAACGCCGCCAAACCATCTGGTGGTGGGATCAAGAAACAACTCCACAACAAGAGACAAAACAAGCCATGGTACTCAGAAAAAATACGAAAGGAAAAGAGAGAGCTCAGGAAGATTGAACGGAGATGGAGAAAAAACAAAGCAACCGCCGACCAGCATCTCTACCTAACAAAGCAAAAACAATACAATGAACTCATCAACCAATCAAAGAGGGAATTCCACACAAACATGATAAATACTTCTATCAACAAACCCAGAGAGCTTTTCGAAATAGTAAAGATCCTCACAAAAGAACAAACAACAGAAGGCGAAACACAAGTTGACCCACAGGATTTCGCAGATCACATCAAAACCAAATTTCACTCCACAGAGCGAACAACATCTAGTGGGACCACCAGGTCGGACGTTCACCCAAAACCTGGGGCACATTCTACTCTCCCTCAACTGAACAGATATCCCACATCATCTCTACAATCAATACAAGCACTGCCCCGACAGACCCGTGCCCAGTGTCATGGGTGAAAGCCACCAAATCCTGCTTCATCCCCACCATACATAAAATAATACATAACTCACTCACTCAAGGACTCATGCCAAAGCAACTAAAGCTTGCTTCAGTAAGACCAATCATAAAGAAAACAAATCTCGACAAAAAAGATCCAGCAGCATATCGACCGATCTCCAGCATACCCTTCCTTGCAAAAATCATCGAAAAAACAGTCCAACTACAACTTCAGGAACACATCGACAAACAGGAAACACTCGATGACAACCAACACGGATTTCGTCCCAACCATGGAGTCGAAACACTACTGATCTACCTCTTCGACAGCATCCTAAGAATAATCGACAACACCATGAATGGAATCATAATGATCTTCATCGACATCTCATCAGCCTTCGACACAGTGGACCACAACACCCTCCTAGAAAGACTAAAGAACACCGGTATACACGGTATCACATTGAAGTGGTTCCACTCGTACCTAACAGAAAGACAGCTACAGGTCAAGTCAGGACACAACACCTCCCGACCCATAAAGGTCCAACAAGGAGTACCTCAAGGATCCGCACTCTCAGCTCTCCTGTTTAACATCTACATACAACCAATTTGCAACATCATGAAAAGGAACAACATTCAATACACAATATATGCAGACGACATAATGATATACACCCCGATATCAATCAACAACCCGGACTTCTCTAAGATAACAGACTGCCTCATCCAAATGGAGAGTTGGTGTCAAAACAACAACCTAGCAATAAACTACAACAAGACCGAAGCCCTAATCATCACCCGGAACCAAGGCTTCAAACACCCACCAAATTTAAAAATACAAAGCACCACTATACCAATAAGATCAGAAGTGAGATACCTCGGAGTTACTCTGGACAATAAACTCAATCTCAAACCACACATAGACAAAACAATCCAAAAAGCCTACTACAGGATGCGAATCATCAGGAGATTAAAGCCGCTCCTGGCCCCGGAACACTTCCGTACCGTCTGTCAAGCACTGATAACCCCACTTCTGGACTTCTGCAATCCGATATACCTTGGCCTACCGAAACAAGCCCTCAAACCTCTACAACTAGCACAAAACACTGCTGCACGAATCATAACAGGAACGGCAAGACAGGAGCACATCACACCCACCTTAAAGGACTTACACTGGCTTCCAATCGGTGCACGCATCAAATACAAAACTATCATAAACATATTCAAGATCAAACAACACACATCAGCCAACAGCCTACACACCCTCATACAATCAGACACCAGTACGCGTCCCAGAAGAAAACAAACCCACAACAGAGTCAGCACCCCCAGTGAATACAAACACACACGCAAGGACACAACAGACAGAGCACTCTCAATGGCCGCTCCAACAATATGGAACAAACTCCCGGACGACTAGAGGGCCACTACAGACCTAAAAGACTTCAGAAAACAGCTGAAAACCATACTGTTCATAGAACACTATGGACACATTACATGACTTCAGAGAATGAACAACAGCACATGATCTCGCCTAACCAACGTATGCATGGAATTTGTTTTTGCACCACTGTATATAGCCCACTCTGTAAATAGATCATACCAATCTAACACACAACACGACACACACTCAATTTCCCCCCACTGCATGTATAACACACTCACTTCACCTGATTGTTTGCTGTGATACCACCTTGATTATTAAGATAAGGCGGTTTAGAAATACTGTTAAATAAATAAATAAATCTTCCCCTATTTAGATTACTGCAATCTTATCTTCCAGGACCTGCCTAAATGTGCAATACATCCACTCCAATTAGCCCAAAATAAAGCAGCAAGGATCCTCTGCACTGCATCCAGAACAGAACACATCACCCCAATCCTTAAAAAACTACATTGGCTATCCATCACACAGAGGATAAAATATAAATCCTTACTCACTATCTTCAAAACAATACACAATCTATAAGCAATCCACCTATAAACACCCAGCACCAGGTCCAGAAGAAAACATGCCATCAACACACTTCACACTCCCCCAATAATCACCAAGACAAATCTCACAACCTCCAGTTGGGGCAAATCCCTATTTGCCCCAATTCTCTGGAATGCACTACTGGATGAACTTCATGCCATCGATGACCTAGCAAACTTCAGAAAAAAGCTGAAGTTCTTCCCTTCATAGACCTCATGAAAAGAACAACTGTAATGGACAACTACACCTTCCATCTACTCTCCACTTCACCTCAGCCCTTCCTTATCCCTTCTCACAATCCCCAATGCTGAAAACAGCATATGTATTAAGTTACCTTAAATAGTTCCATGCTATCACAGTAGTTACAATTTGTTATAATGTTCCACTGTTCTATGTAAAGCCATGTTGACCATTTTGTAAACTGCTTAGACTTCTAGATTAAGTGGTATAAAAATAGCTAAATAAATAAAAAATGCAGTCCTTTGGTAACTGGAGCGGCAAAACCTGTTCAAGGGTCTCCAATTCCAAGCGGAGTCCGCCATGCAGGACACTGACGATAGGCATGTCCAAGCTCGGTTGGGGAGCTCATCTGGATGACCTGTGTACACAGGGACTATTGTCTGAGCAGGAGAGCCTGCACCAGATCAACTTCTTTGAGCTGTGTGCCATAGGAAATGCCTTTTGGGCTTTCCAGGTGCACCTGGCAGATCCATATGGGCAACCAGGTATCAATATTCTATGTGAACAAGCAGGGAGGCATGGGCTCTTATCTCCTCTGCTGGGATGCAGTTCAGTTATGGAAGTTCATCCTGGCCCATACTATGGAGCTGAGGGCAACCTATCTGCCCGGTGAGCTCAATGTTATGACAGATCAGCTGAACTGAGGAGTCCAACCACACAAGTGGACCCTCAACAGAGGGGTGATTGAGTGGATCTTTCGGGAGTGGAGTACCCCGACAATTGATCTCTTTGCCATGCCGTACAACACCCAAGTGAGTTGATTTTCTGTTCCAGGAGACCATCCAGTGACCGAACAGCCTCTGATGCCTTCTTCCTACACTGGGGTGGGGGTGTCTGCTTAATGCATATCCTCTGTTCACACTTGTGGCAAAAACTCTGCTGACGCTTCAGGCCAACCGGGGCACCATGACCCTCATTGCTCCATACTGGCCTCAGCATCCTTGGCTTCCCCTGCTGCTCCAACTCTCTCAGAGGGAGTCTGTCCATCTGGGCTCTGCCCCAGGCCTCACCTCCCAGGATGGCAGAACCTTGCTTTCACCCCAGTGTCCACTCCTTGGCCCTCACGGCCTGGATGCTGAGTGGATAATCCTCTCAGAACTTAATTTACCCAAGAATGTCACGAACATCATCCTAGCTTCTCACAAGGGTTAGACGCACAGAGCTTACACATTCAAGTGGTGAAAATTTGCCTCCTGGTGCAGGGGTGGCTCTATAATGAGGCCGAGTGAGGTGGTAGTTTTTTGGGGCTGGCCAAAATTGCCCCCAAAAAGACCACCTCACTTGGCCTTCAAAAACAAAATTTAAAAAAAAACCTTGGGCTGAAGAAGCAACTGCTGCTGCTGCAGCAGTGTCAGAATGAAGAGCCTTGTGGTTGCACTGCCGCCTCCCCGGAGAGCCGTGCCCATTTCCCCTCCGCACTGGCTCAGTTTTTGTAGAGCCGCGCAAAGGAAGAGTGTTCACGTGGATTTGTTAAAGCTGAGCCCGCGGGGCTGATGGGAAACAAAATTTCCCACCAGCACCGCGGGCTCAGCTTTAACAGAGCCGTGTGAAAGAGAAACACTCTCCCTTTGCGCAGCTTTGCAAAGCTGAGCCGGCACGGAGGGGAAATGCTGGGCTCGACGGGGACTGCGGCCGCGGAGCTCATCATTCTGCCGCTGCTGCAGCAGCAGCGTTAGCTGTTTCTTAAGCCCGAGGGTTTTTTAAAAAAAAAAAATTTCAATTTCCCTGGGCTGGGGGGGGGGGGGGGGGGAGAACTGGAAATGGGCTGATGGGGTGTTAGGACGTAATGGGCTGATCGGGTGGGGGCTAGGACTTGTAATGGGCTATCAGGGGGGCTAGGACTGAAAATGGGCTGATGGGGGGGGTAGAACTGGAAATGGGCTGATCGGGAGGGGGGCTAGGACTAGTAATGGGCTGATTATGGGGGCTAGGACAGTAAATGGACTGATTAGGGGGGCTAGGACTGAAAATGGACTTATTGGGGGGGTACGACTGGTAATGGGCAGATGGGGGCTAGGACTGGAGTGGGCTGATAAGGGGGATAGGACTGGAAATGGGCTAGGACAGGAAATGGGCTAATGTGGGAGGGGAGGGGAGTGCTGCTGGCCCTGGAAGAAAACTAGGGGCTAGGGCTACAAATGGGCTGATGCGGGGGGATGGTAGAATAGGACTGGAAGGGAGCGGATACTGAGAGGGTCTGCCAGGGGAAGAAGGGGGCTGGAAAGGAGCTGACTCCAGGGATGTATTGAAGGAGGACTGGAAGGGAGCTGACACTTGGGGATGGGAGTGGTTGATGGCTGGATAATGGGAAGTAGGCTGGAAGGGAGCTGACTGGGGGGGGGGGTGGCACTGAGAGTGGATCTGAACTGATACCTGGGATGGTATTTGGACTAGAAGGGGTTGGACAGTGTGGAAGGAGGGGGACTGGAAGGGAATGGACACCAGTGACAGTCATGGGAATGCAAGGCGGTTGACATTGGAAGGTACTGGGAGGGGAGGACTGGAAAGGGGGCTGATACTGGGGAGGGTTACTGGAAATGGAAATGGGCTGATGGAAGGAAGTGAAGAAAACAAAAGAAGAAATAAGAAATGGCAGATGGACCATGGACCATAGACCATAGAAAGAGAGCTAAGAGAAGCCAGGTAAGCAGAAGTCTCAGATTGGGATCCACATGATCAGAGAATAAAATGGTCAGACAACAAAGGTAGAAAATAATTTTATTTAATTTTAGTGATTGGACTTTGTGCTATTTTTATATTTTACATGGTATTGGGGAACTGCATCTCTTATTTATCTGATATTGCACTGCATGTGGGCTCTGGCTTCTTGGGGTTTCAGTTTAAATTTTGTCTAGATATTTTTATTTTTACTTTAGATTGTGGTTGCTACTTCTGTACTTGGTGAGGGTCGATATTCTGAGTATGTGACTGAGGTCAGGTGTTCTGTTAACATGGCATTTGTACATAAAGATCTATACTGTACTGTAATAATTTGACTTGTTCAGCTTTTCAAATAGGTGTATGGATGTTCCAGGGCCCACTGTAGTATTTACAGTGATGCTTTTTTTGGATGGGCTCCTTATGTGAGTTTTGGAAGTTTGTGCTGATATGGTATGGTAGGTTTGATCTTTGTTGCAGGGTTTTGTGTTATTCACAATATGCCTGGTACTGGAGTAAAGTGGTTGTTGTTGTTAGTGAGATGATCAGAATCTGATTTTTTTATTTTTTTTAAATATTGAGTTCTGTGGGTGAATGTCCTGGTTCTTCTCTGCACCTGTGGATGCAAAATATATGTTGAAAAAGAAAAAGCAAGAACCATAATGCTGTTTATAATAACAAAATAAAAATGAGTTATAATTTAGTTTTATAAATTGTGCTGTTGGTCCTTGGTGTGCAAACAGGACTGTACCTAGCCCTGTGCAATCAGTGCAGCCGCACAGGGAGAAAGGCTTGGGGGGCACATTTCGGCTATCTGCTGTTGCCCTGCCGCCACTGGCAGGACAATAGCAGGCAGCCAAAATGCACCCCCAAGCCTTTTTTCAGCACTTTAAACAGGTCTAGTCCCTCCCTCCTCCGATGCGATGTCAGAGCAAAGAGGGACAGATCTGCTTAAAGTGCCGGCTCCTTTCAGATCAGGCGCATGCCTTCCTTCCTCCTCCCCATACCTCCGTCCAGCGCTGCCTGATCTCTTCCTGCTGCTGGCTCTACCGTGAAAAAACAGAGGGCGGCGGCAGCAGCAGGGAAAGAGCAGGCAGCGCTGGACGGAGGTATGGAGGGGGAGAAGGGGTGTGCGCCCGAGTTGCAAGTCACACAGAGCGCGATTGCAGTTCGGTACGGCCCTGTGTGCAAACATCTTGCATTTCCTCCATATAATCTAATCGGCTTTTTGGTTTGGTTCAGTCTCTCATTGGATTTCTGAAAAAGCCCCGCCCCCTCTAAGGTGGGGGGGGCACCATCTCATTCCGCCTCAGAAAGCAGATTGCCTTGAGCCGCCCCTGTCCTGATGCACTGACAGGGCACTGGATCCTTTTACCTGCACAGTGGATCAGTTGCTGCAGTACCTCTTGCACTTCTCGGACACGGACCTTACGTCAAACTCAGACCCAATTCATCTCAGCATGATTGGGGTCTACCATCGCAGCTCAGGGGAAATCCAATTTCAGCCCAGTCTCTAGTGGCTTGCTTTATAAATGGCTTGTTCCCCTCAAGCCCCCAAGGTGGCTTGGGATCTCAATGTGGTTCTTAGCTCATGCAGGCCCCCTTTGCGCCACTCAACTCCTATCCTCCAAAGTTCTTGACCTGGAAGGTCCTGTTTCTGGTGGCAGTCATGTCCACACGCCGCATCAGTGAGCTCCAAACCTTGGTAGCTCATCCAACATACACCAGATTCCACCAGAATAGGGTGATCTTATGAACACATCTGCGTTTTTTGCCAAAGGTAGTCTGTGTTCCACCTCAATCAGTTGATAGTTCTGCCAACCTTCTTTCCAAGGCCACATGCCAACTGGGGTGAGGTAGTAAGCAGGCCTTGGCCTTCTACATCGAGTGTACAAAGGATCACCAGAAGTCCACCAAGCTTTTATGTCTCCTTTGACCCCAGTAAGCTTGATGCAGCTGTCTCTAAGAGCATGCTATCCCTGTAGCTAGCTGATTGCATTTCTCTGGCGTATTTCCAGTCAGGCCTGAGCCTCAATGGTCTTGTCACAAAACATAATGTCCAAGCCTTGGCTATGTCAGTCCACTAACATGTACTCTGTCTCTGCAGAAGAGATCTGTAAGGCTGCTACGTGGTCTTCGGTCCACACCTCCACAGCTCATTACTGTCTGGATGGGGATTCCTGATGGGACAGCAACTTTGGTCAGGCCGTGCTCTGGCATCTCTTTGGGTCTTAGGTCTAACTCCTGCCCACCGACCCTTCTTTCTGTCCATGCTACCTAAAAAATGGAAGAGAGACCTCGGTGCTGATGTACAGTGAGGGCACTGAATATGTCGAGTCCCTAGAAGGACTGCCTATACTGTTCTTCCTGCTCTCCAGGTTTGTTGCTCCAGCGCGCTTTTGGCCTCCTTGGGTTTTGGTATCTGTATCTTGGGAGTCCCATACGTGAGGACTTAGTTCCTGCTTGTCCACGGAGAAAGCGTAGTTACTCATCTGTAGCAAGTGTTCTCTCCGTGGACAGCAGGAACAAATCCTCCCAACTCCCCGAGGAGTTGTTTTGTGGGCTACTGCTGTAATATTAAACTAGAGATAATGGCACTGCAACAGGTGGATAGGCAGGCAGGCATACATGCGTGGTGGAGCCTCCCAAAATCTTCCAGTGGAAGCTGGGAAGCATTCCCGCATGCGGATCTGTCAGTGACACCACCAATATGTAAGTATTTATTCCTGCTATCAAACAAAAACACCTGCTAAGGTGAGTAACTAATGCTCTTTGTCAAAATAACGAAGGAGACCTAGGAATAAGATCAAGAGATATAACAGAGCCAAGAAATAGGCAAGTTAATATTTTGAAGAATTTGCGAGTCCTACTGCTTTGTTGCTATAATTTTAGTATTAAACTTAGTATTAACTTAGAATCATATTCCTTAATGTGCAGCAATCCCTGTTATGCACTAACATGCATTATTTAGTGACTAGACCACTCTGAAAAAAATGGAGCCTGAGATAAATAATGCATATTTTAGCTGACATTTCATTTTAATGGGGGTTATCACATTTTAGTGAATATGACTCAGTATTGCTTCTTATCTAATGTTGCTAAAATGCATCCCAACAATTCCTGGATACAACTTTTATATGCTATTTTATATATTATGAAATGTACCTTACAAGTGGCATTTTAGAACGAATGTCCAGGTGAAATTTGGGATGTCCAGGGCAGTATCTCTAAAAACTGCCAGGGGTGTTTACATTTCATCCCAATTTTAGCAACTTGGACATCCCCGAAATGGGCAGCTGCATGGGCGGCCTCCCAGACATTCCTGCTACAAACACTCAGGGCTCGGATGTGTATCCTTTATTGAATACATCTCCATGCAAGCTATTTTGCAAGCGGAGGTGTGCATTAACATGCCGAACCGAAAACAAGTGTCCTCATTTCTCTGTAGTTTTCATTATTATCACAGAAAGTATTGGGGATATCAGAGTACCTTCCTCTCTATGCCTTCCAGGTGTCTGGTTGGCAGAATGAGAGCTTTTCTAATGCCTATTCATACCCTGGAGCAGGAATAGACATGAACAGTCCCACTAGTGCATGGGAACGTACTTGCCATTTCTGAAATCAGGGGTGAAAATCCAACTTTCCCGGAATGCCATCAGTCATGCCTCTTCATGACTTGGACGTCCTTGCATTGGGGATGTCTATAGAACTGACTTCCAAAATGACTCTAGAGATGTCTCTATGATTTGGATGTCTGCATGCCCATTTTCAGCCATCTGAAGCATGAATAGGGCTTCTAATATATATATATATATATATATATATATTCATATTCATGTGTGTGTGTATGTATATATCTATATAGTCTATACACTTTATTTATTTAAACTTATTTTTATACTGCCTTTCTACTATTCAAAGTGGTTTACAGTGAAACTACAATTTAACAGGACCATAAGTGCAAGGAACAATAAAACAAAACAAAATAACAGTATAACTAAATACTGGAGTGGAAGAGTAGCCTAGTGGTTAGAGCACTGGCTTGGGAACCAAAAGACCAGGGTTCAATTCCCACTAGCACTACTTTTTGCCTTGGGCAAGTCACTTAACCCTCCATTGCTCAGAAAAATCCAAGTTATCAATGTCCCTGTTTAATGTACATTTACCAAGTTTAAATTACAATGTAAACCGCTTTGATTGAAATGATAAAGCGGTATAAAACAACCTGTTAAATAAATAAATAGCAGTAGATGTATTTAACTTTGAGCTATTTACAGTGATGTTGGAGGTGAGAGATAATGTTCAGGATAGATACAGTGTATGTATCTAGTGCATTGGACTGGATGATTTTAACAGTAAGAATTTATGGTGGTTGAGTCTCTAGGTCTGAGGTTATGTTATAGTCTTCCTTGAAGAGATGCAATTTTAATTTCTTCCTGAATTTAGTCAGGTCTGAGAGTCCTCTTAGTGTTGGCGGTAATTTATTCCATAAGGATGGGATGAATAAGGTGAATGTTCTATTACAGGTGGACTGCTTGTTCTTTGTCTTTTGTTGTGGGATACAAAATCACAAACCAATCAGAACCAAAAAATATAACCCTTAACCATTGAAATCCTGATATAAATTCCCCCCTCAGTTCTTCCTTTTTTTGTTGGAGCTGGTCAGCCAAGCATACAGAAGCAATCTACGTATGTGACACTGTGACCTCTCCTTTTTATTTTATATATCTGAAATGAAAACTTCACTTAGCTTTTTTGTGGTTTTAAAAAACAAGCCATACTGCTAGCTTGAAACAACTCATCCAGAATTCAGATCTTGGCGACCACGTGTCACGTTTCGGGTTGCAGTAACAATTTTTCAACCCTGCTTCAGGTCCAATCCGGTTCTGGCGATACCAAAGCTTTAAAATGAAATGGAGGGAACCCCACATTTTACCGGCTTCGGCGTCTGACCTCATGCATAACCGAAGACAGCTATCAACCAATCAGAAAGAGGATCATTGGCTGATAGCTGTCTTCGGTTATGCATGACGTCAGACGCCGAAGCTGGTAAAATGTGGGGTTTCCTCCATTTCATTTTAAAGCTTTGGTATCGCCAGAACCGGATTGGACCTGAAGCAGGGTTGAAAAATTGTTACTGCAACCCGAAACGTGACACGTTGTCACCAAGATCTGAATTCTGGATGAGTTGTTTCAAGCTAGCAGTATGGCTTGTTTTTTTAAAAACACAAAAAAGCTAAGTGAAGTTTTCATTTCAGACATATAAAATAAAAAGGAGAGGTCACAGTGGCACATAGATTGCTTCTGTATGCTTGGCTGACCAGCTCCGACAAAAAAAGGAAGAACTGAGGGGGGGAATTTATATCAGGATCTCAATGGTTAAGGGTTTTGTTGAGGGATGGCAAGTAGGTTGAGGGTGGAGTTTCTTTGTAGTCTTTCATTCTTTGTTTTTGAGATAAGGGACTGGAGACATGTAGCAGATTCTTTGTGAAGGATTTTGAGTATTGTGATAAGAACTTTGTATCTGATTCTGGCTGAGATGCGAAGCCAATGAAGTTGCATTAGTATGAGGGTGATGTGTGGTTGGTGAGCGGCCCCAGATATTATTCAGGCTGCAGTATTTTGGGCCATTTGTAGCAAGTGGGGAGTTTGTTTAGGTATGCCCTGGAAGATGATATTACAATAGTTAGCACAGGTGTAATCATTGCCTGGCACACGGTTCAGAAAGGTTCTGGCGGGAGTAGTGGGTAGAGATGCTTCAGGGTTCTTAGTTTGTGGTAGGCCAGGGTGGTTATTCTTTTTATGTGAAGTTGGAAGATCAGTTGTTGGTTTGTTGTTATGCCTAGGTATTTTGTTTTGGATTTGACTTTGATTGTTACATTGTCTATTTTCAGTGTTGATGGTGGGGCAAAGGTTGTGTTGGTAGTTATGTAAAGCAGATTGGTTTTCTCTTGGTTGATGAATAGATTGTGTCTACTAAGCCATCCTTTTACATCTGTGAAACACTTTTGTAAGCTGGTGAAATCTGGAGAGAGGAGATTGATGGGTGTGAAGAACATGCCTGCATAGATTTGGTATAGCATTTTGTGTGACTTGAATATCTGACATAACAGTTGGATATAGATATTGAAAAGGAGAGCTGATAGACTTGATCCTTGAGGTACTCCTATTTGTTGTGGGAATGGGCTTGAAGAAGTCTTACCAATTCTTACTTACTGTTTCCAGGAATCTAAATAGGAGAAGAACCCGTTGAGTGTGTTGTCATGGAGACCAATTTCGGAGAGTCTTTGTAGTAGTTGATGGTGTGGGAGGGAGTCGAAGGCAGCAGTGATGTCAAGGAAAATTAGGATGAATTCATTCTTGGTGTTTTGCAGGCAGGTTGCAAGATCGTTTAGGAGGGAGGTAATGAGAGCCTTGACCCCATGAAACTGTCTGAATCAATGTTTGTGGGGGTCTAGGGATGCATGCTTATTGAGATGGTCTTGAAACTGTCTTAGGACAATTTTCTCTATTATTTTTGAGACCAATGGGATGCTAGATATTGTTCTGTAGGATTTAGGGGAGGTTGGGTCAAGTTTTGAGCTTTATAGGAATGGTCAGATTGAAGTTTTAGTACTGTGGACATAAGGCCTAGAGACAGTGAGGCGTGTAATATGGTTATGAAGTATGTTCTAAGGTGTGATCTAGTCAGCTTTGGTATGATTCTATTAAAATAGATAATGTTAACTAGTGAAAAGCATTAAAATGTAAAATTTATCATCATCTGTTCTATTAAACATATTTTCATTTGTAATTATATTTTTAGTAGCATAAATTGCTCTTTTTAAGAGCGCTTTGCATAAGCGAGTGTCTATTGTTGCACACTCTAGCCCACAAATAAATATTGTCTGTTTGTACACAGCTGTTGTTTGGTGCAGGCGCCAACGAACAGATGCATAGGCTTTCTCTAGAGCAGTGTGAAACATCAAAAGTTATCAGGAGTTCCCATATCCCATAGGCTTGAGAGAGGAATGTGGCTCCTGAAGCAGGGGCAGGAGTCCCCACCTTCCACCAGCAAAGAGAGAGTGGAGAGAGCCTTCAAAACACTGGTGAGAGTCCCTTGCTCACACCTGCAAAGACAGAGAGCAGCTCCTGAAGCACTGACAGGAGGCCCCCCAGTTCCCCCTGGCACCACTGAATGACCTGTCAGGAAAGGGAAGGGGCAGAGTGAGGGACACAGCAGAGGCGGGGTTTCAGAGGAAGAACAGAGAGAGGAGGGATTAGGGGGTGAGGATAGAGCTGAAGAAGGGGAGGTGTGACATGGCAGGGTTAGAGATGAAGAATTTAATAGACAGGGGAAGGCGAAGAGGCACAGCAAAAAAGAGGAGGGAAAAACGGGCTGAACAGGGACAGTGCATAAAGGGGATGGTTTAGAGAGAGGAGGGAAGGAATGTGTGTAACTGTGGAGAGGATGATGGAACTTGAGAGACTGCAAGAAAGGAGAGGGCAAGGGAGGGAGGGAGTACAGGGGGACAAAGAAAAACACAAGGAACAGAGTACCCTGCATTTCTACAAACACACAACCCAACACTCCCATGACACACATGCACATCACCCAATACTCTCCATGACACATACATGCACACCTCTGCCACATCCCACATGACATACATACACACACACACACACCTCTACACATCCCCTATGACACACACACACACAAACCACCCATCCCCCCATGATACAACTGTGTTCTCATGAAGCACACTAACGCGCCCGGAAATTCCCTTTAACATCCAGCGCGCCTGTGGGTTTCACGAGGACACGGCTGCTGGAGTGAAGGAACACACTGCTCTTCACTATGGTAGCTGTGCAGAGGTGAGCTGTGGTTTGGGGCCTCCCCGGCTCCCTCTGAAGCTTGTCAGACAGGCATGGGGGCTCTTTGGTAAGGGGGACGCTAGTACTGGAAATGGGCAGATGGGGGAGCTAGGACTTGAAATGGGCAGATGGGGAACTAGGATAGGACTGGAAATGGACTGATTGGAGGTGGGGCTTGGACTAGAAATGGGCTAGTGTGAGGGATGGGAGAATGGGACTAGAAGGGAGTGGAGGCTGGGTGGGGCTGGAACTAGAAGGAAGCTAATGTTGGGGGAGGACTAGAAGGGGGTAGGGCTGGGGGAATGAGGATGGAAAGGGGAAAAGATGATATCTCCAGGAACAAGCAGGAATGAGTCTTCACATATGGGTATCGTCGGTACTGACGGAGCCTGCGCGGGAACGCTCCCCAGCGTCCAAAAGGAAAGCTTTTGGGAGCATCCCACAGCACCTGCGCGCTGCCTTCCCGCCTTTCCTAACTGCCTCTCTCCAGTTCTTCTTTTCCGCGGAGCCAGCAGGTCGTGTTTCCTGTCACCGCTGAAGAATTTCTTATTTTCTTTTATTTTTCTTTAGTCGCGTGTCTGCCTTCTCGACTCCGGACCGATACCACCGGTCTTTTTTCTTTCTTTTAAAAAACCCCCAAAAACTACTCTTTTCTTATTCAGTGCATTTTTTCTTCTGGGGTCTTAGGCCTACAGATATATTTTTCCTCATGGAAAAAACCGCCTCCGGGTTTAGAAAGTGCACGAAGTGCAGCAGCACTATTTCTGTCACTGACACCCATGACTGGTGTCTAAAATGTTTAGGTCCTGACCACTCCATTGCAGATTGTGAGTCCTGTTCCATGATGTCTAAGAGAGGGTTACAAAATCGGGCAGCCAAGCTCAGTACCCTGTTTCCCTCCGATGCAGCTTCTGTGGCATCGACGTCTTCCAGGGCTTCTTCTTCATCCCATGGATCTCAGGTAACCAAACTTAAATCTGGCCGGTCCTCAAAGAGTTCATCTCCCTCTAAGTATCGAGATGTCCCCGGGCTTACTCTTGAGGAATCCACACCGGCAAAATTACCCCGGTGGGAGGCTCCGGCTTCCAAAGCTCTACCTATGGGGTCACAGGTTGACATCGATGGCTCGGCCTCGACCGATCACCTGTTACAATGTTCTGGGGTACGGGCGGTTTCCACCGGTACCGACATCCAGACATTGGTGGCGTCGATGGATCAGAATATTCTGACCATGCAGCGTGCCATCACGGCATTCATACAAGCTGTGACGCCTACGGTACCGCAACAAACCCCGTTGTCAGTACCGGTACCGATTCCGGTACCGGATCCGAAATCGGTTCCGATACCGGTACCGCTTGCATCGACATCAGCATTGACGGCAGCGGTACGCTATCCAGTGATGCCCATCAGTACCGACTCGGTACCGATTACTCCCAATGTCGATACCTCCCGGTACGCGTATCGGGCTCTGCGAGAGCATCCAGACAGTCGATACTTTGATTCCTCTGAAGACTCTGATACATCAGAGGCCTCAATTGAAGCATCGGGGATCCTTCCTCAGGAACCCTCTTCTCCAAAAAGGAGAATGTCTCCTCCTGAAGACTTGTCTTTTCAGGACTTCATTAGGGAGGTGGCCAAAGGCCTGTCCATCTCAGTGGCCTCTGAAACTGAACCTAGAGCCAAAAAATTAGATATCCTACAATATCCTAAGGCTCCTAAAGAGGCAGCCACCTTACCAATACTTGAGATTCTTTATGATCACATGTTAGGTATATGGGAGACTCCTCTTTCCACCTCCCCTCATTCCCGAAGGTTGGACACCATGTATTGTGTTCCTCCTTGTCCTGGGTTTCATAAGACTCAGCTTCCTCACCACTCCATTGTGGTAGAGTCTGCTATGAAAAAGATCAAGAGTACAAAAAGGCACTCCTCTGCTCCTCCAGGAAGAGAATGCAGAACCCTAGATGCCTTTGGCAGGAAAATCTTCCAGGCCAGTATGCTTGTAGCCAGAATCAACTCCTATAGTCTCTATATGGGGATGTTTCTGAAAGAAGTTACAGATCATCTGCAAACCTTATCTCCTTTTATGTCAGAAGATAAGAGAGAAGAATATATCACCTGGCTTAAACATGCACAGGATGTATCCAAGTTTTCCAACCGTGCAGCCTTTGACTCTTTTGAGGGTGCCAGTAGAGCCTCGGCTATTGCCATAGGTGCACGCAGAGTTGCTTGGTTGCAAGCCTCTGATTTGGAATCCTGGGTACAGGATGGTCTAGGTAACCTTCCCTGTACAGGGGAAAACCTCTTTGGCAAAGATTGGCAAGCTAAGGCCAATCAGATGGATGCTGAAAATTCTGCTTTAGATAGACTTTCAAAGTCTACTACTGCTCCTTTTAAAAAGAGGTTGTTCAAAAAAGGATCTTTCCCAAAAAAAGGGAAATTTTCTTCTGGTTATGGTCAGGCCTCTTCTCAAGGTCGTTTTGCTACAAAGAGACAACAACAACCAAAACAAGCCAAGCCTCAGGCTGCGAGGACTGCTACGGCCCAACAGCCTCAGCCTCTTCAGGGCCTTTGACTTTCCACTAGAGAACTTAGCCTTTCTGGCTCTAGAACATCCAGAGCCTCTCACCATCCCAGGAAGGTTAGCTCACTTTGCTCCCAGATGGGAACAAATCACAGCAGAGCAATGGACCCTCTCCATCATACGAGATGGGTACAAGCTTCATTTCTTAGACCTTCCTCCTCACACCATGGTGAAACAGTTCAATTCTCCAACATCTCTCCTCACCCTTCTAGGTCAAGAGATTGCTACCCTTCTTGCCCAAGGGGCAATAGAAGAAGTACCCCTTCTTCAACAGGGCTCAGGGTTTTACTCCCCCTATTTTCTCATTCCAAAGAAAACGGGGGGCTACAGACCCATACTAGATCTCAGAGAATTGAACAAGTTTCTATGCAAGGAGAAATTCAAGATGACTTCTCTCGGAACTCTAATTCCATACCTCCAGAGTCAGGACTGGCTTTGTTCTCTAGATCTCAAGGATGCGTATACCCATGTTCTCATCCATCCAACACATAAGAACATAAGATATGTCATACTGGGTCAGACCAAGGTCCATCAAGCCCAGTATTATGTTTCCAACAGTGGCCAATCTAGGTCATATGTACCTAGCAGTTTCCCCAAGAGACACAAGTTCCACAATGCTTGTACTGGGTCAAGCATTGATATCTTCAGTCACTTCTTAATAATGGTTTATGGACCTTTCCTCCAGGAACTTGTCCAAACCTTTTTTAAACCCAGCTACACTAACAGCCTTTACTACATCCTCTGGTAACAAATTCCAGAGTTTGATTACACGTTGAGTGAAAAAATATTTTTTTTTATTAGTCTTAAATAGTTTACCCTGTAGCTTCATTGCATATCCCCTAGTCTTTCTATATTCTGATAACGTAAACAATCGATCTACGTTTACCCGTTCCACTCCGTTCATTAATATATAGACTTCTATCATATCTCCCCTCAGCCTTCTCTTTTCCAGGCTAAAGAGCCCTAACCTTTTTAGCCTTTCTTCATAGGAGTATCCCTCCATCCCCTTTACCATTTTGGTGGCTCTTCTCTGAACCTTTTCTAAAATCGCTATATCCTTTTTAAGATACGGCGACCAGAATTGCACACAATATTCAAGGTGCGGTCTCACCATGGAACGATATAGAGGCATTATAATATCTTGTTTTATTTTCCATTCCTTTCCTTATCATACCTAGCATTCTATTTGCTCTCTTGGCCGCCGCTGCACACTGGGCCGAGGGTTTTAACATGGTATCCACAATGACGCCTAAATCTTTTTCCTGGGTGGTGGTTCCTAATGTGGAACCTTGCATCGTGTAACCATAGTTTGGGTTGTTCTTCCCTAGGTGCATAACCTTGCACTTGTCCACATTAAATTTCATCTGCCATTTTGATGCCCAGTCTTCCAATTTATCAAGATCCTCTTGCAATTTTTCACAATCCTCTTGGGTTTTAACAACTTTAAATAGTTTTGTGTCATCTGCAAATTTGATAACCTCACTCGTTATTCCACTTTCCAGGTCATTTATGAATATGTCAAAAAGCAGCGGACCCAGCACAGATCCCTGGGGTACACCACTATTCACCTTTCTCCATTGGGAAAATTGGCCATTTAGCCCTACCCTCTGCTTTCTATCTTTTAACCAGTTCCTGATCCACAATAGTACACTGCCTCCTATCCCATGACTCTTTAGTTTTGCCAAAAGTCTCTGATGAGGGACCTTGTCAAAGGCTTTCTGAAAGTCCAGATACACATGTCCACCTGATTATTCACTCCTTCAAAAAAACATAACAGATTAGTAAGACAAGATCTTCCTTGTCTAAAGCCATGTTGGCTGTCTCCCATTAGGTTGTGACTATCTACATGCTGAGTAATTTTATTCTTTATGATGGTTTCTACCATTTTTCCTGGTACTGACGTTAGGCTCACCGGTCTGTAGTTTCCCGGATCACCCCTGGAACCCTTTTTAAAAATTGGTGTTACATTGGCGATCCTCCAATCTTCAGGTATTAGAGATTATTTTAATGATAGTTCACAGATTACTGATAGCAGGTCTGCAATCTCATATTTCAGTTCTTTCAACACCCTTGGATGTATACCATCCGGCCCAGGTGATTTGCTACTCTTCAGTTTATCTAATAGTTGTAAGACATCTTCCCGATGTATCAATATTTCCTTCAATTCTTCCGCACCTTTAAATACCACTTCAGTCATGGGTAACATCCCTACATCTTCCTCAGTAAAGACCGAAGCAAAGAATTCATTTAGTCTCTCTGCTATCGCCTTGTCGCCTCTTAGTGCTCCTTTAACCCCTTTATCATCTAATGGACCAACTGACTCTCTCACAGGTTTTTTGCTACGAATGTACTTGAAAAGGTCTTTATTTCGCGTTTTTGCTTCCGCAGCAAGCTTCTTCTCAAATTCTCTCTTTGCCTGCCTTATCAATGCCTTGCATTTGACTTGCCAGTGCTTGTGCTGTTTCCAGGTTTCGTTGTTTGGCTCTTTTTTCCATTTCCTGAAAGATGCTTTTTTGGCAACAACAGCCTCTCTGACCTCACCTTTAAACCATGCTGGCAGTTTTTTGGACTTCCTTCCACTTTTCTTAAAGCGTGGAATACAGCTGGTCTGGGCTTCCAAGATAGTATTTTTCAACAACACCCAAGCTTGATGTACATCTTTAACCTTTGCAACTGCTTTCCTCATTTTATCATAGTCTCCCTTTCGAAAGCTAAAAGGTAGTACTATGGATTTCCTTACTATCCCTCCTCCACTAATTAAATCAAAGGCGATCATGCTATGATCACTATTGCCAAGTTGCCCCAACACCCTTATCTCTTGCACTAGGTCTGATGTTCCACTAAGGACTAGGTCTAATATGGCTTCCCCTCTGGTCGGTTCATGAACCAGCTGCTCCAAGAAGCAGTCATTTATTTCATCTAGGAACTTTATCTCCCTAGCATGTCCTGACGTGACACTGACCCAGTCGATACCGGGGTAATTGAAATCACCCATTATTATTACTGCGCTGTAACTTTTGTTAGCTTCCTTGATTTCTTTGAGCATTTCATCATCCATTTGGTCATTCTGGCCAGGTGCTCGATAGTACACCCCCATTGCCATTGCCTTCCCCCTTTTATATGGAATTTCAATCCATATAGATTCTACAGCAGATTTTGTTTCCTGCAAAACTTTAATCCTTTCTGAGTCAATGCCCTCTGTAACATAGAGCGCAACCCCTCCACCAATTTGATCAGCTCTATCATTACGATATAGTTTGTACCCAGGTATCACAGTGTCCCACTGGTTGTCCTCCTTCCACCATGTCTCTGATATTCCAATCATATCTAACCTTTCATTTAGTGCTATATATTCTCTCTCCCATCTTATTCTTTAGACTTCTAGCATTTGCATACAAGCATTTTACAGAATGTATTTTATTCATGTTAATTTGGCTATTGTTAGACATGGGTAAATTGGGATCTTTAAGCTCTGTCTGCTCCATACTTGAGGGCATTTGGGCTACTTTACTCTTTTGTGGAACCTCTCTGCTTTTGGTGGTATCCTTCAAGGATACATTCTTCTGAACCATCCGCTTTTGGGCGACTGTCGGCTTTCCCCTAATATCTAGTTTAAAAGCTGCTCTATCTCCTTTTTAAAGGTTAATGCCAGCAGCCTGGTTCCATCCCGGTTAAGGTGAAGCCCATCCCTTCGGAAGAGCCCCTCCTTTCCCCAGAATGTTCCCCAGTTCCTAACAAATCCAAAACCCTCATCTCTGCACCATTGTCTCATCCACGCATTGAGACTCCAGAGCTCTGCCTGCCTTTTGGGTCCTGTGCGTGGAACAGGAAGCATTTCGGAGAATGCTACCATGGAAGTTCTGGATTTCAACTTCCTACCTAAAAGCCTAAATTTTGCCTCCAGAACTTCCCTACCACATTTTCCTATGTCATTGGTACCGACATGTACCAAGACAGCAGACTCCTCCCCAGCACTATTTAAGACCTTATCTAGGTGGCGCGTGAGGTCCGCTACCTTCGCACCAGGCAGGCATGTTACCAGGCGATCCTCACGTCCACCAGCCACCCAGCTATCTACATGCCTAATGATCGAATCACCAACTATAACGGCTGTCCTAACCCTTCCCTCATGGGCACATGGCCCTGGAGAAACTTCCTCGGTGCTAGAGGGTTTTACATCACCTGGAGGACAGGTCCTAGTTACAGGATCACTTCCTGCCACACCAGGGTGATGCTCTCCTGTCACGTGACCTCTCTCCTCCATGGCAACAGGAGTGCTGCCAGACTGGAGGTTGGACTTCAGGACTATATCCCTGTAGGTCTCGTCCATGTACCTCTCTGTCTGTCTTATGTTTTCCAAGTCTGCTACTTTCGCCTCTAGAGAACGGACTTGTTCCCTGAGAGCAAAGCGCTCCTTGCACCTAGTGCACACGTAAGACCTCTCACCAACTGGGAGAAAATCATACATGTGACACTCAATGCAAAAGACTGGAAAGCCCCCATCCCACTGCTGGACTGCTGTCTGCATCTTAGTTTTAAGTTTGTGTCTAGATCTTTAAGTTCTTACTTACTATGGGTTGCTATGGGTATTTATACCAATAAAACTATACCTAATACGTTTAATATACCTTGTTCACCTGAAGCTTAATTAATCTCAGGTCCTTAGTGTATGACTGATTTGGGTAATGAGCTTCACTTGAAAGCACCTCCTGTCTTTTAAGATGTGTAAGTACCTATAAAGCTACAATTTATCCCAGGGGAGGGAGGGAAATAACACTTATTAAAAGAGGGCTGCTATACAGTACCCTGTCTTGTGTTCTAAATGTAACCAGAAAGCTCTCTTATGTGTGTTAAATTTAAGCTAAAAGTACTTTGCTGTTACTTGGCCCTGAGTGACTATTAAATTTAAACTACAAGCTCTCTGCTGGGTATGAAATGTAACCAGAAAGTTCTCCTCTGTGTTTTAAATTCAAACTTTAATTGCTGCTACTAGGCCCTAACTGATCCAACAAAAAACAGTGGGTTCACAGATTAAGTAGCTTTAATACAAAGAATTCTTTTTAGAAAATTGCCAGAAGTATATACTCACAGTTGCAGATTTCTCTCCAGAAGTAACAGTCCCCCTTTCTAGTCCACACAGAAGGTTCCTTTGGTTCCTTTACCAAGGAAAGCACTACCAATACAAAGTGCTTCCTTTCGGTCTGGCCTCTGCTCCAAGAGTGTTCACGAAATGCATGGCAGTGGTAGCTGCATTTCTGCGCACTCTAGGAATATTCGTATTCCCATATCTGGACGACTGGCTCATCCGAGCTCCATCCCAGTCAGAGGCCCAGACTTCCCTGGCCTGCACAAGGCGTGTTCTTCAGTATCTGGGACTGGTAATCAACATTCCAAAATCCCATCTCACCCCTACTCAGTCTCTAGAGTTCATAGGGGCCTTACTGGATACCACAACTGCAAGGGCCTATCTTCCCCAGGCCCGTTGCCTACGCTTGGTGCAGTTAGCCTCCCAGATTCAGTTAAAATCCCACTTAACTGCTCGAGAGATGTTGCAACTCTTAGGCCACATGGCATCCACGGTACATGTGGTTCCTTATGCTCGCCTTCACATGAGGGCAGCTCAGTGGACTCTATCCTCCCAATGGACCCAAGCCTCAGGTTGCCTGTCAGACAAAATAGCAACCTCCAGTCGCCTTTTTTGGTCCCTCCATTCGTGGAAGTCCACTCAAAATCTGTTGCTGGGGTCCCCCTTTCAACAGGTGTTACCCCAAACGACCCTTACAACAGATGCCTCTCCAAAGGGTTGGGTAGCTCATCTACAAGATCTCTCCACCCAAGGCATCTGGTCTCCACAGGAGACATCTCTACATATCAACCTCTTAGAGCTCAGAGCAATCTTTCTGGCTCTCAGAGTCTTCCACACCCTGCTCTGCTACAAGACAGTCCTCATCCACACGGACAACCAAGTAGCCATGTTCTACGTAAACAAGTAGGGCGGGACTGGCTCTCTATCGCTTTGCAACGAAGCTCTGAGATTGTGGGCCTTCGCCAGAGAGCATCAGATCATCTCATGGCAGTGTATCTTCCAGGAGTTCAAAACTCTTGGGCAGACAGACTCAGTTGAGTTCTGCTTCCACACGAATGGTCCCTTCATGGGGACCAGATAGCCAGGATCTTTCGAATTTGGGGAACCCCAGTCATAGACCTGTTTGCAAGTCCGTGGAATGCCAAACTTCCCCGGTTCTGTTCCAGGATTCTGTGTCAGGGAGTTCAGGCCAGAGATGCCTTCCTCCTTCATTGGGGGCAAGATTTCCTCTATGCCTTTCCTCCTATTCCCCTCATTCCCAAGACACTGATCAAGCTTCAGAGAGACAAGGGGTCTATGATCCTCATAGCACCACGTTGGCCACGCCAAGTGTGGTACCCTCTACTTATGCATCTCTCTCAAGCTCCCTCCCTAGACCTGGGGTCTGCTCCAGATCTCCTCTCCCAGGAGGAGGGAACCTTGTGGCACCCAAATCCTCAGTCTCTTCATCTCAGGGCCTGGTTGCTGAAGGCCTAGACCTTCAGGATCTACACCTTTCTCAGCAAGTGAAGGATATCCTTCATGCTTCCAGAAAGCCTTCCACCAGACGTTCATATGCTTTTAAATGGAAAAGGTTTTCCATTTGGTGTGCAGAGAAGGGTCTCAACCCTCTTGCAATACCTTTGAATTCTTTACTAGACTATTTGCTGCATTTGTCTCATGCAGGCCTTAAAACAAATTCAATTAGAGTCCATTTGAGTGCTATTGCAGCATCCCTTAAGCCTCTCAATGGACAACCTATTTCCTCTCATCCTCTTAAAGCAAGATTCATGAGAGGCCTTCTTTTGACTAAACCTCCCATTAGACCACCTCCAGTGGCATGGGACTTGAATCTGGTTCTTGGCCAGCTTATGAAGCCTCCCTTTGAACCCTTAGCCACTACCTCCTTGAAATTCCTTTCCTGGAAAGTTATTTTTCTCATTGCAGTCACCTCAGCTCGCCGTATCAGTGAGTTGCAAGCTTTAGTGGCTAAACCTCCTTATACAAGGTTCCATCATGACAAGGTAGTCCTCAGAACTAATCCACACTTTATGCCTAAAGTGGTCTCACCTTTTCATCTGAACCAGGAGGTGTATTTACCTGTCTTTTTTCCAGGACCTCATGCATCAAGTGCAGAGAGGAATCTTCATACCCTGGATTGTAAAAGAGCACTCGCTTTCTACTTACAAAGGACACAGCAACATAGAAAGTCCTCTCAACTTTTTGTTGCTTTTGATCCTTCTCATTTAGGACTTCCAGTCTCTAAGAGAACTCTGTCAAATTGGATTGCTCAGTGTATTTCCTTCACCTACCAGAGTAAGAACCTTTCTCTGGAGGGCCATGTCACAGCTCACAATGTGAGGGCCATGGCAACCTCTATGGCTCATCTAAACTCTGTGTCCATCGACCAAATCTGTCGAGCGGCCACCTGGGCATCAGTTCATACCTTCACAGCCCATTACTGCTTGGACAAGTACTCCGGCCGGGATGCCTTGTTTGGTCAGGCTGTTCTCAAACATCTGTTCCATACCTAATCAACTCCTACCCTCCATCCCTGACTGGATGCCTGAGATTCATGGGGGGAACTGGAGCCCTTCCCAGGGACTCACAATCTGGGTGATCTCCCAGGCATCTCTAGCTGGGGAGTCCCCATATGTGAAGACTCATTCCTGCTTGTTCCTGGAGATAGCACAGTTACTTACCTGTAACAGGTGATCTCTGGGAACAGCAGGAATAAGTCTTCACAACCCACCCACCTCCCCTAGGAGTTGTATCTCTCTCTTTCCTTTCCTCTCTCTCTCTCTCTCTCTTTGTCTCAGCATTAAAACTCGAACTGGAGAGAGGCAGTTAGGAAAGGCGGGAAGGCAGTGCGCAGGCGCTGTGGGATGCTCCCAAAAGCTTTCCTTTTGGATGCTGGGGAGCGTTCCCGCGCAGGCTCCGTCGGTACCGACGATACCCATGTGTGAAGACTTATTCCTGCTGTTCCCAGAGATCACCTGTTACAGGTAAGTAACTGTGCTTTGTGTGGGAGGGAAGAAAATTTATGATTGGCCGTGTATTGGGAGAGTAAGTGGGGATGGAGGAGTGAAATCTGAGTGAATGAAAAAGGAATAAAGAAAGAAATGGAGGAAAGAGCAAAAGGGGAAAGATCAGTATGTTGGAGCAGATGTAGAGAGAGAATGGAAAAAACTAGGAGAGAAGAAAGGATAAATGGACAGCAGACAATGGAGAGTTAGCAGAAGACACAAAGAAAACAGAAGAAAGCGACTGGGGCAGTTGCAATGTAAAAATAAAATCTCCAAACAACAAAAAGGTAGAAAAAATACTATTTTATTTTGAATTAACTGGAATGTCAGTTCTAGGAAATGTGCATCGCTAACGTCTTTGCGTTTTGTTTAATATAAGAGGAAATTAATTTATAGTTTTATTTTTCCAGTGTTATTGTACATTCCAAGTTTGGTTTTTGGGGTTCCTAGTTTAATTATTTCCTTCATACTTCTAAATTGTGAACCCTTGTTCTATGTTTGCTGATGGTCCATGTTTTGCATGTGTAACTGAGCTGCAGTATTCTGTTCATACAGTTTCTATGTGACAGTCCTACTTGTCTTTCCCCAGTAGGCGATGTATTGTATTCTCTGAGATGTATTGGTTTAATATTTGTAGTGTTGCCTTTTGGTAGGGTTTGGTGCTTTGTAAATCCTGGTAGTACTATTATGATATGGTGGGTTTTCTATGGATTCTAAATGAGCAGGGTTTATAGTACTTCCTGGCAGTTGGCACTGGCGTATAGTAATGTAGAAATCTGGTAATCTTTTACCCTCACTGCCCATACAAATGGTATTCAGACACTCATTAAGAAGCATGTTTAAAAGTTAATGCGCATTCACAAATGTTAATGTGTGCTAAGTGCAAGAACACCCATTAATTTCTATGGGTGCTGTGGCATTTAGCGCACATTAATATTTAATAAACATGCTTCTAAGTCATTGCCAGGACAAAAGAGAGGCTTGTGAAGGGCTCCTTTGAAAGCTGCCTAAAATTTTAGTTGGCAACATATGCATTTTAAAATAAAATAAAATAAATTTATGCAAATGAGGTCCAGTGGATATAGAAATGAGACACCGCAATGAATTTGGGGGACATACACCTTGCATCTCTCCACACCACACACAAAAATGCATTCATTGAAGCCTTGGACCAAATGGGATATCAACAAATAATTCAAACGCCCACACACAACAAGGGAAATGTACTTGACGTGGTATTCCTGCCTAAAAAGCACTCAAATAACATAGCAACAAGCTCATCGCCAAAAATCACTCAAGTCCTATGGTCTGATCATCACCTGATCCAATTCACCTTCTACATGCCAATGTAACCTCCCAATCTAGAAACTAAATCACATCCACAGAGAAGCAAGTTTAAAAATTTGGATAAAGAGGCATTAATAAAATCAATTTTATCTCTCACAAACACAGAAACTACAAAATCTGGATGACTTAGTAGCACGATGGAACAATGGAATAGAAGCAGTTTCAAAAGAACCACCCAAAATTCCTCCTAACATAAACACCAAATTAAAAAACAAAACTGAAGCATGGTACAATTCTGACTTGGTTAAAGCAAAGAAAGACCTCAGAAGAATGGAGAAAAAATGGAGAACTAAAAACTCACCAGAAATCAAAGCACAATATCTGTTATTACTCGCACGATACAAAGAAGCCATAAATTCTGCAAAAAAGAATTACCATACCAAAAAGCTAAATAATGCTCTAAATAGACCTAGAGAACTGTTCGAACTAATAAAGTCTCTTACCACACCCACTAAGGACACCAATACGAAATATCCAATAAATGCCCAAACACTTGCTGAGCATTATTCTCGCAAACTGAATCCTGCAGAAGAAGAAACCTCCCATAAAATAACAGCAAGCAATGTATTTCTAAAGACACCAATGACTATCGATCCTGTAGAAGAGTGGGAAAACTTTCATAAAATAGACCTAAGACAAATGTTAAACATAATTACAAACATAAACACCACCACATCCCTTCTAGATCCCTGCCCAGTAGCATGGATCAAGGCCCCAAAAACAGAAACTGCACCCATAATACTAAACATAGTAAATCAATCACTTCATCAATGAACTATGCCAGCGGAACTAAAAAGATCACTCATACGACCTATCCTAAAAAACAAAACACTCAACAAAGAAGACCCAGCTTCATATAGACCCATATCAAGTATTCCATTTATAGCAAAAACCATTGAAAAAACAGTCCATCAGTTACAGGACCATATAGACGGCACAAATGCACTTGATGACCAACAATATGGTTTTCGTCAATCACATGGAGTAGAAACACTCCTACTAGTGTTATTTGATAGACTATATAAAGGCATTGAAAACTGCAAGAAAATGTTCATCTTAATATTCATAGATATAACAGCGGCCTTTGACTCTCTGAATCATAAGACCCTCATATCAAGACTTGAATCGATAGGAATAAAGGGAACCCCCCTAAAATGGTTCATCACCTATATATCCAATAGAGTCCAGCAGGTATATTTTGACCAAAACTTATCCAATGCCTTTCCACAAACACAAGGCATACCCCAGGGCTCCGCAATATCCGCCATACTATTCAACCTATACCTAAGGTCCATTTGCAAAATATTTCCAAAGCACAAAATTAATTTTCACCTATATGCGGACAATATAATGCTTTATACACAATTGGATTTATGTAACCCAGATTATAGTCACATAGAAGCCTGTCTCAAAGAAACCCAGTTATGGCTCCAACAAAACAACATGAACATTAACCACAAGAAAACTGAAGTAATGTTCATCTCTAAAAGCTCAGAAGTTAAACATCCCTCCACAATCCTACTAAACAATATTTCCTACAACATCAAGCATGAAATAAAGTACCTAGGAATGACACTTGATAAGCTCTTAGCATGGAAACTCACCTAAGGCTATTAAACAGAACAATTTTCCACAAACTGAGAATCCTACAACCACTACGAAATATCATCGAACACTCAGATTTTAGAACAATAGTGCAAACACTCATAACTCCACATCTAGATTATTGTAATGGCATCCTCCATGGACTACCTAAAAAAACAATCAATATACTCCAAATGGCCCAGAACGTTACAGCTCGAATAGTAATGAATGTGCGGATCTCAGATCACATCACGCCTATTCTAATGGAATTTCACTGGCTACTGATCCAAGCGCATATAAGATACAAAATAATAATTACAACATTCAAACTAATTCACAGTATTGCCCCTTCATTCCTCTCAATACTCATTAATGCACAACCCCTCAACAGGTAACACATGGAGCAAGAGACGTATGATGGTAACAGGAACTTTTTATTAAACGAACCCCAACACGAACAATGTTTATTCTCTGGCTTCATGGTTTGTCATATAGCTCATTAAGCAAATATGTTTTATTGTTTTTCCTCCTCTTCCCTGCGCTTTAGATTTGAAGAGTATTTTGTCAATACTATCTTTAATACATCTAGGTTTTTAGTCTATATGTTTTTTAATATACATGTTTTCATACATATGTTTTTAATTGTTCGTGTTTCATTTCTTATGGAATTTACATGTTGTATAACTATATTTTATTGTTTTATTAGCTGTATGCCCCCTGAAGAAGGCGTTTGCCGAAACGCGTTGGGGTTCGTTTAATAAAAAGTTCCTGTTACCATCATACGTCTCTTACTCCGTGTGTTATCTGCATTTAACTGCAAGAGCGGTCTGCTCTTCTTTGTGTTTACCAACCCCTCAACAGGAACAGACATACACACAACCTTAACACTCTACTGATACCACTCACTATACGCAAGGTAAATACGACTACTAGCAATAGAACATTTACCTATCTAGCCCCCACACAATGGAACAAACTCCCTGACACACTAAGAGCCAACAAGGACCTCCAATCTTTCCAAAAAAAACTAAAAACCTACTTATTCCAAGAATATTATAATCTGGCAGAAATAACATAAACCAACTTGTTTTCAAGAATAATTCATATCGTGATGGGTTTCAACAACTCAATCATCATATGACACAACTGGTCCAATAGAGTAGATTAAAAAGTAAACACTTTAGACATGTAACATTCCCTGTGTACATCAATGTAAATATTATGTATTTAGTTAACTGAACTTATCATGTTCTCTATGTAAATAGTTTGGGGTTCGACCTCCTATGTTACCGGGTGATATGTACATAGTTCTAAATTGTTGTTATCTGTAACTGCTGTCCTGGCAGAGATAAATGTTAAAATGTAAACTGCTGCTGATCACTGGAAGGAGCGGTATAAAAATGGCTACAAATAAATAAAATAAATAAATAAATTTCCACACATGACTCCTCACTACTATTGGGCGACCCCTGGACACACACACACACACACACAGGTTTCTAACATACAAAGTCAACATGTGCACAGCCCCAACACACAGAGGCCCCCAATAAATACTGCCAACATATGCATGGTCCCAACACACACTGTCAATATGTGCACAGCCCCAACATGCACACACACACACACACACACACGCACACACACACGCACACACACACACGCACACACACACACACACACACACACACACACATATATATACATAGGCACCCCTCCATGACATGCACATACAAATAAATCACACAGCCCTCCCATGGCACAAACAACCTCCCCAAGACCTCCTTCCAACATGCACATACAAGCGCACAATACATCCATGCATCCATAAATACATACACACAAGCCCTGACTCCCTGGTAACACACACAGCATCTGACACAAACACATACACACACCCATGAGAGAACTGAGTTACTTACCTGTAACATGAGTTCTCCGGGGACAGCAGGATAAGTCAGCCACAAGTAGTGACGTCATCCGATGGCGCCATAGATGGAAGTCTCTCAGTAGCTCAGAAGGCTTTAGCCTTCTGAGCATGGACTAGTGGCTCCACCCATAGGACCACCCCTAGCTAGCCAGATTGTCCCCAGCTGAGGTTTGCCAGTCTAGGAGGCAGCAGAGCCATGGAATGGCTTCCCCCCCAGGGAGGAGGGTAGAAATGTGTGGCTGACTTATCCTGCTGTCCCTGGAGAACTCATGTTACAGGTAAGTAACTGAGTTTTCTCCTAGGACAAGCAGGATGAGTCAGCCACAAGTGGTGCCTCTCAAGCTACACATGTTGAGGCAGTGGGGGGGGACAAAATAGGTAGGCGGATCCCAGTGGGTACCGTGAACTTACTTATTGACCCAATTAACAACAACACACAGTGCAACAGCGACAGGTAGTGCATTCGGGAACAAGCATGAGCGCCCCGGAGGTATAATATAACCCCGTGCCACATGCGTAACAACATCATCGCAACAAAACAAACATGTTCAAGTAACAATCAATCATGTTCAATTAGCATGTTCAAGTAACAATCACCAGAGTGCAAGTATCAGCATGAAACTACGTTCAAGTGTCAACATGTGCAAGTATCAAGTAACAACACACTTCAAGTCATTAAGAACTTGTGCATCAAGTTCATGCGATCATGAAGGCCATCTGTGGGCCTATGATCTTAGTCTGGAAGGCCTGCTGTGGCTAACACCGCCTGTCCGAAGGCGGGGCTGCCCTGGTTAAGGCAGTAGTGTCTTTGAAAGGTGTGGATGGAGGCCCAGGTGGTGGCCCTGCAGATGTCAGGGACCGGAATGTAGCGAAGGTTGGCAATGGTGGCAGCCAATGCTCACAGATGATGCGCGTTGACTTTAGGCATGTTTTGTGACCCTGCCCGTGCCAGGCAAAAGGCGAGGCATGAGGAGACCCAACTGGAGAGCATTCGTTAGGAGACCGGTCGGCCCAGTTTGTTGGGGTCATACCAGACAGAGCTGAGACCCCTTCCTGAGGGCAGAAGTCCGGTGGAGGTAACAGCATAAGGCCCTGACAGAATCCAGAGTGTGGAGCCTCTCCTGTTCTTGATTGGAGTGAGGTTACGGATGGAAGCAGGGCAGCTTGATGGTTTGGTTGATGTGAAAGGCACTCGCCACCTTGGGGACAAATTGGGGGGTGGGGGGGGGCCGCAGGCAGGCTCGGTCGTGGTGGAGTATGGTGTAGGGTGGATAATCCACCAAGGCATGTAGATCACTGATACGCCTGGTGGAGGTGATGGCTACGAGGAAGAGAGTCTTCCAGGAGACGAACTTGAGGTCTGCCGACAGCAGGGACTCAAAAGGCTCCCCTGTGAGCTGATCTAGGATGACATTCAGGTCCTAGGTAGGAACAGGTGCCCGAATGGGGGGTCGGAGGTTGGCCAGAACTTTCATGAAGTGAACCACCAGAGGGAGTGTGGCTACAGAGACATCTCCTGGACGGTCATGGAATGCTGCTATGGCGGACAGGTGAACCCTTATGGATTGTGTTTTGAGTCCACTTGCGGAGAGAGAGGATTGATACTCGAGGATTTGAGGCAATGGACATGAGAAAGGGTCCAGAAGGTGCGAGGCACACCATATGCTGAAACGGCACCACTTGAGGTAGTATGACTTCCTGGTGGAAGGGCGTCATGATGCCAGTATTACTTGTTGGACCTCGGCAGAGAGGTCAAGGGACGACAAGATCATCCTTTCAACTTCCATGCCATTAGCGACAGCATCTGCAGGTTGGGATGGAGGGTCCTGCCGCTATCCTGGGAAGTCAAGTCTGGTCTCAGGGGCAGGTGTGTTGGTGGCTCTACGGCCAGGCAATGCAGGTAGGGGAACCAGACCTGCCTGGGCCAGTGGGGGACCACTAGGATGGCTAGCGCCTTGTCCCTGATCAGGCACTGGATTGTTCTTGATATGAGAGGGGTGGGAGGGAATAGGTATATCAGTGGCCACTCCCCCCAGGGCACGTCGAAGGCATCTGCTGCTAGCCTGTTGCGGGCTGGGCGTTTGGAGCAGAACAGGGGGCACTTCGCGTTCTCCTCTGTTGCAAAGAGATCGATAAATGGTTGTCCCCATTTTGTGAACAGGAGAGCTGACACGTCTTCGTGGAGTGTCCATTCGTGGGGGCTTAGCTGCCGGCTCAGGCGGTCCGCTAGTTCGTTTTCTATTCCCGGAAGGTAGCAAGCCTGGCGGGTGCAGTTGTGGGAGAGCGCCAGGTACCAGAGCTTGAGTGCCTCCCTGCACAGGTGGTGTGAACCTGTCCCTCCCTGTTTGTTGATGTAGAACATTGCTACCTGGTTGTTGGTTTGTATCCTGACCGATTTGCCTGTTAAGTGTTTCCTGAAGGCCATTAGGGTGTAGCAGACGGCTCTGAGTTCTAGGACGTTGATGCGGAGAGCCCTCTCTGATGCCGACCAAGGTCCTTACGCGTGAAGATGAAGACAGTGCGACCCCCATCCCACTGCTGATGCATTGGTAGTGATGGTGAGTTGGTGAACCGGTTGCTGAAGGTGTCTGCCCTGCGATAGGTTCATTGAATGTGTCCACCAGCGAATCGCCATGGCTACTGTCGCGTTGACGGGAATCTCCATGGATAGGGGTTGTGTGTGCTGGCACCAGTTGGACTGGAGATGCCATTGCAGGGTCTGCATGTGCAGTCTCGAGAGGGGGAGAACATACGTAGATGCTGCCATATGGCCCAGGAGAAGCAGGAGACTTCGCGCTGATGAGGTTGTGGAGCTGCATATGTCATTGGCCAGGTTGACAATGGCCCTCTTCCTGCTCCGCAGGAGGAATTTATTTATTTATTTATTTGCATTTCTTATATACCACACTATTATAATCAGTGCGGTTTACATTTAAACAAAATATACAACAATGTAACAGGTTACACTGAGTTTACAATCAACAGGGAATACAACCTGGAAGAACAAGGGGATGAACTATGTACAGAGCTATGTAATTAAAAATTTAAAGATCATACAAGGGACAAGGTTGGCATTGTAATGTGTAAAGCGGATAAGTAAAAGGAGTGTCGAGCTAACCATTTTCTAGAAGGGGTTGTGTTAGATGTGGGTTTTGGTGATGATGTCTATTATGTTGAGATTGACTGGTGGGAATGGAATTGGGGTAATATTTTAGGAACAAGTGATGTTTGATAGCCTTTCTGAACGCCAAGATATTTGTAATGGCACGAATTTCTGGGGGGAGAGCATTCCAAGCTCCTGGAACGAAAAGTGAGAAGGCTCTATTGGATGTTGTCCTTGAACATTTCGTGAGTGTTTTTGGCAACTGAAGTTTGTTCAGACATGATGAGCGTCTATTTCTGTTGTAGGGTATAGGTTGGATGAGCTTGGTGAGCGGAGTGGGGGGCTGATTTTCCGATGCCTTAAAAGTTAGGACAAGGGCTTTATATAGGATTCTAGCGTGTAGAGGCAGCCAGTGCAGGCTCATCAGTACTGGAGTTATGTGGTCTGACTTAGATGTTCCAGTGAGTATTCTTGCTGCTGAGTTCATGGCTAGCCTGAGCGGGTTAAGTGTTGCTTGCGAGAGCCCAAGGAGGATAATGTTGGCAAAATCAAGGTGAGGGGTAACCAGTGCTTGGAATATGGAGCGATAATCAGGGGGGTCAAGTAGCGGGCGGAGGTGGTGTAGAGACCTTGGAATGCCTTGGCCAAGGTGGTGTCTACATAGCCTCCAATGAATTCCAGCCTCTGGACCGGGGTGAGGTGGGATTTTGAGTGGTTCACCAGGAAACCAAAAAGATGAGAGGAAAGAGGTGGTCTCCTTGACTGCAGCCCGTAGGTTCATCGGGGAGTGTGCTGTTATCAGCCAGTCATCCAGGTAGAGGAAGATGCATATGCTGCGTTTGCGTAGGTGGGCAGCTGCCACTGCGACGCATTTGGTGAAGACCCATGGGGCAGGGGAGAGTCCAAAGGGTAGAACTCTGTACTGATAATGATTCCCCAGCACTTGGAAGTGCAAGAATCTCCTGTGCTGCCTGAAGATGGGGACATGAGTGTACGCGTCCTGAAGATCCAGACAGGCCAGCCACTCCTTGGGTTGGATGAGGGGTAGGATGGAATTCAGGGAGTGCATCCTGAATTTCTCCTTGATGATGAATTTGTTGAGTTTCCGAAGGTCAAGGATGGGGCGTACCCCCCCCCCCCACCCTGACCTCTTGGGAATCAGGAAGTATTGTGTTAGTTGGGAGGAACAGGTTCTATAGCTCGGGAAGAGAGAAGCGATACTATCTCCGAAGTCATCGGTAGGAGGAGGTGAGATGGAACGCTGCTCGAAGGTGGGAAACGTTGAGTTGGGACAGAAGAAAACTTGATGCAGTAGCCCTGTCTGATGATGTTGAGAACCCACTGGTCAGTGGTGATGATCTCCCAGCCATTCAAGAATGCAGCTATGCGACCACCCATGGGGAGGGGGCCCTGCAAGTCAAAAGCTGGGTTGTTTTTACCCGATGCAGAGGGTGAGCTCTTCTTCTGAGTGCATTGCCACTGGCGTTGCTTGGGCCGGTATGGCGTCTGGTAGGGCTGCTGCTTGTATCGAGGTTGCTGCCATTTGCGTTTAGAGTTGTAATGCTTTGAGATTGGTTGCTGGTTGCTCCCTTTATGGTAGGTTTGAGAGCGCTCCATCCCTTCTTCGGCTAGGGTCTGGAGGGTGGTGCAGTGTTCCCTCATATTGTTGACAGTGTCTTTGACTTCGTCCCCGAAGAGGGTGTCGCTGGCACAGGGGGTGTCGGTGATCTTATCATGGGTGTCCTCCCACAGGCCGGAAGCACATAGCCAGGCTAATCTGCGTGCTGAAATGGCTGTCCCAGAGGTTCTGGCGGCTGCCTCAAAAGCATCGTAGGCCGCACGGCCTTGGTGTTTGATGCAGTTTTCCAGTTCTGTCAGAGCCGTAGTGATGGATGTGTGGGGTTCTGTGACATGGGAGGCGATGGCTGCCTTAAGGTTGGCGATAAGTAGATCCTGATGGAGTGCATGCTGGACTTGATGTGCTGCCACTCTGGCAATCAGCATGGCCCCCTGGTAGACTCGTTTCCCCACATCATCAAGTAATTTGTGGTCCTTTCCCGGGGGGGGAGGCGGCATTGGCCGTATTCCACGAGGATTTGGACCGCTTGAGGGCCGAGTCTACCACGATGGACTGGTGCGGGAGATGTGGTTTCTCGAAACCCGGGGAAGGCTGGACAATGTATTTTCCATCCAGTTTGCATGGGCAGGCTGGGTTGGAGGCCGGGGTGAGCCACACTTTAGCCAAGTTGTCACGCAGAAGTTGGTGGATCGACAAGGTGGTATTGGATTTGGGTGCTTCCACACATTTGAGGGCGCTTTGAACTTCAGCGCGTTGATCCGTGGCATCAACGGATGCAATAGACAGCACAGAAGTAACCTTGCGCAGGAATTTTGGCTAAGTCAGATCCTCCTGGACAAGGGGATTAGAGGAGGGGGGAGGTTCCGTGGAGGTGGTGAGTGCATCACCTGAGTTAGACTGTTCCTCAGCACCCTCTTCTCCAGTGTGTGGATCTGGGAGGCACGTAGTTGACGGTGTAGCTGGTGGGGCCTGAGGGGCCGTTGTTCCTCCCTCGGTAGTAGTAGTAGTAGGCTCAGAGTGCTGATTTGATGAAAGGGCTGACAGAGTGGTGGCCCATTGTCGCAGCATAGTTGAGAGTAGTTTGAGGGTCTCCGGTTGGTTAGGAGGCTTGCTTGGCTCCGCTTCTGCTGGTGGGGGTGAAGGGAGATACACAGAGTGTATATCTACAGCCGCTCCGAGGGACAAAGAGGGTGAAGCAGGCAAGCCATGACTGGAAGAGAAGGGACTGCTGTTGCTAGCGCTATCATCTGATGAGCTGCTGCGCTGACGAGCACGCTTGCTGGAGGTTTTCCTGTTGTGTCTGTGATGGTGTGATGAACTCTTTCATCAGCGCTGGAGTTTGTGTCCTCAGCTTCGGCTCCGATGCCTGCGTCGAAGTTGATCTGTGCTCCTGCTCCGATGTCCGCTCCTGCCCCGAGAGCCGTGGTGGCGGGGTGAGGAGTTCCAGTGCTGGCGTCGTTCTGATGTGGCAGTCAGCTGATCCTCCGTGCCTTTCCTATGCCGGCGTCATTCTGACATGGCCATCAGATGATCCGCCCTGATCCCAGAAGTGGAGGCGGAGCCAGGGGGAACCCCGGAAGTGGAGGTGGAGCCAGCAACCGCGTTGAGGGGAGAACTTGGATGCAATGGCTGGCTTTCACAGCAGGAGACGGAGGCCTGGATGGGCACGTCTCTGGCTGGAGCGGCTGGAGAGTCCTGGAAGCAGCGGGGACTGTCCTTGGAGATCGGGGAAGCACCATTGACGTGGCAAGAGACCCGGGGATGGGAGCATCGAAGTTCGCATCAGGCTCCGGAGGGCCGGCCTGGGTGGCAGAAGGCTCCGGAGGGCCAAAGAACTCCGAAAGGGCATGCTTGCGATGCTTCCTAGCCCTGGGAGACATGCGTGCACATACAGAGCAGTTCTCGACGGGGTGCTCCTTACCCAGGCATCGGAGGCAGCATTGATGAGCATCGGAGTTGCTCATCTTCCTGGAGCACTTGGGGCATTTCTTGAACCCCAGCTTCGGCATGATCAGGTACAGTTCTTATTCCTTGATCTGGTAGAAAATTGTAGAGATTGTGCTCTTCTTATTCTTTGATTTGGTAGAAATATTGTAGAAATTGTAGGACTGAGAGAAAAAACATCTTGCTGCTGAAGGCAGAAGACAAAGACTGGCTAGCTAGGTGCGGTCCTATGGGTGGAGCCACTAGCCCATGCTCAGAAGGCTAAAGCCTTCTGAACTACTGAGAGACTTCCGTCTATGGCGCAGTCGGATGACATCACCACTTGTGGCTGACTCATCCTGCTTGTCCTAGGAGAAACACATATACACAGCTCCCGATATAACTACCTACAACCATAGGGAGCAGAAAGGAGTGGGCTACCGGGCTCATGGCTCCACCAATATTTTGCTAACATAGCATCAGGTATAGAGAGCTTGGGGGCAGGGCTGGAGATTGATTTGTTTGGTCCCTCCAACTAAAAAGGTGTTCCACTGCCCCTGCCTACAAGGACACATACCGATCACTTACAAACACCCATCACATACCCATCACACACTCTCACACTCACACTCCAACATCCTATGTGCACACCCCTACAGATAAACAGTTAAATCCTGCCCAAGAAGATGTCTATATTATACCATTGATAAACAGGGCAGGCACACCCATACAGCACACATATACACCCTCACTCATTACCCATACTATGCTCACCTATCCATGCACATATTACTGAGACAATTTTACTATGGCTGTGTCCACTGAGCCCCATATACAGACATGTCATTCTGAGAATGGAGGAAAGAGGAAACCTGCCATTATGTCACACTCTGAAGTGTGCACTTTTCAACTTATTTTCCACTTGATTTTATATTATAGCGTCTAAAACGGATTTCGTAGATAATCAAACCTTCTCAGGTCATCAGTTACTGCACTGAGATTTGTTTCTAGACTGATGTAAACCTCTAAGAAGATATGCTAATAAACTGCTCAGTGTGGTGCTTCTTTGGGTTGTGCGAGAGACCCGTGCCCCTAATTCCGATGTCTCTTTCTCAGCTGTTCTTGTGCCAAGAGTCAAACAGCTGCTGTCTGATACCACCGACCTGTGGTATGCTGTGAGTATCCACTTAAGGAATGAATGTTCTGATACTTTTAGAGTTCCCAGCTCCTGCATCATGATTGCAAATTGCAAGCAGTTTTCATTTGCTGAGTGACATATTGAGAGGTTTTTTTTTTAAAGAATGAGCTTGATGGATCCTATATCTATATTTGATACCGGAAAGGAAGATAAATTGGATTTTGGCAGATCTGAAAGAGACACTATCATCTCTGGATCAAAAGCAGTTAAACTAAGGAATCTTAATGGTGAGATGCAACATAAAAATCTTTCTAAGTTCACATAATATATCAGGGGTATTAATTCTTTTTTTTTTCCTTTTTATTGTCTTGCCTCTCAAGAAATCTTTGTGGTAAATATATAACCTTTTAAAATTATCAAAACAATATACTTTCTTGAAAACTTACTATCTTATTTTGTTTAGCATTCATGCCAGGCATATTTTCATGAGTACTTATGAGAATGAAGGGGGCTATCAAACACTGCATGTTTCAAGCATAAAGATCAGCAATAGTTTAGGGTTTTAAGGCAAACAATCTCATCCTTGGATCTGCCTGTACATTTTTAATGTGGAGTGTGAATTTAGCTATTTTGACAGAAGTATCATTTTCTGTTTGCTTACCCACTGTCAGCTGATGTCAGGCTCGTGCACTTCAGATAATGGTAGAAAAGAACAGGGAACTTAGTGCTACCAAACTAGGGGTGTGTCTGCTCGTGCTCTCTGAAGAATGATAAACTCAATGAGCTTGTCTATTTTTATCCTCCCGTTCTTTCCTTTTGGCAGTGCAATCAGTGTGAGCTGAGCTTTTCCCCCCTGAATGAATCCAATAAACACCATTTGATGCCTTCTGAAATGGTCAGCAGAGACAACCGAACGCACTGGAGCCCCTTTCACGTATGAGATTTGAATCCTAAACCACCATGTCCTGTGAAGGTGACTCCTCCAGTCAGCTTTCTGCAACCACTACCGTTAGTTCAGTTGCTGTTCAGGCTGGGGACTCCAGAATTGTAGTATCTATACTTAAGGTAAGCTTTGCATCACCATTAACAACCTTGCTATGATTGTAGCTTTCTGTTTGCAATTGGTATAATTCCTGCTAAAGATGTTCCAAATTACAGTCCATTATCCAAAAAATGAAATGGGACAGCAATTATATAATATACATTGCAGCCTTAAAAAAATGTGAATGCTAGTCTGCATGTAGGAGAGCCCTTATTAAATTCAAGTAAATTATCAGATGTTTTAATGTACTGTAACTGAAACTTCCTTGAGCTAAATAATACTAGACTATCAGATTTCCTTATGTTGTTTGAGTGGAAATGTATTATAGTGTGCAATTACACTAAGTAGGTCTATTTATATTTTTAGTTTTATTTATTTATTTTTTTACTAATCTGAGCTTTTATCAATGCTCTTTCCCAAAAGGTTTTGGGTGACATATGGTTTGAAGAAAAATAAGTGAACTTAAGGGGGGGTATTTTAGAAGCCTTATTCACAATTTACACTTAAAAATATGACCACTTACGTGGGTAAGTTACATCCAGGTGTAACTGGCTATTTTAGAAAAGGCTCGTTTTACATGTGTATGTCCATACCACGTTGAGATTGCAAGGATTGGGGAGGGGGGATGGGGGGTTGTCAGGGATATTGCCTGAGCAGGACAAAAATCTACATTGATATTCTCTATTTCATAAAGGGGATTCAGGTGTAAGCTCAAAAATTGTGAATATCTGAATTTACACTCACACCTGCACCCTGACACATATAGGTATTTAAAAAGTACTTCTTTCGGCCATCCCTTTAATAGGAGAGATTAAGTGGGATATCCTGCTTAATCCCCCAATATTTACTTCCCCCTCCAAATTTAAATGAGGTAAACAAGAGTCTTCTGTAGTTAATTAGCAGCATCTATACATCTAGGTTTGCAAAATGGCCCAGCTATAACATCTAAGTACCAGCATCTACACAAGCACGTTGTGAAATGCCGGCACTTACACGTGCAGCTTACCCGGTTTCCTCTATTTTTTTCCACGTGTATATTTGTGAAATGGCTCCTCCTGCTGCACATGGATATAAATCCCCATGTGTTCTTCGGTTTCTAAAATACCATCATAATTGAGTATATCCTAGCCTTGACGTCTCAATTCCAGTTGCCACGTACTATCTATATTGTGCTTTTAAACTTTTGGCTTGATAATGTCTTTGAATTTGAGCACATGGAGTGTAAATTTATAACAGACGGCCTAAAGGTTTTCAAATAAAGTGCTTATTTTATGCCTATGTGCCTTCAAGAAATAGACTCCCGGAACTATCCCCAATAGCATCGAATGCTTTATGCATGTATTTTATAAAGTGTGTGCTATTCCACCTCCAGCTCTGCCCAAACTATGATCCTGAGATATCTACATACAGATCACATTAAAGCAGCTGCTATTTTTCAGTGTACCTATTTTTTACATATGTACAGTATATTCCCATGCAATTTTATAATAGACATTTTCTGCATTTAAATATGTTTTACAAATGTTTTATAAAATTATCCTCCATAAATCTTAAAGACGATCAAATATACTAACTTAAACATGATGGGCCCTGTTTACTAGAGTGCTGTGGGATTTGCAGTTGCCATATATTCAGTGCTAAAATTAACACATGATAACTGCAAAGTCTCCATATTAACTATTTGGTGCATCCCATGCAATTAATGTAGCAACAATACACTTACTACGTATGACATGCAGTGCAGATATTTTGGATGCAGTTAATGCCATCTAATGATCTATTCATATAACATCATATTTGAAGGAATTATATTAGCTCTGTCAGACAGCGGATTCATTTTAAAATAGGTATATTGACTCATGGAGTATTGTATGAAAATATTCCAGAGCATTTTGTAGGTTTTTGAGTTTGTTTATCTAGGTTGGCAGGGACCAGGTAGCTAGTAATTCCATTAGTTTTCCAAGCTTATCTGTCCATGACTAGAAACTCAATTATTTCTGCTGCAGGATCAGTTTTATGGATTCCCTATCCACCTCTTTGCACCTTCAAAATATTATCTGTGGGAGATCCAAGATGATGGTTTTAAAAGGTGCATGCCTAGGCTGCAACCTCTGATCACTTGTTCTCATTGTTAATATTTTCCTACATGAACTTTTTCCTTTGTGGAATAGGCAAAAGGAAAGTAAAGTTTGGGCCTTGGTCTCTGTACCCTTACCTGGTGGTTAAGCTTCCATCACTCAATTCATGATGATTTAGGCCTTCTGCCATGCAGAGGGGTATCTTCTTGCTGGCATTACCATGAGGGGAAGCTCGTCCTGCACTAAGGAGGTTTTACTCATCCCAGATGCTAGAACCCTTTTTTTTTTGAGCCCTGAGACAAATTCACCAATTGGGCCCTGTGTTAGAGGAGAATTCCCTCGGAACATTTGCTAAGTCTGGCGGCTTGATCCTTCAGCATGCCTTTCGGTTTGCTAGAAGTTGGGATGGAGGTTGTGCAGGGTTCAGCCAAGTGCCGGAGCTAGTGACAGGACTCCAGAGTGGTTCAACATAAGGAGCCAGTGGTACTGCAAAGGATGGAAAAACTGGAGACTATAATTTTAGAGGTTATTTGGCAAGCCATCACTCAATTGGAAGGTACTGTGAGTGGGAAAATTGAGAATTGTTAAACAGCAAATGGAAGTATTAGAAACTAGTGTTGAGGATCAATTGGAAAAACTGAGAAGTTTTGAGATTGAGAATGACTCCATCGGTCACGGTAAACTAAATTTGTAAAATACTGAGTTTACATTGTAAAACGGAGAACAGATTAAGACAGCCTAATGTGAAAGTGCTCAATTTTCTGCGAATGGTGACTATTCACCCACAAGAACTTTTCAAAAAATATTCAGTGAAACTTTGGGGTATGTTTACTAAACCGGGCTAACGGTTAACCCGGGCTATCTGCAACTAGGTCCCATTGAATAATATGGGACCTAGTGGCAGATAGCCCGGGTTAACCGTTAGCCCGGTTTAGTAAACATACCCCATTGAAGATACTATGTTAATTCCCTATAGAAAGAAGTCAGAGTATGGGAGAAAGAACAAATCAGAAGAGGTTCTCATTCAAGTGTCAGCTGATAGCTTGGATGTAACAGCAATGCTTGAATTATCATCAGAAATACGAAAGCATACAACCCTTTGTTTTGTAACCTTTGTTTCTCCAGGAACAAGCAGGAAGTCAGTTCTCATATAGGGGTGACGTCGGCACCAAAGGAGACCGTGTGGAACATTTCCCCAGCTTTCAAAGAAAGCCTTTGGGAATACCACCATGCATGTGTTGTCCCCTTCCTGCCCAAGGGTGCCATCTTACTCAGTCTCCCTTTTTCTGTGGTGCCCTTCAGATGTGCATTTCGTCCCCAGAAAGGTTTTCTCTGACAGGCAGTTTTTGCTTTCCGGCCTTCGCCGGTCCTCTTATTTATTTATTTATTTATTACAATTTCTTATATACCGCACTATTGTCAGCGCGGTTTACATACAACAAAATGACCATAACAAACTTCCTGCCTCCCGAGCACCTCTGCTTCGGCCCTGGTTTCGGGATTTTCTTTTTTGCCTTTTTTGTTTTAACCGCGCTCTGCGCCCTTTTTAACTGCTGGCCATATCAAGGGTCTTCGACCTTGCAGGTGTCCTTTTTGCCCAAATGGCCTCTGGTTTTAAGAAATGTGATAGACGCTCCAAAAACATGTCGCTCATGGAAACCCATGACTGTTGTCTCAGGTGTTTAGGAGCCGACCATGATCCAGAGCTATGCTCCCTCTGTAAGATGTCCTCCAAGGCCATCCAGGGTCGTAAGCAGAAGCTGGATGATCTCTTCCGTAAGGCAGCCCCGGTATCCCTGGTAGCCTCCCACTCTTCGGCCCCGCAACCTCCAGAGCCCCCCAAGGCTGCTCCCCGGGCCAAGCGGCACTCTCACCAGGGGTCGCCTGAATGCGAGCAAAAGAAGAAGGCCTCGAGGACTCTGTTGGGGGTACCAGACAAGCATGAGAAGTCATGCGCCCGGTGTCTCAGTTCCTCTTGGCAATCTCTGGAGTTGGAGAGGGAGTGGCCCAGTAAGGTACCTCAAACAGATACAGAGGCCTCCGGCAAAGGTGCCTGGGAGGCCCAAATGCTGGCCTTGGAATACAGAATTTCTGCATTCCGCACTGCACAGCAGGCACTGATGCCCGGCCCTGCCAGCACATGCCTTGAGACCACAGGGACCTCGACCTCGAGGACTCCCCAAATCACCAGAAATCTCGTGAGGATCCTCGGTGTGGGTCTCGATCTCCATCCCGTTCCTCAGATGCGAGATATTCATGGGCGAGCGTCTCCGGCTCCGGGCAAGTTTTGGCCTCGGAGATCCAGCGTGGGTCACCGACCCATCTAGAGCCACCCTACCTTGAGTCCTCCATGGACTCCTCAGACTGGGAGTCTGATGGAGAGACCTCCCCGGAGATTCGGTCCCACCAAGACCTCCCCTCCAACTCCTCCCGCCGACTCAGAGGCGGCAGTCACCTCCCGAGGACACCTTCTTCCTGGAGTTCGTCCGGGACATGGCGCGGACCCTGGTGCTTGCCATTGAGTTAGAAAAGGAGCCCCATGTTGAGAAGCTTGATATTCTGCAATATGAAGCTCCTCCGAGAGAGGCTTTCTCAGTGCCAGTTCCTCCCATTCTAAACTGATTCCTGCTCCGCATGTGGGAGACCCCGGCCTCTGTTCTGATTGTGAGCAAACGCCTGAACACTATGTATCAGATCCAGCGAGGTCTGGGGTTTAGGAAAGCCCAGCTTCCCCACACCTCGATGGTCAATTCGGCAATGCGGAAGCTACAGAGCCCAAAGACTCATTCGTCTGTCCCCCAGGGCAAAAAGTCTCGTATATTTGACGCCCGTGAATGCAAGTCTTATCAGTGCTCCATGTTGTCATGCCACATCCATGTTTACCAATTATACATTGGGATGTTCCTCCATGATCTCTCTAGGGAGCTCAGAGGCTTTGCGGCGGACCTTGACGGAGACTATCTCCGGCATTTCCAGGCCCTTTCAAAGTCTGTCGGGGAATACTCAAAGTACTTCTCATGAGCAGCATACGACGGCTTCGAGTCTTCCACCTGGGTGGTAGCATCTGGCTTTGGAGCCTGCTGGCAGGCTTGGCTCCTGTCCTCAGATCTGGAACAGTAGGTCCAGGAGAAACTGCTGGATGTCCCTTGCCTCAGAGAGCAGCTATTTGACAAGCCCATGGAGGATAAGGCTACGAGATTGAGATGGAGTACATGACCCATACTCACTTCTCCCGGAAAACTTCCTCCCTCCCCAGGAAGAAGCAGCAGAGCAAGAAGCCTTTCTCCCATAGGAAGGGGCTCCCGTACAAGGGCTACTCGGCCTATCCGCTGGTGTCGATCCTGTTCAGGGTGGCCATGGCAAATCCACGGTCCACGACCCTCGTAAGCCGAAGGGTCCCAAGACCCAACCCCTGGCGCCATTTCAACCAGCCTCAGGGTTTTGACGTCATCAGCATAGCCTCTTGTCCTCTGGCAGGGCGGCTGTCCATCGGGGGGCATCTGGTCCATTTCTCCCACAGGTGGGCGTCCTTCTCCACCGATGCCTGGATTCTGCAGGTTATTCAGGGGGGTTGTCTTCTCCATCTGTACCAGGCCCCTCCTCTGTATTTTCCCGGGGAGCCACGTTGGCTTCCCCAGCACTAGGACCTCCTGAGTCAGGAGCTTGCAGGCCTCCTCAAGGACAGCACGGTAGAACCAGTCCCACCCTACTCCCGAGGATGGGGCTTTTACTCCCAATACTTCCTCATCTCGAAGTGGACAGGTGGCCTTTGGCCCATCCTCGACTTGCGGAACCTCAACAGGTTCCTGGTGTGGGAGAAATTCAAGATACTCTCCTTTGGAACATTACTGCCCTACCTCATGCAGGGCGATTGGCTATGCTCCTTGGACTTAAAGGATGCTTACACTCACATCCTCGTCTACCCCAAAACCATTACCAGTACAGGGCACTTTCCATCCGCCCAGCAGGTCTTCACGAAGTGCCTGGCCATGGCTGCAGCCGATCTGCGGCTGCACGACACCTTTTGTCTATCTATATCTAGATGACTGGCTCATAACAGGGGGCACAGCCTCCAAAGCCAGGCAAGCCACAGACCGCACCATTTGCCACCTGGAGCATCTGGGGTTCATGATCAATTACCCAAAGTCCCACCTCACTCCATTTCAGTCCCTGGAGTTCATAGGGGGTTTGCTTAGACACCTTTCAGGCCTTTCTTCTTCAGGACAGGGCAGACCACCTCATGTCCCTGGCATCCGAGGTGCGGTGCCACGGCATCATCCCGGCCTGGACAATGCTTTGCCTTCTCGGTCACATTACCTTCACGGTCCATACCATGCCCAATGCCTGTCTCAACATGCGGGTGATGCAGTGGTGTCTCCAAGTGTAATGGGTACAGCCAACTGGCCGCCTCCGAGACCCCATCTCGGTCTATCACAGTGCTGCAGAGTCTCTGGCTTGGTGGCAGGAGTTTCGGAACCTGCTTTGTGGCATACCCTTCCAAACCCCAGCGCATCAGGTGGTCTTCACCACAGATGCCTCCCTGGCAGGCTGGGGAGCCCACTGCAAGAGATGGTGCACTCAAGGGACCTGGTCCCTCGAGGAGTCCCAGCAGCAGATCAACCTGCTGGAACTTTGGGCCATTCGCCTCGCTCTCAGTTTTTTCAGGGACCACTTGCAGCACCAACTGGTGCTGGTCCAAATGGACAACTATGTCATGGTGTTCTATGTGAACAAACAGGGGGATATCGGCTCCTACAACCTCTGTTCGTAAGTGACAACCCTGTGCTCCTTTGTGGTGAGCCAGGGCATGACCGTCCGGGACACCTACTTCTTGGGTCAGGACAATGCATTGGCGGACCGACTCAGCAGAGTTATAAGAACATAAGATATGTCATACTGGGTCAGACCAAGGTCCATCAAGCCCAGTATCCTGTTTCCAACAGTGGCCAATCTAGGTCATACGTACCTAGCAGTTTCCCCAAAAGACACAGGTTCCACAATGCTTGTACTGGGTCAAGCATTGATATCCTGGGTCCCTTCTTAATAATGGTTCATGGACCTTTCCTCCAGGAACTTGTCCAAACCTTTTTTAAACCCAGCTACACTAACAGCCTTTACCACATCCTCCGGTAACAAATTCCAGAGTTTGATTACATATTGAGTGAAAAAATATTTTATTTTATTAATCTTAAATAATTTACCCTGTAGCTTCATTGCATGTCCCCTAGTCTTTCTATATTCTGATAATGTAAACAACCTCTCTGACCTCACCTTTAAACCATGCTGGCAGGTTTTTGGACTTCCTTCCACTTTTCTTAAAGCGTGGAATACAGCTGGTCTGGGCTTCTAAGATAGTATTTTTCAACAACACCCAAGCTTGATGTAAGTCTTTAACCTTTGCAACTGCTCCTTTTAGTTTTTTCTTAACTATTTTCTTCATTTTATCATAGTCTCCCTTTCGAAAGTTAAAAGGTAGTACTGTGGATTTCCTTACTATCCCTCCTCCACTAATTAAATCAAAGGCAATCATGCTATGATCACTATTGCCAAGTGGCCCCAACACCCTTATCTCTTGCACTAGATCTGGTGTTCCACTAAGGACTAGGTCTAATATGGCTTCCCCTGTGGTCGATTCATGAACCAGCTGCTCCATGAAGCAGTCATTTATTTCATTTAGGAACATTATCTCCCTAGCATGTCCTGTCATGACACTGACCCAGTCGATACCGGGGTAATTGAAATCACCCATTATTATTACTGCGCTGTAACTTTTGTTAGCTTGCTTGATTTCTTTGAGCATTTCATCATCCATTTGTTCATTCTGGCCAGGCGGTCAATAGTACACCCCCACTGCCATCGCCTTCCCCCTTTTACATGGAATTCAATCCATATAGATTCTACAGCAGATTTTGTTTCCTGAAAAACTTTAATCCTTTCTGACTCAATGCCCTCTCTAACAGAGAGAGCAACCCCTCCACCAATTTGATCAGCTCTATCATTACGATATAGTTTGTACCTAGGTATCACAGTGTCCCACTGGTTGTCCTCCTTCCACCATGTCTCTGATATTCCAATCATATCTAACCTCTCATTTAGTGCTATATATTCTAACTCTCCCATTTTATTTTTTAGACTTCTAGCATTTGCATACAAGCATTTTAGAGACTGTATTTTATTCATATTAATTTGGCTATTGGTAGACATGGGTAATTTGGGATCTTTAAGCTCTGTCTGCTCCATACTCGACCTCTGACCGCACGAGTGGTGCCTGGACCTCTTTTCCAGCCCAACAAAGTCACAGCTTTCTCAGTTCTGCAGTCCCCTCCGGCATCCAGGGAGGGTGGCCCCCATGCCTTCCTCATCTCATGGGACACAGACCTGCTATATGACTTCCCCCCCCATGCCCCTCATTGCCCGGACCCTTCTCAAGGTCTAGTGGGACAGGGCCTCGATGATTCTCATAGCCCTGAGGTGGCCCAGGCAGCCTTGGTATCCCCTGCTGCTCCGTTTCTCGACGAAGCCCCTGGTCCTGCTTGGGTTCTCACCAGAGCTGCTGACGCAGGAGGAAGGTTTTCTTCTTCACCCCAATCTGAGGTCCCTGTCCCTCACAGCTTGGCAGCTGAGCGGGTTGCTGTAGCCCCCTACTATCTCCTCGTGGAGATCAAGGACATTCTTTTGGCCTCAAGTACTCGACCAGACGAGCTTACGCCTTCAAGTTGCGTTTGTTCTCGATATGGTGTTCGGAGCTCTGAGCGAACCCATTTTCATATCCTACCAGCTTGGTCTTGCAGTACCTGTTCTACCTCTCGCAGTCTGGGCTGAAGTCTAACTCGGTCAGGGTTCACCTCAGTGCCATCTCAGTGAACCACCACCCCATCAAGGGCAAACCTCTCTCGGGGCAACCGCTTGTCTCTCATTTCATGTGAGGCCTGCTTCTTTCCAAGCCCCCCACCCACACTCCTCCAGCGGAATGGGACTTCAATGTGGTTCTCATCCAGCTGACCAAGCCAGTCTTTGAACCCATGGCTGCCTGCCTGCTGCGGCATCTGTCGTGGAAGGTGGTTTTCCTGATAGTGCTCACCTCCGCCCGGAGAGTCAGTTAACTCCAGGCGCTGATGGCCGAGGCACCGTACACGAGGTTCTATAGGAAACGAGTGGTCCTGCGGACTCACCCCAAGTTTCTTCCGAAGGTTGTCTCAGATTTTCATATCAATCAAGATGTAGTTCTGCCACTTTCTTCCCGAAGCCCCACGCCGACTGGGTGTCGGTGATTCTCCACACCTTGGATTTGTGATAAGGAAGCTTATCATAGCTCAGGAAGGAGCTATAGTAAAGGTGAAGTTACTCTGAACAAGCAACCTGTCAGTTCTGGTAGAAATAAGAAAACAGAATTTTTCCATAAAAGACTACCAGTCCCAGAATGCACCAGGTTTCCAACAGCCATTAGAGGAGCTGAAGTGGGGAAACGTGTGTTCAATCAGGAGGGCTATGAGGTAATCCCTAAGCACTCATCTCAAAGGGCAGGGCCTGATTCAGCACAGCTGCGCTGTGCTAGGGTGGAGCACTCATCTAAGCAGAATAAAGGTAGAGTTTATTCTACAGAGAATCATCTTCTTGATCTTGGACATCCTCATCTTGATCAGCTTCATCATCTGGAGGATCATCAGAAGCAGAAGCCAGAGCGGACGGACAGAGAGGGCAAGAAACCCTTAGGAAGAAAGAAGAGAAAAGCTTTTGGGAGGTCTAAAGGAGTCCAGAGCAGTATGTATACTGGAAGGCATTCCAAAGGCAAGCTTACACCATTGGACTGGGGAAAGCCAGAGGAATGGTGCTGCAGAGCTAGGAATCTCCAGACGGTACCTGTGAGGGAGACGGCTGCACGTGGAAGGGACCCTAAGACCCGTGCCAGAAGGTATGTGAAGAGAGATCCAGTGTCCAGGGATCTGGATTGGAAGGCTGGACATAAGAACTGGACTACATACTGGCCAGGCTATTTAGAGAGGAACTCTAACAGCAATGGAAGCTCAGGTATGAACACTGATCTATGCCCTAGCTATACCCTTGAAAGAGAGCAGGGAAACAAGTATTCTCCTGAAAGTGCTCCATTGAGAAATTCCTCTGTGCCAATCCATGATTTTGAACCCATGATTGTTGAAGAAGGGGGAGAGGTGGTAGATACAGGCTGTGAATACATGGATTGCTCTCTGTCCAAACTCCTTTGGTAATTTACTGTTACAAAGTACAACAACCATCACAAAGAAATACAAACTTGTTCTTTAATCTACTCAGAAAAGCTCCTGAGTAGGATTTGAGCCACGCAGTAGAAAGCAAGCCAGCTAAGGGGTTTCAGCTGGGTAACTGCTAGCAATTGAGCCTTACCTAATTGCTTGTGAGCTCTGAGGAAATCACTTCTGAGTCTATGTGTGAAGATATAAGAAGTTAACCTGAAAAGAACAGTTTTTCCCTTCTTTGTGGGTTTTGCTTGTTGTTTGATGCACTGCTAAGAAAATATTAGCTAGAGCCTACAGAAAAGACCAGTTTGTTACCAACCAGGTCTTTATTCTTTTGATTTGATTGCCTGACAAGTTCAGCTGTTGTTTTCCTGATTTTGTTTTTCTAAGTTTAACACTGAAAGCAAGTATCCTGTTTTATGTGCTACCAAGCATATCTGTGTTGGGAGAAATAACCCCATAAATAAATATCTTATTGGCTTTACACTCAAGCACAACTAATTATTGTGAACAGCTGTGTCTGGTGTGAATGGACTACATTTCCCACAATCCCTTGCAAATCATATTAATATATGCCTTTGCCAAGACTGTGAACATTCTCACCCAGGCACCCGTCTGACAGATTGTAAGAGGGCTCTCTCTTTCTACCTGCAGCGGGTTCGCAACCACCGCTGATCTGGGCAGCTCTTTGTTTCCTTCGATCCCAGTGCCCTGGGGCTGGCGGTCACCAAGCGTACCTTGTCCATCTGGGTGTCAGACTGCATCGACTTTGCCCAGGCCCAGGCCGGTTTTCTCCTGGAATGCCGAGTCATGGCCCACAATGTCTGAGCGATGGCGACGTCTGTCAGTAGCCTGCGCTTGGTGCCACTGGCAGACATCTGCCGGGCCGCCACCTGGTCCTCCACTCACACCTTCATGGTGCATACTGCCTAGAGAGGGAGTCCCGTTGGGACGCCACCTTTGGCCAGGCTGTACTCCATAATCTGTTCAGGGTTTAAGCAACTCCTGCCCTCTGACCCTTCTTGTTATGGCTACCGGGAGCGTGGCCATCCATGGACCAGGGGTCCTTGGGCTGCCTTTGGCTTTCACTGGCAACTGCTCATGTGCTTTTTCTACATGTCCTTGGTAGCCTGTAGCTAGGAAGTCCCATATGTGAGGACTGACTTCCTGCTTGTTCCTGGAGAAAGCATAGTTACTCACCTGTAACAGGTGTTCTCCAGGGACAGCAGGAATCAGTCCTCACAACCACTGTTCCCTCTAAGCTGTGCGCGTGTGCGCGCGCACACACTTCGCCAAGCGAACGCACATACTTTATAACAGAGCGCACAAAAATTACGGTTCTGATTCTGATAGAAAACAACACAGACGTCTTAAAACTTAAAAATTGTTGTGTATTTATGGTTTTCACAAGTTCTACAATAATTTCTAGTGCAATCAATGTGGTGTACATACTGTATTCTGACGTGTAGTCAAATTTTAAAGTATACAACTCCGAGTGTCGTTATGTGGCACACAAAAATTTAACCTTCCTTCAAAAGCTGCACAGATGATATTTTATGCGCACACAACCTACAGAAAATTAGAGGGAACATTGCTCACAACCCTCCCTTCTCCCCTTGGAGTTGCTGTATATTTTTGCCATCTTCTTGAAGGGGCTATAACTATGGCACCTGACTAATATGGCACCCTTGGGTGGGAAAGGGATGGGTTTTGGAAGTTTATGCTAGTATGGTATGGTAGATTTGGCCTTGTAGATCTTTGGTGACTTTAGTAGGGTTTTTTATTAGTTCCCAATATGCCTGGTACTAAAGAATAAGAACATACATAAGATATGCCATACTGGATCAGACCAAGGTCCATCAAGCCCAGTATCCTGTTTCCAACAGTGGCCAATCTAGGTCATACATACCTAGCAGTTTCCCCAAAAGACACAGGTTCCGCAATGCTTGTACTGGGTCAAGCATTGATATCCTGGGTCCCTTCTTAATAATGGTTTATGGACCTTTCCTCCAAGAACTTGTCCAAACCTTTTTTAAACCCAGCTACACTAACTACACTTTACTACATCCTCCGGTAACAAATCCCAGAGTTTGATTACACGTTGAGTGAAAAAATATTTTCTTTTATTAGTCTTAAATAGTTTACCCTGTAGCTTCATTGCATGTCCCCTAGTCTTTCTATATTCTGATAACGTAAATAATCGAGAATGTTTGTTTGTTGTTAGTGAGATGGCCAGAATCAGATTTTTTTTTAATATTATGAGTTCTGTGGGTGAATGTCCTTCTGCTGTGCACCCATTGTCCAGGGAGAGGTTCTGTGGATGCAGAATATATACAGTATTCAAAAAGAAAAAGCAGTTTATAACAAAACAAACTGAGTTATGATTTGGTGTTATAAACTGTGCTGTGGTTCTCACTTTTTCTTTTAGTTCCTTGGTGTGCGAGCATCTTTCATTTCTCTTGTTTTATTACGGAATATATATTTACATTAACACCATGCTGGTCCAGTGTGCAGTTTCAGGAGTTATGTTGGATTTGTCAAGCTCTTCTTGGTGTTTGTTGGAGTGGGAGGTGTTGTGTTGGGGTCACAAAGTCCCTCTTGTTTTTCAGAAGGTGGGAAGTGCTGTGTTGGAGCACTAAGTCACTTTTGCTTTTGTGGAAGTGGAAGGTGCTACATGGATACTGTAAGCCCCTCTTGTCAGGCATATTTAGCAGCATATTTCCTAGGGTCTGCACTGGTAACATAAGAACATAAGAAATGCTATACTGGGTCAGACTAAGGTCCATCAAGCCCAGTATCGTATTTCCAACTGTGGCCAACCCAGGTCACAAGTACCTGGCAGGTTCCCAAAAAGGCACACAGGTTCCACAATGTTTGTCCCTGGGCAAGCAGTGGATTTTCCAGGTCCTCTTTAATAACAGTTTATGGATCTTTCCTCCAAGAACTTGTCCAAACCTTTTTTAAACCCAGCTACACTAACAGCTTTTCGTATATCCTCTTGTAACTAATTCCAGAGTTCGATTACACGGGGCCATAGGCTAACTGCAGGAAGGCAGTTATATCCTCCTGCAGTTGCTACATTTCAACGTGACAAAAAGGCTGTCGGTGCAATTAAGGTCACCCACTAAGGTGGCATTAGTTGCACTCACACTACTGCACTGAGCCATTATGTTAGTTTCTGCCGTGAGAGTTCTTTCTCTTGCCTCGTTCTAGAGTAAAGTATAATTTTGGGAAAGAAATCCTGAAAACCTAAGAGTAATGGGTAAAAACATTTTTTGTCTACATATGCCTGTATTTAGTTTGTATTGATATATTCCCTACTTACTGAAGATCTGTCTCTATTCTGCATGTGTGACTGAGGCTACATGTTCTATTAGCATGGAGTTTCTATGCAGGGAGCTGTAGTAATCCGGCTTGTTCAGTTTTATGAATAGGAATATGGATGCTCTAGTGCCCACTGCAATATTTATGGTGCTGTCCTTTTCTGGGTATGCTCCATGTTGTGTGAGTTTCGGAAGTTAATGCTCTTATGGAATAGTAAATTTGCTCTATGGGTCCTGTACTCTAGGTTCTTGATGTGGTCAACTATAGAGTGTTGCTTGGGGTGGGGAGGGGGTACTGGAATATGTATTGTCTTTGAGATTTGCAGTTTTGCATTCTTTATGTTGCCAGACTGAATTTTAAAATATTTTCTCAGTTCAGATTCAAGGGAATTTCAAATTTTAAGGGAATGTCTCAACGAAGCTACAGGGTAACCTATTTAAGATAAACAAGGGAAAATATTTCTTCACTCAATGCGTAATCAAACTCTGGAATTTGTTACTGGAGGATATACTAAAACCTGTAAGTATAGCCGGGTTTAAAAAAGGCTTGGACAAATTCCTGGAGGAAAGTTCCCTAACCCATTATTAAAGAGGACTCAGGATATCCACTGCTTGCCCCAATGCAAGCATTGCAGAACCTGTGTCTTGTGTGGAGGCTGCTAGATACTTGTGGCTTAGATTCGCTACTGTTGGAAACAGGATATTGGGCTTGATGGACCTTGGTCCGACCCAGAATGGCATATCTTATGTTCTTATGTTTAATTTTGTTTAGTAGCCTGATAGCTTCACCTTTGCTGAGTTTTGGACTTTTCCAGCTCTAGCACAATCCAATCCAGTTTTTGAATTCATGGCTACCAGGATTAGTTTGTCTCATTTTATATCTTTCCTCCTCATCGATAATCTAGTCATAGCAAAATAAATCTGATGTGCAGATTCTTATAATGATTTGATTTGGGTGTCGGGGGGGGGGGGCTGTAAGTGGCTTTTCATTAATCAAATTTAATATTATTATGTTTCTTTTATTGTAACATCTGTTTTACTAAATTGTATGTTTGGAAGCCACCTAGGATTTTAGATGGGTGACATACATTTAAAATAAAGTATACTAAATTTATACGAATGTTGCTGCAATGAATCTCCGCACATGGCCCTGCATCACCTTCATGTCAGTCCTGGAAGGAAGTAGGTAGGGGAGGTGGAAGAAAGCAGAAACCTCAGATTGGGACCAGCATGATCAGAGAATAAAATGATCAGACAGCAATGGTAGAAGAGAATTTTATTTTCAATTTAATGATCAGACATGGTGCTATCTTTATATTTAATACTGTACATGGAAATGCATCTCTTTTTTTCCTCTCGTATTGCAAAATCTGTTCTTGGGGTTACAGTTTTATTTTTATCTACATATGTTTATTTTTAGGTTATAGTCGCTTATTCTGTACTTGGTGAGAGATTGTGTTGTGAATGTGTGACCAAGGCCAGGTGTTCTGTTAACATGGAATTTGTATGTAGGGATCTGTGCTGTAGTAATCTGAATTGTTCAGCTTTTCAAATAGGTGTTGGATGGTCCAGGGCCCACTGCAGTATTTACAATGATGCTTTTTTGGGTGGGCTTCTTATGTGAGTTTGGAAGTTGGTACTGGTATGGTACGGTATGGTAGATTTGCTCTATAGATCCTCTGTGACTTTTTTGTAGGGTTTTGTATTAGTTCACAATATGCCCGATACTGGAGAATGTTTCTTGTTAGTGAGATGATCTGAATCGGATTTTCCTTTTTTTTTTTAGATATTGAATTCTGTGGGTGAGTGTCCTAGTTCTGCTCTGTACCCGTTGTCGATGGAAGGGGTTCTGTGAATGCAAAATATATGTTCAAAAAGAAAAAGCAAGAACCATAATGCAGTTTATAAGAAAATAAAAATGAGTTATAATTTGGTTTTAGAAACTGTAATATGGTTCTCGCTCTTTCTTTTAGTTCCTTGGTGTGCAAACATCTTGCAGTTCGTCCACATTATCTAATTGGCTTTTTGGTTTGGTTCAGTCCCTGACTGGAGTTTTTCAATTGTTGTCCCCCCCCCCCCCCCCCCCCCATCTCATCCCTCGTCTCAGGCAGCAGATTGCCTTGAGCCGCCCCTGTGCTGACTATGCCTACAGACTGCTGAACAAATGCCCGGATAAAACCAGGGTGGTCTGGGGTGGAGCAAGGGTGGTGACAGCCACTCTCCAGTAAGCTGCGATATTCAGCCACTAACCAGATAGCTTAACCAGTTAAAGTCAGGACAGGTACAGAACTATCCTAACTTTAACCAAGTAAGGCTGTCCAGTTAGTGGTTGAATATTGTCACAGTGGAAACTGGGATATGTTCCGCCACTGACTATCTGGTTTTAATTAAAGTGGCAGCGGCTAGGCACTTTATTTAGCCTAGCTGCCGTTGCTCAATATGCCCCCCACAGCCTTTAATTTTCTTTATGTTAGACTTAATGGCTCTTTGTTTTGCTTACTTTTATATTCTAGTGTGGAAAGTTGGTGCAACTTCAATTGGCTGAATCCATACCAAACTTACTAGAGATCGGAAGCAATCAAGATGAAACCAAAAAACTGCTTCAAGACCATGAGCTCTTACTCTGCAAACTTAAGGTAAGTTGAGCACAATGGAAACAGGAAGGTATTAAGTGGTAATTATTAAAACATAGGGGCATGTTTACTAAAGCGGATTAGTCTTTTGCAGCTAATGTGGCACGTTAGTGCAAATAGCACTGCCTTAGCTGCAAAAGCCACATGTTATCTGTTGGGGGCATGCACAACATTTCCCCAGCAGATAGCATTGAAAATGCAGGGATCGCGGTGTGGCAGTAGAGTGGTGGAGCTAATGCCCCCCCCTCCCTTGAGGTTATTTATTTAGCAACTTTTTTATACCGCTGTATCTAGCAGTCACAGCGGTGTACAAGGAACAATTAGAACAAGTAACTTTCCATAGAACAATGGTAAACAATGTGTATTGAACTTAACAATAACTAGAAAACAAGGTAAATTGTATGTTAACCGGTAATCGAAAGTCCATGCAACTCAGGGGAATGAATTAGGTTGAGATTAGTTTAAACTTGGCATCAGGGCAGCCCTGGAGTGGCACCAGGTCATAACTAGGCAGTGGCAATACTGAGCCACTGCCCAGTTGTGGCGGCTACACAGCGAAGGTCAGGCGCAGCAAAGGCTGATCTAACTTTCACTGGAGAAGCTAACCGGGCGGCACGCAGCCATAACTGAGCAGTGGCAATATTGAGCTGCTGCCCGTTTAGCTACTGCTGTGAGGGTTAGGCCTGACTTTTGCCACATAGCCATAACTGAGCAGCGGCGATATGAAAGTTGCTGCCTGGTTATCAGCACCATCCCTAGCCCTGTGTGAGCAGCGTGGCTGCACGGGGCTTGAAGAAATAGGGGTGCATTTGGAACTGCTGGCATCAGCTCCCTCCCATGCTGCCTGCCCTTGCTCCATTGCCACTTTTCGCGTTTCTTTGGCAGTAGCGGTGGAATGGCTGGTCTGGACCCTCCCTCTGACGTGAGCATACGACAGAGGAGGGAGGGATCACAGCTGCATGCAAGCGTGGAATCAGAAAGACCCGTGTGTTGTTTTTTTTTTTTTAGAATTGGATGTCTGCTCCGCTGCTGCCACCTCCGCCACCAAGGAACCATGGAAAATGGCGGCGGGGCAAGGGCAGGCAGTGCGGGGAGATGGCTGGACATGGAGGTGTGGGGTAAGGCAAAATGCTGGCAATGGGGCAAATGGCAAACCTCTGAAGGGGGGAAGGGGCACGCCAGATGTGCATTTTGCACAGGGAACATTTCTGGCTTGGTTCAGCCCTGCTGGTTGTGGCTGAGTGCCGCCCCAGGACCACCCCAGTGTTGACCATTTAGCATCGTGACATCAGGTCTGAAAATCATGTAAATGCCTTTGAATATCAGGCCCCTAATTTCTATACAATAGCATGTTTCTGAGAAACACCCCTCCCACACACACACTTTCTAATAATCAGAATATCACTGAACAAAACTTGTAAGTAAAGTAAAATAATGGCTGTTCAAAAATGTTTAGTCCCGAGGTCAGCAATCTCTTGTGGAAGATAAATATTTGGAGGCCAATATTCAGTGGTGTGGGTGCTGTTAAACGTTGTTTTTTTAACTTATTTATTTATATTTTCCAACAAAATACAAAAAAAAGAAAAAAAAGAAGTTACAGTAAAAACAAAATACAAAATACTTCTTTTTAACAAGAAACAAAGAAAATAGGCTATTCACAGCCTACCCCACCCTGTCCCTCCCATCAACATGCGATCATCAAGGACTATATAGAAAGAAAAACAGCTAAAGGCCTGAGAGGCCGACATGGGCTATGGAGCATCCAAGCACGCCACTACATAAAACGAGAAGATTTGACTAATGACCCCTTATTGTATCTCATATCGTGCTTTGGAGATGTAATTCTGAAGGGATTTCCACTTGAGAAAAGTGGAAGGCATAAGGGATCTACCACACCGTGGCATTTGCTCATATTTGTAGCATAAGCACAAGCGGTTCCACCATTCGTGCCAACTAAGCTCTGCAGTATGTTTCCAGTTAGAAATAACGAGATGCAGAGCCACTCCCAACATGAAATCAAATAGAAACTGACAATCCCACTGTAACGACGAGATGCTAATTGCTGACCGAAAAATGACCACAGACCAGGAAATAGTGGCCCTGAATCCAAACACCTCTTGAATGCGATTCCATATTGAAGCCCAATAAGACTGAATGTTAGGGCAATCACGCCACATGCCTCAAAGTGACGACATTTCCCCGACAAGACCAACACTTATTCCCAGCTGCCTTAGCACATTTAGCAACCTTTACCGGAGTAAAGTGCGCTCTGTGCACAAAGAAGTACAAAGCTTGTGAGATAGAGGCAGACTGAGAGACCCTGTTTATCCTACTCCAGAGTTTTGTCCAAGTTTCCGGAGAAAGAACTTCCCCAGTGTCATGTTCCCAGATTCATTGGACACCAATGGCCTGAGAACTGTTTTTCTGAACCACCAGTTTATAGTACTGAGAAGCCACCCCAGAGGCCTTATGCGCTGAAACTATCTTACTCAACAACCCCCACTCGTCAGATAACGATGTAATATCCAAATGGGATTTCTCTATACAATGCCTCCGCTGAATCCACTGGAAGTATAGGGATTTGGGCAAATCAAATTCACTTTGTAAAGAAGCAAAAGGTTTCCACTTGCCATCCATTATCAGTTAACAATGGAGTAAAGTCACTGATAATGATACCGGTGGGTCAAAATACCACAACCTGTATATCTTGTTACTATAACTATAATTTTTTGTTGTGATCGACCTGCCTGCGAGGGGAGAGATGGGGACTCTCCCCTCAATGCTGGAAGAACCCTTTTTATCAAGTGAATGAATTCACACAACTTCGTGAAAATAGTGTAATCACACTTATCTTGAAAGTAGGCGATGTTCCTCCTCGGGTTTTGAAAGTACACGATATGCATGTTTCGGGCCCACAAAGAGCCCTGTGTCAAATGTTCCCTTTCAGCATCAGCCATCGTAATCAATCGCCATAACAAACGCTGAACCCAACGGTTCTTATACGTAGCTATAATGGCCGCCGATTGGACCAAAGCACTGCCCCACATGACCGGTGACGTAATGAAACAAAACCAATCAGAACTCAACCATAGGACAAAGTCAATGTTTTAGGGGACCCTTCAAAACGTCCCCTCAGATGGTGGCAAATGATGTAAATGTGAATGAAACCCCTTGTTTCAGTTTATAACAAACTCCACCATTCTAGTTCCAAATTAAGACCCGAAGGAATGACAGAGTGAAGCCGGAAAATCCATCGTTGTTCGCGCCATTGTAATAGTAGGCGTTCACGATCTCCCCCCGGGGGGGGGGGGGGGGTGTGACGGGCACCCAATCAATGATTCTCCACTTAAAATCACTGAAAGAGTGGTTCCTCAAAATACAATGCTCAATCATCGGTGCCGAGAGAACCTGTTGTTTAATTCTGGAGGCATGCTCACCTAATCGGATTTTAACCGGGCGGATGGTCCTACCAACATAAATGAGATCACAAGGGCAAATCAGTATGTACACTACAAAGCTGGATTGACATGTCGACACCCCCATGAAGGAGAAAGATCTATCCAATGGAGTGAGACCATTGGATACCCTCCAAAGTGGTGGCACAAAACTTGCAATGACCACAAGCCCAATGTCCTTGTGTAAGACCATCCCCCAAACCAAGCTGTAACCTCAGGGTTGGGTGGACCAATCGATCCCGCAAATTTGGGCCTCTTGAGTAGGCAAAACGAATCGGTTTTTGAAAGCAAATATGCATTTGTAAAACCTGCCAATATTTTCTCAAAAGGCCAGTTACTTGAGACGTATGGGACATAAAAGGCAAAATGCCTGTTATGATGTCACACTCTTTTTCTCTTTCAGCTTCCAAAGTAAATTGAGAATGGGGGCCATTCAACAACCATTCCCTATGGGAAAAATGAGCTCTAATATATGCCCTCCTCAATACCTTCCGAAGATAACCCCGTTCAAAGAGGCGAAGCCGTAACATTCACGCTTGTGATTTATATTCCTCCAGTGTGGAACAAATTCTCCTTAGACGTAAAAAATGGCCAAAAGGGAGGCCCCTTTTCAAAGAGAAGGGATGGTGGCTATGGTATCTATGTAAGCTGTTACATTGGCTAGGCTTCCGAAATAATGTCGTAGAAAACCTACCCCCTTGTATCCCCACAAGTACATCCAAAAACTCAATTTGATTGTCACTAATTTGAGCCGTGAATTGTATATTCTCTTTAAGAGTATTGAGCTATGTTATGAATTGTCAGTCGTTCTCTCATCGCGACATCCACAAGAAAAAAATATCATCTAAAAATCTTACCCACAATCTTACCAGATGAAAGAATTCCCCCGGGTAGATGAGTTATTCTTCTATGGCCGCCAAATATAGGGTTGATATGGATGGAGCCACCGTAGCACCCATGACAATGCCATGGCTCTGTTGATAAAATTGTCCTTAAAAAGAAAAATACTTCTTTGTCAATACCAGTCTAGTGATGTCTAACAGGAAGGATTTGGGGATCCTGGCCGGTGCTGTAATAAATGCCGACTCTAAAAGGGGACAATGCCGCCTCCTGATAGATATTGGTATACAATGCTGTAAAATCTAGAGTCACCAATAATACACCATCCAATGATTCCCCAAATTCAGCCAGAATACTCAAAAAGTGAGATGTGTCCCTTAGAAACGATTGAACACAACACGCTTCCTGTTTCAAAAAGACATCACTAAATTGTGACAAGGGTTCAAGGACTGAACCCCTACAAGAAACTATGGGGCGTCCCGGAAGAGACGATAACGACTTGTGTACCTTAGGTACGGTATAAATGACCGGAATGTTGGGATGTTTTTGAATCAAAAAGTTGGCTTTTCGGGTGGTAATCCATCCCTTAGATTAAGCTTCTATAACTGAAGAGCGTATAACTATTTGAAGTTGCGGGGTAGGATCTCTCAACAATGGTTTATAATATTTCATATCTCTTAATTGTGAAAATAAATGCTCCTGATAAGAATCAAAAGATTGTACCACTACTGCGCCTCCCTTATCAGCCCCACAAATGACTAAATCGGTGTTCATAGCCAGTTGTTTAATAGCAACGCGGTGTTCTCTGGAGACATTAGAATGTTATTGTATAAACAACTTCTACTTAGAAGTCAACTCATTTATGACCAGCGCTTGATAGGTCAAAATAGCCGAATCCGTGGTGCCCGGAGGAACCCATCGCGATGGGGAACGCAAAACTGATCCATCTGGAGCCACAGCTTTTCCAGCAAAGTAATGGATCACCCGCAACTTACGAAAAAATCTGAACAGTGCAACCTGCATTTTGAAGGAATCATACAGAACTCTTGATATAAACGACAGGCCAAGATCCAACAGTCCAATTGAACAGGAGTTAATACCACTCCTGAGACGTTGATGACTGTTCTTGCCGATGTGACTGTTGTCTGGTGTTGGGAGGTTCCCAGTGGTCGTCCATGAAGGGCCGACGAGAGCGACCACCCCTTCATCGGCCCCCCCGAAAACCCACCAAAGATTCAGCTACCACCGTGGATCTCGTCCATTCACGCGAAGTATCACTTGAATCGGTGTCCTCAGATGAGTGGTCAAATGTGACATGTTTTTCAGCTGACGAATCTGCATCCACTGAGTCAGTTTTTTCATACATCCACCTGTAGATCTTGCCTGTGTCATAATTCATCTTGCCCCTCTGAAATTTGTTGGATTTGAAGCCACGCAAATATTCAAAAAATCCTTGAAGCTGACGTTCCATGTCCTCCATTCTTGTTGTAAAAGTCTCCTTCCCCAGGGATTCCTGAAGGGAACTCTTCAACTCATCCACTTCAACAGAAAGAGCTGTTTCCTCTAAAGTGGTACGATCTATGATAACACTCCAAATGCCCCTGCTAAATCATTGTTGCCATGCGAATGAACTTTGATTTATTAAAAAATAAAAGGATTATGACAGATGGGTATTAGTTTCGATAGACAATCCTCCTTAGGAATTGCATTTGCTAACTGTTGAAAAGCCCTCTGAGTGTCCGATATAACCCTATGAGACTCCAACCTCTTAAAAGACACCATGCCAGGAAGGAGATTTAAGGGGAAAGGAGCACTTAGCCTCTCTTCTAGGTCAAGCCATACTGGGTGGATACCTACGGCCCCCTCCACCCATCATGAACCTTGCTTTAGCAAAAAAGCACAGTGATAGACCTGAAAGTCAGGGAAATTCACCCCCCCCTTCTTTTTTAGATTTAAGTTTCCTAAGAGCAATTCTAGGCGGTTTATTTTTCCATAGGAATTAAACCAGAATCCTTTCAATTTGATGATAAATTTTACTTGTAAGAAAGACTGGTAGCATTTCTAACACATAATTCACTTTAGGAGTGATAGTCATTTTAATAGCCTCAAGACGACCCCACCAAGAGAGATAGACCAGCGACCACTTTGCTGTTATATTACGAACCGTAGATAGGATCTCCCCTTCATTGTACTGTAGGGTTTCACTAAGTGGGTAACAATAGTGAACTCCCAAATACTTCACCATCTTAGGCTCCCACATAAAAGGAAAATCCTCCAGATCCATCCTACACACTCTTGAGTTTAAGGGAAATGTGACAGATTTAGACCAATTAATTTTATACCCAGACAATCCTGAGTATTTATTTATCAATTCTTAAATACCTGGTACAGAGCAAGGCGTGGTGAATAGCAGCAAATCATCAGCATATGCAGATAGTTTAATTTCCATGCCAGCAATAGAGACGCCCTTAACTGCGAGGCTTTGCCTCATCAATAGGGCCAAAGGTTCCAAGGCCAGATTGAAAAGAATGGGAAAAAGAGGACAACCCTGATGGGTACCACGCCCTAGAGGAAATTCTCTAGACTGAGTCGCATTTACAGAAATTTTCGCACTTGGTCTCGCATACATAAGTTTGATTAGATTGCAGAAACTCTCACCAAATCCAAACCACTTCAGAACAGCAAACAGGAAGGGCCACTCCAGCCGATCAAATGCTTTCTCTGTGTCTAGCGAGAGTCCCACAAGAGGGTCCTCTGTTCCCTCCGTGCCTTCCAAAACGTTACAAAGCACTCTGGCATTATCGGCTGTGGAGTGTCCCTCAGTAAAACCACATTAGTCCGGATGAATCCAAGAAGGGATCAATTTGGAGAGATGACCAGCTAAAATGGTCACAAAGATTTTATAGTCTGCATTTAACAACAAAATTGGCCAATAGTTACTAACTAACTGAGGGTCCCTCCCAGGTTTTTCAAGAACAACAATGTTTGCAGAGGCGAACGCTCCAGTCTGTGCCTCATTGTCCAAAAGAAGTCTATAATATTGTTGAAGGTATGGCCCTAAGGTTTTGGAAAATGTTTTATAGAATTCAACCGGAAGGCCGTCTGGTCCAGTACATAAGAACATAAGATATGCCATACTGGGTCAGACCAAGGTCCATAAAGCCCAGTATCCTGTTTCCAACAGTGGCCAATCTAGGTCATACGTACCTAGCAGTTTCCCCAAAAGACACAGGTTCCGCAATGCTTGTACTGGGTCAAGCATTGATATCCTGGGTCCCTTCTTAATAATGGTTTATGGACCTTTCCTCCAGGAACTTGTCCAAACCCTTTTTAAACCCAGCTACACTAACAGCCTTTACTACATCCTCCGGTAACAAATTCCAGAGTTTGATTACACGTTGAGTGAAAAAATATTTTCTATTCGTCTTAAATAGTTTACCCTGTAGCTTCATTGCATGTCCCCTAGTTTTTATATATTCTGATAACATAAACAATCGATCTACGTTTACCCGTTCCACTCCATTCATTAATTTATAGACTTCTATCATATCTCCCCTCAGCCGTCTCTTTTCCAGGTTAAAGAATCCTAACCTTTTTAGCCTTTCTTCATAGGAGTATCCTTCCATCCCCTTTACCATTTTGGTGGCTCTTCTCTGAACCTTTTCTAATAACGCTATATCCTTTTTAAGATATGGCGACCAGAACTGCACACAATATTCAAGGTGCGGTCTCACCATGGAACGATATAGAGGCATTATAATATCTTTTGTTTTATTTTCCATTCCTTTCCTTATGATACCTAGCATTCTATTTTTTCCCTTGGCTGCCGCTGCACACTGGGCCGAGGGTTTAAATATGTTATCCACAATGACAGTAATCTTGCCCACTTGCATAGAATCAATAGCCTGAAAATTTCCATGACTGTGATCTGCTTATCTAGTCCTGCAGCAGTTTCTTGATCTAACACCGGCCTCTGAATATTAGTCAATAGTCTATCAAACTCCTTCTCAGAGAAACCATCTCTGGGGAGTATAACTGAGCGTAAAATTGCCAAAAGGTCTCTGCAATGTCAGGATCCTTGACAATCAATTGTTGCACCTGAGGATCCTTTAAAACTGTGATGCAAGAAGCTTCCTTACGACCCTTTAATGAGTTAGCTAGAAACCGTCCAGCTCTGTTACCTTCCAAGTAGTGTCGCCCTTTCTGCCCTTGGATATTCTGTGAAGCCTCAGTGGTCAAAACTGAGTTATATCTAAATCTAAGGCGCTGTAATCTTATCAAAATATTAGGATCAGTTTTCTGGCCTAAAATGCATTCTCCCATTTTAATCTGCTTGTCTAGTGCACCAAGTTCTGCCTTATGCTGTTTGGCTTGCCGTATAGCAAAACTGGTAATGGTGGCCCGCATGCTAGCTTTGAAACCTTCCCACCATGCCCACCCCAAGAAGTCTTGAGGTAGATTAAATTGAAAATACTCCTCTATAGCCACCAGGATGGTCTCACGGAATTCCTGACTGCCAAGAAGAGTCCTATCAAATTGCCAACATGAGTGAGATTGATGGCTCGTTGAGTCAAATGGGATGAGTGAGATTGCAGAATGATCAGAGATGTGAGCCGTGTGAATATTGGACTCACTGATTCTAGAACAGAGTCCCTTGGAGACTAGGAAAAAGTCTATACGTAATAATGAGTTATGAGGAGAAAAAAAAGTAAATTCTTTGTCCATAGGGTGCTGCAACCACTATATGTCTATCAGGCCCAATTCCTGCATTAAAGATACAAGAACCGGATGAGCCTTGGGAACCCTAATGGATCTCACAGGACTCCTATCTACCAAGGGGTCTAGCACGAGGTTGAAGTCTCCCCCCACAACAGTCGGATATCTGGACACCTCCTGCGCCAAGGCCGCAATGGAGCAAAAGAAAGTAGGGCATTCAATATTAGGAGCATAAATATTAATTAAGGCCAGTTCAGTGGATCCAGTTTTGATGACAGCCATTGTCCACCACCCATCAGTATCAGAGCTAGTTTGTATAACCATGAGGGATAAAGCTTTCCTCACTAAAATAGCTACCCCATTTTTCTTGGCAGCTGAAAAAGCCACTAGAGAAAAGGGTTTTATATCCAGTTTTAATGACTCTTTCACATTCAAGTATGTCTCCTGTAACAGTAAGATGTCAGCACTTTCTTTACAACCGTACAAAATAATCTTTTTCCTCTTAATGGGATTGTTAGTTTCACTGAATGTTAAGGGCATTATCTTAAAGGAAGACATACTGACAATATAGCACAAATTGACAGTCAAATGTTGCAAAAACATACCAATTGTAGCATATGGTTTTACATTGTAGAACAACACCTTACATGCCCTCAGAGTGGTAGCTGCACTTATAGCCCAGAAACACCCCCCCCCCCCAAAAGAAAGCCACAATTTAGCCCTAGCTCCTGTACATGATCGCTCACAGTAAGAACACATAATTCTGAAAAACAAACCACTCAAACCATCAAACCCAGGGGGGGCTATAAAACACACAAAACATAGCGGGTGAGCCCACCAGGACAAGACGGACACGGAGGGCAAAATGACCTAGTACATTCCCCTTCTTTGTCACTTAAAGTATTGCATCATGCCCACCACCCACAACAAGAGTAGAGACAATATCCCCAAAACCCAGAACGCCAGAACTGTATGGCAGGGCAGCCCTCCTCGAATCAGTTTATGACCTAGAAGACCCCAGTCTAGTAACTAAGGGCCATCCCGCTCTTCCAAGCCCCATTATTCCCTCAACCGCCTTAGACATCACAGACAACATAGAACACAAAAGAAGAAAGAGAGAAACAGTAGGAGAAACATTTTGACCAGGAATAAAACTCTGGAGCTCCTTAAAAAGTGACAGAATAAATGTATATTTAGTGAGAGTGTATAACAATACTGCATGATTGAATGTCATTTCTGCGTGGATAAGTCACCACTACACGACCTCGGACCAGTCAAACGCCCATGATAGCAAGCGCCGTAGAACTTTTGCAAATAAAACTGCAAGGTAAATTTCACCGCATCACCGCTGACTCCTTGTCTTTCAAAAATGCATGTAACTCCCCTGGATCATCAAAAGTCTTGGTCTGGTTATGCAGCGTGACTGTCATGCGGGCAGGATAAAGCAGCCCAAAACGGGCCTGCAGCTGCAATAAACGTAGACGAAGCACCAGAAAACTCTTCCTCCAATCCACCGTTGCCTTCGCGAAGTCCGGGAAGAGCAGGAGTTTGTGTCCCTGATATTCCAAAGTTGAAAGTGCTCTGGCTGCTCCCATTATTTGCGATCCTTGTTAAAAACGTAAGACTTTCAAGATGATTGGGCGTGGACGCTTGCCCGCAGTCACGGACTGAGTAGGCACTCGATGGGCGTGCTCAATCTCAAATGGCATGGAGGTTCCATTTTGGTTCTCTTTGTGCTGGCGTTTTTATTCCTTGAACACACCCGGAATCATGGCCTGCAAAAAGGACGCCATATCAGGGCCCTCTGCTCCCTCAGGAACTCCCAGTATTCTAATGTTGTTCCTCCGAGAGCAATTGTTACCGTCTTCCACCTCTCTTTGCAGTGAACGAATCAATTTAGCCTGCTTCTCAATGGCCTTGAGCCTCTCTCCATGCGATGCCACCACGTTCTCTACCTTCTCCAAACGAGCCGTAATTGACTCCAAAGAAGTTTTCATGGCGTTGATATCTTCCTGCATTGTGCACAGCGTGTCTCCATTAGATTTGACTAAGTCTTTGACTGCCCGAATCTCAGCCAGAAGTTCCTGCAAGGTCTCAGGACAATCTCAGATGACCGCCATCTTGTGAGGGGAGAGAGGTTCCGTTTTGGTTCTCTTTGCGCTGGCGTTTTGAGATACTTGGTAATCCAGCCGCGCATTGGCTTGGGGCCTGACATATCCGGGATCGAATGGTATCAAAGTAGGTAGGAAACTATTTGATTAAAAACTGCAGAAATCAGGATTCTTGACTGTTGCCCTCTGGAGCACAGCTCTTACACGTCTATCTTGACCAAAAGCCAGGCTCCTCCCCCCGGGTGCTGTTAAACTTTAAACATATAATTTAGACATTTATTTTTTAGTGCTGTCAAGTCCGTGCTGACTCCTAGCAACCCAGCTGCCTCTGGGTTTCTTGGCAATGTATCACCAGAATTAGATTGCCAGGCCTTTTCTTCCAAGGCAGTGGAGGGTAAAGTGAGTTGCCTAAGGTCACAAGGAATGCTAATGGAAATTGAATCCTTGATCTTCTGGGTATTAGGCAGTTGCTCTAACCACTAAGCTGCTTCTCCACTCCAATTCAGACATAGTGGGGGTAATTTTATAAAACTTATCTTTACGTGTATGTGGGCTGTTATGCAGTTTTGACTGGCATACAAGTGCGTGCGTTGACCTGATGGCTTGTACTTTGCCAGTAGGTGCATACATGAACAGAGTTTGCAAGTGCATGGATAGATTATAAAATAAGTTATGTTCAGAAATTAGGCACAAAAGGGAGTGTCAATTGTGGTTGACTTGCCTTTGGAGGAGGGGTCATTCCTGCCTTTTGGAGGTACTAAATGTAGTTTTGATATTATTGCATTATTAGTTGAGCGCTCAATGCAGGAACAAGAGCAGTTGACTAAACAGACCGTTGAGTTGAAAGCAAAGGTTTTGGAGACTCAGGATGCCTCTCAATTTCAGACTCAATTCAATGACCCAGTACAAGCATTGCGGAACCTGTGTCTTTTGGGGAAACTGCTAGATACGTATGACCTAGATTGGCCACTGTTGGAAACAGGATACTGGGCTTTATGGACCTTGGTCTGACCCAGTATGGCATATCAATGGCAGGAAACAGTGAAACAACTTGATTCTTTTCGGGATCATGTTCGTGGTCTTAAAATACGCAAGTTCCGACGTGATAAATCGGACTATGACAATAACAGTGTGTATAAATGGATGTCCTCAACTGGTCAGTTTGTGGCCCCTGCGAAGCAAGTCTCTTTCGCGGTGAGCTCAGAGGATTCTACGGACTCCGAGGGGACGGAATCCAGACGCGGAGGCCACCAGTCTCGCCCAGCATTTACAGAGGAGGTTTCCTCTTGACGGGGTCGTCGATCGCGACGTCAGTATCAATACCAACAGGATTTTTGGGAAGGTCCCGAGACCCGGTCCCGAACTCGGAATCAGTAGTGTTCAATCTGTCTGGCAGGTCTCTCACTTCTCCTCAGCTGCAGTTGCTGGAAATGGGACTATCATTTATCCCGACCTCTCGTTATAATGGTTTTGAGATGCGGGTGGCACTTCATCGATTTTTCCGCAAATTGCGGGTTTCATTATATTTTTCTCAACAGGGTTTAGCAGGGGGTGATTTATCGGTTATTTCCGGTTCGTCCCGCTGGCTTCCACCTGGGGTAATCGATCCTGTTATATCAACATTCCAGGATCTGGTTCTTCAGGATTTACTAGAATTGGAGACAAATATGCCTGTCCCTTACTCAAATCTTTCACGGGAGCACTTTCAAGCACTGCGGGATTTTGCAAAATCTGATTTGATTATCCGTCGTGCGGATAAAGGGGGAGCGATTGTGGTGATGTCCCCCGATCAGTATCATCTTGAAATTCAGAAACATCTTCAAAATCGTGTACACTATCAGCCCCTTTTACAGGATCCGACAATGGAATTGTTACAGAAGATAACGTCCCTTATGATGGAAGCTAGACAAAATGGGTGGATTACGGGACGGGAATTTTGGTTTTTGATAAATTCAAATCCTAAGATTCCAGTTTTTTATTTGGTCCCTAAGATTCATAAGGATGTTCTCCACCCCCCGGGACGACCCATAGTGTCTTGTCGTGATTCTTTACTGGAGCCTCTCTCCAAATTCTGCGATGTGTTTTTACAGCCTGCAGCATCTAAGGTTTCCTCTTACATTCGGGACACTGGGGATTTCCTTACACAATTGTCAGCGTGCACTGATTACTTGGCCTATACATACCTGGTATCCCTGGATGTGCAAGCACTTTACACGAATATTGATCAACATGCAGTACTCCAATGTCTAGCTGAATATCCGCTGGATCTTCCAACAAGGATTCCTCTGTCTTTTTTGTTAGCCATGCTGGATTTGGTTTTGAATGGTAATTATTTTCTGCACGATTGTGTTTTTTATCGGCAGATATTTGGTATTGCCATGGGGGCCACGGTGGCTCCCTCGATAGCAACCATATACATGGCTGAGTTTGAGGATAAATATATATGCTTCCCCTTTGTTCCAACATGTTATGTTTTGGCGTCGCTTCCTGGATGACGTATTTTTTCTTTGGTCTGGGTCTCAGATGGAATTGGAGACCTTTGTGCGTTCTCTGAATGAGCATTCCCCGCATATTCAGTTTACTGCTATGTTTGACAGACGATCCATTCAGTTTTTGGATCTCACTGTTTTCTTGTCGCCTGAAGGCATTACTACGACGCTTTTCCGTAAGCCAGTTCAACGGAATACATTGTTGAAGTTCTCCAGTTTTCACCCTGTGTCATTAAAGAGGGGTCTTCCATTTGGTCAATTTTTGAGGCTTCGTCGCAACTGTTCATCACTGGAGGATTTTCATAAGCATGCTGGAGATCTACAGCACCGACTGTTGGCCAGGGGGTACCCTCTTTCTTTGATAAGAAAAGCCTATAAGCGGGCTCGGTTTTTACATCGAGAGTGGTTGTTTTTTCCCCGCTCTCAACCTGATGACTTGGAGGGGGAGGCCTTTACTGGTATTTTTCCATATCTCCTCGGAGTTCCTAAAGTGATAAATATCATACGCCGGTTTTGGCCAGTGCTATCTGTTCACCCTTTTTTCTCTGGTAAACGATTGAGGGTGGCCTACTCACGGGCGCCGAATCTCCGCGATCGCATAGTCAAGTCCTCCTGGCCTTCTGATCGCCCTCCTATTTCTCATGATAATCCGGGTCACTTTACCTGTGGCTCCTGTATTTATTGTGCTATGGCGATGACTGGACCAACTTGGCAGAATATGTCTACCTCCATCATCTATAGCTCTCATTGGCGCACTACATGTGATTCATCCTATGTTATTTATCTAATCATATGCCCTTGTGGGTTATTTTATGTGGGTCGTACTACTCGCCAAATCAAGATTCGCCTGGGGGAGCATGCTTCTCGTCTAAGAATGAAAACAGTTTCGGCACTTATGGTGATTCATTGCCTTCAAGAAAAACATCTTCTTCACCAACTGCGATGCCGAGTTTTGGATCATATTCCCAAGGATCCCCGAGGGGTTGACCGAATTGGAAAATTACAGCGCATTGAGCAGCGTTGGATATTTCAATTAGATACTGTTTCGCCTCGTGGACTCAATGCCTCTGTGGAATGGCAGACAATATTATGATGTGTTTCTGGTAATAATTGACAGTAATGGGATTCCCTGGCAGTGGGTTTTCCCTCTACTCTTTATGCTTGCAACGTTCAGAAGATCGATTGGTTGCATGATCTCTACGTATGCAGTGACGTCACACGCCATCTATATAAAAAAGCCTAACCGTTGAGGTGTCATTATAAAGCCAACTTTTCTGGGATTCAATAAACTTCACCTGATGCAGGGCCACCGCTGGATGGCTCGAAACGTGGCACGTTGTGTCTTTGGAATTCTATGCTGGCTGAGTTGAAGTGAATAAGATAAGTGTTCAAGCATTTTAAAATTATTAAAAAGGACTGACCTCGGCGAGGGGTGGGTAACATCCTGCTCTCTCTTGCTTGGTCATTCCGACAAAAAGAAAAAGTTAAAACATAGTTTTTGATTTTTGTGATTAAATTATACGGCAGGTTTTTGTGAGCCGGGGTACTTTCATTTTGCTCTTTATATTTAGCATTCAGATATGTAGGCCCCCATTTGTGGAACTCATTATCCCTGGAGGTCTGCTGGGAGACTCATTACCTGCACTGCTGTAAAATGATTAAAGCTTGGCTATTTGGAGAGTATTTCCAGGATTTCCAAGCCTATTAAAGGCCGTGAAGTGAGGGGGCTTTAGGTTGTAGATGCAAGAGCTGGAGATAACATTTTTTTATTACTTTACCTAATATCTGGTAGTGGAGGAAGTTTGGGACATGTTTACTAAAGTGCACTTGTTATTAGCACAGGGTTTGCCACGCGGTAAGCATGACTCTCTGTTAGTGTGGGATCTCACAGTAAAAATCTCACACCAACCAGGTAGGGACTGAGTGGGATAGGTGTGGAACATGGGCACTGATGACACATCGTAATTAGTGTGGCCATTATGGGTATGTACTAGCTGCAGATCTTGCTATTAGCATGGGTGCTATAATGCCACCTCAGGTGTGTAGTGGTAAGTGCATCCATGTATTGGTTAGGACGGTGTAGTGCATAATCGATGTGCTATTAGAAAGGGAACAGCTGTACATGCCCCTAAAACTTAGCATGGGCCTCCATGCTAGTTTTGCACAACAAATGTATGCTACTGGTGCATCCTTTAGTAAACATGCCCCTTAGTGTTGCGGTTACTGATGTGGCAGCAAGATTGGACGTCCAAATCATGAAGGCATCCCTGGAACCATTTTGCAAATGATGTCTAAAGATGTCCCAGGCGTGGGGGCATTCAAGTAGGCAGGGGGTGTGGTGGAGGTGTGTCCAGGGTGGATGATGGACTTAGACGCCCCTGCTCAATTTCAGAAACTTCGGCAGTGTCTGTGAACTCGTCCACTTTTACACCTGTTCCAGCCATGAACAGGCATTGGGAAAGTGCTCATTTGGAACATTAGACATCCAGATGGTATAGAGAAGATAGTGCTCCATCATCCACAATTGCAATGATATGTTTTGTGAAACTGGGAAATGTGTTTTGTGTTTGAACCACCGCTGAATGTCTCTTAGACGTCCCCATTCTTGAATACTATTCTAGGGACATCTATGTATACTGCCCTGCAGTCATCTATATTGGCACATCCACATTTGTGAAATCATGCCCAAACTTGGATGTGCCTGCCTTTTTTTCAGACATTCTGGCTTGGATGTCCCAGATTGCACTTGGATGTCATTTGTAAATTGTGTCTTCATATGATTTACAAAAAAATGTATGTAAAAATGTTTAAGTGTAAATGTAAAGTTTAAAATAGGAGTGAGAGCTAGGGGCCAGAATCGGTGGCATATTTTGCGCCCCCCGACCAAACAAAGAAACATGACAGCAGAGTGGAGTGGAGGAGTGGCCTAGTGGTTGGGGCAAGGTACTTCAGGCCTGAAGGTCGGGGGTTCAAATCCCACTAGAGGACAGCAACCTTGGGCCGGAAGGACTGGGGTTTCTAGTCCCACAGGTGCTCCTTGTGGTCTTGGGCAAGCCACTTAACCCTCCATAGCCCATGTTCCCTGTAAAATAGTTATCTCCAAGTTATAATGCCCTGTTCAATGTAATTTCAGTTTGTTCAATGTAAACCGCACTGATGCAGAATAGCGCGGTATATAAGAGAATGTAAATAAATAAATAAATAGATAAAGATCATATGGCCTATCCAGTCTGCCCTTGCAAACCAACTGCTAGGCTTTACAGCCCCTTTTTCCCTCTTACAGATTCTCTGGGTTTGTCCTATGCTTTCTTGAATTCAGTTACTGTCCTTGTCTCTACTACCTCCATTTGGGAGAGTATTCCATGCATCTACCACTATTTCAGTAAAGAAATATTTCAACAAATTACTCCTGCTTTTATTCTCTTTCACCGTCATCTTATTCCCTATTATTGCAGAGCTTTCTTTCAATTGAAAGAGGCTCTTTTCTTGTGCATTTATGCCGCAGAGGTATTTAAACATCTCTATCATAATCCCGTCTTTCTTCCAAAGTATACATTTATTTATTTATTTATTTAACTGAATTTTTATACCGTCTTTCTACAAGTCAAAACGGTTTACATAAAACAATTAAGGCAGTATGTTTCAACTGTTTACATAGAACAAAGTAACAGAGGTATATATAGGTAACAAGAGAACTAATTACAAGAGCAGTGAGCAACTATTTACAACGGTAATACCGGGATATCATGGCTGTATGATAGGTTTTTGATAGGGCAGGAGCGGGGAGGTGGATGAAAGGTTAGGTACTAAGGTGGTAGGGAAAAATGTTCAAGGAAAAGAAGGGTTTTTAGCTTCTTTTGGAACTCAGAGTGGGTTGGACAGTTCCGCAGTTCGTAAGGAAGGGAGTTCCATAGGGATAGAGCATAGAGGGAGAAGGCCCTGTTACTGGTAGATTGTTTGCAATATCTTTTAGTTGTCACGGAGTAGGTCTAATAGAGCCCTTGAAAACCAGCAGAAATACAGGAAGTAGGATAGATTCTGACAGTTCAGAGGAACACAGGGTAGGATGTTGCCATAGGCAACCTAAACAAAACAGCTCACGTGCAAGGGAAACACGCCCAAGCAGCAGAAAGGCTAAGAAATTATAAACTAATGGAAGCCAGCTGGGAGTGGGTGGAGCTGACACGCACGTAGAAAAGCTCAGTGCACGTGGAGTTAGACAGAGCCAGTGTGAGGAGGAGAGACAGCGTGTGCAAGAGAGCCTGTTTGAGAGACAGAGCCAGCGTGGGCAAGAGAGCCCGTGTGAGAAGCAGAGCCTGTTTGAGAGACAGAGCCAGCTTGAGAATCCAAGCAAGAGATGGAGTGAGCATGGGAGCAGGAGTGAAAGTGAGAGTGAGAGTGAAGGAGAGAGAGAGAAGACACATGCAGGACACAGCAGGAATGGAATAGAACCCGGTTGGAGCACAGGAGCAAGCAGCTGTGAAGCTGAAAGCCAAAGACATAAGGGGAGAAACTCTAATTGGAAGGGAGCTGAGGGCAGAGCTCTGAAAGCATCAAAGCCCAGCAGAAGCTATCAGAAAGGTAACCAAACATTTAATTGTGAAGGTAGCTGGAGGAAGCCTGAAGAAAGTTTTTATACAAACAATTGGCATAAAAAGAGTAAAGCTTTTATACCTGAGCATAAGCCTGTGTCTAGAAGAAGTTTCAAAGACAGGAGCCAGGAGAAGTTTTTACTGGATTTTACTCCGGCGTCGGTAGCAGCTGAGCACAGCCTGAGTCAAAGACTGTTTAAAGCTAGCCCTACTGTTTCTAGTAGAGGGAAAAGTGAAAGTAATAATTCCCTCTATCTCCCACCGTATTTGAGAGGCTCCCAGGGTAGACACTCCAAGGAATATGGTAGCAGCTTAGCCAGCATTCTCACCCAGAAGGAAAGAGACTTCCTGAATAGTAGGGGGAGACTGTTCAGTAACGTACCATATGCTGCAAGGGATGAGTCCTTAACGGAAGAGCCTGAAGAGATGCAATGTGAGGTGCAGGGAGATAATGTAAGTAGTGATTACATGGACTGCACGCTCACGGTCTCTGATAATATATTGTCTCTGAGATAAACGAGTTGAATTGCCAAGCTTGAAAGCCACAAAGGAAATGATCTTTGTATGCTGGAAAGAACTGTTTTGAATACTTTTTCCTTTACCTGTTTAAAGCTGAAAATAAGCAATTTCTGTTCTCATTTTGTTACTTTGTTTTTGCCCAAGTGGGGCTGTATATGCTTTTGTTTTGCTCACCCAAAAGAAACCTCTTGGAAGGGGAATAAAACCTTTTGAGCCTTACCTCGGTGCCACAACTGATTCTTTGACTACATATCCCAGAGGGCCAAGCAAGGCTCTGGGCTGGGCCTAGGCTTGATGATGAGGTGATGGAGTATGACAATAGTCAGAAGGTTTTTGGTAATTGAGCGGCGGGTTCTTGTGTTAATGGGGAAGGGAAGGAGTGGGGAGAGGCATGGAGCTGACTCTTTGGAAATGATTTTATGTATGAGGGTAAGCACTTTGAATTTAATCCTGTATTGAATGAGGAGCCAGTGGAGATCATATAGGACTGGTGCGATGTGTGAACGTCTGGGGTGGTTGGTTATAAGCCGTGCAATCATGTTCTGGGCTGATTGGAGCAGTTGTATGGTGTTCTTGGGAAGGCCATGATAGATGAGGTTACAGTAATCAAGAGAAGGAGTTGTGAGGGCCTGACAGACAGAATGAAATGAGTTAGGGCTTAAAAGTGGTTTGAGGTTCCGGAGGGTTCGTAGCTTTGCATATATTGTGTTGGTAGTTCTCTTGATTTGATTAGTGAAGGAGAGGTTCTGATCAAGGATGACACCAAGATATTTCACTTGTTTTTTTTATAGTAAGATTGAGGTCTCCAATATTGATGGTTGGAGGTGGGGTGTATGAGGTATTGGAAAACACCTGTAGGACTTCAGTCTTGGATTGGTTAATTAGGAGGTTGTGCTGGGCTAGCCAGGATTTTAGAGTGGTTAGGCAATCGCATAGTTTAGTAAAGTCAGGATTAGTGAGATTAAATGGGGTGAAGCACATCATGTCATCTGTGTTTAATTGGTACTGTATATCATAGTTTTGGAAGATGTTGCAGACAGGTTGCAGGAAAATATTGAATAGGAGAGCGGACAGACTAGATCCTTGGGGACACCTTGTTTTAGAGTAAATGGGAGGTATCATTTCCAATACGGACCTGTTGGGTTCTGTCATCTAGGTAGGATCGGAACCAGTTTAGGGTTGCTCCTCTGAGTCCTATTTCGTGGAGTCTGTTTAAAAGTTGATGGTGAGGAAGGGAGTCAAAAGCAGCGGATAAATCAAGGAATATGAGTAAGCATCCCTGGGTAGGATTCTGAGTGTGCAGGTACAAGGAGTCTAGTAGGGAGGTAAGGAGGGTTTCAACTCCATGGTTCTTTTTGAAACCATGTTGGAATAGATCAAGGGGAGATTGGTCATCAATATAGTTCTGGAGTTGGGTTTGAACTAGTTTCTCGGTTATTTTTGCAAGAAAAGGGATGCTAGAAATGGGTCTGTAGCAGGTGGGGGAAGTAGGGTCAAGTTTTGTTCCTTTTAGAATTGGCCGGATAGTGGCACACTTGAGTGGAGGTGGTACGGATCCAGTCTGGAGGGAGGTTTGTACAATAGACAGGATGAAGGGGCTGAGAGAACCTCTAGTAGATTTGATCCAAGGGACTGGGCAAGGGTCAAGGGCAGAGATAGAGGCATTTAAGTCTTTTATAACATTAAAAACATTTTCTAGAGTGAGGGGGTCAAATTCATTCCAAGAGGTAGGGAGGGTAGGTTCAAGCAGTTGGGTGTTGAAGTCATGAGTGGATTGGGAGTTATTGGTTGAGGAGGGCGGGAGGAATTTAGAGATTAGGTGGTTGGCAATAGCTTGTGCAGTTATTTTTGGTGGCTGGTCCTGTGGTGAGGATTCATTTATAAGGATTTGGCAATGGAGAAAAGTTCTCTTGGTTTGTTGAGTGACCGTTGGATCATGTTTTCATTATATTCCTTTTTATGGTTGAGGGTCTCAGAGCAGTAGGTTTGGAGTTTAGTTGTGTAAGTAGTATGTGCATTAGGGTCATTTGAGCGTTTCCAGATACGTTCAAGATGCCTGAGTTCTTTTTTGAGGTTTCTTAGCTTTGTCGAGAACCAGGGTGCTCTATTGTGGTACTTTTGGGGGAATTGTTTAGGAGGGAGTAGAGAGGCTGCAGATAGGATTTCATTCCATTTAGAGATGTGGGACTCTTGGTTCAGTTTCAAATCATTCAGTAGGTCAAGGGATGGGATTGTTTGCTCTAGAAAGTTGGCTGCATTGAATTGTTTAAATTTTCGGGTATGTTGAGGATGGGTAGGAGGTTGGGTTTTGTGAGTAGAGTATGGAAAGGAGAAGAGGATGAGAGCATGATCAGACCAAGGTATGGGTTGAATAGTGTGAATGACTTGATCAGCGAAAAGAGCTGCTTGTGGGATAAATATTAGATCAAGGATGTTCCCTTTGGAGTGTGTAGGGTGATTTAGGATTTGAGTGAAGTGGAGGGCATTCATAGGATGGAGGATTGAGTAGGTGTTGTAGAGTGTAAATTTAGATCGCCCAAGATTATAAGGGGGCGTAAAGCCGGTTGGGGGGAGCAGGCTGTGTCTAGGATCATAGAGAGATCAGTTGAGTCAGTCTGAGGTGCTTGGTATAAAAGGTGCAAGGATACAGTTGAGTTGGAGACTATAATGGAGTCCATGCCTGAGGTAGAAATAGATTCAATAGTTGAGAGTTGTAGGTTGGATCTGGCAATAATAGCTACACCCCCTCCTCTGCCATATGTTCTGTTACATATATTAATTGAGTATGTCTTGGGGCATAGTTGGTTTATTAGGACCATGTCAGAGTCTTGGAACCAAGTTTCAGTGAGGCAAAGTATATCAAGATCGTAATCAGTTATAAGGTCGGCAAGTAAGGGGATTTTATTTCTGGCTGAGCGAACATTAAGTAGGGCGCATTTGAGGGGGGATGGGGGATGTCAGAGGGAGAGTCGGGTTTGGGGTTGGGAATTATGTTAATAGGTTTGAGTTTGCATGTGCGGTAGTAGAGCTTATGATGAGAGTGAGATAGATGTTGTGGGGTGTATAGGTGTCTGGGAGAGAAGATTATTGGAATGGGGGCACTATGGGTCAGAGTTAGCCTGTAAGGGAAGGTAATCAAGGAGATGACTAGAAAGATGAGGGCAACCCTCAGGGTGAATGGGTTGGACTTGGGAGAGGCCATTCTTGGGTAGGTAGGAGTATGGTGATAACAGGAAAAGGACAAGGATAATGTGTAGGAGCGGAGAATGGCAGGGACAGAGGACTGGCTGGGAGTAGGGACAGTTAAGGGGGTAATAGAGGAAGCAGTAAATATTACAGTGAATTAGGTACTTTTAAAATAGTAGCAGGGAATGTTACATTAATTAATTAGGTACTTTTGTAGCAGAGGATGTAACAGTAAAGTAGCAGTTATAACAGTTGTAACAGTTGTAGCATTGAATAGTTGTAACAGTATAGCAACTGTGAATATTGGTAGCAGTGTAAGACAGAGTAATTAGGTTCTCTAGTAACACAAGTTGTCACAGAATAGCATTAAGAAGTTACAATTATTATTGACATAAGGAAAGTTAGATTAGCTTAGAGGACACGTGTGTATTAGGGTAGTAAGAAGAGTTGCTTACGATTGGAGCTGGAAGGTGCTCAAGATTGGTGTTGGTTTAAATTATTGCAGTGGGTTTAAGAGACTCCAGTTGCTAGAGCTTCAAGGGTAGCTGAATCACAAGTATGGTAGTCAGTCTGAGAAATATCAGTTCGTGGTCATCCAGAAAATCAGAGTTCAGCTGTGGAGATGTAGTTTGGACCTCAGTCAGATTGCCATACAATTAGGGCTAGAGGGGTGCGTTAACACACGGATAGTTCTTTGCTTAGTTCCACGCCTAAGGGCCACGCCAAAGGGCCCTCTAGCGAGGCCCTCAGGCATGGGCCTGCCAGGCGCGGGCACGCCCGATAGCGCTTGCTTTATATCAGATGTACTCTGCCCCGATTGGGCAGAGCTGTGCAGAAGGCCGATGTTCCCGCTGCTGGTCTGGCTGCAGGGGCTCGATCCCGCAAGGGGAGAGCAGGACGTGGTGGCTGCCGCGTGTCTCAGCATATTGAGATCTTTAAGTCTGTCCCCATATGCCTAATGACAAAACCCACTGACCATTTTGGTAGCCACCCTCGGCACTGACTCTATCCTGTTCATGTCCTTTTGAAGGTGTGATGCAGGGAGTTAATGCTCAATATTGACAAATGTTCACCAGTGTCCATCTTATATGGAAATTTATAAACTTTCCTTAAAGAAGCAAATGTTTAGACTGAGAGAGGGCAACATTTTGTCTCCTTGCAGGGATGAAAACTGAATATTATATATAGCCAGCACCTAATATTGATTTATTTTCTGCACCTTGGCAATGACTGGTTTCTTATCAGTAAAAGACCAACTCCTCTTCAGTATTCAGTACTACATAGGGATTGGCTCCTTTCACTGTGAAGGGTCCAATCATTGCTGTGGTGCAGTGAATAAATTAAAATTTGTGTGCAGGAAGACCAAATGTAGGCAACTGTGAGCATATTACTATGGCTTTGTGTACACATTTTTCTGTGTACTTTTTTCAGTGTATGTTCTTAATGAACAGCTTCTTACATCGGCCTTTTTTGTGAGAGATGAGGAAGGTGCTGGCAGTGCCGTGATAAAATCCTGGCACCTCTTCTCGTAATATCAATGTGAAAGTGTACAGTAATGCAGTGGTTACTTTTATCACAAGGAAAGTCAGTTTCCAGGACTTGTCTAAAGAACAGTCGGCCTGCTTAGGAACAGCAGGGCCCAATGACAATTCCAAGTATATGGTTATGATGCTCTGGTACCCATAGATTAAGCATTGTAATAAATTTCCTTACAAATGTTTATGTTCCGCTAGAGCCATTATCATAACCAGTACTAGATTTACTTTGAGCATATTTTGCATTCTCTTAGGATAAATGAAAATTATTAAATTCTCTTATATGGTAATATAAAACTTTATAGTTGATAAAGTTTAAAATATGAGGAATGTCTACTTTGAATTGACCGGGTGCTGTCCTCATTATGCTAGCACAGGCCTTGAATCTATATGTCACTCTTCTAATTGGGATCACTACTAACAGCATCTTCTCAGCTAGCTTGGTATAGATTTCAAGCCATTTGAAGGTCAATGTTATATAGATTTTAAAAACCAGAAACATCAGCCAATGAAGTTTAACAAACTGCTGTATCAAGTTAACCTCTAGAAAATGACGTGCCTTATAAATAAGCAGGCAGATCAGAAATTCACACTGCATCAAAGGATTTGTGCTCTGTACAGGGGGAATCAAGATTCCCCTATTTTTTTCAAATAGCTTATACTGAAAGAATAATTATCAGTATTCATTATGGAGTCTGTCTATCCATCTCTCCACTGGAGAGCAGTCAGGAAGATAGCTAAAAGTATTTGCTGGTCAAAGCCAGATTAAAGGTTGTGCAGGAGACTAAAGTGGCTTTGGGCAAGTCACTTAACCCTTTATTGCCTCAGAAAAATCTAAGTTATCAATGTCTCCGATTAATGTACATTACTAAGTTTGTTACAGTGTAAACCGCTTTGACTGAAATGCTAACGAATTCTAAAAAATACCTGTTAAATCAATAAATAAATTAAAAAGTGATAAAATTGGCAATAATGAGGCCAAGTCACTAAAGCCTACTACAATAAAGGCATTAAGCATGCATGCCAAATAGCAGACTAGTCACTAACAATTTAGCACAAGTGAAAACCCATGTTAAATTGAACATGCATGCCTGTGTTAAAAATAAGTAAGCATACACATGCAATATATTCAGAGTGAATGACAAAGAGCTCATTAGCTATTATTATCCTAGGCACTAACTTCTGAATATATTTAGCCTGTCTGGCCCAAATAAATGCACCAACAACTGGAGTTCAGGTATTGCTAAAGACAACTTTCTCGAGGCTTCTTTTAGATCCCGAGTACCTTATTCTGCCATGTGTGTTATAACCATTTGCTCTTAGTTTTATTCTAGTTCTCTGTTCATTGTGTTTGTCTGTCCTGAATTGATTGTAAGCTCGATCGGGAAGGGACTGTCTCTTATGTGTATAAGTGCAATGCTGCATATGCCTTGTAGCGCTATACAGATGATAAGTAGTATTAATAGTAAATGTTAACATGTGAGCAGAGCTGGCACATTTGCATTTATCACAAGGCTCCAGACCAATCTCCCACTACCCCTCTCCCATCACAAATAAAGCACTAGGAGGGAGGAGTGGCCTAGTGGTTGGGGCAAGGTACCACAGGCCGGAAGGTCAGTGGTTCAAATCCCACTAGAGGACAGCAACCTTGGGCTGGAAGGACTGGGGTTTCTAGTCCCACAGGTGCTCCTTGTGGTCTTGGGCAAGCCACTTCACCCTCCATTGCCCATGTTCCCTGTAAGTATTAGTGTATGTGTCTCATATCCCCTTGTGTTAAATGTATCCCCCAACCGCTTTGACCCGGTGAAAAGCGGGATATAAATGCAGCTAAATAAAATAAAATAAATAAATAGAAGCCCACAAGCTTACCATATGGCCATGTCCTTTTAATTCTTTGGTTAGAAAAGGGAATGCTGAGTTACATTGTATATCATGTTGAAGTACGGTATGCATTTCAACTGTGCCTAAGCAGAAAAATTTCCCTTTACATAATGCATTGTTCTAACAGTTGTGCTAGGTAGACGTTAAAGAGGCATACATCACACACTCATATTCTTTACCTGATTTGAGAATGGGAGATAACTTGCTTGCAAAAAGTGAAAGGACAGCAGAAGCATGATCTGTTGATACAACAGGCCATTGGGTTAGCCAAGGGCTAACCTCCAGTGTGATTATGATCCTAACAGCAGTGATGTGACAGCAACTGAGTTGCCTCAAAGACATCTGAGTAATCTGCATGGAATGGTAATTACAGCCCAAACAACACAGGCAAGACTTTCTCAGGATTCCAAAAGTAACATTGGAATAACCTGCATGGAGTGATCATAGTTTGTTTATTTATTTATTTAAAAGGATTTCTATACCGCCTTTTCATTGAATCAAGGCGTTTTTCACAGCAAACAATCACAAATGTGTTTTTTTTTTGGGGGGGGGGGTCATGCAGTGTTCCATGTGTGCGAGTGTGTTAGGGTATATTAGATTTGTGATGCATTATTTACATTATGCGCTATTATACAAGTAGTGGGGGCGGGGGATTGGTCGTCTGTGTAGATTTAAATCATGTAATGTCCCCATAGTGTTCAATGAATAGAGTTGTCTTTGGTTGCTTCCGGAAGTCTTTGATGTCTGTATTTAGTCGAAGTTTGTCTGGTAGCTTATTCCAAATTGTTGGTGCAGCCAGGGAAAGGGCTCATTCTGAGGTGTCCTTCCGTACCTTGGTTATCTCCTTTGGTGTGTTGATGCGGTTGGATGTGCCCTTTCTCCTTGGTCGAGTGCTGTTGTCAGGTTGTATGAGTGTCTGTAAGCTAAGGGCTGATGATTGTTGTTTAATTTTGAATATGTTTATGATTGTCTTATATTTGATGCGTGAGGTGATTGGAAGCCAGTGTAGGTCTTTCAGGATAGGTGTGATGTGGTCTTGTCTTGAAGTGCCGGCTATTATTCGTGCTGCTGTGTTCTGTGCCAGTTGTAGAGGTCTGAGGGTCTGTTTTGGGAGGCCAAGATAGATCGGGTTGCAGAAGTCTAGGAGTGGTGTTATTAGGGCCTGGCAGACAGTGCGGAAGTGTTCTGGGGCGAGGAGGGGTTTGAGATGTCGGATTAGGCTCATCCTGTGGTATGCATTCTTGGTGGTCTTGCTTATGTGAGATTGTAGATTCAGTTCGCTGTCCAGGGTTACTCCCAGGTATTTTACTTCGGTTTTTATGGGTATGCTTGTGTTCTTCATCATGATGTTAGGTGGGGAGATGAAGTCGGTGTTTCGGGTGATGATTAGTGCCTCGGTCTTGCTGTAGTTTATGGATAGGTTGTTGGTCTGGAACCAGTCGTTCATTTGCATGACACAGTATGTTATTTTGGAGTAGTCCGGGTTGTCGATAGAGATGGGTGTGTAAATCATTATGTCATCGGCATAGATTGTATACTGTATGTTATTTTCTTTCATGATGTTGCATATTGGTTGAATGTAGATGTTAAATAATAGTGCAGATAAGGCGGAGCCTTGTGGTACTCCCTGCTTGACTTTTATGGGCAGAGATTTGGTGGGGCCGATCTTGACCTGTATGTGTCTGTTGGTTAGGTATGATTGGAACCATTTCAGTGTGGATCCATATAATCCAATGTCCTGTAGTCTGTCCAGCAGAGTTATGTGGTCTACTGTGTCAAATGCAGAGGAAATGTCTATGAAGATCATGAGTATCCCGTTCTTACAGTTGTCAATGAGGCGGAGTATGTCGTTGAAGAGGTATAGTAGGAGGGTTTTGACTTCGTGGTTGGGGCGGAAACCATGTTGGTGGATGTCAAGCGGTGCATGGTTGTCAATATGCTCCTGTAGCTGATGTTGCACTGTCTTCTCGATTATTTTTGCTAGTAGGGGTATGCTTGATATCGGCCTGTATGCTGCTGGGTTGCTCTTCTCGAGTATGGATTTCTTTGGGATAGGTCTTATCGTGGCGAGCTTTAATTGATTCGGTATGAATCCTTGTGTCAGTGATCTTTGCACCATGTTGTGTATGGTGTGGATGAAGTTTGACTTGGTGGCTTTGATCCATTTCACTGGGCATGGGTCTATTGGAGCTGTGCTTGTATTGAGTGTGGTGATGATGTGCGAGAGCTGCTCTTTGGATGGTGTGTTGAATGTGCCCCATGTTTTCGGTGGTGTGCTTCTCTTTGTGGGCGTGTTGAGTCTTGGCTGTAATGATGAGTGAAATTTTTCTTGGATGTGATCTGCAAACTTTTGTGGGTCTATTTGGACTTCGTTTTCAGTCCTCTGTTCCTTGGTGAGGGTTTTTACTATTTCGAAGAGTTCCCTCGGCTTGTTGTTCGATTTAAGTATGATGTTTGTATGGTATTCGCTCTTAGTTTGATTGATGAGCTCATTGTATTGCTTTTGCTTTGTTAGGTATAGTTCCTGTGTACTCGTCGACTTGGTGTGTCTCCATCTTCGTTCTAGTTTTCTGAGTTGCCTCTTTTCAGACCATATTCTTTTTGAGTACCATGGCTTGTGTTGTAATTTGTTGCAGCGAGCTTTCTCTTGTCTGTATTCAGTGGCTTTTGCAGTGGTATTAATGATGATGTTCCAGTTTGTGATTTGTGTTTCTAGATCCTCTTCTTCTGGTTGTAGGTGTGGTATAGTGTCCTGAAGGAATTGATCCCTGTCGAAACTCTTGAATCTTCTTTGTGTGGGTGGGATGTCCGGGTTCCCATCTTGTTTTTGTCGTTGTGTTATATTTATTTTGATCATGTGGTGGTCTGACCATGGTACAGGTATGATGGAGGGGGTCGAGATGAGTCCTCCATTGATTAGGTGGTTGGATGTGAAGATGAGGTCGGTGAAGATCTGAGTCTGTGAGTTGGTGAGTTAATTTGGGTGTATTGTAGGGAGCTCATTGCTTGTAGGAAGGCTTCTGCGTCTTTGGTTTTGGATGATTTGAGGTTGAAGTCTCCTAGTACTAGTGTAGGTTTGTGTTTCGTGCTGATTGCACATACTGCTTCAATTGTGGAGGCTAGTTCATCAGATGGAGCATTGGGTGCTCTGTAAGTGAGGCAAAGGGCTATCTGCTTGTTCTCAATAGAGATAGTGTTGCATTGTTGGGTATCAGTGGCACTTCGTGATTTGAAGTTTAGGGTATTCCTTGCGATGATTACCGCCCTCCTTGCTGGTGGGTTCGTGGGCGGTTGAATGCTGAGTATGTGTTGGGTATTAATTGGTTGAGTAGTACATTGTCTGTGGGTGTGAGCCAGGTCTCTGTTATACATAGTATGTCTGGTTGTTGTTCTTCTATGTGGTCTGCAATTGTGTTGATCTTGTTTCGTATGGATCTGGCATTTATGAGCTCTATTGATAATGTTATTGGGGTGTTTGTGGTACTGTGTGCTTCCTTTGAATGTCCGTGTCTGTTGTACTTGGTCTTGGTTTGAGTTTTGTGCCTGGATGCTTTGTGGGTGTTTGTGAGGATGTACTGTGGGTCTGCATGTCCCCATTCTGTTGGCAGATGCCATAGTGTGTTTGTCTGTGTTGGCGTGTGAGTGTTGGGTGTGAATGGGGGTATGAGTTGTGTGATGAGGAGGCTGATGGGGAGGATTAGTAATGGGTTCATGTTCTCTGCTGTGCTGACTTTGTAGTCTGTTTGTCTGTTGGACTTACGCTCTGGTCTTTTGCTGCTTTCGTTGTTCCGGCTGTCTTTTGTGTGGCTCCGGTGTGTTCTTTAGCTGTTTTCTTCTTGAGATGGTCTCCTTCCTTTTGTGCTTGCCTCTGTGCCATGCCTAAGGGCCACGCCAAAGGGCCCTCTGGCGAGACCCTCAGGTGCGGGCCCGCCGACGGTGTGTTCCTCTTATGTTGCTCTCCCACTGCCCCAATTGGGCAGGAGCTTCTGAACGGGATGATTTCCTGCTCAGGTGCTTCTCCCCGATCGGGGGAGCTTCCCTGCTGCTGGTGTGCTGGTTCGGGGCAGCGCAGATGGTGCGCTCCTCTTATGTTGCCCTCCCACTGCCCCGATTGGGCAGGAGCTTCTGAGCGGGACGATTTCCCGCTCAGGCGCTTCTCCCCGATCGGGGTAGCTTCCCTGCTGCTGGTGTGCTGGTTCGGGGCAGCGCCGACGGTGCGCTCCTCTTATGTTGCTCTCCCACTGCCCCGATTGGGCAGGAGCTTCTGAGCGGGACGATTTCCTGCTCAGGCGCTTCTCCATGATCGGGGGAGCTTCCCTGCTGCTGGTGTGCTGGTTCGGGGCAGCGCCGACGGTGCGCTCCTCTTATGTTGCAAACAAACTTCAGTGGACATAGGTTTGGTAGCTATGTGGAAAATTAGAAAAATTGCTAATGTTATGGTTGGTTTTGTAATAACCTTAGGTATATGAGGTGGGGAGGACTGTTGGCTTGAGAACTAAAATTCCACAACTAGCCAGAATGAATGGACCAATTTGTTTTTTTTTCTGTCCTCATTTAGTGTTACTATGACCAGCATTTTCCCTATAACCACTAGCTCCTGCCAACCACCTGCTAACACTGCAGGCTCAAACTTCAGATTTAAGTCAGTAGAGAAGGCAAATATAGGTAAGAAGTGGTGTTCTTATCGTGCTCTCAGGAGGGAGGCAGGTGGGCAATCATCGGGTTGGGGAGGGGAAGGAACATGAGATTGGGAGGAACTCGATAATGAAGTTCCTAACCCCGGGGTATGTGAGATAGAAACTGGGTCCTACCTACAGCTAAAGTATGTTTCCACAGGCAAAATCTTTTTATTCTAGTATATAAAAATAAAATGGTGTCCTCCAAGGCCTCAGTTGCATAGGAGTTTGTCTTATATTCTATTAAGCAGTCTTAAACCTTATCTTTTATGTTCTCTTAATAATATTTTATAGTTTTACCAGATGAAAAGTGAAGCAGTAAAATTGTGAAGTTTGTAGTTTTAATGAAAGATTTAATTTAGGACAAAGATTTTTCTCCAAAATATTTGAAATTTAGTAAAAGCAGCTTGCAGATATAAAGCTGTTTCCCTTAATTAAATATGCATTTGTGAATGGGTAAAGCAAAATTACAAAATCTAAATATTGTATAAACTAGCTGTGTTTTGAAAAATAGTAGCTTGTAAAATAGTGTGTATTTTTGCCAGAAGTAAACTTTTTAATCAAGAAAAGTTACAATACAATGCTGTTAGTCTAGAATAGATTCTGGATTTTGGTTTACAAAGAATCAAATAAAATGCCCCTTTTCCAGTGGAGCAGTAGCCTAGTAGTTAGAGGATTTGATTCCTATTAGCCTGCCTTGTGGCCTGGGCAAATCACTTAACCCTCCATTGCCTTGGAAGAAAGGCCTGGCTATCTACTTCCGGTCACACTGCCAGGAAAGCCCAGGAGTTACCGGGTTGCCAGGAGTCAGCATTGACTTGAAGGAACACAGTGCATTGCATAGCATGCTTAATGCTATACCCAAACATGTCAGTATAATAGAAAATGATATGCCATGGTCTTTCTAGAAAAACAGAAGAGAAAACCAATGGCACCCTCCACCCAACCCCTTCTTTAGGGCCAAACTTGCAGTATGAGTTTTGCAAATAGGAGACAATTTACAGCCTGTGTCATTATTGAGTTAAGTAAAATACAGGCGCTGCGATTTAATTTAATCCATATATTCAGCTCCAACATCCATAGAGGTAATGGTACTGAAGATACAGATAGTACGATGACCGCACCAGCACCATCTATTTAGTTTAGGCCTGCTGTTTGGTAGGCCTGAACAAAATATATAACTTATTCAAATAGTGGTTGGATACCTCTTCTATCTGGATAATTTTCTAGCCTATCATTTCTCCCTCCCTAGCAATTATCTTCACAGTATTTGTTCTACCCTCAGTTTGTGTGGGGACATTTTTCACTATACTTTATACTGATATGCCAGTTGTAAGTTAGGGCAACCTAAAGGTTAATAGGTGTACAGTTCTGGTCAACATTATTGGCACCCTTACCTTTTAGGTATATTGTGTACAATATCGAAAATAATTTGAAATATTCCAATTGTATATCGTCATAATAGTTAATAGTATATTCAAAGATATACAACAAAAAAAAAGAGGTGTCTGTGCAACTTAGACATAGTAATTTCTGAGGAAAAAACAAAATATGACTTGGACAGGAATAATGGCACCCTTCACTAATATTTGGTTGCACATCTGTCTGCTGGTCTCCCACTCTTCAACTGCGATTTATTCCAGCTCATGAATGTTTCCAGGATTCCTTTTACCAATGGCAGATTTCAGCTCTTTCCAAAGGTTCTCGATTGGATTGAGATCAGGACTCATTGTGGCTAGTTTAAAACAGTTCATTCGTTCCTTTTTAACCATTCTTTTGTACTTTTGGATGTATGTTTTGGGTCATTGTCCTGCTGGAGGACCCATGACCTTCGACCCAGACCTAGCTTTCTGACACTAGGTAGCACATTTCACTCCAAAATAACTTGATAGTCCTCTGACTTCATGATTCCTTTAATACGTTCCAGGCCTGCAGTTCCTGAGGCAGCAGAACAGCCCCAGAATATTATGGAACCTCCACCACATTTAACTGTAGTAAGGGTGTTTTTTGCCTTATAAACTTAATTTCTTTGCCTTTAAATGTATCACTGGTCTGCATTGCCATAGAGCTCAAATTTGGTTTCATCTGTCTGCAGAACATTTTCCCAGAAGGATTGTGGTTTCTGAAGGCAGGTTTGGGCAAAGATCAGGCATCCTTTTCTTATGTCTGTGTTTCAGATGTGGGATCCTCCTTGGCCTTCTCCCATGAAGTTCTTCTTTGTTTAGTGTGCGGCATTTGATGTGGATTGAAACCACCACTCTAGATTGCTCCAGGTCAGTCTTAAGCTTTTTGGAAGTTGTGCGTGGTATTTTTCCAACAGTTCGCACCAAACTTTGAAGACTTCTTGTGTTAATTTTCCTTTTCCCAACACAGTCTGGAAGGTTCTTAACAGTTCCATGAGTAGAAAACTTGTGAATTGTAGACACGGGAATCTCAAGGTCTTTGGAGATGGCCTTGTACCCCTTTGAAGTTTGATATTTGGTGATAATGGCTTTTCTGATGGTCTCAGGTAGCTCTCTTGTCTTCACGATTTTTATAGATATGCGGTATAGCAAATAAAGAGTAACTTAACATAATACCATTGTGAAGATGGAATAGGGAGTGAATGTGGCTATTTTAAATATTAGAACTATCATTCATTGGTTGGTTGAAGTCATGTGAATGCTGACAATTGATCACAAGTGCGTCTAATTTTACTGCTATGGGAATGTGGTTATTCTATTCAAAATTATTTGAATTATTTATAAGGGTGCCAATAATCATGTCCTGGCAATGCCCCAGTGTTTCCTATTTCCTTTTTAAATTGGTCTTGTTTTATTTGATTTTTTTTGTGTGTCAAATAGGTGTGCATATATAGTCCAAAGCCATTTCACTGGCCACTTTTTTAGGAGATATTGACCATTTAAGGGGTTGAACTATAGAGGCGCCAGTAATGTTGACCACAACTGTAGGTGACCTATTCCCTCTAGTCTCCTTGATACCTGCCTGGCTTCTTGCCTCAGCCCATCATACAACCTTTGGCCTCGCTGGTCAAATGCAGTTCCCTCTAGCCTCTTGGCTAATCCTTTACTTCACCCCTTCATTGCAAAAATCTCCATCTTGGGGGACAGAACATAAGAACATAAGATATGACATACTGGGTCAGACCAAGGTCCATCAAGCCCAGTATCCTGTTTCCAACAGTGGCCAATCTAGGTCACAAGTACCTAGTAGTTTCCCTAAATGACACAGGTTCCACAATGCTTGTATTGGGTCAAGCAGTGGATATCCTGGGTCCCTTCTAATAATGGTTTATGGACATTTCCTCCAGGAACTTGTCCAAACCTTTTTTAAACCCGGCTACACTAACAGCTGTTACTATATCCTCCAGTAGCGAATTCCAGAGTTTGATTACATGTTGAGTGAAAAAATATTTTCTCTTATTAGTCTTAAATAGATTACCATGTAGCTTCATTGCATGCCCCTAGTTTTTCTATATTTTGATGGTGTTAACAATCGATCTATGTTTACCCGTTCCACTCCATTCATTAATTTATAGACATCTATCATATCTCCCCTCAGCCGTCTCTTTTCCAGGTTGAAGGAGCCCTAACCTTTTTAGCCTCTCTTCATAGGGGTATCCTTCCATCCCCTTGACCATTTTGGTGGCTCTTCTCTGTACCTTTTTTAATAATGCTATATCCTTTTTAAGATAAGGCTACCAGAATTGGACACATCATTCCAAGGTGCGGTCGCACCATGGAATGATACAGAGGCATTATAATATCCTTTGTTTTATTCTCCATTCCTTTCCTTATGATACCTAGCATTCTATTTGCTCTCTTGGCAACCATTGCACACTGGGCAGAGGGTTTTAACATGTTATCCATGATGACACCTACATCTTTTTTCTGAGTGGTGGTTCCTAATGTGGAACCTTGCATTGTGTAACCGTAGTCTGGGTTTTTCTTTCTTAGGTGCATAACTTTGCACTTGTCCACATTAAATTTCATCTGCCATTTGGATGCCCAGTTTTCCAATTTATCAAGATCCTCTTGTGGCAGGTGAAGGCCTGTGATCCACAGTGTCTGACATAAGCAAGCAAGCCTAACTAGCTTGACCTGTAAATGGAGCTTGTGAAGAGGCCCATAGGAATTGCACATCCCTCAATATGTTATTGTAGAATTAGAATTCAGTAGAACTATTGAATTAGCTTAGACAAGCAGAACAGATGGAAAAATACAGAAATTCATGTTTAAAACTGCTGACAGAGAAGTTATAGAGCCCTGCTTCCCTACACGTACAAACTGGCTCAATGGCCTTGAGAGAAGGAAAGTAACAAGTTGGTGAACTGGCCATTGTAATTGGGACTAGAAGGGGGGTAAGCAGGTGCTGAGCCCACTGAAAGAACATAATTGGATAATCATATCAGTACCGGGACCAATAGAAGGGGTACGGGAGGTACGGGAGGTTACCGGGACCAATGAAATGTTTTTCTATACCTAGAATGAAGCTAAAGTCTATAAAAGTTGTTGTATTGCCAGAGAACTTTGCTCAGCCATTTTGAAATTGACTTTGCTTGAGACTTGTGCACAAATAAATGATTTGGACCTTCTGAACAGACTCCTGGTATCATTGGTTTGTCTGCGCTCTACTGCTATATATTCTTGGTGCGTTGGCCGGGAAGTTGTGGAATCAGAGTGTATATAGGGCAATATACCACGACTTTCCGCCTCTACAGGCTAGGTCCTGCCGGGATCGCGCCATTCCGACGGGGGCTGCTCCCTGGCGCCGCCGGTCCCTTGCATCGGAGGGAGCTGGTCGGACCTCGGCGGGTGCCGAGCCCGGCTGGAGCCATTGCCTCGAACCCGAGTGAGGGGAGTCCGAGGTCCAACTCATGCGCCTGCTTGGGAAGTTTGTGGACCGGATCCGGTGAGTATAGTTTTGATTTGGTATGTCTAGACAGATAAGAAAGAGCAGTGCTGCCATTTGAACTTGGAACTTGGAAATTGGTAAGAGAGCTTGATCACCTCTCAAAGACGGGCCGAGTAACCCCGCATGAGTATTCGCAGGGCGAAACCCCCATCTTCTTGTATTTTGGAAATTGAATAAGACTAGTCAGAATAGATAGAAACGAATGCATTCTGGGATACGTTGCTAGCATGATTGTGTGTATGAAGTGTGAATGAGAGGTCTGGCAGCACGGACCAAGCGAAGGCGGACCCCTGACTAGCGCATTTCCTGACCGGGCGACCGCGTTCAGGTCGCGAAAAGGGGGAAGCGATTGTCGTCTTGTCTTGTTATTTGTTTCCCTGATACGTTTCCAGGGCCGTGAGGACCCCTTACCCATGGTCCGCCCTCCTTTTCCCTTTTGTCTGTTGTTGCGCGCACACATCGAAATGGGAGGGGCGGGGTCTACTAGGAACACTCCATTAGAATGTATGATCGCACATTTTAAAGAAGGATATTCCGGAGATTATGGTATTAAAATGACTGCAGCCCGTTTACAGATTTTGTGTACTAGGGAGTGGCCCGATCTAGACCCTACCTGGCCCCGAGAGGGAACCTTTAATGTAGGAATTATCCAGTTAGTGCACCGTAGAGTGCGGATAGCGCACCCCGATCAGTACCCCTATATAGATTCCTGGTTAAGTATTTGTGAAGATCCGCCCCCTTGGGCGCAGCGCTGTTATGAAGAACAGTGCAGAATAATGTTAGCGAAGACAGATTATAGTCAGAAAATAGAACAGCCTAGAAAGAAAGGGAAGGATAAGAAGTCCAGGAAGAAGCCCATCCTGGTAGATCCTGATTCCCCAGAAATGGTTCCCCGACAGCCTCGAACCTCAGGCCCAGTAAGAGCAGCCCGGCGTCCCACCCCAGAACCCCCGAGACAGCAGGAACGGGACCCAACCCCTGAGCTATTACCCAGAGAGCAGGAAGATGAGCTCCCTTTAATTGAAGAAGATGATTCTACCGAGACAGAACAAGGAGAGTCAGATACAGAAACAGAGAAGGGAGAGACTGAAAATTCCCTAAGCGATGCTGACAGTGTAAAAGTGGTTGCCAGTACTAGCTTGCCAGTAAAATGTACATCTAAAGTAAAGCACGCAGAGAAGAAGAAAATAACCCCTGATAGGACAGTTACGAAAATATCTCTCAGATCCCAAAAGACATCTACTGCCAAGATGATGCCCTTACGGCAAGTCCCGGGAGTGCCCGTAAGGAATGATGATAATGAGGTGGTAGCGGGACCCCTAAGCTATGTGTATGTCCCTTTCTCTGCAACTGATTTGTTAAATTGGAGGACACATTATGCCTCCTATACCAATAAACCCCTAGAACTTACAGAATTAGTGAATACTATTATGGAAACCCACCAACCAACTTGGGCAGATTGCCGCCAGCTCCTGACCACTCTATTTACGACGGAGGAGCGGGCACGAATTAGAAAAGCAGCTATTGATTGGCTGGCGGATAACCCTGTAGCCCCAGAACCAGGGACGGAAAGAATAGACAATCGGGAAGCGGCCCAAAGAGAATTCCCGAATGAAGACCCCCGATGGGATCCAAATACAGACAGAGGATCCAGAGTCCTAGCCCGTTTTCGCCAAGATTTTTTACAAGGCCTGAAAAGGGGGGGCCAGAAAGCTATGAACCTTTCTAAAGTTGCAGGAGTTATCCAAGGTATAGATGAGAGCCCAGCAGAGTTTCATGAAAGATTATCTGAAGCATATAGAATGTATACTCCCTATGATCCCGATGCACCAGGAAGTTTATGCATGGTGAATTCTGCTTTTGTAAATCAGTCTCAACCAGACATTAGACGTAAATTACAAAAATTAGATGGGTTTGCGGGCATGAATACAACTCAGTTATTGGAAGTCGCTCATAAAGTGTATGTGAATCGTGATAATGAAAAGCAGAGAGAATGTGATCGAAAGATGAAGAAGAAAGCTGATTTTTTGGCTGCGGCCATAGTTGAACAGAAAAGGGGAGGTACCCCTAGTCGACGGAGCAGAGGAAGGGGGCGGGGCCGAAGTGGAAGTCGGCCCCAACTAGGCGTAAACCAATGTGCCTATTGCAGGGAGGAAGGACATTGGAGAGATGCATGCCCGCAACTCGAAGACGCCCAGCAAGATGACGAAAACAATCATCAGTGGAGAGAAGAAAGACGAGGCCGTCCCCGAAACCGCGGAGGAGCCAATCGAGAACAATTCCAGCGAGAAAGAGGAGGAGCCATACAAGCATTGGCTACGACAGCCCATGATGAAGATGACGTGGATTAGGACAGACCGGGCTCCAAGTTTGCTTTAGGTCTCCAGGAGCCTATGGTCGGAATACAAATAGGAGACCAAGTTATGAACTTTATGGTTGATACTGGAGCAGAACATTCAGTAGTAGACAAAAAGATAGCCCCATTTTCTACAAAAGCAGTCACCATCGTAGGAGCAACTGGTGCCAAAGCTACAAAATCTTTTCTTCAGAATCGTATATGCAGTCTAGGAGGACAGCAAATAACTCATCAATTCCTTTACATGCCTGAATGTCCAGTGCCACTACTGGGACGAGATATGTTAGCCAAGCTACAAGCCCAAATATCCTTCTCCGAAAGAGGAGAAATGCAAATGACAGTAAATTCCCAAGCCAAACCGGCAGGAATAATGCTGCTTACAGTTCCCCGAGAAGAAGAATGGAGATATTACATTGATGATTCTGTCCAAGACACTTATTTTGAACAAACCTTAAAGAACATTGATGCACCACCTGGAGTATGGGCAGAAGGCAGTCCTCCAGGCCTAGCCAAACATATAGCTCCAGTAATTGTAACCCTTAAGCCTAGTGCTACACCAGTACATGTCAAACAGTACCCTCTCCCAAGAGCTGCGATTGAAGGCATTCATCGCCACTTGCAAAGATTATTAGAACATGGCCTACTAAAAGTATGTCAATCCCCATGGAACACTCCACTTTTGCCAGTAAAGAAACCTGGAACAGATGATTACCGCCCAGTGCAAGATCTAAGGAGAGTGAATGAAGCAGTTGAAACCATACATCCAGTTGTACCCAATCCTTACACTCTTCTAGGACTGATACCTGCTGAAGCTACCCACTTTACTGTACTAGATCTAAAAGATGCATTCTTTTGCATAAGTTTAGCCCCTGTAAGTCAGATATTGTTTGCATTTGAATGGCAGGACCCCATCTCTGGAAGAGGGGGCCAACTTACTTGGACACGACTACCCCAAAGATTCAAGAATTCGCCTACCATCTTTAGTGCTGCATTGAATCAAGACCTTTCAAGCTATCCAGTGGCCCCGGGGAAGAGAGTGCTTCTCCAATACGTGGACGATCTGCTGATAGCTGCCGTATCAGAAAGTGAATGTATACAAGCCACCAAAGATCTCTTGCAGTTACTAGATGAAGCTGGATATAAAGTTTCCAGAGCAAAAGCACAATTATGCCAAAAAGAAGTGAAATACTTGGGTTTTCGTATAACCCAAGGAAGCCGAAAATTAGGCAGAGAAAGAAAAGAAGCAGTATGCAGAATTCCTACCCCAACGACCAGAAAGCAAGTCAGAGCCTTTCTGGGAGCAGCAGGATATTGCCGAATTTGGATACCCAACTTTGCCCAAATTGCAAAACCACTGTATGAAGCCACAAAAGGAGAAGAAAAGTCGCCACTGGAGTGCGGACCTGAGCAGGATACAGCCTTCAAGACGTTAAAGGAAGAATTAATGTCATCACCAGCCCTTGGACTACCAGATGTTCACAAGCCTTTCCACTTGTTTGTACATGAAGCACAGGGAAACGCCTTAGGCATGTTGACTCAGAAATTGGGAAATTGGGAGCGACCTGTAGCATACCTATCGAAACAATTGGACACTGTGGCCAAGGGATGGCCACCTTGCCTGAGAGCAGTCGCAGCTACAGCATTGTTAGTGAGTGAAGCAGACAAACTCACATTAGGACAGAATCTACGAGTCACTGTGCCACATGCAGTCCTTGCCCTCATGGAACAGAAAGCAAATTATTGGCTCACCAATTCCCAAATGTTGAAATATCAGAGCATGTTATGTGAAAACCCACAGATACAACTGGAAGTGAGTCATGCCTTAAATCCAGCCACATTGATACCCGTTAGTGAAGAACTCCCAGAACATGATTGTATCGAAGTCATGGACACTGTATTCTCTAGCCGACCTGACCTGACAGATGTGCCCATAGACAATCCTGACCAAATCTATTATGTTGATGGAAGCAGTCTAATCCTCAATGGACGACGCTGTGCCGGATATGCAGTTGTCACTCAACATGAAGTAGTTGAGTCATCAGCTCTAGTCTCAGGCACATCAGCTCAGAAAGCAGAATTGATAGCACTTACTCGAGCACTATTATTGGGTGCAAAACTTGTGTTGAATGTCTATACAGATTCCAAATATGCCTTCACTACCCTACATGCCCATGGAGCTCTCTATAAGGAACGAGGGCTCATCACATCCGGAGGAAAATCAGTCAAGTATGGCCTCGAGATACTGATGTTACTTGATGCAGTATGGGCCCCAACTCGTGTAGCTGTCATGCATTGCAGAGGACATCAAGCAGGAAAAGGAGAAGTTGCCCGAGGAAATAGGTTTGCGGATGCCTCAGCACGACAAGCAGCTATGACAGGACAAATTACACCTCAAGCCATGCCAATGCAGGCAGCATTGTTCCCAGTACCTTTAAACTTATGGACACCACGATATACCACCAAAAATTAGATTACTACTGTAACAAGGAAGATGGAGTACTGAAAGATGGATGGATTGAGCTGCCACCAGCAGAGGGCAGTCAACCCCCCAGACGGATAGTAATTCCCGAATTGTTAGGACCATCCTTTGTCAAAGCCTTTCACGAAGCCACCCACTATGGGAAAAGTGCTATGGAAAAAGCACTCAGACCACATTTTTACATTACCATGTTGACGACCATATCAGCTTCAGTAGCATGCCAATGTCTAATTTGTGCCAAAAATAATGCCAAGCAAGGTCTCATAACAGCACCCCAAGTTCAGTCAGGAGGTGTAACCCCCATGCACCACCTGCAAATTGATTTTACTGAAATGCCAAAAGCCAGTGGATATCACTACCTATTAGTATTAGTCTGTACTTTCTCCGGGTGGGTAGAAGCCTTCCCAACCAGAACTGAAAAAGCTCGAGAAGTTACCAAAGTTTTAATGAGAGAGATTGTCCCTAGGTTTGGAATTCCAGCAGTAATAGGGTCAGACAATGGACCCTCATTTGTCTCCCAGATTACTCAACAGTTAGCAAAAGCTTTGCAGATACAATGGAAGCTCCACACTGCATATAGACCCCAGAGTTCAGGGAAAGTTGAGCGAATGAATCGTACCCTAAAAGCCCAAATGTCTAAGCTTTGTCAGGAGACACACCTAAAGTGGCCCCAAGTGCTCCCAATAGCTTTACTCAGAATACGCTCAGCTCCTGTAAAGTCAACAGGTTTTTCCCCTTTTGAAGTTCTGTATGGTAAACCCCCACCAATAGTACAGGGAATTACAGGAAGTCTAGCCCAACTTGGTTCAGAAATAACCAGGCAAGAACTCCTAGCTCTTAGTTTTGTTCTACAGACTCTCCATGCGTGGATCCAAGACCGGTTGCCTATCAACTTGACGGAACCTCTGCATCCCTACCAGCCTGGTACCTCGGTGTGGATCAAAGATTGGAAGAAGACACCGTTGGAACCCCATTGGAAGGGACCATACACCGTCATCCTGTCTACCCCAACTGCAGTAAAGGTAGCAGAAATCGATTCCTGGATCCACCACAGCAGAGTCAAGCCCGCCGCTGATCCTGAACCTGAGCAGTGGACAGCAGAACAGCATCTTGATGCACCTTTGCGAGTTACTCTGAGACGGCAACCAGCAGTTTGAACACTTTGCCACAGTGCCTTGCAGTAGCCAAGTCTTTCGAAGAGGATTGCTGTTTTCCATACAGCAAGAGTTTGTTTTTAACGAACCTCATGTGTGCGATTTGCCACATTACTTTGATGCTACATTGATTTGACCAGACTTCACAAACCAACTGAAATTGCTAAGTTGGTTAATGTGTGATGGACAATTTGAGGATCTTCAATCAACACTCAGCACCCGTTGAATTGCTTCATTAGCGAACGGGACGAAGAAAAGAACGTCGTGGTCAAGATCTGCAAGCTGAGGATTCAGAAGAACTCCAATCAACATGTATCTTTACCTTTGCTTTGCCCTGGTTGCCTGTTTTGGAGGCTTTGAACTGACTAATGCCTTACCTCCATGCACTGCTTGCATTACTTCTACTCGAACTGGACTGAAAGTAACTCAGACTTTGATTTACCATTCTTACTATACCTGCACTGGTAAAGTGACTCGGTGTATTTATAACACCACTGAACTAAATGTCTGCACTAACGGTAAATCTAGAGTATGCTATAATCCGCATCAGAATCCATCCTATTACACGTTGGAAATACGATGGAAGGATGCAGATGGACCTATAATAACTGCCACACAACCACTTAAAGATACTAGTAGACCTGTTGTTTTGAATTTTGATGCATGTGATGTTATAAACAGAGATAGTCGCTCCAAATGTGGTACCTGGGAAAAAGCATATCGAAATGACCATAAGTATATGTGCCCAGAAGGTGCCACAGGATGGGGTAAGTGTACAGGTAAAAAGTATCCATATAGTACTGCCCCAGCAGCAGATTACTACTGCCCAAATTGGGAATGTGTTTTTTATGCTACATGGAATGATGGTATAGTTGACGAAAAGATAGATAAACGAATGGCCACTCTAACCAAGTCAACAACAGATGACAAATGTAAGAAAGATGCTTGTAACCCTTTACACTTAAGGATACGTAACCCTAGTGTATGGAAACAAGGATACAAATTTGGTCTACGTATCGCAGGTACTGGATCAGATCCAGGAACCATTGTGTATATAAGATTGAACACCCAAGCCCACAAGTCGTCTAAATATCACATCCATAACACCTTCTATGAGGCCATGCATGTAAATAAGTTTGAGATTCCTCATCCTTCTCAGAATTTATTCTTAGAATTAGCTGGAGCCGTAGTATCTAGTCTCAAAATCTCAGATTGTTATTTCTGTGGCGGAACCCAGATGGGTGACCAGTGGCCATGGGAAGCTCAAGAATTGAATTATTCTCTGACTTACAATCAGACTGAATTACACAAGACTACTAGCGAATGGGTGTTAGCGCACTCAATTGTTGGACGTCTTTGCTATACCAGAACTGGACCACAGTTCACCCAACAGGTAGGACAGCTGGTCTGTCTTAGTCAGAAATTCTATAATGCCACTACCAAAAAGACGTCATGGTGGTCAGGAATCAAACACCCTGAACCTCCTAACCCATTAGCCAGATTTCCCGAACTTGCTGATTTATGGACTAATCTTGCCAAAACCCATGCTTGGCAAGCCCCACCTGGCCTGTATTGGATCTGTGGAAACCGAGCATATGCTCGACTCCCGCCACATTGGGGAGGAGCATGTGTCTTAGGGACCATCAGACCTTCTTTCTTTCTCCTACCCACAGAACATGGAGAACAATTAGGATACCCAGTATACACTACCCACAGACACAAAAGAGCACTGTGACAGAAAAGATCACCCCTCCAAGTAGGCAAGTGGGAGAAGTGGAAGGGTGATGATTGGCCGCCAGAGAGAATCATTGAGTATTATGGGCCTGCCACTTGGAATGATGATGGTATGTGGGGTTATTGAACCCCAGTCTATATGATTAATCGTATTATTCGCTTACAAGCAGTAGTTGAAATAATAACCAATGAAACTAGCCAAGCTCTTACACTTTTAGCTAGACAAAGTACTCAGATGCGCACTGCTATATATCAGAATCGCTTAGCACTTGATTATTTGTTAGCAGCTGAAGGAGGAGTATGTGGTAAGCTGAACTTAACCAATTGTTGTTTAAAAATAGATGATAAGGGTCAAGTAGTTGAAGAACTTGCTAAAGATATGCAAAGACATGCTTATGTGCCAGTACAGACTTGGCACTCCCTGAAATTTCCTAATTGGTTTGCTAACCTTTTCTCATGGCTGGGGGGACTTAAAACTTTCCTTATATTAGTACTAATACTTATTGCTGTTATTTTGTTACTACCATGTATAATCCCATGTTGTATGCGTTCTATTCATAGTGCTATTGAAAGTACAGTAGAGCGGAAGACCGCAACTAAGATTATGGCCTTATACCAACCAAAACCTCCTGCATATAGTCGGAATCCTATGACCCTAGTATAACTCTTTTAAAGTGATTTAATTCTCACACCTTATTCAGTAATAGGGTGAGAATAATCAAAGGGGGGAATGTGGCAGGTGAAGGCCTGTGATCCACAGTGTCTGACATAAGCAAGCAAGCCTAACTAGCTTGACCTGTAAATGGAGCTTGTGAAGAGGCCCATAGGAATTGTACATACCTCAATATGTTATTGTAGAATTAGAATTCAGTAGAAGTATTGAATTAGCTTAGACAAGCAGAACAGATGGAAAAATACAGAAATTCATGTTTAAAACTGCTGACAGAGAAGTTATAGAGCCCTGCTTCCCTACACGTACAAACTGGCTCAATGGCCTTGAGAGAAGGAAAGTAACAAGTTGGTGAACTGGCCATTGTAATTGGGACTAGAAGGGGGGTAAGCAGGTGCTGAGCCCACTGAAAGAACATAATTGGATAATCATATCAGTACCGGGACCAATAGAAGGGGTATGGGAGGTTACCGGGACCAATGAAATGTTTTTCTATACCTAGAATGAAGCTAAAGTCTATAAAAGTTGTTGTATTGCCAGAGAACTTTGCTCAGCCATTTTGAAATTGACTTTGCTTGAGACTTGTGCACAAATAAATGATTTGGACCTTCTGAACAGACTCCTGGTATCATTGGTTTGTCTGCGCTCTGCTGCTACACTCTTGCAATTTTCCACAATCCTCATGGGTTTTAAAAACTTTGAATAGTTTTGTGTCATCTGCAAATTTGATAACCTCACTCGTTATTTGCATTTCCAGGTCATTTATGAATATGTTAAAAAGCAGGCCAGGCTCTACTACCTCTTCTCCTTATCCATACCCCTGGAATTCCATCATGCTTTCATCACTTTCTCAAATCTGCAGTTTTTTTTTCAAAATTCAGTCCTTCTGATCAGCATTCAGTATCCAGCTATTCAGCCAGTTCCACAACCCACATCGTCAGCAACAGTCCAGCTGGATAATTCAGACAAACTCAGCCTACTGCATGTTGAAGCAGAGTAGTGCTGCCTCTTCATTGCAACTATCATAGTAAGCGTTATTCTGCTTATTGTTTAATTAACTGTGGAGCACTGTACTTGAAATGTAATGTAGAAACAGGACAGTGAAAGGATGGTAATGAATGATTTCACCAGCATTAAGCCAGTGAAGAAACTGAATTTATAAGGACTGTGGAAAAGTGGTTTCTGAAAGGAAGCTCTCAGCTTTAAAAGAAATGTAAAGTCTGAGAGTCTCCTTCAACAAGTTTGAAAGAGCACAGCAATTAAAGTCAAAGTCAAAGCTGCTAGGTGGCAGAAAGCTTAAGACAAGCCCGTAAATACTAACCCCCCACTTTTGTTCAACTGTGCAAAGTGCAGTTTCAAGCCATTCTTGGCTCAGTGCCAAATCTTTGGTTAGCTACCACTAGCTGCTATCCTCCCCCATCCCCCCACCCCCACTTCCTGTGGCCAGAGTAATCTGAGACCTGTATATGTGTGTGCTAGAGAAACAGACTGCTTCAGTATACAGATACTGCAAAACTATGGAAGACTCTAGTATAAGTAGTCTGGCTGCTGCATATATACATGATGCAATAAACATGCAGACTGTTTCAAGAGATACTATTGCCATGGAGGCCAATTCCCTTTTGGACGTGCAGGCGAGATCATTGTAGTGGGCTATGTTACATGTTCAAAGTATAGCTGGAAGAGGTGTGTCTTTATTGCTTTTCTAAAGGTGGAGAGGTCGGTGATTAGTCTGTTTGGAGCAGGTAGGGAGTTCCAGAGCGGAGGGGCAAATAGTGAGAAGGCTCTGTGTCTGGTAAATTGGGAGCATTTACTAGCCATAGTGGGAATAGCTAGAGTGTTAGTCAAGTTTAATGATATCCAAACTACAAACTGGTGTGAAAGAAGAATTAACATATCATCAAATACCATGCAGGAAGGAACATTGTAAGGTTTCAAACATCTAAAACATATGGGGCCTGATATTTACTTGGGCAGGCTGTGCGCCGCTATGGTGCATAGCTATGCCCACCGACCCTTAACCCCAAATATTCAATGCCGGGTTCATATGTGGCCCCAGCATTGAAGATCTGGGGATCGCCGCACACGTTGGAAGCCGCAGTAGGTAACCAGGCAGCAGTGATATTGCATATTGCCCGGTTAGCTCCTGGGCCTAAAAGATAGGTGAGTTTTTTTTCTCTTTTAGGCACAGGTCGCTAACTGAGCAGCATGCAATATTGTTGCTGCCCGGTAAGGGACAGTCGCCGCCACTTCTTCCCGGAACACCCTGATACCAAATGGTTAGCATCGGGGAGGGGGGGGGGGGCGTAAGGGCCAGCATCGGGGATATTCAGTGAATATCCCTCTCAGTGGCAGTTACACACTGCCCTTCGAATATCAGGCACATCATTTTTGTTATATTAAGAGCCAGTTTGTTATAACTTATTCAGAAGAAATTACAGACAAATGATATTGCAGTTTCTTCAAAGCATCAAATGCAATGTGAGCCTTTGACTCAATGCTGATTCCTGGCAACCCAGCAGCTCCTGGGTTTTCTTGGCAGTGTGACGAAGTAGATTGCCAGGCCTTTTTTCTGAGGCAATGGAGGCTTAAGTAACTTACCCAAGGCCACAAGGTGTGCTAGTGTCCCTTAATCATTAGGCTACTCCAAAACCCTCAAATCATTAAATACCTGTTAATCAAATTAAAAAATGAATATCATCTATGTAAACTCTGTACTGTGTGGAGGAGTAGCCTAGTGGTTAGAGCACTGGCTTGGTAACCAAGCAACCAGGGTTCGATTCCTGCTAGCACTCCTTGTGGCCTTGGGCAAGTCAGTTAACCCTCCATTGCCTCGGAAGAAAGGCCTGGCAATCTACTTCCGGTGACACTGCCAAGAAAACCCAGGAGCTTCTGGGTCGCCAGGAGTCAGGACTGGCTGGCTGATCTTTTCATGCTTCTTTAGAGTCAGAAATGATTTCAGAGAATTGGAGATGGGTGAACGTGGTTCCTTTCCACAAAAGCAGAAGTAAGGAAGAAGTTGGTAACTACAAATCAGTACAGTAATTCTGATCTCTATAGTGAATATATTAATGGAAATGCTACTAAAGCAGAGAATGGTGCAGTTTCTGGAATCCAAGAGATTACAGGATCCGAGAGAGCATGATTTTACTTGAGGTAGGTCTTGGCAGATGAATCTGATTGACTTCTTTGACTGGGTGAACAGAGAACTGAATTGGGAGAGAGCGCTAAATGTGTGGTATACTTAGATTTCAGCAAGGCTTCTGACACCATTTTGCATTGGTGACTTATAAATTTTCTGAGTGTCCTTGCAATAGACCCTGAAGTCTGGTTGAGTGAGAGGTGACAGAGGATAGTAGTAAATGGAGTTCACTCCACAGGAAGGGGTCCTTGGTCCTGTTGTTTTTAAAGCTTTTGTAAGCGATACTGCAGGAGGTCTGTTGGAAAAGGTAAGCCTCTTTGCAATAATACCAAAATCTGCTATAGAGTAGATGTACTGGAAGGGGTGGTTTTCTCCCTTGCATCTTATGACAGTTGTGACCTCCCTGACCTGGTGCAATGTTGTCCTAGAACATTTCCCAGACTGATAATGTGATGCATGTGTAGAGTGCCCATGGCACTACAACCATACCCTACAGGTATAAAACACCTTTTACTGTATCTCTGGCTGCCATGTATTGCAGTTGCAGCACCTGTCCTGCTCGCACCTTCCCAGCGTCATCAAAGTGCTATTCTCACATCTCTGTGGCACTCACATTAGTACCCCTGCCATTCCCTCAAACAGCTCTCCCCTGTGCTGCAGCAGTCTTTCTCCTGAGACACATGCTATCCACCTGTGGACTGCTCCTTTACAGGCACATTTTACAAATGACGTCCAAGTGCAATCTGGCATGTCCAAGCCAGAATGTCTGGAAAAAAAAGTGAGCACGTCCAAGTTCAGGCACGATTTCACAAACTTGGACGTGCCTGATATGGACCTCTACAGGACCTCTACAGGAAAATTGATGCCTTTGAATTATGGTGCTGGCGGCGAATACTGTGTATACCATGGACTGCTCGAAGAACAAACCAGTCGGTACTAGAGGAGATCAAACCTAAGCTTTCTTTAGAAGCTCAGATGACAAGACTTCGACTTTCATACTTTGGACACATCATGCGAAGAGAGAGATCATTAGAGAAAGACATTATGCTTGGCAAGATAGAAGGTCAACGCAAAAGAGGAAGGCCAGCAATGAGATGGATCGATACAATAACAGCAGCTACGGGTACCAGTCTGTCAACAATGAGCCGCCTGACTGGAGACCGAACACAATTTAGGATAGCTATCCAGAGGGTCGCCATGAGTCGACTCCGACTCGACGGCACTTAACAACAACAACAACAGGACAATCTACATGAATGTCCTGGGAATAGTATTTAAGACTGGGGATGTCTAATAGCCTAACAGAACATTGGGCTAGGACTCGAGGAAGCCAGGTTTGAAATCCAGCTGATGCTCCTTGTGATCTTGGGCAATTCACTTATCTCTCCATCTTTTTTATACCCTCTGGATGTTTTACAGCCAAAACGAGCACATCTGATGTCAATTTGTGCCTGGAGCAGCTTTAAACTTGGATGGGGGGGGGGGTCATAAATGTCTCTGAAATTGAACAGGAATGTCTAAGTTCATTGCACCACCCCCAACATGCCTCTGCTATGCTGCCTGCCTTCTTGGACATCCCTGCAGTGGAGAAGTCCTAACAAACTATGTGTAAAATGGCTCCAGGGACATCTCTATGGTTTGGATATCTGCATGCACATTTTTGGAAATCCACGTCATGACTAAGATTTTTAAAACAACCCCCATAGTGTATGGCTCTCCCATGCTGCATCCATCCCCCCCCCCCCCCAAGCTACTATGCTGTGTGCTTCCATTTTGTGTGATGTGTGACTGCAACTATTGTTGTGACCTGTGTATTTGGGGATCGCTGCCAATTTGTGTGCCATGACCCTCCTTGTCCCCCTCCCATGCACACATTCTAACGCTAGTGCCAGTGGCACCCTTTGAACATGGCTTTTTGGCTACATGAAGGAATATTTTACAAATGACGTCCAAGTGCAATCTGGGACATCTAAGCCAAAACATCTGAAATAAAAGCAGGCATGTCCAGGTTCAGGCATGATTTCACAAACGTGGACATGCCTGATATGGATGTCTGCAGAGACGTCTACATAGCTGTCCCCGGAATAGTATTCAAGACTGGGGGCATCTAAGAATAGCTTAATGGTTGAGTAGTGGGCTAGAGCAAGGGAAGCCAGGGTTTAAATCCCACTGTTGCTATCATTGTGATTGTGGAGAGTACAGGGGATAGTGGAATGCCATCTTCTCTATACCTGCCAGATGTTTTATGGCCAAAATGAGCACTTTCCTAATTTATTTATTTATTTATTTATTTACATTCTCTTATATACCGAGCTATTCTGCATCAGTGCGGTTTACATTGAACAAACTGAAATTACATTGAACAGGGCATTATAACTTGGAGATAACTATTTTACAGGGAACATGGGCTATGGAGGGTTAAGTGGCTTGCCCAAGACCACAAGGAGCACCTGTGGGACTAGAAACCCCAGTCCTTCCGGCCCAACTAGTGGGATTTGAACCCCCGACCTTCCGGCCTGAAGTACCTTGCCCCAACCACTAGGCCACTCCTCCACTCCTGATGCCTATTTCTATAGGTCTAAACTTGGATGGGGTTGCAGATGTCTCCAATGTTTCTGAAATTGGGCAGGACATCTAAGTCCACTGCACTGCCCCAGATAACAACCTTCCAACTCGAAGGTTCCTGTAGCAAAGACATCCTAAAAAGCTATGCGCAAAATGGCTCTGGGATGCCCCAGTGATTTGGATGTCCACATGCATGTTTTCGGATGTCCAAATCACGTCTAAGCCTTTTAAAATGACCCCTTAATGCACAAAAGTTTGGCAGATCTTTTGCCAGATCCTGTGGGCCTTGCAATAGCCAGCCCTATGTCCATAGTCTGGATATAGGTGTTCTTCATGCTGTATCACTAGGAGGCACATGAGAAGTGCAGTTGCCACATAGCCATGTTTCTCTTGTCTGGTTGTGTCCTCATGTTGCAGCTCTGTGTGCCTTTGTGTATATGCATACTTTATATCACACATGCTTGTCTATGTCCCCATGGAAGCAGACGGGTCCTTGGCTGTCTCAAACTCCATATTTTCCATGGGTTGCACCTGCTGTTGCCATCTCAGTGCCCTATGGGCAGATCCTGGACATCCGCATGGCAATTTTAGATGGCGCCTGCATGTTCATAGGCCCGGTTCAAAAATTGTTTCTATTTGTAGGACATTCTTATTCAAACGTTCTCTCTGATGCTGGGACATTCTTTCTAAAATGCCACTTCACATAAACATGATGGGGTTATCAGCACAATTTTTGTAAGTTAAAAGAGGTGTTATGGAAGTTGAGTACCCTGAAAGAGATAGATTCAGGAGTGATAAGCGGAAATATTTATTTACGGAAAGAGTAGTGGATCCATGGAATAGTCTCCCAGTGGAGGTGGTAGAGATGAGGACAGTAACTGAATTCAAAAAAGCATGGGACCAACACCAGAGGATCTCTATAGGTAAAAAGTGGACTGTTGTAGTTGTTGATATGGAAGGACAGCCTGGATAGGCCATGTGGTCTTTTTCTGTCATCATGTTTCTATGAAAGACTACAGAGCCTGATTGCCAAACAAATCAAAAACATTTGATTTGATACAGAAGAGCATGGAGTCAAATTATAATTGGCTTAGTAATATCAGATTTATTGGATCACCTGAAGGAACGTAAAGTAGAGATATGATCTTATATATTTTTTATATCTTGAACAGTTCATCCATAAGTTGTTGAATATTCAGTTTCAGAAGACGTTTGAGATTGAGCAGGAACACCCGCACACCTTTGCGTAATTGCCAAGACTTTGTTACTCTTTAAGTTTTAGAAATAATAAAAATGATCAAAGTAAAAACACTAGTTCTGCTGGACAGAAAAACAATCATGATTGTGGCTGAAATAGCCAATACCACAGTGCTGCAGAAAAAGCGCTTTTCGGCAATGCATTGAATACTAAAGAATATAGGGGCCAAGGATGTATGTTTGTTTTTTTTTTAATCATGCTAGGATGTGTATCACTATCAACAATCGTAAAAAATTGTTTGTTTTGTTTTAAGTTTCCTTTTATTGCTGTGTTTACTTCCCATATTAGATGTAATGTGCTAGAGGTGTCCCTTCAGTTCTTGAGGACTATGGTATACTTTTTACCTCTGTTTGTGGCTGAATTGATCTTTTCATACTGTTCTTCAAATGCAGCACTGAATGGACATAGTGTAGCAGAGAACAAGGACTAAAGAGGGTAATTTTATGAGGTGGTGCCTAGTTTAAATGGGCAAGCATGCACCTACTTAGACGCTATTATATAAAGACCCATATGCATCTATGGAGCCCTTTAACTAAAGAGTGCTAACTATCGGCGAGGGTCTGGCGCACACTGGATATGCATTGATAGCTAGCACAGGGCCGTGACAGTTAGCACCCCCAGATTTTGATGCTGTCTATGGCACGTTAGGGCTGCAAGTGGGAGGGTTAAGAGCAAAGAATGGGTGGGGTGAACCCCATGCAGGCAGCATACCCACGCTATCTGCGGGTGCACTCTAGTTGTGCCACATTCATCACAGTTACTGCCGGGAACATGCTTTCCATGCTCCCAGCAGTTAATGCTGTGGTGTTGCCCTAATGTGCATGGATCTGCACACGGCATTCATGGTACAACACCACAGCATACTTTAGTGAAAGGGCCCCATGTGTCTTTATTTACACCTGCCAATTTAATAATGGTTTATGGACCTCTCCTCCAGGAACTTGTCCAAACCTTTTTAAAACCGAGCTACACTAACAGCGTTTACTACATCCTCCGGTAACAAATTCCAGAGTTTGATTACACGTTGAGTGAAAAAATATTTTCTCTTATTGGTCTTAAATAGGTTACCCTGTAGCTTCATTGCATGTTCCCTAGTCTTTTTATATTCTGATGACGTAAACAATCAATCTATGTTTACCCGTTCCATTCCGTTCATTAATTTATAGACCTCTATCATATCTCCCCTCAGCCGTCTCTTTTCCAGGTTGAAGAGCCCCAACCTTTTTAGCCTCTCCTCATAGGGGTATCCTTCCATCCCCTTTAACATTTTGGTGGCTCTTCTCTGTACCTTTTCTAATAACGCTATATCCTTTTTAAGATACAGCAAGCAGAATTGCACACAATATTCAAGATGCGGTCGCACCATGGAATAACAGGCTATTTTCACAAGAAAATTGCTTTAAAAAGATTACTTGCATCGCATCTATTGTGAGATAATCTTTTGATGAGACACTGTTGTATGTAACAGGCATAATCCAGGCCTTATTTGTGTTCATTATGAACTTCATTTCCGTTTTATGATCCTATAGAAGCTTTGTACAAATTCTGTGTGAACGTCAAAGTGCAGATATTTTGTTTAGCATGTATTTTCACCCTTTTTCAGGCTCTGGAAGATCAAGTTTGGGACCTACTGTGTGAAGCAGACAAGACAGTGGAGGAAAACAAAGACCAGAGCCAGGTGTACGAGGCCATGGCAGACACCCTTGGGGAAGCCTGGGCAGCACTTGTCAGAATGCTTGAGAAGCGAAGAGCTCTTCTCAATCTGACCTCGGAGTTTTTTGACAGTGCACTTGAGGTTTGTATATCAGATGATTATTCACTAGCAATTTAAACCCTTGATTACCTTGCATTAATTCCCTAGGAGTTTAACATCTTTGCTATTTAGTTTTATTGATGATTTTCACTTAATAATTCATCTATTAGGCTTGCCAGAGGACTCCGGATCATCCAGTACTAGTTGAACTGAAACTGAGTTTAACCCACTGCATGCATGGTTTTACATTTTTGATCTTCCAAGCAAAAGTAATGGGAAATCAGAATGACACTTTCCAGCATGCACTGGGGGTAAAACCAGGACTGACTCAGCTTTTACCTGATGACCTAAGACCATCTGGTAATTCTATATCTAGAAAAATCATTAAAAAAGCATCATCGCTACTGAAAATCAGTTGGTCAAGAAATGTGTTCATATTAAAACCTTCAACTGACTCTTGCTTTGCATCTTTTAAAGAAATACCTTTCATTATGTATAGCACAAATGTCCAACAACATGCAGGGATAACGGAAGAAGTGGACAAACTACAGCCGCCTACAGCACCATAGTTTTGGGGGCGAGCAGAATCCACGAGTTAATTCTTTCACAAACCCTTATTGACTCATCCTTCAAAGTGCCATGCTGCAGCCCTAAGAAGAAGCAGCAACTCAGTAAGTGGGGATGCCATCGTCAACATACCTCCTGCCCCTGACTCTGGTGTCTGACCTGGAAGTTAAAGGCAACGGTCTAGAGGGTGTGCAGATACAGTGCAGCAAAGGCGCATGAGAGTCGCACATGCTAAGTGCTGCTGTGTGCATCAGCGCGGCTGTAAAACGGAGCAGGAGACCTTGTTTGCAGCACTATGGCTGGAACTGTTTACGCTGGAGGCACTACCACTAGGCATCAGGCTAGCGTGTAATAAAGTATCTCCAGCTTTGAGCAGACATTTTTCTTTCCCAGGAGCATTAGACCATTGATGCATGACCCAGTGTTCCCAGGAAACTATTTAAAGGCGCTGGTGCATAAAACAAATAAGGAGCTTGATCTCCCTAGTGGGGTCAGACTCCTTATTTGTCAGCAAGGGGTCATGGGTGCCATTTAAATTCGGGGCCAGAAGAGAAGGAGTGACTGTGGATTGTTCCTGCTTCCACTAGACCAGGGAACCCTGGTAAAATCCAAGGAGGGTGTTAGAGGTGGGGGAGGGTTTACTGGTAGGGTCCTTTGGAAGTTCCTTTTTGCTGGGGGGGTCTTCATGCTGCTGGGGGACATTAAATGCTTAGTAGGCTGAGTAGGGGGACAAATCATATATCTTAAGGAGATGGGGGGATCAAATATCTTGGCAGCGAGGGGATCATGTGCCAGGCAGGGGTGACTAGGGCGGACTGACATTGGAGTTGCGATTGGGAGGGGGGGACTGGTGCTGCAGGATCCGGGTTTATGTGGAGATCAGGAGCAGCGATTTTAAAAAGCCATTCCCATGCATATGTTGGAAAAAGTTGCAATTTTTTTCCCCATGTGTAGCTTTTTAAAATCACTGCACCTGCTGCATTTGGGGAGACACTGATATGCAGTCCAGCACATCCTTACACTTGTTTTACAAGAGGCTCTGAATTTGGTACAGCCTCTTGAAAAATATAGTGAGAATTTTCCACATCCTGACCTGGATGTCTTAATTCTCCTTTCCACAACATATCTAAAATTTGCCTTCATGGGTATACTTTTTAGAGGAGGCGGTCAGAGTTTTCATTTAAATGCCAACAATATTTTAATATGTATTTTCAGAAGCACTGAATATATGTGGTAAATGCTGGGCTGCCACTATATGTTTAGTTTAGGCCTGATAATTAGCAAGCCTAAAGTAAATGTATAGCTTCTTCGGATAGCAGGTAATTTTATAAAAAATCCATTGTGGACAAAGCAAGAAGGTGCCCTATTTGCGGCCTAATTTATTAAGACACATAGGTGTCTACGTGTCTTTATAAAATACAGGCACAAATCCTACAGAAATCATGGGTAAAAGGAACCCACATACATTTATACCGTTTATGTGTGTAAATGACCTCTTATAAAATACCAGCTAGCGGAAAAGTGCACACATTATTTGCATTGCACATATTTTCACTGCGGACATGCACATGGGCTCTGAACTTAAGTGAGTGCGATGTGAGCAAGTACGCACATTGCTTATAACAGTGGTTCTCAAACTTGGGGCCAGGACCCCAAATCAGTGGATGGGGGTTACAGGCAAATGGCCATTTCCCTATCTCTCTGGACTTTCACTGTGACCTATGCCAAATCACCAGTCAGCATGTGGCCTGTGAGCCAGCGAACATTCATAGGCCTGTGTCCCCTCCTGGGTAAGCTTCCTGTTAGACTGGAAACCCATGCTGACTACTGGGCTATATAAGGACACGCTGCACACTGACACAAAGGACCCTGTGCTCACTGCTGCTGCTGCCTTTCTGCTTTAGATGAATATTGGGAGGGGAAGGAGGAGGGAAACCACCTATTTTGATTTCATCACCATCTGGGGTCACATGAATTTTCAGTCATTAAAATGGGGTCATGCGGGATAAAAGTTTTTGAAAAGCACTGGATTATAGAATTCTATAATTTACGCGCATGCTTGCAAAAAAGCAGGCGCAGTCATTATGTCTTAACTTAGGGTGCATTCTCTGCCTTTTCTGTTAGTAGTTTATAAAGTCAAATACATGCATACCTGACATTATACCAGTGTTTCTCAACCCTCTCCTGGAGGCTCACCTAGCCAGTCAGGTTTTTTCAGAATTACCACAATGAATATGCATGAGATGGATTTGAATACGCATCTCATGCATATTCTGAAAACCTGACTGAGAGCATTGTCACCGTATTCTGTTCAGCCCTTTCTGGAGACCCATGCCCTGCCTACTGAGCTAGAGACATTGGGTGGGAGATCAGAATCAACACCGGTTCTCAGGGTGATCTCCTGTCCAGCATGTCAGAATCACAGAGGGTATTACCAACATCCTTCTGGCATCTCTCAAGGTCTCAATATGCAAAGCTTATTCTCTGAAGTGGTGGAGGTTCACCGCCTGTGCACAGGCAGAGCTCTGGAGTGCCTTCTGCAGCTCCCTGACTCTAGCCTGAAGTTCACCTCAGCGCGATATAGGCATACCAGCTCAGCTCAGCCTCCTGTGGTGTGATTCATGAGGGGTCTGCTCCTCAAAGCCGCCGCTCAAGCCCCCTATGGTGGCTTGGGATCTCAATGTGGTACTCGCCCAGCTGATGCGGGCTCCATTTGAACCTTCTAAAGTTCCTGACTTGGAAGGTCCTCTTTCTGATGGTGGTAATGTTGGCATGATGCATCAGCAAGCTCCAGGCCAGGGGTTCTCAACCCAGTCCTTGGGACCCACCTAGCCAGTCAGGTTTTCAGGATAACCACAATGAATATGCATGAGAGAGATCTGCATGCACTGCTTCCATTGTCTTACCGACTTTCTTCCCCTGACCTCATGCTAACTGGGGAGAGGTGGCATTGCATGTATTGGACTACAAGTGAGCTCTAGTTTTCTACTTGGAGCACACAAAGGCGCATCGCCAGTCCACCCAGCTGTTCATTTCCTTCGACCCCAATAAGCTGGCTTCCACTGTCTTGAAGTGCATGCTATCCCTTTGGCTAGCAGAATGCATTGCTCATGTGTACTCCCAGGATGGGTTGAGCCTTGAAGGTCATGTCAGGGCTCACAATGTCCATGTGATGGCTATGCCGGTGGCCAATCTTTGCTCTGTTTCTGCAGAAGAAAGCTGCAGGGCTGCAACGTGGTCTTTGGTCCATACGTTTGCAGACCAGTACTGTCTGAATGAGGATTCTTGATGGGGACAGTAATTTTGGCCAGGTAATGCTCCGGCATCACTTTGGGTCTTAGAGTCAATTCCTGCCCACTGACCATTATGTCCATCCAGGCTACCTGCTAAAACCCCTCTGATCAATATCTGCTGAGGATGCTGAATCAAATGAGTCCTTCTGTGGGACTACCTTGCTGTTCTTTCTGGCTTCTCTAGTTTCATTGCCCCTGTTGGGCTGTTGATCTCCTCAGGTTCCAGTAGCCTGTAGCTCAGGAGTCCCATATGCGAGGACTTACTTCCTACTTGTTCACAGAGAAAGCATAGTTACTCACCTGTAGCAGTTGTTCTCCGTGAACATCAGGAATAAATCTTCACAACCCTCCAACCTCCCTGGGGAGTTGCTTTTTTGGCTCCTGCTATGTTACTAGACTGGAGAAGATGGTGCTATGGTAAGCAGGAAGGCAGGCCACATGCGCAGTCTACTTCCCAAAGGCTTCCTTTCGAAGTTGGGGTGCGTTCTGGGTGGGGCTCCATCGGTGATGTCACCCATAAGTGAGGTCATATTCCTGCTGTTCAGAGTACATCTGCTACAGGTGAGTAACTATGCTATATATCCGCTGCTTTTGATTCCACTTTGGACCCAATTTTACTAATGCATCTCCAAGAACTGGAAATTGGACCACTGATGTTAAAATAGTTCCAGTCCTATTTATTAGATAGAGAGTAACGAGTCTTCATTAATGAGAATTCATTAAGATGTTTCAGATTGACTCAAGGTGTTCTTTAAGGCTTGGCCTTCTCGGCTATACTTTTTAAATGATTTATGTGATTTATTTAGATATATCATTTATGTGATTTATTGAGATAATTGAGAATTGATTATCGTTTTCACACAAGCAATTTAGAGGGTGATTTTTTAAAGAGTCACCTAGGTGTGAAGGTCAAGAAGGTGCCTATTTGTAGCCTAATTTACAAAGACACACAGGTGCTTATATGTCTTTATAAAATACTAGCACAAATTCTGCAGAAATCACAGATAAAAGAAAACTATACATTTACAACACCTTATAAAATGCAATGTGTGCCTTTGAGTCAGTACTGACTCCTAGCGATCCAGCAGTTCCTGGGTTTTCTTGGCAGTGGAACCAGAAGTAGATTTCTAGGCCTTTTTTCCAAGAGAATGGAGAGCTAATTGACTTGCCCAAAACCACAAGGGAGTGCCAGTGGGCACTGGCATACATTCCACTCAAGCAGTTCCCGCAATGCAGGGGGGCCCAGGCAGAAAGGGGGCCCACATAGTGGCGGCAACAGCAGCTTGGCAAACTTACTCCAACATATTTGCCACGCTGCTCCGCTCTTGTAAATTTGCCACGGGGAATGTGGGCCCAGCGACTGTTTCTCCGCTGGGTTGAAGTCTCATGAGACGTCCCCATACCCAGCTCCTAAAATGGCTCTGGGGATGATTCTATATTTTGTACATCTCTATACCCATTTTCAGACATCCAATGCACAAATTGATCTTCTAAGATAACCCCCTTTATTTTCAGGGTTTTAGTGCATTAATAATATGAATGGAGAATATACAGTCTTAAAAGAGCACTGCACTGATTAAAATACTCTTTAAATTATGCATAAGGACTACTGGCAATAATTGTATGACATTTTGAAAGCAGCAAATGGAGGTTCTCTCAGAGTTGTGCGGTCTGGTTTAGGATGGTTTGATTTGTTTTTAATGCTTGCTTTCTTTGCCTTTTTGCTCTAGTTTGCGATAATTATTGACCAAGTGGAGGATTTTCTCCAAAACGCTCCAGATTTTGAGAATGCGGAATCTTTGAAAGAGATTCTCCAGCAGCATCAGCGTCATACGAAAGGCAAGCTATTTTGTCTCATTTCTGTTAGAGGGACTAGGTGTGTGTGTGTGCTGAAGGTAGGAGAGCTGGTGGCAGCTCCTCGATGAGAAGGTGCCAGCATATCACTGGATGTGGCATTTTTTAAAACCCATATCAAACTTTGCTTGCAATAAGAGACAGATTTATTGTTTTCCCCATTAAAATACATTGAAGAAAAGCCTTTAGTACATGTGGCTCTAAATATAATTAGAGAGGGTGAAACACATAATTAATTCAAACATTTTTTTAGCATTTGGAGTTTTACTCCAAGTTGCACAGACCAGATTTAGACTTTGTGACATTACAAATCTTCTCTCAGTGAAATCAGTTAATGTTCTATAATATAATTATCTTTTCAGATTGGTAACCTAATTAACCAGTCAAATCTGCTGCACTGCCATAATGTATCATGGATAGCTACAGTGTTCATCCAAACCAAAAAAACTGGCAGTGAATTTACTAAACAAACAAGACCGCCAATTCAGACTTCTCCATTTTAGTGGTTTCCTTATCATGAAGCTGACTGATACTTTTCATTGGTTATAAAGCAATATTTGATGGCCGCAGTAGTTTCAAATTCTATTTGTATTTATTCCAAGACACTTATAGAAACATGCTGTATAAATAAAGCAGGTTGTTACAAGGAATCACAGTGGTACAATTTCATCCTGCAAATCAGATATCCGAGTTGACTTGTGATTCTCATTAATGTCTTGCAGAAGATTTGCTCCTTTATATATCTATGCTGCACACCTACAAACTTTGCAGAACAGAAATTGTAGAAAATAAAAGAACTTGAATATGGGCAAAGCTGGAATTCATATCATCAGCTGCTAATGTGTTTGGGTAATACTAGGTCCGACAAGTTGTTCCCGCACTTGGTCTGTGGCTTGTTGGGCCGTGAGGGCTTGATACAGTCTTGTTGTCACTGATGGTGACAACAAGACTGTATCAAGCTAGAAATGCACCCTGTGCGGTGGACAAATCTGGTCCCCTCCCCCCTGCTCAGCCACACACAATAACTCACTCTTTTTGAACGTCTGGCAGCCCAGTGATTCTAATGTCGGCCCTCTACATCTAGGGCCGGCGAAATGGCCAGGGAAGTTATTCCACCCCCTGGACATTCCGTTTTGGCACCTCCGGAGGCCGGATTGGGGGTCAGGCTGTGGGAATTAACATTTTTGTTGGTGGCTGGCATCGCGGCATGGAAATGGAGCCACGGTACCATGGCAACATGACGCCATGGCGCCGCGGCTCCATGTAAATACCCTGATTGAGTAAGTCAGGCTTCACTGTACTTGCAAGCCAGGACTGAATTGCAGTCCCGGCCTGCACGTACAGTGCAGTTCGCGATTCTGATCCTTTGGGGTTAGACATGCCCCGTGGGATCAGAATCGCGATCTCCTTTGTACGTCCGGGTCAGCCCAGATGTACAAAGGAGATCAACGTCAAGAACAGAATCAGGCCCTTAGATTATAACAAACCAACCTTTTTCAAAGACAGGGAAGCTGTAAAACTAGAGGGCATAACATGAAACTGCAAGGGGATAAACTAAAAGGCAATGTCAGGAAATACATTTTCACTGAAAGGGTGATGGATGATTGGAATGCCCTGTCGATGGAAGTGGTGGGAGAAAATACAGTGACAGACTTCAAAATGGCATGGGACAGACACAGTGGATATCTTTATAGCATCAGGATAAAATCAAAATAAATCTAGCTCTTATATCTCAACAAATAGGGGTGACCTGCACAGAGCGGACGGTACACACCTAAAAAAGGCACGGGGAAGGATGACCTGCATGTAGTGGCAGGTGTAGCTACTTTTGCCACCTTGCTGGGCGGACTAGATGGACCATGCTGGTCTTTATCTGCTGTTGTATACTATGGGCCCTATTCTGAGTTGCAGCTTGCGGGACTGCATGTCCCGGCGGGTATGCAGGAGCATGCCGAGTCATTCTCGGGCCACATTCTGTATGCCACGGGAACATTTTGTTCCCGTAGTACAGAATCGGGTTGGGCCCGTGATCACGATGTCGCTTTCGGAATTGGGCTCCATGTTACTATGAAAATACACTGGGTAGTCATAACAATAAAACTGTGATGTAGTGCTGTGAGATGATCCACCCCCCCCCCCCCCCCCAGGTTGCAAGGCACTCAATGAGCTACTGGGGAACTGCTGAAGAATCTTCAGAGTAAAGCCAGCATTTCTGAAGCAATTGGAACAAATCCCCCAGGACGTCTGACTGCTGATGTAGCTGGGCATAAAATAACAGCCAGACGCTGCAAAAATGTCTTACATATTGGGACATCCAAGCCTATGAAGTCTGAGCCAAGGGAAACTGGAGGCGGTCAAGAACTATATGGAGCATGCACAACTCTTAGGTATCAGCAAACTGAAATGGACTGAAAACCTGACTGGCTAGGTGTGTCCTGAGGACTGTATTGAGAACCTCTCATATAAGTAGTGGCACAGACAAAAGATATATATATTTATTTGGCAGTGAGATGCTGGCACAATCTGTTTAGATTTAGGTCTACTTTTCAGTAGGACTAAATGAAATGGATAAGTTATCTGTTTGGCGGGTGAATATCATGGTGCAGTCTCTACCCCTCCCTGCCCTTTATTATATAGATATCTGCCTATTTAGTAATTGTAATGGCCTAATAGTATCTGTAGAACTTGTGCAAATATATAGGTAAGCAAGTTATGGCTTCACCACCTGTGAGCAACTGCATCTACTTGCTCTGAATATTAGCCCAGTTGTAGACAGGAGTGTGAGCAATTTGAATTCAGATTCAAATGAAGTGGCTTGCACTTTGTTCAAATTTGCCAGATTTTTCTGAATTTTTTCAGCTGTATTGGGGAAATCTCTAGAACAGGGATGTCAAACTCCAGTCCTGGAGGACCGCAAACCAGTCAGGTTTTCAGGGTATCCCTAATGAATATTCATTAGATATATTTGCATACAATAGGGGCAGTACATGCAAATATATCTCATGCATATTCATTAGGGATACCCTGAAAACCTGACTGGTTTGTGGCCCTCCAGGACTGGAGTTTGACATCCCTGCTCTAGAATGCTACAGAGTCTATTTTTCCACACATCCAATAGGATTCAATGGATAGACATAAACTGATGATGCTAATTTTCTTTTGGGGACTATGGGCCTCTGTCTGAAGCACAGGTTGCAGGACTGCACGTCCTGGCAAGCCATCAGGGCCCGATTCCCCCACTGGCTCTTGCTGTACGTCCTATGCATCCGAATGGGGAGAGCCATAGGGAGAGGGTGGGATCGGGGCGTAGAATGTGTGGGTCAGCTCGGCAGCACATACAGGGCCGATTTAGGTCACGGCCCTGTACGTGCTATTGGGCCCGTGGGGACATCCTGCTTATACCACCTCGAAGGCGGTATAAGCAGCACTGACTGGGCAATTGGGCCCAGGTCCGGGGGGTCCCTGCTGCCCAATCGAGGTCCTGACTGGTCAGCCATGGGTTGGGTAGCAGGGAAGAGGGGGTCAAGCCACAGTGGCCAATGGAGCCTGTGGGAAAGACATACCCGCAAGCAGGCAGGGGCACACTGGGCCATCCATGGGTATTTCAAGCCATCCTCAGGCCTGATTCTGGCTGTGCCACGGGAATGTTTTGTTCCCCGCTGACCAGAATTGGGTCCAAATGGGCCGGCTTGCCTGGGGCTGTCCGGACGGCCCGGACGTACTCCTACTAGGTGGGCTAGGTGTCTGACTAGGATGGCAGGCAATGCCAGGCGACACGGTGGTTTTGTGCCACCCTTTGGTACCCGCGGCAGGCCATGTGCTTTGGCACACAAGGCCTGCTGCTTCTGACATCCCCTTCTGATGCAATTCCTTTTGGAGGGAGGTCAGAAGCAGCACGCCACGTTGCCGAAACACAGGGTCTGCTGCAGACACCAAAGCGGTGACAAAACCTCTGCTTATAAACTGTCACCGCTACCGCTGGCCCCCCAGAAAATCAGTGGCAGTGGGGTATGGCATGTGGGGGAGGGGGCGACAGAAATCCTTTGGCCAGCCCTGTCTCCAAGGGATTAAAAAATACCCATTGTACCTGGATGACTGAAGTGGTATTTAAAGGTGCGGAAGAATTGAAGGAAATATCGGTACATTGGGAAGATGTATTACAACTATTAGATAAATTGAAGAGTAGCAAATCACCTGGGCCGGATAATATACATCCAAGGGTGTTGAAAGAACTGAAATGTGAGATTGCAGACCTGCTATTAATAATCTGTTACCTATCATTAAAATCATCTGTAATACCTGAAGACGAAGATGGCGAACCTTTACACCAATTTTTAAAGAAGATGTAGGGATGTTACCCATGACTGAAGGTGCGGAAGAATTGAAGGAAATATCGATACATCGGGAAGATGTATTACAACTATTAGATAAACTGAAGAGTAGCAAATCACCTGGGCCGGATGGTATACATCCAAGGGTGTTGAAAGAACTGAAATATGAGATTGCAGAACTGCTATCAGTAATCTGTGAACTATCATTAAAATCATCTCTAATACCTGAAGATTGGAGGATCGCCAATGTAACACCAATTTTTAAAAAGGGTTCCAGGGGTGATCCGGGAAACTACAGACCGGTGAGCCTGACGTCAGTACTGAGAAAAATGGTAGAAACCATCATAAAGAATAAAATTACTCAGCATGTAGATAGTCACAACCTAATGGGAGACAGCCAACATGGCTTTAGACAAGGAAGATCTTGTCTTACTAATCTGTTATGTTTTTTTGAAGGAGTGAATAAACAGGTGGACAAAGGTGAGTCGGTTGATATTGTGCATCTGGACTTTCAGAAAGCCTTTGACAAGGTCCCTCATCAGAGACTTTTGGCAAAACTAAAGAGTCATGGGATAGGAAGCAGTGTACTATTGTGGATCAGGAACTGGTTAAAAGATAGAAAGCAGAGGGTAGGGCTAAATGGCCAATTTTCCCAATGGAGAAAGGTGAATAGTGGTGTACCCGAGGGATCTGTGCTGGGTCCACTGCTTTTTGACATATTCATAAATGACCTGGAAAATGGAATAACGAGTGAGGTTATCAAATTTGCAGATGACACAAAACTATTTAAAGTTGTTAAAACCCAAGAGGATTGTGAAAAATTGCAAGAGGATCTTGATAAATTGGAAGACTGGGCATCCAAATGGCAGATGAAATTTAATGTGGACAAGTGCAAGGTTATTCACCTAGGGAAGAACAACCCAAACTATGGTTACACGATGCAAGGTTCCATATTAGGAACCACCACCCAGGAAAAAGATTTAGGCGTCATTGTGGATACCATGTTAAAACCCTCGGCCCAGTGTGCAGCGGCGGCCAAGAGAGCAAATAGAATGCTAGGTATGATAAGGAAAGGAATGGAAAATAAAACAAAAGATATTATAATGCCTCTGTATCGTTCCATGGTGAGACCACCTTGAATATTGTGTGCAATTCTGGTCGCCGTATCTTAAAAAGGATATAGCGATTTTAGAAAAGGTACAGAGAAGAGCCACCAAAATGGTAAAGGGGATGGAAGGATACTCCTATGAAGAAAGGCTAAAAAGGTTAGGGCTCTTTAACCTGGAAAAGAGACGGCTGAGGGGAGATATGATAGAAGTCTATAAATTAATGAACGGAGTGGAACAGGTAAACGTAGATCGATTGTTTACCTTATCAGAATATAGAAAGACTAGGGGACATGCAATGAAGCTACAGGGTAAACTATTTAAGACTAATAAAAGAAAATATTTTTTCACTCAACGTGTAATCAAACTCTGGAATTTGTTACCGGAGGATGTAGTAAAGGCTGTTAGTGTAGCTGGGTTTAAAAAAGGTTTGGACAAGTTCCTGGAGGAAAGGTCCATAACCCATTATTAAGAAGTGACCGAAGATATCAATGCTTGACCCAGTACAAGCATTGTGGAACTTGTGTCTCTTGGGGAAACTGCTAGGTACGTATGACCTAGATTGGCCACTGTTGGAAACAGAGTACTGGGCTTGATGGACCTTGGTCTGACCCAGTATGGCATATCTTATGTTCTTATATGTTCTTATGTTCTAAAATTTGTAAAACATTCTTTTTCTGTTCTGTATGTGTATGCATATTATTAATTGTATTTTGTATTGATATGCCAGTTATAAGTTAGGACAAGCAGCTTCCTACTAGGTCTGTAATTCCTGCTCCTATAAAATTCCAGCCCTTGCTTTTCTCTATGCCCTTTTCTTCTATTGCCCACTCCAGACTTCGATCCTTTCACCTTGCTGCTCCTTATGCTTGGAACAAACTTTTTAAATTTGTATGTCAGGCTCCGTCTCTGCCCATTTTCAAATCCGTGCTAAAAGCTTACCTCTTTGGAGGCTGCTTTTGGATCCTGATCCCTTGTTCTCCATGTGTCTGCTTACCCTTCCCTATTTGTACCCCTATTCTCAGCTATTATCTTGTTTAGATTGTAAACTCTGACAAGCTGGAACCATCTTTCTACATATACAGGGTGGCCCAAAAAAAGTGAGAACATCTCGTAGCATATAAGTTATTTAAAAATTCAAAAAGACAGATGTTAACGATTGACAAATTAAAAAAAAAAAAATGGCGACCGAAAAGTGTCAAAATAAAGACGTTATATAGCTAAAAAAGGTAAATAAGTAAACTGTTTAAGCTTTTAATTTACGCGATGTTCTCACTTTTTTTGGGCCACCCTATGTATGTACAATGCTGCGTAAGCCTTGTAGTGCTATATAAATTATTAATAGTAGTAGTAGTAGTACTATGGATTCATTAGGTGCACATGACTCATTCTCTCTAGTTTCCTTGCGACCTGCCTGACTTCATACCTCAGCCCAATGTACAACTTTTGACCTCATTTGTCAATTGCAGTTTGCTCCAGCAGTTTGGGCAATCCACTGCACTCCTCCCTTCACTGCAAAAAAACTCCATCGAGGACAGAAAGCAAGGTTCCACTGCCTCTTCTGCGCCATCCTCTGGGATTCCATCAACCTTTTTATACTTCTTTTTTTCAATGTCCATACTCTATTCAACATCTGATCCTTCCATTCAGCATTCAGCTTCCATTATCCATCCCTGCTACAGTTTCAGTATCCAGTCTTTCAGCCAATTCCACAATCAACTTGTCAGCAATAGTCCAACTGGAACAGATAATTCAGGCAGATTCAGCCTGCTTCAGTTGAATCAGAACACTGCTGCCTCTTCTTCTAACTATCACAATAAGTGTTATTCTGCTTACTGTAATAAACAGTTGGAAGGTAAGAGACTGGGTCTTTTCCTTGGATGTTGATGTAGTTTAACTAACAGAGGAGCATTTAATTGAAATGCAGTGTGAAAACAGGATAGTTCTGTACTTTTTCCAGTGGAAAAAGCAGGATATAAATATATGAATTAAATTATTTTTGTTCCTATCTCTTATCTTTAGGCTGGCCATCATGGTGATGCTCCTTGGTCAAAAGTCACAAATAATGCTCTCTTTAGAACATGTCTTTACAGTTCCTGAGTCTGACCTCTAGGAGTTTCTGTTCAGAAACGGGCGAGGCTTCCCTCCCCTGAAGCCTATGAACACTGCACTCATGAATCCCCAACTCTAGCTGTTTAGCATTTTTTGAAGTGGGTTGTTCATCTGTCTATACTGAAGAAGATGTAGGGAAGTTCCCATGCCTGAAATGGTATTTAAAGCTGATGCAGTAGAAGAATTGAAAGAAATATTGATAAACCAGGAAGATATATTACAACTATTTGATAAACTGAAGAGTAGCAGATCACCTGGACTGGATGGTATACATTCAAAAGTGTTGAAAGAACTGCAGTATGAGATTGCAGACCTACTACTACTAATCTGTAAACTATCATTAAAATCATCAGTAATACCTGAAGATTGGAGGATGGCCAATGTAACGCTAATTTTTAAAAAAAAGGTTCTAGGGGTGATCCAGGAAGCTACAGACCACTGAGCCTGACATCAGTACTGGGAAAAATGGTAGAAACCATTATTAAAAACAAAATTTCTGAACAGTAGATAGTGTCGTCACCCTAGCCCGGGCTAAAGGCGCAGGGCTGCCAATGTTAGTCCTTAAAAAAGGAATTATACTATTCTTGTCCACAGCTTGGACTTCTGGGACTTGTAGTTGTTTCTCCTTATCTAAAGACAGTAGTGTGAAACCAATGGTTTTTAAAGGCAAACAAGAAATTTATTTATCTTCCCCAAAGCACTAAGGCTCAACACAAACGTTAGGATTCTTCTCCAAGCAATAACATCAGGAAATTATACACAAACTAGAACTGAAACTGCTTCATAAGCCTTTTAACATGTGTAGCTGTTTTCATCAAACGTTCGGCAAACAAAACATAGCTTCTTCCTTCAAGCAAAGCAAAGTGTCCATTTTTATCTTCTGCTTCTTTAGTAATTCATATACAAGTTATGCATATATTCTTTTCATTAGAAGCGGTTCCTAGCATTAACACAGATAGGTTAACTCACCCTGTTTCTTCAGTGCTTTCTTGGTTAAAGACTTTTTTTTATCAGAAAGCTTTCAATCTGCCTTCTGGCACAATGAACAGTCCATTGCTAATTCCTCAGTTATAGAATCCTGCTCAGGACAGTCTACCTGCATCTCTTCCTGCTCTTCAGCATGTACGTCTGACTCTGAGCTTTCCTGAACTGTTTCTGGCTTAATGCTTTGTAAAACTCCTGGACTTCTCTCCACAGGTGCTCTCCACAATAAGGAATGTTTGTACCTGGAATGTGAGGATTCCTTCTCTGGATCAACTGCCTCAGTTCTTCTAACTTGTTCAGCCCTTGTTCTTTCCACCCAGCTGGGTTCTGGTCACTTCTAGCTGTGAGTTTGTCCACCCACCTTTTGGCAGCTTGAACTCTTTGAGCTGGACCACGAACCGTTTGAACTGCAGCCTGACTCTCGTCAGCAATTCTCCTAGCCACACCTCGGCCCTCCTCCTGCAAGCCTGGCTTTCTTTATGGCTGCTACGTTGACTGCTGAACTCCTCACCAAAGTTTTCACCGTTCTCCTCCCTGGTGATCTCCTCTCTGCTCCTTGGTACTGGCTCTGGCTCTTTTCCTTTTTCTCCCTTGGGTTTATAAGGCTGTTTCTTAACTAGCGTACACTGCTTCCTACTCAGGTGTTTTTCATTACTCCCCAAGCCTGCACTTACGTTAGCAGAGCTTGGGTGTGGCCTGACTTCAGTGACTGCGTGTTTTCTTCCTTTACCTGCACCCTGAAAGCTGTAAATTCCCTGCCTGTCTCTCTCCTTAAAGATATATTTACAATTTTCCTCTATTTCCATGGGTTCAGCAGAACTCTCCTCATCACAATAGTCATGGTTTAATAGAAGAAAGCCAACATGGCTTTAGCCAGAGAAGGTCTTGCCTTACTAATCTGTTATATTTTTTGAAGGTGTAAATAAACAAGTCCCTCACTTGATTTGCAGCTTGTTGCACTGTGAGGGCTTGTGTGCATCAGTGATGCTGAGGGCTAAGCTATCGGTAGTTTAACTACTGGCAGGGTCTCCCAAGATGGACAGGTCTCAGCTGAGGTGCCAGATCAAGACAAACCACCTATCTGGGCAGCAGGAGAATAGGACAGTATTGGCAGCGGAGGATCACATTTCTGTGACAACGGCAACAACACTAAACTTAAACTGCATGGAAGAAAGGCATGACAATCTACTTCTGTTTCTTGCCATGCAAACCCAATGGATAGTCACAACAAAACAAATTACACTATAGTGCTGGAAGATGAGACCCCAAGGTCGGAAAGCACTCAACTAGCTACTGGGGAGGAGCTGAAGACCTTTTAGAATAAAGCCAGCATTTATGATGTGGTTGGATCAAAGCCCTCGGGACATCTGACTGCTGATGTAGCTGCACATGAAATGAGTCAGAAGCTGTGAAGATGTCTTACATATTGGGACATGAAAAGTACGAAGTATGAACCAAAGGGAAGTTAGAGATAGTCAAGAATGAAATGGAACGTGTACAACTTGATCTGTTGGGTGCCAGCAAACTGAACTGGACTGGCATCGGACACTTTGCATCAGATGATCACATGGTTTACTATGCTGGAAATAAAAGACAAAGAAGAAATGGTGTTGCATTTAATTTATAATAAAGAAGAAACTTGTAAGAACTGTAATGAAATACAATGCAGTCAGTGAATGCTTCATCTCTATTCATCTATGAGGAATGCCTATCAACACAGCTATAATTCAAGTATATGCCCCAACAACAGCTGCACCTTAATGTAAAGAATGTAAATATAAAGAAGACAAAGATCATGACAAGTGGCAAAATCAATAATTTCATCATTGAAGGAGAAGAAATTGAAATAATGGATAACTTTAACCTACTTGGATCAACTATCAATAAAGAAGCAACAAGCAGTCAAGAAATCTGATGATGCATTGCTCTTGGCAGAATGGCTATGAAAAACCTAGACAAGATACTCAAGAGCAGAGATATGTCTCTCCACATAAAGATTTGGCTCGTTCAAGTCATAGTATTTTCAATAACATCATATGGATGCAAAGGTTGGACAGTGAAAAAGATAGGAAGAAAATTGATGCCTTTGAATTATGGTGCTGGCAGTGAATACTTAGTATACCATGGACTGCCCGAAGAACAAACCAGTCAGTACTAAAGAAGATCAAACCAAAGCTTTCTTTAGAAGCTCAGATGACAAGACTTCGATGTACATACTTTGGACACATCATGCGAAGAGAGAGATCATTAGAGAAAGACATCATGCTTGGCAAGATAGTAGGTCAACACAAAAGTGGAAGGCCAGCAATGAGATGGATCGATACAATAACAGCAGCTACAGGTACCAGTCTGTCAACAATGAGCCACCTGACTGAAGACCGAACACAATTTAGAGGGTCAACATGAGTCAATATCGACTTGACAGCACTTAACAACAACAAATAAACAAGTAGACAAAGGTGGGTCAATCAATGTAGTGTATCTGAATTTTCAGAAAGCCTTTGACAAGGTCCCTCATGAGAGACTCTTGGCAGAATTAAAATGTAATGGGATACTATTGTGGATCCAGGATTGGTTAAAAGATAGAAAGCAGAAGGTAGGGCTAAATGACCAATTTTCCCAAAGGAGAATGGTGAATAGTGGAGTTACCTGAGGGATCTGTGCTGTGTCCGCTGCTTTTTAACATATTCGTAAATGACCTGGAAATGGGAATAATGAGTAAGGTAATCAAATTTTCAGATGACACAAAATTATTCAATGTTGTTAAAACGCAAGAGGATTGTGAAAAATTGCAAGAGGACCTAAATAAATTGGAAAACTGGACATTCAAATGGCAGATGAAATTTAATGTGGACAAATGCAAAGTTATGCACCTAGGAAAGAAAAACCCAAACTATGTTTACACAATGCAAGTTTCCACATTAGGAACCACTACCAAGGAAAAAGATATAGGCATCATTATGTATAACATGTTGAAACCCTCTGCCCAGTGTACAGTGGTGGCCAAGAAAGGAAATATAATGCAAGGAATCATAAGGAAAGGAATGGAGAATAAAACAAAGCATATTATAATGCCTCTGCATTGTTCCATGGTGTGACTGTGCCTCAAATATTGTGTGCAGTTCTGGTCACCGTATTTTAAAATGGATATAGCAGAATTAGAAAAGGTACAGAGAAAAGCCACCAAAATGGTAAAAGGGATGGAGGGGTACCCCTATGAGGAGGGGCTAGAAAGGTTAGGGCTCTTCAACCTGGAAAAGAGATGGCTGAGGGGAGATATGATAGAGGTCTATAAATTAATGATGGAGTGGAATGGATAAAAGTAGATTGATTGCTTACGTTATCAAAATGTAGAAAGACTAGGGGACATGCAATGAAGCTACAATGTAACCTATATAAGACTAATAAGAGAAAATATTTTTTGCACTCAATGTGTAATCAAACTCTAGAATTCGTTACTGGAGGATGTAGTAAAAGCTGTTAGTGTAGCTGGGTTTAAAAGAAGTTTGGACAAGTTCCTGGAGGAAAGGTCCATAAATCATTATTGAAGGAGACCCTGGAAAACCACTGCTTGTCGCAATACAAGCATTGTGCAATCTGTCTTCTGGTGAAACTGCTAGGTACTTGTGACCTAGATTGTCCACTGTTAGAAACAGGATACTGGACTTGATGAACCTTGTTCTGACCCAGCATGTCATATCTTATGTTCTTAAGACATCAGCCCATAAGTTTCAATGCCAATTTGTGGTAGTGATAACAGAAGCAAAAAAATGGGAAATGTTATGGGAGAAATGCTTAGAAATCTTATGCAACCTACAAACACAATATAAGTCTCAAAGAAAATGGCCACCTAGGACTGAACATACATTGGAGGAAAATGGCATATAAGTGCAATATAACATAATACTACAGTTTCAACAGTTTGCTAAATGTTGGATGATATAATCTGGAACCCAGTTGCTAAAATGAAATATCTTTCACAGGATTTCTTAGTCTAACTCTGTTCTTTAAGGACTTCAAACAGGTCTGGTTTTCAGGACAATGACAATTTTCAAATTTGCCATATCTTTGTTCATGTTTATGTAAATATCTCTCTTAAGTATCTCTCTTAACTGTCCTAAAATTTTGATATCTTTTTGCCCCATAAAGAGTGGAGTTTCAAATTACTTTTCTATAAATATAGTAATGCAATGCAAACTGCTGTATCTGTTGTATCATCTCTTGAACTATAATACTGTACTTTCAATTAGCTTTAGAACAGGGGTCCAAAGGTTTATGACTCCTAATCTTTCTTGCATCCACCTCATATTGGCTCTAGCTTTCTTCCCACCACTCCCCTGCCCCTCACTGTCGTCTAGCCTTGGATTAATGGTTAAATTAAAATCCCCCCCCCCAATATCAACTGAACATCCCCTAACTTCTCCAATTCCTGAGTCATTCTACCAAATATTTTCCCATGATCCTCATTCAGACCATACACACTTATCATCCATAACTCTTCCTCTCGTAATCGCGGTTTCACTCCTACCCATCTCCCATCTTTCCCTGTCCTTTCTTCCATTACACATTGATTATAGGCTTCTCCCACCAAAATCCCTACTCCCCCCCCCCCCTCCTAGGATTCTCCCTCTGCCCTGCTAACACCACCCTGGGATACCTTTTTGATTGTAATAAGTACTCTTGTCCTACTCGTAAATGAGTTTCTTGTATGCACAAAATGTCAGCATTTAATCTTCTACCCTCCCTTTCTAATAGCCTTCTGGAGAAGTAAGAGCTGATATTAAAGAATATCTGACTTTTAATGAAACAGGAGAGGTAAAATTACATACGGTATGGGATGGGTTAAAAGCCGTCATACGGGGAAATTGATAAAAATAGCAACAATGCGTAAGAAGGAAAAACAGAGAGTGGAAGGAGAATTACTGGGACAAATAAAAAAATTGGGGAGACAACATCACCAAACTAAGGATAAAAGAGTAATGGCTAAATTGATAAAAGTGAGAGCAGAGCTTAATCAACTGAGGGGGAAGGAAATTGCATTTCAACTTAATGTATTAAAGCAAAAATCTTTAGAAGGAGGAAATAAAGCGGATAAGATATTGGCAAGTAGGATGAGAGCACATCAGCAAGCAGCTTATATTGAAGGAATTCGGAATTATAAGGGGAAGATGGTATATGGTAAAAAAGAAGTTAGTCAAGTGTTTCGAGAATATAATAGGAAGCTCTATCAAAGTGAGCTGCAACAGGGATCGGAGGAGATAAAGAAGTATTTGCAGGAATGTGGGTTGAGAAAGATAGCTCCGGAAGATAGAGAGAAAATAGGGGAAGCAATAACAGAAGGAGAGGTGAAGGTCGCTATTAAGTCTATGAAGTTGGGGAAGGCCCCGGGATTAGATGGGTACACAGCACAGTTCTATAAAAAAATGACAAAACTGATTACATCAATTTTGATGAAGGTATTTAATAAGGTATTAGAGGGGGAAGGAATTCCGCTGATGAGGGAAGCGGGCATTACAGTATTGCCAAAACCAGGTAAAGATAAAGGTGTGTGTGGCTCATATCGACCTATCTCTTTGATAAATTTGGATGCTAAAATACTAGCAAAGGTGTTGGCTAATCGTATTCAAGAGATCCTACCAAAGATCATTCATAAAGATCAGACGGGGTTTGTTAAGGGGAGACATGGATGTGACAATATCAGGAAGGTGATGAATATAACATGGCATCTCAAGAATACTGGGGAGCAAGCAATGTTATGGTAGATGCAGAAAAGGCATTTGATGGAGTTGAATGGCCATATATGTTTTATGTTTTGGAAGAAATGGGTTTTGGGGATGATTATATAAAGTGGATAAAGGCGTTATATGCACAACCGAAGGCACGTATTAGAATAAATGGGGGATATTCTGAGCAGTTTAATTTAGAGAGGGGGACGAGACAGGGATGTCCCTTATCACCTCTCCTGTTTGCATTGATAATTGAACTGTTGGCAGAAGTGATTAGAAAGAATGGGGATGTTAAAGGAGTAGTTGTAGGAGAGAAGGAAGAGAAAATAGCGCTTTTTGCAGATGTTATATTTTCATTGACACAACCTCTAACTACTATGCCAGTCATGATGAGTCTTATAAAAGAATTTAGTGGAGTAGCGGGATATAAAATTAATTCTAATAAAACCGAAGTTTTGGTGTATAATTTGAAAGGAGACCTAGAGGAAAGATTGAAGACACATTTTAATTTTAAATGGGTAAGACAGCAATTTCGATACTTGAGGATACAATTGGGAAAACTGATAAATCAGATTAAGCAATGGAATTATAAGATATTGATAGAATCCATTAGAGTAGATTTAGGGAGGTGGGGGAGGATAAGGTTGTCCTGGTTAGGTCGAATAGCAGCTGTGAAGATGAATATATTGCCGAGACTGTTGTTCATGTTCGCATCCTTACCATGTAGAGTATCCAGAAAGGAGATAGGGAAGATACAGAACATGATTACGCAATTTATTTGGGAAGGAAAGCGTCCCAAGGTAGCAAGGGAGACGCTATATCAAGTAAGCGAGGAAGGAGGGTTGGGGGTATCATGTTTGATTAAATATTTCAAAGCAGCACAATTGAGAGCCTTGTTTGCCTGGTGGGAAGGAGTAGAGGTTTTAAACTGGGTACAAATGGAAGTAGGGGGAGAAGAGCAAAAGGAGAGGAGAATTTGGGATCCAGGGGGATGGAGAGAGTATATAGGGCATGAAAATCCATTCTGGGAGCTTATGTTCTAAGTTTGGAGAAAGTGGAAAGTGTTTCTTTTGGGGGGGAAAAAGTATTCAAGATGTACACTTATTGGTGCAATAGGAAATAAGGGGCTGGGGGTGGATGTTAAGGTGATACAAAGTTAGAGAGAAAAAGGGCTAGATCGATTAGGACAATGGATGCGGAAAGAAGGGGGAATTAAAAAATGTGAAGAGTTACAACATGAATATAAATTAGAAAAAAAGGATCAATATCCATATATACAAATGTGGTATTTTTTAAATTCTAAAGAGGTAAAAGCGGATATGGAAAGTGAACCTACAAAATTTGAAGAGATGATGGAGAAACAGTGGACACAAAAAGGGGTAATTTCAAAGCTTTATAAAATGCTCTTACAAAAGGAGAGAGAAAAAATGAAATGGCAACAGAGGTGGGAAGAGGATATTTCGGGAGTTTGGAATGATGAGCGTTGGGTGCACATATATGTACGTACACACCAGTTGACCAGAGGTACCCCTATGCTTGAAAATAGTTTAAAGGTGATGTTTAGGATGTATTGGACACCAACGAAAATACAGGCAGTATTTCCTGAAATTCCGAGCGAAAGAAGTGTGGTGGGAGAGGGGATCTGATGCATATGATATGGCAATGTCCAAAAGTGAAGGATTATTGGGGGAAGATAGGATGTTTATGTGAAGAAATTATGGGAATATTAATAGAATTAACACCAGCAATGGTATTGCTCAATGAGGGGGAGGTAGAAGGGGAAGGAGATCAAGGGAGGTTTATTGGATATGTTATTCTGGCAGCACGTATGAGTCTCTTATGAAGGTGGAAAAATGTTGATGTACCTGCACTAAAGGAAGTGGTATGTAAGTTGGAACAGCTGAGGGGTTTTTGTGTGATTGAAGAACATCAAAGGCGTAGAATTAGTAAATATAAAAAAGTGTGACAGTTGTATGGAAAGTGGAGAAGGAAGAGAGTGGAACAAATATATGGAGAAGTAGAAGAGTTAAAGGGGTAGAGAGGTGGGTAAGTTGAAATGCTTCTTTAATATGATTTGCCATGCCATCATTAGCACGTTGCTTCTTTTACCTATTGTGTAGGAAATTGACAGTAATATTGTTATGGAAACCAGTAATACATCCTCTGATTTTATTACTTCACCACTATATATGGACTCCGTTTAGTTGATTGATATTCATTCTGTCTACTTTGTGAATATTCAGACTTTCTTATGTAATCTAATTATTTTTCTTCATTTACTCCTCCTGGGTTTTCTCAGATATCTCCTCATTAGTCCTTATTTCATTATTATTATTATTTAACACTTATAAAGCACTACTAGGCATACGCAGCACTGTACAAACAAAGAAATAGACAGCCCCTGCTCGAAAAGCTTACAATCTAGCAAATAGACAAACAATACAGCACCAGAAGCAGATAGAGGAAAGGGAGGAATCAGGAGTTGAGAGCAGCCACAAAAAGTTAAGGCTTTAGCATAGATTTGAATGGAGAACGAGAAGAGGCTTGACGCAAGGCTAAAGAAAGTTTGTTCCAGGCATAAGGAGCAGCAAGGTGAAAGAGCGAAGTCTGGAGTTAGCAGAGGAGGAAAAGGGTAAAGAGAGAAGGAGACAAGAGGAAGAGCGAAGTTCATGAGGGTGGTGTGAGGAGAGAGGAGAGAAGAGAGGTAGTGGGGGCAGAAGAATGAATACATTTGTAGATTAAAAGAAGACGTTTATAATGGATACGGATACGGAAGCGGAAGGGGAGCCAGTGAAGTGACTTCAGAAGAGGGGTAATATAAGAGTAGCGGGGGTGACGGAGGATTAAACATGCAGCAAAGTTTCGAATAGATTGAAGAGGAGAAAGATGACACTGAGGGAGACCTGCAAGAAAAAGGTTACAGTAGTCAAGATGAGAAGTAACTAGAGAATGAACAAAAGTTTTAATAGTGTTTTCAGAGAGGAAAGGACGAATTTTACTAATATTATAGAGAAAGAAGTGGCAGGTTTTAACAATCTGGTGAATGTGAGGAGAAAAGGAGAGAGAGGAATCAAAGAAGACCCCAAGATTGCGGGCTGAGAAAACAGGAAGAAGAGTATCATTGACAGAAATGGAGGAAAGAAGGGAGGGTTTAGGGGAAAAGATGAGAAATTCAGTTTTGGTCATATTCAATTTAAGATGGTGGTTAGATATCCAGACATCAGTGTCAGATAAGCAAGCAGAGATGCGCGTTGTAAGTATAGGAGAAATGTCTGGAGAAGAGAGATAGATTTGAGTGTAATCAGCATAAAAATGGTACTGAAAACCATAGGAAGAGATGAGGGCACCAAGAAATGGTGTAGAGAGAGAAAAGGAGAAGGCCAAGAACAGACCCCTGGGGGACTCCAACTGAAAGGAGGGATAGAGGTAGAGGAGGAACCACCAGAAAAAAAAACACTAAAGGAACGATTGAAAAGATAGGAAGAAAACCAAGACAACACTGAGTCTTGAAACCAAGAGATAAGGTGTCGAGGAGGAGAGAGTGATCGATGGTGTCAAAAGCAGCAAAAAGATCATGAAGGCAATTCTTCAAATATTTTACTGTGTTTCACTAATTTCTCCTCTGTTAAATGAATAACCTGATTTTCCTGCATCTCCATCTATCATTTTATTATTTGTTATCAGCTATAAAGTAGTTTGTTAACATAGTAACATAGTAAATGACGGCAGATAAAGACCAGTATGGTCCATCTAGTCTGCCCAGTAAGATGGCAGGAGTAGGTGTACCTGCCACTCTGTGCAGGCCACCCCTCCCCATGTCTTTGTTTAGGGGTGAACCCACTGTTCCATGTAGGACACCCCTATTTGTTGAGAAATTAGATGGTTCCGTTTATTTTGATTTTATCCTGTTGCTGTAAAGGGATCCACTGTTTCTATCCCATGCCAGTTTGAATTCCGTCACTGTGTTTGCCCCCACCACTTCCATCGGGAGGGCATTCCAAGCATCCACCACCCTTTCAGTGAAAAAGTATTTCCTGACATTGCCTTTCAATTTACCACCTTGAAGCTTCATGTTATGCCCTCTGGTTTTACAGTTAAAACTATGGTTTCCAGGATGTGCATCTGTTTTTAAACAAATAGTAAAAGTCAATGAATGAGGACATTTTTGGTTCATGTACCTGCCCTACAGCCACACTGCCATACCTGACCTTGGAAGCTAAGCATTGTCAGGTCTGGTTACCACTTGGATGGGACATAGGAGACTATCTTAAATACCAAGTGCTGTAGGCTTACTGCATGGAAGAAAGGCCTGACAATCTATTTCCAGGCATACCTTTCCAAGAAAACCCAGGAGATAGTCATAGCATAGACAACTAAACACAAGGTGGCCAGGAGTCAATGGCACTTAACAAAAATTACAACCTATAAAAGAACTGCATGGCTATGGCACCAGAGTGAGCCAAAAATCTTTGCACCCATTTATTTTCAGCACCACTGCATTCTATGGAGCCAGCCACAGTGGAACCACTTGGGGAGAAGAAGAAGAAAGTAGAAGTCGCTTGACCAAGCATGTTGAAATTATTTTGTTAAACAGCCACATAAGTTTATTTCTACCTTACTTCTCCCAAATCCCCTAGCTGATGATGTCAGCAACTGTTTTGTTTCCTGAATTTAGAGAGAGAGGGTATAGGAAAAGTGCTGGATTCAGAAGTTACTTTGCTGAAGCCAAAAAGGGATTAAAAAACAACAGAGAGAACATCCAAAAGGCTCTGACAGAGAGGCAGGTGACACTGTTTCTGCCCGAGTGTCAGAGGAAAAATTAGTGTTCCCAGAGGCAACACCTCTCCTTGTTTCGTGTTCCTCAATTTCTATGCAACTGGAAGGAAAATTGGGTGCAGAGCTTCACTAAAGCAATTCATGCCTACATTCTCTACCTTCATTGTCTTCATGTGGTTTTGCTAACTACCACTCCAGTTGCTGCCTGGCCTCTGCCATACAAAACATAACAAGCCAGAAAGAGTCTCTCCTTTCCCATCCCTTTTGGCTTCTGCTCCCTATATCACTGCCTGCCCATCGTGCTCAAGACCATGCTGCTGCCTGGCCTGTTGTCTAGTTTCCATTGGGGTTTTGTTAGTCCCACATAAAAGAATATAAAAGGGAAGAAAAACCTCTCCCCCCTCTCCCCACTTCCTGCTGTGCTCTGTTTCTGCTGCTTGTGCCATTTCTTGCCTTGTCATTGATTAGTGTCATTGCCTTGCTAGTATTGTAGCTAATGCCAAGGTCCTGAATAGCATCAAGTGATCGTCGCCTGATCATACCTGTCTGCTTATCTCTTGTCTGCAGTGTGCCTGTCTGCTTACAGTCACACTACTTGAACATAGAAAGATGCTGTCTTTTGCTCTGAGATTGCGCAACACTTTACTGTTAAGAGTGGCTCTGCCCTATTGAGAATGATATCAGTAGGAAGTATCGGGAGATGCCAATGTCCTGAGTCATTGTGCCAAAGGGGCATACCCTTTAGTATGCCCTTTGACAGGACTCTGAAAATTCTGGTATTGCTTGTGGACATTGATTGGTATGGTCTACATGGGTATGGCTCCTAAATTTATTAAAGCTATGTTAGGAAATGACCGTTATTCTGATGGCCAAATCTTTCTGTGGGGGCTTTTACAGGGAGGGGAGACAGATATGGGAGGGATTATAGGCATTGTTTGATAGCACTTGTGAGAAATAAAAGGCAGAAGAAAGTAACTACAGATCAAAATATAAAATGTGCTTACATAAATGCAAGTCAGTAGATCATAAGGATATTCAAGGGACTTATTGTCTGATCAGGACTTAGACTTACTATTAGTGACAGAAACAAGGCTTCCTGAAATAGAGTCCTTTATGTGTTGGACATTCATCCTCTGGGTTATAATAATCTGCACTAACCAAGATTGGGTAAGAGAGAGGAGACGTGGCTATTTTCTACAAGAAAAATCTTAAAATTGCTAGTCTTACTGGTTTGGGAGAAGGAGGAATTAAGGGGCTTGTTTACAAAGCCGCGGTAGCAGTTTCCGATCGTTATCGGAAACTGCTACTGTGGCTTTGTAAACAAGCCCTTAAGTCTCTTAATGAGATTTGGTGATAATGATTTTTGAGGGTTTTTTTAAATTTAATAGTTCTCCGAATCTTGATCAGGAGTGTAAAGAAAATGTATTTAAACATCTGACTCTAATGTCTTATGAGATAATTCAAAAACTGTGATCTTAGAGGATTTTGATTGCAACATGCATGAGGATGGGGAAGGAGGAACAAAGGAATTTAACTTCTTATTAAATATTCTTGACTTGGACAACCTAGTTAACGTTCCTACCCTTGCAGATATCATATGATGGATCTATTATTGCTACTGTGATGTTTCTATGGTTTAGGGATAATTACTAAATTAGAATGATGGCCCTTGGTCTAAAAAGATCATTGCTTGATTTTAATTACATTAAATGGTGCAAGCAGGAATAAGAACAGCAAGGTAGAAATTAGACCAACTTGCAGTCAAGGTTTTATTAGTGTGATGAAGTCTGAACAAGAGATTACTGCTGGTCTAAGTTCTGACCTGAATGATCAATTAAATGGGCTGATGGATAAATGGAATTTGATGCAAAAAACTGCAGTCAATAATATTGCTCCATCTAGCCGAGGATTTGTTTATCTTTCTCATAGGAGATTAAAGAGAAAAATGTAGAACTATGCTGCTTAGAGCATATGTGGAGGCAGTCATGAGAAATGCTATTGAAGGACAGGTTAAAAAATGTATTTTGGGAATATCATAAAATGACTTTGAAATACAAAAGGATATTGGGGTACACATGACTCAATTAAGGAATGTTTAATGTAGTAGCGGTCAGGAGATAAGGAGAGAAGCGTCATGAAGACAGTCTAAGCCAAAGGGGAGGAATTCGGTTGATATTTTGTGGAAAATTTTTAATTAATTAAGAGAGAGAGCTGGATAGAATTGAAATCCAAAAACATGGGGCATCGCTGGTAATAAATGGTGATTTAGGACCACTTCAAAAACAGTTCAATTTGGATGCATTTTATCTCCCATGAGAGTTTTAATTAATTGTTGCTTAAGTTTGCCAAGGGCTATTGCCCACCTGACCAATGCCTGGCATGGTTGTTGAAGACATTGCCAGATAAAATTTTTTAATTTCTAAAAATTATTGCCTATAGGTCATTGGAAATGGGAGAAGTTCCTAACTCGCTGAAACTGGCCATAATTAGGCTAGTGGTAAAATATCTTTCTGTTTCTGAAAAGGAGCTAAATAATTATCAGCCAATTTTGAATTTAGGAATGGTGGCAAAGATTACTGAATCCTGTGTGATGGTTCAGCTGAAGGATTACTTAAGAGGAAATTCAGGGTCGGATGCAGTACAGCCTGGTTGCTGTACTAATTTTAGCACAGAGAGTACTGGTGGCACTGAATGATGACATGTGAAGAAAATCACAGATAAGAGAAGGTTAGTGCTCTTAGTTATCACTGGATCTCTTTCCATATGCACAATCATGCCATCAGAACAGCTTAAACGAGAGGAAGTTGGTGGGAAGGTCTTGTGATGGTTTCAGTCTTTCTTAAAAACAGAATGTTTCAAGTTTGGGATGAAAAGTCATGTTCACAAACTATGCAGTTATAAGATGGAGTCCCACAGGTTTCCCCTTTATCATTATAAATTTGTATTTGAGAGCTTTGGCAAGTGTAATCTGCCTGTTTGATTTTAATGCATTTTTATAAAATGTTCAGGTTTTTGTACATTTTAATAAATCGGTGAATGAAATTTTAGGAGTTTTAAATAAGTGCATGAAAGCACTGGAAAGGTGGCTGTAGCAACATCGGTTAAGTTAAATGTAAAAAAAACCCAGACCTGTTATGAGTGCTCATGGGACCATAGTACCCAGAGTTGGCTTTTGTATTCCTTTGGGGACATTTCATCAGGAGTTGAAAACTCTGGGGGTGTTACCAATTTCACATTTGATATGTGATTCTCAGATAGATGTGGTGGTAAAAAACGCATGGTATAAATAGAAATTAGTGCGGCAACTGAGATCTTACATTCGACCCAGGACTTCCAGCTGATGGTAATACATTACCTGGACTGTTGGAATAAAATCTAATTTGGTCTCTTAAAGAAGACTTTTAAAACCTGCAGCGGGTACAAAACCTGACTGCAAAGGTAATCACTTTTAGTTAGAGGCTGGATAGCGTAACACTGCTCCTTATATCATTGTCCCAGAGAATAAAATTTAAAATACTATGTTTAGCTTTTAAGGCAATACATGAGATGGGGCCAAAAGTATTTAACAGATAGAGTGGTAAGATATTCTTCTAGATCTTCATTTAAGTATTTCAGTAAATCTTGCTCTTCTATTGGCTAAGGAGATAATTCCAGAAACCGAATAGGCATTGGCACGTGCGCCGGGGACGTTTATCTGCTGAAAACATCTACGAGTGTATTCCGGTGCATAGCACCCAATGTTTATCTCACTAACATGAGGATCTCAGAATGTGTGTCCGGGAGGGGTTGAATGAGGGCGTGATTTGCCGCAGAGATGTTTAAAGCATATTCAGGAAAGACCTGTGTGTGCCAGCTATATCTGCCAGAGACATGGAATAAGGCCAGTACTTAGAAAATATTATGCTGTGTTTGTATAAAGGTGATGACCAGTCTGTTCTTAACTAGTGGACTGCAGTACGGAAAAACACCACAAGATGCATTTACAAAGAACAGAAATCAGTAGTGTGGAACTCTTGTAAGCTAAAGAGGCATTAATAACAATAGTGATTTTTCTGGCCATGCTGACATTTTTGCTATTTGTGATAAAGGAGCTAATCTAGAGGACCCTAACAATTCATGTGTCCTGAAAAATGGGACTGTTGATGTAGGAATAGTATGTAAGTGAGTATCGAAAGAATTCTTGTTTGGGTGAGAAACAAAGATCATATTTTTAGTCCTTGGACTACATACTATTATGTTATACCAGATGTTATTTATAGGTTCAGGTCATCTTTTTGTCAGAAGTATGTTTTTGTGACTGAAAGTGAGTGTGTGTGTGTGTGTGTGTGTGATTTGAGGGTTGCATGAGAGCATCTGGTGTGCTCATCTGCAATTCAGGGGAAGCATGAATGCCTGGCCAGTACTTGGACCAAACAGATGACTGCAGTGTCACCAGGTGCCAGTGTGATAGGGCAGCAAAAACACAAAACGTTCCATGAGGCCTATATCCTTACCCAGTCCAGGATCTATGAGAGTTGCAAGAGTGGTAAGATATCTGGAGGATGGCTACTTGGTATGATGGCATAGGGATCTCCCCTTCCATGCCCACACAGGCCTGATCAGGGGAGCACTGCAGCAGATTGTAGGAAGGCAGGCAGGGTTGCCCCACAGATAGCAGATGTATACAGACCAACATAAGCCAGGACAGACAGTGGACATAGAAACATAGAAACATGATGACAGAAAAAGACCACAAGGCCCATCTAGTCTGTCCTTCCATAACAACAACTACAACAGTCCACTTTTTACCTTTAGAGATCCTCTGTGTTGGTCCCATGCTTTTTTGAATTCAGTTACTGTCCTCATCTCTACCACCTCCACTGGGAGACTATTCCATGGATCCAGTACTCTTTCCGTAAAGAAATATTTCCGCATATCACTCCTGAATCTATCTCCCTTCACCCTCATCCCATGTCCCCTCGTCGCAGAACTTGCTTTCAATTGAAAGAGGCTCTCTCCCTGAACATTTATGCCACGGAGGTATTTAAACATCTCAATCATATCACCTCTATCCCGCCTTTCCTCTAAGGTGTACATATTAAGATCCTTAAGTCTGTCCTCATATGCTTTATAATGAAGACCACTAATCATCCTAGTAGCAACCCTCTGCACCGACTCCATCCTGTTCACATCCTTTTGAAGGTGCGGTCTCCAGAATTGCACACCATACTCCAAATGAGGTCGCACTAAAGACTTATACAGAGGCATTATCACCTCCTTTTTTCTGCTAGCCATTCCTCTCCGTATGCACCCAAGCATCCTTCTAGCTTTTGCCGTCGCCTTTTCTACCTGTTTAGCTACTTTAAGATCATCGGACACAACTACGCCTAGGTCCCGCTCTTCTTTAGTGGACAAAAGTACTTCACCTCCTATACTGTATTGCTCCCTTGGATTGCTGCAGCCCAAATGCATGACCTTACATTTTTTAACATTAAATCCCAGTTGCCAAATTCTAGACCATTCTTCAAGCTTAGCTAGATCCCTCCTCATGTTATCTACACCTTCCTGGGTGCCTACTCTATTGCAGATTTTGGTATCATCCGCAAAGAGGCAAACCTTACCCGACAGCCCTTCCGCTATATCACTAACAAAGATGTTAAAAAGAATCGGACCAAGGACAGATCCCTGGGGCACACCACTGGTAACATCCTTCTCCTCAGAGTGAGCTCCATTTACTTGTACTCTTTGTCGCCTCCCACCCAACCAATTTCTAACCCAAGCAGTAACTTTAGGGTCCATCCCTAGGGTGCTCAGTTTGTTTATAAGTCGCCTGTGAGGAACAGTGTCAAAGGCTTTACTGAAATCTAAATACACCACATCTAGAGCTCTCCCGCGGTCCAACTCCCTGGTCACCCAGTCAAAGAAATCAATCAGATTTGTCTGACAAGACCTGCCTCTGGTGAATCCATGCTGCCTCGGATCCTGTAATCCGCTGGACTCCAGAAACCTCACTATTTTCTCTTTCAACAGCGTTTCCATTAATTTACTTACCACTGAAGTTAAACTAACCGGCCTGTAGTTTTCAACCACATCCTTACTACCGCTTTTGTGTAAAGGCACCACATGAGCCTCTCTCCAGTCCTTTGGCACCACTCCCGACTCCAATGAGGCATTGAAAAGGTCAGTCAGTGGAGTTGCTAGAACGTCCCCAAGTTCCCTCAGTATTCTAGGGTGTATCCCATCCGGTCCCATCGCTTTGTCTACTTTAAGTTGAGCTAGTTTCTCACGAACACAGTCTTCTGAAAATTGTTCAAGATGTCCCTCGCTTCTGTTCTTATTTGTGGGTGTTTTCTGAGGTCCTGCTCCTGGTTCTTCATCTGTGAACATAGAACAAAAATATTTGTTAAGCAATTCCTCTTTATCCTTATCAGCTTCTACATATTCCCCCCCTGCACCCTTGAGTCTGACAATACCACTTTTGCCCTTCCTCTTCTCACTAATATATCTGAAAAATGTCTTATCCCCCCATTTTATTGCATTGGCTATTTCCTCCTCCTTTTGAATCTTTGCCTTCTTGACTACTTTGCTAGCTTCTCTAAGTTTTTCCAAATACAGATGCCTGTCTTCCTCTCTCTGTGATCTCTTGTATTTCATGAAGGCCTCCCTCTTTTTCTTCACTTTTTCAGCTACTTCCTTCGAAAACCATAGCGGTCTCCTGTTCCTTTTGCCTTTATTTACCTTTTTAACAAAAAGGTTGGTTGCCTTTAAAATACCCCCTTTCAGTTTTGCCCACTGTTTTTCTACATCCCCCAGCTGTTCCCATCCCACTAACAACTCCCTGAGGTATTGGCCCATCTTCGCAAAGTTAGTCTTCCTAAAGTCTAAGATCTTCACCTTGGAATGGATTCTAACAGCCCTAGTCCTAATACTGAACCACACCATCTGGTGATCACTGGATGCAAAATGATCTCCCACTACAACATCAGAAACACTTTCACCATTGGTAAGCACCAAGTCCAGTATGGCCCCTTCACGTGTGGGGTCTGTTACCAATTGCCTGAATAGTTCTCCCTGTAGAGAATCCAGGATCTCCTTACTCCTAGATGATACTGCAGCAGGAATGTGCCAATCAACATCTGGCATATTGAAATCTCCTAGCAGTAGCACTTCCCCTTTCCTAGCAATGCTGCGTATGTCTTCAATTAACTCTCTATCCACCTCTTCCTCTTGTGAGGGAGGTCTGTATAGCACACCAATGCAAATAGATTTCTCTTTCCCTCTTTCTAGTTTAACCCACAATGCCTCCTCTCTCCCTTTTAAGCTCTGTAATTCCAAAGCTTTAATAGTAGTTTTTACATATAGTGCCACTCCTCCTCCCCTTCTTCCTACCCTGTCCTTTCTGAATAAAGTATAGCCAGGTATAGTTACATCCCAGTCATGGTTTTCTGTGAACCATGTTTCTGTAACTGCCACTAAATCCAAGTCAGCCACTCCCACCAAAGCTTCAACTTCAGAGATCTTATTTCCCATGCTACGGGCATTAATACACACTGCTTTCCATATGTTACCCCTGTTACCCATTTCCATAAAGGTATTTAATGTATCACTTACCTGGGGGCTTTCCCTTACCTGGGGGCTTTCTTCACCCATCCCCAACGAATCTAGTTTAAAGCCCTCTTCAGTAGATTAGCCAGTCTACTACCAAAGATGCGTTGACCTTTCTTGGACAGATGGATGCCATCTCTGCTCTATGGGACAGGGGACAGGGGTAACCACATGTAGGGAGCTGCTGTGGGAAATGCCAGTACCCAGATATGTGGAAAACAGATGTCTTGTAATTAGATGTATATTTGCAAGTGACTTGAGAGTAGGCATGTGCAAGGGAAGAGGCCAAGCAGAGTATGGGCAGAGAGTCTTGATTTATGCGTGTATTTTATAAAATATGTGAGTACAGAGGTATGATTTACATGCAGAAAAGGCATCATATAAAATTAGGTCATGCTTGAAAGAACACATGGTGGAAATCGATATGTACTTGTATGGTAGGCATACTCACTGATGGAGTTTGGGGAGAGCCTGGGCATAGCTAAGTTTTATGAGTGCATTTTATAAAATACACACATCCTTGCATATAAAGTGCACACTAAAATTTATGCCTGCTCGAGAGCATGCATAATGTCCATGTCTGGATTTTAGGCACGATTTTGCAGGATTATGCTAGTATTTTATACAGTGTTTCAGAATACAGCCGGGGACATAAACGTCCCCGCTACACATACAAACCCCTTATCTGTGTTCTGGACTGACTTCCTTTGAGGATAATTCTATAACAGGGCACTTATATTAATTGAGCAGGAAGGCACCTATTTTGTAAAGACACATAGAAGCCTCTGTCTTTATAAAATACTATGGTAAGGAAACACAAGGGAGCTTTGGCGGGTCAGCTATAAAAGTGGCAACAGAGAGGTGAGCGTTCAGTCTGGCTTTGCGAAGGGCCAGAGAAGAAGCCTGATGTATAGACTCAGTTCGTTCCAGGCATAGGGAGCAGCAAGGTGAAAGGAGCGAAGGCTGGTGTTGGCAGTAGAAGAGAGGGCACAGACAGAAGCGATCTTCCAGAAGAGCAGAGTTCCCGAGGAGGGGGGTAGAGAGAGATAAGAGAGGAACGACACGGAGCAGCAGAATAAGTTACTTATAGGTCATAGGCAAGAAAAGGGCATTTTATTGCTCAGCAATATTATGCATCCTTTGGGGAACTGCAATGTTAATTTCGGGTTCTGTGCACTTGGTAAGGGTCCATCCTTAGCAGTTTAAAGCGTGTTTGTAGAGATGACCAAGGCAGGGGGGTTACTGGGACCATTTTATAATGTCGACTACCATTTGATGCAAGGTATGTCCTGACATACACGTTCATATTTACATTCTCTTATACCATATTAGGGTGCACTGGGATTATCTAGCACTTTTCAGGGCCTAAGGGGGACTGGTATATGGTCTAGGTTGCAGCAGAAGTCATTTCTCATTGGTACTTATGTCTAGTTTTCAGAAGGAAAGTACTGTCAGTGTGAAAAGCTGCTTAGGAGATGCATATTTTACCGAGGAGGCATGGTGTCCGTGGGTACATCTTGGAGACGGGCAGGATCTGAATCATGCAACATTTCAGAATACGGTGGATGCGGCGACGTCCAAATCGTTTCCCTGTGTCCGAGGCATGGGGCTGGCTGAATAGTGCTTGCACATTCCTGCTGAATACATCTATCTCCACGATTCCGGACACACGGGCAGCTCCAGGCCTGTGGATAAGGGATTAGGTTCAAAGGGGACCCGTTTTTGTTTTAGATGTGTCCATGGGCCGGATGTGCACATTCTGGAATTGGGCTCCACATGTATAACTCACATTAATGAGAGCTAAAACATTAACACAGCTTAATAAATGAAGCCCTTAGATCATAAGATCTCTGAGATAGGGATCTGCCAACTGTAGTTAGATATAACTTGCTTTGAATTTGAGCTCAGAAAGGCAACTAATGTGAAGTTAAGTTTTAGAAAGGCCATGTTTGTGAAGAAATCCACGTGGAAGTATTTATATGGGAAATTGTAGCCTCATTTCAGAAGAGCAGGTGTGCACTTTTAGGCGCAATGTGAAATCGACGTATATCTGCTTCAGGAATACATGTATTTTTTTAAAAAAGGTGCCACAGTCAAATATGCATGAAAGTGGACAAAAATAGGGGTAGTTCCAGGAGCAAAATATCAATGGACAGGAGGGGCAAAAACATATAGGCACCAACTGAAATGGATCAACACTGGTATCGTGAGGGGGGAAGGGGGGTATCCAGCATTTCCATGTGCATAAAGCTGCTAGGCCCAACAGACACTGCACGAGCAATGGTGGCTTGTTAGGCTTCTACATGTGTATTTTCTATGTCTAAGTGCTGCCTGGAAGCAAGTTTATTTATTTATTTATTTATTTATTTATTTTTCTTATATACCGCGCTCTTAAATCAGTGCGGTTTACATATGAACAAATATAAACACAATGGTACAAACAGCATTGGTTTTTTTTTTTTTACAAAGAACAAGGTACATAAACTTGGTGGAAAACAGGGTAACTATATACAATTAACTATATACATGGCAACTATATACATGGTTATTTTGGTTAATTAGATGCGAATAAGGTATCTATAATGCCGTGGATAAGAAGTTAATTAAAGTACAGAATAAATAATAAGTTACATGTGTCCGCCTGCGCTCTAAATGCGCATGGTGTGGCTTCCCCTGTGGAACGAAGTTGACATATTTCCGGTCCCTGCATGATGCAACAACCACTAGTGGGACCTATTTAAGGAGAACCAAAATGGCGAAAAGGAGGGGAGCACCATTTCTTTGATGCAGAGAGTGACCTCCTGCATCTATAATATGTTCCCAGGTTCAGCCTCTATAGCACCAAATTGCCAATACACACATTTACACTTGCTCCAAAGTAGATGTAAATTTGTGGATGCATTGCAACTGTGCCCCTGCTCTGCCTAAACAATTTTTTTAAATTTATTTCTTTTTTATACCGTGCTCTTTAGAATCAGTGTGGTTTACATGTATACTAACAGGTACTTTTTATTCCCATGTCCCCGAAGGGCTCACAATCTAAGTGTATCTGAGGCAATGGAGGGTTAAGTGGCTTGCCCAAGGCCACAAGGAGTGGCCATGGGACTAGAGACCCCAGTCCCTCTGGCCTGAGGTTGCTTGTCCCCATGCAGGAATTGAACCCCTGGCCCTCTGGCCTGAGGTAATCTGTCCCAACCACTGAGCCACTCCTCCCTCCCTATGCCTCCAGGAACACCTACACACAAAAGTACTTGCTATCTTACCAGCAGGAATACTTATAAGCACATATTTTATGGTGTAAATTCATAAAAGGTATTTTCCATGTGTTAATAAGCCTTTATGCATTGAAAAACCTTTAGAAAATCATGCCCCACAATGTACAGCTAGTTCATAGCTATCTGACCATTAGAAAATCCTGTAAGGCCTGACTATTTAAGCGGAACTTTTAGAACTGAGTATTTAGGGCTCAGGGTGGGGAACTGTATGGAGAGACTGAATAAAGTTGGAGAAAGATTCTTAATTTTTTGAAGGGTTCTCATTTGTTGTTCTCTTTCTGAATGTTTAATGGATTTTATATTTTGGAGGTCATTCTGGAAAGGCTTGTCCTTGTGTAAAATCTCTTACCTGTGGAAATTTGGTTTCTCCATGGACAAGCAAGATAATGTCCTCACATAAGGGTGATGTCATTGACAAAGCGCTTTGTGGGAACTGGTTCCCAGTTTCTTCTAGAAGCTTTTAGAGCCGGCCCTGTGTGAATACATGCCACTTCCCTTCTGCCACACGGGTGCCTTTGTTTTTCTGCAGAGCCTGACAGAAGTGTGGGTTCTGTGTTGAAGGCTATTCTACTATTTTCCTGCCTTCAATGTGATTTCTCCACATTTTCTCCTCTTGCTGCTCCCACATGAATTTCTTTCTCCTGATATTTCTCTTAGTTAGGGTTTTCAGTGGGCTTCTAAGTTTCCTTGTTTTTACCTCTTAGGCCACATTTAAGCCTCTGGTGCTCTGGCCAGGATTATTTTTCAACATCAACTCATTTGATTTGCTGCAGCAAATGTTTCTATAAGACATGTCCTAAAAATTCACCAGCAAATCTAAAGGTGCTCCAGGTGTACCAGGACCATGCTTGTTCCAAATTTCTATAATTGGTGCCTGGGACCCGTACATGATCCCTTTCATTGTCTTTTATGCTCACAGATGACAAAGAGAGGACCTCTGGGTTCAAGACAAGCAATGTAAAAGGATTTAGGTGCAGATAAGTTTGGTTCATTGACTTTGGCATAAGTGGCATTGGTTCCAATAGCCCAGGAAGCTGCATCAAAAGCTGTGTAATGCAATGTGTGCCTTCGAGTCAGTACTGACTCCTGGTGACCCAGAAGCTCCTGGGTTTTCTTGGCAGTGTCACTGGAAGTAGATTGCCAGGCGTTTCTTCCGAGGCAATGGAGGGTTAAGTGACTTGCCCAAGGCCACAAGGAGTGCTAGTGGGAATTGAACCCTGGTTGCTTGGTTACCAAGCCAGTGTTCTAACCACTAGGCTACTCCTCCACTCAAAAGCTGTACGTGCATCAATATTGAGACTGCATTGAGCTCATTCGGAGCCTAGCATTAATAGGTTGCCACAGGAACTGTAATCCATAAAGAAGAGAGAGGATTTGTCCTCTATTTCATTGACATCGAGTACACGGGACACTCTGCACTGGATGGAAGTTGAGGTGCATCAACATCACAGTTCAAGCATGATGTCATGAACATCGAGGCATCAAATAAGCTGATACCCTCAAAGCAGCCCTGATGTGAGGAGGCTCCGGTTCTTTGCAGACTTGTGAGCCTCAGTTACCACCAATGACTGGATCCTAAAGATGGTCCAATTTGGATACCAATTGCATCTATTCAAGCTCCCATCAAATTGTCCTCTGAGAGTTTCATCCAGCATCTCTCTGAACCAGGAAATACTCAAAAAGGAACTTTCTTCCCTTCTCCAGGCAAATGCCAGTGAGCCTAGTCCACCAGGACAGGGATTCTACTCCAGGTGCTTCCTGTTCACAAAAAAGACGGGATAATTCCATTCATCCTAAACCTAAGGTATTGGAACACATTTTAACTTTAAGAAAAGTTTAGAATGGTTTTCTCAGCATCCTAATTCCCTACCTTTAAAAGGGAGATTGGCTATGTTCTCTGGGTTTAAAGGATTCCCTTTACCCACATACAGATGCATCCCAGTCAGGAAATATTTGTGATTTACCATAGGGAAACACCACTATCAGTGCCACTTACTACCTTTTGGCCTCGCGTTAGTTCCCATGTCTTCACCAATATCTTGTGGTAATTGCAGTGTGTCTATACAGACTTAGCGTACACATATTTTCCTTTTGGATGATTGGCTGGTCAAGAGCACACCTCAAGAAGGCACTCAAGAATCTGTATACACAACCATCTGGGTGCTGAAGTTAGTAGGGTTCTTCTTACACTACCTCAACTCCAATCTATGTCCATCTCAATTGGAATTCATACGAGCTCTGCTAGACATGACTCGGGCAAAAGTCTTTCTTTCTCAAGAAAGACTCATCAAGCTGATGGCCATCATGGAAGATGTACTAAAGAGTCAGCGGATGCCAGTGAGAAACATATTTAGAATGTTGGGCAAAATGGCTTTGATACTGCATGTAACAGCTTTGGCACATCTCAAGATGATATGAGCTCAGTGTGCCTTGAGCAAACAGTGAACACAGACTCTGAGACATCATTTCTGATGCAGTTCAGCTCTGGGATTCTTCGATCTGGTAAATGGGTTCATTCAAATCTGGCCAAAGCAATTCCCTTCCAAATTCCTCCCTACTAAAGAGTACTCATGACAAATGCATTGAAACTGGGCTGCGGAGCCCATGTAGATGGGTTTTACATTCAGAGTCTATGGTCCTTCAAAGAAAGTCTTCAGTAGATCAAGTTCCTGGGATTGAGAGTGACTGCAAACACTCTAAATTGGTGATTTTCAACTTTTTTTTCTTTTGGGACACTCCTGATGGATGATGATCGCATATGTGACACACTGCACACATCAGTCCTCTTGGACATTTGGTCTGACACAATATAGCGGTTCTCATGCATTAAATGTAAGCATGCTCTGCATTTAGAAAACCCTACATCCCCCCAACAACAGGTGCTGATCAGAATTAGGATATTTCTCCATGGAAGCCACCCTACAAAAATATATTCAAATTCTTTTGTCACCTGAATAACAGCAATAAACCTCTCCACTGCTAGGAAAACTGAAATACAAAAGCTGAAAAAAAATTCCCCCTCATGCACATATAGAAAAAACTTCCATATCACAGTAGCACTGATTCCTATGATTCAAACAGCAAGAATCCTACCTATGACAAGGCAGCACTATAAATATTACATTGGGCCCTAGAACACCGATACACCTACTACTGGTAAACAGAACAAATGGAACTACTACAGATTTCTACATAGAAACTACATGCTAATACTGCACCTTGGACACACACAAAACACAGACTTTCACCGAATATAGAACAAAAGACCACAAATTAGAAACAGAAATATGAAGACAAAAATTGAACTAGGAACCACAAGGATACTAGAGAAATAAAGCACAAATGCATTTCCTCTTGTACTGAATGAAATAGAAAAAGACATCTGCAATCCACATTTTTCAAAGCAAACATATTTGAGTTAAATTCAAAATAAAATACTTTTTTCTATTTTGGTTGTCTGGGCATTTTATTTTTCCAGCCATGTTGGTCCCAGTCTCATTTTTACTTTACTCTGTCTTCTGCTAACTCTATTTCCAGTCTATGCTATGCTTTCCATTCTCTCCCATCTGTCTCTGACATAATGATCTTTCCATTTTAGCCCTTTCCTCTGTTTCTATTGTCTGCTTCTCTTCATTCAAATTTCTCCCTCTTTCTCATCCTGCAGTCCTCAATCTCCTTTTTAATTTTTAACGAATTATCACCTTACTATCTTCTCTCACCTCCTGCCCAGCCCATCTCTGCTAGCTCTGCCATTTCCCCATCTCATTCCTTCCCTAGCCTCTTAATCCCGTCTGTCTTTCTCACTCACTCATTACCAGGGCCGGCGCAAAGAGATGAGATGTCCTAGGTGAACCTCATCCCTTGCGCATCCCCTCTCCAGCACCCATTGCTGCCACTACCACCCTTCTCTGGGACCTGCAGCGGCGGCGGCATTGGCCAGAAACAGCCCAGCAGCACGTCCCTTACAACTTTAGCGCTGTGGGCTCTTTGCTTCCGCCCACACCACCCAATTCTTGTTTCCTGTTTGCAAACAGGAAGTCAGCATTGGCAGTCTGAAGGGGCGGAAGCAAAGAGCACTGTGATGCCGAAGTAGTAAGGTACTGTTGAAATTTAGAGTGAAAACCTCTATGAATGAAGATAGCTCCGATTGTAAAATATTCATGGGCTCAAATATCAAACAGAGAACATGTACCCTCTAATATTCATGTACAAATGCAGATAATTAAACAAAAATGAACCAATGGTCTCAGTTCAAAATTTTTTCAACTCGGGATAACTTGTCCCAAAGTTGTAAAGTCCGATTACATCAACGACCATATGTACGGTTCATAGATCTGCTTATTGAGCTTTCATAAATGTAATGGAAATCAGAACTTATCTGTATAATTGAAATTTGTTTCAAATTGCAAGAGATAGTTGTGCTGCTGACAAACAGTAGTTGTATACCGTCCCCGACGTTACCTCTAAGGTACCAAGTTTTTGCACATTTCAGTTCTTCCTCAGGGGGTAAACATTTTTGAAAACGGCACTGTCTACAAAGAAAGCATAGTAACATCAGAGGTTAAGAAGACTTGTGTAAAAGATCATACTAAATAGGCCATGTGAAGCAGCATAGATCTCACCTTCTTATCTCCAGAAACTATCCTACAAACCAACATCAGGTATAACATTTAGCGTGTTACATTGAAGCTCTCCCGTTTCTCAAAAAACGCCGCGCATGCGGGGAAGGACCTGATATTTTATAGGAAGTTGGAGTGACGTGATAATGAGTTCACATGCACGCTCGCCACTCAATCATGTTGTTAAGACCGCTAGGGATAACCGTCTGTAATCGATAGATCCATCGTTGTTCTAATAGCAGTAAGGTTTGTGCTCTTGATCTTCTCCCTTTACCAGCCAATATTTTATCTATTGCAAATACACGTAACTCCTCAAATGAATGATGATTTTTCAGACAATGAAGCACTATGGGGGCCTCTTGTGATTTGCACCGGATCCTGCTACGGTGTTCATTAATTCGGACTCGCAATGGACATGTGGTCTGTCCTACATATAAGAGGCCGCACGGACATCTAATGCCATATATTACGTGGTCAGAACCACAAGTGGTAGACTGTCTTAGAACATAGTGACGATCATGGTAATCAAAACTGTCTACATTATCCATAACAATGCAGACATTGCAGTCGCCACAACTGTGATGCCCCGGAGTACTAATGTGTGGAGGTATAGGATCTCCTCATAATTTCGCTGGACTAAGAATTTCTTTTAAATTTTGTTGACGGGTCCACACACATCGGATATGTTTGTCAGATAAACCTGGTAGTGTGCTTAACACGTTTTGATGTCTCTTTATAATCTGGATGATATTTTTACTAAATGGGGAGTATTGAGTGATGAGATTTATATGCTCTTCTTCAATCACTGGCATAGAAGCCTTCTCCCGGTTTTGCAATAGCAAGGCTCTGTTGTAAAGGGCCCTTTTATAGGCTGATTTAACCACCGCTGTAGGATACCCTCGGGCGTGGAAATCCTTCATCAATGCCTTGGCTTGCTTCTTATAATCTTGTGTACGAGAACAATTCCTTCTGTACCTAATAAACTGGGATAAAGGCAAACTATCCCGTAATTGTCGGGGATGTTTGCTACTATAATGTAATAGTGTATAGCGGTCCGTAGGCTTCTTGTATACCCTAGTATCCCATCCCAAAGCGCTCTTTTGGATTTCCATGTCCAGGAAAACAATTTTTCGTTCATGATGAGTACTAGTGAATTGGATGTGTGAATCCACTCCATTTAACCACGTAACAAATTTCTGCAGATTTTCTACTGTGCCATTCCACAGGACAAAGACGTCATCAATAAATCTTTTCCAAAGGACTATCTGATGTTGATATGGTGACAGGGCCAACCAATGTTGTTCATATTCTTTCATATATAGGTTCGCCACTGAAGGGGCACATGTGGCTCCCATGGCCACCCCGGATGTTTGCTTATAAAGTATTTCTTCAAATTCAAAAATATTTTCAAAAATAGTAAGCTCAGCCAACTGGGAGATAAAGGTAATTAACTCTTCTGTTAGATTTCCGTGATTCCGCAAAGATGTGCTTATAACTTTATGAGCTGCAGGTTGAGGGATGCTCGTATACAGAGCAGAGACATCCATTGTCACTAAAAGTATGTGTTCTCTAAAAGCCCATTGGGAATGATCCTTTAAAATGTTCAGAAAATGGGATGTGTCTTTAATATAGGATGGTATCGTGACCTTCAATGGTCTGAGATATGTATCAATGTATACCGAGAGGGGTTCTAAGATTGAACCCTTTGTGGAGACGATAGGCCTCCCCGGGGGATTATTCAAATTTTTATGAATCTTGGGTACTAAATATAGACGAGCTACTGTGGGGGAAGACTCGTTGAGATATTTCCATTCTTTCTTATTTATTAATTTTCTATCTAACGCTGACTCAGTGATCACTTTTATGCGATTTTGGAGGTGTTTCGTGGGGTCTTCCAGCAAGACTTGATATACATCCGCCTGTGATAATTGTCGTTTTGCTTCTGCTAAATATTGAGATCTATCCATCACCACGATCGCACCTCCCTTGTCCGCTCTACGTATCACAATGTCAGTCCGAGTTCTTAATTCTTTCAAAGCCGCTCGCTCCACAGATGTAAAAACGGTAGACATAGACCGCTTATTGCTTTCTAAGGCAGAAATATCTTTCAATACAAGTTCCCTGAACAAACATAAAGTGGGATGCATTGGTCCGGGGGGAACCCAAGTGGATTTGATCTGGAGAGGAAGTCTACAAATGTCTGATTGAAATGGGGGTTCCACGGTGTTCGGAGTATTGGAAGCAAAATAAATCTTCAGTTGAAGTTTTCTTAATAAACTCTCCATGTCCAGTCGAAACTGGAAACCATCAAAATAAACTCCCGGAACAAAAGACAAGCCTTTATTCAAAACTCGCAATTGAGCATAGGACAACGGCATCGCTGAAATATTGAAGTAGTAAGGTAAGCACTGCAGGGCTGTTTGTGGCCATTCCCACTGCTGCAGGTCACAGAGAGGGGTGGCAGTGGACCGCCCAAAGTCAATTGGCACTCCAGGTAGCCACCTAGTTTGCCCTATTCGTTACCATATTTCTCCCTCTGTATTCACTATCCTGCTCTCCCTCATTTCCTTGACAACCTCCAAAGGCCTCTCCCACATGGTTATACTAAATCTAACATCTCCCTTCTTTGTCTCACCCCCTTGCAGGCCAGCATCGTCCTTCTCTATTCACCTCCTCCTCCCCCATCTTTGTAGGCTAGCATCTCCCTATCCTGTCTCAGTTTCCTTCACCCCTCCTGTTCCAGGATCCCTCACCCTTCCACCCAATGGTCCATCAGCTCTCCATCCAATATCTCTTGCCTGCTCCCCAGCAGGGCCGTACCGAGTGTGAATTGTGCCCTTTGCGACTTGCACATCGGGCGCGCGTCTCTCCCCCACACCTCCATCTAGCCACTTTCTGGACGGTGGCAGGAGAGAAGAGGCGCGCCCGATGTGCAAGTCGCCAGCGCGCTAAGCAGATCTGTCGCTCCCTGCTATAAAGCCCCGTCAGAGGAGGGAGGGACCAGACTTGCTTAGCGTGCCGCGAGAAGGCTTAAGGGGCACATTTCAACTGTCTGCCATTGCCTGCCACCGCTGAGAGAAGAAAAAGTGGCGGCGGCAGGCAACAGCAGACAGCTGAAATGCACTCCTTAAGCCTGTGCGGCCGCACCATTTGCACAGGGCTAAGTACGGTCCTGCTCCCCAGTAGTGCTGCATATTCCCTGTCCGCTATCCTCCCCAACAGTGCTGCAATGATGTTGCATCTCCCCTATGTTCCCACAAATAGCATTGCATCTCCCCTCTCCCCCACCCCCAAAAGCTTTGCATCTCCCCTCTCCCCCTATAGTACTGCATCTACCCTTTCCCCTATCCCCCCAATAATGCTGCATCTCTCCTTTCCTCTACCCCCCCAATAATGGTTTATGGTTTATTTTTCCACTTGATATTACCGCCTTTAGCAAATAGCAATAAAGTGGTTTATAACTCAAAATAACAATTCAAATAAGCATATCTAAAAAATTTAAAAAAAAACAGAATAGCAGAATGAGAAAGGAGAATTCTGAAAAGGTAAGAAAAAGAAAAAGGAAAAGCTACTTTGGTACAGGTCAGCAAGTTGACGCCCCACCCATCTACAGACTTCCATAGGCTTGCTTAAAGAAGTAGGCTTTAAAATTTTTCTTGAAGGATTTCAGCGAGGTATCTTGGTGACTATAGAGAGGGATAGCATTCCATAAAGCAAGATTTTCTTTAGTAAAAACAGAGCAGAAATATGTGTAGTAGTAATAGTTTAGTGTTTTGTGATTTTTTTTTTCATATTTGGTGCACTATCAATAGATTGGGCATTGACTCTCTTTTAAGGGCACTTCAGTTTCCACGGATTGGGCACCCTCATTATCCAAGGCAGAGCAGGCATTATGCAGGGTGATTTCTTGATGGATAGAGTGTCTCTGCGTTACAGATCCCAACCTACCAGAGCTCACTGTGATCCATTTGTTCCTGAGCTGTTTGATTCTTTGTGGGAACGGTGGTGGATTTTGTTCAGTTTGTACCCTAAAAGAGGTATGTTTAATTGCAGCTAATTCTTCCCTTAGTAGAGTCAATTCTTTATGCACAGCAGCTAACTTGAGGCATATAAGGCGAGCTTTTAGTTTCCAAATGATTCTTCTCAGAAAGTTGTGGATACTTAATGCGCATGAATACCTTTAGTAAACATGCCCCTTGGTTTTCAATACTGGTTAACACCGAAGTATTCTAGCTGTGTTTTGTGTGGTATGTGATTAATATTTACTTGTCTGTAACTTAGGCCCACGTTAATTCTTCCCTTTTTCAAATATTTAAGTTGCAAAAAGAATGTTCATATGCAATATGATGCATTAAAAATAATGGAAAAAATAAACATTATTAGTAACATTTGCATGTTTTTCTTTCTTACAGTCCTTCTGGAAAAATCGTTGCTGCTGTTAAACAAAAGTCGTAAGCTGAGTGAATTTATAGAGGAGTTCAAATCAGACTGGCCTGTTGCAAACGCAGAGATAATTCAGGGTGCCCGCAGCAGTTGCTTGAAAATTGACAGTCTGCTAGAGCTTCTTCAGGATAGGAGAAGGCAGCTGGATAAACGTCTCAAACACCAGCACCAAGAACTAGAGCAGTTTCTCCATATTTACCAGTGGCACCAGCAGGAAAACCAGGTAAGGCAAACACGGCTGTATGCAAACCACCTTTTCCTGTAACATGTCATGGGTGGTTGTGTTATAGCCAAGATTCGTGATAATGCTAGTTTCAAATGGGAAATGAAGGGTGCATTCAGTGTATTCTGCATATACCTCCGTAACCATATTACAGAAGAAAGCCTGGGATAGATTTCAGCTGTTATGCAAGTCAGCTTTACCCATCAATCTTTCAACGCATAAGACTAGGGATGGAAGTAAAGGTTATAGCTTTAAAATCACATGAAGATCCTAGGTTTCAATTTATCAGCTGTAAGCAAATCTCCCCCAGCAGCTCGTGGGAGTGCATGCGGCAGTTGCTCTTTCAGAACACCCTATTGCATTTCCGCACGGCGGCAGGGTGTCATGCTGGGACAGAAAATCACGTTATGTATGTAGTGCCTGTCTCACTATTCCAGTGTGCATGGTGTTCTGCTGTGGCAGCAAACAAATCTCCAGCTACACTCACTACGATAGTCAAGGAAAAATCATTTTGTTCCATTAACATGACACGTTCGGACTGGATGTTCTAGTGGAATTCATTATACATTTTGATTTTGTGCATGGAAAATATATACCGAGCAGGCTGGGAAAATAAAGAAAGTCTCTCTGTTTACTCTATGGTAGACCCATGCAATAACTCTACTCCAAATCAACCCAGGCATTATCTGTACTTATTGAAGGGATGGTTATAGGAATTAGCAGGGTTAGCTCTTTTACTCTGGTCCAGTGAGAAATCAACAACTGTAGATATAGCAAAATTCAGCTGCATAGCATGGGCATGTCTCATGCTTACCAGTCAGTACTTTTGTCTGTTACCCATCCTCCTCGGAGCTTGTAGTGCCCACTGTACATCAGCAGGTCACAGCATCTCTGGGGGTGGGGGAGACTGGTAGCCCACAGCAAAATAGGTTTAGACAGACACATTATCCCAAAGAATTGCTAGCGCTTTGGTGGTCCCTGTGGTTAAGGAGTTGAGGCATGCGAGACTTAGAGCTTGGGACTTCTTGGTGCTTGCTCCCGACTTGTAGAATCAACTTCTGAAGAAGTGAAGATCAGAGATTCTTCTGGAGAAAATGAAAAACCTGCCCGTTTGCTAAGTAAGCTGTGGATGAGAGATGAGAATCTATCTGTTGCTAGTTTAGGCTATTTTTTTTTTCATGCTGCCATTTAAACCTGCTTCTGAGCTGGTGGAAACATCCGTGCTTTCAATGTAGGTGCTATTTCTGCAAGATTTGTGCTAATATTATATAGACACGTAGGTGCTATCTGCAACAGTGACAGCACACAGCAAGTTCATGCCCATTCCCTACCCAAGCCAAGCTAGTGCAGTAACTGTTAAAACACTCATGCATGAACAGTAACCGCGTGCTAATACATGTGGTAACTGGTTATTGCACTTTAGTATAAAGGCTCCTTCGTTTATTAAGTCACCTTCTAGCTCTGATGCTTCTCTGCACATTACAGTAGATGTTTCTGTATTGAGGGTTAAGTTTCCAAGTGTCTGCACTGCTGAAAATTGACAGGTGCTTTTTACCCATAGTTTTTACACTAATCCTCAAAGTGAAAATGTGCATGTTTTTTCACTTTAAAAATTGCTACGCTGATAAAGAACCCACAGAAATTTGCACCAGTATTTTTCTGCAAATACTTTTTCTCTGGGAAATAAAGCACATCAATTTGAAAATGCAATTTATGTACATTATTCTCCTTCTCGAACCTAAACATGACCCAGGGAAGGCCGCCTCCTAATGTGACAAACTATGTGCATTCATGACTACTACTCATTTTTAAGACAGGGGAAGGATGGGCTCTTTAAATTTCCCTCAAAGGGGTACACCTAATCATAGCTTACCTGCTTTGTTTGGGAAAGGGGTCAAGGAGTAGGGAGCTCAGATTAGTGATGAGGGGAAAACTTCCCCCGTTCCTCAGATTAGCAACTATTAGCTTTCTCGTCTCCTCTCTTGCGCGCGCACACACACACACTATCTCATGACCCCCCTTTTCACAGGCCTGCTGCAATCAGACTCAATCCTCTTACCTGTTCAGCTATAGCTACGCAGGATGATGCAGTTAATTCTCGTTATCTGCAGGTGTTATGTTCCTGAAAAACCCTGCGGAAACTGAAACCACGGATACTGAAGCATTGATCCTATGGGAAAAATAGAGTTAGGTTCTTGCGGACCCTATTCACTATACACTTTGAGCCCGATTCACATAGAGGCACGTCTGAGCCATCCGGACGGTCCCAAACAAGGTGGGCCCATTTGGACCCAATTCTGGACTGTGGGAACAAAATGTTCTCGTAGTGCACAGAATCGGGCTTGTAGACAGCCTGTTGTGCCCCTGCCGCCTGCAGGGATGTCCTTCCTGTAGGTGCCTCTGACTCCCGCAGCTTCGGGCCCCCGCTTCCCCACTGCCCAACCCACGGCTGGCTTGCTGAGGCCTCAGTTGGGTGGTGAGGACCCCTCACACCCGGGATCTCTGGACCCGATCACCGGGTCGGTGCTGCTTATTCCACCTTTGAGGTGGAATAAGCAGCACGTCCCCTTTGACCTGGAAGGACATACAGGGCTGTGACCTGAATCGGCCCTGTACATCCTTCTGGGTTGGCCCACCCCCACTCCGCCCCAATCCTGCTCATGACATACAGGAGAGCCAGAGGGGGAATCGAACCCAGATGGCTTGAGGGGGCTGCACATCCCGCCAGGACGTGCAACCCCACAATCTGCATCCCAGAATCGGGCCCTTTAATGCTAAAATGTAATAAAAAATGGACTTTATGAACACGAATCTTACCTTGAACTGTATCAGCATTGTTTGCCTTGTTTTCCATAACAGCATAAAAAACTGAGAACACTTGGAATGTTATCAGAATGTGGAGACTTGTTAACACAACAGAAGCCGTGAGAAGAAGACCGCAGCTTTCCTTGTTGGAGCTTGTATTGCTGCTGCACAAAAAGTCTCGCAGAATTATTTTTCTACTGTGGATGGCTGCGGATAGACACGAGTAGACTGCAGCTGTCGCAAAACGGGTTACACTTTTATACAATCAGATAAGCACAAATTCATGGGTACAGAATCTATGGATAGCGAGTTTTTACTGTACAATAACATTTAAAATTCTTTGCCTTTCTTACTGTATTCTTACCATCTCTAGCCTTTCCTTATTAATTCATTTGATCTTTTTCTACTTTTCCTTTCTTCCATTGGCATAGTTTGGGGAAGCATGATGGGATGGTGCCCCCCAAATGTTGCAAGCACTAATGGTGAACTGGTCCCTCTGCCCCCACTGCCAGTATAACTTTCTTATCCTTTGCTCTCCCCAAAGTAAGAAGGCAAACTACACCAATGCTCTCTTCTGATTTCTAAGATTTATTTTGCTGTTACTTGTTTTGTTCTCAGCATTTCCTCTTGGGTTTTCCATCCTATTTTCCATTTTACTTATGCTATAGTTTATTTTGTTTTTCCTTTTTCTTATGATGTTCTTAATTCTACCTATCATATTCCATTATCCTCTACCTTCCCTCTTGCTCTCTCACATACATCCACCCATTGTTACTTGCTTCCCACTCACTCACCCACCCTTCCCCCATCTCTCCATAATTCTCTCATCTTTCACCTTTTTCTTTTATCCCCTCTTCCATCTATCCCTCCTTTCTTGCTTCTCTTCTCCACACAACCTTCTATCTCCTTCCTTCTCTCACCACTTTCCACTCATCTCTCCTCTTCACGCTTCCTTTGGCTCTTCTTCCTTTCCTCCTATAGAAATGGATTAGCTCCTGGCAGCTGTCCTAAGGGGCACCATGGACCGAGTGGAGCTCAACAGCAGATGTCTCCAGAGTGTATCTTATAGTACCCTGCCATCCTCCCTGTCAGTAATCCTGACCAGTTGAGAGCCCCAGATTCTGCTGGATCAAGAATTGTCTTCACAAAGCCTTCAGCCTCCCCCCCCCCCTCCCTGGCCACCCAGAGCAGCTTCCAGAGAAGCATAGAGAAGGTATGTGTGAGAGAGGTGAGCACATGGGAATGGCCTGAGCCCAGCACCTTCTGCGTTCCTGAGCTCCTCCGGCGTAAGTGCAGTTTTTGACTTCTTACTGTCTGCCTTTGCAGACATAGCTGCGGGGGGTGGTCCGACCTTTCCTGTTAGATGGTTTGTCATCAGGTCCGATGTATGCTTGTGTTTATGTACTAATTCTCTTTGCTTTATTTTCCAGTGCATGTTTATTTGTGGCCACACATGCCAATAGGTCGTGTATTCAATGCCAACAAGTCATGTACTCATTAAAATAGCTGTGGTGCCTTCATTCTAAGAAGACTCTTTTGGAGCCTTGAACTTGCTCTCTGTCTCAAGCTGGCTGCTATGCATAAAGAATAGACTCTCTATTAAGGGAAGAATTAGTTGCAATAAAACACACCTCCCCTAGGGTACAAATTGAAAACAATTCATCACCACTCCCACAAAGAATAAACATCTCAGAAACAAATGGGTCACAGTGGGCTCTGGTAGATTGTGACCTGTAACATGGGGACACCCTCTCCATCAAGAGATATCCCTGCATAATGTCTTCTCTGCCTTGGAAAATGAGAGTGGCCAATTAGTGGAAACTAAAGCCCAATCTACTGTGACATAGCAAGTCCTTCTGGCCCGGTAGAAATGCTTAAAAACCAGGTAGAAAGTGCAGGGCTGCAAGATAAACAAAGGCACATGGCTACCAGTTGTCAGGGAAACCAGGCACGAGAGAAGGAAACACGCCCCTGCTATCAGCTTAGCAAAGAGTCACGGGGAAAGTCTGAACACCTGCTAGGGGGTGGAGCCAAGCCCTACCCAGGAAAGCTGTCTCATAAGGAAGCCCCAGCAGGCAGAGAGAGGAGAGAGAGAGAGGAAAGCGGACGTCCAGTCAGAAGGTGGACGGAGTTTCCAGCTGAAGGGAGGTCAGAGGCTCCGGCTGAGAGCTATAGGAGGAGCAGACCAGACCAGCTGAAGCATACTCGGGACTATAAACAGCCAGGAAGGCATTTGGAAACTGCCTCACACAGGTTCAGCAGGGAACCAACCGGTATTTTTAAACCCCAGAGAAAAGCTTCCACAGCCAGGCCCCCAGGTAAGCCCAAGGGCTGGGATTACAGGAATCCTTGTGAATTTAATGACCTGGAAGGTTGGGGCTACGGTACTGGTTTTAAACAGTACTTAAATCCTGAATGTATTGAAAAGTTCAGGGTTGGAGAAAAGGGCGCGGCCCTAGAAAGAACTGGTCAGACTATTCCTACCTCAGAGGTGGAACTTATGGACACAGAGCCATCCTGTATGAATTACCCCACAGAAGAAATGGATTGCACGATTACCTTATCTGAACAGATAATATCTTTGTGTTAGAAATATATGGTGAAGAAAATACAAGCTGGCTGTGAGAAAAACAGAGCTGTATGAAACAATGTGGTGAAGTTCAACCTGCTGGAAAGAAATGTTTATTTCATGCTGAATGAAGCTATTCTTATTTTTGTCCTTTTCTGCCAAAGAGCAGATAATTTTGTGTTACCTTTTTATCCTTGTGGAGTCCAACCCCGGGAGGGGAAATAAATCCCTTTTTGCTTGAAAACATTCTGAGTCACACTACTCTTCATTTGAACTGGTGATAAACTACATTTCCCTACGAGCCCTGCTCCAGGAAGTAGCAGAACATTAGTTTGAAGAAGGAACTTAAACTCCTTAACCCCTACCTACGGGTACTGGAAAAGGGGCGGGATCACACTACCAATAGTGCCCCAAACATGAACAAAAACTTACAAAATAGAAAACTGTAACTACTTGGAAACTCCATCATCAGAGGGATTAACTTGGGAACACAGTCCAAAGAACAGACAATGGTCAAATACCTTGCCTCCAAGGTTCTTCAGCCAGTAGGAATACAAATCAAATTGTTAGGCTAGTCAGTGTGGAAAGTAAGCATTCCAAAATTGATGATGTTATCCACTTGGGTACAAATGACCTGGCTAGAAACAGTATCTCTACAGTACAAAAGGGACTTCCAGATTCTAGGTGAGAAATTTTATCCCACTGTCAACACTGTAGTATTCTCAGTTCTACCTGTTCATGCTAAGGGGGAAGAGAGGCTGCATCACATAACCATCTTTAATTTGTGGCTCCAAACCTGATATAAACAAGAAGGATTTAGATATATATATGGCAACTGAGGCAATAGATGGAACAACAAGAGACTATACTGTGTTGATGGACTGCCTCTCTCTGGGGCAGGAAAAAGGATCCTAAGTAAAAACTTCAGGTAATATGTGGACAAGCATTTAAACTATGGAAAGGGGGATGATGGATGGAAAAGTTCAGGATGTCACTCCCAGAAAAGCATAATAACATTGGAAGTAGTCATAATATTAATATTCTCTTTAACCAGCTTTGACTTTTAGATAAAGTGAGATATAAAAACAGTTAAATAAATAACCCACACTACTACTATTAATCTTTTATATAGTGCTACGAAGCTTACACAGTGCTGTACAGACACATATGATGGTCTCTGCTCATCAGAGATTACAATCTAATTGAGACAGACAAGACAAAAGATAAGAACAAGGGTAGAATAGGAAAGGGTAAGGAGACACAAGGAAAAGGAATCAGGATCCAAAAGCAGTCTCAAAGAGGTGAGTTTTTAGCATGGATTTGAAAAGGGGCAAAGATGAAGCCTGATGTACAGATTCAGGTAGTTTGTTCCAGGTACAAGGAGCAGCAAGGTGAAGGGATCGAAGTCTGGAGTTCACAGTAGAAGAAAAGGGCAAAGAAGAAGCAAGCCACTAGAACAGCGGAGTTCACGAGGAGGGGTGTAGTGAGAGAGGAAAGGTAGTTCGAAGCAGAAGAATGAATGCATTTGTAGGTCAGAAGTTTGAATTGGGTTTGGAAACAGAAGGGAAGTCAATGAAGTGATTTGAGAAGAGGGGTTATATAAGTATATCCAGGTTACTGAATGATTTGTCACACAGCAGATTTCTAAACAGATTGAAGGGGAGAGAGGTGAATCAAAGGGAGATCAACAAGACGAAGGTTGCAATAATTGAGATGGGAGGTAGAGAGTGGACAAATATTTAAGTAGTGTGTTCAGAAAGGAAGGGGGTGAATTTTGTTAAAGTTAAAGAGAAAGAAACAACACGTTTAGTTATCTGTTGGATATGTGAAGAGAAGGAGAGGGAGGAGTCAAAGATGACCCCAAGGTCACAGGCTGAGGAAAAAGGAAATAGAAGAGTGTTAGCAACAGAGACAGAGAAAGAAGGAAGGAGGGTGGAGGGTTTAGGGGGGGAAATAAGGAGTTCATTGTTGGCTATATTTAATTTCAAACAGCGGTGAAACATCCAGGAAGCTATGTTAACCAGGCAGGCAGAGTTGCAGTCCTGGAGAAAATCAGGTGTAGAAAGATTTATCTGACAATCATCGGCATAAAAATGATACTGAAATCCATAGGAGGAGATGAGAGCACCAAGGAACTGAGTGTAGAGAGAGAAAAGGAGAGGGCCCAGAACAGACTCTGACACCAGAACAAAAACTGAAAGACTGATGGCAGAGATAAGATGAGAACCAGGAGAGCAAGAGCCCCTAAAACCAAGTGAGGACAATGTGTCAAGGAGAAGGTGGTGTTCAACGGTATCAAAAGCAGCAGAAAGGTCAAGAAAGATGAGCATTGAGTAAATTCCCTTGGATTTAGCCAGGAACAAGTTCCTGTAGACTTTGGAAAGTGCCGTCTCAGTAGAATGTAAGGGACAAAAGCCAAATTGAAGTGGATCCAGCAGGGCTTGACAGGAAAAACATTCAAGACAATGACGGAAGATTGCACGCTCAAGAAGTTTGGAAATAAAGGGAAGAAGGGAAATGGATCAATAATTAGAAGGACAACTAAAGTCAAGTGAAGGTTCCTTGAGAAGAGGTGTGGCCACAGCATGCTTGAAGGCTGCAGGGACAGTAGCAGTGGAGAACGAGAGGTTGAGAATATGTGTGAGATGGAAGGAATGACAGAGGAGGAAATGGAGTTATGGAGATGGGTAGGAATATGATCAGAAGAGCAAAAAGTAAGTTTAGAGGAGGAAATAAGATGAGAGGTTTCCTCATCAGAGATCATAGAAAAAGTGTACCAGAGATTGAGGGGAGAAGTTGGTACTGAGGTGGGGGAAGAGGGGGATGAAGCTGATCTATTGGGGAATTGGTGAGTAATTTTGTGGATTTTGTCATGGAAATAGTCAGCAAGGGTTTGGGCAGAAAGAGAAGAAGGGGGCAACGCCTAGAGAAGAGACGGCGGGGGTCAGTGGCAATTGTGTGTGTTAGATGGACATAGTAGTTTTGCTTGGTGAGTGCTAAGACTGCCTGGAAGGAGGTAATCATGAATTTGAAGTGAAGAAGGTCAGAGAGGGAGTGAAATTTAAGCCAAATGCACTCAGCTGCGCAGGGCACAGGAGCATAGATAGTGGGTAGTTTAAGCAGTGCTGAGGTATAGTGTATCTCACACTGACAAGAGGGAAGAGGAGTTTGGAATAAAATCCATGCAAAATACAAGCAAGCCAACCAAAAATTGCTGGAAGGCAATGAGCACAAATGCTCAAAGTCTTGCCAACAAAGTTTCTGACCTTGAAGCCCTAATAGTGGAAATTGATTTGGACATTGTGGCCATTACAGAAAGATGGTTTAACAAGTCACATGAATGGGATATAGCCAAAGCTGGCTATAATTTATTTAGAAGAGATAAGGCAGAAAAGGAGGAGGAGTTAGCCCTATATGTGAAAAGCAATATTAAAGCCACTGAAATGCAGGGGACACGGAGAAAAGAAGAAAAACTGTGGATTGTGGATTGTGTTGGAAAGTGGAGTGGTACTATCATCCCTCCTGGTGTAGTCTACAAGCCTCCAACCCAAACAGAATAAATGGATAGAGATTTGATCATTGATATTGCAAAGGTAGCCACAAAGGGAGAAGTGATCATATTGAGTGACTTTAATCTATCAGACGTGGATTGGCATATTCCTCCTGCAAATCTGGAAAGAAGTAAGAAGATTGTGAATGCCTTCCAAGAAGCACTGCTCAGACAAATGATGATGGAACTGACCAGGGAAAGTTTAATGCTGGATTTAATACTCACCAGTGGAGATAGTGAGTCGAATGTCTCGGTGGGTGCCCACATGAGCAGCAGCGATCATCACATGGTATGGCTTGACGTAAAAGCCAAGGCAAAATCCAATCACAGCAAGCTCATAGACTTCAAAAACACTGACTTCAGTAAAATGGGAAAGTACCTGAAGGAGGAGTTGGCAGGGTCGGAGGAGATAAGGGAAGTGGAATTGCAGTAGGCTAAATTAAAAGAGGCAATAAAAGGAGCAACAGATATAAGGAAAGAAAATAAAAACATGAGTAAAAGGAAGTCTATATGGTTCTCCAAAGGAGTGGCTGCACAAATAAAGGCAAAAACCACAGCTTTCACAAGATTCAGATCATCACATACAGAGGAACACAAAAAAGAATATAGGATAAAGTTAAAAAGACAAAGAGAGAAATAATGGTAGCAAAAGCAAAGGCGGAAGAAAGGGTGGCTAAAGATGTGAAGCGTGGAGACAAAACCTTTTTCAGGTATATGTGGGAGAAGAGGAAGATTGCAGAAAATGACATTGAAAAAGTGAAAATGCTAAAGAGGTGTGGAGGAGTAGCCTAATGGTTAAAGCCCTGGCTTAGGAACCAAGAGACCAGGATTCAGTTCCCACTAGCACTCCTTGTGGCCTTGGGCAAGTCACTTAACCCTCCATTGCCTCAGAAAAATCCAAGTTATCAATGTCCCTGTTTAATGTAAATTACCAAGTTTAGGTTACAATGTAAACCTCTTTGACCGAAATGATAAATTGTATAACAAACCTGTTAAACAAATACTTCTGTTTTGTATTCAATAAAGAAAATCCTGTATAACGACTACATATGATTGACAGTTATACAAATGAAGATGATATTTTTGAACAGCTTGAAAAACCTAAAGCGGACAAGGCCATGGGACCAGATGGAATACATCCCAGAATACTGAACGAGCTCAGAGAGGTTCTGGCAGGGCATTTAAAGGATGTTTTTAATAGATGATTGGAGAGTGAAGAAGTTCCGCAGGACTGGAGAAGGGTTGATGTGGTACCTCTTCACAAAAGTGGTGATAGAGAAGAGGTGACAAACTATAACCCGGTAAGCCTTACCTCGGTGTCAGGAAAAGTAATGGAGGCACTCCTAAAAGAAAGAATAGTGGATTTTCTAGAAACCAGTAGGTTGCATGATCTGAGGCAACATGGTTTTACCAAAGGATGATATTGCCAAACAAATTTGATTGAGTTCTTTGAATGGGTGACCAGAGAACTAGATCAAGGGCATGTGATGGATGTGATCTACCTAGATTTCAGCAAAGCCTTTGATACTGTTCCTCACAGGCACTGTTCCCTCTAAGCTGTGCGCGTGTGCGCGCGCACACACCTCGCGGAGTAAGCGCACATACTTTACAACAGAGCGCACAAAGATTACGGTTCTGATTCTGATAGAAAACAACAGAGACGTCTTAAAATTTAAAAGTTGTGATTGTAATTACTAGAAATTTTCCGCTTCATTTAGTAATCATCTATTTTCATTTAATTTGATTAAAATCAATGTGGTGTACATACTGTAATCTGACGTGTAGTCAAATTTTAAAGTATGTAACTCCGAGTGTCGTTATGTGGCGCACAAAAAATTTAACCTTCCTTCAAAAGCTGCACAGCTGATCTTTTATGCACACACAGCCTACATTAGAGGGAAATTAGAGGGAACATTGCTCACAGTAGGCTTATCAATAAACTGAACAGCCTGGGGATGGGTCCCAAAGTGGTGAACTGGATCAGAGATTGGTTGACTGACAGACGATGGTGGTAAATGGAGCTCACTCAGAAGAAAGGAAAATGAGTAGTAGTGTGCCCCAGGGATTGGTCCTGGGACCAGTACTGTTCAATGTATTTGTGAGTGTTATTGCTGAAGGATTGAAGGGAAAAGTCTGCCTTTTTGCAGATGTCATGAATATTTGCAACAAGAGTGGATCCCTCTGAGGGAGTGGACAGCATGAGGAAAGATCTACAGAAATTGGAAGAATGCTCTAATGCTTGACAGTTAAGATTTAATGTGAAGAAATGCAGAGTCATGCACTTGGGATGCAGAAATCCAAAGGAATTGTATGCGATAGGGGGCGAGAGGTTGGTGTGCACAATCAGGAGAAGGACCTTGGAGTGATAGTGTATGAGGATCTCAAGGTAGCAAAACAATGTGACAAGGCATTAGCCAAAGCCAGAAGGATACTGGGCTGCATATAGAGAGGAATAACCATCAGAAAGGTGGAGGTATTAATGTCCCTGTACAAATTGTATGTGAGGTCTCACTTGGAGTATTGTGTTCAGTTTTGGAAACCATATCTCACAGAGCATATAAAAAGACTTGGAACGGTTCAAAGAAAGGCAACAAAAATGGTTTGGAGCCTACTCAGAAGATATATGAGAAGAGACTTGAAGACTTAAATATGTATACCCGCCCCGCCCCCTCCCCAAAAAAATGTATACCCCAGAGGAGAGGAGGGACAGGAGAGATACGATACAGACGTTTAAATATTTAAAGGGTATTAATGAACAAACAAACCTTTTTCAAAGAAGGGGAAACTGTAAAACTAGAGGGCATAAAATGAAGCTGCAAGGAGGTAAACTTAAAAGCAACATCAGGAAATACTTTTTCATTGAAAGGGTGGTGGATACTTTGAATGCCCTCCCAATGGAGGTAGTGGGGACAAATACAGTGACGGAATTCAAAATGGCATGGGACAAATACAGTGGATCTCTTTATAGCAAGAGGATAAAATCAACTATCTTTTATACATCAGCAAATAGAGGAGGGTGACCTTCACAGAACAGTGGGTACAATCCTTAACAAAGACATAGAGGGGGTGACCTGTACAGAGCGGCGGGTACACCTACTTTAGCCACCTTACTTGGCAGACTAGATGTGCCATACTGGTCCTTATCTGCCATCATATAACATGTTACTATGCATAAGAGTTGTGCTACTGTGTCCATATGCAAAGTTATACATGTAGATAGCTTACCAGACATCCATATGCAAAGTTGCACATGCAAGTTTCAGTGACGCTGCTGCCCTGCACATCTATGAAGAGTCACATGTCAACCCAGAAGAACTGCTGTCTGGTCTGTATTAAACGTCAAGCCGGGCCTATGACCCCCCCTTTGTAAGTGCTGCACAAAAGACCAGGCGGAACAGTTGGTGGTGGATCCCATGATTAAGCACACTCCTCAAACTCTGGGTTCAGATCCTAGGAAAGCTTTTCGTGGAGTCCGTGGATATGACCTCGCATGGTGCTGAAAGATCCTCTCCTTTTCTGCTTCTCTAGACAGGTTTGAGGACCCTGCTGGTTCTGGACCCTTACTGCCAGACTTATTTTCCTTCTTTCAGCAAGCATGGTCTTTCTGGTGGAGCAATGGGAGTAAGGTTCAGGAGACTCCCCGAGCTTCAAATACATCCTGATTCATGCTCCTCACCAAAGAGTGGTCAGTCCCAAGTCTCAAATGTACCTAGGAAGTGTCCATATTGGCAGGAGATTTTGACTCACAGCTTTCCCAGGATCCTGAGTCGAATGTCAGTTCAGGAGAGGATCCCAGACTGGAAGAAGATGAGTTTTCACATGAAAAAGATCAGGAAGATGCCCTCATTGCCAGACTATTCAGGAGGGATGAACTGGGGGCTCTGATGTCTCAGGTGGCCTCCTCCCCATAACTGTCAGATGTTCCCACTGGCAGTGAGGATCCTCAGGGGCATCCAGGAACGGCCCAAGGGTTTTTGCCACCCTAGGCAGAAGTCCTGGCCTAGCCCCCCCCCCCCCCCAGCTGCTGCCGATTTCGTCTTGGGAGGGGGAGGCAGGCAGCTGCAGTGTTTCCAAAAAGGGTAGCTTTTTGCCATTGCTTTTGGAAATACTGCCACTGCCTGCCTCGTCTGCCCAAACAGAATCAATGGCAGCTGGGGGGGGGGGGGAGGGGGCAGCACGGCCGTCCATATGTGCTGCTGTTGCTGCCCACCTGGGATGGCTGCCCAGCTCGTCTAGTGGATGGGCTGGCCCTGGGGGCACCCCATCCTGCTGGGATTGTGGGCTTACTAAAGCCTTTCTGTTTCCTCAGTTCCTGAAGAGCAGTGAAGGGCATCAGAACTATGAGTAAGCTGTATTCCCTTCCTCAGCGGGATCTGGATAAGTGGCTATGCTTTCCATAGGTGGACATTCATGTTGCAGTGGTCACGAGGCATACTCTACCATCCTGTTGGATCGTAGGGTGGAGGTACTATTGAAATCTGAATCCTCAGCCTCTGCTCTTATGCTTCAGGCAGTGATTTGTGGAGGCTTGATGGCTTTGGGCCTTCTCCAATGACTGCAATTATTAGACGGCAACACTAAAGACATCTCAGTTGCCATTGTGGTGAGGAGGTAGCTATGGTTTCGGCATTGGGTTGCAAAGATGGCTTCTAAATCTCATTTGTCTAAGGGGCATGTTTACTAAAACCCCGGTAAAGTGCGTGCCGCGTTAGTGTGCGTGTGCCATATAAGGAGTGGGCGTTCCCCGCTGAAGAAGAAAATCCGGAATTTACATATGCGCTAAGGTGCACGGCGCCCTTGTGCGCCCCGCACATTAGTGCATCAGATAGCTGCGCGGGAGGCATATGTGGCACGCTGATGGGCAAGCAGAAGAGCAGAGCCACAGCACAATGGTAAAGGCACTCACCAATGGTGCAGGGATCAGGGGTTCAATCCCCCACAGAGCCCAATAAAGACAGCTGGCTGAGGCGTTAATTTAGGAGGCAGTGAAATAATGGGCGGCATAAGGCGGCGTGCTAATGTTTTTGGAGGCATATTATACTGGGCGGCATAAGGCGGCACGCTAATGTTTTTGGAGGCATATTATACTGGGTGGCATAAGGCGATGCGCTAATGTTTTTGGAGGCATATTATACTGGGCGGCATAAGTCGGCGCGCCAATGTTTTGGAGGCATTCTAATACTGGGCGGCATAAGGCGGCGCGCTGATGAGCAAGCAGAAGAGCAGAGCCACAGCACAATGGTTAAGGCACCTACCAATGGTGCAGGGATCAGGGGTTTGATCCCCCACAATGCTCAATGAACAAGGCTGGCTGAGGCAATTTGTATTATGGGGAAGATTGCTTTAGGAGGCATTTTATTTTTATTTTAATTATCATTAATAGCAAACGCACTCTCAAAGCGTGTTAACATAAGGCGTCCTATAAGGCACATTTTAAAGTGCACTGTCTGCCACGGCACCCTAAAATGTCCCCTATAGGGCACCCTATAAGTTGCATCACAGGATAATGTATAGTGCACCGTATATGGACGGGAACCATAAGGTGCCCTATAGGGCGCCCTATAAAGTGCCCTCAGAGGCACTTTATGGGTACAGTACGCTGAGGGTGTTTCTGCTGGAATCAGAAATGTACATTTAAAAAAAAAATGCTTTGGGCAACCCTATCAAATAACCCCACTGTGGGTTTGAACCCATGACCTCTGGCTGCACAGGCAGTGACACAACCATTGGACTACAGCTCTATAGCTACTAGCAAGCCCCTGGCTGGCTGCAGAGAGCCTGCACATCACCACACAGACAGTCTGCTGCAGTCACCAGGATAGGGTTAGCCCACCCGTACCCATGATGCACTGCACATGCAAATCAGCTGTCCACAGATGAACACAAGATGGGGAATGCACCCCCACAGCACTGCGTCCTGGTAGGGGGAAGTGACTGGGTGCACCCCCACAGCACTTCGGCCTGGTAGGGGGTACTGACCGTGTGTTTTACTGGCACAGAGTAGCTACACACCGTCACATTGTGCGGGTACTGTGCTCACCCTGAGTGTGCGATGAGGCGGCCGGGACCAGGTCCACAACACCTTCCATGGCTGAAAGAGGCCGTGCTGGAGGTCCAAAGCAGTGTTAATGTATGAGATAGGTAGTGTCTGCACAAACACCTTGGATATCTCTGTCTGTCTCAGTCAGGTGTAGCCCCCATGGACCCCTGGGAGGATTATGTACCACCACCCTCCTCCTCCAGGGCTGGGGTGGCAAACAGGGTCTCCCATAGATACACATTATACCTCCCTGCAAAGGTGGCAGTAGGGGGGAACATCAACCCCAGTCCTGCTGAGGGACAGACACCCCACAGGGCAGTCAATGCAGCTCTATACTACATCCATAACACAATAGCAGACAGACATTAGGCCAGGATATGGTAAGCTGCACCCCACCACTATCTGATATTCCCCTGCAGCAAGCCATCAGCCGCTGCACCCTGCAAGCTGCTCCAACAAGACACATACCAGCTGCAAACAGTCTGCTAGTTAGTCCATAGTGCATGTTCCCAGTGGAGATGCATGCACCCAGAACTGGGATGTCAGCATACACAGCAAGCAGAGATATCAGTGACTGGGCCCCAAAAGGAAACCCATATCTATCACATGAGAAAAATACTATATTGCACTATGGGGGTGCCTAGCCATGCTGTGGTCACTGCACAGTCAGGGTGAGAGTGATCTCTCAGCAGGACATACTGAGGTCACCCTGTCTGTGTAGGTGGTGGCCGGGCACTAACATGTCCCAGTCAGTGCCCTATGCCCTGTGCAGATGCACCCTGGCCAGGCCACCCTGTCCGGCCTATACCCATGGTACCTTGCTCCTCATTATGCCACCCCCACACCTATGCCAGCATTGTGCTACTATAGAGGAGTCCAGCAGCCATACCCACCACACCAGTCCTGGGCACAGTACAGGCATGGATATGGTACGCAATACTGTTGGGGGTCACTCCCCAGTGTGGTAAACACTGTCAGAGACCAGACCTGCAGCGCACACCGCAGACATCACAATGATTGTTATGGTGGAGATCAATGAGCAAAATGTGCTTAATGTAGGAATTGATATCTGCCAGTTATCATGGGCAATGTTTGATAGCTGTGTACCATATACCCAGGTGTAGGGTGGCATTGCTAAGGTATGCAACTGCTAGTATTGGGAGATACAGGCAGGGCCCAATGTCCTGCCTCTCCAGGAGGCATTGGCCAATGGGGCCTGTGGGTGTGTGTGTGGGTGTGTCTGGCCCTGTTGGCTGCTGCTATACGGCAGAGTGTCCCAACTCCAGTCCTGGTGTTCCAACCACTGTTTGGGTTTTCATGCTGTCCCTCATAAATATGCATGAGCTACATCAGCATACCATGGGGGTGGTGCATAGATATGCAGCACAGACATCCTTATTAGAGGCAGCATGGATCCTGAATGGTGTGGGGCCTTCCAGGACTGCATGTGGGAGACTCAGCTCTAGGTAATGCGGATGTTTGTGGTGTCTGTGTTTGGTGTGGTAAAATATAGGCGTATGAACCATGCGTATGTTCTCAGCAATAAAGGTATGTCCTTACTATCACGGTTTAGTTGTAGGAAAAATATGTGGACTGGATTGGCAGTAGCCCCAGCTGGGCTTTGAACCTGTGACCTTCTGTTCGTGCACACACTGTCTGTGTGCACTGCACCACTGTGTTGCCACAGATATGCTGTGTTCCCTGGGGAGTCCATTACTGTACATCCGACAGAGCCTGTCTGTTGCGGTGGACGGTGCCAGCCTGCACAGGCCTAGGCCACTGTCTGCTGTGGTTTGCAGCCACTGCCCCCTCCACCACCTGTACCCTTCTGCCAACATGCAGACATGTCCCTATCTGGGAAAAAGCATATGACCTGATTGAGTTGTGGCACTCCAGGACTGAATTTGGGGGACTCGGCTGTAGGTAATGCCCATTGTTATGGTTTCTGTGCGGTGTAGGGTAAAATATAGGTGTTGGAACCATGCTTATGTTCTCTGCAATAAAGGAGTGTCTGTACTATCACTGTTTAGTGGTGGGTAAAACTATGGGGACTGGGTTGTCAGGAGCCCCAGCTGTGATTTGAACCTGTGACCCTCTGGTCCTACAGGCACTGGCTGTGTCCGCTGCACCACACTGTGGCCACAGAGACAGTGCAGTCTCTGGAGATAGGAAACCTGGCCGCACGAGTCAGACACCCTGCTCTGCACAATTTTACTGTGGGCTCGTTTACCTTGTATGGGGACAAAGGTGCACATAAACCTCAAACATGACCTCCTAAAAAGGGGAAAAAAACCAAAACCAAGCTGGGCAACAGTGATATCAATGGGCAACCTGAACAACACTCCCAGGAAAGCTCCATTAAAATGCTGTGATTTTTGAAAGAGTCTACGGAGCGTAGACCCTTCCAAAAATCATTTCATTTTTTTGGAGCTTTCCTGGGAGTGTTCATTATGGTTGCCCATTAATATCACTGTTGCCCAGCTGGATTATAATTTATTTGGAATTTGTTGTGGTCATTTTCAATTTATATTTGCTATTTTGTTCTGTGCACATGTATCACACTGCTCACGTTTTGCAGGTTTCCCCGGTTTTGCTGTACATTGCTGACGGAAATGGTTTCTCTTCCCTTTAAATTGGCTCTAACGCGAGGTTTTCACTCGCGGTATTTTTGTTGCCGAAATGCAGCCACGCTCCTGTGCGAGGAGCCTCTCCCCTCCCACTCTCCACCCATTGACCCCGTCCCTCCGCCCCTCGGGGGCCTTCCTTCGCCCTCCGTATGCCTTTCCCCGCCTCTATCGCACATCAGCGCACCGCACACTTGCGTGGGCCTGTTAATGTGACGCGCACGCGTGCGGGGCACTTAAGTGCATCAGCATACGCTACTGTGCGCCGCGCACATGTGCGCGGTTTAGTAAACATACCCCTAAGTTTTAGGGAAATTTCTCCAAATGGGTTAGTTTTATTTATTTATTTGCGTATCTTATATACTGCCCTATCATGTAATCAGCATGGTTTACATTATAAACAACAGTATTACATTATAACATTTTAACAAGTGTGTGTGTGTGTATATATATATATATATATATATATATATAATACAATCACTTATGTATACATGATTAGTTTATTTCTTTTGACATATATTTACAATTTTCATATGAAATTAAGTTTTCCAGTGTGTAAACTTAACTACATTCATGACAATATTCATAGCTCTAAGTTACATAGTATAGAATAGGGGTGAGGAAGGGGAAGGGTGGAGTTTGAGAATGTTGGATTGATTTCTGATTTCATATTGGTTCAGAGATGATATTTTCTTCATTGCCACCTAAGTGCTTGATGAAAAGAAATGTTTTGAGTTGTTTCCAGAAGGTGGCTACATCGGTTATAGCTCTAATTGTATCTGGTAAAGTGTTCCATATGAGGAGGCTAAATGTTTGAATGCTCTATTGCTAGTTTGTTGATTGGTTTTGTGGTAATCAACTGGGATTACCAATGTATTTGCCATTCGTCCTCTCCGTTGGCGATCATTGGTCGATGTCCTGATTAAATCTGTTAGGGTTGTGGGAGCTATATTTCTGATCATTTTGAAAGTGGTCATTATTATTTTATATTTGATTCTGCTATGGAGTGGTAACCAGTGTAGCATGTAGTACTGGTGTGTTGGTTTTGCGAGAGTTCATGCAGCCATATGTTGGGCCATTTGAAGACTGTGTAGTGTTTGTTTGGGTAATCCATATAATAGACTATTACAATAGACTATGTGAAGGAATATCATGGCCTGTAATACCGTTATAAATTTGCTATTTTGCAGCAGGGGTTTTAGATGCTGTACAATTCTAATTTTGTTATATATGGCCTTTGTGATGAGCTTAATATGAGTTTTAAAACTAAGGGTTTTGTCAATTGTTACTCCTAGGTATCTCACCTCTTCTTTTACTCCTAGCTTTGCTTCATTTTCTTTTATGGTAGTGGGTGGTGTGAAGTTTTGATTTCTGGTTATGAAATAGCACATCTGTTTTTTTATAGTTTATATTCAGACCATGTGATTTTAGCCATTGAGCTATTTCGTTGAAGCGTTCTATAAAGAGTTTCAGTATGGGTCCTGATGTGTAGAATGGGAGGTATAGCATTATTTCATCAGCATAGATTGCATCTCCTACTTGGAATTTTTCTATTATTTGACATAGCAGCTGGTCCTTGCGGGAGACCTCTTGTTTGGATATAGGTGATGGAACATTGGTAGTCTATTCTAACTTGTTGTGACCTGTCAGTTAAGTACGACATGAACCAATTTAGTGTTGTGCCATATAAACCAATTTGATTTCGTCTTTAAAGAGTAAGATATTGTTTACTGAATGAAAGACAGCTGTGATACACTGGTCAACACTGAAATCGTTACTGACATTAAAAGGCCCTAATCTGTAGTATCTTGGTGAGCTGAACACGAATATAATAAAAACTTTTTATTGGGGTTTTACAAAGGTAAGAACGAGGTTCCAAGATGGCGGAGGAGTAGACGCCATTAGTAGGAGCACGAAGAAGTGGAGAGGTGGACTCGGTGCTGATGGGGAGAAAGAGGAAGCAAAAATCAACGAAGCCCCCGAATTCCTCTACCCCAATTGGAGGTCCGACGCAAGCCTCAATTGTTTCTTTCTGTGTACCTCGTACGGATGCCATGGCTTCAGCAGATCCCTCGGAGGTGTTGGGGGACCTGAGCAGTGACGGGGTGGATCTTAGCCCCGTCAGTCAGCTGTTGCCGCCGCAGCCCAGTGGAAGGCGAGAGGAGGAAGAGAGTGCTGGAGTGTCTCCGGGTCAGGAAGTTGCAGCTGTGTGCGGGAGTGCTTCCTCTCAGCCGGTATGGAGCCCTGTTGTGAAATCTGGAGGAGCTGTGGAGGTGGAGTGCTCCTCTGGTGGGGGACCCGGGGGGGGGGTCCGAGTGAAAACCGTGTCGACAGGAGCTCCAGAAATGCGGGTGATATGCGGTTTTAAGAAACCAGCTAAAGTAACATTAGATAGCTTATGGGAAGCTATCTCTTCTCTCCAGAATTCCCTTGCTCCAGTGGTGGGAGCTTTATCACAGGAGTTTTTACTTGTGAAAGGTCAGTGTGTGGAGGTCGAATCAAAGTGTGTGGAGCAAGCTGATAAGGTAGCGGCGGTGGAGGCTAAAGTGGAGAATTTACAGGGTCTGGGTGAGACTTTTGCCAAGGAGCGCCTGATTTCATTGCGACGCTTGGAATATATGGATAATTCTTTGAGAAGAAATAATTTGCGTTTTCTGAATTTTCCAAGATCACCATTGTTGGAGCCACTGTCTCTCGTCCGTAAGTACCTTACAGAGGTACTCCTGATGCTGCCAGACAATTTGCCACCTATTACTAGAGTTCAATATGTTGTGATTTCTTCTGGGTCTCGGGCGGAGGGGGGGAATGTGGATGCTTCTGGGCCTGACCAGTTGGAATTGTCAGATTTCTTGGAGAGCTCCTTGGAAGTAGTTTCTAGCAAAGCAACCTTGTTAGTTTCCTTTGCCTTTGAATCTGATCGAAATGCCGTCCTTAGATTATATTTTAGTAGGATGTCTTTTTCTCAGTTTATGGGTTCAAAAGTTTTGTTATTTCCTGATCTATCGAGGGACACCCAAAAAAGGCGGAAAGAGTTTCTAGCTTTACGCCAGAGAACTACTGCCTTGGGTGCCCAATTTAAATTGAGGTTTCCTTGTAAATGTGTATTATTATATCAGTCTAAGCATTTTTTGTTTTTTGAACCGTTGCAACTGATTAAATTTCTTCAAGTGAGGGAAGCGGGGGGGGGGGGGAGGGGGAGGGGGAGGAGTAATTCCTGTACTGGCTGCCATGTGGGGTATCTTTGCTCAATTGATGTATTCTTTTCCTTATTTTGTATTACTTGTTTGGAACCTTATAGAGGTGTTATTATTGAGGACTATGTTGTAATGGAGCTTAGCTATTAATACCGAGTGGTTGTTTATTTTTTGTTATGTATTTTGGATATTGCTTTGTGTTGCTTGTTATATTACTTTTTGTTTGTAAAATTGGAAACTGGGTTAAATAAAAAATTTTTAAAAAAATTTATTGGCCTCTCGTTTTGAAGATATTGCATGTAGTTCATTTTTGACATTTCACCATGTAAATTTATCCAGTAGGACATCAACAACATCCCAAATAAACCTTGAATGATGTAATATTGCATCACATTGCATAATAGCAGCATGCACACATCATCCAAAGTTGATTGCATCATTTTCTGATGCAATGCAATACTACTGCCAGACGGCTGCTGAAGCCATCTGATGTCAGCAGTGTACTATACGCAGTCGGAAAGGTTGAGCATTTAAAATATTTCAGACTGTGTGTGAGACAGTTTAAGCTACTGTTACATGTAACTTTTATTAATCATATAATTTTAGCCATTTAGGTACAATACAGAACAGTAATGCCGCAAAAGTATGTTAATACCGTTGACAATTTCTGCTAGATTTGTGGGGAAGTGACATTTGCCAACCAGAAGAAAAGTATCACTTCTCAACTGAAGAAGGCATATCATCTTTACTTCGGATGCAAAATTGGTGACCAAGACAAGCCTTGGGCCCTGCATATATGCAGCGCTATATGTACAACACAGCTTTCACAGTGGTTGAATTGCAAAAGACCATCAATGCCGTTTGCAGTCCCCATGGTGTGGAGAGAGCCAAGCAACCTCTTTCCAGCGGAATAACGAAGCAAAAGAAGTCGAGCATAGTCTACCCAAACATTCCATTTGCATTGAGACCAGTTCCACATGGTGAGGGATTTCCTATTCCAGAACCTCCATCAGAATATTCTCTTGATTCATCTGATGAGGACAAGGGTGAGCCGACCTGTTCTTCTCCTGGTCCGTCAGCATGCAGTGACCCAGATTTTCACTGGGATGCATATCAACTCCACACAGAATAACACAGGAAGAACTAAATGACCTGGTTCGTGATTTGGCTTTATCCAAGAACAAAGCAGAACTGCTAGGATCAAGACTCCAACAATGGAATCTTCTAGAAGAAGATGTCAACATTACTTCATATCGAAAGCACCACCAGCAGTTGGAGCCTTTCTTCAGAAAGGAAAGTAATCTGGTATTCTGTTCCAATATTGAAATACTCATGAATGCCTTAAAAATCACTCATGACCCACAAGACTGGAGACTATTTATAGACTCTTCGAAACTGAGTCTGAAGGCTGTGCTTTTGAACAATGGAAAGCGTCTTCCATCTATTCCAGTAGCGCATGCCGTCTACATGAAAGAGACATACGATAACTTAAAGCATCTACTGACTTCCATTAACTATAACAAGTACAGCTGGCACCTCTGTGGTGACTTGAAGGTAGTTGCCCTTTTAATGGGACTGCAGCAGGGTTATATAAAATACATGTTCTTATGTGAGTGGGATAGCCGAGCAAGGGATTGGCACTACTTGCGGAAGGAATCGCAGACAAAATGTAACAGTTGGAGAGAACAATATCCAGCACCCAGCTCTGGTTGAGGCTCACAAAATCCTGCTACCACCCCTTCACATCAAACTAGGTTTGATGAAAAACTTTGTGAAAGCCATGGACCGCACTTCGCCAGCTTTCCGATACCTGCATGAAAACTTCCCTCGACTCAGCGAAGCAAAGATTAAAGAGGGAGATTTTGTGGGTCCTCAGATTCGAGAGCTCTTCAAAGATGACCGTTTCAACAACTTGCTGCAGGGTGATGCGAAACAAGCATGGAATGCTTTTCGCCTAGTGTCAACAAACTTTCTCGGGAATGTTAGGGCAGAAAACTACAAGGAACTAGTAGAAGACATGCTGATGCAGTATCAGAAACCTGGCTGCAATATGTCTCTAAAGATCCATTTCCTTGATTCCCATCTTGATTTCTTTCCTGACAACTGTGGTATGGTTAGTGATGAACAGGGCGAACGTTTTCACCAGGATATCGCAACGATGGAGCAAAGATACCAGGGAAAATGGTCCACTACAATGCTGGCTGACTACTGCTGAACACTCCCCAGAGAAGCTCCCGAACAGCTGTACAAGAGACAGGCGAAAAAATCTAAGAAGTAGTCTATGACTTGGTTTTTTACAGGTATTAACCGAAGGCTATTATATTTACTATTGACATGCATTTCGTGATGTAAACATTAATTCTTGTAGATTACAAAAAAACTAGAGCCAACTTTGCAATTTCACTGTCATATTCGTATTCAGCATATATAAATTGATAAGAAATGACAATTTTTATTTCAGTAACATGACTTTTGTAAAAATTTGTTGACCAGTAATATCGAGAAATATTAACATGAATTCCTTTTATGATGTTATTAATGCTATCAGCAGTGTTTCAACATTGTGCTATGACTTAAAGCCATATTGATGGTTATTTAGTGGGGCATGCTGTTCAATATGATCTTGGAGTTAGTTATGTATGTTTTACTCTATACGTTTGGCCAGGAATGGTAAGCTGGAGATTGGTCTATAGGATAAGGGGCATTGTTTGTCCAGTGTTTTTTTATTTTAAAATGGAGGCAGATTATTGCTTTTTTGAGGTCTCTAGGCATATGACCATGGGTAAGGGACAGGTCTACTATCGTTAATATGATGGAAGCTAGTTCATCACGAGCAGCTTTGATCCAGGCTACAGAGCAAGGATCAGTGCAGGATGCTGTTGTGTTTGTTTGAGATAATCTTTTTGAGGGGTTCTAGGGAGACTTGATGGAACTCTAACCATTTTCCGATGTTAGTGGTCATGTTGAGAGAGGGCTGCAAAGTTGGGTCATTCAGGGAGTTTAGCTTCATCATGTAATGATCTGCTAAAGTCTGCGGGGTGATGACTTGCGACTCGATGTATTTTGGTTGGTTAGTTAGAGATTTGACTATAGTAAATAGTTCCCTAGGTTGTTCAGGGATTTCATCAGGAAATTAGTATGGTATTCTATTTTTAAATTGTTTATGTATTGACAGTAATTTGATAGAACTGCTAAGTATTTTTCCCTATTTTCTTTTGTTTTTGCTGATTGCCAGATGCGTTCCTGTTTTCTCAGTTGTCTCTTTAGTAGTCGAGTGTCTTGTGTGTACCATTGTTTTGACATATTCTTTCTTGTATTGTTCTGAGAATGTGGCTTAGTTACTATATTAGAAATAGTGGTGTTCCAATTTCGTAGTAGTTCTTCAATGTCATTTGTGTTTGTGTCAATGTGATCTGGTAGATCTTTTGTGAATGCTTCTTTTTCAAAAGGTCTAAATTTTTGATAATGTTTTGTTAAGTGTTTATTTGTTTGGTCGCAGAGATTTTCTGCCTTAATGGTAAATTCAATTAGATGATGATCCGACCAAGGGACAGGATTAATTTGAGGGTTGTTATTGTACTGCATATCAATGTCTTTTGGGAGGAATCTAAGGTTTAGAACAGTGGTTCCCAACCTTTTCTTGTTTGAGGCACCCTTGGAAAGCCTTTCAAAAGTTCCCGGCACCCTTATAAGGAAATAGATATTTAAAATCTCCGTAGCTTTTTTATTATTATTTATTTATTTGTTTCATTTCGAGAGTTTGCATGCAACAACACCTTATACCTAGTCCTAGATGATATGAGAATACTGTTTACACTGATTCTGCCTTAATAAAAAAAATAGTATTACGATACAAATATGTAATTGTGACAAGTTTTACTGTAGTTGCACAATGTATTCAAGTAGTTACAGTGTTACACTATGATACAAGACAAACACACAAATAGACCACAGTGCACCATGCATGTATACTCAGTGTGAAACTTGTGATTGATGCTTGGAACACAAACTCTTGATATCAGGTCTTATTGTTGACAATGCCACCCGCATATCGTCCTCAAGTGAAAGAAGCCTATTTCTTTGTTTCGATTTTATTGTAGCCATGGCAGAAAATGCCTGCTCGCACAGATACGATGTGGAGAAGGGCAAAAGTAGAGAAATAGCTTTCTGACCCAAATTAGGGTATTCCCCCAATGTTGCATGCCAAAAAGCTGCCAGTGTCACGTCACTCTTCTCAAATTTGACTTTCAGTGTTGAATCAGAAGACATATCAAGAAATTCGTCACGTTCTATTGCCGTGAAGTCCAGCTCTTCAGCCATGTCAGCCAGTTCGAAGGGTGATACAATCCATTCTAGTTTTTCTGTAGACAGCGATGGAAAATACTTATCAACTGCTTCTCTCAGCTGTTCCAAGTGATTAACAATCAGATTTTTTACAGTTCCAAAGCCGTTATATCCTGCTTGTTGAAGAGAAGGGAAGTTTGACACATCGTCTCTCTGAACAGCCGACTTCCATGATTTCAGCTTTCTCTGGAAACCTTTCATCTTGTTAACTGATGTTACAATTCCCTCAAGTCTTCCTTGCATTGAGAGATTTAGTTCATTCAGCTTCATGAAAATGTCTGCCAAATATGACAGCTTCAAACACCAAGTATGATTTTCAAGCAGCTTTATGAATATATCATGTCTCTCCTCTCGGAAAAACGCTTTTAATTCTTCTTTGAGTTCAAGAACGCGGTTCAGTACACGACCTCTTGATAACCACCTTATGTCAGTATGCAAAATCAGTGAAATATGATTCGCACCCATTTCTTGACACATCTTTTGAAAAACTCTATTTTGCAGTGGCCTGGATTTGATTAAATTAACCATCTTGACAGCCTGGTTTAAAACCTCAGTTAACTCTTCTCCACACGTCTTGGCTACTAAAGCCTCTCTGTGTAGGAAGCAGTGAGTTGTAGTTATAGATGGATTTTCTTTCAATGCCCTGGTGATGAAGCCTTTGTACTTCCCTATCATCGACGGTGCACCATCAGTACATATGCCACAACAGTAATTCCATGAAAGACCATGTTCAGTGAGGTACGAATTTACAGATGCAAAGATATCCTCTCCAGTAGTTGTAGTCTGTAACTCTTTGCAAAACATAAACTGTTCCACAATATCCTTGTCAATGAATTTGCAAAACCCAAGCAGTTGGCATTTTCCAGCTATGTCAGTACTCTCATCTACCTGCAATGCGAATTTTCTTTTCAATTTTATCTGCTTCACAACTTCTTCATTAATATCTGTTGACATTTCAGATATCCTACGGCTGATTGTGTTGTTGGAAAGAGGTACTTTCGAAATCTGTTCCTGAGCTTCTTTGCCAAGCATTGTTTCTACAATTATGTTGCATGCAGGGCCAATGATTTCTTCACCAGTTGTATGAGGCTTCATTTTCTTTGCTATCAGCTCTGCTACTCTGAAGGAAGCTTCAAGAGCAGTGTCAGCTACTGTTACCTTCTTGACCATTTTAGTAGCCGCCTTACTTTGCCCTTCTAACATACGAGAAAAATATGCTATGTCCTTCTGTGACACAAAAGGGTGTTTGCTATTGAGGTGCCGCTTGAGCTTACTAGGTACCATGGCCTCATTGCTGAGTGTAGCTCCACAAACGAAACACACAGGACGCGGATTATCTTCATCATTGTTTGAAGTAAAACCATATGCTAAATAGGCATCAATATATGTCCTTTTCTTCGAGAGAGATGCGTGTTTCCCCTTTTCGCAATTTGATTCAGATGGAGCAGGAACACCTTCAGTGTTTGACTTCGAAGCAGTACCAATACTGGAAGCCACCATTTGGTCTGGAGATTCATCCGCCTGTACTTTTCGCTTCCTCACTACGAACTTATCCATCCTTCTTTTTCGACGCTGTCAGATAAGATGTATTCTGAAAAAAAGGAAAACATCACAGAGGCTTAAATTAGTTTCTGATAGTTAAGTAGAGAGCGACAAACACAGTTTTAGCTTATCACAAGAATTGCACTTGATCACAAATTTACGTGCACTCGTGCATGTGCTGCTTAATACAATACCTTCTGCCTCCTTTGAGTCACCAATCAGTACTGAGGCATGCTGGCGAGTGGCGACTGGCGACTCGCTGTGCGCCCTGTCCTGTACGTGTGTTATACGCGTCAATCCACAACCCTCACTGAGGAACGGGTGGGGTGAGGTGGGGTGGAGAAGGACTCTCCGCTATCTCGGTAGTCCCCTCCCTCCCTCCCCCTCTCCCGCCAAGAGAGAATGACGTTAGTGCAATTTTTTCCCCGAAATTTTGGCGGCACCCTCAAAAGATCTCACGGCACCCCTTAGTGCCGCGGCACACCGGTTGGGAAACACTGGTTTAGAATATTCCCTTTGTTGTGGGTGGGGTCCTTTATTATTTGTCTAAAATGTAGGTCTTCCATAGCATTAAGAAATGCTGCTGTTTGTGCCTGTTGCAGAGAGGTTAGGTTAAAGTCCCCCAGTAGGATTACATTTTGGTTACAAGACATAGCACAAGCAGTTTCTAGAATATTAGTGAGGCTGTTAGGATCAGCAGTTGGTGGTCTGTAGAGTAGGTAGAATGCTAGGTGTCTATTTTCAATGATCAGTTGATCTACTGTATTTCTGCTGCCGTGTTAGAAAGAGTTAGCATAGTATTTAGGGACTTCTTTATAATGGTAAGGACTCCTCCGCCGCGTTTATTTGTTCGGGGTGTGTGATATACCTCATAGCTGGCCAATCTGAATTGATTAAGGAGTACATTATCTACTTCCAAGAGCCAGGTTTCAGTAATAAAAATTATATCTGGATTAGTATCATATAAATGGCCCAATATGATTAGGATTTTCTTCTTTATGGATCTTGCATTTACATATGAGCATTTTAGGACTATGTATTTGAGATTGTTTTGCTGTATATTAGGATTAGTAGAACCTATGGGAGAGATATGGATTAATCTGCAGAAGATAGTGTTATTATGGGTTCTTTATATTGGTTTAAATAGAGGTGATACTTTGTGTTGGCTATTATGTAGATACTATGGGCTGGTTGTGGGCATGGGTAGATAGTTATGCATTAAGTATGATGGTCAGGCAGGATAGTAACAGCGTGCAGAATATTATGCCTAATGTAATTTGCAGGCTCATCTCTGCTGCAGGCAAGTAGTATATACAATGTATATGTAACTGCACTGGTTAACAAGGTACAGTATGCACTTTCCTTTTAAATAGAGGATACAGTTGTAGCAATACATTTTAAGTTGGATGGTAGATTAAACCACAGTATATTACGCGCATACCATGGCGGTCATGAACCTCACTTCTAATCTAGGGTATGTGCAGTATGATTTCAGTCTCTCAAATTTACTGCTAAAGCTTGTCATAGTTACTTGCATTGCTTCCATCTGGAGTTCGTAAGATGTAACATGTATGGGTAATTTATCAAGGTATGCTTGGACGTTCTTCTTAATCAAGTCTGTGGCACCCGACACAATGGGAAATAACTCTGTCTTTCTGCCACATTTTCTTGGTCTCTGACAGCATTTCTTGGTCTCTGACAGCATTTCCCTCTAAACCCAATTCAGATTGTCACTTGGGGGCTGACACTTAATGCCATTCTGGTGGTATTCTCCTTTACCATTACGTCAGGCTTCCTTATATCCAATTTTTTATCAGTCAGAATGGAAGTATCCCAGGTCATCATAACCTCTTCATTCTCTGTAATTCTCTTAGGGTCATGATCTCAGTGCTTTTCAGGTTCAGTGTTGTAGTGTTTACAGAGTTTCCAGTGAATGAGGCATGCTACCTTGTGCCTTTCTGTATAGAAATTTTCTGCCATCAGAACTTCAGAGCTAGCTAAGAGAATCAACATATGTCTATTTTGCTAGTTTTTTTCAGTGCTTGTTGTAAACCATCTCATCCATAATCTGCTGTCCTGAGCTGCAACTATCAATCTTTCATCCTTCGGTTTCAGTTCACCTCTCCTTAGCCATTCATGTGTCCCAGGTGATCATAGGGGAAATCTCCTGTTTAGCGAGGATCTTGAGAAGCTGATAAAGGACTTGGCGGATTCCAAAGCTCAGTGCCTTCTGGAAGATAGGCCTAGGGGATTCTGGAGATATATGCTGCCTTCTGCCTCTTCCTCCTCCTCTCATTTTCCTCACACCCAGTTTCGTAACTCCCAGAATTCTCAGGGACTACCAGTGTTACTGCCCAGGGAAGTCAGCCTGGACCTTTTCAAGCTCTCGAGCTGGGCCTAGGCCTTTTTGTGGAGACTGCAAGCCTAGTGACATTTCCTCTGCAAAGGCCAACCTCTCCCATTCCTCACAATGGCAGGCTGGGAGTCTATTCCAAGGTGCTTCCAGTAGGCAGCCATCTGCACCTGTTTCACCAGGAATAGACACGGATTACTACAGATCACTCAGTGCTCAACACTGTTCAGTATGGTTATGTCTTGGAGTGCAGGGAACCTATTTTAGAAGCCTTTGTGGTCTCTCCTTCAAGTTATCGACCGGCTCATTTTTGTCTACTTGTTTATTCACACCTTCAAAAAAATATAACAGATTAGTAAGACAAGACCTTCCTTGGCTAAAGCCATGTTGACTTTCTTCCATTGAACCATGACTTTCTACATGTTCAGTAATTTTGTTCTTTATAATAGCTTTTACCATTTTGCCCGGTACTGATGTCAGGCTCACTGGTCTGTAGTTGCCCTCATCCCCCCTGGAACCCTTTTTAAAAATTGGCGTTATATTGGCTATTTGCCAGTCTTCAGATATTACAGATGATTTTAATGATAGTTCACAGGTTACTAATAGTAGGTCTGAAATCTCATATTTCAGTTCTTTCAACACCCTCGGATGTATACCATCCAGTCCAGGTGATTTGCTACTCTTTATTAAATAGTTGTAAACATCTTTCTGGTTTATCAATATTTCTTTCAATTCTTCCAATGTGTCACCTTTAAATACCATTCCAGTCATGGATAACTTCCCTGCATCCTCTTCAGTAAAGACTGAAGCAAATAATTCATTCAGTCTCTCCACAATGGCCTTGTTTTCTCTTCGTGCCCCTTTTACCCCTCTATCATCTAGTGGTTCAACTTACTTTCTGACAGGTTTTTTGCTACGAATGTAATTGAAAAGTTTTTATTATACATTTTTGCTTCAATGGCAAGCTTTTTTTCAAATTCTTTGCCTGCGTTATAAATGCCTTGCATCTAACTTGCCAGTGCTTATGTTGTTTCCAGTTTTTGTCATTTGTCTCCTTTTTCCAATTCTTGAAAGCTGCTTTCTTTTGGCTACAACAGTCTCTCTGACCTCACCTTTAAACCATGCTGGCAGTTTTTTGGACTTCCTTCTACTTTTCTTAAAGCCTGGAACACAGCTGGTCTGGGCTTCCAAGATAGTATTTTTAAACAGCGTCCATGCTTGATGTAAATCTTTAACCTTTGGAGCTGGTCCTTTTAGTTTTTCGTAACTACTTTCCTCATTTTATCATAGTCTTCCTTTTGAAAGTTAAAAGGTAGTACTGTGGATTTCCTTGCTGTCCTACCTCCTTTTATTAAATCAAATGCAATCATGCTATGATCGCTATTGCCAAGTTGCCTCCAACACCCTTATCTCTTGCACCACATCTTGTATTCCACTAAGGACTAGGCCTAAAATGGCTTCCCCTCTTGTTGGTTCATGAACCAGCTGCTCCAAGAAGTAGTCATTTATTTCATCTAGAAATTTTATCTCCCTAGTATGTCCTACCATGACACTGACCCAGTCAATATGTATTTTATTCATATTAATCTGGTTATCTGTAGACAGGGGTAATTTGGAATCTTTAAGCTCTACCTGCTTTGTACTTAGGTAATTTGGGTTAGTTTTGTCTTTATTGGAACCTCTCTGTCGATATACTCTATCTTCAGTCTTTTGCTAGTATCCTTCAAGGAAACATCTTTCTGAACCATGCACTCTTGAGCAACTGTTGGCTTTCCCCTATTATCTAGTTTAAAAGCTGCTCTATCTCCTTTTAAAGATTATTGCCAGAAGCCTGGTTCCATCCTGGTTAAGGTGGAGCTCATTCCTTCAGAAAAGCCTCTCCTTTCCCTAGAATGTTGACCAGTTCCTAACAAATCCAAAATCCTCTTCCTTGCACCATCGGGTTATCCATGCATTGAGACTCCGGAGCTCTACCTGCCTTTTGGGTCCTGCATGTGGAACAGGAAGCATTTCTGAGAATGCTTCCCTGGATGTTCTGGATTTCAACTTCCTACCTAAAAGTCTAAATAGAGACCTTTATCTGATCTTTTCGGAAGAGGCCATGTCTCTTTTGCCAGTTCCTTACTTCTTTCCTAATGTAGATTCTACTTTCCATGTCAATCAGGTGGTTTGTCCTCTTTCCTTTTTTGCTGTACAGTGGTAAAGGGAAAGACAAGGATCTACACTTAGTGGACAATCACAGTGTGCTCCTCAGGTATCAGAAGGTCACTAATTCTTTCCAAATGTCGGATAGATTGTTTATGCTCTTTGTAGGTCCGTGAAAGGGCGAGGCCATTGGATAAAGGAGGCAGTGTCTTCGGCCAATGTTTTGCATAATTGTGCTGGTCTGGAGGGATTACGAGTAAACTCCACTCGAGCTCAGGCTCCGTACTGGGCAGAGTGCAGTTCTTTTTCCCCTATTGACATCTGTAGGGCTGTGACTTGGTCATCCCATTCTACTTTTGTTAGGCATTACCGTCTGAACATCCACACCAGGGCGGACACAGTATTCGATGCAGAGATTTTGTCTTTCTGTCCAGTGGATTCATAGCTTTGGCACCTCCCACTTGTCTGGACTGATCTAGCAGGATAAACTGGAAGGTAACATTTTATTTACCAGATAATGTCCTTTCCTGGAGTCCTGCTAGACCAGTCCAGGACCCACCCCATGGTGCTCTGCTATCTTGTAAGATTGACCTTCATGTCTGGTCATTCTGTTGGTGACTGTTCTATACATAGTTTTGTGTAAGGTCAGGTTCTTGACCACATGCTTGGGTTCAAATACTGAAGTATGCGCCTTGCTGAATCAGCATTGCTAAGCAGTGGTGATATTATTAGAGATTCCAGTTTATTCCATCTCCACCTCTGCCAGCAGGGAGATGCAATCCATTTGTCTGGACTGGTCTAGCATGTCTCTAAGAAAGGACTTTCTCTGGAAAGTAAAATGTTACTGTCTCCCTCTCCCACTTTCTTCCCCTCTCACAACCAGGTGCAGAAGCTCTCCCTCACCTTCTCCCTCTTCTTCCCTTCCCTACAACCAGGTCCAGCATATGTCCTCCTTCTTCACAACCCCCATCCATGCCCGGCATTTCTGCCTCTAATCATTTTTCCCTCCCCCAACCAGGTCCAGCATGTCCCCCTCTCAAACCTGCCTTCCTGCCAGAGCTCTTTCTCTATACCCAAAAGAATTTCATTCTATCCTACTAAACTACCAAGAAACTCTGTTTATCAGGGAGAAAAGGATCTCAGTACCTGTGAGACACTAGATTCTGGCTAATCAATCTTGGCCAAGGATCGGCTCCATAACATCAGGGATCCTGAAAAGCTCCCTTCATGCCTATCCAGCATATGCCAATTCAACATTAATACCAGCATATATAACAAATATTTTCCTCATATAAACAGTGTTCAGCTTATTACAACATATACATGTAAAGCATAGCCCCCTCAACTATACCCTAGAAGACATAGCTTTGCACAGCAAGTGCTGTTACAAAACCAAAGCACAGGCACGTATCTTAATGCAGCATCTTATCCCTAGTATAAAAGCTGAAGCACAAGCACTTATCTTGATACAGCAGCTTATCCTCAGTGTCACAGTGGATGCCCTAAAGCATTTTGCAGTTGCTTCATCAGGGTAACCGAATAAACAGGCATATCTGCTTCACCTATCCAGACCGTTCTCATTGGCCAGACGTTCTAGATCCTCAAAACATTCTCACCTGCTCGAGGGAACAAAAATAGCATACCGCTGTAGCATATACAGTATGCTCATCAATATAACCCAAGCCTCCCTTGCAGATTCCTCAGACATTTCTCCCCACAAACCATACTAAATATCCTTGGACATATAAAATCATGAGCCTGCAGTGGTCTATATCATATCATTTCACCCTCATGCTTATCAATCATTTATCGGCCAGACCTCAAATCTTCCTGCCTGTCGACAAACAAAAAGCCATTCAACTTCCCCACAGGTGCACTTATATCAAAATCGAGCAGCCAATCATCATCGGCCCCTAACAACCAACCACAGCCATCCTCTTCCAACTCCATTCATAAAAATAATCACAGAATCTTACACACAATCTGCTACGCCATTCTATCCTAATTTCACAACCATATCTCATCAAATATCAATATACCCAACAAATTAGCCTCCGCCTTTTGGGTATAGTTATTATTCTCTTCATTCTGATATTATTGGACTTATAAGGGGAGAGTTCTTTCTCTGGCATAAGCATCAGAATGGGGTGGTCTACACAGGCCCTGACCCTACCAAAATTTCCCTGCTGTTTTTTGACTAGGAAGGTGCAACCGCTAATGCTGCATCATAATCATGACAGGAGATAAGTACTGACCCCTGAAGAAGGCTCTGCTGAAACACGGCTCTTGTAGGGTCTAGTGCTTTTGTTATTCCTTCCCTGCCCATTGGGTCCTAATAAACTATCCTTTTCAGTTCTTTGCTTTGTTTTGTGTTCCCCTCTCAAACCTGTCTTCCTGCAAGAGCTCTTTCTCTGGCATAAGCATCAGAACGGGATGGGCCACATGGGCCCTGACCCTACCAAAGGCTTATGGGTGCATTTCAGCTGCCTGCTGTTGCCCTGTCGCCGCCACTTGTTGTTCTCTCAGTGGCAGCGGCACCGGCAGCAGTTGAGCAGTCCTAAAATAAAAAACTCCAAACCACATAGATCGTTCCACAGGTCTGATCCCTCCCTCCTCTGAAGTAACATCAGAACAGGGAGGGATCAGATCTGTTTAAAGCCTGGAGTCTTCATTATAAAGCATATGAGGACTGACTGAAGGATCTTAATATGTATACCTTAGAGGAAAGGCGGGATAGAGGTGATATGATTGAGATGTTTAAATACCTCCGTGGCATAAATGTTCAGGGAGAGAGCCTCTTTCAATTGAAAGCAAGTTCTGCTACGAGGGGACATGGGATGAGGGTGAAGGGAGATAGATTCAGGAGTGATATGCAGAAATATTTCTTTACAGAAAGAGTAGTGGATCCATGGAATAGTCTCCCAGTGGAGGTGGTAGAGATGAGGACAGTAACTGAATTCAAAAAAGCATGGGACAAACACTGAGCATCTCTAAAGGTAAAAAGGGGACTGTTGTAGTTGTTGATATGGAAAGTCAGACTAGATAGGCCATGTGGTCTTTTTCTGTCATCATATTTCTATGTTTCTATGTTTCTATATTTGTTTTGTTTTTTACACATTTTTTTTTAATTGTTTATTTAAATTTTCCCAAATGCAAGAAAATATGCTAAGCAAATATCCACTCATTAAGATACATTTAAGAACAAAGACACCATAACCCTATAACAACACATCAAGGAGAGAAAACTGCATTACTACCCCGAGGGGAACAAGCAAATTACAGAAGAAAATAAGAGTTTCTTTCAACTCCAAAACAGAGAGCTAAAATATAAAGCCATCCCACCTAAACACCCACCAACCCACCAGCACCCTCCCTGTCATTTAAAAACTGACAAAGAGAGGCTACATCAATATAAACATAATCATGACCTTCATAAGTTACCAAGCAGCGACAAGGGAACTTCAAAAAAAAAAAAGAAGCCCCCAAGGCGATCACTCTAGTTCTAAGCTCGAGGAACTGCTTCCGGCGAGCCTGAGTAACCTTGCCCACATCTGGAAATACCTGCAGTTTGTACCCACAGAACAACATTTCTTTGTACTTGAAATAAGCACGTATAATAAGGTTGGGGCCTCGGACCAGGCCAGGGAACTTCCTTCCTTGGTTGATTCGGTAGGCTCTAATCTTACAGAGTTTTTGCAAGATTCACTTGATGTCATCCCCAAGAGATGTACTTTGGTGGTGACTTTCGGGTCTGAATCACTTAAATTGAAAATTATACGTGTTTATTTCAAGTACAAAGAAATGTTGTTCTGTGGTTTTTTACACATTTTAAGGTTAGGTCTGCTCTGCTATTGCCGGCACCACCACAGAGAAAACAAAGGATGGCAGCAGCAGGGTAAGAGCAGGTAGCGGCTGGACGGAGCCACGGAGGTATTGTGTGAGGTGTGCCCGATGTGTCATGTTGCACAGTTCGCAGTTCTGGATCAGTACGTCCCTGCATACTTTTACTATAGGCACTGCTGGGGGTGTGGTCTGGGAATAACACAGGCAGAGTCGTAAAGTATATGTGTAGATTACAAAATAAATTAATTTACATGTGCACTTCAGTATTCTGGGCTCAGACATATACACTTGCTCTTGAGCAAGCATAATGTTCAATGTAGGTGCAATCTTTGCAAGGTTTATGCTCATTTTTTATAAAGACAAATAAACACCTATTTGGCTGATAAAATAGGCATAAAACAGACACCTTTCAGCCAACTTAATCTCTTCACAAGACATAAGAACATAAGATAATGCCATACTGGGTCAGACCAAGGTCCATCAAGCCCAGTATCCTGTTTCCAACAGTGGCCAATCTAGGTCATACGTACCTAGCAGTTTCCCCAAAAGACACAGGTTCCACAATGCTTGTATTGGGTCAAGCATTGATATCCTGGGTCCCTTCTTAATGGTTCATGGACCTTTCCTCCAGGAACTTCTCCAAACCTTTTATAAACACTCCGGTAACAGATTCCAGAGTTTGATTACACGTTGAGTGAAAAAATATTTTCTTTTATTAGTCTTAAATAGTTTACCCTGTAGCTTTATTGCATGTCCCCTAGTCTTTCTATATTCTGATAACGTAAACAATTAATCTACGTTTACCTGTTCCACTCCATTCATTAATTTATAGACTTCTATCATATCTCCCCTCAGCCATCTCTTTTCCAGGTTAAAGAGCACTAACCTTTTTAGCCTTTCTTCATAGGGGTATCCTTCCATCCTCTTTACCATTTTGGTGGCACTTCTCTGAACCTTTTCTAATAACACTATATCCTTTTTAAGATACGGCGACCAGAATTGCGCACAATATTCAAGGTGCGGTCTCACCATGGAACGATACAGAGGCATTAAAATATCCTTTGTTTTATTTTCCATTCCTTTCCTTAGGATACCTAGCATTCTATTTGCTCTCTTGGCCACCGCTGCACACTGGGCCGAGGGATTTAACATGTTATCCACAATGACGCCTAAATCTTTTTCCTGGGTAGTGGTTCCTAATGTGAAACCTTGCATCGTGTAACCATAGTTTGGATTGTTCTTCCCTAGGTGCATAACTTTGCACCTGTCCACATTAAATTTCATCTGCCATTTTGATGCCCAGTCTTCCAATTTATCAAGATCCTCTTGCAATTTTCCACAATCCTCTTGGGTTTTAACAACTTTAAATTGTTTCGTGTCATCTGCAAATTTGATAACCTCACTCGTTATTCCCTTTTCCAGGTCATTTATGAATATATCAAAAAGCAGCGAGCCCAGGACAGATCCCTATTTACCTTTCTCCACTGGGAAAATTGGCCATTTAGCCCTACCCTCTGCTTTCTATCTTCTAACCAGTTCCTGATCCACAATAGTACACTGCCTCCTATCCCATGACTATTTAGTTTTGCCAAAAGTCTCTGATGAGGGACCTTGTCAAAGGCTTTCTGAAAGTCCAAATACACTATATCAACCTACTCACCTTTGTCTACCTGTTTATTCACACCTTCAAAAAACATAACAGATTAGTAAAACAAGATCTTCCTTGTCTAAAGCCATGTTGGCTGTCTCCCATTAAGCCATGACTACCTACATGTTCAGAAATTTTATTCTTTATGATGGTTTCTACCATTTTTTCCGGTACTGACGTCAGGCTCACCAGTCTGTAGTTTTCCGGATCACCCCTGGAACCCTTTTTAAAAATTGGTGTAAAGGTTCGCCATCTTCGTCTTCAGGTATTACAGATGATTTTAATGATAGGTCACAGATTAATAGCAGGTCTGCAATCTCACATTTCAGTTCTTTCAACACCCTTGGATGTATATTATCCGGCCCAGGTGATTTGCTACTCTTCAATTTATCTAATAGTTGTAATACATCTTCCCGATGTATCGATATTTCCTTCAATTCTTCCGCACCTTTAAATACCACTTCAGTCATGGGTAACATCCCTACATCTTCCTCAGTAAAGGCCGAAGCAAAGAATTCATTCAGTCTCTCTGCTATCTTCTTGTCACCTCTTAGTGCCCCTTTAACCCCTCTATCATCTAATGGACCAACTGACTCTCTCACAGGTTTTTTGCTACGAATGTACTTGAAAAAGTCTTTATTACGCGTTTTTGCTTCCACAGCAAGCTGCTTCTCAAATTCTCCCTTTGCCTGCCTTATCAATGCCTTGCATTTAACTTGCCAGTGCTTGTGCTGTTTCTAGGTTTCGTCGTTTGGCTCTTTTTTCCATTTCCTGAAAGATGGTTTTTTGGCAACAGCCTCTCTGACATCACCTTTAAACCATGCTGGCAGTTTTTTGGACGTCCTTCCACTTTTCTTAAAGCGTGTAATACAGCTGGTCTGGACTTCCAAGATAGTATTTTTCAACAACACCCAAGTTTGATGTAAGTCAGTAACCTTTGCAACTGCTCCTTTTAGTTTTTCCTTAACTATTTTCCTCATTTTATCATACTCTCCCTTTTGAAAGTTAAAAGGTAGTACTGTGGATTTCCTTATCATCCCCCCTCCATTAATTAGATCAAACGCGATCATGCTATGATCACTATTGCCAAGTGGCCCCAACAACCTTATCTCTTGCACCAGATCTGGTTTTCCACTAAGGACTAGGTCCAAAATGAGGGACCCTCTGGTCGGTTCATGAACCAGCTGCTCCAAGAAGCAGTCATTTATTTCATCTAGGAACATTATCTCCCTAACATGTCCTGCCGTGACACTGACCCAGTCGATACCGGGGTAATTGAAATCACCCATTATTATTACTGTGCTGTAACTTTTGTTAGCTTCCTTGATTTCTTTGAGCATTTTATCCTTCATTTGTTCATTCTGGCCAGGCGGTCATGAGCTATATCTAGAAGGACGAGAAATGGGTGGAGCCAGGAGCTTTTATCTCCTTAGACATCTACAAGGGGTTGTATTCAAACCCCCCTTTTTGTGATCTCTTATGTTTTGGCACGGAGTCCCGTTTAGTTGCTCCTGGCTCCGCCCTTTTCTCGTCCTTCTAGATATAGCTCATGAGCGCCTGGCCAGCGTTTTTTTGCAGAGAGTCTTTTGGCAGCACAGAAGAGCCGTCTTAAAGCCTTTTGTCAGGTATGATTTTAAATTTATAGACTACAATTCCGTTTCAATAATGTTTTTATCTATCTTAGCACACCTCTTGTTTATTTTTTTCAGTTTTAGCACGCCAGGTCTGGCGTTCTGCAGAAGTTGTCCACAGCAGTACAAGAGAGATCGGCTTTTTTGGTTCGTTTTAGGTTCCATTTATTTATCCATTACTTATCATAGGTTTAGTACATGTAAAGATGGTTATATTTCTTTTATTTATGGATGAAGCTTTTTTATTATAGTTTAAGTGATAGTTCGTCAAAATCTAAATAGTCAGCTGTCCATGTTATTTTCAGCCCCTTTTCAGTGTACATTAATTTAGTTTTTACTGCATGGAAGTTAGAATAGTTTTTATTGGCTATGATCCAAGGTTGATTCATTTCTATAATAAGTGCTTTTCATCCCCAATGAGGATGTTATTTCACCACATGCTCCTGCCACGTGCTCTTTTTGTTACTCTCTTCCGGTCCTTATTTACAATACTAATACATATTTGTATTAGATTGTTCATTTTAGCTGGTTTTAGTAAATATCAATTTGTGTTTAAATTTATTTTTATTTATACTATTATTTTATTTTTTCAGTACGATTGTCAATACACTGCGTTCAAGTATAAAGGTGTCCTCTATTATCACCTCAGAGGTATTTATCCTACTTCTAGTGTTTGTCACATTCTACATGCCCTCTCGTCTATTTCTTGTTATTGATGTGTCTATGAATTTTGTTAAATGAGTTTTTTGTGTAGTATTTATTGCAAGTTGTTATGAGGTTATTATTTGTTAAGTTTTTATCCACACTTTGTTCCTTTATACAATATTGTTTTTATAGTTTATAAATGGTGATGTATATGTATAGAAGTTTTATTTCCATTGTAGCATCTGTTCTTTTATGTGTTTTATGTGTTTTAATGTATTTATTATGAATTGATTTTATATATTTATGTTTTTAGTTTTATCTGCCTGATCAACCCCTGACGAAGTGTGCGAAAACACGGCCTGTGTCGGGTTGGCAGTAAGAATCATTCAATAAACTCTGGTTTTATATAATCACGTTTTGTACTGGGTCTGTTGTTACACGTGATTATTTGCTTTTTCGTGGTGCTGTAGCTACAACCTACCAGGGCCACAATCACATTCACAGCCATGTCATCTCTTTTCTTTTAGGACGATGGTGACAGCCATGGCATTTTTGTGTTGCCACCGCCTCTGCCTGCAGGGCCATGATCATATTCATGGCTGTGGCATCTCTCTGTTGTTAGGGCCATGATTACGATTGCAGCATTTTCCTGAGGCCAGTGATGGTGCTGTTTGATCTCTGCCCAGCTCAGCAATGTAAGTCCTCATCGCCCCCTCAGAGATGACACCCTATGCAAGTGCATGGCTTTCACAGTGGTTCTCACCAGCTCTATTTCAACTCCACCTTCCATCATCTGAAGAACCAGTATACAGCCCTGAAAGTGGAGGATACGAAACTATTCCAGGAACAGGAGGATACCAGAACTAAAAAAAAAGCCAAAGTTGCCCAATCAATGACCACTAGGAAGCAAAGGGTAATGGTGGTTGGTGGCTCCCTTCTGAGGGGTAGAGTGGTATCCATCTGTCAACCAGACATTATGTGTGAGTGGTGGTGGTAGTCACAAATGCTTTATTGAAACAAAGGAGCACCGAAGCATTTCGGCCGAAGCTTTCCTCAGGGGGCTAGGAACTGCAAGCAAATATTAGCAAATGAAACTGTTAATAACAAAAATAATAACAAATATAAAAATATCAATAAAAAAACAAAAAACTAAGAACAAATAATGTAAAAGAATGCAAATATTAAAAGTAATAATAATCTAAAATCATGCACTATATGAACAATCTAAAACGCAAAACACAGCACACCCTTTGTTTTTTATTGATCTTAATTTTTTGTTTGTTTTTTATTGATATTTTATATTTGTTATTATTTTTGTTATTAACGGTTCCATTTGCTAATATTTTCTTGCAGTTCCTAGCCCCCTGAGGAAGGCTTCGGCCAAAACGCGTCGGGGCTCCTTTGTTTCAATAAAGCACTTGTGACCACCACCACCGCTCGCTGTTCATGTGTGCTTGTTCTCGTTGTGAGGGTTTGCTCCCTTTGTGTTTTGTTTTAACCAGACATGATGTGCCATTAGGCGTGCTGTCTGCCAAGTTTCAAGATGTTATGATGAGTTTTCCAAGACTATTCAAGTCTACTGATTATTGTCGAATGCTCATCATCCATGTTGGCACAAATGATAACTGCTAGTTATCCCTCTGGACATATCAAAAGTGACTTCATGGATGTAAGAGAGAGGGTAAAGCAGATAGGTGTACAGGCAGCATTCTTCTCAATCCTCCCTGTTGAGGGTAAAGGTCGAGGGAAAGAAGCTTGCATTTGGGAAATTAATGCATGGTGTGTAGGTGGTGTTATGTATAGTGTTTTTCAGCTTCCTGGGCCATGGGATGATTTTCCAAAGGCTGCTGAACAGAGCTGGTATCCACCTATCAAAGAAGGGATTGAAGTGTCTTTCACAGCAGAGCATCTAACCTAATGAAGAGGACTTTAGACTAAGATTGTCGAGGATGGGTAAACAGTGCCTTCAGATGAAGGGCCAGGAGAAGGACCATAGAAAGCTAACACAAATAGGAATGGGAGACTTCAAATGATTTTCAGAATATTGTGTCTATGAGGAGCTACAAAAACTAAATGTAGACAAATTGATGGGGTTGGATGGGATACATCTGAGAGTACTGAAAGAACTTAGGGAAGTTCTGGTGGCTTTGATGGTTGACCTCTTAAATGCTTCTTTAGTCAGGAGTTGTTCCAGAAGGCTGTAGAATGGGTATGTGGTAGTTCCCCACAAAAGTGAAAAGTAGGTTGAGAACTACAAGCCATTTAATCCAACTTTTATGGTTAGTAAATTAATGAAAATGCTGCTAAAAACAGATGGTAGTGCAGTTTCTGGAATCCAGTGATTGCAGCATCCAAGGTACCATGTTTTTACTTTAGGAAAGGATAGTGTACATGTGGAAAAGCCTTCTAGTGAAGGTAATGGATACAATGATGATATCTGAATTCAAGAAAGCATGGAACAAGCACAGATCTCTGAGAGAGAGGAAAGGATTGTAGAACTTATTAGTTGGTAAGGACTGGCCAGACTCGATGGGCTGTAGATTCTTTATCTGCCATTATTTTCTCTGTTTCTATGATTTTCTTGTTGATGATTTGTCATAGACATTTCACATTTAGATTCATAAATACCATTTCCATGTAGCATGTTTCAATTCTGCTGAAAATGCACTCCCTTGGGAATGCCACACCAAATGTACCCAAAATGTGGAACAGTCATGAATGGATTAAGACTGGCAATTTTCAGATAGCTAATTTAAATGGATAAACCACGTGGGGGCCATCTGGGACATCCAAAAATTGAATGTGCTCCAAAGACACCCGATTCTGCAACCACGGGTGCTATAGGTTCCTGCGGTTGCAGAACTGGGGTACTTGTATGGCCTGGACATGCTTCAATTCTGCCATGGGAGACGTCCTTCCCCCTGCCCGGCCAGCCTGCCTGATGCTCCTGCTGGAGTGCCATTGGCATGGTGCCCTGTCGCAAGTGCACCGGGACCCCCAGCAGGAGCACAGACAGCTCGACACCGGTCCCGCTCTTCTTTCCCTGCAGCCCGACTCATGGCATGGGCAGCCAGAGCTGGGATTGGGCAGCAGGGCCTTCACTGCAGTTCCTCTGCTACTTTGGGGGTTCTGCATGCCCTGATCGCCTCGGCCCCCCGGGACTTATTCCATCTCCAAGGTAGAATATGTACCCCATCAATCTTGGCCTCCCTGGACATACAGGGCCATGACCTGAATAGGCCTTGTATGTCCAGGTTCGTGAACCTGCCCCCACTCCACCCACTATCCGCCTCTGGTACTCCCCCTCCTGCCCCCATCCAGCACTCCCCGCACAAACCCTCTATATGTGTGGGGAGGGCTGGATCCAGAATCACGTCCATTCTGGTCTCCAACCCCACTATTTGTGGGTCAGAATGACCCCATAGTAAATTGCTCTGCCATCTAAATTGTATTTGATAATTGGCTTTGTAGTTTTTGCTGTTAGGTAAGCACCAGGCACAGGTCTGAAATTCTAATTAGGCAGAACAGGCACCATAGTGAAAGGGGGATTTCTTCCCCATTCCTGCAGCCTTGGAAGGGGCCCTGTTCTCTGTCTCATATCCAGGGTCATCCAAGAGGTTAATCTGACAGGGACTATCAGAAGGGCAACTTAAAAGTTAACAATTATTTAAAAGTAGACTTATCGTAAAATATATTTCCTGCTAACATTTATTTATTTATTTATTTAAAATTTATATTCCGCCCGCTAATATGGCAGATTACAAAAAGTACATACAAAATCATATGAAGTAAAAACAATATTAAAATCTAAATTACAAAGTAGTATAAAACAAAACCTCAAATTAATAAAAAGACATAGGGTGCATTTTTGAAGGCATTTACATGGGTAACTGCCCTAGTTACCCATGTAAATGCTTTATCTGGGCTTTTCCAAAGGCACCTACATGGGTAGTGCCTTTGGAAAATCCCGGATAAGTGACTAACGCACCCAGATGCTATGCGGTTAACATCGGGGTGTGTTGGGGCATTCCGGGGTGGAGTGGCTCCTGTGACTTCCGGGTTGTGTGGCAAGAACTGGATTTTCAATGCCGGAGCCGCATATGACCCAGCATTGAAAAGCTGGGTTAGAAGGATGGATGGCGGGCTATGCACCGACGCAGCACATAGCACCAGTCCATAATAATTAACATAACATAAAACCAAACAAACACAAAGGCCACAGTCATTGCAGTTCTAACTATACAATACTTAACATAATGTAGCAAATGCTTGCCTAAAAATATAAGCTTATAACTGTCTTCTAATTGATGACAAATCAGAAATCTTACTTAAATCTTCTGTCAATATATTCCACAAAGGTGGAACCGACAGAAAGAATTCTGTTCCATAGTGCTTGATAGTGGATTTCCTTAAAATTTGGAACCACCAACAAAGTAGCATCCTGGGAACGTAAAGACCTCTGTGAACAGAAGAAACTCAATAAGGAAGATAAGCTGAAAGGACCAATTTGATTAATGCATTTAAACGCAATCATCAGAACTTTAAACTTTATTCGGTATTTTATTAATAACCAATGTAAAGCGTACAAGTGCTGCAGAACATCAATAATTGTTTGTTTAATGCATCTATGAAAATTGTATAACAGAATGAAACTAGTCTCGACAAATACTTATGAAATAGGATGATAAAAGAATAAAGAAAATATGTAGGCATCCGCCCTTTCTGAAAAACTACCCTACTCCCATATCTTGGTAATTAAATGCAGGTCAATTTTTCACATGGTATTTACAGAACAGATACTGTAACCACAAATTAATTGCATCCAAATTATTTGATGTTTACTGTTGATAAACTATGCATATGTTAAATGTAACCCAATTAATTTTTCTGTAAAAATCCCTAGAGCTTAGTTCATTGTAAACCGCTTTGGCTCTTAGATAAATGGTATAGAAAGATGTTAAATAAATAAATTTCACAAAATAAAACAGTCATAGACAAGAAGCATTAAATGTAATGGGGGTTGGGGGAACTTCTAGAAATACATTCAGATTCACTGATTCTGAATTCAGACACCATAAACATTACTCATTGTCACCAGCTGCAAATGCATTCAGCTGCTCCGAGGCTTGGCAATGGCGCATAGACGAAGTGCAGCAGAATAGCTCGAGGATTATGGATACTACTTTGTATTCATGTCCTTCACCTGTTATCTCTTGCTTGGCAGGGAAGGGTCATTTTGGCAAAATAACTGATTTCTCACTTGGAAACTAGAATTATTGTCATTTTAAATGGTATTTTTCTGCCTCTTATAGCATGCATTGAAATACTGAAAGCAATTTCTTGTATGTTATTCCAGTACACATTGTCATAGCATTACAAGGGAAAAAAAATAACTTCAATTTTAGATCCTACATTTGTGTTATGAGTAAAATACCATAAGGACCTAATTTATAAACATATTTCCCCATTTTGCACCTCTGGGGAAAACCGTTTATACATCAAATCCTTAGTCTAATTTGCCAGTATTATCTTCTCCTCTGAGTTCATCTGCGAACATTAATCAACAAAGTGCCCCAAATGTAAAATTGCTGTACTTACTTTCTATGACATTAGTTGTTAGTAGCTGACTTTATTTAGAAAGACTGATTCCAGACTAACTTAATATCCTTTATACATATGTTTCTTCATACTGTATAAGGCAAGAAACATACAATAAATTCCAGACAGAGCCATATCAGATTTACTTGAGCAGAAGTAGATCTGTAATTAATACATATTACACACAGATTATACAAATGCATTCACAGAGAACATTAATTTTCTTCATGATCTATGAAATATATGCTAATCTATAGATTCAGTAAATACCAAAGAATATCCACTTTCTATGCCTTTCTCAACTATTGGTAGCTGATAAGTTTTTAAAACAAAGCAGGATATATAACGTCTTGATCTTTCAGAATATCTATTTATTCATTTGGATATTTCTCTTAAGTTTAGTATTTGAAAGTGCTTATGCAACTTGGTGCCAATGCAATTGGCCTCATAAGTGTCTTTTCTTTAACAAATATTCCAGGAGCTGAATGGATAATTTGGGAAATTATCCATTTGGAAATGGGGTAGGATTTGGGGTGTTCCTGCGGCATGTGAGTAATTTTATAAGGGGGTGCCTAGGTTAAAGCAGGCAGAAGATGCCTATTGTATAAAGACAAAAGGCACTTATTTATCCTTATAAAATACGAGTCTAAGTCCTGCAGCAATAGTGCTTCCACTAAGGGGCGGACATTAAAGTTGCTCAAGAGCTGGTGTAAATGCTTATGCAGAGATTAATGTATTTTATAATCTACCTGCGTACTTCCTGGCTCTGCCTGTGCTCCACCCTATCAGCACCCTCAACCATGCCCACTGTAAAAGCATGCACCTGCATGCCATGAGGTACACTTTTATGCCTTACCTAATTTTATGAAAGCCATTGTAGACATGAATATTGCTATATATGCACTATACTGACTTTATAAAATCACTCCCTTAATATATGCATCTAATATTCAGCCACATTAGAGTAATGTTATAAACTTTACTCACACATAAAAGGGCTTTTATAAAATTACTGTGTGGTTATCTATGTAAAAGTATGCACAATGACAAAAGAGGTTGTACTTTCACATGACACATGTGTAGGCATGTTCTTGGGTAGAGTTTGGACAGAGTAGCAAACTAAGTAGGTTCTTTTTCATTTAATATGTTTATTGAGTATACAAAAACATTCAAGAAAAATGAATGAAAATGCAAAATGGCAAACAAGTAATATTCATAGCACAGGCATAAACTCTTAAACAAGGAAAATACATAACATTAGCCTAGATTAGCCCACAATTATTAAAAGGAGGAGGCACCAGGAAAAACTGCATTAGATTAGGAAAAAAATAAGCATATAATAGCAGTACGAGACTTACAGTATGCATCAGCTGTATGAGAAGCAAGAACAACCACAGAATTCTCCCTAGCCACTAGAAACTCCAGCAGCTGGTGGTGCTAAAAAAAACAAATATAATTTCTCTTTATAGGAAACATGACATCTGGCAGGAAATTTCAACAAAAATGTCCCGCCAAGAGAAAGTACCCTGGGCTTAAAATCCAGGAATTCCTTTCTCCTCAGCTGGGTATCCCTAGCAAGATCAGGAAAAATGCAGACATGAGAGCCCAGAAACTGCTCACTGAAATTTCTAAAATAATGAAGAATTAATGATTTATCAGATTCAAGAGCCAAAGTAATAAGAAGAGTGGTATGAGCTGTGATCAACTCCACAGAACTCTCCAGAAATCCCGTAAGATCTCCAGGCTCTGTAGGAGTCTCATAGCTAACTCCCTGGTTACTCCGGCCCACGGAAAGGTATTGAGCCCTCGTTAATGGCGGCAGGTCCTCCCAGGGGATCTTCAAGACCTCCCAGAGATACCTATGAACCATCTCCATGGACGACTGCAGTGGAGATCTAGGAAAATTAATAAGTCTCAAATTGTTCTTCCGGACTTGATTCTCAAGATATTCCATTCTCCTAGAAGTCACACTCCGGTCCTTAATGTGGGCACCATGCAAACCTTAGAGCTGTTCAAGCTCTCCTTACAACTGAACCAATTTCCCCTCCTATTCCTTTTGAATTCTGGAAAATTATTGAAATTTGCCACCCACCCACTCCCTGGACCTTGAGGGTTAAGGGAGGGGCTGGCCTTGAATGCCCTTGAGGGTTAATGTTGTAGTTGTGTTGGTGCTCAAGTGATAAGGCAAGGCAAAGAATATTTCTTTTTATGAGGTTTATTTCCCGCTTACGCAGTTCAAATGCAACAGACGTGAATGAAATAATGTGGTACAAAACAAGATTGAGAAACTGAACTTAAACAAGGCTTTTTTCACTGCTTGACTGAATGTCCATTACTGATCACATTCCCCTGTCATGTGATCTCCTTTTCATTAAGGTAACAGAAAACTCTGATACCAGCACTGCTCCTGAATTGCACAGAATATGCTTCCACTTATTTTCTTCACAGAAGCTCTTTTATCACAGCAAACAGTGAGGTAACTTTGCTATTTTCTTACAAACAACACTGGCAAGCAAATCCCTTAAATGTCCTTTGGAATCATACAAGTAGAGCAATCCATCGGGACTTCCTGTTCCGTAGATGGCAAAGAAATTAAAGGCATTTCTTCTTGCCAGCTGATCAATGGCTTTGCTACGTTCTGAGTAGAAACTGCTCTGCTTTTAATGAACTCTCTGAATTCAGTGAGAAGTAATTCAGCCTGTGTATTTTCTGAGCTAGGCTGAGCAAATCCTCCTTCAGGTAAATGCTTGTTTATATTTCTTATCTCTAGGCAATTATCGGTGCTTTTACTTGGACAACATTTCAGCGTGCAAGCATTTCCCTTCCCCCACCTATCTCCACATGGCAGTGCAGGGTAAAACGCTTCAGGTGTATTTAGAGAGTCTCTCAGTGTTAAAAGGAAAACAGTCAGGCTTCTCTTGACTCAACCAGTTAGTATCAAACTTTCTGCCTTTATCCTGTGCCTCACAATCAAAATTCACTCTTTCTGGCTTTCCACTGTTAAGCTTGCTAGCCGTGCCACACCCACCAGATACCTTGTGCTTGGGCTTCTTCCAGGGTAAATCCTTATCCCTTTGCCTCCTATTCCAAGGTTCTTCTGGGTCCTTTAAACTCCTGAGCTGCAGCCTTGGGTCTCTCAGTGCCTTAGAATTCTTCTGCTTCCAGAAATCTTTCTCTGCCCCTGAGTCTCCCAGCTCCTGTCTGCTCCTTCTTGGATCACAGCTGCTTAGTGGCTCTCTCTCTCTCGGTTCCTGTTCCCGGTCATCTGACCTGTCCTCGTCCAGGTGCCTGTGTCCTTATTCCCTCTCCTGGTGGTCCTCTCTTTTGCCTAACTGTTTCTGGGTTTTTAACAAGCTGGCTGAGTGCTGCACTGCCCTCCTCCTGCTTGGGCGTGCCCAATCAGGGACTTGGCTTCTCACCTGCCTTGAAGTGAGGAGTGGTTCCTGATTAGCTCTGCATTCTTTTTTCCTCTCAACAGAGAAAATCCTGCATTCCCCTGCAGTGCCGGCTCTCTCCACCGGATCACTATCAGTTTCTCTTGCTTCATAAGAGCCTGCTACATCACAAATTGCATATGTAAAGAATCAGTTTCAGTACTTACAGATGCTGCAACAGACACAAGGGAAGAATTCATACTTGAAATAGCATCCCACAGCACTTCCAATGTGACTTTTGGGGGTCTCACCAACACACCAGCACCTGCAATGGTCAACGAGTTAGAAACAGCCTGGGTTGGGCAGTCCTCCAACAGAGAAACCACCTCAGGTCTCACTCCTTCCGCAAATGCTCCAAACGGGTGAGCAGATCCAGCCACGGAGCCCTCTTCACCTCCCTGTACCGGTGTACTAGTCTTCATGCCGGAGGGAAGCACTCCACTGATAGCTGCAACACTTCCGGGCCATGGCGGGGGGGGGGGGGGCGCTGCACAGGGGAAAGTAACACCCCTGATGTGCTCAGGTCCAGCAGAAATGCCGAACCCGCCGCTCCTGATCCAAGGATAGAAAAGCCACACATCGGCAATGTTTTCTGGACGGCGTAGGTGGTAAGAGCCTCTCCCAAGGGTAGGGAGGCTTGTTTACACTTCCTCCTTCCCATCCCAACTGCAGAAGCCACAAAAACTGCCAAAACAGCATGTCCCCCGGTAGGGTCAGCTCATCCGGAGCAGATCACCGCCGCCATCTTGCCTCCCACAGCGTAGGTTCTTTATAAAATGTATGCAGTAGTACAGATTGTACGTGCATTTTTACCAGCTTCCCAACTGGTGCAAATGTCTGCGGATTTAATTTAGCCATGATTTTTGCAACTTTACCTCTAGTATAAGTGCCTATAGGGGTCATGCCGGTTCAGGAATAGCGGTTTTTGGATGTCTGGGTTAGACATCCAACCCGTGATCTTTTCCTAGACCCTATTCAGACTCCAGCACTCCCCACATGTACAGAGCCATTTTGGGGAATGCTGGAATGGGGGGGGGGGGCAGGAGGGGGAGCCATGCACCAGGTCATACAGAGACCATTCAGGTCGGGCCTCTGTACATCCCCTGATGCTGAGATGGATGCCCACCTTTTTCCACCTCGCTGGTGGAATAAGTGCTGGGCAGTGAGAAGAAGATTTGCTGTAGCCCCCCCAGCCCCATTGTGCCGCTACAGGATCCCAGCCATGGGGGCCCCCAGTGGGGGTTGGACGATGGGGTGATGGGGCTGCTTGGGGTCCAGCAATTCTGTGCCTCTGGCTGGACGTGTGGGAGCCATGGCGATGGGCTAGGCATGTAGGATCGTGGACAGCTCATGGCATGGAATCAGGTGCACGCTGGGCCATTGAAGTGCCCAATTCAGCAACCGTGGGAATATACAGATCCCGCGGTTGCAGAATAGGGTTCAAGTTGGGTCCGTCCATGTTTGGGCATCCGGATGGCCCGGTCATGCACCTGTCAGAACCTCCACATATCTTTATAAGATAGGCTAAAAATAACTGCCTTCCTTCACTTAACTTGGGAGATCTATTATAAAATTACTCTCTAAAAGTATAGGAGAGAAATTCAGCAGCAGCAGCTAGCATTATAGTGCACTGAATATCTGTGTTGGTCAGATAGTGCAGAAGCTAACTGGTCAGCGGCAATATTCAGCCAAAGCCTAGTTACTTTAGCAGTGAAAGGTGGTCCTTTCCAGGTGCCTAACATTCACCATGGAGGGCTAACTGGCTGGCAAATGAATACTGCCACTAGCCAGTTAGCACCAGGCTTTGATGGCATTCCCATAGAAGTATTACAGCAATCTGATGCAGCTGTTACCATACAAGGCTCTGTCAGGAAATTTGGAAGACAACATCATTGCCAACTGACTAGAAAAGATCTGTGTTTATACCAGTGCTGAAGAAAGGTGATCCAACTGACTGTGGAAATTATTGCACAATCGCTCTGATCCTACATGCCAGCAAGATTCTACTCAAGATTATCCAGCACAGACTACAACTATACCTCAAAGGAGAACTGCCTCAAGTGCAATCAGGGTTCAGGAAAGGGCGAGGAACGAGAGACATCATCATGGATGTGAGATGGATTCTTGAAAAGACTAAAGATTACCAAAAGGATATCTATATATGTTTTATTGACTATAGCAAGGCTTTTGACTGTGTAAACCATGAGAAACTCTGGGCCACATTAAGAAGCATGGGGATATACCAAAACACCTGATAGTTCTCTTGCACAACCTTTACATTGATCAAGAAGCAACAGTTTGAATGGAACAAGGAGAAACAGAATGGTTTAAAATGGATCCTTGAAAAGACAAAAGAATACCAAAAGGTTATCTATAAAGGTTTTTGATTGTGTAAACCAGGGTTCTCCAATTCCAGTCCTGGAGGGCCACAAACCAGTCAGGTTTTCAGGATGTCTCTAATGAATATGCACGAGCTACATTTGAATACAATGGGGGCAGTGCATGCAAATATATCTCAAGCATATTCATTAGGGACAGCCTGAAAACCTGACTGGTTTGCAGCCCTCCAGGACTGGAATTGGAGATCCCTGGTGTAAACCATGAGAAACTCTAGGCCACATTAAGAAGCATGGGGGTATACCAAAACACCTGATAGTTCTCTTGCACAACCTTTACATTGATCAAGAAGCAGCAGTTCAAATAGAAGGAGAAACAGAATGGTTTAAAATCAGCAAAGGTGTATGACAAGGTGCATAGTTTCCACCTACCTGTTTAATTTGTATGCAGAACAAATCATCAGAGAAGCAGGATTGTATGAAGACAACCGAGGTGTGAAGATTGGTGGAAGACTCATCAACAACCTTCGCTATGCTGATGACACTACATTATTGGCTGAAAGTGAAGATGATCTGAAACATTTGCTTTTGAAGATAAAGAAACATAGGGGCTTGTTTACAAAGCCGCGGTAGCGGTTTGCGATCGTAATCGGAGCCGCGGCCCCAATGATTTCAATGGGGCCGCGGCTGCGATCGCGATCGCGAACCACTACCGTGGCTTTGTAAACAAGCCACATAGTCTTAAAATGGGCCTGCACCTTAATGTAAAGAAGACAAAGATCTTGACAACTGGCAAAATCATTAAATTCATCGTTGATGGAGAATACATAGAAATAGTAGAGAACTTTAACCTATTGGATCAACTATCAATGAAGAAACAACAAGCAGTCAATAAATCTGATGATGCATTGGCTCTTGGCAGAATGGCTATGAAGGACCTAGACAAGATTCTCAAGAGCAGAGATGCCTCTCTCCATACAAAGATTTGACTCATTCAAGCCATGGTACTTTCAATAACATCATATGGATGCGAAAATTGGACAGTGAAACAGATAGGAAGAAAATTGATGCCTTTGAATTATGGTGCTGGCGACAAATATTGTGTATATCATGGACTGCCTGAAGAACAAACCAGTCAGTACTAGAGAAGATCAAAACTAAGCTTTCTTTAGATGCTCAGATGACAAGACTTCGAGTTTCATACTTTGGACACATCATGCGAAGAGAAAGATCATTAGAGAAAGACATCATGCAGGGCAAGGTAAAAGGTCAAGGAAAAAGAGGAAGGCCAGCAATTAGATGGATCAATACAATAAAAGCAGCTATTGGTGTCACTGTCAAAAACGAGCTGCTTGGCTAAAGACCAAACACAGTTTTGCACTTCTATCCAGAGGGTCGCCATGAGTCGACACAACTCATCGGCACTTGACAACAACAACAACATATCTCCTCTCAGCGTCTCTTTTCCTGGTTGAAGAGCCGTAACCTTTTAAGCCTTTCCTCATAGAGGTATCCTTCCATCCCCTTTACCATTTTGATGGCTTGTCTCTTTATCTTTTATAATTCTGCTATATCCTTTTTAAGATATGGTGACCAGAACTGCACACAGTATTTCAGGTGTGGTCGCATCATGGAGTGATTATAATATCCTTGGTTTTATTCTTCATTCCTTTCCTTTTGATTCCTAGCTTTCTATTCGCTTTCTTGGCCACCTCAGCACACTGGGTGGAGGGTTTCAATGCATTATCCACGATGATGCCTAAATCCTTTTCCTGGGCGGTGGATCCTAATGTGGAGCCTTGCATCATGTAACTGTAGTTTGGGTTGTTCTTCCCTAAGAGTATAACTTTGCACTTGTCCATATTACAAGTAATCTGCCATTTGAATGCCCAGTCTCCCAATTTATCAAGGTTTTCTTGCATTTTTTTGCAATCCTCTTGTGTTTTAACAACTTTGAATTCTACATCTACAAATTTGATCACGTCACTTGTTATTCCCATTTCCAGGTGATTTATATATATGCTAAAAAAACAGCAGGCTCAGCAGAGATTCATAGGGTACTCAACTATTCACCTTTCTTCTTTGAGAAAGTTGGCTTTCTGAAAATCGAGATTCACTATATCAGCTGACTCACCTTTATCTTCATGTTTATTCACACCTTTAAAAAATATAAGTGATTAATGAGACTAGACTTCCCTTGGCTAAATCCATTTTGGCTTTCTGCGGTTAAACCATGACTATCTACATGTTCAGTAATTTTGTTTTTTATAATGGTTTCTACCATTTTGCCTGTTACTGATGTCAGGCTCATTGCTTTATGGTTTCCTGAATCACCCCTGGAACCCTTTTAAAAATTGGCATTACATTGTCCGTTCTCCAGTCTTCAGGTACTACAGATGATTTTAATGATAGATCACAGATTACATGTAGTAGTCCTACAATCTCCTATTTCAGTTCTTTTAGCACTCTGGGATGTATGCCATTCAGTACAGATGATTTGCTGTTCTTTAGTTTATCAATTAGCTATATTACTGTACTTCTTCCCGATTTATAGAGGTTTGTTTGACTTCCTCTGATACATTACCTTTAAATATCATTTCTGGCATGGGTAAGTTTCCTACATCATCGTCAGTAAAGACTGAAGCAAAAAATTCATTCAGTCTCTCTGCTATGGCCTTGTCCTCTCTCAGACAAGGCAAACCAGGGTGCATACCCACCTGCAGAACATAAGCAACCAGTCCAGAGCGAGGTGAGAAGCAAAGATACAGTTTATTTTGGTGAATGCTAAAAAGCCACAAACCTGACGCGGCGTAAACCTTTTTGGTACAGGCCTGCTGTTGTCTGTCAGAAAAGCAATAGGCTTACAAGTGGGTTCCAAACTAAGCTTGAATATCTGAGGAAACCTAACTCCGGGTAAAGCATCACTCAGGATACAACATTCAAATCAAAAAGGTTTACACCGCGTCAGGTTTGTGGCTTTTTAGCATTCACCACAATAAATTATCTTTGCTTCTCACTGTGCTGTGCATTGCTTGGTTGTCCCCTCTCAGCGCACCTTTTACCCCTCCATCATCTAAATGTCTAACTAATTCTCTCACAGGTGTTTTGCTACAAATATACTTGAAAAGGCTTTTATCATACACTTTTGCTTCCACGGCAAGCTTTTTTTCATATTTTCTCTTTGCCTGCCTTATGAATGCCTTGCATTTAACTTGCTAGTATTTGTTGTTTTCTGTTTTCATCATTTAGCTCATTTTTCCATTTTCTGAAAGATTCTCTCTTAGCTAGAACAGCATCTCATTTAAGCCATGCTGGCTGTCATTTGGCCTTCCTTCCACCTTTTTTTAAGCATGGAATACATCTGGTGTGGGCTTCCAAGATAGTATTTTTAAATAACACCCAGGCCTGATGTAAACTTTTAACCTTTGCAATTGTTCCTTTTCATTTTTTCTTAACCATTTTCCTCATTTTATTATAGTCTCCTTTTTGAAAGTTAAATGTTAGTGAAGTCAAATGTGAACATATTATGATCGCTATTGCCACAGAGCCCCAAAACAGTTACCTCTTGCACTAGATCCTGCGTTCCACTGAGGACTAGGTCTAAAATAGTGTCCCCTGCATGTCAGTTCCTGAACCAGCTGCTCCATGAAGCAGTGATTTACGTCATCTAGAAACTCCAGTCAATACCGGGTAATTTAAATCTCCCATTATTATGTTGTAGACTTTGCTAGCTTCTCTAATTTATGTTAGCATTTCATCATCTGTCTGTTCATTCTGTCCAGGCAGATGGTAGTATACCCCTGCTGCTATTCACTTCCCCTTTTTTACATGGAATCCACAGTGATTCTACAGTGTATTTTGTTTCCTGCAAATCCTTTATCCCGTTTGACTCAATGCCTTCTTTAACATACAGAGTCATCCTTCCACCAATGTGATATATCTTATTTATTTATTTAGCTATTTTTATGTACCACTTAATCTACCAGTCTAAGTGGTTTACATTGGAACAAGGTGTCCTATATGGCTTTACATATCTAACATTATGTAACTGAACATAAACATAGTAAATTATAACTTTTGTAACAATAACAATGATCTATTCAGCGGTACTAACCGCGTTAGTGGCACTGAATATCCTGCTCGCTTGAAAATGACCCCCATAAATTATATGTCCAAGTGAGCCATACAAATAACAGATATAAGTTGAAACATCTAAAGTAAATGTTCAAAGTTATATGTGGATATTCAAAGGTGCTTCGTAAACAGATAGCATCACCAAACATATGCACACATTTGAAACTATATGTTGACTCCCCCGCTGAACATGAACCTCCCCATCCTTCCAGAATTGCTCAAGACAGGTTATAATAAAACATAAAACATATAACAAAATCATAACACACACTACTGATGAAACAAAGCAAAATAGCTAAAAATGTCTGGCAATGAAGCGTTCACTATTACAATGCTACAGCAAGAGTAACACTAAAATAAGCAGCCCACAAAAGATTCTCATCTTAGCATTAAACAAAAAAATGTTTTAAGATCATCTAAAAAATATATCAGATCTACTGACAAGTGCACAGCTTGTGGCAGTTTGTTCCACCACTTTGGAGAGAGAGAACGAGATTTTGTACTATGGCTGAATTAATCACTTTTAGAAGTAGGATCACTAGATACCCTCTAGATAACTAAACAAATGAGGTGGAGAATACTGTACCAAACATTCTGTCAATAACACAATTACTATTTGGACAAAATGTTTGCATGCAGAGCGAGCCCAGGTACTTGGTAGCAAATGGCATGCAATGCCATACAAGAAACACAAGCTCAAATCCTAGACTAGGTCTCTGCTCCTCAGGTCAGCATGGGATGTAGCAGAGGCCGCATTCGTAGCCCTTACAGGGAGGACTATCCAATACACAGAATTAAGGTCCACACAAGCCAGGTTCCAGAGGGAGCAGTGACTGGAAGGTCCTGGCTAAAGATGGTTGCTGCAAACATATTTTCAGCAACTCTGTGGTAAACTAGTAAGCAGAGACTGGCTATAGAAGAATAACTCAAGGATCATAATTGAAGCCAAACCAATTTATTTAAAAACAATCCAAGATGACCGTGTTTTGGCAATCTGCCTGTATCAGGGGTCCTAAAGATAAAAATCAATATACATAAATATAAATTAAAAATATATAGATATCAAAACAGAAAAACTGTCAGATGTATATTGCCAGAAATTATATAAAAAGTGTTAGCAGCATAAAACTTAATGTACAAATAATAACAAGAGACAAATGTAAACAGGAGAGTCAAAGAACACTATGTATAGACAACGTTTTTACACAAATAAATTATAAACCCCAAAAAATGAGCAATTTGATAAAAACAATGTTCCCTGTAAAATAGTTATCTCCAAGTTATAATGCCCTGTTCAGTGTAATTTCAGTTTGTTCAATGTAAACCGCCTTGATATCATGAAAGGCGGTATATAAGAAATGTTAAATAAATAAATAAATGCATATACACATTTAGGGGCAAGTTTAATAAAGTACGTTATGCAGTGAATGCATGTTTCAGCGCACATTAACCATTTCTGCAGGCCCATGGTAATTGTTATTTATTTAGACAGATTTGTATGCCACCTTATCCTTCAATCAAGGTGTTGTGCCGTTGGGCCAATTACCATGCACTGAAAAGCGTGTTAAGCATACATCGCACAATGGGGCATGGTCTGGGTAAAGTTGGGGTAGAATGCCGTTAGGGTGGGCATCAGTAACATGCACTAAACGCCAATGTTGCAGTCAGTGCAAGTGGTACCTACTGCCACCTCAGTGACTGGTGTTAGGGGCAGCCATAGCTTGCCTATGCGGTAACTGTCGGGCATTTGCTGGTCACATCCTCTGCAATTACCAGGGTACAGTGATGCCTAATTTGTGCTGATTTTGACTCAAAAGCACATTAGGGGCAAAACAAAAATCACCCTTATTAAAAAGGCTTCTATCCCTCATAGAATACAAACTTGTTCTCATAGTCACTTAATCAATAGGCTGTATAAGGTGCACTATTAGTACTGTGCCCTATAGGAAGCTGCATGCCCCATGCACATCATCATATTCACAGGCTATGAAAATGAATAAAAACAAAAAAAACAATACTTGCGTAGCCAATATTTTTATAAATTAATAGTAAAAAAAAACCAAACCCAGCCTTAAGCAGATAAGTAAATCTTAGGGGTATGTTTGCTAAATGGCGTTAAGGAACCAAGTGTGCTGTTAATGCCTGTTATCAGCACCCTTGTGCCCTTAACACTGCAAAAAAGCTGCATTAATGGGCATTAAAGGCTCCTGCAGCGTTAAGGGCGCAGTAGGTGGAGAGTGGAAAAGGGTGGAAAGTGGGCATTAACAACGGCTGTTGCGCTAATGTGTGTTAAAGCCCTTTAACGATGGGAACCCTAATGCCAGGTAAAACCTCGCGGAAAGGGTGTATTTTGAGAGGAGAGAGCCTATTTAAACGTTTGCAATGTGATGCACAGACTGGGGAGCCTAAGATAGTGATAGTAGTGCTTCATTATCAGCAACTGCATAGTGCCCAAGTATGAACGGGCACGTTGTTGATGGGGCAAAGGAAGTACTATGCAGTGGGGGTTTCTGAGGTACAAGGCAGACCAGGCAGCAGCTGTCCAGGTGGCACATCTGTGATGGCTGTCATGATCCCACATCAACGCTGGCGGCACACAGACATGCTGCTGCTTTAGAAAAGTGATGTGCTACATGGGGTGGGCCAAGGTTTCCTGGCACCCTAGGCAGGAACCCTGGCCAGCCCCCCCCCCCCAGACTGCCACTGAAGCCAGCTCTGGAGGAAGAGGATGATAGCGCCAGCAGCTGTAGTGCTACAGGAAGCTGCAAAATGCAGGCACCTGGGGAAATACTACAGCTGTGTCAGTCTGTCTCCCCCAAGACATATCAGAAGCAGTCAATGATGGGGTTTTGGCAGCGGCAGTTGTTTGGGGGAACAGCATGCTAGGCATTTGCCAAAGCCGCATGGTGGACTGGTCAGTACTGCACACCACCCCTTCTGACAGCATGCTGGCATGGCAGCATGGTGTGGGGGGTGTCGCCGGCAGATGCAGCAGCACCCAGCTGCAGCAGACAAGACCCATGTCATTGTCCTGCTTGCCATTCGCATCGCAAAATATGCCCAGGGCTGCCTAATGGGTAACATGTCAGCCCCAGGGACTGGTGTTATCCATATGTCAGCTCTGTGGCTCAACACACAAAGCCATTGTGTATATGAGTGGAGAGTCATAGGTTCAAGGCCTTGCAGTGCATGTCCTTGTGGATAAATTTTAGCCTACAGTGCAGGTACAGCACCAGCATGTGCAACCCCGAATGAATTGGCCAGCAAGGGTACAGACACCCATCAGCCACACAGACAGACTCCACTATCCTCAGCTGCATGGAAAGTCAGCCTGATAGCACTAGCACACTGAGCAGGCATTAACAATGGGCATTAATGTCAGAGGGTGCTATTAGCACCTGCACAATAAGCACACATTAACAGTGCTTGAGCTGATATGGAGACCAAAGTGGCAGGCAGGAATGCCAACTATTTCCACTTTTGGTAATATGAGTGTGTGTGTATGTCTCTCCAGAGTCCTGTGGCCTTCTGCACTGTATTGTACCTCACATTGCCTAGGCTGATCCCAGTGTTTGTCTGCAAATGTGCATGATGAGAACAGAGGATTTTGGGTATGGCCATAAACAGAGTGGTTTGCCCAAGATGCATCTGCATCAGAGGTGGTGGTCAGTGGGTCAATGGCTGAGACTTGAAGTGCCTCTTTGTCACATGCATGGCCTGGGTGGACACAGAAGTTCATGCTCTGAGGACACGCTCACTCTGACCAAGCTGTGACAATGGCATAGCTATGTATCCACATAGAACTTCTATAGTGTGCTACTCCAGTGATGTGGGTGCACTTCCTGCCCTGGGAGGCTAATCACTGTGCCACATGCAGTGTGTGCTGACCATCAGACTGGCTCCATTTGGTATGCGCATGTCTGAGACAGCCCTGTGGTGGGTAGCAAGTGCAGTCTAACTGTGCTTGCTTGGTGAATTGATAGTTCCAGATGGTTGGGACAGGGGCCATTCCTTCCCTGCTTACTGTGGTCATGGCAGGACCAGCAGGATGATGGCAGCAGCTCCATGCAGGTCTAGTCAGTCCCCACTGTATTTGGCATACATGGCACCTGCTGCAACACTGGGCACTGACATGCACTGTTCTAGGAGGGTCCTTGTCCTACATGAGCAGGACACAGGGCCCAGATGTGACAGCCACCTACAGTAGACTGCAATTCTGCAGTAAACAAGGTGACTAGCATAACACACTACAGACAATAGCTGCCACACACTGGCAGTGATGTGGATCTGCAGCACGGTCGGCAGAGACCATCTCTAGCAGTGCAAGCTCTGGGGACCAGGGGCTCAGCACCCATCCTCACCCTCAGGGTGACCACAGCAACAGGGTCTCCATTGCCAGGAAGTATGCTCCCTACCTGCAGAAAGGGTGTGCAGTCTTTTCAAGTGTCCCGGGTTGCCCATAAATGATGTCACCACAGGGCCACCCCATCCAAGAAGCCTCTTTCTAGCACCAACACCGGCTCCTGCAATGCCAGTAGTAGGATCTCCACTGCCAGGAAGTATGCTCCCCACCTGCAGAAAGGGTGCGTGATCTTTTCATGTGTCCCGGGGCACCCATGAATGATGTCACCACAGCGCCGCCATGTTCAAGAAGCCTCTTTCTAGTACTAACACTGGCTCCTGCAATGCCAGCAACAGAGTCTCCACTGCCAGGAAGTATGCTCCTCCTGGTATCAGCATTTAAATATCTGGGTTTTGAGATTCCTCTTTGGATGTGGGATTTGTTTAAAGCAAATTATGGATCATTGTTGTCCCAAATAGAAAGAGATCTGAGATCATAGGTTGATGTGTCCTTATCATGGGGCTGCCACATACATTTAGTTTAGATGAATGTGTTGCCCTAACTATTGTATTTATTTCAACACCAGCCCTGTAGGATTTTGGAGACAGCATTCGAGAAAATTAATGGGTGGCTCTCTAGTTTGTGTGGCATCGTTGCAGTGCTCGGATTGTGCTTATCACCCTTTGTCGGCTTATATGTGAAGGAGGCATGGAACTTTATTAATGGGCAGCGAGATTGGTTGCGATTAAGCATTGGTTTCAATGTGTGCTGTTAGATCCAAGTTTCCTCCATCTGGAAAAGGCTCAGAGGGCTTTACCCTACCTCTTTTACTCACTTCAGATGGAACTAGTATACAGGTTCATAATCTCGTATGGAAAAACTTTGTTTTAGCCCATACATTTCAAGTTTGCTGTCAGGTTTGTAGATTTCTACATATTTCGATGGGAGAGTTTTCCCCACTGGCCTCGCTTAGTAAGAATCCATGACTGTCCTATTGCACTTTTTATCCTGAAATGAGCCATTAGTAGATCCAGGGACTCCATTTTGTGTGGCAATTGAGTACTGTTGAGGTTTTGCACAACTCAATACTTTGTGCAAGGAGTTGTCCCTTGAGCCTTTTACCTGGTCTCTCTATCTTCAAATGGGGAATGTGATTTATCGCCTTCGGGCTCAGGGTTGGGACTGTCATACTCCAATGCCTTGAAAGATTTCTTTCTATGGCAGACAATGGCAGGAAATGAAATTTGTGGCTTTATCAGCAGCTGATGTAGGTGGATTCTCCCTTGTCATACTTTCAGCATCTTATGGAATGTTGGACTGTGTACTTGTAGACTGACTTTGACGATTCTAACTGTGACATGATCTGGGCAACTGCACATACTGTCTCCATGTGTCGCAAAAGACTAGAATTAATGGTGTGCTTGTTCTCTGATGTTTTTTGTATGCTATGTGGGGGCCACATATTGACATGGTTGTGATCTTTTGGCTGATTTTTTCCATGTGGTGGACTTGCCCATTGGTATCTGCTTTTTGGGCTCAAGTACATGGAGTGCTGGAGGAGATGCTGAGGTGATAGGTACCCCTCATGACTCGGTTATGTGTTATGCTACTGGCAGGATGAGGATTTCCCCTGTATCAATCAGGCCTTGGCTACTCGTTTGCTTTTAGTGACCTGGTTTACTATCACCGCTTTTTGGAAGAGTACTCCATCCTTTGCAGGATGGCTTATGCAAGTGTCCGAGATTGCCCAGTTGGAGAGGCAAGCCTACTCAGTGTTGAATATAGTTGATCAATGTGATGTTATTTGGAGGAAGTACTGGAAATGGAGAGCGGGTCGGCGGGGGTGTAATTTTCTAAGGGTATTGTCATGTGAGCGGGTATGCTGATGGATATGGTTTGTAGGGGTTTTGATGCCTATTAAGTAGTTTAAATAATATTGTTTGTCTGATTCTTCTGTAGATCTGCTTTGTATATGTTTGGAGTATACTACTTGGCTAGCTTAAATAAAAAGTAAAAAAAAAAAAATGGCAGAGGATTGCAACGATTTGCAGAGGGATTTTATGAGACTAGGAGACTTGGCATCTAAATGACAGTTGAAATTGAATGTGGACAGATGCAAAGTAATGCATAAGGGAAAAATAATCCCAAGTATGGGTACAAAGTGCTGGGCTCTGAGTTAGGACTCATGACCCAAGAAAAAGATCTTGCAGTCATGGATAATATTTTGAAATTTTCAGCCCAATGTGTCACAGCTACTAAAAAAAACAAACCAGGTAGACTATTAGGGATTATTCAAAAAGGGATGAAGAACAAAACTGGGTATAGTTCAGGTCCCTTCACTTCAAAAAGAGTAAAGTGCAACTGGAAAAGATTCAGAGAAAGACAGAAAAAATGATAAAGGGGATAGCACCTTACAAATGATAAGTAATAGTAGTAATAGAACTTATGAAGAAGAGACCTCTGAGCAGGGCCATACCAAGGCCTTTGTGAGTGGTGCAGCAGCACAGGGCGCAGGTAAAGAAGGGGTGCTGATGTCAACAATGGGTTTCCAGGAAGCCCGACAAAAGCAGGTTCTTCCATGCAGTTGCGAGAGTGAGGGAAGTGCCAACATTTGACATCAGCAGGGTGCATTGCTAGTTTGATATGGTCCTGCCTCTGAAAGGCAGGCCCAACCATTAGACAGCAGCTTCAGAGGGGCGCCAAAGACCAGAAGCAGTCAAATCAAAACAACAGATCCTGTCAGACACACAGACTGAAAAAACAATAACATATGCTTTTACCTGCAGGGGGTATAGGCCCACACATACCCACAAAGCAAAGTTTAATATTTAAACGTATGTTGTATAATTATGCATTTTTATAGGATTGTTGTGGGAGGGGTGGTGGTGGGATGGTTGTGACTCATGACTATAATTATCAAACTTTTGGGGAGGGGGCATAAGCTTAAGGTTCACCTAGGATCTCTGATATCTTTGCACCGGCCCTGCTGTGAGGGGATATGATAGAAATTCATAAAGTCATGAATAGGGTTGCCAACTGGCCGGTTTTCAGCCGGCCTGGCCGGTTTTTCCATGGCCAGGCCGGCTGCCGGCGCAGAGGCAAAACCGGCCCTTGAAAAGCCGGTTTTTTTGCTCTGGCCGCAAGATCGGGAGCGGCCAGAGCAAAAAAACCGGCTTTTCTCCCAACCCGGAGGGCTTCAGAGGGAGCCGGGGAAGCCCGCGCGAGGCCCCGGCTCCCTCTGAACAGCCGCCAGCGTGAAGAGCCTTTACCTTCACGCTGGCGGCTGTTCCTGTGAAGCCGCGATTGGTGGGAAAGGTTAAAGGCAATGCCCTTTAACCTTTCCCAGCATTCGCGGCTTCACAGGAACAGCCGCCAGCATGAAGGAAAAGGCTCTTTACGCTGGCGGCTGTTCAGAGGGAGCCGGGGCCTCGCGCGGGCTTCCCCGGCTCCCTCTAAAGCCTCAGACAGCCGCGGTTTTGGGGGGGGAGGCCAAGGACTGCCTGGGCTGTGATGGGGGGAGGGGGCCTGGACTGGAAAAGGGCTAGGAGGGGGGAATTTGACTGGAAATGGGTTGTGATGGGGGGGGGGGGAGACCTGGACCGAAAAAGGGCTATGGGGGGGGGGGGGGGAATAGGACTGGAAAGAAATGGGGTGTGATGGGAGGGGACCTGGACTGTAAAAGGGCTATGGGGGGACGGGACATGGACTGGAAATGGGTTTTGATGGGGAGGGGGACCTGGACTGGAAAAGGGCTAGGGGGGGGGACATGGACTGGAAATGGGTTGTGATGGGGAGGGGGACCTGGACTGGAAAAGGGCTATGGGGGGGGGGGACTTGGACTGGAAGAGGGCTATTGGGGGGGGGGGAACTTGGACTGGAAATGGGCTATGGCGGAGGGAGGGGGAACTTGGACTGGAAATAGGCTGTGATTAGGGGGACTTGGACTGGAAATGGGTTGTGAAGGGGGGGGGGGGACCTGGACTGGAAAAGGGCTATGGAGGGGGGGACATGGACTGGAAATGGGTTGTGATGGGGAGGGGGACCTGGACTGGAAAAGGGCTATGGGGGGGGGGAAACCTGGACTGGAAATGGGCTATGGTGGAGGGAGGGGGAACTTGGACTGGAAATAGGCTGTGATTAGGGGGGCTAGGACTGCAAATGGACTGTGATGGTGGGGGGGGGGTAGGACTGCAAATGGGCTGTGATGGTGCGGGGGGACTCCGACTGCAAATGGGATGTGATGGGGGGGGCCTAGGACTGGAAATAGGCTGTGATGGGGGACTTGGACTGGAAATGGGCTGTGATTGGGGGGGGGGGCTAGGACTGGAAATGGTCTGTGATGTGAGGGCTAGCACTGGAAATGGGCTGATGAAGAGCTGGAATAGGACTGGAAATGGGCTGATGTGGGGCATGGGAGAATGGGATTAGAAGGGAGTGGATGCTGGGTGGGTCTAGAACTATAAGGGAACTGATTTTGGGGGAGGACTAGAATAGATGGGGAATGAGTGGAGAGGGGAAAAATATTTTGTGTGGAAGAAAAGTCTATGATGGGCTGGGTATTGGGAGAGTGAGGGGCTTGAGAATGGAAGGGTGAAATTTAAATGGATGATAAAGGAATAAGGAAAGAATTGGGGGAAAGAGCAAAAGGGAAACAATCAGTATGTTAAAGCAGAAATAGAGAGAGAATGGAAAACATCTAAAAGAGAAGAAAGGACAAATGGATAGCTCGCAGAAGACACGAAGAGAAACCAGAAGAAAGTGACTGGAGCAATTGCAACTGAAAAATAAAACGCCCAAACAGAAGGTAGAAAAATACTTTTTATTTTGAATTTATTAGCTGGAATATGTTTGGTCTGGGAAGTGTGTATTGATAACATCTTTGCGTTTTTGTTTAGTGCAAGAGGAAATTACTTTATAGTTTTATTTCTCCAGTGTTGTACATTTCATGTTTGGATTTTGGGGTTCCCAGTTTAATTATTATCTGACCAAGGAAGTTAGCCTACACGTATCCTCGGTAATTTTTGTGGGCGGGGCAGGGGTGGGACTAGGGGCGGAGAATGGGTGGAGCATGGCGAGCCACAGGTGTCGGGTTTTTCTCGGTGAAAAAGTTGGTAACCCTAGTCATGAATGGTGTGGTACAGTTAAAAAAAGGGAATGGCTATTTAACCAGTCAAACAAAACAACAAGACGAGAATACTCCATGAAACTAATGACTAAGAGTGAAAACAAACTAGAAAGATTTTTTCATGTAGCATACAATTAGCCTGTGAAATCTGTTGCTGGAGTCTGGTCAAGAAGACCAATGTAGTGTGATTCAGAAGAGTTTTGGACACAGGGCCGGCCCGTCCATTGAGCGAGAATGTTTTTTGCACAGGGCCCCGCGTTTCAGGGGGCCCCGCGCAAAAAACATTCTGATCTAAAAGTAAAATTAAAAAAAAAAAAGCTGTCTGCTGCCGCTGCCGGGGCCGCCGCGGCAGAATCGAGTGTGCCGCGGGGCCCCCCCTGCCCAGCAGAGCCTGCCCTCCCCTGTATCACCTCTCTTTACAGCTGTAGTCAGTCACACGCGCCGGATTTCAGAGCGCGAGGGGAGAGTTTCTCCCTCGCTGCTCTGTTAAGCCCGCGGGGGCTGATGGGAAGTTCCCATCAGCCCCTGCGGGCTTAACAGAGCCGCGAAAGGGAAACTAGTTCCTTCGCGCTCTGAAAGCCGGCGCGTGTGACTGACTGCAGCTGTAAAGAGAGGTGATACAAGGGAGGGCAGGCTCTGCTGGGCAGGGGGGCCCCACGGCACACTCGATTCTGCTGCGGCGGCCCGGCAGCAGCAGCAGACAGCTTTCTTTTTAAAAATTTTTCGCTGGGCTGGGGGGGGGGGGTTAGGAGTGGTGATGGTCTGGGGGGTTAGGAGTGGTGATGGGCTATGGGGGGGCTGGGGGGGTTAGGAGTGGTGATGGGCTATGGGGGAGCTAAGTCTGTATATGGGCTGATGGGATTAGGACTGGAAGTGGTTTGATGGGGTGTTAGGACTGGTAATGGGCTATGGGGGGTCTTAAACTAAAAATTGGGTGATGGGGGATTAGGACTGGAAATGGGCTGATGGGATTAGGACTGGGAGTGGGTTATGGGGGGCTAGGACTGGTAATGGGTTGGGGGGTTGCTAGGACTGGAAATGGGCTGGTGGGATTAGGGCTGGGAGTGGGCTATGGGGGGCTAGGACTGGTAATGGGTTGGGGGGGTTTCTAGGACTGGAAATGGGCTGGGGGGATTAAGACTGGAGGTGGGCTGATGGGGTTAGGACTGGAAATGGGCTATGGGGGGCTAGGACAGGAAATGGGCTGATGGGGAGGGGTTAGGACTTGAGGTGGGCTGTTGGGTGGGGATAGGACTGGAAATGGGCTGATGGGGGAGTTAAGACTGGAGGTGGGCTGATGGAGTTAGGACTGGTAATGGGCTATGGGGGGGCTAGGACTGGAAATGGGCTGATGGGGGGGTTAACACTGGAGGTGGGCTGATGGGGTTAGGACTGGTAATGGGCTGTGGGCTGATGGGGGTTAGGACTGGTAATGGGCTATGGGGGGGTTAGGACTGATAATGGGCTATGGGGGGCTAGGACAGGAAATGAGCTGATGGGGGGTTAACACTGGAGGTGGGCTGATGGGGTTAGGACTGGTAATGGGCTGTGGGCTGTTGGGGGGGTTAGAACTGGTAATGGGCTATGGGGGGTTAAGACTGGTAATGGGCTGTTGGCTGATGGGGGCTGTCTGGTAATGGGCTATGGGGGGTTAGGACTGATAATGGGCTATGGGGGGGCTAGGACAGGAAATGGGCTGATGGGGAGGGGTTAGGACTTGAGGTGGGCTGATGGGGTTAGGACTGGTAATGGGCTGTGGGCTGATGGGGGGGGTTAGGACTGGCAATGGGCTATGGGGGGCTGACTGGAATTGGGTTGATGGGGGTTAGGACTGGAAGTGGGCTGATGGGGGTTAGGACTGGTAATGGGTTATAGGGGGGGCTTAAACTGAAAATGGGGTGATGGGGGGTTAGGACTGGAAGTGGGTTGATGGAGGGGGCTAGGACTGGTATTGGTTTGGGGGTTGCTAGGACTGGAAATGGGCTGATGGGGGGCTAGGACTGGAAATGGGCTGATGCAGGGACTAGAAGGGAATGGATGCTGGGTGAGGCTGGAACTAGAAGGGAGCTGATGTTGGGGGAGGATTAGAATGGGATGGGGCTGGGAGAGTAAAATGGAGAGGGGAAAAATATTTTGTGTGGGAGGGATAAAAAATCTACAATTGGCCGGGTAGTGGGAGAGTAAGTGGGGATTGAGGATGGAGGGGTAAAATTTGAGTGGATGAAATAGGAATGAGGAAAGAGCAAAAGGAGAAAGATTAGTATGTTAAAGCAGATGTAGAGAGAGAATGGAAAAAAACTAGAAGAGAGAAGAAAGGACAAATGGACAGCAGACGATGGAGAGTTAGCAGAAGACACGAAGAAACCAGAAGAAAGTGGCTGGAGCTATTGCAGCTGAAAAAAAATGCACAAAAGGTAGAAAAATATCTCTTTATTTTGAATTTATTAATTGGAATATGTCAGCTCTGGTAAATGTGCATCATTAACGTCTGCGCTTTGTTTAGTACAAGAGCAAATTAATGTATAGTTTTATTTCTACAGTGTTGTACAATCCAAGTTTGGCTTTTGGGATTCCCAGTTTAATTATTGTCTTCCTGTTTCTAAATTGTGATTCCTTGTTTGGTGATGGTCTATGTTCTGCATGTGTAACTGAGCTGAGGTATTCTGTTTATGTAATTCCTATTTGACATTGCCACTTGTTCTCTTTCCCCAGTAGGTCATGTATTGTTGTTCTCTGAAATGTATTGGTTTAATATTTGCATGTTTCCTTTTGATAGGTAGGGTATGGTACTTTGTGAGTCCTGGTAGTGCTGTTAGGATACGGCGGGTTTGCTATGGGTTCTAAATGGGCAGTGTTTGTAGTAGTTCCTAATGTGTCTGCTGGTTGGCACTGGATTATAGTAATGTAGAAATCTTTTAGTCTTTCTTTATCCATACACTCATTAAGAGGCATGTTTACTAAAAGTTAGTGTATGGTAACATTATGCAAATATTTATGCAAATGAGGCCACGCACCGAGTCTCCGCACATGGCCCCGCAACCCCTTGGGCCGCCCCTGTTTGGACAAGTTCCTGTAGGAAAGGTCCATAGAAAAGTGATTAGCCAGATAGACTTGGGAGCGCCATTGCTGATCCCTTAGAAATTTTTTACTAAAGTGCCAGCAAGGGTCTGTATTTGCTATGTTTTGAAAGCAAACATTTAATGCGTGGTAAATGCAACAGTCATATGGTGTTCGCAATTAACATGAGTACACCTAATACCACCCATAGAGATGTTGTTAAATGTACCCAAGCTAACTGCTATATAGACAGTGAGCACGTGATAGATACCTCTGCGCTGACCACAATGCTTTCTGCACACTCACTCTCCACCCATGCCTATTTCCTGCCCCTCTGCGTGATGGGCAATTAACATGTGTTTTAGCGGTTGGTAGCTGGCATACCCATGTAGTTATGATACTGTGGTCCCCACGATCATGGTTACCTCATGCTAAAACACATGTTAACTGCACTGTGGCCTTTCGTTAAAGGGCATCTATGAGAAATAGAACTGATTTTTCGGATTTGTCAGGTGCTCATGACGAGACTGGACACTGTCAGAATCAGGATTCTGGGCTGATGGGCCTTGGTTTGACCCAGCTAGGATTTTCTTATGTTTTTAAGACTGCAAATATTTTGCAGGTTGCAGTTTTGATAACTACAACACAATTAATAAATTTAGTATATCAAAATATTTTGATCACATACCTTTCTGGTAACCATAGAATCAACATGCAAACATTCTCTTTCTTTTTCCTGTAGGCAATCCATTGGTTTAAGAAACATATTGAAGATTTGCCGAAGAGACCACTAGGTTCCTCCTTATCAAAAAATGAGGAATTACTTGATGAACACAAACAATTTATATTAAAAGCCAAGGTAAGGCATTTGCTAATGGATTTGAAATGGGATTGCAACATCATCTTTTAGCTTCTTATAACATTAACCAGAGGGGAGTTAAATTTGCTGAAAGAAATCGATTAAAAAAGCATGTGTATTTTCTTTGTGCGTTTACAACCATTATTTTTATATCCTTCTGAAGATGATATTCATAAAACATGGTCATATTGGTACTTGGATCTATGAAATATGAACATTTTTAATACACTATACAGGAAAATATTTTATTTGAAATTATTTCACACAAAACAGTTGATTTTGTGATCACTTTGAAGTACAACAGATATAAAAGTATTTTTGTCACAGGACCAATGATTTACATTTATAGATTCTTAGCAATAGGGGTCCATTTCAATGCATATAAATGAGATCCTATCATCTTACGGACCAAAAATATAGGAAAATATTCCACTGAAATTGAATCCTAACACCTATATTTTAAATTAATGCTCCATCCTAAAAGCTATGGAAAGTTGTCAGCTATAATAATAATCACATAAAAATGAGATCCTGCAAAATATATATGTTTAATATGAATGTTTTTTCCCAGCTATGAATTCAGTTCTTTCCAGAGCAAATATGGCTGGGAGAACTCTGCATTACAGGATTGTCTTTATTTAATAATAAATAATATACTGCTGATGACAAATGTTGGTGCGCCAATTCAGCTGAAGATAAATTTTTATTAGAACTTTTTATCTATGTTCCCGAAACCAAGTGTGCAAAAGCAAAGAGAGGAATTTAATATTTGCTGTTTTCTAGCCTGAGTAATAAGCATATCATAATGTGTGTGTGTGTATGTTAAAACTACTACTATTTATCATATGTCTAACACGACTGGCATACACTGCTCTGTACACATATACTCAAGAGATAGTCCATGCTTTATAGAGCTTACCATCTATTCAAGACCGATAAATGAGCTATTTGGTTAGTGTTAAATAGTATCATGTACATGGATTTGGATTTAATTATTTTCCTTTCCAGACTGAAGCTAAAGACAAATATTTATTTGCCCTATAGGGTTTACAATCAGAATTTTATGAGACAATGGCTGGGGGGTGTGGTGGTAGGGAGGAGATGAAATGAGTTATCCCAAGGTCACAAAGAGCATCACTCGGAGATGTAGCATTTCAACCATGACTTCCCTGGTTCTCATCCCACTGCTCTAACCACTAGGATATTCCTCACTTCTGTTCCTCCTCCTCCTCATATAATGGCAGTAGATTGAGAAGCGCTCCAAATTGAAAGACTTCTGGCCAGGCCTAGTGCAAGGTTATTAGATGTCGTAGGCAAACCTTCTGTCCTGCACCCCTCACAATTAGCTTTTAGCCTCCTACCAACTCCCCATCCCTAAGATTTTGATAATTAAGCTCAATCATAATAATCTCAACACCATCCCTCCTAGAAAAATCCTATAAAATGCATATTTGGACATCATAACTTTAAACATTAAAACTTTGTTTTGTAAATATATGTAATGAGGGACATTTCCATCAGCCACTTACGAGGGTAAATAGACTATCTGCAAATTGTCTATTCTTCCTGCAGGTAAAAGTAGGCACTGGTACGTCTTTGAGTTTATGTTGCAGTTAGGACCAATTGCTTTGCTTAGACGGTAGCTGCTCTTAGTTGCTCCCAGGAAGCTGCTGTCCTAGGTGACTGCCTAGTTCACCTGGTGGTTGGGCCGACCCTGCTCCTGTCTCTGATGGAGTTCCTAACTTTTTGCTCAAACATTTAGCATCTCTCCACTAAGGTTAGGCAAACTGTCAAAATCTGTTGTTCAGATAGCCATAATTATCACTATAATGACAAATAACATATTTAAAACCTCTCTTTCCCCAAAAAAAGACCCAGACAACATCCCCAAAAACTACTGACCAAAGCTTGCTTTCCTAAAATTTATAAGCCGTTCACTGCAATAGATGCAGATGTAATACACGATCACACAGACTAACAACATCATGGCAACAGAACATGAGAAAAGATCTTATAGAACTAAAGAACACTTGATGCTGAATAAAACCATCATGTCTAGCTGTAAAAAAACCCCCAGATACCTCAGTATGGTATGGATGAAGGGTAGTATATAAAGTGTTACACACAAACACTCCATAAAATATAGAGTGAACCCTGGATTGATTGAATACATGAAGCCCATTATGCAAGTGTGGCAGACTATTCTCTATATGAATTATGAATATGGACAATTTGTCATTCGTAACATCACTATCCATTCAGGAATACTTCAAGGAGATTCCCTGTCACCACTCTTATTTTGTCTGGCACTAAATCCAGTGAGTACTCTTATTAACTCATCGGGCTGTGGATTTAGCCTTAATCTCTGGGACAATAAGAACCCCTAGATTAGGTGCATTTATTATTTGCAGATGCTTTGAAGCCTTGGAGCTCTTGTGATCATCATTTAGTGGAACAACTCTTGAGTAGACCTGGCTGACTGGATTAGCAGCCGCCAAGTGCAACAGGGCAATTAAATTGATGAGCTTATGATTGACTATTGAAAGCTGCCATTAAAACATGGCTGTCAAATCATTGGCTCATGGTTGGTAATTGTACCGTGGCCTACATTGCCTAAGTTGGTCCCAGGATATCTGTAGGGGTTCTTGAGGAGTAATGGCTCAGCCAGTGTCACACATCTAAGGGTTGTACTCTGTCATGGTGTGGTCATTTATTTGAATGAGTCTCAGCTGCATGTATCTACAGGGAACCAACTCCTTTCTAAGATGTAGCCAGAGCTGTGGCAGGAAGGAGGAATGTGTGTGAGATGGCTCTGTATGTTCCATTGTTGGAAGGTACACTCTAACTTTGCTTTCTCTTTCTCTCCTGAAAGTGCTGTAGAATGCCAGGGAAGGGTAGGAAGTTTGGGTCAGTATAGGGTTCTTACATGATGTACATAGTATAGATGTAAGCTTGCCAGTCCCCCACAGCCCATTTTAAGGAGGTATATTGGGGCAGGAGGCCGGAACCATTGCAGTGTTGCCAGATCTGTACCACGTTTGATGTGTCATACTATTACTCATATTTTTTACTCATGGATATGGGTCCACTGTACCTACACTCATAATAAGCATGTCTCACATATTGATTTCTGGTAACCAACCTTACTTCTTTATGGATGCATGTGGATTATGTGTGTGATGGACTGCCACCACCGTGATGTGAAGGTGTAGACCTCTTGTACATTATGTGCTAACATTGGCTACCAGATGTGGCAGCATGCTTCATAGGCTATAAGTGTGAAGAAGCAGGTGAAGGCTAGGGATGTATGGTAAAGCAGTATTAACTGCGTAGGGGTTTGTGACACCAAGACAAGCCACAGGCAACCATGTGCTGGCATGGCCAATGCCTGGCATCATGAGCATATGTATGTGGCACCTACATTTGCACTGGTCAACATATGTTGTAGGGAAATGGTGTGCCACACAGGATATTTTGTGCATGTTGGCCCTTTGCCCAACCTATGGCTGTAAACCTGTGCCATTGTCCACAGGCAATACCCATCCCCCTGCCATCCTGTGGCTGATGGCAAGAACCTGTACCTCAGGGAAGCAGTGCAGTTTGATAGAGTACACATTGCTGTCTCACCCGCACAGCATTGAACACTAAGGTAGCTGACTGTAATGGACAGTTGCAATGGAGGGGGGGGGTCCCAATTCCTTGCTGTGGAAGTGTGTTTGCCAACATATCCTCATATTGACATGGTGAGGCACCAGGACCTGTAGCATGCTTCAGCTGTTGATGACCTGTCTGTGTGCTCACAGGACTTGCTGGGCCCCCTGAGGTACAATGGGAGATACATGGTCACACGGTGAGTTAGCTGCAGGGTCTCTGGAATGATGACTCACAAATCCCCATTTAAGTTTTTCTGTTGAGGGGGGCCAGTGCATTTGTATACAGTTCAGGGCCATGGTGTGCATTGCAGTGTTGTGCCAGTAGCACATATGCAGTATGGATTACCTGAGGGCATGCAAACTCCTGTGAATGGCCTCTCATACTGGGCATCAAGCTGCTCACATGAACTGTACTGTACATGTGGTAACACTTGGATGAGGAATAACTGCATAGCCAATATGGTAAAGGTGTGGACATCCTGAAACACCAGGGCACATATATTTCAAAACATAATTTTTTTTATTTAGATGAGCTACCTAGGCCATTGGCATGTTACAAAGGGTGCACATTATAGCCCTGTCATTTCCAATAGGCCACTTCATTTACAGACACTCTTGGGCCTAATCTGCACCCTCTCTCCCCTCAACTGGAAGGCTGGAGCAGAAATACATGCCATCATTTGTGTGAGGACCAGCAGCATGGCACATATCTCTGCTTGCAGCCCTTCTAGATCGGTTGCCATGAGGTCCTGAGACCTTATGATTGCATAGAAGCCATGATGCACTGCCCATTTCAGGAATTGAGGTGCAGAAGGACTTCAGGGTCCTTAAAGGCCTGAGAAATGTTGTGGGGAGCTATTTGGTCCAGTAGGAAGGCAGATAGGATAGGCTGCATCATTGGGAACTCTAATAGATCACCTACCTGTCTGCTTCTTCTCCTGCTACCCACTCCCATTCTCGACCCTCCCTCTCTCATCTTCTCTACCACCTACCCTCCCCTTCCCCACTGAACCCATCCATCTCTCCCCTCCCACTCCCCTACTGCATTGGGGGTATTCATGGCCATGCCCCTCCTTTTTTGCTTAGTCCTTGGCTTTGAGGGCTGTCCCTGGGAAGTCATTGCCTCTGCTATCTCCCCTACAGCTTCTTCATATGAGGATGGTACTTCCACATCCTCTCCAGCTGCCTTGTTAGAAGAGATCTTCACCTCAGGCGAGTCTTCCTCCTCTCTCAGGTCCATTGCCAATGTAGTCTGTTCTCCAGAGCAGTTTCTCCAAATGGATTAGTTTTGCGCATACCATGACAGTCATAAACCTCACTTCTATGCCAGGATATGTGGCCAGGGTCTGTTACCCTAATAAGGAGCTGCTGCTGCTGTCATCAGCCTCCTCAATGGTAGTGATAGTAGTAGTATCCTGGCCTTCATTTGGGCTGGGTATGGCTGCTGGCAGTGATGGGTGTGACAGTGGCATGTAGCTTGCACTTTTATTGGTGATTCTGCAAAACAGATGGGTCCTGCTTAGTGCTATGATACATGGTGGTGCACTGGGGGGATGTACACATTTCAGAGGATTCGTCAATGGGCTTCCTACACAAACTGACATGTGCCATTTATGACCCTGATCTGTACAATGGTGGCATGCTGATTAACAATGTTACAGGGAAGCAGTTCTGTTGGTCAGCACAATTTCTGTGGAGGAGGATGTAGCACAAATGCAAGACTGATGATGAGGGTTTGGGCCCATTGTAGTCTAGCATTTGCATGTTGATATGTTTTACTTATCTCCCTAACTGCACGATAAAGTGCTCTGCAGCATTGTCTGGAGCATGTCTTCCCTGCCAGCATTTGAAACTTCTGCTATCTGGATGCATAGCATATGGAAGTAACAGGCCACCTGCAGTGCACCAGGTGCACTGGGTAGAGTGTTCACTGAACTTCTTACTCTCCAACATCTGATTTCTATCTGTCTTAGTAGGTGTTGTATGCCAGATCCATTATCCATGTTGGCACCAGGGGCAGCCTAAGGGGGTGCGGGGCCATGTGCGGAGACTCGGTGCGGGGCCTCATTTGTATAAGGGGCCTCATTCGCATAAATATTTGCATAATGTTACCATACACTAACTTTTAGTAAACATGCCTCTTAATGAGTGTATGGATAAAGAAAGACTAAAAGATTTCTACATTACTATAATCCAATGCCAACCGCCAGGCACATTAGGAATTACTACAAACACAGCCCATTTAGAACCCATAGCAAACCCGCCGTATCGTAACAGCACTACCAGGACTCACAAAGCACCAGATCCTACCTATCAAAAGGCAACTGCAAATATTAAACCAATACATTTCAGAGAATAACAATACATGACCTACTGGGGAAAGAGAACAAGTGGCAATGTCAAATAGGAATTACATAAACAGAATACCTCAGCTCAGTTACACATGCAGAACATAGACCATCACCAAACAAGGAATCACAATTTAGAAACAGGAAGACAATAATTAAACTGGGAACCCAAAAAGCCAAACTTGGAATGTACAACAACACTGTAGAAATAAAACTATAAAGCGTAGTTACTCACCTGTAACAGGTGTTCTCCAGGAGCAGCAGGAATCAGTCCTCACTTATGGGTGACGTCGGCGCCGACGGAGCCCTCGCGGAGCAGTTTTCCCCAGCTTTCAAAGAAAGCCTTTGGGAATTGCAGCACGCATGCGCGGTCGTCTTCCCGCCCGAGGGTGCCATCTTAGCCAGTCAGATGACATAGCTAAAAAAGACAGCATAAAAATTTGCAAAAGAACATAAGCAGACGATTGCAACTCCAAGGGGAGGAGGGAGGGTAGTGAGGACTGATTCCTGCTGCTCCTGGAGAACACCTGTTACAGGTGAGTAACTACGCTTTCTCCAGGACCAAGCAGGAAGTCAGTCCTCACTTATGGGACTCCCAAGCTCAAGGCTACCGGAGACCCTAAGCACAAAAATGAGCTCCCTCTAGCTCAGCAGCACAGAAGGATAGAATCTTCGCTGAATTATCACCCACCGGTAGCCCACATCCGGGATGGAGGGTAGGAGTTGCTCAGACCTCAAAGAGATTACGGAGGACTGCCTGTCCGAAAGCACTGTCCCTACGGGACTCCCTCTCGAGACAGTAATGGACCGCAAAAGTCTGGCTCGAAGACCAAGTAGCGGCCCGGCAGATGTCTGCCAGCGGAACAGAGCGGAGGTAAGCCACTGACGTGGCCTTTGCCCGAACGCAATGAGCCGTGACTCGACTTTCTAAGGAGAGTCCGGCTGCCCCATAAGCCCAAGAGATACAGTCCGCAACCCAGATGGACAGAGTACGCTTGGAGACCGGGAGCCCCAATTTATTGGGGTCAAAAGACACAAAAAGCTGAGCAGCTTTACGGTGCTCCCGCATACGGTCAAGGTAGAAGTTCAATGCCCTTCTACAGTCCAGGGTATGGAGGACCGTTTCAGCTCGGCTGGAGTGTGGTCTGGGAAAGAAGGTTGGAAGTACCACCTCCTGATTGATGTGAAAAGGGGAGACCACTTTAGGCAGAAATTTTGGGTGAGTCCGTAGGACTACCCTATTCTTGTAGAACCTAGTGTAAGGGGGATCAGACACGAGGGCCTGCAATTCACTTACGCGCCTAGCGGAAGTGAGGGCTATCAAGAACAGTGTTTTCCAAGACAGAAAACGGAGAGAACAGGTAGCCATAGGTTCAAAAGGCGGACAGGTGATCCGCTGCAAAACCACATTCAGGTCCCAGTCAGGCGCTGGCGGGCGCAGAGGTGGTTTAAGTAGAAGGAGACCTCGGAGAAACCTCGCTACGAGAGGGTCATTGGAGAGAGGTCTGCCGTCCACTGGCACATGATGTGCTGAAAGAGCACTGAGGTGAACTTTGACGGAGTTGGACTTAAGTCCCAGATTAGAGAGGTGCAGCAAGTACTGCAAGATCACCGACACCGGGCAGGAGAAGGGATCCTGAGACTGTTGGGTACACCAGACTGCAAAGCGACGCCATTTAAGGGCGTAGCATTTGCGGGTAGAAGGCCGTCGCGAAGCTAAGACGACCTCCTCCACCTCCGCCGGCAGGAGAAGGGGAGCAAGGACTACCCTCTCAGCAGCCAGGCCATGAGGTTGAGAGACCTGAGGTTGGGGTGCAGAAGGGACCCCTGATCCTGAGTGAGGAGATCCGGTTGTACCCCCAGAGGGATTGGATCCTCCACCGCCAGTTGCAGCAGGAGCGGAAACCACGGCTGCCTGGGCCAGCGAGGGGCCACCAGGATCATGAAGGCTTTGTCTCGGAGAACCTTGAAAAGAGTCCGAGAGACCAGCGGGATGGGAGGGAAAGCGTACAGAAGGCTCCCCGACCACGAGATCAGAAAGGCGTCCGCCGCAACCCGAAGGGGGTGTGGCTGACGAGAGCAGAAGCGAGGAAGCTGCCGGTTGTGAGGACTGGCAAAGAGATCCACCGTGGGGAGACCCCACTTGAGGAAGAGCTTCTGAACTACCAAGGGATCCAGACGCCACTCGTGCGGCTGGAGGACCCTGCTGAGTTTGTCTGCAAGGCAATTTTCTTGGCCCGGGAGATAAACTGCCTTGAGGAGAATGCCGTGACTGACGGCCCAAGAGCAGAGCTTCTGTGCCTCCCGGCAGAGGAGGAAGGAGCCCGTGCCCCCCTGCTTGTTCACGTAGAACATGGCAACTTGATTGTCCGTCTGGACAAGGACGGACTGTTGGGAAGTCAGGTGGGAGAAGGCCTTGAGAGCTAGGCGGATCGCCCTGAGCTCCAGGAAGTTGATCTGCTGAGCAGACTCCCACGTGGTCCAGAGGCCCTGAGTACGTGCCTCTTGGCAATGTGCTCCCCAGCCCAGGAGGGATGCATCGGTGGTCAGCACCCGGGTCGGCTGAGGTGACTGGAAAGGCATTCCGAATATCAGGTTCGGCTGCCGGAGCCACCACCGGAGAGACGAGAGCAGCGGCTCGGAGACGCGCACTAGGTCTGCCAGGCCGCCTGTGGCTTGTCGCCACTGCTGGCGGAGACACCATTGAGCAGACCGCATGTTCAGGCAGGCATTGGGGGTCACATGGACGGTGGAAGCCATATGGCCGAGCAGTCTCAGGAAGCGCCTGGCGGAGACCAGGGGCTGGCTGCGAAAGCGGTCGGCTAGGTCCATGAGCCGTTGAGCCCTGTCGAGCGGTAGGTACGCTCGTGCCCGAGGAGTGTGCAGCCTTGCGCCGATGAACTCGAGATCCTGTGAGGGGAGCAAAGTGGACTTTGCGAAGTTTATGACAAAGCCCAAGTGCTGCAGCAGAGTCACCGTGCGGCACGTGGCGTTGGTGACCTCCTGAGCGGACGCTGCTCTGATGAGCCAGTCGTCGAGGTACGGAAAGACATAGAGGCCGTGAAGCCGGAGATGGGCCGCCACGACCGCGAGACATTTTGTGAAGACTCGCGGTGCGGAGGATAGGCCAAAGGGCAGTACTCTGTACTGGTAATGATTTCCTGCCACCACAAACCTTAGGTATTGGCGGTGGCTTGGGTGGATGAGGATGTGCGTGTAGGCATCCTTTAGATCCAAGGAGCATAGCCAATCTCCCTGCTGGAGGTAGGGCAGAAGGATTCCAAGGGTAAGCATTTTGAACTTCTCCCGCACAAGGAACTTGTTGAGGTTGCGCAAGTCCAGGATGGGTCTGAGGCCCCCTGTTCTCTTTGGTATCAGAAAATACCTTGAATAAAAGCCTTGACCTCTCAGGTGGTGGGGCACCGGTTCCACCGCCTGTTCCTGCAGAAGACCTGCTAACTCCTGAAGGAGCAACTCCCTGTGCAGAGGGGGGCGCGAAGGTTCTTCTCCCGGAAAATAGGAGGGAGGGACCTGATGGAAGTGGAGAAGGTAGCCTTCTCGCACGACCTGAAGTACCCAGGCATCTGCGGTGATGCTGGACCACCTGTGGGCGAAGTGAACCAGCCGGCCTCCGGTGCTGGGAGGAACCAGCGGGGGGGGGGAGAGGCTATGCTGAGCGAGTCAAAAACCCCCACCCTGCTGAGCAGGGGCTGGTGGTGCAGGCTTGGGGGCTTGCTGCCTACGGGACCCGTTACCCCGTCCCTTGGCCTGCTGGCCCTGTTGGGGAGCTGCAGGGGCCTGATAATGGGGGTACTGTTTGTAGGCAGCCGCCTTCCTCGGGTAAAAGGACTTTTTTCCCGAGCCCTTCTTTTTCTGGGAAGGGGCGGAGGTCTTCCTAGAAAGCCTGGTCCTGGTGAGAGTCTCAGTCTCAATTTGTGCAGCCTTTTCCGCCATGGGCTTGCCAAAGAGGTTTTCGCCTCGGCAGGGGACATCGACCAACTTGTCCTGTACCCAGGGCTCAAGGTCCGACGACTGAAGCCAAGCCTGTCGGCGGGCACCGATGCCGGCTGCGGCCACTCTAGCCGAGGCCTCAAAGCCATCATAGGCTGCTCGGGACATGAACTTTGAGCATTCCCGAATGCCCGTGGACAAGGCTAGGAACCTCCGCAAGGGCTCCTCGGAGAGACCAGCGGAGAATCCGGCTAGCTCTGTAGCCAGATCCCGGAGATACATGCCCATGTAGAGCTGGTAAGTCTGGACACGACATGCGAGCATAGAGCCCTGGAAGCACTTCTTGCCAAGGCCATCCAGGTTACGGGCCTCCCTTCCAGGAGGCACCGAGGAGTGCATCTTCTGGCTCTTAAGACGATGCATGGCCGATTCCACTACCATGGAATGGTGTGGCAGCTGTGCCTTCTGAAAGCCAGGGCTCTTGCGGACCCGATAGATAGAATCGACCCGCTTGCTCAGGACCGGCGAGGAGGCCGGACTCTCCCACATGCGGAAGAGTAGTCGTTCCAGCATAGGAGGAACCGGCACAGTAAAGTGCTCCCTCGCGGGAGAGTCATACTGGAGGGCGTCGAGCTCTTCGGCTCGAGGCTCCTCCTCGGGATCCGCAGGGAAGGCCAAAGCCTTGGCCATATCCCTAACGAAGTCCGAGAACCGGGCATCCTCCGGGGGGGACTGCTTCCGAGGCTCGGACCCCGGTGAGTCCGATGGGACACACCGAGTCCGGAAAGAATCAGGTGACTCTTCCTCCTCAGACTCCCAGACCGACTCCGACGAGGACTCGGTGGGGTCGGCCCGGGCAGGGTGCGGCGCCAGCCGTCCCGACGTCGAGGGAGTCGGCGTCGGCGACCTCGGTCCCGAACGGGAGGCCGAGGGTGACCTCGACCGAGGATCGACTCGAGTTCTCATTGACTCGAGGATCGGCTCGGTCTCCGGGGTCGACTTGGACGTCGACGTCCCGGCGGTCGGGGCAGCGGCGCCAGCGAGGCCAGCGAGCAGTGCCCGCTGCTGGTCCATGAAGGCAGACAGTCTGCTCTCCAAGGCCGTCAACCTGAGTCCGAGCTCAGGTGACCCAGCAGCCCCCGACTCGGGCCCCGACGGCGTCGGGCCCGACGTCGGCTGTCGCGGAGGCGAGTCCAGAAGGACCACAGGACTTACCCGGGCAGGCATCTCCGACTCCAGGCGAGGTCGCTTCGGGATGTGTTCCTTCTCCAAGGACCCGGGGCGGCTGTCGGGGCTATGCGACCTGGCCCTCGCGGAGCCAGGAGCGTCCACCGACGCCGCCCTCGCGGGTTTTTCCTGCCGACGATGGTCCCCGGAGGGAGAACCCCGGTCGGAGGAGCTCCGTCGACGGTCCGAGCTGGAGCCTTTCGACGCGGAGGCCTCCGACGAGGTCCGGGTACGGCTGGGGTCAGCGAAGATTCTCTCACGCTGATGCCGCCGACTCCTCAACGCCTTTGAGGACAGTTTGCTGCAGGGCCCACAGATCAGTTCCTCATGATCCGGGCCCAGGCAGCGGAGGCAAAAGTCGTGTGTGTCGGTTAGTGACATATTTCGGTCACACCGACCACACCGCTTAAACCCACTGGCAGCCATCGGGGGAAAAAGGGCCCCTGCGAGGTCAAAGGACCGGGCTGCCAGGGAAACCGAAAACGAAAGCTGACTAAGTCAGAAAAACCGAAAAAAGTAAGCGGACTCGAGACCGGCGTCGCGAGTCCGGGCGGGAAAGCGATCGGCGTCGAACCGAAAGGAAAAAGAATAAAATAATGAAGAAAATCGACTTTTTCGCGGGGACAAGACGGGGACGTCTGTAGGGCTCCGCGGAAAAAAGAAGACTGGCTAAGATGGCACCCTCGGGCGGGAAGACGACCGCGCATGCGCGCTGCAATTCCCAAAGGCTTTCTTTGAAAGCTGGGGAAAATTGCTCCGCGAGGGCTCCGTCGGCGCCGACGTCACCCATAAGTGAGGACTGACTTCCTGCTTGGTCCTGGAGAAATTAATTTACTCTTGTACTAAACAAAGCACAGACGTTAATGATGCACATTTCCCAGAGCTGACATATTCCAGTTAATAAATCAAAATAAAGAGATATGTTTCTACCTTTTGTGTATTTTTTTTCAGTTGCAATTGCTCCAGCCACTTTCTTCTGGTTTCTTCGTGTCTTCTGCTAACTCTCCATCGTCTGCTGTCCATTTCTCCTTTCTTCTCTCTTCTAGTTTTTTTCCATTCTCTCTCTACATCTGCTTAAACATACTAATATTTCTCCTTTTGCTCTTTCCTTATTCCTATTTCATCCACTCAAATTTTACCCCTCCATCCTCTATCCCCACTTACTCTCCCAATACCCGAGCAATTGTAGATTTTTATTCCCTCCCACACAAAATATTTTCCCCTCTCCATTTCCCAGTCCCATCCCATTCTAATCCTCCCCCAACATCAGCTCCCTTCTAATTCTAGCCCCACCCAGCATCCACTCCCTTCTAGTCCCCGCATCAGCCCATTTCCAGTCCTAGTCCCCCATCAGCCCATTTCCAGTCCTAGCTCCCCCATCCATTTCCAGTCCTATCTGAGTCCCTCCATCAGCTCATTTCCAGTCCCAGCCCCCCATCAACCCATTTCTAGTCCTTTCCTAGCCCCACCATCAGCCCATGTCAAATCCTAGCTCCCCTCCACTCAGCCCATTTCCAAATCCAAGCCCCCTATGAGCCTACTTCCAGTTCTAGCTCCTCCATGAGTCCATTTCAATCCAAGCCCCCACCACAGCCAATTTCCAATCTTAGCTCCCCTAACAGCCAATTTCCAGTCCTAGCTCCCTCCCCTCACAACCCATTTCCATTCCAAGCCCCCTCCCCATCAGCTATTTGCAGTTCAAGCCTCCCTTTCCACTCAGCCCATTACCAGTCCTAACCCCCCCATCAGCCCACTTCCAGTCCTAACCCCCCATCACCCCATTTTCAGTCTTAGCCCCCCCATTAACCCACTTCCAGTCCTAACCCCCATCAGCCCACTTCCAGTCTTAGCCCCCATAGCCCATTACCAGTCCTAACCCCCCCATCAGCCCACAGCCCATTACCAGTCCTAACCTCATCAGCCCACCACAAGTCCTAACCCCCCCATCAGCCCATTTCCAATTCTAGTTCCCCATAGCCCATTACCAGTCCTCACCCCCCCAACAGCCCACATCCAGTACTAAGCCCCCCATTTTCAATCTTAGCCCCCCCATAGCCCATTACCAGTCCTAACCCCCCCCATCAGCCCACACCCCATTACCAGTCCTAACCCCCCTCCCCCCCATCAGCCCAGGAAAATTTTAAAATAAAAAAAAATGCTGGCTGCTGCCGCTGCCGCCGTGGCAGCAGCAGAATTGAGTGTTCCGTGGCCCCCCCTCCCAGCAGAGCCCTCCCTCCCTGCAGCATCAGCTCTCTCCGCAAGGGCTTTCAGAGCTGCGAAGGGAGAGTTTCTCCCTCGCGGCTCTGTTAAGCCCGCCGGGGACCGATGGGAAACAGGCTGTTTCCAATCAGCCCCGGCAAGCTTAACAGAGCTGCGAAAGGGAAACTCTCCCTTTGCGGCTCTGAAGCCGGCGCCGAAGGGACTGATGCAGGGAGGGAGGGCTCTGCTGGGCAAGGAGGTGGGAGGGGGGCCGCGGGACACTCGATTCTGCTGCTGCCATGGCTGCAGCGGCAGCAGCCAGCTTTTTTTTTATTTTAAAATTTTACTTTTAGTACAGAATGTTCTTTGCATGGGGCCCCCTGAAACGCGGGGCCCTGTGCAAAAAACATTCTCGCTCAATGGACGGGCCGGCCCTGGTTGGCACCTGCCATTCATCTTTGACATACAGTTGTGTCCTATTCATGTAACTGGTCATTGACAGTGTCATCTGCACAGTTCTTCTTTGTTCTCCTTCTCATTGCATCCCCATTCACAACATATGTTCCCACTGAGCTAGCTAGTCCCCCCATACTGCTTCTCCTGCCCTTGTGGCCTATCCCATCAGTCCAAGGTCCTTGTTAGTGGGATTCCCTTACTCACATTCTATGTGCAGTGTGCCTCCTTATCCTAATGTGCATGCCTCTGGGATGCTCTTCTAGACTGGTCAACAGCTATGTATGTCTTTCTGTCACTTGCAGTCATTGTATTTTATCCCCTGGCTGCTGTCCTAGTGATTTGGTACTGTAGTTTGGCTATCCATGTCATGACTGCATGGTACTGGCATGCATTACATGGCTTTGTGCATGGCATATGGCTATCCAGGGGACTCACCTACTGTATGGTAGATATGCCTCATATACCATATCTTACTTTCTGCCTGCTACAGGTCCAGTGGGGTTGCTGTAGCAACTGGGGCTGGGTTTTCCACATGGCTCTGAACTGGACTTTCAGGGATCTCAGGTCCCACAGTAGATAGAAGCATCTGTGGGAGAGAGATGGACTGCACATGAATAGAAGTCTGCTCATTTCAGAGGATCTTCCCCTGGCTCTTCACATCATATCTCCTTGTTCTCATCCTGGGGTGTCATGCCATCATCTTCTGGATCTGTCCTGTCCCGGTTAGTGGGAGTTGTGGCATGTGGACATTAGGGGTGACATGATAGCAGCTGCCTGCCATAATTAGAAACCATCACTTGCGCCGTCCTGATGATTAGCATTACTTGTGTGCCTGGTTATTGACAATGTTCTGTTGATGTGTGCTAATTTGGCCCAGTATATTTTGGTCAATTCTGGAGGGGCTATGTGTCCCTATTTTACTTCTGCCTATACATTGTGCCCTGCATGTGTGTAGTGTGAAAGGAGGGTGTTGCCTGCCTTGCTGCATGCTTCTTGCATTGCCTTTCCACTCCATGCCCTTGCTCATGGTGTTTACACACATATCAATATGCTACCACTTTCTCATTCTTGTGCCCTCACCATGTGGCATCTTTGCTCAGCTGGTGTGCCTCGCTGATTGGCAGATCATACTTTTGCATAGGCCATGGCAGCAGTGTGTGTGTGTGCACGTAGTGTGTGGGGGGAGGGGGAGGGGGGACTCTTCTATGGCAAGTAGCAAGAGTGTTCATGAAGGTGCCCTCTTATCCATGGCTGGGAGATTGGGTGCCCTAGACAAACCTTCAGCCTTGTGCCCCTTCCCCTGAGATTCTCATTGCATGCCCAACAGTCCTGCTCATTGGGTTGTTAACCCGCTAATGCCCATACTGCACGTGGCCATCATTATACATATCACTTTGCCACTGCTATATGTGCTTTCTTCGTATGAGTGTGCCCACTAGTGCATTTTTCCTAGAAAAAGAGGTGCTGGTACTCATATACAGGGCTCGATCTTAACTATATGATGATCATAGGTCAATTTTAGCAGGCAATGAAAACGGTGCTGTACTTTGTACCACTGTGCATCCCCTTCAAAAAATTCCTTGTGCTCACGCTCCCTACAGTCTGGATTTATTTGTGGGTATGTTTGACTGGTCAGATCTATGGCACTACTTTGACTGCTTCTGCTCTTTGGTGATATTCAGAAGATGATGCCCTCAGCAACTATCTGGTCTTTTCTAGTGTTTAGTCCAACTCTGTTTTTCATCTTTCCCTGCTTGCACACTGGCTGTCAGCCTGCAGCTAGTTGTCCCCCTGTCCAAAGATATGCATATGGGTGTCCTAATCATGGAGTCATTTTAGTAATGGCTTTTAAGGATGTCTCCAGTGCAAGGATGTCAAGTAGGCTGGGGGTATGTCTGGGGAGGTACAATGAACTTAGATGTCACTGCTGAATTTCAGCAACATTGGGGATGTTTATGACCCAGTCCACATTTAGACCTGCTCCAGGCATGAATAGGCATCAGGAAAGTGCTTTTTCTTTAGCCATAAAACATCCAGAGGGTATAGAGAAGATAGAGAGTTAAGTGACAAGCAGCACTGGGATTTGAACTGTGGCCACCCCAGTCCTAACCCATTGCTCTAACCATTAGGCTATTAGATGTCCCCATTCTAAAATACTATTCTTGGGATGTCTATGCAGATCTCCCCATAGGCGCTCATATTGAGCATGTCCGCATTTGTGAAATCATGCCTACTTTTTTTTCAGACGTTCTGGCTTGAACATTCCAGATTGCACTGGGACGTCCTTCACAGGTGTGCAAAGGTTTTCTCATCTGGTTAGCACTATGCAGACCCTCCTTTAGACTCATTTTGCTACAGCATGGGGAGGTTTGCACCACTCAAGAGGGTACATCAGGTCCTCATTAGCTAGCGCAAAATGGCAGAATATTAGGATCTCTGATCAAGAGAAATTGGGCTGCCGCCTGGCTGCTTTGTGCTCCTCTGCCTATTTTTGTGCATGGGGATATATGGGGGCCAGAAACACATGGTTTAATGAGACAAAGCCAACATGGATTTAGCCATAGAAAGTCTTGTCTCATTAATCTGCTATATTTTTGTGAAAGGGTTAATAAACAGGTAGATAAGGGTGAGCCAGTTGATATAGTGTATCTGGATTTTCAGAAAGGCTTTGACATGATTCCACATGAGAGACTCATGAGGAAATTAAGATGTCATGGGAGAGAAGGTGGTGTACTAGCGTCGATTAGGAACTGGTTAAAAGATATAAAACAGAGAAAAAGGATAATTGGATAGTTTTCTCAATGGAGAAAGATGAATAGTGGATTACCATAGGGATCTGTGCTGGCCCACAGTTTTTTAAACATATTCATAAACAATCTGGAACTGGGAACAGCAAGTGAGGTGATCAAATTTGCAAAATTATTTAAAGTTATTAAATTACAAGAGGGATGTGAAAAACTGGAAGATGACCTTGAGAAATTGGGAGACTGGGTGTCCAAATGGCAGATGAAATTTAATGTTGACAAGTGCAAAGTTATGCACTTAAAGAAGAATAACCCAAATTACCACCCAGGAAAAGAATCTAGGCATTATCGTGGATGATACCTTGAAACCCTCTGCGCAGTGTGCAGTAGCAGCCAAGAAAACAATCGAATGTTAGGATCATAAGGAAAAGAATAGAGAATAAAAACAAGCATATTGTAGTGTCTGTGTATTGCTCCATGGTGCAACTGCGCCTTGAATATTATGTTCAGTTCTGGAATTAGAAAAAGTATAGAAAAGAGCGACCAAAATAATAAAGTGAATAGAAGGATACCCCTACGAGGAAAGGCTTTAAAAAGTTAGGGCTTTTCAGCTTGGAAAGGAGATAGCTGAGGGGAGATCTGATAGAGGTTTACAAAATAATAAATACTCATACAGTGGAACAGGTAAATATAGCTTGGTTGCTTACTCCTTCAAAAAGCGGAAAGACTAGGGGACACGCAAAGAAGCTACAATGTAGCACATTTAAGACTAATCGGAAAAAATATTTTTTCACTCAACATGTAATCAAACTCTGGAATTCATTGCAAGAGGATATCTTAAAAGCTGTTAGTGTAACTGGGTTTAAAAGAGGTTTAGACAAGTTTCTGGAAGAAAAGTCCATTAACCATTATTAAAGTGTACTGGAGAAATCCACTGCTTACCCCTGGGATAAGCCACTGTTGGTCTCCCACCATCCTGGCTAATGAAGGGGCATCTTACATGTGCAGCATACCAGACTCACCATCCGCATATGTAGAGGCCACTGGTTGGCTCCTATGGTATTTTGCATGTACAGGCCACTGTCGCTCGCATGAAAGCACATCATTTTTCATTTAGCAGCACATCTGAGGTGGTCACAGCCATGCCTACCAAGTAGACTTATCCACGTGCAAACTGCCCCATTTTTCGTTGCATAGACGTGCAAGTCAACACAGGACTTATTTCGCACATGCATTTTGGGGGGTGGAGATGTGTTGATTTCAGATTGGCCATGTATGTGCATTCTGTCTTTTCCGAAATCACCACAGCTTTATTAATGTTTTTACTTCCACGTCCCTAAATACCCTTTCTAAAATGTGCTTTCACAAAATCATGCTAGCAAACAAAGAAAAGCAATGGCCTAAGCACAAATACAGCAGGAAATAGGAAGAGTTACTTTAGAAATCGCAAGTAGATGAACAACTGACACAAGAATGATTATTTATTTATTTAGCTGCATTTATGTACCACCTTTCGCCAGGTCAAAGTGATTAAAAAGAGTATTAAAGATGAGAGACTGATAACTGCAGCACAAGACGGGACTACAAACAATATGATTCATAGCCAACTTAAGAAAAAAACTGTAAAACAGACTAAAGCAGATACTGTTGCATAAAAATGGAAACAGTTACACATCTATTTATGGATGTAATGTATTCACATCTGAAGCCCTGTGTACAGAAAGGCATAATAAGGTATCACGGCTCAGCGACTAGAAACTGTAAATACTATAGCCTTTTTGTACTACTACTGCAACTACTACTGATAATTTGTATGGCGCTACAAGGCATAGGCAGCGCTGTACAGACATGTGTAAGTTCCTGCCCAGTGGAGCTTACAATCTAGTCAAGACAAACAGCACAACAGTTGAGGACAGGGATACATCTACAGGAATGGTAAGGAAACACATTGGAGACATAGAGCCCAATGCACAATGGGGCCTGCCTGGCCCGTCCAGTTGTCCAAAATTTGGATGGGCCGTATTTGCACCCGATTCTGCACCTGTGAGAGCTAGATGTTCCCACGGGATCAGAATCAGGTGCAAAGGGCCAGAATGGGCAGGCCGTGCCCCAATTTTGTGCCACTGCACATCCGGTTCTTCCAGTACAGTCCCCCCAATGCTCCTGCATGGAGCCTCAGTGCTGTGGTGTCCTATCGCCATGGCATTGGGACATCATGCAGGAGCCCCGATCTGCCACACAAGTTGAGATTTGCTGTTCCCCACTGCCCGACCCCCAAAAGAGCCTGCCAGGCCTGCGGTTGGACTGCGGGGAACCTCCACATGCTCCTCCCCGGTTCTGGGGGTTCTGCTGGTGCTGATTCCCATCTTCAGTAGGACTTATTTCACCTCCAAGGTAGAATAAGTTCCCCGTCCATTCTTGCTGCCCCAGACATACAAGACCATGACTGAAATCAGAACTGTATATCCGGGGTCAGGGTTCTGCCTCCACTCCTCCCACTCTCCTCTCTGTCAGAGCTCCCTCCCACCCACGTCCAGAGCTCCCTTCACAGTGGCCTTGTTTGTGTGGGGAGCTTTGGTGCTAAAATCAGGTCCCATGGCATAGTGGGAGTTGGACATCCAGGTCAGATGTCTGATTTCACTATTTGGGACTCTGCATGCGGGCCTAAGTGGATTGGGATCCAAAAGGAGCCTTGACGAGGTGAGTTTTCAGCCTGGATTTGAAAAGGGTCAGAGATGAAGCATACCGTACAGACTCAGGTAGTTTGTTTCAGATATAAGTGGAGTGGAGGAGTAGCCTAATGGTTAGAGCACTAGCTTGGGAACCAAGAGACCAGGGTTCAATTTATTTATTTTATTTATTTATTTAACAATTCTTTTATACCGCGCTATTATAATCAGTGCGGTGTACATAGAAGAAGAACATACTACAATGCATACAGGTAACATTGAGTTTTACATTGAACAGGGAACATTGAACATTGAACAATTCCCACTAGCACGCCTTGTGGCCTTGGGCAAGTCACTTAACCCTCCATTGCTCAGAAAAATCCAAGTTATCAATGTCCCTGTTTAATGTACATTACCAAGTTTAAGTTACAATGTAAACTGCTTTGATTGAAATGATAAAGCAGTATAAAAAACAGTTAAATAAAGAGCAGCAAAGTGAAAGGATCAAAGTCTGGAGTTGGCAGTACAAGAGAAGGGCACTGATTGATGTGGTTTGCCAGAAGAGTGAAGCTCCTGAGGAGGGGCATGAGAAGAAAGGTAGTGAGGAGCAGCAGAATGAGTGCACTTATAGGTCAGTAGGAGAAGTTTAAACTGGATATGGAAACGGATAGGGGGCCAATGAAGTGACTTGGTAAGAGGGGTTATATGAGCATATCAAGACTGGTGGAAGATTAACCATGCAGCTAAGTTTTGAACAGATTGAAGAGGACCAAGATAATTCAGAGGAGACCAGCAATGTGGGGGTTGCAATAGTCAAGAAGGGAGATGACTAGAATAAAGTGTCTTAGTAGTATGTTCAAAAAGGAAGGGGTCAATTTTGCTGTTGATAAAGAGAAAGAAGTGACAGGTTTTAGCTATCATTTGGATGGATGTGGCGAGGGAGGAGTCAAAGATGACCTCAAGGTTGTGAGCCGAGGAAATGGGGAGTAGTACAGTAGATTGAGAAAGGAAAAAGAGGGGAGTTGGGTTTAGGAAGAAAAATGAGAAACTTGGTTTTGGCCATGTTCAATTTCAAATGGCGGTTTGACACCCAGGTGGCAATGTCAGAGAGGCAGGCAGGGATTCAGGCCTGGATTGCCAGAAAGATTTCAGGTGTAGAGAGGTAGATCTGAGAGTCATCAGCATAAAGATGGTACTGAAAACCATGGGAGGAGATGAGTTCACCAAGAGACTGGGTATATAAGGAGAAAAGGAGTGGACCCAAGACAGACTATTGAGGTACACCAACTGAGAGCAGGATAGCAGTGGAGAAGGATCCACCAGCACAAATGCTGAAAGTGCTATGGGAGAGAGAAGAAGAGAACCAGGATAGCACAGAGTCCTTGAAACAAACCAAGGAACAAGGTATTGAGGAAAAGGTGGTGATCAACAGGGTCAAAAGCAGCAGAGGTCAAGAAGGATGAGGATCGAGTAAAGGCCCTTGGATTTTGCCAGGAACAGCCAACTGGCAAGAGTAGTTTCAGTAGAATGTAAAGGATGAAAGTCAGATTGCAGTGGATCCAGAAGGGCTTGAGAGGAGAGAAAGTCAAAGCAATGGCAGTGAACTGCACGTTCAAGTAGTTTAGAAATGAAGGGGAGGAGGGAGATGGGTCAATAATTAGAAAGACAGGTGAGGGTTTCTTGAGGAGAACTGTGATCACAGCATGCCTGAAGGCTGCAGGAACAATTGCAGTGGAGAGCGAGAGGTTCAGAATATGAGAGATGGAGGGGATGATGGTGGAGGAGATGGAGCTTAGGAGATGGGTGGGAATATGATCAGAGGAGCAAGTAGTGAGTTTGGAGGAGGAAAGAAGATGTGTGATTTCCTCCTTAGAGATTTTAGAAAAGGAAGAAAGGGTGGCAGAGGTTGAGGTGGAGAGTTGGGAGTGAAGAGGGGATGAGTTGACCTCATGAGGAATTGGAGTGTAATCTTGTGGACTTTGTCATGGAAATAGTCAGCCAAAGTTTGGGCAGAGAAGGAAAGAGGAGTCAGAGGCAGAGGCACATTGAGTAGAGAATTTAGAGTTGTAAAGAGATGGTGAAGGTCAGAGGCAAGAAAGTTAGTCAGATGGACATAATAGTCTTATTTGGTGAGTGCTGTGGCAGACTGGAAAAAGGCAAGCATGAATTTGAAGTGTAGGAAGTCTGCAAGGGTGCAGGATTTGAGCCAAGTATGCTCAGCTGAGCCGGACACAGGAATGTAGATAGCGGTTAGTCGAAGACAGCCAGGGCTGAGGTGCAGTACTCCTCACAGGACATAGCATGGGCAGAGTTAGAGTATCCAGAGCAGTTGAGAGTGCAGAGTTATAGGAAGCTACTGCCTCATCAACAGACTCTGATGATATAGTGGAAGAAAGAGGTGATGAGACAGTAGTGGAGAGAGCCGATAGATTGACAATATGAAGATTTCTAAAGAGGTTGTAGGAGACTGGGCGAGATTGAGGCAGGGGTAATGAAGAATGAAGTTTAGCAGGTGATGGTCAGATAAGGGAATAACCGAGTTATAGAAGTTAGAGGGTAAGCGATGCTAATGAGTGGATCACAACCCTTCCAGAACTGTAGACAGCAGAGATATGCAGTCACATTCCATGGTGCTGTCACCGATGGCGCCCATGTTCTGGGCTCTTCCCCAGCTTAGAGAAGTCCAAAGCATAAGAACATAAGATAAGCCATACTGGGTCAGACCAAGGTCCATCAAGCCCAGTGTCCTGTTTCCAACAGTGGCCAATCTAGGTCATAAGTACCTAGCAGTTTCCCCAAAAGACATAGGTTCCTCAATGCTTGTATTGGGTCAAGCAGTGATATCCCGTGTCCCTTTTAATAATGGTTTATGGATCTTTCCTCCAGGAACTTGTCCAAACCATTTTTAAACCCAGCTACACTAACAGCTTTTACTACATCCTCCGGTAACAAATTCCAGAGTTTGATTACACATTGAGTGAAAAAATATTTTCTCTTATTAGTCTTAAATGGGTTACCCTGTAGCTTCATTGCATGTCCCCTAGTCCTTTTATATTCTGATGACGTAAACAATCGATCTACATTTACCTGTTCCACTCCATTCATTAATTTATAGACCTCTATCATATCTCCCCTCAGCTATCTCTTTTCCAGGTTAAAGAGCCCTAACCTTTTTAGCCTTTCTTCATAGGAGTATCCTTCCATCCCCTTTACTATTTTGGTGGTTCTTCTCTCTACCTTTTCTAATAATGCTATATCTTTTTTAAGATACGGTGACCAGAATTGCACACAATATTCAAGGTGTGGTTGCACCATGGAATGATACAGTATGTGCAAGTATGTGCTGACTGCCGCTCCTGCCTAAATCGGTTCTGTTCAGAGCTGTGGATTACTAGATCCAAAAAAGAACTTATAAAGGAACAAATATACAATGGGATTGGACATAGGAAGATCCTGAAAAGTCAAGTTTCCTTCCATTCTAAAATGTTTGCCTGCTTCCTTGTTTTTTTTTTTCTTTTATTGTGGGGTGGTGGGTGGGTGAGTGTAGCTGCATACCCCTGCTGTCTACAGAGAACCCCCGTTACAGGTAAGCAACTCTGCTTTCCCGCAGACAAGCAGGGGGACGCCGGCATACTCCATGGTGAGTCCAGAGCTGAGGGCCAAATAGTATGTTTGTGGATATGTGGCCTGGGCTATAATTTGTGATGGGTGTAAGGTGAAGTATAAGCTCATGAGGCAAACACATTCTGAAGGACTGCCTGCCCAAAGGCCAAGTCCCTTGCTTGGAGAAGTCCAAAAGACTTTTCTAAGTTGGGGGAGAAACTGGCAAATGGGTGCCATAGTGGACGGTACCATGGAGTGTGCCTGAATCCCCCTGCTTATCTGCGGAGAAAGACAATGTCCTCCTCACCTGGGATAGTCCCATCTCCAGTAATGAAAAACTTGAAGCAAAGTACATTGTGATATAAGAAAAACAACAGCATTGTAAATAGAAGCTTTGGTGTAGGTGACTATTCTTTACTATGTATGGATAAAGAGGAGATTCTCAAATAGCAGAAAATGTAATTAGAGGCCATAGAAATGTGTGGCAGCAAGGTACAGAAAATGTCCCAGTTTTATTGGGTGCTACTAGCCTAAATTAAAAAGAATTTCAAAGCACACCTTGACATATTGTCTGTATATATTGCACTTTATAAAATCAAGGAGATGACTCTCTTACAGAATGCAAGTATTGGGATGAGTGCGAACAATAAATCTGAGAGGCTGAGATCCTGTCCAATGCACCCTGGGTTACAAGTGAGGTTCATTCCTGTCATGGTTTGTGCAAAACTAACTTATTTGGAAACATCACTCCCAAGTGACAGCAGCTATACTGCATTACAGACTAATGTATTAGAGTCCTTTCCAGGCACAAATCTCTGGTGTGGGCAGGATATTGTAACATTCAGGGACTCTAAATTGGCCTTTTAGACAATTCACAGCTTCCATACTGTTTGGTTAGTGCACCTTTCAAATCCAGAGATCTGTCTCTAGTAAATGCAAACTGGAATTTGATAATAAAAATATATCATAAAAGTACAGAATAGTATATATAAAAAATATGAAACTAAATGCAACATATATTAAAAATTGTACTGAACAGAAAATGATCCCCGATAAGGTTTATTGCTCTTAAATGCTCTCCCCCCCCCCCCCCCCCAGGAAATTAAAAATAAAGGGAGAAGATTCTTTGGAACAAACAGTTCATTTATTATTCTGGAAGACAAGATCAATATGCAAATGGAAATGCAATGTGTGCGTTCGAGTCAATGCTGACTCCTACTAACCCAGCAGGTCCTGGGTTTTCTTGCCAGCATGACCAGACGTACATTACCAGCCTTTCCTCTGAGGCAAGTGACTTTCCTAAGGCCACAAGGAGTGCTAGTGGGAATCAAATCCTGGTCTCTTCATTACCAAAACAAGTGCTCTAACCATTAGGCTACTTCTCCACTCTAAGTAAAATATATATTACTGAATTGTTCATCTTCAGAATAATTCCATGTAACCTGAATCCATCAGAATAAAAAAGGAAAGGGAGGAATATTTTTTCCCCAAAAGCGCTCTGTTACTTCTTGCAAGGTTTAATTTTCATGCATGGTTCTCCTTTCACCAAGTGCTAAGCACTAGCTCCACCTAGTGATCAATACACTAAGAGCGCTGAGAACTCTCAAGTCTTTCCTGAATTAATTTTGGCAGTCCTAAAAGTTTGACAAAATGAAAATAGAAATACATCTATTTTTGTGAAAATGTTTAGTGAAAAAAGCAGTTTCTTCACCATGGAGCCCTTTTGGTAAAGTGCGCTAAGGAGTTAATACATGTTATAATGCTTGGTAGCATTAGTGTGGGCCCGCAGTATTGGATACCATGCATTAAAAACAGCCAGCATGGTAAAAACCCGTGTTAACTGCTTAACATGTAATGAAGTGGGGACTGTGTATGTTATGGACAGAGAATGGACATGGATTGCGCATTGCAGTTAACATGTGGTACTTACTGCGAACTGTCAATTTTGCATATGTGCACTTAGCACCACCTAAAGGGGAGCATTAAGTGTACCCATGCTAACTTTTTTGTGCAGTGCTTGCAGGGGAAATGCTGGTCACACTCTTTACAGCTTGCACGCGGTCTTTGTACTTACCATGCATTGATTTTTGCTGCTAATGTGCGATAAGCGCATAAACTTCCTGCACTCTAGTAAAAGGCCCCTAGACAAGGCTAGACACAGGAAGGACATTTTTAGACCATACACGGAGATCAGAAATGAGACGTCGAAGTTGGGACATATGCGATTCCAGCAGCCTTTTCTAAAATACATATAGGGAGGTGCAGAAGTGTATTTGCTGACATGAAGAGCCATTTCACAAATCTTTATCTGCCATCATTTACTATGTTACTCATGGGAAAAAATCCATGGAAACAACTCAGTAACTTGCATGTTTTTTGTTCCTGGGGATATATGGGGACCGGACATGTAAATTGGTATTTTCCAACTTACATGTGCATTTACACTTTTATGTTGCCACTTTGCAACCTATACATATAAATGCTGCTAATTCACTGGTGAGGCCTCTATTTTTAATTCATTTCAATTTGGAGGGGGAAATAAACAATGGAGGATTAGGGAGGATAGCCTCCTTAACCCCTGCTCTAAAGAGCTGGCTGAAACAAACTCTTCTTAAAAAGCTATACATGCCTTTGAGCAGCTGTAAATTCTGACGTGAACAATTTTGGTCATACATGCAGGGCCAAACCATCAAGCCAACTGGAAGACCACCTCAGGCAGCAGCTTCGGGGGGCAGCAAAGAACAGGGCATTCAAAGCTAAACAATAGATTCTGAGAAACGGGGGGGCTTAAGGTTTGACTAGGGTGCTAACACCTTGGACCAAATTTGGGGCTGGCCTTGCATACATGCGCATTCTTTATATGAAATGGGGAACACGTGTAGATTTTTGACCCATAAAAAGCGGTGCCCACATCCATATGTAAATTAAGCCTTTTCTAAAAACGCCATTTAGACATGGGTTCTATTTCCATGTGTAATGCCAGATTTTCCACATGGAAATTGCAAATGCAGCTTCTAAAATAACTCCCATGAAGTGTTTATCTTGTATTTCATATCATTTCCACATGCTTTTATTATGATATGTTTAGGAATATTATTTTTACTAGATTAAAATATATCCCATTCGAAAACAAAGTATCATACTGAAAAGGTAAAGCTATCAAATATGTGGAATTATGGGCCTGATATTCAGCGGCGATGGCTAGCGTGATTACAGCGCCTAGTCATCACTGCTGAATGCTGAGCCCAGATATTCAATGCCGGGGTCATATATGAGTCAGCCGCACAGCCTGAAGCTATCCAGTCAGCGCTGATATTGAACCGCTACCTGGTTAGCTCCCATGGGTAAAGATAGGCTAGCTTTTACCATGTCTATCTTTACCCATGGGCCACTAACCGGGTATCGGCTCAATATCGCAACTGACCAGTTAGCGATGGGCACAGCCCCCGGAATGCTCTGATGCTAACCATGTAGCATTGGGGCATATAGCAGCGGCATCTGGGGATATTCAGCAGCACTAATCATGTTAGCGCCACTCAATATCCCACTTAAAGGCATTCGCATGGTTTACAGGTCTGTAAACCGTGTAACTGCCTTTGAATATCGGGCTCTATAATTCTCCTACAAATTGACCGGGAGACAGACGGAAAGAATCCACGGAAGTGACATGTCTTACTTTCACTATAATGGAAAATTTCTTCGGCATAGCTGAGTGCTTTATTCATTGTAGTCCAGTAAAAGAAAGCAAAACCTTTGGAACTGTCGCCCAGGCCCTTGCCGAAACTCTTTGTACATAACAGTGTGTCAAAGTTTCGTTCACCAAAGAAACGTTCTCCACTGCTCTGAAGAAAGGATAATTCTCAAAATGCTGATCGCAGATGCAATAAGTTAGTCCAACACAAAGGTATCACCTATAGCTTTACATAAAAAATATAGGGCCCAATTTTCAAAAGTGCTGATAGTCAAATGCCATGGTGTTTAGCCACGGTGCTTCAATATCGGCAGAATTTTCAGTAGTGCTATCTGGACAGGAGCTGCTCATGACTATCTGGGCTGAGCTGTGCTAATCGGGTACTTACCCAGTTAACATGATTTTCAGCCAGCACTTTCCCAGATTGCAACTTAGGCCTATTTTTCATGGGGTCTAAGTTGTCCGGACACGGGCCACTGAAAATTATGCTAACTGAATAGTGTCGAGGTGCTCTGCCCCCTTTAGTCGGCCTCGCATTGGCTGGCTGGCTGGCTGGCTAAGAGCTTTGAATATCGGCTCAATAAATTATACTGTACACAGTGATTTATTGAAAATGAGCTCTATCTAATGTCTTTAATGCTTGCTTGCTAATTATGGCAAATTCTTATTTTTGTGGCTGAAACAGGACAATGAATGAAAGAAACCTTGCCACTTTTGTGTCTATCAGCAGTAATCATTCTGAAGTGGCATCTCTCTCTTAACCATGCAGGGGAAGCTCAATTTCTCCAGCAAATGGGACACAGGGACCTAAGGCATAAAAGGCTCCCACTGTGAGAAAAACTGAGGCTAATGGCAAGACCTGCAGTGAGAGACTGAGCATAAGTATAAATGCTTTTAAGGGATGAGAGATACATAGACACTTCTGTCATACTGAAATGGGAGACTTTAAAATTGTTTCTGGTATAAAGCAGAACAAGAACATTTTATTGCTAAGCAACAGAGTTTTGCTTCTAACAATGAGCAGGTGGCAGGACAAACAGCTATCGCTATTTCAGCTGACTAGAGTTATTTTGTGTTGGCTTCAGTATGATAAAATTAACTAGCTGATGGGTCAGTCTTGCAGGCCGCAAGACTAGCATTAAATAGACTTCTAGGAAAAATGCAGTCACTCATGTAGTTTGGTCTGTCTGGCAGGATGTGTAGGGGACATGTAGTAAAATGTTTGGGCAGCAGTCACACTCATTGATATCTATTTTCATTATTTCATAGCTTTATAGTTAAGCATGGAAAGGGTGGGGTGCTAGGTGTGAACCACTGTAAATGGGGGAGTTTGTATGCTCATTTTTCAAAGCTGGTGGCATACAAATGAGAACAATGACAACAGTCCTCTGGATAGGGAGATGGCTATCAACTGGGATGTATCCCTGCAGTATCTACAGGAATAACTGGACAGACTGGATGAGCCAGTTGAATTTTTTGTGCCATTGTCGACTATATTTTAGGGGCTCAATATACTAAAGTGTGTTAAGACATAGTGTTAATGAACCATTAACCTTAGAGTATATGTAGTGGTTCAGAGTCCTGGGCCCGAGTGGAAGATCTGCATACAGTCAGCTGAGCCTGTGTTCAACAAAAATAGTTCTTTAAATCTTCAAACAAAAGTAGTACCTGGCTTACCAGTTATCAGCTTCAGAGGCAACTGCTCAGCTAGGCCCAACATGAGGTGGAGGTACAAATGAGGGGGGATAAATGGGAAAAGGTATGGTTGTCTTACAACTACTATTTATCACAAGCCCATCAAGGAGAACGCCTTATTTCAATACAACAGTCATCACCCTATCAAGTTGAAGTGGATTTTGCCCATTGGACAATTTTTGCAAATTTGATGCATTTGCAGGGACATTGAGGAGTTTAAATCTCAAGCAAAACTTTTGTTTCATCGCTTCTTCAATGAGGTTATCCCCACCATGTGATTCGAATGGCTTATTTGAGAGCCCTTTATGCAAGCAAATCTATTCTTATCAACAACCGCGTTCGACTGTTGATAAACCAATTTGTGTGATTCAGCATTCTGGTTGGTGAGAAGCATTTATCAACATTGGCACACTCTGGTCCTGCATCCATTGTTTCAGAATGGCCCATACATAGCTTATACATGGGGTAGAAATGTAAGTGGGATCGGGTGGTTAGGGCAGACTGCAACATTCAACATTCAACCTTCAGAAGGGCCTCTGATTAAGGTTCATTCCCCTTGTGGCAATTGCAGCATGTGCAGTTCTACACTTTTTTTGGATGTATGGACCAATCTAGTTACTAATGGAACAGTACTGTGTTTTATGCTACTGACTGTCACACCCAGTGGGCAATTTATGCCATCCTCTGCCCTTGCCAAAAATTGTATGTGTTAATCCAAAATGAAAAACAAGCCCTCAACTTGTACTTAGAAGGATGTTGATAATTATCACACTATGTTAATTAAGCAAGCATTGCCTAACTCTATCACTTGAATACGAATTAACCAGTGACAGGAGGTCTCAGACTTCCAGCGGCAATGCTCCAATGATTTTTGCGAGCAATATGCCTGATTGCATCAACGACCTCAATATGTCTCTGGGTTTTTTCCTTTTTTTTCTTTTTTTGTACTTAAAAGTTTACTTTAAACGTTGTCTATTTATCTCTTGCAATGCTTAAATGGTGTGAATTTTATCCCATGTCTTAAAATCCTCTAAAGCTTTTGAACTGTCACATCTCAATCTTTTAATGCCATACTTGAGAGTGTGCTTCACAGCTAAATCAATATGTATTTCTGCTTATTCATGCGTGCATGTTCATTTACTGATTATAGCATTTAATTCTTGCTTATCTGGTCATCGCTGATCATTTCCCCGACGCCATCTACTAGGTGCCGCACTTTGCGTTTCGTTAATCTTCTTCAGGGGGAATTAAAATGATCACAGCACGATTTATTACTGCACAGCTGAACTGTTAATAGCACGATCTATGAAACTCGCGGTTATTCTTTACATTTGCAGTCATCAGGGCTTCCTTCTAACCTGGTTTGCTAAATGTCTCAAAAACGCCGTACCTGCAGAATGGTTAAGACCAGATTGACTGATCATAAGTCTCGCTTGCCACTCGTACTTTGACAGCTCCAATAATTGCCCATTGTGTTGAGCATTTACATTCCTCAGATGATCTTTCTTGGTGGGTGATTGATTGCATTTCTGACAGTATTTGTGCCAATGAGGAGTTGCATTTTATATGCCTTGAACAGCGCTGGATCTATCGGCTTGATTTTATCCAACATAAAGTCTGAATGAAGCAATTGAATAGTTTTCTGCCAATTGATTGGATGATGTAGCTGGGTGGAGTCTAGCTGATGTCACTGCTAGTATATCCCCTGCTCTTCTTTTAAATGGTTTCATTCTGCTGTTTGTCTTTTTTCCATGGCAGTTACCTTTTGCCATTGCCGGAACTCTCCTGATGCAGCCTTTTTGAAAGATTGGCGAAACTTGAGTTGAATTTGGTTCCTGGCATTTTTCATTACCTATTACTCCTCTTCCTCACACAGATTAAATTCAAAGTAAAACATTTTTGGCTGTGAGTCGGGACCTAGGACCGAGTGTGGTGGACTTCAATATCTGTCTTTCTAGCCATATGAATATATGCAGTGGAATCCCCCTCTGAGGTCCCAACGGGAAAGTAGGATTAATGTTTTGTTTCATGATTCTTTCTCTGAAGGTGACATTGTTTCTTTTGGGCAATTTGAGTGGTTTTTTTTAGTGGTTGTTGTGGTTTAGTTTAGAACACTCTTTGGATGTGAGACCTTTTTTCTGGTACTTTAGAGGAAAGGCAGAATAGAGGAGATATGATAGAGATGTTCAAATACCTCCATGGCATAAATGCACAGGAGGAGAGCCTCTTTCAATTGAAAGAAAGCTCTGCAACGAGGAGACATAGGATGAGGGTGAAAGGGGATAGACTCTGGAGTAATGCAGAAATATTTCTTTACAGAAAGAGTTGTAGATGCGTGGAATAGTCTCCCAATGGAGGGTAGTGCTCATAGATATGAGGACAGTATCTGAGTTCAAGAAAGCATGGGTCAAAACCAGAAAATCTCTAAAGGAAAAAAGGGACTATAGTAATTGATATGGGAGGGCAGATTAGAAAAAAGGGACTGTAGTAATTGATATGGGAGGGCAGATTAGATACACCATGTGGTCTTTTTACTGTCGTCATGTTTCTATGTTTCTATCCATCTCTACATTCTCAAGATAGACACAATATCATGCAGACAGCCCAACACCCATGCCACCTTTTTGAGACACACTTTAGTATGTCTCTTCTCACTAATTCACCTACAAATGGATGGAGGGGAAAAGTGCCATTATGCTATGCTATAGGTGTACACTTTTCAACTAATACAAAATTGACTGGTATTACTGTTAACATGACTAAATGGGTTAATGTGAATCAGGTTAAGCAACAAAAGTTGCATTAACCCTTTCAGTGTGCTTAGGTTAATGTGGAGCCCGATTCCATAATGTGTACGTCTGGCCTGCTGACACATCTAAATGATAAACGGGCCCTGTTTGAACCCAATTATGGATCTGCAGCTTTGGACATGCCCATGGGTCTGGAATAGGGGAGATGGACATGTTTGGCATGGCACGGGCAAAGCGCTGTTCAGCCGGCCTATGCACACATCTGGGACATGGTCCGCGTGTGGGTGCAGGCACGGGCCATACATTATAATTGAGAAAAACATCTCCATCAGTATTATCGGATGCAGGTAAGCATTTTGGACATCCCGTGCCCACCGTATTTTGAAATGTTACATGTTTTGGATTCTGCCCATCCCTATGAGGTACCTGCGGACGCCACACCCCTTGGGAGAACATGCATCTCATAAGCTGCTCATCATAGACAGTAGTCTGCTGATGCAAACTAGACATAAATACCAATGAGAAATGACAGCTGATGCAACCTAGATTATATACCAGTCCTCCTCATGCCCTAAAAAGTGCTAGGTAAGCCCAGTGCACTCTAATATGGTATATGAGAATGTAAATATGAACATGTATGTCAGGACATACCTTGCATGACATGGTACTTGGCATTTGGAAATGGCCCCAGTGATTCCTGCCTTGGTCATATCTACAAACATGCTTTAAACTGCTATGGATGGAACCTCACCAAGTGCACCAAACCCAAAACTAACGTTGAAGTTCCCCAAGGGATGCATAATATTGCTGATCAACAAATATATGCCCTGTTCATGCCTGTGGTCTATAAGTGCACTCATTCTGCTGCTCCAACTACCCTTCCCTTGTTATCTCTCTCCCACATCCCTCCCCGAGAACTTCACTCTTCTGTCAGATCGCTTCTATGTGTACCTTTCTCTTCTACTGCTGAATCCAGACTTCGCTCCTTTTACCTTGGTGCTCCTTATACCTGGAAAAAAATACCTGAATCTGTACATCAGGTTGCTTCTCTGGCCCTTCTCAAATCTAGGCTGAGCGGTCACTTCTTTGTTGCTGTTTTTGGATCTGATCCGCCTAAGCTCCCTTGTGTTTCCTGACCATTCCCCCTAAATGTATCCTGTCCATAGCTTCTGTGTTGTCTGTCTTGACTAGATTGTAAGCTGTGTTGAGCAGGGACCATCGCTTACATGTGTCTATGCAGCGATGTGTATGCCTTGTAGTGCTATACAAATGATCAGTAGTAGTAGTGCATGGCCTATTGGCTATGGCATCTGATTCTCACAAAACTGTGTACTGGCATTTCTCCCAGCAGCTACACCTGTCCTATTGTAGTGTACGGCATCTGTCAGTCTGTATACATTCCCTATCTGTGGGGCAACCCTTTCTGCCTTCGCACAGTCTGCTTTGTGGCACTGCTCCCCTAGTCAGGCTTGTGTGGGCATGGGAGGGAGGATCCCTGTGTCGTCATACTCAGGTAGCCAGCCTCCAGATACATCACCACTCTCACAGCTTGCATAGATCCTCAACTGTGTAGGGATGTAGGCCTCATGGCACAATCTGAGGGATGCTGGCACAGCGGATGTATGGCTGCCCTATCACACTGCCAACAATATAGGCTTCCTATAGTGAAAAATTACAATATATCCCTGTTAATAATAAGGGACCCTCAGAATAAGAGCATTCAACAGTGGCAACAGCACTAATACATGCCCATAATGCACATTTTCAGAGACCAATGATGTTGCCGTTGAGCATGTATTAGTGCTGTTGTCACTGCTGAATGCTCACATTCTGAGGGTCCCTTATTATTGACAGGTATATGTTGTTACAGTTCGCTATAGAGGACCTTTTCTGATTTTGTCTGTCTGATCACCTGTACACACTGCAGTCATCCACATGGTCCAGGTACTGAACAGGCTTTCATGTTCCCCCTGAATTGCAGATGAGCACACTAGGTCCTCCCATGCACCCCTCAAACCACACATACACTCACTTTCTGTCACAAAAACATAATTCTGCCAAAAAGATGCCCTGAATCTATACATACACAGCTATTTATTTTATTTATTTTTGTAGCTTATATACTGCATTTACAGGCGGTTTACAGGTAACATTTTAAATAGGTGTATATCAACTTAACAGAGGTATTTAACAACTTGGAGATTACACTTAACATTGAACCATGTAACTAAGTTATATTTAGGATGCCAAGGTGATGTGGATTTAGGAGCTAAAGTCAACTGTGAATCCAGTGGTCCAGATGTAACAAGTGAGTAGAACGGGAGTTGCTACTCGAGAAGTTCATGGATAGATGAGAGTGATCTGTAAAAGTTATCTGTAAAGAGGAAAGGTTTTAATAACTGGAATGTTGTAGTATCAGTGGCAGCTTTTATGTGTACAGGTATGGAGTTCCAAAGGCCGGGTGCATATGAGGAGAATGCATGCAAACTGGTTGTCTGGTTAAACTTGGTGAAGTCGGAAGGGAGTGCGAGTTGATGTTGAGCAGGGCTCCTTCTATGCCAATTATTCGGTGTTCTCGCTCTTATTGATTGCAAGTAACACGAGGATAGCTCATGATAAACTTTAAATATGTTCATTATGCTTTTGTATATTATTCTGCGACATAGGGGTAGCCAATGCAGTTCCTTTAGAATGATGTGGCTGTTTCTGGGTGCACCAAAGAGGATTCTTGCAGCTGCATGACATAACATAATAGCATGGGGTACTAGGATTAAAAATATGATCTCCATTTCTGACCCAAACAGGGATCCTTTTCCTACTCACACCTACACTATCTCTACATCAGCAGTCATGTTTTTCAGAACATGAGAATTGCTAGGGTCCCCTAGATTGGCTCCTTTAGCACAAACAGCACATTTCAACATTGCCATAATTCACACTATTGCTCTTCTTAATATTTTATAAGGGTGTTTATTAATGTTTCTCTATCTTACACCATTCCCTCATCTCTGTTTTCTGTTCCTTAAAACTGCATCTTCTGTTTTTCCAGACTGCAGTCACACCAGTTCAGTACATATTTGTCACAACCATTCTTCTATATGGGACGAATTGCAGAGCATAGCAGAATATTTTCTAAGTCCTGGCCTTATTCCACATTTTAGCAGGAATAATGTAGACGTTTCCGGGAAACAAGATGTACACTGGCTTTTTCTGAATATGCTTTATACCAGGGGTGGGCAATTCCGGCCCTCGTGCACCACAATCCAGCCTTGTTTTCATGATGTCCCTAATGAATATTCATGAGATCTATTTGCATCCACTGCCTTCTATTGTATGGAAATAGGTTCATGAATATTCATTAGGGACATCATGAAAATCAGGCTGGATTGTGGTGCACGAGAGCCGGAATTGCCCACCCCTGCTTTATACATCTCCCCGGCTGACCATGCCCCCGTTCCGCCCCTTCTGGGAATGTTCTGAGATCCCCATGCTAGCACCATGTACGTGCACGATAGTATTGTTTCAGAATACAGTCAGAGCTATTTTCAGCACACAAACATCCCTTCACATGTACAAACCCCTTATTTGTGTTCTGGAATTACCTCCATAGCATTAATGAACCAAATCTTTATAAATGGATTAATGCAAATCACATTAAGTAACATGATTTGCGTTAACCTGATGTTAATACTGAAACTTAATTAGACCTTGGGAAAGTGTAGTTAAGTTTATACAAGTCTCTGGCAGCTAGCAAAGGCTTGCACAGGCCATCCTCTCCCTCCTTCACTGACACATCAAGACCCCTTGAGTTAATGTCCCTTCTCCAGTACTTCTCCCTTCCTTTGAATTAAGAACCACCTGCGCTTACCTCTAGACACTGTCAAAAATCTGAAGATGAAAAATGGTATACTGCCGAACTAGTGACATTAAGGAAAGGACTCAGGAAAATGGAAACCACTTGGAGAAGGAAGAAAACTCAAGAACTCAGATTGCAATATTTCTCACTGCTTAAAGCCTACAAAGATGCGATCGATACTGCCAAAAACCAATATCATTCCAAAGTATTGTCAAAGGCCATAAACCATCATAGGGAACTATTTGAGATTGTTAAATCTCTGACCAAATTCCCAACTAACGATACACGCAAGATCTCTATTAACCCACAATCTCTAGCTGACCATTTTGCAAACAAACTCAAACAAAACTGCCATTTCACACCAACCATCCTATCTCATCCAGATAACAACCACATTGAATGGAGCATCTTCCATCCTATTACAAACAAACAACTGCTCCAGACAATCTCCAGTCTAAATACTACATCCTCTCTGATAGATCCCTGCCCAGTGGTATGGAAAAAGGCAACAAAAACAGAACTTGCCCCAGACTTGCTGAACATAGTGAATCAATCACTTCATTAAGGATGCATAACAGAAGACCTCAAAAGGTCAGCAATACGACCATTGCTAAAGAACAAAGCACTAGACAGCAATGACCCCTCTTCATACCGCCCCACTGCAAGCATTCCGTTCCTCGCCAAGATTATTGAGAAGGTTGTACAAGATTCAATTGCAGGACTATATAGACTCATCAGCACCTTTAGATGAGCAATAATACGGATTCTGCCCATACCACGGTGTGGAAACCCTCCTAGTAGCACTATTTGACACTATCATCAGGGGCATCGATAATACCAAGCGAGCCTTCATTCTCATTTTCCTTGATATTTCTTCGGCATTCAACAATGTAGACAATGCCACACTCATCTCCAGACTCTCCCAACTAGGCATTAAAGATAAAACCCTTGGTTGGTTTAAATCCTATTTTACTAGCCGGACCCAATATGTACAAATAGATCAAGTCGCATCGTTGCCATTTCCACAAGAACAGGGCATCCCGCAAGGCTCCGCCCTCTCTGCACTACTGTTTAATCTGTACCTTCAACCCATCTGTGCCATATTTCAACGCCACAAGATAAATTATCACATCTATGCAGACGACATTATATTGTACTCATCGTTCGATGTATCCAATCCTGAATATGACAATATATCATGCTGCCTAACTGAAGCGGAATTGTGGCTTAAATCAATGAACATGAGTATTAATTTCAAAAAGACGGAAGTACTATTTGTAACAAGAAATACGAACTTCACCCCACCGACAGAAATCAACATCGGAAACATCTCCCTACCAGTTAAGGCAGAGGTCAAATATCTAGGAGTCACGCTTGACAGGACGCTCAGCCTTACTCAACACATAAAACAAGCTGTTAAAGCAATATACTTTAAAATAAGGACAATCCAACAGCTACGACCGATAATAGCACCGACTTCAGAACTGTGGCCCAAACACTAATAACACCTCATTTAGATTATTGCAATCATATTCTTCAAGGAACTTCTAAGAAAAACCTACACACTCTACAATTAGCCCAAAATGTCACAGCAAGGATCATTTACAAAGCGAAAGTAACAGACCACATATCTCCTATTCTCTACGCCCTGCACTGGCTACCGGTCTCATGTAGAGTTAGCTATAAATCTTTAGCCACAACGTTCAAGATCTTAAATAATATAGCACCGTCTTTCCTGGCTATGCTTATCAATACCCCGCATGAAAGCAGGTCAAGAAGAAGAATGAACCTACACATATTATTAGTTCCGGATACCATTCGAAAGACAAGGCGGAAGACAAGCAACACTGCTTTCTCGTTCTTCGCACCTACATTGTGGAAAAACCTCCCAGTCGAACTAAAAGAAATTAAAGACCTTCAATCATTTAGAAAGGAACTAAAAACCTATCTATTTACCCAGCACTATCAAAACCTTCAACATGATGATGTTCAGAATTCACAGACCAGCACTGACCAACAACCATACTCTGATCCTACCTAGACAAAGCACACACCCACACTTCTTACACAGCTATATTGCCATCTAGATAACCCAGCTTCGGATATACTTGTTGCCACTTATGTAAATAGTTACCTGATGTAATTTTGAATGTAATTAGTTATACGGCACGGCATTAATTTGCTACCAGTTCGATCTGTTTCATGTTAAGAGTTAAATTGTTAAAATGTTCTACAATTGTTCTTTGTAAAAATAATAATAGCTTGCTATTATTAACATTTTGTTATCTGTAAACCACCTCTGATCTCTGGAAGAGGCGGTATAGAAAAATGTATAAATAAATAAAATAAATAAATAAATAAAAGGTCAGGAAAGTGCATTATTTACCAAGGCCAAAGACCGTTTGAAGTTGACCCCACCACTTTTCATAGCAGAAATGATGGGGCAGGAGTCTATTCTCTCCTGCCTATTCATACTGGGCACTGTTGAAAGACAGATAGGATGAAGACAGTTAAAGGGCAGAGTTCCAGCCTTGTGAGGAAGAATGGAGATAGACCCAATGGAGGGGGGATAATCCACCTGAAGGACTTTCATGTGCTAGTGTTATCATGGGAGGGATTAGCCCATGCAACTTCTACAGTCAATGTGAGAGAAGTGAGGATATCAGCTTGCAGTGACTTTCTGCAATTGGAGAGGGACTGGCCTGTGGGGATCTTGCAGAAGTTGCGTAGTATAATGCTGGTAGTTTACTACTTATCGTAATACATTAGTATTATTTTCTTCAAAACACTAAATTTAGCACTATTTAGTACATCAGGCCTTAATGCTGTGTTTTGTGGGACATATAATATGATCATTAAAATCAACTGATAATGAAAAAATAACTTGATATTCTAAGATGGTGGAGGGCTAAGATAGTTGCTTAGAGCTCTTTACTATTGTCACTTTTTCCAATTTGATGCCCAAGTGGAAGGATCACGTAAGGGGACTCCCCCCTCCCCCTCATTTTCTGCTGGAACTCCTGGGCAGATAAGACAAAACTTGTTGAATAAGTATGTTCAGCCCGCATCACTATTCTGAAGCTTCTGATCCTAGGAGGGAAGTTTCACTTAGTCTGCTTGGCCCTGTGTTGTCTCCTTTGAGCAGCACTGACCTGAGAATAGCGATGCTGGTGGAAGGCCCAGAGTTGAGGGAGATTTTATCAACATTGTGGGATCAGCCTGAGGGGTAAAGGACTACTCCTATCTCATGTGGCTCATATGTTGGAATGACCGCTGGTTGGTGAAGATCGGGAGATCAATATAGTGGAGTTTGCATGGAGGGGGCCGCTAGTGTTCTTGAACGAATGCATTTGAATGTGAAATCTTAGGAGGGCTAATCTCCCTACTCATAAAGCTAAGGAAATCACTTTGGACACTATGGAGCTAATTTTATAAAATTATTACAGTGCATAAGTGGCAGTTTATGTACATGAAGGTGTGCACTTTGCCAGTAGGCATAATCAGAAGAAAAAGTCTGGAAGAAGTGCAGGTTGAATTTGCAGGAACATGCAATGACTATAAAGTATCTTAATCTATGTGCATGCTTATTAACTTTATGCATGTTAATTTACACTGAGTATATAGAAGGTGTCTATGTCTGCACACTGAATTTAACACTAGAAGCCCCAAAGTGCGTCAATTGATGCAAATGCATCTTCGAAGTTGTATACCAGCGCCACTGCTAGAACCATGTCAGTCATGTTCCATGACTTTATTAGCAAGGTCAAGATGTTCAAATATGTGCATCAAAAATTAATGACAGATGCACCACCTCGCGGGCAAATGAATTTATACCTAGAAGTCCCAAAGTATATCAATTGACGCACTCAATTGTCTTGAATGTGTCAATTGACGTACTTTGGGGCTTCTAGGTATAAATTCATGTTCCCACTAGGTGGCGCATCTCAATCACTGTTTAGAGTTTTACTCCGATATTACAAACAATAAACACACAATGACATCATGTAATGACATCACATACTACACGTATTTAACAAATAAGTAACTTCACATTAATTCACATCTGCATTTCATGCTAAACGCAGTCGTCATGATGATGCGTCAATTGACGCACTTTGGGGTTTCTAGGTAAAATTCCTTTTGGGGCTTCTAGTGTTAAGGCACAATCTCTGCTACTTGAGCTACTATTTATATTTAAGTTTTATAAAAACAAGTAGGCACCTACTTGTACCTCTGTGAAGCCTATTTTATAAAAAAACATTTTAGCTGCCGAACCTAAGTGCCCCATTTTAAGATTGCCTTCCCCATGGATGTTCTTGGCCTTGCTTCATCAGGCCTGTGTTTCTTACGTATCTATTTCTTCAAACATGAAGGAATGTGGGATCTTATTAGTAGCAAATACCTGAAGGATGGAAGAACATCAGGCTCAGATGAGCAAAGTTAAGACTCTACAGTCAGTTATGGCTAAAGGTTAAATTTATCAGGATCAATATACAGCGGTGTCAGTCAGCGTCTGGCTATTACCAGCTTAACTAAAACCGGATATTCAGTGCTGAACCTGCTAGCGGGTTTGTTATCCAGTCAGTGGCGATATTCAGCTGCTAACTGCATAACAAAATCACATAAAGTTAGGACAACCACTGACCTGTCCTAATTTTTTGCGATTTAGCTGACTGGTTAGCAGCTGAATATTGCCACTCACTGGATAGCTGCAGGACCACCACATCTCTGCCCACAGACAACCCCAGAATTAACTGGGCATCTTTCCTGTGGTCTGTGGGGATAAAGACCAGTATGGTCTATCTAGTCCGCCCAGTAAGGTGGCAAGAGTGGTTGTAACTGCCGTTCAGTGCAAGTCACACCTCTCTGTGCCTTTCTTTAGGGTTGTATCTGCCGCTCCATGCAGGTCACCCCCCCCCCCCCCGCATGCCTTTATTTAGAATTGTACCTGCTGCTCCATGTAGGTCACTCCCTCCTCTATTGAAGTATAAAAGATATTTAAGTTTGCTTTGATTTCATCCTCTTGCTATGAAGGGATCAAGTGTTTGAACCATGACATTTTGAATCTCATCACTGTATTTGCCCCCATCACCTCCATCGGGAGAGCATTCCAAGGATCCAACATCCTTTCAGTGAAAAAATAAAAAGGGGCAATAGTAGTTGATATGGAAGGGCAAACTAGAATAGGCTATGTGGTCTTTTTCTGCCGTCATGTTTCTATGTTTCTATAATGCTGCTTTTAAGTTTACCGCTTTAGCAGCACGATCTGGATAGTAATTTTATTTATGTAAACAACATACTTTAAATTGCATAAACCCATCTGAATATTGACCCCATCATTTATAGGAAACTGCATAACACTGAGAACAATTTGAGGCGTCCAGACTTAAAAGTATTGAATTTCCCTTGGAATAGAGTTATGGCCCCTAAGAGAGCTGTTTCTCAAGTTTTTAATGAAGAATTTGACAGTTTCAGATTCTACTTTTGCAGCACATTTACTATCTTCTGGATCTTCTGGGGTGGGGGGGGGGGGGGAGAGAAGTACAACAACAGGAAGATCAAGTTAGTTATCAAGAATGGAAGTTTCTCAAGACTGTTAGATTTGACTAGTATCTTGGAGAGATCCCAAGAAAACGTTTTGGAGAGAGTCACTTTATTGATTGCCTGTGTTTATGCAGGATAAGGACCACATAGTAAATCTGTACTTTAAGAACTGTAATAATGGCTCTCTAGTTGGGAAAGCCTCTATTTTTCCTGATGTGTGTAAAAAGACACAGAGGTGGCTTTTCCGGACCTTCTTTTCTATTAAGATTTACTTGTCAATATATGGTTCACTTTCAAAATAGTGTGTATATGGTTTTTTTTAACTTTTTCAACTTTGTTTCTTTTTGGGTAATAAAAAGATGAGTGGAGTTTGAAGAAGTCTAGTAAGTCCTTCTGGGGCATTTGAAGATGGGTTCATTTGTTGTGTGATCATTCTTAACCTTGCGTTTTAATTTTAGTTATGGGTTTCTTTTTAGTTACACTGTTTTGAGTTAAGGGCCTTCCTCACTTCCAACATCAGGAATTCAATAGGCAGGAGGTACAGACCGGCAAGAGGTACATTCCAGATCTAGTATGCCAGCTTGTCTCAGTGCCGCCCAAAAAAAATTGGCTGCAACTGCTTTAGGTCCTACAATATCCAAAGAACAAACACCCTGTCAGAATCATATGAGTTGGGATTGAGTTCCTATCACTGGGCTGGTATCTCCAACAAAAAGAGTGTGTTTATATTAGAATTGTGCCTCGTTGGGTCAGAATCTTGCTTTAGTGGGTTAGGTCCTACAATAACACAGAGGAAGGCAGACTGAATCATGGTCCTTCAACCTCATGCAGAGAGAGACTACCCGGAGACCTCTACTAGTCTAAGAGAAACTGCCACAGAGCCCCAAACCTGGGCAAGAGAATGTGGGAGAGAGAATACCACAAGTAAGAGATGTTGAGGGGAATAGATCAAAATGAAAATTAGGGGAATGGGAACTCTGGGAAATACTCCATCAAATGTAAAATACTGATCTGAAGCATACCTATTAATTTTGACCAAAAATGTAAAACTTCACTTGTAGATGTGATGAAAATGAACATATTCTACATGCATATGCAGGCACCCATATCCCATCAAAGGGATGGAGGGGGAGGGGGGTGAGTAACATTTAAAGGAGTCGCATAGATGATGAAATGGGCCCTTGACAATAGAAAACAGACTGCTGTACAAAAGCTCCATACACTGGGCTTGTGTTCCCAAAAGTTGCATTTATATAGGCAGAATTGTTGCAGTTAACTACAACATAAGTAAAAACATGGGTCACGATATTAGGTTGCGCAGGCTATGAGTCCCTGTGGAGCATAGCCCTGCCCGCTGTCCCTTAACCTTGGATATTCAATGCCAGGGTCATATGCGGCCCCGGCATTGAATATCTGGGGATCGCTGCAGACACCGGAAGCCACAGTAGCTAATCAGGCAGCAGCAATATTGCATGCTGCCTGGTTAGCTCCTGCACCTTAAATATAGGCAAGTGTTTTCCTCGCCTATCTTTAAGGCAAGATCGCTAACTGGGCAGCATGCACTATCGCTGCTGCTCGGTTAGTGCTTGTTGCAGCCTCTGCTCTGCCCTGGAGCTCCCCGATGCTAACTGGATAGCATTGGTGCAAGTAGGGTAATTAGGAGGGGATATTCAACAGCACTAACCATGTAAGTGCCATTGAATATCCCTATGTAAGGCATTTACATGGTTTACTGGGCTGTAAAATGTGTAGATGCCTTTTGAAGATTGGGCCCATGGTCTTTATATAGTCTCCGTTCCTGTGTTTCCTAGGGGATCTATCACTGTCTTGAGGCTTACTACAAAATAACATCTCTCTCTCCTCTCCATGACCTTCCATCCATATCTAGAGTGGGTCCTTCAGTGAGGGGAAAGAAATTCCTTCAGGGCTCTAGGCATTTCTTCCAGATTCACCACCAACAACATAAGAATAGCCATTCTAGGTCAGACCAAAGGGCCACCAAACCTGATATTCAGTTTCCAACAGTGGTCAATCCAGGTTACAAGTACCTGGCATAATCTCAAGAGTATCCAGATTCCATGCCACTTATTTGCATAGAGTGACTTTCCCCAGGACTACCTTAATATTGGTTTATGAACTTTTTCTCCAGAAATATGTCAAAACCTTTTTTAAACCCAGCTATGCTAACATCCATTGGCAACGAGTTCCAAAGCTTAACTATGCATTGAGAGAAAATTATATTCTCCAATAATGTAACCCTTTTGAAGCTACAATGTAACCCACTTAAGACTAATAAAAGAAAATATTTCTTTTACTCAACACATAATCAAACTCTGGAATTCGTTACCAGAGGATGCAGTAAAAGCTCTTAGTGTAGCTGGGTTTAAAAAAGGTTTGAACAAGTTCCTGGTGGAAAAGTCCTTAAACCATTATTAAAGAGAACCTGGAAAATCCACTGTTTGCCCCTGGACAAGCATTGTAGAACCTGTTGTGCCTTTTTGGGAACCTGCCAGATTTGGATTGGTCATTATTGGAAACAGGATACTGAGCTTGATAGACCTTGGTCTGACCAAGTATGGCATTTCTTGTGTTCTTATGTTATGTTCTATTTGTTTTAAACGTACTGCTTTGTAACTTCATGATGTGTCTCCTGGTCTTAGCACTTTTGAAAGAGTAAATAATTGGTTCGCATTTTCCTGTTCAACTCCACTCAGGATTTGATAGACCTCTGTCATCTCTTCTCCAAGCTGAAAAGTCCTAAGCTTTTTAGCTTTTTTTCATAAGAGAGTCATTCCATCCCCTTTATCATTGGTATACCCTTCTCTTTATCTTATGTTCTTATCTTTTTTGAGATGCGGAGACCAAGTTGCACAAATCCTTTAGGGTGCCCAACAACAAGTATTAGTACAAGTATTTTACATTTAAAACTCAGCAGAGACCTTCTAGTTTAAGTTTAAAACTCAGTCAGGGCCTAGTATCAGCAGAGAGCTTTTATTTAAATCAAATCAGAGTATAGCTTAACATAAAAGGAAATATAGGGTCAATATTCTTTGAGCAGAAAGGAATAAATTGTTTCTAGAGAACTTTACAAAGAGGCCTCCTAGATAAGGGCCAAGAGACCTGTGAAATTATTTTAAATAGGGGTTAAAGCCAAGTGACAGATCAAAGGGGCAATTTGAAAGGCTCCCTCTGTCAAAGCAAGGGCTGTGTGAATCACCCAGGAAATTGGTTACAGATTACCTTAGAAGCACAGGTCTGGGACCTGTGTAGCAAGCCAGCCTTTACTAAGTGTCAGTTCCCTTCTACCACCCCGACTCCTACCCATCTCAGGCATAATCTTATCTTTATGGGGTCATAAACCTATTAAAGGGGGAGGGGTATTCACATTCACTTTTAGGTTCAGCTGATTATCCTTACCAGGAATAAATGAGTTAAAGCCCTGAAAGTAATTAGTCTTGGGGTGAGCAAAGTCCCTTCAACTTATTTGGTATAGTTGTATTAGTACAAGTAGCCCTAGAAACTTTAAGCAACTTAAAGAACTAAACAAAACTTTAAAACTAAAATGCAGACAGCAGTCCAGCAATAAGGTGGAGGTTATCCAGTCTTTTGCACTGAGTGTCACATGTATGATTTTCTCCCAGTTGGTGTGAGGTCTTACGTATGCACTAGGTGCAAGGAGCTCTTTGCCCTCAGGGAATGAGTGTGATCTCTGGAGACTAGAGTAGCAGACTTGGAGTATCTAAGGAAGTCAGAGAGGTACATAGACAAGACCTATAAGGATATAGTATTGAAGCCCCACTTCCAGTCTGGCAGCTTCTCAGTTGCCATGGAGGAAAGAGGTCTACTGAAAGGAGAGCATCACCTTGGTGTTGCAGAAAGTGATCCTGTAGCTAGGACCTGTCTACCAGGAGGTGTAACACCATCATCGAGGAGGTTTCTCCAGGGCCATGTGCCCATGAGAGAAGAGTTTGGATGGCGGTTATAGTGGGTGATTGGATCATTATACATGTAAATAGCTGGGTGGCTGGTGGACTTGAGGATCACCTGGTAACACGCCTGCCTAGTGCAAAGGTAGCAGACCTCATGTGCCACCTAGACAAGAGGAGTCTGCTGTCTTGGTACATGTTGGTACCAATGGTATATGAAAATATGGGAGGGAGGCTCTGGAGGCCAAATTTAGGCTTTTAGATAATAAGTTTAAATCCACAACTTTCAGGGTAGCATTCTCTGAAATGCTTTTCCTGCTATGTGTAGAACCCAAAAGGCAGGCAGAGCTCTGGAGTCTCAATGTGTGGATGAGACAATGGTGCAAAGAAGAAGGTTTTGGTTTTGTTAGGAACTGGGCAACATTCTGTGGAAGGGAAGTGCTCTTCCAAAGGGATGGGCTCCTTAACCAGGATGGAGCCAGGCTGTTGGCATTAACGTTTAAAAAGTAGACAGGGCAGCTTTTAAACTAGATAATAGGGGAAAGCCGGCAGTCACCCAAGGGCACATGGTTCAGAACAATGTATCCTTGAAGGATACTAGCAAAAGAGGGAAGATAGGACATCCTAACAGAGAGGTTCCAAAAAAGACAATTTACCCAGATGCCCTTAAGTACAGAACTGAAAGATTCTAAATTACCCCTATCAATGGACAACCAGATAAAATGCCTGTATGCAAATCCTAGGAGTCAAAAAATAAGATGGGAGAGTTAGAATATATAGCTGTAAATGAGAGGTTAGATATGATTGGTATCTCAGAGACCTGGTGGAAGGAGGACAACCAATGGGACACCGTGATACCTGGGTACAAACTGTATTGCAATGATAGAGTAGATCAACAAAAACTGGAAGAAGGGTCTAATGCTTGGCAGTTAAGATTTAATGTGAAGAAGTGCAGTGTCATGCACTTTGAAAGCAGAAATCCAAGTGAATTGAATGCGGTAGGGGGCGAGAGGTTGGTGTGCATGAACCAGGAGAAGGACCTTGGATTGATTGTTTCTAAGGATCTCAAGGTGGCTAAACAGTATGACAAGGCGGTGGCAAAAGCCAGAAGGATACTGGGTTGCATACAGAGAGGAATTACCAGCAGAAAGGAAGAGGTACTAATGCCACTGTACAAGTATCTGGTGAGACCTCACTTGGAATATTGTGTTTAGTTTTGGAGACCATATCTCGCAAAGGACATAAAAAGGCTGGAAACAGTTCAGAGGAAGGCGACCAAAATGATTTGGAGTCTGCATCAGAAGACTTATGAGAAGAGACTTGAAGACCTAAATATGTACACTCTGGAGGAGAGGAGGAGTAGGGGAGCTATGATTCAGACCTTTAAGTACTTAAAGAGAATTAACGAACAAACAAACCTCTTGTAAAGATGGGGAAGTTGTAAAACCAGAGTGCATAACATGAAGCTGCAAGGGGGTAAACTAAAATGCAATGTCAGGAAATACTTTTTCACCAAAAGGGGGTGGATTCTTGGAATGCCCTCCCAGTGGAAGTGGTGGGGGCAAATACAGTGACAGAATTCAAAATGGCATGGGACAGACACAGTGTATCCCTTTATAGCAACAGGAGAAAATAAACATAACTATTTCTTATATCTCAGCAAATAGGGGTGACCTACATGGAGCGGTGGATATACCCCTAAACAAAGTCATGGGGAGGGGTGGCCTGCACGGAGTGGTGGATGCACCTATTCTTGCCGCCTGCTGGGCAGACTAGATCGACCATACTGGTATTTATATGCCGTCATATATTATGTTACCATCAAATTGGTGGAGGGGTTGCACTCTGTTAGAGAGGGCATTGAATCAAATAGGATTAAAGTTTTGCAGAAAACAAAATACACTGTAGAATCTCTATGGATATAAATTCCATGTAAAAAGGAGAAGGGGGTATACTATCAACCACCTGGCCAGAATGAACAGATGGATAATGAAATGCTGAAAGAAATCAGGGAAGCTAACAAAAGATACAACATAGTAATAATGGATGATTTCAATTACCTGGATATCAACTGGGTCAGTGCCACAGCAGTATAATCTAGGGAAATAAAGTTTCTAGAAGAAATAAATAACTGCTTCTCGAAGCAGCTGGTTCATGAACTGACAAGAGGGGAAGCTATTTTGGACCTAGCCCTTAGTAGCATGCAGGATCTGGTGGAAGAGATAAGGGTGTTGGGGCCACTTGGCAGAAGTGATCATAGCATGATCGCATTTGATTTAATAAATGAAAGAAGGATGGCAAAGAAATCCACAGCACTATCATTTAACTTTCAAAAGGGAGACTAAGATAAAATGAGGAAAATAGTTAAGAAAAGACTAAAAGGAGCAGCTGCAAAGGTTAAAGGTTTGCATAAAGCATGGGCATTGTTTAAAAGCACTAACTTGGAAGCCCATAACAGATGCATTCCATGCTTTAAGAAAAGTGGAAGAAAGACTGAAAAACTACAAGTATGGTTTAAAGGTGAGGTCAGAGAGGCTGTTTTAGCCAAAAAAAGCATCTTTCAGAAAATGTAAAAAAGGAGCCAAATGATGAAAACCGGAAACAACATAAGCATTGACAAAGATAGATGCAAGGCATTGATAAGGCAGGCAAAGAGAGAATTTGAAAACAAAGCTAGCCTTGAAACAAAAATGCATAAAAAGGCTTTTTCAAATACATTCGTAGCAAAACTTTGAGAGAATAAGTTGGACCATTGAGAGAGTAAAAGAGATGCTAATTGAGGACAAGGCCATAGCGTACAGAGTGAATGAATTCTTTGCTTCAGTCTTTACTGTAGAAGATGTAGGGAATTTACATGTGCCTGAAATGGTTTATAAAGGTGATGTATCGGAAGAATTGAAAGACATTTTGATAAACCGGGAAGATATATTACAACCATTTGATGTATTCCAACCATTTGATAAATTGAAGAGTAGCAAATGACCTGGACCGGATGTTATACATCCGAGGGTATTGAAAGAACTGAAATATGAGATCGCAGACCTACTATTAGTAATCATTAAATCTGTAGTACCTTAAGAGCAATGTTCCCTCTAATTTTCTGTAGGCTGTGTGCATATAAAATATCAGCTGTGCAGCTTTTGAAGGAAGGTTAAATTTTTGTGCTCCACATAACGACACTCGGAGTTATATATTTTAAAATTTGACTACACGTCAGAATACAGTATGTACACCACATTGATTGCACTAGAAAATATTGTAGAACTTGTGAAAACCATAAATACACAACAACTTTTCAATTTTAAGAACGTCTGTGTTGTTTTCTATCAGAATCAGAACTGTAATTTTTGTGCGCTCTGTTGTAAAGTATGTGCGCTCACTCGGTGAGGTGTGTGCGCGCGCACACACGCACAGCTTAGAGGGAACAGTGCTTAAGAGTAGAGAATGGCCAATGTAACGTCAATATTTAAAAAGAGTTCCAGGGGTGATCTGGGAAACTACAGACCGGTGAGTCTGACATTGGTACCAGGCAAAATGGTAGAAACCATTATAAAGAATAAAGTTACTGATCATGTTTATAGTCATGGTTAAATGGGAGAAAGCCAACATGGATTTAGCCAAGGAAAGTCTTGTCTTACTAATCTGTTATATTTTTTTGAAGGTGTGAATAAATGGATAGACAAAGGTAAGCTGATTGATATAGTTTATCTGGATTTTCAGAAAGCCTTTGACAAAGTCCCACATGAGAGAATCTTGGTGAAATTAAAGGTCTGAGGCAATGTAGTACTGTGGATCAGAAACTGGTTTAAAGTTAAAAAGCAGAGGGTAGGGCTAAATGGCCAATTTTTCCAATGGAGAAAGGTGAATAGTGGAGTACCACAGGGATCTGTGCTGGGCCCACTGCTTTATAACATATTCATAAATGACCTGGAAATGGGAATAACAAGTGAGTTGATCAAATTTGCAGATGAAACAAAATTAATCAAAGTTGTTAAAACACCAGAGGATTGTGAAAAATTGCAAGAGGACCTTGATAAATTGGAAGACTTGGCATCCAAATGGCAAATGAAATTTAATGTTGACATTAAATTTCCCTGTAAAATAGTTCTCTGTGTGCTGTGCTTTCCTGTCTAATCAATGTGTGTTTATACCTCAAAAACGTTTCCTGTCATGATTTGACAATTTCCAATCTGTAATCAAAAACCGCTGCTGATCGCTGGAAGTAGCGGTATACAAATGTATACTAAATAAATAAATAAATAAATGTGCAAAGTTATGCACTTAGGGAAGAACAATGCAAAATATGGTTACACGATGCAAGGTACCACCTTAGAAATCACCACCCAGGAAAGAGATTTAGGCGTCATCGTGGATAATATGTTGAAACCCTCTTTCCAGTGTGCAGCAGCGGTCAAGGAATCATAAGGAAAGAAATGGAGAATAAAACTAAGGATATTATAATGCCTCTGTATCATTCTATAATTCGACCCCACTTTGAATATTGTATGCATTTCTGGTTGCCATATCTTAAAAAGAATATAGCAGAATTAGAAAAATTATAAAGAAAAGCCACCAAAATGGTAAAGGGGATGGAAGGATACCCTATGAGGAAAGGCTTAAAAGGTAAGGGCTCTTCAACTTGGAAAAGAGAAGGCTGAGGAGAGATATGATTGAAGTCTATAAATTAATGAATGGAATGGACTAGAGGACATGCAATGAAGTTACAATGTAACCCAATTAAGACTAATAAGAGAAATTATTTTTTCACTCAATGCGTAATCAAAGTCTAGAATTTGTTACTGATGGATGTAGTAAAAGCTGTTAGTGTAGCTGGGTTTAAAAAAGGACAAGTTCCTGGAGGAAAGATCCATAAACCATTATTAAAGAGGACATGGAAAATCTACTGCTTACCAGAGGATGAGCATTGTTGAATCCCACTGTAACCTGGATTGGCCACTGTTGGAAACAGGAAGTTGGGCTTGATGGGCCTTGGTATGACGCAGTATGGCGTTTCTTACGTTCCATTTACATGAAGGGTCTCTTCTTGGCTGTACATGTTCCAGCTACTTCAGTTCTTTCAATTACAAAACTTCATATCAGTATTTCTGATCCTTTTTCCCATTCAATTCTGCAGGATTTAATGTTTCCTGATTGCTGAGTAAACCTAGTCCCTAAAACTGGACATCCAAATTTACTGTCACAAGAGACTCTTTCTACTACACTGGGATCTTCTTCCGCATACAGCTGTTTACTTTGAAATCCCCAGGGAATTTTTTTCCAGATCACACACTGTCTTTCTCATCACTGGTTGCACTCCATATTGATCTCAACTTCTCTCCTCTGCGCTTGTGCTTCTGCACCAAACCAGTATCTTCAAAATTCTACAGCTTACTTCTCTTTCTTGCAGAAACCAGGTGTGGGAAAAAATATCTTTGCCTCTCAAAAATCTTCACGCTTCACAGTGCAAAACAAAGGGTTTTTAAAGGGGGCTTTTTGCTGTCCTAAAATATCTGCATAGTGGATCATTCTTCTCTCTGTCTTTGCCCCACCCTGGACCACCCCAACACCATCTGGGTAGTGCCGAGGCACTCAGAGAAAATATTATGAAGCACAATCTGGATAGTGCAGCTAAAAATGGATCTGGCTAGCACTTGTCCTGATAGCAGGGTCTGCTATCCAGATAAGTGCCTTTGAATTTGACTACATATGTGTATGTATTTTTACTTCATATGTTAATGGGATCGCTGTGGTTGTGCTAACTGGCCTAAACCATTTTGAATATGCCATCCAGATAAAACAGATATCATGGTAGATAAGGGCCAGAAGGGCCAGCTAGTGTGCTCAGTTTTATTCCTAATATAATAATCACAGACCTGCTAATCTCTGCCCTTTTCCCTCACTTCTTCATAGCGAAGGATCCTCTGATCTTATCCCTTGCTTGCTTGAATTTGTTTCTGTTTTAGTCTTTCCCATCCCTTTTGTGAAAAAATATTTTCTGATATTCCTCCTCCTTTGTAGCATCACACTATAAACTCTTGATCTAGGACATTCTTAACTTCTGAAAAAAAGGCTCACCGTTGAGATATTTGAATTTTCTATCATATCCCCCCATCGCTCATCTTGACTGTGGGGCAACTGAGATATTTTCCCTGGGCACTATATTTTTTTAAGGAATCGACCACCAGGCACCAGAATATCTAGTTCCAGTATTATATACATATTTAGACCCTTCAGTCTCCTGTGATATGGCTTTTGGTTTAGACCCTGCACCATTTTAGTGTCCTCTCTCTGGTCTGCCTCCAACCTACTGATATCCTTTCAAAGTTATGGTCTCCAGAACAGAACACAATACTCTAGGTGAGGTCTCATCAACAGCATGCACAGAGGCACTCTCACCTCCTTTTCCTGATGACTATGCCTATCCCTGCACACCCTAGCATCCCTCTGGCTCTGGCCACCAACTTATCACACTCTTTACCACCTTAAGGTCATCAAACATTATTCTTCCAAGGACTCTTCCTAGTTAATGCACATCATTATCGCACTGCTCATTGTATACCATTCCCTTGGCTTTCTGTACGCTAAATATATGACTTGGAACTTTTAGTTTTGGTGGTTCCATACAAACACACTGTTCTGTATATGGTGTGTCATTTACACTACTGCCATAAATACAAAAATTAGATTGTAAGCCCTCTGGGGACCGAGAAATACCTACTGTGCCTGAATGTAACTCGCCATTAACCTCCTCTTTGGTGAAAGTTATTTGTTGAAGCAATTGTTTTTTTTTTTTTCTTTATCATCCTTCACACATTCCTCCTTTTCCCATCTCAGTCTTAGGAGTATATTTACTAAGCTGGGCTAACGGTTAACCTGGGAACCTAGGTCCCATTGAATAACATGGGACTTAGCTGTAGATAGCCCGGGTTAACTGTTAGCCCGGCTCAGTAAACATACCCCTTAGAGTCTCACCTTTGCATTTTCGCTCACACACTGGAAAAATGTCTCTGCACCATGCTTTACCAGTGTTGCTATCTTTTCTTCCATTTGCATCTTTCCCATCTTGACTGTCTCCTATGCTTCTCTGAGTTGTTCTGGATATTTTTTCCTGTTCTTCTTTTAAATGCTAATCTTGTTTGCCCTTGGATTTCAGCCATCTCCTCTGAAAACCATGCCTTGGCAGCATTTTCCATTTAATTTCTTAATATAACTATCTGTAGTCCTCATTATAGCTCCTTTAATTTAGCTTGCTGTCTTTCTACACAAACATTTGCTGTCCAACCACTGCCTCTTTAAGGTGCTCTCTCGTTTTAAGAGATGGTGTTCTTGAATTCTAGTATCTTGCCTTTTATTGACCCATCTCTGCCTTTGCTCTTATATGAAATCATTTACTGCAGCAAATATATCTTCAGGAAAATAATAGTAGAGTTGTTTTTCATATATAGAAACAGAGAATATGATGATAGATAATAACTGCAAGGCTCATTTAGTCTGTTCATTTTCCTTTCTGTTGCAATGCTGCAAGCTCTTTTCCATCTCTGAATTTAACTCAATACCCACTAATCCTCTGTCCTTATCTCATGTTTTTTTTTTTTAGTTAAGATACTGTCATTGCCTCCAGTAGAAGGTTATTCCATCACTTGTGATTCCCTTGTTCTAGATCAGAGGTTCCCAACTCCAGTCCTGGAGGGCCAAACACCATTCAGGTTTTCAGGCTGTCCCTAATGAATATGCATGAGATACATTTGAATACAATGGGGCCGTGCATGCAAATGCATCTCATGTATATTTATTAGGGGCAGCCTGAAAACCTGAATGGTGTTTGGCCCTCAAGGACTGGAGTTGGGAACCTCTGCTCTAGATCTTTCTTTTCATTGAAACCCAAATGCTTGACTCTTGTGCATTTATACCTTTGGATGTTGACAGTATTGTGAGGTCTGTTCTCAGTCTCATTACCTTTCATGAAGGCTGAGGAGACATGCCAGTGCTGCCATCAAGCCTCTAAATTTTTACCGACTTTTACAGATAGGTGTTGGTTTTCCACAGAAATGCCTGTGCGCCATCACTGCAAAGCACACATGCGATATGATTTTAAAAGCCATCAGTCTAGGAGCTCACACTTCTCCACTACAGCAGCCCCTATTTACACAAAGCACTGGTAGTATACTAGTGCATTGTGGGGAAAGAAGTCAAAACTGATGTTCATTAGCTCATGTGCATTATGCAACCACTCTTCATGGAGACATTTTCAATACCTGCTAATTTCCTTTCCTTGATTCCTGCTAGACAAGTCCAGATGAGGGTTTTGCAGACCAGCCAGCAGATAGAAGCAGACTAGAGCAAGTTTTAGTGACGTCATCAACTATATTAATAGTAGTACAGCACTGATACTTGCCAGTATGACACTTCCCAAGCAGAAAGCATGACTGAAAAACTCAACATATGTTCTTAACCAGGGCAAGAACAACTTTGAACAAGAAATTCTTGGCTCTCTTGCCATACTTTACTCTGGATGAGGCATTCATAACAGAGAATACTGAGAACGGGCAGCAGGACCCCAACCTATAGTCAAAGTCTTCCAAAGGCAAGATACAGTAAAACAAAAATGATAAAACATACATTTAAGGCAAAAAACACTACAAACAGCAGCAAAATCATAGCATCCTCGAGACATCCTAATGAATTTAAGTTAATGACTGGGGAAATAAAATGTTTTCACCACCTCCTAAATCTCCTAAATCTCAATAAAATGAATGGTGTAATGGAAGACCATTTCACATAAATAGTAATGAATATAACAGTGCCTTGGCCTGCAATCTAAGCACGTGAAACAAATTCGTCCTAGGAAGCTTAAACAATCGGGTGTCTTGGGAAAAGTTAACCTGTGGAAGGGCATATTCCTGCAAATGAATTGACAAATATTTAGGACAGAACCGATGGAAAATCCTAAAAGCCATAATTAATAACTTAACATATTACACTGGACAATAGGTAACCAATGAAGAGGTTCCAATATAGGAGTAACATGATCCCTAGGTCCTACCTCAACCAAAAGCTTAGTGGCTGCTTTATGGATTCTCTGTAATTGGCTCAAAGCCTTTGCAGGGAGGGCAGAGTGCAAAGCATTACAATAATCCAGCCTCATAAGAATCAACAACACTATAAGAGTTACCAAATCTTGATCAAAAAATACAGACTTTTCTCAATGGGTGAAGATAAAAGAATCCACACCCTTACCACCTTAGAAATCAATGTCAATGAACTAGCTAGCTCAAACCCCAAACTACAAACCTGATCCTTCACTTCCAACAGTACCCCCTGCCAAAACAAACAAAATCACTTATAAAAAAAAAGTGTGAATGATACACCCAGAGCATCTGTCTTTTGACAAATCAATATTAACTTAGTTGTGATCAACATTATTGGCACCCTTGCATTTTAAGTATGTTGTGTGCAATATCTTGATAAATCATCAGACATATTCCAACAGTATGTCATCAGAATATTTTAATAGTATGTTCAAAGGTATACAACAAAAAAACAGATGTCTGTGCAACTTAGATGTAGTAATTTCTGAGAAAAAAACCAAAATATGACCTGGACAGGATTCACTAATATTGCTTGCACAACCCTTGACAATGATGACAGCCTCCAAATGTTTCTTGTAGCCATCTATAAGTTTCATACATCTGTCTGCTTGGAAGTTTCTCCCACTCTTCAACTGTGATTTGTTCCAGCTCATGAATGTTTCCAGAATTCCCTTTACCAATGGCAGAATTCAGCTCTTTCCAGAGGTTCTCAATTGGATTGAGATCAGGACTCATTGACAGTCAGTTTAAAACAGTCCATATTTTCCTTTTTAATCATTCTTTTGTACTTCTGGATGTATATTATGGGTCATTGTCCTGCTGGAGGACCGTGACCGTTGACCCAGACCTAGCTTTCTGACACTAGGTAGCACATTTCACTCCAATATACCTTGGTAGTCCTCTGCTTTCATTATTCCTTTAATATGTTTCAGGCTCCAGTTCCTGAAGCGGCAAAATAGCTCCACAACATTATGGACCATATTTAACTGTAGGAAGGGTGTTTTTTCCTTATAAATTTCATTTCTTAGCCTGTAAATGTATTGCTGGTCTGCATTGCCAAAGAGCTCAAGTTTGATTTCATTTGTCCACAAAACATTTTCCCAGAAGGATTGTGATTTCTCAAGGTACGTTTGTTCAAAGACCGTCCAGGATAGGGTCCATATGTGAAACCTCTCCAGAAGGAAGCTTCACAATACACAGAGTTACCATGGCAACCTGAATCAAAGTGGAGAGGTCCTCTTGGTGAATTGAATTGTCAGTGGATCCTTCCCTTCCACCGGAGGAAGCTACCCTTCCTCTACTGACTCACCCTTTGGAGATAAAGAATCCTCTTCTTCTCCCCAGCCTCCCCCCAAAGGGGACAAGGCTGGTCCCCCAGAGAAATGCAGTCAGTACCAAGACAAGCAGTGAGAGATGAAGAAAATGTGGCAAAAAGATACTGAGATATTTCCTACTGAGCTATTTCACTTTGTGTTGGGTGACATAGGCTTGATTAAGAAGACTTCCAAGCTCACCTTGATTAATTACCTATACATGTACATCTTACAAAGAAGGCTCTCTTTGGCATGATGCAAGTACTACATTGAGCATTAGTAGTAAGCTTAAGAGACTGAGATCATACTCCACATACTCTGGCTTAGAAATGAGTTTCATGACTTTCGTGGTATGTGCAAAACTAATCCACAAAACGAATATCTCTTAGTAGCCAAATCATTTAACCTAAACACTACTTAAAAAAACTGAAAGATGGCTAAACATTCTCACATACGAATACCTAAAGATTTTACTTTTTAAATTTTTATTAAACTAAAAGAGACCTCAGGTTGGTTATAAACCCTTCACATAGCAATAGCAATCGCCATAAGGGATAGCGTGATACTCACATCACTGGTCTCCAACCTCCCTCACTATATAATCCAATTCCAAATCCAATTAACACAATCCAAAAGAGTACTTTTCAAGATTATATAATTATGTATTTATTTTATATTTTTATTTTTTATTGTATAAATTTATTCAAACCATAATAACCGTTAAGTATTTCTCTTATTCTTTTAAATTAGACTAAAATACTCCACAATGGAAGCATACAGCGATAATTTATTAATGCTAGCCCACAACAAAGCCACAATCTTCTCTTCCATAAGCCCTGCAATCAAACAGAAGCTTTATGGTAGTAGTCACATTATGATCTTTTACAAAAGAATATATTGAGTACTTAACTTATCTTAATACTCCCAAATTTCCATTTCAGCGGTCATCGTCCACCTAATTTGGGAGTATTAAGATAAGTTAAGTACTCAATATATTCTTTTGTAAAAGTTCATAATGTGAATACTACCATAAAACTTCTGTTTGGCTCTTAGGCAGTTCTTTATTGGTTGATGTGCAAAACTAGCCCATTTGGAGAAACTGCCCCAAAACAGGACATGTGAATGTGAAGGATGTGGTGCTTAGCCTCTTTGCCACCAGAGGGAGAGACCTAGGAGGCTCTGGGTCCTCTTTAGGGGAGGACCCTGGATCCCTGTAAGGGGGCTTGCCACACAGCCACCAGTGAAAACAGCCTGTGAGCTGTTTCAGAAACTGATGTTCAAAGCCTGCCAAGAAAGGGCCCTAGGGCCTGGAAGACCTTCATGGGTCTGCCAGCTTGAGAATGAGGCCATCTTACCATGCTGCCCTTCAGCTGAGAACATGTGGTCATCCAAGATGTCTGCCATACTTACCAGTGGGAAAATTGTAGGAGATGTGGCTGAGGAAGCAAAATCAGCAGAGGGCCCAAGGCCCTTCATGAAAAAGTGTTATCCTGAGGCTTCTCTATCGCACATGGGACAAAAGGAGCCAATAGCGGAGCTCACTTGATAGCAGCTGCAAGCCACAGACCTCCCTGCGCCCGGTGTTGCAGCTGAGCTGAACAGCAGTCAACATTAAAAACTGCAAAGAAAAACCCCAATGAAAACAAAACCCACACCTAAAAAAGGAAAGGAAATCCCTTTCCCTGTTGGTCAGCTGGAGAAACTGAGAAGAGTCTCCCCAGCCACCCACGCAGGCCGACGGGAAGTCTGACTGCCTGAGAGGATATTTTTGAAGCTGCTTTATTAAGGCAGCAAAGTCAGAGAGTCAATTCAAAGAATAAGAAAAGAGACAAAAATAAAGAAGAACTTGCAGAAGTAGGACAGGGAGAGGGATGGGGGCTGGGCTTAGACTTACCACCCCCTGTAGGACCCCATGGGACCACTCTCCGGCCCACCAGTGCTGGAACCCATGGGTAACAATGCTAGACAGAGGGCAACTGCCAACTTGAGGAGCCAGGGGCATGCCCAAGCTCTGAGCAAATGCTAGGCCAAAGTCTCAACTCACAGAGGCCACAAGTCTGTGATCTGGGTGGGAGACAGGCCTATCTGCACTGTTGCACCAGTCCACATGTTTTGTCATCTGCTGGAGGCAGACAATACTAGAAAGTCTCAGTGCTGCACAGTCAATGATGTCATTGAAAATTGCCCCGCTCTGCTTTCATCTGCTATATGGGAAGCATAACACATTCATCTGGACTGGTTTAGCAGGATTTATTTATTTAATTGGTTTTCTATACTGCTTAATCAGGAAATCAAAGTGGTTTGCATGTAACAGGGAACTTAAACTTTATATAGAACAGTGCTTAGCATAACATAACATAATTATCACAGCGATTTACATTTTTAACTTAGATACAACTGTATGGGAGGTATCTTGTAATTGTAGAGGGGAATAGCATTAGTCCTTAAAATGTTCTTTGAATAGATGAGTTTTTAGCTCTTTGCGGAATTCTGAGAGATCTGATATTATTTTTAGTTCTGTGGGGAGTAGGTTCCAGAGGTCTGGTGCGTAAAATGAGAATGCTCTCTCCCGTGTTTCCTGGTTGCACTTCGTTAATTCGGCCAGTAGAGCTAACTTATTTTGCTGGCATTTCCATGTTTCTCTGTCCTTTACAGCTACTGTATGTGTATTGTAGATTCCAGGCAGGGTGATAAGATGATATGAATAATTTTGAAAATTATTATTATTGTTTTGTATCTGATCCGGCTAGCCAGTGGAAGCCAATGTAGCTGTTAAAGTATGGGTGTGATATGGTCCGATCTTTTTGCTCTCATTATGATTGTGGCTGCTGTGTGTGGTGCTAGTTGGAGTTGATGTAGTGACTGCTTGTGGAGACCTTGAAGTGCGTTGTTACAAAAATCTAGGTGAGGAAATATCATTGCTTGGTATGAAAAGGAACAATTATTTATCACAGGTGGCTTTCACTCTGGTACTTTCATACTGAAACCAGACTTTTTTCATTTTCTAAAATATTTAGAGTCTAACAGTCAAAGCAAGCTATGGGGTATGTTTACTAAACTGCGTTAGTGTGATTCGCGTTAGGAGCCGCGTTAGTGGAAGAAATGCCAAAAAAGGACATGGGCGGTACATCGTTAGTGATAACGCGCGTTATAACGCACCGCACAGCAACGATCGTTACAGGGTGCGTTACTGCGCGTTAAGCGTAAGAAGGCGCGCAGACACCCAAATACAGAAACAGAGCTGTAGCACAATTGTTACTACACAGACCGATGGTACAAGGGTCATGGGTTCGATTCCCCAGTGTGCCTAATGAATAAGGCTGGTTGAGGCATCATGTGTAACCCTTTGAAAGCCTACTATAATATTTTAATCCACAGTCTGCAGCCGGGTTAATGTTTGCATATGTCAGGAAAATTGTACCTGTCTTATTCAATATGTCCCAATAGTGACGTTCCCTCTGCCATGGTCATGTATTATATACCATTTGATAGGAATATTTAGGCAGAAGTTTGGATCCCGAAAGTTTTGGGCTTGGCCTGGAAAGGGTTAAGTATTGGGCTGTGAGGAAGTTTAGTTGTACTGTAATAGTGCTGCCAGCAAACACACGCTCACAGTGGCATAACCTAAGGTGCCACATAAGGCACCCTAGAAGGCACTCCATAGGGCACATTATAAAGTGTGCTGTCTGCCAAGGCACCCTATAATGTCCCCTATAGGACAGCATATAAGGCACCTTATAAGACGCTTTATAGGGCGCCGTATAAGGCGCCTTATGAGCCACCCTAAGGTGACAGTACCCTGAGGGTGGTTCTGCTTGCAGCACTAATATATAATAAAAATAGACAATGCCTAAGACAGCCCTATCGATGAACCCCACTGTGGGTTGTGATACCATGACCTCTGGCTCCATGGGCAGTGAAGTAACCAGTGGGCTAGAGCTGCTAATAAACACCTGGCTGGCTACAGGAGGACTGCACGGCACCACACCCATATTCTGCTGTGGTTACCAGGGAGATTACATACCACCACCCAACCCACCCTCTGGGGCTCAGGGTGGGGGACAGGATCTCCTGCCCACAGATCCACTTTCTACCCCCCTGCAATGGTGGCAGTAGAGGGGACCATCACCCCAGTCCTGCTAGGGATCAAACACCCTACAGGGCAGGCAATGCAGAGCAGTACACATCCATAACGCAATAGCAGACAGACGGCAGGTCTGGAAATGCTCAGCTGCCCCCCACCATTATCTGACATTCTCCAGCAGCAAGCCTCCAGCTGCTGCACCCTGCACGGTGTTCCAGCAAGACACATACTAGCTGCAGACAGTCCGCCAACTAGTCCATAGTGCATGGTCCTGGAGGAGATGCATGTACCCAGAACGGGGATATCAGCATACACACCAAGCAGATAAGTCAGTGATTGTGCCCCAAAAGGAAACCCATAAATATCACATAAGAGAAATACTATATAGCACTATGGGGGAACCTAGCCATGCCATGGTCACTGCTCAGTGAGGGTGAGAGTGACCTCCCAGCAGGACATGCTATGGCCACCCTGTTCGTGCAGGTGGTACCGGGCACTACAATGTCCGGCCATTTCCCTATGCCCTGTGCAGATGCGGCCAGGCCAGGCCACCCTATCCAGGCTATTCCCACGGTACCTTGCTCCTCATTATGCACATTGGCAGGCCAATACTGGCAACAGTGCTAGCAGTGTGGGCTGTGGAGGGTGTTGGCAGCCACCACACACTGGATAGACAGACACACACTCCCCACACCTATGACAGCATTGTGCAACTATAGAGGTGTTGGGCAGCCCAGACCACCACACCAGTCCTGGGCACAGTGCAGGCATGGCTATGGTACGCAATACTGTAGGAGTCACCCCCCAGATTGGTAAACACTGTCAGACACAAGACCTGTAGCACACTCCACAGACATCAGAAAGGTTGCTATGATGCAGCTCACTCTGAAAATTGTACTTAACCTAGGAATTGCTATCTGCCAGTAATCATAGCAGCCTTTTGATAGCTGTGTACCATATTCCCAGGTTTAGGGTGGCATTACTAAGGTATGCAAGTGCTAGTATTGGGAGATGCATGCAGAGCCCAAAGTCCTGCCTCTCCAGGAGGCTTTGGATAATGGGGCCTGTGGGTGCAGGTGTGTCTGCCCCTGTTGGCTGCTGCTTTACGGCAGAGGTTCCCAACTCCAGTCCTGCGGTGCAAAACACTGTTCGGGTTTTCATTTATTTTTATTTATTTACTTTCTCTTATATACCGCGCTATTCTGCATCAGTGCGGTTTACATTGAACAAACTGAAATTACATTGAACAGGGCATTATAACTTGGAGATAACTATTTTACAGGGAACATGGGCTATGGAGGGTTAAGTGGCTTGCCCAAGACCACTTTTCATGCTGTCCCTCATGAATATGCATGAGATACATCTGCATACCATGGGGGTGGCGCATAGAAATGCAGCACAGGCATCTTTATCAGAGGCAGCATGGAACCTGAATGGTGTTTGGCCCTCCAGGGCTGCATTTGGGAGGCTCTGCTCTAGGTAATGTGCATGTTTATGGTGTCTGTGCTCTATAGGGTAAAATGTAGGTGTTTTGGGCATGTTTACGTCATCTGCAAGAAAGGTTCTGTCTGTATTAGCACGTTATAGTAGTGGGTAAAATATGAGGACTGGGTTGGCGGAAACCACAGCTGGGACTTGAACCTGTGACCTTCTGCTTCTGAATACACTGGTTTTGTGCACTGCACCACCATGTTATCACAGAGATGGTGCATTCCCTGGTGATACCATGACTGTTGGTCAGACAGGGCCTGTCTGTTGCAGTGCATGGCACCCACCTACACAGGGCTAGGCCACGGTCTGCTCTGGGCAGCTGCCACTGCCCCCTCTACCACCAGTATCCCTCAGCCACCATGCTGACATGCCCTTCTGCTGGTGGAGCTGGTGGTGCGCAGTCTCAGGCCATCCAGTGTGCAGATAGGTGGCTGCCTATGGTGCAGGTTCTGGCGTAGGGGTGCCTGCATAGACGTCCACGCTCCCCCCCAGCCCCGCCTGCCAATGTTCCGTGCCCTTGGGGGTAGCTGTTGGGTACTATCCCCTGTGACACTTTGGGAAACCCACTCGTGCCAATGTTGGACCTTCAGCAGTTGCTGTCTGGCTGCTCCGCTGTTTCAGCATTCGTATGGGCCACCTAGGCATCACCCTAGTCCGCACTGTGGCCCAGCTCCACCACAGCATGTGCCGCCTGCGGCCCTCTGTATCCCCTTCTCCGGCATCTGTCCAGTTGCCGTTCCGACATGCCCGCCCTGATGTTGCGGGACATGTGCACCTGTCAGATGGTGGGGAAAACCCTGAGCAGCGCTATGTCACTGTGGGCTCATTCTCCTTGTATGGGGACGGCGTATAGACCCTTCCACGATTTATATCTGTTCTATGGAGCTTACTCGGGGGGGAGGGGTTGATGTTTCTCATTGATACCACTACTGGCCAGCTTGGTTATTGTTTTTTTCCAGTCTGTTGGGGTCATTTTCTGTGTTTCTGTGCCCTTTTGTTCTGTGCACATGTATCACACTTATCACTGTTTTTTGGTTTCCCTGCCTGGGCTGTACATTGCTGACACTGAAATGGTTTCTCTCCCTGTAATGTGCCTTTAACGGCAGGTTTTCATTCGCGTTGGAATTCAGCCCTGAAATTCAGCACGTTAGTGTGAGGGGAGCCTCTCCCCGCCCACTCTCTTCCCATTGACCCCTTCTCTCCGCCCTCTCTCCACCTTCTGCGGTGTTTTACCGCGTCGCGGAGCATTACGATCGTTAGCGCGTCATAACGCGCTAACGATTGTTAATGTTACATAACGCATGTTATGACGCGCTAACGATCGTTAACGTTACATAACGCGCGTTATGTACGTTTACCGCAGTTTAGTAAACATACCCCTATGTGTTTGCTGGAAAGGGATAAATGCATGTCTATTTTCAGTACTTTTATGGATACAACAAAAATCATTTAACTTGCCAATTGACTAAATTTTATCTCTAGGAAAAGGGGCAACCGGGGGAGGGGGTGGAAAAGGTAGAGCTGGTCATGTGAAGGGTAATTTTATAACAGGTCACCTAGATTGGCGTCCAAAGTAGGAGCCTATTGTAAGTCTATTTTACTAAGGTTACCAGATTTCTCCGATGTTTGGAAATCTTCCTTGATTTTAGAGCTGTTTTCCCGACTCCCACCAATTTGGCAGCCTCCTGTCTCTGATTCCAGCCATGGGGCAAGAAGGGTAGAAAAAATGTATTTTCAATTTTAGTGATGTGAATATTCCATTTTTGAGAATTTACATCTATTATCTTTATACTTTGTACTGTAAAGGGGAAATGCATCACAGTTTCTCTTTCACTGCTAATTTGTCTGCTTGGAAGTGATATTGTCACTGTCATGGGATGGATGGGGGGGGGGGTAGGGCAGGATAATGACCCCTCTTCCCTTCTTGCACAAATCTGAAACTAAGGTGTTCCTTCCTCTCCCTCCACCCCTCCCCCCTCCCCGCATGCACACTTCAGGTAAGTGTCTCAGATTTGCTTGCAAAAAATCTTGTAACCTTACTATTTTACAAAGACACACAGATGCATGTGTTCTTATAACTGCCCCATAAAACCTATAGAAATTGTGGCAAAAATGTAGCCACATTCACTTACATCCACTTGGGAGCGGCTGTAAACACTCGTATATGTCTGAGGTACGTGTGTAGGTGCATATTTTACAATGTACACACATATGTTGAGACTCTGCCTGCACTTCACCCAAACTCTGCCCCCAAACGCACCTACACCCTGGCCATGCAAAAGTGCGTACCTTTTTGTCAAAGCGCATACTTTTACACGAGTTAATTTTGTAGGAAACATTCTATGGTACCAACAGACAGCACACGTCCGCGTGCTATGAAAGCACCCAAGTTGAAGTGACAGCACTGGTGAATGCATGAATAAAGTTAACTGCATATGCTGGCTCTGCTAGCTAAATATCAGGTCCTAAACTACTACTACTTAACTAATTAAATAAAAGATGTCAACGCTGTATAATATTAGATACTAACTATCCAAGTAATGCTGTATAAGCTGCAGACCAGATGAGCGCAGCTGCAGGATTCCTGCACAAAAACTGCAGTCTGGCATTCAAGAGACTTCCTTGCAATTATGTACAAAATGGTATTGAAAAATTGCAAATTCTAAAACAATAGCATGTGTTTGAATAATTCTAGTTATTTGTTTTGTGTGTGTGTATAAATATGTTTTTCTATATTATATCCTATTTTTTTTGTATCCATACATTAAGAAGCTGTATAATTCAATTTATAGTTTACTGACACATGCTTTTTAATTTCATGATCAACTTAAACATCTGCACTGTTCCCTGTAGGAATGGAGCTCTGTTGTTGACAGCCTGGGTGAAGAGGTACTCAAAATTCTGTCATTAGAGGAATACTCAGAGAAAGAACACCTGACACTTTCCAATCAGAAATTAAGTACGCTACATGATGAGTTTTGGCACCTCGTGGATGGAAGACAAGCCCTCTTACAGGAATCCAATGACTTTTATATCAGTGCCAACATGGTTAGTATATTAGAAGTCTGTAATTACATCTGCTTATATGTTAGTTTCTGTGTTCATGGAGAATAACCTACAAATGAAGCAATCAAGCAAATACATAAATGTTTTCAGGAGTAGGCGATAATTTTATAATGCATGTCTTATATGTGGAAAATGGCTGTTATAAAAATGCACAGGGTGCATCGAAACATGATGGTAGAAAAAGACCATAATGACCTATCCAATCTGCCTTTCCATTCCAACTACTCTAGTCCCTTTTTTTCCTTTAGAGATCTTCTGTGTTTGTTCCATACTTTCTTGAATTCAGATACTGTATTCATTTCTACTACTGCCACTGGGAGACTATTCCACGCATCTACCACTCTTTCCATAAAGAAATATTTCCACATATTACTCCTGAGTCTATCCCTTCACCCTCATCCTATATCCCCTCATTGCAGAGCTTTCTTTCAGATGAAAGAGGCTCTTCTCTTGTGCATTTATGCCATGGGGTATTTAAACATCTCTATCATATCTCCTCTATCCCGTCTTTCCTCTAAATTATACATATTGAGATCTTTAAGTCTGTCCTCATATGCTTTATAACGAAGACCTCTGACCATTTTGGTAACCACTTTCTGTACTGACTCCACCCTATTTATAGCCTTTTGAAGGTGTGCTCTCCAGAATTCCATACAATACTCCAAATGAGGTCTCACCAGAGACTTATACAGAGGCATTATCACCTCCTTTTTCTGCTGGCCATTCCTCTTCCTATGCACCCAAGCATCCTTCTGGCTTTCACTGTCGCCTTTTCTATCTGTTTAGTCACTTTAAGGTAATCAGAAGCATTCATGCCCAGGTCCCGCTCATCTTTTATGGACAGAAGTAACTCACCACTTACACTGTACGGTTCCCTTGGATTTTTGCAGCCCAAATGCATGACTCTGCATTTTTTAGCATTAAATCTCAGCTTCCAAATTCTCAAGCATTCTTCAAACTTAGCTAGTTCCCTCTTCATGTTATCTACTCCTTCTTGGGTGTCTATTCTATTGCAGATTTTGGTATCATCCGCAAATAGGTAAATCTTACCCGACAGTCCTGCAATATCACTAACAAAGCTGTTAAAAAGAATCAGACTAAGGACAGATCCCTACGGCACATCACTAGTAATATCCTTCTCCTCAGAATGAACTCCATTTACCTGTACCCTTTGTCACCTCCCACTCAACCAGTTTCTAACTCAGTCAGCCACTTTATAAGTTGTCTGTGTGAAATGGTGTCAAAGGCTTTACTGAAATCTAAGTACACTACATCTAGGGCTCTCCCTCAGCCCAACTCTTTAGTCAGCCAGTCAAAGAAATCAATCAGATTTGTCTGACAAGAACTGCCTCTAGTAAACCCATGCTGTCTCGGATCCTGCAATCCATTGGACTCCAGAAACCCCACTATCCTCTGTTTTAGCAGCATTTCCATTAATTTACTCACCACAGAGGTTAGACTAACTGGCCTGTAGTTCTCTACCTCATCCTTACTTCTGCTTTGGAGTAAAGAGACAACATGTGTTTTTCTCTGGGACCACTTCTATCTCTAAAGAAGCATTGAAAAGGTCAGACAGCAGAGCCACTAGAACTTCCCCCAAATTTCTTCAGTATTCTCGGATGTATCCCATCGGGCCCATCGCTTTGTCTACTTTTAGTTTAGCTAGTTCCTCACGAACACAGTCATTCAAGATCCCCTTTCACCCTCACTTTTGTTCCTATTTGTGGGTGTTTTCTGAGGACCTCCTCCTGGCCCCTCATCTGTGAACACAGAACAAAAATATTTGTTAAGCAATTCTGCTTTATCCTCTTTAGCTTCTACATATACCTCCTCTTCACTCTTGAGTCTGACAGTATCACTTTTGCACTTCCTCCTCTTGCTAGCATATCTAAAAATGTCTTGTCCCCCATTTTATTGCATTGGCTATTTCTTCTTCTTTTTGTATCTTTGCTTTCCTGACTACTTTCCTAACCTCTCTTATGTTCTTCCAAACATTGATGCTTGTCTTCCTTTCTCTGTGATCTCTTGTATTTTATGAAGGCCATCCTCTTTTTCTTTACTTTTCCAGCTACTTCTTTTGAGAACCATAGTGGCCTCCTTTTCCTTTTACATTTATTTACCTTTCTAACAAAAAGCTTAAAATATCCCCTTTGTCTTGCCTGTTGCTTTTCTACATCCCCCAGCTGTTCCCATCCTGCTAATGATTCCTTGAGATATTATCCCATCTTGGCAAAGTCAGTTTTCCTAAAATCTAAGACCCTCTCTTTTCAATGGATTTTCATCAGCCCTAGTCTTAATACTGAGCCATACCATCTAGTGATCACTGGATGCTATCACCAGATACATTTTCCCCATTGGTAAGCACCAGGTCTAGTATGGCCCCTTCACACGTGGGTTCTGTTATCAGTTGCCGGAATAGTTCTCCCTGTAGAGCAGGGGTTCTCAACCCTGTCCTCGGGACCCACCTAGCCAGTCAGGTTTTCAGGATAACCACAATGAATATGTATGAGAGAGATTTGCTACACTGCCTCCATTATATGCAAATCTCTCCCATGCATATTCATTGCTGTAGAGAATCTAGAATCTCATTACTTCTAGACACAGCAGTAGGGATGTGCCAATTAATATCCGGCACATTGAAATCACCTATCAGGAGCACTTCTCCTTTCATAGCAATACTGCGTATGTCTTCTATTAAATCTCTGTCCACTTCTTCTCCCTCTGAATGAGATCTGTATATTACAGCAACACAAATGGATTTCCCAATCTCTCTTTCTAGTTTAACCCACAGTACCTCCTTGCTTTCTTTTAGCCCTGTAATTCTATAGCTTTAATATTATTTTTTACAAATAGTGCCATTCCTCCTCCCCTTCTTCTTACTCTGTCCTTCCTGAATAAAGTATAGCCCAGTATAATTACATCCCAGTCATGATTGCCTGTGAACTATGTCTCTGTAACTGCCACTAAATCCAAGTCAGCCTCTTCCATTAAAACCTCGACATCTGGGTCCCATATGATGGGCATTTATGCACATCGCTTTCCAGATGTTTCTCCTTTTACCAAGTTCTACAGAGCTATTTATATCTCGAAACTGAAAGGCATTTACACAGTTTACAGACCTATAAACAGTGGAAATGCCGCTGAATATCCCCTACTAATGCCGCTATACAATATGCGTGTCGTGGGTGTACCGGAGCATGTCATGGGCGGCGACAGTAGCTAATCAGGTTCTGGTGATATTGCACTGTTACCTAGTTAGCGACCTGCAGGTAAAACTAGGTGCAGCAAAAGCTGGCCTAGTTTTACCCGGGAGCAATATTGTCACTATCTGGTTAGCTTCTACGGCTGTGGGGGTTCATATGACGACCCCGGATATTCAATGCCGGGGCCGCATATGACTCCTGCATTGAATGCCTGGGTTTAAAGTTCAGCGCCAATGGCTAAGTGCTGTACTCGTGCCTTGTCACCGGAGCTGAATATTTGGCCCTTAATGTTTAATTATTATTTACTTACCCTGTGCATGTTTTGAGGCAGATGTAAAAGCTGCCATGAAAATCTTTTGTTCTAAATATATATCTTCTTGTAAAAGAAGGAATACAGATGTAGATTTGCAGCCCACTGAAGCCACAATTTAACTACATCCAAATCAGGCCCCTTTGTAATCTACATGTTCTCTGTGTAAACAGTGGCTTTCTAAAATCATTATTTGCATGTGTAAGTAATCAACATAACTGAATGCCACTATTTACATGTGGAGATGCTTATAAAATAACCACCATTGGCACCTATGTCCCTTATAAAACGCTAGTGCAAAAGCTACAGAAATTGCACTTAGATTGAAGCCACAAATATTTACACCTGCATATTTATGCATGTCACCCCTGAGGTAGATTTTATGCATGTAGAAAAGCTTTTACACATGAAAAATCATATATACAGTTATTCAGGTGGAGGCCAATTCTGATCGGGGCACGTTTGGGCCGCCCGGATATGCACCAGATTTTTCCCCCACGGGAGCAGAATCGGGGAATAGGGCCTGGACATCCCTGATGTGCCCCAATTCTGACCCACCAGAAGTCCATGTTTTTCCTCAGCTAGCTCAGCCAGGCTTCTGCATGGAGCTGCGGTGTCGTGGCATCCCATCGCCATGGCACCGGGACGCCATGCAGGAGCCCCGATTGTCTGCTGTGAAATCCTGTGTTCTCTGCCTCCCGACCCCTGAACGAGCCTTCTGAGGCTGTGGTCGGGCTGTGGGGAATCCCCTGCCTGCTCAGCTCATCAGGGAGGTCCAGATCCTCTGCCTGCTGCAGTCGGGGGGGATATTTCATTTCTGAGGTGGAATAAATCCCCCATCTAAATCCCCGAGGCCAGATGTACAGGGCCCTCATCGGAATAGGCCCTGTATATCCAGGGCGGGGGTCACGCCTCCGGCCCTCCCTCACTCCTCCTTTGGCTCGCCCCCATCCTGAGTTCCCCACACATCTCTGCTGTATGTGCGGGGAGCTCAGGATAGGTCAAAGGCACCTGCCATTTAGTGGGGAAGTACGTCCAACCCTTCTTTAGAGGAGCTGTAAATTTGTATGACAGCATTTGTTTGCTATTAGGGATACTGTTGGAAAGCCAATTTTATAAAGGCCTATGTGCCTATGGTGTCATTGTAAAATAAACCCTTTCAGTATTAAAAGTCCAAAAATTTGAGGAGAAGATCTCAGATCTTAGGTCTTAGACAACATGTTCAATTACATGCTGCACATTCTATAACCATCGGTCTAAATAAACCTCCAAATATTTTGTCTTAAACTTTTTTGTAAATCAAACTTTTCATCGAAATCCAAAGTTAGTGGAAAAAGTTGATAACAAAGGTGAATCATCTTAATGCCTCTATTCTTGCTGTGCATCCGATGGAAAAACCAAATCCACTTCAGTAGTCTAACCGGTCTTTTCCAACACCTTTTCTACTGTTTGCTAGAATCAACCCATGGTCCAAATGTATTAATACAATTCAGATGGGAGAATCTTTTTATTGGGCCCCAAAGATTCTCCACCTGACTTGAATTGTCGCCAGTCTTTGTGTACCTGCCTGTTTGGTTCTTTGTCTAGTGTGCAGGTACTTGTTGCTCTTTCTTGGTACCAAATGTATTAATGAAAGAACCCAGGCTGTACACACTCCAAAGGGCCCTACACATTCCCAACACTTATTGGCAATCAGAAAGTGGCCTCTTCTACTCAACATCTCCCCTAGCAACATCATGATGCAACAGCCATTCTGTAGCTTCCTGTTCCAGGCCAAATGGGCCTTGGCTGCTCTGCTTCTTTTCTCTCCAATCAGGGCACAAAAGAAACAGTGACTTCAGTCAATCCCAGTAAGCCTGCCAAAGGAGTGTCTCCAAGATCCCCGCAGGCCCAGAAGAGAAGATTGCAGATCTAAGCATGCCCGCAGGAGAATGTGGAGGCACATGCTGCAGTCAGAACATAATAAACCAGTCACTGCAAAATGCCAAGCTACGTATAGCAGTACTCTGCCCCTTCCAAGATCAGTCAAGACCCCTCTCCAGAAGAATCTTGGTTGTTGCCCTACAGTGTTAAGAATGCTGCCTGGAGAAAGTTAGAAGAAGAGATTTAAGAAGAAGAGACTTGCCTGAGCAGGGAAGTGGAAACAGCAAGAAGTTGATCCTGGCCCTTTGACAAAAGAGAGAGTATTCAGGCTATCTGCTGGAAGAAGAGTTGGGTGTTGAAAGAGATGGCAAAATAGTGTGAGGGAGGTCAGAGAGAGAGCACAATAGTATTAGGGAGGTGGCAAATGTTATGTTAGGGCTACCAAGCCCCTGTTGTCTTCCTTTTGTGTGTGTGGAGAGAGATATTATGTTGGAGCAGCTGAGCCCCAATCTTCATTCTTTGGTGGATTGTGGGGGCCACTGAGCTACAGTCATTTTCATTTGTGTGATGATCCTTATTTTAGGGGCAACCAAGCCACTGTTGTTGTGGGAGGAGGTGTTACAATCCACAAATATCCAGACAATAAAAAGTAGAAAAAATAATTTTAGATTTGGTTTAGTGATTTGAATATGCCAGTTTGCATTTCTGTTTCTATTTTTCTAGTGGCTTCTTGGAGTTTCCAATTTAGTTTTTCTGCATATTTTAGATTTGTGGTAATTTATTCAACGTTTCTACGGGGAGGCTTAGACGGGGAAGGGAAGAGGCATTCCGGAGGCGGAGCGAGGGCGGGGCATGTGCGGTCCATGACCCTGGACGTATAAGGCTGATTCTGAGGTCGGCCCTGTACATCAGGGGCCATGAACATAGACGGGGAATAAGTTCCCCTGGACATCGGGGGATCGAGCTGCCGGGCTGGGAACAGAAGGTAAGGAGTGCAGTAAGTTTCCCGCAGCAGGACCCTGGCCATGGGAGGCTGGATCAAGGGTCTGGCTGTGGGAAAAGAAGTGAATTGGTGATGGCCAGCATTCGCGGCTCCTCAATGGAGCCACTGTGCCATGCCGATGAGACGCCATGGCACTGCGGCTCCATTCAGGAGCCTGACTGAGGTAGCTGGGCAAGTGGCTGTGCAAGCAGACCGATTGGGCCCCGGCCTGCATGTTCAGGCTCTAGCCCCGACTCTGATCCCATGGGCACATCTAGCCCCTGCGGGATCAGAATTGGGTCTACCTCTGAGTATCCTGATTCTGATCGGACACACAGGTTCCTGAATGGACACATTGGAATGTGCCTCTATGGCTCTCTCTGTATATGTGACTGTTGTATTTGCAAAAAACTATTTGTAGAGCCTGCAAGCACTCAAATACCTGTGTAGACACCCATAAAAATTTGTAAAGGAGTGTGAAGAATCATTAGAATGTTGTATCAAGACCAATGTCGTCCTTGCACTCCCATCTCCATCATTTCTTTTTTCCCATTCAGCTTTCATTTATTATTCACACCAACTTTTTTTTGAAAATTTTCAATATATATTAAAAACTGTGCTCCTCTTACCCATATAGTCTGGATATACTGGCAGAATATGTGGAAAACCTGGGGAACAGGTTGTCCCTTGAATCACCAGCTAAGTATACATGAAGGCAGCTTTTTGGGACGTTATGAATGGAAATGACAATTATTGAATAAGTGCTATGCACAGCAGTGAGATGTATTGAACAAGAGCTATACATGAAGCAACTACAGTATATGAACAAACAGAATGATTGTAGTGACTGTTTTTACAAAGTCCTTTGAGCTTATTTTCAAATTTAGCAAGCACAGTTTTTAATATATATTGAAAATTCTTTTTAAAAAGTTGGTGTAAAAAAACCCCGATGATTGAGGTGGGAAGCAAAAGGACGACATTGGTCTTGATAGAACATGTTGTTTCCTTAAAGGCTCCTTTACAAATTTTTATGGGTATCTACACAAGGTGTTTGAGTGCTTGCGGGCTCTACAAACAGTTTTGTTGTTATTTGGATAAGAGTAGTTTCTGTGTGGGGATTTTTAGCAGTCCAGCGTGTTCTATTTCCCAGTACAATGTGTGTTGATGTTTGTGATAAGGAAGCTTATCATAGCTCAGGAAGGAGCTATAGAAAAGGTGAAGTGACTCTGAACAAGCAACCTGTCAGTTCTGGTAGAAATAAGAAAACAGAATTTTGCCATAAAAGACTACCAGTCCCAGAATGCACCAGGTTTCCAACAGCCATTAGAGGAGCTGAAGTGGGGAAACGTGTGTTCAATCAGGAGGGCTATGAGGTAATCCCTAAGCACTCATCTCAAAGGGCAGGGCCTGATTCAGCACAGCTGCGCTGTGTTAGGGAGGAGCACTCATCTAAGCAGAATAAGAGTAGAGTTTATTCTACAGATGACGATCTTCATGATCACCTTGGATATCCAGAGAATTGTCCTCAGTATCCTGAGAATCAGCTTGAGTTTGATCATCAGTTTCATCTGAAGGATCATCAGAAGCAGAAGCCAAACCGGACAGACAGAGAGGGAAAAAGACCCTTTGGAAGAAGGAAGAGAAAAGCCTTTGAGAGGTCTAGAAGAGTCCAAAGCAGTACGTATACTGGGAGGTATTCCAAGGGCCAGCATACACCATTGGACTGGGGAAAGCCAGAGAAATGGTGCTGCAGAGCTAGGAATCACCAGAGGCTACCTGTGAGGGAGACGGCTGCACGTGGAAGGGACTCTAAGACCTGTGCCAGAAGGTATGTGAAGAGAGATCCAGTGTCCAGGGATCTGGATTGGAAGGCTGGACATAAGAACTGGACTACATACTGGCCAGGCTATATAGAGAGGAACTCTAGCAGCAATGGAAGCTCAGGTATGAACACTGATCTATGCCCTAGCTATAACCTTGAAAGACAGCAGAGAAACAAGTATTCTCCTGAAAATGCTCCATTGAGACATTCATCTGTGCCAATCCATGATATTGAACCCATGCTTGTTGAACAAGGGGGAATAATAGCAGATGAGGATCCTGTTTATATGGACTGCTCTCTATCTAAACTCCGTTGGTAACTTTCTGTTATAAAGTACAGCAACCATTACAAAGAAATACAAATTTGTTCTTTAATCTACTCAGAAAAGCTCCTGAAGCAGGATTTGACCCACACAGTAGAAAGCAAGCGAGCTAAGGGGTTTCAGCTGGATAACTGCTAGCAATTAAGCTTTACCTAATTGCTTGTGAGCTAGGAGAGAATCACTTCTGTATCTATGTGGGAAGTAATCAGAAGTTAACCTGAAAAGAACAGTTTGTTTCTTGCTTTGTGACTTTTCATTTGTTGTTTTCCTGATTTTAACTTTGTTTTTCCAAGTTAACACTGAAAGCAAGTAACCTAATTTATGTGCTACCAAGCATATCTGTGTTGGGAGAAATAACCCCATAAATAAATATCTTATTGGCTTTACCCAAGGGCACAACTAAATTATTGTCAGCAGCTGTGTCTGGTGTGAATGAACTACATTGCCCACAATACCTTGCAAATCATATAGATATATGCACTTGACAAGACTGTGAAGATTCTCACCCAGGCAGCCGTCTGACAAATGGTGTAGTTTTTCGGATTGCTTTTGCACAAAAGGGGATTTACTTGCTGAGGATTACAACTAAAGTTCACGTTTAAAGCTGGAAAAAAAAGATTTTCCCTCAACTACACTTTGGAGGAAAAGGGGTTGTTCCAGGAAGCTGTCCCAGGAGGAAAAGACCCTGTGCAGAGCTGGATTCATCACTGAGACAAGGGATCATGATGGATCCGAGGGAGATGGCTAGCTGGATGGCAGCCCAGTTTAGCAGGCAACAGGAGCTATCGCAGCAAGGACAGGACACTGCTATGAAAGCCTTAATGGACCAGCAGAAGCCAGTGCTTGATCTGGTGCAAGCCCTAGTTCAGCTGCAGAACCAAAGTGGAACAGATGCAAGACCAGCAGTAAATACTGGTACACCACATGTGGACAGTGTGGGACTCAATCAAGGGATTGGGGCATTTAGTTTTGGGAAGCTAACTCCAGATGATAATGTTGATGATTTTCTAGAGTCTTTTGAAAGAGTGGCACAGGCATTAGCATGGCCAGAGACCCAGTGGGCAGTAAGGCTGGCCGCCTCATTAACTGGAGAGGCGCTTGCAGCTTATAGAGCAATGCCAGCAGCCCAGGCTTTGATTTATAAGGATGTAAAGGCTGCTATTAGGGATCGCCTAGGGTTGTCTATTTCAGAGTATAGGCGAATGTTTAGAGCTACTACATTGAAAGTGGGTGAAACACCCAGGGCTCTGAGTCAGAGAATCAGAGGTTTAGCTGTAAAATGGTTGGAGCCTGAGCAAAAGACGGTAGAAATGTTATTAGACATTATAATGCTTGAGCAATTTATGTCTGGGGTGCCTAAAGATTTGCACACTTTCCTTATACAGCAAAATTGCCAAAATCTTGGAGAGGCAACCATGCTAGCAGAGAGATTCTTGGAAGCCACGCAGGCTTGCCATAGAATGGGTGGCCCTCTGAAGATTGGTGCTGAGGCAAGATGTGCTGTATCAGAAAAGAAAATAATTAAAAATGTTTCTGAAAATGAATGTACTGTATCAAACCAGATGACACAGTGGAATAGAAAGAAATGTTTCAAGTGTGGAAAATGGGGACATTTAGAAAAGAGATGCCAGACACACACTAGCTTAATGGGGGTGGTTTTAAAACAGCCCAAAGAAGGATTTCTTTTGATGGTTGATGTGCAAGGAATTACCACAAATGCTCTGTTAGACTCTGGGGCAGACCAGAGTATGATGTCAAAAAGGCTTTGGAAGAGGATAGAGGCCCAAGAAGGATTTGTGCCTAAAACCCCTGAAAGCCAAGTTCACATCAGATGCATTCATGGTGCTGCAACATCATATCCCACCTATAGGCTAAAGGTTAAGTGCCTGGGGGAACAAGAGGAAATCCTGTTAGCAGTGGTGCCTAGGCTACCCTTTGATTTGGTTCTAGGAAGAGACTGGCCAAGATTTAAGCAAGGACTAGTGAAAGGGCTAGGAAAGAAGGAGGGAGAAGGAATAATGGAAATAGCTCCCGGGCCTTTCTTTGGAAGTCCTCAGTCCTTAGCTAAAAAGATGGTTAAGCTTCCAGAAGGCCAAACTATGGGTAATAAGAGGGGCCTTGTATCCACCCGCTCGCAGGCTAAGGTAGAGAGCCAGCAGAAGGAGGAGGGGGAGCAGGCAGAGTTATTAGGAGACTTACCCTCTCATGATGATTTAATAACCCCATCATCTGGTAAAGTAAGAAAGTTGAAAGCACAAAAGCGGCGTGAGAGACTTTGCAGAGCACAGGGTAGGGCTGAGATGTTAGCTGGTCAAAGTTTACCCTGGGTGCCAGCTGAGTTAGTGGCAAAGTTTCCTAACTTTCCACAAGAGCAGCGAGCTGATCAAGCTCTCACCCGAGCTTTTAAGTATGCTCAGGAGGTCAGGGAGGAGTTGCCCAGATTCAGACTAGATAATGAAATATTATATAGAGAGAGTCAGGACCCCAGAAATGGGACCATACGTAAACAATTGGTGGTACCCACAACTTTCAAAGGGCTAGTACTTAGATTAGCACATGATCATCCAGTTGGAGGTCATAAAGGGATGCAAGGAACGCTGGATCAAATACTTAAGCATTTTTACTGGCCAGGTATTTTCAAAGAAACTGCCCAGTTTTGTGCTGCGTGTCCAGCGTGTCAGCGAGTTACAGCGGCTCACCCACCGGTGGTGCCATTGATTCCCATGCCAATTATTACAGACCCAATTGGTCGCATTGCCATGGATATTGTAGGCCCATTAGTCAAAACGCCCCGAGGTTTCCAATACATCCTAGTTATGGTAGATCAGGCAACAAGGTTTCCCTGGGCCATACCATTGAGGAATGTTTCTGCAAAAACAATAGCTTTAGAGCTAGTAAAATTGTTTTGTGAAGTGGGATTCCCAAGAGAGGTGTTGACTGACCGAGGGTCCAATTTTGTATCCAAATATTTGGCCCAGGTCTGGGATGCCTTTGGCATTCATCACGTAAAAACCTCAGCCTACCATCCACAATCAAACGGTTTGGTGGAGAGATTCAACCAAACTCTCAAACAAATGTTGAGAAGGGGGTTAGCAGGAGAGGTAAAAGAATGGGATATGTTATTGCCTTTTGCCTTGTATGCCTGCAGGGAAAGAATTCAGGTGTCCCTAGGTGTAACCCCATATGAATTGATGTATGGTAGGGCTCCACGGGGTTTGTTAGACATTTTGAGGGAACAATGGATTGATCCTGAACCAGGAAGTCAGGAGGTGCCACTGTTTCTACGTGACTTGAGAGCACGTTTGAAAAGGACGTCGCAGGTTGCTGAGAAGAACCTGCAGGACAGTCAAGTTCGCCAGAAAGGGTGGTATGACAGGAAGGCCAAAAGCCGCCAATTAAGCATTGGTGAAAAGGTTTTGGTTCAAGTAGCAGGTACAGCTCCAAAATTTGAAGTACAGTGGAAAGGGCCATGGAAGGTTGTTAAACAAGTGAGCCCAGTATCTTATGTGGTAGAAAATGCAAGAGGGCGTAGGCAGACCTACCATATTAATGTACCTAAGTCTTGGAAGTAGAGGCCTGTAAATAATAATGTCCCTGAAGCCAGTCAGGAAGTAAGTGAGCTTCAAAATGATAACACTCTCGTAGGTATTACGGACTGTAGGAAAGAGGTTTCACCAGTTAAACCAGTCCGTAATAACTTAAGCAGGGGGGTATGTGATAAGGAAGCTTATCATAGCTCAGGAAGGAGCTATAGAAAAGGTGAAGTGACTCTGAACAAGCAACCTATCAGTTCTGGTAGAAATAAGAAAACAGAATTTTGCCATAAAAGACTACCAGTCCCAGAATGCACCAGGTTTCCAACAGCCATTAGAGGAGCTGAAGTGGGGAAACGTGTGTTCAATCAGGAGGGCTATGAGGTAATCCCTAAGCACTCATCTCAAAGGGCAGGGCCTGATTCAGCACAGCTGCGCTGTGTTAGGGAGGAGCACTCATCTAAGCAGAATAAGAGTAGAGTTTATTCTACAGATGACGATCTTCATGATCACCTTGGATATCCAGAGAATTGTCCTCAGTATCCTGAGAATCAGCTTGAGTTTGATCATCAGTTTCATCTGAAGGATCATCAGAAGCAGAAGCCAAACCGGACGGACAGAGAGGGAAAGAGACCCTTTGGAAGAAGGAAGAGAAAAGCCTTTGAGAGGTCTAGAAGAGTCCAAAGCAGTACGTATACTGGGAGGTATTCCAAGGGCCAGCATACACCATTGGACTGGGGAAAGCCAGAGGAATGGTGCTGCAGAGCTAGGAATCACCAGAGGCTACCTGTGAGGGAGACGGCTGCACGTGGAAGGGACCCTAAGACCTGTGCCAGAAGGTATGTGAAGAGAGATCCAGTGTCCAGGGATCTGGATTGGAAGGCTGGACATAAGAACTGGACTACATACTGGCCAGGCTATATAGAGAGGAACTCTAGCAGCAATGGAAGCTCAGGTATGAACACTGATCTATGCCCTAGCTATAACCTTGAAAGACAGCAGGGAAACAAGTATTCTCCTGAAAATGCTCCATTGAGACATTCATCTGTGCCAATCCATGATATTGAACCCATGCTTGTTGAACAAGGGGGAATAATAGCAGATGAGGATCCTGTTTATATGGACTGCTCTCTATCTAAACTCCGTTGGTAACTTTCTGTTATAAAGTACAGCAACCATCACAAAGAAATACAAATTTGTTCTTTAATCTACTCAGAAAAGCTCCTGAAGCAGGATTTGACCCACACAGTAGAAAGCAAGCGAGCTAAGGGGTTTCAGCTGGATAACTGCTAGCAATTAAGCTTTACCTAATTGCTTGTGAGCTAGGAGAGAATCACTTCTGTATCTATGTGGGAAGTAATCAGAAGTTAACCTGAAAAGAACAGTTTGTTTCTTGCTTTGTGACTTTTCATTTGTTGTTTTCCTGATTTTAACTTTGTTTTTCCAAGTTAACACTGAAAGCAAGTAACCTAATTTATGTGCTACCAAGCATATCTGTGTTGGGAGAAATAACCCCATAAATAAATATCTTATTGGCTTTACCCAAGGGCACAACTAAATTATTGTCAGCATCTGTGTCTAGTGTGAATGAACTACATTGCCCACAATACCTTGCAAATCATATAGATATATGCACTTGACAAGACTGTGAAGATTCTCACCCAGGCAGCCGTCTGACATGTTCTATGGACTAGTAATGTAATATGTGCAGTGCTGCCTTTTCATAAACTCTGTAGTCAATTGTAGAGCGCATGGCTATTGTGGGAGTGACCATCACCCTGCCTCCTTAGATCTGCCTTAGACCCTGCCTCTGTGGACCCTGCCTTCTAGACCATCACCCTGCCTCCTTAGGATAGCAGGTCTCCAGGAAGTCTACAATCTTCCTTTTTAGAAGGGGTTTCTGCATGTGACCAATGTCAAGAGTGCAAATGGCTATAAATTTGATGTCATTGTTTCTGACATGCATTTAATAAGAGCACTCTATCATGAATTTTGTAGTTTTAATTATGGAGGTTGAGAGTCATGTTAAAACTGGTTGATTTATAAGGAAGTACCCAGAGAGATTTGAGTAAATCTCAAGTGTGAAAGATGCAACTTGTTTATGTGTTTGATGTCTAATATTTAGGGCTTCTGATTTTTAGTTATAATTGGAAACCCCCAACAAAACACCCTCAATGGGCAAGCTGGGGTTTCCAGTTATAACCCAAAAGTCCTGCTGCAGTGGGGTGCAGAGCCAAGACCGCTCCTGCCTATGTCGCCTTGCAGCGGCAGGAACTTCTGCCTTTGCTTCCACCGCTCCGCGCTTTCTCAGCCAGCTCTGCCACTGGCAACACAGAAGGGTCTGAAACATGAGAACAGGTACTTCTGGTACCCAAGAATTCACCAATGCAAGTACCGTTTCTCATAGGGTTTAGGAGGTACTACTGGGGTGAGGCTAGGTCGGGGGGAAAAAAACTATGTACATATATAGTTTTTATTTGAAAAAGTACTCAGAAAAAAGTAGGTGTAAGTTAGTGCTGGTACTGATTCATGAGCAGTACATTGCTACAGCATGCTATAAGCATTTTAAGTTAAAATTGTCTTCAAGCAAAACAGTACAGATTTGAGATTCTAAAGTATTCTATGCATTTGGGGAAATAACACGAGGCAGTCTGCTGTTAGAATGGCATCTATTGAGAAATAAATTTGGCAGTTCAAAATTTCTGTCTTCCAACACATTTCATCCCTTTAGCTGGATCAGCAGGAAAAAGCAAACTAGCCTTTCTTTTTCACGAAGAACCGGAAATTATCTGGATGTATCAGGCAGACACTCTCTCAGTGCACAGATTCAAAAAAGTTGGGTTCTTTGAGTAGCTCTTGTACCTGGTCCTCTGGTCCTTAATTATGTTTAATGCTAAAACTTTACTGCTTGAGTGGTGTTGTGGTTTTGTGATTAGGCTATGGAAGTTATCAGTTAAGGGGTGGTTGTGGTTTTTTATGGCAAAACCGGCCTTCTTTTTCAAATTTTATATGAGAGAAGTGCCTGGAAAAGGAGCTTGGGCTGAAGAAGACCCAAGGAATCTGCTACTACTGAGCTGCCTTATGACACCCTCCCAAATGCACTAGGCTGCTTCTCAGCAACTTACTGAGTAGGCAAAGCTCTGGGCTAGGAAAGAAACCTCCAGGTTTTATTATGCACCCTGTGTGCCACACCGGTGCTGTTTTGGTACTGTGATTGGAGGGGGAGGGGTTGCAAGGTGCTGAGAGGCTTTTTTTTACAATTTTGCAAGAGCTGGAGGGGGGTTGTGATCTCTGAGCCTAAGACGATTCAACAGCTCAGGCTGAAGGATGAGCAAAGGGAAAATGTACCGAGACAGCCGGAATACCAGAAAGGCTGTCTGTGATCTGAGCAACACGCAATTGGCTCCACACAATTTTCTCTCTCCACCAGCTCACATTGGTTCCCCCGTTTAATATTGCACTGAGGGAGCGGGGCTTCTGTGAAAGTGAAGTCATTCCCGAAGATGCCTAAGTCCGGTCCTGCAAGCATATATTTGTTAAGTCCTTCTGCCGCCTCCACTGTTGGAGAGCATTTCACAGGACCAGAACACAGCATCAGTGAGTTTAGGGTGAGGGTCCTGAAAGGAAAATTTAAATCAACCCAGAATGTGTAACTTTTGAAAAAAGGATAATAAGACACTTTCAATCAGACCAGATAGGACTTAACAAAGATATGGGCTTTCTATCACATTATAAACCACAAATATTTACAGCCTGGTTTCCCTCTGATCAGTCATAAATCCCTCCCACTTCCTCTGAGACAGCCAAGGGAATGCTTTGGTGATTCATTCATATATTATGGTATTTTCATCTGTTGCTCATATTGTCCTGACCCAAAGAAGGTTTTAACCTTCCAAAGCTAGTCCTAAAATGTCTAGCTCAGTATAAAGCGTATCATCATGTTTTCCTTTTTTGTTTTGGTTTTTACGTTGGTACAGTAGAGCCGTACATAGTTAGTGCTGCAGTTTCTGCAGATTTCCCACAGTAAGCATGACGGTCGACAATTTATTTATTCAAATAGTTCTAAACCACATTACTAGCTCAGTAAGTTACATAGAAATATGATGACAGAAAAAGACCACATGGCCTACCTAGTCTGTCCTTCCATATCAACAACTACAACAGTCCACTTTTTATCTTTAGAGATCCTCTGTGTTTGTCCCATGCTTTTTTAAATTCATTTACTGTCCTCATCTCTACCACCTCCACTGGGAGACTATTCAATGGATCCACTACTCTTTCCGTAAAGAAATATTTCCGCATATCACTCCTGAATCTATCTCCCTTCACCCTCATCCCATGTCCCCTCATAGCAGAACTTGCTTTCAATTGAAAGAGGCTCTCTCCCTGAACATTTATGCCACGGAGGTATTTAAACATCTCAATCATATCACCTCTATCCCGCCTTTCCTCTAAGATGTACATATTAAGATCTTTCAGTCTGTCCTCATATGCTTTATAATGAAGACCACTAAGTTCATCCAAGGTGAATTAACAGCTATCTAGTTTTACCCTGTACCTTCTGGAAAATGCACTTCTTGAAAATATTCAGGACTAACATTGATAGTTTTTATTTTAAACACCAGGTGGCTCTTGTATCACATTTCTCTTATGGTTTTATTATATGTCACTTCAAGATAAATTTTCACAAGCATTCAGAAGTTTAAGTCCAAATGCATCTAAAGTGTACGTTAAACATACACATAGAGCCTGATCCCCAAAGAGGTATGTCTGGGTGTCCCCGAGCAGGATGGGCTTGTTAGGACCTAATTCTGCACTGTGGGAGTCAGATGTTCCTGTGGGTGCAGGATTGGGCCCTGAGATAGCCTGGTATGCCCCTGCATACCTGCCGGGATGTCCTCCCCACTGCTTGGTCTGCCTGCCACAGTGCCGTCCCCATCACCCCACCACCCGATACCCAACGGGGGACGCCAGGGCCTGAATCGGGTGGCAGGGACCCACTGTGGGGGTCTGTTGTTCCAATGGAGGGGCTGCCAGGCATAATTGGAGGGGCGCCCTGTGCTTATTCCACTCAGAGGTGGAATAAGCAGAATGTCCCCTCTGGTTCTCCCCGGACATACAGGGTTGTGACCTGAATTGGCCCAGTATGTCCAGGGTCGGTCCCACCCATGACCTGCTCATGTGCCACCTCTGTCCCCTGCACATGCACTGAGGTCTCTGTATGTGCAGTGGGGCAGGCAGGTGAAATAGGTTGAGGGCAGATAGTGGGGCTGGACGTCCCATCGGGACACTATTCGCCTTTCTGCATCAGGGCCATAATGGATTGAAGTTTCAAAGAAAACGAAACATCCAAACTTCATGCAAAAAATCCCTACCATTTTGCGTGCACATTAAATCAATTTTCAGTATTAGATACATTATTACTACTATTTAGCACTTATATAGTGCCACGCATGCAGCGCTGTACAGACATACATATAAGAGACAGTCCCTGCTCGACAGAGTCCTGCTCATCCGAGCTTACAATCTAGTCGAGACAATACAGAGCATTAGTCAATTTGGTGCAAAGCACAATATGGTCTTTACAACTCGGTCATGAAAATTGACAGGAGTCAGGTTAAGATAAAGGATAGAAGTCAGGATCTGAAAGTGACAGTGAAGAGGTGGGTCTTCAACCTGGATTTGAAGAGGGCCAGAGAGGGTGCCTGGCGTATAGACACAGGTAGGCTGTTCCAGGCGTAAGGAGCAGCAAGGTGAAAGGAGCGAAGTCGGGAGTTAGCGGAGCGAGTGAAAGGCCTAGAAAGAAGTAATTTGTTAGCGGAGCGAAGTTCCCGAGGGGGGATGTAGGGAGAGATAAGAGATGAGAGGTATTGAGGGGCCGCAGAGTGAATGCATTTATAGGTCAGTAGGAGACGTTTGAATTGGATGCGGAATTGGATAGGGAGCCAGTGAAGCGACTTGAGAAGAGGAGTACTGTGGGCATGGCGAGACTGGCGGAAGATAAGTCGAGCAGCATAGTTTTGTATAGATTGAAGGGGAAAGAGATGGCTCCCAAGGAGACCAGCAAGGAGTATGTTGCAGTAGTCAAGGCGAGAGGAGATTAAGGAGTGGATAAGCATTTTGGACAAATTAACTAGTGTCAATCTATAAAATTCAGGAACAATTTTGAAAGTAAATGGGTACTTATTCACTAAGAAGAGCCCTTTAAAAACCATTCTTTCTATTCTACAGGGAAAAGGGTGTGCAGGGGACAGGATTGGGGTTGGCACTATAAGGTAGTCCATGCACATGCTTCACACGTGAATGCTGCATGCATGGTGCGGCGCTCCTGCCCCGCCTTAGGGCTAAAGACAGGAGCGGGGCCTATTGCCTCGTGAGGAAGGAGTTTAAAACCTATTCCCCTGGAATGCTGGGTACTGTAGTTTTTCTGCTCCTTTCACTCCGAAATAAAGTGTAGTTGTGCACCAGAGACGGTAAGGCTTATTTGCAAGTATTTTTATTATGGTTAAGGTTATTCTTCCATCGCATGACAAATTCAGAAATATAAACAAAACAGGTGCTTTAACAGGAACAGAAAGAACTCAGGTATAAAGTCAACTTAAAGTAGAAATTCAGCTTTACTTCTAAGCAGTTTACTCAGCTCTGCCCCAAGAGGTCATTCACTTTAAATGCAGCCTCTTTTCACACACTGTTACGTTCACAGTGCTGGGTCACTTCAGGTGCAGGTAATTAAAGCTTTCCTAGCATGGCAGCAAAACAGCTCCGTAGTATTCAACTCATACATGGCATAACCAGTTTTTTTCAGTTTGGTATTTCCACACAACAAATAGTACAGTCCATGCTCTCACAGTCAGGTAAGTCAGAATTATCTTGTATTAATTCCTCAGACTGTATAGAATTATTAGCTTCCTGCAATACTGGCTGTCTGTTTGCTTTTAGCTTTAAAAACTCTTTAAAATCCTGGAGAAGCAATTCAGCCTGTTGTCTGCTAGATAAGGAATTGTTATCAGTTATTAAACTTCCCTCTTGATTAAGGCTGTTTCCCTTTTCCTCTCTCAGGTTAAGTGAATCAGAGTAACTCTTAGGCTCTTTTGTTAAGGTTTCAAATATAGGAGAGTTGGGTTTACCTTCACTCTGGAAACTCTTTGGCAAATCGCTTACTTGTTGCCAAGCCCCTCTTATCCTAGGTGGCTCGGACGTCCTCCAGCTGTGAGAGTTCCCGTGCCTCTCTGGGCCAAACTGTAATTCCCAGAATGAGTTCTTTTTCTCTCTTGCCTGCCGTGAAGGCTTCCTCTCCCAGGGCTCTGCCTTCCTCCAAGTGTCTATTCCAGGGCTAGGTCCACTTTCCTCAGGACTTCCATTTATTGCCTCTGAACAGATTCTTGCAGGTCTTCTTCTACTGCTTCGGCTCAGTCCTTGGCTGCTAGCCTTCTCTCTCTGACTGCTGCTCCTCTGACTGCTCACGGTACTCTGACCGTTCCCTGGGCTCCTTCTCTTCCTCCTCTTCTCCCCCATAGCAAAGCCATACTCCGGTTTAAAACCAGGTTCTCTTCTAGACACGCTCCTTCCAAGCACTGGGTGTGCCCAATCAGGACTGCACGACTCCTCCCCTGGGCTGGTATCCATGCTCAGCTCAGCAGAACGAAGTCTCTCTTTCTTTCCAGCATTGACAATCTGACGTAAATCCTGTTGCCCTTCAGGATTTTCATCTGTCTCCATAGCCTCAGGAGGGCGCTCTTCACCACAATGGACACAAACTTGGAAAGTAATTTTCAGAGGAAACATCCAAAGGTGTTTCCCTTTAAAAATCAGCTTGCAGGCATACAGGTACTCTGCAAGTTGTGCAGTGAGGCTGAAAATAATTGCTTTATTTCATAGAAAATCTAATAGTGGCTAACAAACCAGCAAGAAAAGAATTGTACTTTTCTTACTCATATAAGCACTTTTTCTGTTAGGGCTCGATGTTCAAAGCTATTAATGTGGTTAGCAGATCTGCTAACCCCGTTAACTGTAGTGACTGGGTTAATGTCACTGAATATCTCTTGGGGCTGCAGCTAAACACCCTGATGCTAGCCGGCCAGCATCAGGGTCTTTTGGGGGTGGACCAGAAGTGGTACCTGGGGATAACTGGGCAGTGGTGATACTCAGTCGCTTCCCGGTTATCACTAAGCAGTGAAAGTTAGGCACCTTATAGGTTGGCCTAGCTTTCTATTTATTTATTTATTTATTTATGAATTTTAGACAATTACCAAGCTTTGCCACTTGTACAGAAATTAAGAAGCAGAATGTAATAAAAATATAGCCCATAAAACAAAGAAGCCTAAAAGAGAAAAGAAATGGAAACATACAAAATAAGAGGAAAAAGAAGCCAGAAACAGCCAGTATAACTCATTCACGGAGCACTAGAGCCGCAGATGGACTGTTCTGCAAGCATTAATAAAAGAAAGTAACTGAGAAGGTTCAAAGAAAATGTACAAAACAGATTGCAATTTAATCAAACATTTACATGGAAACATTTACAAGAAAAAAATAAAGCCCCCAGATGTAACACTCCAGTTCGGAGCAAGAGGAACTCCCTCCTCCTATGCTGAGTTCCCCTAGCCAAATCTGGGAAGATATGAACCAGGAGACCCTCAAATAAAATATTCCTCTTTTTGAGAAACACTTTTGGCAACCATTCACGATCAGTTGTTAGAGCAAATGTAGCCAAAAGGGAAGATGGCGCTACAGACTCTATAACTGAATTATTTGATACAGGCGAAAAATTCAGAGAATCAACCTGTTGCAGACCAGGAACCTCTGACCCATCTATTACTTTTTTGGTAGATGGTAAATAATAAACTCTAGTCATGGGGGAGTGCGATTCTGGGGGAATCCCCCAAACCTCAGAGACATATATTTTAAACAGGCCGGCCTAACTTTCATCGCAGAAGCTAATCAGGCAGTGGTTGAATATTGCCGTTGCTAGTTAGCTTCCATGCTATCCAGCCGACCCGGGTATGGCCCCAGCATCGAATATCCAGGTCTTAAGTTCAGCAGTGATGAGTAGTTGCTTTTCTAAGGCTAGCTGTGGCTGCTGAATATCACCCCCCCCCCCCAATAAGTTTGATGGGAAATGCTGTTTCAGTTGTCGACTTTCATATATTTGTTTATTGGAGTAACGATTCTGAAAAAGTGATTGCTGTGGGCTGAATGGCACTGGCAATGTTTTTACAGAAAAAGAGGCTAAAAGCAAAGTGTAAAAAAAGCTGATAGGGCAAATAAAACTTATTTTACTAAAAGTTAAATTGTTCCCACCTTGGAAGCAGAGGTCGCAAGAAGGAACCTAGGAGCTGATATTGGGAGTTCTGAGGTTTGCCTCCTAAATTATGCAGGGCATGCAACACAAACCTAACACAACCTAAGAAATTCAAAAATATGGAGAGCCTAGTGGGGATTAGAATTTGAGATTCCCTAATTTCACTTGTTGTCATCTATTTTCTCCCTGGGAACCTTTGAAGAAATATCTGAGATAGATTTTGAATTATAATCAGGTGGACTCTGTGGTTAATTTGTCTTTTGTTCCTCAGAGTATATAGAAAGGGAGACGAGGAGGGAGGGACGTTATGATCACCTTTCTTCAGTTACCTGCAATGAAAAAGGTGCTGGAACTCCATACTACCATCTACCCCTTAAAAAAAAAAGCTCCGTGTATTGTATTTTTTTGGGTATATCTGTTTCTTATCTCACTCTAATAAGGACTAGCTTTTTGTGATCTTTGTGGGTTTTTTCTTTTCTATACTTATTTTGCATTTTCCTGTATTTTTGAGTTGCTATTTTCTCTCAGTTTTAATGAACAAAATGTAATGGCAATGAAATCAGCAATAGATTACTGGTAATTTCATAAATACTGTAAAATTTCTACTATGTTCCCCTTTCATAAATATTTTTAACATGTTGGTCAACTATTGATGTGCTTATAAAAGTTGCTTTCACTGATCTCCGGGGTTTATAACATTTGAAAGATAGTGACACTATGGAGCATCTTTACTAAACTGCATTAGATGTTAGTGCAGTGATAGTGTTTGCCAAGCGCAACATTTTAACAGCTAATGCGGAGCAGATGCAGATAGTACATCACTTTTCTGTGCTATCTGCAGAATGCGTGTTACCTGCACGTATGGGCAGGGCAAAGGCAGCGAGTGGGCATGTCTACACCACATAGTAACTGCCGGTGGACTCAGCATGTGGCAACCGTTGGAATTGCGGAGAGCGTGGATAAAATTAACACCCCTTCAGTGGGTTGCGTTAGCTGCTTTTAGGCTGCTGTCCAACTGCACTCTGCATTTTCAGTGTGGAATCTTCTGTGGGAATGCTATGTAAACCCCCCAACAGATACCGCATGGTTTTTGTAACTAATTTTATGCTTTTTGTACTAACACGCCACATTAGTTGCAAAAGCCTAATGCGGTTTAGTAATCATGCCCCTATATCAGTACTAGTGGAAAACTAAAGCACTGGACTAAAGCATGCATAGCACTTGCAGAGTTACTACCTAATAACGCATGCAGGATTAGCCCAGTTTCTCACCACCATGTAAATATATGTATTAATAAAGCACAGCTTTATTTTGTCAGGCATTTGATAAACTTGAAAGTATTGATGTTCACTTGAAGCTGCTGAAATCAGAAGACCTAAGTGAGCCTGTCATGGCCATGAAGCTTAAAGACCTACAAAATGAACTTAAAGAGTGCACAGAAGATGCTTTACAAAAAGGGCAGAGTTTAATCAACAAGAAGGAGTCCAGCAGGTGGGTGAAAGCTTTTTCTTTAAATTGACATTTCCTCTTTTGTCTACCCATAGTAAGATAACTCTTAATGGGCCCTCTAATAAGCATGATTTGTATGGGTGCCTTATATGTGCCTTGTGATCCCATAGTTACTTTTAGATCGATTGGATTATTTTTGTAAGCTGCTATGTTGTTTTATTGATGAATGGCGGTTGAGCAAATTTTAATAAACCTTATAACCTTTGCTTCCTAGAAGTAAGTCATGCTTCAAAATATTACAGAAATTTCAAATGACACAGTTTGGTTTCAGTGATGGCACTACTAGTACAGGGAAGGAGTGAACAGGGGTGTACAAACTGATGTGCCTGTACCAGGGCCTAAGCAGTGAAAGGAGCCCCCCATGCCGTGATTAGAGTGCAGTCAAATTGAGCTTGCTTGGCTCCCATACACTATGAGAACTGTGCAAGCTCAAATCACTGGTCAACAATTTTTTTACAAAAGTCATGTTACTGAAATAAAAATAGTCATTTCTTATCAGTTTTTATATGCTGAACACGAATATGACAGTGAAATTGCAAAGTTGGCTCTAGTTTTTTTGTAATCTACAAGAATTAATGTTTACATCACGAAATGCATGCCAATAGTAAATATAATAGGCCTTCGGTTAATACCTGTAAAAAACCAAGTCATGGACTACTTCTTAGATTTTTTTCGCCTGTCTCTTGTACAGCTGTTCAGGAGCTTCTCTGGCAAGTGTCCAGCAGTAGTCAGCCAGCATTGTAGTGGACCATTTTCCCTGGTATCTTTGCTCCATCATTGCGATATCCTGGTGAAAACGTTTGCCCTGTTCATCACTAACCATACCACAGTTGTCAGGAAAGAAATCGAGATAGGAATCAAGGAAATGGATCTTTAGAGACATATTGCAGCCAAGTTTCTGATACCGCATCAGCATGTCTTCTACTAGTTCCTTGTAGTTTTCTGCCCTAACATTCCCAAGAACGTTTGTTGACACTAGGCGAAAAGCATTCCATGCTTGTTTCACATCACCCTGCAGCAAGTTGTTGAACCGGTCATCTTTGAAGAGCTCTCGAATCTGAGGACCCCAAAAACTTCCTCTTTAATCTTTGCTTCGATGAGTCGAGGGAATTTTTCATGCAGGTATCGGAAAGCTGGCGAAGTGTGGTCCATGGCTTTCACAAAGTTTTTCATCAAACCTAGTTTGATGTGAAGGGGTGGTAGCAGGATTTTGTGAGCCTCAACCAGAGCTGGGTGCTGGATATTCTTCTCTCCAACTGTTACATTTTGTCTGCGATTCCATTCCTTCCGCAAGTAGTGCCAATCCCTTGCTCGGCTATCCCACTCACATAAGAAACACACGTATTTTATATATCCCTGCTGCAGTCCCATTAAAAGGGCAGCTACCTTCAAGTCACCACAGAGGTGCCAGCTGTACTTGTTATAGTTAATGGAAGTCAGTAGATGCTTTAAGTTATCGTATGTCTCTTTCATGTGGACGGCATGCGCTACTGGAATAGATGGAAGACGGTTTCCATTGTTCAAAAGCACAGCCTTCAGACTCAGTTTTGAAGAGTCTAAAAATAGTCTCCAGTTCTGTGGGTCATGAGTGATTTTTAAGGCATTCACGAGGCTTTCAATATCGGAACAGAATCAGATTACTTTCCTCTCCAACTGCGTATAGTACACTGCTGACGTCAGATGACTTCAGCAGCCGTCTGGTAGTAGTATTGCATTGCATCAGAAAATGCTGCAATCAACTCTCGATGATGTGTACATGCTGCTATTATGCAATGTGATACAATATTACATCATTCAAGGCTTATTTGGGATGTTGTTGATGCCCTACTGGATAAATTTACATGGTGAAACGTCAAAAATGAACTACATGCAATATCTTCAAAACGAGAGCCAATAAATTATTTTTAATGTTATATTCGTGTTCAGCTCACCAAGGTACTACAGATTAGGGCCTTTTAAAGTCAGTAACGATTTCAGTGTTGACCAGTGTAACCTGAAACACGGAAACATCCTTTCATCGTGTTAGATATTTGCTCACTGTCAGAGGTAGCCTGTCTATCTATTGTCAGTGGAGGTTGCCCAAATCATTATTTCTCTGCCACAGTCCTGCCATAAGGTACTCGGAGGTTTAAGATTTTTCATACTGCAAGATCATTTTAAACTCCTTCCAAACCCCCCCTTTCCCCCACTTCCACTGAAAAAGAAAAATAGGGTATGCAGAAAAGTCACCAGGTCTATTGATGCAGTATTTGGCTTTCATATTTTCTTTAAATTTGAATTTTAAGTAGGACTGGTGCAAGGGCACTGAGTGCCTTACATGAATCTTCAGCTTTACACCCCTGCCTTATGCCCCCACCAAATTTTTGATAAACTCAACAGTCATAATCATCCCAACACCACCCTTACACCACAACAATCCTGCAAAATAAAGTAGAAATGTAAAATTAGACTAAACTTTGCTTTGTATATATGCATGTACCTGCTCTCCCTGCAGGTGAAAGAAAGTGCTGATGACTCTTTGGGTTTGTGTAGCTCTGACTACAGCTGTTTTTGCTGCCCCTTAGAAGCTGACGGTCTAGGTGACTGGTTAGTCTTGTCTAATGGTTGGGCTGGCTCTGATTTTAAGATATATAAAGCCCAAAATCTCAACAATGAAAATGAAATCAAACAATAACCACACCAAGAAATATGCTTATTACATATATTTCCATAAGTCCAACCCAAAGCAAATACCAAGGAAAAAAACCCATAATCTCAGGGGTGGATTGTAGAACAATACTGGGCTAGACGATTTTTTTTTTTTAAATATCAGGCTATCCATCCCAGCCCCTCTCTTTCTCTTACCTCCTCTCACAAACACCAGCTACAAGGAACATTCCTGCAGCCAAGCAAATGTCAAAAAATAACTGCAAGGCTTCTGAGCCAAGGAAGTCTGACTGAAGGAGGGGATAGGAGCCGGCAGGGCCTTGAACGCTGTGGTGGCTAAGAGGCCCGTACCTTTTTTACTTTCATGTTCCTCTTTGCTTCTTTGGAGCAGCTGAACTGTTGTTCACATACTGCTGGTGCTTCCTTGTCTGAATCTTAGTAGCACTTGGCCCTCCTGCCTGAATATTTGATACTCAAGTATAAATGAATTATACACCCTCAGAAATCAACACAATGTATCAAGCTAACTCTTGATTTCTATTATCTATTAATCTTACAGGAACCAATTAAACCCTACCCCATCCAAAATACATATAAAAGTGTCTACTTTTTTTGTTTTTTGTTGGATCACTCACCATGAGAAGGAACCCTTCCTCTCTTGAAGTGAGCCCTCCATTTTAATCATTTATAAAGGACCTAAAAAGATCCTGTGCACCACAGAATCAACAGCACCTTCAGCTGCCATTCAAACCCAAAGGTATTTTCTTCTCCCAAATACGTTTAAAATGGCAATGGCTTTCTCCACTTGCCTACAATATCAAAGTACTTAACTGATGAACCTCCAATGATGGCAACCAAGCAGTAGGATTATCAAGCCACAGCAGACCGGCTCCTCCGTCAAGCTGCTGTTCACAAGTCCATTGTTTAACTACTCCCGGATCATCTGCTCTCCAAGCCAATTGGGTTAGTCACACTAGCAAGGTTCACGCTACACCAGTCAGTATTTCAAGCCGTGCAGCTCTCCAGCTCTTCCTTGCCTCCAAAATGCATATGGAAACATTTTCCATACCTATTAATTTGCTTTCTTTGATTCCTGCTAGACCAGCCTAGGTGAGTGGATTATATATCACAATCAGCAGATGGAGGCAGACCAGAGCAACTTTCAGTGACATCATTGACTACAGTATATAATTAGTCGTGCAGCACTCAGATTTGCTAGTATGACATGTCCCAAGCAGAAAACATGACTGAAAAAGTCAGGAAAAGTATTTAAACAGAAAAACAATAACTTTGAACAAAAAATTCTTGGCTCTCTTACCATACTTGACTCTGCATAAAGCATTGATTCTGAGAATACTGAGAACTGGTAGTGGGACTCTTCAACCTGTAGGTGAAGTCTTCCCAGGACAGGTTCTGCACTGATCTAGCAAGAATCAATGAACGGAAATTAACACTGTACTAGATCAGTCCAGAGGAATTTGACTTATCGTGTAATCAAACTCTGGAATTCATTACCGGAGGATGTAGTAAAAGCTGTTAGTATAGCTGGGTTTAAAAAAAGTTTGGAGAAGTTCCTGGAGGAAAGGTCCATAATCCATTAATAAAGGGGACCCAGGAAATCCACTGCTTGCCCCATACAAGCATTGTGGAACCTGTGTCTTTTGAGGAAACTGCTAGTGTGACGCTCGCGCCCCTACCAGGCGGTTGCCTAGTAGGGACGGCTGGCCACCTTTATCCCTTCGAGGGTTGTAGTTGTGTTAATAAGAGAAACCAAGTGGTTATTCAAAGCGCACAGGAAAGTTTTATTCGGTTTCCAAAGTTGGCAAGTGATGAACATAAAAATTCTTTAAGCACTTTTTCCAGACAAAAGAAATACAGGATAATTTCTCCAAATCAAAATGTCCAAACAAAACTCACAGCAGTTTCTATTCTTCACTGCAATTGTTTGACATTACAAAACAAAAGCATTTATAAAACTCTTCACAGCTTCCAACCTGCTGTTGCCACGCCCCATACAAACAGTTCTAACTGTTTGGGCCTTCACTGAAGTTTAGCAGTTTAAGCTTCCTAAGCGAGAGATTCCTAACCTCTTGTCTTCAGGGTTACTCTTCTCTTCAACTCTTGAAACTGCTTTTAACTTGCAACAGCTTCCTTTTATATTTCACTGTTTTCAAACAGACATTACTATTGTATTTTAGTGCACAGCTCACATTCCATCTCAGAGGCTTCTGACTCAATAACACTTTCTTCAGGGCCTACCTCCATACTCTCAATTGAGCTACAGCTTTGTGCTCTCTGGAAGTGCTCTGGTGTCTTTTCCTTCAGAGTCTTCACAATGTTAAACAGTCTCTCACACTGCCTGGCCTTGGCTCCTCCAAGCCGGTCTCCTGTGTGTCTCTCCTGCTTAACCTCCCTCCCGAGATACTTCTTGCTGTGCTGAGGCTTCAGGTGTATGAAAGTCTCCTCTGAGTCAGAGCAAGAACTATTCTGGTGGCACTGCTCATTCCCTGCGTACCTTTCTTGGCTGCCTTTATAATGGTTCTTCCATTTGCTGCTCTCCTTGGCTGCAAGGGTTTTCCACAGCTTGGCCCCAGATCTCTCCTGTCTGTGCCTCCTGGGAATTGGACTTGAACCTGGGCTATGCCTTGAACTGCAGCTGCCACTGGTGCTTGCTCCTGCACTCCTCCTGGACCTTCTGCTCACAGCTTCCTCCTTCAAACTGTGCCTCTCTCTTTTGTTTGTTCTTCCTCTGTTAACTGTTGAGCTGGGCAACTCCCTTCCTAGCTCCTCCCACTTGGACCTCCTACTCCTCTGCAGGGTTGTCCTGTGGTCTGTGATTGGTTTAGCATTAGCTCTGCCCTCTAGGTTTCTTTCAGTGCCTCTAGTATGGAACCTAGGATTTTGGGCTCCCATCCCCCGCAATGAAAAAAAATCCTTCTTTTTTTCAGTTTTTCCTAGCTGGGCTGCACTCACCTCATCACACTAGGTATTTGTGACCTAGATTGGCCACTGTTGGAAACAGGATACTGGGCTTGATGGACCTTGGTCTGACCCAGTATGGCATATCTTTGTTCTTATTAAGCAGTCAAGACCCAGGGTGGGAAGAAGATGATGCTCTGGACAGAACTGCTCTGCCAAAGGCACGATCTGTACCAGCTCCAAACAGCAACCTATTCTGCCTCACAAAGATGCACAGGGATGACCAGGTAGCTGTCTTACAGATGACCCACAGACACCAAGTGGACTCAGCCCATGAGGAGTAGACTCTGATCTCTCTTCCAGCACTTGTTTTCCAAACAAGTGGTAGGCTGACCTAATAGCCTCCTTAGTCCAGTGGGTAAATGAGGACTTGGCCACTGTCTGTCCTTTCCTTGGACCACTGATCCTGACAAAAAGATGATGAGACTGCTGGAAGAGATTAGTATACTCCAGATACTTCGCCAACACCCTCCTTATACCCAACACACATAGCAAGGGGTCTTTCTGATGATTGTCCTCCAAGGAGGAGAGCACAATCTGATTAAGATGAAAGGGAGACAGCACTTTTAGGAGAAACAGCATCATCCTCCAAGAGACAGCTGCTGTCAAGATGACCAGAAAAGGCTCCCTACAAGACAGGGCCTATAATTCCAACACTCATCTAGTAGATAAAATAGTCACTAGAAGACTACCTTTAGGATCCTTTTTAGAGGCCTTTGGAGAGGCTGAGATAGGGAGGGGGAGGCACTTTTCAGGGCCCTCAACACCAGAGAAAGACTCCACTGTGGAACAACTGGATGCAAGGGTAGATGAATCTGCTTCAACCCTTTGAGGACGTGGGACATATCAGGGTGTGCCTCCAGGAACAACCCCTAAACTTTCCCCCAGTCACAGGCAATAGCAGTTAATCTGAAAATTGATGGAGTTCAGAGCAAACCCTGCTCTAATCTAACCTTTAAGAAGGTCAAAACAGTGACTCCATCTGCCCTTCAGCATCTAGGGCCTGAAAGAAAACCACCTCTCGACTATCCAGACCTTGACATAGACCAAAGATGTAGAGGTCTTCTGGGCCTTAAGGATTGTGTTTTCACGCCCCCCCCCCCCCCAAGAATATCCTTTCTTAGCTTTCACCTCTCAAGGGTCAGGCCATAAGCAAGAAGGGAACATGATCCTCTAAAGCCAGAGGGCTCTACAGCAGAAGTCACCTTTCTTTTGGTAACAACAGAGGGACAGAGGGAATCCTGCTAGCAGGCCTAAGAGATCTGCATACCATGGCCTGCATGGTCAGTCTGGTGCCACCAGATTGACCAAACCTGGGTGAGACCGAATTCTGTACATAATCTGATTCACCAAGGGCCAGTGGGGAAATATATACAGGAACCTCTTCTGGGGCAACTTCGAAACCCATTGCTCATGGATCCTTTCTGCAGCTAAAAATGTTTTTCACCTTGGCATTTCCCCGAGTGGCCATCAGAGTGAACACTGGGAGACCTCACTTCCAAACGATGAGGTTGAACACACGACCACTTACCTCCCACTTGTAACCTTCTGCTAGATGGGCCACCAACAGAGCCATCAAATGAAATTTTCACCCATTGGCAGAGTTTCATAATTTCTGTGGCCACCACAGTGCTGCATGTTCCACCTTGCTTATTGATGTACTCCTCAACCATGTCACTGCCCAAGAACACTGACTGTCTTGATCTTTAGGAGGATTCAAAGCCTCTCTAGGGCGAGGTGAATAGTCCTGGCCTTCAGCTTGTTAATCAGCCAAGAGGCCACCTAAACTCACCAGCACCCCTGAACAAACTGCCCCTAACAATGGGCTCCCTGAGCTGACCAGGGTCCTGAACAAACTTCCCCTGACAGTGGGTTCCCCAGCCTAGCAGGTTGTCATCCGTGGTGACTATCATTCAGTCTGGCGACTCCAAGGACATCCCATCCCATCCCATAAGTGGGTGAGTGTGTAGCCACCAAGTCAATTGCCCCCTGATATTTCTGGAAAGAGGCAGGCACTACTTTAACAAATGGAGGAGTGGAGGAAGGCATAAGACCTTCTCATTGAGGCCCTCCTGGATGCCAAAAGGACATTTGTGACACAAATTGGCTAACTGAGAGTGGACAACATTAGCCTCTAAACATCCAAGCTGTGACAGCTAGGGACTTGATGTTAGGATGCAACATCATGCTGCCCTTCTATGAAAACAGATCTAGTGCTTGTCCTAGATATACTGGATCTCAAATGGAGAGCTCTAGAAGTAGAGGGAACCATGGTTGTCTGGGCCAATAAGGAGCAATGAGGATCATTGTACCTCACTGTTTTGAGTTTCAAGAGGGTCTTAATGAGAGGGAGGTATTGGAGGCTATGCATACAGAAGACCCTCCTCCCAATGGAGCAGGAAAGCATCTAATACTAGTTTGAAGTGTGATCCTGCTCTGGAGGAGGAAAGTATCTGAAGCTCGTTTGCTGTGTGATCCTACTCTGAAGCAGAACTGAGCCACCTGGGCATTCTGAGGAGTGGCAAAGATCTTCCGAGGGAGTGCCTGCTTTCAAAAGATGTGGAGTGCCATATCCCTGTCCAGGATCTATTTGTGAGTTTGGAGGAGTCAGCTCAGCCTGTCTGCCAGGGCATTCTGTTCTCCTGGTAGATAAGTGGCTGTCAACTCCATCCCATGAGAGACAGCAAAGTTCCACTATCTAACCATTTCCCCAGCATAGGAGGTATGACCCAGTTCCTACCTGCTTGTTAATATAGAACATGGCAACTTGTTTATTGGTTTGAATTAGAACAGTTTGATTGGACAATCAATTTTTGAAAGCCCTTCAATCATTTGCTATTGCTCTTAGTTCCAAGAAGTTGATCTGATGGAGACTTTCTTGGAGGGACTGATTCCCCTGAGTGTGAACATAGTAACATAGTATATGATGGCAGATAAAGACCAGTATGGTCCATCTTGTCTGCCCAGCACGGCGGCAAGAGTAGATGCCACTCTGTACAGGTCACCCCTCCCAATGCCTTTGTCCAGGGGTGTACCCACCACTCTGTGTAGGTCACCTCTATTTGTTGAGATATAAGAGATAGTTAAGTAAAACCCAATGAGATGAGTGCCCCATTAAACTGGGAACCCTAAAGCCAAATTTGGAATGTACAACACTGGAGAAAGAAAGCTACAAATTAATTTTCTCTTCTACTAAACAAAAGGCAAAGATGTTAGTGATGCACATTTCCCAGAGCTGACATATTCCAGTTAATAAATTCAGAATAAAAAAGTATTTTTCTACCTTTTTGTTTGGGCATTTTATTTTTCTGTCCCAGTTGCCCAGTTGCTTTCTTCTGTTTTCTTTGTGTCTTCTGCTAACTCTCTATTGTCTGCTGTCCATTTGTCCTTTCTTCTCTCTTCTAGTTTTTTTCCATTCTCTCTCGACATCTGGCCAACATGCTAATCAGAAATCACAAATTGAAAACAAATTATCAAATCTTCATGACAAGCATTGTCACATAAATGCACTTGATAACCTGCACCCCCAGACTGAATTCATCATATATCTTTCTTTTTTTAAATTTTCTTTTTCCTTTTCCTTTTTTTTATCTTTTGTCAAATAAACTTGTTTTGACTTTGACATGCATTTCATTTTTCACTTGTTATCTGCATTTCCTTTAAACACCTTCATATCTTTTCTTGGGGGTATGTTTGCTAATTGGTGGTAGCGGCTTCCGTGTGGTATCAGAGCCATGGCCCCATTGAAGTCAAAGGGGCCACAGCTCCGATATCGGATGGAAGCTGCTACCGACAATTAGTAAACATACCCCTTAGTCTTTGTTATATCATGCAAATTCACACAATTTATAAGATTTCTAAACACATCAAAACACTATCACACATTGAAGATCTTCCCAATCATTCACATCAATTAAAATATGTACTCTAGAAAATCTTATTGTGGAGAGGTTCTAGGATCCCTAACCTAGAAAACAAAGCTTAATATCTTGGATTAAAATTATTTACTGTAGAAACACAAACAGGGGCGGCCCAAGGGGGGTGCGGGGCCTCATTTGCATAAGTGGCCTTATTTGCATAAATATTTGCATAATGTTACCATACACTAACTTTTAGTAAACATGACTCTTAGTGAGTGTATGGATAAAGAAAGACTAAAAGATTTCTACATTACTATAATCCAGTGCCAACTGCCAGACACATTAGGAACTACTACAAACGCTGCCCATTTAGAACCCATAGCAAACCCGCCATATCCTGACAGCATTACCAGGACTCACAAAGCACCATACCCTACCTATCAAAAGGCAACACTGCAAATATTAAACCAATACATTTCAGAGAATACTGGGGAAAGAGAACAAGTGGCAATGTCAAATAGGAATTACATAAACAGAATACCTCAGCTCAGTTACACATGCAGAACATAGACCATCACCAAACAAGGAATCACAATTTAGAAACAGGAAGGCAATAATTAAACTGGGAACCCCAAAAGCCAAACTTGGAATGTACAACAACACTGTAGAAATAAAACTATAAATTAATTTCCTCTTGTACCAAACAAAGCGCAGACGTTAATGATGCACATTTCCCAGAGCTTTCATATTCCAGTAATAAATTCAAAATAAAGAGATATCTTTCTACCTTTTATGCATTTTTTTTCAATTGCAATTGCTCCAGCCACTTTCTTCTGGTTTCTTCATGTTTTCTGCTAACTCTCCATCATCTGCTGTCCATTTGTCCTTTCTTCTCTCTTCTAGTTTTTTGTCCATTCTCTCTCTCTACATCTGCTTTAACATACTAATCTTTCTCCTTTTGCTCTTTCCTCATTCCTATTTCATCCACACAAATTTTACCCCTCCATCCTCAATCCCCACTTACTCTCCCAATACCCGGCCAATTGTAGATTTTTCATCCCTCCCACAAAATATTTTTCCCCTCTCCATTTTACTCTCCCAGCCCCATCCCATTCTAATCCTTCCCCAACATCAGCTCCCTTCTAGTTCCAGTCTCACCCAGCATCCATTCCCTTCTAGTCCCTGCATCAGCCCATTTCCAGTCCTAGCCCCCCATCAGCCCATTTCCAGTCCTAGCTCCCCCATCCATTTCCAGTCCGAGTCCCTTCATCAGCTCATTTCCAATCCTAGCCCCCATCAGCCCATTTCTAGTCATTTCCTAGCCCCACCATCAGCCCATGTCAAATCCTAGCTCCCCTCCACTCAGCCCAATTCCAGTCCAAGCCCCCCATGAGCCTACTTCCAGTTCTAGCCCCTTCATGAGTCCATTTCAATTCAAGCCCCCACCACAGCCCATTTCCAATCTTAGCTCCCCCCAACAGCCCATTTCCAGTCCTATCCTAGCTGCTCCATCAGCCCATTTTCAGTCCTAGCTCCCTTCCCTCACAGCCCAATTTCCATTCCAAGCCCCCTCCCCATCAGCTATTTGCAGTTCAAGCCTCCCCTTCTACTCAGCCCATTTCCAGTCCTAACCCCCATCACCCCATTTTCAGTTTAAGCCCCCCTATAACCCATTAACCCATTACTAGTCCTAACCCCCCATCAGCCCACTTCCAGTCCTAACCCCATCAGCCCATTTCCAGTCAGCCCCCCATAGCCCATTACCAGTCCTAACCCCCCCAACAGCCCACAGCCCATTACCAGTCCTAACCCCATCAGCCCACCTCAAGTCCTAACCCCTCCCCATCAGCCCATTTCCTGTCCTAGCCCCCCCATAGCCCATTATCAGTCCTAACCCCACCATAGCCCATTACCAGTCCTAACCCCCCATCATCCCATTTCCAGACAGCCCCCATCAGCCCACAGCCCATTACCAGTCTTAACCCCCCCATAGCCCATTACCAGTCCTACCCCCCCCCCCCCACCAGCCCACAGCCCACCTCAAGTCAAGTCCTAACCCGGCCGGCTTTCAGATCCGCGAAGGGAGAGTTTCTCCCTCGTGTCTCTGTTAAGCCCGCAGGGGCTGATGGGAAATTTCCCATCTGCCCCTGCGGGCTTAACAGACGCGAGGGAGACACTCTCCCTTCACGTATCTGAAAGCCGGCGCAGAGGGGCTTAGTCGGGCCGGGAGAGCTCAGCCGGGCAGAGGGGGCCCCGTGGGACACTCCATTCTGTTGCTGCTGTGGCAGTGGCAGCAGCCAGCTTTTTTTTTTTTTAATTTTCCATGAGCCGATGGGGGGGGGGGGGTTAGGACTGGTAATGGGCTATGGAGGGGGTTAGGACTTGACTTTTTTAAAAAAGCAGAATGTTCTTTGCGCGGGGCCCCCTGAAACGCGGGGCCCTGTGCAAAAACATTCTTGCTTAATGGACGGGCCGGCCCTAAACACAAATAAAGAAATAGTGCACCATTTTAGTCTTCTTCTTATTTACAACACTAATATGGGCTTCATTTAGTTTAAAAAATATATTCCATCAGTCATTTGCCTCTAAGTATTCTTACTTGCTCAAGCTTTACAGAAGTCATGGGACAAGAATTTTAAATATTTTCCAGGTTTCTACTACTACTACTGAACATTTGTATAATGCTACAATGCATACGCAGCACTGCACAGACACATGTAAAAGACAGTCCCTGCTCATCGGACCTTACAATCTAATAGAGACAGACAACACAGTAGCTGTAGACATGGGATACAGCCAGGGGGAATGGTAAGGAAACACAAAGGACATTAGGTGAGTCAAGATCCGAAATCGGCAGTGAAGAGGTGAGTTTTCAGCCAGGATTTGAAAAGGATCAGAGAAGGCGCCTGACGTACAGACTCAGGTAGTTTCTTCCAAGCATAAGGAGCAGCCAGGTGAAAGGAGTGAAGTCTGGAGTTGGCAGTAGAAAAGAAGGGCACAGATAGAAGTGATTTGCCACAAGAGCAGAGTTCCCGAGGAGGGGTGAAGATAGAGGTAAGAGAGGAAAGGTAGTGAGGATCTGCAGAATGAATGCACTTATAAGTCAGCAGAAGAAGTTTGAACTGGATGTGGAAACAGATAGGAAGAAATTGAAGAGACTTGAGAAGAGGGGTAATATGAGCATGACAAGGCTGGCAGAAGATTAGCCGTGCAGCAGAGTGTTTAACAGATTGAAGAAGAGAGAGATGACTCAGAGGGAGACCAGCAAGGAGCAGGTTACAATAGTGTAGACGGGAGCTGACTAAGGAGTGGATAAGCATCTTAGCAGTGTGCTCAGAAAGGAATGGGCGAATTTTGTTGATGTTGTAGAGAAATAAATGGCAGGTATCAATTAGATGTGTGTAGAGAAGGAAAGAGGGGAGTCAAAGACAACTCCAAGGTTGCGAGCTGAGGAAACAGGGAGGAGTAGAGGGTTATCCACAAAGACAAAGAAAGGAGGAAGGGGAAAGGAGGGTTTAGGGGGAAAATAAGAGGTTTTGGCTTTGTTCAATTTCAAGCAGCGGTGAGACATCCAAACAGCAATGTCAGAAAGGCAGGCAAAAATCCAGGCCTGGATTGCAGAAGAAATTTCAAGTGTAACGAGTTAGATCTGGGAATTATCAGTGTAAAGATGGTACTGAAAGCCATGGGAAGAGATGAGTGCACCAAGGGACTGGGTATAGAGAGAGAAAAGGAGTGGAATCAAGACTGATCCTTGGGGTACACCAATTGAGAGTAGGATAGCTGTAGAGGGGGATTCATGGGAACAAACACTGAAAGAGCGATGGGAGAGATGAGATAGCACAGAGCCCTTAAAACCAAGCGAGGACAAGGTATCAAGAAGAACGTTGTGGTCAGCAGTGTCAAAAGCAGCAGAAAGATCAAGAAGGATGAGGATCAAGTAAAGGCCCATGGATTTTGCCAGGAACAGGTCACTGGAGACTTTGGCAAGAGCTGTTTCGGTAGAATGTAAAGGATGAAAGCCAGATTATAGATCTAGAAGGGCCTGAGAAGAGAGAAAGTCAAGGCAATGGTGGTGAACTACACATTCAAGTAGTTTAGAAATTAAGGGGAGGAGGGAGATGGGTCGATAGTGAGCAGGACAGGTAGGATCTAGTGAGGGTTTCTTGAGGAGAAGAGTGACCACAGCATGCTTGAAGGCTGCAGGGAAAGTTGCATGGAGAGCGATAAGTTGAGAATATGAGAGATGGAAGGGACTACAGTGGAGAAGATGGAGCTAAGGAGATAGGTGGGAATAGGATCAGAGGAGCAGGTAGTGAGTTTGGATGAAGAAAGAAGATGAATGGTTTCACATTCTTTTAAATTTCCTATTATAAAAGAACAATTTCAATCCAATTCTATTATCAAAATTCATATTTCTTCAATTGTATGGATCAGATAAAATTCTTCAAGACTATAACAGAAAACCATTGGAAAATAAAAAGTGTCAGCTCACAGCTGTTTAAGAATATATCCGCAACACACAGAACACAGTTATTTCTTAATGTCACACTACAGAGGCAGCCATCTTAAAGAGGACTTTCTTACAGTGCTAATATATCCTTTCAGACTGCCACTTTTAAATGAACGGCAGGTTGACAATATAAATTTATTTCTGCTCATTCCTATTGACAACTCTCTACATATGTTCTAATTAGCATATAACTAAAATCCTTACGATATGAAAATTCCTTCAAAACATTTTACAACAGCAGTCTCAATAGGAAGTGTGATAAGTACAAATTGGAATGCAAATAATATAAGGCAATGGAGCATTTCCCATAACTTCAGAAGAAATATCTGAGCTAGAAATCCGCTATCATTCACAGTCTTGAAATAATTACTTTAAACTAATGTTTACTAAAACCAAAACAAAACTCAGCATATAGAAATCACAGTGCTACAATATATCTCTGTTTTATAATTAAACTAAGATCAGGAAAGCTTTCAAAACAAATTGCACCTCTCTAAAATCCAAAACACATTCTCAAATACAGAAAAAAAATAACTGAAATTACCTTAAGACCCAAGAATGAAGTAAACAATCTACATAGTCTTTACACATTACTGATAAGAAAACAGGCATTTCAAATATCAACTTGCAAGTCTTGCAATATGACTCTAACTTACTAAAGAAGAAAATCAGCATATGAGAACACAGCAACCGTTACAACCAGAAAAAGTTATCCTTTTAAAAAACATGATGTCATTATACACTTCTAATACAAACAACTTATATTTTCACATGCACCATTGCCGCACACCATGTAGGATGATACACTCTGGACTAGGGGGCAGCCACCTTTAAACATTGACTTTTATATTTCAAACATCAAAGCCTCTCTGAAAAAGTCCCTTTCTAGGGAAATAACAACAATGCTTTATTACCACTAGTCAATGAATACTCAGAATATGTATGTTCACTAATCCACAAGACACTAGATGACTGATCGAGGAGGTGTGGGTGTGTTTTTGGGCTGCATAGGTAGGGGTGTGTGTGTCGGGAAGCTGTATGTGTTGAAAGACTGTGTGTGTGTAGTGTGAGACTGTGGCATGTAGATTCTTCTCCCTCTTGTACTATTAGTGCCTCCTCTTCTCTTCAGTACCCTCCCTCCTGCACTCTCCTTCCTTCTCTTCCATCCAGCCATACACTCTCCACATCCCATCTTATCTCTCTCCCTTAACTTCCACCCTCCATTTGGTTTCTCCTCCAACCTGGCCCTCTGCTTATGCTCCACCCCCTTCTGTCCTTCACATCTGCTCTTTTCCTTATGCTCTGCTCCTCCGCTACCCTCTCTGGCTCTATCCCTTCCATCAAACTCTGGCCACTTTCCCTCATCCCTAACTGCACCCCCTTACCTGGATGTTCCACCCCCTTCTCTTCTTTCTAGCCACCTACTCTTTTATTGTGGTCTTAAAATGCCAGGGGGACTCTCTCACTGACATTTTAAGGCCGCAGTCCTCTATTGCCATCCCTCTCTCAGTTGGTGTACCCCAAGGGTCTGTTCTTGGTCCTCTTCTTTTTTCTCTTGATACCCAGTCCCTTTGTGCCCTCATCTATTCCCATGGCTTTCAGTATCATTTTTATGCTGATGACTCTCAGATCTATCTATCTTTCTATACCTAACATTTCTTTTACACTCCAAGTCTGTATCTCTGCCTGCTTATCTGACATCGCTGCCTGGATGTTTCACCACCATCTGAAATTCAACATGGGTAAAACTGAACTTCTTTTTTCTCCCCTAACCTTCCTCCCCCTTCCTCCTTTCTATCTCTTAATAATACTCTTCTACTTCCTGTTTCCTCACCCACAACCTTGGGGTCATCTTTGATTTCTCTCTCTCCTTCTCCATACATATTCAATGGATAGCTAAAACCTGTCATTCCTTTCTCTATAATATTAACAAAATTCAACCCTTAGTTTCTGAACATACTACTAAAACGTATCCACTCTTTAGTCACTTCCCATCTCGAGTATTGCAACTTCCTCCTTGCTTAAGGTTTACTAAAACTCTACTGCATGGCTAATCTTTCGCTAGCCCCGAAACACTCATATAACCCCTCTTCTCAAATCACTTCATTGGCTCCCCTTCTTTTTCCATATCCAATTCAAACTTTTCCTTCTGCCTATAAATGCATTCACTCTACTGCCCCTCACTATCTTCCCTCTCTCCTCTCTTCCTATACCCCCCCCCCCCCCTCGTGAACTCCACTCTTCCTCTGGCTTTCTTCTCTCTATGTCCTTTTCTTCCACTGCCAACTCCGATCTTTTCACCTTGCTGCTCCTTATGCTTGGAACATGCTTCCTGAATCTTTTCATCAGGTCTCTTCTCTCCCCCTCTTCAAATCCATGCTTAAAACTTACCTCTTTGAGGCTGCTTTTGGATCCTAATCCCTTGTTCTCCTTTGTCTCCTTCCCTATTTAACCGTTGTTTATCTTGTATTATAGTGTCTGTCTTGATTAGATTGTAAGCTCTATGAGCAGGGACTTTCTTCTAAATTTGTTTGTACAGAGCTGTGTATGCCTTTTAGCGCTATATAAATGATTACTAGTAGTATTAGTTGTTCTCATCTTTCACCTACGGGGCCCCACCCGCTGAAAGCTCCTTTTTTTGCACAGTAGCGGCCTTAGATACTTCAACCCACCGACAGAAGATGGTATCTCCACTGGCGAACCCTATATTTCTTAGTTGTAGTGGCAACCACGAGTCCTTGTTGCCTTTACTGGAACACATGGGGTATTTTATTTATTTTTATTTATTTATTTATTTGTTGTATTTTTCTATACTGCCCCTTCCAAAGATCAGGGGCGGCTTATAGTAAACAAATATGTTACATATAACAGCATTAAAGGTAAACAAACCAGGAAACTATTTACATATCAACTATGTACATGATTTACATAAAACAGATTGGCAATTTTGCTTTTTAAACTCGGGTGAGTGGGGAGTTGTCATTCTGTTGGTATGATCTATGTGTATGTGGGCAGGTCAGTGTGTGTTGGGTTGGATCTGGTGTGTGCTAATGATATCTTTAATGTTACTATAGTATTCAGTGAAAAGAAGTGTTTTCATTTCTTTTCTGAATACTTGTAGGTCTTTAATCAAACAGATTGAGTCCGGGAGAGAGTTCCACAGACTGGGGGCTGTGTATGTGAATGCCCTGGTGCTTGTGTTCTGTTTGGTCTTACAAATAGAAGGAGGGATTGTCAGGGTGTGCTGAGTGTTTCCCCTTCTGGATCTAGTTTCTGTGGGGATGTATAAAAGGGTTGTGAGGAAAGACGGTGCAATATTGTTGATCAACTTGAAAGTGGTCATTAGAGCTTTATATTTTATACGGCTGGAGATTGGAAGCCAGTGGAGTTCGTGTAACATGGGTGTGATACGATCTGTTAATCGTGCTTTGCAGATAATTCTGGCTGTGACATTCTGTGCCCTTTGGAGAATACTCAGGTTCTTTTTGGATGTGTCCTCCAACAAGTTGTTGCAGTAGTCAAAGTGAGGGGTGATAAGGGCTGGTACTATGGATCTAAAGTTATGGATGTCAAGGAGTTGTCTTAGGTGTTGAATGATCTTTAGTTTGAAAAAGATGGTTCTAGCTGTTTGTTTTATGTGCGACAGCATGTTGAGGGATTTACCAAGTATTATTCCCAGATATTTTATCTCTTGTTTCACTGGGAGCACGGTGTTGTGAATGGTGAGTGATTGGGGGGGGGGGTAAAGTTTTGATTTCTTGAAGTGTATAAAACTTCAGTTTTCTTGAAATTAATGCTAAGATTGTTGAGTTTAGCTAGGATTCAGCTTCTTTGATGCTGTCTGCCAGTTTGTGGTAGGTGGGGTTTGTTATATCAATGGGGAAGTACAACATGATGTCGTCTGCGTATATGAAATATCCTATGTTGAATTTTCTAAATATGTTGGTGATTGCTGGAAGGTATAGATTGAATATTAGGGCTGAGAGATCAGAACCTTGGGGTATTCCTTGTTCCTGGCGGACGGCAGCAGATGTATCTTGACCTACTTGTATTTGTAGCAACTGGTCAGAGATATATGATTTAAACCATCGGAGAATTATTCGTCCTACTCTGATTTGGGCTAGTCTTGAGAGTAGGATATTATGGTTAACATTGTCAAATACAGAGGCTTTGTCTATAAAGACCAGTATGAATGCCTGTTTACTAAATGGTATGTTTACTAAATGGCAGTAAGGGAGCAAGTGTGCCGTTTACATGTAGAAACAGCACACATGTCCCCTTAACGCCACAAAAATGTTGAGTTTTTGTGGGTAAAAGGCTCCTGCAGCGTAAAGGGAACAGGAGGCGGAGAGTGGGCAGAAGGGGTGGAAAGTGGATGGAGAAGGGGCGGTAACATCATGTGTTACTTTAATGCCTCTTGTGTTAACACCCCTAAGAGCCCCTTAACACCGGTAACCTTACTGCAATGTAAAACCTCGTGGAAAGGGTGTCTGCAGAGGGGAGAGAGCCTATTTAAACGTGAGCAGTGTGATGAAATGACAAGGGAGTCCAAGTCAGTGATGGTCACAAGTAGGAAAGGGAGCAAAGGGGATGGCATGTTGGTCATGCAGTGGTAGGTGCAGGTGGACATTTCAGACCAGGGAGCTGCCCAGGTGGCACATAGTGGCATAAGAACAAAGGATCCACAGTTATGCCATACTGGGTTAGACCATGGTCCGTCAAGTCCCGTATCCCTGTCCCATAGTGGCCAATCATGCTCACAAGTACCTAGCTGAATCCTTAAAATGTGCCTATGTTCAATGATGCCTATAGTGGGGCAAGCTGTGGATCCATAGTGCCCCCTGCATAATGGTGCAATGACCGTTCCACTGGAACCTAACCAAACCTTCTCTAAACATAGTTACACAAGGAGCCTTTATGACATCTTCATGATTGGATTGCCAGAGATTGCCTATTTGTTGCCTGACAAAACTATATGACCCCATCAGTCAGGAATGCGTTACACTGTAGCGGCATTGACTGTTCCCTTGTCTACACACTTTTTGATGGAATAAACAAACGATCAACATTTAACCATTCCATGCCATTCAGTAATGCATAGACCCCAACATATCTCCCCTTAGCCATCTGTCCTCCAGGTTGAAGGGGCCTAATTTTTGTAACCTCCGCACATAGGGACCATCCCCTTATCTGCACCATCTGTGATGTCTGTCATGATAACACAGTGACTTTAGTGAAACACAGACATATGGTAGCTGTGGAAAGGAGATCTGCCACATGGGGTGGTCCAAGGGACATGGCACCCTAGGATCCCGGTGGAACCCCTCCCCCCCCCCATGGTGCTGATGAACCCAGCTGTGGAGGACGAGGCCGATAGCACCTGCAGCTGTAGCTCTCCAGGTATCTGGAAAATGCATGTGCCTGGGGAAATACCACAGCAATGGCTGGCATCCTCCCCCTGAGAAGTATTGGTGGCAGGCAGTGAAGGGACCCTGCATAGTCAGCTGGTACAGGGGCTGCATGACCGTCCCTCCCCCAATCCAGGCCTTGCACCCAAGGCACCTACCTAACCGGCATGTTTAACATGCTAGAACTGAGCACCACCACCACTGACAGTGCGTGGACATGTCTGCGCGGTGTGGTGGTGGTGGTGGTGGTTGCATGGGCAGTGGCACCAGCCTGCAGCAGACAGAAGCCTTGTCCTAGTCCTATGTGACATATGCATTGCAGCATATGCCAAAGGCCAGCCAAAGGGGAGCATGTTGGCAACAGGGGCTGATATCCCCATATGGCAGCACTGTGGTGCAACACACACAGTCGGTGTGTATGTATGTGGAGGGTCACAAGTTCATGTCCCCGCTGGGATTTCTGTATTGCATGTTCCTGTGGACAAGGTTTAGCCAATAGTGCAAGTACAGCTCCAACATGTACAACTTCAAGGAGGTGGCCAACAATGATGGATATACCCACCGGCAACACTGACAGGCTTCACTATCCACAACTGGTTGGAGGCTAAAAGCACACTGAACAGGTAGTAACAATGTGTGGTGAGGCTAAGGCGTGCTAACAGCGCCTGCACACAGAGCACATGTTATCAATCCTTGAGCTGACATTGAGACAGGAGTGGCAAGCAGGAATGCCAACCATCCCTGCTTTTACACAGTGCGCCAATGAGAGTATATGTGTGTGTGTGTATGGCTCCCCTTTGTCCCATGGCTTTCTGCACTTCTCTTTGGCTCAAATTGTCTGAGTTGTTTCCAGCCTTTGTTTGAAAATGTGAATAATGTGAGGCAGAGGATTGTGGGTATTGCCTGAAACAGTGCAGATTGGCCTGGATGTATCTGCCACAATGGTAGGGTCAATGGCTGAGATGTCATTGTGCCTGTCTGCCACGTTCATTGCCTGAGTGGCCACAGCACGTCATGCTGAGATGGCACTCACTATGACTAAAAAGTGACCAGGGCATGGCTATGTATCCACATAGAGCTATTATATTGTCTAGCTCCAGTGATGTGAATGCAATCACTTTCTAGGGATGCCAATCACTAAGCAAAATGCTGGGTGTCAATGCTGAGTATTCCAAGGCAGGGTGCTCGTGGTTACTCTAAGCACATGCCGTGTGTGCTGAGTAGTGGACCAACCGCAGTTGGTTTGTGCATGGCTGACACAGTCCAGTGAAGAGCAGCAGGGGCAGTCTTACTGCACATGCCGTGGTTGATCGTTGGTCCTCAATGATTGGGGCAGCAATGGTATATGGCCTACTCACTGGGGTTGTGGGAAGACAGTAGCAGTAGCTCCACACCATCCTATATGCCTCCACTGCAGTGGCTGTCCATGGCAGCAGCACATTGACACTGGCACTGACCTGCATTGTTAGTGTCCAACATGGGCAGAACACAGAGCCAAGCTGTTGCTGTCACCTACAGCATGCTACAAGAATACAGGAAACAAGAAGAAAAGCATAACACACTGTAGACAATACCTGCAATACTAGCAGTGATGCGGACCTGCAGCATGGCCAACAGAGACCATCTCTAACTGTGCAGGTTCAGGCACCCATCCCCACCCTACTGAGCTGATGTGCTGGATTAGTGCCCTATCCATTGGCTGTTCAGCTGCAGACTGCTGTTTTGCATGTGCAGTGCCTCATGGGTAGTGGAGGGCCCAGCCTATACTGGCACACACAGCAAATAGTTTGATCAGAGACCTGCAGGCTCTACGCATCTATGTAGAGCTGTGTGGAGGTGTAGCCTACTGGTTGGTACAATGTCTCCATAGTCAAAGGTCCAGGGTTTGATTCCCACTTTTTTATTTTGTGCCTGGGTGCTACTCAGGTCACCTGCCCACCTCGCACAGTCCTAGCTCTGCTGTGACCTTCAGACAACCATCCTTCTACATTTCTATGCATTATGGCCACATATTGGGTAGCCCAAAATGGCATTCCCCATCATGGACATCTGAGAGCATGGCTGTAGTGGCTCTGCCGTGGCCCATTGCAGTGGGTCAGTGATGTATATGCAGCAGATGTCTGGGACAACTGGTATGGATGTGTTTTCTATTGTGCCATCATTGTGATCTCCCAACTTTATGTAAAGAGGATATATCTCGTACATTCAGGCACATAACACTCCTTGCATAGCCATTCCTTGCAATGTTCTACCATCATTACTTGCTCCACATGGGGCAAATGGGTTCAACTTGTCCATTTCTATCATGCCACTCTGTCGGGTGAATTGTCTTGAAGTTGCACAGACTGAGGCACCAGTCCCACCCACACAAATGGTGTTTCATGTACCCCATGGCACTGCTACTTTTGGATCACACACACCAAATGTGTTTGGCAAGTAAGATCCAATATGTCCACCCACCTACACATTGCAAACTCTCTGCTTGGAAAATCCATGGCACAGCTCTGCATCCACCATTTGGCCGTCAGGGTAATCATGTATTTGCCAGTAAGCTGCCCCACCATGGCCGTCAAGGGTCATTTGTAGCAGTTAGCAATATCATGCACACCTCTCCTGTGACTGCTCCACATGAGCACTCATGGACAATCCTCACTTTGCTGCCCACATCAGGAGCATGCTGCCTCCATCCAGACACTGTCTTGGCCTATGGCATACCACACACTGACAGTACATCTGGATATATGTCCACACCTCACAGACACTATAATATAGCTTACTGCACGGTGTATGCTTTCAGGAGCATCTACGACTGCACGCCTGTCACAGCTCCCCCTGCTGCCGCCACCACCCACCTATGACACTGCCAACACCCACACTGACCAGCATCACTAGGCAGCTGCCTATCTCACCTAGTCGACAGCACAGGCCTGCTGTACGGCCAAACATGCTCATCACATGTACTGTACTGCCACATAGTGTGACGCCTTCCAACGCTCTCACCGCACTGCCCCTAGGGGTGGCACGGCAGATTGTCTCTGTTTGGACACTTATAGTGCTATTTGGTATAGACACCTGCCTGATGAGAGACGGTGGATCACCTCCTTAATTGTAGTTGTGGTTTGCTTTTATTAGCAGTCCGAATAGAAGGAGCACAGGACAATTTATAACATAAATTGCTTTTATTTTGATTTTCTGTAAGGAAATTATTCGTGGCAAAATTCCAGAAAGGTAAAACACATTCAACCAAAGGTATAGGATTCTTCTCCAAAATGTGCAAGGTGAATTTCTTCCATAAACTTCTCAACCTTGATAGCAGTATTTTCTAGTATTTACAAATGCAGTAGAAATATCGTTGTGCATTACTCACAAACTTTGGCAATATGAAAAGCTTTACTTTCGTTGCTGACTTCAAGTTTAAAGCGTTACTCAGAGTGTTACCTCTTAGCTTTTAAACCACTAGCTTTTTCAGCTGACGTTACAGCAGCAAATAAAACTAGCTAGGCTTTCACATGAGGTTTCTCTTATCTACTTGTCTGCTTTCCAAGCATACAATGATATCTGAACTCCTGACGTCTTCTTACTTGTTTCACACAGCATAAAGGAAAAGCTTTATACATTAGACACACAGAGACTGCAATCCATCGATTCAGCATAGGACATTGATTTATCAGAGAGACAGTCTACGTCCATTTCAGTTGGGGAATTGTAGGGCTCTGAGCTTGGGGTAATCTCTGGTTTAACCTGTTGTATGTTCTTCAGAAGCTTACAAAGGTTTCTCCACTTTAGCTCACGGTTCCCCTCTGTAACTGGGTTGGAACCTTTTGCTTTTCTCCCCCTTAATAGTTTCTCATCAGGAAATGCAAAAGCTTCTTGACTAGCAGTAACTCTCCTCCTAACAGGCTTTCTATAATATCTGTGTGGAGGTTCAAGACTAGAACTGCTATATTCTGATTCAGAGGTAAAATCCAGGCTTCTCTGCCGGTTCTTTCTATGCCCACACCCTTTGCACTTGCCTTGTAAGTAGTGGTCAGTCCTTCTGGGCTTAGCAGAATTAACAGCTTTGAAATCCTGCTTCCTTCCCTGGTTTACTGGCCTTTTCCTTTGGCTCCTAGCCTGCAACCGGTCCTGCCTTTGAACAGACCTTCTTTGCAGTCTTTCTGGTGTCTGAGCACATACCGTTTGATCAGTACCTGATTCCTCCTCCCACTCAGCTGATTCTTCAAAGAAACTTTGTCCTCGGGGTTTTGCTAGTTTCCCTTTAGCATTGCAATTTCCTTTGCACCATCCTGTGCCTAGTCCTCGTGTGTGTGAAGCTCTGGAATCAACTCTCAGCTGATTCTCCAGCTCCCGTTCCTCTCTCTCCTCACTTCCTGTGTGACGCAGCTTATATGTTCTGTGAACTGTTTGCTTCTCTGACCCCACCCTCTCTCTGCTTGCAGCTGTCCTAGAGGTTGGGTGTGGCTTCAAGCTAACCCTGCTTCTATGTGCCTTGGTTTCATTCTCTCTGTGGGAAATGTGCTTCTGTGATCCCATCCCCCGCTTGTGGGAACACATTTCAGAGTTTTTTTTACTTTTAAAGGGCTCTGCAGCCTTCACATCATCACATATCCCCCACCTTAAGCAATTGCCAGCTGGCGCACCCACGCGCGCACAGCTGGAAATCCCAACTAATGCTCTTGGGTTATTGTCTGGTCTTGCAGCTACTTTATCGACCCGCTCCTGCCATGGGCGCAATACGTTGATGTGGTACACCTGTCGCCTGCCCTTCCCTGTCTCTAAGGAATACGTCACCGGACCCACCTGTTTTAATACCTTATAGGGCCCCTTCCAGGTATTTTCAAACTTGGAGGCGGCAGCGGCCACCATAACTAGTACCTTATCCCCCACTTGTAGGACCCGCGGTCGGGCTCGCCTGTCGTGATAAGCCTTCTGACGAGCCTTGCTCGTCTTTAAATTTCCTTCTACCACTTCCGCCATACGGCGTAAGCGGCCTTTTAAGTCTATCAAAAATTGGGGCACCTCCTGCCCGCCCTCTATGGGTGCTATCCATTGCTCCCCCAGTATGTCCAGCACTCCTCTCGGCGTCCGCCCATACATAAGTTCGTAGGGAGAAGCGCCTGTGGATGCTTGCTTCCTCTCCCTACAAGCATATAACACTAATGGCAACATGGTGTCCCATTCGGCCATGTTACCCTCAAGGGACCTCCGCAGCATATTTTTCAAGGTCTGATTAAACCTTTCCGTCAGGCCGTTAGTCTGTGGATGGTATGCTGCAGTACGGATATGCTGGATTCCAAAGGCCTCCCATAACTGTGCAAGGTATCGGGACATAAAGTTACTCCCTCTGTCAGATAATACCTCCCGTGGGAACCCAACCTCACAAAAAATTTTCACCAATTCCAACGCTATGAGGCGAGCGGACGTATTCCGTAAGGGGGCGGCCCAAGGGAACCTAGTGGCATGATCGATGACGACCAGTATGTACTGGTAGCCTCTGGGCGTTTTTACCAACGGCCCGACTATATCTACCGCTAGTCTATGTACTGGTCTGGCTATGACTGGCATCGGAATTAAAGGAGCCTCCGGTGGATAAGCCGTCGTGACCCTCTGACAGGCCGGGCATGACGCGCAGAATCTCGCTGTCTCCCCAAAGACCCCGGGCCAATAGAACCTAGCCAACACTTGCTCCAAAGTGCCCTGTGCCCCTTTATGTCCTCCCAATGGGTGATCGTGTGCTAGTCTCAACACTACACCCCTAAAAGCTTGAGGTATCACTAATTGTTTCTTTGTGCCCCCTAGGCGGGTATCTGTACTTTCCCTGTACAAGATATTGTCCTCTAATAGAAATCTTGGTAGGGTCTCCGATCCATTCGTAGCGTACTCATACGCTCGACGGAGAGCAGGATCGGCCCTCTGCTCCGCAGGGAATGAGGGAAATTTTTCCTTTAATTCGGCAGGAACCCAGGGTAATTCCTGTCCTGTCATTATTTTAACCCTACTTTGTGCCCGGGTCCTCCTCTCCCTTCTCCTTTCAGGTTTCCCTTTCCTAGGAGTGTCTTTGGCCTGAGTAAGCAGGTCTTCCTGGAAGGATGTTCCTGGCACTGGGTCTACTTGTGAACCAATTTCTTCTCCTAGGGGCTTATCCCCTGTACGGGTAGTGATCATACCCATTCTTTCGGCTAGTCTGGGGTCAACTACCTTGCCTACCTCGGGTAAGGTCTTCTCCCTGACTGTGGTATTCATAATAGCGCCATTCTTAGCTAGCATGGGGTCAGCTACCTTGCCTACCTTGGGTAAGGTCTTCTCCTCAGCTAAATCAACTTGCGGAAAGGTAGCGGATGGGTAGTTTTCCACCTGCAACTCCTTAGCCAGACCTTTCCGAAATTGTGGCCAATCTCGGCCTAAGACTACTTCGTGTGGAAGCCTTGGTATAATGGCCACTTGCATTTGTTTCTTGAGACCCACTCCCTCTATAACCACCGGGTGTATAGGGTAGGTAGAGGCTGCACCATGGACGCACCGGATCCGAATATGATCCCCAGAGCTTGGCAGCGAGGGTTTTTCTTTTGCCTCTATCTGTTGCCAGAGCTTCCAGGAGATCATAGACTGATTCGCTCCTGAATCTAAGAGTGCCTCAGTTGGTATTCCTTCTACCTCCACCCTCAGTAGGAATCCCTCCCCTGTATCTCGGTGCTGGGTAGTGATTAAAGCCTTCCTGGCCTTACAGTCCCTTTTCACGTGCCCCACTTCTCCACACGAAAAACACTTTCTTAACACATTTCTCTTATACAGTTTCACATTACTATCTGTAAATTCCTCCAGCTTAGCTTTCCTCTCTAGTAACTCCATTTTGTTTTTAAAGAGGCCTTCTTTCTCCAGGCTCAACTTATTGGCCTCCAGAAAGCGGTCTGTTAAAGCAATTGCTTCTTGCGTGTTCTTACAGCTTTGGAGTACTAGAAAGGTATGCACGCTGCTCGGCACTGCTTCCATGAACTGTTCAAGAATTATTGTGTCTAAGATAGACTCTATATCTTTACCTTCAGGCATCAACCATTTATAAGCCAAATTCTTTACGCGGTAATATAATGCCTGAGGTGTTTCCTCTGACCTTAATTTACATGACCGTAGCTGCCTACGGTAGACCGCTGGATTTAGACCCAAACGATCCTTTACCGCTTGTTTTACATCTTCATAGCTTGTAACTAAACTAGCAGGCATGGCACGGTAAGCTGCTAAGGCTTCGCCTGTAAGCGAGGCAGCAAATCTTAGCGCCCACTGTTCTTTAGGCCATTTTGCTAGAATAGCTATACGCTCAAAAGACTCGATGTAGTCGTCTACATCGTCATCCTTTGTTAGATGACCTCCTGCAAAAATCCCAGTCCCTGACCAGTCCCAGCCCCGACAATCTGCCCTTGCACCTGGCATAGTCCTGGCAGCATCGTCCTTTTTTCCTTGGGCCTCAAGCCAACTGGACATTGCTTGTATAACCGGTGCTTGTTGTGATTGGAACAGCGCCTTCGCCTGTTCCAGGCTCCTCGTGGACAACTCTTGATGTTGGGCTATCTGACCAGCCGCCCAGTCCAAGATGTCTCGAGACTCCATCTTCTTTCCTGTAAAAAAAAACAGAAACAAAGCACCAAGTGCGGAACCTTCCACTTCACCCTTGTCTTGGTGATTATCCCAACAGCCACCCTCTTACACCAGTGCTTATCCGGTCCAACCCTCCAGCCTACGGGTTACCTTATACTGGTGCAGAGTCTCACTTCATCAACTCCGTTGCCCTGGACTCGGGTTCCAGTGGTCATTCCGGCTTTCCTTCCGCTCCGTAGACTTTGGAAGTTGATACAGCTGCTCTCTGGGGTTTGTTTCTCTTTCCTGTGTTTGTAGATGACCTCTCCGTTGTCACGTGACTCCAAACGAAAAAATCCTGCCAACTACGCCACCTGTGACGCCTTCCAACGCTCTCACCGCACTGCCCCTAGGGGTGGCACGGCAGATTGTCTCTGTTTGGACACTTATAGTGCTATTTGGTATAGACACCTGCCTGATGAGAGACGGTGGATCACCTCCTTAATTGTAGTTGTGGTTTGCTTTTATTAGCAGTCCGAATAGAAGGAGCACAGGACAATTTATAACATAAATTGCTTTTATTTTGATTTTCTGTAAGGAAATTATTCGTGGCAAAATTCCAGAAAGGTAAAACACATTCAACCAAAGGTATAGGATTCTTCTCCAAAATGTGCAAGGTGAATTTCTTCCATAAACTTCTCAACCTTGATAGCAGTATTTTCTAGTATTTACAAATGCAGTAGAAATATCGTTGTGCATTACTCACAAACTTTGGCAATATGAAAAGCTTTACTTTCGTTGCTGACTTCAAGTTTAAAGCGTTACTCAGAGTGTTACCTCTTAGCTTTTAAACCACTAGCTTTTTCAGCTGACGTTACAGCAGCAAATAAAACTAGCTAGGCTTTCACATGAGGTTTCTCTTATCTACTTGTCTGCTTTCCAAGCATACAATGATATCTGAACTCCTGACGTCTTCTTACTTGTTTCACACAGCATAAAGGAAAAGCTTTATACATTAGACACACAGAGACTGCAATCCATCGATTCAGCATAGGACATTGATTTATCAGAGAGACAGTCTACGTCCATTTCAGTTGGGGAATTGTAGGGCTCTGAGCTTGGGGTAATCTCTGGTTTAACCTGTTGTATGTTCTTCAGAAGCTTACAAAGGTTTCTCCACTTTAGCTCACGGTTCCCCTCTGTAACTGGGTTGGAACCTTTTGCTTTTCTCCCCCTTAATAGTTTCTCATCAGGAAATGCAAAAGCTTCTTGACTAGCAGTAACTCTCCTCCTAACAGGCTTTCTATAATATCTGTGTGGAGGTTCAAGACTAGAACTGCTATATTCTGATTCAGAGGTAAAATCCAGGCTTCTCTGCCGGTTCTTTCTATGCCCACACCCTTTGCACTTGCCTTGTAAGTAGTGGTCAGTCCTTCTGGGCTTAGCAGAATTAACAGCTTTGAAATCCTGCTTCCTTCCCTGGTTTACTGGCCTTTTCCTTTGGCTCCTAGCCTGCAACCGGTCCTGCCTTTGAACAGACCTTCTTTGCAGTCTTTCTGGTGTCTGAGCACATACCGTTTGATCAGTACCTGATTCCTCCTCCCACTCAGCTGATTCTTCAAAGAAACTTTGTCCTCGGGGTTTTGCTAGTTTCCCTTTAGCATTGCAATTTCCTTTGCACCATCCTGTGCCTAGTCCTCGTGTGTGTGAAGCTCTGGAATCAACTCTCAGCTGATTCTCCAGCTCCCGTTCCTCTCTCTCCTCACTTCCTGTGTGACGCAGCTTATATGTTCTGTGAACTGTTTGCTTCTCTGACCCCACCCTCTCTCTGCTTGCAGCTGTCCTAGAGGTTGGGTGTGGCTTCAAGCTAACCCTGCTTCTATGTGCCTTGGTTTCATTCTCTCTGTGGGAAATGTGCTTCTGTGATCCCATCCCCCGCTTGTGGGAACACATTTCAGAGTTTTTTTTACTTTTAAAGGGCTCTGCAGCCTTCACATCATCACAATAGCCAGGCATAAGGTGAATCAAAACCATCAGTTACCAACTGTGCTTGAATCCATACCTTCTCCAATGGCTTCCCTGCCCCCCTTTTCAGCATTTCAGAGGCTTTCCTGTGTTACGGTGCATGCAAGACTCCTTAACACAGTATGTCCTGTTACTGCCCGTTCAGTGTCCACTACCACCCCTTAATGCTGGAACGCCTCTAACAATGTTCCCTCTAATTTTCTGTAGGCTGTGTGCGCATAAAATATCATCTGTGCAGCTTTTGAAGGAAGGTTAAATTTTTGTGCGCCACATAACGACACTCGGAGTTGTATACTTTAAAATTTGACTACACGTCAGAATACAGTATGTACACCACATTGATTGCACTAGAAATTATTGTAGAACTTGTGAAAACCGTAAATACACAACAACTTTTAAGTTTTAAGACGTCTGTGTTGTTTTCTATCAGAATCAGAACCGTAATTTTTGTGCGCTCTGTTATAAAGTATGTGCGCTCGCTTGGCGAGGTGTGTGCGCGCGCACACGTGCACAGCTTAGAGGGAACAGTGGCCTCTAATACGCCCAGCACACTTACTGCACGGTAACCCCTTATTGCTGCCATTACCTCTCGGAAAGTCTTGCTCCCTTACTGCTGTTTAGTAAATGTACCCCATAGATCTGTTTGTGTACCTATGCATACGGGCAGACAATGTCAGGAACCAAGTGAATCTTCGCCAACAGGCGCCATTGCTTAGGTGAAATGTGTCGGTTCTTGCTGTTGTTAAGTACCATTGAGTCAGTGTCGACTCATGGCATCCCTCTGGATAGTTTTCCTAGACTGTGTTTGGTCTTCAGTCAAGTGGCTCATAGTTGATAGATTGGAAGAAGTCTTTGCAGCTTCTGACTCTCCTTTCATGCGCAACTACATCAGCAGTCAGAATCCCAAAGGCTTTGATCCAACCATGTCATAAATGCTGGCTTTACTCTGAAAAGTCTTCAGCTCATCCCCAGTAGCCAGATGAGTACCTTCCAACCTGGGGGTCTCATCTTCTAGCACTATAGTGCAGTTTGTTTAGTTTATTTATTTATTAGCTTTTATATACTGCACTATTTGGTATCAGCGCAGTTTACAAGAAACGTAAAGTCAAGCAACTTTACATAGAACAGGCATAAACATCAAATCAAAATCTAAATAGCATAGAACAGGTAAGTAGAAGCAAGCAAATATGTCAACATAAAGGGATAAAAGTTAGAAGGAGGGGGGGGGGAAGGGGGGTGGTAAAGGAAGGGCAGGGTGAGATCGAGGCAGGGGAAGTAGGGGAGGGATGGGAGAACTCATTACATGTTGTGAAGCCAGGCCTCAAGGAATAGTCTATGTAAGTGAAGAAGCCAGTACTGAGAGAGCCCTTCATTAAGTTATGTGGTCATAAGCTAGTTGGAACAGGTGAGTCTTTAATGCCTTTCTGAATGTAGACTTGTCCACAATGGCTTGGACTGAAGCAGGAAGCGCATTCCAGAGGGTTGGTGCGTATAAAGAAAAGGTGCGATTCTTGGCAGTCTTGGTGCAAGTCCTTATTGTTGAAGGTGTGATCAGGGTATTTACCATGTTTGATCTTCTGTTGTCTGGGGTAAGCTGAATCATTGCTGACAAGGAAGATGCAGATGAGTCGTGAATGATCTTAAACGTAAGAAAAAGGGCCTTGTAGGTCAGACGGCTAGATATGGGGAGCCAGTTTAGTTGCATCAAGATGGGCGAGATGTGCTCGAACCTGGAAACACCTTGGAGTGATTGGGCAGCTGTGTTGATGGCCAGTTGGAGTGGTTGGAGGATGTGTTTTGGGATGCCATGGAGAATAATGTTTGCATAGTCAAAGTGCGGGAGGATGAGAGCTTGGAAGACTGTACGAAAATCTAAGGGGTCAAGGAGCGGGTGTATATGATGGAGTTGTGACTATCCATTGGGTTTTCATGGCAAGATATAGAAAAAGATTGGCAGGCCTTTCTTTCACACAGGTAATGCTTATGTTGTTGCTGTTGTCACAGAAATGTGATCCTCCACAGCCAGCACCGTTCCATTCTGCTGCTGCCCAGATGGGTAGTTTGTCTTAGTCTGGCACCAAAGCAGAGACCTTGCCAGTAGTTAAGCTACTGATAGCTTAGCTCTCAGCACATGCTGCAAACCAAGTGAGGTAAATGTGCCTAAGAATAGTTTAGATTTCTCTTACATTATTTTTAACTACAGTATAATGATATTTGGCCTCTTTTTTTGTTCAGCCACAGTTCATAATGTTCATTATTTTGCACAAACGAATATGGTTGAGAACCACTGGCCTAGAAATTGAACTAACAGCTGGCTCATTCTTACTTAGCTCTCAAATAACTGGAATTCAAGAAACCATAAGACGCATTCAGAGAAAAGTGGATCAACTAACCTGTCTGTGCCTTCCTGCCAACGAATATGATGCTAAGAAACAGGAACAAATTATTTCTTTGGAAAATCATCTTAAAAAGGTATATTATCAGTGCGTCTGCTCTTCATTGCTTCATCTTAGACAAATAAGGGAAGTTTATAAAGGTTTTTTGCAAGTGGATGACAGAATACAATGTTTAAAAGCATGCAGGATGACATGAATGTGCAAATTTTTACGTAAATTTTACGTAAAATGGGTGTATGTGTGTTAGGAGGCAGAGCTAGGTCAAAAGGTCATAATTTACAGAGCAAGTGTAAAAATATATGTGAGTTCCTGTTATCTGCAATTTCTGTAGGTCATATGGTACTATTTTATAAAGACACATGGGCGCCTATGTTTCTTTAAAAAATAAGTCCAAAAAAAGCACCCACTTTATTTATTTATTTTATTTAACAGTATTTTTAAACCGCCTTATCATATTAATCAAGGTGGTATCACAGCAAACAATCGGGTAAAGTGAGTGTGTTAATCATGCAGTGAGGGTGCAATTTAGTTGAGTGTGTGTTGTATCGTGTGCTAGATTGGGGTGAGCTATGTACAAGGTGTGGTGTGTTGCGTGCTAGAATGGTTTGAGCTACTTGGCCTTTCCACCTACCCTGTTATAAAAAAAAATGTTCATAGAAGCTAATTTAATAAATGCTTATCTCCAGAAACATGCAGGAATGCAGTCTTCACATATGGGTGAACGTCATCGATGGAGCCCGTGCGGGAACACTCTCCAGCGTCCAATAGGAAAGCGTTTGGGAGCACTCCACTGTGCCTGTATGCCTGCTTTCCCTCCTTCCCAACTCCTCTCCTAAGTTCTTCATTTTCCACACAGCCAGTAGGATGCATCGTCTAGTCACTGCCAAAAAACTTCTCTTTTTGTGCCCTTCAGGTTACATCATGCTTCTGCCTTCCCGTTGACACCAGGTTCCGTTGAATCCAACATCAGTCCTGATAATTCTTCGTTTTTTATTTTCAATTTTTCTCTTTTCTTTTCTATTGATTTTTACCATGGTTCTCACCACTAAACTAGGCCTCTAAGCCTTATCTTCAATCTCGAAGATAACTTTTTCAGGCCTGGAAAAGCCAGTCAGTGGTTTCAAAAAAAGTACCAAGTGTGCCAGTACTATTTCAGCCTCTAATAAACATGGCTGTTATCTAACATGTTTGGGTCTTAAACATGAACCCACTTCTTGACTTTTGTGCCAACAAATGACAAAGAGAAGCCTTACGAGCCAAACAGTTTGGATCGCTGTTCGCCTTGGACTCCGTTTCAGTGGCTTCCACTTCATGGAGGGCATCAACTTCTTCTTGACTAGATTGTAAGCTCTGACGAGCAGGGAGTGTCTCTTTGCATATATCTCTGTACAGAGCTGCGTGCGTAGCGCTATATTTATTTATTTATTTATTTATATTCTCTTATATACCGCGCTATTCTGCATCAGTGCGGTTTACATTGAACAAACTGAAATTACATTGAACAGGGCATTATAACTTGGAGATAACTATTTTACAGGGAACATGGGCTATGGAGGGTTAAGTGGCTTGCCCAAGACCACAAGGAGCACCTGTGGGACTAGAAACCCAGGTCCTTCCGGCCCAAGGTTGCTGTCCTCTAGTGGGATTTGAACCCCCGACCTTCCGGCCTGAAGTACCTTGCCCCAACCACTAGGCCACTCCTCCACTCCAAATATAAATGCTAAATAGTAGTAGTAGTTCTCATGGGTCTCAGGCTTCTTCAAAGTCCAAACACAGAAGTAAGTCAGTCTGTGGCCATTTCCAAATCTTCAGCATCGAAGACCGATTCTGTTGCCAGGGAAAAGTCCCAACATAAGCATCGCGACTCCCCTAGAAATGCTTCTGATACAGACCGGCCAGCCAAACAGCCCCTGCAGGAGGATCTGTCCTTCAAAGCATAAGTGGGGCTCTGGGATGCTTCTGAGGCATCAACCTCAGGAGTGCCACTGGTTCAATGTTCTGGGACGGTGGCTCAGAGCCCCGTATGTGATTCCACCTTCTCCCTAGACCAATGCCTGCTGGCTCTCAAGAAGAGTTTGACAGCACTTCTGGCAGCCTCGGTACCAATAACACTGAGAGCTTCAGGAGTGCAGGCTTCAGCACCAAGCCTACAGCCAGGCCTATCAGGCCCAATGCTGGCCCTTGAACTAGCATCGTCAGAGCATCTGAGACGGATTCCTTCATTGGAACCGGTCAAGGCCCCCGGTATCCAACAGACTGAGACCACCATTGCTCTCATTTCCAATATCTCTGAGATTCAGTATTGGCATCGACCGTCAACTTCCATGAAGCATCAGGGTCGAACCTAAGACTGCTGATACTTTGATTTCTTGCCAGACTCTGATTCAGGTTCTTCAGAATCTGACAGGAGGGTCACTTGATTCCCAAGAACTTCCCAACATCATTCGAACCTTTCGCTGTCTCAGGAATGGCGTCAGTCCCCGCCAGAAGATATATCCTTTCAGGACTTCATACATGACATGGCAGCAGGGCTCTCCATCACAGTAGCCTCGGAAAAGGAACCAAGGGCAGAGGAACTGGAGATACTCCAATACTCTCCCATGCCCAAGAAGGTGGCTACCTTACCGGTGTATCATATCCTGCAGGATCTTATGCTCCGCATGTGCGAGGCCCTGCTCACTGTTCCACCTGTCAGCAAGAGACTCGATACTATGTACCAAGTACCAGAGTGCCCAGGCTTCCAAAATCCTCAGTTCCCCCACCACTCAATGGTGGTGGAATCAACGATGCACCAAATAAAGAGCTCAAAGAACCATTCATCTGTGCCTCCGGGCAGAGACTCAAGGACACTTGATGCCTTTGGGTGTCGATGTTTCCAGGCATGTATATTGGCCTCCAGAATCAACTCTTACATGATGTACATGGGCATGTTTATGAAGGATGTCACCAAGGATCTGGAGACGTTTGTCCCCCTGCTTTCTGAGGATAAGCAGAATGCATTCCAGACACTCATCAAGCAAGGCCAGAACACTTCTAAGTTTCTTACCAGGGCCTCTTTTGATGCTTTTGAATCCACAAGCAGAGCTTCAGCATTCTGCATTGGGGCTCACAGAATGGCCTGGTTACAGGCATCAGACCTCGAGCAATGGATCCAGAATAAACTGGCCAATATCCCATGTACTGGAAAAAACTTTTTTGGCAAAGATTGGAGGGAAAAGATAGGGGAGATTGAAACAGCTGATCTCATCCTAAAATGCCTTTCCAGGAAAACAGCTGACCCATCCAAAAGGAAGGTTCTTCCTAAGAAATCTTTTTATTCTAAATAGAGGAGATACTATCCTTCTTACCCGCCTTCTGCTGCCTGTCAACCTCAGCATTCTCAGCAGAGACAGCAGGGTCCTCGCTAACCCAAGAAACCCAAGGCTCCTAAGCCTCAACCAGCTGCACAGGCACAGCCTGCACCTGTTTTTTGACTCCTTCCTAGAGTGCATTGCTAATCTGCCCTTGGAGGGCCCCCAGCCCCTCCACATAGCAGGCAGATTTGACACTATGCCCACAGGTGGCACCTCATAACATCAGACCAGTGGATGCTCCGGATTGTCCAAAGGGGTTATCAGCTTCACTTCGAAACCTTACCTCCTCCACTTGCTTCACATAGGATTATCCCATACGACCCCTTCAAAGCACTCTCTTAAAAGAAGAGGTGACCTCCCTGTTGTCCCAGGGTGCCATAGAAAGAGTTCTACCTCCTCAAGAAAAGTTGGGCTTTTATTCTCCATACTTTCTCATTCCAAAGAAAACAGGAGTCTTCAGGCCCATCTTGGATCTCAGAGATCTAAACAAGTTCATGGTCTGAGAAAAATTCAAAATGATTTCTCTAGGAACTCTTCTACCATACCTCCAGAGACATGATTGGCTATGTTCTCTAGACCTAAAAGAGGCATACACGCATTTACTGATATAGTCCTTGCACAGACAGTATCTGCGCTTCATGTTTCAAAGAAACTATTATCAATACCGGGTTCTCCCCTTCGGTCTAGCCTCTCTCCCAAGGGTCTTCACAAAATGCATGGCAGTCATCGCTGCCTATCTCACACCTTGGGGGGTATTCGTCTTTCCTTTCATAGAAGATTGACTGATCAGGAGAGACTCCCCCCTAAGAACTAAAACTCTCTCTTCATCACACAATCACGGTGCTCCAACATGTGGATAAACTTTCCAAAGTCTCACCTCGCTCCAACCCAATGTCTGGAGTTCATCAGAGCACTCTTAGACACTCAACAGGCCCCAGCTTTCCTCCCACAGGATCGCTGTGCCCGCCTCATTGAGCTGGCAAAAGGGGTGCAACAGCAAAGCCGAGAGACAGCTCGAGAGATGCTATGACTTTTAGAACACATGGCCTCCACGGTCCACGTCGCCCCCTATGCTTGATTACACATGCAATAAGCACAGTGGACTCTGTCTTTCCTATGGACTCAAGCGAAGTGTCAACTCAGAGACAAGATCCACAACACTCCTCAACTGATCAACTTCAGTGGTGGTGTCTCCCACAAAACCTACTCGTAAGGCCACCTTTTCAGATGCCTCCACCTCGATGCACCCTGACAATGGATGCTTCCAAGCTGGTTTGGGCGTGCATCTGAATGACCTGACCACATAGGGACTGTGAGCACAACAGAAATCTGCCCTGCAGATCAACCTGCTAGAGCTACGGGCACTGACAAATGCTCTTTGGGTTTTTCAACCCCAATGATCGGGGCAACCTGTTCTAGTCAGAATGGATAACGAAGTTGCATGTTCTACGTAAACGAACAGGAGGGAACGGGGTCCCATCCCCTCTGTGAAAAAGCGATTTGTCTATGGTCCTTTGCCATCTCTCACTGTATCCATCTCAGAATGGTGTGCCTCCCGGGTGATCTCAATGTCCTAGCAGACAGGCTAAGCCGTATCTTTCACCCACATGAATGGACCTTGCATCGGGAGACAGCTGCTTGGATCTTCCAAACATGGGGAACCCCACTCATAGATCTTTTTGCCACTAAACACGCAGCTTCAGGTCTTCTGCTCCAGGGTTCCATCGCTGCACCGACAGGTCCCAGACACCTTCCTTCTCCATTGGGGACAGGGACTGCTCTACGCATTCCCTCCCATCCCCTTGATACCCAAGATGCTGTTTAAGCTACAATCCAACAAGGGCGCGATGATTCTCAAAGCCCGCTTTTGGCCCCATCAACCATGGTTTCCTCTGCTTCTTCGCTTTGCACAGATTCAGCCACTCAACCTGGGATATGCGCCTGACTTCCTCTCTCAGGACCATGAAACACTGCTCCATCCCAATCTTCACTCCCTATGCCTGACAGCATGGCTACTGAAGGGCTAGTGCTCGGTGACCTCGACCTACCACAGGTGGTCATGGATGTCCTCCTTGCATCTTGTAAGGATTCCACCAGGAGATCTTATGCCTTTAAATGGCATAGGTTTGCCCTTTGGTGCTCTCCAAAGGACCTGGACCCCTTTTCTTGCCCGGTGGAGTCACTTCTACAATATCTCCACCACTTATGATTGACAGATCTTAAGACTAACTAAGTGAGAGTTCACCTTAGTGCCATTGTGGCCTCTCACAGACGAGTGGATGGACAGCTTATCTCCTCATACCCCTTAGTAGCATGCTTCATGCGAGGTCTCCTGCTGTCCAAGCCACACATTAAACCACTTCCAATGGCCTGGGATCTGAATGTGATTCTGGCGCAACTTTTAAAGCCACCTTTTGAACCTTTAGCCACCACTTCACTGAAGTTTCTGTCTTGGAAGGCATCCTCCTTATTGCCCTCACTTCAGCTCACCACATCAGCGAGCTGCAGGCTCTAGTGGCAGATCCCTATACTCTGTTCCACCATGACAAGGTGGTTCTGCGTACCTATCCGCATTTCTCCCAAAGGTGGTTTCCTCCTTCCATCTTAACCAGTCAGTAATCCTCCCAATTTTCTTCCCTAGATCACGTGTCTCGGGTTGAAGCAGCACTACACAATTTAGACTGCAAGGGAGCGCTGGCCTACTACTTGGATAGAATTGAAGATCACAGAAAATCCTTTCAATTATTCATTTCCTTTGATCCTAGTCACCTGGGCCTACTGGTGATGAAATGTACTCTACCTAGATGGAAAGCAGATTGCATTTCTTTTGCTTATGCACAAGCAGGACCCTCATTGGAGGGTCGTGTCACTGCTCATAATGTGTGGGCTATGGCAATATCCATAACTAATCTCTGTTCAGTAGCCATTGAGGACATTTGCTGGGCAGCTACCTGGTCCTCCATTCATACTTTTGCTGCATACTAATGTCTGGACTGAGACTCCTGTTGGAACACTGTCTTTGACCAAGCTGTACGCCAGCACCATTTTGGGACTTACATTCAACTCTTACCCTCTGACCCAAATTTCTACAAGATACCAGACTATCATTAGGGAAGCATCGCCTCCTAGAATCAATTCCAAAGTCCCACAATCCTTCCAGACCCTTTGGCTACATGTTTTTGCCTCAGGGATTGCACTACTCTCGCCCTCCCCCCCCCCCCACCCCATACCAGTCTGGTACCTGGGAGCTAGCGAGTCCCATGTATGAAGACTGAATTCCTGCTTGTTCCTGGATGTAGCATAGTTACTCACCTGTAACAGGTGATCTCTGGGAACAGCAGGAATCAGCCTACACAGCTGAGGAGAGGAGTTGAGAAGGTGGGAAGGTAGGCATGCAGTCGTAGTGGAGTGCTCCCAAAGACTTTCCTATTGGATGCTGAGGAGCATTCCAATGCGAGTTCTGTTGGTGGCATTCACCCATATGTGAAGACTGATTCCTACTGTTCCCAGAGATCATCTGTTACAGGTGAGTAACTATGCTTTCACGTATAGAACACTAATGTGTGTGCGGAACAGGCCTCTTATAAAATTATACCATACCTAAAAGTACACAAATTGTGTGTTCTTTATGATTGTATAAATTGTATACATATACATTTATACCAGCTCCTGAGCCTAGTGTAAATGTCCACAGTTTCAGTCTAACTGATTTCTGCAAGATAAGCTCCTATGTGTAAAGTAGGTTTGCTTAAGGGATGAGCTGGGGCAGAGAATTGGCAGAATAATGATTTTACATACGTATGTTATATAATATGTGAGTACACTCCTACTTTACATGCTAACATTTATGCCTACTCTCGAGCAGGTGTAAATGCCATGTCTTTATTGAAAAATCCAAAAAATACAAGTCCAATGTCAGAATGAAGAATGGAGACTCATCCAAAGCAAAAACTTCATCCTACAACTAAACACAATAGGTGCTCCATACCTACTTCCACAGGGGGAAAAAAGATCTCAGAACCAATGAGCATGTCAGATCCAGGTCTAAAACACTAGCCTCAGACCAAGCTCAAGTGCATCAAGGATCCAAAAACCTCCCTCATATCAGGCTTTTATAAAAAATTCATTCAAAAATCACAAAATTATCAGTATTCCATTCATTGCAACAATGCTTTTTTCACAAGATTCAACAGTTTAGACCTTGTTCACACAACCTGTAGCATTCTTGTGTGTTTTTCACAGCTTGCCAGTGGATACAAATCAGTAAACATAACTTATCTTTCATTCTCCCCAATGCCACTCCAGATGCCTATATGGCATTTTGCTTTAGCTTCATCAGGGGGGCAGAATGTATTCACAAAACGTCATCTAAAAAAACCAAGCAAAGTCACTGTTAATGTATAGCCTAATAGGGTGTCCTAAGTAAACTGCATCAAAAAACACCACTTACTACTTAACCATTTTCAGGAAATCCATCAATCAGACAAACTTACCCGACAGCCTTTCCACAATATCACTAACAAAGTTAAACAGAATCGGACCAAAGACAGATCCCTGTGGCACACCACTGGTAACCTCCTTCTCCTCAGAGTGAGCTCTATTTATCTGTCACCTCCCACTCAACCAGTTTATAACCCAATCAATCACTTTAAGGCCCATCCCTAAGGTGTGCAGTTTGTTTATAAGTCACCTGTGTGGAATGGTGTCAAAGGCTTTACTGAGATCTAAACACACCACATCTAGGGCTCTCCCTCAGTCCAACTACCTGGTCATCCAGTCAAAGAAATCTATCAGATTTGTCTGACAAGACCTATCTCTGGTGAATCCATGCTGCCTCGGATCCTGCAATCCATTGGACTCCAGAAACCTCACTATTCTTTCCTTTAGTAGCCTTCCAACTTGCAAGAACTGTAATGAAATACAATGCAGTCAACGAACGCTTAATCTTTATTAGTCTATGAGGAATGCCTATCAATCCAACTATAATTCAAGTATATGCCCCAACAACAGCTGCAGAAGAGAATGAAATTGAAGAGTTCTATGAACAAGTACAAGCTGAAATTGACAGAACATGCAAACAGGATATCCTGATAGTCATGGGTGACTGGAACGCAAAAGTTGGCAACAAAGAAGGCGGCAAAGTAGTTGGAAAATATGGACTTGGCAACAGAAATGAAGCTGGAGAAAGACTGATAGAATTCTGCAAGACCAATGATCTGTTCATCTCAAACACCTTCTTCCAGCAACACAAGCGGCAACTGTACACATGGACTTCACCCTATGGATTGTATAAAAATCAAATTGACTACATATGTGGAAGTCAACGATGGAAAAGCTCTATAACATCAACAAAGACAAAATCTGGAGCTGACTGTGGTACAGATCATCAACTACTAGTATGCAAACTCAAGCTAAAGTTGAAAAAGAGCAAACCACTCATGATTGCAGCAAAATATGACCTTGAGAATATACCACTGGAATTTAAAGACTGCCTGCAAAATCGATTTGCTGCTTTAGATACAAATGACAGAGTTCTGGAAGAGTTATGGAATGACATCAAGAAGGCTGTGTTGGAAGAATGCGAGAAGTCTCTACAAAAGGTGAAAAAGCAAAAACGGCCAAAATGGATGACGGAAGAAACTCTGAAAATTTCCCAGAAACGCAGAGAAGCTAAAGCCAGAGGAGAAAGAAAGACAATAACAGAACTCAACAGAGATTTCCAACATGCAGCAAGACAGGACAAGGAAAAGTACTACAATGACACTTGCATGGAAATAGAAGCAGAAACTATTAGATTAAGAACAAGATCGGCTTTCCTAAAGCTACGAGAGTTAAAGAAAAGGTTCCAGCCTAGAATTGGAATGTTACAAGATGCTCAAGGTTCTATGTTGAATGATGCTGAGAAGATCAAGAAAAGGTGGAAGGAATATACAGAGTTTTTATATGATAAAGATCAAGTGGATCAACAGCCGTTTCAACCTGTACCTTATGATCGGGAACCATTGGTGATGAAAGAAGAAGTTGAAGCAGCATTTAAAGCCTTATCAAAGAACAAAGCACCAGGCATCGATAGCATTCCTATAGAAGTATTGCAGCAATCTGATGCAGCTGTTACCATACCTACAAGGCTCTGCCAAGAAATATGGAAGACAACATCATGGCCAACTGACTGGAAAAGATCTGTGTTTATATCAATACTAAAGAAAGGTGATCCAACTGACTGTGGAAATTATCGAACAATCACTCTGATCCCACATGCCAGCAAGATTCTACTTAAGATTATTCAAAAGAGACTACAACCATACCTGGAACAAGAACTACCTGAAGTGCAAGCAGGGTTCAGGAAAGGGCGAGGAACGAGAGACATCATTGCGGATGTGAGATGGATCCTTGAAAAGACTAAAGAATACCAAAAGGATTTCTATTTGTGCTTTATCGACTATAGCAAGGCTTTTGACTGTGTAAACCATGAGAAACTCTGGGCCACATTAAGAAGCATGGGTATACCAGAACACCTGATTGTTCTCTTGCGCAATCTGTACATTGATCAAGAAGCAACAGTTCGAACGGAACAAGGAGAAACAGAATGGTTTAAAATAAGCAAAGGTGTAAGACAAGGCTGCATACTTTCCCCCTACCTGTTTAATTTATATGCAGAACAAATCATCAGAGAAGCAGGATTGCATGAAGACAACAGAGGTGTGAAGATTGGTGGAAGACTCATCAACAACCTTCGCTATGCTGATGATACTACATTACTGGCTGAAAGTGAAGATGATCTGAAACATTTGCTTCTCACAATCAAAGAACATAGTCTCAAAATGGGCCTGCAACTTAATGTGAAGAAGACAAAGATCATGACAGCTGGCATAATCAACAGGTTCATCGTTGAAGGAGAAGAAATTGAAATTGTGAACAACTTTAACCTACTAGGGAGGAGTAGCCTAGTGGTTGGGGCAAGGTACTTCAGGCCGGAAGGTCGGGGGTTCAAATCCCACTAGAGGACAGCAACCTTGGGCCGGAAGGACTGGGGTTTCTAGTCCCACAGGTGCTCCTTGTGGTCTTGGGCAAGCCACTTAACCCTCCATAGCCCATGTTCCCTGTAAGTATAGTGTATGTGTCTCATATCCCCGCATGTTAAATGTATCCCCCAATTGTGTTGTGACCGCTTTGATTGAAGGATAAGGCTAAATAAATAAATAAATAAATACTTGGATCAACTATCAATAAAGAAGCAACAAGCAGTCAAGAAATCAAACGATGCATTACTCTTGGCAGAATGGCTATGAAAGACCTAGATAATATTCTCAAGAGCAGAGATGTCTCTCTCCATACAAAGATTTGACTTGTTCAAGCCATGGCATTTTCAATAACATCATATGGATGTGAAAGCTGGACAGTGAAAAAGACAGACAGGAATGAAATTGATGCCTTTGAATTATGGTGCTGGTGGCGAATACTGTGTATACCATGGACTGCCCGAAGTACAAACCAGTCGGTACTAGAAGAGATCAAACCTAAGCTTTCTTTAGAAGCTCAGATGACAAGACTTTGACTTTCATAATTTGGACACATCATGCGAAGAGAGAGATCATTAGAGAAAGACATCATCCTTGGCAAGATGGAAGGTCAACGCAAAAGAGGAAGGCCAGCAATGAGATGGATCGATACAATGACAGCAGCTACCGGTACCAGTCTGTCAACAATGAGCCGCCTGACTGAAGACCGAACACAATTTAGGATAGCTATCCAGAGGGTCGCCATGAGTCGACTCCGACTCGACGGCACTTAACAACAACAAGACAAGATAGTTATGTTTATTTTGATTTTATCCTGTTGCTATAAAGGGATCCACTGTGTCTGTCCCATGGCGTTTTTTATTTATTTATTTTATTTATTTATTTACATTCTCTTATATACCGCGCTATTCTGCATCAGTGCGGTTTACATTGAACAAACTGAAATTACATTGAACAGGGTATTATAACTTGGAGATAACTATTTTACAGGGAACATGGGCTATGGAGGGTTAAGTGGCTTGCCCAAGACCACAAGGAGCACCTGTGGGACTAGAAACCCCAGTCCTTCCGGCCCAAGGTTGCTGTCCTCTAGTGGGATTTGAACCACCGACCTTCCGGCCTGAAGTACCTTGCCCCAACCACTAGGTTTTGAATTCGGTCACTGTATTTGCCCCCACCACTTCCATCGTGAGGGCATTCCAAGCATCCACCAACTTTTCAGTGAAAAAGTATTTTCTAACATTGCCTTTCAATTTACCCCCTTGCAACTTCATGATGTGTCCTCTAGTTTTGCAGCTTCCCTGTCTTTGGACGAGGTTTGTTTGTTCATTAATACTCTTTAAGTATTTACAGGTCTGAATCATATCTCCCCTGTCCCTCCTCTCCTCCAAAGTGTACATATTTAGGTCTTCAAGTCTCTTCTCATGAGTCTTCTGACGCAGACTCCAAATCATTTTGGTCGTCTTCCTCTGAACTGTTTCCAGTCTTTTTATATCCTTTGCGAGATACAGTCTCCAAAACTGAACACAGTATTCCAAGTGAGGCCTCACCAGCGACTTGTACAGTGGCATTAGTACCTCTTCCTTTCTGCTGATAATTCCTTTTTGTGTGCAACCCAGCATCTTTCTGGCTTTTGCCCCCACTGCCTTCTAGCACTCTTTCGCCACCTTGAGATCCTCAGTCACTCCGAGGTCCTTCTCCTGGTCCATGCACACCAATCTCTCACCCCTATCACATACAATTCCCTTGGATTTCTGCTTACCAAGTACATGACACTGCACTTCTTCACATTAAATCTTAACTGCCAAGCATTAGACCATTCTTCCAGCTTTTGTAGATCTTTCCTCATGTTCTCCACTCCCTCAGGGGAGTGTCCACTCTGCAAATTTTCATGTTATCTACAAAAAGACAGACTTTTCCATTCAGTCCTTCAGCAATGTCACTCACAAATACATTGAACAGTAGCTATCCCAGGATTGAACCCTGGGGCACACTGCTAATCACTTTCCTTTCATCTGAGTGAATTCTTTTTACCATCACCTTCTGTAGTCTGTCAGTCAACCAATTTATGATCCAGTTCACTACTTTGGGACCTATCCCCAAGCTGTTGAGTTTATTGATAAGCCTCCTATGAGGAATAGTATCAAAGGCTTTGCTGAAATCCAGGTAGATAACATCCATCCCATGCCCATGATCTAGTTCTCTGGTCACCCAGTCAAAGAACTCAATCAGATTTGTTTGGCAAGATCGTCCTTTGGTAAAACGATGTTGCCTCGGATCATGCAACCTGTTGGTTATGAGAAAGGCCACTATTCGCTCTTTCAGGAGCACCTCCATTACTTTTCCCGCCACCGAGTAAGGCTTGCTGGCCTGTAGTTTGTCACTTCTTCCTTGTTCCAACTTTTATGAAGAGGTACCACATCAGCCCTTCTCCAGTCCTGTGGAACTTCTCCTGTCTCCAAGGATCTATTAAAAACATCCTTTAACGGCCCTGCAAGAACCTCTCTGAGCTCTTTCAGTATTCTGGGATGTATCCAATCCAGTCCCATGGACTTGTCCACTTTCAGTTTTGCAAGCTGTTCTAACACATCATCTTCTGTGAATGGTGTGGTGTCTGCTCCATTCCCATTTGTATATTTGAGAATCACAGATGGTCCTTCTCTAGGATTTTCTTTAGTAAAAACAGAGCAGAAGTATTTGTTTAGCATTTTCGCTTTTTCAATGTCACTTTCCACAAATCCATTCTCAGCACTTTTGAGTCCTGCAATTCCATCTCTGATTTTCCCCCTCTCCCGAATATACCTGAAAAACATTTTGTCACCACATTTTAAATCTTTAACCATCTTTTCTTCTGCCTTTGATTTTGCTATCCTTATTTCTCTTTTTGTCTCTTTTAGTTTGATTCTGTATTCCTTTTTGTGTTCCTCTGTTTGTGAACTTCTGAATTTTGTGAAAGCTGTTGTGTTTGCCTTTATTAGTGCAGCCACTTCTTCGGAGAACCAAATAGGTTTCCTTTTCCTCTTGTTTTTATTTTCTTTCCTTACGTATGTATCTATTGCCCCTTTTATTGCCTCCTTTAGTTTAGTCCACTGGAATTCCACTTCCTTTATCCCCTCCCACCCTGCCATCTCCTCCTTCAGGTACCTGGCCATTTTATTGAAGTCAGTGTTTTTGAAGTCTAGGACTTTGAGCTTGCTGTGATTGGACTCCACCTTGGCTTTTATCTCAAACCACACCGTGGGATGATCGCTGCTGCTCACATGGGCACCCACCTGGCTATTCGACATGCCATTTTTTTGCAACTCCATTGTGAGCACTAAATCCAGCATCGAGCTTTCCCTGGTTGGTTCCATCACCATATGTCTCAGTAATGCATCTTGGAAGGCATCCACAATTTTTTTTTACTTCTTTCCAGATTTGCAGAAGGAATACTCCAATCCACATCGGTAGATTAAAGTCACCCAATATGATCACTTCTTCCTTCGTGACTATCTTTGCAATATCAATAATCAAGTCTCTATCTATTTCTTTGGTTTGAGATGGAGGCCTGTAGACTACACCAGTATGGATGACCGTGCCATCTCCTCTTTCCAACATAATCCACAGTGCTGCTTCTTTTCCCTACATCTCCTGTATTTCAGTAGCTTTAATATTTCTTTTGACATATAGGGCTACTCCTCCTCCTTTTCTACCCTTTCTATCTCTTCTAAATAGGTTATAGTCAGCTATAGCTATATCCCATTCATGCGACTCATTAAACCATGTTTCTGTAATGGCCACAATGTCCAAATCCATTGCCACCATTAGGACTTCCAGATCATGAACTTTGTTGGCTAGACTTCGAGCATTTGTGCTCATTGCTTTCCAGCATTTGTTGACTGGCTTGCCTGTATTTTGCATGGATTTTGTTCGACACGCCTCTTTCCACTTGCCATTGATAGGTGGTTTAAAAGTGTGGCTGTTTCCAATGTTGTTATGCATTTGTTAGGAGTGACGTCCTGAATTTGTCCTTCTCCATCCATCACTCCCTTTCCCTAGTTTAAATGCCTGTCCATCTTTGCAACTTTTGACACTCATTTCATGCACAGCTACATCAGCAGATCCAACTACATCATAAATGCTGGCTTTACTCTGAGAAGTCTTCAGCTCATCCCCAGCAGCCATTTGAGTGCCTTTCAACCTGGGGGTCTCATCTTCCAGCACAATAGTGCAATTTGTTTTGTGACTACCCATTGGGTTTTCATGGAAAGATACAGAAGTAGATTTGCCAGGCCTTTCTTCCATGCAGTTAATTCCAGTCTGGTTGCATTTGTCACAAAAATGTGATCCTCCGCTTACAACACTGTCCCATTCTGCTGTTGCCCAGAACCATAGCGGCCTCCTTTTCCTTTTATATTTATTTACCTTTCTAACAAAAAGTTTTGCTGCCCTTAAAATATCCCCTTTCAGTTTTGCCCACTGTTTTTCTACATTCCCCAGCTATTCCCATCGCGCTAACAACTCTCTGAAGTATTGTCCCATCTTTGCAAAGTTAGTTTTCCTAAAGTCTAAGATCCTCGCTTTTGAATGGATTTATCAGCCCTAGTTCTAATACTGAATCATACCATTTGGTGGTCACTGGATGCGAGATGATCTCCCACTGTAACATCAGAAACACTTTCCCCATTTCTAAGCACTAAGTTCAGTATGGCCCCATCACATGTGGGTTCTGTTACCAATTGCCTGACTAGTTCTCCTTGTAGAGAATCCAGGATCTCCTTACTTCTAGATGACACCACAGCAGGGATGTGCCAATCCACATCTGGCATGTTAAAATCACCTATCAGTAACACTTCTCCTCTCATGGCACTACTGTGTATGCTTCTATTAAATCTTCATCCACTTCTACTCCCTGTGAGGGGGATCTGTATATAACTCCAATGCAAATTGATTTCCCTTTCCCTCTTTCTAGTTTAACCCACAGTGCCTCCTCTCTTCCTTTTAAGACCTGCAAGTCTATAGCTTTAATATTATTTTTACATGTAGTGCCACTCTACCTCCCCTTCTTCCTATCCTGTCCTTCCTCAGTAAAGTATAACCCAGTGTAATTCCATCCCAGTGATGGTTTTCTGTGAACCATGTCTCTGTAACCATCACTAAATCCAGATCAGCCTCTTCAATTAAAACCTCAACATCTGAGATCGTATTTCCCATGCTATGGGCATTTATACACACCGCTTTCCAGATATTGCTTCTATTACCCATTTCTACAGAGGTATTTAATGTTTCACTTACCTGTGGGCTTTCTTCAGTTACCTGGGGGCTCTCTTCACTCAACAACAATGAATCTAGTTTAAAGCCCTCTTCAGTAGGTTAGCCAGTCTGCTGCTGAAGAGACTTCGAACCTTCTTGAACAGATTGACACCATCTCTGCTCTGCAGCCCTTGGAACATCATCCCATGGTCTAGGAAACCAAAATGCTCTCGATGACACCATCCACGCAGTCATGCATTTATCTCCAGGATGCGAGCTTCTCTGCCTTGGCCTTTACCCTCAACAGAGGGAATTGAAGAGAACACCACCTGAACACCTATCTACTTCACCCTCTGTCCCAGAGTCATGAAGGCACATTTGATATGGTCTGAAGGATACCTAGCAGTAACATTTTTGTCAACATGAATGAGCAACATCGGATAATAAATAGGCTTGATGAGTCTCGGCAAACTCTCCTTAATATCTCGGATTTTGGCAGCTGGTAGACAGCACACCTCTTTGGACATCAAATCTGGTTGGCAGATGGATGCCTCAGTACCCCTCAGAAGAGAGTCACCGTTTCATTGTGGTGACTGATTCTGCAACTTTGGGATGCTCGAGATGTGGTCCTCCTTTTTCCTTGGATGCTTCCAACTCCTCCACTTTGAGGGCTGCATACTGGTTCTTCAAGGGCAGGAGGAGTTGGAATGTTGATACTGCAGGCTCTGATGATTTGTGTCCACCCTTCTTCCTTCCATAGTCTCCCATCTTCACCTTTGTTGGAGAGCAAGAATGTTTCAAGAAGCATCTCATCAATGTACTTCTCACTGTCTCGAATGCTTCTCAGCCTCGCCACCTCTTCCCTGAGCTCCTCCATTTCTTTCCTGAGAGCCTCAGCATGCAGGCATCCTGCACATGGAACCGATCCTTCAACTGGCATTACGATCTCTGTCTGGATAGAGGCAGAAGCTGTAATGGGGACAACAGCTTTAGCAATATGATTTTTTCCAGCTATTGTTTAGTTGATGGGAGCTTTGGTACCAGTTGAAGTTAGAGCGAGACCTACCAAAGTCCCTACCTGTTCCTCAGCTGTCCTTTAAAAGAAAAAGCAGTTACCCTCTTTTAAGTGTGTTCTAACAGTGCTTGTCTATGTCCCTGTGTGAAGCTAATTGAGGAGTTCCCCTGTAAAGCAAGAATACTCACATGGGGTGCACAGGTGTTGGGGTGGATAGGGAGGGACGTAACACCTGGTGAGGTCAGTGGCTTCAAAGAGTTAGCTATGAATGGGTAGCTAGAACAAAGACAATGAACTCTAACTGACAGAGCCTTGCCTAATGCCACAAGCACACAAAAAAGATTCCCCCTTTGCAGTATAGAACAAAGACCTATCTTTTGAAAAAGAACTGCAAAACCTCTTTAAGAATTAGCTTTTAAAAAAGAACAGCAAAAGCCTTTTCAGTTAGGCAGGTTATGCACTGCGTCGGCACATAGCCTGCCCGCCGACCCCCTTCTGCAGTGACGGAAGTGAAAATCCGGATTTGGCTGGATGTGCCAGCAGCGCTGAGGATAAGCGTCTAGCAACGATTTTCGATGCTATCTGCTTAGCCCCTGCACCTGAAAGATAAGCGAGAAAAGCCTTGCATATCTTTAAGGCGCAGAGGACAAAGCGGGTGGCATCAAAAATTGCTGTTACCTGCTAAGCCTTTTCCTCCTCCCCCGCTCTGCCCCCAACACACCCCGATGCTAACCGCATAGCATCTGGGCGTGTTAGGGATTTATTCGGGATTTTCCAAAGGCACTACCCGTATAGGTGCCTTTGGAAAATCTCGTCTTAGCTTACCTATGTAAATGCCTTCGAAAATGCCACCTTAGCTTTTTAAAAAAAGAACAGTAAAAGACCTTTAAGAATTAGGTTTTAAAAAAAGAACACCTAAACCTCTTTGAGAGCTTTCAGGCAGAGCATTACCTTGCTTTGCAATGTATATCACAGTATATCACAGAGAGTAAAATACTGATGTTTTTAAAACTGTCTAAATTTACCCTGGTAATTACAATAATCATTCTATGAGAACAACTGTGAATTGAAGGCACTTTTGATTATATTTTCTGATAACGTATTTATGTATATGCTTACTACTATAAAAGGTATCTATGTGGATTGAGAAAATCAGTCCCGAGGTTGCCAAGAGCACAGATCCAGGTTCCTGCCTGGCAGAATCTGAAGGACTTTTGATACAGCACGTAGAACTGGCTAAACAAGCAAAGGTAAAATGCTCTTTTTAAAAATGATTAGACATTGGGATACATTTTCAGTAGGGTGGCTAAGTGAAAATCCAGCTAATTTTCAAACTCAAGGTCCCTTTTTACATTGTTTGACTTTTGGTCTTATTCTGCGGCAGAAAGTAAACATACACACTTATATCATCTAAAACAATGGAGTATGGTACACACGTTTGCCTATCTGTGCACATTTTTGTAGTCTAGTTCTTGAGTTATTTTTTTTTAACATCTGTGCTCCTCTTGTTTTATTTAATTAATTTGACTGTAAATTGCTGCTTTTTTATTGTTATTTGATTGCAAACTGCTTTGCCATCTCAATGAAAAACTGTATAGCAAGTGATTAAACTAAACTAAGGGGCATGTTTACTAAACTGCGCTGTTAGCATGGGGTTTAGTGCATGATAAATGCACCATGTAAAAAAATAAGCACACTGCCCAGCACTAACCATCCTGCACCAATGGGTTAGTGCACAATTGGGTGGTGACAGGATGGGTTGGAGATGAAACATGGGCGTTGACAGAGTATTGCAGTTAGCACTGTTGTTATGGATGTGCGCTAACCACGAATATTACTGATAGTGTCGTTGCACTTAATTCCACCTCAGTGGAGGCATTAGGTGCATTTACGTGCTGGGTTCACTGTGCCACACATTAACAACGCACTAAAGGCAGTGGGAAAGATGCAGACGCCCCATGAAGTTGGTGTGGGCCTCCACGACAGCTTCATGGTCCGACTGTGTCCCACCAGCATGCTTTAGTAAACCTGCCCCTAAAAATAAATGTACATTTCTAGTTTTCTCTCCCAACCAAGTAATGCCCAGGAAGGCCGTTTTTTCATTATTGTTAAAAAGCATGCATGAGCTTTTTAAGCAACTGAAAATCTCCTAGGGCAGTGGTATTCACTCCCAGTCCTTGAGGGTCACCAATAAGACAGGTTTTCAGGATATCCATAATGAATATGTGCGAGGGAGATTTGCATGCATACTACCTCCATTGTGTGCAAATCTCTCTCATGCTCATTTATTGGTGGCCCTCGAGAACTCTGAGTGAATGACACTTTCATCGGTGAAATTTAGCTCTTTCTACCCATGTAATCCTAATTTTTTACTACACAGTTCCCTAGTACGCATTTGAATTTACCCTTTCATGTTCAAAGAAAAACACTTCAAAGTATGTATGTATATAACCACATGTCAACAGAATGTATACCTTTTCAAAGAGTAATTTTTATGAACTACACCTTTTTGATGTTTTCAGAAAAAACAAATAGATTATTCATGTCCTTTCTGCCCCATATGTTCAATGATGAGACACAGTCATTTAATTCCATGAACTGTTGCGTATCTGCAAAAAAAAAACCCAGGTGTATTCCTTTAGACAATTTTGAAAAGGAAAGTGCATACTTGTTTTTCCTTTGAGAACTGGTGTAAAGTCCATGGTGAAAAGTCCCCATGGACTTTGTAAAGATATGCATAGTTTTAGCGGACAAGGCTTATTCAGCTGCTACACAAATTGATAGAAATTTTTGTCTTTTTTGCAACTTCAGCAGAATTTACCATCATGTTGGAGCACACACAGTAAGACCACTGTCCTCACTAAACAGAATGTCATGCACAAGCTTATACAGCAAGATTTCTTTTCCAATCTTCTGGAGACCGCACCTTCAAAAGGATGCGAACAGGATGGAATCGGTGCAGAGGGTGGCTACTAAAATGATTAGTGGTCTTCATTATAAAGCATATGAGGACAGACTGAAGGATCTTAATATGTACACCTTAGAGGAAAGGCGGGATAGAGGTGATATGATTGAGATGTTTAAATACCTCCGTGGCATAAATGTTCAGGGAGAGAGCCTCTTTCAATTGAAAGCAAGTTCTGCTACGAGGGGACATGGGATGAGGGTGAAGGGAGATAGATTCAGGAGTGATATGCGGAAATATTTCTTTACGGAAAGAGTAGTGGATCCGTGGAATAGTCTCCCAGTGGAGGTGGTAGAGATGAGGACAGTAACTGAATTCAAAAAAGCATGGGACAAACACAGAGGATCTCTAAAGGTAAAAAGGGGACTGTTGTAGTTGTTATGGAAGGACAGACTAGATAGGCCATGTGGTCTTTTTCTGTCGTCATATTTCTATGTTTCTATGTTTCTACTCAGTGTACTTTTGAAGAGTTGAGGTGTGATGGCAGTGATGGAAGCTTGACAGGAAGCATCAGCTGCAGGAGGGATGAATGTATCAAACACCATTAGCAGGGGCCTTGGGGAGGAGGCATCATCAGAACTGGTGTTGACCAAGGGTTAGTGTAGGAGGGGGCAGGTACCAAAATTTGAATTTGCACAGGGCAGCCAAAAATCTTGCATTGGTCTCGTCTCTATGGAAGACTCCTGAGGATAGGGTCCTCAAGATGATGGGACAGAGTGGTGGTTTAGGGGCTGCCCCTAGACCCCTATTCATTTTATATTAAAAAATAATGTGTGGTGGTGGTGTTAAGTGCCGTCAAATTGATGTCACTCATGCCGTTGAGTCATTGTTGGTGACCCTCTGGATTGTTGTCCTATACTGTGTTCCATCTTCAGTCAGATGGCTAATTGTTGACAGAGTGGCATGCACAGTTGCTGCTGTTGTATCAATCCATTGCATTGCTGGCATTCCTCTTCTGCACTGACATTCAACCTTGCCAAGCATGATGTCTATCTTTAATGATCTTTTTCTTTGCATGATGTGTCCAAAGTATGAAAGTCAAAGGGATGTCATTTGAGCTACTAAAGAAAGCTTAAGTTTAATTTCCTCTAGTACCAACTGATTTGTTTTTCGGGCTGCCCATGGTATACACTTTAATCTTTACCAGCACCATAATTTGAAGACATTGATTTTCTTTCCATTTTTCTTCTTCGCTGTCCAACTTTGGCATCCATAATGTGATAGGCTATGGCCTAGGATAGCCTGTAACATGTATGTTAGGTAGCAGAAGCAAGCCTGTAGGTTAGGCCTGAGTCCCCAACCCCCACCTCAGAATATTATAACTGAGCAGAGCTGAAAGCTAGAGAAAACAGAAATCTGCTTCAAGCTGCCTTTGCTGATAAGAAAGTAAAACTTTTCCATTGAGTGTGTTATGTTATTTACAGATGTATTTCAGAATTCTGCTTTCCACACAGCATTTGTACTGTAGAGTGACCTTGTAAGCAAAAAGCAAGACAGAATATGTTATGTCTAGTTACTGAGCATGGCTAGGAAGGCCTGAGAGCGGGGGGGGGGGGGGGGGGAGCACGGTGTGGACCTGGTCAGAAATTTTCCATTGGATGGGGGGCGGGGGGGGGGGGGGGGGGTGCGGGGCCCACCGGGACCAATGAGGAGTTTGCCTGTATAGAACTGATGAGGAAAACTATAAATGCTGTTGTTTTATTGAACGCCATGCTCAGACCATTTTGAAAGTGACAATTGACAGGTGTCTGAGCCTGTGCACATAATAAACAGGTTTGAATTCTAGTAAATAGACTTCTGGTGTATTCATTGCGCACACTTCGCTACTACAATATGACAATATTGAAAATACTATGGCTTGGACAAGTCGAATCTTCGTATGTAGAAATACATTTCTACATTTGAGAATCTGTCTATGAAGGACCTAGACAATTCTGCCTAGAGCAATGCATCATCAGATTTCTTGACTGCTTGTCGCTTCTTTGTTGATTATTGATCCAAGCAGGTCAAAGTTGTCTACTATTCCTATTTCTTCTCCATCAAGGATGAAATGATTGATTTTGCCAGTAGTAAGGATCTTTGTCTTCTTTACATTAAGGTGCAGGCCCATTTTAAGATGATGTTCTTTAATTTTGATAAGCAGATGTTTCAGAACATCTTCACTTTCAGCCAGTAACATGATATCGTCAGCATAGCGAAGGTCGCTGATGAGTCTTCACACATTGGTTGTCTTCATACAGTCCTGCTTCTATGATGATTTGTTCTGCATATAAATTAAAAAGGTATGAGGAAAATATGCAGCCTTGTAGTACACGCTTGCTGATTTTAAACTATTCTGTTGCTCCTTGCTCTGTTCGATCTGTTGCTGTTTGATTAATGTAAAGGCTGTGTCTGAGAACTATCAAGTATTATTTATTTATTTCTATTTAGCTCACTCCTTTCCAGGAGATCAAGATGAGTTACATTCAGGTACAGTATGTATTTTCTTGTCCCCAAAGGGCTCACAATCTAAGTTTATACTCAAGGCAATGGAGGCTTAAATGGCTCGCCCAAGGCCATAAGGAGTGCCCGGGTCTTTCTGGTGCTAGGCTGCTGCCCTAACCACTAGGCCACTCCTCCACAAGTATTTTGGTATACCCATGTTTCTTAATGTGGGCCACAGTTTTTCATTATTTACAAAATCAAAGGCTTTGCTATAGTCAATAAAACACATATGGATATCCTTTTGGTGTTATTTTGTCTTTTCGAGGATCCATCTCACATCTGCAGCAATGTCTTTTCTTTCTCGCCCTTGCCTGAACTCTGCTGGCATTTCAGGCAGTTCTCATTCCAGATATGGTTGAATCTCAGATGAACAATCTTGAGTAGAATCCTGCTGGTGTGTGGGCAGGGCTGATCTAGGTTGGAAAGGGGTGGCAAAGTGCAGGGCATTAGATTCTGAAAGCCAGGGGGGCAAAAGGCTTAAGGTTTGCTTAGAGTGCTAACCTTGAATTAGCTTTGGGAATGGCCCTATGTGTGGGATCAGAGCAATTATGTGATCATTTCCACAGTCAGTTGGATCACCTTTCTTCAGTATTGGTATAAACACAGACATTTTCCAGTCAGTTGGCTATGATGTTGTCTTCCAAACTTCCTAGCAGAGCCTTGTATTGTAACAGCTGCATCTGATTGCTGTAATAATTTAATGGGAATGCCATCAGTGCCCAGTACTTTGTTCTTTGATAATGCTTTCAATGCTGCTTTGACTTCTTCTTTCATCACTAACAGTTCCTGCTCATAATGTACAGACTGAAATGGCTGTCAATCTACGTGATGTTTATGGTATAATGACTGTGTGTTCTTTCCACCTTTTCTTGATCTTCTCCGTGTCATTCCTTGAGCATCTTTCGCATTCCAATTCACAGCTGAAATGTTCTCTTTCTCTCTAGCTTTAGGAAAGCTGATCTGGTTCTTCCTTTAATAGTTTCTGATTCTATTTCCTTGCATGCATCGTTGTAGTACTTCTCTTTGTCTTGCCTTGCTGCACATTGGAAATCTCTTAATGGCCATGATTGACTCTCTTTCTCCTCTAGCTTTGGCTTCTTTGTGTTTCTGAACAATTTTTTTCAGTTATCCAACTTTCTTGATGTCATCCCATAACTCTTCTGGTGCTCTGTCATTTGTATCCAAAGTGGCAAATCAATTTTGCAGACAGTTCTTGAATTCCAATGGGGGAAGGGAGAGCAGAGGAAACATGCAACCAAGGGATTTGGTGGGACTTCAAGGGACAGCATGGGCATAGGGATTGGGGAGAAGAGCAGAATAAGCCTGAAGAGTTGGGCATATCCTGGACCAAATACTCACCCCCGCCAGTGCACAATGTGTGCCTTTGGCAGTCTCCGCTATGCCTGTCCCTGGATGGATCACCTTTGTTTAAATTTTTCCTGTCTCTCCCCACTACCCCTCCCTTTCCTGACCAGAACTCTGCTGCTCTTCGCCCATTTCACTTGTCTCGTCATATCATGCTCTCTACGTTGTTGCATTTCCCTCCACTGATGCCCTTTTCCCGCATGACTTTTCCTCCCTTCATCTTGACCTCCAGGTGGAAACATGGAAATCCAAGTTGTCCTCCGCGTTGGACTCCCTGGCCCCTTTGGTTCCCGTCCTGCTCTTTCAATTCTCTTCCGTCACCCCTGGCACCATGCTCGCTTGTATCTGTATAGATCACAGCTCCATTGTGCAGAATGACACTAACGTAAACACCCCTCGCCGGAGTCTCTCTTGGCTTACCAGAATGCCTCCGGTTATTACTGTAATGTGCTCCACTCCGCTAAGCTCTCGTACTACTCGGCTTCCATCGCCAGCTTCACTTGACCCTTTGCTCCCTTTCATCACTTCAGTCCTCTTCTGGTGTCCCCCCACCCCCTCACTGGCCCCACTGGACCCTATTCGTCCGGCTGCTTTCTTTGCTGAGAAGATTCATTTTTTGCTTCTCTCCTCTTGTCCCCCTCTTCTCCCGTTTCCTTCTATCCTCCTTCTTCCCCTGCATCTCCTCTCTCGAGGGTGTCCTTCCCCCCGGGGCGCCCCCTCCCCTCACCCTTCTCTGATGCATACATGAAGCAACTTCTCTGAACTCTCTGAACTCTGAACTTCTCTGAACTCTTCTCTGCCCACCACAAATCTCACAAGACGACCTGTCCTCTTGATCCTATTCCTTCTTTTTGGCTCTCAGTACCCTCGTTGGCCCTTCCCTACGTCTGCGGTCTTTCCAGTCTTTCTATGGGTCTTTTTCCAACTGCCTGGAAGCATGCCATAGTCCAGCCTATACTTAAGAAGCATTCCCTGGACCCTTCTCTACCCGCACATTGGAGACCAGTACCCAACCTTCCCTTTCTGTCGAAACTTCTCGAAACACTGGTTTTTATACAACTGTCCTCTCACCTAGACTTCAGTTCTGCCTTGCATCCCCATCAGTCAGGTTTCAGACCTGGCCACAATACTGAGACTATTCTCCTCTCTCTTCTTAACAAGGTCCACATAGCTTGTGAATGTGGTGACATCTCTCTCTTGATTTCTTTGGATCAATCCTCTGTATTTGATCTCGTTGACCATCCCACACTCCTCATGCATCTTTTTGACTACAGGATACATGGGACAGCCCTCAATTGGTTTAGGTCTTTTCTCTCTTCTCATTCCTTCCTGGTCTGCGTTGGTTCATCCTCTTCCCCCTCCACCCCTCTTCCCTGTGGGGTACCCCAGGACTTGGTGTTGTCCTCCCTCCTCTTTAACCTCTTCCTTGCCCCTCTCACTCTGACTATTCAACAATCCGGTGTCTCAGTTTATTATTATCTGACAACATAGTCCTTCTTTTCCGCACCTGCCGTCTCTCCCCTGGTCTCTCTCCCCTTAATGCATGCCTCTCTAGCATTTCTTCGTGTTTGTCTGACAGCTATCTCCACCTGAATCCATCCAAGTCAGCAGTCATGTGGTTTACCTTCAATGCCCCTACCCCGGACCTCTCCCCCTCCTTGTCTGGGACTCCTATCCTGCTTGCTTCGACCTTGCAGTATTTAGGGGTTACTCTTGACCCGGTTCTCTCTTTTTCATCAGCATGTCTCCTCCCTCATTCAGCACTCTTTTTGCACCCTTTGCCAACTCCGTGTGGTGCATTCTTTCCTGCCTTTTTCTTCCCTGGTTACGCTCTCAGTGTCACTTCTCCTATCCTGCCTTGACTACAGAAACATTGTCTTGGCAGGTGTTCCCCAATACAAACTCCGTCATCTCCAGCTCATCCAAAATACTGCTGCTTGCCTCTGCACACACGACTCTCACAGTGACCATGTTACCCCTTTTCTTGTCCAGCTGCTCTGGCTCCCTCTGCAATATTGATACCAGTATAAGATCCTTACTATAGTCCACAAGACCATTCACATTGGTATCCCTCAATATCTTGCCAATCTCATTCAGACTCATCTCCCTCCTTGCACCTGCCGCACAGTATATAACAACCGCCTGGCCCACCCTTCCCTGGTCCGGGCCCATCTTGAGCACAACCGTCACTCTGCCTTTTTCTTCCTTGGTCCTGCCCTGTGGCATTTACCTTCCTCCCTCCCTCCGTGCAGAATATTCGTACCCAAGGTTTAAGTCATTACTGAAAACCCATCTCTTCTATCAGGCTTGTCCTCACCTCCTCTTTCCTAACCCTTGATATTCTGTCGTGTACCCTTCGCTTTTATATGTCCTATCTTCTTTGCTTTCCAGTCTTATATTTGGCATTTCTTTCCTTCTTTGAATGCAGCATTTTATGTATTGTAAACCGCCTTGACACTTTTGCTTGGGTGTTCAATCAAGCGATATAATAAAAATAAAAGATAAAGATAAAGGGATGGTGAACAGAAGGGGAGCTCTGAGATATTATGGAGGATAAGAGCAGGAATTAGAGGATTTGGAAAATTAGTGGAGATTTGGAGGTTAAAGGGCTAAGTGTAAACTCTGCAATTGCATGAATATGAATGTGATTGTTTTAGACAGGCTTTCGGGTATGAGACGGGATTAACGAAAGTGTATAAAGAATAGACGAGAGATTGAGAAGTAGTGTGAATGACCAAAGGGCTGGGATGAGGGTCAGAAGCAATGAAAAAGAATAGGGGAATGACCTGTGGAGGAATGAGAAAGGAAAGGGAGAAGTCTGAAATGAGTGAAGGGGTGGGGATGCAAAGGTGATTTAAAGGGAGTACTAGGAAGTTGGAAAATAGAGACAGTGAAGGGCATGAACAATGAAAGGATCTAGAACTTGTGAAATGATTTGAAGCAGCTGGAAATATTTGAGAAATGCAGAGGAGATGAGTACAAAGACTGGATATACTGGAATAGGAACTGAAGGAACAGGATACTGGAGAAGAAATGAGAGCAGGGAGATGGAAGGCTGGATATGTGAGGGGCAAAGAAAAAGGGAGAATGAGGACTGACCTGTGAAAGGGAGAAAGAATGACGAATGAAATCCAAATATGAGTGCAAAGAGGCAGACAAGAGAAATGGAAGTCGAAGATCAATCTTAGAGAGCTGCAAGGGAGGAAGTGAAAATGATTATATTTTGCTTGTTACCGAAGAAAATGCATTTCTGTGTCTTTTTCCAGCATTGCACTGCATGTAGGGTCTGATTTCTTGGCGTTTAAATTGTATCTGCCTATTTCTGTTTCTAATGTCTGATAAAGTTACCAGATGCCCTTGGTTTTCAGGGTGTGTCCCTTACTGTTTGACAGACTCCTGTCCCTGATTCTAGCAATGGGGACAGAGGGTAAAAAAATTGTTTCACTTTCGTGATCTGAATATGTCAACTTTTAGAACTTACATCCACATTATGGAGTACATCCACCGTACGGAGGAAATACCTCACTGTTTCTAATTCTCCGTTGATTTGTCTGCTTGGAAGTGATAATGTTGCTGTCAGGGGTGGATGGGGGGGGGCAGGGTAATGACTCCTCCACACCTTGTTGCTCAAACCTAGAACTAAGCTGTTCCTTCCTCCCTCCCCCTCCAACAGATATGATAAGTGTCTCAAGTTTTCTTGCAAAAAATCTGGAACCTTAATGTGTGATCACACTTATTCTGCATTTGATGTATTCTGTGTTCTCTATGTATGACTAAGGTATTTTGCAAATCTGTAGATTTTGCGTGGGATCTGCTGTGTTATCTGTAGATTTTGCGTGGGATCTGCTGTGTTATCTGTAGATTTTGCGTGGGATCTGCTGTGTTTTTCATGAGGCTGAAATTCTAAAATCTTATAGAGGTGGTGACTTTAGAGAAGCATTAATAAAAGGAGTGATTCACATAATCTGCTTTCACCTTTTGACAAGAGACGGATGTATATGCCTCCATAAGATTTAGCATTCAGAATAGCAGCTCCATTTAATTGGTTTGTTTTTATATGCCGAATACATGCCCTTCAAATTGGACTGTGGAACTGTTATGGTGAGCTTAACATAAGAACATAACATATGCCATACTGAGTCAGACCAAGGTCCATCAAGCCCAGTATCCTGTTTCCAACAGTGGCCAATCTAGATCATAAGTACCTAGCAGTTTCCCCAAAAGACACAGGTTCCTCAATGCTTGTGTATTGGGTCAAGCAGTGATATCCTGGGTCCCTTTTAATAATGGTTTATGGACCTTTCCTCCAGGAACTTGTCCAAACCTTTTTTAAACCCAGCTATACTAACAGCTTTTACTAATCCTCCGGTAATAAATTCCAGAGTTTGATTACACATTGAGTGAAAAAATATTTTCTCTTATTAGTCTTAAATAGGTTACCCTGTAGCTTCATTGCATGTCCCCTAGAATTTCTATATTCTGATGATGTAAACAATCGATCTATGTTTACCCGTTCCACTCCATTCATTAATTTATAGACCTCTAGCTCCCCTCAGCCGTCTCTTTTCCAGGTTGAAGAGCCGAAACCTTTTTAGCCTCTCTTCATACGGGTATCCTTCCGTCACCTTTACCATTTTAGTGTCTCTTCCCTGTACCTTTTCTAATAACACTATATCCTTTTTAAGTTACGGCAACCAGAATTGCACACAATATTCAAGGTGTGGTCACACCATGGAATGATACAGAGGCATTGTAATATCCTTTGTTTTATTTTCCATTCCTTTCCTTTTGATACCTAGCATTCTATTTGCTCTCTTAGCTGCCGCTGCACACTGGGCGGAGGGTTTTAACTTGTTATCCACGATGATGCCTACATCTTTTTCCTGGGTGGTGGTTCCTAATGTGGAACCTTGCATCGTAAAACCATAGTTTGGGTTGTTCTTTCCTAAGTGCATAACTTTGCACTTGTCCACATTAAATTCCATCTGCCATCTGGATGCCCGGTCTTCCAATTTATCAAGATCCTCTTGTAATTTTCCACAATCCTTATGGGTTTTCACAACTTTAAATTGTTTTGTGTCATCTGAAAATTTGATAACCTCACTCATTATTCCCTTTTCCAGATCATTTATGAATATCTTAAAAGCAGTAGACCCAACATAGATCCCTGAAAGAGTAGTTATTTAAATACCTCCATAGCATACATGCACAGGAGAGCCTCTTTAAACTTAAAACAAGCTCTGCAAAAAGGGGGGGGGGGCGGCATCGGATGAAGGTGAAAAGGGATAACCTGAGGTGCGGGGGCAGGGCAACAATCAGGTAAACTAGGTGATCCCCCTAGGGTGGCTGCTTCTGGGGGGGGGGGGGGCAAAGAGCAGTGCTTTCAGAGCTAAGTGATAGATTCTGACAGCTGGGGGGAAGTGGGGGGGAGGAGGGCCATGACAGGGAATAAGACTTAAGGCTTTCCTAGGGCACCAACATCTTGAACCAACTTTGAGGCTGGCCCTGCTCAGGAGGAATCGTAGGAAATATTTCTTTACTGAAAAAGTGATGGATGCATGGAATAGCCTCCCAGTGGAGGTGGTAGAGGCTAGGACTGTATGCAAATTCACAAAGGCATGGGGACAAATAGGATCTCTAAGGGAAAACAAGGGACTGTGAAGCTTAGTAGTTGCTATGGAAGGGCAGATTGGATAGACCATATGGTCTTTAACTGCTGTCATTTTTCTATTTTTCTATCATCACATTTAAGTCTGCGTGTTTAGAATTTAGAAGCAATTAAGTTTTCACTAAATTTGGGTATTTTCTTTATTGGTGTATATGCCTATGTTTAAAAAATACACATAGTATAGGCACAGTATTCACATTTTTAGGTGTCCTGTTGCAAAATTCTCCTCAAATATATGAAAATATAGTCAACCTGTTTGTAGCCCTTGAGGGCTGGGTTTTGCATCTCTCCTTTAAAGCTTTTTGCTGTTTTATGGCTGTATTGCTATTCACAGATCTTCCTTTTTTTTGTACCATTTATGTAATGTCCTTATGGCATTTTCACATTTTACAGTCACTGTGGCAATACCTCCATTTTAAAAAATTCCATTTCCTGTCCCCTTTTAAGCTACACAAAGAAAATAGTATGGTCTTAGCCATACCCCTTACAAAATCATGGAAAGTAAGCTCCTCAGGATATGACTTTCTTCTTTCATGAGGAGGAGACGGGTCTAAAGGTAGTTCTGGGAACCTATCCTCTGATAGAAGTTCCAGCTCATCATCAGCTACTCTCTGTGCCATTGGGGGATCTGGAGCTCTTCTGGGAGCACCATTGACTTTCCATGCTTCAAGGGTGCATTGCATCCCAATGCACTGGAAAGCAACATCGGATGGTCAGGTGCAGTATTGAGGCCCTTCGATGTCTCAATGTTGTTGCTTGTACGGCAGGCAGAGCATGTGACTTGAGGATGTTCTAGATGCGAGGCATGGTGCTGGGAGCTATTGGAGTGCTCTGCTCTTGCAAGGCAAATAGCATCAAGATTGTCTCCTCAATGCACTTCAGAAGACAGTTTTTCATGATTGCCATCTCCAAAGGCATGTGGGGTTCAGCAGAATTGGTTGGTGGTACCGGAATCTGTCGCAGAGTATTGGCAGGCTGGTCTTGGCTCTTGGTAGACTGTCACTGCCCCTCAGTAGGCTTTGAGTTTAAGTCCTCCTCACGTCAGGGCAGCTTAGAGGGTTGCTCCTGCAAATCCTAGATGCTCTTGGTATTGTGCTCTGGCGAGCTTTGGTATTGATACATCTGAGCCTCCAATCAATGTTCGACTTCCTTCATTTGCAATAATAATGAAGATGAGGTCAAATCCTTCATTGTCCTCAGGGAAGCATTGGAGGATAAACAACACTCTGAAGATCTACGGATGATCGACTCCGAGTGAACTCGAGGACTCCTCAATGCCAATGCATTGCCAGCATCCAGTGCAGCGTTAGAAGCCATGGAGACCGATGCCAAGGTCAATGGATCGGACTTATAAGTGCCAAAAAATGTTTTACACTGTTTCTCACAACCCTGAAAGCCTCCTCTTATCATCTGTAAACACAATTTACAAGAAGGCTTATGGTCAAGTCTCAAGGACTGTAGACACCATTTATGAGAATCTGTAATGGCCATGGTCTTAGAGCACATGGAAAATTTTTTAAACCTGCTGGTGAGTTTCTGGGACATTGAAACTGGAAAAAGAGATGAAGCAAAATCCAATGGATACATTTTGAAAAACAATTTCACAGCTGGACTGCCAGGGTCCGATATTCATTTGGGTGGGCTATGCGCCGCATTGGCACATAGCCCTGCCCACTGACCCCTAGTCAGTGGGCAGGGCTATTTAATGCTGCGGTGATGACATTGAATATCTGGCATTGCCGCACATGCCCCAGAGCTGCTGAGGCTAACCGGCTAGCGGCGATATTGCACAGCTACCTGGTTAGCATCTGTGGCTAAAACTAGGCGAGCCAAAAGCTCGACTAGTTTTAGCCGTGGATAGCTAACTGGGTAGCTGTGCAATATCACCGCTATCCGGTTATCGGTACTCCTCACCTCCATTCCACCCTGGAATGGCCCCGACAAGCCCTGATGCTAACCATATAGGATTGGGGCATGTAGGAGACCTAGACAGGGATATTCAACTGCAGTAACTGTATACGTGCCGTTGAATATTCCCATTTAAGGCATTTACATAATTTACTGACCTATAAACTGTGTAAATGCTTTTCGAATATCGGGTCCCCACTGTCTAAGGAGGCTGTGGTGACACGATTAAAATCTTTAACCAGCAATAAACCCTAACTAAAGGCTACTAAAAGGGCAGAATAAGAAAATCGTGATGGCAGGCAGGAAAAAATAATGTGAGAAATCATGAAAAAGACACTTACAAAAGACACAAACAATAGGACATGTATGTGCATCCTTGGCCTCCGTGGAAGAAAACAGACGGGGAAAATGGCACCATGACAGCAGGTAGGAAGGTGCACACATGTGCGATGAAGCTCTCCAAAAGCTTTTAGGAGGAGCTGGAAAAACTCCCGTGCCAGGGCTCCATCTGTGACATCACCTATATCTGAAGACTTAATCCTGCTTGTCCACGGAGAGTAAGTGAGAGAAAGGATTGGCATCAGAAAGGGGGTTTGTAAGAGTGGGTATCATCCATTCAGGTATACGAGTTCACCTTTTCTTCCCACGGCCAGTGCAAGGGTATTGGGTACTCTAGGCGAATCTTCAGCCTTATGCCCCTCTCCTCCAAGATTTTGATAATTAAACTCAACAATCATAATCATCTTAGCATCACCTTACTTGGGCATCAAACTTTTAAACAGTGCATTTTTCCTAGAAAAGAAATGTGCTGGTACTCCTATGCAGGGCTCTAGATCAATTTTTGGCAGGCATTGAAAAATGTGCCGGTACTCCGTACCCCCTCCAAAAAAAAAAGACTTGCTTTCAAATATTAAACTTTCTATGTATGTGTGTGTCTGCTCTGTCTGCAAGTACAGGCATGTGCTGATGGTTCTTGGAATTTGTGTGGCTGTGAGGATCTATTGTTTTGCTTTGATTGCTGCTGCTCTTTACTGTCTATCACAAGCTGATGCCCTAGGCGACTGCCTGGTCGTGTTTGTTTATTGATTTGTTTATTTGGTTTTATACCGCACTATTCGAGATCAGCACGGTTTACAAAATAACAACATCATACATGCAACCGTTTACATTTAACATAATGCATGGAACAGTTTACATTGAACAGGTGAACAAGATATAAAACAATTAACTTATTTACACTGATAGGTCAATAGATAGTGCTTTACCTGGCTCTGTTCCTCCCCTAATTTCCCTTTCCTTTCCTCTCTCTGTTCTCTGATTTCCCCCTCCCCCTCTCTGCTTGATTCCCTATCTATCCCCTCCTCAATTACCTTTCTATCCCCTCCTCCCTAAGATACTTTTTCCCTTTACCTCTGAAACCCCCTTTTCCCTTCCCTTCCCTTTGAGCAGATTCCCTCCTCTACCCCATTCGCTATTCCCCTTCTTTTTTTCCAGCACTTAGATTATTTTTATAAAATAAACTACAAATTTGCATTATCTAGTATGCAAATCCATTTTAAGTTATCAAAATGAGCCACACAATTGCCGTAATATTGTTGTGTTGTCTGCCTTGACTAGACTGTAAGCTCTTTTGAGCAAGGACTGTTTCCTACATGTCTCTGTGCAGCGCTGAGTATGCTTTGTAAAGCTATACAAATGATGATTAATAATAGTAGTAGTAGTAATTGTTGATGCGGAATCATGAAAAATCTGTACAGAAACCAGGGTTTTGGTAATACTGAGGAATTGCTTTGTAGGTATAAGAACTCTATTTTTATGAGATTTTCTGTTGACAGAGTGGAAGAAAGATTGAAATTGCCCCTCCTCCAAACATACACATATCCACACACAAATCATTTGAGTAAGCACAAGTTAGAAATGTGTACAAGGTAATAGTAGTACCAGCCACCAAAGTTTCAACTTCAGGTTTTGGTTATTTGTGAATTATAAATGTTGATGAGAAATACAATCACCTTAAAAAAATACAAAAAGAAATATCAACAGTAAAAATAAAACTTCACTTGCCTCACACTGTGATTGGTAAAAGGGGCTTTACAATAGTGGGTTCTCAAGGGCTACCTTAGAAAATTAAATATCCACAAGGAACGGAGGTTTGCAGGAGAATGTGAAGAATTAGGGGGGTGGATACTAAAGTTTGTTACAATGATTATGTTAATGGGTAAATATTTGTGTTATTTTACCGTAACACGTTAGATTATCCCCACACATGTTGTCTAATAATAAGATGCAAAGCATGCCAATGCATGCAAAACACCTCATTATTATGCACATCAAATAATACAGTTTATATTGAACACCACAAGCTGTGTTATTCTTGGAAAAATAATATCAGCTCAGAACTAGTGTTACTTCTCTGCTAATACACAACCCAGTGCTCCTTGATGCATTCTTAATGGGGCTGGCACATCCGCAGGTCCCCCTGTCCCTGGCCACAGCAACTATGCAGCCCCCTGGCACCCCCTCTCCTGCCTATATGGCAGCTTCACTCCCAGCAGTATTACTGTAAGGCCACCACTAGGTGTCACAGGTTACATTTTGAATCCTAAAATAAAGGAAGAATCTAGCATTGCCACTGATTTTACTTAGATTCCTATCTTCTTCCTATATATATTTCTAAACTTTTAAAAATTCTGTATAGATTTTTTGATTCTCCAATGGTAGTTGAGGTTAGATTTCAGTCATTGCCTGATAGAACACCCATTTTCTTTGATCTCCATATGGTACATATGAAGACTATGCCTAATGCAGTTAAACAGAAAAAGAAATGTGTGTGTATATATCTATCTATCTATCTATCTATCTATCTATCTATATATATATATACACACACACACATATACCCATACACAAAACGTCCGAATAACATGGGGCCTAGTTGCAGATAGCCCGGGTTAACCATTAGCCCAGCTAGTAAACATACCCATAGGTGTGTATGCCTATTTTATAAGATAAAGTACATGTGTACTTTACTTTAAAAAATGGGGCATAAGAAGTGAGATGCCTGCACAACATCTAGGCATGATCACTTATGCCAGTCTGAGAGCTAGTATAATTGCCTGCTCCCGGGTTTTTAAGGAGCTTGTGTAGGTTACAGTCTGTTAGAACTTATGTGAGTAGATTTGTGCTCCACCCAAGCTCCTCCCCTGTGCATTTCCACACCAAAAGTACATGCCATTGGCCTAACTCACCTAATTATAAAGTGCGTGAATAAAGGCCTATCTGCACATGTAAGTCATGGAAAATGTATAACTTAAACACATTGATGCTGCGTAATTTTATGCAGCTTCTTATAAAATTACATCCTTAGTGGATTTGACCAATATGTTTTATCCCATTCCTCATCCTAGGAAGTCTCACAGGAACTGGAAGCAGCTATAGCAATCATGAAAGAGGTGGAAAAAAGTGAGCCATCAGAGATAGCAGCATTTGCCAGCACTGAACATCTAAAGGAAGAGCTGAAGGCTCTCAACAGCAATATTACTGCAAAGCTGGACGTTCTGAAAGCCTACATGGACTTTTTAAAATCTGCAAAGGAGGTACTTACCAATAACCAAAGCAGCAATCTAACAACTACTAAGAGAGAGACAATAGCTTATAATAATAATAATCATGATCATATGTATTTGTCTAGTTAGAGGATCATATCCAGAAGCTGAAGGAATTCTACAGATCTGAACTTGCGGAAAAAGACGCTGAAGCACAACGGAAGATCATGTTGGAATTAGCAGATGCTAGTCGGCAGTGTGTATTATACAAGATTCTCTCTGTCCAGAATATGGGACATGACTGTTTGAATTTGGTAAATATGCAGTCTAAAATTTTCCATGGGCTCAATCTATCTCCATATGGGACATAGAAAAATATGATTTGTTGTGTCAGGTGAATACATTTTTGAGGCCATGGAGGTGGAAAATGGTGGAGGTGCCCTCCTCTTTAGCATGGCCCATATAGGATGGGAGGCTGGGGGCACAGATGGTCCTGGGGCAGGTGACTGCACAGCCATGGCTGACAGCTGCTCATGGTACTCTGCCAGTTGCAGCTATTCCAGGCTATCCCCATGTCTGGAGTGCTAGTGAGGCTGGTGGTACAGTGTAGTGCTCCATGCTGTGGATACGTGCTTCTTGAAAGGCATCTACAATCTTTTTACTTCTTTCCAGATTTGCATAAGGAATATTCCAATCCACATCTGGTAGATTAAACTCACCCAATATGATCACATCTCCCTTCATAGCTACCTTTGCAATATCACTGATCAAATCTCTGTCCATTTCCTCAGTTTGAGTTGGAGGTCTGTAAACTACACCAATGTGGATGATAGTGCCTTCTCTTCTTTCCAACACAATCCACAGTGCTTCTTATTTTCCCCACCCCCCTGCATTTCAGTGGCATTAATATTTGCTTTTGACATATAGGGCTACTCCTCCTCCTCCTCCTTTTCTGCCTTCTCTATCACTTCTAAATTATTTATAGACAGCTATGGCTGTATCCCATTCATGCAACTTGTTAAACCATGTTTCTATAATGACCACAGTGTCCAAATCCATTTCCACCATCAGAGCTTCCAGGTCAGGAACTTTGCTAGCTAGACTTTGAACTTTGTACTCATTGCCGTCCAGCAATTGTTGGTTGGCTTACTTGTGGAGGATTTTGTTCCAGACTCCCCTTCCCTCTTGTCATCGATGTGTGGATTAATATGACGACTATTACCAATGCTATGTTCTTGCTGGAAATTACATACTGAATTTGTTTTTTCCAATTTGTCACCCCCTTTCCCTAGTTTAAATGCTTTTCCACATATTTCCTGAATTTTTCACTTAAGATCTACTTTCCTGCCACAGAGGGATGCAGTCCATCAACACAGTACAGCCTCTTGTTGTTCCATGTATTGTCCCAGTTGCCTATATATCTAAATCCTTCTCGTTTACACTAGGTTTGGAGCCACATATTAAAGTTGGTTATATGATGTGGCTTCTCTTCCCCTTTATCATGAACATGTAGAACTTCTGAGAACGCTATAGTGTTGACAATGGGGGTTAAGTTTCCTTCCCAAAAGATAAAAGTTCCTTTGTACTGTGGAGATACTGTTTCTAGCCAGGTCATTTATTTATTTATTTATTTATTTATTTAAAGTCTCTTTTATACCGCGCTATTCAGCATCAGCGCGGTTTACAATAAACAATGAACATACACATTATACCTAAGTGGATAACAATATCAATTTTGGAATGCTTACTTTCCGCATTGACTATGCTAACAATTTGGTTTGCGTTCCTGTTGGCTGAAGAACAGGAGGCATTTGACCATCATCTGTCCCTTGGACTGTGTTCCCAAGTTAATCCCTCTGACGATGGAGTTTCCAAGTAATACGTTTCCTGTTTTTGAGTTTTTGTTTACAGTTGTGGATTACCAGTAGATTCAGTGTTAACCTTCTCATTTAAGGTTACTTCAGTTTTCACTGATTAAGCAGTCTCATTTTCCAAGGCAGAGAAGGCATTGTGCAGGGATTTCTCTTGATGGAGAGGATGTCTCAGTGTTACAGGTCAGAACCTACCAGACTCCACTGTAATCCATTTGTTCCTGGGTTGCTTGATTCTTTGTGGGAATGGTGGTGAGTTGTTTTCAATATGAACCTTTAGGGAAGTGTGTTTCTTTGCAGATAATTTTTCTGTTACTAGAGTCAATTTGTTATTCATAGCAGATAGCTAGAGACATATAGGGCAAGCTCTAACGCTCCAAATGGTTCTTCTTAGAATAAGGGCACCACAGTTATTGCACTGAATACACAACATGTTGATTGTGAGAGTTATAAAGCAGTTGTAGCAGAAGGAGCTAGATGGGTGTTCCACTTAATTGGAGGACAGGTGATTATTTATGATATGAAGACTATATATTCAAGTGCAACTCTGAAGTGGGTGGGGTGTGGGCAGGATTTTAAGTGTCCCAGGCCAGTAGACCTTATTGGGGTCATTCTGAGGTGTGAATAGTGGGGATGAATGTCCCGTTGGGACATTCAATCCCACTATATGGCCCCTCTGCCACCCTCGACTAACTACCCTGTATGTTGTACGGGGAGGGTAGACAGGGGCAGGAAAGGGGCATTGTGGGGGTGGAGTTAGGGCAGGCAGTGGGCGGTCCATGGCCCCAGATGTACATGGCAGATTTCAATGTTGGCCCTGTACATCTGGGGCTGGCCAGCTGAACGGGGAACTTATTCCACCTCTGAGGTGGAATAAGTTCCCCTAGATGGATGGACTTGGCAGGCCTGGAGCGCAGAAAAGGTGGGAAGAGGTAGAGGAGATTCCCCGCAGCCCAAGGGGTCGGGCTGCAGGGAATGAAGATTCTTTTCTGGCAGCCAGGGATCATGGCTCGGGTGCCATGGCAACTGGATGCTATGGCTCCGTTGCTTCATTCAGGAGTCTTGACTGAGTTAGCCGGGCTAGGCCAATACATGCAGGCCGACCAGATTCAGGGGCCCGGCCTGCATGTACAGGCCTGGATGTGATTCTGATCCCACGTGGCTAGACATGCCCTATGGGATCAAAATCCGGTCTACCTCTGTGCGTCCGGTTCCAACTGGTCACACAGAGGGCTGGGGACGTCCAGGACAGAATCGGGCCCTATATGTATTGAGGGTACACTCAAATTTCTGATTAAAAAGGCTAAGCTAGTGATACAGACTAGCTAGATATTCCTAAGCTTCTGAACAAAATTTAGATTAGTTGCTACTAGACTTTAGGTTTAGAGGGCTGTGGTCAGGTAGAAATTTGCATGGAAAACCTCCTTTGAGAAACAAAGAACAAAGAGGTCAAGCAAAGTAGGTTGTTTTTTTTTGTGTGCAGATACTCTAACACAACACAGTGGCTAAACAGTATTATAAGTGGTAGGCAATAGAAAGTCTTTATCAAAAATCAGCCAAAACGTAAAAAGCTAGAATATCTTATCTGTGCAGATTCTCCTGCATCAGTGAGGATGAGTTCCATAAGTGTGCTAGAAAATGCTGGAACAAATTGCTTTCTGCTGCTCAGGTTCAGTGAATTAATCACACCCCTAAGCAGAGAAGGCTTGCAATCACAGATTGGCTGACCATTCTATGGTATTGACCAATGTATCTGTATGGGTGTTTTTGGGTGTGAATGTGGGGTGTGTGTGTATATGTGTGGCTGGGAGGGCCTGCTCTTTCGTGGGAAGTGATATTGATCATGGCAGTTCCATTCAAGCCAGAGCTCGTGGACTGGGTGCCCTAGGTGAACCTTCAATCTTGTGCCCCTCCCTTGAGATTCTGATAAACTCAACAATAGATAATTGGTACACTACCCCACCCACAACAGTCCTGTAAGAATGCATCACTGGACATCATACTTTTCAATAGTGAAATTTGCTTTGTATATATGTGTATATTTATTTTATTTATTTAACATTTCTTATATACCGCCTTTCATGATATCAAGGCAGTTTGCATTGAACAAATTGAAATTACATTGAACAGGGCATTATAACTTGGAGATAACTATTTTACAGGGAACATGGGCTATGGAGGGCTAAGTGGCTTGCCAAAGACCACAAGGAGCACCTGTGGGACTAGAAACCCCAGTCCTTCCGGCCCAAGGTTGCTGTCCTCTAGTGGGATTTGAACCCCTGACCTTCTGGCCTGAGGTAACTTGCCCCAACCACTCCCTCTCCCTGCAGGTAAAAGAATATACTGATGGCTCTTTGAGTACATGTGGCTGTCAGGATCTTTTTTTTTTTGCTTTGACTACTGGTCCTCAAAAGCTGATGCCTTAAGTGATTATCTAGTCTTGCTTAAAGGTTGGATCAGCACCGATTTCCCTGCTGCCCTGCCTACACAATGGGTGCCGGTCTGCAGCTAGGTGGTTGGTTCCTTGTGAGATGTAGGTATAGGTGTGAAACAAATATGTCCTAATAGGCCAGGACCATGCAAATCCTCTCCCAGACTTTCCATGCTGCAGGATGGGAAGCCCTACACCCTCCAGAGTAGTACATGCTGTTCTCATTTGCCAGGACCAAGCGCACAAGGAATGGGATCTTGGTTCTCCAAAGGTTAGGCTGCTGCCTGGCAGCCATTTCAGTGCTCTCCTGAGACATGTAAGGGATACGCATACACAGTGACCGGAAACACGGCAATATGGTTCCGCAAGGGAAGATGTACCTGTGCATATGGCCATGCACATGTGGAGTGCAACCGGAACAGAACTTAACACGTGCAACATAAACATGCAGAGTACCAATATGCAGACTTGCATGTACAGCGGCCCATAGGCACCCTGTGCACTTTCCACATCTATCCAGGCATGCCAGTGGGGATGCCTGTCAATCTGCATTTTAAAACATTGCTGGACGTCTTTGCCCCTAAAGCTGCCTGCTGGAATTTCCATGTGGTGCTGTCATTTCACAACACATGCATGTGTATATGGCACTGCCCCTTTAAATAATATAATTGATTTTGAGAGGTGTAGATCTGTTGAATTTACATTGGCTTTAGCTGCATACGTGCACACCCTGTCTTCTAAAATTGACAGATTAGCAGATATTCTCATGTAGATATTTCTTCCACAGCATAAATGGCCTTACTCAAATGTACCTTTGTGTATCTATCTTTGAATCTACAATTAGGTCATGTAATAATTCAATTTTTGTCTTTGCTTAAATGAATAGAGGAGAGTTCACCTATTGCGGGCCTCTGGAGAGATACAATTATATAAGTAATGCAACTAGATTAGATGTAAACCTGGAAAACTGAAAAGTCCCTGAAGAATATAAAACACCAATGAAAATATTGTGAGTCACTGACTGAAGGAAAATGTACATTTTAAGGATTTTGGATATTGGTGTGTGGATAAAATAGTCAGCTCTGTCAAGGGGTCGCAGATTAGTGACAGGCGGGAGAGATGAGGAGTTTAAAAGGGGATGGTGGATGGGGTAATAATATAGGAGAATTTGAATGGGCAACAGAGTGAATGGAAAGAAAGTAAGGAAGATGTCAATGAAAATTTTTTAAAAAGTGGTATGAACAAGAAAACAAATGTCAAATATCTATTATCATTATCTTTATCTTTATTTTTCATTTGATATACCGCCCAGGCCAAGGCATCAGAGCAGTTTACAATAAAAAAAAAACGTATTGTAGAAAACATGAAAAGAACGCCATTTAGAATGCAATACTGGAAATGCTTAATGTGCTGCCGTCTGCTGTGGCGAAAGTGGTATTATCCCTTTAAAAGTGACTTTTGCCATAAGAAATTGCAGCAGCAATTGAAGAAAAGCACAAGGATTTTTTTTCAAATCTACTTTTCATGGGCTGTAGGCTAAAATGCTATAGTTTTTTAGAGCTATATTTTCCATATTTTTTTCATGAGAGGAAAAGAAACTGAGTGACCAAATCCTTCTCTACTATAATGGGAGTAACATAACTGAGGCAAGGTACCTTCCAAAGATATTCCAGCCCCAGGCAGTAGTGAATATGTTCCATTGTGAGTGCTCTGGAAGGTTCATAAAAGCCACATAAATGTATAGTGAATAACATAAGAACATAAGATGATATGCCATACTGGGTCAGACCAAGGTCCATCAAGCCCAGTATCCTGTTTCCAACAGTGGCCAATCTAGATCATAAGTACCTAGCAGTTTCCCCAAAAAACACAGGTTCCACAAGGCTTGTATTGGGTCAAGCAGTGATATCCCAGGTCCCTTTTAATAATGGTTTATGGACCTTTCCTCCAGGAACTTGTCCAAACCTTTTTTAAACCCAGCTACACTAACAACTTTTACTACATCCTCCGGTAACAAATTCCAGAGTTTGATTACACGTTGAGTGAAAAAATATTTTCTCTTATTAGTCTTAAATAGGTTACCCTGTAGCTTCATTGCATGTCCTCTAGTCTTTTTATATTCTGATGATGTAAACAATTGATCTTTATTTACCCGTTCCACTCCATTCATTAATTTATAGACCTCTATCATATCTCCCCTCAGCCGTCTCTTTTCCATGTTAAAGAGCCCTAACCTTTTTAGCTTCTCTTTATGAGGGTATACTTCCATCCCATTTATCATTTTGGTGGCTCTTCTCTGTACCTTTTCTAATAACGCTATATTCTTTTTAAGATATGGCAACCAGAATTGCACACAATATTAAAGGTGCGGTCGCACCAAGGAATAATACAGAGGCATTATAATATCCTTTGTTTTATTTTCCATTCCTTTCCTTATGATTCCTAGCATTCTATTTGCTCTCTTGGCCGCCGCTGCACACTGGGCGGAGGGTTTTAACATGTTATCCATGATGACGCCTAAATCTTTTTCCTGGGTGGTGGTTCCTAATGTGGAACCTTGCATCGTGTTCTTTTCTAGGTGCATAACTTTGCACTCGTCCTCATTAAATTTTATCTGCCATTTTGATACCCAGTCTTCCAATTTATCAAGATTTTCTTGCAATTTTCTAGAATCCTCATGGTTTTTAACAACTTTAAATAATTTTGTGTCATCTGCAAATTTGATAACCTCACTCGTTATTCCCATTTCCAGGTCATTTATGAATATGTTAAAAAGCAGCGGACCCAGCACAGATCCCTGGGTACTCCACTATTTACCTTTCTGCATTGGGAAAATTGGCCATTTAGCCCAGCCCTCTGCTTTCTATCTTTTAACCAGTTCCTTATCCACAATAGTACACTGTCTCCTATCCCAAGTCTCTGATGAGGGACCTTGTCAAAGGCTTTCTGAAAGTCCAGATACACTATATCAACTGACTCACTTTTGTCTACCTGTTTATTCACACCTTCAAAAAATTAACAGATTAGTAAGACAAGACTGTCCTTGTTTAAAGCCATGTTGGCTGTTTCCCATTAAGCCATGACTATCTACATGTTCATTAATTTTGTTCTTTATGATGGTTTCTACCATTTTTCCCGGTACTGATGTCAGTCTCACTAGTCTGTAGTTTCCTGTATCACCCCTGGAACCTTCTTTCAAACTTGGTGTTACATTGGCCATCCTCCAATCTTCAGATATTACAGATGATTTTAATGATAGTTCACAGATTACTAAGAGCAGGTCTGCAATCTCATATTTCAGTTCTTGTAAGTTGATTCTTGTAAGCTGATTCATGGGTGGAGAAAAGGCATTAATGGATCAGCTGTAGTGCTTCCTCCTCTTGGGTGTCCTGGTATCTTTCTGAAGTTGTGACAAATATCTGCACAACCATACCAATGGTTCCCAAAGATCCTCTTTCACAGCTAGAAAGACCCAAGAAGGAAAAAAAGACTATGAAAACGCATGTTAGAAAGCAGTACCGCATAACCTAATATTCAGCGGTTCTTTTTGTGTACTGTATTACATCATTGGTATTTACCTCAAAAGCCGCAAGAGGGATTATTTTTTATAATAGCCTTGATGAAAGTTGTAGTAAATATTTTTAAATATTATTTCAGGGTTTCCCAAACCTGATCTGGTAACACCCACTGCCAGTCAGGTTTACAGGATGTCTTCAATGAATATGCATGAGAATACATTTGAATATGCTGGATCTCCATTTTTATGCAAACTTAACTCATCATATTCACTGCAAATATCCTGAAAATCCAGCTAGTTGTAGGGTCACCAGAACAGGTTTGGGAATCCCTGTATTGCCTGTAAAGAAATTCCTGACCTCCTTCAGGCTATAACAGAACAATCAGTTTGTGTGTGGTGCACATTTTAGTATCTTTCTTTTCACCCTTGAAATCAAACATTTTCAACACTCAGAAATGTCATTTATTTAACAGGTAAACAGGAACCCAGACTCTCAAGTGAAACATGTGGAAACAATTGAGCGCACTATTAGCAAATTAAATAAGGACAAATCAGAACTGACAGATCTTTGGGCAACATGTCAACTTTATATGAATCAAGCAAAGTCCACCAAACAACCATGGAGGGATTTTAAAGAACAACTGGAAAAAGTAAAGTGTTCCTTGCTTGAAAAGAAGTTAACTTTCAATGAACATTTATACCTTACTTTTGCCGGAAATTAACCTGCACAAAACAATATTACTAATAACAATATATATATATATATATATATATCTTTTTCAGAATAACATATTGTAACTCCATGTTAAATGTCCATCTATTCTGCATCATGCATATTCATTGTAGATATCCTGAAAACCTGATTGACTAGGCAGTACATCAGGACAGGATTGAGAACCACTGAGCCATAGCTTATACTGGTGTATGTATTATGCTAAAGGATATACAGGCCATCATAAAGAATTATCAGTTTAAAGATCATATAGCTCAGGGACATCCAAGTGGCCCATGGACAAAATGTTGCCCACCTAACCTTGGGATGCGGGGTCCTTGAGATTTTTAGAAACATTTTTTTTTTACATAGTTAACTAGCAGGAATTATGAAGCATTACGGAGTTATTTAGTGAATATGAAATCACAGTTTCGGAAGAGATTCATATATCCTATAACATGTTAAAATATTCATACGGCCCACATACATGAATTTCTGATCATATAACAAAATTCATGTGGACCACATTCATGTGGATTTCAGATTATACTAGACCCTGACAGATTTTGTGTGGATTTAGGAGCCAGGCCAAAATCTTTTGGAGCAGTTCTGACCTCCTCCTCCCAACCCTTTGTCTCTTGCACTTGTCTCATCTTCTCAAGTCTCGTGAGACCAGCACCTTTAGACAGAAATACCGATAACATCTGAAGCTATAACTGTTGTTAAATGTCTGTATGTGTGTGTGATGCAACTGTGATATGCTTGTCTGTGGTGGTGGTGGGTGCTGTGCAAGGCTGAGGTGCATATGTGTGTGTGTGCTGAAGAATTGGGGAATCTCTGTGTGATGAATGGTAGGGTCCTCGATCTGTATGTGGTGCGGAGGTGAAGTGCGTGCGTGTGTGTGTGTGTGTGTGTGTGTGTGTGTTTGATGCAGAGACGCAGTCCCGGTGTGTGTGTGTGTGTGTGTGTATGTATGTAGTGCAGAGTTGGAGTGTATGTCTGTCATACGAAGAGGTGAGGTGCCTGTGTGTGAGAGTGGGATTGGGTGTGTTTGAGATTGTGATGTAGGGTTAGGGTGCTTGTGTGTGTGTTCTGGGGGGAGGGGACTTCACCTTTTGGCAACACCTTGCACGCCCCCTTCCAGCCCTCTTCAACTGGCTTCCCTACTCTGCTATCCTTCCAGACTTTCCCCCGTTCACCGAGTCCCCCTAGCATTCCCATTCCTTGCCCACCCACCCCCATTCTCCTTTTTTATAAACCTACTGGCTCTTTAAATTTTTCCTGCTGCTATACCTCACTTTCCTTCCCTCCCCCACAACCTTTTTCTTGCTGCAGGCCGCAACTGCGGCCTTCCCATCTGCCCACAGGGATCCCATCTTCTGCAGACAGACAGAATGGGTCTTTGCTGCTACTGTGGCCAAGCTTTTCTTTTCTGCTTGCAGGAGATTGGATCCCCGTGGCATACATAAGGGGTCATGACCATCCAGAGGGGGCAAAAATCCCAGGTGCCAGATACAAATTTTTGGTCGCCATGGAATTTGTCAAGCCCTGGATTATGCAGCCTATTACTGAAAGAACTTAGACGCCCCGATAATAGGTTCTTCCATTAAAATCTGTAGCATCTTCAGGAATATCCAAAAGCATCCAGGGTATACCCCAGTATCAAAAATAGCAGCTTACTTCACAAAGTTTCCTTTTTGTTTATATCCTAAAGTGTTCTAGAGAATAAAACATGTATTTATCAGAAAAACAGATCTAAACAATTGACACACTCACAAGAGGTCTTCAGGCGGTATCCAAAATAAATTATTTGGACACCAATTACAATTAGCAAATCCTCAGTCACTGGAAGAGTTAGAATTCTCTTTAAGATAACATCTCAGGATAGAGAGCAGAAGGTTGGTTATCCTTTAATTTTAGAATCTAAAAGTATGCCAAGGTGAGTCTTATTGAGAGGAAGAAGTTGTTGAAGCCCTTATGGAATTAAGGGGCATATTTACTAAAGCGCATTAGGCTTTGCAGCTAATATAGCAAAAAAGTGCAGATAGCATGGTGTTAGCTGCAAAAGCCATGCATTATCTATTGGGGGCATGTACAGATAATGCACTTTCTGCAGATAACGCAGAAAATTGCGGTCAATGCGGTCAGATAGTGTGCACTATCTGCCGCGTTAACGCTGATGCGGTTTAGTAAACGTGCCCCTTAGTGTTCACTTCAGTTCCGAAGAGAAAAATGTCATCCATGTATCTGGGGTATAGCAGTGGTTTGTATTGTATTTTCTTCTAGGCTAGCCATGAAAACGTTCACATACTATGGGGCCATAAAAGTTCTCAATGCAATCCTCATCATCTGCAAGGCATGTCTCTTGTTGAACGTTACTATGTGGAAGAATAAATTCCACCCCTCTTTTTTCCACACCACTGTAAATATAAAAGGCGATAATTACTTAGCAGAAAAAAAACACCTATTAATCACCTCCTGGATAATTTGAGACTCAATAGACAACTAATGATCATCATCATTATTTTAAATTTATACCCAGCTCTTCTCACGGATTCAGAGAAGTTTACAAAAACAAAATTGGCAATTGATATTCTCTGTTCTTGACTCATTCTAAAATTTAAGTTAAAAATATTATTTCTGAATAATGCTTACAGTATTTCTGATTTTCAGAATGCATTACTTTCATGCAGTCTCCTTTAATGAATTAAATTCCTGGCTTAGTTTTGACAGCAAATATTGGATTATGTGGTCTATTAGATACTTGCAGTTTTCCATAGAAAGTCCCAAAATCTGCCCTTCTCCACCCTGGAAACCATAACATTTCTATGGCTGCAAAGCTGTAGTCAAAAGATAATTCATTATTATTGTTTCAGACCACCGAAAGCCTGAAGATTCTTGAGGAGGATCTGAAACCAATATCTGCTGACCTTGGAAGCACTGTGCAAACTCTTTCAGAGTTACTAGAAAAATGTAACAGAGCAAAAACAAAGCTTCAGGTGAGAAAGTTTGATATTCCTTCTAACTTCTAGGCGTGTTTGTTAAAATCTGACTAATTTATTTAAATTACATATGGCAGTATATTGTCATTGACTTTTTCTGATTGTTTTGCTATATCATAGCACTACTTTGAATTATAGATGTATCGGGGGTCTTTTTAGCTCTTGGTACCAGTCTGCCTTGTTAAGATGGCAGGTTGTTTGAGGTCAGTTTCAGCAAATTGTGGGAATGGTGACTGGCTGTTTGAGGACCCACAAAGAGAGAAAGGCCCTTGCAATACGTAGAAAAGGAAACACAAGGAGCGAGTGGTGTATGGAAGTCTCAGGTGCCTTTATTCGTGAAAAACCCCTACGCATTTCGGCTGCTGCCTTCCTCAGGGGGTATACAGTATTCACTCTGTGAATGTCACCTGATGAACTCGTGTTACAGAAAAATAATCCTTTTTCCTTCCAAGCGGAACAAACCAATGAATGCGGTGAGTCCTGTCTATTTTTTCAAGACTGGCTGTTTGAACCATTGCTTTGGATGTGGTGAGCTGTATGTGCCTCTGCAAGAGATGAGAGTAGACATTAAGCAAATGATGGAGCAAGTCCAAGTCTGCTCTGTTTTTGTTGCGGCTGCTGTGAGTAATAAAGAAAAAAAGGTGGATAGGTGCACAACTCGAGCTGACTGCATTTCAAAGCTATAAGATAGAATCTAAGTTAAGTAAGCAGGAAGTGCCTTTTACAGGAATGGGTCATGGCATAAGGTTAAAGCCTGACTCACTGACCCTGGCAAAAATGGTGCCACCTTCACGGGAATTATAAGATGTACTGGGCACTATCATGACAGAACTAGAGACACTTAAAAACATGATGTTTGACACTGCCTCAACACTGAATGGCCTCAAAGCAGAAATGCTGCAGTTGACTTCACAAATGGTGGTCTCTTGGGAATAGGGAGTACATTAGGAGGAGAGAGTGAATTTGCTTGAAGAAGAAGATATCTTGAAGACTGGCAAAGAAAAGCTAGTTATTGCAGATCTATAGAAGGAGTGTGAAGAAGCCAACAACTGTAGTCACAAAAGCACAGAGCCATTTTGTAGCCAGGTCTGTGGACACCCCTACTGCAAGAACATTCAAAGTGGAACAGGGGAATGGTGGGGGCATGTCTGGGATGTTTCCAAGAACTTGGATGTTTTTGCCCAATTTTACAAAAGCCCTGGATGTCCTAAGCTGCATCAAAGGTTATACCTGCTCCAGGCACAGAAAAGCTTCTGAAAAGTGCTTGTTTTGTCAGGCAAATGTCCGGAAGGTGTGAACAAGGAGGTACACTCATACACACCATGTTTTTGTTTTGCCATGCCACTGGACATCCTTGTATGCAACCTTGTTTGAAATAGGCATTCATGTCAGGGGCATCTATGGGGCTCATTTTGGAAGCCTTAGCCATGCTTTGGAGGTCATTTATGTATATGTCAAAAAGCAGCGGGCTCAGCACAGATCCCTGGGATACTCTACTATTCACCTTTCTCCATTGGGAAAATTGGCCATTTAGCCCTACCCTCTGCTTTCTATCTTTTAACAAGTTCCTGATCCACAATAGTACCCTGCCTTCTATCCCATGACTTTTTAGTTTTGCCAAAAGTCTCTGATGAGGGACCTTGTCAAAGGCTTTCTGAAAGTCCACATACACTATGTCAACCGACTTACCTTTGTCCACCTATTTCTTTACATCTTCAAAAAAACAACAGATTAGTAAGACAAGGTTTTCCTTGTCTAAAGCCATGTTGGCTGTCTCCCATTAAGCCATGACTATCTACATGTTCAATAATTTTGTTTTTTATGATGGTTTCTACCATTTTTCCCGGTACTAACATCAGGCTCACTGGTCTGTAATTTCCCGGATCACCCCTGGAACCCTTTTTTAAAAATCAGCATTACATTGGCCATCCTCCGATCTTCAGGTATTACAGATGATTTTAATGATAGTTCACAGATTACTAATAACAGGTCTGCAATCTCATTCCTCTCTCAACCATACTAAAACTCATCTGCATTCCTCTTCTCTCCCCCTCCTCTCTCCCTTTCTCCTGTGCATTGTGGAATGCACATTCCCTTTCCAATAAGCTTCCCTTTACTCATGACCTTTTCATTTCTAACTCCTTCAATCTTCTAGCTCTCACTGAAACCTGGCTCCTCCCTGATGACACTGCCTTTGCTGCTGCCCTCTGTCATGGTGGTTTCCAATTTTCCCACTCTTTTCGCACCACTAGCCATTGTGGTGGTGTTGGGATTCTGCTTTCTTCATCCTATCAATTTCAACCACTCACTCTTCCTCATTCTCACTCCCTTTTCTCCTTTGAAGTCCATTCTATCCATCTTTTTAACCCTTTATCTCTACGAATAGCTGTTATTTATAGACCCCTTGATAAATCTATCGCTACTTTTCTTACTGACTTTGACTCTTGGCTTTCCGTTTCTTGATTTTTCCTCCCCTTTGCTTATTCTTGGAGATTTCAATATTCATGTTGATAACCTCTCTGATTCCTATGCTTCTAAACTCCTTTCCATTGCCTTCTCTTTCAATCTCCAACTTTACTCAGCTGCCCCTACTCATCTGGGTGGTCACTGCCTTGATCTGGTTTTCTTTTCTAATTGTCTTCTCTCCAATTTCATTAGATGATAGAGGAGTTAAAGGGGCACTAAGAGGCGACAAGGCGATAGCGGAGAGACTGAATGAATTCTTTGCTTCGGTCTTTACTGAGGAAGATGTAGGGATGTTACCCATGACTGAAGTGGTATTTAAAGGTGCAGAAGAATTGAAGGAAATATCGATACATCGAGAAGATGTATTACAACTATTAGATAAACTGAAGAGTAGCAAATCACCTGGGCCGGATGGTATACATCCAAGGGTGTTGAAAGAACCGAAATATGAGATTGCAGACCTGCTATTAGTAATCTGTGAACTATCATTAAAATCATCTGTAATACCTGAAGATTGGAGGATCGCCAATGTAACACCAATTTTTAAAATGGGTTCCAGGGGTGATCCGGGAAACTACAGACCGGTGAGCCTCACGTCAGTACCGGGAAAAATGGTAGAAACCATCATAAAGAATAAAATTACTCAGCATGTAGATAGTCATGGCCTAATGGGAGACAGCCAACATGGCTTTAGACAAGGAAGATCTTCTCTTACTAATCTGTTGTGTTTTTTTGAAAGTGTGAATAAACAGTTGGACAAAGGTGAGTCGGTTGATATAGTGTATCTGGACTTTCAGAAAGCCTTTGACTAGGTCCCTCATCAGAGACTTTTGGCAAAACTAAAGAGTCATGGGATAGGAGGCAGTGTACTACTGTGGATCAAGAACTGGTTAAAAGATAGAAAGCAGAGGGTTGGGCTAAATGGCCAATTTTCCCAATGGAGAAAGGTGAATAGTGGTGTACCCCAGGGATCTGTGCTGGGTCCGCTGCTTTTTGACATATTCATAAATGACCTGGAAAGTGGAATAACGAATGAGGTTATCAAATTTGCAGATGACACAAAACTATTTAAAGTTGTTAAAACCCAAGAGGATTGTAGAAAATTGCAAGAGGATCTTGATAAATTATAAGATTGGGCATCAAAATGGCAGATGAAATTTAATGTGGACAAGTGCAAAGTTATGCACCTAGGGAAGAACAACCCAAACTATGGTTACACAATGCAAGGTTCCACATTAGGAACCACCACCCAGGAAAAAGATTTAGGCGTCATTGTGGATAACATGTTAAAATCCTCAGCCCAGTGTGCAGCGGCAGCCAAGAGAGCAAATAGAATGCTAGGTATCATAAGGAAAGGAATGGAAAATAAAACAAAAGATATTATAATGTCTCTATATCGTTCCATGGTCAGACCGCACCTTGAATATTATGTGCAATTCTGGTCGCTGTATCTTAAATCTTCAGGTATTAGAGATGATTTTAATGATAGTTCACAGATTACTAATAGCAGTGTACACCTGTCTCACTAATCTGATATGTTTTTTTGAAGGTGTGAATAAACAGGTAGACAAAGGTGAGTCAGTTGATATAGTGTATCTGGACTTTCAGAAAGCCTTTGACAAGGTCCCTCATCAGAGACTTTTGGCAAAACTACAAAGTCATGGGATAGGAGACAGTGTACTATTGTGGCTCGGGAACTGGTTAAAAGATAGAAAGCAGAGGGTAGGGCTAAATGGCCAATTTTCCCAATGGAAAAAGGTGACTAGTGGAGTACCCCAGGGATCTGTACTGGGTCCGCTACTTTTTGACATATTCATAAATGACCTGGAAAAGGGAATAACGAGTGAGGTTATCAAATTTGCAGATGACACAAAACTGTTTATAGTTGTTAAAACCCAAGAGGACTGTGGAAAACTGCAGGAAGATCTGGATAAATTGGAAGACTGGGCATCCAAATGGCAGATGAAATTTAATGTGGACAAGTGCAGTTATGCACCTAGGAAAGAACAACCCACACTATGGTTACACGATGCAAGGTTCCACATTGGGAACCACCACCCAGGAAAAAGATTTAGGAGTCATCGTGGATAACATGTTAAAACCCTCCGCCCAGTGTGCAGCAGCAGCCAAGAAAGCAAATAGAATGCTAGGTATCATAAGGAAAGGAATGGAAAATAAAACAAAGGATATTATAATGCCTCTGTATCGTTCCATGGTACGACCGCACCTTGAATATTGTGTGCAATTCTGGTCGCCGTATCTTAAAAAGGATATAGCGTTATTAGAAAAGGTACAGAAAAGAGCCACCAAAATGGTAAAGGGGTTGGAAGGCTACTCCTATGAAGAGAGGCTACAAAGGTTAGGACTCTTCAACCTGGAAAAGAGACGGCTCAGGGGAGATATGATAGAGATCTATAAATTAATGAATGGAGTGGAACGGGTAAACGTAGATCAATTGTTTACGCTATCAGAATATAGAAAGACTAGGGGACATGCAATGAAGCTACAGGGTAAACTATTTAAGACAAATAAGAGAAAATATTTTTTCACTCAACGTGTAATCAAACTCTGGAATTTGTTACCGGAGGATGTAGTAAAGGCTGTTAGTGTAAATGGGTTTAAAAAAGGTTTGGAAAAGTTCCTGGAGGAAAGGTCCATAAACCATTATTAAAAAGGGACCCAGGATATCAATGCTTGACCCAATACAAGCATTGTGGAACCTTTGTCTTTTGGGGATACTGCTAGGTACTGTGATGCTGCAGACCCTCTGAGAGGGGAAGAAAATGTTTTAAATGCAGGAAAAGTCAAGCACAACCTGCAATATTGCGAGGAACCACATAGGGGGAGCAGGAGGGACCTCCGAGGAACAGAGGAACCACACCTCCTAGGTCATGAGGTAATGCCAGCCAGCTTCCAATCAAGAAAGAGAGGAGTGCCTCTTAAAGGGAATTTGGAAGGTTGGAAGGCAGAACTAGAACAAGGAGATTCAGAACCAGGAGCGGAACCGGCAGAGTCAGGAGAAGCAGAATCAGGAGCAGAGCGGCCAGGAAGAGAACTGGCAGGACAACCCTGGAAAGGAGGATATCCTGAGGAGACAGGACAGCCCTGGAGAAAGTCACAGGCAGGACGGCCTGGGAAAGGAGGACTGCCAAGAGAACCAGCAGAACCAGCAGGTTGGGCAGGACATCTGAGTGAATGGCCTAGACATCCAGAAGGAGCAGTAATCCCTGAACCACGGTTCTGCAGGAGGCAGCAGCAGCCGCATTGGCTTGGAGAAAGGAGACCCCGTGGAGAAGGTGGGACAACTCCAGCCAGAGTGAGTGTTTGTTGTACAGAGAGGCAAAGGCGTGGCTGTGACTGTGGTCTAAAGCCAACAGCAAGATGGTTGGAGAGCACAAGGCCTATTGCTCAGGCCAGGCAGGATCCCAACTGGAGCAGGCCTCAAACCTCACCTGGAGCAGACAAGCCGAGAAGAAAAGGTAACCCATATTTAACTAAAAGCAGGGTACAAACTGCTGATGTATGGGGAGTACAGGGAGCACAGGAATATTATCCTTGTGAGAATACTTATGAGATAAGGTGCAAGAAACACGCACCAACTAAGAGACTTGTTAATGACCAAGCTTTACAGAAAGCAAAGACAAAACACTTGCAAAAGGAAGACAGTTCCCAGTATCTGAGGGCGCAGGACCGACGCCCTGTATTCAACCCTGAGCATTGGGAGGTTATGCAGAAGATCTTTAAAAAGCCTTATTACAACTTACCAACAAATACTGACTTAGGCTCAGAGGCTTCAGAAGGGGAACCGATGCAGGTGGAATTTGCATCAGACACTGAGATGGACTGTAGCTTCTGTAAGACAGGAAGCTTGGAGTCTTTACTGAGCAACTAAGCTAGGTCTTGGGAGTTGAGACTGTTTGTTTGCCTGCTATTCCATTTACTGTGAAGATAACAGTTTTCCTTTAATGCTTTCTTTTTCTTTAACCTGAAGGAAGGAATTTGTGTTTGATGTTTTGTGTCCAAGCATATGAACCTTTTTGCATGAAAGGGGAAATAAATGCCTTTTGTTTTCCCTCCACTCGGACCTATTGTGTTCTGTGGGATTTTGCTACCAAAGGACACTACCAGGGCTGAAAGTCCCTGGGCCCTGTAAGTTATTGGCCAAACCCAACCTTAAATGTTTTTATGTCCCACCTACCTCAGTCCAGTACGCTCCCAAGGTAGGCCCTGTGACAGTACATATGACCTAGATTGGCCACTGTTGGAAACAGGATACTGGGCTTGATGGACCTTGGTCTGACCTAGTATGGCATATCTTATGTTCTTATGTTCTTATGATATAGAGCTAATAGAAAAGGTTCAGAGAAGAGCCACCAAAATGGTAAAGGGGATGGAAGGATACTCCTATGAAGAAAGGCTAAAAAGGTTAGGGCTCTTTAACCTGGAAAAGAGACGGCTGAGGGGAGATATGATAGAAGTCTATAAATTAATGAACAGAGTGGAACGGGTAAACGTAGATCAATTGTTTACGTTATCAGAATATAGAAAGACTAGGGGACATGCAATGAAGCTACAGGGTAAACTATTTAAGACTAATAAAAGAAAATATTTTTTCACTCAACGTGTAATCAAACTCTGGAATTTGTTACTGGAGGATGTAGTAAAGGCTGTTAGTGTAACTGGGTTTAAAAAAGGTTTGGACAAGTTCCTGGAGGAAAGGTCCATAAGCCATTATTAAGAAGGGACCCAGGATATCAATGCTTGACCCAGTACAAGCATTGCGGAACCTGCGTCTTTTGGGGAAACTGCTAGGTACGTATGACCTAGATTGGCCACTGTTGGAAACAGGATACTCAGCTTGATGGACATTGGTCTGACCCAGTATGGCATATCTTATGTTCTTATGTTATGTTCAGTATCTCAGTTCTTCCCTTATCAGATCATTATCTCCTAAGCTTATCCCTTCTTCACTTTCCACTTCTTTCCCATTCCGTCTCCTCACACCTTTTTAGGAATCTTTATGCTATCGATCCTTTGACTCTTTCCACTATGATCTCATCAACTCTTTCTTCCATCTTATCTTCACAATTGTTAGATGATGCTATAGTTTCCTATAATACTGCCCTCTCCTTTGCTCTTGATTATCTTGCTCCACCCATACCTCGTTCAGTCAGGCGAACTTCACCCCAGCCCTGGTTTTCCTCAACTTGTCGCTTTCTCTGCACACTCAGCTGAGCGCATCTGGCTTAAATCTTGCCTTTCTGACTTCCTTCACTTCAAATTCATGCTTACCTCCTTCCAGTCTGCATTAGCTCTTGCTAAGCAAAACTACCTTATCCATCTGACTAATTCTCTTGCTACGAATCCATGCCAACTTTTCTCTACTCTCAATTCTCTCCTCAAGGTACCTCCTCCTCCTATTCCCCTTTCTCTCTCTGTCCAAAGCCTACCTGAGTTTTTCTATAAAAAAAAATACATGAGATTTCTCTCCAGTTCCCCCCAGCACAACTTCACTCCCTCAATACCAACTTTTCCCCTCAGTCTCTATAACCTTTTCTTCCTTTCCCAAGATCTCTGATGATGAAACAACTCATTTTTCCTCCTCCAAAATTACTACCTGCTTTTCTGATCCCATCCCCACCCATCTCCTTTCCTCTGCTGTTTTGCCTTCCATCTCGCTCATTTTCAACATCTCTCTTTCCACTTCTGCTGTTCCTGCAGCTTTCAAGCATGCTGTGGTTACTTCCTTACTCAAGAAACCTTCACTTGATCCTAATTCTCCTTCTAATTATCAACCAATCTCCCTTCTCCCCTTCATTTCAAAACTTCTTGAATGCACAATCCTCAACCATTGCCTTGAATTTCTTTCCTCTCAAGTTCTTCTGGAACCTTTTCAGTCTGGCTTTCATCCTTTACATTCTACTGAAACAGCACTTGCCAAGGTCTCCAGTGACTTGTCCCTGACCAAATCCAAGGGCCTCTATTCCATCCTTATCTTTCTTGACCTTTTGGCCGCTTTTGATACTGTTGACCACTACCTCCTCCTTGACACTTTGTCATCACTTGGTTTTAGAGGCTCTGTCCTGTCCTGGTTTTCTTCTTATCTCGTTCCTCCTCTTCCCCTATACCACTTTCAGTTGGTGTTCTCCAAGGATCTGTTCTGAGCCCTCTACATTTCTCTCTCTACACCCAGTCCCTTGGTTCTCTCATCTCCTCCCAAGTTTTTCAGTACCATTTTATGGAGGGAGGAATGGCCTAGTGATTAGGACACGGTACCTCATGCTGGAGGGCTGTGGGTTCAAGTCCCACCTGGGGACAGCAATCTCATGCTGGAGGGACTGGGATTTCTAGTCCTATAGGCACTCCTTGTGGTCTTGGGCAAGCCACTTAACTCTCTGTTGTATCGGGTACACATAGATTGTGAGCCCTTTGGGGACAAGGGAATGTATCCAATACCTGTTTGTAAACCGCTTTGATTGAAGGATAAGGCAGTATAGAAAATTGGTTAAATAAATAAATAAAATAAATGCTGCTGCTGATTCTCAAATCTATATTTCCTCTCCTGATATTTGCCTGGCACTGCAGACCCATATTTCTTCCTGTCTCTCTGACATCGCCACCTGGATGTCTCACCACCGATTGAAACTTAGCATGAACACAACCGAGCTACTTATCTTTCACCCTAAGCACTCCTATCCCCTTCCTCCTTTTTCTGTCTCAATTGACAATACTCTTCTTTCTCCTGTTTCCTCAGCCCGTAACCTTGGTGTTATCTTTGATTCCACATGCAATAAATTGCCAAAACCTGTCGCTTCTTTATCTATAGCCATTTACAAAAATTGCCCCTTCCTCTTTGATAGCATTGCTAGAACACTTGTCCACTCTTTAATTACTTCCCATCTTGACTATTGCAACTTCCTACTTGCAGGTCTCCCTCTGAATCATCTCTCTCCCCTTCAATCTGTTCAAAACTCTGCTGTACGTCTAATCTTTCACCAGACTCATTTTTCTCCATTTACATATCCAAGTCAAACTCCTCCTTCTAACCTTCAAGTGCATTCGTTCTGCCGCTCCTTACTATTTCTCCTTTCCCTCTACACCCTTCATCATGAACTTTGCTCTTCTACTGGCTTGCTCCTTTCTTTGCCCTTTTCTTCCTCTGCTAACTCCAGACTTTGGTCCTTTCACCTCGCTGCTCCTTATGCTGGAACAAACTCCCTGAGTCTGTAAGACATCTTTACCCTCTGCAAATCTTTGCTCAAGTCTCACCTCTTTGAGGCCGCCTTTGGATCCTGATCCCTTGTTCCTTGTGTCCCCTTACCCTTCCCTATTCTATTTACTTTCTAACTTTGTCTTATTTGTCTTGATTAGATTCTAAGCTCTAAAGAGTAGGGGCTGTCTTTACCTGTGTTTGTACAGCACTACGTATGCTAAGCAGCACTTAATAAATGTATATTAATAATAATAAACCTTTGGTCCATATGTATTTAAACAACTTCCTTATGGACTCTATGAGTTGAGACACGGCACTAAATGGGGTGCCTGCTTTCCACCTTCTATTTGTTTTGGCATTAGAGCCTTTGCTGCTTGCATCATGCTAGTGGGAGGAGGTTGTGGCTATCCCTGTTGGGGACAGAATATGCAAGATATCAGTATATGCTGATGAAGCGTTGCTCTCTCACTAAGCCAGAGGCTATTTTTGAAGTCCTAACATGTACGATTGATGAGTTCAGCACATTTGTGGGATATAAGATTAATTGGGCAAAATCTGAAATTATGCCATTAACTGTGCATAGTCATAGAGAAATGGTATTGTGAAGTTCTTTTCAACGGTGTGCACAAGATTTGAAATACCTACAAATAATGTTGAAGAATGAAATTCTGTCAACTATTAGTGAGAATAAAATGTGAGTGCTTCAACTTACCTGTAATACACGTGTAAAATGGACACTGTTGTATCTGATGTGGTGGGGCAGGATTTAAACAGTAAAGATGTCAATTGCTCCAGTGATTCTTTATCATTTTGGTATGATCCCAGTGCAATTTTCAAAGAAATGTTTTATTGAGTTAAACAGAGTTCTGATGAGTTGTCTATGAAAAAAAGAAAACACGGCATATTGCAATTAGCATGTTGCAGCTGCCCAGGAAACTTGGAGGGGTTAACTTTCCAAATTTTTTACAGTATCATTATGTGTTCATATTGCACCAGGGGATGTCCTGGCTTCATAGCACACCTGATGAACCTTCTCCGATATGGGTTTATTTGGAATCTGACTTGGTTGCAACTTTGCACTTGTCTTCTTTAGTGTGTATGCAACCTCCACAGCAGCTATGGGCACATTTTATTATCTCTGCAACACTGCGGGTCTTGAGATTACTGGATAAGTGTCTCCCAACTAAAGTGGAAAACTCCTGACAGTTCCCAATATGGTATAGTCCATGCTTTTAAAGCTAATAAGCAGACTATGTTGGTGGGAGACGTCCATCAGGGTGACCATTTAATGTCCTTCCAGGAGCTGCTTCATAAATATGCTCTCCCTTTTTCACAATGCTACAAGTCGTTATAATTGTCTCATGTATTGGCTACTTTTATGTACTGGCTACTTCCTCCTTAGATGATGTGTCATCAGATCTCCATCAAGGGCCATGCAGTGGCCACTTTCTACAAGACATTAAATACGTCAGCTAATAATAAAAGCACCAGCCTACTAAGAATTTGGGAGAAAGATCTTGGCCAGCAGATACCAACAGAGATCTGGTGTGACTTCTGGAGGAAGACTATTTGATGTTCTCCTTCAGTCTCAATGTTGAAATCACTTTATTGCTTAGTGCACACAGTAATACGGACACCATTGACACTGCATAGAATTGATTAGACTATATCCAACAGATGTTGGTCTTGTTTTTCTGATGCTGGGACATTAGAATATCTTTTGTTTACTATGGAAATGTTCAGGTGTTTTGGCAACAGGTGTGGCGTAAAATTCAGGATGTGCTGGGATCCCCTGACGTATGAGATTGTGATTCTTCGATCACAGTTTCTGTAGTCTTTGAGGTTGAGGTATAAAAATCTCTTGCATTTGTTGCTTTCAGTAGTCATACAGTTTTAAGCTGCTGGAAGACTAACTCATTGCTTAGTAGGTCCTTTGGGTGTAATTCTATCTCACTTATAAGCATGACTTAGTAACTGTGAAAAAAAGGGAACATTGCATCATTTGTGGTAGTCTGGGATCCCGTTAAGGAATATTTATTTATCTAGGCGCTTAAACCGCTTTTCTACAAGTCAAAGTGTTGTACATTCAGGTACTGTATATATATTTCACTTGTCCCTGAAGGGCTCACAATCTATGTTTTTGTACCTGAGGCAATGGAGGGTTAAATGGCTTGCCCAAGGCCACAAGGAGCACCTATGGGACTAGAAACCCCAGTCCTTCCGGCCCAATACTGCATGTAAGCACAGAAGCTATGATTTCTAGAATGGGTTGAGTGAGATGTATTGATGTTATTATAGGGGTGGGTAGGGGGAGGGGATATAACAGTCTAGCTTTGCTGCTGAAACGTACTTGTATGTTCTTTATTTGATATTTAATAAAATAATATTGGAACTTAATTATAGATGCATTATTGTAATTGCATTTTTTTTTTTACTTTTTATTTTAGTGTGCATATTACATACATTTTCTCCATAAACAGCAATCTATTTTTTTATATTTCTGGTAATGTCTTATATATATTTTGTTAGGAACTGAATGTTGAAGTTGACTATACCATAAAGATATCTGAATTGCTGAATCTGAGTGGAGTTCCTGGGAAAAAGAAGAATGACCAAGTCAAGGACCTTATCAGTCTCCATCAGCAGATACAAGAGAGAATCAAAGAGCATGAAGACATTCTCCATAAGGCAGTGCAATTTCATCAAGTTAAGCAAGAAGTAAGTAATGGAACCATTATCCTTTTCAACACTGGGTGATCACCCAGGGTCCCAACACAAAGGAGGCAGGGTGCTAGCATATATAGCAATAGTCTAGCTACAGGCTTAAACTCCACTGCAGCCACATAGAGCCACATCATCCAAGGAGGACACCAGAAAACTAATCTGAGAGGGATCCAGGCTGGCCACATTATCTGAAAAGTCTATCTCCTTCCCCCTCCTCCAGCTGGCCTGTTATTCATTTATTATCTATTATTTTTAAACACTGGTGTATTATCAAATTCTTATCAAGGGTCTCTCAGTGCTACCAAGGCTGCCTTTTTTAAGCTTCATTTCATTCGCAAACTTAAACCATTTTTGTCTTCTGAGAATCTGCGTATTGTGGTTCAAGCTCTGGTTTTGTCATCATTTGACTATTGTAATAATCTATTTCTTGGGCTTCCCTCATATGCTATTCAGCCATTGCAGTCGATACAGAAAGCAGCGGTATGTCTCATTACTAATAGCATAAGGTTTGAACACACCCCTACTGATTTATATAAGTTACATTGGTTACCAATTAAATTCTGAATTTTATATAAAGTCATCATGTTGGTTTTTAAGTCTCTCAATCATAGAGCTCCACTTAGCTTGCTGCTTCTTTGCGAGTTTACTGTTTTCCTTGTGTTTTACACTTGCAGGAGACTTTACTGCTAGGTGTTCCATTATTTCAGCAGATTAATTTTCAAGTGTAATACGTTCAGAATAAAACACTGCAGCACACAAAGCAGCCTGCGGTTCTGATACATGTCTGGCAGATGCAATAGTCACTAGGAAAACTACTTTAAGAGTCAAGTTCTTGGGAAAGGCCTTACAAATGGGCTCAAAGAGGAAGTCTTTTAATGCCTTCAACACCAAAGAAAGACTTCACTGAGGAAACACTGGGCACACTGGTGGACAAATCTGTTTTACCCTCTGAGGAAGTTAGCCACATCTGTGTGCACTACCAAGGATAAGCCTTGGATATGCCTCCAGTAATTTTTCCAAGGCTACCATGTGAAGCTTAAGAGACTTCAGGGCCAACCCCTGGTCCATGATCACTAGGCCATGAAGGACAAAACAGCTCCTGTTCACCTCCAAGACTTGAGAGAACACCACCTCTCAAAGGCCTTTCGAACTCTCACATAAACTAAGGAGGTTGAGATCCAGTGGGCCTTAAGCAGGATATCTACTACTGCTCCAGAGTAGCCTCTCCTAGAAAGCTTATGCCTCTCAAGTGCTAGGCCATAAACAAGAAGAGAGAGGGATCCTCCATCACCAAGAGCCCTTGCCAAAGATAGCCACTTTCCTGAGGCAACAAGAGCAAAGACCCTGCTAACAGAAACCTTAGATAATTGTACTATGGCCTACATAGCCAGTCCAGGGCCATGTGAATCACCAAGCCAAGAACAGACCAAATTATGCATAAGAAGCAGTTCACCAAGGGCCATGAGTGAAAGACATACAAAAGCCCCTCCTAGGGTCACACTTAAAGAAGAGCATCCAAGCCTTGCAGATCTCTCCTGAGGTTGAAAAAGATTTTTACCTTGGCATTCTCCTGAACGGCCATCAGATGAAATACCAGAAGGCCCCCACCTCCACACTATGAAGCTAAGTGTGTTGGGACTTAATTCACATTCACTAGGATCCACTGTGTTCTGACTCAAGAAATCAGCCTGAATGTTGTTGAGACCTACTATCAGGCTACTGACAGGGCAACCAGGCTTTCCTCTGCCTAGGCGCATAGGATGGCCACCTTGAGCGCCATCCCGGCACTTCTGATCTCTCCTTATTTTTTGATATATGCCTCTACTGTGGCATTTTCTGAGAACATGTGGATTGTCTTGCCCTCTAGCAAGGGCTGAAGCTGCCCAAGGGCCAGACAGATCTCTCTGGCCTCTAACCGGTTGATTGGCCAGAAGGTCTCCTGAGGGGACCAAATACCCTGAACCATCTGGCCTAGGCAATGCACCCACACCCCCAGCCTTTTAGGCTGGCATCTGTGGTATCTGAAGTTTCCCATGGCATGCTGTTCATCAGATGGTGAGGCTGAAGCCTCCACACTAACTGCTCCCTGACCTCCTAGGAGAGGCAAAGGGTCTGGCCAAACAACTGAGAGCAAGAAGACCAGATAGACAGGAGATTCCTTTGAAGCGGGCAGCACCAGGGAGTTCTAGGAGCTGTAGGTAGTCCCAGGCACAAGGGACAGGCTACCCATAAAACTCCCTCAACTGGATTTGCAAATTGAGCATGCTCTTCAAAGTGAGGAAGACCCAACCCCAGAGAGTGTTGAAATGAGCTCCCAGATACTCCTAATTTTGGAAGGAGTTCAGGCTGCTCTTGGGGAAGTTGATTACCAACCCCAGTCATTCCAACCACTCAATCACCAGGGCTGTGTCTTTTCAACTTCTGCAGGGAGTCTGACTGAATCAGCCAGATGTCAGGGTACAGGTGAACCCAGATCCCTTGCTTGTGTAGGAATGCCACCACTACCGCCCCCATCTTCAAGAAAGTATCAGGTGTCAGGTGCCAGGTGCCATGGCCAGGATGCAAATGTGGATTAACAGCTAATGCTGTTCCATGATCGGGATATGAAATAGGCCTTGGTCACATCCAGAAAGGTAAGAACTACCCCAGTTGAACTGACGCAGTGACTGATCTGATGGTATCCATGTAGAAATGGGGGACCTCAAGTTTGTCATTCACCATCTTCAGGTCCAAAATAGGATGAAAGGAGCTTGCCTCTCTTGGGCATCACAATGTAGATGGAATAACAGCCCCTACCAACTGTACCTATGAAGGGACCAATTGCATCTTATTGTGAGAGTTTACTGGCTCTGCTGATGTATGCCATGGAGTCTCAAGATTGTTGAGAGCTCTGAAAGGATTGTCTGCCAGAACTTTGAAAGTGCCATCTTCTGACCAGCTGCAGAGCCAGAGTCATGTTTGGCCATGACAACAGCTACCATAGACTTGGAGGAAACCCTAATCAAGCATTGGCCAGATATGTAGCCCCCAACTCCAATTTGGTAGCCTCTGGTCTGTCCAAAACTGCTGAATGCAGCACAAAATGGCCCTGGCCAACAGGCCTGCACATAGGGCTGCTTGGGAGTCCAAGGTAGAGGCCACAAATGCATTCTTTAGGATGGCTTCTATCTTCCTTCATAAGATTCCAGTGCCACTTTCCACTGAAATAGTTGTGCGCGTGGTCACTGCCACAATAAGGGCATCTACCTGAGGGAATCCAAAAAAATGATCCAACTAGCCTTAGAGCAAGGGATATAACAGAGTAATGACTTTTGGACCCTTGAAGCTCAGCTCTGGATTCTCCCACTGAGAGACCAGGAGCTGTTCCAATGTCTCTGGCAAAAGAAAAAAGCCAGGATACCTAATAACTTCCAAGATGGAGTCCAGAGCAGATGCTGACTTCTCAATGGGTAAAGCCGCCACTGTGTCCTGAATTAAAACTGACAGACCCTCTCAGTGGAAATGTCAGATCATAGAAGACTCACGCTCTCAAAAAGGGGAAGTTCCCCTTCCTCCTCAAGACACCTTCTGAAGCAAAAGAGTCCTCTTCAGCATCCCAATCAACCCACACAGATGATAAGACTGGGCTTCCGGAGGAGTGCCCAGGCAAAAGGGTGAAGGGCCCCTTAAGAAGTTGTAGTGGTGCCACTCAAAAGCTAAGAATTCCTCATTGGGGAGGACTATGCACTGGACCCCTTTGAAGCAGGTTGAGAAGCAGCCAGAAATGTCTGAAAACAGCCTCTGAGCTGATTCAGCAGATGCTGCACAAAGCCAACAGAGGAACTCCTGTGCCCCCAAGCGGCTTGAGGAAATCTGCTACAGCCTATAGAAAAAGTCGTTCACTATCAACTCCAAAAATGCAGAGGAATAGTATTCTTCAACTTGCCTTACAAGCCAATCACTCAAGTGTAAAACAAGGTCTCAGATTTTACAAGTGCTACTTCCTGACAATCGTCATGGAAGAAAAAGCACATAAATACATCAACGACCTTGTATGGATTAACTTAGAGTGAACCAGTCCTATTATTCAAAACATGTATTCCAACACTTTACTCAAACACTTCAAAGAACTGGGCTAGACTTTTAACTGTTCTACTAGTCTCTTTTTTTCATCGAGTAAGCCAGTCTTACTTTTCCATAAAATGAATGATTCAATAGTTCTATGAACTTTTCACTTGAAAAGGCTGGCTGGACTTATCATTACTCGGTAGTTATTTTTCCTGATCCCGACGCTTGCCTCAGGTACCAATCTAGCGTTTCTCTTCTAGGGTTCCTCAGGGGATCCTGTTATAAACTTTTATCGATGTTCTAATAAAACAGAAAATGGAAATATTAGCTAAAACCCCTCATACCACACCTCCACCAACATTAAACTTACACTAATAACGAACCACCATTAAAAATCCATTAAAAAGCCTTACCAATGATGCTGCCGACGTTACAATTTCAATCGAAACCCTTCTTGCTCTAACCCCATTCTTTCTCTCGGGTCGAAAAAACACCGCGCATGCGGGGTAAAGCTCCCCCACCATATTTAAAACCCCACTAATTACCATAACCTCCTCCTACAAGACGGGCTTACTCAAATGTAACGAAACCACAATCCTTCAGATGTAGCAAAAAAAGGAAGAAAAGAAAAAATACTCCTAACTACTTGTAAAAAACCACCAAAAATTGCAAAAAATACAGAAATTACAATAGTTCCAAGCTACGTGTCAGTTCATGTGATCGAATCACAACATTTCCTCTCACCATATTAACATAAAGTTATTGTACCAACAGTTGAAAATTTCAAAAAGCGAATTCTATCCAAAACCTTCATATTATTAACTGCACACCGACCAATCTATCGCTATGTTAAGGCCATAAGGTTCCACTGTGTTTAACTTAAATATCCAGCGTTGTTCACGCCTAAGCAATTCCAGGTCTAGAGTCCTGCCACAGTTACCTCTCTGCACTTGATCTATGCAGAGACAACGTAAATCTTGGAATTCATGACGCTCAAGTAAACAGTGCCGCACAATCGGGGCTTCCTGCACTTTATGTTTTAATCTACTCTTGTGCTCACGCAGACGTGTTTTAAACTGGCGTGAAGTCTTGCCTATATAGGCCAGTCCACAGGGGCACAAGAGTACATACACTACATTGGTTGACTCACATGTAGTGGAAAACCGCAACTTTACTGTCTGTACTGCGTAATGGAATTCCGAGACTGTTAGAGTAATTGAACACATTTCACAGTTCCCACAAGCCTGGTGGCCCTTCACTCTCAATGTGGGAAACGCTTCCAATGGGCCTATCACTGCTGGACTTAACCTTTCTTTTGAATTACGGTCCCTCTGCCATACACACCGAACTCGTTTGTCTGCAAGCCCTGGGACAACTGACAAAACGTTACTATGTTTTTTAATTATTTGCTGGATCGCTACGCTCAAAGGGGAATATTTAGTAATTAAATTAACGTTATTCATATCGACATCACTACATCCAGGTGTCACCCGTTTGTGCAAAAGTAAACTTCTATGGTTATAGAGTGCCCTATGATACGCTCTACGTACAATCTTACCGGGATATCCCCTCTCTAGAAATTGTTTACTGAGTTGTTTGGACTTATGCTTGTAGTCCCTCTTATCAGAACAGTTCCTCCGGAACCGTAAAAATTGGGAGAGTGGGAGACTCTCCTTCAAACGTTGAGGATGCAAACTCCTAAAGTGTAGGAAAGTGTTTCGATCTGTCGATTTTCGATATACTGAGGTCTCCCAACCTTCACTACCTCGAGTAACCAGGACATCCAGATATGTTAAAGTGTCCCTGTGATAGACATGAGTAAACTTAATGTTGGTATCTAATCGGTTAATCCAGTCTATGAAAGTTAAAAGAGAACCCTCAGTCCCCTTCCACAGTAAGAAGATGTCGTCTATATAGCGGCGCCATTCTAAAATGTTAGGGATATACGGGGAAGACTCTAGCCATTGACGTTCAAATTGTGCCATGTAGAAATTGGCTACTGAAGGGGCGCAAGTTGCGCCCATAGCCACTCCAGAAATCTGTTGATACAGAGTACCCTGGAACGTGAAATAATTTTGAAAAATCGCTTTACGTGCTAAATTCAACAGAAAAGTAAGTTTCTCTTCTGACATATCTTCCCTCTGTACCAATTCCCTCTCAACCACTTGTAATGCTGCCCCTTGTGGGATGCTCGTGTAAAGGGACACTACATCTAGAGATACTAATATAACCTCCTTATTACAAGACCATTGGTTCATATCTCTTAATATGGTCAAAAAATGAGTTGTATCTCTCAGGTAAGATGGAATTTTGATTAACAGAGGCCGCAAAAAAGAATCAAGAAAAACAGATAGTGGCTCTAGGACACTCCCCCTCGTAGAGACAATAGGTCTACCGGGGGGTAGTTCCAAGTTCTTATGAATCTTAGGTACAGTATAGAATTTAGCAGTAACTGGATCTAAAACATTTAAATAGCGATATTCTTTTCTAGTAATCAATTTTGCTTGTAACGCTTCCAAAGTTATATTTTTAATTTCTTGCTGCAATATTTCTCTAGGATCAGATTCTAAGATCTTATAAACAGTTGTATCTTGTAGCTGGGACAGAGCTTCTGAAATGTAATAGTCTCTCGTCATCACGACCACAGCTCCTCCCTTATCTGCTCGCCTTATTACTATATCAACCCTCTTCTGTAAATCTAAAAGAGCAGAATTTTCTTCTTTAGATAACGCAGTGTGATATGAGAAATGAGTTCGTTCCAGTTCTTGTACATCTCGCCATACTAATCTTTTAAACACTTCTATTGCTGGAGGAATCGGACTTGGGGGAGACCATGTGGATTTAAGGGGTAACCGTCCCTGATTAGATGTCCCCGTCTCAACTGGTGTAGAAACTGATGAATCCTTTGTAGAGAAATAACTTTTAAGATGAAGTTTTCTTACCAGACCTTCAAGGTCAACTCGAAATTGAAATAAATCAAAACCGATACTAGGAACGAATGATAGACCTTTATTCAATATAGCCAGAGACGTCTTGGATAACTCAATACCGGATATGTTCACCACTAGATCTTCTCCTGGAGAATTCATTTCCTTCTGCCCGTCGCTCGTTCCCGTTGCTTGGTTTTGTCGGGTTCTGATTTTTTCTTGCTCTTGTCCTCCCTGTCGTTGTCTAAAAAACTTTTCCCTATTTTGGAGGAGGAACTAGAATCAGATGACATTAAGTCCTCTGAGGTATCTTCAAAACTGACACGTTTTTTAGTTCTTCTCCCACTCCGTTTAGTGTTCATCCACGGATATATGTATCCCACCGTATAGTCCATGTGATCTCTTTGCAATTTCTTCACTTTTTTGGCCATCACTTCTTGATACAAAGCCGAAATTTGTTTCTGTTGATCTTCCAACTGAGTGCCATATATTTCTTCCGTTTCAGCTGCTTTTAAAACTTCTTGTGTGGCTGTTATCTTCGCAGTTATGTTATCTAGCTCTTTTTTAGTGGTGTCCACAATAAGGACCATGAGGTCAAGGGAACACTTATTGAGAATTTTGTTCCACCGCTCAATAAAATCCATTTCCATTGCTGGCATCCGTGGTTCTTTATATACTCTTAAACCTCTTGGTATTTGTTGACGGTTGATGTATTCAATGAGTGAGAGACGATGTAAATCTATCCTGACTTTCTTCTTTTGTAACTGAAGCAGTGAATCCCAAGTGGTTTCGTTTTGTAAAGCAGCTTGGGGATCCGGCCGGGCAAACGGGGTTTTGTCTTTAGTGAGACCTGATATGTAGTCTTGAGTAAAACTCAACACATCTTGCCACGCTGTCTGACCATCCATTGTTGTATAATTACACTAAATCACGGTCTTCTTAGGAACGATTTGATACAGCCTATAGAAAAAGTCGTTCACTATCAACTCCAAAAATGCAGAGGAATAGTATTCTTCAACTTGCCTTACAAGCCAATCACTCAAGTGTAAAACAAGGTCTCAGATTTTACAAGTGCTACTTCCTGACAATCGTCATGGAAGAAAAAGCACATAAATACATCAACGACCTTGTATGGATTAACTTAGAGTGAACCAGTCCTATTATTCAAAACATGTATTCCAACACTTTACTCAAACACTTCAAAGAACTGGGCTAGACTTTTAACTGTTCTACTAGTGTCTTTTTTTCATCGAGTAAGCCAACTATTGTAATTTCTGTATTTTTTGCAATTTTTGGTGTTTTTTTACAAGTAGTTAGGAGTATTTTTTCTTTTCTTCCTTTTTTTGCTACATCTGAAGGATTGTGGTTTCGTTACATTTGAGTAAGCCCGTCTTGTAGGAGGAGGTTATGGTAATTAGTGGGGTTTTAAATATGGTGGGGGAGCTTTACCCCGCATGCGCGGCGTTTTTCGACCCGAGAGAAAGAATGGGGTTAGAGCAAGAAGGGTTTCGATTGAAATTGTAACGTCGGCAGCATCATTGGTAAGGCTTTTTAATGGATTTTTAATGGTGGTTCGTTATTAGTGTAAGTTTAATGTTGGTGGAGGTGTGGTATGAGGGGTTTTAGCTAATATTTCCATTTTCTGTTTTATTAGAACATCGATAAAAGTTTATAACAGGATCCCCTGAGGAACCCTAGAAGAGAAACGCTAGATTGGTACCTGAGGCAAGCGTCGGGATCAGGAAAAATAACTACCGAGTAATGATAAGTCCAGCCAGCCTTTTCAAGTGAAAAGTTCATAGAACTATTGAATCATTCATTTTATGGAAAAGTAAGACTGGCTTACTCGATGAAAAAAAGAGACTAGTAGAACAGTTAAAGGTCTAGCCCAGTTCTTTGAAGTGTTTGAGTAAAGTGTTGGAATACATGTTTTGAATAATAGGACTGGTTCACTCTAAGTTAATCCATACAAGGTCGTTGATGTATTTATGTGCTTTTTCTTCCATGACGATTGTCAGGAAGTAGCACTTGTAAAATCTGAGACCTTGTTTTACACTTGAGTGATTGGCTTGTAAGGCAAGTTGAAGAATACTATTCCTCTGCATTTTTGGAGTTGATAGTGAACGACTTTTTCTATAGGCTGTATCAAATCGTTCCTAAGAAGACCGTGATTTTGAGGAAATCTGCTGACATGAGCATGGTCCTTGTACTCACTTCCTTGAGGGCCGCTTCCACTGAAAATTGAGCAGGTACAGAGGATGCAGAGGAGGTCCCAGAACTAGCATTGAGCCCAGAGCCCTGAGCCACGCATGCCCTGAGCCAAAGGTGGTCCCGATGATGCTGAAAAATTTGAGCTTCAGCCATTCCCATCACAGACAGAGCAAAAGAAGCCTGCTGCGGTGCTGACCCTATGCATACCACTGAAGGCACAGCACTGGGCATGTGGAATGCTTGCAAGGCACCACATGACCGAGAAGAAAAAAAACACGAAAAATAAACTGCCAAAAAGACCACCAAAAACTACGTAAAACAGAACTGCTGAAAAAAATGGCAGCACCGCAGCGAAAAGGGAGTCCCAAAAATGGAATCCCAGCACATGAAATGCCAATCAGAGAAACCCAAACTGGAATTCTCTAAATGACTATGGAAACTTGGTATGCCCCACCATGAAGGAAACAAGGCCTTTGTTTATTTCATCTGTTTTATTCAAGCAGAAAGAGAGCCAAATACAGCCTAATATAAATGAATGGACTTAAAAGTAATTAGAAAAACATCAGAAAATATGAAAAAAAAGCTTGCATGCAAATAAGGGATAACAAGAGAAAATTTACCACCCCCTCTCCGAGGCCCCATGAGACCTTCCTGCTCCTCTTTGGCCCACCAGTGCTGAAACCTGTGGGAAACGGCTTTGGGCATAGGGCAGCTGTTATCTCCTGGAGACAAGGGTGTACCTGTGTTCCAAGCAATGTTAAGCCCTACCAGACTCAATCATAGTAATCACAGCATTGTAGTGTGGGCCAGAAAAGTCAAGCCTATCTGCACTGATACACCAGTCCGCAGGCCTTGCCACCTGCTGGAGAAACAGAAACACGACAGGAGAAAAAGACCACATGGCCTATCTAGTCTGCCCTTCCATATCAACCACTGCAATAGTCCCCTTTTTCTTTAGAGATCCTCTGTGTTTGTTCCATGCTTTTTTGAATTCAGATACTGTCCTCATCTCTACCACCTCCACTGGAAGACTATACCACGCATCTATCACACTTCCTGTAAAGAAATATTTCCGCATATTATTCCTGAGTCTATCCCCTTTCACCCTCATCCTATATCCCCTCGTAGCAGAGCTTGCTTTCAATCAAAAGAGGCTCTCCTCCTTTGCCATGGAGTTATTTGAACATCTCAATCATATCTCCTCTGTTCCACCTTCCTCTGAAGTATACATATTAAGATCCTTAAGTCTGTCCTCATATGCTTTATAACAAAGACCACTAACCATTTTAGTAGCCACCTTTTTCACAGACTCCAACCTGTTTATATCCTTCTGAAGATGCGGTCTCCAGAATTGCACACAATTCTCCAAATGAGGTCGCACCAAAGACTTATACAGAGGTACTATCACCTTCTTTCTTCTGCTGGCCATTCCTCTCCCTATGCACCAAAGTATCCTTCTAGCTTTCACTGTTACCTCTTCTATCTATTTAGCTACTTTAAGGTCATCAAACACAATCACGCCTAGGACCTGGCCTTCTTTTGTGGACAGAAGTACTTCACCCCCTGCACCATATTGCTCCCTTGGATTGCTGCAGCCGAAATATATGACCTTGCAGTTTTTCAACATTAAATCTCATCTGCCAAATTCTAGACCATTCTTCAAGCTTAGATAGATCCCTCCTCATATTGTGTACACCTTCCTGGGTGTCTACTCTATTGCAAATTTTGGTATCATCCGTAAAAAGGCAAACCTTACTCAACAGCCCTTCTGCAATATCACTAACAAAGATGTTAAAAAGAATTGGACCAAGGACAGATCTCTGCGGCATACCACTGGTAACCTCCTCCTCAGAGTGAGCTCCATTTATTTGTACCCTTTGTCGCCCCCCACTGAACCAATTTCTAACCCAATCAGTAACTTTAGGGTGTTCAGTTTTCTTTATAAGTCACCTGTATGGAACGGTGTCAACGTTTTTACTGAATCTAAATACACCACATCTAAGGCTCTCCCTTGGCCCAACTCCCTTGTCACCTAGTCAAAGAAATCAATCAGATTTGTCTGATAAGACATGCCTCCGGTGAATCCATGCTGCCTTGGATCCGGTAATCCGTTGGACTCCAGAAACCTCACTATTTTCTCTTTCTGCAGCATTTCCAATAATTCACTCACCACCGAGGTTAAACTAACCAGCCTGTACTTCTGCTTCTGTGTAAAGGGACCACATGTGCCTCTGTCCAGTCCTCTGGCACCACTCCTGACTCCAAAAAGGCATTAAAAAGGTCAGTCAGTGGAGCTGCTAGAATGTCCCCAAGTTCCTTCAGTATTCTCGGATTATCCTATCCAGTCCCATCTCGTTGTCTACTTTTAGTTTAGCTAGTTCTTCACAAGAACACAGTCTTTTGAAAATTGTTCAAGATGCCCCTCACTTCTATTCCTGTTTGTGGGTGTTTTCTGAGGTCCTGCTCCTGGTCCTTCATCTGTGAACATAAAACAGAAATATTTATTAAGCAATTCTGCTTTATTCTCATCAGTTTCAACATATTCCTCCCTTTCACCCTTGAGTCTGACAATACCACATTTGCCCTTCCTCCTCTCACTGACATATCTGAAAAATGTCTTATCCCCCCATTTTATTGCATTGGTTATTTCCTCCTCTTTTTTGCTTTCCTGACTACTTTGCCAGCCTCTCTCAGATTTTCCAAATATAGATGCCTGTCTTCCTCTCTCTGTGATCTCTTGTATTTCATGAAGCCCTCCCTCTTTTTTGTCACCTTTTCAGCTATTTCTTTTGAGATTATACTGACTTCTCTTTGTGCAGCACCAGCAGATATACCTTCTGCTGACATTATTGAAATATGCTAAGTCTGCCACCATCTGCTGACAAGGAAGCATAACCTACTTGTCTGGACTGGTCTATCAGGATGATAAGGAACTAGTGTTTAGGTTTGTCTGCTGCTTTTCTTTGCTGACACGCCAAAGTTGCTGGACTAGGCAACTGCCTAATTGTTGGACTGGCTCTGGATGACCAATAAGGGTACGTTTGTCATTGGAGCATTTTGAACCACTAGCTAAAGGGGCAAGGGTGACTCCTGTTCTCCCTCCCCCACTCTAGCCACCACAGAACCCCTGGCAGGTGCTAGAGAATATCAGGGAATGGGTTTGGCTTGTTGTGGGGGATGACATTGGACTGTCGGGAGGTTTCAGGGATGGGATTTCACTGTAGAGGGTGTCAGAGGAAGGGGTTGGTCTGAGGGGGCAATTGGGTGGGTAACTATTTCAAGTATTGCCACTAGTCCCTTTAGGAGGCTCCCCAGAAGCATTAGGGCTTTATGTCGATGGCCAATGCTTCCAGATAAGAAAGATAATGCACAAGCTGCATTATTGAGTTTGAAAAATGAAACGCTTTTTAAATAATTAATTAATTTTTACAGCCCTTTGGAGTTGTTGTTCAATCTCTTGTTTTCCCTAGTATCTTTGGGACAAGATACTGATACATGAATTAGGAGATTAAAACTTTGTTTTGCTGACATAACAAAATGGTTGAGTTACCAGTACCTGAGCTCTCAACTTTCAGAAGACTAAGGCGCTATGTTTTGGAGATTTGGACTGGTCTAAGAATTCCTGTGGTCCAATGCTGGATGGTATTTTTATCCCATTAAAGGAAGAAGTTTAGGATTTGGGAGTGAAGCTGGATCTCACAAGTTCCTTAGCAATTCAGTCTTTGAAAGTTTCTTAAATTTCCGTTAGTCACTTCAAACCTTTAGTTTGATTCTCTACTTTACTTTCAGTTATGCAAGGTTTAGTACAGAGTAATCTTCATTACTATAATGTTTTAGACATTGCATTACCCCAAAGAGTAGTGAGAAAATTATAGATTATTCAGAATTCATCTGCACATATTCTGACAAGCAAAAAAAAGCATGAAAGTTCCAGGCCATTTTTCAACATTTTCCTCTGGCTGACTATACAGGAGAGAATAACATTTAAGCATTTGGTAATGGTTTTTAAAACTTTGAAAAGCAATCTATCCACATATTTGATTAATAAAGTACAGTGGTATGTTCCGACTGTCACGTTTGAGACATGTTTTCAGTTCGTAGTTCCATCTATTTATTTATTTAACAGTTTTTCTATACCGCTTTTGTCCAAAGCGGTTTACATCGAACAACATACCAATCTCGTGGATTCATTTTACAATGAACAAGGAGAAATAACTTGGAGAGAAAATGGGGTTAACAACAACAAAAATTGGGGGAAAGGAGGTTAAGGATGGGCAGCGGAATGAGTAGGGGGAGGAAACTTTTGAAAGGGAGACTAAATGTGGAGTGTAGTTAAGGTAAACTGTTCATGATAGTATGTAGGGGCTGTGGTTAGGTATTGTCATCTGGTCCATAGTGTTCCTTGAAGAGGTGCGTTTTCAGTAATTTTTTTAGATCTTTAGTTGTTTGTGTAGCTCTGATTGCTTCAGGCATGGAGTTCCAAATTGTAGGGGTATATAAAGAGAATGCCCTGTTGCTTGTCTGTTGTGTGGTCTTGGTCTTGAGTGGAGGGATGGTTAGGAGATTTTTGCTGGAAGCTCTTCTTGGTCTCGTTGAGGATGCTTTTGTGATCTGATCAGAGAGACAGGGAGCTGAGAGGTTGTGAAAGATTTTGAATGTTGTGGTGATGGTTTTGTGTTTTTCCCTTTGAGAGATTGGAAGACAGTGTAGACTTTTTAGGATTGGTGTTATGTATTGCTGGATTGCACTGAATGTTAGTATTCTGGCAGCAGTATTTTGAACTACTTGAAGTGGAAATATTGCATGTTTGGGTAAACCTTGATAGATAATGTTTCCATAGTCCAGGTGCGGTGTGATAATGGCTTGCACTACGGACCTGAAATCATTGTACTGCAACAGGTGTCGTAGGGGCTTGAAGAGCTTCAATTCCAGACCGCTGCTCTTGCTGTGTTTTTAATGTGTGCATACGTGTTGAGGTTGCTGTCAATAGTTATGCCTTGATACTTTCTTTCTTTCTTTATAGCTATTTCCGATGCATGTGTTTATAATCTTTTTTGGCAGCTTGAATTCTTAATGTCTGAATATGAGTAAGGCTTCTGTTTTGTTTTTGTTTACAGTGAGGTTGTTAAAAGAATAGTGGATATCAGGGGTCTTTTCAGTGATTATACCCTAATTGTGGAATTCCCTACCCTTGGAGTTGAAACAGGAAACAAATGTTTTAATATTTAGGAAAAGGTAAATGGCTATTTTGTTTCTTGCCTATGTCTGCTAGTAACAATAATAATATAATTAGATGTAAGGTAGCAGTATGGTTCCTCTGAGACTGAGTTGGAGATGGTTTTTATGCTTTATAGTTTGTTTAATGTTTCATATTTTTATGCTTGATTTGGCTTGTTTTGTGATTTATTTTATTGTATTATACTTTACTCACACTGTGCTGCAAAAATGTGCACTAGGAGCAAACAACACAGTACAGTAAGCAGCCACCATATATACTGCCATTTGCTTTTTTTATTCAGTTGTTATTTGGCTAGTATATAATTAATATGCCACTTGTGTACAGACATAATTTCACTTCACACACAAATGCTGAATACCAGTATAAAACATTTCAGCTGGAAAATCTGATGAAATCAGAAGATCAAGAAATTCATGAACCACCTGTGGTTCCTGACAAGGCAAAGCAAGCTGAAGTCTACCTCAGTCATGCTCAGAAGAGGGCGACCCAAATAAGACATCTGTATAAAGTTGCTCTCACCTTGGGAGTGGACATCATTTCAGCAGTGAAGCATTCTGTAAGTAATTCTTAGAGGCCACGTATCAAGATCTGATCAGAAAGAAGGTTTTTATTGTTGTTTGTACTGGATTAGAATGATAAAACCAGCATTTACTATATGCAGTAGTTAAACATGTTGCTAACTATTAATGCATACATTACACAGAGAAATTTTACGTTGATAATTTTCTTTCCTTAAATTCTGCTAAACCAGTCGAGGCATATGGGTTATGCTCCCTTGCCAGCAAGTGGAGGCAAACTTGAGCAACTTTCATTGATTTCATCACTTGGTATATCTAGTAGAGCAGCACTGAGACAAAGCAGAATGAAACTTCTCAAGAAATAAACAAAACTTAAAAAGTCAGAAATGCATAACGTTATTAGGTAACCATTCAACTTAGCAAAAATATCCTACTACTACTACTACTTAATATAACAAGTATTTGGCTCATTGACCACAATGAAATCTGCCCTGAGTTGGATGGATCTTGAGGGACCTCTGTTGTGAGCAAACTCAACCCTGGAGAGTATGGAATCAAGTCACAAGGTACTCCAAGTCCATGGACAAAAGTGGGCTGCTCTTGGGACAGTTGAACCCCGACCCCGGCCTTTCCAGTCAGGATACCACAAGACTGTGTCAACTCTGGACTTTTCAGAGAGTCCAAACGGATAAGAAAATCATCCAGGAACAGGGAAACCCGGTCTCCCTGCTTGTGCAACAATGCCGCTAACAGCAATATGATCTTGGACAAGGAGCAAAGAGCATGGCTATGCTAAACGGCATGGCCCTTAACTGGAAAGGGTGGCCCAAAACAAAGTGGAAAGCCCCTGCATCAGAAAGAGGAACGCCATAGATGAGGCCCCATATGGGAAAGTGAAAATACACCTTGGTAAGATGGTAAGGAACTCCCCCTGTCTGACTTGATGCTATGACTGACCTGATGGTTCTCATTTGGCAAGGAGGGACTTAGAACTTGGTACTGACTGCCTTTATTTCCAGGGTAGGCCACAAAGAATCTCCCTTCTTGGACACAGGAAGAATATCCTGTAACTGCATAAGGCACTGAAGAGGGTCCTTGAACATCAGTGGCTTGAATGGGGAACCACAGGAAGACTCTTCAAAGCAGCACTACCATAATTAATGGAAACATAATTTCCTTTCTTTTTTAAACCAAAGGCTGTTTTGAACCAGTGACCTTAGAATTAGAAGGCAAGTATCTTGCAGGAGGAGCTAACACATTTCCAGCCTTTACTGAAGGCCCCGAGGACCCACTGCTATGCAAGATCTGAAAGGATTGCTCTTTCTTGTACTAAGACCCAAAGGGCAACAAGCTCTGTCCCAGCTCCTTGCAATCCCAGGACATTTCTAAGCTCTATGCATGGTCCTACAAGAGGCACTTCTGGCACCTCAAAGCCTATCTCCCAGGAGTCTCTGTGGGCAAGCCTCCCCAAGGCCTTATATCATTTCATGAGATCCTAAAGGGGAGTTATTCAATAGCAATTTGAAAAGACATTTACCAACCAAATGCAGTCAGAGCTATTGTCTGGCTACTACCACCACCTCCATGGACCTGATCAAGCCATGGAGGGCACCAGCCACCTAGACAGTACTGATAGAACTTGGGCTGTCCAGCAGCAGCAAGAGGGTTTGACACCAAATGTGCATCCAGTGCTGCTTAAGAGTTAAATGTGGCAGCTACAAAGGCCTCAACTCCTGAAACCTGAGATGCCTAGAACACAATGCCTCCATCCACAGTGATAATCAGGCATGTTGTCACAATTGTGACCAGGGCTCCCACTCCAGAGAACCTATAGGGCTAATCTCGCTCACCCTGGTGCCAACAGTGCATCCAAGACAGGATCCCTAGGGCAAAGCTCAGGAATTTCCTTCCCAAAATACTACACACTGCTGCACTGTACAACTGGAGACACCATAGCATCCTGAAAGGGCACAAACAGGATTCATCTGTGAAATAAGAATATTATGGAGATCTTAGCCTTCTATCAGTGGAATCACCCTGTCCTCCTTAGACTTACCTTCATGAAAAGGATCTTTATCTTGAGACTTTCTACCCAAAGCTGTGCTTCTGGAGGAATGGAAAAGCACAAGGGCAAAATGGCCCTCCTGGCTGCACATGACAAAGGCACTTGAGGGCACCAGGTCCTCTGGAGGAAAGGTCTGGCCTTGCAACCCCATGCAGTAGGCTGCCAAGCAGCCTAAGAGATGGAAAATAGCCCATAAACTGTTTCAGTAGCTAAAGTGCAAGTGTGTTGAAAAAGAGGGGGCCCCAGGATCCCCAGGAGCCAACAGGCTTGCAACTAGAGCCACCCTGCCAAGCTCCATGTCTGCTGGGACCAAGCAGCCATCTAAAAGAGCCACAGAACTCGTTAGTGGGGGAAAAAAGTGAAGGAGCAGCAGTGGACCCACAAAAACAACTAGGGCCTTGCCTCCCCCGTGGAGAGTCCTAAAATTCTGAAAAAAAGGTACCTCAATCAGTCACAATCAGGACAAAAAACAGCAGCCGTGGAAAGAAAATGCTGAGTGTAACAGTCGGCAATGGGCTACAAGGCTGACTACAGCAGCCGCAAAGCTTAAAATAAGACCAAGAAAAAACCATGATGAAAAAAAGAGGAAGGGCCACTGTGAAAAAGAGTCCTGAAAAGGGAATCCCAAGACTTATCAGGCTGACTGGAAAACCACAAGTAGGGAAGCCCCAAATGCACACACAAGCTTGAGAGGCTCAGCTGCTGATCAATTTTTTTTTTCATTTGAGGTTGCTTTCTTGAATGCAACAAACATGAACAGCCCATTGAAATCAACAGGAGAAAAATTAAATAAGTAAAATGAAAGAAAAATAAAAGGCACATAGATCAAGATAGCAAGAAGGAAGAGGGACCTAGGCCTAGGGCTGGCAACATTTTTAGACTAGAAAAACCCACCACCTGTGGCTTTCCATGCTCTTTCCAGTCCCACTCCCTGCCCCGCCCACAAAAAATAACTACAGAAGGCAGCAGTGTAGGCTAACCTTTTACAGAGGAAAACCCGACACCTTTGCTCCATGCTTCTCCTTTGCCACACCCCTACCCCTCCCCTGCCGCACTCCCTGTACGTTCACTGTTAATATTGAATTCAACTACCCCACCCAATATATGCCAAATATATTTTTGAATTGTTTTTATTAATTTCTACCACACATACAACAGCAGAAAAATACTGCCATGCTTTAAAATAGAAAGGACAATGTATTTAATATTCTCCAGGACCAAGCAGGAAGTCAGTCCTCACATATGGGTGTCATCGGCGCCGATGAAGCCCCAGCGGAGCATTTCCCCAGCTTTCTATGAAAGCCTTTGGGAATGCAGGCACGCATGCGCGGTTCCCTTCCCGCCTAAAGGTGCCATCTTACCTCAGTCTCTTTTTTTCCGTGAAGCCCACCGGATGTGTGTCCTGTTCTCCCGGTTAAAATTAGATTTTTTCGGCGATTTTTGCTATTTTTTCTCCCGGTTCGACGCCGGTTCCCCTCCCACCAGGTTCGGTACACCGGTATCGAGCCCGATTCTTCTTTTTCATTTTTTGCCCTTCATGGCTGGCGTTTGCGCCCTTTTTTTCCATTTTTCCCTGGAAGGCCGGTCCTTTGACCTCGCGGGGACTCTTTTTTTCCCCGATGGCTTCCAGCAGCTTTAAAAAGTGTGATCAGTGTAAGAAACTGATGTCTCTCACCGACACACACAACTGCTGCTTTCGGTGCCTCGGCCCCGACCACGAGTCGTGCGGGCCATGTGGAAAGATGTCTTCCAAGGCACTCCGAAGTCGCCAGCAGCAAAAAGAAAGGCTTTTCTCGGACTCAGCCTCCGGCCGGGCCCGGACCTCGTCTGAGGCCTCGACATTTCGGGATTCCGATCCCGAGCGCCGTCGAAGCTCCTCGGACAGGGGGTCCCCCGACCGGGAATGCAAGAGGAAGAAGCGGCTCACGAGGGCGTCGTCGGAGGAGGTCCCTGGCTCCTCGAGGGCCAGGTCTAAGACCCCCGACCGTCGCCCCGGGCCCGTGGTACATGAGAAGCCTGCAAAAGTTCCTCGTGTGGAGCCGGAGTCTGCTGGACACATAAGCCCCGTAGTCCTCGAGGACTCTCCTCCCAGGGAGCCGACGTCGGGCCCGGCGCCGCCGGGGCCCGAGTCGGTGGCTGCTGCATCTCCCGAGCTGAGTCTCAGGATGACAGCCTTGGAGAGCAGATTGTCTGCCTTCATGGAGCAGCAGCGGGCACTGATGGCCAGCCTGTCTGGCGCATCTGCCCCGACCACCGGGACATCGACTTCAAAGTCGACCCCGGAGACCGAGCCGATACGCGAGTCCATCGTGGCTCGGAGTCGATCTCGGTCGCGGTCTCCCTCGACCTCCAGTTCGGGACTGAGGGCGTCGACGCCGGTGCCTCCGGCGTCGGGGCGGGTGCTCCAGGGCCCCGCGGGGTCGGACCCTGACTCCTCCTCGGACGAGTCAGCTTGGGAGACGGAGGACGAGGAGTCTCCTGATACCTTCAAGACTCGGTGCGTCCCTTCAGACTCACCGCAGTCTGAGCCCCGGAGTAGGTCCCCCCCCCCCGGAGGATACTTGGTTCTCGGAGTTCGTCCGGGATATGGCCGCTGCCTTGGCTATTCCGGCGGACCCCGAGGAGAAGCCTCAAGCTGAAGAGCTCGAGGCCCTACAGTATGACTCTCCTCCGAAGGAGGCCTTTACTGTTTCGGTAACTCCGATGCTGGAACGGCTCCTCTTCCGTATGTGGGGGGCACCGGCCTCGGCGCCGGTTCTCAGCAAGCAAGTCGATTCGATCTATCGACTCCGGAAGAGCCCTGGTTTTCAAAAGGCACAGCTACCACACCATTCTATGGTTGTGGAATCGGCCATGCATCGTCAGAAGAGCCAGAAGATGCACTCTGCGGTGCCCCCTGACAGGGAGGCCCGGAACCTCGATGGTGTCGGTAGAAAGTGCTTCCAGGGCTCGATGCTTGCTTGCCATGTCCAGTCCTACCAGCTGTACATGGGCATGTACTTGCGGGATCTGGCCAAGGAATTGGCCGGGTTCTCTGTTGGTCTCTCCGGGGAACCCTTGCAGAGATTTAAGCCCTTGAACTCGGGGATTCGGGACTGCTCGAAGTTCATGTCCCGCACCGCCTACGATGGCTTCGAGGCTTCGGCCCGAGTTGCGGCAGCCGTCATCGCGGCTCGACGCCAGGCATGGCTGCAGTCATCGGACCTCGAGCCATGGGTTCAGGACAAGTTGGTCGATGTCCCTTGCCAAGGTGAAAACCTTTTTGGCAAGCCCATGACCGAGAAGGCCGCTCAGCTCAAAACTGAGCACCTCACACGTACAAGGCTGTCGAAGAAGACCTCTGCCCCTTCTCATAAAAAGAAGGGCTCAGGTAAAAAGCCCTTTTACCCGAGGAAGGGCACTGCCTACAAACAGTACCCGCAATATCAGGCTGCCCAAGCTGCCCCCCAGGGTCAGCAAGCCAAGGGCCAGGGTAATGGGCCCCGTAGGCAGAGGACCCCCAAGCCTCAGGCCCCTGCTACCACTCAGCAGGGTGGGGGTTTTTGACTCCTTGAGCGTAGCCTCTCCTCCACTGCTCTCCCAACCCTGCACAGGAAGTTGCCTCGCCCTCTTTGCCCACCAGTGGCCCCTTATCACCGGGGACAGTTGGGTGCTGGAGATTGTCCACAAGGGCTATGCCCTCCATTTCCACCAACTGCCTCCACCATATTTTCCAGGGGAGCCTTCAAGGCCTCCCCTGCACACAGACCTTCTACAAGAGTTTCATGGTCTGTTGGTGGACAGGGCGGTGGAGCCTGTGCCTTCCCACATGCAAGGTCATGGTTTCTACTCCAGGTATTTCCTGATGCCCAAAATAAACGGTGGCCTTCGACCCATTCTGGACCTCAGGAACCTCAACAAGTTCCTAGTGAAGGAGAAGTTCAAGATGCTTACTCTTGGGACACTTCTGCCCTACCTCCAGCAGGGAGATTGGCTATGCTCCTTAGATCTAAAGGATGCGTACACTCACATCCTCATTCATCCAGACCACAGAAAGTACCTCAGGTTCATTGTGGGAGGAAACCATTATCAGTACAGAGTGCTGCCTTTCGGCCTCACCTCCGCCCCCAGAGTCTTTACAAAGTGCCTAGCAGTGGTGGCGGCCTACCTGAGAAATCAGGGAATTTTTGTCTTCCCCTATCTAGACGACTGGCTCATCAGGGGTCAGACGTGCCAAGAGGCCAAACAAGCCACCCTCAGGACTATTGCTCTTCTGCAAAGCCTGGGGTTTGTCATAAACTTCGCAAAGTCCACTTTGCTCCCCTCCCAAAACTTGGAGTTCATAGGGGCAAGGCTGGACTCTCTGCTGGCAAAGGCTTTCTTGCCAGTAGACAGGGCCCAAAGGTTGATGGCCTTGGCAAATCAGTTTCTCAGCAGGTCCCTGGTCTCCTCCAGGCTCTGCCTGAGGCTTCTAGGCCACATGGCTTCGACAGTACATGTGACCCCCAATGCCAGGCTCTATATGAGGCCTGGACAGTGGTGCCTTCGGGCTCAGTGGTCACAGGCCACAGGCAGCCTCAGAGACAGAATAAAGGTGTCCAGACCGTTTCTACACTCCCTCACCTGGTGGCTTCACCCACCCAATCTTCTGAAGGGGGTGCCTTTTCAGATTCCAGGGTACACAGTAGTGGTGACCACAGACGCCTTCCTGCAAGGCTGGGGAGCTCATTGTCTGGGCAAGTGCACCCAGGGCCTGTGGTCTCCCTGGGAAGCTGCACAGCAGATCAATTTTCCTAGAACTCAGAGCTATTCGGTTAGCACTCAAAGCTTTCACTCCTACCCTGGCTCACCAGTCTGTCCTGATTCAGACAGACAACCAAGTTGCCATGTTTTATGTGAATAAACAGGGTGGAACTGGGTCCAGGATCCTTTGTCGGGAGGCTCAGGACCTTTGTTCTTTTGCCCTCAAGCACAACATGCTCCTCAGGGCTGTGTACCTTCCAGGCCAGGACAACTACCTGGCAGACAGATTAAGCAGAATACTGCAGCCCCACGAGTGGCAGCTGCATCCTTCAGTAGTTCAGAAGATCTTCCTGAAATGGGGTCTCCCTTTGATAGATCTCTTTGCCAGCCCCATGAACAAGCAGCTGCCAAAGTTCTGTTCCAGGCAACCACATCCTCTGCGGATAGCAGCGGATGCTTTTCTGATATCCTGGTCTCAGGGCCTCCTGTATGCGTTTCCTCCCACGCCCTTGGTGGCCCGAACTCTCTCCAAGATTCTTCAGGACAAGGCCTCGGTCCTGCTGGTGGCTCCCAGGTGGCTGAGACAGCCTTGGTTTCCTCTTCTGCTTCAACAGGCGGTGGATCCTCCACTACCTCTGGGGTTTCAACCCGACCTTCTCTCACAGGAGCAGGGTTCCCTTCTGCACCCCAATCTCAAAGCTCTCAATTTGATGGCCTGGAGGCTGCAAGGGTAGTCTTGGCTCCCTGGGGCCTGCCTCAGGATGTTGAGGAGGTTGTCCTAGCCTCTCGGAAACAGTCCACTAGGAAAACCTATGCTCTCAAATGGAAAACGTTTTCTGTGTGGTGTCAGCTACGTACAGTTGATCCTTTCTCCTGTACTGTGCCAGTAGTCCTTCAGTACTTACTGCACTTGTCGAATGAAGGCCTTAAATCCAATTCTGTTCGGGTCCACCTCTCAGCTCTAGCAGCTCACCACTCTCTGGTTGAGGGACATTCTCTATCTGGTCACCCCTTGGTGTCCCGCTTTCTTAGGGGCTTGCTTTTGCTCAAGCCTCCCATCCGTCCTCCTGCCCCTGAGTGGGAGCTGAATGTGGTCTTCCAGCAACTGACTCGCCCACCTTTTGAGCCCATGGCTACTTGCCCACTACGCTTCCTCTCCTGGAAGACACTCTTCCTGATAGCTCTCACCTCGGCTAGGCGAGTAAGTGAGCTTCAGGCCCTGGTCTGTGATAGGCCTTACACCAGGATTTACAGGAATAGGGTAGTCCTTAGGACTCATCCCAAGTTCCTCCCTAAGGTTGTCTCCTCTTTCCACCTCAACCAGGAGGTGGTTCTTCCAACATTCTTCCCTAGGCCTCATGCAAGCCAGGCTGAAGCAGTCCTGCATACCCTGGATTGTAGGAGGGCCTTATCCTTCTACCTTGACCGTACGCAGGGGCATAGAAGGGCTACACAGCTCTTCGTCTCCTTTGACCCCAATAAGTTGGGGTTGGCTGTGTCCAAGCGTACCTTGTCCATCTGGGTAGCTGACTGTATCACCTGGGCTTATAAGGCGGCTGACCTTCCTTTGTAGGGTCGGGTTACGGCCCACCGAGTCAAGGCAATGGCTGCCTCAGTGGCTCATCTCCGCTCTGTGCCCTTGGTAGACATCTGCAGGGCTGCAACTTGGTCTTCAAGCCAGACTTTTGTGGCCCATTACTGCCTGGAGAGGGAGTCCCGTAGGGACAGTGCTTTTGGCCAAGCAGTACTCTGGAATCTCTTTGAGGTTTAGGCAACTCCTGCCCTCCTGCCCTCTGTTGGGCTACCGGTGGAGGTTGTGTCCTAGAAAAGCCTTTCTTTGCTGCTGAGACTAGAGGGAGTACTCTTGTTCAGCTTGGGTTCCTCGGTAGCCCAGAGCTTGGGAGTCACCCATATGTGAGGACTGACTTCCTGCTTGGTCCTGGAGAAAGAGTAGTTACTCACCTCTAACAGGTGTTCTCCAGGAGCAGCAGGAATCAGTCCTCACAACCCTCCCTCCTCCCCTTGGAGTTGCAGTTGTACATAGTTTTTTTATATTTTTGTGTGCTGTTCTTAGCTATGTCATTTGACTGAGGTAAGATGGCACCTTTAGGCGGGAAGGGAACTGCGCATGCGTGCCTGCATTCCCAAAGGCTTTCATAGAAAGCTGGGGAAATGCTCCGCTGGGGCTTCATCGGCGCCGATGACACCCATATGTGAGGACTGATTCCTGTTGCTCCTGGAGAACACCTGTTACAGGTGAGTGACTACTCTTTTTCTAATTCTGTGAATCAGGTACTGTAAATATTTTCCATTATATTGGGAGTCACAGGCCTAATTAAAAGCATAGGTAGGTTGCTTATACATGTTACGTTCTCTGTACTCTACAAGGAAGGTCTCTGGCACAATGTAAGTACTGTGGCGAGCATTAATAAATTTGAAAGACTGATATACTCTACGTACCCTGACTTAAGAGTGAGGTTCCTTGTCCTCATAGTACATGCAAAACTAACCCATTTGGAAACATTGTACCCTGAATGAAAACAGAACATACTAGACTGCTAAAAATCCCTATGCACAGTGCATTATTTCTAGCGAAAAAGGTGCTGATACTCATATGCAGGGCTCTTTCGTTAATACATGAGGACCATGGGTCAATTTTAGCAAGCTATGAAAGAGGTGCCGATACTACGTACCATTGATTACATCCTCAGAAAAGGCCCTGCCTACACATAAACTACATGCTAGAAGAAACACTGTATCTCAGTCACACATACAGAAGACAGTCTGATTCTTATCTAGTATGGAATAAGGGACTCTAAATTAGCAATAGAAACACACAGACAAAAACTGTAGTGGAAACCCCATGAACCTAGTTTGTAAGCACTGGAAGGATGAAGAAAATTCATTTCTTCCGATAGTGAGCAGAATAGGAAACTATAAGAAATGCACATACCCAAAAGCTAGTATGTAAAAGAGAGAGGTGACCGGAGGACTAACACTGAGAGGGGGGGGGGGGGGGAGGTCGAAGGCCAGCTGGAAAAGGTAGGTTTTCAGCATTGCTTTGAACCTTTGGAATGATGGTTCTAAATGGAGTGCAGAGGGTAGGGAGTTCCAGAGTGTGGGGCCAAGGAAAAAGAAGGTGGAGTTACGCAGAACTGGTGCCTTACATCCTTGATATGGTCAATACATCACTGACATGGGGGATAATGCCTAAACTTCTGAAGCGAGCCTCAATTCACCCAATATTAAAAAAAAAACTTCTCTTGACAAACTCTGCCCTACATCTATAGGCCAATATCCAGCCTTCCCTTTATAGCCAAAATTATAGAAAAAGCTGTTTTCTCTCAACTCCATGACACATTGATACTCATGCCCCACTAAATGAGCACCAATATGGATTTAGGCCACATCATAGCATTGAAACCCTGCTAATTGGGCTCTTTGACAATCTGATAAATGTCATAAATGACCCTAAATGAGCAGTCATTCTAATATTTTTAGATATAGCTGCTGTCTTTGATTCAATTTGTCATGTAACCCTCATTAAAAGGCTCAAGCAAATTGGATTATACGGGACTACTTTAAAATGGTTCCAATCCTGATCGATCTGAGAGGTAGGATTGGGACTTTAAATCTGTTCCAATCCTACCTCTCTGATTGATCTCAACAAGTGAAAATAGGGCAACAGACATCAAAGTCATTCTCACAGAAACAGGGGATAACACAGGACTCCGCTCTTTCTGCTCTATATTTGCAACCTATCTGTAACATTATCCAAAGATTCAATGTCGGTTATTCCATCTACGCAGATGATGTAATGCTATTCCTCCCCTTTGATTTAGCACAACCTGACTTTACTCCCATTACCTCATGCTTTTCCAAAGTTTCACAATGGCTAAACGACTGTAACCTCAAAATTAATTATAAGAAAACTGAGGTTACAAGAAACCTACATTTTACTCTGACTCCACACCTCATAATAGATGATGTAGTGCTACCAATAAAGAATGAGGTAAAATACCTTGGTGTCACCCTTGATAGGTCTTTAAACTTAACAACCCATCTTAAAAAAACAGCTGGTCTAATGTACAGCAAACTAAGGCTTATTAAGCTCTTGAGGTCCTTTCTACGACATCACGACTTCAGAACTATGCTCCAAGCTATGGTATTCCCCATATTGATTTCTGTAATAGCATCCTCCAAGGGGCTACCCAGGCAAACCCTAAAACACTTTATGATAACCCAACATGTTGCTGCCAGGATAGTTGTCAAGGCTAACCCATAGGAACACATTACACCCATTCTATACAACCTGCACTGGCTCCCAGTCAATAGTAAGATCAAATATAAAATAATAATGAACACATTCAAACTAATAAAGAACTTATCACCATCTTACCTAACTAACCTCATAACGAATCCACCAAATGACTGAATAAGGAGGGAATGCGGTCAGAACATGCTTCTTGTACCATCCACATACAGAAGGTTCATCAGGGCAACAACCAACAGAGCCTTTAGCTTCACCACACCAATGATATAGAACTCCCTTCCCAGATAAACTTAGAGCCACCTCGGACCTGATCTCAGTCAGGAAACTACTTAAGACATATCTGTTCATAGAGCATTTTGGCACAGATGAACCAGTGCAAGACACCTTCCCCATATAACACAGACTCCAGTATAAACAGGATACCGATTTCCCCCTCCCACTTCACTCCCCCCCTTCTATTCCCCTGATCTCTTCCCTGTTAATGTACCTAACCAAAGCCAGCTGTTAAATACTAATAGATGCACCACTGTTATGTGGATATCCTCGTCCCTGTAAATAAATTCCCTTGTACACATTGTGCATACTTGTAAATAATTATATTGTTACATGGCACCGTGAAATTGCTGATGTTTTCAAATACCCTCTTTGTTCTATGTTTAAACCTGTTGGAAATCTGTTAATATATATTGCTTCTTAAATGTTATCTGTAAACCACTTTGATTCTGCTGAAAGGTGGTATATAAAAACAATAAAAAAAAATACGGGTGAGTGGGGTGGGAAGTAGGCTCTTCGTCACAGGAGACTCAATTGTCTAATCCCCACTGTGCTCCTAACCCCTTTCTCAAAGTCAGTTTCCACTGTTCTCCCACCCAAGCCCCAAGTCCCTATATAAGTGAGTCTTTGCTGCCCCTATCCCTATATCTCCAGCACCTACCCACCTGCTTTTCATCCCTGTTCCCTATACTCGCATCCTGCACACTTATCTACCTGTCCCCTTTCCCAGCATCCATCCTCCCTGCCTCTGCTTCCCATTTCTCTCCCCTTCTCCCCCCAGTTTTTGCTCCTAACTCCTGCTCCTAGGGCTGGCACTCGTTCACTGCCTGAGGGGCATGCTCTCTGCTGCCGCACTTTGTTAGCCAGACTGACATCCACTTCCTCCTGCTACTGCGCTTCATGACTATAATAAAACAATAATGAATATAAAAAAAAGAAGTTGAAAAGTATACGCTTGTAGTATAACATATAACCGGGGATCTGTACCCGGCACTCCCCCAGCCCTCCCCCCCCCCCCCTGCTCCTCCATACTCGTTGTACTGATCCCACAAACTTCACACCACACCAGATTTGGAACAAACACCAGGTCTCAGCTTTATTGCCCAATAACAATTTAACATCTGTAACAGGAGTAACAACTTAATCAACCAATTTCCCCCCCAGCGGAGCGATACCTCACCCGCCATACCATTAGCAAGGTGACCTCACTTCCGCACCTGGCCCGGTCAACCACCGGTCCAATTACTACCACCCCTGCCCGACTTCACCATATCACTAGCAAAAGTCAGCTCGGGGTTCTCTGGGTCGTGGGCACCCTGCCCCCGCCCCCGCCCCAAATAGCCTATGGCTCCAGACCCCGAAAACCTCTGGGATCCCGCCTTCTCCGCTCTTCCCCCCCCAGCTGTGACACCCCCAAAACCCCCAAACCAAGCCTCCACTTATCGGGTGGGAGGGCGGGACACCAGCCGCTGCCCTCTCTCCTAACCATGTGCTTGGCTAGCGTCCCCACCGCCATAGCACATGGTTCTTCAGCCCTCCTAATTGGCTCCTGCCATGTGCGACCCCGCGGCGGAGCCAATCAATTTAAAAGACGCCGCTCGCGTCGTTGCGCCTTCAACCCCCCCACACTTCCTCTTCTACTTCTTCCACGCGGGCAGGGTCCCGCGCCGGGATGCGCCCCCGGTTACCGGCGGCGCCCGGGACCCTGCCCACGGCCTTCTCAGTAGTGGGTTTCCCCCATTCACAGAATCAGGCACGAGGTGGGGTTTACCAAGGAGATGCCAGGGGTGTGCGTGTGTTCTTATATCATGTAGGTGCCAAGGAGTGTGTGTGTGCGTGTATCTATCTATCTATCTATCTATCTATCTATCTATCTATCTATATATATATATATATATATATATATATATATATATATATATATATATATATATATATATATATATATATATATATATATATATATATATATGTGTGTGTGTGTCATGGGGGTTTCCTATCCCTACCCTTCAGTGCCCTCCCTTCACCCAGCCATATATTTTCTCTTCCTCCCCCTTCCCTGTCAATAGACATCAGTAAAAGCATGTCAGGTGTGAGTGTATGTATCATGAGACGTGGGTAAAGGTTGTGTCAGGATATGTTTGATGTGTGTGTCTTGGTGAGGGGGTGGGGGTGTGTGTTGGGAGTCCTGATAAGGCTGAATCAGGTGTGTGCATGCCTCTCAGAGGGGATGTGTGTGGTTGATTCTGTGTCAAAGAACTGTATGTGTGTGTGTATGCTGGGAGGGGCGGGGGCAGCAAGTATGTTTTATTCCCTTGCCCTGCATACATTACCTGACTCTCCAACTCTCTTGCAGTCTCCTCCTTTTTTTGCCACTGACCCTTGCAGTCACTCTCCTCCTCCTTTCCTGGCACCTCTTGCATTCCTCTTTCTTCCTCTCACTAACTTTAGCTCTCCGGGCTGCAGTTTCTATGACTATAGCTGCCTCTTGTCCCTTCATAATCGATAGGTGAGGCCTGGCTTCCTTGCGGCCCTTCTGTGCTTCCCCTGTAGGCTCAGGCTAAATCACTCTCTCTCAATGGGAGTTTCCCCTGCCGGCTTTCTCTCTTGTTGGGAAAGCTTAGCTTGCTGTCAACCGTGGGGCCCCAATGGCTTCTATCGTGGGCTCTCTCATTCTGTCTACCCTCAGGGACTCCATCTCCCACAGGCAGAAGAGGAGCACTGTCATGATCGGGCAAAGATCTCTTCTGTCTGCCTGGCAGAAAGCCAATCTCCCGTGGACAGACAGACGAGAGCTTTACCCGATCGTGGCAGTGCTCCTCTTTTCTGCCCTCGGGAGATCAAATCCCTACGGGCAGACAGAAGTGATCTTTGTGACTTTGTCTGATCGCGGGCGGCAGTGCTCCTCTTCAGCTCGCGGGAGATGAGGTCCCCACAGGCAGACAGAGTGCATTGAGGCTGTATCATGGGAGGGCTCTATGGTGGCTCGTGGCTGTGCTGAGGTGTTGCAGCTTATAGGGGAGGGGGGGGCTAAGCAAGTTGGAGTCGGACCCAGGCACAGGCTCACGACCACACATAAAAATCTTTTCTTAAGCACTGCCACTGCCTCTAAATTCTTACAGACCACCGCACCACTCCAGAGGAGACTACGATTTCTGTTTCAAGCTCACCCAGCTGGTTCAGCTACCACTGCCCCAGTCTTTAATTCCATCAAACTCACTGCTGGAAGGTCCCTTGTGTTAGAAGCTCCCTCCACTCTCTCCCTCTTTTCTCATTGGCTGGCTGGCTGAGCAGCAGTTCCTCATGAGACAGAAGAAGAGAAAACCTGCTGTCTCATCATGCCCTCACTGAAGTCCCGCCCTCCAGCCCAAAAAACTGACTTTTCAAATGCCGTTTTTACCTCACTGCCGACAGCCAGCCTGGCCATATAAAAACTAGTTAGGCCAGTGGAAAACCAGACAGTTGGCAACCCTACCTGGCCTGACTTACCAGCCCTTCTAGTGGTCCTCCTGCTCCTCTCCAGTCTGCCAAGTGCTAGAAAACCATGGGAAACAGTGCTAGACATAGGGCAGCTGTCATCTCCAGGAGACAGGAGCATATCCAAGCCGTAAGTAATGTTGGGCCCTTCAGGACTCAATCACAGTGATCACAGCACCGTAGTATGGACCAGGAGAGTCAGTCCAATCTGCACTGCTGCACCAGTCCAAACACCTTGCAACCTGCTGGAGACAGACAAATACAGGCTTCTGTCAGTGCTGCACCAGTAGATATATTGAGTGATGACATTGCTGAAAATTTCTCCACGTGCTGGCAATGGAGTATAACCCACACAGATGAACTGGTCTAGAAGGATGATAAAGAATAGACAATTCAGCATAAATGCAAAGGAAAAAACAACCTGATTATTTCATTCAGTAAAATTAATTGTCTTCGTTGAGTCGGTTCGAAAATGTACAGAATGATTTCTGAATGATATAGAACCTAAACTGAATAGAACTTTATGAGAGCTTCCTGGTTCTGTCCTTCCTTTGTCTGACTTCCTCTGATGGTATGAGACCTTCACTGAATATGATGAGGAAGGTCTTTAACCACCACTCAGTGCAGGTTATACCCCCACACCTTTAGTTATAACTCTAAATGAAGGCATGGGAAGATAATCTGCACGGAGCAGCAGTTCCAATCCTACCATCTTAGTAAACAGACCTGATGGGCCACTGGTCTCTAGCTGTTGTAATCTACTAAATTACTATGCTACTGTAAGTTTCAGAAGGTGGGTGAAGTGGTAGATTAAGGGGACTCGGTGCTTGTTGCTCATGGAAGTGGACCTTGCTACAGCCAACATGTTATGTGAATCTGCAATTGAAAGTATTTCATATCAAAAATATGAAAATCTCAAAAATCAAATATGGATTGAAGGCATTTGATTGCCAAAATGTGAAACTGACTGAAACCTTGCTAAAGTTTTAAGTGGAAACAAATTCTAAAACCCCAGTTGGATGCAGAATTCACACTAATGGCTGACAGATCATAAGACTTCTAAATTGAGAGAGAAAGCATTACTAGAGATATGTAACAACTTGATATCAAACTCCTGATTCTTACTGACAGCAATTTAAGATTTTTCCCAGAACCACTAGGGAAATCGGTTAGATTTTTACTTACAGATTTGAGGAAACTTGACTTAGATTCAATATTTTATCAAACTGGAACAGGGTTCCCAATCTGACAAAATCCCCTTCAAACCTTTCTGAAAATCAGAACCAGATTCCTAATAGCCACTTTTTAAAAACAATTACGTTTTTACAAGTGTTTGATAAAAGAAACCCATCTTGTAGAAATGTGTGCATCTCTATGCATTACACTTTAGAACTGATTTGGATTTTTTGGATGGTTTCTTATTTTGATAAACTGCAGACCATCTACTTCTCTTGAATGAATGTAATATAAGTATATTCAATTTAATTTTCTGGAATTTAAAACATATTAAAAATTATTTTTTAATATGCCCAATGCCTAAAGTCTCCCAGGCCTCACAAAAACAAAACTCAAAGGATATGCAATGTCATCTCTAAACAACCTTAACCACCCAGTTGCCTGATTAAGATTTACTGTATGCTGTTATGGTACTCTTGATATAGCTTTGATTTTACTTAATTCTCTTTTAGAAATGCTTTAATGCCTCTTGGAAAGATCTACAGCAACAACTAGAGGTACTTGAGTATGACAGTCTTAGCTGGAGCTCCAAGGAAGAGAAGTATGAGGAGATACCATCAAGCACTTTTAACGATACAATTAAGGAGGACATAAATGAGGTCTGGTTGAAAAAAAGGAGAAAGTACTAAAAAAGTCTGCATGCTATAAAAAGTCCATTGGTAGATTAACAACTTACCTCTGACAGCATCTGAGCCTGATGCCTTAGTAAATCTTTGGCATGTGGTAATAGGTCAAGTATCCTTTCAGCTATTTGGTAACGCTGATAGGCTTTTATGCAATGAGGGATTTAGTAAGAAAACAGCTGATTCTTTACAGATTGTGCTACAGAAGCTGCTTTTGCTTTCTCGGACCAAGGGGAGGGACATATCAAGCTCAAAGGAGTAGTATGGAGATATTTAGAGTGAAAACAGTTTTCTAACATTCTTTACTAAACCTTGTGGTTCATTCAAATTCCTAATAACCATAATTAGAGCTACAAAATCATCAAAGAAATGAATATACGAATATAAGAACATAAGACTTGCCATACTGGATCAGACCCAAGGTCCATCAAGCCCAGTTTCCTGTTTCCAATAGTAGTCAATCCAGGTCACAAATACCTTGCAGGATTCCAGAAGGTAGACAGATTCCATGCTGCTATCCCAGGGATAAGCAGAGGATTTTTCCAGTCCACTTTAATAATGGTTTAAGGACTTTTCCTCCAGGAACTTGTCCAAACATTTTTAAATCCAGCTACATTAGCATCTGTTGCTACCTCCACCGGCAACAAATTGCACAGTTTAACTATGTGTTGTGAAAAAATATTTTCTCTGATTACTCTTAAATGTACTACTTTGTAGCTTCATTGCATGTCAGCTGAGAATTTTTAGGTCTTGATTTTATAACTGACACAACCCTACAATCTAACCGCATGAAACAGACAACCCAGTAAATAATTCACATCCCTTTACACAGCTCCCAGGGCAAACCATGTCGTTACAACTGCATAGTGATTCCCTGTCTGGACTTGTATAGCTTGTATTTTATTTATTTTATTTATTTATTTATTTAACAAACATTTATATCCCGCATCTTCCAGAGTTCAGTTGCGGTTTACAATAAAACAAAATCCACAAAGCAAGAGCTTTGTTTTACATCGAACATTATGTAACAATATACAATAAATTGGTTAACAGCATAGGCTAATACATAACAGCATGAAACTTGCTTTTAAACTATGTACAATAAACTATATACAGATAAACTATATACAGATACAAGTAGTGGTACTTTAGGGTTTAATCATAGCGTTTTTAGTTCAGTGTTTTTTCTGTTAAATTGTAAGATTTAGTATTACTCAGTCAGGTGATTTTAGCCATTATCTGAGTAAATCAAGGGGTTATCTATGTTGCCGTAGTGCATGGAGAATAGATAAGTTTTTAGTTTTTTACGGAGTTCCATAATTTCCTTTATAGATCTTAGGTCCTCTGGAAGGGAATTCCAGGTGGATGGGGCTGCATGAGAGAAAGCTCTGTTGTTAGTTAATTTATTTGCTTTTATGAAATCATGAGGGGAGTTTAGTTTATTTGAGTGTCCTTTTCTGTGTGTAGTTTTTTGAGGTTCCATACTGATTAGGTTATTTAGAGGGATTGGGGCCATGTGATTTAATGCTTTAAAAGTAGTTATTGTAGTTTTATATATTATTCTGCTTTGAATTGGCAACCAATGAAGGGAAGCTAGTATTGGTGTTATGTGCTGGAATGAGTGTGCTTTCATTATAATTCTAGCTGCTGCATTTTGTGCTAGTTGGATTCTTTTGATATTTTGTTTTGTTATTCCTAGAAGAATTAGGTTAGCGAAATCAAAGTGCGGGGTTATTGTAGCCTGGATTATATTAATGAAGTCTTGTAGGTGTACTAATGGGCGAAGTTGTTTAAGGATTTTGAGTTTGAAGTATATTTTCTTTATAGTGTTTCTGATATGAGTAGTCATCGTCAGATGTGTGTCTAGTATAACACCTAGGTATCTTATTTCGTTTTTTATTTTAATGTCATGATTTTGTATTGTTATGTGGGTTGGGGGGATATATGACTGGCTTTTTGTTACAATTAGGACTTCTGTTTTTGAATGATTAATGTGGAGGTTTTGAGCTTTTAGCCAGGTTGTTATTTCATTGAAACAATCTGATAGTTGTTTTATTGGTAAGTTAGGAATTGTGAAAGGGATGTACATCATTATATCATCTGCATATAGATGATAGAATACTCCAAATTTTTTAAAAATATTGCAGACTGGTTTAATGTAAATATTGAACAGGAGGGCTGAAAGCGCAGAGCCTTGTGGGAGTCCAATTTCTTGTTTATAAATGGTTGATGTTTGGTTGCCTATTCTTACATTTTGTGTTCTGTTGTTTAGATAAGAGGTGAACCATTTGTGTACAGTGGCATTTATTCCTATTTGTTTCAGGTTATTAAGCATTATAGTGTGGTGAACACTATCAAATGCTGCCGAAATATCAATAAATAGGAGTATAAATGCTTGATTGTGATTGTCAATCCCTCTCAGTAGTACGTCAGTTAAGACTGTTAAGAGTGTTTCAACTCCATGTTGAGGTCTAAATCCATATTGGTGTTCATCAAGTGGGTAGGATGAGTCTAGGTATTCCTGTGTTTGGGTTTGTACCACTTTTTCTATTATTTTAGCCAAAAAAGGGATACTTGAGATGGGTCTGTATGATTTTGGAGATGTTTTGTCAAGCGTGTTGTTTTTGAGAATTGGGCGGATTTGAGCATGTTTAAGCATGGATGGGAGGTGTCCTTGCTGTAATGAGAGGTTGATTATGGGGAGAATGTATGATAGAAGTATTGGAAGTGTGCTTTTTATCCATGTTACAGGGCATAACATCCTGTATAACATCCTGTCTAGATTGTAAATAGCCAGTATATAGTTACCCTGTCTGGACTCGTATAGCCTGTATACCATCCTGTCTAGATTGTAAATAGCTTGTATATAGTTACCCTGTTCTGAATCCAAGTTGCTCCACCCGTTCGATATAAGTGCAGAGCAGGCTCTTCCTACTCTGCACAAAACGTTATCTGTAAACTGCACTGATTTTAAAGAGCGCAGTATATAGGAGCATTAAATAAATAAATAAATAACAGAGAGCCTATGGCCCTCATTCTGGAACGCGGGTTGCGGGGCTGCATGTCCTGCTGGGATGTGCAGCCCTGCAATCTGCCTAGAGCTTATTCCCCTACTGGCTCTCCCTGTATGTCCTGAGCTTCAGGACGGAGAGATCCAACAGGAGGCAGGAGAGGGCGGAGTGGGGGCGGGCCAGACCAGCAGGACGTACAGGGCCAATTCAGGTCACGGCCTTGTACGGCCTACTGGGCCTTGTGGGACATGCAGCTTAAACCACATCTGGGGTAGTATAAACTGCACATTTCAGAAGACTGAGGCAAGGGAGTCACCCACGGAGCCAGGGCCGGGCGTAGGGGGTTTCCCATCGCCCAATCCAGGCCACAGGAGACCATCCATGGATCGGGCAGTGGGGATTTGGGGATCCGGGAATGCAGCAGACTGGGACACCTGTGGGGAGGACGTCCCCGTAGGCAGGAGGGGCACGCTGGGCCATCCTCCGCTCGCAGTGGACTCAAGCCATGGGCAGGCTATGGGACAGGGTCTGGGTTATCCAACAACTGGCAAAGTCCTTCAAATGGTGGCAAAATTTGTGCCACCTCCAGGAGGGAATGCCCTTCCAGGCACCCACACCGCAGAGGACCTTGATCACAGATGCCTTCCTCCTGGGTTGGAGGGCGCATTGTGGGGACCGCCACACAAAGGGAAGCTGGTCTCAGGAGGAGTCATTCTTACAGATCAATCTCCTAGAGCTCAGGGCAATCTTCTTGGCCCTATGAGCATTCCACCACCGCCTGCAACACCGACCTGTGCTGATCGAGAATGACAACCAGGTTGCCGTGTTTTATATCAACAAGCAGGGGGCATGGGCTCATACTCCCTCTGCCAGGAAGCGGTAGCCTCCCTCTCCTTGGCAGCATGCAACAGTATGCTTCTGTGAGTGGTGTACCTCCCACGCCAGGACAACTGCCTAGCGGACAGGCTGAGCAGAGTCTTTCATCCACACAAGTGGCACTTAAACCCCAGGGTAACGAAGCAGCTCTTCCACCTCTGGGGCAGGCCCGTGATGGGCCTATTCACCTCCCCGGACAATGCACAGCTGCCTTGCTTCTGCTCACATCAGCTGCACCTGAGGAGAGTGGCGGCAGATGCCTTCCTGATCTCGTGGTCCAAGGACCTACGCTATGGTATCTACCAAATCCCCAGGTCGCCAGGACCCTCTTCAAGGTCCAGAGCAAGAAGGCATCAGTTATACTGATCGCCCCCAGGTGGCCCAGGCAACCTTGGTTCCGTCTGTTGCTTTCCCTGTCTGTGGCATTCACAGTCCCACTGGGTCAGGCCCCGGACCTCCTGTTCCAGGAGGAGGGCTCCCTCTTACATCCCGATCTGGTGCCGCTAAAGCTAACAGCGTGACTGCTGAAAGGGTAGTGTTGGCCCCTTTCAGTCTTTCAGGAGAAGTTGAGGAGATCCTACTGGCCTCCTGAAAGCCCTCCACCAGATAGGTGTGTGTCTTTAAGTGGAGAAGATTCTTCGTCTGGTGCGCAGAGAGGGAGGTGAACCCCTTCTCCTGCCATGTGCAACTAGTACTCCAGTATCTACTGCACCTGTCCCACACTGGGCTGAAATCTAACTCTGTGAGGGTACATCTGAGTGCCATAGCCACTCAACACCACCCTATCGAGGAAAAACCACTCTCAAGCCAGCCCCTGGTCTCCAAGTTTCTCCAGGGCCTTCTGTTATCCAAGCCCCCTCTCTGACCTCTGGCAGCAGAGTGGGACCTAAACATGGTACTCTCACAGCTCACCAAGCCACCTTTCAAGCCCCTAGCCACTTGCCACCTGCGGTATCTGTTGTGGAAAGTGGCCTTCCTGGTGGCCCTCACGTCTGCTCAAAGAGTGAGTGAACTCTAGCCCTGATGGCAGATCTACCTTATACACAGTAATATAAGAACAGGGTAGTGCTCCGTACACACTGCAAATTCCTCCCAAAGGTGGTATCCCCTTTCCACCTCAACCAAGAGGTGTTCCTCCCCACTTCTTCTCGCGGTCTCACACTGGCAGGGAGGAACTAGTACTTCATACACTAGATTGCAAACAGGCCCTGTCCTACTTACAACAGCTTGGAGCTAAGGAGCCTTGCTTGTTCCTGGAGAAAGCGTAGTTAATCACCTATAACAGGTGTTCTCCAGGGACAGTAGGAATCAGTCCTCACAAGCCTCCCTCCTCCCCTGGGAGTTGCCTCCCTACCTTGTTTTAGTTTTTACTGCCGTCCTAGCTATGTCATCTGGCTAAGCAAGCTGGCACCCTTGCCCTAAAAGTCCCATGCCCTCCCATGCCCTAAAAGTCTTGTAATCCCATCCCCCAACTTGATTTTAACCCCCCTGCTACTTTATCCAGGCACCAAGTTCTTACCATAATCTAGAGGCTACGATCTTAACATAGCATACAATTACTTAAACATATGCTCTTCTGCATTATCCACTCTATAGCTACTAATTCTGTGAGCCTTATGGCATCCCCTATATAATCTTCCAAATTTACTGCCCCTGTTCAATGTACATTTCCTGGTTCATGATGTAATGTAAACCATTTTGAATTTATGATAAGGAGTGTAAAAACCTGTTAAATAAAAGAGTATGTGCCGGGGGGCGGAGCCTGATGTCCAGCGGGTTAGACGCTTCGCGCTGAAGCTCCCGAGAGGCCTACTCAGAATCCTGACTTAATACCTACATAAACTTAATATTTTGCTCCGAACTTACCGGGGTACCTCGGGGGGGATGGCGGCCCACAAACCAGCGCGCTTAGACTTCGGGTCTCCTTCTTCTTCACACGGAAAACGCTCCAAAACAGAGTTGTCTTCCCCACAAAAGATAGTTCCACTTCGGGAAAACCCCGAAAGGCAACAGGAGATCTTGGAGGAAATACGCGGTGTGAAGGAACTGGTACAGTCCAACGGAGAAGCGCTCCGAGCCATGCGAGAAGACTTCGGTATGCTTCAGGACCGGCTTGAAGGTCTTTCACTACGGCAGGACAACATGGCGGGGGTCCTCGATTCGCACGTGGTGCACTTGGAGAAACTGGACAAGGCTGAGCGTCAGATACAGAATCTTCAAAAAGAGTTAGAGGATAGCAATAATCGAGCCCGTCGCAACAATGTGAGGCTCATTGGAGTACCGGAGGGGGCGGAAGCAGGAGATATAAGAGAATTTCTGGTCCAAACTCTTCCCTCCTTGCTGAAGATCACTTTTCACAGAGATCTGGAAATTGACCGAGCACATCGTGTTCCTACCAACATGGCGCTCAATCGGACGACCCCCCGGCCTATCATCTTTCGATTACTGAGATATCAGCAAGTTGAGCAAATTCTAAATGCTGCCCGGGCGAATCATCATCTGCAGTTTGAAAGTCATAAAGTCTCCTTCTTCCCTGACTTGGCAAAGCCCACAGTTGACCGTCGGAAGAGACTCCTTGCTTTTCGCCCTAGACTTCAACAGCTACAGGCTCGCTATGGCCTATTGTATCCAGCGAAGCTCAGAGTGACTCTCCATAACCAAACTAGAACATTCGAAGATCCTGATCTACTAGCAACATTTTTAGATTCCAAAGAAGCAGACCAGATGCGCTAATCCAACAACTTGGATCTGTAATCCGCCGGATCTGCCCGCCATTTTGAATGACCCGACGCGGTGATCACAGCCTGGAACAGAGACTGCCTGGACTTTTCTTTCTTTCTATATATAACTTTCTTGGTCTCCTATCCCTCCATGATGTGCACCTCGGTTGGATTCGGAACATGCACAGCTATATAGGTTATATGTTTCAATTTAGGCCTTCTCTGGGGTTTCTCCCCGCAGACATATGGTCGCCAGTAATTTCTGGGGTTTTGCTTCTTCTCTAATGCACTTCGGTGCTTATTTTTTTATATGGGGCGCTTCATTGTTTTTTCATTAGTTTATTTTCTATCATGTCATGTGTACAGCCATATACAGTTAATATGAGGGACATTGTGAAATTATGTGCGTTATCATGGTTTTTTTTTCAGAAACATTAAACCTTCAGAATGTCCTAATGTAAGATCTTATCGCTGAACGTAAAAGGCATCAATAGTCCAATCAAAAGAAAGAAAATCCTTAGCTATCTTAATCATGAGCATGCTGATTTAGTATTTCTTCAGGAAACGCATTTAAACTCCGCTGAAACACTGAAACTTGGTGCTGGGCCTTGCATGGTGGCTGCCTGCTCTCCCGTGGGGTAGCCATCTTGGTTAAGACGTCTTTGCAAGCTCCTGTAATGGATACTAGCTCTGATAAGGAGGGTAGATGGGCTCGTGTACACCTTAAGGTTGGAGATAGTGACTTCACGTGCATTTGTATTTATGCTCCGCATGTGGATAACCCTGCTTACTATGCAAGTATTGCGCAGTTGGCACAGGCCTCTGCCAATACTCCATTAATACTTGGCGGCGATTTCAACCAAGTACTTGATCCTTGATAGATAGAGCCGCCTAGAACGAGTGGTCCACCCAAGAGTCTTGATACCCTTACAGCTCTGATGAAAGATCTTGTGTTAGTAGATATATGGAGGCTGCTTCACCCCTCCGACTTAGAGTTCATCTTTTTCTCAGCCCCCCATCACTCACAAACTAGAATAGATTTTCTTCTTATTTCCAAAGCACCGATATTCCAGGTGGACACGTCTAGGATTCATCCTCTCCATATTTCAGATCATGCTGCCACATCTATCTCATTACATGTCACTACGCAAGGTGAACATCCCCGTGCTTGGTTTTTTGGGGCATAGCTATTTCCTTAATTACGAAATACTGGACAATAGCTCCCCTCTGAGCCCCAATGAATGGTGGAATCATGTCTGTCTCTACAGTAAATATGAGCAAATACCTCGTATGTTAGCTTTTTCCGTTCAGACCCCCCACCACTTGTCTAAATGGAAGATGCTCAACGACTATGTTCAAACTGCTAAATGCTCTCATCTGACTGTTTAACTCTGTGTAAATCTCTGTCACATGATTATTCTGTATCGCAGATACTATTTCTGTTTGTTTTGATGTACAATTACTGTTGTTTGTAAGCGCTTATATGATGATACTTATCAGCTTAGAGAAGAAGCATAGGGGTGGGGGGTAATTGGGGTTGCTTTTTCCTTATTGTATGCTTGTATTTGTCTCCTTTGGTGTGTTGTTTCTTTTGCTTGTTGTAAAATGAAAATAAACGTTTAAAAAAAAAAAAAAGAGTATGTGCCAAGGAAATAGGCACTATAAAATAAAGGCAGTGATAATAACATTGTACAATTAACTGATGAGACCTCATCTGGAATATTATATCCAGTTCTGTAGATGTAAATAAAACAAAGGTCGTCTAGATAAGTGCAACCAAAATGGTATAGTCTGCATCAAAAACCCAAAGAAATAAGGCTTTTGAATCTAAATATATTTTAGAACAGAAGGGCAGAATACGAGAGAGATTAAAATACCTAAAAGATATAAGTAATGCACAAGATGCTAGCTTTTATTGATTGAAATTCTAGAACAATGGCTCCAAAGTGGTAGACTCGGAAGAAAATGTAAGAAAATAATTCTTGATAGAAAGACAGTAGGTGCTTGGAAGAGCTTCCCATTGGAGGCGGTAGAAGCAAAAAAACCCAGGAGTTGAATTCAAGAAAGTATTTTGCAAAGTATCTGCAGAGTGTGCGCTAATCAATTTCCAGAGGAAAAGTTGTCAGCAGGGTTTCATTATGGCCCTCATAGTTATTATCTTTTGGATAATAAATTATCGAGTTTTTGAAAACTGTACTTTCAGTTATACTGTAATTCACGAATTTGCTTCCTTCAAACCATAATCATATTGTTTTACCACGTTTATCTCAAGGCAAGACAAAAATCTTTAAATAATAATCTAAATCAATGTTTCTCAAGCCGGTCCTGGTGTAGCTCTTAGCTAGTCTGGTTTTCAGAATACTATTACTACTACTACTAACTACTGATCATTTGTATAGCACTACAAGACGTACCGCAGCGCTGTATAGAGACATGTAAGAGACGGTCCCACAATGAATATGCATAAAATAAATTTGCATCCACTGCCTCCATTCCATGCAAATCTGTTTCATGCATATTCATCGTGCATATCCTAAAAATCAGACTGGCTAGGGAGTACACTAAGACCGGCTTAAGAAACGCGGGTCTAAATGACTGTTTAAATAGTGCTTCTTTTAGTACCTTTCTGAAGGTCCTGGAGCTCCCCCTTTTCTCTGCCTGCATCTCTGAAGGTAGGGCTCACATGCACCTCCAGTGTAACCTAGGATGAGGATGCTCCCATTTAACTCCCTGAAACAAGCAGAGGCTAGACATACTATTAGTCTCTTGACATGGGGGAGATTGAGAGGATATATTACATGGCGATCAGCACAGAAATCTAAATCAATCTGAGCTTTCATGGGTGATGCCTGCTCTACTGTGTGGTACTTCTCGGTGTGAATCAATATTACAGTCAGCTTAATGTTTCTTAACGCTTCCGTTTTTTACTGAATGTGGCATACAGTCTTTGAAATGAAGCAAGTTATTAAAAGCATGCCCATGGCATTAGGCTCTGCCTTTATCTTGGCGCTCAGATACTGGAATGGGAAAGTTCCATGCTTGAAATGAGACGCCCATTCTCCGCACGTGACAAGCCAACTAAAATTAGAAACAGATGCCTGAATAAAATATACATCACATCATACATCTCAAGCAAAAAAGAACATTATTCGGTGTTTTCGTTGGCTTGTAAAGTGACTGCTGGCTTATTGGGAGAGCGAAACATAATGCAATAAGAAGAGATACAACTAAATTAGATTCCTCTAAATAAGTTAGGTTAACATATTCTCTGTTGAGAGTGGGAAAAATAAGTGACAGCAGCTGCAGATCTCTGACACTTGAGCCATCACGTCCTAGACTAGATGATCTTATTTCCAGGGCTGTACTGCCAGAGAGAGATTGTGACATAATAAATCATCACCAGCATATAGTCATAAAATATGAAATGAACCAAAATAAATGTTGGCTCATACGTAGCTCTTAGACTTTCATCTTCACTTGATAGTAAGTATTGAAACCATGTACTTACTATCAAGAAACAAAAAGAATTAAGAAGAAAAGTTGTTTTACTTTGAATCTCCCTCATATTTCTTCCTAAAGATGCTTAATAGATCTGTTCGTTTTTAACCTAGATGAGAAGCAAAGCTTTATCCAACAGGGAAAAATACCAAAAGACAATAACTTGGCTTTCCTTAAGACTGATTCTAAGCTTTGGTAATAATTACACAGGAACCAGGCGTATTTTTGGGTAAACTCACTTTTAAATAAGATATGGGAGCTGGATCACTGAGGGGATTAGCAGAGAGTTAGAGAGACATTTATTATGAGCTCTAGCTGGAGTGAACAGAAGCTCTTACCAGCTATAAGCTATTTGAGGGCATATTTACTAAAGTGTATTAACCGCTGACATGGGGTTTGTTGCACGCTAAGCACACTGCACTCAACGTTAGGATGGGTCATTAAGGGCACGCACTAATTGCCAGATTGCTCAGTGCCACATGTTAGGAACACACCAGTGACACGGGGAGAGATACGTATGCCCCCTGAAATTAGCACCGTCCTCCACTGTAGTTTTGTCACCCAATCATGCACTGCTGTTTAGTAAACATACCCCTTGGTGACCTAGAAATAGTCTCAGTTCGTCTCCCCATGCACAGGTACTGACAGTGCTATAATTTCACTATAACATTTTAAAACTAACTGGGGCCCTTATAGACAGACCGACCGATGATTTAATGGAAATGGAGACTGAATTGCTCTCTCCCTGCAGAGGAAGACTGAGGTGCACTGGTGGAATAGTGTAGGGAAGCTGCCTGTGCTACACCGTTTCTGAGGATAAAAGGATGATTTTGGTATGCAGTACTGTCAATCTAGCACATTTTACAAGAATTAATTCATTATGAGAGTAAAAATATAACGAGAGTTCCTGCTAGGATTAAGAATGATGATGCTGAAATACTGTTTATTTAAAGACAGTTGTCTTCAGTATTCTCCTGCATAGAACAGCAAATGGTGATATAAATTTGAATATGCTAAGGCAATGTAGAGCTCACACAAAAATTAAATTGAACACTAAAACATTCTCATTTTTATGTTTACCTGTATTTAGTATTCTGCTTCTAAAATGATACTATTTTATAAAAATTGAACAATATATTACTTTATTTTTCAACTAGTAGGTTGTGAATAATAATTACGGTCAGTAGAAAACAATTGTTAACTACATAAATACTTCAGAACTATCACATAGCGCAACATAAGTGGATCACCCCCATCCAATTATAGACTTTGACTCCTGAACACCACAAGCTATGTACATATCTCATTTTTATAACGTACGTGTATTATGTGATACTATATCCCATTCCCACTCCACATGTTTATTGTTATAATGCAAACCGCTTCTGTTACTAAGTTGTAATGTAAACCACTTTGACTTAAGGATAAAGCGGTATTAAAAAATAAAATAAAAATAAATATAAGAAACCACTATCTTCAGCACAGTTTGTTTAAAGTACTGTATATTTCTGGGGTTAATCCCACAGATAGTCATATTTGAACAGAAATCTAAAAATCATACTTTTCAAAAATATTTTCTTCCTGGAACAATGAAGTGAAAGAGTAGCCTAGTGGTTAGAGCAACAGGCTAAGAATCAAGGAAGCCAGGGTTCAAATTCTGCTAATGTTCCTTGTGACCTAAGCAAGTCATTTTACCCTACACTGCTTTAGAGCTAGACTTACTAAAATATATTAACATATGGTGCCGAGATGGCATCTGTTTCAGACTTGCCACACTGAGCTCTGTGGCCTCCGAAGTTCAGTGTGCTGTGTTGGTGTCCCTATACTATCAGCTATGGAGAAGAGGAAAGGGAATACCTGCACTTACCCTTCAGAAGATGGAAAGCCCTGCGGTTTCAGCAAGCAACTGGTGCAGCAAGGTGCTTCTTTCACTCAGGAGGTCCTAAGGATGGAATTCAGGATCATAATACTGACTGTACCTGAATGATCTTCTCCTAGAAAAAAATATAAAAATAGTGCCTATGCAGTCTCACTGAATCTAGATCTTAAGGCAACCCACCATGATCCGGAAACAGTGCAAGTAACCAGCAGTTGCCAAGAGGGGTAATTTTTCTTTCCTGGGTGGAAGCAGTTAATTTGAGGGGTTAGTGTAAAGCATCATAGCTCCCCTCCCTCATGTTGTGGGCCAGAACTTAGTGCAAGATCAGGAGCCAGTGACTTCGGCCAGTTAGTCAATGTGAGGAGAAGTGTGTTGTTGCTTCTGTCGCACATCAAGGCTGTTTGAATATTATTATGGAATGCTGTAGCAGATTTGAAGCTTTCCCTTCATGATAATACTGCTAAATATCTGGAGGACTCATGAAGGTAATAGCCAAAGTAAAGGAATAAAGATATAGTCCTGGGTCAACACATCCAAGTTAGGAGAGCTAAACCAGCAGATAGAGGAGTTCAAGGGGTGTAATGGTGCTTTAGACTATGGTCACACCATCCTGAGTGAGCCCAATCTTGTCTGATCTCAGAAGCAAAGCAGGGTTGTGCCTGGTAAGTATTTAGATTGGAGTCCACCTTGGAATACCAGGTGCCTTATACTTGCTGTGCAGAAGGAAGGCATGGAAATCTACTCCCAGTTGTATTTTGCCAAGAAAAGAGTCAGGAGTCACCAGGAATTGGCAACAATTTGTTGACACATCAACAACAACAATGCTGCTTTGGTTTGAGATAAGGAAATGGAATTCTTGGAAAACCAAACTAGAAGGCTGAACCTAGATGTTTCTGAATTTCCCTAAGACTTATCTATTGACCTTAGAGTACATGTTTTATTATTTATTTATTTATTTATTTAGCAACTTTTCCATACTGTTGTATCTACAAGTCACAGCAGCATACATGGAACAAATCAAGCGAGAATATAGGTAATTGTTCAATTTAATTTACTATGTGAATATTATCAAGATGTACTTACAATGTGAATATTATCAAGATATACTGATAATATTTACAGAGCCTCTTCTTCCTATGTCCTGGGTTTTTTATATACCATCTACTGGGGGAGAAGAGATAGTGGGATCCACGGAAAGATCTTAGCAGATAGCTTGGACTGAAATGATTATTTGAGTCCTTGCAAGAGGTAACGACAACAAAAGCTACATTACGATTAGCTGACTTTGTGTTCAAATCAGACACAACACAATGCTTCATCTGCGTGTCAAACACACTAATAAGCAGTTCCTGGGGCCTTATGGGCCTGATGCAAAGATGCAAATAGTGGGGTTGGACGTCCTGGTAGGATGTCCAATCTCCGTTCTGGCCTGGCACTCAATCCTGAGTCCAGCCCTCCCTGCATTTACTGAGGGGTAGTGCAGGGGGCACTGAATGGGGACGGGAGGGGGAGGGCCAGAGGCAGAAAGTGGGCAGGCCGAAACACCCAGATGTACAGGGCCTATTCAGATCACAGCTCTGTACATCCGGCAGGGGAGAGATAGATGTGGACCTATTCCACCTCGGAGGTGGAATAAGTCCCACTGACTGCAAAGTTCGGGCCAGGCAGCCACACCAAACCGGCCGGGCAGATGCAGGGGTATCCCCGCCACCTGATCTCGGCTCTGGCTGCCCATGCTGAGAGTCGGGCAACAGGGAAATGAGGGTTTCCTCCATTGCAGCATTTCTGCGCTCCTGCTGGAAGTTTTGGTGCCATGACGATGGGACGCCTCGGCACCAGCAGACCAGCATAAACATAGGGCGGGCTGGACAGGCTGTAGGGAGGATGTCCTGTGCCACTAAATCGGGGCTACATGGGCCATCTAAGTGCCTGATCCTGAACCTGCGGGACCGTCTAGCTCCTGCGGTTGCAGAATCGGGTGCAATTTGTGGCCGTCCATTTTTTGGACATCTGGACGGCACGGACGTGCTCCTGTTGGAATCAGGTTCCAAGTTAACAATATTTCCTGATCTTTCAAGAATAGCTCAGCAGAGGCCTCAGGACCTCTTGGCCCTTCAGCTTAGGATCCTGGCACTGGGGGCTAGCTTGCTTGTAAATGTTCTGTGATAAGTGTTATGTGTTTTTGACTTCAAGCTGCTACAGGAATTTTTGTGTGCTAGGGAAATTTCTGTTATATCTCCGTCTGTATCTGACTCTTTCCTGAATATATAGTTCCTTGTTATTATTCATGAAATATGTGGTTGATTGTAGAGAAGAGTATGCTTATCTTAACTTTATGCATTATCTTTTTTTTTTTTGTGGGGGGGTGGAGGCTCTAATCATTTTTGTTTTATTTAAGTAGATAATTTCTTGAATGTAAAACTATAACATTTGTATAGTTATTAAATCAAAAATAACATGCATTAACATGTTAATTTCTATTTAATATATATTAATGTGAGCTATTAGTGAATGTGCCCCATTGACAAGAATAGGGCTTGTATTAATGTGCAAGAACGAGTGAAAATGTAAGTAAATCTAATCTTTACACTGTAAGCCCTTTGGGCACATGAATACCTTCTATGCCTGCATGTAGCTCAGCTGGAGCAACCAATGAGGAGATATGTGCTAAATATAAATTGATTCTGATATATCAGTTGTGTGGAGACCTGCATGTCTGGCCCTTGCTAGGCACAGCCCCGTTTTCTTTTTTCTTTTGTGGACACCTTTTTTTCAGGGTGGAGATGGGCTAAATTTAGACTGCACTTACACGTGCCCACCTTCTCTGCCGCCCCTCCCACTGCATTTCAGACATTTTGGCATGAACATCCCAGATTTTACCTACACGGCCTTTCTAAAATATGCCCTTACCCCAGAGAATATAGTTCCCTAGCCCAGCCGAGTCGAAGTAGGACATTATATTAGTGCATAAAAAGGAAAGCCTTACACATGTGCAGTCAGATCTACTACAGAATTCATTATGGATATGTTTGCTATTGTAATAATGGCAGAAAACCTTAAGGCCCCTGTACTACTTTTCACTATATTATGCTGCTATTAATATTTAAAATCTACATTACAATACATCTTTCTAGCTCAATTTTACTTCATTAAGAAATGTTTTGAAGAGAGATCAGATAATGGTCAAAATTTCAAGAGTTCAGGTTTATTATATAAAGATACCTTAATCTCCTTGCTAATTTTTATCAATGTGTTGCATTTCAGGAAAGGATTATACATATTGTTTAAAAACTTGAATGCAATGTTCATCGTAAAATCACAATATAGATGGAATCTAGATGATTGTCTTATGGTGCCACAGAAGCCATGTTTGGAGACCAAATTAATTCACCAGAAACTGTTTCTTCTTAATAAAAATAAAAGCCCTGAATTTTCTTTCAGCTTAGAGAGTCATTTAAGGACATCAAAAAGAAATTTAACAATCTGAAATTTAACTACACCAAGAAAGCAGAAAAAGCTCGAAACATGAAGGTTCTGAAGAACCAGATTCAACAAGTTGAAATGTATGCTGAAAAAATTCAGGTAGTAATGTATACAACTTCTTAATGCTTAATCTGGCTAACGAATAAAACAGATATGACAAACTACAGTCCAAATTGACTAATGCTCTGTAATGCTTGGTACTTTTCTAACTAGATTGTAAGCTCCGATGAGCAGGATTCTGACGGGCAGGGACTGTCTCTTGTATGTTGGCTACCTCTTGTAGGTTAGCTGTGCAGCGCTGCGTGCGTGGCGCTTTATAAGTGCTGAATAGTATTAGTAGATGTCATTAGAATTATAAAAAGATAACAAATTTCCCTTATTCATCCGGACTTTCTTCCCCTTATCAAATGTCAAAACAGCACATAAATGTACGGTTTCAAACTTTCAGAGAGTCCTATTAATTTTGGCTAGGCAAGCTACTTGACTAATTTGCCAAATTTAAGATAGAGGATACAAAATTGAATGTCTGCTCCACTCTTTTTGCTCACCCATTAGAAGTTTTGGGCTCAATATTCAAAGGCATTTTCATGGTTCACAGACCTGTAAACTGTGTAAATGCTCCAAAGTGGGATATCCAATGGCACTAATACATTGCCGCTGGATATCCCTGGATACCACTGCAATATGCCCCGATACGATGCAGTTAGCATGGGGCATTCCGGGGGTGTTCCGTGGGCAGTATGCGGAGAGAACTATTCAGTGGCAATATTCCGCTTATCCCTCGGCACCAAAGTAAGGCGCAACAAAAGCTGTCCTATCCTTTCCTGCCAAAGCTAACCGGGCCGCTTCTGAATATTGTTACTGCCTGGTTAGCTCCCTGCTTCCACAGCTGACCCAGATATTCAATGCCAATGGCTGGATATGGCCCCGACTTTGAATATTCGAGTTTAGTGTTAGTGGTGATGGCTAGACGCTGTAATTGCACTAGCTGTCACGGCTGATTATAGGGTCCTTCGTCTTTATCTAGATCTCTTGATGACCTTGGGAATTCCACTTTGAATGAATTATATTAGAGTCCCTTGCTGTCATTTATGATCCTACTTGTTTTGGTATGGACAGTCATAGGAGCACAGGGCATAGACAGCTGATTATTCTACTTGTCCCCCTATATGTTAATGAGGGTCAGGTAGAATCTATAAAATGGGCAAGAAAAACCTAAGGGCCTGATGTACAGCGCGATTAACGTGATTAGTAGGCCTGCTAGTCATGTTAATTGCATAGACCGGGATATTCAGCAACAATAAGACGGTCAGTGTTGCTGAGTATCTGTGGGTGCTGCTACTGCATGCCCTGAGGCTAGCCGGCTAGCATTGGGGCTTTCCAGGGCAGAGCAGGGACAGCACCCGGCGATAACCAGGCAGCGGCGATACTGAGCCGCTGCTCGGTTATTGCTACGTAGTGAAGTTAAGCTGGCTTAACTTTTGAGGCAGAAGCTAACTGGGCAGCGGCTGCATATTGCCACTTCCCGGTTAGCTTTATCGCTCTCTGACCGACCTGGGTATGCTGGTGACTGGATATGGCCCAAGGACGCAGGGCCTGATATTCAAAGGTATTTGCACAGTTTACAGAACTGTAACCATGTAAATGTCCCTAAGCAGGATATTCAGCGGCACTAACACGGTTAATGCTGCTGAATATCCCCAGGTACTGCTGTTATACTCCCCGATGCTATGAAGTTAGCACTGGGACATTCTGGGGGCATTCTGAGGGCGGTACCTGGCGATAACTGGTCAGCTGTGATATTCAGCCGCTGTCCGGTTATCCCTCTGCGGTAAACGTTGGGCCCAGCAAAAGCTGTCTTAACTTTTGCCACCGAAGTTAACCGGGCAGCGGCTGAGTTTCGCCACTGCTTGGTTAGCTTCTGGATTCCGCGGATGACCTGGATATGGCCCCGGCCTTGAATATCCAGCTTTAGTGTTCAGTGGGGATGCTGTAATCTCGCTAGCCAGCTCCGCTGAATATCGGGCTCATAGTTTCCCTTGGAAAATCTAAAAGTGAAAGTACTTATGCAGTCTCTTTTTTTTTTTTTTTTTTTACATTCAGGGAAATCTGTGCAAAAAAAGCATATTTAGGTAAATGGCAATTCAAGACATGCCCTCCCTCATAAGGCTAAATCTACATGCAGTACTCCGCAATATGTGGTTTTTAGTTACATTTAGAGGAAGCATTCCGCTGTTTAGGTGGATTCATGAAATATGTCTACATGCATTATTTTCCTTGCAAAACTGACCCACATAAAAGGCGGGTGCAAAGGTCCACAGGGTACTTTATTCTTATCGTTAGTTTCAAAGAAAAAGTATGCACATACTTTATCTTTGAAACTTGGTGCAAAGTCTGTGACCGAAAAGTACTTTGTCTAAAGTGGACAGTCTGAAAATGTTCCCCTTAAGGATCTGTTTATTAAGCTACATGCATGAATGCAGGAATTACTGCACATTAGGAGTTAATGCAGTGCTTTAACAGCATGCTGAACTCCCATGTTAAAAAACAGGGATGAGCAGGGCATGGACAGAAGACATCTCACAGCATAGTAACATAGTATATGATGGGTCCATCTAGTTTGCCCAGCAAGGTGGCAAGATTAGGTGCACCTGCTGTTCTTTGCAGGTCACCCCTCCTCATGCCTTTGTTTAGGGGTGTACCCACCACTCCGTGCAAGGCACACCTATTTGTTGAGATATAAGAGATAATTAAGTTTGTTTTTATTTTATCCTGTTGCCGTAAAGGGATCCACTGTGTTTGTCCCATGCCATTTTGAATGGACAGACTAGATAGGCCATGTGGTCTTTTTCTGTCGTCATGTTTCTAGGTTTCTATGAATTCTGTCAATGTATTTGCCCCCATCACTTCCATCAGGAGTGCATTCCAAGCATCTACCACCCTTTCAATGAAAAAGTATTTCCTGATGTTGCCTTTCAGTTTACCCCCTTGCAGCTTCATGTTATGCCCTCTAGTTTTGCAGCTTCTCCATCTTTGAAAAAGGTTTGTTTGTTCATTAATACTCTTTAAGTATTTAAAGGTCTGAATCATATCTCCCCTGTTCCTCCTCTCCTTTAGAGTATATATATTTAGATCTTCAAGTCTCTTCTCATATGTCTTCTGGTGCAGGTTCCAAATAATTTTGTTGTCTTCCTCTGAACAGTTTCCAGTCTCTTTTTATCCTTTGTGAGATATGGTCTCCAAAACTGAAAACAATATTGTTTATTGTTTAAAAGCACTTGATATACCGCCCCCCCCGTTACATCGGGACGGTTTACAATATAAACTTTTAAAAATATAGAAAATTTAAGAAAAAAGAAAAGAGGAAATTAACAATAATTTAAAAGGAAAGGAAAGAGGAAAAGAAAAGAACAAGACAGATAGAACAGATTGTGAGTAGGAGCAAACATGGGGAAGGTAGGGATCACGGGGGAAGGTTAAAGGTGGAAGAAAAGAAGTGCGTCTTGAGGAGAGAGCGGAACTTAGCAGAGGACTGTTCTAGTTGGAGGTCAGTGGGGAGGGAATTCCAGAGGGCGGGACAAAGGTAAAAAAATGCTGATTGTTGTGTTGAGTGGAGATGAGCCTGAGAGGGGGAAGGAAGGCGTAAACGGTTGATATGAACTGATCGGAGACTGCGGGTAGGAGTGTGAAAGGTTAATAGATTGGTTAAGTAGTGAGGAGTGTGCAGATAAATGGCCCGATGTACAAGAGTAAGAATTTTGAACTGAATTCGAAAGTTTACCGGTAACCAGTGAAGATGCTGAAGAATGGGAGTGATATGGTCGCGGGGGGAAGCATGCAGGATCATCCGAGCTGCAGTGTTCTGTAGAAGTTGTAACCGGTGACGTTGGTATTGAGTGAGGCCTCACATATGACTTGTATAGTGGCATTAGTACGTCCTCCTTTCTGCCGGTAATTCCTCTCTGTATGCAACCCAGCATCCTTCTGGCTTTGGCTACCACCATGTCTCACTGTTTCGCCACCTCAGAAACAATCACTCCAAGGTCCTTCTCCACCAACATCTCGCCCCCTATTGCATACATTTCCCTTGGATTTCTGCATCCCAAGTGTATGACACTGCACTTCTTCACATTAAATCTTAACTGCCAAGCATGAGACCATTCTTCCAGCTTTTATAGATCTTTCCTCACCTTATCTACTCCCTCAGGAGAGTCCACACTGTTGCAAATTTTTGTGTCATCTGCAAAAAAACAGACATTCCATTCCATCGAACACATTATTTCCTCCCTCAACACCACCACATCTCCATTGGACCCATGCCCTGCATCCTGGATTAAATCTATGAAGGAGCAACTCATACACTTCATATACAAGATAGTAACAACAACCAAGGATATATGCCAAATGCACTCCAACACACTACCATATGTCCAATTCTCAAGAATATAGCACTGAACAAATTCAACCCTACATCCTACCGCCCTCTATTCACTCTACCTTTCATGGTTAAGATTATGGAAAAAGTGGTACAAAGGTAGCTATAGGACCTTCTTAGAACAACACACCCCTCTGGACTCCCTCAGCATGGATTTAAACCAAACCATAACGTCGAAACACTATTAACCTCACTTCTTGACACCATCGTCTGAGGAACTGACAACATCAAATCCGGTTTCATTCTCATATTTATGGACATATCAGCGGCTTTCAATGCAGTATCGTATAGTACCCTGCAGCAATGCCTACAGGAAATCGGCCTACAAGGCACAGCACTAAAATGGTTCCAGCCCTATTTCAGCAACAGGCAACATCAAGTAAAATGTGGCAAGCACAAATCCTCCCCCTTTACCCTAATCCAGGGCATCCCTCAATGCTCATCGATCTCCTCAATGCTCTTCAATATCTATATACAATCCATCTGCAACATAATCCAGCACCATAACATACAATACAGGATATACACTGATGATATCATAGATTTCACTCCAATCAATATTAGCGACCTTGACTTCCTGCCATAACCAACTGTATGGAAGAAATGATTGGCTGGCTAGGCACCAATAACCTAGCAGTAAACTTCAACAAAACAGAGGCATTATTTATCACTAGAGACCCATCATTCACACCCGCACAAAAAATCTGCCTTTTGCACCATACCATTAAGGTACAAAAAGAAGTCAAGTATCTTGGTGTCATCATAGACCAAAACCTCACACTACAGCCTCACATAAAGAAAATCACTGCAAATGCCTACTATTGGATGAAACTACTCAAGAATATAAAACCACTACTCAGCCAGGAGCACTTCCACACTGTATTTCAAGCCTTTGTCACACTGATTTTGCATTACTGCAACTCGTTATACCAGGGCTTATCCAAATGCTCCATCCACCCCCTACAACTGGCACAAAATACAGCAGCCCATTTACTCACTGGTAGTTCCAAACTAGAGCACATTAACCCCACACTTAACCAACTACAGTACATTGGCTCCCAGTGCACTACCGGGCCAAGTTCAAAACATTATTCATAATTTTTAAGATCCTACACAAATCCTCTGCAAATATCCTACAGGAACTGATCAATTGAGGCACCAGCACCCGCCCCAGGAGAACTAACAACAAGAATATGATTGTCACCCCACCCTGATTACAAGAAATCCAACCAGACCACCTCTGCTAGAGCGCTTTCCCTCTCTGCTCCAGTGCTATGGAACTCCCTGCCAGAAGACATCAGGATGACGGCAGACATCAAGGACTTCCACAAAAAGCTAAAGAAGCACCTCTACGCTGAACACTTTGGTCACATCACATAAGCAATACACAACTAACTTCCCTTCCAGTTGTATGGGGAAGTTAGATGGGCATGGGGAATGAGTGACACGGGGGTGGAGAGTAGGCGGGCAGTGGGTAGTCTAATGTTGGCCCTGTACGTCCAGGGCCAGCGAAATGTCCGGGGAAGTTATTCCACCGCTGAGGTGGAATAACTTCCCTGGACATTTTTTTTGATGGCCCGGGGCGCAGATGAGGCAGGGGGGCCAGGGTTTATTCTCTGCAGCCCGACCCTGGCCTTAGGAGGCCAGATCATGGGTCGGGCTGCAGGGAATAAACCCTTTTTGCTGGGGGCCAGCATCTGACTTTTAAATGGAGCCATAGTGCCATAGCAACATGACGCCATGGCTCTGCGTCTCTGTTTAAAAGCCCTGACTGAGGTAGCTGGGTGCAGTCCTGTACGTGCAGGCCAGACAGAATCACTGTCCTGGTCTGCACGTGCAGAACTGTTCGTGATTCTGATCCTGTGGGGCTAGACGTGCCCCGTGGGATCAGAATCACAATCCCCTCTGTGCGTCCGGTTCAGACCGGACACACAAAGGGGATCTATGTCTGGGACAGAATCAGGCCCTTTTTGGTTATACGTTTTTACAAGTATGTTACTATGTTATCGACCCTGTTTCAATGTAGCAGTCAACATTGCGATACACTCTCTTGTTGTCTGTATAAGTTATTGTTCAATGTAAACTGCTCTGAGTGAAGGATAGAGCGGTATAAAAAAACTGTTAAATACATAAAATTCAGCCCTTCAGTAATATCACTCACAAATACATTGAACAGTACTGGTCCTAGGACCGATCCCTGGGGCATGCCATTAATCACCTTCCTTTCATCTGAGTGAGTTCTGTTTACCATCACCTTTTGTCATTTGTCAGTCAACTAATTCCTGATCCAGTTCACCACCTTGGGACCTATCCCTTATTGATAAGCCTCCTATGAGGAACAGTATCAAAGGCTTTGCTGATATCTAGGTAGATCATATCAGGAATGTTCTTGGCATTTTTGAGTCTTGCAATTCCACCTCTGATCTTCCTCTTCTCCCGAATATACCTGAAAAACATTTTATCATCACACTTTAGATCTTTAGCCATCTTTTCTTCTGCCTTTGATTTTGTTATCCTTATTTCTCTTTTTGTCTCTTTTATCTTTATCCTGTTCTATGTTCCTCTGTTTGCGGACTTCTGAATTTTATGAAAGCTGGTTTTTGCCTTTATTTGTGCAGCCACTTCTTTGGAGAACCAAATAGATCTCCTTTTCCTCTTGCTTTTATTTACTTTCCTTACATTTGTATCTGTTGCCCTTTTTATTGCCTCCTTTAGTTTAGCCCACTGCAATTCCACTTTCCTTACCTCCTCCCATCCTGACAACTCATCCTTCAGTCACTTGGCCATTTTACTGGTCTGTGTTTTTGAAGTCTAGGACTTTGAGCTTGCTGTGATTGGACTCTGCCTTGACTTTTATCTCAAACTACACCGTGTGATGATCGCTGCTGCTCACATGGGCACCCACCCAGACATTCAACATGCTATCTCCGTTGGTGAGTACTAAATCCAGCATCAAACTTTCCCTGGTCAGTTCCATCACCATTTGTCTAAGTGAAAATCAAGTATGAAACCAGGTCTCTGCAACTCTAAAAGCAAATATTTACTTCAATTCCAAGTAGATAAATATCAAGAATTGAGTGTCCCTGGCCAATAGACCTTATATGACTGAGAGCACACTCAGATTTCTTATCTAAAAAGGCTATGCAAGGAATGTAGGAAAGCTAAATATTTCTAAACTTATAACCAAAAGTTAGGTTGTTTGTCACTAAATTGTAGATCAAGCTGGCTGTGAATAGATAGAAATGGGAGACAGAAAGAAAGGAAAAGCAAGGTTTGGGGTTTTTTGGGGGTGGGGGGGGGTTGTGCTTGTCCCCCTCTTTTGGTGCAGTTACCCTAACACACCACAGTGCCTAAGTAGTCTTATAAAAGAATAAAACAGTAATAAATAGGCAAGGAAAATTTATATAAAAAACAGCCAAATAATAAAGTTTGAAAGCTTAGCTTTGTAGAGTCTTTTAGAGTTGTGATGCCAATATCTGGGTCAGATAGCTTGCTCAGGCAGCAGAGCATGCAGTGATTTTTTAATTTGGTAGATCATATGCATCCTGCAGTAGCAACTTTTTCTCTGCTTTAGCTGTAAGGCAAATGTTGGGAACGACCACTACAGCTGACACAGAAATGTTATAGTTACCACACATTAATTTTGAAAATTACTGTGTCATAACTGTGGTAGAACAGCCTAGTAAATAAGATCCTTAAGTGTGTTATGCAGTTTCTTGCCATACTTTCTTAGTTGCTGGAGAAGGGCAGCAACAGCAGTAGTGGACGCCCTCAGAGGGCTGGCACCTAGGTGACCGCCTAGTTTGACTTGTGGTTGCACCAGCCCTGGCTTAACCCCAGTTTCCCTTGTCTACCTGTTTTTCACTATCTAAGACTGTTAAAGAACCTAAACACATTATTTTCTAACTCCCTTCACTGAAATACATTCTTTTTTTATTAACTCTTGCATACTGAGGGGTATGTTTGCTAAGCTGACTCATGGTTAACCCATGCTATTTGTAACTAGGTTCCATTGAATAACATGGGAACTAGCTGCACACAGCATAGGTTAACCGTTAGCCCAGGATAGTAGACATACTCTGAATCAAATAATAAGCTCAAGAGTAGCATTTTGGACTAGATATATCTAAAACACCATTTCCTTTATCAGTTTAAGATCGCTTTTTTAAAACATTTTCTTTCCCAAATTTAATGTATAACCTTTCTTTGTTTAAATAAATCTGTTATATATAAAGAAAATCTAGACTCACATAATTTAGCTGTGTCTAAGGAATATTTTTATGGTATTAATACCATAATAATGATAGGGACAAATCTTTCAGCTTTTTGAGACCATCTTCAATTTTTTGAATCAAGGCAATGTTAATCTTTACCACACCTTCCAATTTCTAGATCCTTAGATATTTCAATTTAGTATCTTTTGATATACCTAATCACCTGTTCAAATTTCCTATCCACCTAAACCTAACAATTATGACTTTGTGCGGTTAACCAAACAGTCCATTAATTCTCCATATAAACTAATTATGAGGCCCTTTTGCTAAAGCCTGTTAAGTAGTTAGCATATGATTTAGCGGGCAGCAGCAGCCCGCAGTGACAGGTAAAGTATGGGCAGGATAATTACCGACTGCTAAAACACGCATTAGTTGCCCATTGCATAAACGAGTGGGAAATGGGCAGGGTATAGACAGAGTATTGACCTGGAGAGCACATTGCAGTTAGTGAGAGAATACATATCATGTATTGTCAATCTGGCATTTAACCTGGATGCACATAATGATCCTTTTAAGGGTGGCATTAAGGTCATAAGAACATAAGAAATGCTGTACTGGGTCAGTCCATGGTCCATCAAGCCCAGTATCCTGTTTCCAACAGTGGCCAATTCAGGTCACAAGTATCTAGCAGGTTGCCGAAAAGGCACAGAAGTTCCACAATGTTTGTATTGGGGTAAGCAGTGGATTTCCTGGGTCTTCTTTAATAATGGTTTACGGGCCTTTCCTCTAGGAGCTTGTCCAAACCTTTTTTAAACCCATCTACACTCCACCCTCACTCCATGTAACATGTTTGAGTTGAATTATAAACCACTTTGATTTAAGGATAAAGTGGTCTAAAAATCCTTTTAAATAAATAAATAATAAACTACACTAACAGCTTTTACTACATCCTTCGGTAACGCATTCCAGAGCTTGATTACACATTGAGTGAAAAAACATTTTTTCTTATTAGTCCTAAATGGGTTACATTGTAGCTTTGTTGCGTGCCCCCTAGTTTTTCTGCTTTTTGATGGCGTAAACAATTTATCTACTTTTGCCCGTTCCACTCTATTCATTAATTTATAGACCTCTAACATATCTCCCCTTAGCTGTCACTTTTCCTGGTTGAAGAGCCATAACCTTTTAAGCCTCTCCTCGTAGGGGTATCCTTCCATCCCTTTTACCATTTTGGTGGCTCTTCTCTGTACCTTTTCTAATCCCGCTATATCCTTTTTAAGATACGACGACACAATATTTATGGTGCGGTCGCACCATGGAATGATACTGTGGCGTTATAATGTCCTTTTTTTATTCTCCATTCCTTTCCTTATGATTTCTAGCATTCTATTTGCTTTCTTGGCCACCACTGCACACTGGGCAGAGGGTTTCAATGTGTTATCCATGATGACGCCTAAATTTTTTTCCTGGGTGGTCGTTCCTAATGTGGAACCTTGCATTATGTAACCTTAGTTTGGGTTGTACTTTCCTAGGTGCATAACTGCACTTGTCCACGTTAGGTTCATCCGCATTAACCATGCTATGGATTAGGGGATGCATCTGTGTGGTAATTGTTGGGAACATGCTGGTGATACGGCCCAGGCTTTAGTACTTAATGCAAATTAGTTTTCATACTAAACATGTGCCAAGTGAAATCCCTAACAGACTTTAGTAAAAGGGCCCTTATGTTTCTAACCTTTCAAAATGAAGTGCTTAAATCTTTCAATATCGACAACAAATTGTCAACATATAATAAAAGATTGTTTCCTATCTGAATCAATAGTTATTGCAAATTACTGAGGTGAAAAAGGAAGGTCCTCTTGACTTAAGCAATTGTGATGATAGAGTTCTTGCTACTACTCATGCTGTAGATTCTTTATAGATAGTTCTTATCCAGTCAATGAAATTACTGTCAAATACAAAATTTTCCACTTCTCATCAATAATACTCCATCTTAACTTTGTTAAAGTTTTTTAGGAGTTTTTCTTGTGTTTCTTCTGTGTTGTAAAAATAAGTCTCACAAACAAGCTGTAGGTCATAGCTTTTATTTGGATTCACTCAGTATATGTATGACTATCTTTGGAGAGCGATTTTTCTTTCAATGTCAGTTAAGAAACAGTACAGTTAACACAATAAACCCACTGTACCTGTGCTATTTCTTTACTCAAAGAAAGAAGAGAAAGTAGCTCTCAAAAAATAGTTACGTATATAGCTTAACGCATAGATGCGTACCCTAATGTGCATCTAACACCAGCCACTGAAATGGTATTAGGTGCACCCAGGTTAATGGCACATATTGCCAGTGTGCAATATGTGCTTACCACGCCCACTTTCCACCCCTACCCTGCCCATTCAGCACCCCAATGTGCAAATCAGCGAGCTCGAGTAGACATGCATTAACTGTTTAGTGCACTTTAGTAAAAGGACCCCTTAGTCCAATAAAAGAATCAACAACTTGTTTGTTGACTCTTATTCTACATATTTAAGTGGACTAACGCAGCACTCAAAATACTTTGCTCTCTGTTGTAAGCACTTATAGATTATTTCTTTTAATGTAGGTTTTAAAAAAGAAGATGGATATTCTGAAGAAGAAAGTGTCAACATCTGTATCTAACCAGCCTAGTGATGAAAATGCTAGTGCCCAGGATCCAGTCAGTGAGTTACAGAAACAAGTGAATGAATTTATCAAAGTAGTGGAGGAGTACAAACAAAATCTGGATATGACTGAGCAACTGCAGCAGATTATGGAAGAGGTGCTAATCCCTTTACTCCATAGCTCCAATAAGAAACAATTTAAAATATTCCACAACCAATCATACTTCATCACTGACATTCTTCCATTATTTGAAATAGTAGCATATTAGATTTTTGCACAAATGCATTAGTTTCCTGATTAAAAGGTTTAAATTGAGAATATTTGTTCAGAATATTCAAAGGAGCATAACCTTGAATTTAAAATATTGGAAGAATTTAGGGGCTTATTTACATGTGTTAATCCTTAATAATGTGTACTAGTACAGCTTAGGAGGTCATTTTAGACCACTTGCATGGCATGCGCATGGGCAGATAGCAGGTTTATAGGTGTAAGTGGCCCTTCAGGTGTAAGCAGTGATTTTACAAAAGTCGCTATTTACATATGTACAGTATACCTGCAACAGGAAGTTTTGAAGGGATCCTGTTCTCGGCATGGTTTTGGTGGGCCTCAAAAGTATCTGTGCATTTACTTTTTTGCAATGGCAATACATGTATACTTCAAAAAATTTACCAGTCAGCATTCACACCTGCTCCAGTACATGCATAAGTGTCAGCTTATTGTTTATCTGCAAAAAGGCTTTGGAACAGTGATTGAGGAGGTATTATGCTTACCTCTCTGATATTTAAAAATATCTCAACAATTCGAGAATTTCAGTTTTGTAGCTTGGCTCCTTAATTTTCCTCCCTAGCACATTTAGTTTTGTGAAATCCAGCACTTATGAGTACACATGTAAGTGATAGCATTTGCAACTGTAGGCTGTAAAATTCTCCACTTACATGTGAAAAATGCAGTTGCTCACCTGTAGCAGGTGTTCTTTATGGACAGGAGGATAAATTCTCACATGTGTGATGTCACAGATGGAGCCCTGCATGGTAACCAGTTCCCTGCTGCTTCTAAAAGCTTTCGAGTCGAACTTGTGCACATGCATGCCTCTTCCTGTCTATTTTAAGCCTATCTTATAAAGACATATAAGTGTCTTTTTGACTTTATAAGTAGCAGGGATCATGCCTTACAAGCAAGCATGGATATTTACATCTGCTCTATATCAGCTATAAATGAATGTGTATTAAGTATGCAAATGAATGCAGGATCACCTTAGTTTAGTTAGAAGCTGAAGTAGAAAGCAACTCCAAAGGGAGGAGGGTGGGTTATGAAGACTTATCCTGCTGTCCACCGAGAAAATCTGCTACAGGTGAGCAACTTTGTTTAATCCGTGGATAAGCAGATAAGTCCTCACATGGGAATCCCTAGTTACAGGCTGCCTTCAAAGAAAAAAGGGTAACTAGTAACATCACAATGAGCTGATAGAAACTGAGAAACTGTTTTTGTTAACAACAGGCCTTTTCAGAATTTTTATCTTATTTTCATTTTTAAGAGGCAGCCTGAATGGGAAAAAAAAGGCCTAGAAGGAAAAGGAGCTGGATTCTAAAACAAACAGATTCTAAAAAACAGATGGTCAAAAATCGCTTTTGCATCAGGAGTCCCTGCAGATCTCTCTCATAGAGGCTGAACTCAAGTTGGCCACGGACACAGCCATGACTTGGACATTATAAGCTATGATATAACTCTCAAGCATCAGACTTGCCTGGGTATAAGTGAAAGAGAAACAATCTGCTAACCAAATTGAAAATGTGGGGGTTTTTCATGGTAGACCCCGCTCTGTTGGAGTCAAAAACAAACAAAAAGCTTGGTGGATTTCCTAAGAGCTTTAATCCACTCTACATAGCTGGACAAGGCTGTCCTGTGGTCCAATGTGAGCAGCACAATTTCCATTTTTTTGGGAACAGGGTCTTGGGAAAAATGTTGGCAAGATGGCTGACTAAGTAAGGTGGACATCTGACGCCACGTTCAGAAGGAATTTAGGATAAGTACACAGTGTAGTGTAGAGTGGATCTGCTACTTGAGTCTGAAGCTCACTAACTTTGCATGCTGAAGTAACTACCGCCAAAAATAAGATCTTCCTGATCAGGAAGTTTCCACAGAAATCTAGCAGCCCAAAGGGAGCTTTCATCAGTTCAATTAAAACCACGCTGAAATGCCAAGATAGTGTAGGTGGCTTTAGGGGAGGCTTCAATAGAAACAACCTATGCATGAAGTGAACAACTAAAGGCTGTAGAGAGGTGGGCTTTCCTTCTACATGAATGGTGTAAGCCACAAATGCACTGAGGCAGACCCTTACAGAGATGGTCTTGAGACCAAGATGTGAGATGTATAGAAGGTATACAAGCAGTTTTTGTGTGGAACATGAGAAAGGATCTAGGGCTTGCTCCTCACATCAGATGGCAAACCTCCACCATTTAAAACCATAAAACCTCTTATCTTTCCTGGAAGCCAAGAGGACATTGGCTATTCCAATTGGCAGATTCAAGAAGTTGAACTCTAACCTCTCAATATCTAAGCTGTGAGTTCTAGGGGCTTGACAGTTGTTTGCAGAAGTCTCCCCTGATCCTGTGCCTAGACTTATGGGCTTCTGAACTGACAAGTCTTGGAAAAGGGGAAAACAAGGCTATCTGAGCCAAGCAGGGGCTATAAGAATGATGGTGCCACTACCATTTTTGAGTTTCAGCAAAGTTTTTGCTATCAGAGGAATGGACAGATATGCCTACAGAAGGCCTTCCCCCCAATGAAGGAGAAAACCATCTGAGGCTAGTTTGCCATCCAACCCTACTCTGGAGCAAAACTGAGGGACTTGCTTATTTTGGGGAGTGGAAAATAGGTCTATCATGGGAGTGTCCCACTCTTGAAAGATAGTCCATGCTACTTCTCCATCCAGAATCGATTCGTAAGGCGAAAGGACTCAAATCAGTTTGTCTGTCAGTGTTGCTCTCTCCCACCATATATATTTGTCTGAGCATCATTCTGTGATATATGGCAAAGTTCTATAGCCTGATGGATTCCTAACTTAGGGAGTACGAGCCCGTTCCTCCCTGCTTGTTGATATAGAACATGGCAACTTGATTTTCCATTTAAATCATGATAATTTGGTTGGCCAACCAATCACTGAAAGCTTTTAGAGCATGTGGAATAGCTGTCAGTTCCAGGAAACTGATCTAATGGAAACTCTCCTGGGGGATCATAATCCTGGGTGTGAAACTCATGGAGATGGGCTCCCCCAACCCACTTTGGATGCATCTGTCATTGACGGCTTTTGGAAAGATGACTCCTGAAAGGGAGATCCCTTGGCTAGTTTGGAGAGAAGCCTCTACCAGGAAAGACTTCCAAAATGGCTTGATGACAGAGAGGATGTCACTGAGCTTGTGAGTAGACTGCATACACTGCCTACTCAGGATCCGCTAATATTGCCTCAAATGGAGACATGCCATGAGAAGAACTGTGGAAGCCATGTGGCCCAACATTCTGAACATGGTTCTTGCTGTCACCTTTTGACTCTTTTGAACTTCTCCTACTTATTTTATTTATTTATTTATTTATTTACATTTCTTTTATACCGCGCTATTTGACATCAGTGCGGTTTACATAAAACATAAATCATACACGTTGCATATAATGAACTGTGTTTACAGGTAACAGGACATAAAACTTGGATAACTTTACATTGGATTTTCATATTATACATGCTATACTCATGAGTGTCTTATAGGGTAGGTTTAGTCATAATATCTGTCTTAGACTGCGGGTGAGCTGATCATGCAGAAAAAAAGGCTTTTGCCAGAGTCATGTCTGTCAGGGCTCCAAAGAATTCCAATCAGCATGATGAGGTTAACTGGATTCTGGATAACTGTTGACGTACCTAGATGGTGATGTGTATAGAATCTTGAACTCCTTCTGAATGGTGCTCTTGACGAACCAATTGTTCAGATAAGGTAACACACCCCCAGTCTTTATTTTTTTTTATTTATTTATAAGTTTTCTATACCACCCCTTCCGGAGATCAAGGGTGGTTTACAATCAACCAACCAAAATTATATTAAGCTCTTATTTATAACCTACATAATGTTTGAACCTAGTATACATGAATTACAGTAAACGTCTTTTACAATACAATAAAATTCTTTTCAATAAATTTATTATACAATAAACTTATTTACAATGGAGATATGAGCATTTGTGAAGTGCACTAGCAAGATAACTTGGATTGATTATATTGAGGGATATATTAGGAAAGGTCAGTGTGTATATTCAAGGATATTCATTTTATGTAGGGTATAGTTTATGTATCTCGGTTGCATCACCAAAATGTTCTTTCAATAGGTAAGTTTTGATCTCTTTGCGGAAATCTTTAATATCAGTAATGTTTCTCAGATTATCTGGTAGTGCATTCCAGAGAGCTTGTGGCCCGATTTGTATTATGATAGTTGGTGGAGACTGCTAGAGTATTACTGTAACAGCTTCTTCTGGATCTCCTGTTAGGTGTGTTGATAATCAGGGTGGATAAGCATGATGGTGCAATTTCCCTCATAAGTTTAAATGTTGTAACAAGAATGTTATATTTAATACGGCCCATTATAGGTAACCAGTGCAGTTTGTGTAGTATTGGTGTGCTGTATTCTGTGGCACTTGTCCTGTATATAATACGGGAAACTACGTTTTGGGCTTCTTGAAGGTGATTAATGCTCTGTTTTGGTAGACCTAGTAGAACCTGCGTAGACACACTACAATGGCAGTGAGGCATTTGGTGAAATATGAGGCCAATGGGTAGAATGCGGTACAGGAAGTGGTTTTCCCCTATGATGAATCTGAGATACTGCCTGTAATTGGGATTTATCTGGTTAAGCACATAGGCATCCTGTAGATCCAGAGAACATAACCAATCACCTTTTTGTAGAAAGAAGAGCAGGATGCTGAGCAAAAGCATTTTGAACTTTTCCCATATGTAAAACATGTTCAGCTCTCTCAGATCTAGGATAGGACAGAGTCCTCCTATTTTCTTTGTTACCAGAGAGTACCTGGAGTAAAACCTCTACCCATCCTACTCCGTCTCACATGCAAAAGGTGGAGATTTCCTTTAGAAGTAGCTCCTGGTGCTGAGAGACAAAGAAATAACGTTTCTGGGGAGAATCTGGAGGGATTTTGAATAGACGTAATTGGTATCCAAAGTGGACTATTTTGAGCACCCAGCTTTTGGAGGTTATGATAGGCCAGTGGTCTTCAAAGATAGTGAGCCTCCCTTCGAAAGGAAGAATGACCAACTCCGGTACTGATAGATTGGCTATGTTCTCAGAAGCAGTCAAAACCCTATCCTGGGCCTTCTGAAGCCTCTGTTGCCTGGTACATGAGTGGGGGGCCTGCTTTGAATGGGAAGAGGAAGAGGGCATCTATGCCTGTGAGAGTAGTAGGATTTCCTCTGCCCTCTATTGTAGAACCTCCTAGAAGAGGAGGCCAGGTCAGTAGTGAGCCTGGAGAAGGTTCACAAGGTATCACTATGTTGCTTGATTATGGAAACAGCCTTCTAAACCTTGCCTCTAAAGAGATTCTCTCCATGACATTGTACATCAGTGAGCTCCTCCTGCACACTGGGCTGTAAGTTTGAAGCCTGGAGCAATAAGCATCTCTGGGCACGAATACTCATTGTGGAGGCTCTTGAAGCTGTATCAAAAACATCATAGGTTGCTCAAATCATGTATTATCCACATTCCTTCCCACTAGGGAACAGATCTTGTCTAGAGGGAGAAATCTAAAAACGTATCTAGGTTGCGCATGGCGTTCCTCAATTACATCCTAACTAAAGGCAACTAAAAGGACACAAACACTCATGCAGGAGTAGTAGGACAAAAGAAATTAAGAGTGCTCAGCAACATTCATAAAAACCAAAATACAATATGAGCATTCTTCACCACAGCGGAGATATGACCAATGGACTCCAGAAAAATGAAGATTGAAGTGATCCCATGCGATGGCGGCAGATGGGAAGAGGCACACATGCTCAGCCTCAAAAGCTTCTAGAAGAAGCTGGGAACTGGTTCCCATGCAGGACTCAGTCAGTAACATCACCCATGTATAAGGATGTTATCTTGCTTGTCCACAGAGAAGTGCTATTACTTACATGCTCAAAGTCCCACTGATGCCTCTTTTCAGCGTGTTTGTAAAATGGCTGTTCCCAGCACACATGCCTGTGAACACACATTTATTTTCCACATCTTTATATGTATTTTACAAAATACTCCCTATTCAGTGAAAACGTATGTGCTGTTGAGTCATTGCTGACTCCTGGTGTCCCAGTCCCTGGGTTTTCTTAGCAAGGTGCGACCGGAAGTCGATTGCCTGGCCTGCACAGAAAGTCTATAGCACCTGGCATTCCAAGGTGGTTTCCCATCAAAGTACTAGTCAGGCTTGACCGTGTTTAGCTTCTCAGACCAGCCAAGAACAGGCTCATTCAGGGCAGCAAAGCTGTAGTGACACATTCAATGAACCTTTTGTAAAACACTTTGCGTATTTTGACTATCCAGACTTGGACATCTCTTTTCCTACCTAGATGATGAGATTTTAGAAGGTAATTTTATAATGTCATTAAAGTACATATCTGGCAGTTTATGAATGTTAATGGCCCCTTATAAAATACCGCCCAGAATAAAATAATGCGCATTAACTGGGGATCATATGGGTGGCAGGGCAGGTGGGTCAGGACAGAGTGAATGATATGAGGTGAGAGTTTGTACAAGAGGTATAAATGAGGGTGGAAACAGAAAAGGCTTGAAGGGGATGCTCGCATCGCTTTGGTGATGTGTAAACGATGAAAAGAGGGGATAATTAGTGGGAGTCAGAAGGGAGGTCATAGGCCAGGAAAAAAAGATGTGTCTTAAGAAGGGCCTTAAATTTAGGGTGAGGCTAAGGTAAGATCAGACGGTTTGGCTCCAATGCCAGTCCCATATGACTACATTGTCCATCTGCTGGCAGGAGCCGAGATAAACAACCAGTCACTTTGTGAAGGCCAGATGAAATGGAGGGCCTGAGCATCGTCACAGGGGCCCTTACCTCCCACCTAAAAAAGCAAAACAAGGTGGGGTTGGGCAAGGAGGGCAGATTGAGTTCAAACACACTGAAATAAAACAAGCCTTCCCTCTTCCACTGTTCCCCCATGGTCCATCTAGGGGCATCACTAGTCCATATTGCCCTGGGCACTGCAACAGTCTCACTGAGAGACAAAACCCTCAGGTAAATCTGAAAACCCCCATCTCACAGCAGTGATCAAGTTGGTAGTTCTCCGGGGCTTGCAGAGTCCACAGACCACTGGGGTTGGTTAAGAACATGTTTTTCACAGAATTCCCTGGCTAACACGGGTGAAGTAAAAGTATGAGCCACCCTGTTATGGTGAACCCGCAGGGTAGCCAAATATTGCAGGGCGAAGTGCACTTAGTGCTGGAATAACTCTGAGCAAAGGACAGAGGAAGCCTTCTATTGCTAGGCCAACTGTGCAGAGTAATCCTGGAACACTAGTATATGGTGTCCCTCATACTGAAGTAATTTGTCCTGTCAGGCAGCGCAGTACACTGCCTCCTTCTGTACAAAGTTCAGAAATCATGCACAGGGTCACTTATCCTGTTCAAGGCGGCAGCCCAAATGGTGTTCTTGTTCAATCTGGAGGGGGCCCAAGGAGAACCAAGCTTCAAATTTACTGGAGCCAGGTTTCCAAGAATGCATGTAGTCCTGCATCACCCACCGATTCCGGCACCTCAGTGAAATGCAGGTTGTTCCTACAGGACCTATTTTCCAGGTCATCAAGCTTGTACTAGGCAGTTGCTCTAACCACTAGGCTACTCCTCCACAAAGGCACTATCATCTTTTTTTTTCTGTTGGCCATTCCTCTCCCTATGCACCCAAGCATCCTTCTGGCTTCTCGTCACCTTTTCTACCTGCTTAACTACTTTAAGATCATCAGACGCAATCACACCCAGGTCCCGCTCTTCTTTTGTGGACAGAAGTACTTCACCCCCTACACTGTACTACTCTCTTGGAGTTTTGCAGCACAAATGCATGACCCTACATTTTTTTAGTATTTAATCTCAGTTGCCAAATTCTAGATCAGTCTTCAAGCTTAGCTTAGCTCATGTTATTTACTCCTTCCTCGGTGTCTATTATATTGCAGATTTTGATATCATTTGCAAACAGGCAAATCTTACCCAACAGCCCTTCCGCAATATCACTAACAAAGATGTTAAAAAGAATCGGACCAAGAACAGATCCCCGCGGCACACCACTGGTAACCTACCTCTCCGCAGAGTGAGCTCCATTTACCTGTAACCTTTCCTGCCTTCCACTCAAGCAATTTCTAACCTAATCAGTAACTTTTAAGGTCCATCCCTAGGGTGCTCAGTTTGTTTATAAGTTGCCTGTGTGGAACGGTGTCAAAAACTTTACTGAAATCTAAGTACACCACATCTAGGGCTGTCCCTCAGTCCAACTCCCTGGTCACCCAGTCAAAGAAATGAATCAGATTTGTCTGACAAGATCTGCCTCTGGTTAACTCATGCTGCCTTGGATCCTGCATTCCACTGGACTCCAGAAACCTCACTATTCTCTCTTTTAGCAGTGTTTCCAATTTACTCACCACAGAGGTTAGACTAGCCAGCCTGTAGTTTTCAACATCATCCTTACTTCTGCTTTTTTGTAAAAGGACCACATGTGCCTTTCTCCAGTCATCCGAGACCACTTCTGACTCCAAAGAAGCATTGAAAAGAATAGTCAGTGGAGCCACTAGAACATCCCCAAGTTCCTTCAGTATTCTTGGATGTATCCCATCCAGTCAAATCACTTTATCTACTTTTAAATTAGCTAGTTCCTCACGAAAACAATTTTCTGAAAATTGTTTGAGCTCCATGTCACTTCTGTTCCTGTTTGTAGGTGTTTTCTGAGGTCCTGCTCCTGGTCCTTCATCTGTGAACACAGAACAAAAATATTTGTTAAGCAATTCCGCTTTATCCTCATCAGCTTCTACATATTCTTCCCCTTCACCCTTGAGTCTGACAATACCACTTTGCCCTTCCTCCTCTCACTAACATATCTGAAAAATTTATTACCCCCCCCCCCCCCCCCCCATTTTTTGTAATGGCTATTAATTCTTCTTTTTGTATTTTTGTTTTCCTGACTACTTTGCTAGCTTCTCTATGTTTTTCCAAATTCCTCTCTCTGTGATCTCTTGTATTTCCTGAAGGCCTCCCTCTTTTTCTGTACCTTTCCACTTCTTTTGAGAACCATAGTGGCCTCCTTTTCCTTTTACATTTATTTACTTTTCTAACAAAAAGGTTTGCTGCCCTTAAATATCCGCTTTCAGTTTTGCCTACTGTTTTTCTACATCCTGCAGCTATTCCCATCCGATAATGACTCCTTGGCAAAGTTAGTTTTCCTAAAGTCTAAGACCCTCGCTTTTGAATGGATTTTATCAGCCCTAGTGCTTATACTGAACCACACCATCTGGTGATCACTGGATGCGAGATGATCTCCCATTATAATATCAGAAACACTTTCCCCATTGGTAAGCACCAAGTCCAGTATGGCCCCTTCATGTGTGGGTTCTGTTACCAGTTGCCTGACTAGTTCTCCCTGTAGAGAATCCAGGATTTCCTTACTTCTAGATGACACCTCAGCAGGGATGCACTAATCAACATCCAGCATATTGAAATCACCTATCAGTAACACTTCTGTTTTCATGGCAATGCTGCATATGTCTTCTATTAAATCTCAATCCAATTCTTCTCCTTGCAAATGGATTTCTCTTTCCCTTTTTCTAGTTTAACCCACAGTGCCTCCTCTCTCCCTTTTAAGCTCTGTAATTCTATAGCTTTAATATTATTTTACATATAGTGCCACTCCTCCTCCCCTTCTTCTATAGCCCGGTATAATTACATCCCAGTCATGGCTGTCCGTGAAACATGTCTCTGTAACTGCCACTAAATCCAAGTCAGCCTCTTCTATTAAAGCCTCAACATCCAGGATCTTATTTCCCATGCTACAGGCATTCATACACACTGCTTTGCAGATGGTTGTCCCTTTCATCCATTTCTGCAGCTGTAGGTTAGCCAGTGTGCTGCTAAAGACGGACTCTTCTTGCACAGATGAACCCATCTCTGCTCTGCAGTCATTGGAACACCATCCCATGGTCCAGGAAACCAAAATGCTTTTGATGGCACCATTCACACAGCCATGCATTCATCTCTAGGATGCAAGCTTCTCTGCCTCATACTTTACCCTCAATGCTAACACAATCTAGCATAGAGTTTTCTTTCCCATGCTGATGTCTTGGTGCACAGTGCAAACTGTACAGCAGTATTCCTCAAGTCAGTCCTGCATCACCCTATAGACAGTATGGATTTCAGGATATCCACAATGATTATGCATGAGACAGATTAGCTAGGGCCTTAGTATTCATTCCCAGTCCTAGAGGGCTGGCAACAGGTCAGGTTTTCAGGATATTGCTAATGAATATTCATGAGGGATCTGCATACCTACCATTCCATTGTATGCAAATATATTTCATGCATACTCAATAAAAATATCTTGAAAGCCTGGACCATTGGTGGCCCTTCAGGCCTGGAAGTGAATAGTATTAGGCTAAGGGGCATTCCATGACTGACTTGAAAAACTCCAAGAAAGCAAGACTTTTGAAGCTACAGCAAGTCAGAGACTTTGCAACTGACTTGACAACAAAGATCTAGGCTGAGTGACCTTAATTTTGAGTCATAAAATTCTACCACCTGTCATCTTCTGATCGCCTGTCTTACTCCCCCCTCTCTTTCTTCTTCATGCTATCATTGTAAAACTTTTCATGATTCACTGGCATCCTCCTCCTCTATATTGGCCCCCTCCTGAAAGAAAAAAAACACACAGCATGTTTGTGTTGGCTATAATGGCCACAGCTACTGTATATTCTTAGTTGAGTAACGGGAACTATTAATAAGTGCCCAAGACTCTCTTTCTTGACACTCATTGTTCCCCCCTGCAAATTTGTATATCAATTGCATATTTCAGAACAAAGTACCAGCAACGATACCTCTTTTTTTTTCTCCTAGAACACCTGACTTGAGTCACATTTCCTCCACCATTGGAAGCATTTCCTCAAAACTTGCCTTGAATTATAAGTCTTAAATCTGTGACTGGATTGTTGCACACTTCTTATTACCAGCCATCACTGAGATGCTATCCTGTCTCATGCTGGCCCCTTTTCAGCATCTCCCCTTTTTCCCCTTAGAGGCTGGAGTACCTGTTATGGCAGGAGGCAACTATGAAGAATAAAAGTCATAAAACATATGACAATAATAAATCATCAACCGCTGCATAGAAACCAATATTCTAATCAACCCACCATTTTAGAATACATAAATACATTGGGCCTGATATTCAAAGGCATTAACATGGTTAGAAGACCTGCTAAGCATGTTAATCCCTCCATCTAAGATACTCAGTGGCAGTAACATGATGCCGCCGCTGCACACCGTGATGCTAACCGGTTAGCATTGGGGCGTTCCAGGAGCAGCACTTGGTTATGGCAAAGTGGTGAAAGTAAGACGCAGCAAAGGCCGGTTTTCTGTGATTCCTGTCTCTGAAAACATGGTAAAGGTTCTCTGAATTTGCTCCATTCAATGCTTGTGCTCTACCTTGGATATTTCCAAGAAAGGTGGAAAATTAAATCTAACAAATCAATAATTAATTAAAGGAGGCATAATAAACTTTAAGACCCTTAAATATATCAAGAAATCAGCATGCACAAGAATCATTCTGGTGACATCCATCTAGGTCAATCATGTGCAGTACATGGGAAATGATCAAGGAAAATGTTACTGCATGAACTAATTATTCACAAACTGCGAATATGTGGAATGATCTTCCCTATCAATTTTGGGGTTTCTATTTTATTAAACATAGTAATACAACTAGCATTTTAAATTCAACTATTTAATATATTTTTCAATAGAAAGTTGTCAGTTGCCAGAAATTATGCTTTCCCTTGAAAATTGCCATTATGCTGTGAATGCAGCAAAGAGAATTGTTCTTGCAATTGTCCTGGTTTACAGGATATTCATAGTTATTATGCATGAGATGATTTTGCATGAATTTGAAACTGAAGGAATGCAAATTTCTCTCATTCATTTTGACTTTCCAGAAAACCTGATTGGTTAGCTATTCCTCAATAACTGAACTTGGAAACATTGCCCAAGAAAAACCTTCATCCTTGCGCCCCTCTTCCATTAAATTTCAGGTCTGAGATTTTGGAAATTGACCATCAGACTCATGAGGTGCATCCCATTGAATCTCCCGACGTCACCCCCAAAATTAATAAACTCTAGTCTGTCAATGAAAAAGCAGGTCCTACTTACATAATCTTCCTGTCCAAAAAAAATATGGCTTCTGAACTGTTTGATCATACTGTATTTTTGTAGATTTATTAATGTACAGATCTATCAGAGAAGTCCATTTCATAAACATCTTGTAAATCCTTTTCTATTGAAAGGAGAAAAAGTTGCAGCTGTGGTGGCTGAACTACACCTCCTGCACTCATACCTATTTGCTACTGATCCAATCACATCTCTTTTGGATGGTGCCAAACTCCTGCAGTATATGTTTTCTATAAATTATAGAGCCCAATTTTCAACCAGTGTGGTGCCTGGAATAAATTAAATACCAGCCATGACATTTAACTAGCTGGATATTCAGCACCAATAATAATATATAATGCAGTAACTGTACCGGCACTATCCATTTAATTTAGGACTGCGATTTAGCATGCCTAATGTATACATTATCCATTTAGCAGCTGACTATCATCGCTAAACAGATCATTTTTTAGCCCATCCTCATTGCACCCCAAGCCTGACCCCTTCTTACATGAACAATATCAGACCATTCAGTGGGGTAATTGGCCCAATACTATCCATATAGGATTTGAAAATCTATGGACAGTGAAGTTATATGTTCACTGGTCGTTGATAAAAGTATAACTTCTTTTGAATATTGGGCCAATAGCTCCTTGATGATTTCACCCATCTGGGATTTTATGACATAATTCTGAAAGGTTACCAAGGCTGCTTCCTCTCATTTCTGATTAAAGATCAGCTCCTGGCAGGCTAGCGCCAAGTGTCCGATTACAGAGTCAGGCTATGAGTCAGGCACATTCTTTTCATCCTTTCCTGTTTATTTTTAGAAATAAATGTAATCTTGCCATGCAGTTTTAAAATGACTGGTGCTTTTCCTTGAAGTGGCAGAGAGGTTTGTTCTCTGCAATTTTGTATTTGTCAACCAATTCTAACATTCTGTCAGTCTTCATTTCAATACGATTATCAGATTAAAAAATTCAGGAAGAGAATGTGTAGCATGAAAACTTTATTAGCCTTTAAGCGCAAGCAGAGAAAAGCATTAAATGCTAATGTATAACGTACATCCCATTAGGTATGATTTTGATGCAAAATGAAATAAGCCTTTGAAAAACTAAGCCCTCAGTTTTCTGGCAAGTGAAATGCTTGTGGCAACAGACATAAATAAGTTTTGCTGGAAATTAGATCTTCTATAAACACAGTACTTATGAAAGCATTAAGTACAGGGAGTATGGGTAACATGGTTTCTCCAGAGCCCTCTCCCCAGCATTGAAACAATACTAAGGTGCACGTTTGCTAAAGTGCACTGTGGTTTTGCACATAGCATGCAAATAACATGAAGATTCACACACGTTAAGTACAAAGCCAACGTGTTTACTTTTGGGGCGTGGACAGCATTTTCCCAGCAGTTAACGTGTGGTGCCATACCCTTAAGTGGGGCACTATTTTTGCGAGCGCATTTATTCACAATAATAGTGTCCATGCTAATTGCAGGCATGACAGCAAGTGGTGTTTTCTCCTACGCTATGTAGCACTCACCATGCGGACTCTCTGCCCCTAACCTGCCCATTTACCACTCCAATGCACGAGTCACAGTTAGCGTGGAAATCAGCCCACACTGTCATATCCCTTACAAACATGTGGGCCACAGCGCATGGCTACCGTGCTCTGAAATCCGTGATAACTGCATAGTACACTTTAGTAAAAAGGTCCCTAAGTGATCTTAATGGAAGGCAGAGATGCTTAAGAAAGTTATTTGCTCTGCCGAACCAGAAAGGATGATTATCATGATAGGGTCGAAGAAGCAGGCTGTTTATTGAGTTCTGCTTCAAACCAAAAATCAGAAGCCCTAATTATGATCTTACCTTGGAGAAATAGGATATGAGGAAGCTAGCAAACTTATCGGCTCTTTTTTGTTAAATTTTGATTTTTGAAGTATGGAGTGTACACACAGCAAAGAATAATAAACCTAACACCTACATCCACAACTCCCCCTCCCTGGCTCCAGCATAAGAAGGTCAAAAGTAAAATAGTACAGATACAGATCCCAGAGATACATCAGTCCAAGGGTACATCAAGTAAAGCGTCATATATAGTCATCAACTGGTTTCCAGACAAGGTTATTCTGTACAAATCATGAAGTATGAATGGAGCATGCTGCGTGTATAAACAGATCAGGTTCCACCAATAGTGACCATCTAATATTCCATAGAAGATTTCCAGTGATGATTAATAAATTTTAATGCAACACCAATTAAGATATCAAAAAGAGTCTGGTATTCTGTAGATAGGAAAGAAAGATCAGCTGAGGACCGATAAAATACTATTCAAAATGTAGAGTTTCTTGCAACACCAGGATATTCTGAACCTGCTCCCACACACATCGCCAATAGGCTTTAATAGCCAGATACTCAAAAAGTATATGGGAGAACGTCCCCTTATCAAGATTACAAGCCCAACACCTATTTATTTATTTAACAATTTTTATATACCGTCTTTCTACAAGTCAAGACGGTTTACATGGAACAATTTTGGCAGTATATTTCAACTGTTACTTTCAACTATTACTTTGCTAACTGTACTGGTGTAACCAAGGCCCTATGGGCCATGAAAAATAGAGACTGTATGATAGAGGTTGACCAAAAAATTCTGATTTGAGGATCCCAAAACTTTTGCCAGTGCCAGCGTATGAGGAGAAATCCAGTATCCATCCCCCAGTTGACCTCCACTTCCAGCCACGGCTGTGGGAATTCAGTTTGAAAGATAGCATTGAACCGGGAAGCAACTTTCACGGAGACTGTAAATGTTGTAAGAACTGTCAGTAGTTTCAGTCCCCACAGGAGTATACCCTGCTCCTTGAAGACAATACCAGTAAGGCAGGTGGTACACCCACTGGAGATCCAACAAAGGATTTAACTGAAATCAAATGACCTAATGCCCAGATGTCCAACCGAATGAATTGACCTTGCATCTTCAATTTAGGATTAAACCAAATAAGATGGTATCTGGTAGCTAGATTGTCTTCATCTATTAAACAAGCAAATTGTTGACAAGCAATTTGCGTAGCCTGAGCAACCAGGGAAGTTCGTTGGCTAGGTAGTGGGGCCATCCCAATCAGCAAGTCAGTAGAGACAGAGTGTACTAGTTGTCACTCCAACGCAAGCCAGGTGGGGACTTGAGAGCTGGTCGGAAAGGATACCCAACTGGAGCCTTGTTTGAGGAGGAAGGACAAATGATACTATTTGAAATCAGGAAATTGGACCCTGCTGCACTTCCAAGCCAACTTCAGCTTCCAGTCAGCAGTGCACAGGGTCTTATTCTTCTACAGAAAGGTCAGCATTAACTTTTCAACCTGTTTGTAAAAGAGCAGGAAAAACGATGGGGAGCATCCCTAATAAGTCATTTACCTTAGGGACTAATATCATTCTTATAGTTTCTAAACATCCCAACCACGAGAGATATAATGGGGACCAACGGGATGTAAAGGATTACACCTCTTCCAGGCAAGTAATGGCATTTTGTTTAAGCATCTCCACTTAAGTGGCATAGTATTTAACTCTCAAATATTTTATACAGGAATCAACCCATTGAAAGAGAAGGAGATCAAATCTGTTCTATTGACCCTGGTCATTTAGGGAAAATACTACAGACTTTGTCCAATTGATATAGTATCCAGATAGCTAAGAGTAGCGTTCAGTGAGAAAAAGGATCAAGGATACGGCAGGGGGTTCTACAAAAAGCAACAAATCATCCGCGTACATGAAGAGTTTAATATAGAGATTTCCTAACCATACCCCCCTAACCAATGAGGATTGCTGAATCAGTAAAGCCAAAGGTTCTAACGCAAAATTAAAAAGTAACGGGGAAAGGAGACAGCTCTGCTGGGTGCCCCTATAAAGGGAAAAGAAAGGGGAACAAGTTCCATTTGCACAAATCCTGGCGGATGGTGGGTGTACAGCACTTGGATCATATGAACAAAACCTTCACTGACCCCAAACCAATGAAGAGCCTGGAAAAGAAAGGCCATTCAAGACTATCAAAGGCCTTCTCATCATCTAAAGAGATCCCCACCAATGGAACTTCTAGATGTTGGCTGAGAACTAGAATATTACAAAGCAGACGAGTGTTATCGATGGTGGTCTGACCCGCTACAAACCCACAATGATCAGGATAGATGAGTGTTGAAACAACCTTCTTTAAAAGGTTGGCCAGTACATTTGCATAAATGTTATAGTTTGTATTGAGCAGAGAGATAGGCTGATAATTCTCAACTTTCTGTGGGTCTTGACCTGGTTTCTCATGTACAGTCAAACCTCGGTTTTCGTTTGCCCCAGTTTTCATATGCTTCGGTTTTTGACGTCTTTTTTCATTGAGATTTTGTCCCAGTTCTCGTACATCTGCTTGGTTTTCGTACAATTTTAAAATGGTCCGTTCCAGGGGGGTTGTTTAGTAAAGTACACTACTTAGCCTGTTTTTGCGATCCAGACCTCTTTGCTTTCAGCGATCCTTTGAGAAATACAGTAGCAAGAAACAAGGAGTGAGAGTCTGGCTGATCTGATGCTTCCGACACACTTTCAATTAGAGGACTCCCTGCTGGGACTCCCTGCTGACGGCGAAACTTTGATGGGTCTTCCAAACATGCCAGTTCTGATGGGTCTTTCAAACTTGCTGCTGAGCATTTCTTCCGGCTTGTAATTTGCTTTTGAGACGGAATCGGAGGCCGGTGAGAGAGTCGGGATCAGATTACAGTGCTGTATCTGTGTGTGTGTGCTGTCCTGTGACGATTGGGCAGGTGAGAGAAGTGACAGGAGCTGTTCTACTGCCTGGCTGAGGCTTCTGAGCCCATGCTGCTGCAGCCATTGCCACATGGCTCTGGAACGCATGCTCAGCTCTGCGTTCCAGGTTGCCTGAGTGCGAGAATGTTATTTCCGGTGGCTGTGGCTGGTGCCTTTACTGGAGGCTTTATTTTTGTGGATCCTTCTTGTTTTTGTCTTTTTTTTTAAATTCCTATGCCAGTAAAAGACAAAGAAGGGAAGTAACCCCGGATAGGGCCTTGATACCTGAGGTCCTTATAGAGGGGGATTCCCCTTCCAAACAATAACCTCTCCTCCTCCCCTCTCCCCTCCTCACTGTCTTCCATATGCCAACAAGAGTCTTCAATAAAGGTAAAAGTGATGTTAAATGTTCATTTATCCATTTCATTAGTCATTTATATTTATTTCTCATTGTTTTCTGTATGAAAAATATACATTAGTTATTCTCTATAAAATGTATTTTTTGTGAATATTTTTGGGTGTCTGGAACGGATTAATTGGATTTACATTATTTCTTATGGGAAATATTGCTTCAGTTTTCATACGTTTTGGTTTTAGTCAGACTTTTTTGAACGGATTAATCATGAAAACCGAGGTTTGACTATACTACTACTGTTGCATCAGCGACAATACTGACCTGAGGACTTTGCTGTTGAAGGATAACAAAGTACTTCAGAAGATGTGGGGAAAGCTCAGTGCTAAAGGTACAATAGAATTCGAGCAGGAGACTGTCAGGGTCAGTAGCCTTACCTAATGGCATTTGTTGAAGAGCTTGTAGAATTTCCAGCAACTGTGCTGAAAGTAGAGAGGGTCATTCTACTGCAGCCATTAAGCTTTCAAAAGCTTCTGGTGATGACTGTGTCTCTGAGCTTTAGAGCTGACTTTAAAACTGACAAAACCAATCTAGGATATCCACTGTTTGGGTAAGCAAGCAGTCATCATCCTCTTTAAGAGCCGAAATACGAGTAGCATTCTGATGAGACTTTAGGGTTCGAGCTAAAAGTCTATCGACCTTATTACTTTCTGCAAGATAACAACTGTTATGAAGGGTGGGAATGTGGCTAACTTCCTGACTGAGAAGCAGATTACATCGGTAGTGCAGTTTATGCAGTCTAAGCAAGACAGTAGAATCAGCTCTGCGCAGCAGAATCCGTTCCTCTTCCTGATTTGGGTATTTAAAGCTAGTAGTTCCTTCTTCCGCTGCCTCACTGACTGTATAGCAAAACTAGTAATTGTAGATCTTAAAGAGATCTTGCATACCTCCCACCAAGACCACCCTGGGGTAGCATCTGTGAGACTGAGCTCAAAGAAATCAATAATAGTGTTCTGAATGACGGCTAGAAATTTCTCATCACTAAGTGAGCCTTATTGAACTTCCAAGGTAGAGAAGTCGGATCACATTGGGGGCCCCGAAGAGTAAGCGTAATAGTGGCATGATCTAACACTGTGATGCTATGGCCAGCATGCAGATTGCTGAATAGCGGGGTCAGACGTCCGGGGTGGACAAACAATCCCCTCTCGCCGCCGAGATCCGATTCTTGGTCCAAAGCTCCCTGCACACTCAGGACCGCTGTGCAGGGAGCTCTGGACAGGGTTGTGAGGGGGCAGCAACATGGAGGAGAGTGGGCAGTGCAGAGGCGGCCCCATGACCCCATGGCCCTGTACATCCAGTGGTGCTGAAATGGCCATTGGACTTATTCCACCTCTGAGTTGGAATTGGCAGTGGGGAACAAAATGTGGGACAGCGGTGGCCCTTCCAGAGCTCGTGCATTGTGTCCCAGTGTCATGGTGACAGGATGCCATGGCACCAGGGCTCCTGCAGGAGGATGGGGAGGGATAGCCTGGTGGGGGATGGACGTCCAGGGCCTTGGGATCGGGACATGACCAGCCCATCTAGCTCCCGATTCTGTACCTGTGGGGCCATCTGGCTCCCACAGTTACAGAATCGGGGTCTAATCTGGCCCGTCCAGATTTTGGATGTCTGGACAGGCCCCATTCAGCATCAGGCTCCATGTATAGTAGCTTGAAGGAGATCTAGGAGCAAGATCTTCTAGAACAGGAATAGTGGGGAAGAGAAAAGAAGGGAAAATCTTTCTCTCTAGGATGTAACAAGCGCCACGGATCCACAAGCCCCACATCCTCCATAAGGGTTAATAGAGCCTGCGCTGCCTTTTTCAGTTTGATGGTGCCTTAGACAAGTAACCTAGAATAGGATCTAGTACTAAATTGAAATCACTGCTCACTTATGTTCTTAACCTCTAGGACCTCGTGAGTTAAATTATGGAAGAAGCCCAGGCAGTCTACTGTGGGACCATATACATTAAGAAGTGCCAGTTTCCAATTGGCAATCTGCAGGGCCACTTTTACCCATCAGCCCTCAATATTGGTTTTAATCTGAAGAACCATAGGAGCAAGAGAAAAGTGAACAAGACTTAACACCCCATTTTTCTTTCCTAGGACAGGGGAGCACGCTATAAAAGAGAGGGCACCCCACCCAATTTCTGAGATTCGTTTAAGGACAGATGCGTCTCCTGTAAGACAATCACATCTGCTGCTTCTTTCTTGAAGTGCAGCAAATTTTTTTCTGCTTAATAGGGTTGATAATGCCCTTGATGTTTTTATTGATACGATTTTCAAATCCCCAGCCATTGCATTCAATTTACAATATAAAGTATAGGTGAAGGCAAACCAGGAAGTCTTAAGGCTAGGAGAGTACCATCTAGCACACCCAGTTGTCGATGAAACACAAAGTTAGCAGTACCCATATCAAACAAAAAACCAGAATGGTATACCATTGCACCACTACCAGACTAAACAAATAGTAGGAACCAGAGAGGGACCAAAAGCAAGAAAACAAAAACAAACGGAGGTCAATACCTCAAATCTTGAGTGAGCCAGCCCGAACTTGATCATGAAGGAGCCATAAAGCAATGGAGTCAATGTTCCCCCGCTCCAGCACTCGCCATTACAATAAAGAAACACTTACCCTTTCAAACACTCTCCCTCTCCCCCCACCAAGCGCATCCCAAACACAACCAAATGCCAAACTCACATATAGGCCACCAAAAGTATCAAAGACACTTAGGGACATGAGAAAGTCCCTTGGCAGTAATGCCGCCGAGAGTGTTAACCAGGAGATGATCAGATCTCTTAACCAGGCTGATGATGTTCACCATGTGCGGGCTGGTTAGCCAAAGTTATATGCTGTCCCACATATTTGTTCATATCTTCAAATTCTTTCAGAAAAGTCCATAATTGTTCCTGATGCTCAAATGATCTACTGTATGTGATTATGCACCGTAATCTGCATTCTCGCCAGATGAAATAATCCATAATGGGCTTGCAATTTTTGCAGCTGTGGGCGAAATGAAAGAAGCTGCTTCCTCCGCTCCACTGTGCTTTTGTTTAGGTCTGGGAAGAAAATAATTTTATGCCCTTTAAACTGAACAAGAGAGCATGCTCTGGCAACCTGCAATATTTGTAGGACACGGGGGTATCACAAAATTTTGAGCACAAAAGGCCAAGGAATTTTAGTCTGTGCTCCCAGATAAGAGGAGAAGCGATGGGTGCACTCAATCTCAAATGCTCTTTGGAAGTCAAGATGAAGAAGCTTAGAGACTAGATCTCCTAGGAACTTGATGGGATCCGTTCCTTCAGAGCCCTCGGGTATGCCAAGATTTCAAAGACTGTTGCATCTCGAGTGATCGTTCAAATCCTTGAGCTGCTGGTCAAACTGTGAAACACATTTCAAATCTTTTTTTATTTTTTCCAAATGCTTATTCTGCACAAGCACAGTAGCATCCATGCCATCTAGCTTAATAGAGAGGGAATTAAACTGAGGCCTAACTTCACCCAGCTCGGCACAAATAGATGCAAGGGCCTCTCCGTTGGTAGTAACCAAATCCTCAACTTGCCTGATTTCCAGGAGCATTTGTTTCAATGCATCATCATCTTCTTTGGTCGGTGCCATCTTGCTGGGAGATGGCGGGTCATGCTTGGATCTCTTGGTCCCAGAAGCTTGGCAGACAAGTATTTCAGTCATGCCGGATTAATGCCAAACGTTCTCAGGGGCAACCCAGCAACAGAGGGAGAGCTTTGACACGGTGAGCATGGGAACCAGGAGAAGGAGTCTACGTGAAGCCCAGAAGCAAGCTTGTCAGGCCACCCCTAGAGGCTCTTTTACTAAAGCCTGTTAGGGTGTTGTTGCACTTCATGTGCATTTACATGAAAACTAACGTGCATTAAGTGTGAAGCCTCCACAGGAACTGTCGGAAGCATCACCAGCATGTTCCTGCCAGTTGCTGCAGACATGTTCCCTAACATGTGGTGCAATTAACATAGGTATATCTAGCTCCACCCATAGAGGTATCATTATGTGTACCCATGCTAACTATCACATTGACTATTAGTGAATGATATGTACCCCATGCTAACTGCAATGTGATCTCCATGCCACACTCTAGGCATACCCTACCCACTCCCCACCCCTTCAAATGATGGACGATTAACACTTTATTTGTTTTAGCAGGTGGTCACTGTCATGCCTGTGCATTATCTGTTACTGCGGACCGTTACCACCTGCTAAAATGCACATTAACTGTTTAGTGGGCTTTAGTCAAAGGGCCCTCTAGTAGAGTTACTAGAAACTGACTGAAGCTAGTATAACATGCTATTCAGTCATAGCTACATTAAAATCTGTGAGCAATTGTAGTTTGTTGTCTATGATTACAATTATCATTGTGATAACATTAAACAAATATTGCAAAATTGCAAACTTGTTCATCAGTGTCTCCTAAATTTAATTTAGATAACTTATCTTCTCTCATTTTTCAGTGTCACTTTTGGTTTGATGAAATAAGTACCACAGTTGTTAGAGTCAAGAAGTATTCTGCCGAATGTAAAACAAAGAAAGCAGTAGAGATTCTTTTCCAGCAGTTCAATAAGTTTGTTCATCCTACAGTACCCCAACAAGAGGAAAGAATTCAGCAGATTACTAACCTAGCTAAACAAGTATATGGTAAGATCTTTTTCAAATATATTGCAGCACAATAGACAGTTTGATGATCAAACTTTTTTTTACAGACCTTGTGATGTCATGTATCAGTATGAAGCTCTGAAGTGAATTATTTTAAAATATATGCAATGTATGTTACTGCTTTATTTTATTTAGTTATGCTCATTGATAATATCTCTAATGACATAGAAATCCCTGTTTACAAAGGCTGAGAATTAATTTTAGTAGGAGAACCTGATACAGCATGTGTGTACCAGTCCAATAATATGCTATATGCACAATCTTTTAGCAATAATCTATTTATAGTAAGTCTCAATTTTAATCTGTAAGCACTGTTCACTCAGTGCTGTCTCTCTTATGAATATTAGAATGTTTCATTTTAATTTTTCCCTGACTGGTTCTTTTATCATAGGAAAACCCACCATAAAAAGAATTTGAGCACTTAGTTTAGCAGTAATCACAACTAACCTGCACTTTGGCCTCTACATCCTAAAGTACAGATACCTTTCAGTGTGACATTCTTATTCATTGATGATAGAATTTTAACCCTAATGCAAGCTTTCCTTTTGGATCATTTTCTATTCTATTCTATTTTTTATTGATTTCATATGCCATGTTTCATTTAACTGGTTTACACACAAAAACGCTAGAGTACAGGAGTTAGCCGAAGGAAAGATAAGGAGAAGCAAGAGAACATACTATGTTGGTACCAGTCCCACTGGTTCAAACAAAGCAGTTGTCATGAAAGGCCTTCTGAAAGAAGCAGATTTTAAAGCCATCTTTGAGTGGATTCACTCCTAAGACTGAGGGATAGAGGTGCCATAGAGAAGGAGCATGGTAACTAAAAGCATAGCGAATCATAGCTTGAGAAGGAAATGAGAATAGGTGCTGCTGGCTTGATCATAATTAAGACTCAGGCAGCAACTATAATACTTTATTTTCACTTTTGTTTCTTAAAATTGGGGCAAGACCATTTTAATTGTATTATTTATTGACATTTGTTTAACAACCTTTCATAAAAATGACTCAAAGCAATGTATAAACATAAGAGCTCACAGAAAATTATGCATAAAACACAATTAAACTATAGGGCCCTATTTACAAAGGTGCAGTAAAGATTTTTTTAATTCCAACATAATAACTGCTCCTGGTTCTTAGCTTACTGCTTTAACTAGACTACTTCATTCCTCCATTATCCAATTAAAAATCAATTCCTACAAACCTCAATACATGGTCTACCTCTTCCCACTCTCATTAAGTAGGAAAAGGATGCATGAATATAACTAACACACTAAAATTCCTTCCTACATTTTTATAATCACTCAGCCATCCCCACCTATAACCCTCCTAGAGCTTAAAAATCTTCATAGACAATCCAGCTCTCCAACCCTATGATAAACCTCAACCCAAAATTAAGGTTATCAGATCTTTTGCAGGCAAATCTGGGATACTTATCCAAAGTAGGGGGGGGGGGGAGATAGAGAGAAAGGGACACCTTAGTTCCAGGTTTGAACAACAATGCGTAAAGGAGGAAAGAAGAGTCATTACCTTGCCCCCTCCCCAACCATCCCATGACAGCAACAGTATCACTTACAAGCAAACAAATCAACAGAGAAATAGAAACAGCCATGCATTACCCCATATTCTGCAAAATATGAAGATAATGGATGTAAATTTTAAAAAGAGACATATTCAAATCACTAAATTGAAAATACATTTTTTTAACCCTCTTCTCTCTCTATTTTGGAATCTGGGACAGGAGGCTGCAAAACAGGTGGGAGTCGGGAACAGAACTCTAAAATCAGGGACAATCCCTGAAAATCGGGGATATCTGGTAACCATACCCCAAATTATTCAGACAGATCAACAGAAGAAGCCCCAATTACTCCTAAATTGCTCCCTAAGGAGCCCTCCAAGAGGATATCCTCAATGGATAAGAGACAAATTTACATATACTGGGTCTCCAAAGCAGGCAAATTTATCTCATGTGTATTCATTGAGGATACCCTAAAAATCCAACTCACTGAGGGGATCACCTGGATGGATTTGGGAAACTCTTACCTGCATGGTAGTCAGGGGCATATTAAGGCAGTCAAGAGTTATGTTTTCAACTACACTTAAAAGCACAATAAGCAGTAATAATGGAAGGATACCTCTATGAGGAAACGTTTAAAAAGTTAGGGCCCTCCAGCTCGGAAAAAAGATGGCTGAGGGGAGATATGCCAGAAGGTCTACAAAATAATGAGTGCAGTGGAACGGGTAAAATGCAGCTTGGTTATTTACTCCTTCAAAAAGTAGAAAAACTAGGGGGGGGGGGGGTATGTCTACCAAAGGGATTTAATGAGAGTTAATAAAGTTAACGCGTGTTAAGTGCCAGAACAGTTTCATTTCTATGGGCACAGTGGCACTTAACACACATTAACTTTATTAGCACGTGTTAATGTTTAAAAAACATGTCCCTAGGAGACATGCAATGAAGCTACACTCTAGCTCTTTTAAGACAAATTGGAGAAAATATTTTTTCTTTCAGCATGGAATTAAACTCTGGCGTTCATTGCCGGAGGATGAAGTAAAAGGTGTTAGTATAACTGTGTTTAAAAGAAGTTTGGACAAGTTCCTGGAGGACAAGTCCATAAACTATTATTAACGTGGACTGGGGAAATCCACTGCTTACTCCTGGGACAAGCAGAATGGAATCCTTCTACCCTCTGGGAACCTGACAGGTACTTGTGACCTGGATTGGCTAGTGTTGGAAACAGGATACTGGGATCAATGGTCCTTTGATCTGACCCCATATGGTATTTCTTATGTTTTTAATTTAAAAAAAAAACCTGAATATAATTTATACTGAAAACTGAACGAGTTGATGTATTATGTCATTACTTGTCTACAGGTCCTGATGAAGCGATTAAGTATATTGAAAAAACAATAGCAAAACACAAAGAAGTTCTACATTCTATTAATGACTTATTCAGTTACTTAAAAGAGCTAGAAGACAAACTGGAGGTAATGTATCTCATGTTTTGAAGAAAAAGACTATTCCATTTGGTACATTACACTAATAAAATGAAGTGCTGTAACAGGTGATCTCCAAGGACAAGATTTCAATCCTCACAAGCGGATGACGCTATTGAGCAGAGCCCAGGTTTTCTAGAAAGGTGCACCGGGCATGCGTGAGACTTAGTTGTATGTTTACTTAATGGCGGTAGCGGCTTCCATGCGATATCGGAACCGCGGGCCGATTGATTTCAATGGGGCAGCGGCTCCGATATCACAAGGAAGCCGCTACCGCCATTTAGTAAACATTAGTATCAATGCGCATGGTCACCTGAATTTTGTATAAAGTTATTACTAGTATAAGCCAACTCCAAGAGTAGGTGAATAACGTTCTTGAGTACTGATATCCTGATGTCCTCAGAGAACACCTAATAGAAGTAAGCAGCTTTGCTTAATCTGAGGACAAGCAAAATATGCAGTCTTCACAAGTGGGAATCTCTAGCTACAGTTTATTTATTTTATTTATTTATTTATTTAACAGGTTTTTTATACCGCCTTTTCCTTAAATCAAAGCGGTTACAAAGACATACAAAGGCTAAACATAGGCAAGGGAAGTGAAAGAAGGGAAACATAACATGGTGAACAATTACAAAAAACACAATATTGAGAGATTACAATTAATATGAGTTTGACTTAATAACAACAAAAACAGGAAACGGAATACAAACGGGAAAAGAAAACATGTTTGTGGTGGCAGCAAGTGCTGCTCTGCATTGTTTTAGGAAGGCAACATTGAAATAATAAAAATGGGCCTGAGTGGGAGACAGAGTTGGATTCTAAATTTCAAAGTGATTCCACTGGACAGAATGACCAAAACTTGTGGCATCAAGCATCCCTCCCCGGGCAGTTCTGGGATGTGAATATGTGGACAGAAGTCCACATCACAGCCTGACAGATCTTTTCCATGGAGATTGGCTTTAGGTGAGCCACTAGTGCTGCAATGATTGACATTTGGAGGGAAATTGTATAAAGTCATGCCTAGTTACAGTGCATTTTTGCACAACTATTGTATTTTTTTTTCAAAGTGAAGTACACGCATACTTTATAAAATAGGAGTGTAAGTGGTGGGATACATGCAGCAAATGAAGGTGCAATCAGGGGTGATGCAAATGCTCATGCTTACATTTTTAAGCAACTCATAGAAGTTATAGTATTTTATAACTTACGTATGTAGATTTGCTTTATGCCCCTGTGCATGCCCACAGTGAAAGTACACACTATCAGCCTGATGCACATACTGACAGAATACCAAAGGACTAAAGTACACTCATAAAGGCCCGTTCATGTTCATACATCACTGAAAATAGATGATTTATTCACTGTGGCACATATCGTTACACAGCTCCTTAGTAAATTACTTCTTATATGCCTTGAAATGTCCTTTCAGCATCACATCTGCATGAACATAAATTTAAAAGATATAGACCCCAATTCCAGAACACGCACGTCTGGCCTGCGAGCACGTCCAATGTGAAAACAGGCTTAATTTAAACATGATTCTGCAACCAAGGGGATCGACGCACCTGCGATTTTGGAATCAGGGACCTAGACATTTTCGGCGCAGCACAAACAAAGCACTATTGAGTACAAGACACGGTTGTACAAACCTCTTTGTACATCCTGGCGCTCACCATATTCTGAAAGGGTGAGCATGTTCGATCTCTCCCGTCCCCACTATATACCTGCGAACGGCCACGCCCCCTGTAAAACGTGCGTCTCCTAAGCTGCTCCTCTCACTGACAGTGTTGTGCTGATGCAGACTGCACATAAATACTGATGATATAGAAATGTTGATGCAAACTAGACTACATATACCAATCTGCTGCATTGCCCAGGACACTGCAAAGTAATCTCAGTGCACTCTAAGATAGTATAAAGGCAGGTAGAAAGTGATATGCCTGTCATGACATACCTTGCATCACAACATACAGTACATGGCAGGTAGTTATGTTTGCATTGGTCAGCTCTGAAAACAGTCTGTACAATGCTAAATATGGATCAGTAAAAATCAGTTCTCCAAAGTGAAATGTCAATAACAAGCATGTTTTTATAAAATAAAGTTCATAAACGTACTTAGAAGAAACAGAGGAGTAATTATGTCTGCAATTTAACTTTCATTAAGAACATTTGTAAGTACATTCTAGCAATTTTTGTTCTCATTCAGTGGCTTCACGACTCTTCCTGATCTGTTTCTTGTACTGAAGCAATGGAATATCCCTTGTCACTGTCCAGCAGTAGTCTGAAAGCATTGATGGACTCCATTTACCCTGATACCTCTTTTCCATGGCCGCAATGTCTTGGTGAAATCGTTCTCCATGTTCATCACTTACTGCTCCGCAATTTTGTGGGAAAAAATCTAGACGAGAGTGTAGAAAATGAATCTTTAAGGACATATTGCAACCAATGTTTTTGTATGCCTTGAGAAGATCTTGAACAATCTCTTGGGTAATTATTTGCTTTGTTGTTTCCAAGAAAATTTTGTGTCACTGATTCAAATGCTATCCATGCAGCCTTTTCCTTTCCACGCAATAAATGAAGAAATTTGTCATCTTGAAGACGTGCACGAATCTGAGGGCCAACAAAAACTCCTTCCTTAACTTTGGCATCACTTAGTCTAGGAAATTTACCACTAAGATACCTGAAAGCAGGTTTAGTTTTATCCATTGCCTTGACAAAGTTTTTCATTAGTCCCAACTTGATGTGCAAGGAAGGCATCAAAATCTTGTTGCTGTCTACAAGTGCTGGAAACAGAACATTTTTGCTTCCAGGATCCAAGCAAGAGGGCGGCCACTTTGAAGTCACCACAGATTGACCATAGATGTTGATCATAGTTTATACATTTCAAAAGTTGTTTCATATTGTCATAAGTCTCTCTCATAAAAGCTGCATGGCCAGTGGGAATTGATGGTAGCATGTTGCCATTATGCAGCAATACAGCTTTAAGACTTGCTTTGGATGAATCCATGAAGAGCCTCCAATCATCTGCATTGTAATTGATATTGAGAAATGCCATTAAACCTTTTATGTTGTTGCATGCAGCAAGATCACCTTCTTTGAAAAAGAATGACACCAATTCTTTCTGACGGTCCCGGAAAAAAGAAATTTGAACGTCACCAGCCAGAAGATTCCACTGCTGTAGACTGGAACCCAAAAGCTCAGCTTTATTCTTCGGGAGATCCAAATCCCTGACAAGGTCGCTCAAGTCACCTTGCGTTATGAGGTGTGGCTCATTAGCAGTGGCCAGAAGAAACTCTGGGTCACGTGAGGTTGATGGTTCATGACTACAAACTTCTTCCTCTTCCTCACTTGATTCTAATGATAATGATTCTGACATTTTGGGAATCAGCAACCCTTCTCCATGAGGCACTGGGCGTATTGCAAATGGAATGTTTGGATATTGCACGGTCCACTTACTCTTTCTGTATATGCCTTTCTGAATTGGAGGAACCATGCCGAAGTAGCAATTGCTGATGTGATCCATGGACTCTCTCCAGATCATTGGAACTGCAAAATGCATTGATTGCCTTTTCCCATTCATCCATTGCCTGAGATTTGTTGCACATGTATTGCAGCATATGTGTGGCGCCCAGCTCTTATCCTGATCTCCTATTCTGCAGCCAAAATATAAGTTGTAGGCTTTCTTAACAGCCATAGTCATATTCTGTTTTTGTGATGTAAGAGTCACTTCACCACAAATATAGCAGAAATTATCTGCATTATTAACACAAGTATGATGCATCGCCGAATACACTGTAATTGACCTATCGGTATAAAATAATGCAAAATAATTAATTTTTAATTTTTCTATGACTAATACACCTTAAGATTTATACTGTCAAGTGATGCAAATATAAATACTGATTGCATCATCTGGTTTTGGACAGATATTTCTATTGGTTGCAAGTAGAGATTACGCAATCTCACACAAATGTTGCATAATACACAGTTAATGGCCCTAATGACTAATTAATAGCATATATCTTAGCAACTAGACCTAATCAGCCATTTTCATTATGATTTCTGTGTTCAGCAGCCTTAAATTAGTTTAGAACAGCTGCTTTCGTGTCCGAAGCATTTTGGTTGTTGAACAGTGAGTACATTCCAAAAACTGATATATCCAGTTCACTAAACTGAAATTGAAAATTCTTTATTCTTCCTATGGAGGGTAATCTTATAACAGGGTGCCTAGGTTAAGAGGGTAAGAAAGTACCCATTTTTAGTCTATTTTGTAAAGATATGTAGGCGCCTATGGGCCCTTTTACTAAGGACTACTGAGAAAGCTGCTTTTACTGGGAAGGAATATGTACTTGTAAATATTTACAGTACCTTCTGGGAATTTCTCAGACTCTTAGGTAAAACTGAATTCTTTGGGGTTAAGCTGATAAAATCTGTGTTTATTTTAGTTTTGTGTTTTAAAAAGTCAGTTAGGGCACTGTATAGCAAGCCAGCTTTTATTTACAGTAAACTTTACAAGTCAGGGTACTGTGTAGCAAGCCAACTTTCAGTTAATGTTTCTTTTCCACCCACCCCAGATATAATCTTAGATTTATAAGCTCTTAAACCTATTAAGGGGAAATAGTTAGTCTAATTCACTTTCAGGTTTAACTGATTATCCTCATCAGCAATAGATTAATTAAGGCATTAAGGCCCCGAAATCCATCTTGAGGTGAACAAAGTCCTCTAACTTGTTAGGTATCATTGTATCAGTACAAGTATCCATTTTCCCCTAGAAACTTTAATTAGGTAAAAAGCTTAAGTAGCTAAAGAAATCCTTAAAAGTAAGATGCAGACAGCAGTCCAGATGTGAGATGGGGCTTCCAGTCTTTTTCCTTGAGTATCACATGTATGATTTTCTCCCAGTTGGTGAGGGGTCTTACGTGCACACTAGGTACAAGGAGCTCTTTGCTCTCAGAGAATGAGTCCGATCTTTGGAGGCTAGAGTAGCAGACTTGAATGAGCTAAGGCAGACAGAGAGGTATGCAGATGAGACCTACAGAGACATAGCAGTGAAGACCTATATCCAGTCTGGCAGCCTCTCTGTGGCCATGGAGGAGAGAGGCCATGTGAAAGGAGAGCATCACCTTGGTATGGCAGGAAATGATCCTGTAGCTAGGACGTATCATTCTAGTGATGTAAACCCCTTTCAAACTGAGGAGTTTCTCCAGGGCCATGTGCATAGGAGGGGAAGGGTTAGGACAGCTGTTATAGATGGCGATTCGATCATTAAGCATGTAGATAGCTGGGTGGCTAGTGGATGTGAGGACCACCTGATAATATGTTTGCCTGGTGCAAAAGTAGCAGACTTAATGTGCCACCTAGACATGGTTTTAGATATGGCTGGAAAGGAGCCTGCTGTCTTGGTACATGTTGGTATCAATGGCATAGGAAAGTGTGTGAGGGAGGTACTGGAGGCCAAATTTAGGCTTTTAGGTAGGAAGTTGAAATCCAGATTTCCAGGGTAGCATTCTCAAAACTGCTTCCCATTCCACCTGCAGGATCCAAAATGCAGGCAGAGCTCGAGTCTCAATGCATGGATGAAATGATGGTGCAAGGAAGAGGGTTTTGGATTTGTTAGAAACTGGGCAACATTCTGGGGAAGGGGGGAGTTTTTCCTAAAGGATGGGCTCTACCTTAAAAGGAAATAGAGCAGCTTTCAAATGGGATAATAGGGGAAAGCCGACAGTCGCCCAAGAATGCAGGATAAAAGTTTTGCAGGAAACAAAATACACTGTAGAATCTCAATGGACAGAAATTCCATGTAAAAAGGGGAAGAAAATGGCAATGAGGGTGTACTACCGTCTCCCTGACCAGAATGAACAGATGGATGATGAAATGCTCAAAGAAATCAGGGAAGCTAGCAAAAATTATGAAACAGTAATTATGTGTGATTTCAATTACCTCAGCACCTATTGGACCAATGTTACAGCAGGATATGCTAGGACAATGGTTCCCAAACTTGGAGTCAAGACACCAATGGATTGGGTCACAGATATATGGCCATTTCCCCTTCTCTCTGGACTTATTTTATTTATTTATATTCTCTTATATACCGCACTATTCTGCATCAGTGCGGTTTACATTGAATGAACTGAAATTACATTGAACAGAGCATTATAACTTGGAGATAACTATTTTACAGGGGACATGGGCTATGGAGGGTTAAGTGGCTTGCCCAAGACCACAAGGAGCACCTGTGGGACTAGAAACCCCAGTCCTTCCGGCCCAAGGTTGCTGTCCTCTAGTGGGATTTGAACCCCTGACCTTCCGGCCTGAAGTACCTTGCCCCAACCACTAGGCCACTCCTCCACTCCTTTCACTGTGACTTATACCAAGCAGTGCCGATCACCGGTCAGCATGTGACCTGTGAGCCAGGCTGAGTACTGGGGTCTGTAGGTACACACAATAAACAAAGACCCTGTGCTGATTGCTGCTGTTGCCACTACTGTTGCTGCATTGTCCTGCTTTAGATGAATGAAAGAAGGGGAATGAGCTGGAGACCCTCTATTTTGATCTCTTCATCATCTGGCGTCATGTGAATTTCCCATTTTTAAAATGGGGTCATACAGGATTAAAGTTTGAAAAGCTGCTCTTGGAGCTACTTCATGGAGTAACCGGTTCATGAACCAAAATGAGGGAAACCTATTTTAGACTTGGTTCTTAGTAGAACATAGGATCTGGTGCAAGAGATAATGGTGTTTGGTCCACTTAGCAATAGCAATCATAAAATGATCACATTTGATTTAATAAATGGAGGGAGGGCAGCAAGAAAATCCAAAACACTAGCTTTTAACTTTCAAAAGGGAGATTATGAAAAAATGCTGAAAATAGTTAAGAAAAAACTAAAATGAACAGCTGAAAAGGTTACATCAAACATGAGTGTTGTTTAAAAATACTATCTTGGAAGTCCAGACCAGATGTATTCCATGCTTTAAGAAAGCTGGAAGGAAAGCCAAACAACTGCCAGCATAATTTAAAGTTGAGATCAGAGATGCTGTTGTAGCTAAACATCTTTCAGGAAATGGAGAAAGGAGCCAAATGATGAAAACAGGGAACAACATAAGCTCTGGCAAGTTAGATGCAAGGCATTGATAAGGCAGGCAAAGAAAGAATCTGAAAAAAAGCTTGCAATGGAAACAAACTTTTTCAAATACATTCAAAAAAGCTGTGAGAGAGTCAGTTGGACCATTAGATGACAGAGGGGTAAAAGGAGAGCTAAGGGAGGACAAGGCCACATCAGAGAGACTGAATGAATTATTTGCTTTGGTCTTTTCTGAAGAAGATGTAGGGAAGTTTACCCATGCCTGAAATGGTATGTAAAGATGATGTATTGGAAGAATTGAAATAAATCCAATAAACCAGGAAGATGTATTACAACTTTTTGATAAACTAAAGAGTAGCAAATCAGCTGGACCGGAAGGTATATATCCCAATGCTTAAAAAACTGAAATATGAGATTGCAGACTTACTAGTAGTAATTTCATCTGTAGCACTTGAAAACTGACCAATTTTTAAAAAGGGTTCCAGCCATGATTCAGGAAACTACAGACCGGTGAGCCCGAATTGGTATGAGGCAAATGGTAGAAACCATTATAAAGAATAAAATTACTGCACATGTAGATAGTCATGGTTTAATGGGAGAAAGCCAACACAAATTTAGCCAAGGAAAGTCTTGTCTTACTAATCTGTTGTATTTTTTGAAGGTGTGAATAAATAGGTAGATAAAGGTGAGCCAATTGATACTGTGCATCTGCATTTTCAGAATGCCTTTGACAAGGTCCCTCATGACAGATCCTTGTCAAAATAAAAACATTGTGGGATAGGTGGCAGTGTACTATTGTGGATCAGGAACTAGTTAAAAAATAGGAAACAGAGAGAGTAGAGTTAAATGGCCAATTTTCTCAATGGAGAAAGGTAGAGTACTCCGGGGGCCTGTGCTGTGCCTGCCACTTTTTAACATCTTTGTAAATCTATCATTAAAATCATCTATGGTCCCAGAAGACTGGAAGGTGGCCAATGTAACACCAATATTTAAAAAGGGTTTCAAGAGTGATCTGGGAAATCACAGAGGAGTGAGCTTAAAGTTGCTGCTGGGCAAAATGGTGGAAACCATTCTTAAGAACAAAATTACTGAACACATCTACAGAAATAGTTTTACATGGATTTAGAAACCACCAAATAACACCACACTAAGAGCAAGACAAATCACACACAAAAAAGCTGCTAGTCAAACACTAAATAAAGATTGTACCAATTCTTTGTCCTGCTATTATCACTAAACCTTGTCCAAGAACTGGCTCTTGATTTCACTAATAAATCTTACATGGAGAGCTGACAGAAAAAAGTCCCACAAAGATTCAATAACTCAGTAACCAGATATGAGGAGAAAAGACCTCAGCACTCACTGAATTTCCCTCTATATAGCAGTAATCTGCCCAAAGAGGAAAACTTTATTCATACCATCATGGGTCAAAAAACTGGAATTAACAAAATGTCTTTATCTTATTAACCCTTTAAAAAGTAAATTGACACGGCTCCATATTATTCCTAATATGCTCCATATTATTATATCATATTATTATTGACTCTGCTCCATATTATTCCTAGCCTTATACTCCAGATCAGCACCAGGAAAGGCTAAAGAGGTTGGGGCTCTTCAGCTGGAGAAGAGACGGCTGAGGGGAGATATGGTAGAGGTCTATAAAACCCTTAATGGAATGGAATGAGTAAACACAAATCATTTGTTTACGCTTTCAAAAAGTACATGGACTAGGGGACATGCCATGAAGCTACAAAGTAGTATATTTACAACAACTAAGAGAAAATATTTTTCTCTCAATGAATAATTAAGCTTCGGAACTTATTGCTGGAGAATGTGGTAAAAAGCAGGTAGTGTAACTGGGTTTAAAAAGTTTTGAATAACTTCCTGCAGAAAAGTCCATAAACTATTATTAAGGTAAACAGACAGAAAACCAATGCTTATCCCTGGGGTTAAGTTGCATGGAACTGGCTGGCTACTTTTGTGATATTAACTATATTAAAAAAACAATGCTTACATTCAATAATCCAATACACAGCCCTCAGGATATTCCAACACAAAACTCTTCACACAATTCCTAAAATAGAGGAGAAAATACCTCAGTGAAGCTACCTCTTCTTCTATGCAGCAAGAATAATACTTGCCTGAAGGGGATGTGCCTTAATACACCATCATAGGTCTAAAAACTCCTTACTATTCTAAATCCATTCTACATAAATAATCCACAAAAATTCTCAAAATCACACTTCACTGTAACATCTTATTTTACATCTTGATAAAAATATAATCACCAGCAGTATATTTAGTTAAACTACACAAGTGCTATGCTTCAAAGCAAACTCTCCACCGTCATCAGCAGTATACTTAGTTAAACTGCACAGGCGCTATGCTTCAGAGCAAGCTCTCCAACGTCATCTGTAACCGTGGCAGGCTGCATCCGGTGCCCTACACCCATCCTTAATCACCCCCCCCCTCCTCCTTCTTGTCACCCCAACCCGCACCCCTTCCCCCACCTTACAAAATTTCACAGACACAATTTTTCTTATTGGAAGTACCAACCGGTCGCAGCTTTATTATAATTCAAACAATTAACTTTACAATATCAACAGTTCTGTAAACAATCTCCCACCAGCGGAATGATACCCCCCCAGCCATAATTAGCAAAGTGGGGTCGCATCCGCTCCGGCCGTGTCTGACCACCGGCCCATTTCCTACCGCCCTTTCCCCGACCTCGCCATATGACTAGCAAAGGCCAGCAGGGCTTATCCGGGTCGGGGGCACCCCACCCCCGCCCAAGTATGACCAAACGGCTCCGGGCCCCGGAAACCTCCGGGATCCCGCCTTGGCACCACCACCCTGCTGCGACACACCCCGAAAAACACCCCCACCCCACATACCAAAAATGAAGGGAGGGAGGGCGGGAAGCCTTACCGTCTCCCAACCGCCGCCGGACAAACAGGGGGGGAGCATAAACGGCTCCTTCCTTAAAAACCCCCTTAGCGCCGGCAGCTCTGATTGGCTCCGCTCTCTCCCTCTGCGGAGCCAATCCATTCAAACTTGCTGCCGGCGTCATCCGCCCCCCGCCTGCTCCTTCACCCTTCTCTCCCCCCCCCCCCTCCTTCTTCCTCTTCCGAAGCTGTAAGGACGGGCCAGGACCGAGCAAGCCGCCCGGTTACCACCGTCCCTCGCGACTCCGCGCTCGGACTCCCATTAACCGTGGCAGGCTGCATCCGGTGCCCTACACCCATCCTTAATCACCCCCCCCCCTCCTCCTTCTTGTCACCCCAACCCGCACCCCTTCCCCCACCTTACAAAATTTCACAGACACAATTTTTCTTATTGGAAGTACCAACCGGTCGCAGCTTTATTATAATTCAAACAATTAACTTTACAATATCAACAGTTCTGTAAACAATCTCCCACCAGCGGAATGATACCCCCCCAGCCATAATTAGCAAAGTGGGGTCGCATCCGCTCCGGCCGTGTCTGACCACCGGCCCATTTCCTACCGCCCTTTCCCCGACCTCGCCATATGACTAGCAAAGGCCAGCAGGGCTTATCCGGGTCGGGGGCACCCCCCCCCCCCCCCCGGATGAACAAACGGCTCCGGGCCCCGGAAACCTCCGGGATCCCGCCACCGGCACTGGCATATTAATGCCCTTGTGCCGCCCCCCCAATGCCCTGCTGCGACCAGTTGGTAACCCCGTGTAACACACCTTCCAATGCTTCTTGCCAATCATTCAACAGTAGATCAATACCCCACAGGGGACAAATGAACCCCATCAACCCTGTACAACCCCGCACAAGTCACCTCCACCCACGGGTGAAGAACTTGAATCCCACCTTGTCCAGTTAACCACCGTCCTATTTGACGATTTATTTTTGTAAGACCCCGCGACCAACGCCGCTGAGCCGCACAAACAGGCCTTGGAATAATGTCTGACCAAATTAACTGAATACCCGGGAACATATGTAATAACAAAGTTAACTCTTTTATAACAATTCGGATGAGTTGCTTACAAGTCCAAGACACTAGGTCGTTGCCACCTAAATGCAACAGCAGCAGCCGTGGTCGGCCCCTCACGCGCTCATGGTGCCGCATCAAAGGCAGGAGCTGAGACCACCTCAACCCTCTCTCGCCCAACCATAGCAACGACACTTGAGCTGGATCGAGCCCCAGGTTAGACCCCAGTGGCCGCTCAGCCGCTCGCCGGCCGGCCCAGTACATGAAAGAGTGCCCGATCATCCAACAGCTCCGAACACTCCCTCCTGTAACTGCAAAAGAAAAGAAAAGTTAATCCATATCCCGCCCCCCCCCCCCTCTTTTTTTTTTTTTTTTTTTTTGTTTATAAACGAACATAACCCCGGAAAGCCTGCGAACGCCACCTCCCAATACTCTGAATGTCCTGCTGCGACAGGCCTGCTGCAGCAGCACTGGTGGCCGCGCCAATACGAAAAGAATGAGGTGCATAATGTTCGGAGGGCTCGCCTACCGCTATCAATGCCAACTGCATAACCGCTGCCACCTGAAAACGTGTCAGCAGCTGCCCGTCAGCATGCAGAAACAACCCCCCCACTCCCAATGGGCGCACCTGTAAGAAAGCACGCATTGCGCTCACTGGACAAGTGTGAAACCCAGGAATCCACTCAGCCATACCCACAAACCCTTGCCGTGGGGATCAGTCTTAGATCTTTCCAACAAAATTCTCAACCGCCCTTTTTCGAAACAAACATGCTTACGTTGCAGAATCCCCTCAACTCCTGCCCCGGATGATCGCGCTACCAGCTCTCCCATACGAAAAGCCCCAAAAAATGCCAAAGTAAAAACTGCCCGAAAAAGCGTCACCTCATACTGCGACGAGGCCACCACTGCCAAGGACTTGCATATTTTTTCTAGCAAATCATGCGTGATGGGACGCCTAGCATCCATATGAGCAGGCACAGTCCGACCCCAACCTTGCAAGAGCCGACGGGCTAAGGCACCCCCTGACGGTAAATCCCAGCCCACCGCCTTCACGAAGTACTCAAAACCCGCCAAATGACTGCGTACTGAAGAACGAGCCACTCCATTCTCCTTTGCCCATACCACATATTGACCTAGCAACTGAGGTGACACCGGCCCAGACCGCCAACCCGAACGTTCCAAGAATTCCACCACCTTCCGACATCCTCGTCGATACGCTGCCCAGGTACCAGCTGCAACAGAACACCGCAACAAGTCTTTCATTCCGGCTGGCCAAGACTCCACAACTTCCAAGGGACCGCACTTCCTTCTGCATCCGCTTGCGGTGCCAATCGTCGGAATTGCTCGAACTTGAAACGGGAAAGAGAATCAGCGATGGAATTAGCATACCCTGGTATATGTTGAGCCTTCAAGTACACATTTAACCGCAAACAAGCCAAAATCACTTCCCTCATCAAGTTAGCCACCAGAAGACAGTGCGGTGAATAATGATTCACCACCTGGACTACCGCCTCATTGTCACACCACCACAAAACCTTTTTGTTAGAAAGTCTCTCCGGCCACAATTCCAATGCAACTAAAATGGGAAACAGTTCCAAAAAAGTTATGTTACTGGTAATCCGCGACTCGTACCAGGATTGCGGCCAACGCTCCGCACACCAAGCCCCCGCGAAGTAAATGCCCAAACCTATGCCCCCCGCCGCGTCAGTATACAATTGCAGATCCGCACTAGTGATCTCCGGTTCCAATAACACTGTGGTCCCATTAAAATCTTCCAAAAATACTTGCCAAATCCGCAAATCCGCCTTAATTGACTTTGAGACTCTCAGATGATGATGAGGCCGAAGCACCCCCGCTGTAGCTGCCGCCAAACGCCTCAAAAATACCCGGCCCATCGGTATCACCCGACAAGCAAAATTCAACGAGCCTATCAAAGCTTGCATCTCCCTCAGTGTCAAGGACGATGATGCCAGCACCTGGGCCACTAACACCCGCAAAACCGCAAATTTTTTCTTGAGGGAGACGTGCCACCATAAAGTCTGAATCCAGCTCCACCCCCAAAAAAGTAATCCGCGTAGTAGGCCCTTCCGTCTTTTCTTTTGCCAACGGTACTCCCAATTCCTTGGACAATTCCAGAAAACCATCCAGCAATAGACGGCATTCCTCCGAGTGTTCCGACCCCACAAATAAAAAATCATCCAAATAATGCACGACCTGCGCTATACCCACCTTACTTTCAATCGCCCACTGCAGAAAAGTACTAAACTTCTCGAAGTAAGAACAAGAGATGGCACAGCCCATGGGCATGCATTTATCGAAATAAATACCATCTTCAAAGCAAAAACCCAACAAGTAAAACGACGCAGGGTGTACTGGAAGCAAAAGGAACGCGGACTCAATATCCACCTTTGCCATCTGCGCCCCACGCCCAGCCGATCGTACTAATTTCACCGCCTTGTCGAAGGATGCATATCGCACGGAACATAACTCCCGCGGAATATAGTCATTGACCGAAGCGCCTATGGGGCTGGACAAGTTATGTATCAGGCGGAATTTCCCCGGCTCCTTCTTCGGTATTATACCCAATGGGGAAATCACCATCCTTTCGAATGGCTGACTGACAAACGGGCCTGCTACTCTACCCAGCGACAATTCCGCAGCCAACTTTTCCTGTACCACCGACGCAAAGCGCTTCACTGACACTGAATTCCGCCCCACCGACTCCCCCACTTGCCCACATACTGGGATTACAAAACCATAATTAAAACCCGAATATAAAATCTCTCTATCGTGTTGTCTAGGGTACCGGCCCAACCACGCATTCAATACTGGCACTCTAACAGGCGTGGGGGCGAGGTCCAACAACCTTGCATTACTTTGCGCCCGAAGTCGGGGGCAGAGGGCTCCCTTTTTTGACACATTTAACGGCTGAATGTGCTCCCCCGCAAAGGGAACAGACGTGCCGGAATTTGCAATCCGGGAAAGGGCACGAGGTCTTGTTGAACCTCCAGCAAAGGTCACCTGCCCCAGTGACCCCGGCACGCTGCTGCACGAAACTTGCCCCCCCACGAAAGGACCGACCAGGCCCCCCCCCACCGACGACTGCCCCTTTTGCCCCTCCCCCGCCACTACCCCTGGCCGACATTTGGGTCAGCCACAAATTAATGTCCTGCATACCCCATGACACCAGTCTATTCTCTTCCATCTTATCCCTAAATTTCTCGTCATAGTTTAACCATGACCACCCTTCATGCGTCTGCGAAGCTTCCAATATTGAATCTGCGTAAGATAACATCCGCTCGTATTGCCCCGGGTAATGTTGCCCCCAAACACTAATCAAACGCAAAAACGCCCGTGTCCAATTGACCACATTTCTTGACACTTTCTTAATACGCCCCGCCTTTTCATCCTCCTTACGTTTCTTCCGACTTTCACCCGATCGTTTACGACCTTCCAGCAAACGGAAAATATCAATATAACGCCGCTTTTTAATTTTATGCCGCAACTTCCGTGGCACTCCCTCCCATAACTCTGAAATTACCACTGCTGAAGGGAAACCACTCTCAGTCCCTCTTCCGGAGACCTTTCCATCACCCTCCCTCTGCCGACACATGCTATCATCCGACGACGTCAATGAAGCAGACGAAGCCGAGGACGAAGCCGACGAAGAACGGTACCTACGACGCCTTCTACATGAATGTTTCCTTTTGGCTGTCCGTTTTGCTTTCTTTTTACTACTCTCCCTACGCTTCTCCCCCGAATCCGCTTGTAACTCACCTGCAACACCAGTCGCAGACGTCACCACCTCCTCCGGACCAACATCAACGGTACTGAGCCCCGCATCCTGCTCTCGTCCACCAGCTTCTTGAACCGCACTTTCACTGGACATCTCTCGCTGCCGAAACGGAGTCGAATCCAAGCGTTCTACTTGCTGCCGTCCACTGTCGGCTCTTCCTGATACTGACGTTGTACCCTGTGGAGACATAATAGGAAAAAGAGGGGGAGGGGGAACAGGAGAAGACCACCCAGGCTGCCATGCATCCAACCACTCAGCCCGCGAGGAACCTTGTCCACCCCCCAACCAGCGCCCCCATGGAGATGGACCCCCCCAAGTCCCATAGTCACCAGGGCCCCTTTGCCCACTCTCCCAGAACGACCCGTCGCTAGGATTTCTGGCCTGTGCACCAGGAGGCACCACCCTAGTACCAACACCCATATGCCCATAACCCCATCCCCTCCGAGTTATACACCCATGCTCCTGCACATGCCCATCCTCCACTACTGCATCAACATCCCTAGCGGATCTAAGTTCATGTACCACCGCAGGCAAAGGCACAGAATCAGCCACCCCACCGCCCCTTCGAGCCTGTCCCCTCCGAGCTTGCCCCCTTGTACTGTATCCTGCAGCCCCTTTTCCCCGTACTGCTGACAACCTTACTCCCCGACCTCGCGGAGGCACCGGTGCTCGAGGCAGCCTCTGACTGTCCGTGCCGCGCTGACCCCGACCCCCCCCGCTACGCCCCCTCCCAGCAACCCGAGCCCGATTAACAACCGCTTGAGAACCCCTTGTCCGCGCAGCCCTACCAAGGCCCGATGTCCCGGCTTTCACTCCACGTGCCATGCCACCAATGCGAACAGGCCCCCAGCAACACGCCTGAGTATTAAATTGACCGGCTCTCCTTTGCACCCCTCCAAATTGAATCCACAACTGGCACAACCTCCGCCGCGCGCCGCCGAATAACGCACCCCCGACTGCTCAGCCAATGCCGCACCGGCCCCGAAAAAAACGCACCCGGCGGCCCCAAACCACCTTACCCCCCGCCTCCCGCGTTGTCCCCAATTTCTTTAAGTCCCGCTGAACAAAAAGAAGCCTTACCGTCTCCCAACCGCCGCCGGACAAACAGGGGGGGAGCATAAACGGCTCCTTCCTTAAAAACCCCCTTAGCGCCGGCAGCTCTGATTGGCTCCGCTCTCTCCCTCTGCGGAGCCAATCCATTCAAACTTGCTGCCGGCGTCATCCGCCCCCCGCCTGCTCCTTCACCCTTCTCTCCCCCCCCCCCTCCTTCTTCCTCTTCCGAAGCTGTAAGGACGGGCCGGGACCGAGCAAGCCGCCCGGTTACCACCGTCCCTCGCGACTCCGCGCTCAGACTCCCATAAACAAAGCACAAACAAACAAACATGGCTGGGTGCACTCTTTCAGCAACAACCCAGCCCACCCTGTTATACTTAGCTTCCAAGCTGACAATTTAAATCCGAAAGCTACAGGGCTCCTCCAAACAGTGTATTCACCTGGAAGACTTCTCCTAGGGGCATAACATTTCATCATCACCTTACGAAGATCTCCGTTTCGCAGGAACTCCATTTCATCAGGGTATCGCTCAATATGCTCCCAACATTTCATCTACTTTTGGGATATGCTAGGTACTCATGGCCTAGATTTATCACTGATGAAAACAGGACACTGGACTTGATGGACCTTTGGTCTGACCCAGTCTGGCACTTCTTATGTTCCAATATTCACTTACTATAAAGCCCATGCATTTCTGTCACCACCACAGCAGGAGATTGGCAAAGAAGCCTGCTTGTCGATGGAACATGATCGTTTTGCTCTGATCCATGAACTCCTTTGCTAAGGAGAGTAAATGCAAGATAGGGCCCTATTTTCTATGGTTTTCAACGTCTGTATTTTATGGGGAACATTTTTGAATAGCTCGTGCAGTTGAAAAGTTCAGGGGGTATTTTTAGCGTATGTGCTTTGCAGCTAATTTTCAAAGCGAATCCAGACTAGCTGATTCTCCTGGAAAATACTGTAGCTAGTGGAATTAATTAGCATTATCTACTTGGCACCTGCTCTTTGTGTGTTAGTAAAATTGTACATTTAAGAGGTCATTTTAGAAGCATCTAAAAGTGGAAACAGCAGCATGTATTGTATACATGTAGATTGTGTAAATGCATTAATGTGGATTACACAAAGGCGCTATTTACTTATGTAGACGTCTCAGAATGCAGAGATCTCAAGGGGGCATGATCTGGGTGGACTGACAAATTATTCATCTAGTTGCCATTTTACAATGGGAATCCATGTTGTGAGGAAGTATATAGGAGAACCCTAGGCCACCTCAACCACATTCCCTTAACAGAGACAGGGAGCTGGGATATCATCCAGAAAGTATAAAAAACCCGAAGTAAGGGAAATCAGAGAGGCCCTAGAGCAGGAAGAAGCAGCCTCCAGACTACAATCCTACTCCGGGGTAAATATTACTTGTTGCTTTACTAATGGAAAGTCTGATATTGACTGCTTGCAAGGCAGTACATGTTTCCCATGCTGTCAGAGAAGATGCAATTTTTTAAAAAATGTTTTTGCTTACTCATTTTCTGGCCTGCCCAGGATACAGGGTGTGTGTTTGAATTTAAGTTGTTTTATGTATTTGACCCTGTACTGGCAGCCTGCTAGGAAAGATGGGCATATTCAGAGATTAAACCTCAACTGTCCTAATAAAGAGTTTGCTGCATCTGAACATACAGTAAGGGTGACATCTCTGATGGAGCCCCGCACAGAAACTTCTCCCAGCTCCTCCTGCAAGCCTTTAGAATAGTCCTGCCATACATGTGTGCATAGTCCTGCTGGTTGCTGTTGCACTTCATCTCTTCAGTCGGATAACCAACTAGCAGAATACAACTCCAAGGGGAAGTGGGAGGGTTATGAGGACTTATCCTGCTGTCCATGGAGAACACCTGCTATAGGTGAGTATCTTTGTTTTCTCTGTGAACAAGCAGGATAAGTGTTCCTACCCTAGCTTCCCTACAATTCCCTAGCTACCAGCTGCCTCAAAAAGAAAAAGTATAAACCAAAGTTTCACAATTGGCAGGAATTGATGAACAGAACAGCTTTTTTTTTTTTTTTTTTTTACAATAGGCCCTTAGGTAGATACAGCAAGAATGAGGCAGCACAGAATAAAAAAAAATGGAACTAAGTGGGATAGAGATGGATTCTAATCCCCAAACATATTTCAAAGACAGTCTGGCCAAATTTGCTGTCATGTCAGGAGTCCCTTTCCAAAGAGTAGTGTGATGTGAATGTGTGGACGGAGGTCCAAGTTGCCGTCTTGCAAATCAGCCACTGACGCAGCCATTGCTCAGACTTTGTGATCTGTGACATGACCCTTGAGCATCAGACTTGCCTTGACATAAGCAAAAGAGATGCAATTGGCTAACAAAATTAAAAGAGTTCAATTGTTGATGGCACTCTCAACCTAGTGGGGTTGAAAGAAACAAAAAACTGGGTGGACGTTCTCTGTGCTCTAGTCCACTCCAAATGAAAGGCCAAGCTCTCTTGCAGTCCAATGTGTGTAACATGTTCTTCCCTTTGTGAGTATTGCATCTTGGGAAAATATTGTAAGGACTATTGACTGATTAAGATGGCAGTCCAACACCACTGTAGGAAAGAATTTAGAATGAGTACACAATACCACCCTATTGTTGGAAAACTTTGTAAAGAGCACATCCATTACTACAGCTTAGAACTTACTTCTGCATGCTGAAGTTATTGCCACCAAAAACAAGAACTTTCAGGTTAAGTACGGCAGTCCACAAGTATCAAAAGTATCAAAAGGAGCTTTCACCAGCTGAGTCAAAATGACTTTGAGGTCACAAGACAATTCAGGAGGCTTTAGGGGAGGCTTCATAAGAAGCAAGCACCGCATGAAGTGAATAACTAAAGGCTGTAGAAAGACATGATGGTGATAAGTACCAATTGTACTGAGGTGAACCCTGACTTGAACAAATATAGAAGCTAGTCAAGTAGTTTTCATGTGGAATATGAGAAAGGGTCTAGGGTTTATCCCTCATACAAGACAGCAAACATCCTCCGTTTGAAGCCATATAATCTCTTTGTGGAGCCTCTTCTGAAGGTCAGGCTCATATTGGACTTTGTTACCCCCTCAACATCCAAGCTGTGAGGGATAGGGACTAGATTTTGGGATGCGACAGATTTCCTTTATCCTGTGTAAATCAGAGTTGGTGAGTCACCCAGGCAAACCATGTTTTTGACGGAAGCTACTGCAGAAGAGGAAATCATGACTGTTTGGGCCAATAAAACACTATGAGAATTAGGGTGCCCTCACTGTCTGAGTTTCAAGAGAGTTTTCACTATTAGAGGAATAGGAGAATATGCATACAGAAGGACCCTCTCCTTAATGTAGGTTGAAGGCATCCAAGGTTAGTTTGTGTGCATCCCTATGCTGGAGCAGAACTGAGGCACTTGCTTGTTCCAAGGAGTGGTAAACAAATCTATCGAGGGCATGACCCACTCTTGAACGAGGGACAGATCCACTTCCTGGTTCAGGGTACATCCGTAAGGCTGAAGGGCGCAGATTAGTCTTTCTGCCACGATATTCTTGCCTGGAAGGTATGTAGCTCTGAGCATCATCCTGTGAGAGATGGCGAAGTTTCACATCTTGACTGTTTCCTGACACAGGAGGTATGAGCCATTTCCTCCCTGCTTGTTTATATAGCACATTGCAACCTGATTGTCCATCTAGACCAGGCCATGACAATTTTTTTTAAATCTAAGAGCCAGTATAAATATCTAGGAGCTGGCTGCTGAAACCTATGACACAGTGCATGCCCCCCCCCCCCCCCCAGGGTGTATTACAGTTACTTTTTTGGGTTTTAGGGCCTCATTTACTAAGACCGTTTTCCCATTTTCTATGGGAAAAAGCTTAATAAATCAGGCTCTTAATGTGCCACTGCACAGTGTAACAAAAAGGAATGACTCCACTCCTCCTCCTCCTCCTCCCACCACTCTCACTGACCCATTAAGCTACGTTTATGTGTGGTGCAGAGGTGGGGTGCCTATGTGTCTGTGGTGTGGAGGAAGGGTGTACCTTTTGCGCATACACATTGTGCCCTTTACTTCCCCTGCATTCATCCCTTCCCTTCCCACTTCAACCCCTCTGCTACTGTCCCTCTCCCACCTCCAGACTTTCCCCTTCAACCCCCCCCCCTTTGCACTCACCCTCTGCTCTACATATGCTCCCACCATTCACTCAGATGGCTAAATAAATTAGAGGGACAATAGGTACTAAGACCTACTGCCTCTTTAATTTATTCAGCCATCTGTGCAGCAGACTTACCAACCTATTTTTTTTTTGCAGACTGTGCAGAGACCGTCTCTCCTGGGTGACACCTGCCCCTTTTTAGCAATTCTGCCAGTGGAGGTGGGATCCCCGCTGGCAGACACCGGCTCTCCCAGCCGCGATTGCAGCCTGTTTCAGCTCCTCTGCCCATGTGCTCTGAGCACTAGGTGCCGGGACCAATTTTTTGGTCGCTATGGCGATCTGGCACCTGCAGTTTGTCAAGCCCCGATCTAGAACATGATAATTTGATATCTGAAAGCTTTAAGAGCATTTGATATTGCTCTCAGTTCCAGGAAATTGATTTGGTGAAAACTTTCCTGACTGTATCACAGTCCCAGGGGATAGAATCCAGCTACATTAGATCCCCAGTCCAGCTGGGATGCATCTGTTATCAGCAACTTTTGGTAAGGGGATATTTGAAAAAAGAGATGTTTTGTCAGATTGGAATGACCCATACACCAGGACAGAGAGTCCTGGAAAGGAGAAATGACAGAGATGACATCGTTGAGTCTGACTGCGTCCACTGAATCCTTAGGGTCTACTGAGCTTGTCACATGTTCAAATGTGCCTAGGGAGTTACATGAATGGTTGAAGTCATGTGACCCAACATTCTCAACATGTCTCTCAATGACAATTGACTCTGTTGTAGTCTTTCCACTATCACCACCAGTTAGATAAGCCTGTTTTGATGCAGGATGGTTTTCACCTGAGTCATGTCCAGAAGGGCTCCAATGAATTCCAATTGATGGGACAGACTCAGTTTCGACTTGGTATAATTGATGACACACCCTAGTAGATCTAGCATCCAGGTGGTAAGGCATATTGATTCTTGAAACCTTCCTGAGTGATGCTCTTGAGTAGCCAATCGTTCAAGTAAGGAAACACATGCATGCTCAGTCAGCGTAGAAATGTTGTAACAACTGCAAAGCATTTTGTGAATATGCAAGGAATGGAGGCAAGGCCAAAAAAGCAGTACATAGATACTTTCTGTGACCAGGCTGTATCTGTATGTGGGTATAGGCCTTTAAGTCCTGAGAACATATTCAATCTCCCTTTCGTAGAAAGGGGAGCAAGGTGCCCAGGGAAACCATTCTGAACTTTTCACTAATGAGAAACTTGTTCAGATCCCTAGGTCTAGGATGGCACCAAGAAATACCTTAGATAGAATCCCTGCCCTTTCTGCCCTGGTGAGACAGACTCAACCACAATGACAGCCTGAAGGGCTGAGAGTTCCTGCAGAGACATGTCCCAATACTGAGAGCCGAGAGAATGGACTCTTGGTGGGAAATTTGGCTGGAGTTCAAATAGGTGCAGTCTGTACATATTCTGCACTATTTTTGGAACTGGACATTATAAGGGGCCAGAGTTCTGCAAAAAGTATGAGCCTCCCTCTGACTGATAGGTTGCCTGAGAAAAAGGATGGGATAGCAGCAATGTTCTCTATAAGCCAGTTAAAAATCCCACCCTGGTTTTAACTGGGATGCCAGCGGCTGGGGTTTCTGAAACTTCAGCTGCCAAAGGCAGGAGCATGAAGGTTGTCTGGTCTGTGAGGAGCGGGAAGGAGGACAATACCTATGCCTTTGAGAATCATAGGACCTCTGCTGTCCCCACCCCTGCTGTGGAATCTCCTAGATGTGGATGTCAGGTTGGAAATGAGTATGGAGAGTATTTTCAAGGTGTCCGTATACTGCTTGATCATGGTCACGTCCTCTTGAAACTTGTCTTTAAAGAGATTGTCTCCATGGCACCAAATGTCAACAAGCTTTTCTTACACACTAGGCTATAAGACTAAGGCCCGGAGCTATGGGAGGCTCCGGGTGCCACTATTTATTGAGAAGACTCTTGATGCCATATCAAAAATATTATATGTCACTCGGACAACATATTTTCCACGCTCCTTTCCTTGGTCACTAAGGAGCAGTATTACTCACCTTTCTCTGGAGGAAGAAAGTTGGTCGATTGCTCCAAGTAGCACATCATGTTTTACAAGTGCATGCCCATGAAGTGCTGATAGGATACTATGTGAGACGTTAGCATATCATTCTGTAAAAAATTTCTTCCAAAAGTGTCCAAAGTCCTAGCTTCCCACCCCAGGGCTGCCGAAGAGAGACTTGGAGCTCTTGCCCTTTTGGAGAGTAGATTCAATGATCATCAAAAGTTTTTTTTTTTTATACTGCTTTATCATTTAGTCAAAGTGGTTTACATTGTAACTTAAACTTGATAATGTGCATTAACCAGGACATTGATAATTTGGATTTTTCTGAGGCAATGGAGGGTTAAGTGACTTGCCTGAGGCCACAAGGAGTGCTAATGGGAATCAAATTCTGGTTCCTTAGTTCCCAAGACAGAAACAGCACACTGCCACGTAGGCGTGTAGAAACAGTACAAAAACGTAGGCAGGATGAAAATTCTCACAAAATCTTTATTGGTCCATACATATCAAGGGGGGCCAGACCCGACACAGGCCATGTTTCGAAAGAATCTTCCTCAGGGGATAAGGCTCACCTTGTGCTAAAACTTTTTTTAATAAATAATAAAAACATCATAAGAAACATCAAAAAACTTCATAAATAAATAAATATAATAATAAAAACAAATAAAAATAAAGATTTTGTGAGAATTTTCATCCTGCCTACGTTTTTGTACTGTTCCTTAGTTCCCAAGCCAGTGCTCTAGCGATTAAGCTACTCCTCCATTCCTCAAGTGATGCAGCAGCTGAAGCTTCTTGAATCTGGAAGCTTTCTTAACTCTGTATTTAGAATCAACCTTATTGCTGACTGAAGGCACAGAGAGGAAAGTCTCCCACATTCTCATCTGCAGCCTTTGAAGGATATAATGCATGGGTACAGTTGCCACTTCCTTAGGGGCAATGGAATATTGGAGGATATCCAACTCATCAGCCCTGGGCTCCTCCTCCATCTCTAATAGAAATGAAATAAACTTGACTATTTCCTTAACAAAATCATGAAACATAAGACAAGGCTGCATACTTTCCCCCTACCTGTTTAATTTATGAGTATATGCAGAACAAATCATCAGAGAAGCAGAATTGGATGAAGACAACAGAGGTGTGAAGATTGGTGGAAGACTCATCAACAACCTTCGCTATGCTGATGATACCACATTACTGGCTGAAAGTGAAGATGATCTGAAACATTTGCTTCTCACAATCAAGGAACTTGTGAAAGGTGAAGAACATCATCATCCTCTGCTCAAACTCTTTCATGAACTGCTCCTCAAGAGCTGCCATGAACAAAGGTGTAAGGCCTGCAGCAGATTTGACTGATGTCTCAGAATCTGATGGGGAGCATTGGCAGGCTGGTCTACACTCTTTGGAGGCTGGTGATAGCAAGAAGAATAAGCGATCCTCACATCAAAGCTGAGTAAGGGCAGGGGTTTGTCCAAAACCTCAATGCTCTTGACATCATGCTCTGATGGATATCAATGCCAATGCACCAGTATCTTTGTTTAATGCTCACCATCTCTGGCCTTTGAGGGTGAGGCTGAATGCTTCCTCTTAGAGCGGTTCTGGTGAGTGTTCGATGCTGAGTGAGCTCTAAACATCGCCATATTGAAACTTAGCAGATGCAGCTCCAGAAGTCTATGGATTGGTCTTCTCTGCACCCAAAGTATGTTTGCACTGTTTTTCTTGACTCTGGAACCCTCTCCTTGTCATCTATGAACACAAAACACAAGGCAATTGCTCATGGTCTGGCTCCATTGGTGTGTATCTATAATAGACATGGCCCCAAGACATCGAAGTGCGCATTTTAAACCCAGTTTTTAGAACATTCAAATGCAATGGAACATATCACTCTAAAAAAATAGCTGCAGAAAAATCAAATGACTTGATTTTGATGACATAAAAAATTACCGCGATCAGAACACTTGAAGGTTAAATTCAGCTAATAGCAGAGCCAAGAAAAAAATAAAGGAAACTTTAAATGACTGAAAAATGCTAAGCTAAGGAAAATAAAAGGCGAGAAGCATGCGGCAACAGCGGCAGCAGAATAAGTTACTTGCAATCGAAAAAGACAAGTAAATCAACAAAACAATAGTAGAATACTATGAAACAATGCAAAAAACATCTGTGGCACTCCAGGAAAAACAGAAGACTTAGGATAAGTGATGCAGTGGTGGCACGCAGGAAAACCCATACATGCATGGAGGGACTACTCTACAAACTTCTAGAAGGCACTGAAAGAAGTCCCTATGTGTGGCACTGTCAGTGACATCACCCATGTCTAAGCACTTATCTTGCTTGTTCACAGAGAAACAATTTCCATGGCGGTTTTTGCACCTGTTCAAAGGCACGTGCAAGTACCAGCCAAATGATTGTTTGGACGTGGGGTCTCCACAAGTAAATTGAGTGCAATTATGCTAACCTCTGTGGTGTGTAACACCATCTTAAAAATTCATTCAAAAGAGTTATTTCATTCGACTCCTTAACTGGCTCACGTTTATGTGTAGCTACACATGGAAAAGCCGACAAATACAAGTGTGTTGTAAGATCATCACCTACACGTGTAAATGTCAACACACACACATGTAAAACCACAAGTGATGCCACTCTTTATTTTTAACGGGCCCGAATTTCAGTTGGGTGGTGCTATGCGCTGTGTCGGCACATAGCCCGCCCACCTCCCGTCTAACCCGAATTTTCCATGCCGGGGTCATATGTGGCCCCGGCATCGAAAATCCAGGTGTCACCTCACAGTCAGGTGTAGCATCGATTTTTGATGCTACACAGCCCCAGTGCCTTAAAGATAGGTGAGACCACAGACCGCTAACCGTGTAGCATCCAAAATTGGCACTACACAGGTAGTGCCACAGCCTGTCTCCACTCTGCCCCGTAATGGCCCCAACATGCCCTAGTGCTATGGGGATAGCATCTGGGCATATTAGGGACATAGCCAGGATTTTCGAAGGGCACACGCAACCCTGGGAACACCTCCTTTCATGCCAGCTAAAAGTACAGGCATTGTCAATCTCACATATACTTTTTAGCTGCTCTGAGAGCAATTATCAGACAAGCCAATTTACCTAGGTAAATAGCTTTGGTAATTGTCCTCTGTACAAATACTGTAGATATTAATGGGACATATGAATGTATAATTTAGATGGAAGCTTTCACTTTCATTATTTAAACTCTTATTTCATCCTTTTTGTATCCCAGATGGACGTACCAAATTCAATGACACCAAAACCTGATAGTTTAAATAAAGAAACTAATTTACAAAAAGAGCATATAAGAAGCATACAGCCAGAACCAATCAAGGAAATAATTAAGGAAAAGCATGATGATGAAATGGTTAGTTCTTTATTCTATTCTTTGTGCAATGTAAACTAGACAATGTAAAAATATTTTAGTATATTGTAACTTGTATATATGGAGAAATCTGGTTTTACATGCTGATTTTCTTTCCTTGATTCCAACCAGACCAGTTCAGAATGCATGGGATGTAACAACACACCCCTTATGTTGGGCGGGATGAAGACACTCCTCCTCCAAGCATCTCAATCCCAAAAGCAGCATCTCTTCTATATTACACCCTTGTGCATATTAATTGAAACAAACTGAAAAATAAGTGAAAACTGGAATTTCCATTGAAAATCTTATTAATAGCCTCATATTAGTACATTATATGACCTCCACTGTTTTTTACCAGCATGTGGACACGATTTGGCATGGAGTCCACTAATTTCGAGCAGTCTGCAACGATTTTTGGGTCCCTGTACCAGACTTGAATCTGATCCTTGAATAAGCTTCTCCTTTGTTGTACAGCCCATTCCACGAAGGCGAAGTTTGCAAATGACCACAGATTCTCTTTTGGGTTTAAATCCGGAGAGTTTCCTGACCAGTCCAGTACCTTTATTTGCTTCTTTTGAAAATAACTTTTCACCAATTTTGATGTGTGGCATGGGGCAAGATCCTGCTGAAAGATGTCAGATTCCATCAGAAAATGTCTTCTCTAGCTCTGGAACAACTCTTCTTTGGAAAATATCAACATATTGTTGTGAACGCATCATTCCCTCGACTGGATGCAAGCTCCATAATAACTGAAACACCCCCATGGGGGTATTTCATGTTCTGGTTGATGTGGGAATCACAAATATTTTCTCCAGGTGAACACCGAGCATGTTGGTTTCTTTGGCCTTGGATGAAGAAATGTCTTTCAAAACTGAATATTACTTTGCTCCAATGTTCTTTTGTCCACTCTTTATGTTTCAGTCCCCATTTACAGCGCTTCTCTTTCATAACCTTTGTCAGAAGTTGTTTTTGAGAGGTCATCGTGCTTTTCGACCAACTTCCAAAAGTCGCCTGCAAATTGTGGAAGAACTGACTGTTATACCTTTCTTGTCTAAATCCCTTTTTAATGCATCACTTGTTTTCCGAGGGTCTTTTCCACTTTACCTGACAACATAGTTGTCGTCTCTGGGTGTGGTTTTCCTCTTATGACCACAATTTCCCTTTGTTTAGGCAGGATGGATTCTGTCTCCTTTTTAGATTTGATCACACGACTGATGGTTATGAGAATGACACCAACTCTACTTGCTATATCCCTGTAGGTCTTCCCTGTGTGTTCGTGCAGGGTGACAATCTTTGTGCATTTTCTGGATGTTGTGTCCATCATGCACAATAGTTGGATTAACAACTAAGAATACACTCGAAAGAAAATCTGATGCAATGTTGACTGATATCATACATAATAAGTCATTCCTACGTCATCTATTATGTCATTTAACCCATAAACCCACAAATAATGATGAAACATCTCATATGTAATGATTTAACCCAGTTGATTAAAAGATCAAAATTAAATGCATATACAATTTGTAGGCTGAAAAGATTAAAAAATCTGGTTTGTTTCAATTAATTTGCACAAGGGTGTAAACATCCAGGCGATAGTGCTTAGAGAAAGAATTCAGGGATGACCCTGTAAATGCACTGCAAAGTTTCTGCCACTGAAACAGACTGAGACTCCGTCCAAGAAGCTAACATCTCCTAGTTGAATGCGCTTGAAAAGATTGAAGTAAATGACCCTTAAGAATAAACAAACAAGAAACAGCCTCCTTAATACAATGTGCAATAGTCACTTTAGTAGCTGCTTCACCTTTGTTTGTTCCCTCAAATAAAACAAGCAATCTAACTTCCTAAAGTCAATGGTTACTTTCAGGTAATGCATAAATTGCTCTATGAACATCCAAAAGACAAAAAAGATGGAATCACCTAATCACAGTTCTCTTGCTCTAAAGATGGCAGATCAACTACTTGATTAACATGAAAAGGAGAACCACTTTAGGAAGAAAAGAGAGAATTGTTCTGATAAAAACATCTGCCTCTGAAAACACAATAGAAACATAGAAACATGACAGAAGAAAAAGACTACATGGCCTATCTAGTCTGCTCTTCCATATCAACTACTACAATAGTAGTAATTGATATGGCTTGGAGTTTTGAAATTCTCCTAGTTGAACAAATATTGACCAAGAAAACCACCTTCAATGTAAGGTTTTAATAGGCTGAACACCCTGAGAACTAAATTCAGATTCCAGTCTGAGACTTGCAACATCAGGTATAGGCATAAATGGGCAATGCCTCTCAGAAAACAAATGACATCCAGATGCAAACTCAACAAAGTTCCTCTACACGGCTTTAAAAACATGCAAGCACTGTCACTTGAATTTTCAAGATGCTAAGGCCAAACGCTTCTAAGGTCTTCCTGCAAAAAGGATAAAATATTTGACATTGAGGCCCTTAAGGGTGAAATCCCTTGTTCAGCATTCCAGGCCTCAAAGCTTTCCCAGGCTCGTGCATAAGCTAGAGAAGTGGACCACTGTACACCTGCAAGACAGCTGTAATGACTTCTTTCACATATTCTTTATATCTTAAGCATACCCTTTCAAGAGCCAAGTCATAAGACAGAAGGGAGGCAAGTCTTCCATGACCACCAAACCCTGCAAGAGAAGACTTTTGTCCCATGGAAACTTTTTCCTGCCTTCTACTTGAGGGCGAATCAGGTGTGCAAACCACGGCCATCTGGACCAATCTGGCACCACAAGAATTGCCAGGCCCGGATGAGATGCAACTCTCTGAAGCACCCAGCCAAACAGATGCCAGGGAGGGACCACTCCTCATAAAATGAAGACAACTGACCATGTATTGCCTCAACAAGGGAGGGACCACCAAAAAACTTCAATAGGCACCCTTAAAGGCTCCTGAACCATTTATGATCCAAGCAAAAGAAGAGTGACAGGGACAGCAAGAATGCTAGGAGGATCCCCCTTTACCTTGGCGATACCATTTGGCACCCTTCAGTCTAGAGTTCCCTACAATCTACTTAGCTATTCCTCTCTGATTATCCTTCAGTAGTCTTTGAGGTTTCACTTCCCCAAGCTCCTTAACAATCTTACCCAGATCCTCTCCAAAGAGAAGCTTGTCCAGAAAGGGAATCCTACTCAGTCGAGTTTTAGAAGTTGTATTCGCTAACCAGTTTCTAAGCCATAAGAAGTGTTTGCATGAAACAGATGCCACCATAGTCCTGGTCAAAGTACAAATAAGGCCATACAGGATGTCTGCTAACTAAGCCAATCTGGTTTCTAAGTAAGCAGAGTCTTAACTATAGTCAGGTTTCCCTGAACCCTCACCATCCCATTTCTGTATCCAGTGTAAACATACCTGGACATGTATGCACTGCAAACTTCTACCTGTGAACCCAAGGCAACCACTTCAAAAACTTGGTTCAAAGAAGACTCTAGCTTCTGATCTGGAATGTCCTTAAGCACAGTAAAGCCTCCCCATTCGGGAGTCTTAATTTCTCTTTTTCTTCTGTGACTAATGGATAAAGTTTACTTATTGTCTTTACAATTTCAGGTCCAATCCTGGAGCATCCCACTCTGCAGTTACAGTATTTGAAATTGATTGATGCATAGGAAAGACTTTGGTGGGCTTCCATATGTCCTTCAGAAGGGGATCTCCTGTAGTCCTTACACCTGGCCTGATAAAGAGGGATCCTTCTAGTGTTTCCATTATTCCTGTCACTCTTCCTTTTGCTTGAGCCTCCAAGTGTGCCCATTAAAGTTTTGATTATTCCCCCCTTGTTGAAGTGACAGATGGCCAACTGTCCATATTTTACAAAGAGTGAACCCAAATTACATCTGGCATGGGGGATCAGAAATTCTGAGAGCCTCCAGTGCCTCATTTATCATAGTCACCATGAAAAAGATGGACTACTGTAGGGTCATCCCTCTCACTGACAGGAAGCTCGCTTTCTTCTGAGGGATCCACCACCAAAAACTCTTCTGTAGCCCACTGGCCATGCTGCAGTGTTCAAAGTCCAATCTGGAAACTTCTGATTGGGCTTCTGAGTCATGCACTACCTCCAGGCATGGAAATTTAACCAGAGAGGGCCCTACAGAGCCTTTGGTCAGGGCCACCAAAGCCAGGTCTATGGAGGAGTTTGGAGCCTATCTCAGCAAAAAAGCTTTATGTAATAACAGCACAAATTCTGGAGAAAATTCTCCTCTCTGACTCAGAGGGTCTGTAATACTGACAGATTCTCCACAGAAACTTGTATAGGCTGCTGCTGAGGAACACAAACAGGGAGTCTCCAAAACAGGGAGAGGAGCAGAAGCCTGGAAAGCTAAAATGGCTGCCTCTTCTGTGCATTTCAACACTGTCACACTGTGCTGAGGAGAGTCAGTGACAATTGCAGATTCCCCTTCACAGTGCCTATGTGTTGTTGTTGTTGTTAAGTGCCGTCGAGTCAGAGTCGACTCATGGCGACCCTCTGGATAGCTATCCTAAATTGTGTTCGGTCTTGAGTCAGGCGGCTCATTGTTGACAGACTGGTACCCGTAGCTGCTGTTATTGTATCAATCCATCTCATTGCTGGCCTTCCTCTTTTGTGCTGACCTTCTATCATGCCAAGCATGATGTCTTTCTCTAATGATCTCTCTCTTCGCATGATGTGTCCAAAGTATGAAAGTCGAAGTCTTGTCATCTGAGCTTCTAAAGAAAGCTTAGGTTTGATCTCCTCTAGTACCAATTGGTTTGTTCTTCGGGCAGTCCATGGTATACACAGTATTCGCTGCCAGCACCATAATTCAAAGGCATCAATTTTCTTCCTGTCTATCTTTTTCACTGTCCAGCTTTCACATCCATATGATGTTATTGAAAATACCATGGCTTGAACTAGTCCAATCTTTGTATGGAGAGAGACATCTCTGCTCTTGAGAATCTTATCTAGGTCTTTCATAGCCATTCTGCCAAGAGCAATGCGTCTTCTGATTTCTTGACTGCTTGTTGCTTCTTTATTGATAGTTGATCCAAGTAGGTTAAAGTTGTTCACGATTTCAATTTCTTCTCCTTCAACGATGAACCTGTTGATTATGCTAGTTGTCATGATCTTTGTCTTCTTTATATTAAGGTGCAGGCCCATTTTGAGACTATGTTCTTTGTTTGTGAGAAGCAAATGTTTCAGATCATCTTCACTTTCAGCCAGTAATGTGGTATCATCAGCATAGCGAAGGTTGTTGATGAGTCTTCCACCAATCTTCACACCTCTGTTGTCTTCATACAATCTTGCTTCTCTGATGATTTGTTCTGCATATAAATTAAACAGGTAGGGGGAAAGTATGCAGCCTTGTCTTACACCTTTGCTTAATTTAAACCATTCTGTTTCTCCTTGTTCCGTTCGAACTGCTGCTTCTTGATCAATGTAGAGATTGTGCAAGAGTACGATCAGGTGTTCTGGTATACCCATGCTTCTTAATGTGGCCCAGAGTTTCTCATGGTTTACACAGTCCAAAGCCTTGCTATAGTCGATTAAGCACAAATAGATATCCTTTTGGTATTCTTTAGTCTTTTCAAGGATCCATCTCACATCCGCAATGATGTCTCTCGTTCCTCGCCCTTTCCTGAACCCTGCTTGCACTTCAGGTAGTTCTTGTTCCAGGTATGGTTGTAGTCTCTTTTGAATAATCTTCAGTAGAATCTTGCTGGCATGTGGGATCAGAGCGATTGTGCGATAATTTCCACAGTCAGTTGGATCACCTTTCTTTAGTATTGGTATAAACACAGATCTTTTCCAGTCAGTTGGCCATGATATTGTCTTCCATATTTCTTGGCAGAGCCTTGTAAGTACGGTAACAACTGCATCAGGTTGCTGTAATACTTCTATGGGAATGCTATCAATGCCTGGTGCTTTGTTCTTTGATAAGGCTTTCAATGCTGCTTTAACTTCTTTCATCACCAATGGTTCCCGATCATAAGGTACAGGTTGAAACGGCTGTTTGTCCACTTGATCTTTATCATATAAAAACTCTCTATATTCCTTCCACCTTTTCTTGATCTTCTCAGCATCATTCAACATAGAACCTTGAGCATCTTGTAACATTCCAATTCGAGGCTGGAACTTTTTCTTTAACTCTCGTAGCTTTAGGAAAGCTGATCTTGTTCTTCCTCTAATAGTTTCTGCTTCTATTTCCTTGCATGCATCGTTGTAGTACTTTTCCTTGTCCTGTCTTGCTGCACGTTGGAAATCTCTGCTGAGTTCTATTATTGTTTTTCTTTCTCCTCTGGCTTTAGCTTCTCTGCGTTTCTGGGCAATTTTCAGAGTTTCTTTCGTCATCCATTTTGTCCGTTTTTACTTTTTCACCTTTTGTAGAGACTTCTCGCTTTTTTCCAACCCAACCTTCTTGATGTCATTCCATAACTCTTCTGGAGCTCTGTCATTTGTATCTAAAGCAGCAAATTGATTTTGCAGGCAGTCTTTAAATTCCAGTGGTATATTCTCAAGGTCATATTTTGCTGCATTCATGAGTGGTTTGCTCTTTTTCAACTTTAGCTTGAGTTTGCATACTAGTAGTTGATGATCTGTACTACAGTCAGCTCCAGGTTTTGTCTTTGTTGATGTTATAGAACTTTTCCATCATTGACTTCCACAGATGCAGTCAATTTGATTTTTATACAATCCATTGGGTGAAGTCCATGTGTACAGTCACCGCTTGTGTTGATGGAAGAATGTGTTTGAGATGAATAGATCGTTGGTCTTACAGAATTCTATCAGTCTTTCTCCAGCTTCATTTCTGTTGCCAAGTCCATATTTTCCAACTACTTTGCCTTCTTCTTTGTTACCAACCTTTGCGTTCCAGTCACCCATGACTATCAGGATATCCTATTTGCATGTTCTGTCAATTTCAGCTTGTACTTGTTCATAGAACTCTTCAATTTCATTCTCTTCTGCAGCTGTTGTTAGGGCATATACTTGAATTATAGTTGTGTTGATAGGCATTCCTCGTAGACGAATAGAGAGTAAGTGTTCGCTGACTGCATTGTATTTCATTACAGTTCTTGCATGTTTCTTCTTTATTATAAATGCAACACCATTTCTTCTTTGTCTTTCATTTCCAGCATAGTAGACCATGTGATCATCTGATGCAAAGTGCCCAATGCCAGTCCATTTCAGTTCGCTGACACCCAACAGATCAAGTTGTACACATTCCATTTCATTCTTGACCACCTCCAACTTCCCTTGGTTCATGCTTCGTACGTTCCATGCTCCAATGCGTAAGACATTTTTACAGCTTCTGACTCTCATTTCATGCGCAGCTACATCAGCAGTGAGATGTCCCGAGGGCTTTGATCCAACCACACCATAAATGCTGGCTTTACTCTGAAAAGTCTTCAGCTCTTCCCCAGTAGCTAATTGAGTGCCTTCCGATCTGGGGTTCTCATCTTCCAGCACTATATTTGTTTTGTTGTAACTATCCATTGGATTTTCATGGCAAGATACAGAAGTAGATTGCCAGGCCTTTCTTCCGCGCAGTTTAAGTTTGGTGTTGTTGCCGTTGTCACAGAAAAGTGATCCTCCGCCGTCAACACTATCCCATTCTGCTGCTGCCCAGATGGGTGGTTTGTCTTGGTCTGGCACCTCAGCTGAGACCTGTCCATCTTGGGAGACCCTGCCAGTAGTTAAACTACCGATAGTTTAGCTCTCCGCATCACTGATGCGCACAAGCCCTTACAGCACGACAAGCTGCAAACCAACCAAGTGAGGGAGTGCCTATGTAGCACATGTGAATACATCTTCAAAACAGAAGCGCTGGTATCAGATCAACCCAAAACGGCTGACTTACACAAATCATATTACCCATTGCTCCCTTGACAGCTGCCACAGCAGGAGCAGAGTTTAGCTCACTTTGGTGGTGTTGCCATCGCAGAAGAAATCTGAGCATGTATGCAGTGCAGCAATTGCCTCATCTGTTGTGGTGGAAAGTAAAATGCAGTTAATTTAGTCTGTAGCCCCATAAATTCCACTCTTGATGTCAGAACATGTGACAGAATTGAAAAAAAATCTTAAGAGAACCACTCGGAGAGCTCCCTCTGGAGGCACTGAAAACTATAAAGAGGCCCTTCCCACAGAAGCACTTCTTTCCCGAGTTTAAGTCCAAACACTTTAGAAAGCACTGAGACAGCCAACGTTTTTTTTTAAACAAAAAGCAAAATAATAAGGGGAGAGATGAAAAAAAGTAAATGAACTTCCCTGCAGTCTGTTGGCCCTATGGGGAGGGATCTGAACTCCTCTAGGTAACCCAAAGGAAGTGGTCACCAGAGCCAGTTTTGGCTAATCCTCCTTCCACTATCAGCTCAGCTGGGTACCCAGTTCTCCAAATGGTTCCAGGGGCTACTTCACAAGGCCAGTCCTCTGCTGGATGGAATACCATCTTCTCGAGATAGAAAATACTGGAAAGCAAGTGGCTGCATGGTGCCTCTTATAGGGCAAAGCACACTGCTCTTAATCCTCTGTCACAATCCAGGGTCGTACTAGTCCTGTGCGAGCTGTGTGGCCTCACAGGGCGCAAAGGCTTAAGGGGCGCATTTGGGCTGCCTGCTGTTGCCCTGCCGCCACCACCTTTTCTTCTCTCAGTGGCAGCAAGGCAACAGCAGGCAGCCGAAATGTGCCCCTTAAGCCTTTTTGCGGCACGTTAAGTAGGTCTGGTTCCTCCCTCCTCTGACATGATGTCATAGCAGGGAGGGACAGACCTGCTTAAAGTGCCAGCGACTAGCACATCGGGTGCGCACCCTCTCCTCCACCTCTGTCCATCCACTTTCTGCTCTTGCCCTGCTGCCGACACCGCTGTGGAGAAAACAGAGGGGGGCAGCAGCAAGGTAAGAGCAGAAAGTGACTAAATGAGGTGCGGGAGGGGGTGCACGCCCAATGTGCAAGTCGCACACGGTGCAATTCTGGCTCAGTACGGCCCTTCAAAATTTGCTGGCTGATGGGCATAACCCATGCGTTCTAGATTGGTATGGTAGACAAAAAGAAAAGAAAATTATGGGGGATATTTTAGAAGCATTATTTGCAATTCCCGGATGTAAAATCAGGCATCAGCATGTCGAAATGGCATCCACATGTAAATGATAATTTTAGAAAAGGCTGAATTTACATATAGCTATCCTTTCTATGTAGAAATTGCAAAGGGGTGTGGTCTTGGCAGGTCAAAAAATGCACTTGTATTCCCCATTTTATAAAAGGAATAAACATGTATGAATACACTTGTCTACACTGGGATTGGCAGCTGCTCCCTGGCAAGTTTAGGTTTTAAAAAGTGTTTGTTTCAGCTAGCTCTTTACAGGAGAGATTAAGAGAATTATCCTCCTTAATCCCTCATTGTTTATTGACTCCCCCCAAATTGAGATTCGATAAACATAGAAGCACTTATACTGTACATGTAGGTCTGCAGAATGGCCAATATACATTTGTAAGTGCCGGCACTTACACATGGAAGTTATGAAATACCATTTTATATGTGTAAATTGGCAAGTTTCCTCCATTGATTTTTCCCATGTGTAGATTTGCAAAATGGCTCCTCCAGCTCGATGCATTGGCAAATACACGTGTACTCTTTTAGCAGAGACTTTTCTGAAATACTGCTGGAATTATGTACATCACGACCTCCATGTTTCATAGTAACATATTAAATGATGGCAGATAAAGACCAGTATGGTCCATCTAGTCTGCCCAGTAAGATGGCAAGAGTAGGTGCACCTGCCGCTCCGTGCAGGCCACACTCCCCATCTCTTTGTTTAGGGGTGAACCCACTGCTCCGTGTAGGACATCCCTGTTTGTTGAGAATTTAGATAGTTACTTTTTTTTTTTTTATTATTCTTTTGCTATAAAGGGATCCACTCTGTCTGTCCTATGCCATTTTGAATTCTGTCACTGTATTTGCCCCACCACTTCCATCAGGAGGGCATTTCAAGCATCCATCACCCTTACAATGAAAAAGTATTTCCTGACATTGCCTTTCAATTTACCCCCTTGCAGCTTCATGTTATTCCCTCCAGTTTTACAGCTTCCCCATCTTTGAAGAGGTTTGTTTGTTCACTATTTCTCTTTAAGTATTTAAAGGTCTGAATCATATCTCCCCTATCCCTCCTCTCCTCCAGAGTGTACATATTTAGGTCTTCAAGTCTATTCTCATAAGGCTTCTGACACAGGCTTCAAATCATTTTGGTTGCCTTCCTCTGAACAGTTTCCGGTCTTTTTACATCCTTTGCAAGATATGGTCTCCAAAACTGAACACAGTATTCCAAGTGAGGCCTCACCAGTGACTTATACAGTGGTATTAGTACCTCTTCCTTTCTGCTGGTAATTCCTCGTTGTATGCAACCCAACGTCCTCCTGGCTTTTGCCACTGCCTTGTCGCACTGTTTTGCCACCTTGAGATCCTCAGAAATAATCACACCAAGGTCCTTCTCCTGGTCCGTGCACAACAACCTCTCGCCCCTTATCATGTACATTTCCCTTGGATTTCTGCTTCCCAAGGGCATGACACTGCACTTCTTCACATTAAATCTTAACTGCCAAGCATTAGAGCATTCTTCCAGCTTTGTAGATCTTTCCTCATGTTATCCACTCCCTCAGGGGAGTCCACTCAGTTGCAAATTTTCGTGTCATCTGCAAAAAGACAGACTTTTCCATTCGGTCCTTCAGCAATATCACTTACAAATACATTGAACAGTGCTGGGCCCAGGACTGAACCCTGGGGCACCCCGCTAATCACCCTCCTTTCATTTGAGTGAGCTCCATTTACCATCACCTTCTGTCATCTGTCAGTCAACCAATTTCTGATCCAGTTCACCATCTTGGGACCCATCCCCAGACTACTGAGTTTATTGATGAGCCTCCTATGAGGAACAGTATCAAAGGCTTTGCTGAAATCCAGGTAGATGACATCCATCACAAGCCCCTGATCTAGTTCTCTGGTCTCCCAGTCAAAGAACTCAATCAGATTTGTTTGGAAAGATCGTCCTTCGGTAAAACCATGTTGCCTCGGATCCTGCAACCTGTTGGTTTTGAGAAAATCCATTATTCGCTCTTTCAGGAGTGCCTCCATTTCTTTTCCCGCCACGAGGTAAGGCTCACGGGCCTGGAGTTTGTCACTTCTTCCCTGTCACCACTTTTGTGAAGAGGTACCACATCAGCCCTTCTCCAGTCCTGAGGAACTTCTTCTGTTTCCAAGGATCTGTTGAAAACATCCTTTAATGGCCCTGCAAGAACGTTGCTGAGCTCTTTCAGTATCCTGGGATGTATCCCATCCGGTCTCATGGCCTTGTCCACTTTCAGTTTTGCAAGTTGTTCTGACACATCATCTTCTGTGAATGGTGTGTAATCTCCTTCATTCCCATTTTTATATTTGTGAGTCACAGGTGGTCCGTCTACAGGATTTTCTTTAGTAAAAATAGAGCAGAAGTATTTGTTTAGCAGTTTCGCTTTTTCAATGTCACTTTCCATGAGTCCATTCCCAGAACCTCTGAGTCCTGCAATTCTATCTCTAATTTTCCTCCTCTCCAGAATATACCTGATGAAAGTTTTGTCGCCACACTTCACATCTTTAGCCATCTTTTCCTCTGCCTTTGATTTTGCTTTCCTTATTTCTCTTTTTGTCTCTTTTAGTTTGATCCTTTATTCCTTTCTATGTTCCTCTCTTTGCAAGCTTTTGAATTTTGTGAAAGTTGTGTTTTTTGCCTTTATTTGAGCAGCCACTTCTTTGGAGAACCAAATAGGTTTCCTTCTCCTCTTGTTTTTATTTAGTTTCCTTTCATATTTATCTGTTGCCCCTTTTATTGCAACCTTTAGTTTAGCCCATTGCAATTCCCCCCCCCCCCCCTGCTAACTCCTCCTTCAGGTACTTGGCCATTTTACTGAAATCAGTGTTTTTGAAGTTTAGGACTTTGAGCTTGCTATGATTGGACTGCACCTTGGTTTTTATTTCAAACCGCACCGTGTGATGATCGCTGCTGCTCACAGGGGCACCCACCCAGACATTCGACACACTATCACCGTTGGTGAGCACTAAATCCAGCATTGAGCTTTCCCTGGTTGGTTCCATCACCATTTGTCTAAGTAACGCATCTTGGAAAGCATCCACAATTTTTTAGCTTCTTTCAAGATTTGCAGAAGGAGTAATTCAATCCACATCAGGTAGATTAAAGTCACCCAATATGATCACTTCCCCCTTTGTGGCTATCTTTGCTATATCTATAATCAATTCATTATCTATCTCTTCGATGTGAGTAGGAGGTATGTAGATTACACCAGTATGGATGACAGTGCCATCTCCTCTTTCCAACACAATCCAAAGCGCTTCTTCTTTTCCCCATGCCCCCTGCATTTCAGTAGCTTTAATATTGCTTTTGACATACAAGGCTACTCCTCCTCCTTTTCCACTTTCTCTGTCTCTTCTGAATAGATTATAGCCAGCTATGGATATATCCCAATCATGTGATTCATTAAACCATGTTTCTGTAATGGCCACAATGTCCAAGTCCATTTCCACCATTAAGGCTTCCAGGTCCGGAACTTTGTTGGCTAAGCTTCGAGCATTTGTGCTCATTGCTTTCCATCATTTAACTGGCTTGCATGTATTTTGCATTGATTTTGTTCTGCCCAGTTCTTCCCACTTGTCGTTGATGTGTGGTTTAAAAGTGTTGCTGTTTCTGATGTTGTTCTGCTTTTGCCGGGAGTGACGTCCTGAACTTGTCCATCCCCATCCGTCACCCCCTTTTTCTAGTTTAAATACATAGCCACATATTGCCTGAATTTTTCACTTAGGATTCTTTTCCCTGTGACAGAGAGATGTAGTTTCAATTCTGATCTGCACGTGCTATCTAGAATGTGCCCTTATATATAATTAGAAACATGAATAATGTCTTTAACTCATGTAGTATAAATACAGTTTGGTATTTACCATCAGCTTACAAATAATTTTTTATTTGTTGTAAACTAAATATTGTATTTTCTGTTCATCTGAGTCAGATCATGCTGTTAAGGTCACCCTTCCATACATGTTTTCTTTCAGTTCTCTCACATTTGCAGTCTGCATCATATCTTTACATTGGGAGCCTGTTCCTCTATATTGGAGCTTCTTTAGAGTATAGAAATGCAAGAAAAAGCATTATAGGCCCGATATTGATCTGGGACAGCTATGCGCTGCTACGGTGCATAGCTGTTGCCGCCGACCTTTAATCCTGGATATTCAATGGCAGAGACATATGCGGTCCTGGCATTGAATATCTGGGGTTGCTGCACAGCCTCCGCATCCGCAGAAGCTAACCAGGTAGCTACAATATTGAGCCACTGCCCGTTATGCTCCTATGGGTAAAGCTAGGTTAGCTTTTGCTGCATCTAGCTTTAGCCATGTATCGCTAACTGGGTAGTGGTGCGGTATCACCAGGGGTGGCTCTATAATCAGGCCGAGTGAGGCGGTGGCCTCAAGCAGCAACCTTTTGGGGGGGGGGCGGCAAAAATTGCCCCCAAAAGGCCCGCCTCACTCGGCCTTCAAAAAAAAAAACCCTGATGAGAGTAGCTGCTACCGCGGCCACCCCGGCAGAGCCCTCCTATCTCCCTTAGCGCCGGCTTTTCAGAGCCGCAAAGGGAGAGTTTCCCTTTCTCGCAGCTCTGTTAAGTCCACCGGCACTGATGGGAAACTCTCCCTTCGCGGCTCTGAAAAGCTGATGCTGAGAGAGATAGGAGGGCTCTTCCGGGGAGGCCATGGCTACGGGGCACTTCATTCTGCTACTGCTGCGGCAGCGGCTTCAGCAGCCAGGCACTGAGAGTGAGCTGATATCTGGGATGGTATTTGGACTAGAAGGGGCTGGAAAGTGGGGAAGGAGGGAGACTGGAAGGGAATGGACACCAGTGGCAGTTGTGGGAATGCAAGGCGGTTGACATTGGAAGGTACTGGGAGGGAAGGACTGGAAAGGGGGCTGATACTGGCGAGGGTTACTGGAACTGGAAATGGGCTGATGGAAGGAAGTGAAGAAAACAAAGGCAGAGATAAGAAATGGCAGATGGACCATAGACCATAGACCACAGAAAGAGAGCTAAGAGAAGACAGAAAAGCAGAAGCCTCAGATCGGGACCAGCATGATCAGAGAATAAAATGCTCAGACAACAAAGGTAGAAAAAATAATTTTATTTAATTTTAGTGATTGGACTTTGTGCTATTTTTATATTTTACACAGTATGGGGGAACTGCATCTCTTATTTATCTGATGTTGCACTGCATGTGGACTCTGGCTTCTTGGGGTTTCAATTTAAATTTTGTCTAGATATTTTTATTTTTACTTTAGATTGTGGTTACTTATTCTGTACTTGGTGAGGGTCGATTTTGTGAGTATGTGACTGAGGTCAGGTGTTCTGTTAACATGGAGTTTGTACATAAAAATCTATACTGTACTGTAGTAATTTGACTTGTTCAGCTTTTCAAATAGATGTATGGATGTTCCAGGGCCCACTGTAGTATTTACAGCAACACTTTTTTTGGATGGGCTCCTTATGTGAGTTTTGGAAGTTTGTGCTGATATGGTATGGTATGGTAGGTTTGCACTTTGTTGTAGGGTTTTGTATTAGTTCACAATATGCCTGGTACTGGAGAATAGTGGTGGTGGTTGTTGTTAGTGAGATGATCAGAATCAGATTTTTTTTTAATTTTGAATGCTGTGGGTGAATGTCCTGGTTCTGCTCTGCACCTATTGTGGATGCAAAATATATGTTGAAAAAGAAAAAGCAAGAACCATAATGGAGTTTATAAGAACAAAATAAAAAGGAGTTATAATTTAGTTTTATAAACTGTGCTGTTGGTTCTTGTTGTCTTTTAGTTCCTTGGTGTGCAAACGGGACCGTACCTAGCCCTGTACAAGCGGTACAGCCGCACAGGGCGGAAAGGCTTGGAGGGGCGCATTTGAGCTGTCTGCTGTTGCCCTGCCGCCGCTAGCAGGACAATAGCAGGCAGGCGAAATGTGCTCCACAAGCCTTTTCGCAGCACTTTAAGCAGGTCTGGTCCCTCCCTCCTCCGACATGATGTCAGAGTAGGGAGGGACAGATCTGCTTAAAGTGCCGGTGCCTTTCAGATCAGGTGCATGCCCCCCTCCTCCTCCTCCCCATACCTCCATCCAGTGCTGCCTGCTCTTTCCCTGCTGCCGGCGCCACCGTGAAAAAACCAGAGGGCGGCAGCAGCAGGAAAAGAGTAGGCAGTGCTGGATGGAGGTATGTTGGGAGAGGAGGGGGCTGCTTTTCTCTCCCTTGTTCGACACCTGCCTACACCTTCCATGTTTCGTGTGTTTTGTCTTAACTAGATTGTAAGCTCTGATGAGCAGGGATTGTCTCTTACATGTCTGTGCTGTATAGTGCTGCGTACGACTGGTAGCGCTTTATAAATGCTAAGTAGTAGTAGTAGTAGTAGTAGTGCGCCCAAGCTTCAAGTTGCACAGGGTGCGATTGCAGCTCGATACGGCCCTGTGTGCAATCATCTTGCATTTCCTCCATATAATCTAATCAGCTTTTTGGTTTGGTTCAGTCTCTCATTGGATTTCTGAAAAAGCCCCGCCCCCCCACTAAGGTGTGTGTGTGGGGGGGGGGGGGCATTTCATACTTCGCCTCAGGCAGCAGATTGCTTTGAGCCGCCCCTGAGTATCACTGGTGCCTGGTTAGCAACTGTTGCCATCCACGACACGCTCCGGAACACCCACGACATGCCCTGACGCTAAACGGTTAGCAGTGGAGTGTGTAGCAGTATTAGTAGGGGATATTCAGCGTTAGTGCTCGTGCCATTGAATATCCCGTTCAGCGGCATTAACATGGTTTATAGGTCTGTAAACCGTGTCAATGCCTTTGAATAGTGAGCCCTAGGAGTTTACAAAATATACAAAACTGCCTCAGCCTTTAAGGATGTGCATATATGAGCATTGCCATTTTACTGCAAAAAAGGTATAACTGCATTACATGAGAATGACTTGGTACCAGCATGAAAAATTTCAAATTCGCTTCCTATACATGTGAAGGCACATTTTAAAAACTATGTTGTTGTTGTTGTTGTCGTCGTCGTCGTCATCGTCATCGTCATCGTCATGGCGACCCTCTGGAAAGTTGTCCTAAATTGTGTTTGGTCTTCAGTCAGGCGGCTCATTGTTGACAGTCTGGCACCCATAGCTGCCGATATTGTATCGATCCATTTCATTGCTGGCCTTCCTCTTTTGCGTTGACCTTCTATCTTACCAAGCATGATGTCTTTCTCTAATAATCTCTCTCTTCGCATGATGTATCCAAAGTATGAAAGTCGAAATCTTGTCATCTGAGCTTCTAAGGAAAGTTTAGGTTTGATCTTTTCTAGTACTGACTGGTTTGTTCTTCGGGCAGTCCATGGTATACACAGTATTCGCCGCCAGCACCATAATTCAAAGGCATCAATTTTCTTCCTGTCTATCTTTTTCACTGTCCAACTTTCTCATCCATGTGAGTTATTGAAAAACTATGTAGAGATCAGAATTGAGACATCATGTTTCGGTATATACAGTTCCGCTGTTTTTTTAGAAAAGCTTCTGCTAAGCATGGAACCTTTTCTACAATACAAATAAGAAGGTGCAGTAGTGTATGTGTATGTGCCAATATGTAGATCTGGAGGAGACATTTTAAAAACTTACATGCGTAAAAATCAGAGGCAACTCGGTAACTTACATTTGTGGCTTGCCCAGTTTGATAATCTACACGAATAAATACTGCTAATTAACTACTGAGGATGCTATCTGTAAGTTCAGTTTGGAGGGGGGAAATGAACAAGGGGAGATTAAGGAGGATAATCCCCTATATCCCTCCAGTAAAGGGCTATCTAAAATGAGCACGTTTTCTAAACCTAAATGTGCCAAAAAACAGGTGTAAATCCAGACATAGACAATTTTAGTCATACATGTGTATTCCCTATATAAAATGGGCATTGCACATTTACTTTTTTGATATGCCCCCTTGTATTTTCTAAGTAGTAAGGGCATTCATTTGTAAATACAGCCCTTTCTGAAATTGCCATTTACACATAGGAATTATCCATAATACTTCTAAAATAGACCCCTAAGTATTACAAGGAAAGAGACAATGCTTTACAAAGGCAACTTTCAAAGGCACTTAATTATCTACATGGGTAAAGGGCTATTTGAAAATTGCCAACCATGTATGAAGATAAAGTAAGCACATTGGGGGTAATTTTATAAAGGATTTTTTGCACATATACTCTGTTGTAAATGGTGATTTTACTTACCAGATAACGTCCTTTCCTTGAATCCTGCTTGACCAATCCAGATAAAGGCGCTGTGTTTCCCCTATCAGCAGATGAGGAGACTTTCAGAGGCTTCTTATGACATAATCATGTCATTTAACAGCCTGTGCCTTTAAGAGCATAAACCAGTAATCGTACCCAAGCATATGGTCAGGAATTGCTGACCTCACATAACTTCAGTGAGGATAATAATCCACAGAATGGGAAACATAACTATGTACAGGATCAGCCTCAACAGCAATGCTTGACAAAAGTGGAAAGTGATGTCCACGTTACCACCCTACAAATGTCAGAGGGGGCGACTGAGCTCCGCTCTGCTCATAAGGGTACAGTACATTTTCCCAAGTGGGGTGCACACGCCAACCCTCTGGAACTGGCTGGTTCTGCAACAGATACGCAGAGGCAATCACCGCCTTGATCCAATGCCCCAAAATAGACTTGGCAGTCACATCACCTTTACATGGTCCCGCAAACAGATGGTCTAACTTGTGAAAGTTGTTCATAACCTTCAAGTACCGGAGAAACACTCTACAGACATCCACCAGGCGAAGGTCCTTGTCCTTCCCTTGGCACTGGCTCCTTTAAAAAGGAGAGAAGACAAACCACCTGATTTATATGGAAGGAAGATATCACTTTGGGTAACAAGGATAGGAAGGGCTGTATGCTCATGGCCTCCTTCAAGAATGTTAAGTAAGGGTTCTTGAAGGATAATGCCTGCAGTTCGGAGATACATCTCACTGAACACCTGAATATCCCCGATTATGGCGCTTATGTGCCCCGATGCTAATCACTTTGCATCGGGTCATGTTGGGGGGTGTTCTGGAGAGGAGCAGAGGCAGAGATGATTGATAACCAGGCAGCCTGGTTAGCAATCTGTGCCTAAAAGATAGGTGAATAAAAACCTCTCGTATCTTTTAGGCGTAGGCGCTAACCAGGCTGCATGCAATATCGCTGCTGCCCAGTTAGCTACTGTGGGTTCTGGCATGGGCAGCAATCCCCGGATATACACTGCCAGGACAGCATAGAATATCCAGTGTTAAGGGTCAGTGGGCATGCCTAAGCACTATAGCACCACATGGCCTGGCAAAGTAAATAAGACACTTTTAAGAGTCAGATCTTTAATGGTTCAATGACATCAAGGCCCAGAGCACCATATAGAGATCCCACAAGGGAACACAGGGGAGGATGAAGTTGTCTCATCTGGGTATGAGTCAATGGACTGCCCTGCCACAGGATAAGGCTGCAATCTGAACCTTAAGGGAACAAAGGGAAAGACCCTTGTCCGGGCCATCCTGAAGAAAGGCAAGCAAGGATAGCAAGTCCACTGTATCAGGTCTAGCCTGATGCTCTTGGCACAAGTGCTCAGAAAGATACCAGATGCACTCGCAGGCCAGACTGGTAGATCCTCTCCTAGCCTTGAGGAACATGACAACCATTATTGGAGAATAGCCCTTGCATGATAATTGATGCCTCTCAAGAGCCAAGACATAAATGAAAAGGGAACCAGGTTGTCCAGAAGGACTGGCCTTTGACATAACAGCCCCCTGGCTTTGAACAATCACAGAGGAGGTTCCTGCAGGAGCTACATTAGGTTCCCAAACCATAATCTTCGTGGCCAATCTGACACCACCAGGACAACCCTGCACATGACTTACGAGCAGCTACAGAGGAAATGCACACAGCAGGCAGTGCTTTGGTCAGGATATTGATGTCCTCAGAGCCTGCCTCTCTACAGTGACTGAAGAACCTACATGCTTTGGCACTGGAATGGGTTGTCATCAGATCCATTTTGAGATGACCCTAGCAGTGCAGAATTTGCTGAAAGGCCATCTAACTCAAAAGAGTGGCAACCGAGGAAGTCCACCTCCACATTGTTGACTCCAGCAATGTGTTGCACCAGTAGAGCTAGTAGATTCCTTTCCATCCAGGAGAACAGGAGGGTCATCTCCAGGGTCACTCCAGCACTCTTCGTGCTCCCTTGACGATTGATATATGCCACTGCTCTGGCATTGTCCAAGTACCATTGGATCACTCTGCTCTTGACTAGGGTCTGGAGGCACAGAAGGGTCAGATGAATGGCTCTTTCCTCAAGAAGGTTGATGGGCCATACCAACTCACTGTTGTTTCAACAGCCCTGAGCTGTCAGGTTCTCATATTGGGTTTGCCAGCTAAACAGGCTGGCATCAGTCGACAGGAGAAGCCATAAAGGATCCTCCAGTGGCATAACCTCCCTCAGATGCTGTGGTGCTGCCACCACTGCAGGCTGGACACCACCTCCAGTTGGAGGGGCAGCCTGACCTCAAAACTTCTGAAAGCTTGGAGAGCACCAAGATAGCAAGGACATCTGAGGTGGCCTCATAGAAGCTCAGGCCCAAGGCACTGTTTCAATCTCCACCACCATCAAGCTGAGAAGCTGGGGGTCTGCTAACATGGAAAAGCTGCCAACTGGCTCAACAACCTTTTCACCTCTCTGTGGGCAGGAAGATTCTGCCTACCTGAGAATCAAAACATGCTCCCAAGTATTCCAAGGTATTCTATTTATTTATTTATTTATTTATTTAGATAGTTTTGTATACCGCCTTATCCTTCAATCAAAGCGGTCACAACACAATTGGGGAATACATTTAACACACAGGGATATGAGACACATACACTAATACTTACAGGGAACATGGGCAATGGAGGGTTAAGTGGCTTGCCCAAGACCACAAGGAGCATCTGTGGGACTAGAAACCCCAGTCCTTCCGGCCCAAGGTTGCTGTCCTCTAGTGGGATTTGAACCCCCGACCTTCCGGCCTGAAGTACCTTGCCCCAACCACTAGGCTACTCCTCCATGTTCTATTCTAATTCTAGTGATTGGGAAGGCTCCAGGATGCTTTTTCTTTTTTTTTATTGATCACTCAGTAGAGATTCTCCAGGACTGCACCACCCGGGTCAAAACCCGAGACACTTCAGACTGCAACCTGGTCCAGATAAGCCAATCATCCCGATATAGGTGAACACAGATCCCCTAGTTCCTCAACACTGCAAACACCACCACCAAAGGGAAGAGTGGCAAACTGAAAATGAGAGCCAAGCACAGTGAAATGGAGAAAGTGCTGTTGATCCTCCTGGATAGATATGTGGAAATAAGTCTCAACTAAATCCAGAGACATAAGAAACTCCCCACAGTATGCTGCCTGGATAACTGACTGCAGGGTCTTCATATAGGAGTGAAGGATGCACAGATGAGCACTGACTCCCTTAAGATCGAGGATTGGCCAAAAGGAGCCATTTTTCTTTGGCACCACAAAATAGATGGAATAATTGGCCCTTACCCTGCTCAGCTGGGGGAACTGGAACCACCGCCTGCAGATGGCACAATTTTCCAGCATGATCTGAATGGCAGTTCTTTTGGATGCAGAACCACACGGGAAGACGACAAAGGCATTTAGAATAGGCTGTCTGCATTGCAGAACGTAGACATGCTGAATGATGTCTAACACCCAACGATCCCTTGGTGACCCAGGCATACTCCTGGTAGGAAAGGTGCAGCCTGCCACCCACCATAGACATCCTGGAATGGGCCCCCAATTCATTATTGCACTGAATGGGAGGAGGCATTTATGGAGGTGGTAGAATCCCAGGACCCACATGCTCCATGAAAGGACTGAGTCCGAGACAAATAAAACAGAAGAGGAGGAGGAGAAGGAACATTAGGAACCACCACCCAGGAAAAAGATTTAGGCGTCATTGTGGATAACATGTTAAAATAGAATGCTAGGAATCATAAGGAAAGGAATGGAAAATAAAACAAAGGATATTATAATGCCTCTCTATCGTTCCATGGTGCGACCGCATCTTGAATATTGTGTGCAGTTCTTGTTGCCGTATCTTAAAAAGGATATAGCGTTATTAGAAAAGGTTCAGAGAAGAGCGACCAAAATAGTAAAGGGGATGGAAGGATACCCTTATGAAGAAAGGCTAAAAAGGTTAGGGCTCTTTTACCTGGAAAAGTGATGGCTGAGGGGAGATATGATAGAAGCCTATAAATTAATGAATGGAGTGGAATGGGTAAACGTAGATCGATTGTTTATGTTATCAGAATATAGAAAGACTAGGGGACATGCAATGAAGCTAAAGGGTAAACTATTCAAGACAAATAAGAGAAAATATTTTTTCACTCAACGTGTAATCAAACTCTGGAATTTGTTACCGGAAGATGTAGTAAGAGCTGTTAGTGTAGCTGGGTTTAAAAAAGGTTTAGACAAGTTCCTGGAGGAAAGGTCCATAAACCATTATTAAAAAGTATATCACTGTTTGGCCCAATACAAGCATTGTGGAACCTGTGTCTTTTGGGGAAACTGCTAGGTACGTATGACCTAGATTGGTCACTGTTGGAAACAGGATACTGAGCTAAAAAACTTGCCTCAGCCATTTGCTAGAGACAGAGAATTACCATTTTATGCCTCTAGAGGCACAGGCTGTTAATGGCACAATGATGTCCCAACAAACCTCATGGAAACTTTCTCTGTCTCCACATCTGTTAGTAGGGGAACACAACCGACTTGTCTGGACTGATCTAGCAGGACAATATGAAAGCCTCTTATAGAATTACATCATGCCTAAAAGTACTCAGGGTGACAATACAGTGCATACTTTTGTGCTACCCGGGTTTAGGCATGTTCAGGTACATAGTTTGGGAGAGGTCATGTAGTATACGCGTAGTAAGACATAAACCTGTGAACAGAGGAGTCATGTAGTATACGCGTAGTAAGATATGCACCTGTGCACATACTTCAGCTGCATACATTTATATCGGCTCCTGGGCAGGTATAAATGTATGTGAGTGCATCCTAGCAGAGATTTTGCCAGATTTATAATGTTCTTTTATAAAGACGCACAGGCACCTGCGTGTCTTTATAAAACAGCCTCAACATCAATGCCTATTTGGCTTCCCACCTTAGGTGACCTGTTTTAAAATGATCCTCTCTGGAAAGCAATGCATGTACTGTACGTTCACCCACATTCAGTGGAGGTGTTTTCAGGAGCAGATTTAGGGTGAGATGGCTACAATACATGTGCCTGTGTATTTTCTAAAACACAGACATTGATTCATGTGGAAAAAATTCCTGCAGCAAAAGTAGATGCCCATTTCCCTGGGTACCTTATTTCGTAGGCAGCTTTCAAAGTGAAAGTATGCATACAGTACCTCTGACGGTTAAGCAATTCAGACCGTTTAAAAATGTGCTCACTACATGCCACTACCAAGACTTAGAAAAATTAACGATCTGCCTCCAGATGGAGATCTGGTTGCAAACAACATGACACACGATGGCGGCAGTAGTGAAAAGCACTTACCTGGTCAGCAGCACCTGGCTACAAATATTCAGTGGCACTAACTATATAGTGGCAGGGCCATCCGTGGGTATAACTGGGGCAGAGTTAGTAGCAATATTAAGGTTGCTAGCCACATAAAGTTAGGCCAGAAAAAAGGCTTCCTTAACTTTATGCAGTTTGCTAGCCAGATAACGAGCCGGATATGGCCACTATTTAGATAATGGTGCCAGCTCACCATGGTATCTGGACATTTAGCACTAGCCCCACTATCTGCATACCAGTGCTCGATATCTAGATATTATTTTACAGTGGCAGCCTGCATTTAATAAAAATTCTGACTGCCGCTGTTAAATATTGGCGCCTATATTGCTGGTAAAAGTGTAACTTGGGGGCATTTGTAGCCAAAGAAGGAGATTTCATATTTTGCATAATTTCTATTTTTAAGGAACAGACGAAAGTACCTAAAGTTTCAACTATTTGTCCAGGGGAAGAAGAGATTTCACAAGTGCCAGACTTGCCGGCATCAACCAAAGAGGGTAGTGTAATGCCAGAAGATTTTCAGCCTGAATTCTTAGCAGCAGAAACACCCTCTGGGGATGAATATGAATGCATATCCCCGGACGACATCTCTTTGCCGCCGCTTGCCGAGACTCCCGAATCTACCTTACTGCAGTCTGAAACGGAGCAGGAGGAGCATTGCTGCTATAGTTCCCACAGTCTGCATGTCAGCTCTTATAGTTTGCAAATGCAGATAAACACTGGCAGCAAAAGAGTGATGGATGAATCTGAACTCTTAACACCCGCTGCTTCTGCTGATAGTTCAAATCACAGAAGGGAAAAGACTTCCAGTTATTTTGAGAGCTTTTATTCCCCCACTCTAGGATCCCATCCTAAGCTAAGAGCAGATTCCCCTTTTACTCACTGTCCATCTGCAGTGCCTGAACCCAGTACTGCTTTGAAATCCCCTTTCGGTACATTAAAAATAAAGCCTGCTTATAGCATGATGAGTGAAATGCATGAGGCGCACCTGCAAAGCCATTCTGCACATAAAAGCATGGTTGAAACACAGGAGCGATTGCATGATAGCATTAACTGTACTAAACCTAAAGACAGGCTGCATACTACCCCTGATGCATTCTCAGGTCTCATGTTTCAATCAGACTCTACCAGGAGCGGTCAGAGACAGATGGACACCCGAGAGGAGATTAAAAGCACATCAGAAAAGAACAGCACTGGTAGCCTGTCAGGGCAAACACCTAACTTCTCCAAGCGCCTGTCAAATGTCACTGTAAAAGAAGGCTCTCCAGTGACTTTGGAAGTAGAAGTATCAGGATTTCCAGAGCCTACACTGACCTGGTGGGTAGCATACAACGAAGAGAAGTAAATAAGCAGTTGTAAACGGATCCCTTGTAACTGTGGTGCACTTCAGGAGACGACTTCTTATATACAAAGAGTGCACAAGTTCAGTCCTTGAGAGATGAAAGTAGATCAAATTCTCTGGATATCTTTAATGAAGATGCGTAAGACAGATATACATGCCTGTTATTTCCTTTGTGTGCAAATTCATGCCATGCAGGGCCGTACCGAGCATGAATCATGCCCTGTGCGACTTGCACATCAGACGCGTGTCCCCCCCCCCCACCGCACCTCCATCTAGACACTTTCTGGATGGGGGGGCAAGAGAGAAGAGACGTGCCCAATGTGCAAGTCGCTCGCGCACTAAGCAGATCTGTCCCTCCCTTCTCTGACGCCGCGTCAGAGGAGGGAGGGACCAGACCTGCTTAATGTGCCGTGAGAAGGCTTAATGGGCACATTTCAGCTGTGTGCCGTTGCCTGCCGCTGCTGAGAGAAGAAAAAGTGGCAGCAACAGACAACGGCAGACAGCTGAAGTGCGCCCCTTAAGCCTTTGCACCCTGTGCGGCCGCACCGCTCGCACATGGCTAGGTACCATCCTGATGCAATGCACATTCATTAAAGATATCTTGATCATCTGACCCAATTGCAGTCCTCAAGAACTGAACTTGTGTACCCCTACATTAGACCGAACCATGGTATATTCAATTAAATGGCACTTCCTTCCCTCTCTTTTCGTACCTGACATTCACACCAAACCATGTAGTGGCTCTTGATTTTAAGCATCACATTCCATAGAGACCTTTAGATCAGCAGTGTAATTCATATTTCAGGTACAGCTTCAGTGAAATATTTTCTGCCACTCTCCCACACTGTTCTCCTCTTTCCCTTCACCCAAAGTAGAGTTACCAACTGGCTCCAGTTTACCTGATAAGATGGTTCAGGGCTCAGTTTACTCTACTGCATTCCATGAACTTGTCTTGCTTTTCTTAGAGAATACCATAGAGAAATTAGAACAGTAAATCTCCAAATGCAATGGGGTAAATCCAAGTCAGGATTAACCTCTCAGGTAAATCTGGAACCAGCTGGCAACCCTAACTCTCAGCTTGCTAAGAACTATTAAATAGAATCAAAGGATCTCTGGTTTATAAGGCAGCAGTACTAGCTAACTTCCTTGAAGTATAAGCCTTCTTGGTTCTCTTACTCCCCATTGAGCATATTCCTAAATCATCTCCCCCCCCCAAAAAATGTTGTTATTTACATTTTAATGTGTCAACACACATTAAACATTAATTTTGGTATGTGTGTGTTAAATTTGCATTAATGTGCACTACTAGTAATGCCCACTATCAGTAATGCTCACTTAAGTATTACGGATAATACAAAGAGATTGTTTTCAAAATGTGCGTAAAATAATGATACTTCCCCTCTGCCAGTTACTGGTGCACACAGTCCTAAGTTGCCCTCCTCCTTGAAACTGTCTTCTCCCCTGAGATATCACCCTTGCAACCCCCCCCCCCCCCCAGGATGAGTTGGATAATTAAACCAGAATCTCTGGGGAGCCTTTTTACTAATGGGTACTATAATGTTGCATTTAACACACTAATAGCACCAACACTATAGCACGTTAGGTGCAATACCACCAGAGTAACTGTCAGGGGCGTGGAAAGCATGTTCCCAGCAATTAACACGGAGTCCTATGCTCTAATGCGGCATGCAAATAGTGTGGGCGCACTTAGTTCCATCTAGTGGAGGAGCTGCAGTTAGTACACAATGATTACCCCCACGCTGTGCTTGTGCTCAGCATAAGAACATGCGAAATGCCATACTGGGTCAGACCAAGGTCCATCAAGCCCTGTATCCTATTTCCAACAGTGGCCAATCCAGGCCACAAGTAGCTGGCACGTTCCAAAGGAGACACACAAGTTGCACAATTCTTGTCCCGGGATAAGCAGTGGATTTCCTAGGTCCTCTTTAATAATGGTTTATGGACCTTTCCTCCAGGAACTTGTCCAAACCTTTTTTAAACCCAACTGCAATAAAAGCTTTTACTACATCCTCCGGTAACTAATCCCAGCCTCCATCCCTAGCCCTCCCCCTTACCACCCCAACGTGCCATGGACAATTCATGTGGAAACTGGACCACAATAACTGCATTGCCCTGCACCAGCTGTCAATGCATGCCCCAGCCTGCCTTCCATGTGCGTCAGAACACACACACTGATGGCTAGGGCCCTTGAGGAAAAGACCCCCTAGGTTTTCAGCTCCATGCTCTAACATGTATGTTACATTCTCCACACTATAAACTGAGCACTGCGTCATCCTAATTTAGATATCATAAGGTGGGAGTGGCACAGTTTTTTGATCAGAGTCAGCACAGTACTTAGCGCCATAAAAATTGAACTGATTTGACAGAGAGAACTTTTTAGCATTTCAAATATTAGGTAACATTATAAATGACTTCCAATAACAACAGATTGGCTCCTAGTCTTTCTGGTTCTTCCTCTCTTATTTATTTATTTACTCACTTGCTCTATATACTGCATTTTCCAAAAAAAGACCTTTATCAGTGTACAAACACAAAAACAGTGCCATATTTAAAAATACAGTAATCAGAACAAACCAATTAAAAATCCACTCCCTCCCCTAAAAGCTTCTGTAAACAAATATGTTTTTAAAAAGTCTTCAGGTCATGTTCCAGCCTTAAGTAGGCCAGAAGAAATTTCCATAATATGGGAGTCTGCACAGAAAAGGCACTTGAGCAATGGTACTGTTTTCTCAGTATTTTGACACCTGGAACAATCAATAGCCCCTGCCTCGGTGACTGCAACGATCCACTAATGGTATAGAACTGCAACCTTGATCTCAAAATCTAGGTCCTCATCCCTGCAGTATCTTAAATACCAACAGGATATGTTTATACTGTATTCTGAATCATATAGTAACCAGAAGAGGCATGATCAAATCTTCAGTGGCATTTTGTAAGTTTTGCCACTGTATTCTGGACCAATTACAAATGCTTAAGATCTTTCTGTGATATACCCATCAATAAAGCATTGCAGTAATCCAGGCATGGAAAAACCAATGCTTGAGTCACAGCAAGCAGGTTACCCTCCGACAGATCTGCTCTCAAATGACAAATCATACACCATGTTGCAAACATTGGTCTAACAAAACTAGAGACAAGTCATTAGCCACCCTAATTGTTGACACCGGCTCAAGAATTCTACTGCCTGAGAGTCAATAAAATTCAGTTTTGTTCAAATTTAGTTTTAAATGCATATTTTAAAACCCTGCCCACAAAACTGCTAAGGCATTTACTAACACTTCTTCTAAAACACAACCCCATTTTGAGCTAGGCACTAGTTATATATAAATTAAACCTAGCCTCCGCTATTAATGAACAAAGAGACAGCATGTACAGATTAAATAGGAAAGGTCAAACTTCTGAACCCTGAGTAACTCCATAGATGTCTTATTGTTCTAGCTAAGGATATATCCAACTGTCCGTTGTACAAGTTTGACCACTATATCCAAGTCAATTTTCCTGTCTTGCCTTTTTCCTCTTCAACTATTCTGGATAGTTGAGCACTGAAAGCTTTAAAAGCAACAAACTCAAAATGCTGCATCCAGTAAATGACTTTTATAGCCTTCATGTTCCTCAGTGCCCTGCCATAAATCTTAGTCTCTCTTCTATAATATACTTGAATTTTTCAGTCAAGAATCAATGGAACAAAGTTTCCAGTTAATTATTTCATTTGTTGCATGCTTTTTTGAAACAGTAGAACTCAAACGTTCAAACCTTGCCAAAATAATACAAGGGGGTGGGGGGAAGAGTAGTGCAGGAAGGGATTCTAGATAAATATGTAAAAATCAATTCTTCTACTGTCCACAATCTTTGCAAGCCTGCAAGCTGATATTCAAAGAGAAATTCCCTTCAGAGTTTCCCTTTAAAAAGGAAGGCTAGCAGGGGAACAGAGGGAGTTTTGTAACTGTGGACTTTATATCTGCTTTATGGTGGGGGCAACAGTATTTGTGGATTTATCAGATTCTCCACACATTCTCTCTCTGACCTAATCCTGCCCACTTCTACCCATACTAAAGAGGATGGGCAATATTCACTTTGTTTTTGTATTACATGTGTAAACACATATTTATCCACATAAACAAATGATGTTTATTCCTCCCTAAATTCAAGAGCTTATGGGAAATGTTTACTAAAGGGATTTAACATGCATTTATAAAGTTAACGTGTGTTAAATGCCAGAACTGTTTTATTTCTATGGGGGCAGTGGCACTTAAAGTGCGTTAACTTCATTAACAAGCGTAAGCCTTTAGTAAACATGCCCCTATGTGTCAGTTTTCATTGTTTATTTTTATATTATTTGTCCAGAATTCAAACGTTTAGATGAACAACAATTTTATAACAAGGTGCCTAGGTTTTATGGGACAAGAAGGTGACTATTTTTCACATTATTTTATAAAACTGCAGAGGTACCTATGAGTCTTTACAAACATTAGCACAAGTCCAGTAAAAGTCACAAACTACACTGAGATTGGGGACATTGATTTCTGCTTAGAAGTATGCAAATAGATTCGCATATTTTATAATCAATACCACCCAGACCACACCCCCAGCAACGTCTACAGTAAAAGTACATGTGGTCAAGCCACCACATGTACGTTTATGCCTGAGAAAATTCAATAAGAGTCCTTTTAACCATGCGTATTACCACAAATGCACTAAAATATGACTCCCTTTGAGTATTAGCTGGTGAAAACCTAACACCACCTTATAAGTTATGATTCACATTTAGCACAAATTGCACGAGCATAGTAAAACAAAAATGAGTAATACTGGGTGATAAGCAATTAAGGGGGCCCTCTTACTAAATCCCACAAAGGTTTTGCACTTAATGCTAATTTTTAATGCACAGTAAGTGCAAAGCCTTCACATGAACTGTTGAGGGCATGACCAGCATATTAGCAGCAGTTAACATAACTGTAAATATGCTGTATATAAGTTAAAACTATCTTGAATCATGTACATTCTTGATTGCCTTTTATTGCACCATTTATTGTTATGATGTTTAATGTATCGGTTGTTTTAATTGTAAACCGCTATGATTACCCGATACAGTGGTATATAAAACACACAAATAAATAAAAATAAAACATGTGCATGCATATATTAATGTGCAGTGAAATTAATGCAGGTACACCGAACAATACTCATAAGGGTAATTAGCACCCGTGCTAATTACCACATTGATGGTGATCGTGCAATATCGTGCTCTCCATGCACACTCCACCCCTAACCCACCCAATCTCAACATTAGCGCGTGATTACTATTTAACATGGGTTCTGGTAGCTGGTATGCCCATGTGTTATCATTCAGCGCGGCCAATTACCACACACTAAAATTTGTATTAACCAGTTAGCAGCATTTAGTAGAAAGGCGTCTAAGATCTACAACTACAAAAAAGACTATCTTACCCTATTAATACACAACTAACAATAAAGATAATGTCTTAAATATGTCATTTATGACTTTTAACAGCATTTCCTAATTTCTAAAGCTTCACTTTCGTTAATAAACCTCAAATTGTAGCTAACAGATTAGTGAAATCCATTTCCTTTTTATTTGTGTATTCTTATGCTCCGCATATGAATAGTACTGAGTATTATCACTGCAATGCAAAAAATACAAATAAAGTTTATTTCTCAGGTCTTGATAAAAAAACAATAAATATATATATATTTTTCATAACAGTTGGATACAAAGATATCCATATTTGGATGCCATAAAATAATAATAGTAGACATGATAGTAATTTGTATTTTGGTAAAGCAGAGGTTTTTTCTTTATTAAATTATGTGCTCAAGTTTTTACTTGGTAAGAGACTTAATAAAATGTCTCCAAATGCAAAACAATTGCTAGTAATGTGTTTCCAATCACTATGTTAAAGGAATAATGCTTTTAAGCAATAAATTTGGTTTAACAACATTATTTCTGGTTGTATTTTTATATAAAAAAAAAAACGCTTTGCAACTAATGAATTGCCCACAGTCGTTGAAGTACCTGAAACATAAAATAAAGCTTTGTTCAGTAAATATTGATATGAACCCCACTTGAAAAACCAACTCTGCTTCAGGTACAAGAAGGTCCAGAAACTGATTCCAGATGAGCACATAATGATTTTACAAAAGGTGGAAAAAAGCATACTTTATTCAGAAGGAGTGTGAGAAAGGTGCTGGCCTCTATGTTGCTTGAACCAAAAATTCTAATGGTACTATTTCTTCCAGCGCCATCCTCCATGTGAAAGGTAACAGGTCACCTATCAAACAAATCGACTGGATAACTCTGCTCGTCATCTATTTTAGCATATCACTGCTGTATTGGCTACTCACCTAGCAATGCTGCTATTGGCAATACTGAACACGAATCTTTGTGTGCTGAGATTATACGAAAGCAGCTTGGTTCCCCTGCACTGCACATGGACTCAATGTAGCCTGCTTTTAATTCACATTTCACTTCTTGCCTGTTTCAATAATATCACAATTACCTGAACTTGTCCTGTCTGTTTTAACGTTAATATTCTCTTAAGCACTTTATCTAGATATTTGTTAAAAGGGTCGAGGTGTTTTTTCTAATGAAAACAATTCTGTGTGGGTATATATATGTATATACATATACACACACATAGATAAATAAAGTGCCTGCTTTTCAGATGCATTTGTCTGTATCAAACCAAGGTTTGGTGTAGTTTTTATATTTTCCTGACTTCCATCGCCTTCGACATTCAAATAATTTTTCAATCAGATCTTCATATAAATAGCAATGAAAAACGTTTCCAGCCAAAACTACATAAATGTATAAAAGCATGTTTTAACACTGTAAAGCATTTTGCCTCAGACACAGAAGGGCATGTTTACTAAAGTGAGCTAAGCAGGTAATGCGTATTTCAACTTTATTTATTTATTTTATTATTTTTATTTTTATACGCATTTATATACCACATCTTCCAAAGTTCAGTTGCGGTTTACAATGAACAATAATTAACAAAGCAAGTTTGTTTTACAGGGAACGTCATATTATAACAGAACATATTTACAAGGAACATCAACTTATATATAGAATATGCAGTCTAAACAGTGAGAGATAATATAGAACAGAATAAACTATATACAATTTTGTATATGTATATATATACATGGAAGTGAAAGGACATAAGTTGTGAAGTCATCATGAGTGTGTGTTATCTGTGTGGGTTAAGGGTTTTTGCTTGAAGCAGACAGGTACCTGTTTAACCTTTGTCTAAAGCAGGTGATGAGTTGTCTATGTTATAGTGTTTGTTGAACAGGTAAGTTTTCAATTTTTTACGGTAACTATTAGCATGGGCCCACAGTAATAGCAGTCATACATTAAAAAAGACACCATGGTAAAATTCTCATACATAATGGGGCGGGGACTGGGCAGGGTAAGGATGAAGAGTGGGCATGTGTCGGTACTTATTGCATGCTGTTAATTTCGCAGTTAATGCGGGTGCACTTAGGGGTATATTACTATGCCAAGCTAATAGTTACCCCATGCTATTTGCAGCTAGGTCCTATGTTATTCAGTGGGACCAAGTTATAAATAACATGGGTTAACCATTATCCCAGCTTAGTAAACATACCTTTAAACTGGGATAATGGTTAACCAGGACTCCACAAGTCCCAGGCATCAGGTCGCCATGGTGACCAGAAATTTGCATCTGGCACCTGGGATTTTCAACTCTCCTCCCCACCCCTTTTTGAAAAGAAAAAAAAAAAGAGATCTATTAGCAGAATCCCTTCTTTCCGCCTGCGGGGATCCGATCTCCGACGGGCAGACAGGAAGGGAAAGCCGGAGGCTGCCCGACAGGATCCAGAGAAGGAGAAAAGAGCCACCATCACGGCAAAGACCCCCTGTTGTCTGCCTGCAGGAGATCAGATCCCTGCAGGCAGAACAGAAGAACAGCAGAGGCAAACTGTGATCGAGGCTTTCAAGGCAGCAGTCTGTCCACAGAGATCCAATTTTTCGTGGGAAGAAGAGGGCAGCCTGTCCATGGACCCTGTAAAAACTACAAAAATAAATAAAAAAGACGGGGAGTGAAACTGCAAAAATTTATAGAGGCAGTATCTTACAAAAAAAAGGAAGGAGGATGGGGGGGGGGGTGAATGAAGGGCAGTGGTGGGAGCAGTGGTGGGATCCAGCCGGTTCGGCCTGGTTCGCATGAACTGGGTCCTGCCACGGGACAGGTTCACCGAACGGGGCAGGAATCCCCCACCCACCAGTGAATGAATGGTATCGGGGGACTGCAGCAGTGGGGAAAGCCCCGATGCCATCAAACCATTGGTGGGTGGGGGGGGGGGGAAATCGGGCCACCAGGGCATGTCTGCCCTGTGGTGCCTGCCAGCAAGCGGAGCATGCAGCGCTGGCAATGCAAACATGTGCCATGCTGCCATCCGCTCGGCTCCTTCAGTGGCGGGATCGATCCAAACTGGTTCTTGGTCGGATTGAATCCTGACACTGGGTGGGAGTGCTAGGGAGGGAGAACCTGGAAGGAGAAGAGGGAGTGTGGAGGGGTTGAAGAGGGGAGGGAAGGGAGTGCAAGGTGTTTCTAGACAAAAGGATACAATCTGTATATGTCAAAAGGTGCACTTCCCCCCTTAGAACACACACAAGTGCCCCATACCCATACTACATGTGCACACGCAGTCGTCCCACCTCCACAGGACAGAGACACCCACAAGACACCGCACCTTCGCAGCACACAAAACACACATACACAAATAGGTGAGAGATGGCATCTCTCTTCAAACTCTTCCACCCTCTCCAGGCATATATGAGTTTGCAAATGAAGGGACATCAGTGGAGAATGGATGCAATGATGATGGTGGTGGTGGTGGGGGGGTGCATTATGTTCACCCATGCTAATTATCAATGAGGTCACCATACAGTAAGGAGCATTTCTTTATGGTAAATGCAGGGCACAGTAAATGTACAGCCTTTGCACTTATCACATGCTAATTTCTGCTATTAATGCACGGTAAATGCAAAAACTTACTACAATATGCCCCAGAGTGAGGAGATAAAAGCACCTTTGAATATATCAACCTGAGCATAACCAAACTAGTACATAACTGGCCACCCTTAAAACCACATTTCAAAGGTCTTTTGCCAGCTATAGAATGGGAGAAACCCTTTCACAAACAGAACCTGGCATGGTGTTTTTTTCAACTTGTTTTTTGTAGAGGTCACAACTCTCCAACCTCAGTTCCTTGTAAAATTTATTAGTCTTTTAATGCAGAACATATTTCCATTCTGTCATCTTAAGAAAAAGAGAGCCTCCTTGGTAGCACTAGAAGCATTGTTCAGTCCTATTATCTAGCAATCAGATAGCTACATGATAAAAGCACCAAGTTGGCCAGTCTTGATTTTGACCAATGCATGTTTGAAAATATAGTTCTTTTTTTAAAAATTAGATAAACTTTGTTACAGATTACAAAAATCCTTTCCAGCTAGGCAGTTATTTCTTGTGCTGAAATCGTGATGGATCCCTTTGTTACTATTTTCATACTTTTTGAAGACAGTCCTTCAAACTCCACCGGCTTTTTTGCCTTCTGCAGATTAGCAATAGCTATCAGCACAGGTCAGTGCTAAGAGGTAAAGTGGTGCCTTAACAGATAATGTGTTGAAGAGGGTATGGAATGGACAGGGACTAAGCTTAAAAATTAACACAGAGGTCATTACAGTGTATTAACTGTTAATGTGGCACACAGTGCACAGAGGTCAATGCCATTTCAAGAGGTATAGCTACCTGCATCATGATGCTGCCTTCCGGTCAGTTATCTGCATAACCTTAGCACTGCAAAACCTTAGTTAATGAAGTCCTTTGTGTCATATGGTCAATAAAAAACATGTAAAAACCAAATCAGCTCTCTGCCTGTTATTATTTCAAATGGTATGAAAGGCTATGATTTGCCCCCAATACCGAGGGTAGTTTAATTTCCCCATCCTTACTTGATGTAGAAATGTATTTCACTAACTTTTCAACAAAGGTTTTATTAGCACTTTCCACCTTGCCTGTAACTTTCTTTTGACTCCTAATAATATCTATAAATGGGTCATGACCTGGCTGGTGAAATGTGATCCTTACAGTATGATCACAGATAATCCCAGATGGCTGAAAGACGTGATAACATCAAGATATCTGTTGCTTTCAGTTGTTTATTAGGAGTTACTCAACTGATATCTAAATCAATTTCTCAGAATGATTTTTTAAATAAAATAGCAGACATAGTAAATGCTATTTCATTGTTTAAACATAACTTAATTCAGGAAAGTAAAATTTCTGATGCAAGGTAATGTTCCTCTTGTGTTTTCAGCCCACTAGTTGTAATCAGGGCCGGATTTACCTATACGCCATGTACGCCATGGCGTAGGGCCCACAGCTGGCAGGGGCCCACAAAAAAAGAAGAAGTTAATTTTTTTTAAATAAAATAAAAAAAAAAAGCTGCTGGCTGCCGCCGCGGGGCCCCCTCTGCTGCCGCGGCAGCACCGACTGACCCGGGGGGCCCCCTCTACAAGCTAAATCCGTCGGGTCGGGTCGGGTCGGGTCATTCCTTCCTCCCTCTCTCCCTCCGTGCAGGCTGTTCCTTCCTCCAACTCTCCCTCCGTGCAGGCTGTTCCTTCCTCCAACTCTCCCTCCGTGCAGGCTGTTCCTTCCTCCAACTCTCCCTCCGTGCAGGCTGTTCCTTCCTCCCTCTCTCCCTCCATGCAGGCTGAATCTGTTAAGCCGGCAGGGGCTGATGGGAAATTTCCCATCAGCCCCTGCGGGCTTAACAGAGGCGCGACGGAGACACTCTCCCTTCGCGCCTCTCACAGCGTGCACGGAGGGAGGGAGGAAGGAACGACCCGACCCGACCCCACGGATTTAGCTTGTAGAGGGGGCCCCCGCGGGTCAGTCGGTGCTGCCGCGGCAGCAGAGGGGGCCCCGCGGCGGCAGCCAGAAGGTTTTTTTTTAAAATTACATTTTACTTTAGGCCGACGGGGGTGGGGGGGTAGGACTGGTAATGGGCTATTGGGGGGGGGGGCTGGGGCTGGGACTGGAAATGGGCTGGTGGGGGTTAAGGCTAGAGGTGGGTTGATGGGGTTAAGACTGGTAATGGACTGTGGGCTGTTGGGGGGGCTTAGAACTGGCAATGGGCTTTGGGGGGGGGCTTAAGACTGGTAATGGGCTGTGGGCTGATGGGGGCTGTCTGGTAATGGGCTATGGGGGGCCTAGGACTGGAAAGGGGCTGGGGGGTTAAGACTGGAGGCGGGCTGATGGGGTTAGGACTGGTAATGGGCTTTGGGGGGGGTTAATACTGGTAATGGGCTGTGGGCTGATGGGGGCTGTCTGGTAATGGACTATGGGGGGCATTGGACGGAAAAGGGGCTGGGGGGTTAAAACGGTAGGTGGGCTGATGGGGTTAGGACTGGTAATAGGCTTTGGGGGGGGGTTAAGACTGGTAATGGGCTTTGGGGGGGTTAAGACTGGTAATGGGCTGTGGGCTGATGGGGGCTGTCTGGTAATGGGCTATGGGGGGCTGGGACTGGAAATGGGCTGGGGGTTTAAAACTGGAGGTGGGCTGATGGGGTTAGGACTGGTAATGGGCTGTGGGCTATGGGGGGCTGACTGGAAATGGGTTGATGGGGTTAGGACTGGAAGTGGGCTGATGGGGGGTTAGGACTGGTAATGGGTTATAGGGGGGGCTTAAACTGAAAATGGGTTGATGGGGGGTTAGGACTGTAAGTGGGTTGATGGGGGCTAGGACTGGTATTGGGTTGGGGGTTGCTAGGACTGGAAATGGGCTGATGGGTGGCTAGGACTGGAAATGGGCTGATGCAGGGACTAGAAGGGAATGGATGCTGGGTGAGGCTGGAACTAGAAGGGAGCTGATGTTGGGGGAGGATTAGAATGGGATGGGGCTGGAAGAGTAAAATGGAGAAGGGAAAAATATTTTGTGTGGGAGGGATAAAAAATCTACAATTGGCCGGGTATTGGGAGAGTAAGTGGGGATTGAGGATGGAGGGGTAAAATTTGAGTGGATGAAATAGGAATGAGGAAAGAGCAAAAGGAGAAAGATTAGTATGTTAAAGCAGATGTAGAGAGAGAATGGAAAAAATCTAGAAGAGAGAAGAAAGGACAAATGGACAGCAGACGATGGAGAGTTAGCAGAAGACACGAAGAAACCAGAAGAAAGTGGTTGGAGCAATTGCAGCTGAAAAAAATGCACAAAAGGTAGAAAAATATCTCTTTATTTTGAATTTATTAATTGGAATATGTCAGCTCTGGTAAATGTGCCTCATTAACGTCTGCGCTTTGTTTAGTACAAGAGCAAATTAATGTATAGTTTTATTTCTACAGTGTTGTACTTTCCAAGTTTGGCTTTTGGGATTCCCAGTTTAATTATTGTCTTCCTGTTTCTAAATTATGATTACTTGTTTGATGGTCTATGTTCTGCATGTGTAACTGAGCTGAGGTGTTCTGTTTTATATAATTCCTATTTGACATTGCCACTTGTTCTCTTTCCCCAGTAGGTCATGTATTGTTGTTCTCTGAAATGTATTGGTTTAATATTTGCAGTGTTGCCTTTTGATTGGTAGGGTATGGTGCTTTGTGAGTCCTGGTAGTGCTGTTAGGATACGGCGGGTTTACTATGGGTTCTAAATGGGCAGTGTTTGTAGTAGTTCCTAATGTGTCTGGCAGTTGGCACTGGATTATAGTAATGTAGAAATCTTTTAGTCTTTCTTTATCCATACACGCATTAAGAGGCACGTTTACTAAAAGTTAGTATATGGTAACATTATGCAAATATTTATGCAAATGAGGCCCCTTATGCAAATGAGGCCCCGCACCCCCCTTGGGCCGCCCCTGCTGGGGGCCCACAATTTTTGTTGGCGTAGGGCCTCACTCAAGGTAAATCCGGCCCTGGTTGTAATGAAAGTCACAGAAGCATCTTAAGAATAGCAAGGCCGCGGAGCCTCCGGGTACATGTGGCCGGCCCTAACCGGGGGGCGGCCAGTCACGCGCTCTCTCGGGCACCGGCCGAGTGGGTTCGCGGGGGCGGGCCCTAGCGGTGTTAGCGGGTCATTGGCTCCCACGGCCCAGTGAAGGACGCGGGAGCCAATGAGAGGGTGCAGTCAGGCATCGGGGGGGTTCTGGGTAGGCGCGGCGGCGTCCTCCGGCCTTTCCCTTGCAGGAGCCATAGGAGCCGGACGTACTTGTAAGTGCTGCGCATTTGGGGGGATTTGGGGTCTCGGCATTGAGTGGCAGGTTCACGGAGGTGCGGGCGGGCGAGGACGTTTGCGGGTGGTCTGCTGGGGGGTTCTCAAAAAAAAAAAAAAACACAAGAAAGAAGACCACAGGAAGCCGTTAGAGAACCCAGACGGGCACGAGCCCTGCTTGGGTTTTCTTGGCGAGGGGGGCAAGATGGGGCCAGGTGGGACGGTAGAGGGGGGGCTTGGAAGCAGGAAAGCGGTGGTGGCAGTGTGCAGATACTGTTGGTAGGCATTCCCAATAGTTAAGCCTACTTGGCTTAGGGATTTGGGGGGTGCTGGCTGGCAGACCTCGAGGAGGGTTGGGGGGGCCGTGGATAAGTGCAAGGGCAAAGGGCAAGCAGCCGGAAAGGGCATCTGGGGGGGGGGACAGGCAGGCCCGGGTACCGGTGAAGAACAGGCTAGCAGGGGAAATAGGGGGCGGGGGGGTAGGCCACGAGGTGGGACAGCAGGCAGTGCAGGGGAGCATAGGGGGGCTAGGGGGAGGGTGCCCAGCCGTGGGAAAAGATCTAGGGGGGCAACAGGGCGGGGGGGGGGCACAATACTGAGGCGGGGCAGCGGGGAGGAGGGCCCCGGCGTTGATGCACCCAGCGAAGGCGGTCAGGCGGTGTGGCACGGTCCTAGCCCGGCTGTAGGCGTGCCGGTCAGAGAGGCGGCGGGGCCCGGATTGTTACAGGTGCCTTCTGGCGACCAGGGGGCGGGGTTGGGTCCTGTGACGGGGGAGGCTTGGTCAGTCGGGGGGGTGAACGGTAGTGACTGGTGGGGATGGAGGGGCCCTATGAGTGGTTCAGGGTTCCCGGGCAGTGGGTGCACTCCTAGCTGGGAGCATTGGCAGAGTGGGGGGCAAGGCTCCTCGAGGATGGATTGGTTGGGGGCGTGGCAGCAGCCCTGGGCTGCGGCCGGTCCCGCGGGGCCTTTTCCTTTTTTCTCTCAGTAGGTGCCTTCTGGATGGCCGAGCACCGCGAACCCGGGCCGTGAGGGTCCGCCGGCACGGGCTGAAGCGTCGCGGCGTGTCGAGGAGGCCCAGCCGCCTGGAGGGACGGCGCGAGAGTCGCAGAATGCGGATCCAGCAGCGGTGGAGCGACGGGAGGCCGCTGCAGCTTCGGAGTCGGCTGCGGCTGCTGCAGGTGAGTCCGGGGGAGTGCCGGGGGGCGGCAAGAGGGGGAGGGCGTCGAGGAAAAAGCGGAGGCATTCTTGCCGCCGGCATAGGATGTCGGGATGTCGGCGCCAGCATGCTCCCCCCTAAGCAGTAGGAGCTGGCGGGAGGTAGCACCAACTCCGATTCGGCTCGATGCCTTGCGGGGTTGGTTGCGACGGTACCCCAGGAAGACGGATAGAGTGATTTTGGAGGAGGACTTTCAGGAGGGGTTTAGGATTCCAGTTTCAGGTTCGGTCGCAGTAAGCACGGTGCGGAATGCGCCCTCGGTTAGGCGGTTTGCCCACATTGTGAGGGACAAGTTATCCTTGGAGATCGGGCTGGAAAGGGTGGCAGGCCCTTTCGAGGAGCCACCCTTTGCAAGCTTCGTGGTGTCCCCGTTGGGGGTCATTCCGAAGAAAGAGAGTGGGAAATACCGTTTGATTCATAACCTGTCCTTCCCTAGCGGGGCTTCAGTTAACAATCTGATCCCCAGGGAGCTGTGTGCGGTCCGCTATGCATCCTTTGATGTGGTGGTGGAGCTGGTGAGAAGTTGCGGGCGGGGATGCTTGATGGCGAAGGCGGATATTGAGTCGGCCTTCTGTTTGTTGCCGGTTCATCCATCGGCTTTCCCGTTGCTGGGGTTTCGCTTCGAGGGCAGCTTTTACTTCGACCGGTGCATGCCTATGGGGTGTTCCATTTTGTGTGCATACTTTGAGCGGTTTAGCACTTTTTTGCACTGGGCCTTAGTGGATCGGATTGGGTGCGATCAGGTGGTCCACTACTTGGATGATTTCCTGGTCGTCGGGGGCGCACAGACAGGTCAGTGTCAGGCTTTGCTCGACGGTTTCACGCAGATGACGCGGGAGTGGGGAGTTCTGCTGGCGGCAGGGAAAACGGAGAGCCCGGTGACGCGTCTCACATTCTTGGGTATTGAGCTGGATTCAGTAGCAATGGGGGCATGCTTGCCGTCGATTAAAGTAGCCAGACTCTGGGTCCTGGTGGCGAACGTCCTATTCTCCCGGAGGATGACTTTACGGGAGATGCAGGCGTTGATAGGTTCTTTGAATTTTGCATGCAGAGTGATTCCCATGGGCCGAGTTTTCCTGAGACGTCTGGCCGCGGCTACGGCGGGGGTTGCTAAGCCGCATCATCGGCTTCAGGTGTCGCGGAGCATTCGGGCCGACCTGGCCATCTGGGGGGAGTTTCTGCATGATTTCAATGGCATTACGGTGCTCAGGGAACGGGAGATCTCCAGTCGGGATTTACGCTTGTTTACGGACGCGGCTGGTGGGCTAGGGCTGGGGGTGTACTTCGGGGGGTCATGGTGCGTGGAAGCGTGGCCCGCTTCGTGGAAAGAGGCGGGCCTGACGACTAATACCTTCTTGGAATTGTTCCCGATTCTGGTGGTGTTGGCGCTGTGGCCGGATAGGATTCGCAATTGGCGTATCGTGTGGTGGTGCGATAACAAGGCGGTGGTCAGTGTAATAAATAACTACACACCGCGCTACCAGTTGGTGGCTGACCTGATGCATCAGATTGTGTTGGCTTGCTTGCGATTGAATGTGGTGGTCTGGGCAAGGCATATTCCTGGTAACACTAACATAGTCGCTGATGCTCTTTCCCATTTTAAGTGGGAGCTGTTCCGGAAGTTGGCGCCGGAGGCCGAAGAGGTGGGGCGGGCGGTCCCCGCGGATTTATGGCGGCTTAGCCTAGGGAGATGACCGAGCTCCTGAAGACTTCGGTGTCAGCGGCTACGTGGACGGCATACCAGCGGGGTTGCGACAGCGTGGTGGCATTCCTGGAGGAGCAAGGATGGTGGTGGGGCCCGCCTCCCGATCAACTGGTTGGTCAGTATGTTTTGGTTGCGAAGGCGGCAGGATTGTCTCGAGCTACGGTGAGTAGGCACTTGGCGGGGTTCTCGTTCTTTGCGAAGGCGGTGGGGTGGGGGGCAGCTGGGGGGGGATTTTTAACGCACAGGCTGTTGCAGGGCTGGGAGCACTCCCTTCCTGCGCTAAGGGATGGGCGGCGGACCATACCGCATGAGTTGCTCCAGAGGCTGTGTACGGCGTTGCCCTGGGTGGTTTCGTCCGGATACGAGGATGCGCTTTTCCGGGCGGTGTTTTCTGTGGCATTTTTCGGGGCTTTTCGTATTGGGGAATTGCTTGCAGAGTCGGGTCGTGCGGCGGGAGGCGGGGGTCTACAGGTGCACCATGTGAAGTGGGCGGGGGCGGTGTTGGTCTTTACTTGGCGCGTTCCATGACGGACCAATTGGGGAGGGGCGCATGGGTGCGATTGAGAGCGGTGGAAGGGTCAGCCACTTGCCCGGTGGGGCTGCTGCAGGCATACTTGCAAGAGTGGCCGAGCGGCGGGGGCAATCTGTTTATTCACAAGGACGGGACGGTGTTCATGCGGTTTCAGTTTACGGCGGTCCTACGGCTATCCTTGCGCCATATCGGGGAAGCTCCTAGGTCGTTCGCCCCGCATTCTTTTCGCATTGGGGCGGCAACTAGTGCCGCGGCGGTGGGCTTATCCGACCGGGACATACGGCGGATCGGTAGATGGAAGTCAGGTGCCTTCTGCAGATATGTGCACCTGTAGGGGCGGTGGGGGCGGGCTAACCACGTGTTCTTTGTTTTACAGAAGCTTTTCCAACTTCGTGTCGCTGTTGGGTGATCGGCCATTCTTTTGCCTTCTGGGCCGGTCGGCGAGCAGCAACGCGCCCGGTGGGGCAGAATATTGGATTGGACACGCTCGGGGTGACTGTCTCATGGCTGGGAGAGCGCGGGCTGCACTGGATTCAGCTCCTGCCTTTGCTGCGGCACCACGAGCGGATGCGAGGGACACCAGATGCCTTGTTGATACACCTGGGTGGCAATGACCTGGTGTCCTGGACTTGCCGGCAGCTGATTCGGACCGTCCTCAAGGACTTGCGAGTGATATTGACAATGTTCCATGGCGTGCGTTTGTTGTGGTCGGACATCATTCCCAGGCCTGCTTGCAGGGATCAGCGGCGATGGTCGCGGGGTCTGACGAAGATTAATCGCCAGATCGGCAGATGGGTGGGGGAGCAGGGTGGGTGCCAAATCTTGCACCTGTGGGCCGACGTAGATTGTGCCGGCCTGTATAGGACAGATGGAGTACACCTATCCCCGGTTGGGATGGATTTGCTCTTAAACGATTGGCAGGAGGCCTTGGAAGATGTTTTGCAAGGGAAGGGTGCTGGTCGCAGCTTTGCCGGGGGAGTCGGCTCAGGCCAGTAGGGGGCCTGAGCCGGTGGCGGGATCCCGAGGTTTCCGGGGGTCTGGAGCTGGAGCCAAGCATTAGGGCGGGGGTTGGGTACCCCCGACCCGGACAGTCCCTCAGGCTTTTGCTAATAATATGGCGAAGCTGGAATGAGGGAAGCTAGGCAAGTTGCCGGGGCTGGGACCCGGCGGAAGCGGAAGCGGCGTCACTTTGCTACTCACATGGCTGGTGAGAGCTCGCTCTGCTGGGGGGGGGGTAAAGTTAATTGTGTTGGATTGTTATTGGTTATTGTTAATGGTTAATAAAGCTGCGACCAGTTTAATTCCCAATACAGTGTGTTGTATTTGTGTAGGAAATGTCTGGGGGCGGGGGGAATTGGGGGGGGTTTGGTAAGGGAGGAGGGGCGACCGGTCTGCCGTACCCGGTTATAGCAAGGCCGCGGAGCCCCCGGGTGCACGTGGCCGGCCCTAACCGGGAGGGCGGCCAGTCACGCGCTCTCTCGGGCGCCGGCCGCGTGGGTTCGCGGGGGCGGGCCCTAGCGGCGTTAGCGGGTCATTGGCTCCCACGGCCCAGTGAAGGGTGTGGGAGCCAATGAGAGGGTGCAGTCAGGCATCGGAGGGGGTTCTGGGTAGGCGCGGCGGCGTCCTCCGGCCTTTCCCTTGCGGGAGCCATAGGAGCCGGACGTCCCGCCCGCCCGCCCTGGGCTAGTGTTTCGGAGTCAGATTCGGCGGGGGTGGGGTGTTGCAGCTGGGGGGGGTGGTGGGATCCTGGAGGTTGCCGGAGCCAAGCATTAGGGCGGGGGTTGGGTACCCCCGACCCGGACAGTCCCTCAGGCTTTTGCTAATAATATGGTGAAGCCGGAATGAGGGAGGCCAGGCAAGTTGCCAGGGCTGGGACCTGGCGGAAGCGGCGTCACTTTGCTATTCACATGGCTGGTGAGGGCTCGCTCTGCTGGGGGGGGGGTAAAGTTAATTGTGTTGGATTGTTATTGGTTATTGTTAATGGTTAATAAAGCTGTGACCAGTTTAATTCCCAATACAGTGTGTTGTATTTGTGTAGGAAATGTCTGGGGGCGGGGGGAATTGGGGGGGGTTGGTAAGGGAGGAGGGGCGACCGGTCCGCCGTACCCTTTTATAGTTATGTTATCAAAAAAATAGATGAGCTTGAAACTGTTATTTCACATTTTGTTTCCTAAAAATATGAACATCAGTATAAATATTTTAGCTTAAAATGTTCTCTTGACTTTCAATTAAAGAAGTATGTCATGGATTTGGTACATTTAGGGAAGACAAAAATAATGGAGTTCTAACATAATGTTTTTACAGTTCTGTGGTAAACACTATTGTACTGTACTGTATGTTAAACACTGGAAATATAAGACAGAAAAGCTTAGATGGTTGTATGATTTTGCGCTGAACCCAAAAGGCAGGAAGAATTCTGGTGTCTCAATGTGCGGATGAGAAAATAGTGCAAGGAAGTGGGTTTTGGATTTGTTAGGAACTGGGCAACATTCTGGTGAAGGGGGAAGGGAGGTTTTTCTGAAAAGATGGGCTCCACTTTAACTGGGGTGGAACCAGGCTGCTGGCATTAACCCTTAAAAAGGACAGTTTTTAAATTAGATAACAGGGGAAAGTCAACAGTCGCCCAAGAGTGCATGGTTCGTAAGGCTGTATCCTTGAAGGATACAAGCAAAAGAGGAAAGTTAAGGCATCCTGAAAGGGAAGTTCCAATAAAGATAAAAGTAATCCAGATACCTTTAAATACAAAGCAGACAGAGCTGAAAGATTCCAAATGACCTCTGTCAACTGATAACCAGATTGTTGCTATGAATAAAATACAACCTCTAAAATTCCTGTATGCAAATGCTAGAAGTCTAAAAATAAGATGGGAAAGCTAGAATATATAGTACTAAAAGGTAGTTACTCACTTGTGGCAAATGTTCTCTGAAGACAGCAGGAATAAGTCCTCACATATGGGTGATGTCCTCTGGTGAAGCCCACGCGGGAACTCTCCCCAGCTCCAATTGGAAGCTTTTAGGAGGCTCTACCACACCTGTGCGCCTCCTTCCCACTTGCTGCTATGGTGCCATTTTAAACCAGTCTGATAGAATAGCTGTAGCAGAATATATCTCCTCCGGGAGGTGGGAGGGTTGTTAGAATTTATTCCTGCTGTCCACAGAGAACACCTGCTACAGGTGCATAACAACCTTTTCTCCATGGACAAGCAGGAATGAGTCCTCAAGTATGGGACTCCCTAGCTACAGTATACAAAAAAAACCCAAGGAGACTGCAAACAAGCCCAACAGGGGCAACAAGCCGTTTGCATAATGGCAAAGACCTTAGTAGTCAGAGACCTATATGTACAATAACAGAGAGACTTTGTATCTTTTATTTAGCTTTCTTTTTTTGCTTTTTTTTTTAAGTAGCCTGGACAGAATAGAATGGGCCTAGGGGATTGAATTGGATTCTAATCCCCAACCTGATTTTAGAGTAGAGATTTGTCAAAGTTGCCATTAACAATGGGGAATCGCTGTCTAGACAAAAGTGAGATGTACATGTGTGGACAGAAGCCCACATCACAGCCATGTTGAACTCCTCCAGGGAGACTGGGCATAGGTTGGCTAACAACGCAGCCCTACCCCTGACCTTGTGAGTTGTGAAAGGACCATGAAGGCTCAGGCCTATTGGAGCATAAGCAAAAGGGATGCAGTGCCCAGCCAAATTGAAAGAGCGTGCCTGGAAACGGAAAGAGTGCATCTGGAAGTGGCAGCACCTAGCTTACTGGGGTCTAAAGAAACAAAGCTGGATGCACTCTATGGCTTTTGCCTGCTCCAAGAAGATAGAGGCTCACCCACAGCTACATCTGTGTAATGTAGATTCCCCCTTGTAGGCAGGAGGCCTCAGGAAAAAATGTTGGTAGAGCAGTAGACTGAATAAGATGTAAATCCAATATCACCCCCGTAAGGAATTCAGGATGAGTACGGAGGGGTAGACTACTATTATGGCATTTGGTGGATAAACTGCAGGAGCATGATGCTCACTCACTTTGGTGGTGAAGTGACTGCCATCAAACAATACCTCCAGGACAAAACTTTGAAGGGCAAGAATAGAGAGACGTCAAGGGAGCTTCCAGGAGCTGCCTCAGAAATACATTGAGGTCTCAAGACACTGTGGGAGGCTTGCAGGGAGATTTTCAGAGAAGCAACCCCCACATGGAGCACAACACTAAATAACATACTGAGATGGATGTCCGTTCCACACCCTGATGGTAAGCTCCATTTGCAGTGAGGTGGACTTTGCTGGAGTTGGACTAAAGTCCCAACACAGAGAGGTGCAGAAGATTTTTCAGCAGTTTTTGCGTGGAATAGACAAAAGGATCCAGGGCCTAGCCTACCACCAGAGAGCAAGCCTCTTCCATTTGCAGGAAGAAAACCTTTTTGTTTAAGTCTTCCTGGAGGCCAAAAGAACAACGGACACACCAGCCAGCAGGTGTCACTCAAACATTGACAGCCTCCTTTAAGTACAGAGCTGAAATATTCCAAATTACCTTTATCAACTGATAACCAGATTAAAATGATTGAAATAATACCTCTAAAATGCCTGCATGCAAATGCTAGAAGTCTAAAAAATAAGACAGGAGAGTTAGAATATATAGTTCTAAATGAGAAGTTAGATATGATTGGTATCTCAGAGACCCGTTGGAAAGAGGACAACCAATGGGACATTGTGATACCTGGGTACAAACTATATTGCAATGATAGAGTAGATCAAATTGATATAGGGGTTGCACTCTATGTCAGAAAGGGCATTGACTCACATAAGATAAAATTTTTGCAGGAAACAAACACTGCAGAATCTCCATGGATAGAAATTCTATGTAAAAAGGGGAAGGCAATGGCATTGGGGGTATATTACCAACCGTCTGGCCAGAATGAACAGATGAATAATGAAATACTGAAAGAAATCAGAGACTCTAACAAAAGTTACAACCCAGTAATAATGGATGATTTCAATTACCCAAGTATCGACTGGGTCAGTGTCATAGCAGGACATGCTAGGGAGACAAAGTTTCTAGATTAAATAAATGACTGCTTCTTGGAGCAGCTGGTTCATGAACCAACAAGAAGAGAAGCTATCTTGGACCTAGTCCTTAGTGGCATGCAGAATCAGGTGCAAGAGATAAGGGTGTTGGGGATACTTGGCAATAGTGATCATAGCATGATCACATTTGATTTAATAAATGAAAGAAGAATGGTAAGGAAATCCACAGTATTCCCATTTAACTTTCAAAAGGGAGGCTATATGAGGACAATAGCTAACAAAATTGATAAGGCAGGCTAAGGGAGAATTTGAGAAGAAGCTTGCTGCGGAAGCAAAAATGCATAATAAAGACTTTTTCAAGTACATTCGTAGCAAAAAACCTGTGAGAGAGTCAGTTGGTCCATTAGATGATAGAGGGGTTAAAGGGGCACTAAGAGGCGACATGGCAATAGTGGAGAGACTGAATGAATTCTTTGCTTCGGTCTTTACTGAGGAAGATGTAGGGATGTTACCCATGACCCATGATATTACCCATAACAATAGTTAACAAAGTGTGGGCATTGTTAACTATATGAGGACAATAGTTAAATATGTCCACACTTTAAGATTTGCATAAAGTGTGGGCATTGTTTAAAAATACTATCTTGGAAGCCCAGAACAGATGGCTTAAAGTATGGGCATTGTTTAAAAATACTATCTTGGAAGCCCAGAACAGATGGCTTAAGAAAAGTGGAAGGAAGGCCAAAAAACTGCCAGCATGGTTTAAAGGCGAGGTCAGAGAGGCTGTTGCGGCCAAAAAAGCATCTTTCAGGAAATGGATAAAGGAGACAAATGATGAAAATGGGAAACAACATAAGTATTGCCAATTAGATGGAAGGCATTGATAAGGCAGGCAAAGAGAGAATTTGAAAAAAGGTTTGCCGTGTAAGCAAAAATGCATAATAAAAACTTTTTCAAGTACATTCATAGCAAAAAACCTGTGAGACAGTCAGCTGGGCCATTGGTTGATAGAGGAGTAAAAGGGGCGCTAAGTGAAGACAAGGCCATAGAGAAGAGACTGAATGAATTCTTTGCTTTGGTCTTTTCTGAAGAACATGTAGGGAATTTACTCATGCCTGAAATGGTATATAAAGGTGATGTATTGGAAGAATTGAAAGAAATATTGATAAACCAGGAAGATGTGTTACAGCTATTTGATAAACTGAAGAGTACCAAATCACCTGGACCGGATGGTATACATCCAAGGGTATTGAAAGAACTGAAATATGAGATTGCACACCCACTATTGGTAATCTGTGAACTATCAGTAAAATCAATTGTAGTACTTGTAGAGTGGAGAATGGCCAATGTAATACCAATATTTAAAAAGGATTCCAGTGGTAATCCGGGAAACTACAGACTTGTGAGTCTGATATCAGTACCGGGCAAAATAGTAGAAACCATTATAAAGAATAAAATTACTCATCATGTATATAGTCATGTTTTAATGGGAGAAAGCCAACATAGATTTAGCCAAGGAAAGCCTTGTCTTACTAATGTGGTTTTTTTTTGAAGGTGTGAATAAACAGGTAGACAAGGTGAGCCGGTTGATATAGTGTATCTCAATTTTCAGAAAGCTTTTGACAAGGTCCCTCATGAGAGACTCTTGGTGAAATTAAAAAGTCATGGGATTAGAGGCAGTGTAGTATGTGGATCAGAAACTGGTTAAAAGATAGAAGGCAAAGAGGAGGACTAAATGGCCAATTTTCTCAGTGGAGAAAAGTATATAGTGGAGTACCCCAGGGATCTGTGCTGGGCCCGCTGCTTTTTAACATATTTGTAAATGACCTGAAAATGGGATTAACGAGTGAGGTGATCACATTTGCAGATGACACAAACTTATTCAAAGTTGTTAAAACCTAAGAGGCTTGTGAAAAATTGCAAGAGGAGGACTTTGATAAATTGGAAGACTGGGCATCCAAATGGCAGATGAAATTTAATGTGGACAAGTGCAAAGTTATGCATCTAGGAAAGAACAACCCACACTATGGTTACACAATGCGAGGTACCACCTTAGAAACCACAACCCAGGAAAAGGATTTAGGCGTAATCATGGATAATATGTTGAAACCAGCCGTCCAGTGTGCAGTGGCAGCCAAGAAAGCTAATAGAATGCTAGGAATCATAAGGAAAGGAATGGAGATTAAAACAAAGGATATTATACTGCCTCTGTATCATTCCATGGTTCAACTGCACCTTGAATATTGTGTGCAATTTTGGTCGCCGTATCTTAAAAAGTATATAGCGGAATTAGAAAAGGTACAGAGAAGAGTCACTAAAATGGTAAAGGGGATGGAAGGATACCCCTATGAGGAAAGGCTTAAAAGGTTAGGGCTCTTCAACTTGGAAAAGAGAAGGTTAAGGGGAGATATGATAGAAGTCTACAAATGAATGGGGTGGAACAGGTTAACATAGATCATTTGTTTACGCCATCAAAAAGTAGAAAGACTAGAGGACACGCAATGAAGCTACAATGTAAACCATTTAAGATTAATAAGAGAAAATAGTTTTTCACTCAAGGCATAATCAAACTCAGGAATTTGTTACCAAGGATGTAGTAAATGCTGTTAGTGTAGCTGGGTTTAAAAAGGTTTGGACAAGTTCCTGGAGGAAAGGGTCCATAAACCATTATTAAAGAAGACCCAGGAAATCCACTGCTTACCCCAGGATGAGCATTGTGGAAACTGTGGACTTTGGATACCTGCCAGGTACTTGTGACCTGGATTAGCCACTGTTGGAAACAGGATACTGGGCTTGATGGACCTTGATCTGACCCAGTATGGCATTTCTTATGATGTTATGTTCTGATTTATAAAAATTTATTTCAGCTCCTCTGATGCATCACCTTTAAATATTATTTCTAGCATGGGTAAGTTTCCTTTATTTTCTTCAGTAAAGACTGATGCAAAAAAATCATTCTGTTTCTCCACTATGGCCTTGTTCTCTCTCAGTGCACCTTTTACCTCTCCATCACTAATGGCCCAACTGACTCCCTCACAGGTATTTTGCAATGAATATACTTGAAAAAGATTTTATTATGCATTTTTACTTCCATGGCAAGCTTCTTTTTAAATTTTCTCGTTGCCTGCCTTATCAATACCTTGCATTTAACTTGCCAGAACTTATGCTGCTTCCTGTTTTTGTCATTTTTACTTTCTTTTGTCTTTTTTTCCATGTTCCCACACGGATGGTAGGCTGAAGTAATAGCTCCCCCTAATTCAGTAGGCAGTCAAGGAATTGGCTGCTGCCTGTCCTCTCCTCAGACCTCTGAATATGACAAAAAGATGGTCTGACCAACAGAAGGAATCAGTAAGCTCCAGATACTAATACCTTCCTCATGACCAAGGGGTCCATACAAAAGGCCTCCTCTAAGAAGGAGGGCAGAATCACAGACTGATTAATATGAAAGCAAGATAGCACACCTTCAGCAGAAGGAACAGTACCATCCTCAGAGAGCAGATGCTGTCAAACTGACATTGTTGACCACTACCTTCTCCTTGATACCTTGTTCTCACTTGTTTTTAAGGGCTCTGTGCTATCCTGGTTCTCTTCTTATCTTTTCCATCATACTTTCAGTGCTGGTTCTGGTAGATCCTTCTCTTCTACTGCTATCCCTCTCTGTTGATGTACTTCAAGGGTCTAACTTGGGCTCACTCCTTTTCTCTCTCTATACCCAGTCCCTTGGTGCACTCATCTCATCCCATGGTTTTCAATACCATCTTTATGCTGATGACTCTCAGATGTACAACTCTCCACCTGAAATCTCTCCGACAATCCAGGCCTGGATATCTGCATGCCTATCTGACATTGCTCATTGTTGCCTGGATGTCTCACAGCCATTTGAAATTGAACATGGCCAAAACCAAGTTTCTTATTTTTCCCCCTACACACACCTCCCCACTTTCTCATAAGAAAATAGGATATGTCATACTGGGTCAGACCAAGGTCCATCAAGCCCAGTATCCTGTTTCCAACAGTGGCCAATATAGGTCATATGTACCTAGCAGTTTCCCTAAAAGACATAGGTTCCACAACGCTTGTATTGGGTCGAGCAGTGATATCCTGGGTCCCTTTTTAATGATGGTTTATGGACCTTTCCTCCAGGAACTTGTCCAAACCTTTTTTAAACCCAGCTACACTAACAGCCTTTACTACATCCTCTGGTAACAAATTCCAGAGTGTGATTACACGTTGAGTGAAAAAATATTTTCTCTTATTAGTCTTAAATAGTTTACCCTGTAGCTTCCTTGCATGTCCCCTAGTCTTTCTATATTCTGATAATGTTATCAATCGATTTACGTTTACCCGTTCCACTCCGTTCATTAATTTATAGACTTCTATCATATCTCACCTCAGCTGTCTCTTTTCCAGGTTAAAGAGCCCTAACCTTTTTAGCCTTTCTTCATAAGGGTATCCTTCCAGCCCCTTTACCATTTTGGGGGCTCTTTTCTGAACCTTTTCTAATAACGCTATCTCCTTTTTAAGATACAGCGACCACAATATTCAAGGTGCGGTCGCACCATGGAACGATACAGAGGCATTATCCCTTGTTTTATTTTCCATTCCTTTCCTTATTTATTTATTTTATTTATTTATTTAACAATGATTTATATACCGCATCTTCCATAGTTCAGTTGCGGTTCACAATAAACAACAGTTAACAAATCGGAGTTTGTTTTACATAAAACATCATATGACCAAATAACAATAAGATAAACAACTAGTGTTAATACAGAACAGTATAGAACAGTGTAAACTATATACATTATGTACAAATACACATTATGTGGGGCTTTAGCGTTATTCAAAGTACAGTATCAGCTATGAAGAATTGTATGTGTAGGTCATTTGGGATTTGTTAGATAAAAACTGGTTAGCCATTATCTAAGTCTATTGAGGGATGATCTGAGTTGTTGTAATGTTTAGAAAAGAGATAGGTTTTCACTTTTTTGCGGAATTCGATGATCTCGGTTAGCAATCTTAGATCATCTGGGAGGGAATTCCAGATTGTTGGAGCTGCATGAGAAAAAGCTCTATTGTTTGTGAGTTTATTTGCTTTTATGAAGTCTTTGGGAGTTTTTAGTTTATTTGTTTGTCCTTTTCTTTGAGTAGATTTTGAGTGCTCTTTGCTGATTAGGTTACTTAGGGTGACTGGGGCCATGTCGTTTAGAGTTTTAAATGTGGTTATCAATGTTTTGTATACTATCCTACTTTGTATAGGCAGCCAGTGAAGGGATTCTAGTATTGGTGTTATATGTTGATGTGCGTGTACTTTCGTTATTATCCGAGCTGCTGCATTCTGGGCAAGTTGAATTCTTTTAATGTTTTGTTTTGTTATACCCAATAAAATTAGGTTAGCGAAGTCAAAGTGGGGGGTTATGATGGCTTGAATTATGCTGATGAAATCATGTATGTATACAAGGGGTCTTAGTTGTTTAAGGATTTTGAGTTTGAAATAGATTTTCTTTGTGGTGTTTCTAATGTGGGTGTCTAATGTAAGGTGTTTATCTAGAATAACACCTAGATATCTTACTTCATTTTTTATTTTAATTTCTTGGTTTTGAAGTGTTATGTGTGTAGGTGGAGTATAGGATTGGTTTTTGGTGACGATTAGCACTTCAGTTTTGGAGTGATTTATTTGGAGATTGTGGGTATTTAGCCAGGATGTGATTTCATTGAAGCAATCTGACAGAGTTTGCATCGGTAAGTTGGGAATCGTGAACGGAATGTACATCATGATATCATCTGCGTATAGATGATAGAGTACACCAAATTTTTTAAAGATATTGCAAACAGGTTTTATGTATATGTTAAATAGGAGTGCTGATAACGCTGATCCTTGAGGTAAACCGGTTTCCAGTTTGTATGAATCAGAGGTTTGATTACCTATTCGTACATTTTGTGTCCTATTATGTAGATAAGAGGAGAACCATTTATGAACTGTGGCATTTATTCCTATTTGACTCAGACTATTGAGCATTATGGTATGGTGGACGCTATCAAAAGCAGCTGAAATATCAATAAATAATAGAATGAATGCTTTTTTGTGATTGTCGATTCCTCTTAATAGCGTATCTGTTAGAGCTGTGAGGAGTGTTTCCACTCCATGCTTTGGGCGAAAACCATATTGCTGTTTGTCGAGTGGGTAAGATGAGTCTAGGTGCTCCTGCATCTGTATTTGTACTGCTTTTTCTATTACTTTTGCTAAGAATGGTATACTTGAGATGGGTCTATATGATTTAGGTGAGGTTTTATCAAGGGTGCTGTTCTTGAGAATTGGTCTTATTTGTACGTGTTTAAGTGTGGGTGGGAGGTAACCTTGGAGTAGTGAGAGATTGACAATGGGGAGTATGAATGAAAGAAGGATTGGGAGAGTGTTTTTTTATCCAGATTACTGGGCAAGGATCTAGGTAAGAGGTAGTGGTGTTTAGGTTGAGTATGATATTTTTTAATGATGTTTTGGTTATAGGGTGAAATTCTGACCATACGTCTATCGGGTGATGAGGTTTGTGGAAAGAGTCTGGAGTCGTGAATTGTAGTTTTGTTTTGTTATGGTAATAGTTAGCTAATGTTTGTGCTGAGATGTCAGTGATTTCCTTGCTGGAAGTTTGTGAGTTATTAGTTAGGTTACTAACAATGGAGAATAGTTATCTTTGTCTATTATAAGAATTTGATAGGATGCTGGCATAGTAGTTTTTCTTTGTGTTGTCTAAGGTTTCCTTGTATAATGTGAGGTGGTTATAATATAATTCTTTGTGGATGGTGGATTTGGTTTTGCGCCATTTGGCTTCTAGTTTTCTTAGATCTCTTTTCATATGTTTTAAAGTACTGTTGAACCATGGGGTGATTTTGATTTTATTATTGGTTGGCTTTTTATTATTTTGGTTAATTGTGGCTGCATTATTGATGGTGGTATGCCAGTTTTTGACTGCTTCATCTAAATCTGTTGGAGATGATGAAAGGTGGGGTATTGTAGAGTCTAGAAATTCAGTTTCAATGAATTTCTTGAATTTTATAGTTTGGTCATTTCTTGTGTGTTTTATGACACCGATAATGTTGTAAGTGAAGTTTATTTTAATTAGATGATGATCAGACCAGGGTATTTCAATACATTGTAAGGAGTCTGGGTTGAAAAGTTTAAATAGTGAATGAGGAAGGAGGACAAGGTCAAGTGTACCACCTTTAGTGTGAGTTGGTATGTTTATAATTTGATGGAAGTCTAAGTCAGTTATGGTTTCCAGGAAGAGGCTGGAATCAGTATTTGCAAGTGATGGGAGGTTGAAATCTCCTAGGATAATTAGGGGTTTTTTTTCTGTTGATGAATTAAGGAGTTCAATTAGTGAGTGAAGACTGTCTGCGTTTTGGTTAGGAGGTCTGCATATTAAGCAGATTCTCAGTTGTCCGATTTCTATTATTAGAGTGTCAATGTTATTGGAGGTGTTAGATAGAATTTTCTTGGTATAGAATTTTCTTGGCTTTTAGGTTTATTTTTGTCATAATCAGTACACCGCCACCTTTTTTGTTAGATCTATGTGTGTGGGTAATATCGTAATTTAAGTTGTCAAGTTGGTTTAGAAGGACTGTATCAGTATCAGAGAGCCATGTCTCTGTAATACATAGAATATCAGGTTTTAAGTCAGATAACAAGTCATTAATAATTGGGAGCTTATTTTTCAAAGATCGTGCGTTTATAAGGATGCACGATAATGACATTGCATGTTGAGGGGGGTTTGAGTGGACTGTGTGTTGTGAGATAGTCTGTTTTATTTGAATGAGTCTGTGGTAGTTTATTTTTGATTGGTTGTGAGGGTGATAGTGTCCAATAAGTAGATTGTTTCGATTGGATGTATGGATTATAGGGATTGTCATGTGGTTTTTACTGTTGAGACTTAGAGTTAGGTCGATTAGGATTGTTAGAGATATGAAGAGGTAAGAAACTTTTAGTAGCATGGTGTTTGTTTGTATCATTATGGTGTATGTTGGTAGTTTGTAGGAGAATTTGATGTGAGCTACTGTTAGTAGAGTTATGCAGTTATATACAAGGTTGGATAATTTGAGAAGGCAGTAAGTCACTGACAAATGAGGCTATGATACCTAGCATTCTATTTGATCTCTTGGCCACCGCTGCACACTGGGCGGAGGGTTTTAACATCTTATCCATGATTACGCCTAAATCTTTTTCCTGGGTGGTGGTTCCTAATGTGGAACCTTGCATCGTGTAACCATAGTTTGGGTTGTTCTTTCCTTTGCATCATGTAACCATAGTTTGGGTTGTTCTTCCCTTTGCACTTGTCCACATTAAATTTCATCTGACATTTTGATGACCAGTCTTCCAATTTATCAAGATCCTCTTGCAATTTTCCACAATCCTCATGGGTTTTAACAACTTTAAATAGTTTTGTCTCATCTGCAAATTTGATAACCTCACACGTTATTCCCTTTTCCAGATCATTTATGAATATGTCAAAAAGCAGCGGACCCAGCACAGATCCCTGGGGTACACCACTATTCACCTTTCTCCATTGGAAAAATTGGCCATTTAGCCCTACCGTCTGCTTTTTATCTTTTAGCCAGTTCCTGATCCACAATAGTACACTGCCTCCTATCCCATGACTCTTTAGTTTTGCCAAAAGTCTCTGATGAGGGACCTTGTCAAAGGCTTTCTGAAAGTCCAAATACACTATATCAATCAACTCACCTTTGTCTACCTGTTTATTGACACCTTCAAAAAAACATAACACATTAGTAAGACAAGATCTTCCTTGTCTAAAGCCATGTTGGCTGTCTCCCATTAGGCCATGACTATCTACATGTTCAGCAATTTTGTTCTTTATGATGGTTTCTACCATTTTTCCCGGTACTGACGTCAGGCTCACCGGTCTATAGTTTCCCGGATCACCCCTGGAACCCTTTTTAAAAATTGGCGTTACGTTCGCCGTCCTCCAGTCTTCAGGTATTACAGATGATTTTAATGATAGTTCACAGATTACTAATAGTAGGTCTGCAATCTCATGTTTCAGTTCTTTCAACACCCTTGGATGTATATCATCTGGTCCAGGTGATTTGCTACTATTCAGTTTATCATATTTGTAATACATCTTCGTGATGTATCGATATTTCCTTCAATTCTTCCACACTTTTAAATACCACTTCAGTCATGGGTAACATCCCTACATCTTCCTCAGTAAAGGCAGAAGCAAAGAATTCATTCAGTCTCTCTGCTATCGCCCTGTCGCCTCTTAGTGCCCCTTTAACCCTCTCTCATCTAATGGACCAACTGACTGTCTCACAGGTTTTTTGCTACGAATGTACTTGAAAAAGTCTTTATTACGTGTTTTTGCTTCCGCAGCAAGCTTCTTCTCAAATTCTCCCTTAGCCTGCCTTATCAATGCCTTGCATTTAACTTGCCAGTGCTTGTGCTGTTTCCAGGTTTCATCGTTTGGCTCTTTTTTCCATTTCCTGAAAGATGCTTTTTTGGCCTCTCTGACCTCACCTTTAACCATGCTGGCAGTTTTTTAGACTTCTTTCCACTTTTCTTAAAGCGTGGAATACAGCTGGTCTGGGCTTCCAAGATAGTATTTTTCAACAACACCCAAGCTTGATGTAAGTCTTTAACCTTTGGAACTGCTCCTTTTAGTTTTTTCTTAACTATTTTCCTCATTTTATCATAGTCTCTCTTTCAAAAGTTAAAAGGTAGTACTGTGGATTTCCTTACTATCCCTCCTCCACTAATTAAATCAAACGCGATCATGCTATGATCACTATTGCCAAGTGGCCCCAATACCCTTATCTCTTGCACCAGATCTGGTGTTCCACTAAGGACTAGGTCCAATATGGCTTCCCCTCTGGTCGGTTCATGAACCAGCTGCTCCAAGAAGCAGTCATTTATTTCATCTAGGAACTTTTTCTCCCTAGCATGTCCTGCCGTGACAATGACCCAGTCAATACCGGGGTAATGGAAATCACCCATTATTATTACTGTGCTATAACTTTTGTTAGCTTTCATGTTTTCTTTGAGCATTTCATCATCCATTTGTTCATTCTGGCCTGGCGGTCGATAGTACACCCCCATGCCATCGCCTTCCCCTTTTTACATGGAATTTCTATCCATAGAGATTCTACAGCAAATTTTGTTTCCTGCAAAACATTTATCTTTTTTTTTTTTTGAATAGTTTATTTATTAACCATCAGAGACATAACATCCAGTACAGGTACTCACAGTAAACCACAGCAGAGTGGAGTCTTATCCCTGCTGAGGGCAGGCAATATACAGTTATGTCAAGATCCACGTACAATATACAACTGTAACTGTCTATGGTTAAAGAATTTTCCCCCAGTTTTCATAAAATCCCAACCTCCCTGCCCCAACCCCTCCCCCACCCCCCCCCCCCCGCCCCCCAGCATCGCATCCCGAGCTCCACTTCAAACCACAGTACCCCTTCTAAGAGTTCGCTGGCCCCTCTCCCCCAAGCACCCGGCTGTTAGTAGCCCACATTTACCACTTCACTCCGGCAGCGAGGGCCTAAACTCTGTATATATGGGTCCCAAATTAACATAAAGGTGGCCCATCGTTTCACTGAGCCCCGAGCCCTCCATTGCTCCATCAGCATCAGTTGATGAAAGCTATTGCGCCACTCCAGGAACGTAGGGGGGTCACCATCTCTCCACTTATGTAGTATCGGGCCCTTCCCCACCAAACAGGCTTTCCGTACCAGTAATCTTGCCCATCTCCCTGTGGGTAGAGTTTGATGTAGTTGGTCAAACAGGACCAGGGATCCGGCCCAGGGGAACCTTTGCTGCAATAATCTCATAATATATCTGCGAATATGGGACCAGTAGGGGAGGATGCGCCTGCACTGCCACCACATATGGGTTAAGGTGGCCAAGGGTTGAGAACACCTAGGGCATGACCCATCTTGTGTGATATGACTCCGCAGCGCTCGTCTCGGCGAGAAATGCACCCGAGTCAGGGCCTTATACTGTATTTCCCTCCATCGCGCTCCCTCTACCAACTCCACTATCCGCCCCACCGCCTTGCATATCGTGTCTGGCAGTACCTCCCGCCCCAGTTCACTACCCCAAGCCGTCTCAACTCTCCCGTAATCCGGCCGAACCCCAAAGAATTCCAACCGAGTCTTCAGCCCAGCTATCGTCAGAGGTGTATCCCCCCCTAGGTCGAACAATTCGATAATCTGCGCCGACCTGTCCACCCCCAATTCTTCCCTAGGCAACGTCGCAACATAGTGAGAAAGCTGAAGGTAAGCGTAAAATTGTGTAGGGGGCAGCCGATATTCCTCTTGTAATTCCAAAAACGACTTGCATTTGCCCGAGAGGTCGACGACATGTCCTATATGTCTCATTCCCTGTCTATGCCAGATCTGGAACGCTCGAGAATCAGAACCGGGCACAAAGTGTACATTGCCACGTATAGGAAGCCAGCTGGACACCTGCCAATTGCGTTGCCAGAAGCGATTTATTTGTCGCCATGTACGTCGCAGCGCAGTTAACATAATATTACGTGTGAGGCGCTCCGGCAGTCGGGCACTGTCCACGTGTAGAACCCCCACCAGGGAGAAGGGCGCCACGAAGGCTGCCTCCAAGTCTCGTGGGGTGTATACCTCCGTTCCCCCCAAACAATCCCCAACATGTCGCGCTTGGCATGCCAGGGCATAGAGTCGTATATCCGGGAGCCCAAGGCCTCCACTCCGCCATTTACCAATCATGCGGGACATCGGGATCCGCGCTCTGGCCCCCTTCCATAGAAACCCCTGAATCTCCCGTTCCATTCGAAGCAGATCCCGTCGCAGCAGCCACACCGGCAAAGTTTGGAGCCAATACAAGATACGAGGTAAAATCACCATTTTAACTGCTGCTATCCTTCCCAGCAATGATAATGGTAGCGGGTTCCAGGCTCGCAGTTGGCGCCGCATCCCAGAGAGGACACTTTCAAAATTAAAGTGATAGAGGTCTTGCGGTAACCTCGTCAAGACAATACCCAAGTATTTAACCCTATGATCTGACCATTTCAGGGGAAAAGTCTCCCCCCAGTTATCCCGCAACCGCCCCGAGACATCCAAGGCTACTGATTTAGCCGCGTTAATCCTCAGCCCGGCAAAACTACCGAATCTCCGGAACTCGTCCATCAAATACGGAAGAGATTCTCGGGGGGCCTGTAAATGCACCAGCAGGTCGTCAGCAAAGGCCGACAACTTGAAACCCTGGTTACCCACCTCAATTCCCCGTATCTGCCTGTCTTGTTCAATACGCCGTATGAGGGGGTCTAAAGACAAAACAAATAATAAGGGGGATAGTGGACAGCCCTGCCTCGTACCCCTATGTAACGGGAAAGGGGCGGATAAGACCCCATTACAGAGCACTCTGGCTGTCGGAGTATCATACAAACTCTTCACCATGGCACAAAAAGCCTGTCCAAACCCATATAGTGGCAACAGATATTCCAAATACTTCCAATCGACTCTATCAAAGGCCTTTTCTGCATCGAAACTCACCAGGAGGGACTGCAACTGGTGACCGTGCACCCACTCTAGAGATGTTAGTATGCGTCGGATATTTCGGACTGCATACCGGCCCCGTACAAATCCCACCTGTGATTCGTGTACAACGTCACCCAGTAAGCCCGCCAGGCGCTCCGCCAAGACTTTCGCCAACAGCTTCGCGTCAAAATTTAACAGAGAGATCGGTCTATAGGAGGCCGCCTGCAGCGGGTCCTTATCTGGCTTAGGTATTAGCGTAATATAGGCCTGATTCTCTCCCCATCTTCTACTGCCTCTCTCTATTCGCTGACGGTAGGTGTCCACTAACAGGGGGCTCACCCAATCGGACAAGAGTTTGTAAAATTCAGCTCCATAGCCGTCCGGGCCTGGAGCCTTATAACAGCTGGCTCTTGTAATCACGGACTGTACCTCCTGTAGGGTTATCGGCTGCCCCAACTGATCCCGTTGGGCGCCTGTCACCTTTGGGAGTTTCAACCCTTGTAAATAGTCCTGCATATTGGAGGGGTTATGCTCCTCTGCGGAGTACAGCCGCTGGAAGAAGCCTTTAAATAAAGCACTAATCGCCTCCCGGTTCTGTTGGAGTTTCCCTCGTTCATCGCGGAGGGCAGCCACCCCCCTCCCCCCTCTTGAACCTTTTAAGCAGCGGCCCAATAACTTCCCCGGTTTATCGCCAAAACAATACAATCTAAATTTATAATATTGCATAGATTTCTTAGCCCTCTGGTGAAGCAATTCGTTTAATGTTACCTGAAGTTCCCATAGCCTTTTCCTATTAGCCACTGTAGGTGTATGACCACTGAGCACTCTCGCTCGAGATACTTGTTGCTCCAGTCGAACAATTTGTTCTGCCAACAGTCGTCGCCGCCGAGCCACATACCCGATTATATCGCCTCTCAGCACCACCTTGGCGGTCTCCCATACCAGTTCCGGATCCTCTCTGTGTGCCTCGTGGTTACGTTCAAAGGCACGCCAACGCTGGCCCAAAAATTGCCGGAACTGATTATCCTTGTAGAGCTCAATTGGGAATCGCCATACCCGAGATGCGCCGGTTCCCCCCCCCCCAGTGCACCTCAATCCAAGCCATCGCGTGGTCGGAAATCTCTAAAGGGCCTATCTGTGCATCTTCCACTTGCGCAAAAGTGGTTGTGGATAGCAAAAGATAATCTATTCTCGCACTGGTCCCATGCGCCCGCGAGACGTGAGTATATTCTCTCCCGGAGGGGTTTAAGAGTCTCCAGGGATCTATCAGGCCTAGTCGCACCCGAAAACGTTGCAAGACTTGTGAACTAAGCACTCTGTCTCGAGTCCCTCGGCCGCTGGAGGTATCTAAGCCCACATCGAACACCCCGTTAAGGTCCCCTCCCAGTAGCAGAGGCACATCGGGCAACTGTTCCACTTTAGCAGCTATGCGATCAAAAAACTCCCGATCCAGTAAATTGGGACCATAGACATCTCCCAGTATTATCTCCCGATCTTCCAGTAAGCCCTTTAGCAGCAGGAATTTCCCATTGGGGTCCACCACCTGACTTTGCATCGTGAAGCGCACCCGTCGATGTATTAAAATGACCACCCCCCCTTTTTCCCCAGTGCAGGCGCCCCCCACACCTGACCAACCCAATCCCGACATAATTTAGCATGTTCTTCAGCTGTTTGGTGTGTTTCCTGGAGCAGCGCAATATCACATCGTTGCCTAGCCAATGCCTTTAATATTTTATATCGCTTTATCGGGCTGCCCAACCCACAAACATTCCAAGTTATTACCCTCAGATCAACACGATAGTTTTACGGCACAACTGCCAGCACATCATGTTTGGAGGGACCCCCCCCCAGCCTGGGGCCCTCTCCTATGTTTACCAACACAGTTTAAATGTTGCCTCTGCGTGAAGCTCAGAATGCGAGGCCCCCTCCCCCACCCCTCCCCTTCCCCCCTATACCCACTACCCCTCCCCACCTCTAACCCTGCTCCTATCTCTCCCTACCACAAATCTAACCCTCCCCTTCTCCGTGTCCCTCCTATCCCCCCCTCCTAAATTACTCCTCTTCTCCACAGGACTCCCGGCTCCTACCCCTCCCCCGGTAGCCCTCCCAAGACCCCTCCGAGCGTGACCCTTCCCCCCGCTCTGCAGGTCACCCACCCTGCCAGAAACCTACATTTCTCCACTGTCATCCACGGCGGAGCAATATCTTCCTCCCAATGCCGGAGGACTACCAAACCCGATGAACTAGACCTCGGCAGGGCGTTCTCCCCTCCCCCCTCCGCAGGGACCACTGGCCATGACCTTCCCCCCGCCCGCCTCTTTCACACTGTGGGTCCATCGGCCACCTCGGGGCCTGCCTGCTGGTAAGGAGTTCGGCCGACCTCCAACTCTCGTAGGGCATAGCGCTACTACCACACCAAGGTCGAGCCCGGCCAACTCCCACACCAGCAATCCCCTCCGCCCCCAGAGCCACTCCTACACCCTCCCCGCCGGCCAAGCGCCTCAGCCATGGCACTCCGCGATGGGTTGGGACCGCGTCCCCTCAGAGTGTACCGGCAGGCTGGTCTACGCGAGCCACAGCCCGCCTCCAGGCCTTCGGGTAAACCCTCCTTCTCTCTCTACTACGGGCCGCCCCCCCACCCCCAACAACAATCGGAGCCATGGTGACTCCCTTTGCCCACTAAACTTGAGGGTCTATACAGGATATGCCCCTTCAGCCGTGGGATATAAACCCTTTTAACACTAAACCTTGAAGTCTAAACAGCAATAACTTACAGAAACAAATGTAACAGAACAAGTAACTTTGTTACAGCACTATTAGAAGAGCGGTTCACTTTGCAGTAAGAGACAAAGAGACACAAAGTTACCCCAGGGGGACAGTGCTTTTAGTATCTCTTAAGTAGCTACAGATTATGTCTAATGTATCACTGCATTTCCCTAGGTTCTTTCACTTACAAGAGTTCCTCCTAGCAGCATAGCACAACTGGCTCCCAAGGGTTTCATGGTGAAGGTGCCGATGCAGCCTGCTTTTGGGTGCACAGCCGTTGCACATACTCTTCCGCAGCTTCCGCCGACTCAAAGGCGCGGTGGGCTCCGTCGTAAAACACATGCAGCTTAGCCGGATATTGAACGGAAAATCTGATCCCGGCCGCAATAAGCTGTCCACATAGTGGGGCATATTCCCGCCGTTTCCTGCTTACCGCCGTTGAGTAATCTGGAGCCACACGAAGCTGAGTATTGTTATAAGTCACTTTCCCCTGCCGCCGAGCTGCTCGGAGGATTGTTTCCTTCTGCGGGAAATGCAGGAATTTAGCTAATACGATGCGGGGGCGAGGGTCGCGCGTTTGCTTAGCGCCGACCCGGTGCACCCGCTCAATATGCACTGTCCCGCCAAGCTCTTCTGCTCCCACAAGCTGCTTGACCAAGTCGTGTAGATAGCCTCTGAGGTCGGTATCTGCAACAGATTCAGGGATCCCTAGAAAGCGTAGGTTGTTTCTCCTTGACCTGTTTTCCAGGTCATCCAGCTTGGCTTCCTGTTGAGATAGCCGAGATTTTAGGCCTGCCACCTCTGCAAGTAGCATCCCCGTCGTCTCTTCCACCGCTCCCACGCGGTCCTCGGCCTCCCGCAGCCTGTTATTTAGCTGATCTACCGAGGCCTGCAGTCCATCCATCTTGCTGTGGAGAGCGTCGAATTGGGGTAGCAGAGCCGTCGCTACCGCCGCGGACATCTCTTCCAGTGTGGCAGGCGACTTGGGCGATGCCGGCAGCGAGCCGGGGTCCGCCATCTTACTTTGGCCGGCCCCCCGTTCCCGGTCTCGCCGAAGTGCTTTTACTGCCGTCGCCATACACTTTAGTCTCCCCCACCGCTGCACGAAAGTCTACGGGCACTTCGAAGCACTTTGAATGACTTCTGGACAGGTTGGTGCAATTTGTCACGGTACTAAATCGCCGGTTTTTGGTCGGGGTTTCAGGACACGCTCAGGATGCGACCCTCATCCAGTCCACATCACGTGGTCTCCAAAACATTTATCTTTTCTGACTCAATGCCCTCTCTAACATAGAGTGCAACACCTCCACCAATTTGATGAGCTCTATCATTACGATATAGTTTGTATCCAGGTATCACAGTGTCCTACTGGTTGTCCTTCTTCCACCATGTCTCTGAGATTCCAATCATATCTAACCTCTCATTTAGTGCTATATATTCTAACTCTCCCATCTTATTTTTTAGACTTCTAGCATTTGCATACAAGCATTTTAGAGACTGTATTTTATTCATGTTAATTTGGCTATTGGTAGGCATGGGTAATTTGGAATCTTTAAGCTCTGTCTGCTCCATACTCAAGGGCATTTGGGCTACTTTACTCTTTTTTGGAACCTCTCTGCTTTTGGTAGTATCCTTCAAGGATACATTCTTCCGAACCATGCACTCTTGTGCGACTGTTGGCTTTCCCCTATTATCTAGTTTAAAAGCTGCTCTAACTCCTTTTTAAAGATTAATGCCAGCAGCCTGGTTCCATCCCAGTTAAGGTGAAGCCCATCCCTTCGTAAGAGCCCCTACTTTCCCCAGAATGTTCCCCAGTGTTCTCCTTTCTCAATCTCTGTGGATAACGCTTTACAACTCCCTGTTTCCTCGGCCCAAACCTGGTGTCGTCTTTGACTCCTCTCTCTCCTTCCCCATACACATGCAACTGAAAGGTAAAACCTGTAATTTCTTTCTTTATAACATCTGCAAAATTTGCCACTCTTTCGTCACCTCCCATCTAGACTATTGCAACCTCCTCCTTGCTGGTCTTTGTCTGCTTCATCTCTCTTCCCTTCAAAACTCAGTAGTGTGGCTAATCTTCCGCCAGCCTCGATATGCTCATATAACTCTTCTTCCCAAGTTGCTTCATTGGTCCCCTATCCATTTCCGTATCCAGTTCATACTTCTCCTACTGACCTATAAGAGCATTCATTCTGCTGCTCCTCACTATCTTTCCTCTCTTATCTCTCCATACACCCCTCCTTGGGAGCTCCGCAGATCGCTTTTGTCTGTGCCCTTCTCTTCTACTGCCAACTCCAGACTTTGATCCTTTCATCCTGCTGCTCCTTTTGCCTGGAGCAAACTACCTGAGTCTGAGCATCAGGCTTTATCGCAGGCGCTTTTCAAATCCAGGCTGAAAACTCACCTTTTCAAGGCTGCTTTTGGATCCTGATCCGCTTAGTCTCCTAAATGTTTCCTTACCATTCCCCTAGATGTATCCTTGTCCTCAACTGTTGTGTTGTCTGTCTTGACTAGATTGTAAGCTCTGATGAGCAGGGGCTGCCTTTTACATGTGCCTGTACAGCATTTTGTATGCCTTGTAGAGCTATACAAATGATCAATAGTAGCAGTAGTAATAGTAATGACCAGAAAAGGCTCCCTACAGGAGAAGGCTGTACCTCCGATACCCACCTGGCAGACACAATTTCCATCAGGAATACCACCTTTAGAGTCATCTCCTTGAGAGAGACCATCTAAAGACTTAAAAGGGGTGGAACTTACAGCACATTCAACACCAGAGAAAGATTCCATTGAAGTACAACTGGATGCATGGATCTGCTTCATTCTCTTGAGGCAGCAGGACACATCAGGATGTGCCACTAAGGGAAGGTTGGGGACTTGAATTCCTGCAAGGAAGCTGCCATGCAGCTACTGGACTGAAAACAACCTGTTAGCTGGTTCAGGAGCTTCTGCTCAAAGCTGGCTCAGAATGGGCTGTAGGACCTCAGAGGATCCTCAGGGGCCTGTCATGAGCGTGGGCTTCCTCACCATGCTTCCTTTCAACTGGGAAGCATGTGTCCATTCAAGAAGGCTACCATTCTCACAGGCAGAAAAATCCAGGGAGACACATTAGAGGTGCAGCAAAATAGGCATGGGGTCCAAACATTTTATCACCCATGTGCCCTGAGTCTTCTCCATCACACTCGGGGCAAAAAGAACCAGTCGTGGAGCTCATTTAATAGGAGTTGCAAGCAGCACACATTTGTGCAGCTCACATCACAGCAGAGCTCAAACATAGTCAAAGAAAAACCCCCCACAAAGGAAAGAACTCCAACAGCAAGAAAACTGCAGTGAAAAAGTGAAAACTGCAGTGAAAAGAAGTAAAATATTTAGGTGTGATAATAGATCACACACTCACCATGCTACCACACATAAAACAAACCGTAAAAACCATCTACTACAAACTAAAAACTATTCAGCACCTAAGGTCACTCCTAGAAACTCAAGATTTTAGATCTGTAGTAAATACACTAATCACCCCCCACTTTGACTACTGCAATAGTCTATTAATAGGCCTCCCTCAAAAAAGCACATACCTTCTTCAAAGAGCTCAGAACATCTGTGCAAAAGTAATAGCTAAAGCACGTCTAACAGACCACGTAACCCCAATACTGCTAGAACTACACTGGCTCCCAATCAATAGCCGAATCAGATACAAAACTATCCTAACAACCTTTAAACTCATAAAGACATAGCCCCCTTACACCTATCCACACTACTGCAATCACCAAACAAAACTAGATCACACAGACAAAACGAAGCCCACTCCCTTATCACACCAAAAGCCTTCAGGAAGACAAAGAAAACCACTAGCTCCAGAGCATTCACATTCACTACCCCTACGCTCTGGAATGACCTCCCAATAAACCTTCGCGTCATAAATGACCTCTATCAGTTCAGGAAAGAGCTAAAAACTTACCTCTTTACTGAACACTTTGAAATCCCATATTCCCCCAAAACACCTCCATAACCATGGTATTACACACACGAACCCCCTTACTCCCCCTTACTCAAAACTAAATAACTCACCCCCCCCTGTCTGAAACCCCATACACACCCCCGATTTACGTCATAAAAGGAAATAAATTCCAAAATATACACAACACACAACCACTGTAAATATCCAATGTAAATAATTTAATGGTTGTTTGTATTACTAATACATCTTGAAGTTGAAGTTTTGTTCAATGTAAATAGTTAAACTTAACCGTTCATTGTAAATAGTTGAATCTGATTGTTCAATGTAAATGTATACATCTGTGTACAATTGTTAAAATGTTCCTTGTAAACCGCCCTTGATCGCTGGAAGGGGCGGTATAGAAAAATAGAAAAATATAGATAAATATAGATATATAGAAAAAGGAACTCTCGATAAGAGAATCCCCACACTTGTCAGGCTGGCCGGAGGAATCCAACTATGGCCTCCCCAGTTATCTGCACAGGCTTGGGCAGGCCTAGTGCCTGAAGGTGACACTTTACTTACCGGATAATGTCCCTTCCTTGAGTCCTGCCAGGTCAGTAAGACAAGTGGGTTGTGTTCCTCTACCAGCAGAGATGGAGACAAAGAAAAATCCAGAGTCTTCTGAATGCCTCATCCTGTACTATATCTGAAGCAGCTAAAGGACATACAACTCAGTATTTGTACCCCAGTCATGGATAAGCACTCCTAGCTGCACAAAGCCCAATAAGGGTAGCAAATGATCCAAAGAACAGAACTATATGCAGAACCCCCTGCGAGCCAAAGGTCAGCCAAGAAGAATGTAGCTAGCAGGGTTAAACCACAGAGGTTGTTGATCAACACACTCGCAGCAGATCATATCAGCTCAGACCAGAAGAAAGCCAGTCAGACCAGAATATAATAGATCTAAGCAGATTGCAGCAAAATGGACCAGATCATAAAAGATCCCAGGGGCAGGTTCTGGATTGGCCTAGCAGGACTCAAGGAAAGGACATTATTTGGCGAGTAAAATGTCACCTTCTATGTTGTCCTGCTAGGCCAGTCTTGACAAGTAGAATGTACCAAAGCTATGCTTCCATTGGGTGGTAAGAAGACACAACAGCCTTCAAAACCTCGTCCCTGAAGGCCGTGTCTGCCCAAGTGTGAATGTTTAAGCGGTACTGCTTGACAAAAGTGAAAGCGATGACCACACTGCCGCCCAGAATATGTCTATGGGAGTGACCGAACTGTGCTCTATCCAGGAGGAAGCCTGAGACTGCATGGAATGCTCATGCTAGCCTTCATGGATCAGCCATTTTCACAACAAATAGGCCAAGGCTATCATCTCCTTTATCCTGTCCAACTTACGGAATGAGTTAGTAATCTTCAGATATCGAAGAAGACCCTCCTAATGTCCACTAGGTGAAGGTCCTTATCTTTCCCCCAGCATTGTTTCCTAGAGAAGGGCTTCTCAACCTTTTTTATTTAATGGCACTTTTGAGTTTCTTCAATACTTGGGGCACCCAAATCAAATTTTGCATGCAGGGCCAGTGCAAAGGTATTAAATGCCCTAGGCAAAACTTTAGTCTTGCACCCTCTCACAATTATTTTATTTATTTATTTATTTTTGAACATTTTTATACTGTATTTTCCGGTAGATCAAATGCAGTTTACAATGAACAAATTTTTGAATAGCACAATAAATTCAAATTACATGGAATGATAAGAACTATATACATATGTATAACATTAGCTTTAGCATCATAGCATGCCCAGCCCCAAGATTTTGATTATCAAATTTAATTGAATCATCTCAACATCATCCTTCCAAGACCAATCCTCTAAAATGCATTTTGGATATTCAACTTTTTTTTGTAAATATATGTATGATGAGGGAGATTTCAAAAAGTCCCTTACAAGTATAAATGGTAAAAGCAAGAGAGATGCACTCTGCCCGAGCGGGTGTCAATACTGGCCCTCAGGTATCCAAGTTCTGGGAAGGAACTAGGCTGCTCTTGGGGTAGCTGATCACCCAACCCAACTTTTCCAGGCAACAAGTCACCTGAGCCATGTCTGCACGGAACTTCCCCAGGGAGTCAGCACAAATGATCCAGTTGTCTAGGTAAGGGTGGACCCTGATTCTTTGCTTGCATAAAGAGGCCAAATCACCACCAGGACCTGAAGCACTGATGCTGGCCCCAGAGAGGGGTACAGAAGTAAGCCTCAAAGAAGTACAGGGAGTTAAGGAACTCCCCAGGCTGGGCAAATGCAATGAGTGATTTGATGGTCTGCATGCAAAACTGGGGCACCCTCAACTTGGCATTGACTGCTTTTAGATTCATATTAGGATGGAAGGAGCTGTCTGGGGGGGGGGGGGGGTTGTAATCACGAAATGGATGGAATACCACCCCTGCCCACGTTTTGCAGATAGCATGGGTGTGATAGCCTGTAACTGCAAAAGGTAATGAAGAGTTTCTTTGATCACCTTCCTCTGGGCTAGGGAGTTGAAAAGGGACTCCACAAAGGCATCCTGAAGGTTCTTTGCCAACTCCATTGCATATATTTCAACCAGTATCTTGAGGACATGTTGGTCTGACACGATATGGTTCCACTCTGAGAGGAACAGTCAGAGGCGACCCCCAACTGCCTGGACTCAAAAGGAATCTACCAGTTCTCACAGTGAAGGCTTACTGGCTTCCTAGGAAGTACTTGCTGTGTCGCAGGAGTGCTGGGGCCCATGAAAAGACTGGTCATCTTGGCCTTAGTGCAAGGATAAAAGGTGAGGCCTAACCCCTTGGCCACTTTAAACTGACCCAATGCCCTTCACTGATTCATGCAGGAAGGGCCTTGAGTAGGTCTGGAGGGCCTCTAAGGTTGAGCTTCTCCGAGGTTCTTGACCAGTTTCTCCTTAACCAAAGTTCTGCCCTTGAATGGGAGCTTGCTCAAATGCAGCTTAAACATTGAATTCACAGACCAATTCCAAAGCCACAATCATCTTTGGGCTACCACCATAGCTGCCATGGACTTAGCCAAAGTCTGAATCAGATCATGAAGATCACCCGCCATGAAGGAATCTGCAGCTTCCATCTGGTTGCCTCAGAGTCCTTCAGCAGCTGCTGGATCCCCTGAGGAGAACTCGGGCCACAATGTCCACACACAGCATCATTTGAACCCCTACATCTGAGGCTCTGAAGGCATTGTTAAGGTCGGCCTCCACCCTCCTATCATGGGTCTCCTTCAGGACTGCACCCCCTTACACCAGAATAGTCATGTGCTTGGTCACTGCCATGAGTAGGGTGTCCACTTTGGGAACACTTAAAGGCTACTGCAACTCCCTTTGTGGCAAAGAGTACAGCAGAGTAAAGACTTTAGTATCTCTCAAATTAAGCTTGGTTGCTTCCCTCTGAAAGTAAATGATTTGATGTAACAACCTAGGCAAAGGGAAAACCCTGGAAGGCCTCCTTATTCCAGCTAAGATACAGTACAACTGAGAGACCTCTGTGGAGGGGGCTATGAGGGGGAGCTGAAGTGGTGTCTCTAATAATGGAAGGCAGATCTTCCTTATGGAATGTGTATAGCGCAGGCATTCTCACCTTCTGTCAGGAGGAATTTGCCATCTTCCAAAGATTCACACACAGAATAAAAAATCCTACTCATCAACCCTGCCCCTCCCCTCATGAGGACTGGGTTGGAACCCTGGAGGAGCACACATATGAAAGGGAGAGCTGGAGTCATTCAACCCCCTTACCTTCAGAAGGGGAGGCCACTGAGGGACCCAGACAGGACCGACCTGTCTACTAGATGAGCTAGGTGGCTGCCTAGGGCGGTTAACTTGGGTGGTCGATTTTGTGCTGGTGCTTTGTTGCCTGGGGCAGGCCATGTGCTTCGCACACATGACCCCACACTTCTGATCCCCTTCTGATACAACTTACTGTTAGAAGGGGGTCAGAAGCAGCATGTGTGCTGAAGCACATGGCCTGCTGTGGGCAACAAAGCGGTAGCACAATGCCACCACTTCTAAAATACTGCTGCTGCTGCTGCCCACCTCCCCAAAAGACAGAATTTGCAGCATGGAGGGGCGGTATGGATTTGCAGGAGCAGTTTAGCATGGGGGGGGGGGGGGACAGTGAAGCCAGGGTTTCTGCCTTGAGCAGCAGAAACCCTTGGGGCGGCCCTGGCCCCAGGCTCCCCCCCCCATAGGGGATGCTGGGGTCCTTGACCCCTCTGAGGGAGGTTATCAGGCAGCCAATAAAGACTGAATATAGTAGAAAATAGTCTCGGAGGCCCCTATATGGCCTGATGGCTACAAACAGTAGCCTACAAACCACACTTACCATCTGCCAGTTGCATGGCCCTTGAAGATAGCCACTGCTCCCACCGACAGCAAAATCAAGGGAGGCATAGTGGGGGCCAAAATTGTCATTGAGCCCCAGGCAGCCCCTGAAGAGATTCCAGTAATGCCTAAAAGGGATGCCCTGAGGCTTCTCCATTGCATCTGGAGCAAAAGGATCCTGCCGTGGAGCTCACATGGCAGGAACTGCAGGTAGCATAACACTAAGCCCCCAGCATGGCTGCTGAGCTCACATGTGGTCAAAAGAAAAAAACCATGGAGGAAAAAAAGTTTGCCAAAAAAAGAAACCACAGCTAAAAATAGAATTATACAACTTTAAAAGCAGAAAGCACCTGCTAGGCCAATCAGGGAAACTCAAGAAGGGCAGCCCTGACCGCCTATGCAGTACTCAGGAAAGCTGGCAGGCTTAAAAGGAGACCTGTCACAGAAAAAAAGCACTGCTGAGAGACAGGCCTGCAGTATAGCCACATTTAAAAGATACAGTGCCCAAAAAGGAAAAAGCAGAAAAAAAGGCAGAAATAGTCAGAGAAAGGGAAGAGGAGCCTGGTTACTACAGGACTACTGGGCTACCTGATATTGTCTCTCTCTTCTTTGCTATTCTGTTTTGTAAAATGGAGTTCCTTTCTGTAATAGACATGTTTTAATTTTATGGAACACTGCTATTATACGTTTGTTGAAGGAAGGTATATCAAATACAAATAAACCATTAACCGTAAACCATCCCCCCTCAGAGACCCTGTGGATCCCTCCTGTATGTTTTCCAGACCACCAAGTGCTAGGAACCCACAGAGCAAGCTGTCTGCTCAAGGTGACAAGGATATACCCGCATTCCAAGCAAACGTTGGACCTACAGGTCTCAATCATAAGGCCACAGGATTGTGGTCTGGGCAGGGGAGACAGGCTTTCTTCTGCACTGCTGCACCATTCCACACCTCCTGCCACCAGCTGGAAGCAAACAAATACTGCTTCTCTCAGTGCTGCATCAGCTTATTACTATGTGATGACATCATGGAAAGTTCCTTCTTTGCTTCCACCTGCTGGCTGGGGAACATAACCCACTCATCAAGAATGGTCTAGTTGGATAATAAGGAAATATAACTGTAGGGCCCAACCACATCCACACCTAAGGCACACTCCCTTTGAATATGGGCATTCAGATTCCCATTTACATGTGTATGTGATCTACACATATATATCCCACTCAAGTCTTCTAAAATGACTTCATTAATCTACTAATTTGTATGATGCACTTTTCTTTTTTTTCTTTTTTTGTTGGTGCCGTCAAGTCAGTGTTGACACCTGGCAACCCAGCTGCCTCTGGGTTTTCTTGGCAATGAATTACCAGAGGTAGATTGTCAGGCCTTTTCTTCTAAGGAAATGGAGGGTAAAGCAATTGGCCAAGGTGTGCCAGTGAAGGAGGAATCAAACCCTTGATTTTCTGGGTACTAGGCAGTTGCTCTAACCTAGTCTAGGCAACTCCTCTAGTGCATGAGTTGCTAGTATGGGGCCTTTTTTTCTTTCATTCTCTTTTGATGTTCATTTTCCATTTTTATGCATAATTTATTTATTTATTTAATGCTTCTATACTGCCCCTTCCAGAGATCAGGGGTGGTTTACAAATAACATGTTACATAGAACAGTAGTAAAACTATTTACATAGTAAAATGGGATAAATTGCTACATAAGACCATACATAAGAATATTAGAACTTACGAATTGCCAAACTGGGTCAGACCAAAGGTCCAGTGTCCTGTTTCTAACAGTGGCCAATACAGATTACAAATACAGACAAGATCCCAAAAGGTAGCCTTGTGGTCTTGGGCAAGCCACTTAACCCTCCATAGCCCATGTTCCCTGTAAAATAGTTATCTCCAAGTTATAATGCCCTGTTCCATGTAATTTGTTTGTTCAATGTAAACCGCACTGATGCAGAATAGCGCAGTATATAAGAGAATGTAAATAAATAAATAAATAAAATAAAATAAATAGCTAGATTCTATGTTACTTACCCCAAAGGATAAATAGTGACTTTCCCCAGGTCCATCTTAATAACAGTCTATTGACTTCTCCAGGAATTTGTCCGAACCTTTTTTAAACCCAGCAATGCTAGCTCATTTTACCACATCCTCTAGTAGAGTGTTCCTATGCTTAACCATGAGTTCAGTGAAAAAATATTTTCTCATATTTTAAATAGTAACATAGTAAATGACGGCAGATAAAGACCAGTATGGTCCATCTAGTCTGCCAGTAAGATGGCAAGAGTAGGTGCACCTGCCGCTCCGTGCAGGCCACCCCTCCCCATGTCTTTGTTTTAGGGGTGAACCCACCGCTCCCTGTAGGACACCCCTGTATGTTGAGAAATTAGTTAGTTAAGTTTATTTTGATTTTATCCTGTTGCTGTAAAGGGATCCACTGTGTCTGTCCCATGCCATTTTGAATTCCGTCACTGTATTTGCCCCCACCACTTCCATCGGGAGGGCATTCCAAGCACCCACCACCCTTTCAGTGAAAAAGTATTTCTTGACATTGCCTTTCAATTTACCCCCTTGCAGCTTCATGTTATGACCTCTAGTTTTACAGCTTCCCCGTCTTTGAAAGAGGTTTGTTTGTTCATTATTTCTCTTTAGGTATTTAAAGGTTTGAATCATATCTCCCCTGTCCCTCCTCTCCTCCAGAGTGTACATATTTAGGTCTTCAAGTCTCTTCTCATAAGGATTCTGACACAGGCTCCAAATCATTTTGGTCGCCTTCCTCTGAACAGTTTCCAGTTTTTTTATATCCTTTGCAAGATATGGTCTCCAAAACTGAACATAGTATTCCAAGTGAGGCCTCACCAGTGACTTATACAGTGGCATTAGTACCTCTTCCTTTCTGCTGGTAATTCCTCTTTGTATGTAACTCAACATCTTCCTGGCTTTTGCCACTGCCTTGTCGCACTGTTTTGCCATCTTGAGATCCGCAGAAATAATCACACCAAGGTCCTTCTCCTGGTCCGTGCACACCAACCTCTCACCCCCTATCGCGTACATGTCTCCTGAATTTCTGCTTCCCAAGTGCATGACACTGCACTTCTTCGCATTACATCTTAACTGCCAATCATTAGACCATTCTTCCAGCTTTGTAGATCTTACCTCATGTTATCCACTCCCTCAGGGGAGTCTACTCTGTTGCAAATGTTTGTGTCATCTGCAAAAAGACAGACTTTTCCATGCAGTCTTTCAGCAATATCACTCACAAATACATTGAACAGTGCCGAGCCTAGGACCGAGCCCTGGGGCACCCTGCTAATCACCCTCCTTTCATCCGAATGAGCTCCATTTACCATCACCTTCTGTCGTCTGTCAGTCAACCAATTTCTGATCCAGTTCACCACCTTGGGACCCATCCCCAAACTACTGAGTTTATTGATAAGCCTCCTATGAGGAACAGTATCAAAGGCTTTGCTGAAATCCAGGTAGATGACATCCATCGCATGCCCCTGATCTAGTTCTCTGGTCACCCAGGCAAAGAACTCAATCAGATTTGTTTGGCAAGATCGTCCTTTGGTAAAACCATGTTGTCTCAGATCATGCAACCTGTTGGTTTTGAGAAAGTCCACTATTCGCTCTTTCAGAAGCGCCTCCATTACTTTTCCCGCCACCAAGGTAAGGCTCACAGGCCTGTAGTTTGTCACTTCTTCCCTGTCACCACTTTTGTGAAGAGGTACCACATTCGCCCTTCTCCAGTCCTGAGGAACTACTCCTGTTTCCAAGGATCTGTTGAAAACATCCTTTAACAGCCCTGCAAGAACCTCTCTGAGCTCTTTCAGTATCCTGGGATGTATCCCATCTGGTTCCATGGTCTTGTTCACTTTCAGTTTTGCAAGTTGTTTTAACACATCATCTTCAGTGAATGGTGTGGTATCTACTTAATTCCCATTTTTTAAATATCTTTATTTAAATTTCCATACAAACTTGACCAAACACATACAAATACAACCAAACCCCTCTCAACCCCCACCAACCCTCCCCCTTCCTCCCCTCCCCCCAATGCTACGGTTCCTCCTTCTCCATTTTACCCATCTCCCACCCTACCACATTATAGGGTAATTATCAATTTATACAGTCTTGATTAACAGGGCTCAAAATACCATACCCTCATTTGAACATCGAGCTGCATTGCAAAATTCTACTAATGGTTGCCATTTCCTCCAGTGGCCCATCGAGTGTTTTATACCCTTGCGGGGCATCATTTCATATTTGCTATACATGCAAACACTATTCCACCAGACTTGCCACTGAAGGTCAGTTAGCACCTTCCAATTACGTAGACGACAACAAATGGCAATCCCAAGCATAAAATCCAAGAGAAAGGAGTCATGCTTCCCCCGTAAAGGAACCATCGAAGCAGACCGGAAAACTAAAATCTCCCATGAGAGGGGGGCCTGGAATAGCAAGACCCCTTGAATACGCTCCCAAACCTGCACCCAATAGGAGTGGAGATGTGTACACTCATAAACCATATGCCTTAGAGTTCCCACTTCAGTTTGGCAGATCCAACATTTATTACTTACCGAAACATCCCATTTAGCGACCCTCTTAGGTGTAAGATGGGCTCTCTGTGCAAAAATAAAGGCTAAACAGGTATCTGACCACAAAGTACAAACCTTCCCACTTAAATGGACAACACACATAGCTTAAATGAATTGACGACCCCATCTCTTATGCCCTAATACCTCACATGTATATAGTTGTATCTGTTATGTACTGTCTTACGCTTTATAGACACTACATTGTTAGTTAATTGTTATTCACACTGTTCCAGTTTAAATATACTGTTTAGTTTACTAGACTTAGCTTTGTTTAATTTAAGATGTTCTATGTAAAATTTAAGATGTTCTATGTAAAACAAACCTCACTTTGTTAATTTGTTGTTAATTGTACACCGCAACTGATCTCTGGAAGATGCGGTTTATAAATGAGTGTTAAATAAATAAATAAATAAATAAATAAAAACAGAGACTGAGTAATTGAGGCCGATTTGGATATGCGCGTTTGCTTGGCCCAGAATTTAACCCAGCTCTGCTGCAATGGGATGGATCCTGTCTCCTGCTCCCATGCTCTTTGTACCCCAAGTATATGAAGAGAGCATTGCTGGGTCAAAATCTTGTATAAAAAGGAAACCTTACCCGTCACCACTCGGGCCTGTTTAACCTTAACCTGCAGCGCCCCCTCATCACACGAAAGGTTTATATTCCCTAAAGCCTCCCCAACACAATGTTTTAATTGTACCCATTGAAAAAATAACGCTCCTGGCAGATTGAATTCCCGCTGAAGCTCAATGAAGTCCTTCCATTTGCCATTATGAACTAAATACTCTAGGGTTCAGATATTTTTACTATACCACTGCTTCCAAGCAAATGACTTTTTCTGGATCTTGAAAAATGGATTATACCATACCGGAAGGCTAAGAGAAAATTTCTCTTCCATTGGCGCACGACAGAGTAGCTCCTGGAAAGCCCTCTGCATATCCATCATCATTTGAGATCTCCCATGAGACTGATTAAAGAGCATTCTGGGGGCCAGATCTAAAGGAAATGGAGCAGCAGCCTCCTTCTCGATGACCAACCAGACTGGGCTTAATTTAGTCACTTCTTCCGCCAATCTCCCCCCTTGTTTCATCAGAAAAGCACCATGATATAGCCTAAAGTCAAGGAAGCTCACTCCTCCCTCCTCCCTAACAGCCTTAAGCTTGGACAGCGCAATTCGCGCAGGTTTGTTATTCCACAAGAATCGTGTGAGCACTCTCTCCACCCGCCTATATACCTGGTTCGATAGGAAAATAGGAAGCATTTCCAAAATATAATTAATTTTTGGAACAATCGTCATTTTAATGGTCTCCAAGCGACCCCACCATGATAAAGAGGGGGACCATTTGTTGGTCAAAGTTTCCACAGTAGCTACAAGCTTGTCAGAATTAAAGAGAACCGTTTCCTCCAACGGATAGCAATAATACGCCCCAAGATATTTGACCATGTGCGATTCCCATACGAACGGGAACTTAGACATATCTTCTTTAAATACTCGCACATTTAATGGGAAGGCAACAGATTTTAACCAATTGATCTTATATCCCGACAGGGCTGCATAGCTATCAATCTGGGTTAAAACATGAGGTACCGATTCTGGCCCCGTAAATAATAACAGATCGTCAGCGTACGCCGATAATTTTATGTCAATTCCTCGAATCTTAATACCCTGGATCTATGGGTTCTGCCTAATTAGTAGAGTTAAAGGTTCCAAAGCTAAGTTAAACAGCATAGGCGAAAGGGGACAGCCCTGATGCGTCCCTCTGCCCAGTTGAAACTCCTGTGAACAGGCATTGTTGACACAAATTCGGGCTAAAGGTCTAGTATACATTACTTTTATTAATCTAAGAAAACCCTCTCCAAAACCAAACCACCTGAGGGTATGAAATAGAAAGGACCATTCCAAGCGATCAAACGCTTTCTCAGCGTCGAGGGATAAGCCTACCCCTGGGTCCATCTAAAAGCTCAGCCTCTGTCAGCAAGTGACACAAAGATCTGGCACTATCTGCTGTCGATCGACCCCCAACAAAACCACACTGATCCGGGTGAATCAACACCAGGATTACCGAGGACAAACGATTCGCTAAAATGGTAGCATAAATTTTATAATCCACATTTAGTAATGAGATGGGACGATAATTGCCTACATCCAGCGGATCCTGCCCAGGTTTTTCTATGACAATGATATATGCCGCCGCAAAAGAGCCTAATTGAGGACACTCCTCTAATACTGACTGATAGTACTGCAGCATAAAGGGGCCTAATTCTTTGAAAAACACTTTAAAAAACTCTGAGGGAAGCCCGTCAGGGCCCGCCACCTTCCCCATTGCTAGTGAGTCAATGGCCTTACCAATTTCTGCTAAGGAAATTGGACAATCAAGCATTGATACCATTTCTGGTTCCAGTCCTGGCTTTTGAACCTTATCCAATAACTTTGCAAATGCCTCTTCAGTACGAGCTGTTTCAGAAGAGTACAGCTGCTCATAAAATATTCTGAACATTTCCAAAATTTCCGGATCCTTAACCACCAATTCAGTACTGCGAGGATCCCTAAGGGCAGCTATACGCCCCATCTCCTTCTGAGCCTTCAACGTATTGGCTAACAGCTTGCCTGCCATGTTGCCTTCCCTATAATAAGTACCTTCCTGAGATCTGACATTCCTCACTGCCTCTGAGGTAAGGATCTGATTGTATCTAAACCTTAATCTCTGCAAACGCAGTAATATGCATGGATCAGATCTTCTAGCCAGGATCCGCTCACCCGCCTTAATCTGCGCATCTAGTGCATCCAGCCTCCCTCTGTTCTGCTTCGCCTGCCCAATACCAAAACTGGTGATTACTGCCCTCATAGACGCCTTGAAACCTTCCCACCTCGCCCAACCGGACGATAAGTGTGGAGGATTAAACTCAAAATACTCTAATATTGCCGCTCGCAGCTTCAACTGGAATTCCACATTCTTCAGCCATGCTCTATCAAAACCCCACCTCTCAGGACCCGACTCTGGCCTTATACCCTCTAACACTAAAGACACAGCTGAGTGATCAGACACATGAGAGGCGAGAATATCTGCTGTTGTTAAATAAGGAGTCAGGGTTTTGGAAATTAAGAAGAAATCAATCCAAGTTAGGGTCCTGTGGGGGGATGAATAAAAAGTGAATTCCCGATCTCCTGGGTGCAGCAGCCTCCAAGCGTCTGCCATCCCAGCTTCCTTCACCATCGATTGAAGAACCACCTGAGCCCTACCGACCCTGAAGGATCTTGGAGGTTTCCTGTCCACTAACGCATCCATAACCAAATTAAAGTCTCCCCCCATGATCGTTGGGATGGAAGAAACAGCACAGAACTCTTCTGCTAGACACTTAAAAAATTCCGGGCACTCATTATTCGGGGCATAGACATTTATTAAGGCCAATTCTGCTGCTCCGACTTTAATCTGGACTTTAACTCACCTGCCCTCCTGATCCAACTTTGTTTGAGTCACTTGCAACTGAAGGGATTTCTGAGCTAAAATAGCTACTCCATTATGTTTACATTTCGCTGGTGAAAACGCTATGAGGGAGAAAGGCCTGATATTCAGCTTCAATGATTCCCTTTCATTAAGATGTGTCTCCTGTAACATTAGTATATTTATTTATTTATATATCACTGTTTACCTGTTTTCCATACAATATTATTTTCCTTCTCTTAATGGGGTTATTCACCCCATTGACATTTAAGGAATGAATTCTCAGAGAAGCCATATTCTTGTTGCTATGTATTGCAGACTATCCTTCAATTTCATTACAGCCCTCGCCCTTATCAGCATGACTCCCTTCCCATGAACCTTTTCCCGTGCAGCCCCACACGTAATCAGAATCACCCTCTCTTTTCCTTAATAGCCCTGTTTGTAAGCCCCTTTTAAAACATCCATACCCATAGCCTTTGGACCCCATGGGGGGGAGGACCCCTACAACATTAACGGGTGAGCCTATATCAGATCAGCTAAGACGTACACAGAGGGATAAATCTCAAAACTATCATAAGTGTCTCCGCCTTCTGACACTTCCCTTCTCCTTTCTTTTTTTTTTTTTATACTCGCTTTAATTTTTATCATTATCTGATACCCTTTTCATCGGATACGCTACCAGAATCTGCCCATTTACATAGGAAAAGCTGGACTTGACCCCCGCACTGCCAAACACATGCACTCTTCAGGATACATACAGCCAACTAAAGGCCTATAGTCCATCATTAACAACTCAGCTGTTCATCATTTCTGCTTCTTTCCCCTCAATGAATGCAAGCAATGCTCTCGGTTCATCAAAAGTTCTCGTTGCATTATGTAACGTAACCCTCATCCTCGCAGGTTGAAGGAGTCCAAAATGCGCCTGTAGCTGCTGCAGTCTCGGCTGCAATTCCAGAAATCTTCTCCCCTTGTCCACCATGCTCTTGGCAAAGTCTGGAAAAAACATTAACTTGTGCCCTTCGAATTCCACTAGAAAGCGAGCCCGGGCTGTCTCCATGATCTTTACCGCCTGCTGGTGACGTAAAGCCTTGAAAATAATTGGCCTCGGCCTGCTACTGTGAGGTAAGGCCTGTGAGGGGACATGATGTGCTCCTTTGATCTCAAATGGCACATCAAAGGATATCTTTAAGGTGGATGAAATCAGCTTAGTATGAAAGCAAACATATCATTCCCTTCCGTCCCCTCCGGCACGCCCACCACTCGGACGTTATTTCTCTGAGCCCTATTATTAATGTCCTCCAACTCCTTCTGCAGTTGCTCAATCTGCCTAGAGTGCTTATCCACAACCTTCAGCCTTTCTTCACCACCAACCTTTGCTCCATTTGATCTTGGCGAACTGCTAGGCTGCCTAGTCTTTCTGTGAGCTGCCCCATATCCTCCCGCATGCTCTGAAGCGACGTGCTGTTTGCTGACACAATTTCCTTCACAGCCCGAATCTCCTGCAGTAGCTCTTGCAAGGCCTCGAGCTGCTCTCGCACCGCCGCCATTTTCTGTGGGGACGGAGGCTCCGTTTTTGATCTTTTAGAACCCGTACACTGTCCCGTTGCAAATTCCAAGCGGACAGGTTTAGAATTCGCCATCCCGGACTGTATCTCTGCTTAATATGGGGTATCTTAGCTCGTTGAATCGGCGCAAACACCAGGATTGAAGTCTAATCCCTCCGGAGCTCACGCTCTACACGTCCATGCTTCACCACTGTAGGCTCCGCCTCCCTTCATTCCCATTTTTATATTTGGGAGTCACAGATCGTCCTTCTTTAGGATTTTCTTTAATAAAAACAGAGCAGAAATATTTGTTTAGCAATTTTGCTTTTTCAATGTCACTTTCCACAAATACGTTCCCAGCACTTCTGAGTCCTGCAATTCCATCTCTGATTTTCCTCCTCTCCCGAAAATACCCGAAGAAAGTTTTGTCACCACACTACTACACATCTTTAGCCATCTTTTCCTCTGCCTTTGATTTTGCTTACTTTATTTCTCTTTTTGTCTCTTTTAGTTTGATCCTGTATTCCTTACTGTGTTCCTCTGTTTGCAAGCTTTTGAATTTTGTGAAAGCTGTGTTTTTTGCCTTTATTTGTACTTCTTTTTAACTTTATGGCGTGCCCTTTAGTCTTTGTACTTTTTGAAAAAGTAAAACAATTAATTTGCGTTTACTGTTCCACTTCACTCAGGATTTAGCACATCTTTATCATAACTCCCCTCAGCCAAGCTGAAGAATCTAACCTCTTTAACCCTTCCTCACAGGAGACTTGTTCCATCCCATTTATTATGTTAGTCATCCTTCTCTGTACCTTTTCTAATTCCAATATATATCTTTTTTGAGAGGTGGCATCCAGAAATGCACACAATACTCATGGTATGGCCGCACCATGGAACGATACGAAGGAATTATTATTCTTTGTTTTATTCTTTATTCCCTTTTTAATTCTTAACATTCTGTTTGTTTCTTTGGCCACTGCCACACACTGGGCATAAGATTTCAATGTACCTTCCACAATTTTACCTAGATCTTTTTCCTGGGTGGTGACTCTTCTCCAGGGCTTAACAAACCCCAGGCAATAGTTCACCATGGTAACTAGAAAATCAGACCTTACACCTGGATTTTGTACAGCAGCCATCAGGAGGCAGATCTGGAGGCAGTGGCAGGAGTCTGTTACTTGCAGATCAGGAAGCAGTGGCAGTGGCGGGAGCTATTTGTTTTGTCTGCAGGTCTGATCAGGAGGCAGCAGCCAAGGAAGTGGCAGCTGAAGTTGTTCCCCAGAGGGGCTGCTATGCATGTTTCTTCAAAATTCAAACAGGCCCGTTTGGACCCGATTCTGTTACATGGGAGCAAAATGTTCCCATGGCTGTCAGAATTGGGCCAAGGATGGCCCGGCATGCCCCTCCCCCCCCCCCAGCCATGGGGACATCCTCCCCATGGCACCATCTTCCCACAGCCCTGGACCCCAAGTCCCCACTGCCTGACCCCAAGTCCCCACTGCATGACCCCGACGGGGGCTGCTGGGGTTCAGATTGGGCATCAGGAACTCACCCTCCATGTCCTGGTGTTCCTGTGGGGGGGGGGGGTCGTGCTCCAGGGGGTCTGCTGGTCACGTTTCGGGGGTGTCCAGCTCTTATTCCACCTCAGAGGTGGTATAAGCAGGGCGTCCTCCCGGCGATCCCCAGACATACATGGAATCAGCCCTGTACGTCTGGGGATTGGCCCTGCCCATGCTCCACTTATTCTCCGCCCTGTCATGCCTCCATTCTCTTCAGCACACACAGTAGCTCTGTGTGTGCAGCAGGGGATGGAGGCAGAATACCAGCAAGGCGGATAGCAGAGTAAGACGTCCCAGCGGGACGTGCTGCCCCGCTGTCTTCCTTATGGAATCCGGCCCATAGTGGGGGGATTGAGAGAAGCTGCTGTGTTGGGCAGGTTGAAAATACACTGGGAGAGACTGCTGCAGGTGTGATTTCTGTTACCAGTTGCCAGAATAGTTCTCCCTGTAGAGAACCCAGGATCTCCTTACTTCTAGGTGACATACAGCAGGGATGTGCCAATCAACATTCGGCATATTGAAATCACCTATCAGTAACACTTCTCCTTTCATGGTAATACTGAGTATGTCTTCTACTAAATCTCCATCCACTTCTCCCTGTGAAGGAGATCTGTATATCACGCCAATGCAAATAGATTTCCCATTCCCATTTCTAGTTTAACCCACAGTGCCTCCTTGCTCCCTTTTAAGCCCTGCAATGCTATAGCTGCAATATTTTACATATAGTGCCACTCCTCCTACTCCCCTTCTTGCTACCCTGTCCTTCCTGAATGAAGTATAGCCCAGTATAATTACATCCCAGTCATGGTTGTCCATGAACCATGTCTCCGTAACCCCCACTAAATCCAAGTCAGCCTCTTCCATTAGAACCTCAACATCTGGGATCTTATTTCCCATACTACAGGTATTTATGCACACTGATTTCCAGATGTTGCCATTTTTACCCATTTCAACAAAGGTATTTAATGTTTTACTTATCTAAGGACTTTCACTTACCTGGGGGCTTTCTTCATCCATTCCCAATGAACCTAGTTTAACCCTGGAATTACCGAGATTTTTTGCACACACTGAATATCGTTGGGGTCATAAATGACCCCACGACAAATTTTAATTGTTAACCATGAAAATTTTAAACTAAACAGACAAAATATTATTCCGAATTAATTATTTATTATATGAAGGTTAAATGTTTTGAAATTTAATGCTTTATCATAAACTTACATGAAGAAGAGTTGCCATAAAAGCAGTTTTTGCATGCACTTGATGAACATAGTAAAGTACTACAGTCATTTGCATGAGACACAGACAATGTCTGAATGTTCTTTGCAAACATTGCGCTTGCAGGAGGTGCAAACTATGTTGCTCTTCTTGTCTTTTTCTCTGGAACAGCAGTGACACCTTGCCCTTTTCTTTGGGATCCCGACATTGCAAACAGCATCAGTGACTTCTTCAATGCTGGAAGAAGTCTCGCTGCAATTACTCTGAAGCAGCTGCTTTCCTAATTCCAAGAGGAATAGATGATGTCTGTGCTTTGACTTGGACTGCCATTCTGGATTTAGTGACATCCAAACAATGAAGGCGTTCAAAGCACTGATGTCCAACATGTTGTAGAAGATTGTCACTGGCCAGAGTCTTGTCATTCGTTTTGTGGTATACATGTGCAACATTTGACCTGCCATATCTACTCCACCTTTACTAGAATTATAGTCCAAGATCATGCATGGTTTTTTTGTCTGGATGTGTGTTATCTACTTCTTCTTGATCATGCAAACTGCTCAGAAGAACAACCACTTTTCCTTTCTTCGGGCAATAGGAAACCAGAGTGGCGTCATCGCGAAAGGCAAACAGTGAAGTGAATACCTCTCAGCCCTTTGCTGTTACAAATTCTGGAGGTAATTCTTTTCTATTCTTTCAAATTGTCCCCAAAAGTGTCATTTGTTTTTCTAGCAATTTCCGTGACAGGGATAAACTGCAGAAGAAATTGTCAACAGTAACATTTCTGCCAGATCGCGTCAATCCTTCAGTGAGTTGCAGCACAACCCTTTCACCCTGATTCTGTTCCCTGTTTTGTCCGAGTTCCCTTCCTGTATATACTTGAAGACGCAGAACATATGATGTTGCACTGTCACAAAACATCCATAGCTTTATGCCATATTTCCCAGGTTTGCTGGGAATATATTGTCTGAATGGAACACGGCCACGAAATGTAAGCAGTTGCTCATCCACGGTAACATTTTCACCAGGAACAAAGGCATCACTCAGAGTTGCTTCCCAGGTATCACAAACGTGTCTGATTGGAGCAAGCTTATCCACGCCTCGTTGTTCACATCTGTTGGTTGCATCATCAAATCTGAGAGCACAAGAAATTTGCTGAAAACGGTTACGGGCCATATTTTTGCCGAAAACAGAATGACCATCTTCAAGGTTCCACAACTGAACTATGGATTCATTTCGTGACTTGTACACACCTGAGAGGATCAGAAGTCCAAGAAAACGTTGAAATTCTCCGTCTGTCAAATCTTTCCAGGTGTCGTCATAAATGTGTCTTCCTTGTTTGCTCATCCACATCATGATTTCATTCAATAAGTTCTTCCTCGTGACCAAGTGGAATGCTGCGAGAGGGCCATCAACATTTCGTACAGCATACCTTGTAGGACCTTGTTGTACGGGCATGACATTAGCTCTGGCGTATCTTCCAGCAGCTTGCTTTATATGTTTCCTGTTCCATGATGTGGCATCCTTAGATACATAGGCTTCAATGGCAACATTTGTGCTTATAGTTGATGACCTCTTAGCTCCTCTACGACCAAAACTAAGATTCCTCACAGATGATACTGACACCGAGGACTCCTGCCTTCTTCCCTGTCCAGCACAGCCTCGACCTTTGCCACGACCTGTAACTTGACTCTTTGCTGCAGGCGATGTTACCGGCTCAATATCAGTCTCACATTCATTTGGCGACCAACTGCTGTTGCCATCTGAATCATGACTTGTCATCCTCAAATTTATCGCCCGAACTTGGCTGATATGCTTCTTCGCTTGCTGAATATGCTGCATCATCAGATGACTCAGAGCCGTCACTGTCAGCATCTCGTTGCAATATTTCTCTTACTTGGGCAGCTGAATACTTTTGTTTTGACATCATAAACAATAACCTAAAATAAATAAACAAAGATAAAGTTGAATAAAACGCAAAGCAGTTTTACTATAGGTGTACAATAATCGTGATGAACGAACTGAAAGCCTTTAGATTTCATCGGAAATAATGAGAGAACGTATGATTTCAATTACAGAAAATGTGTAATTTTCATAAAATAAGAGTACAAAAAATAAATGATACATAATTAATGATAAATACCTTTGTCAGATCAAAAAATTCACAAAACTGCAAATTGTATCACGATCCAAACTGGATGTAAGCAACTGGGGTCAAAAATGACCCCACTGAGGGAGTGGCTATTCCTAAGATGGCGACGTGAGCATTGCGAGCTGATCATGCCTAAACGCAAAGGCAAATCAAAGGCTCCTCCCACAGAGCCTTTACCTGCTGTTTCCACGGGCCCAATGGATCGTTCTGTTCAGCTGACAGAGGAGCAGAAGCGGGAGATTAGAGTGGGCGCTGTGATGTCGGAAGTAGTGGCTCCGGCGTTACCAGCCCTAGAGCTATCTTTCTCCCCCGATGAGCGGTCTCCTCTTCCACGTGGGACATGCCCGGTGCTTCTTCCCCCGAGAGAAGTGGCGCCCCCCCCCCCCCCCCCCGGTAGTTGGTGGTGCTTCCTCTGATGTGCGGGCCTCGTTGGATGAAAGCCCCAGAGAGCAGCCCTCGGCTTTGATGGCTGTGGATATGGCCCCGTCTTCAATCTTGGAGGTGGACATGTCATCTCGCAGAGTTGAAGGAGTTGAAGTAAAACCTTTTCCGTTGATGGCTGATATTACTAAAGCTACTCTTTTGAGCTGCCCTTAAGAGATATCCCTATAAGTGATTTGGGAAGCGATTTTACAGCTTTCTTCAGCCGTTAGTAAGCATATTGATTTAACAACGTCTCAATTGGAAAAGCTAGAAACTGTGTCGTTTGCTGTCCAGCGAGAATTGACTAACCTTCATTCGAAGACTGAGGCTGGGGAGCAGAAAATGACTCAGTTTTCATTATTGAATGATTCTATTGTAAAGGACAATGTGTCAATGAGAATGAAATTGGAAAATCTAGAGAATGCAGTGAGAGCGTCTAACATTCGTTTGTTGAACTTTCCTGTAATACCATCTCTTTCCCCGATTGAAATATTTAAAAAATATATGTAGGAAGTTTCAAATGTTCCGTCTGATTTAACTCCTCCAGTAGTAAAAGCTTATTTCTTACCTAAGGGAAAAAAGGAAGGAAATTTAGTTGAGGGTGCTTTAAATATGGATATTTTAGATGTTTCTGCTCTTTTACACTCACCTAAGGAAACTGATTTATCGTCTCCACAATGTTAGTGACTTTCGCGATTTCCTCAGATAGAGATTGGATAATGAAACTTTATTTTAAGAAGCGTTCTGTGCTGTTTATGGGGAAGAAGGTTTTGATATTTCCTGATGTTTCTAGGGAGACTCAGAAACGGCGGAGAGCCTTTTTGTTACTGAGACCAGGTGCGGTTCAGATTGGTGCCCTATTTATACTGAGATTTCCTTGTAAGTGTATTATTTCCTTTAAGGATAGGAAGTATGTATTTTTTCAGCCTGAAGAATTATCGTCATTTTTTAATTCTCGGATTGTGACTTCTCCTCAGTGATTACCCTCATGATATTGGTATTTCTCTGTCCCACGCCTCTGTCTTTATCTTTAGATTAATTCTCCTTTTTTTCTTTGGACCAAGAAACCACTCTTCCTTGTATCCTGTTTTCCTAGCTGTCTCCCCCACTATTTGTGGGCTACTTATACGCTTGTATGTATGAATCTTAAGGATTCTGTTGTACTGACTGTTTACTTTGCAAGTTGTTGTTTTCTGTACAAGCGATTTTTGCTTGATTTGTTTATTGTAAAACTGTATAAATAAATAATAATAAAAAAATGACCCCACTGGTACTCTGTGCTGCAATTCATCACTAGCGTCACCTAGCGGATGAAAATTATTCCTCTCATGGAGCAATATAAAGAGAACATTGACATGTGAAAAGTCATAAAAAGATTGCATTCTTGAACAACTAGTTTCCGAGATACGTGTTGTGAAACTTGCAATGGGGTCACTTTTGACCCCATCGGTACTCCCTGGATTACAGCCCTCTTCAGTAGGTTAGCCAGTGTGCTGCAGAAGACATTTTGACCCTTCTTGGATAGGTGGACATCATCTGTGCTCTGCAGCTCTTGGAAAATCATCCTATGTCCAGGAAATCAAAACATTCTCAATGACACCATCCACACAGCCATGCATTAATCTCCAGGATGAGAGCTTCTGTGCCTCTGGCTTTACCCTCAATAGGGAGGATTGAGGAGAATACCAACTGTGCATCTATCTGCTTCACTCTCTTTCCTAGAGCCATGAAGTCACATTTCATACACTCAGAGGGATACCTGACAGTATCATTTGTGCCAATATGGATGAGCGACATTGATAATAGTCAGTAGGCTTGATGAGTCTTGGCAAACTCTCTAACAGCTCAGATTTTGGCACTTGGAAGACAGCACTCCTCTCTGGACATCAAATCTGGTCAATTGATGGGCACCTCAGTACCCTTAGAAGTGTCACCAACCACCACTACCCTTCGCTACCTTGTGCTCACCGATTCTGCAACTTTGGGCTGCTTGAGCTCTGGTTCTTCCTTTTCCTGAGATGCTTTCATCTCCTCCACTTCCCGGGCTGCATAGTGGTTCTTCAATTTGAGGGCTGGAGGAGTTGTATGAATGCACTCAGAAGAAATAGACTGAGCTCTAACCTGCTGCTCCTGTGGGGGGGGGGGGCAGCATGGGCATAGTTTGAAGGCTTTATTTGGGGGCAAAGAGTGGGGTGATATATTTGCATATTCATTTTCCCATTTATAATGGTTATCTTATGAAAAACACTAAGAGGTCATTCTAAATGGTTTATTCATGGTTTTTGGACATCTGCAGACATGCATATGGACATTGAAATCATGGACACGTCTCCATAACCATTCCACAAATGCCTTTCGCAGATGTCTCCATTATGGGGATGGGCAAGTAGGCATGGGGGTGTGACAGAGATGTGTCTGTGGAGGGGTAATGGCCTTATATGTCCCCATTCAATCCCAGAAGCAGTGGAGCCATCTGTAGACAAGTACATGTTTATTCCTGCTCTAGGCACGAATAGGTATCAGGAAAGTGTTTGTTTTCACCTTAAAATATCCAAACAGCGTTGAGAAGATGAAGAATTAAGTGACTAGCTTTAGATTACAAAGTCCCAGACTGAGATCTGATCCCTGACCAACCAGTTGTTAAGCCACTATTCTAACCATTATGCTATTAGATGTTTTGATTCTGAAATTATCTCCTGGGGATGTCTTTATATAGACATTTGATGCACGTGCATATTGGGTATGTCCATATTTCTGGAACTGCACCTGAACTTGCATGTGCCTGCCTTTCTTTTCAGACATTCTAACTTTGACATCCCAGATTACACTTGGACGTCCCTTTTGGAATGTGCCTCCAAATGGATAGGAAGCCAGTATATCAAAAAGGCGAAGGATGAGCTGGAACCCCCAAGATACTCAATAAGGGAACAGAGGTTCTCATTCAGTGACTTTGCCAAAAAAAAAGGAAAACAACATATTCCTAGGCTATATAATTAAAATGCAGCAAAAGTTGTAGCTCCAATTATTATTATTTAGTCTGGCACTCTAAAATTTGAAAAATACTGACACCTATAAATATATATATATATTCTGCAAAAAACAATGGAGATGTAAGGTGCTCACACTCCAGGGGATGAAAAAGAAAAAGAGAAGCACATCACAGTTTCTAACACCAAAATAAATTATAACTATATTATATTTTGGTATTTGAAACTGCACTATGGTTCTCTCGTTTTCTTTTTGAACATCTGTTTAGCGTCCAATGAAACCCCTCCTCCAACAATAGGTGCAGAGCAGAATTAGGAAATTTCACCATGGAACACAACATACAAGAAAGAAATATCTGATTCTGGTGTCATCTCATTAACAGCCTCTCCAGTACCAGGCAGATTGTGAATGAACACAAAACCCTACAAAAGTCACTGAAGATCTATAATGCAAATCTACCATACCATAACGACACCAGCTTCTAAAATTAACACATTAAGGAACCTGACCAGAAAAGAGCAGCACCATAAATATTGCAGTGGGCCTTATAACATCTCTACACCTATTCGGAAGACTGAACAGGCCAGATTACTACAGATCCTACGCAGACCTACTATGGCAGGAGATAAACCATGGAAATTAATGAAAACATTAAGAGGATTAACTATGGTTAAGTGGACTTCTGCAGATTAAAAGGAGATAATGTATTGCTATTTTTGTGCTACAACCCCTATATTTAAATCAAGAGGATATACAAAGAGAATCCACCAAAAACTGGAAGAAAAGAAAATTGCCCCTAGAAAAACTGCAAAAAGCAACGGATGCAAATTTAAGATCTTTAATTTCACAGATCAAAGTAAAGAAGTATGCGAATGTTAACATCTTGGATCAACTAAGGGCTTCTGTGGAAAAAGAAATACAGAGAGGAGGGGGACACTTAAGTGAGTGTATTGGAAGAAAGGAAAGCATAGAAAAAGAGAGCAGTTGAAAGGGAAGATGGAGCTGACGAGAGTGAGCTGAATAAAGGACAGGTCAACGAATCAACTGAAGAGGAGGAAGAAAGGGAGGAGAAAGATCCAGAAGTGGAGAAATTCAAGTTAGAACTCCAAGTCCACATGGAAAGAGATGAATATGCTGAATTCCAAGCAAGGGAAGGATTACTCAAGTTAAATTTAACACCTAAGGTTAGAAGAATGATAATTAAGATGAACAAGGCCATATCCAGTATAAAGGGACCATTAACCGTGGTAGCACGGATCCAATGTCACCCTCTCTGGATACCCCACCTGACCATACCAAGACATGACACAGGTTTGGCAATAAACTGGTTGCAGCTTTATTTAGAACAAATAAACAAATAACAAATAACAAACAAATAGCCCTCATAACAAGCCTTGTCAGATTAGGTAGCTCACCAGCCATACTACTAGCAAGGTGAGACCCTTACCGGCTGTCGCCACAGTCTCATCCATAGCCAAACTGTAACTGCCTCTCCTCCCATCGGGCCAACCTCTCCATTTTACTAGGAAAGGAAGGCCATCTTCTGGGTGACCAGTACGGCCACCCCAACCTTGTATTTCCAGGCTGAGATGACCCGACCGTGGCCCAACCATGGAATTCAACTGGCACCAGATCCTGGAAAACCTCCCGGACCCCGCCATTCCCCAACAGTTGTGACTACCCTACTGAACTCCTCGTCCCACAACATCAAGGGAGGGCAGGAGGAACACGACTTGGCCAGCCACCAAGGGGGAGGAGGTGGGCGCACCCAATACAAATAGGGTCGCTCCCCCCTCCCATCCCTCCCATCTGTACTTCATCCATTCATTGGCTCTCACCACATTTTCATGGCGGGAGCCAATGGATTTAAACTTTGCCTACTGGCTTGTTCCCTCCATCACCCCCCCTCCCCAAACGATTAGCCCTTGCCGCTCCCCGCATCAATCCCAGGCTACAGAGGAGGGTTCCCACACTGAGCCTGCACCCAGTTAAGGGTGGCCGGCTGGGACCCTACCCCATAGCCTAGACTCTTATTGGCATCACCGAAATAAATTGAATACAATACTGTGCAGCTAAAATTATTACTTTAAGAATATTACCAACTAAAGTGCAGGGCCAGAAGAAAAAGAGAATAATAACAGTTTCCTCCTTGGAAAAAGGAAAAATATAATCATTGTGTGCAGAGGTATCTCTGATAGACAGGTATCTAAAAGGATTAAAATCACCAAAGATATTGACGATCCAAGACATCAAGATGAAACAAGCTGCATTAACAGAATACCTAAAATTTATATGATCGAACAATAAACTGAAAGGAGCAGCAGAAGCGCAAAACTGTGAAGATATGAAGAAAACAAAAAAGAAAGATATCACACTAAACTATTTAGAGAGAACCCAAGACAATTCTACAGGGAAATGGGAAAGAGCATTAATATGGTGAAAGCACCACCAACCAAAGCCGAAACAGAAACCTTCTGGAGAAAATTATATGAGGACCCTATAGAGCACAATCAAGAAGCAAAATGGTTACTCTGCATACAGGTGCATTTAGAAAAAGCAAACATCAAACCTATGGAATGGCCTGCAGTAACAACAAAAGAGCTGGAAAGCAGGTTAAAACTAGCCCCAAACTGGAAGAGCGCTGGCCCAGATGGAGTAACCAACGTTTGGCTCAAACAGTTAAAATCACTCCACCAAGACCTGGCGAACTGCAAAAATCAATTGTTCAAGCAGCCAGACTTCACACCACAATAGCTTACTATAGGAAGAACATTTCTCCTTCCAAAGGGGGGCCTATGTAATATTCCCAATAATTGCAGACCAATAACTTATTTACCCCAAGCCTATAAGCTATTCACTGCAATAGATGCAGACAAACTATGTGATCATATTGAGTTCAATAACATTATGGCAATAGAGCAAAAGGGCAATAAGAGGGGAGCATATGGAATCAAAGACCAGTTAATGTTGAATAAGACCATCATGGTCAGTGCTAAGAAAGGCAGAAATATCAGTATAGCATGGATTGATTCTAAGAAAGCTTTTGACAGCATCCCACACTCTTGGTTAATAAATTGCCTTGAAATGTATAAAATAAATCCTGGTTGATAGAGTACATTAAGTCCACATTCTTTTTGAAATATGAGGTGGTCAGTATATCATTCCTAATATTAAGATCCAGCAAGGAATATTTCAGGGAGATTCCCTGTCACCACTTCTGCTTTGTGTGACGCTTAAACCATTAAGTAATCTCATCAACTCTTTGGGATACGGATTTAGCCTGAATCCTAAAGAAGATAACAACCTAGAAGCAACATCCCATCTACTATTTGTAGACAATCTGAAGCTTTATAATTCTTCTTCTGCTGGTTTGGTTTCTACATCAAGGATCTTGAACAGGAAGGCATATATAAGTATCTCAAAGTAAAGGAAGGAATGACACTCGAGTACAAATTACTGAGAGAGAAGATCAATAAAGAATACTACAGGAAATTAAGATCATTATTGAAAAGTGCTTTAACATCATGGAATAAGATAAAAGCTATCAATCAGTTGGCAATTCCTGTACTCTCATACAGCTTTGGGATCCTGGACTGGCCTCTCAAAAATCTGGAAAAATTACCATGAAGTAATTTACAAGAATCAGTGTATGCCAAAACTGTATGGGCCCGATATTTGAAAGGCATTTACATGGTTTACAGACCTGTAAACCATATAAATGCCGCTACTATACATCCAATGCTAACTGCTTAGCATTGGGGTGTGTCATGCGTGTTCCAGGGCATGCCATGGGCAGCAACAGTCACTAACCAGGTAGCAGTGATATTACATCACTACCTGGTTAGCAACCTATGGGTGAAACTAGGCGAAGCAAAAGCTGGCCTAGTTTTACACACAGGAGCCAACCAGACAGCGGTGAAATATTGCCACTACCTGGTTAGCTTCTGTGGCTCAGGGGCATGTGTAGCAATCCCGGATATTCAATGCTAGGGCCACATATAACCCCAGCATTGAATATCTGGGTTTAGAGGTCAACAGGGACCACTATGCACCGTAGCAGAGCATAGAAGACTAAAACCGATCCTGAACCAAGATCACTTCCGTTTTAGTTTCCAGGCAGTAATCACTCCCATACTTGACTACTGCAACACACTCTACCAGGGACTCCCAAAACAAACCATCATGCCACTCCAAATAGCACAAAACACAGCAACACGAATCATCACAGGAACACCCATACAAGAGCACATCACACCTATACTCTACCAGTTACATTGGCTCCCAATACATTCCCGCATCAGGTTCAAGACAACCTTAAATATCTTTAAAATCTTCCACCAATCATCGGCTGACATTCTACAAGACTTCATAATAAGAGACACAATCACCTGACCCAGGAGAAACATCAAGCATATGATTATCACACCCCACGTATTCCAAAAATCCAAACAATCTATATCTGGAAGAGTGCTTTCGCTATATGCCCCATCGATATAGAACTCATTTCCAGATGACATGCAAGTGATATCAAACATAAAAGACTTCCGGAAGAAGCTGAAAACTCTACTTTACACAAACCACCTGGGACACATTACTTAACCACCTAACCAAGGAAAAGATCCAAACTACCCCCTGATAACCCCAGGCCATGGATTAACAGCAACTCTTTAACACCATAGACCTGAATTATACATAGTTTATGCCCTATATCTTGCATTGACTCAGCCAAGAACTTTTAGTTTAAAACCGCACGTATTCGCAATCCTTGCATTCTGATGCTTGCTTGTTGTAACACATAATTTGTGACAAACTGTTCTACTGCCTCAGCTAAGATCCCTTTTCTTAAAATATCACTGAATCTTAGCAATTCCATATGTTAGGCAGTCCCTGTTGTTGACACAATCCATCTCAAATTGTTACTGTGGCATTCAGTGTAACCCTGCCTATTGCTACTGTTGCCTGTTTTACGAGCTGCCCTTTCCCACTGCTTCTGCTGGCAAAAGTTTTAATCACCTTGCTTCTTTTATGCACAAACTTTACTGCATCTCTATGAAAAGAGTCTAGCTCTGACGCTTAGCGTTTCACAAGATTGCTGCATAAAGCTGCCACCCCCCATAAATGCATAAACCACCCAATACAAGCATCATGCAATTCACTCTACCCTCCATCTGCATCATATTAGCCCTATTGATCTCTTGGGTCCCCACCCTGACCCACGCACTAAACCCCGGTATCAACAACATCCCTATCCTCCACTACAACGCAAGGAGAGGTTTTGAAACCCCTCACCACACAACTACAAAACCTTCTACACGCCAGTCACACCTCCTACATATCCCATTACAAAGCATTAACAAGAGCCAATCCGAAAAATGCACTCAACACACCCGCCTTAGATGCGCACTTGCAAATGCCCGATCTATACGATCAAAATGGCCCATAGCCATCGATCTTATTTCTCAACACAACCTCGACCTACTAATGATAACTGAAACATGGCTATCTTCATGTGACAATGTCATCCTCAACCAGATGCGCGGCGTCTCTTAGAGCTTTTGGAGCCATTTTTTGAAAGAGAGATATATGAGAGCGTGGGCAGCATCAATTAAAGTTTGGGGCAGGATCACCTGAAGAAAGCAATAGTTTGAAACGCCGACACGGCGCCACAATAGAGCGTCGGGATCCGGTTCACCTAAGCTGCATGAAAGGGTTGCGGTTTTTAAGTTAAGTCACGACATATTTATTAGTAAACTCAGCATTGTTATTACACCTGGAATTTAAGAAGCACTGAGGTCATTGATGTTACTGACGGCACCGTAGGAAAGGACGCGAGTCCAGAAAGAGTGCAAGTCGAATCTGAGACCTAACATCAGTGTTAATACATAGAATGTTGAACTTATTCTAGAAGAGCAGATTGGACGAACTATTTTTTAGCACTACAGTAATTCGTTCAGAAAATGAGACCTCATTAGGTTGTATCCTCAACCAGATGACACCCCCAGGCTACTCATCCTTCGCTTGTCACAAAGCTAATCAAAGGGGAGGTGGCACTCTCATTATTGCCAAATCCTCACTCCAATTTAGACTAAGTAATACTGCAAGTACAACTTACCTAGACACACTCTCCATAACAAATGACACCTGTACCATCAACCTTTTATACCGAGCTCCCACTCCATCTCCAGATGACCTTCCTTCCATAATCAACATTGCTGGTAACCCCACCAACCAACGCACCCTAAACTGGTTAATAGGCAACTTCAATCTGCCATCCCTACATGACTCGCACTCATCAGCCTTCCTCGATGCAATGAACCAACTTAGCTACGACCAACTGATTGATGCTCCCACCCACAACAAAGGAAACAAACTTGACTTGATTTTCGCACCCCACGCTGCTATCAACTCCACTGAGAGCCTGTTGATCTCAATAACACCCATTCCTTGGTCAGATCATAACCTACTGCTTTTTGATTTACCTAACATCCACCCCAGCAACATTTGTAAAAATAGTCAACATACCCTTAGACACACGATAGCACGCTATCAACCTTTCGATAAGATTGAAGTCCTTGAGAAGATCTTGCCCCTCCTCACCGACACATCTACAGACCCTGAAGATCTAGTATCGAACTGGAACAATGCGTTCAAGGAGGCTGCACACCTACCAGCCAACACAAAAAGACAATCAAGACGCGAACATGCACCTTGGTACTCACAAAATATACGAAAGTCTCTAATCCATCTCCGCAAACTTGAAAGACATTGGCGCCGCCCACGGACATCTGATGCTCTATGCGCTTACTCTTCACACCTACAAGCTCACAGACAAATAACAATGGAAAAGAGAAAGCAATACCACTCTGAAACTCTGAAAAGATCCATGAACAGGCCCCGTGACCTATTCTCCATTGTGAGAACCCTCACAGGCGACCCGACCCCTCCCCAAGACCAAATGCCTCACCCACAAATCTACTCAAACTACCTTCAGTCAAAAATAATCCAAACCAACATTAACGCCTCCCCCACACCTCCATCCCTGCAAACATCATCCCGCAACCAACTGTGCTGTCACAATTCCACGAGGTCACCACCAAACAAATCGAAGAAATCATCTCTTCTATCAACCTTACCACAGCACCTAATGACCCCTGTCCCTCCAGTTGGATTAAAGAATTGCGATCTACCCTCAGCCCAACCATCAGTAGGATCCTCAACCAATCCTTTATAAAAGGTTCCTTCCCACAAAGCCTGAAATTCACATCAATCCGCCCACTGTTAAAAAACAGCAAACTCGACCCAGCCAAAGTCGAGTCATTCAGACCCATCTCAAGCATCCCTCTGCTGGCAAAAATTACAGAGAAGGTAGTTCAACTACAAATTCAACAGCACATCGACACTGAAGCACCACTTGACCATTCACAACATGGATTCAGAGAAGCACATGGTATAGAAACCATCCTTACTACCTTATTCAACAACCTAGTCATGGGAATTGATGATCTACACCAAGGATTCATCCTTATTTTTATGGATATTGCGGCCGCATTCGATTCTGTGAACCATGAGACACTATTACTCCGCCTCAAAGACAAAGGTATACAAGGTCTGGCTTTAGCATGGTGCAGGTCATATTTGAGCGACAGGTCACAAGTCAGGGTAGGATCCACTACATCTGATCCATTCATACTCAAACAAGGAGTCCCCCAAGGTTCGTCCCTTTCATCTCTCATGTTTAATATATATATGCAACCCATCTGCGACCTGATCCACTCTTTCAACATTCAGTGCTTAGCATATGCAGATGATATCCTGATGTACTCATCCTTTAAGATTGACCAACCGGATTTCTCAGCAATAACAAAATGCTTCGATGCAGTCTCCAAATGGCTCCTCTCCCAAAACTTACGCATTAATCACAGTAAGACCGATGCCCTTTTTATCACTCGAAACCAGAAGTTCATACCACCGCCATCCCTTCGAGTCAACAACTACGACCTCACAGTCAAACCTACCATCCGCTACTTGGGCATCATCCTCGATCAAAAGCTGGACATGTCACCGCATATCAAAAATATCACTAAATCTATTTACCACAAGATACGATCATTGCGCCACCTTCGACCACTACTTGACCCTTCTGATTTCCGCTCCATTTTCCAAGCATTGGTAACCCCCCACCTTGACTTTGCCAACATTATCCTCCTTGGGCTCCCACAAGCAAGGATCTTCCTTATCGGCACTGATATTTAATATATATATGCAGCCGATATGTGAATTGATCCGATCTTACAACGTACAATGCCTGGCATACGCAGATGACATCCTCCTATACATGCCGTTCAAAATTGACCAACCAGTGTTCTCCCCAATAATCAATTGTTTCGGAGCAGTAGCTGAATGGCTACTGACACAGAACCTACGAATCAATCACAGCAAAACTGACATTCTTTTTGTTACAAGGAATCGTAAGTTCATACCTCCTCCATCGCTACTGGTCAACAACATAGAATTGAAGTCCAAACCCACAATCCGATATCTCGGCATCACACTGGACCAGCACCTGGATATGACAACACATGTGAAGAATGTGACAAAGACTATATATCATAAGATCAGAACACTACGCCACCTCCGCCCCCTACTTGATTATACTGACTACCGATCAACCTTCCAGGCATTAGTCCTCCCACACCTCGATTTTGCGAACATCATCCTCCATGGGATCTCTCAATCAACTTTAAATCCGCTTCGCCTGGCTATGAATGCAGCTGCAAGAGTCCTCTCTGGGTCACCAAGATCTGCACACATAACGCCTATCATGAAAGATCTGCACTGGCTACCTCTACAAGCCAGACTCCACTATAAGTCACTAGTCCTTACTTTCAAAAGCCTTGAATAACTACCCACCTACACCAATCAGTAAGCTAATTCACAGCACCCTCGAAAATAGAAACAGGAGGCCTACTGCTATGAACACCTTAATAGTTCCTAGGATGATGACATCATGTATTAAGGCTACTTCAAACAGAGCTTTCTCAATATTCGCTCCTCTAAACTGGAATACACTTCCCCATGAAATCCGTGGCATCAAAAGCCTAATACTATTCCGAAAAGCCTTGAAACACCATCTGTTCACAAAATGTTACCCAGAAGTCATCCCGGACACTCACACCTCCAGCAAGCTTCCCACATACCCCAAACGCCTTAGCACCCTAATACAACCAGAAAATGGTTAGCCCACACGATAGCCCACATGATAACCATTTACCTGTACCATCCACATGAAATCACTTACAATATACAAACGAGTTTAGAATATTGCATATAGTTAAAGTATATAGTTTAAAGTTAACCTGTACATAGTTATCCCGGTTATCCCATGTGTTATTTTTCCCTGTTCTTTGTAAACTCAATGTTGCCTGTATGCATTGCAGTATGTTTTGTTCATTGTACACCGCGCTGATTTTAATAGCGCGGTATAGAAGAAATGTTAAATAAATAAAATAAAAATAAATAAACATTGAACCCGCTTAGGCTAGCCATGAACTCTGCGGCTAGAATACTTACCGGAACATCTAGATCGGACCACATAACTCCAGTACTGATGAGTCTACACTAGTTGCCTTTACACGCTAGAATCATATACAAAGCCCTTGTGCTAACTTTCAAGGCCTCAAAAAATCAGCCCCCCACCCCGCTCACCAAGCTCATCCAACCTATGCCACTCAACAGAAGCAGACGCTCGTCATGTTTGAACAAACTAGAAGTGCCTAAAACACTCACGAAATGTTCAAAGACAACATCCAATAGAGCCTTCTCACTATTTGTACCAGGAGCATGGAACTCTCTCCCCCCAGAAATTCGTTCCATCACTAATATCATCCCATTCAGAAAGGCTATCAAACATCATCTGTTCTTAAAATACTATTCCAATCTCAGCCTCCCCAGCCAAGCCCAACATAATACACGTCTTCACCAAGACTCACGCTTAACACAACCCCAACTAGAAAATTCGTTAGCCTGACACTCCTGTTACTTATCCATTTTTCACATTACAATGCCTAACCATGCACTTCATATGATGTTCTAATCTTTTACCTACATAACACTGTACATAGTTTTCCTCCCCTGTTCATCCAAGTTTGTATCCCTTGTTTATTGTAAACTCAATGTAACTTGTTACATTGTTGTATATTTTGTTCAAATGTAAACCGCACTGATTGTAATAGCGCGGTATATAAGAAATGCCAATAAATAAATATATTGTACATAAGTTAACGTTTCCGGTCTACCCTTTCCCTGTTTAAGCGTTCTTTGTACACAGTTAAGTTATAATGTCAACCGCTGTGATTGAAGGATAAAGCGATATTAAAAAACTGGTTAAATGAATAAATAAATAGTCGGCTCAATTCAATACTGGGCCCTCCATTCCTAGAGCCGAAGGAGGGCTAGACCTCATAGAGATTGATTGCACCTACAGAGCTACTATCCTCCAGGCCTACCTGATTGCATTATCAGATACAAATATGTAAAAAGTGCTGAAATATGAAAGTAAACGTCTAGAATCTGTCTCCATCGTCAAACATGGACAAGCATTCTGATGACTAGAAGAAAATCCACAAGCACACACAGGAAAGGAAGCAACAGAATTTGCAAAACTCTTCAAAGAATTAGATCAGCAAACGAGGAAAAAAGTGGAAAATGCGCAAATAAAGTGGGAAATACAAAGGGGCATGTTTACTAAATCGCGGTAGCGGACTCCGCCCAATATTGGAGCCGCGGCCCCACTGAATTCAATGGAGCCGCAGCTCCGATATCGCACGGAGTCTGCTACTGCGGCTTTGTAAACAAGCCCCAAAGTGTTACTCCAGGAACCCTTTGTCAATCAAGAATGGACACATGAATGGTTAAGGAGAAGTGAACTGAAATCAAAAAATGAGAGACTGATAGCTGCAATCCTGGACATTGGATTACGGATGGGATGGTTTATAGCAGGCATTGAAAAAACAGGCAAAACAGACATTTGTCAATTCTGTAAGTCAGAGCTGTAAACAGTGACTCACCTCATAGCTGACTGAGAAGTTCTGATGGTGGAAAATTTCTATACAGAAAGGCACAGCTTGGAAACTCTGTAAATACATCCACTGGAAACTCTGTAAACACTGCAACATCATTGTCCCTGAAAAGCAATGGGATCATGACCCTAAGAGAATTACAGAGAATGAAGAGGTTATGATCACCTGGGACATTCCCATTCCAACGGATAAGACACTGGATGCAAAGAAACTCAACATAGTGGTAAGGGAGAAAAACACCAACGTGGCATTGATAATAGAGGTGTTGGTTCCAAGTGATTATTCTAGAAACATAGAAACATGACAGCAGAAAAAGGCCACATGGCTTATCTAGTGTGCCCTTCCATATCAACTACAATAGTCACCTTTTTTCTTTTAGAGATCTTCTGTGTTTGTCCCATGCTTTCTTGAATTCAGATACTGTCCTGTTCTCTACTACCTCCACTGGGACACTATTCCGCACATTTACCACTCTTTCCATAAAGAAATATTTCCGTATATTACTCCTGAGTCTATCCCCTTTTACCCGCATCCTATGCTCCCTTGTAGTAGAGCTTGCTATCAACCGAAAGAGGCTCTCCTCTTGTGCATTTATGCCATGGAGGTATTTAAACGTCTCTATCATATCTCCTCTATCCCGCCTTTCCTCTAACATATACATATTATGATCTTTAAGTCTGTCCTCATATGCTTTATAATGAAGACCACTAACCATTTTAGTAGCCACCCTCTGCACCAACTCCATCCTATTTATAAACTTTGAAGGCATGGTCTCCAGAAATGAACACAATACTCCAAATAAGAGGCACTATCACCTCCATTTTTCTGCTGGACATTTCTTTCCCTATGAACCCAAACATCCTTCTGGATTTCACTATCGCCTTTTCTACCTGTTTAGCTAGTTTAAGAACATCAGAAACAATGAAGCTTAGGTCCTGCTCTTTTTTCATGGACAGAAGTACTTTGTCCCGACACTGTATCACTCCCTTGGATTTTTACAGCCCAAATACATGACCCTGCATTTTTTAGCATTAAATCTCAGCTTCCAAATTTTTGTTGTGGAGAGGCAGAAGATCCTGAAATACAGTCAGAGACCAAGAAAATGTGGCAGAAAGATACAGAAATATTTCACATTGTTTTGGGAGCCACAGGCTTGATAAAGAAGAAGTTCAAAGAATATCTTGATAAATTACCCATACCTTTTACATGTTACGAACTTCAGAAGGAAGCTCTTTTTGACACGATGCAAGTACTACACCAAGCATTAGCAGTAAATTTGAGAGACTGAGATCATACTCCACATACCCTGTCTTAGAAATGAGAATCACGACTTTCATGGTATGCTAAAAACTAACTCAACATAAACCAACACCCTTGACCCTTCCCTGTCAATAAACTCCAAGTTACCAAAGCAATATTATTTTCTTCAAATACTGTTTGTAAAATTGTTTTTAACCTTTAAATAAGACAAAATATGACCTCAGAGTAATCTTACCCCCGACATGTGGTGAACTTCATCACCATAGGGATTAAGAGCAGACACTCACATCATGGGTCACTGCCTTTACAATTTTAAAGACAAACTTTCACTATTTATTTATTTTATTTATTTACAGTCTCTTTTATACCGCGCTATTCAACATCAGTGCAGTTTACATGAAACAGAATGACTAGCACAGTGCAGCAAGCTGATCTGTGTTTACAAATAACAGGTACTAAAACTTGGATAATTACATCTAGGCGACACGTCATGTCATGTCAAAGGTAATCGTAGTCATGGATGGCTTGTATGTATGTTGCTGTGGCTGTACTAGATGGGGGAGGGGGCTATTGGAGCGCTGTATTCCAGGTAGTATTTGAGGAAGAGGTGGTGCTTCAATGCCTTCCTAAACTGGGTTAGGTAAGGGATTGCCCGGATGCTGGGTGGTAGGGTGTTTCAGCATCTGGGTGCACAAAATCTGAAAGCCCTTTTTGCTGTTGCCTGGGTGCATTGGGTTATTGCCTTTGGGATTACCAGTTTTGTTGACTGCTGCAGATCTTCTGGACCTATTGGGGGACATGGTTTGGATAAGCTCTGCTAGTGATGTGGAGGAGAGCCAATTGATGGCCTTGAAAGTCAGCAGTAGGGTTTTGAAAGCGAGTCTGCCATGTATAGGGAGCCAGTGGAGATGTTTCAGGATGGGCGTAACATGGTCGCTCCTAGAAGCCCCATGTAGAACTCTCACTGCGGCATTCATCGCGAGTTGAAGCGGGTTCAGGGTGGATTGTGGGAGCCCTTGTAGGATTGCATTAGCATAATCAAAGTGCGGTATAATCAATGCTTGATAGATTGTCCGGAAGTCATCCGGCTCTAGTAGGAAGTGTAAGTGCCTGAGTGTTCGGATTTTGTGGTAGATTGCTCTTGTTATGTTGCTTATGTGCACCTTCATGTCCAGTCATTGGTCTAACGTGACTCCAAGGTATCGGATTGTAGATTTGGTTTGTCGCTCTGCTTCCTTAACCTTTAAGTGGGGTGGCGGGGTGAAGTTTTGGTTCCTCGTAATGAAAATGACTTCAGTTTTCTTGTGCTGTATTCAGAGGTTTTGAGATTCCAGCCAGTTGGATACTGTATCAATGCAGTCTGTCAGTGGGGAGAGGTCCAGCTGCTCTGTTGAGAATGGCATGTAGAGCAGTACATCATCTGCATATATCAAGCAGTCGACATTGAATGATCGGATGAGGTTACAGATGGGCTGCATGTATATGTTGAACATCAGGGCGGAGAGGGAGGATCCTTGTGGCACGCCTTGCCTCTGGTGGAAAGGTTCTGATGTTGAAGCCCCAGATCGTACGTGCTGCCATCTGTCAGACAAGTATGACTTTCACCATTCTAGTGCTGTGTCACAGATACCCTTCTCCTTGAGGCGGCCCAGGAGAAGCTCGTGGCTTACTAAGTCAAATGCAGCAGCTATATCCATGAAGATGAGGACGAACCCTTGACGGATGTTATCAATTCCAGCAATTATGTTACTGTAGAGGGTGGTGAAGAGTGTTTTGACACCATGGGACTCTCTAAATCCGTGTTGGCAGGGGTCCAGCGGAGCGGCGGTTTCAATGTGCTATTGTATTTGTCTTTGGACTTCTTTTTCAATTATCTTGGCCAGAAGTGGTATACTGGATATAGGTCTGTATGAGTCCAACTTCTGGGGGTCGAGCTTGCTGTTTTTCAGCAGAGGCCTGATGGACGTATGTTTGAGGCATTGAGGGAACGAGCCTGTTGCGATGGATAGGTCCATGAGCCTGGCTATGAATGGGCTAAAATCGCAGCGTAGCTCTTTTATCCAGAAGGCGGGGCAGGGGTCGGTTTGTGCCATAGTGGTGTTGATCGCAGCGTTAGTGTCTTTGATGCACTTCTTGGGTGGAGTGGAGAAGATGGTCAGGGGTGTTAGGTAGGTTTGCTCGTGTACGGTGGTGGGTGCTGAGGACTTATTGGTCTGGCATAGCTTTGATTGCAGGTAGTCCATGAATTCTTGAGGGTGGATCTCACTTGGTTGGTCAGGGGCTGGCTCCTTTGTTAGGTTCTTGACTAGATTAAACAAGTCATGCGGTTTCTTTAGTGATCGTTTTAGGGTGTCCGTGTGGAATTGTCTGATTTTCTCTGTTATTGCTTCACAGTGTTTTATCACGTGACGGTTATATGCCCTCTGGTCTTCTGCGGAGTCTGATCGACGCCAGCGTCTTTCCAGCTTCCTTAAAAGGGTGAGTGATGATCGCAGATCAGTGGAGTACCAGGCTGCAGTGGCTCGTTTCCTTGGAGGCTTGTTAGATGGTGGGCATTGTGCAATGGCACTGAGGTTATTATTCCAGTCAGAAACCAGAACATTGAGGCTGGGTGCTGTCGAGGTGAGGAGTGGGCGGGTTTTACTCAGAATAAGGTCTTTGTCGAATGGTCGGAACCTTCGTGGTGGTGCCCTGGTGGTGCTGCTCAGACTTCTGGCGTTCTTCTGGTGGTTGTTGGGTAAGGGTATTTGGAATATGATTAGTTTGTGGTCAGACCAGGGTACTGCGGTAATGGACAGCATGGGGACGTGGGTTGAGTCAAAGGTTGTCTGTGGGGCGAATACCAGGTCTAATATGTTTCCTTTCACGTGGGTAGGTTCACTGACTAGTTGCTTGTATCCTAGTTCCTCGAGGGCTTCGAGGAAGGCTGACACCTGAGTATCTTGCAGGGCTACTCTCTAATACTACATATACTACTACACATATAACTTAAGCTCACCACCAATGAAAAAATACTTATTGAGATTCTCAGACACAGCTACAGAAGATTAAAGGTGTCTGCACTTTGACAGAAAACCAGAGCATATATATTCCTCGGTTATTTTCCTGTAAAAAAATAATTTTTTTTCTCTTCAAACAACGATATTAATACTCCTATCAATAGAAATTTATCCACTTATCTGAACAATCCAAAGCTCCGGCTTATGTCAGCAAGCAAACTTCCATTTCAACCGCAACTCTCTAAAAGCGAACACCAGGCTGTAAAAGAAGCTCTTCATCTCGGCCCAATACATAATATCCCTGACAAAAGCTTTTGTTTCGCCAATTAGGCTTCTTCAGGGTTTTTTAACAACAGTATCGCCGTCTTGCATCTTAGAAGTCGGGTACAAAATACCTCTCTACTTTCACTACTACAGCGTCTGACGTCAGTCATTTTTAAAGTGGCGCCAGAACACATGATTCACTCACAGAAGGTGATGCAATATCCCCCCAAATACTTTCATTCTAATTACACTAAAATTATCGCCATAACAAACCTAATTAAAATACTAGAAAAAAATGAAAAAAAATAAAGAGGAATCAAACCACAACTCCACAGTCACCCGGCTGGCAATTAAATAAAAAGTGTACATTCTATTTTATCATTCAGTCCATATGGATCTAGAGTATTTAGATCATATATCCATCTTTGTTCTTTTTGAAGCAACAAACGTCCTCTATCCCCTCTCCGTATGTTTAAGGGGACGTATTCTAATACCGTACAGCGTAAATCTTCAAAAGCATGATTACAGGAGATACAGTGTTGCACAAGGAACGTTTCTAGTTTAGCTTTATTGATGCTATATTTATGTTCAGCTAATCGTGTCTGCAAAGGACGAGTAGTTTTCCCAATATATAGCTTAGGACAAGAACAGCATAAAACATACACCACAAAGGGAGTATTACACAACAAGCCGGCGCTTTGGATTGTTCAGATAAGTGGATAGATTTCTATTGACAGGAGTATTAATACTGTTGTTTGAAGAGAAAAAAATTCTTTTTTTACAGGAAAATAACCGAGGAATATATATGCTCCGGTTTTCTGTCAAAGTGCAGACACCTTTAATCTTCTGTAGCTGTGTTTGAGAATTCCAATAAGTATTTTTTCATTGGTGGTGAGCTTACGTTATATGTGTAGTAGTATATGTAGTATTAGAGAGTAGTGAAAGTTTGTCTTTAAAATTGTAAAGGCAGTGACCCATGATGTGAGTGTCTGCTCTTAATCCCTATGGTGACGAAGTTCGCCACATGTCAGGGGTAAGATTACTCTGAGGTCATAATTTGCCTTATTTAAAGGTTAAAAACAATTTTACAAACAGGATTTGAAGAAAATAATATTGCTTTGGTAACTTGGAGTTTATTGACAGGGAAGGGTGAAGGGTGTTGGTTTATGTTGGGATAGTTTAACCCTTGTGCAGTTAGTTTTACTAATGCTAAAAACTAACCCATTTGGAGAAACTGCCCCAAGTGAAACACCATGCACTCTCATACAGCTTTGGGATTGTAGACTGGCCTCTTAAAGATCTTGAAAAACTGAATGTGTGAAGAAGAAAGCTCCTCGATGCCCATGAGATAATTTACAAAAATCAGTGTATGCCAAGACTGTACTTCCTAGAGCTGAGGGAGGACTAGGTCTCATAGAGATTGATTACACATACAGAGCTACTATGATAGTCCTCCAGGCCTACCTAACAGCATCATCTAATCCAAAAACGCAAAAAGTGCTAGAATATGAAAGCAAACGTCCAGACTCTGTCTCCATCATCAAACATGGACAAGCATTCTAAAGACTAGAAGGAATCTAAAAGAATCCACAAGCACACAAAGGAAAGGAAGCAACAGAATTTGCAAAACAAAATAAAAAATTCTTCAAAGAATTATATCAGCAAATGAGTTAAAACAAGTGGCAAATGCACAAATGCATTGGGAAATACAGTTTTACTCCTTTGTTGATCAAGAACGGCCACATGGATGGTTAAGGAGAGGTGAATTGAAACCAAAAGATGAGAGATTGATAGTTGAGATCCAGGACAGCGGATTACAGACGAGATGGTTTACAGCAAGTTTTGAAAAACCTGGCAAAACAGTCATATGTTGATTCTTTTTTTTTTTCTCATTTTTACATTTTATATCACACAAACTCATGTAACAAATCAAGTCCACATCAAGGGGGGTGTGATTAAAGAGAATATAAAAAATAGAACCTAAGTGGACCCGAAATATAACAAAAAAACTCCTAATTCTAGCAAAGAGTTGAGAAAACAATTTACAAAAACAAAGAATCCCTAAGTCCTATTATCCAAAAAGGTAACCAAATGATCAACTTCAAGAAATACATATCTTTTGCCATGAAACCAAATGTGGCACTTGCAAGGGAATTTTAGGTAAAAAGATGCCCCCAGGGCTAAAACCCGAGGACGCAGTTCCAAAAAGGCCTTGCGCCGCTTCTGAGTTGCCCTGGAGACATCAGGAAAAATTTGTATTGCATGGCCACAAAATTTCTCATTCTTTTTAGGGAAATATGCACGTAACACCTTATCCTTATCCATCTCAGATAGAAAGATTACCAATAATGTAGCTCTTGAAGAGATATCCTCACTCTCTGATTCAATGAAACGCGAAATATCTAAAGAAGAAGAAGCTACACCCTCAAAAGGAGCAGCAGGTTCTCCTACTTCCCCTCCCATATCTGTCCTACCCTTAGGCACATAATAAAGTTTAGAAACCTGAAAGGAGTCAACTTCAGTAAACAGTAATACCTCCTTAAGGTATTTTTGGAAAAGTATCAATGGCGACAGGTAATGGGTTTGAGGAAAATTTAACAAACGAAGATTCTTAGACCTAAGGGAATTTTCCAAAAACTCATCCTGCCTGTGTAAAAGGAAAGAATCCTGAGAGAATTTTTCACAGACAGCCTTATAAGGCAAATCTTTTGACTCCTGCGCCATTGACCACTTTTCCAACGAAACAATTCTAGTTTCGTGATCCGATAATTTCACAACCGTTTCTTTAGAAAAATCAGAAACTTTTTTTAATGAAAGTCCAAGAGCCAACTCCATCCGAGAAACAATTGCCCATATATCTTTTAAGGAAACATTATCTGGCAGTGGCTGGGTTTCTCCAGCTGCTGAAAAGATAATTACAGAAGGCAAAGACGGGGATAATGTAGAGGGAGAGTCAATTCTCAAAAACAGGACGCCGAGGTGTGTGGATTTCTTCATTTGTTCCTGGACTGTCTACCTGAGTGGTTCCCGATGTTAGCTCCTGCTTAATTGATCACCTGCAGTGTAGCTGAGGGCTATAAAATCTACAGCCCTACCGCAGGACGCCGAGGTGTGTGGATTTCTTCATTTGTTCCTGGACTGTCTACCTGAGTGGTTCCCGACATTAGCTCCTGCTTAATTGATCACCTGCAGTGTAGCTGAGGGCTATAAAATCTACAGCCCTACCATGGGACGCGGTCGCGGGCGTCCCTTGGGGCGTGCACCGAAGGGGCAGGCCACGCCCCTTTGGTGCCCCTTCGGTGCACATAGGTGGGAGAAGCGTTCCCTGTAATGGGTATAAGGAAAAAGAAATACCCGCCCGTTCCAATGAAGGTTGTTAAGGTCGTCGGACCGATGGACGCTCACGTTCGGGTGAGTGATCCTTCTCCTTCTGTCCAGACACCGAAGGATTGTGGCTTAGATGTTTCCGGAGTGAGTATTTCTTCGTCTGCGTCTTCTCCTTGCGACATGGGTCTTACTCCGCCCTGCTCAGAGTCGGTGTATATGTCCGGGGAGGCTTCTTCGCAGGTGGATGTTGAGGAAGCCGACCCTGGTTCGGTTCTACTACCCTCTACGTTTTTGAGAATATGTTGATTCTGTAAGAAAGATCTGAAAACAATTACTCACCTCATAGCTGGCTATGAAGTTCTGATGGTGGAAAATTTCTATACAGAAAGGCACAACAAAGTAGAACGCCTTATTCACCGAAAACTCTGTAACTCTACAACATCACTGTGCCTGAAAAGCACTAGGATCATGACCCTAAGAGAATTACAGAGAATGAAGAGGTTATGATCAACTGGGACATTCCCATTCCAATGGAAAAGAAACTGGATGCAAGGAAACCCGACATAGTGGTAAAGGAGAAAAACACCAGAACAGTATTGCTAATAGTGGGGTCTGTTCCAAGTGATTATTCTGTGAATCACACGAGGAAGCAGAAGATTCTGAAGTACCAAGAAATGCAGTCAGAGATTAAGAAAATGTGGCAGAAAGATACAGAAATATTTCCCAACATATTGGGAGCCACATGTTTGATAAAGAAGAATGTCCAAGCACGTCTTGATAAACTACCCATACATGCTACATCTTACATACTCTAGAAGGAAGCTCTCTTTGGCACAATGCAAGTACTATGTTGAGCGTTAGCAGTAAATTTGAGAGACTGAGATCATACTCCAAATACCCTGGCTTAAGAGTGAGATTCATTACTGTCATGGTATGCGCAAAACTAACAAAACCTATAAATTATCAAAAATGCTACAAATATAACAATAATACTGATATATAAAATGTACCCCCTCCCCAACCTTTAAATTAGGTCATAATCCAAAAGTTTAGCAACTATTTTTTTAATTCATATCAAAATAATAATACATACCCAAGTATATAAATTCAACATGCACTCTAAACATCCATACAACATATCCACAATGCCCTCATGTATAAAAGTCAATAAATCAAACTGACTGATGATCCTTATAAGCAATCACTCGCTTACAAGAAACAAAGATTGTTGTTATATTCAGCAATTATAGCACTTAACAATACATAGCTGTCATTCATCAATTCATAGCTGTCAAGAACTACCTATAACATATGTTAAGACAAAATTCAAAAGGACATAGTACCGCCAGTGTTATATATTCTGATGAACATTACATTATAAACTATAATAAGGATACCATTCAACACTATAGACTATAATAAAGCTGCCTTACAACTGTCACCATGCCCCCTGCTGGTAGCATGTTGAAGGGACAAGGTGGACATTTTAATTATTTTGTAGAAGTAGGAAACCTTTTTGGACCAGAGGGATCATGGTCCTTGTAGTCCTTCTTCTTAAAGAAATGAGTTGTGTACGCCTTGTGTAGGGTCAAACAAAAGGCTTTTTATTCCCCTTTAGCACTAAGGTTCACTAAGAAACCAAAAAAGTAGAATTTACCTTATTTTCAGGTTTATGCCAAAGTAATTACAGAGCAAGAAAACTGTTATGAGAGCTTCACAGTTCCTTGTAAAAATACACAGGGTTTTCAACACTGTAGTAAAACAAATAAACAAGCTCTTCTTTAGCTCAACACAGACAAAAGATATTGTTAAAGCATGTTCTGGTAATTACAGCTCTGGGAGAGACTCTAGGCTTTCAGCAATACACATCGAACAGTCCATTTGTTCTTCAGGCATCAACGGCTCTGGTTCCCCAAGCTCAATCTGCATGGGTTCCAGCTCAGCCATGCTTCCTTCTACACCTGAGCTTTCCCTGGCTGAAATAGTTTGCAGTTCAGAAGTTCTCTTCCCTAGTTTCCAGCTGGCAGTTCTGGGTTTTGCAAACAAGTGGTATGTCTTGTTCCTATGCCTCTTTGTAGTGGTTTCCAAAACTTCTGCCAGCTTTCTTTCCTCTCAGTACTGATATCTGAGTTATAAGTCTTTCTAGGACCTGGCTTCTTTGTGAGAAATAAAGTATCACTGTACCTTGGCTCCTTGAAGTCTGTGCCATGGGTATTCCCCTTACCAGGCACCCTCCTTCTGATACCATCTTCTCTGAAGACTGTTTCTTGGAGTTCTCTGGGCTGGGTTTGTCTTCCCTGGAGCTTAGCTCTGCCACGTAAGGATTCCAAGCTCTTCTGCCTTGCAGTAAAGGAGGTTCCTCTATTAGATCCTTTCTTCCCAGTATCCTTGGGTTCCTTTCCAGATCCTTTCTCAGAGCTTCTCTCTATGCGTAGGCCTCTCTCTAGGCATGGCTCTCTCTCTTGCCGTGGCTCTCTCTCTTGCTGTGGCTCTCTCTGCTTCCTTCCTGCAGAGCTCTGCTTATAAAGCCCTTTTTCCCTTGAGTTTTCTGACCCTCTCCTCAGGTGCACCTGATTAGCTTCTGCTTCATCAGTACCTGGGTGTGTCAGCTCAGCATCTGCAGGCTCATGCCTGCCCCCTCTAGCTGTCCTGCTAGGTAATTGCACCCTCTGCAAGTCAGTTGCTTTATGAAAAACAGCGTTTTTTCCTAAGTTCATAGCTTCACTAGCTTCAGCTCTATCACACAACTTAGTCATTCATCGTATAAATAAAATTCAATACAAAACACTAATGATAAATGAATGAGTGGATTTCATGGCGTTTTTCACTGGGTATTCAATTCTTTGCCATGATACCCTAGTGGATACATTGTTTAAGGATGTTCTCCTGATAACCCGTGAGATAATGGCGATTGTCCTTTGTAACAACTGGGATCCTCTGCAGCGGACATGCGGATACATTTGTAGCATCTTTTTGCTGCATGCACACTGCTTTATTTTAAGGATCCTTCCATGTACAACGGGTTTGTTGTTACCGCTGGGATGTTTGCAGCTGTTTTTCTGCACTACTGGCAGGAAGATTGACATCTGGATGCCCTGGAAGATTTGAGGAGTGTCTTTCTTTGATTCCTCTGATATTATTATCATTTCCATCATTCAGCTAAGTGTGCTTTTTGTCCCTTTCAGACATTTATCATATGCTGCAATATTGTAAGGCAGTTTTATTATAGTCTATAGTGCTGAATGGTTTCCTTATTATAGTTTGTAATGTAATGTTCATAAGGATATGTAACACGGGGAGTATTATGGCCTTTTGAATTTTGTCTTATCATATGTTATAGGTTGTTCTTGACAGCCATGAAATATGTAGACAAAATTAAATTGAAACCCCAACAAGCTAGGCTCTGTATGCAGTGCAACACAAGAAATAGAGGATGCAAGGGACTCTTTACTTCTCCTTTGCTGAGCAGTTGCATGAGACATACAGGTTCTCTGATCCTACATGCAAGTGGCCCTGTATCTCCCCATAATCTTCCTCCTCCATCGATCTCAGTGTCTCCTGCTCAGAAGCGAATGTGTTGCTGATTAGGTACAGTGCTGGCTCTCCTCACAGCCTCTCTCTGAACAAGAATCACCTGAATCGAGGGGGGGGGGGCAAACTATGAAAAGAGGCAGTGTTGCCTGCATTTCGGATCAGAGAGAACTGTGCCTCATGTTACTGTTCAGCAAACATAAAAGCAGCAGCTAGCAGAGGTGAAGATGGTATCAGGACTTTATGTGTGCAGCTGTGCAGCCTGTAGCAAGTGCCAAATTCCAAATGTGTTGTGCCTCTACTACAGTCTTTGACACATTTTGGGTGGATTTAGGAGTCAGGCCAAAATCTTAGAAGCCAGTGCTTGTGACCTCCTTGTGCCCCACTACTCTACGCATTGTCTCTTGCACTGGTCTCGTATTCTCAAGTGAGACCAGCACCAGAGTTCCTATACAGCATGGCATCTTTAGACAGAAATATAGATAACAACAGTTATAGCTTCAGATATTAAGTGTCTGTACATGCTTATGATGCAACAGTGGTGTACTTGTCTGTGCATGGGATGTGGCAATGGGTGCCTTTGTGTGGGTGTGGTGTGAGGCTGTGGTGTGTGTGTGTGTGTGTTGCAAAGTTGGGGGAGGCTGTCTTTGTATGGTGCAGAAGTGGAGTGCTTATGCATGTATATGTGTGTTGTGGTGCAGAGGTGTGATGTACCTGTATGGGGGGGGGGGGTGGAGGTGAGGTGCCTGTGTGAGGTAAAGTGCCTGTGTATGTATGTATGTGTGTATGTGGTGCCAAGGGAAGGTATCTGTATGTATGTGTGTCTGTCTGTCTGTCATGCAGAGGTGTGGTGCCTGTGTATGTGTGTGTCTGTTATGTGGTGGTGGGGTGCTTTTGTGTGTGTTCTGGGGAGAGGGGAATGCACCTTTTGGCAACAGCTTGCTCTTTTCCCTTCCCCTCTAAACCCTCTCTTGCTGGCTCCTCTCATCTGTTACCCTCCAGACTTTTCCTCCATTCACCAACCCTCCTAGCACTCCCATCCTTGCCCTAAAATGCCTCATCCCCCTATTTTAATAGGCCCACTGCCCCTTTAAATTGACCCTGTTTTCTTTACCTTACTTCTTCATTCCCAGCATACATACAACCTGCCATCGTGGCCGCCCCCTTCTCTGTCTGCCCATGGGGATCCTTTCCCCTGCAGGCAGAAAAGAAGAAGATGGCCACGGCTGTAGCAAAAATACTTTCTATCTTCCTGCGGGACATGGGATCCTCACAGGAAGAGAGAAGAGAGAGAGATCATGGTCTCAGTGAAGCCTGACTGCCCGCAGGGATCTAATCTCCCACAGGCAGACAGAAGATGTCTTTGCTATAACCACAGCCATCCTCTTCTTTCTTGCCCGCAGGGGATGGGATCCCCATGGGCAGACAAGGGGTCATGGCCATCAGGGCATCTTGTTTCTGGGGGCAATTCCCTCTTCACCTTCCCTAAACTATGCCCATGGTCCTCAGGCATCCAGTGAGTGAGATTACAGGCTACCAAAGGCACTTGAAGGTGACCAGAGCCTATGAGAATCTCTGCCAGGATTACTCCTACCTCCTTTATTGGAGAGAAACTCTGGGCTGTACGCATTGTCCTAAAAGGCCCCTTGACATTTCTAAGCTTATCCTCCCAGAGTGGTTATGGTTGAGCTTCTTCTCCCAGAGAGAAAACCACCCCATAAGGGGAAAAGCTCCTCCCCGGACTGGAGCCTACTGGAAACAACACCAGATGCACCAACTGGACACCACCACAGCCATGGAGCCTGGAGAAACTCCAAACTAGCCTCAACTAGAAGTCACAACCTTAGTGGTCCACTGTGAGCCTGCTAGCCTCCAGAAGGACTGACCATTGCCCCAACTCAAGTCAGGTATTTCAAGGAACAATCTGCAACCATGGGAATTTATTTTATTTATTTATTTTATTTATTTATTTACATTCTCTTATATACCGTGCTATTCTGCATCAGTGCAGTTTACATTGAACAAACTGAAATTACATTGAACAGGGCATTATAACTTGGAGATAACTATTTTACAGGGAACATGGACTATGGATGATTAAGTGGCTTGCCCAAGACCACAAGGAGCACCTGTGGGACTAGAAACCCCAGTCCTTCCGGCCCAAGGTTGCTGTCCTCTAGTGGGATTTGAACCCCCGACCTTCCGGCCTGAAGTACCTAGCCCCAACCACTAGGCCACTCCTCCACTAGGCCCTTATGGATGGAATCACCAGGCTACCAGCAGAGGGTGGAGCACTTATCAAAGGATTATGCTCTAGGTGTGCTCATAGCCCTGCCTGACAGTCTAAGGTGGCTACTGTCAAGGCCTCCTGATCATCTAGAGCCTTCCAAACTTCCTGGGATGCTCATGCACTTTGTCACCGCTGAGACGGTATTTTCACCCCAGGGGCCCAATGGGCTAGTCCATCTCACCATTGGCTAGCAGAGTAATAGCGAAAGGACCTTAAGGACCCCAGGGGCCACGTTTTTTATTTTTTTCCCCCTAAAAGCCAATACATTACCACTAGAGGCCTGCAGAAGGCAGTACATTGCAGAGCCATGGGTGTGCCAGAGGCAAAGGAGACCAGTCTGCTATTCTTACCCGAAGGTCGGCTCCGAAATCTATGAAGATGCCATAAAATCTCCTAAAGCATAAATAGGGCAAGGCCAAGAAAAGATGGATTTTGCAGGAATCCCACCTGACCCATAGAGGAACCCACTATCCTCAGACTTATCGTCTAGCGGTTGGAATGGTACTGGAGATCTTCAGACAATCCCCCCCCCCCCCCCATAGGGGAATGCTGGGCTCACAAACGAACAGAGACATGCAAGGGTGAAACAAGGACCATGACCTCCCTAGCTGTCTGTGAGAAGACAGCTCAGGGGCTCTGGGTCCCTGGAGGGTACAATCAGGCCCCAAATGCCCCTGTAGGGTTCTGAAAAGCAGCTAGCCAACTGAATACAGACCAAAGCCTGTTTCAGGAGCTGCAGCACAAGCCAGCCCACAAGTGTGGTCCTGGGTCCCCAGACACTCAGCTAATGCCATTCTGCCTTGCTCCACTCTCACCAGGCCCACACAATCCATTAGCCTCAACTAGAGACTGCAGAGCTCACCAGTGGCAATAAAAAAAAAGAAGAAGCAGCAGGGACCACAGGCATGCCATCGGGAGCCAGATCCCCCTTTTGAAGTGTCAGTATGCTGACCAAAAGGTGCCTTGGGCATTGGAGCCTAATCAAGGGCAAAAAACTGTAGCTGTGTTAAAAACAAAAGCCAGGAAAACCCTATTAAGCAGACTCCAGATGCCCATACAGGCCTGGGGAGGCCCAGCTGAGGAAGGTCTTTATTTTTTTTAATTGAATCTGCATTATTCAAAAGAAGCTGAGAGCCAATTGAGCTCCCATTTAAATCATAAGAACATAAGATATGCCATACTGGGTACGACCAAGGTCCATCAAGCCCAGTATCCTGTTTCCAACAGTGGCCAATTCTAGGTCATACGTACCTAGCAGTTTCCCCAAAAGACACAGGTTCCACAATGCTTGTACTGGGTCAAGCATTGATATCCTGGGTCCCTTCTTAATAATGGTTTATGGACCTTTCCTCCAGGAACTTGTCCAAACCTTTTTTAAACCCAGCTACACTAGCAGCCTTTACTACATCCTCCGGTAACAAATTCCAGAGTTTGATTACACGTTGAGTGAAAAAATATTTTCTTTTATTAGTCTTAAATAGTTTACCCTGTAGCTTCATTGCATGTCCCCTAGTCTTTCTATATTCTGATAACATAAACAATCGATCTACATTTACCCGTTCCACTCCGTTCATTAATTTATAGACTTCAATGGGAAGAAAAGGACTTAGAAAAAAAATTACAGAAATGTAGAAATAAATATGCAAAAATAGGTGAGGACCAGATAATGACAGCAAGAGGGAAGGGGAGGGCCAGACCTAACTTAATGATCCCCCTCAGGGGCCCCATGGGGACCTCCTGCTCATCCTTTGGCCTATGAGCGCTAGTAACACAAAGAAATAGCATGGACACTGGGTGGTTGTCTGCTCCGAAGACATGAGCATGGCCATGCTCTGAGCCATTGGGGCTTTCGTGACTCAATCCAAGGCTCCACACTACAGCGCAGGCGAGGAGAGTCAGTCCTATCTTCACTACTGTACCAGTCCACAAACCTTTCCACCAGCTGGAGGCAGACAATGCTGGCTTCTCTCAGTGCTATACCATAGGCTATACCAGGTGATGACATCACTGAAAGTTACTCAAGTCTGCTTCCATCTGTTGGCAGGGGGACATAACCCACTCATATGGACTGATCTAGCAGGATGATAAGGAATAGCTTTTACACAGAAATAAAACTGCATTGCAAGACAAAAAAAAAAGTCAGTCCTTCCTCTAAGAAGAAAATACTCTGCCAATTTAGATAATCCTAACTCTCCAGGAAAGCTTTGGTTGCTTGAGATGAGCGCCCTTAATGCCTGCTGCTGCTAGCACTAATGCTGCTTCGTCCCATGAACGCACCTTATATCTTTTCCCATTGCTTATGAACAGCAAATCAAAAGACTTCAATTTGGTAAGTCTTTCATTCAATCAAGCTCATAGCTCTTACTTTAGCTGTAATTCTCTCCTTCAAGGAGTAGTCAAGAATTCATGCCGCTATATAACGTGGCTTGTAGCTCTCTGGCTGGCCTTACACTCTAAGTACTCTGTTAATTTTTATTACAAGATTCTCAATCTGCTCGCCAGCCTTCTGTAGAATCTTTAGATATTTGTTACACCGCATCACGGCAGTTTAGGAATTTGGCAGCTTCAGGAATTACCCCAAATCTAAGACCTGTTTTCTAACCCTCCAACTTTAAATCATTCATTTCCTCTCTCAGTTTTTCAATACCAGCAGCCCAATGCTCTCTTCCATTGATATAATTTCACTCTACTCCGCTATTTTCATTTCATCTTCTTCCGCCTGCTTGCCGGTAACATTCATATCATTTCAGAGCTCAGCTATTTTATCTATAACTTGGTCTTTAAACTCCATTATTTCTCTTTTTAATTGCCTGAACCAGGCCCACACCATCACCTCCAGGGAGCAAGACATTATCAGATAAGCTTGCATTAGTATATTAACAGTATGCTCGTCCACTGTGCTATGCGCATGCTCTGCTGTCTCCATATTGCCCGTCTCCCAGCAGCCTGTTCCTCATCCCAAGTCAGCACAGTCTTTGAGGTCCACCTTCTTACTCTTCACAGCCATATTTTCGAGTTCTTTCAGCATTCTGGGGTATATACCCTCCGATCCAGGTGATTTGCACTATAGATAACATTGATTTTGCATATGCTTTATTGTATATTAATGGTTATTTCGATTTTATATTGCAACTTTTTGGTAGGCTACTATCAAAATTCTATAAACAGAATGTAAAATCCCCTATAGAGTAGTAAAATTAGGTCACATCTATAAGGTCATTTTAGCTATAAGCCCCTGATTGACAGGTACAATTGGTAGTTGCTTGTTGCTAGGGAAGAGGAAGCTGAACTAGATCTGTCTGAGGCATGACAAGGGCTTCTTTAGGCTGCTATTTTTATATTATCTAAGAAAGCCCTCCATTAGTTATTCTTGGTTCTATATGAAAACATGAAAAAACAAAAACAATCACCGGTACATGCATTAAATATGCACATTTTCAAAACTCCGTGTAAATATGTTTTTTAATTTCAATATTGAATCCCATTTAAAGTATGCCAAAGTTAGCACTGCCAGTCATACTGACAGGTGTGCAATTGCATAAGGTCAACCTCCTTCTCCCATGATCCTTCGTTTTAAGAAGCCAATCAGAGGTGACTATGACATGACGATGCCCAGTTGTCAGCAAATCTGGGGTATATAAAGTAAAACAACTATGTTAGCACTTCTGAGCAGTGCGTGCATTCCCAGCCTTGCCTCGGGTGTAGGGATTGCATTGAAAGCAAAACTACACAGTCCACCACTGTGTAGTTTTGTTTTTAGGCTGAGAGGCTCAACCATTCACATACTAGGATTGTCTAAAATCATCCTGGATAAGGACGGCGTTTCTGAAGATAAACAATCCCTGGGCTCTGTCCCATTCTTTTAGGCACTCTTGAGGAATCAGGTTAGTACACTTTTTATTTGTGAAAGAACATTACTCCTAGCTGCGCAGACTTTGCTATGTATTATTTAATGCAATCACATATATAAACGTAAAGCTTGTATATATACAGTAAATGACAATACTGCATGTGTCTATATATGAATATGAAATTCACCATTATATTATGTTGCACCGTGGTTCTAGTAAAATGATAAGTATCTTTCAACAATAATTAACTTTCAAACTGTTTTAGAAGAGTGTTTACAAGCTCAAATGGTGATATATGTGGAAAGGGTTGCTTAATGTTTTAAAATATCCTCGTGTGCTTAGAGAGAGTGCTGAAGGTTATATTACAGACAAGCTGAGAATAGCTCTGATAAAATGCATGTGGTATCAGCACAGTACTGATGACTTTTTAAGGGAATCAACTGCTAGAGTATCAGTTGCATTCCAGCTATGAAACACTTGTCTGCTGTCAATCACATCTGAACAGGTTATTTCTGGAACATGCCATTTAAGATACATGCCTATTAAGTCTAATTATATTAAACCTTTACACCACTGAAACCTTAATTGTTGAAATTTGTTTTGATAAAATCAATTAACTTTATAACAGAAACATTCATGAATTTAAATTAACACTATCCCATATCTCCCTTTAAATTACATACAAAGTTTATGTATGTATATTTGAAAACTGTATAATTATTTACTTTATATATATACGCCATCAAACTAACTAAATCACTTGAAAGTTCAGAGAATCAGTAAAGGCACATATGCCATCACAGTTTTCTTGCAAGCACAGGTGGAGTTGTGTAGTAGTCCCGGGGTTATGATAGTGGCCAAGAACCAGGGTAGGATGGGTTCAAATTCCACCTTTCCCACTGGCGTCCCTTGCAGCTTTGTCCAAGAAATTTCATTCTCCTTTGCCTCTGGTACAAATTTAGAATGTAAGCTCTCTGGCACAGAAAAATATCTGCTGTATATGAATTTAACTTACCTTGAACTAGTGTTTTAAAATATCAGCAAGTAAATTAAGAATACAAATGATCTACTTCATTAAACTGGAAAACACTAGTTCTACAGTTTTCTGAAATATACTCACTAAGCAAGACAGACTTCAAGATTGTGATTTCACAATAGTATCCCTACCTTCCTATAGAGATATTAAAAAAAAATAAACTTTTTTAGGTACCCAATTTCATATAGATTAATTTCTTGAAGCTGAATTTTTTTTTACAAGAATGCTTTAATCCTCCTAATCTATACAAGATCCAGTTTCATGTCCACAGTGGGATTACACAACAGTACATTAATCCTTCATACTTTATACATTTTCAGTCTTAGCCTAAATGCATAGTTCATGGCAAAAAACTTACATTTGATCTTAGTCAAAATGAATTTAAAAAGCGATCTAAATTGATCTATCGCATAATTAGAAACATGTTGCAAATTCACCATAATTTATGAAATCATGTGAAACTAATATGTTCTTTTAAACTACAAAATAAAGTTCATTATGGTTGTAGTTGTAAGCATCTGTTCTTTCATAAAGACAGGTATTTAGAGAAAAGGAAGGGGGCAGGACTTTTTTATTAATTTCTTCTAGATTTCATCCTTGCTTTCCAGTTGTTGAAACCATCAGTGTGAAAAGACATTATATTCCTTAAACTGAACTTCCAAAATGGATATAACTGAAGCATCTAATCTTATGGAACACATCAACTTGTTCAGTTTTTGCAAATACCTTTCATTTCTGTACAATAAAATCCAGGAATTTAAAGCAACTTACGCAATTTCTTGAAAAAAACTTGTTCGTAATTAGAAGTTTGGAGGTTCTAGCTATATGTATTTGACAAGGCACTTTCCCGGACCCCCTCCAGTTATTCTGCTTACCTTTAAAGTAATAGAGAAAAGAACTTAAAGTATGTATCAACCGTATGGGATGGTACAGTGATCACCGCCTCCCCTCTAGCCGCCAGGAATTCTAAAAGCTGTCTAGATTCTCACCCTGCTCTTTGTATCTAATTTCTCGTAAGGGTTGCTTGTTTCATCTCCTTTTTTTCTTCATTTCCTCTGTATTTTCCTTCATGTTGTGGTCTAATTTAAAGGAGTTGATTACTTTCTAGAGTTTTTCTTTTGTTCTCTGTGCTTAATATTGCAACTGTTATTTTCTGTTCATTTTGTATTCTTTGGAATATATTATGAATAATTTAATAAAATATTAATAGCAAAAAAATAGAGAAAAGCAACATTAAAACTGTAGCACTGAAGTACTTTAGATTGCAAGCTCTGACATTTTTTAAAATTTTGCTTTCAGAGTGCCTACAAAGATGACAACTCAAGCACCGACGTTTCTACAGCCGTTACAAAGTGTTGTGGCACTGGAGGGTAGTGCCGCAACCTTTGAGGCTCGTATTAGTGGTAAGAGTCGAGCTATACTGTACTCAATTGTTTTCCATTTCAACTATATCATTGATGATTTCACCACAAATAACTTCAAACTATAGAAACCCTGATTATCTACCAAACTATAGGTCAAGTTTTTTCTTTCTTAGAATAAAATGAACTTACACTGCCTTGCACCGGCCACAAAAATTCTGGGAGTAGCACCCATCAGGGAAAATATAGTCTGCACCAAGATTACTATCAGCACTAAACAGCAATCTAAACAGTGACTGATTTGTAAGTGTTGCCCTATGCTTAAGGTTACCAGATGGCCCCTATTTTGGGGGATTGTCTCTGATTTTAGAGCTGTGTCCCTGACTCCCACATGTTTGACAGCCCCCTGCCCACGATTCTAGCCATGCAGACAGAGAGGTAGAAAAACATTTTTATTTTCAATTTAGTGATTTGAATATGTCGGTTTTTAGAATTTACGTCCATAATATTTTGCACGGTATGGAGGAAATACATCACTGTTTTTATTTCTCTGTTTATTTGTCTGCTTGGAAGTGATATTGTTGCTGTCATGGGATAGATTATGGTGGAGGGGGAATAGGGAAAGAGAGAGATGCTAGACACCCATGATGGGGGGAAATAGGGAAGGAGAGAGATGCTGGACACCAGTGGCATAAGTTAAAATGAGGGGACCCCCATTGTTGCGGTGGCGCCCCCTGTGTGGGCCTCCAATTCATGCAGTGGTCCTCTCCCCATGTGGGCCTGCTCCCATGTGACTGCAGTGGAAAATTTACTTCATCGTATTTGCTGCGCTGCCTCCACCCTTCTAAGTTTGCCACCGGCCTGCACAGTATGGCTGTTATTGTAAGACTTCAGCCCAGCGAAGAACAGTTGCTGGGCCAGGGGGAAACTTTCAAGAGCAGAGGCAGTGTGACAGACATGATAAGGTAAGTTTGCTACGCTGCCTTTCCGCTGCTGTGTGGATCCCCTTTCTGCCCTGGCCTCATATATTTCAGGGGCTGCTTGGGTGGCCACTGCCAGACACCCATGAAGGGGTGGGGGATAGGGAAGAAGAGAGATGCTGGACACTCTTGAGAGTAAAGGGAAGGAAAGAGATTCTGGACACCCATTGGGGGGAGGAGGGGAAGTAGGGACAGAGAAAGATGCTGGACACCTTAATGGAGATGGGGGAGAGGAGATGCTGAACACCTGAGGGAGGATAGGTAAGTAAAAATGCTGGACAGAAGAAGGTTGATGGGGAAGGGTAGAGACAGGACTGTACCAAGCTAGAAATGCACCCTGTGTGACTTACAAACCTAATGGGCGATGCTGGACACCTGGGGGGAACAGGAAGGGTAAGGGAGATATTGTATACCTGAGGGGGAGTGTATAGGGCAGGGTAAGGGAGATGCTGGATACCTGGCCATGTGGGGAAAGAGTGGGGATGATGCTAGACAGCTTGGTGGAGGGGCACCTATCCAAAAGTACGCCAAGAGTGTCAGATACCCTTGGGCTGGCACTATTCACCACCCACCCCTCCCCCAACCTAGAAATGTTCCAGTTCCAGAAAAGATTGACCTCTGTTCTTGTGTCTTCTTTCAACAGGTTTCCCAGTTCCTGAGGTGAGCTGGTTTCGGGATGGCCAGGTTCTCTCCGCTGCAGCTGTGCCCGGCGTGCAGATCTCTTTTAGCGATGGCCGCGCTAAACTGATGATCCCCGCCGTATCAGCAGCGAACAGTGGAAGATACTCCGTGCGAGCCACCAATGGAGCTGGACAAGCAACTAGTACCGCCGAACTACTCGTCACAGGTGCGTCACATGCTGTCCGCACGGGTTTCCTGCCACCTCTCACTGCTCATGAGCTGAGACCAAGTTGGTAGAAGCTGAAGCAGTTGCACAAGAGCAGTTGTGTACCAGTGTCTGTACACCAAAATTCAACTGTGCACTTGCTTTGGGAAAATGTAGATAAGGGATTGGTTGGCCAAGATGAAGCATGCTACGATGATATAGATTTGATTACTTGCCCAAAATGCTGGTATGAAAAGTGCAATATTCAATAGCAGTGAATTTTCATGACACATTTTTGCTTGTTTTCAAGCAATACTAACATGGTAAATGTAGAAAAATTTGATTCAAAGTAGCTGAAAATAGATCTGGCACTCATATTTAAAAAACATTGGCAAGTATGAGGTGCTGATCGCAGAAGGGCTTTTTCTTCAAATTTGCTAGCATAAATAATGCAGAACATTAGGGTCATATATCATTATATAACCAAAAGTGATGGCTAGCTAATGGAGCATGATTTGGATGGGCCACTGGGCCATAACTTGCTCAACACAGCATCAACAATTGGAGTGCTTAGGTTGGGGAGAAAGATTGGTTTCAGGATCTGCCTGAAGATATCTGACACCCTAGGCAAACATTTAGCCATGTGCCCCACATTCCCAGGGGGCAGCACAAGGCCCTACCCCTTCACCTGTGTCCAACATCTCCTCTTTCTCACCTTACTTACTCCAAGGTGCCCAGCATCTCTTCTTTTTGCTTTCCTCCCTTCTGCACACCTCCACGTTTCAAACATTTCCCTTCTCATCCCCCCTTTCTCTGTGTCCAGAATCTTCCCTTTCCTCCTCCCTTCTCCCCAGGCAGGGCCGGCCCTAGTCAAGTTCGGGCATGTTGCCTGCACATGGCCCAGCACTGCTGGAGAACCCCGCGCCGTGCTAACTACACTGCAGATACCCATCCCTCCAGATTTCAGACACCACTGCTGCTGCTGCATGATTGATTCAGCAGCTGCAGCAGTACTGTGGCCGCTTCAGCCTCTTATGGGGCCTGGAACAAACCTTTCCATTAGGGGACAACTTTGATCCCCTTGGCCCACATGCCCCTCTTATCTGCCGCTGCTGCCCCTCTCCGGGACATGCAGCGGTGACAACACATAAAAAAGGCATTGTAGCATCAGCATTACCTTCTTTTCTGACGCTGCCTTTCTTAGATGTTGTCTGCCACTGCATGTCCTGGAGAGCAGAGGCAGCAATAGGCACAGAGGAAAGAGCAGGACCGCTGTTTCACATGGGCAGTGAGGTAGCTGGGCTCCCAACGTGCAGGAGTGAAGGGTAGCTGCCCCTTTTGCTCATGGTGGTGCTGGTAAGTTTTGCACAGTGCTGGGCCTCCAGTGTAGCAGTTCGAATCTGGAGAGAAAGAAGCTGTGGCGATGGAGCAAGAGAGGCAGCACTCTTGTGGTTAGCACACACTGCAGAGGAAAAGGAGGAGCCGGCGACCGAGGTGGCGAGGCCGAGTGTGTCAGGTTGTTGGAGCCCATGCTAAGGCTTGAGTGGCAGCTGAACCCTAGCAGGATATCTGGCCAGCCACAGACATTAAATTAAAATGCTGCTGGCCTGAAGAGATGGACTAGCGACTTTCAAAGATGGTGGAACCAAGTGCTATATGGAAGGGGCAGTTGGATTAGAGGGGACACAACACATAGGACCATATGGCAGGGGAAGAGAAAACATAGTAGAGATACTGGACAGAAGAGATGGAGAAAACTGAGAAGAAGAGGAGATCTTGGACATGGGGGAGGTCACAGGGCTAGACAGAGAGAGGGAGATGGATATATGACACAAGGGAAGGGGTTATAGGCAGATTGACATGAGAGAGAATTTGGGAGATGGAGAAGAGAATGATGCTGGACACGGGGGGAGGTGGAAATACGGAGATGGAGAAGAGAAGCTTGACATGGGGTGGGGTCATAGGGAGATGGAGGGGAGATGCTGGACATTGGTAGAGGTGAGAGGGAGGAAAGATTGAAGACACTCACCATACCAAGATAGAGTGAAGATGCTAGACTCAGGGGAGGGGGCAAAGAGCTACAGAGAGTAAAAGCTGGGCTTGACAAGAAATATGGGAGATGAAGTACAGATGCTAGATGTGGAAGGAATAGGAAGAGGGACAGGAATGCTGGTCATAGAGAGACAGAAGTAAGATTTTAGATATGGTTGGGGGATATGATGTGAGAGAGAGGTGGATTTGCTGGAGGGGAAGAGAGACATAACAGGGTACTTTTCTCGATTTCATCTTTCTCCTTGGAGGAAAGGGGATTGTAGACTATGCGACAAATACCCAGTGATATTTTCCATATGTCCTCTATGCTAGGAAAAAAGACAATTTTGAAATGTAAAGTTTTTAGTAGTATTAAGAATCCGTGTATTTTAGTGCAATAGTAAAACAGCAAGGTGATGTTTAGCATTACATACGTGTTAATAGTTTGGTCTATTTTATTGACCAAGTTATATTTACTATCTTGCAGCAGAAACAGCGCCCCCAAATTTTACACATAGACTACAGAGCACAACAGCAAGGCAAGGCAGTCAAGTTCGATTTGATATCAGAGTGACTGGAATCCCTACACCTGTGGTAAAGTTTTACAGGGAGGGAGCTGAAATCCAAAGCTCCCATGATTTTCAGATTATACAAGATGGAGACCTCTACAGTTTAATAATTGCAGAAGTTTACCCAGAAGATTCTGGAACCTATTCAGTCAATGCTACTAACAGTGTTGGACGTGCTACTTCAACTTCTGAATTGCATGTTCAAGGTAATGATCTGAATTTCTGGAAAAAAATAATTTATTTCAAAGATTTTTTTTTTGGGGGGGGGGGGGGGGTAGCTCCGAAGTGTTGTAGGTTTCCAGAGAGAGAGATCCCTGTTCTGTGATATAATAAGGTGTGCAAGTAATTGCAATTCTCTGTCGGACAGTTCCAACTATCCTCTAAGACTGCAAAAATATTTTCTTGGTGCCTGAGAAATATGAGTCATGAGGCATGCTGTATAAGCAAACAGGTTTGCTTAGCTGTTCACTGCTGCTTTGTTAATTTCTGAGGCTCTTAATTCTGAAACAAGTATTAATTAATTAGCTAACCACAAATGAAACAGGGGCTCTCTTGCTGAAGGGCATTAGGTTTTAGTGGCCAGCATGTTCCTGGCAGTTTCAGTGGGAACGCATACCCTAATATGTGGTGCAGTTACCTCAGGTGCACCTAACACTACCCATTGCAGCAGTTTTTGGTGCCCCCTGCTAATTGTAACTTTGATAGTATGCAATATATTCCCCTGCACCAACAACGATGTGCTCTCCACACCCACTCTCTAACCCTAACCTGCTCATTCTGTGCCCCAACGCCCCATCTGCAATTGACATGTGAATTAGTGCTCAGTAATTGTCATGCCCACACAGTAATAGTTACCGCAGGCCCTAATACATAGCCATTGCGTGCTAAAAAACACACATTAACTGCTTAGCACACTTTAGTAAAAGGGTCCAACATATTACAAATGAGTTATAAATTGAAAATATTACAGCTGCAGAACTGTAGTTTATTTTGGGGGTCATTCCAAGGCATGAATAGCAGGGATGGACGTCCCGTTGGGATGTCCATCCCCGCTATCCATGCCCTCTCCCGATCCTGTCTAACTTCCTCACGTATTGTATGGGGAAGTTAGATGGGAGCAGGAAAGGGGCAGATTGGGGGCGGCGCTAGGGCAGGCAGTGTGTGGTCGTCGGCCCGGGACGAAGAGGGCCGATTCCAATGTCAGCCCTGTATGTCCGGGGCCGGTGGCTTAAACGGGGAACTTATTCCACCTCTGACGTGGAATAAGTTCCCCTAGTCACGAGGAATGGGCAGGTTCGGGGCTGGAAAGAGGCGGCAGGGAACAGAGGAGATTCCCCGTAGCCCAACCCTGGCCTTGGGAGGCCAGATTGAGGGTCAGGATGCGGGGAAAGCACTTTTTGTTCCAGCAGCCAGGGATCGTAGCTTTTGAATGGAGCCTCGGTGCCATGGCAACCAGGCACCATAGTGCCGCAGCTCCATTCAAAAGCACTGACTAAGCTAGCCGGGGAAGGCCGGTACGTGCAGGCCAACCAGAGTTGGGGTCCCGGCCTACATGTGATTCTGATCCCCCAGGGCTACACATGCCCCATGGAATCAGAATCCCGGCTCACTCTGTTCCGTCTGGTTCCGACTGGACACACAGAGAGCTGGGACATCGATATCAGAATCAAGCCCTTTAGCTCTTAATACAAACTAATAAAACCTATAACCCTAAAATGATATACGCTGATCCCTTAAATGTATAAAGCACATAACTCTGTCTTCATTTTAAGCCTTTAGTGGTGCCTAATGCTAACTCTGGCCTATCAATCAAGGAAAAATAAATAATTAAATCATTGGCCAAAATCAGTATTAAGCATCATTCAGAGCTGAAAATGAAGACATGGCTTAGAGGCCTATTCATATCTAGACGTCTAGCCCCTTATGCGGCCAGACAGAAACGGTGTATACAGCGGTGGACCTAATTCTGTTTCCACGAGGGGCATCTAGCCCCCGGGGGATTCAGAATTGGGTCTACTGGCTTGGACATGCAGGCCGGCCACAATTTTGATTGGCCGCATGCCCAGCCGCTTACCCGGCTAACTAAGTCTGGCTCCTTAATGGAGTCGCAGTGCCATAGCATCTCATTGCCATGGCACCACAACTCCATTACAGAACCGTGAACACCGCCTGCTGCTGAGATCATCCTTTCCTTGCAGCCATAACCCTGATCCGGACTCCCATGGCCAGAGTCCAGCTGCTGGGAACATACTGCGTGCCTCCCTACTCTGTTTCCACTGGCCACCGCTGCTACCCCACATCCAGTGGGACTTATTCCCCTCTGAGGTGGAATAAGTCCCCCGTCTAACTGGCATACCTCGATGTACAGATTCGGCCCTGTACATCCAGAGTGATGGTCCGCTCACGCACCTCCCTCGCTCCGCCTTTTGCCCACCCCCTCCTGCCCCCGTCTAAGGCTCCCCATAGAACTCCACCGTTCATACAGGGAGTCTTGCATGGGGATGGCAAAGGGTCGAATAGCGGGGATGTACATCTAGGCAGGGCGTACATCCCCACTATTTGTGGCTTGGAATAGACCCCTAGGTGTTTACTTTAGTAAACCACAGTGACTAATCAAAAGGCAATAACTATCTTCTGTCCCCCAACAATATCCTATACATTCCAATAGAGCCATGAAAATTATAAATTTCTATTTACAAGACTGTCTTCTCTTTTGGCTGCTGGTACCCATGCTGGCTTGTTAAAACTTTCAATATCCTCATCCCTCTACCCTCAAAATGTCATCATAATTAGTTCGTTTGTATTGCAGCACAGTTGGTTATAACAATTGTTTTACTTTCCAATAGCTGAAGAAGAAATACCTGCCAAAAAGACAAAGACAATTGTTTCTACTGCTCAGATATCACAGACAAGGCAAGCACGCGTTGAACAGGTATGTTCTTTTGTCAAACCACTAGTCTTAAGAAACATGAGAACTCTTAGAAAATATAATTTCACTTCATTTTTCTTTGATTATTTTGCAGAGGATAGAAGCCCGCTTTGATGCGAGAGCTATTACCACTGTTGAAATGGCCATAGATGGGGCTGCAGCACAAGAATTGCCCCATAAGACGCCACCACGAATTCCTCCTAAACCTATATCAAAGTCGCCAACTCCACCATTAATCCCTGCCAAAATACAAATAGCACGGCAGCAGTCTCCATCACCTATCAGACATTCACAGTCTCCTGTAAGGCATGTCAGAGCACCAAGTCCATCACCTGTTAGGTGAGTCATTTCAACAAAAATATTTCCCTATAAATCTGTTAACATGGATTCCATCCATGTTAAATGAAAAGTAAATCAAAAGCAGCTGCTCCTTTAACTGAAGAAACCGTGTGATGTTTTCCTTATCAAGAGGATTTTTTATAATGTCGATTACTAAATAAAGGTATGTATGAAGGGAAAGATTGAAGGATATAACAGCAGCTGTATGTCTCGGATTGTTAAGAACTGCATCTGCTATTATAGTATATTCTTACTCGGGTGCATTTTGTTTAGATGTAGCGCCTATTGTCATAGGAACATAAGATAAGTTATACTGGGTCAGATCAAAAGGTAGACAGAGCCTATGCTGCTTATCCTGGGGTAAGCAGTGGATTTCCCTGGTACTCTTTAATAATTGTTATGGATTTTTAGTCCAGGAACTTGTCCAAACTTTTTTAAATTCATCTACACAAACAACTGTTACTATATCCTCTGGTCATGAATTCCAGAGTTTGATTACATGTTGAGTGAAAAAATATTTTCTCCCATTAGTCTTAAATGTGCTACCTTGTAGCTCATTGCATGCCCCCTAGACTTTCTACTTTTTGAAGGATTAAATGACAGATCTACATTTACCCGTTCCACTCCATTCATTATTTTATAGACCTCTATCATATCTCCCCTCAGCAGTCTCTTTTCCAAGTTGAAGAGCCCTAACCTTTTAAGCCTTTCCTTAAAGGGATATCTTTCCATCCCCTTTACTATTTTGCTGGCTCTTCTCTGTACCTTTTCTATTTCTGCTATATCCTTTTCAAGATATGGCAACTAGAATTGCACACAATGGAGCTATACAGAGGCAAAATGTGTCTGTCTGCACAAATGTTTGTTTATACATGCATAAGCATGTGTAAACAAACATGTATGCTAGCTGTCAATTTGACTACACTTCCTGATACATGGCCCACACTTCCCCCACCGCAGTTGGCTGTGGGCATGGCTGAGCAGCTCAGTAGAGGAAGTTAAGACTGATCTCACTCAATCAGCCAAACTTCCTTCACGGGGGGGGGGGGGGGGGATAGTGTAACATGCCACATTTTAGGAACGGCAGCCAGGCAAAATAATTGGCAATTGAGTGAGTGACTCAATGACAGTAGGAGGGGGAGGGATGAGATAGAGACAGAGAGAGACTAACTTATTAGCTGAAACCTGGGTGGGCTTATGAGAGAGAAGACTGGGAGAAGCCTGAGAGGTGGAGTTATAAGAGAGAGAAAAAAAGAAACTGGATGAAGCCTGAGGTGTTATGGGAGAGACAGAGAGACTGGGTGAAGCCTGCAGCACCCAAACAGGATAAATGCCAGCACTTACCCAGTTAGTGCAGCCCAACCACTAGAGAGACTAGGTAATTGCCTAGGCCAGAATCTTCTTGAGAGGGCAACAAAGAGCAGCTACAGTCAAAGCAAAACAATTGGTCATCATAAACCACAGTCTCAAAGAGTCATCATTGCATACTTTTACCTGCAGTAAGAATGTGTGTGGCTTTTTGAAATCCCCCTTATTATGCACACAATTGTAAAATAAAATTTAATATTTAAAAGTGTGATATCCAAATATGTGTTTTTATAGGACTGTTCTTGGAAGGATGGTGTTGAGCTTATTACAACTGAGTTTAATAATCAAAATCTTCGGGGGGTGAGGCACTAGAGATCTAAAAATGAATTGCAAGGGGTTGCATGGCATCTAATATCCTTGCACTGGCTCTGCAGTATAGCATGTTTAATTATTTTTAAAAAACCATTTGGGATCTTGCACAAGCTCGTAGCCTGTCCTTTCTTTAAAGAAGCAGTCACTTCCTTCTAATATGCCTGTATCCTAAGGCAACTCCACCACATGTGATTAAAAACTAGCAATTTGCCCACAGGTGAGTCAACAGTTCGTACTGGAGTCTTTAAACATCTTACTCGTCTTCATTTGTATAAAAGAGGAAGAGTATAGAATTTTGTATCCATTCTCTGCCAGTGCTACTGATAGACAATTAGGCAGTTTCCCTCCCTCTCCCCACTCCTCTTCCCAAAAATCTTGCATTATATCCTCCTCCCAAAGTGGAGCAAAGTGCAGCCTGGTCGAGGAGCCAGCATCTCATATAACTTTGAAGGCATACTTTTAAAACTCTAGGAAGTGTGATACGATCTTCAAATGGTATAACCTTATCTTTTAATTTTACATAATTTACTTTTTCTAAAATATACCGCCATACTTATAAATAGTGGAAATAATCTCCCAATTCCAATTTAAACTGCACTGTCAGCTCCACAAATAATAATGCTCTGCCTCCTTCCCCTTTCAATTGGCCTACAAAACAAAGATTTCTCTTCTGCTCCATATATTTGTCCTGGAGAAGAATTTTTATTAAGTCATATATGGAGAAAAATGGAAACCTTTTTTATTTTCAGTACTTTGCTTTAACTCCCTCCCAAATCTTTAAGTCTAATGTGCAGGTTTTCTGTCTTCAAAAGCAAATGATACAGACAGAGCAGCTAGGGCAGACCACTCAATGGCATCTCACCCACCAGTTCTTGCTCTATCTGCACCCACTACGGTATATTCCATAGTGTATGCCTAACCTGGACTTAGGAATGACAGAGGGGTACACATGTACTTCACTTTATAAACTAGGCCTCAAATATGTGCATATTAATACGCATTCACTTGGCAGGAGTTGATCAAATTACACTTTTGGAGGATTTTATAAAAAGACGCCTAGGTCCAAGTTGGTACTTATTGTGTCTTTATAAAATAGTCTCACAAAACCTGCACAATTGTGGTTAAAATGCACATGTGTATATTTATATCTGCTCGGGAGCAAGTATGTGTGAAGTGCATGTGTCGGTGAATATTTCATAAACCATGGGGTCGATAATGAGAAGAGTTTATGCAGTTTGTCTACCACTTTTTTATGTAGCTGGTTTTGAGCTCTTTAGCAATTTAAAATGACCTGCTATTACCCATATAGTTTATGTAAATACATGGATAAACAAGTTATACATTCACAGGCTGCTGATAAGTGTGTAACTTGTTTTGAATATTGGTGCCAATATATCTATTTCTCTGCTTTATCAAAGTCTATATTAGAAAGCCGACCAGTGGGGTAGGTGAGACTCTAAGGGGTATGTTTACTAAATGGTGGTAGTGATTTCAGTGGGGCCATGGCTCCGATATCGCACGGAGTCCGCAACCGCCATTTAGTAAACATACCCCTAAGACTGAGATAGATCAATGCTAGGGGTATGAAAGCAGAAAAACTTTGTTTCATTTTGTTTTCCATTTGCCATGCTAAAACGTTCTTCCATTTCTTCCATTTTTTCCATCACATCCTAGTTTTCATCAATAGTGCGCACTATTGGGCAATAGCACACACTTTTAAGCGATAATGTGCAATACAGATGAAAACTGTGAAGTGACAAAATTTTGTTTCTGTCTGTTTCATTTTCATTTGAAAATGATGCTAAACAAAATGGGAAATATCTTTGACATTTTCATTTTCAATTTCATTTCAAATGAATGCACATCCCTAATCAGTACTGGAAAGGCTGCTTCTAGGCTCTGTCCCACTTATTTTTGATAGTTAAAGCAATTTTGCAGCAAATGGAAAACAGAAGAGATAACATAACTACTTCCTTTAACTTATAAATAAGGTGATTTTCCAGAGATCTGAGAGGTTTCCACAGAACCTATGCCTCCCTACTTACCTTACTAAAAGTCTGAGTACATCAAAAACTAGGGCTTACACACAAAAAGTGGGCTTTATAAAATTCACCACCATATACATCTGTAAAAGCATATGCAAATAGAAATTCTCTGCATACTTTTAAACATATTAAAAGTGGGATTCACAAACATATGTTACAAAATGCAAACAGCAAATGTACTTATGTATAACCAGTACCATACACATATATTTATTTATTATTTATTTAACTGCTTTTCTTAGAGTCAAAGCGGTTTACAGATAATTTTAACTTACAAAGTTTAGAAAGAACACCTTACATTCAACGTTTGGAATATAAGTAACAGAGTTGTAACTGGGGTGAGGGCGAGCAAGAGGGTGGGGGATAGAATTAAAAGGAGAACATAATAGCCTTGTTTGGGTTTGTACGAGTGTTATTGTATGTGTTATGTTTCACTTCCGAAGTGTTCAGTGAATAGGCGGGTTTTGAGTCTCCTATGAAAATCAGCTGTGGTGGATCTTAAGTCTTGTGGGAGTGTGTTCCAGAGTGTGGGTGCATAGAACGAGAATGTTCCTTTGTTGACGATTTGGCTGCTTCTTGCCTTCTGGGTTGGAGTAGTAAGTCTGTTTTGTGCGTTCACTCTCCTGGCTCAGTTATTTGATGTTAAGCATATGAAAGACTAGAGTTATTCTTGGACTAGATTGTGGGTTATCTTGAAAATACTGAGCAGAGCTTTATATTTTGCTGAGGTTATTACCGTAAGCCAATGTAGTTCTTTTAATATGAGTGTTATGTGGTCAGTTACCGCAGCACTGTATAAGATGTGGGCGGCTGTGTTCTAAGCCATTTGTAGCGAGTGCATCACATATTTTGGTATTCCTTGGTAGATAATATTACAGTAGTCAAGATGTGGGGATATGATGGACTGGAAAACTGTTCAGAAGTTGCAGGTATTGAGGCGAGTGCGTAGGTGTTGTAATATTTTAATTTTATGGTATACGAACTTTATGGTCATGCTGATGTGCAGTTGTAGGGTTAATTGCTGGTCTAGTGTTATATCTAGGTAACACACCTGTGGCTTTACTTCCAGCTTGAAGTCCTGGATTTTTAGTGTGTTCGGCAGATTGAAGGTTGTATCTCTGGTAATGTAGAGAACTTTGAGTTTTTTTGTAGTTTATGGATAGTTTGTGATCCGAGACCCAGTTTGTTACTGCTTTGAAGCAGTTTATTAGTGCTGTGTGTAGAGGCTTAGCAATGGAGAAAGGTGTATATAGCATGATATCATCTGCATATATGTGATAGACATCATAGGCCTGTATGATTGAACTCTTGGTTGTAGGTAAACATTGAATAAGAGTGAGGATGGGGAAGAGCCTTGTGGTATGTCTTGCAGTTATTGAAAGGGTGATGATTTGTGTGAACCAGTTTTTACTTTTTGCTGGTGATCTTTTAGGTAGGAGCGGAAGCATTTCAGTGCAGTGTTATGTATACCTATATTTTGTAGTTGGGATATTAGTATGCTGTGACTCATTGAGTCAAAAGATGCTATTATGTCCAAGAATATTAAGATAAACCCTTGTTTCGGTTTTTCAATGCCTTTTACAAGTCTGTTGAATAGTGTTATTAGAAAGGTCTCAACACCGTGTTTAGGACTGCAAAAATGTTGTTGAGGATCAAGGGGTGCATGAGAGTCGATATAACTGTTGTTGGACTACTTTCTCAATTATCTTCAAGAGGCAGGGTAGGTTAGAGATGGGTCTATAGGAACTTGGAGACATTGGGCCCAGTGAGGCACTCTATTATGGGGTGGATGGATACAGATTTAAGGTTAATTATGAGGCGAATGGATGCACATTTAAGGTTAGTGGACATGCATCTTTGTGTTAGAGAAAGTTGTGTGATCCTGAGTAAAATGGGGGTTAGCTCAGCTCAGGCCATTTTGATCCAGGAAACAGGGCATGGGTCCATAGGAGACCAGGGCCGGCCCGTCCATTGAGCAAGAATGTTTTTTGCAAAGGGCCCCGCGTTTCAGGGGGCCCCGCGCAAAGAACATTCTGCTTTAAAAATTAAATTAAAAAAAAAAAAGCTGGCTGCTGCCGCTTCCGCCGCAGCATCAGCAGAATCGAGTGTCCCGTGGGGCCCCTCTCTGCCCCTGCAGGCTTAACAGAGACGCGAGGGAGACGCTCTCCCTTCGCGGATCTGAATTTTTGAAAGTTTGTCGCAGAGGGGCTCAGCCCGGCAGGGAGAGCTCAGCCGGGCAGAGGGGGGCCCTGCGGGACACTCGATTCTGCTGCTGCTGCGGCAGCAGTGGCAGCGGCAGCAGCCAGGTTTTTTTTTTTTTTTTTTTTTAAATTTTCCATGAGCTGATGTGGGGGGGTTAGGACTGGTAATGGGCTATGGAGGGGGTTAGGACTTGAGGTGGGCTGTGGGTTGATGGGGGGCTAGGACTGGAAATGGGCTGATGTGGGGGTTAAGACTGGAAATGGGCTGATGGGGTTAGGACTGGAAGTGGGCTGATGGGGGGTTAGGACTGGTAATGGGTTATAGGGGGGCTTAAACTGAAAATGGGGTGATGGGGGTTAGGACTGGAAGTGGGTTGATGTGGGGCTAGACTGGTAATGGGTTGGGGGGTTGCTAGGACTGGAAATGGGCTGAGTGGAGGGGGAGGCTTGAACTGCAAATAGCTGATGGGGACCAGGACTTGGAATGGAAATGGGCTGAGTGGAAGGGGGGGGCTTGAACTGCAAATAGCTGATGGGAAGGGGGCTTGGAATGGAAATGGGCTGTGAGGGAAGGGAGCTAGGACTGGAAATGGGCTGATGGAGCAGCTAGGATAGGACTGGAAATGGGCTGTTGGGGGGAGCTAAGATTGGAAATAGGCTGTGGTGGGGGCTTGGATTGAAATGGACTCATGGAGGGGCTAGAACTGAAAGTAGGCTCATGGGGGGCTTGGACTGGAATTGGGCTGAGTGGAGGGGAGCTAGGATTTGACATGGGCTGATGGTGGGGCTAGGATTGGAAATGAACTGATGAAGGGACTCGGACTGGAAATGAATGGGGGAGCTAGGACTGGAAATGGGCTGATGGGGGGCTAGGACTGGAAATGGGCTGATGCAGGGACTAGAAGGGAGTGGATGCTGGGTGAGGCTGGAACTAGAAGAGAGCTGATGTTAGGGAAGGATTAGAATGGGATGGGGCTGGGAGAGTAAAATGGAGAGGGGAAAAATATTTTGTGTGGGAGGGATGAAAAATCTACAATTGGTCGGGTATTGGGAGAGTAAGTGGGGATTGAGGATGGAGGGGTAAAATTTGAGTGGATGAAATAGGAATGAGGAAAGAGCAAAAGGAGAAAGATTAGTATGTTAAAGCAGATGTAGAGAGAGAGGATGGAAAAAAACTAGAAAAGAGAAGAAAGGACAAATGGACAGCAGACGATGGAGAGTTAGCAGAAAACATGAAGAAACCAGAAGAAAGTGGCTGGAGCAATTGCAACTGAAAACAAATGCACAAAAGGTAGAAAGATATCTCTTTATTTTGAATTTATTAACTGGAATATGAAAGCTCTGGGAAATGTGCATCATTAACGTCTGCGCTTTGTTTGGTACAAGAGGAAATTAATTTATAGTTTTATTTCTACAGTGTTGTTGTACATTCCAAGTTTGGCTTTTGGGGTTCCCAGTTTAATTATTGCCTTCCTGTTTCTAAATTGTGATTCCTTGTTTGGTGATGGTCTATGTTCTGCATGTGTAACTGAGCTGAGGTATTCTGTTTATGTAATTCCTATTTGACATTGCCACTTGTTCTCTTTCCCCAGTATTCTCTGAAATGTATTGGTTTAATATTTGCAGTGTTGCCTTTTGATAGTTAGGGTATGGTGCTTTGTGAGTCCTGGTAATGCTGTCAGGATACGGCGGGTTTGCTATGGGTTCTAAATGGGCAGCGTTTGTAGTAGTTCCTAATGTGCCTGGTGGTTGGCACTGGATTATAGTAATATAGAAATCTTCTAGTCTTTCTTTATCCATACACTCATTAAGAGACATGTTTACTAAAAGTTAGTGTATGGTAACATTATGCAAATATTTATGCAAATGAGGCCCCGCACCGCGTCTCCGCACATGGCCCCGCACCCCCCTTGGGCCGCCCCTGTAGGAGACGTGGTGTTGTTGAGGTTAGTGATGAAGTTATCAATGTTTTCTGGAGAGACTGAGTCAAAGGAATACTGATCACTGTCATTTGGGTCATTGTTGGTATTGTATCTGTGTTGTTATGATCTCTGTTAATCTTACTTTGCATGTAGTCGGCCATATCTTGTGGTATAGGGCATTGTTCTCTTTTCTTTGATTAGGGTCCTTTAACAGAGATTTTGCTATATCATATATACTTATGCTTGTTCTGGAACAGGTGTAAATTTTGTTGTTATGCTTTTGCCCCTGGTTGCACATATAGGCAACACTTTTGTAAGAGATAGCATATGTGTTTTTCGTTTTATAAAACTGCAGCTCTTTTTTGTATACCAACCACATCCATATGTACAACTGGCTATAAAATTATCCTCCATATCTCAGAGCTACAGTCTAGCCCCAAATAAGATAGATCAGTACTTGAAAGACAGTTTGCAGATGCCACCCCCATCTCACTTGGTAACAGAAAATTCAACACTTTTTGTAGAAATTGGTAACTAGAAAACCTATCAATACTTAGCTAAGTAACTATAATTACATGGTTTTCAATATCTAATTTGTAAAAGAAAGGGTTTCTTTCTTTGTGTACTATTTAGACGACAATATATGAATACTTGTACTTTGCAAATATGGAGCATGTTTACTAAGCTGCAGTGTTTGTTTGCACCTACCAAGTGGCATGTGCAAAAATGGCCACATGGTAGGTGCAAACCCTGTGCTGTAAATGCAGGGGGCATGCTTAGCATCTGCCCTGCATTTACTTCAGAGATCAGACATTAACCATATGGGCCCCCCTATCTGCTGAGGCAGGGTACGGTAGACTTATAGACAAATATCAGCCAAGGCACATGCAACTGCAGTTGCAATGTCCCTACCCTAAAGACCTGTTCCAATCCCCTATCAACAGCCCTCCACCAGTCCTGATCCCCACTGATACAATCTCCCCTCAATTAACCCCCCTACTGATCCAGGCATCCCTCTCTAGAACCCCCCCTCCCCCCTCCCCCCGACAGCATCCAAACATGCCCTACTTCCTTCAAGCCCCTACAACTCTCCTACCCTGATGAGGCCCCCCCTCCTTGCAGCCATTCCCCTGGCCTGCCCCCCCCCCCCCCAGGGTCTTACCGAGAGGGCTCCCTGGTAATCTAAGTGGTAGATGGGACAAGAGCATCCTCTCTGCTCCTTCCCCTGTTCCAGCAGCTCTCAAAAGGACACAAGACTTGTCCATTCTCCACCCCAATCCTGACCATATCCCTTCCCGTGGCAAGCTAAGCAGATATCAGAAATACCACCAACCTATCTGTTCAGCGCGTGTGCTTTTAGCATGGGTCAGTGCATACTGGACAGAATGTGCTTAAGCCCACACCGATAGTGCAGCTTAGTAAACATTGCTCTGTATTGGAGAAATGGCACTGGATTTTGAATGTTAGCAAAAGTATTCTATAAGAATTGCTGTAGAATCTACTGTTAAACTTAATATTAAGTTGATAGCTATTACCCTAATAAGTTAAGTGTGAAATTGTCTAGTTTGAATGTTGTGTAACCCATCTAATTCAATTTGCTGCTCCGTGTGGATTCACAGGTCGGAATGTATAGAAACAATTAAAAAAATATCAGTATAGTAGTGCTATTTGGAGGAAAGATTGTAATACAAATGAAATGAATTAAAATGAGAGAAAAGTGTTATTTTTACTCATTTATAGTTATGGCTTCTTGGTTTATGTTTGCAAAGGTATATGACATATGCGTGTCACTAATTTGCCCGTTAGGTCAGTGTCTCCAGCTGGAAGAATCTCTACCTCACCTATTAGACATGTAAAATCTCCTGCAATTGTGCATAAAACACCAACAGCGGCTGGGCTTGATGTTTTACCTCCTTGGAAGGAGGAAGGATATGTGGCTGCATGTGAAGCACGTATGAGAGAAACCACAGTCTCCACAACTGCTGCTCAAATAAGGACTGAAAAAAGATGGGAAGGACGATACGGTGCCCAAGAGCAGGTCTCCATTAGCACTGTCACTACTCCTGCAGCTGCTCCAGAGGTAACAAATATTCTTTTCGGAATCTTGCCTTCCGAAATGGTGTCATGTTGTAAATTGTCATGTAATGTGATGGTCGGCAATGTCATCTCATTATTCTATCTGTGCAAATCCATGCTTAAAGCGAATAGTTCTATGTTCTCTTTGGAAATGTTCAAATAGCTTCAGCAATGTTCATGTATGTTTTGTGTTTTGTCTATGAAAAATCTGTCTTTTGGTGTAAATAATTTAGGTCCGACAAGACACTGAGAAAACAGCAGCTGTTGCTACTGTGGTTGCTGCTGTTGACCAGGCCAGAGAGAGAGAACCAGTCTCAAGTGCCATAGAGCAAGCTGCCAAAAGGGCAGCAGTCACTGCAGTACACATTCAACCCGTTAAGGAGAAGGTAGACATAAAGAAGAGTTCTTTTACTTCCACTCCAAATGCATCCTCCGGCATATGATTAACCAGAGCTTGCTGTATTTGTTGCAAATTCCCATCTAATTGACCTCTGCAAGTCAATCCCTTTTTCCCATCTCATTTTCACTCATTCTCTTCCTAAAATGTTCAGTATATTTGCCACTTTTATTTTCATGGATAGTTATGACTACATGATTACATCCTTCTTTACCTTTTCATATGACGTAGGATTTTAAGAGAAACTCTTCTTTTTCTATAAAAATCAGATGATAAAGGAAGCTGCGAAAACTCCAGTAGCTGCTGTAGTAGTTGAAACTGAGAGGGCCAAACAACAGGAGACAGTGCTGAAAGCAAAAGAAGAAATCATTACCAAACGAGAGCAAATTCGTCTAGCTCAAGAGCAGGTGAATATAGCCCTTCCGTATGTGAAAGCAACTATAACACCAAACTTATGAATGTATCATAATCCACCTAACGTGAAGCATTCAACAGAATTCTTTATTTTTATATTCATAAGCTTTGATATTTGCTCATTTTTGGATATTAACAAAACTTTCAGATGACGTCTTGCCTTATTTGGTAGTTATACTGAGGTTGGTTTACTAAGCCACGTTAGTCTTTGCAGTGAGCACAGCATATTAGTGCTAATAGCACAATGTTTGCTGCAAAAGCTGCACACTATCTGTTGGGGACGTGCACAGTTTTCCCCCGGCCTATAACATGTCGAAAATGCAGACAATGCAATATGACAGCAATGCGGATGCTACTAATGCCACCCCTTTAGGTAGCATTAGTGGCACCCGTGATGTCTGCAAAGCATGTGGTTACCATGCGCTGTCAGCGCTTATGGTAAATGCACACTGCAGACACATCCACTCTCCACCCACATCCCACCCCCTCGTGCCTAACACATGGTCTGCAGATAGCGCAGAAAATTGCTGTGCTATCTGCATTTGCCCCACATTAGCTGTTGACGTGGTGTGCTTGGCAAGCACTATCTGCGCATTAAGAGCTAATGAGGCTTAGAAAAATGACCTCTATGTGACGGTGTTTCATATTTTCATAATGTTGTTTTGCTGCACACATCTACATGAATGATAGAACTGGAGAGACAATAGCACTGATAGTAGCTGCAACTGATCAGAGCAGTGCTCCGGGACCTCTTAACGCAGATAAACCATTGAGAACTAGTATACGGTCAACACAATTTTCTTCACTCATTCTGGTTTTTTTTTTCATCATACTTGTCACTTCATTTTATGGATCTTTACTTCCCTCTTTACTTTAAATGTGAAGTAAGATTTTAAGAGAAATTCTTCTTTTTGTATAAAAATCAGAGGGTAAAGGAAGTTCAGAAAACTCCAGTATCTACGGTAGTAGTTGCTGCTGAGAGAACCAAACGGCAAGAGACGGTATCGAGAACTAAAGAAGAAATTGTTACCAAGCGAGAACAAATTTGTTTAATTCAAGATCAGGTGAAAATAGCATTTCCGAATGTGAAAGCAACTATAACACCAAACTTTTTAATTCACCATACTCTACCTAATATGAACCATTTAAAATAATTCTTTATTTTGAATACTAACAAAATAATCATGCTTTGATTCATAGTTTCTCAATAATATTTATTTTCCACTTGTTTAACTCGCTCCAAGCTAAAGCTGCCCAACAAGATTTATAAAATCTGAGATTACAAAATAAAATCCTGACTTTACCAAATCAGGAAACAAATCATCCCAGCCCTATCCAAAATGCAAACACAGATGTCTAGCCACCATCCCCATATTAACAGTGAAAAAGTAAAGTTATGTACTGTATGACAGTATTCTAATAATGCCGTTTGGCTGCACATATCCTGATGAATTATAGAACTGGGAAAACAACAATGTTACACTCATAGCAACTGCAGTTGATCAGTTCAGAGCTTGGAAATCTCTTAACACAGATAAACCATTGACATCCAGCATACATTCCCTTATGTGGAGAATTTTAAAAAACCATGTATATGCATAAAAGGAAGTTTATGTGCAGAAATTACTTGCTATAAGAGTAGACGCAGGTAAAAATATATGCATGGCACCATTTTGTAAATACTTTTACCCACGAAGAGCTGAGGCATTCGAAGGGGCACTTCTGGATGCTCTAAAGGATGCACATAAATTTTCTTGACAACTTTGGGTTCACTCAGTAGCAAATTTAAATGCACGTGTCTAGTTGTGGTGTGGTAAGCAGTGCATGTTACAAAATTACCATCTTGTTGATCAAATAGTGGAGTGCATGCTCTATATATGCCACATATACATGAGGAGATTCTCAATATTTTATAACATGATATGTTCACTAATCATCTTTCTAATTCATTATTAACAAGTTGGTTAGTTCCAATTATCCCGAAGATGAAATCACAGATAGCTCTCCTTAATCTTACTGTACATATAAGTCTTTAGCAGATTAGTTATTTCCATGCAGAAATACGTAATTAGTTTGGATAATAGTGACAGAAAATTATATACAGGCAAGGAATGTTTTGCATATTTATTTCAATGCCTTTATTTTTATACAGTATTTGAGGAGGGGTTTATACATATATGATATCTATAGATATAGATATGTATACACATATATAGAGAGAACATGCAGCATGCATACTTCCGATTAATGCTTATGTGTCTGTCTAAGCATTGCATATACATATGCAAAAATGTTTAAGCATTATATATGTATGTATACAAATATCTACGAATGCACACACACACACACATATTGAAAGGCATATTTTAGATAGGATGTGGAGATCAGAATTGAGACATTGAAACGTCCAGTGATGTCAGCCAGCTGAATGATGGCAGCTTGCTAGAGCTCCATGAGACCCCCTCTCGATAATAGCGAGAACCCCAAAAGAAGATACCCCTAACAGTATGTGAATGGACACAGGCAGCAGTAATGTCAGTCCAGAAAAAGATAGCAGCCTTTCAATCCAGCTACGCACAGCACGACACAGTCAGCAGGCAGAATCCAGAGCGGTCGACAGAGTTGGGAGAGTCTGGGGAGGAGAGCACACAGTGCAGAGGCCTCGGGCCTATGGTCGAATTAAAACACTGGCTGAAAGATTTTAGACAAGAGCTCAAAGAAGACATCAAATCCCTTCGGGGAGACCTCAAGTCAGCCCTAGAGTGTCTACAACAGGATATGAGGGAGCTGGGGAGCCACATGGTCAAAGTGGAGGATCACATGGAATAGCAAACTATGGAGATGGAGGAGCTGAGCAAAGGCTTGGAACAATTAAGCCAGCAGCAAGAACAGCTACAAGAGAAAATGGAAGACTTAGAAGACCGAGCCCAGTGGGGGAACCTGAGGGTGAGAGGCATTCAGGAAGGAGAGGAGTTCAAGGCCATGGTACAAGGCCTCTTCAGTCATATATTACATCTAGGAGGAGACGATGCAGGGGCAGACCTGTACCCAGTGGGAATAGATCGGGCACACCGGAGTTTAAGGGTACCTAGAAGAAATAAGCCCCGCGACATTGTAGTGTGTATGACATCTTATCCAATTAAGGAGAAACTCTTAAGCATTGCTAGAAAATTTGGCTAGATAGCCTGGCAGAATTGTGAGGTGGAACTTTATAACAATCTCTCTCTGGGGATCCTTTCTTGGTGCTGGGAGCTCAGGGACGTGACGACCTATCTGCGCAAACAGGGAATTTGATACAGATGGATGTACCCATTTGTACTGTCATTTACAGTGAAGGGTACCTCCAAAAAAGTGCAAAAAGCGGAGGAAGCCTGGCAAGCGTTATAGGAGCTGGGATGTGAGGGACTCCCTAGTAGGACATGGGAACAACCCACAGGCACATCATCATCAGCGATGAAGAAGGCAACATAGCAGTGGCAGCGAGCAACAGAGAAAGGCAAGTGGCTCAAGAGACTCTCACAGGAACAGCGCCAGCCTGAAGTGGCAGAAGGGACTGAGGCCCATGAGAGGCCAGAGGGGGAGAGAGGAGGGGGGCTTAAGGGGAAACAAAAGGGGGGGGGTAGGATCCTGTGTGTTAGAAGGCGAAGGGGGGTACTCCAGAAAAGGCTGGCGGATGTCATGGGAGGTGAAGCTCCAGAAGAGAGGAGCAAGGTTTGGAGGGAGGGAGGAAATGGGAGGGAGGGTTGGGGGGAGGGAGAGGGAGAGTTAAGAGCCTGAGAGATCAGCGGAATGACAGGAGAGGTGTAGGCTAGAGCGATGTTGCGCACTGGTACTCTAAATGTTAAGGGACTTAATACCCCACTCAAGCAGCAGAGGTTATTCTCAGAAATAGAGAGGGGATCCTGGGATATCATTCTATTACAGGAAATATATCTTAAAGCCCGGGATGAGGGGAGGTTGAAGCATGGGCTGTACCCTGAACAATACTTCTCGGTGGACCCACGGGGGGAAGAGGGGGGAACTGCAATCTTGTTGAGAAAGGGATTGGCTTCCAATTGCAGGATAATTTTAAAGACAAAGAGGGATGGGTGATGGGGATTCGGGGTTCCTGGGGGGAGGAGGAATGCTTCCAATGGAGGACAAGGGAGATTTTGGGTGGGGATAGGGAGACTAGTAGAAGACAATGCAAAAAGCAAACTGATTATTGGAGGAGACTTCAATGTTGTTCTTGACACCCAATGGGATCGAACATCGAAGGCGTCACAGGAGGGGGGAGGGAATCAGAAGGATCTAAGCAGGGCAATATAATGCATGGGGTTAGTGGACGCCTGGACAGAAATACATCCCCTGCAGAGAGAATATACCTTTTATTCATCTCCCCATGACTACTTTAGTAGGATCGATATGATCCTGATGGACCGACTGCTGCTAACAGGGCTACGGGGAGCAAGCATTGAACCCATAACGTGGTCAGACCATGGACCAATATGGGTGGAGCTTGAAGGGAGGGATTCAGGGGGCGTTCAATTTTGGTGCTTCAATGAGAAACTCTTTAAATGCAGGGAGGTAGTGGAGGACATAAGGGCAACCTTAAAAGAATACCTCCAACTCATTGACACCGGGGAGGTACGGGATGTTACTCTATGGGAAGGGCTTAAAGCAGTAGTCAGGGGGAGGTTCATAATGTGGGCGGCACAGCAAAAGAAGCTAAGACAACAATGGGAAGATCAGCTTCTAGGAGAGATCTACACTCTCACCCTAGCATTCCAGCGCACAGGGGCCCAGCAAGATCAGAGGAGGTTAGATCCGCTAATGACCGAATTACAGGCCCATCAGACAGAACAACTTAAGTTTGCCCTACAGTATGTTAAGAAAATTTACTATGAATGGGGAGATAAGGCCGGGAAATTACTGGTGCTACGCCTAAAGCAGTGCATTGCCCAAATCTCAATTAATAAAATCCAGGGGTCTGAGGGGGGCGATTGAGAGACAGGAAGATAATATCCATGGATTATTTGCTAAATTGTATAAGGAGCTATATACCAGGTAGGAAGATATAGGGCCAGAGGAGATACAGATATACCTGGATTGGTTCCAGCTACCCATTTTAGAGGAAGATGTCAGGGATGGGTTAGATAAAGAAATAGAATGTGTGGAAATAGAAGCAGTCATTAAAAATCTATCCACCGGAAAGGTGCCATGTCTAAATGGACTCCTGGGGTTCTTTTATAAAACTTTTCAGGAAGAAGTAAGTGGAATCCTCCAACGGGTGTTTAATTAGATGTTGGAAGAAAGGGGGGGGGGGGGACTGACACCTGATATGCTTACGGCAGGTTCTCAGTGATACCCAAAGAGGGCAAAGACCCAATGAAGTGTGGGTCTTACCGACCCATATCCCTGCTTAACATAGATACTAAGATCCTAGCTAAAGTATTCACAGAGCGACTGGCAACTTGAATGCCCATGCTAACACAACAAGATTTATCTTAGGAAGTCAAGCAGTGGATAATATAAAGTTGTGGAGGTCTTGTGGACAGCTCAACAGGGAGGGGAGGAAGTATTGTTCCTCGCCATCGATGCTGAGAAGGCATTCGATAGGGTGCACTGGGCCTTCCTGTTTGCGACTATGAGTAAGATGGGTGTAGGATAGCATTTTGAAGCGTGGATTAGGGGATTATATAGACAACCCAGGGCCAGGGTTAAAATTAATGGAAGGTACTCGGAGGGCTTCCCGCTGGGCCATGGGACTAATATGAGCTCAATTGCATAATTCGACCATGACACAATATTTGAAATCTAATACTATATCTTGAGGTCTCTGTATGCCTCATGCTCCAAAGGTGTTTTTGGATGACCCGGCTTTTTAACAAAATGGAATGCTATATTCAATAAATGTAGTTTTGATATCATAGCATTATTGATTGAATGGACTTTACTGGAGGAACAATCATTGCAACAACAAACTGATACATTGTCCGATCAACTAAGTTTCTTTTGAGGCACAAAGTTATCAATCACAGTTGGATGATATGAACAAAGGCCTTTTGTGCTTTAGTGATTATAATCATTCTTTGAAAATAAAAAATTTATACGCGACCAAGCTGATTATGAGAACAACCAGGTTTATCGATGGATGTATTCATCTGACAGTGTTGGAAAGTCCAGCAAGCAAGTTTCTTTTCAACATTCCTCTGATGACACTGGTGACAGTGACGATTCATCGGACCATACCTTCCACAAAATAAGAAATTGGGTTTTCGCAAGGTTTCTGCTCATGGCAAAAAACACCGGAGAGGTTCTCATTATAAATAATGGTGGGGGGACCCAACACCAGGTCCAGGACCAAGCAGCAACAATAGTCATTAATATATCTGGACAGGTTTTGATTCCGGACCAACTCAGGGTACTGGATCATGGTCTCTCGTTCTTACCTACAATCTATTACAATCCCTTTAGGGTGAGGGTAGCTTTACATAAGCTATTCCGTAAATTACAGGTTATAAACTTTTTTTCAGATAAGAACCCACCTCAGATGGTTCTGTGGTGAGAAATCCACCAAAGTGGATTCCTCCAGGCTCTTTGGACTCAGTTCTATTCACCTTTCAACAGCTGGTATTGTCTGACCTTAACAAGATTGAAGCTGGGTTTCAATCATCTTACTCTAATTGTTGTAAGGCTGAGTTATCAGCTATATCCCAGCTAGCGCAGTCTTCTGAACTGGTCATCCGCAATGCCGATAAGGGTGGGGCTGTGTAGTCCATTCTCACACCTCTATCATGCTGAGGTCATGTCTCAACTGTCAGATAGCAAGTATTGTATAACTCTTTCTACGAATCCTACCTTGGAAATTCAGGCTTTGATTTACTCTTTACTTGAACAAGCGTTACACATGAATATACATTTTTATTCAAGATGTCTCCTAAGATTCCAGTTCTATGCACTGTCCTAAAAAACATTAAATCCTTAACAAAACCTCCTGGCCACCCCATTATTTCTTGTTGGGGTTCAATTCTCGAACCTTTGTCAGAATTTTATGACTGCTTTTTACAGCCAGTGGCCTCAAACTCTCATTCATATGTAAAGGACACAACTCATTTTCTTGTTCAACTCGATCAGTTCCCTCGATCTTTTTCTTTTACATATTTGGTAACAATGTTCAGTCTTTGTACACCAACACTGATCAGCAGGAGGTGATTCAATGTTTGGCCACATATCCACTGGCTCTTCCTTACCGTTTGCCCAGGTGCTTTCTGTTGGATCTTTAGAGGTTGCTCTTGACTATAAATTAATTTTTATACCATGGTTAGTTCTATCTCCAGACTTTTAGGATAGGCATGGTAGTTATTGTCGCTCCATCCTTGGCTACAATTTATATGGCTGATTTTGAAGAGTCTTACATCTATCCTTCTGTAGCATTTATAAACATTCTTCTGTGAAAACGTTTTTTGGATATCTTTTTTCTGTGGATAGTCTCTTTGGAATCTTTGTAACAGTTTATTCAATGGTTAAATTCTTTAAAATCTAACATTAAATTTACAGCATATATTGAAACTCAGGCCATTGAAATTTTGGGCGTTCAAGTATATCTTTCTTCATCTGGTTTGCAAACCACATTATACCTCAAGTCTGTTCAATGGAACTCTGTACTTAGATTTCACAGCCATCACCCAGTCTCTTTACATCATGGCCTCCCTTTTGGACAATTTCTGCACCTTCATCGCATTTGTACTATGACCTCTGAGTTTTACCATCATGCGCAAGATTTAGCAGCCCGGTTGCTGGAACGCGGTTATCCCCACTCTGTTGTTTCCAAAGCATATAAGTTGGTCTGTTTCTGTCACAGGGAATGATTACTGTCACTCCAGGCTAAACATTCTTCTGATGGTTTTATAACGGGCATTATGCCTTATATGCAGAATGTGCATCTGGTGACATCCCTCCTTCAGAAACATTGGCCCATGCTACAATTGCATACTTGCTTTCAGAAACCTTTGTGGATAGCATATTCTCGGGATACTAATTTGCGAGACCATTTAGTACACTCTGCATCTTCAATTGACTGCCCGGTTTCAACTCATTATAATTCTGGCCATTCGGCGTGTGGGAATTGCCAATTCTGTTCACATAATCTAGAGGGCCATCATTGGTACTACGCTAGGACAGACCACTGGTTCACGTCTCATTGACATACTTCATGCATGTCATCCTTTGTTGTATATTTAATTATTTACCAGTGCAATATGGTTTATGTGGGATGGACAACATGTATGTTTAAAGCTCGATTAAGTGAACATGCTTCCTGTTAGCATACCGCTAATGTTTCAGTTCCTATGGTCAACCATTGCCTCCAACATCATCATTCATTTGATGAGTTACAATGGCGGGTGATAGATTTTATTCCTTTTGATCCCCATGGGGGCGATCGGGTGTTCAGGTTATAGTGCAGAGAGCAGGAATGGATCTGCAGACTTGACTCTTTGTCCCCGTTTGGTCTGAATCTTGAAATTGATTGGCTCAGCCTTTTTTAGTTCAGCCAATCCTGTGAGGGATTTCCCCATCATATGGTTCTCCCCTCTCAATCGGGATTGGTTGATTACATTTGTGATGTCAGATGCTCATCAGTGGAAAAGCATGATTGAACTTGCTTCTGAGGAACTAATTCACTTTTTGGGAAGCTCTTTTAAAAACCTGATGCAGAATCCCTAAGGTTCGGATTCAAAATGTTCACGTAACGGGATCACGACGTGGATTTCCTTGGCTCTTCATATCTTGGTGCTTCGAGATAAGTACATTTTAAGTCACTTTAAAATATAATAATAAAAAAATTGAGTAAAATGGAGCATATTGGTTAGCAAGCTGATATGTTTCTCCTTGCTTCTTCTTAACGCTCCACCAAGACCTTTTTGTTTTTGGATCGCCTTCTCACTGGGAGCTTTATAGTATTTACATTTGATTTTGGCTTTGCCGGTTTGTTTGAGATTATTGTTTGGATTTCTGTTGGTATGTGTGGCAGACCCAGACAGTTCACTCCCAGAGGTGGTGGGGGAACTAAGACAATATAAGGTGATATACAAATCTGTCTAAATAAAATAAATAAATAAATATGGTACTGTATCGGGATTCCGGATGAACATAGAAAAGACAGAGGCCTTGAACATCACAGTATCTCCTGAGGTGGAGATCTCCTTAAAAGAGTAATTCCCATTTAGATGGGCAAAAGGGACCCTGAAATATTTAGGGGTAAAGATCCCGGCACGGATTGAAGGCCTGTATCAGGCTAACTACCCAGAGCTGCTCTGAAACCTGGGAAAGGACCTGAAGGGGTGGATGGACATGGAAGTCTCATGGCTGGAGTGTATTGCTACAGTCAAAACAAATATCCTACCTAAGATGCTATATTATTTTCAGGCGCTGCCCATTTCTGTACCAGTGGAGGCGCTACGGATGTTACAGAGGAAAATTATGCAATACATTTGGAAGTGCCGCCTCCCACGCATTGCTCTGTCAACACTATACCAACCCCGAGACCTGGGGGACTTGGGGTACCAGACGTATGTGCCTACTATTGGACAGGACAAGTTTGACATTTTGATGGACTGGAGAGCAGGCAAAGAAAGGAAATGTTGCATACAAACAGAGAGAACTTATACTAAAGGCTGTATGCTGGAGGCTAGCAATAAGGAAAGCTGGTGTACCCTTAGCCCAAGTATGCACCAGGCTCTTAGGATTTGGGATGTGGTGAGGAAATGGGAGCAGGTAGGGGAGAAGGGGGGATTTTTAATTTTGGCCCACCTAGAGAGAGTACCAGAATTCCTACCAGGATGGGAAGGAGGAGCATATCTCCCGTGGGCCAAAATGGGGCTGCGGACATTTAACCAATTCCTGGGTGATGGAGAATTTGTTCCCTGAGGAATTACAGAAGACCTATGAGCTCCAAGAGGGGGAGCACTTTCAATATAGATAAGTGTATCCTTTTTACAGTGGGCTTTAGGGAAAGAGGGACTGATGTGGGAATTTACTGACTTAGAAGTGGTGTGGTATGGGAAAAGGAGTTCAAGGGGATTGATATCTGCCTTATATCGGGCGGTTCAGGATATAGCCTTCTGCCAACTCCCCTACCTGAAGGAGTGAGAGGAAGGTTTGGGTTATGCACTCACACCAAAAGAATGGAAACAAATGGTAGCAAAGGTCAAGCGAGCCCCGATAGCGATGAATATAAGGGATAATTGCTACAAAATTATGATGCGCCGGTACTAAACACCTGACAGACTACATCGGATGTTCCTGAGGACCTCACAGCTGTGCTGGCGGGGGTGTGGGGAACAGGGAACCTTTGTGCACATCTGGTGGGGCTGCCCAGTGGTGCAGGACTTCTGGAAGTGTGTGCAAGACAGGGTGCATAGGATGACTGGGGCGCGCCTGAGTTTAGATCTGGAGATGTTTCTCCTATTCAGGAGGAGTGAGGGCCAAACAGGGGGAATGAAGAAGTCAATCGCAGCATGCTTGTTTGTGGTGAGATGCGAAGTAGCGGCCCACTGGAAACATTGTGGCCCCATAAATTATGCAATATGAAACGAGGCAGAGGCAAGTGTAGTAATGGAACGTATGATGGCTTATAGGAGGCAGAGAATAGAGAAGCATGAACGGGAACAGGGGGGGCTATCTCAGGCTCTAGGAGGGGGGGAACTAAGGGGGTGCAAAGGGTGGAGGGGCAACATAGGTGGAAAGGTATGACCAGTGAAGGGGGAGAGGGGTAGGGGTAAGAAAAGTCTTGTAATTGGTAACAGTGTAGAAGGGAGGAGGGGATATCCTTAAACAATGTAACAAGGCTTTAAACTAGTTAAAATAATGGAATCACACATTGGCAGTAGCAGAATATAGATAAAAGTTTATTTTAGACAAGATACATAAGAAATCATAATGACAACGTAGAGATTGTTAACTGCCATGCATGTTGCAGAATTTCAGGAATGGTATTTATTTATTTAACCATTTTTCTATACCACTTTTCTTATATTCAAAGCGGTTTACAATGAACGATAAACAAGGGCAATAAACTTGGAATTAACAGGGACATTAAAAGGGACATTAACAATGGTATATTATGAGACCCAGGATATTGGGCCACTGTGTAAGAGTGACACAGGTGACTGTATTGTAGATTTTTGATAAAACAAAATAAAAATTTGAAATAATTAAAAAAAAAATTGAGACTTTGAGGTCAGGACGTGCTCAGTTATGACAGTATTTTAGGAACAGCTCTGCTACACATGGAGTAGTTTCTAAAATATACATCCGTCTGCAGCGAGAGGAGTCATTTTAGACATATACATGTGGAAAAATCACCCAGGAGGGACCTGACCTGCATAAATGCCAGCATACCACAACAAACACGTGTACATGTTGGCACTTTTATCTGGGCCATTTTGCAAATATGGACAGGCAGATGCACCTAATTAAGTACAAAAGACTCTCTCTTGCCCCCATTTCAATTCAGAGGGGGGAAATAAATATTGGAGGAATAAAAGGGATATCCCTCTTAATCCATCCTTTAAAGAGATGACCAAAAGCAGTACTTCTTAAATCTCTATTCGTGCCAGGGAGCAAGTGTAAATATGGACACGGGCAATTTTGGGCATATGCTATATGAAATGGGGAATACATGTGTAGATTTTTGTCCTGCCCCCCTCCACCCCATCTACTTTCAATGTGGTGCAATCAGGCATGTGTAAATTTCCCCCTTTCGAAATGACACTATTTATTTATTTAAACAGTTTTGTATACCGCCTTATCCTTCAATCAAAGCGGTCACAACACAATTGGGGGATACATTTAACATGTGGGGATATGAGACACATACACTAATACTTACAGGGAACATGGGCAATGGAGGGTTAAGTGGCTTGTCCAAGACCACAAGGAGCATCTGTGGGACTAGAATCCCCAGTCCTTCCAGCCCAAGGTTGCTGTCCTCTAGTGGGATTTGAACCCCCGACCTTCCGGCCTGAAGTACCTTGCCCCAACCACTAGGCTACTCCTCCCTTGTTATACTATACATGTGGACACTATTTACACGTGCATATGGCTGTTTATATGTGTTTAAATCATGCATTGTGCTTCTAAAACAACCCCCATAATGTAATTTTGTGTGTGCAGAGATATCTTCATATTTTTAAAATATAAATTGTAATAGAAACATAGAAATATAACAACAGAAAAAGACCACATGGCCTAGCTAGTCTGTCCTTCCAAATCAACAATAGATATTTATTAAACAGTGATCACAGATAAATCCCACAATAAAACTAGAATTTGATACTTTTCTATAATAGAATAGTCAGAAAGCAGCTTTTATAATACTTGTCAGAAAAGAAGAAAGAACAGAGGAGTCTGGACAAGTTTGCATCCAGCAGCAAAATGGCAAAACTTTACTGCAGGAATGCAGCTTTCTACAGGATAGGCCTGACAAATCTACAGTCAAACACCTTCCCCCCCATAGTTCAGTATCTCTCCTTCCCTACGTCTCTCCCCTCCAGTAGAAGCACCCCTTGCTTTACCTTTACCCCACATCCTGTCCAGTATTGCCCCCTCTCTTCATCCCCCCAGATGTTTAGCATCTCTTCTTCCCTACCTCCGCCATAGCCCAGCACCTCTCCTTCCCCTCCTTACACCCCCTAGTCCAGCATCTAGCCTTTATTTCCCTTTCCTCCCTTCGATGTCTAGAATTTCGCCTTCCCTCTCCCGCCTTCACCATGTTCAGCATCAATACCCCTTCTTGATTTTATTTTAAATTTACTATTTATTAAAAACATTTTTTATATAAATCATATACAAGCCAACAAAGAACAGATCGATAGCTACTTCACACACTACCCTTTCTTTTATGCCTGTTGCTGTTGCCACCCTTCCTCTGTATTCCAATCTGCCTGAGCCCAAATGTCTCCTTTATTTCTCTTCCCTTCCCCCTACAGTGTCCAGCATCTCTCCTTTACTCTCCCTTCCCCACTGCATTCAGCATTGCCCCTCCCCTTCTCTCTGCTGTTGTTGCTGACCTATCTCTGTCTTTTGCTCTGCACAAGCCCAAAGTAGTGCAGTGGCAAGTCTTTGAGTGCCCCACACAGCCACACTCAATGCCTGCTGAGTCCTGCTCTATCCAATGCCATCTTCCTGTCAGAGGGCATGGGACATGCCAGGCCTAAAGCCTGCATGGGTACTCATTGGCCTACTGCCGCTTTCAAATGCTGCTGTCAGCCATACCACTGCTTCTTGTATTATGATGCCCTACATGGACACCTAGTCTGCTTAGAGATTTTTTTTTTTTAGTGCCATCAAGTCAGTGTTGACTCATAGTGACTCAGCTACCTCTGGGTTTTCTTGGCAATGTAGATTGCCAGCCTTTTCTTCCAAGGCAATGGAGGGTAAAGTGACTTGCCCAAAGTCGCAAGGAGTGCCAGTGGGAATTGAACCCTTGATCTTCTGGGTACTAGGCTACTCCTCTACTCCACTTAGAGATTAGCCCTGCTAAAGAATAAAACAGCTGTTTTTCAGGAACACAGCAGAAATAATCTCAGAAAAATATCCATAAAAATGAAAACTGTTGCATAAAAATACATCTCAAGGGCTGACAAGTGTTATACTAGTTATTTTCACAGATTATCAGTGGTCATCACTAACCTTTGCATACATAAAGCCTACTGTGATCTTTATTCAGATCCCGTGACATACTTCTTAGCTATGTGAGTGTGGTGTATGAATGTGACTTGAATAACCTTCTATAAAGCTGCCTGTGCTTTAATGTTGTTACTATGGGTGTTTATATGAACTCTCTATATATTATCTTTAGATTGAAACTGGGAAAAAAGCGGAAGCTGTAGCCACAGTTGTTGCCGCAGTTGATCTGGCACGTATTAGAGAACCAGGGCATGCTGAAGAAGCTTTTGCTGAAGAAAAAAGGTTGGAATATGAGCAAAAAGAGCGTGCTTTAGCTATGAGAACTATAGAGTTGTCACCTGAACGTCCACCTGTCCCCAAGCCAGCTGTCCCCAAGTCGGTACATGTTCCTTCTGAAGAAGCAATTCTCTCTGCTGAACGTGTGACAACACGCATCTCACAGGTTAGATGCAAGTTTGCTCCAGTCTTTTTCATCTTATGCAAAAGAGATTCTGTATCCAATTTCATTCATAGCTTCATAGCCTCACCAGCATATTATTGATTCATTTAGATCACAAGAACACCAGAACCTCCAACAGAGCCATCAGTTCATGTGGAGCTAAAACTTCCCCACCCAGCACTTCCTCATTTTGCAGTTTCAAAAATTACAGTGCCCAAGCCAGACCATACCTACGAGGTAAGAAGAGGTGGAAGGTATGTCCGTAAAGCATATATATAACGCTCTCTGGATCATGTTTAGCAAACATTAGCAGGCGCTATCAGCTATGAGCATGATGGCAGATAGCAGCATTAACGCTTAGTAAACATTGCCTTCTGTGAAAACATTTCTTAAGCATATTCAATCTATTAATGTTTCTAATGTTATTGTAGAATGTGCTATTTAAACATAAGAACATAAGATGATATTCCATACTGGGCCAGACGAAGGTCCATCAAGCCCAGTATCCTGTTTCCAACAGTGGCCAATCTATATCATAAGTACCTAGCAGTTTCCCCAAAAGACACAGGTTCCACAATGCTTGTATTGGGCCAAGCAGTGAAATCCCAGGTCCCTTTTAATAATGGGTTATGGACCTTTCCTCCAGGAACTTGTCCAAACCTTTTTTAAACACAGTTACACTAACAGCTTTTACTACATCCTCCGGTAACAAATTCCAGAAATTGATTACACGTTGAGTGAAAAAATATTTTCTCTTTTTAGTCTTAAATAGGTTACTCTGTACCTTCATTGCATGTCCCCCGGTCTTTCTATATTCTGATAACGTAAACATCTATGTTTACCCGTTCCACTTCATTCATTAATCTATAGACCTCTATTATATCTCCCCTCAGCCATCTCTTTTCCAGACTGAAGAGTCCTAACCTTTTCAGCCTCTCTTTGAAGGGGTTTCCTTCCATCTCCTTTACCATTTTGGTGGCTCTTCTCTGTACCTTTTCTAATAATGCTATATCCTTTTTAAGATACGGCGACCAGAATTGCAGACGATATTCAAGGTGTGGTTGCACCATGGAATGATACAGAGGCATTATAATATCCTTTGTTTTATTTTCCATTCCTTTCCTAATAATACCTAGCATTCTATTTGCTCTCTTGGCCGCGGCTGCACACTGGGCAGAAGGTTTTAACATGTTATCCATGATGACGCCTAAATCTTTTTCCTGGGTGGTGGTTCCTAATGTGGAACCTTGCATCGTGTAACATAGAAACATAGAAACATGATGACAGAAAAAGACCACATGGCCTATCTAGTCTGTCCTTCCATATCAACAAACTATAACAGTCCACTTTTTACCTTTAGAGATCCTCTGTGTTGGTCCCATGCTTTTTTGAATTCAGTTACTGTCCTCATCTCTACCCCCTCCACTGGGAGACTATTCCATGGATCCACTACTCTTTCCATAAAGAAATATTTCCGCATATCACTCCTGAATCTATCTCCCTTCACCCTCATCCCATGTCACCTCGTAGCAGAACTTGCTTTCAATTGAAAGAGGCTCTCTCCCTGAACATTTATGCCACGGAGGTATTTAAACATCTCAATCATATCACCTCTATCCCGCCTTTCCTCTAAGGTGTACATATTAAGATCCTTAAGTCTGTCCTCATATGCTTTATAATGAAGCCCACTAATCATTTTAGTAGCCACCCTCTGCACCGACTCCATCCTGTTCACATCCTTTTGAAGGTGCGGTCTCCAGAATTGCACACTATACTCCAAATGAGGTCGCACCAAAGACATACAGAGGCATTATCACCTCCGTTTTCTGCTAGCCATTCCTCTCCGTATGCACCCAAGCATCCTTCTAGCTTTTGCCATCGCCTTTTCTACCTGTTTAGCTACTTTAAGATCATCAGACACAACTACGCCTAGGTCCCGCTCTTCTTTAGTGGACAAAAGTACTTCACCTCCTATACTGCATTGCTCCCTTGGATTGCTGCAGCCCAAATGCATGACCTTACATTTTTTAATATTAAATCCCAGCTGCCAAATTCTAGACCATTCTTCAAGCTTAGCTAGATCCCTCCTCATGTTATCTACACCTTCCTGGGTGTCTACTCTATTGCCGATTTTGGTATCATCCGCAAAGAGGCAAACCTTACCCGACAGCCCTTCCGCTATATCACTAACAAAGATGATAAAAAGAATCGGACCAAGGACAGATCCCTGGGGCACACCACTGGTAACATCCTTCTCCTCAGAGTGAGCTCCATTTACTTGTACTCTTTGTCACCTCCCACCCAACCAATTTCTAAGCCAAGCAGTAACTTTTGGGTCCATCCCTAGGGTGCTCAGTTTGTTTATAAGTCGCCTGTGAGGAACAGTGTCAAAGGCTTTACTGAAATCTAAATACACCACATCTAGAGCTCTCCCTCGGTCCAACTCCCTGGTCACCTAGTCAAAGAAATCAATCAGATTTGTCTGACAAGACTTGCCTCTGGTGAATCCATGCTGCCTCGGATCCTGTAATCCTCTGGACTCCAGAAACCTCACTATTTTCTCTTTCAGCAGCGATTCCAATAATTTACTCACCACCGAAGTTAAACTAACTGGCCTGTAGTTTTCAACCACATCCTTACTTCCGCTTTTGTGTAAAGGCACCACATGAGCCTCTCTCCAGTCCTTTGGCACCACTCCCGACTCCAACAAGGCATTGAAAAGGTCAGTCAGTGGAGTTGCTAGAACGTCCCCAAGTTCCCTCAGTATTCTAGTGTGTATCCCATCCGGTCCCATCGCTTTGTCTACTTTATGTTGAGCTAGTTTCTCACGAACACAGTCTTCTGAAAGTTGTTCAAGATGTCCCTCGCTTCTGTTCCTATTTTTGGGTGTTTTCTGAGGTCCTGCTCCTGGTTCTTCATCTGTGAACACAGAACAAAAATATTTGTTAAGCAATTCCGCTTTATCCTTATCCTTATTCCCCTCCCTGCACCCTTGAGTCTGACAATACCACTTTTGCCCTTCCTCTTCTCACTAATATATCTGAAAAATGTCTTATCCCCCCATTTTATTGCATTGGCTATTTCCTCCTACTTTTGAATCTTTGCCTTCTTGACTACTTTGCTAGCTTCTCTAAGTTTTTCCAAATACAGATGCCTGTCTTCCTCTCTCTGTGATCTCTTGTATTTCATGAAGGCCTCCCTCTTTTTCTTCACTTTTTCAGCTACTTCCTTAGAAAACCATAGCGGTCTCCTTTTCCTTTTGCCTTTATTTACCATTTTAACAAAAGGTTTGCTTGCCCTTAAAGTATCCCCTTTCAGTTTTGCCCACTGTTTTTCTACATCCCCCAGCTGTTCCCATCCCACTAACGACTCCCTGAGGTATTGGCCCATCTTCGCAAAGTTAGTCTTCTTAAAGTCTAAGATCCTCACCTTGGAATGGATTCTAACAGCCCTAGTCCTAATACTGCACCACACCATCTGGTGATCACTGGATGCAAAATGATCTCCTACTACAACATCAGAAACACTTTCACCATTGGTAAGCACCAAGTCCAGTATGGTCCCTTCACGTGTGGGGTCTGTTACCAATTGCCTGAATAGTTCTCCCTGTAGAGAATCCAGGATCTCCTTACTTCTAGATGATACTTCAGCAGGAATGTGCCAATCAACATCTGGCATATTGAAATCTCCTATCAGTAGCACTTCCCCTTTCCTAGCAATGCTGCGTATGTCTTCAATTAACTCTCTGTCCACCTCTTCCTCTTGTGAGGGAGGTCTGTATATCACACCAATGCAAATAGATTTCTCTTTCCCTCTTTCTAGTTTAACCCACAATGGCTCCTCTCTCCCTTTTAAGCTCTGTAATTCCAAAGCTTTAATAGTAGTTTTTACATATAGTGCCACTCCTCCTCCCCTTCTTCCTACCCTGTCCTTTCTGAATAAAGTATAGCCAGGTACAGTTACATCCCAGTCATGGTTTTCTGTGAACCATGTTTCTGTAACTGCCACTAAATCCAAGTCAACCACTCCCACCAAAGCTTCAACATCAGGGATCTTATTTCCCATGCTACGGGCATTTATACACACTGCTTTCCATATGTTACCCCTGTTACCCATTTCCATAAAGGTATTTAATGTATCACCTACCTGGGGCTTTCACTTACCTGAGGGCTTTCTTCACCTATCCCCAACGAATCTAGTTTAAAGCCCTCTTCAGTAGATTAGCCAGTCTACTACCGAAGATGCGTTGACCTTTCTTGGACAGATGGATGCCATCTCTGCTCTGCAACCCTTGGAACAGCATCCCATGGTCTAGGTAACCATGGTTTGGGTTGTTCTTTCCTAGGTGCATAACTTTGCACTTGTCCACATTAAATTTCATCTGCCATTTGGATGCCCACTCTTCCAAATTATCAAGATTCTCTTGCAATTTTCCACAATTTTCATGGGTTTTAACAACTTTAAATAGTTTTGTGTCATCTGCAAATTTGATAACCTCACATGTTATTCCCATTTCCAGGTCATTTATGAATATGTTAAAAAGCAGCGGACACAGCACAGATCCCTGGGGTACTCCACTATTCACCTTTCTCCATTGGGAAAATTGGCCATTTAGCCCTACCCTCTGCTTTCTTATCTTTTAACCAGTTCCTGATCCACAATAATACACTGCCTTCTATCCCATGACTTTTTAGTTTTGCCAAAAGTCTCTGATATGGGACCTTGTCAAAGGCTTTCTGAAAGTCCAGATATACTATATCAACTGACTCACCTTTGTCTACCTGTTTATTCACACCTTCAAAAAAACATAACAGATTAGTAAGACAAGATCTTCCTTGTCTAAAGCCATGTTCGTTGTCTCCCATTATGCCATGACTATCTACATGTTCAGTAATTTTGTTCTTTACGATGGTTTTTACCATTTTTTCCCGGTACTGATGTCAGGCTCACCGGTCTGTAGTTTTCTGGATCACCCCTGGAACCTTTTTTTAAAATAGGTGTTATATTGGCCATCCTCCAATCTTCAGGTATTACAGATGATTTTAGTGATAGTTCACAGATTACTAATATCAGGTCTGAAGTCTCATATTTCAGTTTTTCAACACCCTTTGATGTATACCATCTGGTCCAGGTGATCTGCTACTCTTAGGTTTATCAAATAGTTGCAATACATCTTCCCGGTGTATCGATATTTCTTTCAATTCTTCCACAATATCACCTTTAAATACCACTTCATTCATCGGTAACATCCCTACATCTTCCTCAGCAAAGAATTCATTCAGTCTCTCCGCTATGGCCTTGTCCCCTCATAGTGCCGCTTTACCCCTCGATCATCTAATGGTCCAATTGACTCTCTCACAGTTTTTTTGCTAAGAATATACTTGAAAAAGTCTTTATTTCGTGTTTTTGCTTCCACAGCAAGCTTCTTCTGAAATTCTCTCTTTGTCTGCCTTATCAATGCCTTGCATCTAACTTCTCAGTGCTTATGCTGTTTCCAGTTTTCGTCATTTGGCTCTTTTTACCATTTTCTGAAAGATGCTTTTTTGGCAACAACAGCCTCTCTAACCTCACCTTTAAACCATGCTGGCAGTTTTTTGGACTTCCTTCCACTTTTCTTAGAGCATGGAATACAGATATCTGGGCTTCCAAGATAGTATTTTTAAACAACACCCAAGCTTGATGTAAGTCTTTACCCTTTGCAACTGCTCCTTTTAGTTTTTTCTTAACTATTTTCCTCATTTTATCATAGCCTCCCTTTCGAAAGTTAAAAGATAGTACTGTGGATTTCCTTACCATCCCTTCTCCATTAATTAAATCAAATGTGATCATGCTATGATCACTATTGCCAAGTGGCCCCAACACCCTTATCTCTTGCACCAGATCTGGTGTTCTACTAAGGACTAGGTCCAAAATGGCTTCTCCTCTGGTCGGTTCATAAAACAGCTGCTCTAAGAAGCAGTCATTTATTTCATCTTGTAACTTTTTCTCCCTAGCATGTCCTGCCGTGACACCGACCCAGTCTATACTGGGGTAATGGAAATCACCCATTATTATTACTGTGCTGTAACGTTTGTTAGCTTTCGTGTTTTCTTTGAGTATTTCATCATCCATTTGTTCATTCTGGCCTGGTGGTTGATATTACACCCCCATGCCATCGCCTTCCCCTTTTTACATGGAATTTCAATCCATAGAGATTCTACAGCAAATTTTGTTTCCTGCAAAACTTTAATCATCTGTAATTCAATGCCCTCTATAACACAGAGCGCAACCCCTCCACCAATTTGATCAGCTCTATCATTACGATATAGTTTGTACCCAGGTATCACAGTGTCCCACTGGTTGTCCTCCTTCCACCTTCCACCCTGTCTCTGAGATACCAATCATATCTACCCTCTCATTTAGTGATATATATTCTAACTCTCCCATCTTATTTTTTTGACTTCTAACATTTGCATACAAGCATTTTAGAGACTGTATTTTATTCATATTAATCTGGCAATCGGTAGGCAGGGGTAATTTGGAATCTTTAAGCTCTTTCTGCTCCGTACTCAAGGTCATTTGGGCTACTTTTGTCTTTATTGGAACCTCTCTGCTGATATGCCCTAACTTCATTCTTTTGGTAGTATCCTTCAAGGATACATTGTTCCGAACCATGCGCTCTTGGGAGACTGTCAGCTCTCCCCTATTATCTAGTTTAAAAGCTGCTCTCTCTCCTTTTTAAAGGTTATTGCCAGCAGTCTGGTTCCATCTTGGTTAAGGTGAAGCCCATCCCTTCGGAGGAGCCCCTCCTTTCCCCAGAATGTTTCCCAGTTATTTATTTTTATTTATTTATTTATTTATTTATAGTCTTTTTTATACCGCGCTATTCAGCATCAGCGCAGTTTACAGTAAACAATGAACACACACATTTCCAATAGTACTTTGTGTTTACATATGAACAGGAGATTCAACTTGGCTAACAGGGGAACTATATACAATAACAATATATACAAATCACAGAATAGTCATGTTCCTAACAAATCCAAAACCCTCATCCATGCACGTTCGTCTCATCCATGCATTGAGACTCCAGAACTCTGCCTGCCTTTTGGGTCCTGCATGTGGAATGGGAAACATTTCGGAGAATGCTACCCTGGAATTTCTGGATTTCAGCTTCCTACCTAAAAGCCTCCAGAACCTCCCTACCACATTTTCCTACGTCATTGGTACCGACATGTACCAAGACAGCATACTCCTCCCTAGCACTATCTAAGACCTTGTCTAGATGGAGTATGAGGTCTGCTACCTTTGCACCAGGCAGGCATATTACCAGGCGATCCTCACATCCACCAGCCACCCAGCTATCCACATGCCTAATGATCGAATCACCAACTATAATGGCTGTCCTAAGCCTTCCCTCATGGGAACATGGCCCTGGAGAAACTTCCTCGGTGTGAGAGGGTTTTGCATCACCTGGAGAACAGGTCCTAGCTACAGGATCACTTCCTACCACAACAGGGTGATGCTCTCCTGTCATGTGACCTCTCTCCTCCATGGCAATATATTTTATAAATTATAAGGAGACAAGGGTAGAACAAGACAAATCATTAAGGCACCAATGAGGCATGGGTACTAAGCCTCCTGTGTAGGCCATGTTATCAGCACATGTTATCAGTTAGCTTCTAGCTAACTGCAAGGGGGCGTGTACATCTGTCACCCCCCCCCCCCCCTGCAGTCAGCACAAAGAAGCTGTGATTTAATGTGGCAAATGGGCCAGGGGTACAACTAACACCATCCACTGAGGTGGCATTAGTTAAACCCAGGCTACGTGTGTGAAACATAGTTAACATAGGTGACTAATATTTCCACTAGCCATGACATGCTAAGGATGCCTTTGTGCTGCCCGGTCCCTAACCTGTTATGCGCTGAAAGGTTTGCATGGGGTTTTAGTGTGGGGACTCTGTGCTACTTTTTAGCACAGTGCCAAAACCACACGCTATCCCTGGTAGCACATTTTAATAAACATGCCCCTAAGGGTTTTAATGCATGGAAAATATATATTTCAGATAATGTAGATAATATGGGTAAAAGGAATCCAGAAAGAGTAAATTCCTTTAAGATTAAGAGCAAAAATTGTTGATATATTTCAATCCAGTCTTAAAACCTTAATTATTTAAGACTCTCTTGATTTTTGGAGATAAATATTTTCATAATGAGCAGTCTTGAGACTTCAATAATATCATTACATGCTGACATAGAGGGCCCCTTTTACTAACACTGAGCTTGAACTATCTGTTGCATGGCTCACTTTATTCATTTGGGCTGTTTGGCAGATAGCCCTTAAACTGTGGTTACATCCTCTTTATGTTCCTTGATTACACTAATATATCAGTGGTACTATGGCATACTAAAACCAACTGATATGTTGCATACTTTCACCTATAATCCAAATTGTATTTTGCAATCCTAATAAAAAAGCAACTGCTTTTTGAAGTATTCACATTAAGGGCATGTATACTAAGCACATTATCTGGGTAATGCGGGGTTAGCGTGCATTTTTGGCGCTGCGCTATAACGTTGCATGGGGTTTTGTACTAAAACACCTGCACTACCGGGACAGCAAGCATCTGGGTGGTAACTAGGCAGGGCACGGGCACTGCAGTGTTGCTAGCACGATCCTTGAAAACCCGCTTTGTCGGCGTTTGGCGAAGAGCAACTACCGCCAACTAAATAGGTGGTGGTAGTTGCTCCTTGCAGAGGTATTAACGTGGCGAGCCACACCAAATTAAGGGAGACGGCTGTCTGCATCCCACACTAGTAATGCAGCCCATAAGAACATAAGAACATAAGATATGCCATACTGGGTCAGACCAAGGTCCATCAAGCCCAGTATTCTGTTTCCAACAGTGGCCAATCTAGGTCATATGTACCTAGCAGTTTCCCCAAGAGACACAAATTCCACAATGCCTGTACTGGGTCAAGCATTGATATCTTTGGTCACTTCTTAATAATGGTTTATGGACCTTTCCTCCAGGAACTTGTCCAAACCTTTTTTAAACCCAGCTACACTAACAGCCTTTACTACATCCTCCGGTAACAAATTCCAGAGTTTGATTACACGTTGAGTGAAAAAATATTTTCTTTTATTAGTCTTAAATAGTTTACCCTGTAGCTTCATTGCATGTCCCCTAGTCTTTCTATATTCTGATAGCGTAAACAATCGATCTACGTTTACCTGTTCCACTCCGTTCATTAATTTATAGACTTCTATCATATCTCCCCTCAGCCGTCTCTTTTCCAGGTTAAAGAGCCCTAACCTTTTTAGCCTTTCTTCATAGGAGTATCCTTCCATCCCCTTTACCATTTTGGTGGCTCTTCTCTGAACCTTTTCTAAAATCGCTATATCCTTTTTAAGATACGGCGACCAGAATTGCACACAATATTCAAGGTGCGGTCTCACCATGGAACGATATAGAGGCATTATAATATCTTTTGTTTTATTTTCCATTCCTTTCCTTATCATACCTAGCATTCTATTTGCTCTCTTGGCCGCCACTGCACACTGGGCCGAGGGTTTTAACATGGTATCCACAATGACGCCTAAATCTTTTTCCCACATTACTTGCTTGGAGCTTAGTAAGCATATCCCATGATGTTGTTTTCTCTTCCTGCTGTATGAATTTTTCTAGTCCCTTTGCACATCCTATTTAATACAATTTCATGTATCTTTCCTTTCCACTTAACTTTACAGATGCACAATTTTTTTAAGCATACTGTTTTTGAATACATGGAATATGTTAGTAGTAATGAAATATGGAAGAGCATAGCAATCTTAAATTCCTCTGAACAATGTGCACACATTTGTTTCAATATTTTCATTATAAACGGGTACAATATATTATAGGGTCAATTTGAACTATAGATCCTAATAAGCTTCTGAATGTGGTTAATGCTTTAAGGAGCATAGTTACTAAGCCCTGCACTGATAAACATGCGTGTGCACTTTGTTACTAGTGTAAGGGGTCAGCACTAACTTCAGGGGACATGTGCTTCTGTCCCCCTGCAGTTAGTGCGGGATCTAGACATGCCACCACACAAGCCGACATGCAGTGCACTTAACACCACCCACACTAGCCGTGATAGCAATGCCTCCTTTCCACCCAAGTCCTGCCCAGTCCCCACTCCAACGTGCGCTACTAGGATAGCACAGGATTTTTAGCATGGGGGCTCTGCACTACTTTTTAGCACATTGGCTAAACCACATGCTAAAACCAGCACTACCAGGTAGCACACTTTAGTAAATACACCCCTAAAGGGCCCTTTTATTAAAGGGCGGTAAAGTTTTACACTTACCAGGCAGTAAGTGCCCAAATGATTGCCCGGTAAATGCAAGCCTGGGCAGTAACTGTTGGGGGCATTCCTAGCAGGTTCCTATACATTTATCTCATAGATAAACTCTTTACTGTGTGGTAAATGGTGGATAGGAGTCAGTAAGCACATCCATACTATCTACACAAGTCATAGCATGTCATAAGTGACCATGCACTAACTGGACTGTGAGTCCATGCCCATTTCCTGCCTAATTCCCACTCACGGTAAATTATGCAGTTAGCATTTGAATTAGCATATGCTGTCATATGTGTTACCACGGATGTGTGCTAACAGTTACTGTACTCTAATCCACATTCTACCTTCTTAGCACGTTTTAGTTAAAGGGCCCTCATAGTGAAACCTAGATCAGTTTTCTTTCCACATAATGTGCATTTAAAATCAGTGTTCTGGAAAAAAAAAAACTGCATCTTTAGAAAGTCAAAACTAACAGCCTAAAGTTTAGCTCTCTTTCTCTTGGTTTGGTTAGGTTTCAATAGCAGGAACTGCTATGGCTACTCTGGAGAAAGAACTGACTGCAACATCTGTTCAGAAGATCACCAAATCAGTGAAAGCACCTATTGTAAAGCCTGCTGAGCCAACTGTGGTGCCAAAGGAAGAGCCAGCAGATTCCTACAAGACTCGCTTTGGTTATGAGGTGAAAAGAGATATTGATGTAAGAATTTCAGAGCCTGTGGTTCGTGAAGAGCGCTTTCAAATAACGAAAGAAGTCAAAGCAGAGGTTTGTCATTATTTAAATTTGGATTAACAACATTTTTCTAAATGAGCTTTTTAATGTCATCATGTATTTCCATTATTGCACGGGTTTTTTTAATGGCATTTGTTATAATTGTCTTAGGTAACAGAAATTGCAAGAGTACCTGAACCTGCAGAAATTCCCACCTCTCCACCAACAGTAGTTTCAGTAAGTACCATTCCAAGCAATTATTAGCACAGCTCAGTGATCTGGCTTTTGGGGTCCTGAGGTACCAACGCATGTACTCTTCTGCAAAGCAGAGCTTTTACATATGAAATGAGAGAAGTGAAATATGCAAGTCACGTAAAGGGACTATAGCTCAAGGTGACTTGAAACAAAAGGCTTAGGTATTAGATTACTTAGTGAGTGACTAGAGAAGTCCAGCCTTAAATTCTAGAGAAATTCAAAGGTGAAATAAATTCAACCTATTCAGTATGTCAGCAATGTTGCCATTGCTTTCACTGACCTATGTGCTTGGGCTCTGCTTACTGTATAATGGAGGAAGGCACCTCTGGTCCTATTTTTAAAAAGGTTTTGCTATTGATACCAGAGTGAAAAAACCTTTTAAGGAGCCCCTAATTTTTAAAAGCAGAATTATTTTGCTATGAGGTTAACCAGAATACCAGTTCTTTTTTGGAAATAATCTCTCTCTGAGGATTTTTCCCTCCACATTCTCAATCTAACACTGTAGGTGTAATGGGCTCAAAAAACATATTGCAGAAATAGGCTGGGTCTCATGTAAACCCAGTTGATAGTAAGTATGCTGAGAACGTAGTTATAGTCTATTGGAATTGCTGTGCTGTTTTTCAAAACAATCAAGGCGGTTTACAATCAATAGTAAAATACAGACAATTAAGAAAAGAACTCCATAAATGATAGGAAAAGGGAGAGGAGCAGAATGAAAGAAAGAAAAGCACAACTAGTCGTCCTCACGAGCCCAGCCCAATCCCAAAAGCATACTCAAAAAGAAGAGTCTTTAACAGAACTTCAAACTTTTTACAGCTGAGCTCAAGATAGACATGGGAGGGTAAGTAATTCCATAATGAATGGGGGGAGGGGCGGCACAATAAAAAAAGCACCAAATTCCTTGTACTTTCATATTTTGCTTTGGAAGGGGGAGGAATATACAACCTATTACCATGCAGTAAATGTAAGCAATGCGGAGGGGCATGGAGGATGGTGAGGGAAGAGAAGTAGAATGGAACTTTGTCTTGTTAAGGCTCGTGCAGCAGGATGAGAATTTTGTGACACACTCGGTAAATAACCGGGAGCCAGTGGTGTTGGATTAGCAAAGGTGTAATATGGTTGACTACTTTGCATGAGTTAGTTGCCTCTAAGGCTATATTCTGAACAATCTGAAATCTTTTTAATTGGTAAGCGGGGATGCCTGCATAAGTCACATTGTAATAATTCAAGCAGGCTACAATCTTGCCAAGAACGTGTGATGTTTGTGCTGCGAAATTAAAGAAGGGGTGAATGACTCAGAACCACCAAAGCACGGTAAAGGAGGACTTAACATAACTGATCTGTGAGGGAAAGAAAAGTTCAGAATCTATGTAAATGCCCAGGAATTTGAATGAGGAACACAGTGTTATAGGAAGATCGATCACGATCAGAGCAATGATAGGGGAGGCTATGCTACCTGTAATCCAGGTTGCATTATTTTTCCTCACCCAAGAGCATCAGGCCTCTAACACCAGGGGGGTAAGGTAGGGGGAACACTTGTAAAATGAGTGTGTGGTCCGAGGGTCCACACCCCCAGCACCAGCAAGGATCAGGATCTCCCCAACTCCCTCCCAAAAGCACAGTCAGTGCTCCATCCCAGGACCCTGATCCAACTCCCTCACCTTCTTAAGACCTCCCTGGGCCTACCTTAACAAAGGCCTGATGATCTAATGGAGTTTGGATGGGAGCAACCCATTTGGATGTTAAATTTAAATGTTGACATATACGATAACAAGCAAGGATTTCTTTCAATGCATATTTCTTTTATTTATTTGTATAATATAGAGTCTGAAAAATATGACTGCCATGGAAGGTGAGTCTGTAATTTTGGAGTGCCGGATCACTGGATTTCCAGCCCCAGAAGTGAACTGGTACAGAGAGAACTATCGGATTGAAAGTTCTATTGACTTCCAAATTACCTTTGTAAAAGAAGTAGCTCGCCTTGTGATCCGAGAAGCCTTTGCAGAAGATAGTGGCCAATTCACTTGTACTGCTACTAATGAGGCTGGCACCGTCAGCACTTCATGCTACTTAGTCATTCAGGGTAAGTGGGCTTTTAGATTACTTTCTTTTACCAATCAGAAAATGCATTCCATCTAATTAAAGGTCTTCTATTAAGCTTTGACTCTTAAGTACTTCAAATGCTTTATTTATTTGTAATTTGACAGTTCAGGCCTCACATTTTTGATCCACAAATGTGATGTAGTGTTGATTGGAATATCAAACTTTAGAGATTATAGAGGGAAAATGATTGATCTAACAGAACACACAGGATTTTCTTATATCTTCATACATATATCTTTTTTATTTACTGTAGTGTCTGAAGAGTTTGAGAGCAGAGAGACTGTTATAGTCCCAGAAAAGGTCATTACTGAAGAAAAACGGTAATGTTGTTTATATATCTAGCTAACCATGCAGTCTTAAGTAGTGGCACTGGGGGCTTCTTTTTTCCTAGAATTTCCTTGCAAGTGTTTTAATTTGAGGGATGCTTCTTTCGCTTTTTATGACTTGAAGGAACTGCAAATATTTTTGGATTCCAGGAGTACAGTAAACACTTCGTGCTTAGCTCTATTTTGCTAATAAAGTTTAATTCTCCTGGATCTTCTTTCTTTCTTTTTGTAAAGGGAAGTATCTGCCCATCCTCATGAAATTTTCCTTGCCCTCCATGTTTTTCTTTTGTTTTCTTATTGCGGTAGATGGTGTAACTGTCTAATGATTTTGTTTATTATTTTCTTGATATTGAAGAATGTGATGTTGAAAACGCATATACATAATTTTTTTAAAAAAAGTCCAGCTGGAACACTAAGATATTTTAGAAAACAATGATTTTCATCGACTAATGAATGAGACTTGCTGACGAGAAATTGCGCTAACAATCAGTACTGGGAGGAAGAATGGCAAAACCAAAAAGTGGAAAGGACCATAGTGCAAATTTAACAAGATGTATGCAGGCCCAAATTCATAAAACTTAGCAGTTAATACCATCTTAAGATTTTGATGACAGCATGTTACTTATCCTTCTACTTTGTTCCCAAGAGTGCTTACAGTCTTTGGCGCCATCTTAAAGGGGCTATATGCTTAATTGACTCTAGCGATATTGCTGCAAGACTACCGGTAGAAATCAGAAGCTGTCACTTTGAAACTGAGAGTTAGATGAGGCAGGAGCCACTGGGGATTGTTCCTGTGCCATACCCACTAGACCACAAGAGGCCCCCGGGGGAGTCAGTAGGAGGTGGGAGACGTCTTCAGGAAGGGTGGGGTATGGGAATAATTTTTCCAAGGATGGGGAAAGGGTCAAAGGCAGGGCCAGCCCATCCACTAGGCAAGCTAGATGACTGCCTAGAGTGGCCAGCCCAGGTGGACAGCTTTATGCTACTATTTTGTTGCCCGGGGCAGGCCATGTGCTTCAGTACACATAGCCTGCCACTTCTGATCCCCCTCTGACGCAACTTACTGTTGGCGGGGGGGTGGAGGTCAGAAGCAGCAGGCCATGTGTGCAAAAGCACATGGCCTGCGGCGGCAAGAAAGCAGCAGCTCAAAGCCACAGCTTTTAAAAGACCCTTCTCCACCCCCTAAGGCTGTCACCCGCCCCCCCTAAGACTGAATCGACAGAAGCGGGGGGCGGCGGCAGTGGCGACTCAGCAAGATGGGGCAGTTCTTGGGAGGATGGGTAAGGTGGCTCAGCAAGGTGGGGTGTATTTGGGAAGATGGGGGCCTTGATGGCTTGGAAGAGGGGTCAGAGTGGATATTAATAAGCACCCGGCCCCTTTAACATGGTGCTTAGGAGCACTGGGTAGCATGTTAGTGGCCTGAAAAATAACTCAGCTTGCAAGGTTGATGACAAGCAGCGTTATTCATTTACCATGGGAGTTACTGACTTGTGCTACTGAATTACCACAGGTTTGTGACACCCATGGTAAATTAACCTGTGGTAAATTGTACTAGGAAGCACATAAACAGTTTGCTCTGTTCATTTATTTGTATATACTAGTTTGTTATAGGGATTTCCATGAAAATGACTCCAGTAGTAAAATAGCATGCATAGTTATGCTAGGAACTTTTCTGAAAAACGTTTAACTACACCTCATTAAAATGTAGTAGACCTTTTGTGAAATTGTGTTTTGTGAAGCTGTTTTCACGTGTAGATTTACTGTTCACTTATAATTAATGAGCTGCTTTGCATAATTATACATTGCTGTGTCTCATTAACCATGAATCTAAATATAACTTTTCTTGTATAAAACTATGCATGAAAACTGTTCGGGAAGCAAGTAGTTATAGTTAGCACATACTTTTTCATCTTTTAGATACAATCACAAATGGTCTGCACTGTTAGTCTTTATAGGACATTAAGCAGTCTTTGCACAAATGCATGCACCTTGTACATTAGTTTCTTAGTAATGCATACTTGTTGTTGTTGTTAAGTGCCATCGAGTCTGAGTCGACTCATGGCGACCCTCTGGATAGCTATCCTAAATTGTGTTCGGTCTTGAGTCAGACGGCTCATTGTTGACAGACTGGTACCCGTAGCTGCTGCTATGGTATCGATCCATCTCATTGCTGGCCTTCTTCTTTTGCGTTGACCTTCTATCTTGCCAAGCATGATGTCTTTACTGTACTTAACTGTACTTAATTAATTATTTGATCACCCACCTCGCTTTAATTCACATGAACTTTACTATAGGGTAAACTCAATTATGTGGTAATTATTTTTCAGATTTATTGAAGCAGTAACAGAAATGATGGTTGAGCCCACTGCTGTTCCTGAGCCAATGGAGATTGGAGAAGGAGTTGCTCCATTCTTTATTAGAAAACCGACTGTACAGAAGTTAGTTGAAGGTGCAAGAATTATTTTTGACTGCCAAATTGGTGGAAACCCCAAGCCACATGTTTACTGGAAAAAGGCTGGTGTTCCTCTCACCAGTGGATACAGGTAATGTTTTTTTTTCTAAGTCCTGGTTTACCTTTACTACATTGTGTTTAATTTGTAGTTGGACTTTGCTCATCTTAAGCCTTTTTTCACAAGAACATTGTGCTCTATAAAACATCTTTTGTCATCCCAGAAGTACTTTGTTCAGACAACCTTTTCTGTTGTAGGAAACATAGAAACATAATGACAGAAAAAGACCACATGGCCTATCTAGTCTGTCCTTCCATATCAACCACTACAACAGTCCCCTTTTTACCTTTAGAGATCCTCTGTGTTTGTCCCATGTTTCTTTGAATTTAGATACTATCCTCATCTCTACCACCTCCACTGAAAGACTATTCCACTGATCCACCACTTTCCATAAAGAAATATTTCCGCATATCACTCCTGAATCTATCCCCTTTCACCATCATCCCATGTCCCCATAATTTTTTTTCTAAGAGCATTTCCTTCATTTTGACATTATAAACATCTTGTATGCCTTGCTTCTTCTAAGCATTTATTGTAAAATTCTGATTAAAAGCGTTTTTATTAAATAAGCCTTTTTATGAACTCTGCAAAGTGAAAGATGATTTTTCTGAACAGGTTTGGTAAATGTGTATGAATGAAATCAATGTCTTTTCATTATGCTCTCTTCAAAGAGCAGTATCAGGGAAAACCAATGGCTCAGTGACAGTGCTGGTCACGGATGCCCAAGAAACCAAGGTTTAATTCCCAAGCCCATCTTCTGCTCCTTAGAATGGCTGTGGCCGGGATGTAGTAGAGCCAGTATTCATAGCAATGAGAGGGACGGGAGTTTCAGTCATCGCATAACAGTGGCACCTAGTGGTCGGATTCAGAGGGTTCACATAGTAGATTCTGGGAAGAGGTTTAGTCTGTGACCTCTGGACTGAATGAAACGAGGTGGCAGGAGGGAGAATATTAAAAATGGAATTCAATTCTCAGATGGTGAAAATAATGGCTTATGGTACCATAGCTCAGTTGAGGCCTGTTCTTATTGAACTAGAAGCTCCAAGCAGCAGAAAGAAACTGCCACAATCTTCTCCTAAAAAACAGACCCGCTCTCCCTCTCTCCTCTCCCCCCCCCCAAAAAAAAAATAATCTGAAGTAACTGGAAAACTATATTTATAATCCATATAATTATCCAAAATTATTTGCTCAATACAAATGTTTTAAGCCATTTTACTGACCTGTGGATTTAATTAGAATTTTGTGTACCGGACGTTATGATATACTAATACATACTGCGTAGAATGTAATGGTAGATAAGAACTGCATGATCAATCTAGTCTACCTGCCCCTCATGCAATACAGAAATATGTATCTGCTCTCAGGTATGGGATGCATGGTTTATGGTGCTGCAATTGTCTATACAAATATAGCACACACATTAACCAAAATAAATTCATGGTAGTGAATAACTTGGAATATATGAACAATGGAACTTATAAAGAAAGGATGTTTTCTCATTCTGGCCTTTAAAATATCTTTATTAGATCCAATGCCAATAGGGATGAAAAACTGAGGGGAAAGGTTGCCTCTTCTTAAGCAAATGTTTAGTTTTTGTATATTAGTATTTTTAATTTCATCTAATAGATTTTGAAATATCAATAGATTTTTTTCCTAATTCTTTTTTATTGTTTCATCCCATATAATATTTCATTTATGACCTAGAACAAGGATTTTTCCCCTCCTCCCTTGCATTCTATTTTGCCATACATTTGTACACTGAAACAGATTGTGATATGTGATACGTACAGTTATGGAACCTTTATCTTTTTTTTTTTCTTTCTAAAAGATACAAAATAAGTTACAACAGAGAGACTGGAGAATGCAAGCTTGAAATCTCCATGACATTTGCAGATGATGCAGGAGAGTACAGCATCGTTATTCGTAACAAATATGGAGAAACATCTGCATCTATCAAGTTAATGGAAGAAAGTAAGTAGAAGTAAACAGAAAGATCACTTTTCAAGGAGTTTAGGCCCCTAACTTCGAGAGTTAGGCCAGAAAATTAGACTCTGTGAATATTTACTAGGGCTTCTTACCTAAATTTATGCTCTTAGTTTCACTAAATTCCTAAATTTAGGAGTCCGAGACGTCAGTGGCAACAGAGATGTATTTAGGGTGGGAGAAAAAAATTAAGATCTTAGTACCAGTTTTCAGTACTAGGCATCTAAGTTAGGCTCCTAAATCTAAGAACATGGGGCTGGTTTTCAAAATGATTGATATTTAAATGCCGCTTCACTATTGGTTGGATATTCATCAGCAGTATCTAGCTGGGAGCTGCCCTGAAAATCCAGGCTTAGCTACACTAACTGGATAAATGGCAACCTTATCTGGTTATCATCAATTTTCAGCCGAGTTCTGTTGCATGTGAACCTCCATGAATCCTTGTACCACATCATTTGGGCTACCTATGACACCTATGACTCAGTGTCCCACTCAGCAGCAATGGCTATTTCAGCCACAAGAACTGTCTGGCTGTGCATGTCCGGCCTCTGTGAGGACAAACAAGCATCTCTGGGAGGACAAATGAGCATCTCCCTTGCCTTGGGGACAATCTGTTCTGCTCAAAAGTGTGGGAAGCAGTGTCAGAAGTCAAGGAACACTCTTCTACAGATAGAGAATTAGTGACACAGCTGGTGGAATTGTCCTCCCAGTTCAGGCAGCCACAATTCTCACAATACCAAAGGGGCATACCACTATTAGCATCTACAACAGTTCTACCCACGTTGGAGGTACCAGCCCTAAGCAATGCGTGATGGGGCAAACTATGGACAACATGCCCGACCTCGTGAAAGAAAGCAGCAACCCTCCACTCCCGCTGCTGCTCCCAAAGAGAATCTGAGTTTTTGACTGCCTGCCCATAGGCAGTAAAATCTATCATTTCGGGGAGGCTTGGCAAACTACAATAATTGCTGGGTTCTGAAATTGTAGAAGGCAACAGACTCAGTCTTGTAGAAATCTCATCCAACTACCAACAGCACTGTTCTCTGAAAGTGAAGCAGAGATAAATGTAATGATGGTGGTAGATGGGAATGTGGGTATATGTGCCTTCATGTCTAGGGAGACCAGTCAATTGCTACAGCGTAGCAGTGAAAGAATTTTACTGAGAGAGTTCATCTTGAATTTTTCTCACTTTATACAAAGATTGAGATCGCGGAGATCTAAGACTGGACAAAGTCTGCCCGATCTTTTGGGTATGAGGAAGAATCTTGAATAAAACCCTCACCCCCTTTGATCCCAGGGTACTGGTTCGATGGCAGCATTGCACTGGAGGTTGTTGATCTCTTGTTCCAGGATGGGTATGTGTTATTGGAGCAAGTTTCTGTTGCTGACCTGTTGGTAGTTGGATGAGATTTCTACAAGACTGAGTCTGTTGCCTTCTACAATTTCAGAACCCAGCTCAATGTCCATTCCAGGCTCTGCCACATCAGTTCATCCTCACCACTGATGCTTCCACCTACGGATGGGGGCACACCTTTTGGATCTCTTAACGCAGGGAAAATGGTCACCTCAGGAATAAACTCTTCACATCAACCTGCTGGAATTATGAGTGGTCTTCTATGCCCTCGCCATGTTCAAAAAGTGGATCAGTCAAAAGATTGTACTTATGCAAATCAACAACCAAGTGACCATGTTCTACTGTATATAAACAAGCAGGAGGGATCTGGCTGTGATTCTACCGGGAAGTGGGGTGCCTCTGGCTTTCTGCTCAAGCCATGGGCACCACCCTCGGGGCAACATATCTGTCAGGCTCTGAAAATCAGTTGGCAAACTTCCTCAGTTGCCACCTGCACAAGTGGTCCCTCGATCCTGCAGTCCTGCAAAACATGTTTCAAGTTGGGGCATGCTGGAGATCAATCTCTTTGCCTTAGATGAGAACGCCAAATGCCCTCTCTTTTGCTCCATCCAGCCAAGCATCCATTGTACACGATGCCTTCACCATTTCCTGGAGTCACCATCTACTCTATGCTTTTTTGCCCTTTCTGCTCATTACACAGGTCCTCCTCAAGATATGAGTGAACCAAGCCATGATGATCCTCATTGCGCCACAGTGGCCCTAACAAGCCTGGTTTGCTCACCTCCTTGCACTAGCAGAGCAGCTAGTACTTCCCCTAGGGACTGCTGTTCTATCCCAACCTCATCAATCTCTCCCTCGCCACCTGGAAGTTGAGAGGTACCCGATGGTAGACTCTTCCATTTCCAGAGATGTATGTGTGGTCATATTAGCCTATTGAAAGCCTTCAACCCTGTGCTTATACCAACGGAAGTGGTCTCGCTTTGCCCAATGGGATAGGTCTCAGAACCATGACCTGGTCTCCTGTCCTCTCAGTCTAGTACTTCCATATCTCCTACAATTCTCCAACTATGGTCTCCAAAGCACCTCTGTCTACTCAGAGGCGGCCCAAGGGTTGATGCGGGGCCATGTGCAGAGACTAATTGTGGGGTCTCATTTGCATAGCCACTGGACCTCATTTGCATAGATTTAATTTATTTTATTTTAAAATATATATGTTGCCCATCTAAAATTTTAGATGACTTTCAAAGGAGCCCTTCACAAGCCTCTTTTTTGTCCTGGCAATGACTTAGGGGCATGTTTACTAAATATTAATGTGTGTTAAGTGACACTGCGCCAATAGAAATAATTGGGTGTTGCTGCACTTAGCGCACATTAACATTTCTGAATGCGCATTAACTTTTAGTAGACATCCCTCTTAATGAATGTCTCAATATCATTTGCATGGGCAGTGAGGATAAAGAGACCACCAGATTTCTACATCACTATACTCCAGTGTCAACAGCCAGGCACATTAGGAAGTATTATACACCCTGCTCATTTAGGATCCACAGCAAACCCTGGGTGTCTAACCTATTGCAGATTTTGGTATCATCCGCAAAGAGGCAAACTTTACCCGACAGCTCTTCCCCTATATCACTAACAAAGATGTTGAAAAGAATCGGACCAAGGACAGATCCCTGGGGCACATCACTGGTAACTTCCACCTCCTCAGAGTGAGCTCCATTTACCTGTACCCTTTGTCGACTCCCACTCAACCAATTTCTAACCCAAGCAGTAACTTTTGGGTCCATCCCTAGGGTGCTCATTTTGTTTATAAGGCGTCTGTGAGGAACGGTGTCAAAGGCTTTACTGAAATCTAAATACACCACATCAAGGGCTCTCCCTCGGTCCAACTCCCTAGTCATCCAGTTAAAGAAATCAATCAAATTTGTCTGACAAGACCTGCCTCTGGTGAATCCATGCTGCCTCAGATCCTGTAGTCCGCTGGACTCCAGAAACCTCACTATTTTCTCTTTCAGCAGCGTTTCCAATAATTTACTCACCACTGAAGTTAAAATACCGGCCTGTAGTTTTCAACCAAATCCTTACTTCCACTTTTGTATAAAGGCACCACATGAGCCTCTCTCCAGTCCTTTGGCACCACTCCCGACTCCAACGAGGCATTGAAAAGGTCAGTCAGTGGAGCTGCTAGAACGTCCCCAAGTTCCCTCAGTATTCTAGGGTGTATCCCATCCGGTCCAATTGCTTTGTCTACTTTAAGTTCAGCTAGTTTCTCATGAACAGTCTTCTGAAAATTCTTCAAGATGGCCCTCACTTCTATTCCTGTTTTTGGGTGTTTTCTGAGGTCCTTCTCCTGGTTCTTCAACTGTGAACACAGAACAGAAATATTTGTTAAGCAATTTCGTTTTATCCTCATCAGCTTCTACATATTCCTCCCCTTCACCCTCGAGTCTGAAAATACCACTTTTGCCCTTCCTCTTCTCACTAACAAATCTGAAAAATGTCTTATCTCCCCATTTTATTGCATTGGCTATTTCTTCCTCTTTTTGAATCTTTGTTTTCCTGACTACTTTGCTAGCTTCTCTAAGTTTTTCCAAATATAGATGCCTGTCTTCCTCTCTCTGTGATCTCTTGTATTTCATGAAGGCCTCCCTCTTTGTCTTCACAGAAAAGGCAACATGGACATCCAACATGTCCCCATTTAACCTCTTGGCACTCAGCATGCCAGCGGGTTCCTTTTTATCACAGCCATAGGAAAGAAGGCAAACACCGCTCTTTACTCCCGCAGCTGTTCAGAGGTCAACGGGGCTTAGGGCCTCCCCGGCTCCTTCTGCAGCTGGTCAGGCACAGGGCCCTCTGAAATGCAACATTTCCCTACAATGAACAGACTGGCCCTCTCCACAACAGGGACATACCACTTTCCTATTGGGTGCACATTAATCTTGGTGTACCCCCTGGTTTCCAGATTCATGAGAGGTCTCATTATTTGAAGCCACCAATAAAGCCGTCAACACTAGTTTGGTACCTTAACGTTGTTCTCTTGGAGCTAATAAAGCCACCCTTCGAACCACTGGGCTAGGCCTCACTCAAATATCTTATGTGGAAAACAGTGTTTCTGGTGGCAATCATGTTAAGTGTCCCTTTACACTCAATTCCTGTACAACAGAATCCTTCTCCGCATTTATCCTAAGTTCCTTCCAATAGTTGTCTCCAATTTTCATCTCAATCAGTTCATTATTTCACCAGGCTTCATCCCGATGCCTCAAGCAGGATCCCAGGAGGAAGTTCTCCATTTTCTGGACTGCCGAAGAGCCCTTTTATTCTACTTGCATGCCACAAAGGATTTGTGGTTGTCCTCACAGCTGTTTATCACATTCAGTCCAAGTCAGCCAGGTCAGCCAGCTTCTAAGCTCACCATTTCTACCTGGATTGTTGACTGCATTGCCTTCTGTTGTTCCCAGACCAAGTCGCAGTGTCCTGGACACATTGGCCTCTCATTGTCTCCGAGCCAAGGTGACTTCTACTGCCAGTCAAGCTTCTGTTTCTGCTGCAGACATCTGCAAGGCAGTGACCTCGACCTCCATTCATACCTTCACTAAACATTACAGTTTGGACACTTCCTTAGCATCTGACCTCACCTTTGGGCAGGCCATCCTGTGCAACCTCATCCTAACCTACTTCTTTCATCTCCCATATAGAAACGGGCTGCAGACACAGACCTTTTTGAAGGGTGGCCATTAGCTCTGGATTTACCTTCAGAGTGTGCCTGCATAACCCCTGCTTGTCTCCGGAGAAAGCATAATTGCTTTCCTGTAATGGGGGTTCTCAGTAGACAGAAAGGGTATGCAGTCACATTCACCCTCTCACCTTCGCCTCTACAAGGAAAATAAAAGAGATGAACAAGAATGACACAGCACCAAACAAAGGACATGTAAAAAGGGCCTACCGTCATGGTCTTCCACCATACTGTAGACAATGTTGGGAGATCCTAGTTCCAAAATAAGCCACACAGAGCATCTCTTCAGCAGCTCTGTGATGATTTGAGGCACAGGAGCACAGCTGGCATGCCAAGAGATGACATGCAAGCTCAGAGAAATCAAAAAAACTTCTCTAAACTAGGAGAGAGCTAGGCACCAGAGACCATCGGAGCCATCACCTACAGAGTGTGGCTGCATACCCTTGCTTTCTTCAGTGAACACCCATTATAGGTAAACAACTATCTTATCTGCCTTTCCCAACCTCCCATCCTTCAAAAGGGGAGCAAGTTTGTTGATATAGTTGGGGGGGAGATGGCATCTGATGGAAAGAGAGTGGAGTTGGGCGCTGTCTCAACCAAAAGAGGCCTTACAAATGTTGCTGCATAGAGAAGGCCTGAGATGGGTAGACAAAGGACTTCAAAAGGCACAGGCCTTGCACTTCTGTGGGTTGAGTAATGACAGTTGATGCAGACATTGCCTTGGGCAGGGATGCCTCAGTTGTGGACCCCAGGGATACATCATCCTTCCCTAATTATCTGATAGCCATAAAGATGACTAGCAGCCTCAATGGAATAATGAATAACTATTGCTGGTTCGCTAATAAAAGGACATGGATGAGTCAGACCTGAGAGCAGTGGGAAAGGGAAGTAGTTGTTTTGAACACATTGTGTGTGTTCATTCATAGTACATAATTTGTGTATTAGAGTTTCTATGATGTATTTTATGTATTAACGTTTTTTATATAGCTAATAAAGCAGCAGCCAGTATTCTTTTATATGAGGGAAAAGTGAGCTTTCAGGACTACAGTTATGAAACAGCAGCACAGCTGAAAATATCATAATACATCAACCTAAATATCATGTTTACAGTGTATTTGTACTTAATTCAAAACATTTAATTTATAATTGTTTTTTCATTCTTAGCTGAATATGAACTTTACATAAAGCAATATTTAGAGGCGACTTACCAAACTGAAGTAACTGCATTTGTGCAAGAACCTAAAATTGCTGAAGTAGCACCAACAATTGCATTGACTGAATATGAAAAAGAATACGAAAAAGAACAAGCCCTTATAAGGAGGAAAATGGCAAAAGATACAACCCTAATCAAAACCATAATAGAAGAACAGGTAAATCTATCGTGTCATAAGAACATAAGATATGCCATACTGGGTCAGACCAAGGTCCACAAGCCCAATATCCTGTTTCCAACAGTGGCCAATCTAGGTCATACGTACCTAGCAGTTTCCCCAAAAGACACAGGTTCCGCAATGCTTGTACTGGGTAAAGCATTAATATCCTGGGTCACTTCTTAATAATGGTTTATGGACCTTTCCTCCAGGAATTTGTCCAAACCTTTTTTAAACCCTGCTACACTAACAGCTTTTACTACATCCTCCGGTAACAAATTCCAGAGTTTGATTACACGTTGAGTGAAAAAATATTTTTTTTTATTAGTCTTAAATAGTTTACCCTGTAGCTTCACTGCATGTCCCCTAGTCTTTCTATATTCTGATAAGGTAAACAATCGATCTACGTTTACCCGTTCCACTCCGTTCATTAATTTATAGACTTCTATCATATCTCCCCTCAGCCGTCTCTTTTCCAGGTTAAAGAGCCCTAACCTTTTTAGCCTTTCTTCATAGGAGTATCCTTTCATCCCCTTTACCATTTTGGTGGCTCTTCTCTGAACCTTTTCTAATAACTCTATATCCTTTTTAAGATACGGCAACCAGAATTGCACACCATATTCAAGGTGCGGTCTCACCATGGAACGATATAGAGGCATTATAATATATTTTGTTTTATTTTCCATTCCTTTCCTTATGATACCAAGCATTCTATTTGCTCTCTTGGCTGCCGCTGCACACTGGGCTGAGGGTTTTAACATGTTATCCACAATGACGCCTAAATCTTTTTCCTGGGTGGTGGTTCCTAATGTGGAACCTTGCATTGTGTAACCATAGTTTGGGTTGTTCTTCCCTAGGTGCATAACTTTGCACTTGTCCACATTAAATTTCATCTGCCATTTTGATGCCCAGTCTTCTAATTTATCAAGATCCTCTTGCAATTTTATACAATCCTCTTGGGTTTTAACAACTTTAAATAGTTTTGTGTCATCTGCAAATTTGATAACCTCACTCGTTATTCTACTTTCCAGGTCATTTATGAATATGTCAAAAAGCAGGAAACCCAGCACAGATCCCTGGGGTACACCACTATTCACCTTTCTCCATTGGGAAAATTGGCCATTTAGCCCAACCCTCTGCTTTCTATCTTTTAACCAGTTCTTGATCCACAGTAGTACACTGCCTCCTATCCCATGACTCTTTAGTTTTGCCAAAAGTCTCTGATGAGGGACCTTGTCAAAGGCTTTCTGAAAGTCCAGATACACTATATCAGCCGACTCACCTTTGTCCACCTGTTTATTCACGCTTTCAAAAAAAACATAACAGATTAGTAAGACAAGATCTTCCTTGTCTAAAGCCATGTTGGCTGTCTCCCATTAGGCCATGACTATCTACATGCTGAGTAATTTTATTCTTTATGATGGTTTCTACCATTTTTCCCGGTACTGACGTGACGCTCACCGGTCTGTAGTTTCCCGGATCACCCCTAGAAACCTTTTTAAAAATTGGTGTTACATTGGCGATCCTCCAATCTTCAGGTATTAAAGATGATTTTAATGATAGTTCACAGATTACTAATAGCAGGTCTGCAATCTCATATTTCAGTTCTTTCAACACCCTTGGATGTATACCATCCGGCCCAGGTGATTTGCTACTCTTCAGTTTATCTAATGGTTGTAATACATCTTCCCGATGTATCGATATTTCCTTCAATTCTTCCGCACCTTTAAATACCACTTCAGTCATGGGTAACATCCCTACATCTTCCTCAGTAAAGACCGAAGCAAAGAATTCATTCAGTCTCTCCGCTATCGCCTTGTCGCCTCTTAGTGCCCCTTTAACTCCTCTATCATCTAATGGACCAACTGACTCTCTCACAGGTTTTTTGCTATGAATGTACTAGAAAAAATCTTTATTTTGCGTTTTTGCTTCCACAGCAAGCTTCTTCTCAAATTCTCCCTTTACCTGCTTTATCAATGCCTTGCATTTGACTTGCCAGTGCTTGTGCTGTTTCCAGGTTTCATCGTTTGGCTCTTTTTTCCATTTCCTGAAAGATGCTTTTTTGGCAACAGCCTCTCTGACCTCACCTTTAAACCATGCTGACAGTCCAGCAGTGAGTGCCATAGAATATCCTGGATACCGCCATGATGGTGTACGGTTTGCATCAGGGCGTTCCGGGGGCAATACCTAGGGATAATCAATCAGCGGCAATATTCAGCTGTCCTAACTTTTGCCACTGAAGCTGAACGGGCAGTGACTGAATATTACTGCTGCCTGGTTAGCTTCTGGCTTCCCCGGCAAACCCAGATATTCAATGCCGGTGGCCGGATATGGTTCTGGCACTGAATTTCCAAGTTAACTGTTCAGCGTGAGGGCTAGAGCTGCAATCACGCTAGCCACCACTGCTGAATATCGGGCCCAAAGTTTTTAATTATTTTGTAAAACATTCTTCCATATTTAGAAATTTTAAATGGAAGTAAATGCTATTTAGGAAATAGTAGCTAGTCAAAAGAAACAAATAAAAGTAAAAAGCTATAAAAGCAGCTAGTTAAAAGAAGCCCAACTAAATAATTGAGTATGAGGATAAAGAATGTTTAAAATTGGATTGTTAAAGTCTTGTGTTTGTTGAAGAGACTTTAGTGGCCCTTGAAAACTTGAACCTTTAATATTTGTGAGATTTATAAGATATTATCCTTACCGAACTATTTTATTCATTTTCATTCAACAATTGTATCTTTGACTAGTTTCCTTTTTCTTCTTTAAATGTGTAACCTGATGTCACATTATTGCCAAAGCTCTAATCTGTTGTATGTTTATAGGAATATCACATTTCTTCGTTTGAAGAAAGACTTATAAAAGAAATTGAATATAGAATAATTAAAACCACCTTGGAAGAACTTCTTGAGGAAGATGGTGAAGAAATGGTGGTTGATGTTTCTGAAGCTGAAGCTCTTGAATCTGGATTTGATGTTCGTTTAAAGAACTACAGAATCCTAGAGGGAATGGGTGTCACCTTCCATTGCAAGGCATCTGGATACCCATTACCAAAGGTACATTCTTCAGACTATGGCCCTATTTACATGAAGGCACATTTTAGAAAGGCTGTCTAGGTTAAATCCTGGCATCCAGGCCAAAACATCACAGATACTGTGGGAGTGGCAGCAGAGAAGGTGGGCGCATGTAAATGCCTTCTAAAATCACCGTTTTTTCCCTCTTGAAAAGTTCATGTCTCCGAAATTAAAAAACAAATAAGACAGCCTCGTGAAAAACATTAGGCTAAGCACATGGATGTTTGAGGCTGATTTTAGAAACTTGGACGTGTCCAATATGGACGTTGGTGGCCTGAGCTACATAAACGTGTCCATGATGGTCTTCCAGAATGGGCACGTCTATCTCATGCAGCATGTCCTGGCCTGCCATTTTGCAAGTGGAGACGTGCAGCGACATGGCAGCCACAAAACAGTGTCTTAATTTATTGACTTGTGTCTTCATTGAAGTGAAAAGTATTGGGGGACATGAGAACGCCTTCTTTTATACTTCCCACCTGTGTTTGGGTGCCAGAACAAGCACTTTGCTGATGCCTATTTGTACCCTGAAGCAGGAATAGACATGAATGTCAGTACTGGTGGGCTCAGACGTGTGGGCCGTTTCTGAAATTGGGCAAACACATGTATCTTTTAAGGAACATCCCGTAAACACCTCTGCCATACTTACATAGATTTGATTGCTCCAGAGACCTGTAATTTTGAGGCTTTCTAAAATAGCTATTGATACATCTCAGTGCTTCCGATGTCCGAATAGATGATTTCTGACATGGAAACCATGACTAGAACTTCTAAAATAACCCCCTAAAGTGATAAGATTTTACAGCTAGCTCACAGAAATAGCAAAACCTAATGTGTGGTAACTGGAAAACATTTGCAAGACAGAGATATACTTTTAAATTATTAGTGTTACTTTTTAAGACTATCAGAATTGGAAAACCCCTGTATTTAAGAAACAGATTACAGGATTAAATTCTGGAAAGACAGTTTTTTCTTCCCAAGGTAACTTCTTAGAAGTCCTGGTATGATGTTTGTTCATAAAGTCACATGGAGAGCTAAGGGGTTCTTGACCACATTCACAGTGTCTGATGAATAACTTTACAATATCAACTGCTTCATAGAACTGCAAAAGACAAATCATTTTTATACTTTTCTGTGTGAAGCGTGGAGGCCTATTCACATCTGGACACCCAGCCCCTTGTGTGGTCGGGCAGAATTGGGATGTACAGTGGTAGACCCAATTCTGTTCCCGCTGCACACCCAGCTGTACACCCAGCTGTTTACCCGTCTAACTTAGTCTGGCTCCATAATGGAGCCGCAGTGCCATGGCGCCTTGTTGCCATGGCACCGTGGCTCCATTACAGAGCAACGAATGCTGCCTGCCACTGAGATTATCCTTTCCCCACAGCCATATCCCTGATCCCATGGCCCTCCCATGGCCAGAGTCCGGCTGCAGGGAACTTCCTGCACACCTCCCTGCTCTGTCCCCGCTGGCTGCAGCTGCTACTCCTCGTCCAGGGGGACATTCCATCTCTGAGGTGGAATAAGTCCTCTGTCTAACTGCATACCTCGGGCGTACAGAGCCGACCTCAGAATCGGCCCTGTACATCCAGGGTGACAGCCCACCCACGCACCGCCCTCGCTCCACCTTCCACCCGCCTCCTCCCACCCCCATCTAAGGTTCCCCGTACAACTCCGCTGTTTGTACAGGGAGCCTTGCATGGGGACAGCAAGGGGGACGAATAGTGAGGATGTATGTCCAGGTAGGGCATACTTCCCCACTATTCGTGGCTCGGAATAGACCCCTTAATGTTTCTGGAGTTTATTTTAAGTAACTGGGATAATCCTAATGTAAAATAATTGAGGACTGTAACAAGGATCAGCTGGAAAAATTACAAGTAGTATCGAGATAAAAAGTTAAAGTACAGCATACCATCAAAGCACCCCTGCTAATAAACCGTTGTTTTCACTAGTTGATACTAATATGTTTTTCCCCCTCTTATCTAGATTGCATGGTACAAAGATGGTAAACGTATTAAACCAGAAGGACGTTACCAAATGGAAGTTTTACATGACGGTAGAGCTAGTCTACGCCTACCAGTTTTGCTGCCTGAAGATGAAGGAATTTATACTGTATTTGCTAGCAACATTAAAGGAAATGCCATTTGCTCAGGGAAGTTGTATGTCGAACCTGCTGCTCCAGTTGGTTACATCCCTGTGCCAGATACTATGAAAAGAATCAGGTAGGTTTATCTTTTTTTTTTTGCCACCTACAATACATAATTATTGGGAAATAGCATAAACCTAATATATAATTATTGGGGAATAGTATATCTTAGTATGTTGTTATTTATTTTGCTCACACCTTTCCAGTAGTATTTCCAGGTAAATTACATTCAGATAAGGTGGGTATACACCATGGGCTCAACTCACCTTAATTTTGGGCCTCCTTATGAGGAATAGTGGCTGCATATTAGGTTTTACTGAATATTGATTGATAAAACTGTTTATTTGGAATAGTTCTAAGATTCTTCGGGGTAAGCAAATAATAATTCTGCATGGCAAGAAACAGGAAATTGGAACTGTGCAGGAAGCAGAACCTTCTGCTTTGTTCTTGATCTGAGCTTGTAGAAGTCAATCACTACTTTAACTGGCCTCCCAGAGGCTTTCACTCTGAATATATCTATTCAGATTCAGGAAACTTTATTGGCATGACATTTGTTTACCATATTACCCCTGCTTGGAGTTGAAGTAGTTCGGACTGCCTCCCTTTTTGTCACAAAATTTCTGTGTATTCTTTTCCTCCCACATAGAATCATGGGGGTTGTGCCATGCCACCTTCTTGCTTTTCATGAACATATCTTATTTTAGTTTATCTAATATTCAGGTTCCATCAATATGAAAGCATGCTGACGTATGACCTGTATTAAAAAAAACATTTAGAACATTTCCAGATTTGTTACTACTACCATCCAGTCTCCAATTTACCTTTTTCTATCCAAGATTGCTGAAAATGTTGTTGCTGTCCAACTGGATAGTTAGATACTGTATCTACAAGCACATGTGCGTTCCACTTCCATTTTAGACTCCCCTCTGTTGGAGATAGGAACTACAGAGAGCTTTAGAACTTATAGCTTAGCATTTTGCAGGACTTAATAACTCTGCTTGCTCTGACTTTTTATTGCTAGTTTATTCCTAGTTATGCTATTTTGTGAGTTTGTGTGTCTTTGTACTTATTTATTTGTGTTTATCTGTAGCTTGCTCTGACTTTTTTAGAACCTATTGCTCTTTTTGAATCTGCTAGTTCTTTCTGTGCCTTTCTCTCTCCTTTTACTCCCAAGGTAGAAATTAATCCTTGCCATCATTGCTACACCTAGCCCTTTCCTTCTGGTCTGTTGACTTTTTAATTCCCTCTCTCCCTCCCCTTGCCTACCCACCCCATGGTTTGGATTTCATATATGGCCTTCCACTGTCTCTTTAACAGTATTATTCCTAACTGAGCTCCAACCCACTGTCTCAGCATATCGTACTATATTATACTTCAGGAGGAGAAGAGTGCAGGGAATAGGAATAGGATGCATGACAATGTCAAGGGTGGCGAGGAGTGGAGATGGGTGAATGAGAGAAAGAAAATGTTGAAGCTGAAGAGCAGATGATAGGGTTGATCCCAATCCTGATCCCCCTAGACATTTGCCATATATCCTGCACAGATCCAACCACAAACTTTTACATTTTATTCATATTCCTCTCCTTCTATTCCCTTCTCATGTGCCCTATGGAATATATACTCTGCCCCAAAACACTTGCCTACATTCACAATCTCATCTCTCTAATGCTCTACATCTTCTTTCTTTAACTGAGACTTAGCTTCCCTCTGAAGACTCTGTTTCAGTAGCCGTCCTTGCCATGAAGGCTACCTTTTCTCCCATATACCGTGGTGTGGTGTTGGTTTGCTACTCTCTCCTTCCTATATGTTTCATCCCCTTCTTCCACCTCAGTCTCACTCTTTTCTTGTTTTGCAGTCCATGCAATCCACTTATTTAATCCACTCTCTTTCAGGATACCTATTTTTGACCCCCATGACAAATCCACCTCCTCCTTTCTCACTGACTTTGACTCCTGGTTTTCTTTTTTTCTTCAACCATCTTCCCCTTCCCTCATTCTTGTGGACGTCAGCATTCATTTATGCCTCAAAACTCCTTGTCTTAACCTCCTCATTTGACATCCAACTATGTTTTACTGTCCCTACTTACCAGTATGGTAACTGTCTTGACCTTGTCTTTTTCATGCTACTCACCCTAAAACTTCTCCACCTCAGTTCTTTCCCTATCTGACTATTATCTGCTAACTTTCATTCTTAGTCAAACTCAACAACAGTCCCAACCAATCTCAACTAACATTTTTAGGAATATTCAGGCTGTTGACCATTCCGCTCTCTCCACTCCTCTCTCATCTCCTCTCTCAGCCACTATGTCATCTGAGTGTTAAAGAGGAAGTCTCTTCCTTTAACACTATGATCCCTTCTGCCGTGGATGCTCTTGCTCCTCCCATTCCATGCCCTGTGAGGTGTACTGTACCTCAGCCTTGGCTGAACTCCAAATTCTGCAGTCTACAGTCCTGTGCCCACCCTGCAGAGAGCCGTTGGCTTAAATCCTGTACCCATGCCGACTTCATACATTTCAAATTCACGCTAGCCTCCTTCCAATCTGCCCTAGCACTCACCAAGAAGGAGTATGATGTCTATTTGACAAACTCTCTTAGCTCTGACCCTCACCAACTCTTTGTAACCCTGACCTCATAGTGCTTCTGACCCTCCCCCCCCCCCCTTCGCTTTCTGCCCAGACTTTGGCTGATTACTTCCATGAAAAAGTTCACAAGATTAGTCTTGAGTTCTCTAAAGGGTCATCTCCATTCCCCCTTCCCCCTCTTCACACTCAGATACTTCAACTCCTGTCACCCTTTTTTCCTTTACTAAAATCACAGAGGAGGAAACTGCATCTTCTCTCCTCCTTCAAACTTACTACCTGCTCTTTGGATCCCATTCCCATCCATCTACTAAGCTCTGTTTCCCTCACTGTTGTCATCCCTTCCATGTCATATCTTCACTTTCTTGCTTTCCATTGCAACTGTTGCTGCTGCCTTGAAAAATGCTGTGGTCACGCTGCTCCTCAAAAGACCTTCACTGGATCCTCCCTGCCCTTCTAGTTATCAGCTCATTTCCCTCCTCCCTTTTGCATTCAAACTACTTGAATGTGGGGTTTACCACCACTGTCTTGACTTTCTTTCTTTTCAGACCATTCTGGATCCACTGCAATCTGATTTTCACCCTCTACATTCTATAGAAACAGCCCTTGGCAAAATCTCCAATGACCTGTTCCTGGCCAAATCCAAAGGTCTTTATTTGATTCTCATTCTTCTTGACCTATCTGCTGCTTTTGACATTGTTGATCACCACCTTCTTCTTGATATCCTGTTTCCACTTAGATTTTGGGGCTCTGTTCTGTCTTGGTTTTCTTCCTATCTCTCACATTGCACTTTCAGTGTATGCTCTGCTGGATCCTCCTTCACTGCTATTTCGCTTTCAGTTGGCATGCCTAAAGATTCTGTATTTGGACCTCTTCTTTTTCTGCACTCATTCCCTAGGTGCACTGATCTCCTCCCATGGTTTTCACTACCATCTTTATGCTAATGACTCTCAGATTTACCTCTCTACCTGAAATCTCTCCAGGAATTCAGGCCTGAATTTCAGCCTGCTTGTCTGATGTCACTGCCTAGATGTCCCACTGCTGTCTGAAATTGAACATGGCCAAGTTGGAGCTTCTTATCTTTCACCCTAAATCCACCTCCCCCTTCCTCCCTTCTCTATTTCTTTGGATAACACTCTCTTCCCCCTTTTTTCCTCAGCTCGCAGCCTCAGGGTCATCTTTGACTCTTCTCTCTCATTCTCTTCATGTATCCAACATTTAGTTTATTCACTTTCTCATCACTTTCCATCTAGAATATTGCAACTTTCTCTTCACTGGTCTCCCAGTGAATCATCTATTACCCCTTCAATCTGTTCAAAACTCAACTACACACTAATCTTCTGCTTGTGTCGCTATGCTCACATAACCCCCTCTTCTCAAGACATTTCATTGGCTCCCTATTCGCTTTTGCATACAGTTCAAACTTCTCCTTCTGACCTACAAATGCATTCATTCTGCAGCTCCTCACTACCTCTCCTCTCTTATCTCCCCCTACACCCCACCCCTGCATCTACACTTATCAAGCAAATCACTTTTATCTATGCCCTTCTCTCCTACTGTCAACTCCATTCCTTCTACCTTGCTGCACCGTATACTGGAATAGACTACCTGACTCAGTACGTCAGGTTCCATCCCTGGTCCTATTGTTCACATGAGAAACTAGACCATGGGTTAAATTTCTGGGTGTCCTCAAATATCTCGAGATTCCAAAAAAAATGTAATTGTGCTCCCAGTCCATAAGATCTTCACAGAGCAACAGGAGAGATTATGGGAAACACTGCTCTCTACTCCAGCTACATCTAAGAAACTGAAGATGAAATATAGAGTATAAAATGGCATTGACCACAATAATGTTCTGTTACCACACTAGTCAATGATAGTAGAATCAGCACTTAAAAAATGCAGTAGTTCAAAGGTTCACTCCAATACTTCTCTAGGGAAAGACCCTATGATAATGGGCATTTGGAAGGAAGATCTGAACAATATGCTTACCTCTCACATATCAGCTCATTAATTTCAGTTGAGTGAGATTTTTTTATGCTGTCCTGGAAAAGACACAGTCCATAGTTAGGGACTTCCACCATGAGGAGTCAGAAGTTATTCTACACAAACCTCAAGACTTAGTGTGCAAAGTATATGATTTGATCAGAATATGATGAAGATGACACTGCTGCTAGAGGGGCAGCCAAAGGGATAGCTCAAAGAAGAATGGCCTGATTAAGAGCCTCAGGTCTCTGAGATGATGTTCACAACAGGTTAGTGGATGCGCCATGTACTGGAGAAAATCTATTTGGAGAAAAGGTAAATGAGACAATGTCTGTCATAAAGGGTAACTATCCCACCATACAAATGTTAGCAGCAGACAGTATTTATCATCAGCCTTCAGAGAGAAGAGCACTTCTTCCCAGCCCACTTTTCTAATCACTAGATTACTCCTCCACTCCTAATTATAAATGGCACCCAACATTTCATTTAATCCAGAAATCTTCTGCAACCAAAAATTACAGAAGTCCTGGAACATCAGTAGTAGAGGTGGGAAAAACTGTCAATTCATGCACAAAAGAAAATAAGACCAGGCTGTAATTGCAAAGAAAAAAAAGTTATTTTTTGTTAAATATATCTGACTGTGCTAATGACATAGCAGTGACGTATACTGAGAGCAATCATCAGCATGGTGAGTACGGCGACATTATAGAACCATAGAAACATGACGGCAGAAAAAGACCACATGGTCTATTTAGTCTGCCCTTCCACATCAAATACTAAAGTCCCTTCTTTTCCCTTAGAAGTCTTCTGTGTTTGTCCAATTTTTTTTGAAATCCAGATGCTATCCTTGTCTCTACTACCTCCACTGGGAGACTATTCCATGCATCTACCACTCTTTCCATAAAGAAATATTTCTGAATATTACTCCTGAGTCTATCTCTTGTCACTCTCATCCTATGTTCCCTTATAGCAGAGCTTGCTTTCAATCAAAACAGGCTCTCTTCTTGTACATTTATGCCACGGAGATATTTAAATGTCTCTATCATATCTCCTCTATCCTGCCTTTCTTCTAATGAATACATATTAAGATATTTAAGTCTGTCCTCCTATGCTTTATAATGAAGACCATTTTAGTAGCCACCCTCTGCACTGACTACATCCTATTTATGTCCTTTTGAAGGTGTCGTCTCCAGAATTGCACACAATACTTCAAATGAGTTCATACCGTACCGCTCCCTTGGATCTTTTCAGCCCAAATGCATGACCCTGCATTTTTAGCATTAAATCACAGCTGCCAAATTCTTGACTATTCATCAAGCTTAGTTAAATCCCTCCTCATACTATCTACTCCTTCCTGAGTGTCTACTCTATTGCAGATTTTGGTATCATCTGCAAAGAGGCAAGCCTTACTGACAGCCCTTCCACAATATCACTAACAAAGGTGTTAAATAGAATTGGACTAAGGACAGATCCCTGCGGCACACCACTGGTAACCTTCTTCTCTTCAGAGTGAGCTCCATTTACCTGTACCCTTTGTCTCCTCCCACTCAACCAATTTTGAGCCCAGTCAGTCACTTTAGGGTCCATCCCTAGGGTGCTCAGTTTGTTTATAAGTTGCCTGTGTGGAATGGTATCAAAGGCTTTGCTGAAATCTAAGGACTCCACTTCTAGGTCTCTCCCTCAATCCAACTCCCTGTCAAAGAAATCCCCTCAATCCAACTCACCCAGTCAAAGAAATCAATCAGATTTTCCTGACAAGACCTGTCTCTGATAAACCCATGCTGCCACGAATCCTGCAATCCATTGGACTCCAGAAACCGCACTATTCCCTGTTTTAGCAGTTTTTCCAATAATTTATTCACCACAGAGGTTAGACTAACCAGCCTGTAGTTTTCAACCTCATCCTTACTTCCACTTTTGTGTTAAGGGATCACATTTGCCTTTCTCCAGTCCTCTGGGACCACTCCCAACTCTAAAGAAGCATTGACAAGTTCAATCAGTGGAGCCACTAGAATGTCCCCAAGTTTTTACAATATTCTCAATTGTTTCCCATCAGGTAGCATTGCTTTGTCTACTTTTAGTTTAGCTAGTTCCTCATGAACATCATTGTCTGAAAATTGTTCAAGATCCCTGTCACTTCTGTTCCTACTTGTGGGTGTTTTCTGAGGTCCTGCTTCTACCCCTTCATCTGTGAACACAGAACAATTTGTTAAGCAAGTCCGCTTTATCCTCATCAGCTTCTACATATTCCTCCCCTTTACCCTTGAATCTGACAATACAACTTTTGTATTTCTTTCTCTCATGAACATATCTGAAAAATGTCTTATCCCCCCCCCCCTCCTAATTTTATTGTACTGGCTATTACTTCTTCTTTTTGTATCTTTGATTTCCTGACTACTTTGCTAGCTTCTCTAGTTTTTCCAAATATGGTTGCTTGTCTTCCTCTCTCTGTGATCTCTTGTATTTCATGAAGGCCTCCCTCATTTTCTTCACCTTTGTAGCTACTTCTTTTGAGAACCATAGTGGCCTCCTTTTCCTTTTACATTTATTTACCTGTCTAACAAAAAGGTTTGCTCCCCTTAAAATATCCCCTTTCAGTTTTGTCCATTGCTTTTCTATATTCCCCAGCTGTTCTCATCCTGCTAACGACTCCTTGAGGTATTGTCCCTTCTTGGCAAAGTTAGTTTTCCTAAAGTCTAAGATCCTCGCTTTTAAATGAATTTTAAAAGCCCTAGTCCTAATACTGAGCCACACTATTCCCTTTGCTTTATCTACTTTTAGTTTAGCTAGTTCCTCATGAAAACAATCTTCTGAAAATCATTCAAGCTCCCTGTCACTTCTTTTCCTACTTGCGGGTGTTTTCTGAGGTCCTGCTCCTGGCCCTTCATCTGTGAATACAGAATAGAAATATTTTTTAAGCAATTCCGCTTTATCCTCATCAGCTTCTACGTATTTCTCTTCTTTGCCCTTGAGTCTGACAATAACACTTTTGCCCTTCCTCCTCTCACTAACATATCTGAAAAATGTGTTATCCCCCCCATTTTTTGCATTGGCTATTTCTTCTTCTTTTTATATTTTTGCTTTCATGACTACTTTGCTAGCTTCTCTAAGTTTTTTCAATTGTTGATGCTTGTTTTCCTCTCTCTGTGATCTCCTGAAGGCCTCCCTCTTTTTCTTCACTTTTTCAGCCACTTCTTTTGAGAACCAAAGTGGCCTCCTTTTCCTTTTACATTTATTTCCTTTTCTAACTAAAAGGCTTATTGTCCTTAAAATATCCCCTTTCAGTTTTGCCTACTGTTTTTCTACATCCCCCAGGTATTACCATCCCGCTAATGACTCCTTGAGATATTGACCTATCTTGGAAAAGTTAGTTTTCCTAAAGTTTGACCTTCATTTTTGAATGGATTTTTTCAGCCCTAGTCCTGAACCACACTATCTGGTGATCACTGGATGTGAGATGATCTCTCACTATGACATCAGAAACACTTTCCCCATTGATAAACCAAGTCTAGTATGGTCTGTTCACGTGTAGGTTCTGTTACCGGTTGCCTGAATAGTTCTCCCTGTAGAGAATCTAGGATCTCCTTATTTCTAGATGATACTGCAGTAGGGATGTGCCAATCAACATCCGGCACATCCCTGAAACATTTCTCCTTTCATGGCAATACTATGTATGTCTTCTATTAAATCCCCATCCACTTCTTCTCCTTGTGGTGGAGATCTGTATATCACACCAGTGCAATGGATTTCCCTTTCCCTTCTTCTGATTTAACCCATAGTGCCTCCTCGTTCCTTTTTAGGCTCTGAAATTCTATAGCTGTAATATTATCTTTTATAAATACTGCCACTCTTCCTCCCCTGTCCTTCCTGAATAAAGTATAGCCCTGTATAATTATATCCCAGTCATGGTTATCCATGAACCATGTCTGTAACTGCTACTAAATCCACTTCCATTAAAGCCTCAACATCTGGGATCTTATACACACCGCTTTCCAGATGTTACCCCTTTTACCCATTTTACAGAGGTATTTAATGTTTCACTTACCTGAGGCTTTCACTTACCTGGAGCTTTCTTCACGCATCCCCAACGAATCTAGTTTAAATCCCTCTTCAGTAGGTTAGCCAGATTTCTGCAGAAGACACTTCGTCCCATCTTGGACAGATGTATGCCATCTCTGCTCTGCAGCCCTTGGAATATCATCCTATGGTCCAGGAAACCAAAATGCTCTCAGTGACATCATCCACGCAGTCATGAATTCATCTCCAGGATGCAAGCTTCTCTGCCTTGGCCTTTACCCTCAACAGGGAGGATTGAAGAGAACACCACCTGTGCACCAGTTTGCTTCACTGTCTGTCCCAGAGCCATGAAGTCGCTTTTGATATGCTCAGAGGGATACCTAGCAGTATAATTTCTGCCAACATAGATGAGCAACATCAGATAATAGTCAGTAAGCTTGATGAGTCTTGGCAAACTATCCATAACATCTCGGATTTTGGCACCTGGCAGACAGCACACCTCTCTGGATATCAAGTCTGATTGGCAGGTAGGCACCTCAGTACACCTCAGAAGAGAGACACCAATCACCACTACCCTTCACTTCCTTGTGGTCACTGATTCTGCAACTTTGGGGTGCTCGAGCTCTGGTTCTTCCCCTTCCTGGGATGTTTTCACCCCCTCCACTTTCAGGACTGCATACCAGTTCTTCAATTCAAGGGCTGGTAGAGTTGGAATTTTGATTCTGCAGGCTCTGGTGACTCTTATCTAACTCTCTTCGTTCTTTAGTCTCCCATCTTCACCTCTGTTGGACAGCTTGGATGTTTCAAGAAGCACCTTATTAATGTACTTTTCACTGTCTTGAATGTTTCTCAGCCTCAGCACTAATATAGAAAAAGATTTAGCTTTTAAAAGTAAAGACCAACCCCCCTTTAAGAACTCTCAGGCAGAGAGCTTATATTTAAAGTCACACAGTATTACCTTGCTTGCAATGGAGACCCTGTAAGGTATGCCAGTACTTGCAAGGCCCTGTAGACTTTTATAGAGCACACAGCTGCCTAGTTCCTTTGCAAGCTAATCAAGGACCACTTACACCTGATGAGATCAGTGACTTCAAGAGTAGGCTCTGAATGGAAAGCTGGAAATAGAAAACAATGAACTCTACATGCTACTGTTCCATCAGCCCACCTGAGAACCATGTGCATACTTCCTTTTACTAAGCAAGAGACACCTATGAGGTGTGCCCTCATTCAAAACTACTTTAAAAAAAGCTACTATTCTCTCTGCATTAATATTCACTGATGGCTGTGGGTCTAATAGATAAGAACGAGAACATTTTGTGAAAAAATCATCCGGTTTAATATTCAGCCAGCCCCACATTCCCTAGCTGCAATATAATAGTTTACCTTTTATAGTCTTTCAAAAAGATATGCACAGGATAGTCAGACCAAGAAAGAGGGCAGCTTACTGTCAGTAATTAGACACTCCGCCCTATCTTCTGCAGCAAAAATCAAATCAAGGGAGTGCCCTTTTTCATGCATGCGGAAACTGACCAGTCAACAAAACCCCATAGTCTGAATACCCTTGAATGCTTTAGCCATGATATAGCCTCATCATCCACATGGATGTTAAAATCCCCAAGTACAATCGAAATGAAACCCTATCCCAGCCCCATAAACACCTCAAGAAAACTAATCATTATGGAGCTATTTCATCCAGCCGTCAATAAAGTAAATAGAAAGTTAGTCTCAACGACTTAAAATGCAACTCTTCACACCCTTTCCATAAATTTGATAGAAAAAGAGTCCCTATATATTACCATCACCCCATCTCACATACACATACATATATATATATATATATATTCAAATAAAATAGATCGCTAATATTGCTCAATGTTGTCCTATTTTATGCAATTCAGTTTCCAGAGGTCGACCTTTTCAAACTCAGAATAGCATTTAAATTATTCAACTTGCCTCTGAAATACATATTTTTGGCATGGCCCCCTTTGAGATCTAAATGGCAGGATCCAGAGCTTTTTTTAAGGGGGTATGCGGTGATACAGAATACCAGCACCTTTTTCATTGCCTTCTAAAATTGACCCATGGTCCTCATGCCTTAATGAAAGATCCCTGCACATGAGTACTGTTATCTTTTTTTTCTAGGAAAAAAGCACTGGCAGAATCAATCTCAATATGTATATAAAGTGGTCAGTTTTTAGTGGAGCCAAATCCACGTAAAGATATTCAAAGAAATATCCATATATTTCTAGCCATTGAATATTGTAGCTTAGAGATATACAGATATCTTTATCCATATATCTTTAGTTCTGTTATTCAGTATCTGTGCTGAGATATCCAGTTTAAGATATGTGGGTGGTGGCTGAATATCATTGCTATCCAAGTCATTTTAATCTCCATCCTCCCCTCCCAGAACTATGCAGATAAATTATGACCAGACATTGATTTTTCTGGCCAGAATTTATCTGGTGGTTGGTGCTAATCTTCAAAAAGCAAGAACTTATCCAGGTAACTCCCAAAGTTATCTAGAACCTAAATTATCTAAATCTTGCATTGTATCTTTCTTTTTAGTGACTAATTGCTGCATTAAATGTAAAATTTGCAGATATTTTCAGATGATGCAAGTACAGAAGACATTAGATAAGTTCTTGAGCATCAATAGCTCACAGCATATTTAATTTTATTCTTTTTTAGATCTGTCTCCCCACGTTCTCCAAGTCTGTCTCCAGCACGTTCACCTGGACGCTCTCCTGTACGGTCCCCTGCACGTAGGCTAGATGAAACCGATGAGGCACAACTGGAAAGACTGTATAAACCAGTCTTTGTGATGAAGCCTGCATCTTTTAAATGTGCTGAGGGACAAACAGCAAGATTTGATTTAAAAGTTGTTGGACGACCTATGCCAGAAACCTTTTGGTTCCACAATGGTAAAATAAAATGTGACACAGAAAACCAATTCATCTTAATTTTATTTCTCAGTTTGTTAACTATTTCAACACATAATATGTTCTCTCTAAACAGGTCAACAAGTTGTTAATGACTACACACATAAAATTGTAATTAAAGAAGATGGTACACAGTCGCTGATTATAGTTCCAACAATGCCTAGTGATTCTGGTGAATGGACTGTTATTGCTCAAAACAGAGCAGGCAAAGCCTCTGTTTCGATGACTCTGCATGTGGAAGGTATGTACAGATTGGAACAGTCTTCTATTGCTTCATAATGTGTAAAAGAATACCATACACTTGTATACATTTATCAATAATTGATCTTTCAGCTAAAGAACACCTGTTGAGGCCACAGTTCGTGGAAAAACTAAAGAATGTCAATGTGAAAGAAGGCTCCAAACTTGAAATGGCAGTAAAGGCTGTGGGTAATCCTGATCCTGACATTGTATGGTTGAAGAACAGTGACATTATTGTGCCTCATAAGTTCCCAAACATAAAGTAAGTATTCTTGTTGACAGAAAAATATTAAAAATGTTATGCATTTCATATTTTTTTATAATTATTCATTCTCTTTGCCTGTTTTAGAATTGAGGGAGTGAAAAAAGAAGCTGCACTTAAAATCGACTCCACAACTAGCCGTGATGCTGCATGGTACACTGCAACTGCTATTAATAAAGCTGGACGTGACACTACAAGATGCAAAGTAAACGTTGAAGCTGAATTTGCAGAACCTGAGCCAGAAAGACGGTTAATCATTCCAAAAGGAACATACAGAGCTAAAGAGATAGCAGCTCCGGAGCTAGAACCTTTACATCTGCGTTATGGTCAAGAGCAATGGGAAGAGGGTGACCTTTATGATAAAGAGAAACAACAAAAACCACTCTTTAAGAAAAAACTCACTTCAGTTAGATTAAAACGTTTTGGGCCATCACACTTTGAGTGCAGACTTACACCAATTGGCGATCCAACAATGGTTGTTGAATGGCATCATGATGGAAAACCACTGGAAGCTGCAAATAGACTTCGCATGGTTAATGAATTTGGCTACTGCAGTCTTGACTATCAGGTAGCATATCCTAGAGACAGTGGTGTTATCACTTGCAGAGCTACTAATAAATATGGCACTGACCACACATCAGCAACACTCATAGTTAAAGATGAGAAAAGTCTTGTTGAAGAATCTCAGTTGCCTGAGGGCAGGAGGGGAATGCAACAAATTGAGGAGCTAGAACGAATGGCTCATGAAGGTGCAATTGTCGGGATTACAGAAGAAGTAAAAGAAAAGCAGAAACCAGAAATTGTTTTATTCCCTGAGCCAGCACGTGTACTTGAAAATGAAACAGCACGGTTCCGTTGCCGTGTCACTGGCTATCCTCAACCAAAAGTCAATTGGTATCTCAATGGACAACTCATCCGTAAAAGCAAACGATTTAGACTTCGATATGATGGGATATATTACTTGGAAATTGTTGACTGTAAGTCCTATGATACAGGAGAAGTTAAAATCACAGCAGAAAATCCAGAAGGCTCAATTGAACATAAAGTGAAACTGGAGATTCAGCAGAGAGAAGACTTTAGGTCTGTCCTTCGCCGATCTCATGAACCCAGGCCTGAATTTGGAATATCGGAGCCTGGAAAGCCATTGTTTGAAGTTGTTAAAGTAGAGAGACCTGCTGAAACAAAACATAAAGAACTTGTGAAACTGAAGCGAGCTGAAAGAATTACTCATGAGAAAGTTTCTGAGGAAACTGAAGAGCTACGCAGTAAATTCAAACGTAGAACAGAAGAAGGATACTATGAAGCTATTACTGCAGTTGAACTTAAGACCCGTAAAAGAGATGAAGCCTATGAAGAAATGCTGAGAAAGAAAAAGGAAGAACTTCTTCATTGGACCAAAGAACTAACTGAGGAGGAAAAGAAAATTCTCCTTGCAGAAGGCGAACTAACTATTCCATCTATTAGACCAGATAGAATTGGGCTTTCTCCAAGTATGGAGGCTCCCAAGATTTTTGAACGAATTCAAAGTCAAACAGTAGCAGAAGGAGATGAGGCTCACTTCCGTATAAGAGTGGTGGGAAAACCAGACCCTGAATGCCAGTGGTTTAAAAATGGAGTAAAGGTTGAGAGGTCAGATCGCATGTATTGGTATTGGCCTGAAGATAATGTTTGTGAACTCGTTATAAGAGACGTCACTGCTGACGATTCTGCCAGTATCATGGTGAAAGCAACCAATGTAGCTGGTGAAACCTCAAGTCATGCATTTTTGCTTGTACAAGGTAATATGAATATTTAAAAGAATATTATTTTCTGCTCACATGTTGATTCAGGGTTAACCTTGCTTCAAAATGTCATAGTTTGGAGGGGAAGGCTTCTTTTTCAAACGCATTTAAGTGGTTAAATAATAAAAACTCTTTGAAAATTATCCTCTTTCTTAGCCAATTAAAATATGGGTCCTGTCCAGTTTTCCCTTTGGAGAAAAGAGCCAAAGCTTGAAAGGGCCAGTGAAGTACACCTAGGGATTTTATTTTTAAATTCTCATACGTACTGTACTTTATACTTTATCTCATGTATTTTGAACATGCCAAATATGTGTGGTAAAATACCTGTGGCAATGGTGCCGTTAGATTTTCAAAGAGAAATTTTCCAGAGCCTTTCTCTTTGAAAATTGGCTTGTAGGCCCATGGACTTGCAAGCACTGTGGTGAGTCTAAAAATTACCCTCCCAATTTCTCAAGTAAGAATTTCCCATCTAAAAGGATCTGTGATATCTAGTATTAAAATCATGGTTGCTGTCAACATTAATGGATACTGGGAAGAGGAAGTGAGTTCTGGTCTTCCCATTGCTTCTTTATCATTATATTTGGTTAGCATTTTATTGTTATTTAATGGGCGGGTCTAAGAGTTATATGGAATCTGGAGAGCAGGAGTTTCGACACTGCTATTGCTCCTCCAGATACGCTTTTGGGATACTTATTGGTTCCAGCATATCTTTGAAATGATTAAACTCAGGAAGAGTTTCTGTACATGCAATTTGGCGCTATGGAACATGTTATAAATATAGAAATTAGGAATGAAACAAAAGAAATACTACAGTAAGATTTCTAGGTTTAGCATTTTGTTAACCAAGTTAATTTATATATTGCAGCTAAACAGTTGATATATTTCACACAAGAACTACAGGATGTAAATGCAAAAGAAAAGGACACCATGGCGACCTTTGAATGCGAAACCTCAGAGCCATTTGTTAAAGTGAAATGGTTTAAGGATGGCATTGAGATTCATTCTGGTGATAAATACAGAATGCACTCTGATAGGAAGGCCCACTTTCTTTCTGTACTAATAATTGACATGCTTGATGCTGATGACTACAGCTGTGTATTGGTAGACGATGAGTCTATAAAAACAACAGCTAAACTTATTGTTGAAGGTAAGATGAATTTTATGTTGTCCTTGATCTGAATCTTTTTACCATTTTTGTTAGTGATATTGCGGAAAGGCTGTCGGGTAAGGTTTGCCTCTTTGCGGATGAAACCGAAATCTGCAATAGAATAGACACCCAAGAAGGACTAGATAACATGAGGAGGGATCAAGCTAAGCTTGAAGAACGGTCGAGAATTTGGCAGCTGAGATTTAATGCTAAAAAATGCAGGGTCATGCATTTGGGCTGCAATAATCAAAGGGATTGGTACAGTGTTGGGGGTGAAATACTTCTGTCCACAAAAGAAGAGCGGAACCTGGGTGTAATTGTGTCTGACGATCTTAAAGTAGCTAAACAGGTAGAAAAGGCAACAACGAAAGCTAGAAGGATTCTTGAGTGCCTAGGGAGAAGAATGGCCAGCAGAGCTGCCTTCCGCGCAGCTTGACCACCAATCTGGCCACCTAAGGCCAGGGTTGGGCTGAGAGGAATGTCTTTGGGTCCCCCCTGCCCCATCCACGCCCCAGGCCGCCAATCCTGGATGTTCGGGGAAGTTATTCCACCTCAGAGGTGGAATAACATCACCGTACAAATCGGCATTAGAATCGGTTCTGTATATCCAGGGCCGGCAACCACCCACTGCCTGCCCCGACTCCGCCCCCAAGCCGCCCCATCCCCACTCCCATCTAACTTCCCCGCACAACTGGCGGGGAGGTTAGACGCAGCTGCGGTAGGCACGAATAGCGGCACAGAATACCCCCCTATCTGAATTCAAAAAAGGATAGGACAAACACAGGGGATCTCTAAAGGAAAAAAGAGGGCTGTTTTAGTGGTTGATATGGAAGGCATACTAGATAGGCCACGTGGTCTTTTCCTGCCATCATGTTTCTGTGTTTCTCTATGTTTCTATTAGGTATAATTCATTTTAAATCATTTGATTTACATAAGAAATTTACCATATATGTATGGTATCAATATTCAAAAGGACTTATCCAGTTAGCAGGACCTTCTACCTGGATAAATCCTGGTGAGAGGGATGTTCAGTGGCACTATCTGGATAGTGCCAGGGCAATCTGTGGGTGGAACTGAGACAGAGCCAGATAAAACTCCACCCAACTTAGAACAGCAGAAAAGCTCTCCTAAGTGCTATGCAGATCACCTATCTAGATAGCAGCTGAATATCGCCACTATCCGGATAGTGCCATCGTTGACTGAGAAATCTGTGTATGGAGCACCGGCTGCTCTCTGTTCACCAGTACTTAATATCTAGATTTTTTTATCCTGTGGTGGCTGGTTTTAAAAAAAAATACTGACCGCTGCAAGCTGAGTGTTACCGCACTGTGTCTTTATTTTAGAATACAGAACTTTTTATTTTCTTTGCAATTACTTTGAGACCCGTTTGAAATCACTTTGTAATGTTTTTCAAGAGGGCTGAAGATAATTTGCTTTGCTGTTGAATCTAGTCCAAACTCATTGGTTAAGAAGATGAAATGAAGGTTGTACAGTAAATTAGAAACAAGTTTCTACAGAGCTTTAGTATGAGCTATAGCTGTATAAAATTATAATTGTACTTTATATTTTATATTAAGGTACTCCCATTGAATTTATTAAAGAACTTGAGGATATAGAAGTACCAGAATCCTTCTCAGGTGAATTAGAATGTACGGTTTCCCTTGAAGACGCAGAAGGGAAGTGGTATCGTGGTGATGTTGAGCTCAGAGCTAACAATAAATATGTAATAACATCACGACGTGGACGCCATAATCTCACTGTAAAAGATGTGAATAAAGAGGACCAAGGAGAATATAGTTTTGTTGTAGGTGGGAAAAAGTCAAGCTGCAGACTCAAGATGAAACGTAAGATCTTATAATTATATACAGTATCAACCAGTTTTTGGCCATTACATTTTAGCATTTTAGCTTCTTTATTTAATTTACTTTTTTACTTTTGCATTTATTACACAGACCGCCCCATTACTATTTTCCAAGGACTTTCTGATCAGAAGGTTTGTGAAGGAGACATCGTACAGTTGGAAGTTAAAGTCTCTCTGGAAAATGTTGAAGGTGTCTGGATGAAGGATGGTCATACACTTCACCCCAGTGATCGTGTTCACATTGTGACGGACAAGCAGTCGCACATGTTGCTGATAGAAGATGTAACAACAAATGATGGTGGAACTTATTCTTTCAATATTCCCAATCTTTTACTTTCAACATCTGGACGCTTATCAGTTTATAGTAAGTGCCCATTTTTGCTTATAGAAATGTTTTAAAAATATTATTAACTGTGCTTGAAATTATTCCATCTTATTCTGATTTTGATAGGTGTTGATATAGTGACTCCTCTCAAGGATGTGAATACTATTGAAGGCACAAAAGCAGTCCTTGAATGTAAAGTTTCCGTTCCTGATGTATCTTCTGTCAAATGGTACCTAAACAATCAACTAATAAAATCTGATGACCGTGTGCAAGCTATTTCCAAAGGAGCTAAACAACGTCTAGTATTTTCTAAGTCCTATGCATCAGATGAAGGAAGCTACAAACTAGTAATTGGCAAAGTTGAAACCAGCTGCAAGCTCAGCGTTGAAAGTACGTGTTCTTTAATTATTGGAGTTGTTGGTCAATACAGAGAACTGGTATACATTAAGATAGCTTGTAATGTATTCTTGTTTTATTAAAGTCAGACTTTTTTTTTTTTGCTTTAAAGAAATCAAAATCATTAGAGGTTTAAAGGATTCAACTTGCACCGAAACTCAAAATGTCACCTTTGAGGTGGAGCTATCTCATGCTGGCATTGATGTTTCATGGATCTTTAAGAATGAAGAGCTCAAACCTAGTGCTAAATACAAGATAGAAGCACATGGTAAAATATATAATCTGAGAGTGATGAACATGATGAAAGATGAAGAAGGAGAATATACATTTGTAGCTGGAGAGAATAAAACAAGTGGAAAACTTACAGTGGTTGGTAAGTAAGCTTTTTTCTTTAAGTGCCATCAAGTCAGTGCTGACTCCCGGCAACCCAGCAACCCCTGGGTTTTCTTGGCAAGTATGACAAGTAGATTACCAGGCCTTTTCTTCCAGAAGCAATAGAGGATAAAGTGACTTTCCCAAGGTCACAAGGAGTGCCAGTGGGAATCAAACCAGCAGGCTACTCCTCCACTCAAGCAAGCTTAGAATGCACAAATCATATTTTGATGTGAAAAATATGATTTGTAAAATTATTTGTAAAAAAAGGATTTGTAAAATTATTTGCATATTTTTGTAATATAGAAAGAATGATGTAAACTAGTTTTTCAAATTTATTCCATGATTCCTGACACAGTAAAATCAATTCATTAAACACATCTAGAAACAATTTTCAGTGAGATATTCCTATGTTCAGTGCATCCATAAGGCAAACTAAATGTTTCCTTTTGCTGCATATAATCTGAATTACAAGAGGCATTGTAGAGACAAAAGAACTTACTGTAGTTAATATTTATCCAGCAGGTCATTTAATCATTGCTTTGTAGTGCTGAAGAAATACACATCACAATGCAAGCGAATTGTCCTCTTTTCCTGCAGGTGGTGCGATAAGTAAACCTCTTGTGGATCAAACCGTGGCAGAGTCTCAGAAAGCCGTCTTTGAATGTGAAGTAGCTAATCCAGAATCAGAAGGCCAGTGGCTGAAGGAAGGCAAACCACTGAGCTTCACTGACAGTGTCAGACGTGAATCAGACGGCATAAAAAGACGACTTGTAATTGCAGTTTCCAAACTGGATGATATTGGTGAATACACCTATAAAGTGGCAACCTCTAAAACATCTGCTAAACTAAAAGTTGAAGGTTAGTAATGTGATTTTAGGAAACATGCGTTATCTTAGCTTTCCAAAATATTTAATATTTGGTATTTCATATATGTGTATGTTAGTGTATACATGCTTATATACAGCATATGTTATATTCTTTTTTTTTACTCTTTATTAAATTTTGAAAATTTACAAACACTGAAAATTTTGTTCTAGTAAATACAAGCAATAAGAAAAAGCAATAAACAATAACAAAAGGTAGGCCACATTAAGGGAGAGTTGCCATTTTGAGATTATACAAAAAAATATAATCAGAGTTCATCTCCCAAACAAAAAAGTAGAAGAAAAAAAATATGACTAAGGAAAGGGGAAATAGTAGGACAGGCCTTACCAACTACACTGACCCAATGGGCTCTTTACCCTTCAGACAATCTTCAAGTTGTAAAGCATCAAAGACATAATGCTCGCCCTGAAAAGAAACCAAACATTTACACGGAAAATGCAAAAAAAAAAATAGTCCCAATAGCTAATATTCTGGGTTTTAGATGGAGAAAGGACTTCCTGTGTATTTGGTGTCCCCTAACAATATCAGGACATACTATTAATTTTCCTCCGCAAAGTGGAACCTTCTTTTTCCCAAAATACAATTTCAAAATAGTAATTTTATCAATTTCTGTAGCGAAAGTCAAAGAGTAGCTTCTTTAGGAATTTCCTCCGAAGGAGTTTCCAGAAAATTAGTAAGGTCCAAAGAGTTTACCAGTTCTTGAGCTTTCCCTTCTGGAATTTCCACTAACTGTTTCGCAGCCAGGTAAAAGCAATTAGAATCAATAATCTGATCTGGACTAGTTATATTCCAAACTTCCTTGAAATTCTTGTTCAACAAAATTAGAGTGGCTAAATAATGCATTTTAGGAAATTGAGAAAAAGAAGGCCACGGGGCAAGGTCCCCACTGGCTGAAGTCACACGCACGCCATAAGAGGCTGCGTGGCATTTTTTGAAAGGATTGGCCCCGCGGCAAGAATGAATGCCGTGGGAGCCAATGAGGTTCAAGGAAGTGGAGAGTGGGATAAAGGATGTCCGGAGGGGCATCGGGTGGAGGCAGTCTGCAGCCAATGGCCCGGAGAGCCGGATCACCATCGGCGCCCTACCCTCCCACCCCTCTTGGAGTTCAGGTTTGGGGGTTAAGCATGGGTTGTTGCAGCGGGGGGGGGGGGGCGGCGGGATCCCGGAGGTGTCTGGGGTCCGGAGCCGGAGGTGATACTTGGGCGGGGGTGTGGGGCCCCCACCCGGACAGCCCCTGTTGGGCTTTTGCTAATCATATGGTGAAGCCGGAAGAAAGGGGCGGGGAGTTAAGCTAGCCGTGGGCCTGTCCACGGTGGTTGCAGAGTTGATGCCCACCTTGCTAATCACATGGCTGGTGAGGCAGGGATCCGCTAGATTGATGTTTATGGTTGAAATGAATGTTATTGCGCTTAAAATGTTAATTAAAGCTGTGACCGGTTTTGAATTCCCAACAATTTTGTGTGTTTATTGTGTACGGGGAGGAGTAGAATGGTGGAAAATGGAATGGGGTTGAGAGGGAGGGGGTAATAAGGGAATAAGCACCGGGTCCGTCATACCTCAGTTAATCTCAAGTTTCTAGAATGTATATCATTGTCTGTGGATTCCAGCTGCCTATGCAACAAAGTATGATCCTTAATATTGGAAGACCCAGTCTTCTGAAGGGTGACAACATGAGCAGCTAGCTTATCCATTTGAGATCTATGCTCACAAAATTGCTCTTCATACAAAGTCAAAACATTAACAGTATCCTGGGAAAAAGCCACCACTTGATCTATAGTTCCTCTTTACAATTGATTATTCTGTGAAACCATAATCCAAACATCTGTCAAGGTAATATTTGTAGGTGACAAGGGCAACTGCTGTGCAGTGTCCAAACTCAGCAAGGAAATAATTTTCTGCAATCTAGGCATATCACCCTCTGTTCCAAGTGCAGTACCAGGGGTGCCACCCCAACTCAACCCTATATCGGTAGAGGGGTTAGCAAGAACCCCAGCCTGACTCTGCTTTCCCCTAGGAAGAGAAGATGGTGGCTGGAGAATGGGGCTCAAAGAAGCCCCAGATACAGATGGAGAGTTCAAAGCTGTAGGACTAGATGATCCTCCCTGGAGGTGTTTATCCATAGGCCCAGTTTTCTCCCCCCCCCCCCCTCCTACCAAAGCCGGTATTGAGGACTTCCCTTTGTTCTTCCTCTTGATTCCACTTTTAGGCATAACACAAAAAGCCAAGTCAGTACAGTAAAACAAAGGGTACTAGCTTTGCACCAAATTGGCACTGATGGGGCACCAAAGCGGCATGCTCCTTTGATCATGTTCTCCTTCGGCCACGTGCCTACAGCCGCGCACCCACAGCCACATGGTATGCTGTGAGTTTTTAAAGCACTAGCAGAACTTGGTGATGATGTCACTGGGGGGCGATAGAATGCCAGTGCCCCAGACACCAGTGCCCTTGCAGCAGCCATACACACGTCTGAGCCCTCTCAGCATAGCAAGATGTCAGCAAACTCTCCCCATATACTATCTTCTTTCTGTGTTGTGCACACAAGTAGTTTTAATTCTCACTTTCAAGCAATAATATATTTTACTACAAAGTAATCGCTTTTAAAATGATTTAGGTTTTAGTTTTATAGCTTTTGAGTCATTGAGACTTGCCAGACAGGAATAGTATCATTCATGCAAGGAAATAGAATCAGGAACTATTAGAGGAAGAACAAGATCGGCTTTTCTAAAGCTACAAGAGTTAAAGAAAAAATTCCAGCCTTGAATAGGAATGCTACAAAATGCTCAAGGATCCTTGTTGAATGATGCTGAGAAGATCAAGAAAACATGGAAAGAATATACAGAGTCATTATACCATAAAGATAAAGTGGACCAACAGCCGTTTCAAACTGTACCTTATGATCAGGAACCATTGGTGATGAAAGAAGAAGTCAAAGCAACATTGAAAACCTTATCAAAGAACAAAGCACCAGGCATTGATGGCATTCTCATTGAAGTATTACAGCAATCGGATGAAGCTGTTACCATATTTACAAGGCTCTGCCAAGAAATTTGGAAGACAAATTCATGGCCAACTGACTGGAAAAGATCCGTGTTTATACCAATACTGAAGAAAGGTGGCCTGACTGGCTGTGGAAATTATTGCACAATCGCTCTGATCCCACATGCCAGCAAGTTTCTACTCAAGATCAATCAGCAGAGACTACAACCATACCTGGAACGAGAACTGCCTGAAGTACAAGCAGGGTTCAGGAAAGGGCGAGGAATGAGAAACATCATCGTAGACATGAGAAGGATCCTTGAAAAGAGAAAAGAATACCAAAAGGATATCCATATGTGTTTTATTGACTACAGCAAGGCTTTTGACTGTGTAATCAGGGGCGGCTCAAGGCAATCTGCTGCCTGAGGCGAAGGATGAGATGGTGCCCCCTCCCCCGTAGAGGGGGTGGGGCTTTTTCAAAACTCCAGTCACAGACTGAACCAAACCAAAAAGCTGATTAGATTATACAGAGAAAATGCAAGATGTTTGCACACCAAGGAACTAAAAGAGAGTGAGAACCACAGCACAGTTTATGAAACTAAATTATAACTCATTTTTATCTTGTTGTTATAAACTGCATTATGGTTATTGCTTTTTCTTTTTCAACATATATTTTGCATCCACAAAACCCCTTCAAATGTGGGTGCAGAGCAGAACCAGGACATTCACCCACAGAATTCAATATCTTTAAAAAAATCTGATTCTGATCATCTCACTAACAACAACAACAACAAACATTCTGCAGTACCAGGCATATTGTGAACTAATACAAAACCCTACAACAAAGTCACCGAGTATCCATAGAGCAAATCTACCATACCATACCATATCAGCACCAACTTCCAAAACTCACATAAGGAGCCCACCAAAAAAAGCATCACTGTAAATACTACAGTGGGCCCTGGAGCATCCATACAACTATTTGAAAAGCTGAACAAGTCAAATTACTATAGTACAGTATAGATCTTTATGTACAAACTCCATGTTTATATTTATGTTTATTCAATTTCTTGATATACCACCCAGGCTGAAGGGCATCAGAGTGGTTTACAATTACTACAAGCAGGTACTGGATACCCACAATCTAAAGTAAAAATAAAAATATGTAGACAAAATTTAAACTGAAACCCCAAGAAGCCAGACTCCTCAAGCAGTGCAACATCAGATAAATAAGAGATGCAGTTCCCCCATACAGTGTAAAATATAAAGATAACACAAAGTCCAATCACTAAAATAAAATAAAATTATTTTTCCTACCTTTGTTGTCTGACTGTTTTATTCTCTGATCATGCTGGTCCCGATCTGAGGCTTCTGCTTTCCTGTCTTCTCTTAGCTCTCTTTCTATGGTCCATGGTTCATCTACCATTTCTTATCTCTTCTTTTTTCTTCACTTCTTTCCATCAGCCTATTTCCAGTCCCAGTATCAGCCCTTCCAGTCCTCCCTTCCAGTACCTTCCAATGTCAACTTGTATTCCCACAAGTGGAGGAGTAGCCTAGCGGTTGGGGCAAGGTACTTCAGGCTGGAAGGTCGGGGGTTCAAATCCCACTAGAGGACAGCAACCTTGGGCCAGAAGGACTGGGGTTTCTAGTCCCACAGGTGCTCCTTGTGGTCTTGGGCAAGCCACTTAACCCTCCATAGCCCATGTTCCCTGTAAAATAGTTATCTCCAAGTTATAATGCCCTGTTCAATGTAATTTCAGTTTGTTCAATGTAAACTGCACTGATGCAGAATAGTGCGGTATATAAGAGAATGTAAATAAATAACTGCCACTGGTGTCCATTCCCTTCCAGTCCCTCTCCTTCTCCACTGTCCAGCCCCTTCTAGTCGAAATACCATGGCAGCCCCTCTCAGCATCCACTCCCTTCCAGTTCTATTCTCCTATCCCCTTGCATCTGCCCATTTGTAGCCCTAGCCCCCCAGTTTTCTTCCAGGGCCAGCAGCTCTATCCTCCCCTCTCTGCCATCAGCCCATTTCCAGTCCTAGCCCCCCTGATCAGCCCATTTCCAATGCTAGCCCCCAATCAGTCCAGTCCATTACCAGTTCTAACCTCCCCCATCAGCTCATTATCAGTCATAGCCTCCCCTAATCAGGTCATTACCAGTCCTAGCCCCCCGATCGGCCCATTTCCAGTGCTAGTCCCCCCAATCTGTCTATTTCCAGTGTTAGCCCCCCCAATCTGTCCATTTCCAGTCCTAGCCCCCCCCCAATCAGCCAATTTCCAATGCTAGCCCCCATCAATCCATTACCAGTTCTAACCCCCCATCAGCCCATTATCAGTCCTTGCCTCCCCAATCAGGTCATTACCAGTCCTAGCCCCCCCCCCCCCCGATTGGCCATTTCCAGTGCTAGTCTCTCCTCAGCCTGTTCTCCCTCTAATCATCCCATTACTAGCCCTAGCCCCCACTCAATCATCCCACTCCCAGTTCTAGTTTTCCCTAATCAACCCATTACTAGTTCCCCTAAAATCAGTCCATTACTAGTCCTAGCCCCCTAATCTGCCCATTTCCAGGGCCAGCCTCCCTCCCAATCTGCCCATTTCCAGTGCTAGCCCCCTCCCAATCTGCCCATTTCCAGTGCCAGTCCCACCTCCAAATCTGCTCATTTCCAGTGCTCATTTCAGGTCCTAGCCGCACCCCCCCCCCCCTCGCTCCTACAGGAGGCCCTGCATGCCTGGCGGTCGGCAGCCCCAGCTCTGCCTTTCCTTTCTTTCCCACGGCTCTGTTAAAGTTGAGCCCGGTGCCATTCACCAAAAGTGAATTGTCAAGGAGGATCCAGGTTTCAGTAACAGCAAGAGGGAAAGCACAAGAAATAAAAAAGATCATGGGTAAAGGGAAATTTATTAGAAATGGAATGAGCGTTCCATAAAGCACATGAGACGAGGGGAGAGGAGGGTAAAAGGAGAAGGATGTGGATGAGATTAGAGTGGTGGAGAGAGGAACGAATATGGGAGTGAGAGAGAAGTGAAGGGGGACCAGGGTTGGGATTAATGTCACCATAGGACAAAAGGAGGAGAAGAAGGAGAAGAAGATTGCGAGGGAGAGAGGAGACAGCACAGTGGTCCTGATATTCATGGCCTATCTAGATAGTGTCACTGAATATCCTCACAGACCATAGAAAAGACACCCCATAAAAACCGGGGCAATGAGGAGCAGGGGCAGTCCTGACAGCTGTTCAGCTGCTAATCAGGTTGCTAAAATGCATAATGTTAGGACAAGTCGATAGCTGTCCTAACTTTATTCAGTTAATGGCTGAATATCGCCACTAACTGATACTCTGCACCAGATACTGGATACATTTGGGAGAATATCCAGTTTTAATTCAAGTAGCAGGGGCTAGGCGCGGTAAAAGCACCGACCGCCACCACTGTACGATTAGCAATCATTTTTATTATCTTCCTATAAATAATTAACTTGCAAAAAAACATAAAATATACTTTGTTGTGTATGGAAAAGTGACAGTAGGATGGACACAGAATTATCTTGTTCAAGCCTTGCCTCCCTAGCAAATCTATCATAATAAAAACAATTGCTTATTTCCAAACTATCAAAAGATACAAATTGCAAATTCTACCCTACCACACTCAGATGCATTGAACATTTGGCTGATAATGAGGAAATGTTTTGATCATCATCCTGGATCGTGATATTTTGATGCATTCTATTTGTTATTGCAATTTTGAAACCAGACAATGTTTTTGAAATTTTTGACCATTATATTTTAATAACTAAATCTGCACATTTTTCAGCTGTTAAGATAAAGAAGACTCTAAAAAATCAGACAGTGACGGAAACACAATATGCTGTTTTTACTATGGAGTTGACACACCCTGATGTTAAAGGAGCTCAGTGGATTAAAAATGGTGTTGAACTTGAATCAAATGACAAGTATGACATCACAGTTGAAGGGACGGTTTACTCTCTGAGAATTAAACATTGCGCTGTCATTGATGAATCGGTTTACAGTTTTAAACTTGGAAAAATAGCAGCCAATGCCAGACTTCATGTTGAAAGTAAGTTATCCTAGTTAATAAAAGTTGTAATTATAATTTCTTTCCAGATCAAAATGCTCATGTCCATTTTTAATATGTCTTCTTTTAAGCTATCAAGATTATCAAGAAGCCAAAGGATGTTACTGCCTTGGAAAATACCATGGCGTCCTTTGAAATTAGTGTCTCCCATGATACTGTACCTGTCAGATGGTTTTACAAGAATTTGGAGATTAAGCCAAGCAACAAATACAGAATGGTCTCCGAAAGGAAAGTTCACAAACTAATGCTGCAAAACATAACCCCGGCCGACGCTGGAGAGTACACTGCTTTAATTGGACAACTGGAGTGCAAAGCAAAGCTGTTTGTGGAGAGTAAGTGTTTAGATAATTATTTCTCTGCCCTGACTCAGACATTCATTCCAAAAATTTAATACTTTTTCTAACTGTCAGGTTACAAACATAATTTTTCCTCTTTTTTTTTTTTTTTGCACCTTAGCTTTACACATCACAAAAACTATGAAGAGCATTGAAGTGCCTGAAACCAAAACAGCCTCTTTTGAATGTGAAGTGTCTCATTTTAATGTTCCTGCTGTTTGGTTGAAAAACGGAGTTGAAATTGAAATGAGTGAGAAGTTTAAAATAGTGGTTCAGGGGAAACTCCACCAGCTGATTATCATGAACACAAGCAGTGAAGATTCTGCAGAATATACCTTTGTCTGTGGGAATGACAAAGTCACTGCAACTCTTACAGTGAAGCGTAAGTTAGATCCCGAATTATCCCAGAATCTTTTTCTTTACCTTTATAAATATGACTGAAGAGATCAACAAGCTTTGTGGAATTGTTTAACAGCTGACAAGTTACTGTTGCTACATCACTACAAGCAAAAAATGGCATGCAGATGTTACACATGAAACCATCTTTTTCTACTGAGGGAAATCTGTAGGCCGCTCCATATAATGTAAAGGCATTTCTTCTTGGTTCTTACATATTACGCACAGAATTCTGCAAATATTATATACTATATCTGTTATTTACAATCATTGCCACTCTGTGGAGCTACCTTAGATTATTGAACAGGTTACTACTGCAACTAACCATACCTCCACTGATTTCAAAAGAACAGATCTCAAATGTAATGGAAAAGCCTTGCAGAAGTGCCTTGCAGTGATGGAAATCTCTTTAAATATAAGGTCAAGGAAGTGATGGAACTCATGAAAGACCACTACTTTATGCTTCATACCCTATCCAAATTGGACAAACTAGGGAGGTATTTTTTCCTAAAAAAATGCTCCCCAGGACCTACTTTGCTAAGCACCACATCTCAGGGCCAACCAAAGAATCCCCATGCAAGCACCCATTCAAATTCAGGAATGAGTTTTGAGTGGAACTAGGGAAAATAATTTGAATCCCAATCTTTATTCCACAACCCTGTGGGATGGAGCTTGACATTTTTTGTAAATTATTGGCTTGTTGTAATTTGGGACAGCTGGTCTTCCAGATTAAGGAAGACTATATAATATATCTATGAGGAGTCCTTCCAAATCATCCGGTGAAAAGATCATTAATTTGTGTTCATCCTGCTCAAGTTAGAAACCTAGCGATACATCCTGCCTTGAGTTTTGTGTACCGTTTTTTGACCTGGCCTCTATACCAATGTTTCTCAAACTGGTCCTAGTGTACCCCCGAGCCAGTCTGATTTTCAGAATATCCACAATGAATGTGCATGAGAGGTATTTGCATGCACTGCCTCCACTGCATGCAAATCTGTTTCCTGCATATTCATTGTGGATATTCTGAAAACCACACTAGTTAGAGGGTATGCCAGGATTGGCTTGAGAAAATGTGCTCTACACCATGGATATTCACAAAGCGCCCTATTTTCAGAGAGAGTTACGCATTTGCCATTGAGTGCTGAATACATAACTTGCCTAACTGTGTATTTTTAAAATGTATAGGGATAGCATTGGGCCATTTAACTCATTACATGGCCCAATATTATCTATATAAAAAGAGTCCGGGTTAGAGTGGAGGCAGTGCTGTAAATTATGCATTTAGAAGCAATATTCATTTGCTCAATGGATAAATTATTGTTAAATTTAGGATAGCTGAGTAGCAGGCCTAAATCGTAACAGATAGTGGAGGTATGGTCACTGCTTCTATGAATAATGCCATTGAATATATGTACTAAATGCTGGGGCCAGTGTGTAACTAAAGTAGCTATCCCAGCTGAATGTTGACCCCAAAATGTTTTGCAGTTGAAATGGCACTTCTACACAAACTGGGAGCTCATGTGTTTCTCCGCAGACAAGCAGAGGGATGCAGGCACGCTCCATAGTGTTGTCCTGGACAGTGCCTCCATGCTGGTCTCTTCCCTAGCTCAGAGAAATCTTTTGGGCTTCTCTGAGAATGCACGTTTCTTCCTGCCCGAATGTTCTCAGTTTTCTTCTTGACTGCAGGCAGAACGCCATGGCTCTCCTTCATCAGGCCTCACTGTTTTGGACATTCCTCCCATTTCCCTCCTGCTCATGGACTGCAAGACAGCTGCCTCACAGCATCGCCAAGCCAAAAAAAACCCCCAACCTATGAGAAGTGCTTCATATCCCGGCAAGTGAACTCCAATTCCACCGACGATAAAGCCACATAGTGATTGGAGACCCAGCTCCCACTGGAAAACGCTTAATCATGCCGGCTGCTAGTGATTTCCTGCCATGGCAGTTTCATTTACTCTGCCTAACTGAGCCAGCTGTGGTCATTCGCCAACAGCAACAATGGCTGCTCCACAACTCTGCAATTCCACGTGTGACTTCTTCTTCAACACTTACCCCATCGGGCCCAGACCAGGCACGATCCAGGCACTCCAGGACAGCTGCTCAGCCAGAGGCAGACTCCCTATCACCGGGAGCTTCACAGCATCTAGCCCAGAGCCTGCAGTCTCAAGCCCTCAGCTCCACTCCCTCCCCCTCAAAATTATCCCATGCAACCATGGATTCAAGGGGACAGGGAAGTAAGGCTAAAGTGAAATCAAAATACAGGAAGCCTCATAGTGAACTAGTGCTGCAAGGCGATGGCTCTACAAGTAAGGCTCCCAAGTGACAGGCTCAAAAAGAACAGACAAACCTTGGGGAGCCTCTACTCAGCAAAGGGCCATAAGTCCAAACACCTCTCTCATTTCACTGCTTAGAAAGTTTATGAAAGACAGTGCCGCTATTCTACAAGCTACCCCCATCGAAGGACCCCTTCCCTCACATATACCCTGCTGGAAGAGCCGGCAGATCTCAGACAACGTTGCTGCCATCAGCCCCCTCCCTTAGTGGACTAGCATCTTTTTCTGCTCTCTTCTGAGCATCCCCTCTTCCCATGCAGGCTCAAGAGGTTATCACATTCAGGAGGATCTTTCAGGCCTTCTTCCAGATCAGAACCCTTTAGAAGGAGCACCAGAGAACCTTTCATATCCTAAATTTCTGCATAAGATCTCTTGAGCCCTAGCACTCAGTCACTTGCAGACTCCCATGCATAAATGTGACTTCCAATTTATCCTCAAAACCTTTAGGGGCTTGTTTACAAAGCCGCAGTAGCGGTTCGCGGTCGTTATCGGAGCCGCGGCCCCATTGAAATCAATGGGGTCGTGGCTCCGATAACGATCGCGAACCGCTACCGCAGCTTTGTAAACAAGCCCCTTAGTGTTTCTAAAGAAATGTTAGCCTTGCTGGTTCCCCAAATTTTGTAAGACCTGCAAGCCTCTATTTGGAAGAATCCTTGTCTCTGTAGATACCATTCTAAAGTATAAAGTGCTCTTGGATTTGAACATCAGCAGCTACTGCATCAGTCTGTAGCCTCTAAAGCAGTTCTCAAGAAGACTAAAAGCACTAAATCTGTGTTTCAAACACCTCTAGGCAAAGAACAAAGAACTCTCAATGCCATTGGCCGCAAATCCTACTAGAGTGGTCTCTTGGGCATGTGAGTACTGGCATATCAATTCCAGATCCTGCACTATTATTATGATCTTCTTCAGCTTGATGACCCCAGTACCTTAATCCCAGAAGAACAGGCCCAGCTGCTTAACAGCCTTCATGAATCCTTATACCACATTATTTGCATCACATACAATGCTTTTGACTCCATGACGTGTTTCACTGCTACAGTCATTTCCACAAGGTGCACTGCCTGGCTCCAGGTGTCAGGATTTCACAAAGACCTTTACAATAGACTGGCAGATGCTCCTTGCCAGGGTGATAGTCTATTTGGGTCTAGGGTGCAAGAGGCTGTCTCGGAGGTTAAGGACCATTCCTCCACTGTCGGAGAGCTAGCAGCACAACCTTCAGAAACTGCTTCACAGATGTCCACAGATGCTGTAATACTGGAAGGTATGCCATTACCAGTATTTCCAGTAGCCCATGACAGGAATAATATACACACCATGTTCCCAGCCCAGAGAGAGGAAACAGCAAGTTCCTAACTCTACCCCTGCCCCAAAACCCAACCCCGGGTTTTGACTACATACCAGAAGGCAGAAGAATCCAATATTTCAGGGAGGACTGGCAGTCCAAAACAATGGATTGCTGGGTCATCAACATCATTAAAGGGGGATATTGCATCAATTTTGCAAAGTTCCCCCCACCTCAACCCTCCTTGGACACCAAACCACTCTTGGATCAGACCTCTTCATTCTCAAGCAAGACGTGTCCAAGCTCCTGCGCAGCCAAGCGATCGAGCAGGTCCCTTCCCAACAATGCAGACAAGGCTTTTACTCTTACTTTTTCCTAACTTTTTCCAGTGTTTTTCAGAAGACTGGAGGGTTCCGTCCCATCCTCGATTTGTGGGACCTCAACCACTACATAAAGTAAGAAAAGTTCAAGATGAGCCCCTCTCAGCACAATCTTACCCCTGTTGAGCCAGAACGATTGGCTAGCCTTCCTGGACTTAAAGGATACCTACACCCACATCCCCATTTATCCACAGCACTGGAAATATCTTAGTTTCAAATTCAATGAACACCATTACCACTACAAAGTTCTTCCCTATGGACTGTCCACAGCACCACAAGTCTTTACAAAATGCTTCGCGGTCATCAACGCACAACTCCATCGCCAGGGGCACTAGGTTTATCCCTATCTCGACAACTGGCTCATCTCTGCTGCATCCACAGCATTCAAGTCACAATATCCCTGTTGAAGGCCACTGGCTTCATCATAAATATACAAAAGTCCGAAATGCAGCCTCAATAGATGGAGCACACATTGATGCTCTCATGTGGAAAGCATAGCTTCCCGGCAACAGATCCAGAGTTCTTCAATGCTTCAGTGTAAAATTCACTCAGCTTAAGTCTGCCCCAGCCCATGCTATTCTCCAGCTCTAGGACACATAGAAGACTCCTTGCATGATGTTCCTCTAGCTAGGCTGTACATGCGACCATTACAATGGCACCTCAGATTCAACTGGAAGCAGCACTCTTAATCCCTTCGCACCTGAATCTCCCTCTCCAAAAAAAGTTACCAGGGACTTCACGACAGCCTGCATTAGTGGAACATCCTCTCCAATCTAGGACATGGTTGCCCTTTTCAACCATCACAAAATCAGCTCACACTCATCACAGCCGCTTCTCGTGTATGGAAAGGGCTCACTTGCTCCATCTGTTCATTCAGGGGATGTGGTCGGCGCGGGAGCATGCTCTACACATCAGTGTTTTGGAACTTAGGGCCATCTTTATGCTCTCAATGATTTCAGTCACTGGATGCGCCACAAACTCTTCTTGATACAAATGGACAACTAGGTTTCCACAATTTATATCAACAAGCAAGGGGGGGCGGGATCCCTCCAATTATGTCGGGATGACACCTGCCTCTGGCCCTTGGCCAATTCCATGGGAACTATCCTCGAGTAACCTACCTTTCAGGGACTGAGAACCAGCTGCTGGACACCCTCAGCCAATGACTGAATCCTCAGGAATGATTGTTGGATGACAACGTCATCCACAGACTCCAGTAGATGTGCCAACCAAGAGAAACATCTTTTTGCATCTGACAAGAATGCAAAATGTCCAGCCTTTAGCTCCCTTCACCCAACAGTGTGCCATTTAGCCTATGATGTGTTTGCCATTTTCTGGAGTCACCGACTTCTCTACACATTTCTACCATTTCCACTCATCCACAGGGTACTCATCAAAATTCGACAGGACAGAGTAACCATCATTCTAACTGCACCCCAGTGGCCCCAGAAATGATGGTTCCTGCACCTCTTCATGTTGATGGAGGAAGGCCCACAATCACTGGACACACATTCATTTCTCCTGACTCAGAACCACGACACACTTCTCCATCCAAATCTCAGCAGCCTCTCCTTGGCAGCCTGAAAAATCCATATAATCTAGGAAAGCATATGTTCTCTGATGAAGTCTGTCAGATAGTCATGGTATCTCAAAAGTCAGCAATTCGCCTTTCCTACCAGCGTAAGTGGTTGCGCTTCTTTCACTGGTCCATGGAACAGCACCAGGATCCCATTGTCTGTTCCCTCTCCTTCATCTCTCCTATTCGGGATTGCAGACCTTGTCAGTATGATACCATCTCTTGGCCATAGCCACTCACCATGCTCTAGTGGTAGGGGAACCCATCTTGGTCCATTCCTTGATATCGAGGTTCATAAAAGGCCTCATGAACACTAAGTCTCCCTTCAAGCCTCCTCTTCCAGCGTGGGATGTTAACATTGTCCTCTCTGAGCTCATGAAGACTACCTTTGAATCCATGTCTTCAGCATCTCTTAAGCACATCACTTGGAAGACTGTCTTCCTCGTAGCAATCACCTCAGCTAGAAGAATCAGTGAACTTCAAGCGTTTGTTCACTACCCACCATATATGCAATTCCTGCAAAAGGTCCTCTTGCATATGCATCCAAAATTCACCCCTAAAATTGTGCCTGAATTTCATTTCAATCAGTCCATCATGCTACCATTGTTCTTCCCGAATCTGCCAGTTTTCAAATTTTCGGACTGTAAGTGAGCTCTACTATACTATCTAAATGCAACCAAAAAGCTGTACATCACCTCCCTTTAATCCCAATAACCCAGGTCAACCAGCTTCAAAGAACTCCATCTTTTCCTGGATAGCAGACTGCATTTCCTTTTGCTACAAGTGGGCCATAACCACTTCAATCACTAGCTTCTCTTTGGTCTCTTCTAAAGACATCTGCAAAGCAGTCACTGGTACCTCACTTCACACTTTCACAAAGCATTACATTCCCTTTCCCAGAACTCCTTCTTGCACAAGCCCCCCCCCCCCCTTTCAGCACTACCCTCCCCAAGACAGCATTCTCCAAAATGGCCATCATCCCACAAGAATACCCCCAACTCTCCCACTCTTATCAGGTCCCCCTCCGCCAGGCACCAACGCTGGAACTCCTATCCAGGAGCTTCCTGGTGGTCCAAGTAGTGAATGGAGCAGGAACAGTTCCCCTCTGCTCCTGCCCCAGTTCTGACATCTTTCAGCTATCCTAGGGGCAGTACCATGAGACTGGCACCATTTTGAAAGATGCTGGAGCTGGGGCAGGAGCAGAGGAGGATCACTCTTGCCCCATTCACCACTTGGATCACCAGGGAATCCCCAGGTAGGACCCTGGGGTAGGTTGGAGTACATGGGTGGAGGGCCAGGGTGGGTGCCTGGTGGAAGAGAGCCAGATTGGGGTGGGTTTGGCAAGGGTCTTGAGGGATGGAATGCTGTTTGGGGGAGGATGGTGCTGAAAAGGGGGGGACTTGATCGAAGGGACTGGATTGGTGTGTGGAGGGGGGAGGGGTTGATCAGCGGTGTTTCTATAGGCTGCATTCCCTGCCTCAGCAGTTAGAGTGAGTGCTCTCGCACTACCTGCTGAGGCAAGGAATGCGGGCCAATGTGGTAAGTGTCTGCCCTGTGCATTAAAGGCAGGGCAGATGTTGGGCATGCCCCCTGGATTTACCACATAAGGTTTTCAACTACCATGCCGGCATTTTTGCATATGCCACACAGTAGATGAAAACTCAGACATTCTCTACCACCTTCTGTAAAAACACCTTAGAATATAATTGCTGTGACTCAGAATATTTTGATATGCCGGTAACTATGCTAATTTTTTACATGTATGTATTATTTTTTTCTTGCAGCTATCTTGATTACATCCATGCTCAAAGACATGAAAGCAGAAGAAAAAGACACAATTACATTTGAAGTAACTGTTAACCATGAAGGTATTGCCTATAAGTGGCTGAAGAATGGTATCGAGATCAAATCAACTGATCACTGCCAAATAAAATCCAAGAATCTTTCACATTCTCTTAGCATAAGAAATGTCCACTTTGGGGATGCTGCAGAATATAGTTTTGTTGCTGGAAAAGCTGTATCTTCAGCCACCTTATATGTTGAAGGTATTTCTTCTTCTTCTCACATTTGCTTTTAAGAGCTTGATACTGTAATTGTATTTGTTTAGTGAATAGTAACCACAATATTGTACATGAATTTCCCCAGCTCGCCATATTGAATTTAGGAAACACATTAAAGATATCAAGATTATTGAGAAGAAAAGAGCCACTTTCGAATGTGAAGTCTCAGAGCCCGATATTTTAATTCAGTGGATGAAAGATGGACAAGAACTCCAAATTACAGACAGGTAAAGGAAATTCAAGCATTTTATTAAAATTGCATAATTTAAAAAATTCAATTCAGCACAAGGATTTTTGATTTAACAGTGATATTTACACATGCATAAGCTCAGGTCCCCTAGGTTTGGAGATCGAGAAGACGCTTATTTGTAGCACATTTTATAGAGACACACAAGTGCCTTCAGGTCTTTATAAAAACCTGGGAGTAAATCAGAAGAAATCTTGGCTAGACTGAAGCTGCAGACATTTATGTACACACAAATTTTGTAAAATATGATGTAAATTGGGACTCTGCTGTGCTCCACCAAAACTCTACCCCAGATGAATACCACATCCAGGCTCCTCCTCATCAACATGCTTACTTTTGCACATGTAGCTCCTGGTGCATTTTTATAAAAGCCCTTTATGTGCATATAACAGGATTTTATGTGTGAAAAAAGGTTAGAACATTACCCCATATTAGCCAACATACGGGCCAGATTTACTAAGACATTTCTTTGGAAGCAATTTGATAAAGTCATTCCTGTGCGTATGTGGCCATATATGCACGTAAATGACCTCTTATAAATTACTGACTGGTGTAAATGGCAGGCTTTGGCATTAAAGTGTGTATTTTGTCGGTGGATGCGCACAAGTACTGTACTCATGGAGGGGAAATATTCAAAGGGATTTATGTGATTCGTAGACCTGCAAGCTGCATAAATCCCGCTCACCAGGATATTCAGTGACACCAACATGGTTAGTGGCACTGAATATCCCCTGCTAACTTGGTTAAATGCATTGTTGCGAACTAGTTAGTGGTGGGGAACTCCTGGGATTTTGAGCTACTAACTAGGTAGCAAAAATGCCTAAAGCTAGGACAGCTAAAAAGCTATCCTAATTTTAGGACGTTTTGCAATCTGGCTAGTGACTGAATATCACCATTAGCCAGATTGCAAAAATGCTACTGGGTAAACTGGGTATTCACTGCAAAATCGGTGGATATGGCCTGGGACTAAATATCCAATTTTAAATGAAAGTGGCAATAATCAGCTGCTTTAACGGTGCTGGCTACCACTGCTGAATATCCTCCCCCTCTAGATTATAAAATTCTATAATCTACTTGTGTACTTGAAAAATGTAGATGTGGGTATTTACACCAGCTCTAGGGATGGGGCAAACTTCCACGCCTGCAATGTAGATGCATGTTCGGCTATTTACACTGGTATTTTATAAAGACAAGGATTTGACAGGTGTTACCGATGTGGGAGGTCATTTGTTAGATTTAGTGTTCTTGAAATAAGGTGCAGAAGTGTCTGATTCATTACTGGTCTTTCTCTTGGTTGGAACATATTGTTTCATTTCAGTTAGAAGTATTAAATGGAAATCAGTGGAAAGGTTCCTTTCGTTATACTATTAGGCAAGCGAGGACTGTTACAGCAGATGGAGCGTCAACAAAATTGAATAGGTGGTATGGAAATTTTGGGAATGTTGAGGACTTGGTCCAGGACTAGAATATGGGTCTAAGAAAACTGTATGGCCAGTTCTTAACCGGGTAGCCGGACCCGGCGCTTCCCCAACTCCATCCCCCTGCTCCCCCCTTCCTCCCCTATCCCCCAACCACACCCCCTATGGCAACAAAAAACCACAGACAACATTTTTCATGGTAACAAACTGGTCGCAGCTTTATTTCCAACAGAAACGCATTAACATTAATGCCAAGAATACATAACTATAGTAACCCAGCGGAGCGATGTGCCGCCAGCCATGCTAATAGCAAAGCGGCCCCGCCTCCGCTGCAGCCGCGGACCCACCAACGGCCGAGCTCACCCACCCCTATCCGACTTCGCCATATTACTAGCAAAAGTCTTCCAGGGGTTATCCGGGCAAGGGCACCCCGCCCCCAACCCAAGTGGCATAAGGCTCCGGACCCCGGAAACCTCCGGGATCCCGCAAAGACACCCCCCCCCACACCAGCTGCGACACCCCTCAATCCCCCCCCCCCACCACACCACAGTAGAATGGGCGGGCGGGTAGAACGCCGCGCCGACAGCCTACCGCATGTGCTCCGGGCTTGCCACAGCAGCAGGAGCACATGCCCGACTGGCCCCTCTGATTGGCTCTGCTCGCCACGTGCCCTCGCAGAGCCAATCAGATTGAATGATGCCACTCTTCAACGGCGCGCGCCACCGAGACTCGGCCCCACGCTTGCAGGGTCCCGCGCCTAACCGGCACCCGGTTATGCTCGGGCGCCAGGACCCTGCCCGCGCCCTGCTTATTTACATAAAAGCAAATTTGGGTACCCACAAATAGGCATAAGGATACCCCTTGGTATGCTTCTAAGCTTAGGGTGAGAGAGCAAGAATGTAGATCCTTGGAAAGAAAGTGAAGGAATATGCTGGACGATGACTGCCGCAGAGCATGGAAGACTAGGGCCACTTTGTAGCAGGATAAATTATGGAAGGCAAAGGAGTTTTATTTTGAACAGTGGATAGAGGCTTCCTTGCTTAATTCTAAGATGTTATTTTCAATGGTACATTTTCTGACTGTTCCAAAATGGAATGACCTGGTGATGTGTTTTACTAGCGATGAATTTTCTGAATTTGTTGTGGAGAGGATTTCTCGGTTAAATGCTTAGGTTGAGGAGGAATTGGGTGTCTCTAATCCAGATTTGGTGGGAGACAAATCGACCTTTGCCAATTATGTCCAGATATGACTGAGGCACGTTTGGCTGAAATAACACGGGCATTAATTTTGCCGCACATAAAGTACTGTAATTCTCTGCTGGTTGTGTTACCTAACAGAGATTTGCAGCTTATTCATTGATGCAGAATACTGCTGATAAATTGTTTAAAGACTTGTGGAAGTATGACCATGTAACACTAGTCTTAAAAGAACTTCCCTGGCTTCCAGTTGGTTTCCGCATTTTGTATAAAGTCATAATGTTGATGTTTAAGGTGTTATGTGGATTGGCATCTAGATATAGTTGTGGTCAACATTATTGGCACCCTTGCAGTTCAATCCCTTAATGTCCAATATCTTCTAAAATAAAAAGTGGTCAGTGAAATAGCTTTGGACTATATATGCACACATATTTGACACATAAAAGAATAAAAAAAAATAAGACCAATTTAAAGAGGAAATATTAGAAAATAGTATAAAAACCGTGACATTGCCAGGACATAATTATTCATAAATTAAGTGAGACCCTATTATGTGCTCATACATTATGACCCCAACCTTAAAGAAAAAACTTTTTTTGTTGGACTTTTTGCCTTGAAAGGATTTCCTTTCTCATGGCATAACCTTCTGTTTTCTCTTATAATAAGGCTACATGCCCAATTAAAAAATAATCAGAGGGACGGCGCAAAAAGCGAACCCCCAGATATACTTAGCTTGTGATGATCTTCTGAACTACAGCAAATGCAAGTCGCTGAACTTCAAATCATTAATGAAAATGTCTCTCCAAAAAGAGCCACCATTGTAGTTCTCATGGCTTGTGGAAAGGAGGATGCTAGATGTTAAATGTAGACCCTCTGTTATCATCTTGTGGCTACGATATAATCCATTTTAATAATCCATCATCGCATCTGTTCCACTCAGTTGAATACTGTTTCCTTCCTGGATAATGCAACACAACACTGTGTTTCAAGCCTCTAGGTCTTTCCGGTTCTTCCTCAAACGAACTAACAATCCTTGATCTTTGCCCCCTTTAATAGTCCTTTAGATTATAAAAGTCAATAAGCTGAGCCATAATCAACCATTAGCAACAGATGCATTTCACCAGATACATACTTGTCCTTGCCAACTTAAATATATAGGTAGAACCACAAGAACAATGAAAAGATATCTACAGGAATATAGGTCCAGGATAAATTCAAAAGTATTAACAGCTCCCCCAGTATCTCATTGTATACAATTAGGGCATCTAAAATGGAAGATAATTGATCCTGTTCCTATTGATCTAAGAGGGGGAGATCGAATTTCAAAGCTGCATTATCTTGAGCAATCTTGGATTTTCAGATTACACGCTATGACGCCTCATGGGTTAAATTCAGAGATAGATTGGTGGAGTATACTTTAATTGAAGTTAAGTGTGACACAGAGACTAAGAATCAGAGAATCTAGATTCAAGTATGTATCTGATGACATACAGTTCGAATATTTCCAATTATTTCTCAAGATATTGTACACAATATACCTAAAATACAAGGGTGCCAATAATGTTGACAACTGCACATGGTGTGACAACTATAAGAAAATGTACCCACTAGAACCTTATGCTTTCAGACCCAGTAACTCTGGTAACCCGGAGGCCCTCCTCGCCTCCATCACCAGTCTTAGCATCCCACAATAATATTCCCCCACAAATTCACAAACAACTGTAGTTTGGTACAAACATTTGGTCGCAGCTTTATTTACACCTGTAACAACCGGCCCAACACGGGCCTGAATATAAAACCATCCAACATAACCCAGCCCCCACACCCCATTGCCGGAGGATGCCCCCCACCCGCCATCTTAGTAGCAAGGCGGAGCATCCTCCTCCCCCCCAAACCCCTCCGCCTGCCTCGCCCTACTAGTAGCAAAGGCCGGCTCCCACCCCCCCGCTACCGGGCCGAGACCCCCAACCGGGCTGTCTCGCCCCACCCCGAGGAGCACTTCGCCCCCACTGCTCGTAAACCAGTTCAAGCCCGCGCCGCTCCTGCGAGCGCTGGCTCTGTACCCCGCCCCCGCCAGCTGCAACATTTCGAAACCACCTCCATAATGGGTGGGAGGGCGGGAACGCGTCCGTTTCCCGAGGAGCCGCGGCCAGAAGGAGACGGCCACGCGGCTCCTCGCAGACACTGCACCGCCCCCCCTCTTCAGCCCGCGGCCAATGAAATCGCTCCGCCATCATGACGGAGCGATTTCGGATGCCGCGAGCATGGCCTCCTCTCCCTCACCCCCCCCCCCCCCGCTCCCCGTCACATGCTGGAGGCCGAGGCCGGGCCCGGGCCCAGGTTACTGACGGCCGCGGGACCCGGCCCGCGGCCTCGAGCATAATCTTGTGGTTCCAGGAGTAGGAGTTGTGATGAAAACGTATCATTGAGATAGGGCCTTTTCAGTTCAAGCAATAATTCTATGAAATACTCTTCCCTTTGATCTGAGAAGTATTAGTGATGCGGTGGTCTTTGGATGTGCACTGATTATTTAGAGAGGCCTTGGAGATAGTGACTGATTAGGAGGGGGTTAATAGTATTGTTTTGTAATAATGATAGTATTTTATATGTATGCATGTATTTTAGGTCATTATTTATGATTGTGTACATGACATAGAATGGGTCATCAATGCAGTATAACAACCGAAATAAAAAATTTCTAAATAGGCTTTTAACATAGGCACCTTAAAACACACTATAACCAGATGCTCCCTTATAAAATTACCCTCTCCATATCTATGGGAAAACAGTCTAGTCCAGAGGTTCCAAACTCCTGTCCTGGAGGGCCAAACACCATTCAGGTTTTCAGGCTGTCCCTAATGAATATGCATGAGATACATTTGAATAGCAAATGCTAACCGGGTACGGCGGACCCGTCGCTATCTGCCCTCACTCATTCCCCCTCCCACCCATTGAACCCGTCATCTGATCCTTCCCTCCCTGTTAAGAAACTTGTTTAATTGTATACCCAAGTTATTTTACCTGTTTATTGTAAGCACAAATCACTAATCTGAGTTGTGTAGTTTTAATGTTCATTGTAAACTGCACTGATCTCAAATAGCGCGGTATAAAAGAAAATGTAATAAATAAAAAATAAATAAATAAAGACACAAACACTTCTTTGGGACTCAAACTGGTCGCAGCTTTATTAACTTCCAAACAATGACCAACTACAATCCAACACATTAACTTGCCCCCCCCCCACCCCCAACGGTGCAAGCCGTCACCAGCCATGTTATTAGCAAGGTGACGCCTTTTCCGCTTTCGCCGGGTCCAGACCCCGACTAAATCACCTCGCCCTCCCTCATCCGGCTTCGCCATATTATTAGCAAAAACCTGAGGGATTGTCCGGGTTGAGGGTACCCCACCCCCTCCCTAATGCTTATATCCGGCTCCGGACCCCGGAAACCTCCGGGATCCGGCCACCCCCTCCCGCGGCCACCCCCCCCCCCCCCACCGCCCCCACCCTACCCCCAGCAAGGGTGGGCGGGCGGGTGTCCGGCACCTCCAACGGTTCCCCAGCAGAGGCTGGAGCCACGCTACATCCCCGCTTAAAATTTGTTCCCCCACGCCTCCTTGCATCTCATTGGCTGCCCAGCTGCCACACCGCTCGGCAGCCAATGATCTTGCTGGCAACCAGCAACCCGCCCACTCCAATTCCGGAGCTGCGATGCCGCCGCCCAGGCCGCGCACTATGCTGCCCCCCCCGGTTAGCGCCGGCCGCGAGCACAAGGCACCGCAGCCTCGCCATAACCGGGTATGGTGGACCCGTCGCTATCTGCCCTCACTTCCCCCCCCCTCCCCCACCCATTGAACCCGTCATCTGATCCTTCCCATAAAGACACAAACACTTCTTTGAGACTCAAACTGGTCGCAGCTTTATTAACTTCCAAACAATGACAAACTACAATCCAACACATTAACTTGCCCCCCCCCCCCCCCCCAACGGTGCAAGCCATCACCAGCCATGTTATTAGCAAGGTGACGCCGCTTCCGCTTTCACCAGGTCCAGACCCCAACTAAATCACCTCGCCCTCCCTCATCCGGCTTCGCCATATTATTAGCAAAAACCTGAGGAATTGTCTGGGTCGGGGGTACCCCACCCCCGCCCTAATGCTTATATCCAGCTCCGGACCCCGGAAACCTCCGGGATCCCGCCACCGGCTCAGTTCTCGGACGACCTGAGCCGCCCCCCCCCCCCCCAAGCAAGCTGCGACCAGCCCTCTTCTCCATCATGATATCTTCCAAGGCCTCCTGCCAGTCATTAAGGAGCAAATCCATCCCAACCGGGGAGAGATGCACTCCATCCGACCTGAACAGGCCCGCGCATTCGACATCCACCCAGGTGTGCAAAATTTGGCCCCCCCCCACCATGTTCCAGAACCCATCTGCCAATTTGCCGATTAATTTTTGTCAACCCTCTGGACCACCGCCGCTGGCCCTTGCAAGCAGGCCTTGGAATAATATCGGACCATATCAATATGATACCAGGAAACATCGCCAACACCACCCCCAAGTTCTTTTGTGCTGCTCGAATTAACTGCCTGGTAGTCCAACCCATCAAGTCGTTGCCTCCCAGGTGTATCAACAAGATCTCCGGCATCCCTCTGACGCGCAAGTGGTGCCGAAGCAAAGGCAAGAGCTGAATCCACCGCAGACCACACTCGCCCAGCCATGAGATGGCCACCTCTGACGCATCCAGTCCAATATTCTGGCCAACGGGCCGAGTTGCTGCTTGCCCAGCAAACAAACGAGTGGCAAATCACCCAACAGCGACAAACTCCTTGCACTGCTGCTGCAAAATAAAATTGAGACAGTTAGGCACCCCCACCACCCCTACAGTCGCACGTAGCTTTGAAACGCCTACGACCTCCTTCTCCCGATCTGCCGAATATCACGCGCCGACAGACCTTCCGCTGCAGCACTGGTAGCTGCCCCAATCCTGAATGAATGTGGAGCAAACCGTCCAGGATCCTCCCCCAAGTGCCGCAGCGACATCTGCAAAACCGCCGTAAACTGAAAACGCGTCAGCACTCGCGCATCCCTATGCAAAAAGAGATTGCCCGCACCTGCTGGCCACAGATGCATGTACTCGCTTAGCAACTTTACGGGGCACGCAGGATTAGAACGCACCTCACGCAAGACTACCCACGCTCCTTTTCCCATCTGATCCGTCTTGGACCGCGCCAGGTGGATACGAAGGCCGCCCTCACCAAATTGAAGTTGGTGCACCTGCAAACCTCCACCCCGAGAAAGGCGACCTGACTCCGCCACTAATTCCCCCACCCGAAATGCACCAAAAAAGGCCACCGAAAATACCGCCCGAAAAAGCGCGCCCTCATACGGGGATGATACCACGTGCGACACTGCGAGACACAATCGCGCTAGCAGGCCATGCGTTATCGGCAGTCGGCCATCCCCAGGCGATGGAATGGCATGCTCCCATCCCTGCAGCAGCCTACGTGTCAAAAAAACCCCCCAGCAACCCCCCAGCCTACCACCTTCATAAAAAAGGCAAATCCCGCCAAATTCCTCCGCACCGTTGACCGCGACACTCCCGCGACTTTCGCTGCCGAAACATACTGACCAAGAAGCAAGTCCAATGCTGGGCCCTGCCGCCATCCCTGCTCTACCAGGAAAGTCACCACGCTGCTGCAGCCCCTCTGGTATGCTTCCCACGTCGCCGCTGACACTGAAGTCCTTAACAAATCCCTCATGTCCCAAGGCCAATCTGCCGTAAGTGCTGAGGGACCAAAGCCCCTTCCTCGTCCGCTTCCGGCGCCAAGGTCCGAAACCGCTCCCACTTAAAAAGGGAAAGAGCATCAGCAATCACATTAGTAACCCCCGGAATATGGCGAGCCTTAAGCACCACATTCAAACGCAAACAGGCTAAAACCACCTGCCGCATCAAATCTGCCACCCGTTTGCACCTTGGGGCGTAATTATTGACTACACTGACAACCGCCTCATTCTCGCAGCACCAAGCCACCTTGCGATTCCGCAGTCTGTCTGGCCACACCGCCAGCACCACTAGTATCGGGAAAAGCTCCAAGAAAGTGATATTACTGGTAAGGCCAACCTCCTGCCAGGACTGCGGCCACTGCGCCGCACACCAGGAGCCCCCAAAATATACACCGAGGCCCCCCCCCGGCCGCATCGGTATATAATTGCAAATCTTCACTGGATATCTCTTTATCCCTCAAGACCGTGATACCATTAAAATCACGTAGAAACTCATCCCATACCCCCAAGTCAGCTCGCATACTCCGCGAAACCCTGATGCGATGGTGAGGTTTTACGACCCCAGCAGTCGACGCTGCCAGCCGCCACAAAAACACTCTGCCCATAGGAATCACCCGACATGCAAAATTGAGGGAACCCATAAGAGACTGCATCTCGCGCAGCGTCAGTTTCGCGGAGCCCAAAGTGTTTGCCACCAAGACTCGCAAACTCGTCACTTTGCCTACTGGCAACCGGGCTATCATTAACTCAGAGTCTAGCTCCACCCCCAAAAAAGTAAGACAAGTCGAAGAACCTTCTGTCTTCCCGACCGCCAACGGGACCCCCCATTCCTGTGCCAACTGCATAAAGTCCCCCAACAAATCCCAGCACAGCACAGACTGCACTTCTCCGACAAACAGGAAATCGTCTAAGTAGTGCACTACATTACCACTGCCCTTTTTCTCCACCAGAGCCCAATGCAGGAAAGAACTAAACCGTTCAAAATATGCACAAGATATCACACGGCCCGTTGGCATGCACTTGTCAAAATACCAATGCCCTTCAAAGTGGAATCCCAACAAATGAAAAGCCGACGGATGCACGGGCAACAAACGGAAGGCCGACGCTATATCTGCTTTTGCCATCAAGCACCCCGAGCTGTATTCCCGCACCAAATCCACAGCCTCGTCAAAAGATGCATACCGTACCGCACACAAAGCTCTGGGGATGTGGTCATTAACCGAAGCACCCACAGGGAAGGACAAATTATGAATTAAACGATACTTCCCCGGCTCCTTCTTCGGTATGATACCCAAAGGGGACACAACGAAATCCTCAAATGGCTGCTCCGCGAACGGGCCCGCCACCCGCCCCAACTCTATCTCCCCAGCAAACTTATCCCTTACAATATGGGCAAACTGCTTAACCGATGCCAAATTCCTTGCCGCACTTGTGGCTACCCGTCCCACAACCGGGATCGGGAATCCCCACTGAAACCCCCTGTCCAATATTAAACTATCCTTCCTCCTAGGATAACTCTGCAACCAAGGCCGCAGAACTTGTATCCGAATAGGTGTCGGAGCCAATCTCTGTAAGTTCCTATTGCTTGGAGGGGGGGCAATAACTCCAACCACACCTTTTTTAACACATTTGAGGGCTGAATGTCCTCCGCTACAGACAGAGCAAGCGTGCCGGAATTTACAGTCCGGGAAGGGACATGAAGACTTGTTGAATCGCCAACAAATATCTCCAATGCCCCCCCCCCCCCCCGCAGGCCTCTGCACCGCCGGGGGCACGCTCGACCGAAAGGGCCGCCCAGCACCCGATGCACTGACCAATCCACCTTTTTGCCCGCTCACCCCCCCTCCAGGTCTGACCGCCATCTGCGTCAACCATAAATTTATATCTTGCGTCCCCCAAGAAAGCAGCTGGTTTTCCTCCATCTTATCACGGAACTTCTCATCATAGTTGAGCCAATCCCAACCATCGTGCGTCTGCGAGGCCTCTAAAATAGAGTCCGCGTATGCTAAAAGCATACTGTACGGCTCTGGGTGCACGTGCCCCCATACACTAGCGAGCCGTAGAAACGCCTGCGTCCAATTCACCACGTTCCGGGCCACTCTCTGCACTCTACTGGCCTTCTCGTCCTCTTTCCTCTTCCTTCGGCTGTCCCCTGACCGTTTTCGGCCGTCAAGTAAACAGAAAATATCGATATAGCACCGCTTTTGTACTTTCTGACGCAATTTCTTAGGCACACTCTTCCATAACTCAGAGAAAGCCGCTAAGTGGGAGTTGCCCCCTCTGCTTCCCGTCTCCCCCTCGCCCCCACATCGTCTTTCCCCCGGCTTCCCTCCTCAGAAGTCGAATCGGACGACGAATCCGAGGTCGAAGTGGAAGAGGAGTCCGACCTCCGCCGCCTATGACTAGAATGCTTCCGCTTCCGACTCTTTTTCTTACGGGCCGTACCACCTGTCGTTGCCCCATCCCTTCCCGCTGCCACTTGGTCAACTGCCAATCTCCAGCCCCCATCCCTCCTCCATCCGTCACAGCTAAACCCCCATCTGGAGGAAGGGGCCCCCCAACTGGGCCTCTTAGAGACCCACGCACCACCCCTTGCACCGTAGCATCCCTTATGAGACCACCACCCCTGCTGCCCCGCCCCCCACAAGGCCCTTGTCTGTCTCCTATACACTCACACCCCTGTACAGCGCCATCCACCCCGCTTTGCTCATGCGCTGGCCCACTGACCGGCCTAACACCCCCCCGCCCACCTTTTTTTTTGCTAGCTGCTCTGCCCCTGTCCCCCCCCCCACGCTCCGCACTCACTGTTTATGTCCTAGCTCCCCTCCTTGTGATCCCCCTAGCATCAGGTCCAGACAAAACTTCTCCACCGGTACCCACGTCAACCCTTCTCCCCCAGCTTGGACCTTTTCCCCTTACCGGGCCCCCCCGTTTTCCCCTGGTTGGCTGCATCACAAATATAATTCAATCTTGTACCCCCCCCCCCTTTCCTTCTTGCGCTATCCTTTTATTTAATTTTATAGGTTCCTTTTCTTTTCCTATTTATTTTTGTAAGCAGCCAGCTGTGAAAATAATTAATGGGAGAACCCCCACTTGCCCTGCTCTCCTGAGCCCTCGCCCTCCAATCAACTCCCCCAAAACTCATCCTCCGCTCCCCCAAGAATCACCCTCTAACCTGCCTTTGGCCTGGCCACCGCAAAAGAAAACCTCATCCTCCGCTCCAGCCGCAGCACCGACCGCGCTCCTCACACCCATCCGGCACCTCCAACGGTTCCCCGGCAGAGGCTGGAGCTACGCCGCGTCCCCACTTAAAATTTGTTCCCCCACGCCTCCTCGCATCTCATTGGCTGCCCAGCTGCCACACCGCTCGGCAGCTAATGATCTTGCTGGCAACCAGCAACCCGCCCACTCCAATTCCGGAGCCGCGATGCCGCCGCCCGGGCCGCACACGATGCTGCCCCCCCGGTTAGCGCCGGCCGCGAGCACAAGGCACCGCGGCCTCGCCAATCTCATGCACATTTATTAGGGGCAGCCTGAAAACCTGAATAGTGTTTGGCCCTCCAGGACTGGAGTTGGGAACCTCTGGTCTAGTCAATCAGGCTTTGAATGGCTATTCTGATTTTATACAACTGACCTATAAAATATCTCCATATTTCTGCCTATATCATACCATTAAAATGGGGCAAAAAGCCTTACAATAGCATAAAATATCTTAACAAATATAATCACCCCTATTGTAATTATTTATTTTTCTATTAATTCCAATATTCTACTCACCTTTTTGAAAGAATATTACCCAGAGCTATGTCCAGCATATTTAACATAGAAACATAATGGCAGAAAAAGACCACATGGTCTATCTAATCTGCCCTTCCATATCAACTACAATAGTGCCCTTTTTTCCTTTAGAGACCATCTGTGTTTGTCCCATGCTTTTTTGAATTCAGATACTGTCCTTGTGTTCACCACATCCACTGGGAGACTGTTCCATGCATCTACCACTCTTTCCATAAAAAAATATTTCGGAATTACACCTGAGTCTTTCCCCTTTCACACTCATCCTATGTCCCCTCGTAGCAGAGCTTGCCTTCAATTTAAAGAAACTCTCCTGTGCATTTATGCCACAGAGGTATTTAAACGTCGCTATCATATCTCCCCTATCCTGCCTTTCCTCTAAAGTATACATATTAAGATTTTTAAGTCTGTCCTCATATGCTTCATAACAAAGACCACTAACCATTTTAGTAGCCACCCTCTGCACCAACGCCAACGTGCTTATATACTTTTGAAGGTGCAGTCTCCACATTTGCACACAATACTCCAAATGAGGTCACACCAGAGAATTATAAAGAGGCATTATCACCTCCTTTTTCTGCAGGCCATTCCTCTCCCTATACACCCAAGCATCCTTTTGGCTTTCAGAGTTGCCTTTTCTACCTGTTTAGCTACTTTAAGATCATCAGACACAATTAAGCCCAGGTCCTGCTCTTCTATTGTGGACAGAAGTTCCTCACCCCCTACACTGTACTGCTCCTTTGGATTTTTGCAGCCCAAATGCATGACCCTATATTTTTTAGCATTAAATTTCAGCTGCCAAATTTTAGCAAACTTAGCTAGATCCCTCCTCATTTTATCTACTCCTTCCTGGATGACTACTCTATTGCACATTTTGGTATCATCCACAAACAAGCAAACCTTACCCGACAACCCTTCTGCAATATCTCTAGCAAAGATGTTAAAAATAATCAGACCAAGGACAGATCCCTGCAGCACATCACTGGTAACCTCCTCCTCCTCAGAGTGAACTTCATTTACCTGTACCCTTTGTCACCTCCAACTTAAACAATTTCTAATCCAATCAGTAACTTTAGGGTCCATCCCTAGGGTGCTTTGTTTATAAGTCACCTGTGCAGAACGGTGTCAAATACTTTACTGAAATTTAAGTATGCCATATTTAGGGATCTCCCTTGGTCCAACTCCCTGGTCACCCAGTCAAAAAAATCAATCAAATGTGTCTAACAAGACCTGCCTCTGGTGAATCCATGCTTCCTTGGATCCTGCAATCCATTGGATTCCAGAAACCTCACTATTCTCTCTTTTAGTAGCCTTTCCAGTAATTTACTAACCACAGAGTTTAGACTAACTGACCTGTATTTCTCAATGCCATCCTTTTATCCGCTTTTGTTTAAAGGGACTACATGTGCCTTTCTCCAGTCCTCTGGCACCGCTCCCAACTCCAAAGAAGCATTGGAAAGGTCAGACTGTGGAGCCACTAGAACATCCCCAAGTTCCCTCAGTATTCTTGGATGTATCCCATCCGGACCCATCACTTTGTCTACTTTTACTTTAGCTAGTTCCTCATGAACACAGACTTCTGAAAATCATTTGAGATCCCTGTCACTTCTGTTCCTATTTGTGGGTGTTTTCTGAGGTCCTCATCAGTTTCTATGTATTCCTCCCCTTCACCCTTGAGTCTGACAGTACCATTTTTGCCCTTCCTCCTCTCACTAACATCCCCGCATTTTATTACATCGGCTATTTCTTCTTTTTGTATCTCTGCTTTCCTGACTACTTTGCTAGCTTCTCTAGGTTTTTCCAGATATAGATGCCTATCTTCCTCTCTCTGTGATCTCTTGTATTAAATGACAATAAGTAAACATGGGGATAAAGATGTGAAGTAGACTTTTTGAAGGGATATCTAGAAAAATCTGGGCCTTAGAGGGCAGAACATTCAAAATGGCAGCAGTCTCCCCTGAAATCGCTCCACCTTCACCCCGAAAAATGAACGTCCCTGTAACTGGTTATGAAGGTTGGCACCATGCACATTGTAAGGCCAGGTATGTGCATGGGTGTAGCCTTTTTCAGAAATGTGGATGTCCCTGTGGGGGTGTTCCAGAAAGGTGGTGACTATGCTATGAGACTGGCACATCCCAGCCTGCCATTTAAGATACTCAGAGGTGTGGTAGCAGGCCAGTAATTTATTTCGAGCATGTATTTACGTTCAGATTTCTTCAGGCAGGAAGTAATAACTGTGGCGATGTAAACACATTAAGCGCTTCCCCTGGAAGCATTACATCCATGAAATGAGCAGATTTATTCACCTTATTTGTGGTCAGGAGCTGATAAAGGCATGAATATCTCACCACCCAGGGCCAGACGTGCATCTCCTTTGCTCCACCCATGCCATGCCTCCACCATGCCCCATGCTACATGGACATTCTCATGCTGGGGATGTCTACATACCCAGCTTCTAAAATGGCCTTGGGGACATCTCTATGCTTTGAACATCTGTCCTTGTTTTCAGAGGTCCAACTCACAAATAAAGCTTCTAAAATACTCCCACTTTTACACCAAGGCAGTTTACAACAAAAAAAGGTTAGCAGCTTACAATGAATGGCACAACAGTCTTTACCTGTAGACTAACATTTAGCGAAAAAACACTAGGGTAGAAGTTGAATCATCTGAGGGTCATTATATAAGCTCTATTTGTAATTTGTACATGTGAAAACAATCATTCAGAAATGCCTATCACATCCACATCCCAAGAGCCATTTTAGAATAGCTCAAATTTACATGTGTATGGTGCAATAACATCTATGTCTGCAAACAATTCACATATGTGCCTGATTTTAGAAGAGCACTACATGTTTATGACCACTGGGGTACCTGCTCCCTAGTACAAATAAGCATAGCAGTCAGCAAGCAACAATAGGGAGAAAGAGGAATGCCCTCTGATGCCCCCAATAATTTTCACTCCCTCAAAAAAACATACAATGAAATGTAGAGGCCTTTTTATGAGCTGCCGTACATCTCTGCTTGCACAATGGCAGGGTGGTACATGTATGTGGCCACAGATACATGTGCTCATTCTGAAACAGTATTTCACGGGAACGTCTATGTTATCTCTATCAAACATTTGCATATTTCGTATCTGCATATTTCACACATGCACGTTTCCGTAATCACCCATTTCCCTGCATATGACTGGGGGTTAATGCTGCACTTTCCTGTTTTCTTGTATGTTGGTGGAAATATTTATCTTTTGTGGCATTGCCACTCCGAAGAAATTTCGGTCATTTTGATTTAGATATCCCAGATGACACCTAAATGGCCTTTCTAAAATGCTCTTCACATGCCTTGGTAAAACAGGCACCCTGACCAGCCCCAGCAGCATATCAATTCAAATGCACAAACGTATGCCTGTTTTGAAGATGGTGTAAATGTGTGTATGTACACCAGGGGTCATGTTTCCTAAAATGAAGTAGTGTACTGAGCATTACGTCCTGAAAGCTAGCATGGGTGTGGTGGAGGTATGCCTGGCATGTCCCTATATAGTTAGTGCAGGTTTTATGCTGCCTCTGAGTTAAGCAGTTTGTTGCGATTAATGTAAGTGCACTTACTGACATCCATTGAGTTGTTAACTGCAACATTGCTGGTTAGCATGCACTAACCGTAAGGCTCATGTTCTGTCCCAGAACTGCCTAGTCTCTGCCCCACTAAGCAGTTAGCATGGGGATTTTACCACAGCATGCAATAACGGTTTCCGATGTACATTTAGTGCACAGAAAACCCCACGCTGTTAGTACATTTTATTAAACATGGCCCTAGGTGTGTACCTGTGCATTTTATACAATAGGTGTGTAAATCACAACTCTGCCTTCACTCCTCCAAAACTACACCCTCAGGAACAGCGATCTTTGGGCACGCATACTTTTTACATGCATATATAGTCATGCAGTTGTATAAAAAGCCTTTTTGGCATGTAAAATGAGATTCACACACTGAAAAACCTTTATAAAATTTCCCCCAAAATGATAAGTATCCTAAACAGAAAAACCTCTCTACAAAGAGACTGCACCTGCAATGCAAATCCAGCAAGATAAGCAGTGAAGTAAACAGATAAACCAGATAGCAGCAGCCCATAGTCGAAAAAAGAAAGGAAGTCCCAAGGATCCAAGATATTATCCTAATGTTGTTGTTGGTGTCGACTCATGGTGACCCTCTGAATAGTTGTCCTAAATTGTGTTCGGTCTTCAGTCAGGCCATGAAATAATATTATCTCATGGCCTGACTCTACCTGCCTAATACATTTAAATATACACCTACACTCCTTTCAATTAACCCCATAACTTAGGACCAGTTATATTGTAAATAGTTCATTCTGTTATAAAAATGTTCGATGTGAAGTCAAGTTCTGTTTATTGTAAACCGCCTTGATTGCCAGATAAGACGGTATATAAGAATGTGAAATACATACATAAATAAGGGGGCAATTTACTAACATGTAGCATGCATTAGTGACATTAGCATGTGATGTTAGCAAATGACCCTGGAAGTTTGTTGTTTCATTCAATGCAAATGCAATTTTTTTAAATGTTTCTAGTAGACGCAATAAAGTGCATTTTCGATGTGTTTTGTAGAATGAAAGTTCAGAAGGAAAGGTTTGTGCACCGCCTCCATTTTCCGAATGTGCGGATGTCTGATGCTGGCCAGTATACTGCAGTAGCTGGAGGAAATATGTCCAACGCTAATCTGTATGTGGAAGGCCGTGATGTTCGCATCATCCCTGTTCGGAAAAACGTTCATGTATGTATAGAGAAACGTATGACATAACAGTCACATATTTTAGAACATTGTTAATTATGATGAGGTCAATTTTCAGACACTTGATATCCGATTAAAGATATCTGGATAATTTGGTTATCTTTAATCGAATATCCAGAAAGATAACTGGTAATGTCAGGACTTTTGAAAATGCCCAGATAAAGTTAACTAGCTAATTTTAGGATAACTTTTTTTCCAGCCAGCCATCTGGCTGAACTGAAGAGTACTGAATAACAGCACTATCCATTTTACTTGAAGCCATACATCAGAGCATTTCCAGTCCCTCCCATACTTAATCGGTTACATTTTATCCAGATAATGAGTTGTCCCATTAAAAGTTAACTGGTCTGCAGGCCTGAGTTTTTTAATTTACATGGGTTTAGCTCACACCTTTTCATCAGGGTTTCAAGGTGAGTTATATTCAGATACAGTAGCTATTTCCCTGTTCCCAGAGGACATATGGCAAGAGTTAGCAACAGATGCTGCTATATTAGCGCATGCTAACACATGTTATTTTTGCCACAGGTCCCGTTTTGTGCTATTTTACTAACACATGTTAATCATGTTAGTATATGGAAATGTGGTAAGATGCATTAGTAATCCAAACCATAAATTTATACTTGAGGCAATAAAGGGGAATGTGATTTGCCCAAAGCGCATCACTGGAATTTGAACCCTGACTTCTCAGCCCACTGCTCTAACCATTGGGTTACTTCTCCATTCTAATTCCTTCTGCTCTTGAAGTTAACCAGAAAATATTTCTGAATCCTGACTGATGCGTCTGTGAGAAAAGTCTTGGAAAAGTGCTGAATGTTCCAGAATAGTTCAATTGAAGCATTTTGAATATGAGCCTGTGATGACTTCAGATTATAATCTGAAGTCATCACAGGCTCATATTCAAAATGCTTCAATAAATTAAACAAAGTATTTGTGTAGCCATTGTTATGGATATTGTTCTGAGATTGAAATGGGTAGATTAAAAATGAACATTAAAAGCATTTCCTCTCAGAAAAAAATACAAAACGCATGGAACAAACACAGAAGATCCTTAGTGGTTGAAGAGTGAGAGTAAAGCCAGAGATTGAGTAGTCTCTGTGATACTGCAGCAGCAGAAAGGGAAATTAGGCAGGAATTGCAATCATTATCTGCCATGATATTTTATGTTTTATGTTTAATTAATCTGTTTATTTGGTTGATTTATTTGCAGGTTGTTGAGAGACAGCGAGCCGTAGTTGAATTTGAGGTCAATGAGGATGATATTGATACTCATTGGTATAAAGATGGCATAGAGATTAATTTTCAGATTGAAGAAAGATATCAATATGTCGTAGAGAGAAGAATACATCGAATGTGTATCACTGAGAGCAGGAAAAGTGATTCTGGAGAATACACCTTCTCAGCAGGAAGGAACAGGAGTTCTGTACTACTTTATGTTAATCGTACGTACAGATTTAATTTTCTTGTTTTGCTCCTAGGTGTTTTACATTTTAGCAAACCTTTTATACAACAGATGTACAGATCTCATGTAGGAAAAATGTTTAGAGTATATTTAGCCTTCTTCACAAAACTATGGGAAAGATATCACAGTATAGCTTTTGCAGTGCTTTGAAACAACCAATGTTCTGATCATTTTTTCTCGTTTATTTCTAGTTCCTGAGCCACCTCAGATTTTAAGGGAACTGGAGCCCTGCACTGTGGAGTCTGGCAGACCTGCACGGTTCTGTGCTGTCATTGCAGGCAGACCTGAGCCCAAGGTTTCCTGGTACAAGGATGGGCAGCAACTTTCCCCAGGCTTTAAGTGCAAGTTCCTTCATGATGCACAAGAATACACTTTATTGCTAATTGAAACTTTCCCTGAAGATGCAGCGCTCTATAGCTGTGAGGCAACGAATGATTATGGTGTAGCCACTACTTCAGCTTCACTTTCAGTCGAAGGCAAGTTATAGGACCACCATGCCTTCAAAGTGTTGCAAGTGTTGTAACCATTGTATGATGCGAGGTTTTCTCTGACATATTTGTAACTATCTATTTCTTGTGTTTAGTTGTAGAAGCTGTTTCCCCTGATCAAGAAATGCCAGTTTTTCCACCCACTATCATAACACCAATTCGAGATGCCATTACTTCTGAAGGACAGTCTGCACGTTTTCAATGCAGAGTTGCTGGGACGGGTCAGTAAAAGAAACAAATTATTTTACAGAAAAAGTGTCCATTTAGTAGGGATGTGTATTCTTCAGCACACATCGGGGCCCTTTTACTAAAGTGCGCTATGGTTTTGCATCTACTGAGTCAATGCGCAAAATTACGGCACATTCCATGAAAAGCCCCCATCATTATCTGTTGGGAGCGCGGACCGCCTTTCCTCGATGGGTCATGTTTGGTGGCTCATGGTAATGAAGGGCATCATTACCACGGGAGCACGCAACTTCACCTATTGAGATGGAGGTAACTGCGCCTACACTATTAGCACACTGTATTTACCCATGCGCTAACATCGAAGCGCTCACCACACTCACTCTCTGCCTCTAATTTGCCCGTTTCGCCTTCCACTGCATGGTTCGCGGTAGTGTGGACATTGCATCACTGCATAATACCCTCTTTGGCTTCTTCACTTGCCCTAAAAAATGTCATGTGCATTAAGCTACGAATGGATGGGCATACAGTCAACTAACATATTTAAAAAGTTGCAGTGGGTGTCAACATTTTTTATTAAACCAAGTATATGAAGCAAACTGAAAAGTGGCCCAAAATTTGGGGAAAAATCTGAAAATTTCCATAAGCAAACTGAAGATTTTTTGTCTTTCCACATCCCTACCAGTTAGTATTGTGTGTGAAAAAGCAATTCAAAATTATTTATGCAATTCTAGATAAGAAATCCCGATTGAGAATATATATATATTGTTATAAAGTCCTTACTGGTATGTCCTTTCAGCTTACAGTAACTATTGTCTTCAAGCTGTGGTGATAGTGCATGTGAAATGAGTGGTCTTATGAGGGATTGATACAAGGGAATGGTAATAATTTTGACTGGCTGAGATTGCATTTTGCTAAAGATAAATTTTTCTTAATAATGACCGTGATGTCATATAGCATTTAGCACTGCAGTATTAGCCTACTGAATTATTACTCTTTAGCACTTTTTTTCTGTTGTGTATATATTCTATACACTGTTCCAAAGAACCAAACTAAGCAAAAAATGAAAGGTAGAGTTCCAGCGGGCTGAGAAAGGAACAGTGTATGTGACTGTTGATATTACTGTTTAATATAATGGTTTACCCCATGCCAAGTGGGTTGGAAAATATCAATGGAGCATTTCTGAGACTGCCCGAAGGTCTGAAAGCTTATTTTCAAATGGAAATGCCCATGGAGTAACTCACTTTGAGCTTACTGTAGCTTTGCATTGAGCTTACTGTAGCTTTGCAATGACGACTTATTAAATCTGAATGCTAAATCCAAGTACTTAAAATGTGCTAAATAATGTAGCCAGCTTAAAGGTGCCCTGTACTATAATACTATAAACTGTTAGGAAAATATAGGGATAAATAACAATACATATTTTTATGTAGAGAACATGCACAGACAGTTCTCTTGTAGTGCTGGTTTAATATAGAATAACTTTGTGTAAATTAAATGGACACCATGAGGGTTACTGTAATGGGAAGCAGAACATTTTTGAAAAGAAAGAGTTTGGTACAAAGGCTATTTTTTATATAAACCTTTTTTCTCTTTCCATTGGCATTTCATTCCATTCAGATATACCACCCATTGTGTTACATCTGAGCAGTAGTTTCATTGTTTTATTAGAGAGAACTCTTAAGGGCATGTTTACTAATGTGCACCAATGATTAAAGGCATGGGACTATCATTAAAACCTGGAAATATTTGACCAATCACATCATTATTGCTTAATTGCGGGCCAAAAATATTTAACTACAACTTCTGCCGTTATAGTAATTATTTAGTGCCATATTTTACTTGCTATATCCTAATATTTTTCTTTATTTCGTACAGATCTGAGAGTAAAGTGGTATAGCAAAGAGAGGGAGATCAAGCAATCACGCTTCTTCAGGATGACTCAGTTTGAAGATACCTACCAGCTGGAGATTGCTGAAGCTTATCCTGAGGATGAAGGAATTTACACTTTCATGGCTGGCAATTCCGTCGGCCAGGTGTCATGTACTGCTAACTTAAAATTGGAAGGTATGTCATAAACAATCTCTAGCACGTCTAGTTTTACCATAATAATGCTAAAAGCAGATGTGAGTCTTTGTCCATCTTGTCATTGTCATTAATTTCTACCCACCATTTCCATGTTACAATGTCCATGGCATATATTTATTTCGTCATGGGATTTTACACATTCATCCACAGTTTACATGATATTTCAATACACATCTACCACGCTCATCAGTGGTCCATTCCTTTCATCAGTATTCTTTGACTGCTTACATTTTTTAATCACATTTTATGCTACTTATCTTCGGTGAAATAAACCAATTAAATCACGGTAATTGGAAAAATCATCTTTTTATCAATTTCATATTACAACCTTAAGGGAGTAATTGTAAAATCTATTTGCACACATAGGCCATGCTTACTAAAGTTTGCTGTTAGCACAGGGTTTAGCATGCGATTAGCATGCTGTGCTAACAGTGCAGGGCCCAGCGTTAGAATCCTTGCATAGTGATTATTGTCTGACTGGGCAAGTTAGAGGCAGGTATTGATGGGGCATCACAGTTAGCTCAGGTATTTCGAAAGTGTGCTAAGCATGGATGCTACCATCAGCACGGGTGCAGTTAATGCCACCTCAGTGGGTAACTAATGTATGCGCGGGCCTCCATGCTGCTTTTACAGCTCTACCACACCCTACCAGCATTCTCTTTAGAAAACATGCCCCAAAAAGCAGAGGTTTGTGTGCAGATATCTCATCTTTTAAAATGTATCAGACTATATAGGGATGTCATTTTGTGCATACTCTTAGTCAAAATGGGCAGAGGTATTTTAGGCAGGAGAGTGAGACAAATTTGGGGTGGCATTTGGACTTAGGATCATACTTTTGGATTATCAAATGTTTTCACCTAACTTTTTGAGAAAATTTTGTGTGTATTAAATAGCAGGTATAGATGTCTGGAATGCATTTTTTGGTATAGCTGCTGAAACGTTATGTTCCTGATAGATTCACAGGTTAGATGATCTTTTATAAAATGACCCACTAAGAGGGTAATTTTATTATCAGGTGCCGAGTTTTGGGCACCTAGAATGCACCTATCCTAAGCCTATTTTAAAAAGAAAACAGGCACCTATTTATAAAATAGGGGTGCAAGTGTCTGAAAATGTGCTTTAAATCTAGGCATGTGCCTGGATTTTTAAAGAATGTGCATAAGTTATAAGCATGTTTTAGGTGCCTAAAACTACTTTTAAAATTACCCTCTTAGTGGATAATTTCAGAAAAGATGCCTAACTTGTGAAACTATTAGGCACATGAAGTTTCATCAGGTTAAGTATGCACATACCTTTTCTTTGAAACTTATACCAAAAAAGCAATCAGAGACATTTAAACCTGCTGTATACTTAGGGTGTGGAGTGTGGGCAGAACACATATCTATGTGCATAAATTATAAAATACTGCCTTAAGCCTATTTTCTAAAGACAAGCAGGTGCCTACCTTTCTTTAATAAAACAAGGGTGTAAGTGTTCAGAAATGCTTGTCAAATTTAGGCGCAAGCAGTTGCACTAACCCTAGGGATGGTGTGAATGTCCATACTTAGATTTTTAAAGAACGCATGCAAGTTATAGTATTTTATAACTTAAGCATACAGCTTTGTGCTCTGTCTGTGCTCCTCCCTGTGCCTGCCCACACTGAAAGCATGCCCCATAGAAACATGACGGCAGAAAAAGACCATATGGCCTATCTAGTCTGCCCTTCCATATCAAAAAATATAGTCCCTTCTTTTCTTTAGAGACCTTCTGTGTTTGTCCCATGCTTTCTTGAAGTCAGATACTGTCCTGGCTTCTGCTACCTCCACTAGGAGACTTATGCCATGTATCTACCACTCTTTCCGTAAAGAAATATTTCCACATATTACCCCTTTTACCTTCAAAATAGTAACCAGCTGAAGTACACATGTAAAAAGGCACATCCCAATATATAAGTCATTGAAATTATGCGCATTGATGGCACGTCACTTTACGCGACTTCTTCTAAAATGGCCTCCTATGGGGTTAAATTTATAAAGGATTTCTTGTGTGTAAACTGTTTTATGCATATAAGGTCCTCTTAGAAAACTACTCCCTGGGCTTTATGTATAAAAGTACATGCAATGATAAAAAGGTGTATATTTTTCATGACATGCATGTAGGTGTGCTTGGGGTCATAGTTTGAGCAAAGCACAATCCGAGTCATGAAGTAAACATGCCACTTATAAAACACACCTACCATGCATACTTCACCCCTGTACTTTTATCCCTACTGCCAAGCACATGCAAATGTATGCAGCCGCATTTTAGCTGTGATTGCACAAGATTTTGTGAGACTGTTTTATAAAATTACATAGGCACCTATGTGTCTTTATAGAATAACCTCAAAATAGACACCTACGTGGTCTCCCAACCTAGGTGACATATAAAATTACCCTCCACATTAGAAAGAATAAAAAATGACTAATATTTTAAATGAGAATAATAGGAGCAGTATTTAGAAACATAGAAACATGATGGTAGGTAACGACATATGGCCTTCAGTACTAACTACTAAGCTTTTCAGTCCCTTTTTTTTCTTTGGAGATCCTCTGTGTTTCTCTGATGCTTTCATGAATTCAGATACAGTCCTCATCTGTACTTCTTCCACTGGAAGGATATTCTGTGCATCCATTACTCTTTCCTTTAAACTTTCTGCAAATTACTCCCGAGTCTATCCCTTTTCACTTTATCCTCTGCCCCCTCATTGTAGAACTTTCTTTCAATTATGCCACAGAGGTATTAAAACATCTATATCATATCTAATCTCTCTCGTCTTTCTTCCAAAGTATACATATTGAGATCTGTAAGTCTGTCCCCATATGCCATATCATATAGCCCATTAACCGTTCTGGTAGCCAGCCTCTGCACCAGCTCCACCCTGTTTATATCCTTTTGAAGGTGTGGTCTCCAGAATTGCACACAATACTCCAAATGAGGTTACACCAAAGACTTATACAGAGGCACTATCACCTCCTTTCTTCCTGCTAGCCATTCCTCTCCCTATACACCCAAACCACCCAAACCAGCATAGCGTTTCGGCAGACAGGAACAATATTGTTGCTGATGCCAATAAGTCATTTTTAACATGTGCTCTTATGTTTTCATTGTGGAAATTGTATCTAATTGCCGCTGACGTAGGTAGTTTCTGCTGAAACAAGGCCATGTCGGGCTAATAGAGACAATTTCTGGGCTAGCAAAGATAGTTTCCGTGGAATTCTTTTTCACCCTTGCTGTGCTTTTTTCATTTATATTGTAGGGGTGTTCCTCCCCCTCCCATTCTATGTTCCTTTATCAAGTAGGCTCATAGATCCAGCTTCAATAATGTACCGTTTCCAACATTTACATTTATACGTGCTCAGAGGCAGTTGTAAATGTGCATGCGTATTCTCCTTTTTAAATATGTACATACATCACAGCTCTGCCCCTGGGAAGGCTTAGATGCAGTAACCGGGTAGCCAGACCCAATGCTCACCCTTGCCATCTATTTACACCTACCCCCCTCCGCCCCCCACCCCTCCCGTCATAATCCAACCTCGTCGGCAGTCCTGACCTACATGGAAACCCAAATAATCACAAGAGACCGTAGTTGGCAGAAACTGGTCGCAGCTTTATTCAACATAAACCAACCATTAACACTTATAACAGTAAACAAGCAATCCCATGGCCCGCGGCAAGCTCGGCCACAAGCCATATGATTAGCAATGTGACCTCTCCGCCGCCCCAGCACAGTCAAGGCACCAGCCAATTGACAAGAACCCTTCCCCGACTTGGCCGTCTCAGTAGCACAAGCCGGCCCGGGTTTAACCGGGTTGAGGGCACCCCGCCCTCGCCCAAATGGCCTACCGCTCCAGACCCCGTAAAACCTCCGGGACCCCACCACCCCCAACCAAGCTGTGACAACCCATACCCGCCTGCCTCACCACCAACTACACGGGTGGGAGGGCGGGTAGCTGGCAGCGTGCGCCTCACCATGCGCCACGATGCCGAAAGGCTCGTGCGCATGCTCGCGCACGCTGGCGGATCCCCCACACACGCTCACGCAGGGGGATCCAATCAATTTAAAGCTTTCTTCGGCCTCACGGCCCAATCAAGCCGCGCCACCGCCAAGCCCGCTCCTAATGCCTCCCCCCCATTCCACCCTTCATCTAATTGCTCAGAAGGGGCGTGAGCCGGGTCCCACATCGGGCCGAGGAACCCGGTTACTTGCGGGCGCCGGGACCCTGCCCGCACCCTTAATTTTAACCGGGTAGCCAGACCCAATGCTCACCCTTGCCATCTATTTGCACCTACCCCCCTCCGCCCCCCACCCCTCCCGTCATAATCCAACCTCGTAGGCGGTCCTGACCTACATGGAAACCCAAATAATCACAAGAGACCGTAGTTAGCAGAAACTGGTCACAGCTTTATTCAACATAAACCAACCAGTAATACTTATAACAGTAAACAAGCAATCCCATGCCCCGCGGCAAGATCGGCCACAAGCCATATGATTAGCAATGTGACCTCTCCGCCGCCCCAGCACAGTCAAGGCATCAGCCAATTGCCAAGAACCCTTCCCTGACTTGGCCGTCTCAGTAGCACAAGCCGGCCCAGGTTTAACCGGGTCGAGGGCACCCCGCCCTCGCCCAAATGGCCTACCGCTCCGGACCCCGGAAACCTCTGGGACCCCGCCACCGGCACAGGCCCTTTAACCGTCTGTGCTGCCCCCCCGAAACTTATCTGCGACCAGTTCTGCTGTCCCGAACCACCTTCTCCAAAGCCTCCTGCCAGTCATTAAGCAGTAAGTCCACCCCGACCGGGGATAGGTGAACCCCATCACTCCGATAGAGACCCGAGCAACCTACCTCGACCCATGAATACTGGACCTGATAACCCCACTTTTCACACACACACCGTCCAATTTGTTGGTTAATCTTTATCAAACCCCTGGACCACCTCCTCTGACCCCAGCAAGCTGGTCTAGGTACAATGTCCGACCAGACCATAACCAACCCCTCCCACCAACGCAGCACCAATGCCAAATCTTTCTTTGCCGCGTTAATCAATTGCTTGCAAGTCCATGACGACACCTCGTTGCCCCTGAGATGCACAAGCAGAATCTCCGGCTGTCTCCCAAGTTGCAGCTGCTGTCGAAGCAAGGGTAGCATCTGCATCCACCGCAGCCCCCGCACCCCCAGCCATGACAGACAACGTTGCCAGTTCGAAGCCAAGGTTGATCCCGACCGGCCGGACTGCCGCTCGATTTTCAGCCCAGAAGACAAAGGAGTGCCCAATCATCCAACACTCCCGTCCACCATGGTCCCCCATCTGAAAAAGAAATCAATAGTTAATGATACCCTCCCCCCCCCCCCACCATTTTCTACCCCCGAGTCCTACAAACGTACATAGCCTTGGAATGCTCTAGACTGCCACCTGCCTATACTTTGAATCTGCCTGTTCTCGAGCCCCAACTCCGCGGCACTGGTTGGAGTGGGCCGCAAATTGAGTTGCATCCTCGCCTAAACGGCCCAGTACCTTCCATAACACCGCCGAAAATTGAAAACGCATCAGTAAGTGCACATTCTCATGCACAAACAGTCCTCCCTCTACCCTCGGACGTACTTGCAAGTAGGCCCGCATTGCCGAGACCGGGCAGGTGGTACCATCTATTGAATTGAGGATTACCCATATACCCCTACCCCGCTGATCTGTCTTGGATTTTGCCAGTAGTACCTTTAATTGTCCCCTGTCCATCTGGATGTGCTGGAGACATAAACTGGCACCTGACTCGGCTTTCTTGGAACTCGCCACCAGCTCCCCGACTCGAAACGCCCCAAAGAAAGCCAACGTAAATGCTGCCTGGAACAGTACCGCCTCGTAATGTGACTCCGCGACGTTCGGCAACTCGAGGCAAAGTCTCCTGAACAACGCATGAGAAACCGGACGCCTTCTATCAGGCAGAGATGGCCTGGAGCGCTCCCACCCACGCAGCAGCCGCCGAACCATAAACCCCCCACCCAACGAACCCCAACTGACGGCTTTCGCAAAAAACCCAAAACCGGTGAGATGCCCCTTGACAGAGGATCTGGACATCCCCCGGCCTTTCGCCCATACTATATACTGTCCTAATAATTGGTCGGACACCGCGCCAGACCGCCATCCGCGTTCCCGTAAAAATGCTACCACCATACCGCAGCCTCTCCGATAAGCAGCCCAGGTACACTCTGCCACAGAATTCCGCAGCAGCTCCTTCATCCCTGCAGGCCACAGCTCCACAATCTCGACGGGACCGCTCTCCCTTCCATATCCGCTTCTGGTGCCAATTGCCGAAACCGCTCCAACTGCAAACGAGAAAGAGCATCAGCAATTTCGTTAGCATGACCTGGAACATGACGTGCCTTCAACACTAAATTTAAAAGCAGACAGCCAAGAACTATATCTCTCATCAGCACTGCCACCTGCAAACATCTTGGAGTGTAACAATTCGCTACACTAACCACCGCCGCATTGTCGCACCACCAGACCAACCTGCGATTACGCAATCTGTCCGGCCACAATTCCATCGTTACTAGCATCGGGAACAACTCCAAAAAGGTTATGTTCCTCAATACACCCGTCTCCTGCCAATTCTCTGGCCATCTATCCGCGCACCATGCCCCTTTGAAGAATATACCCAAACACCCCCCCCCCCCCGCTGCGTCGGTATAGAGCTGCAAGTCCTCGTTCGAAATCTCTACCTCTTTAATCACTGAGGTCCCATTAAAGTCCTTCAAAAAGATGTCCCAGACTTTTAAGTCATCCTTGATCTCTTTGGAAACCATGCGGCTTCCTTGCACCGGCAGTCGCTGCCATCAGACGCCGCAAAAAGACTCGCCCCATTGGAATCACTTTACATGCAAAATTTAAAGATCCGATCAGGGCCTGCATTTCCCTCAGTGTTAACTTAGCAGAAGCCAGGGTATTAGCCACCAAGACTCGCAACCGCACCACCTTTTCCACTGGCAAGCGCAGTACCATCATATCTGAATCTAACTCAACACCCAAAAAGGTGAGCCTTGAACATGGCCCAACTGTCTTCCCTTCTGCCAGCGGTACCCCCAACTGTCCTGCTAAGTCAACGAAACCTTCCAATAGCTCCTGACACGCCGGGGATCCACTTGCACCAACAAACAGAAAATCATCCAAATAGTGGACCACTTCTGCTCGACCCACCAGTCGAGTAACAGCCCACTGCAAAAAGGTGCTGAATTTTTCGAAGTAGGCACAGGATACCGAGCAACCCATCGGCATGCACTTATCAAAATAGAAGCCACCAAACAATTGAAAACCCAAGAATCGAAAAGCCGTGGGGTGCACAGGCAATAAACGAAACGCCGACTCGATATCAACCTTCGCCATCAGCGTGCCAGGCCCAACCCTCCTGACCAGGTCCTCCCTCTTGTCAAATGATGCGTAGCGGACCGTACACCACTTGCGCGGTATGTGATCGTTAACTGAATTTCCGAGTGGAAAGGATAAATTATGGATCATACAAAACTTCCCCGGTTCTTTCTTCGGTATAATCCCGACCGGGGACACCACGAAATCTCGATAAGGAGGTTGCCGAAACGGCCCTGCAATCCTGCCTAACTGTATCTCCAAAGCCACCTTTTCCTGAGCTATTGCCGCAAACCTCCGAACCGATGGAGAATTCCTCATGGCTGAAGCCGCCACCGCCCCCCCAACAGGTATCACAAACCCAAACTGAAACCCCAACAGTAACATTCTTTGAACGTTCGAACTCAGGTAACCCCGCAGCCACCTTCTCAACGCCTCCACTCTTATCGGCATAGGGGCGACGTCAAACACCCCCAGCTGTCTTATTTGCAGGCAAGGTTGGCACTGTGGGACCTTTTTTAAGGCATTTGGATGCTGGGTGCCCGGCGCCACAGGCAGAGCATGCGTGCCTGAATTTGCAATCCGGGAAGGGACATGTTGCCCTGTTATACCGCCAGCAGATGTCCCCAACCATACCCGACACCCCTCTGGCGGGAGAGTGGACCCCACCCCCACGCCCTGAAAGGAACGACTCGTCCCTGCGGTAGGTGTCACGCCACCCCTCCCCTGCACCCCCCCCCTACAGATGTCCTCACAGACATCTGGGTAAGCCACAAATTGATGTCTTGAGTTGCCCAGGTCAATGACTTGTTTTCCTCCATTTTATCCCAAAACTTCTCATCATAATTCAACCAAGCCCACCCTTCGTGGGTCTGAGAAGCCTCAAGAATTGTATCCGCGTAAGCCAGCATCATACCATACTGACCCAGACGATGCTGCCCCCACACGCTAGCCAACCTCAAAAAGGCCCTAGCCCAGTTAACTACCATCTTAGACACCTTCCGAATCCTGCCCACCTTCTCGTCCTCTTTCTGCTTCTTCTTACTCTCGCCCGAACACTTACGACCTTCCAAAAGGCGAAAAATGTCAATATATTTACGTTTTCGAATTTTTTGCCGCAACTTCTTCGGCACCCCCTCCCACAGTTCCGATAAAGTTGCCACATTCTGGTTTGCTCCCACCATCCCAGACTCTCGTGCCTCAGACCCCATACCGGGACCCTCCGATGATGATCCTGACGACTCCGATGAGGAGGAGGACGATGAGTCAGAGTCCTTCCTCCGCCGACATGAGTGCTTCCGTTTTTTAACCACCTTGCCCCTTTTTTCCCTCCTCTCGCCTTCCCCTTCACCCCCCACCCCGGCATCCAACAACAACTCACCCGCCGTTGAAGCGTCCATCCTCGCCGGTGTACTGGACCCTTGCGCCTGCTCTTCACCCAGTTGTTGCTCATTCAAACCTTGTGTCGCTGGACCTTCCTCAACACTAGGGTGCGGTACCTCCCCACGGGCATCCATGTTCTGCTGTCGGCGATTGCTGACACCAATCGCCAGTCCTGGCAAACGAAGGTATGGAACCTGCAGAGAAAGAAAGGGAAAGACCTGGGGAGAAAAACCGGCATACCAGGCAGGATGCCAGACCCGAGCCCAATCAGCCGCAGACGGGCCTTGACCCCCTCCCATCCACCGTTCCCAATCTAAACCCCGCCCGCCTGGGAAAAACCCCGGCATGCCCCCCGATCCGAACCCCGCCGTGGATCCCATATCAAATCCACTCCTGGCCTCTTCACGGAAGCAGGCACCACCAGGGGCTACGCCCTCGCCCCCCCACGGGCAAACCGGAGCACTGACCCCAGCGTGCACTGGAGCATCCCCCCCTGACCCCCGATCCCAACCCCGCCATCGTTGCCCCCTCGCCCATTCCCCTGCCCATCATCATGCATACCATCCGGCCCCATCCCCCTTACCAGAAGTAAGCCCCCCCTACCTTGACTACCTGGCCTGCGGCCCGCCCGTACCCTACTGGCATGACCCCCGGACCTTCCCCTTGGCCTAGGAGGTCCCACTGCCCTTCCCCTAGCTGGTGGAGTCTCATGGCTCACAGAGCGTCCCCGCTGCCTGTTGCTCCTTCCACCCCCTCCTCCGCGCCCCCCATGGCCCAACCGTGCCCTGCTCAGCCCTGCAGTATCCTTCCCCCGTCCCCGTCCACGGCCTACCCTACCTGCTGGCATGGGGCAACTTTTACCTTATTGCTATTTAGAAGTACGGGCACTATCTCTCTATATATATATATATATATATATTTTTTTTTTTTATATATATCTTTTTTTTTTTTTTGTCTTTTGCAAGGTCCTGTTGTCCCTGCTTCCTTTCTGGTATTTATTTATTAATCTTTTTTTTTTTTTGTAATGAACTGCGAGATGTTGAGGCCTGCCCTGGGCCCACTCCTCACCCCCGCTCTAAGCCCGACTTGCCTGGCTTCCTCGACCTCAACGCCATCTCCGGGTCCCGATCAGCGATGCTGACACTGCCCGCCGCCCTGCTGATGCTGCCGACACCAGACTGCACACACGAACCCATCCCTCGATCGCCCGCCTAACCGGCAAGAAGGAGCTGTAGCTGGCAGCGTGCGCCTCACCATGCGCCACGATACCGAAAGGCTCGTGCGCATGCTCGCGCACGCCAGCGGATCCCCCACATGCGCTCACACGGGGGGATCCAATCAATTTAAAGCTTTCTTCGGCCTCGCGGCCCAATCAAGCCACGCCACCGCCAAGCCCGCTCCCGATGCCTCCCCCCCCCCAATCCACCCTTCATCTAATTGCTCAGAAGGGGCGTGAGCCGGGTCCTGCATCGGGCCAGGGCACCCGGTTACTTGCGGGGGCCGGGACCCTGCCCGCGCCCTTAATTTATAGTATAAAAGTAGGTGCACACAGATTCTACAATGCTTGTCCCAGGGCAAGCAGTGGATTTCCTGGGTCATCTTTAATAATGGTTTATGAACCTTTCCTCCAGGAACTTGTCCAAATCTTTTTTAAACCCAGCTACACTAACAGCTTTTACTACATCCTCCAGTAACAAATTCCAGACTTTGATTACTCGTTGAGAGAAAAAATATTTTCTCTTATTAGTCTTAAATGGGTTACACTGTAGCTTTATTGCATGTCCTCTAGTCTTTCTACTGAGTCCAATTCAAAATTCTCACTCTGGTCCATAAAGCACTCCACACTGGTAGACCTCACTATCTTTCCTCACTCATCATCCCTCACACACCTCACCGTGCCCTCCGCTCTATTTATATGAATCGCCTTTACCTTCCTACAGCCTCTCAGGCCGACCTTGAATCCACTCACCATTCTGCATTCTATTTCCTTGTCCCCTCTTAACCGAGGCAGGCGGACCCGGCGCTCCGGGCCTCATCCTATCCCCCCCCCCCCACTCCACAACAACCCCGCCCACACCCCACACCCCACAAAAGACATCACACCATAACTTCATGGAACACAACTGGTCGCAGCTTTTATTAGCCATAAACAATTTAACAAACCAACAATAAACTTTCTAACCCCCAATTAGCGGCACCCGGCTGCACCAGCCATACCTCAGCAAAGTGCCTGCCACCGCTAATGCAATAACTCGCCACCCGGCAAGTTACCATACCCCTCTCCCCGACTTCGCCATGCTAAGCAAAAGTCGGCCGAGGGTTTGACCGGGTCAGGGGCACCCCACCCCCGCCCAAGTGTAGCCTGCTGCTCCGGACCCCGGAAACCTCCGGGATCCCGCCCCCCCCCGCTGCACCACCCCAAAGGCCCACCGCCTACGAATCGGGAGGGTGGGTGGGACGCCGGCACCTGAACGCAGCCTCCGCACCGTCTGGCCACGCGGAGGCTGCTCTGCCAGTACTCCCCCCCCCCCGCCCCCCCCAACATCTGCGGCTACAATTGGCTCCCGTGCGGCCGCGACCGACGGGAGCCAATCAATTTGAAAGACGCGCGCGTGTGCGCCCCGCCCAGGCCGCGCACAGGGTCCCCGCGCCGGGCCGCGCACCCGGTTAATATCGGCCACCGGGACCCTGCCCGCGGCCTTGGGATAACCGAGGCAGGCGGACCCAGCGCTCCGGGCCTCATCCTATCCCACCCCCCCCCACTCCACAACAACCCCGCCCACACCCCACACCCCACAAAAGACATCACACCATAACTTCATGGAACACAACTGGTCGCAGCTTTTATTAGCCATAAACAATTTAACAAACCAACAATAAACTTTCTAACCCCCAATTAGCGGCACCCGGCTGCACCAGCCATACCTCAGCAAAGTGCCTGCCACCGCTAATGCAATAACTCGCCACCCGGCAAGTTACCATACCCCTCTCCCCGACTTCGCCATGCTAAGCAAAAGTCAGCCGAGGGTTTGACCGGGTCAGGGGCACCCCGCCCCCGCCCAAGTGTAGCCTGCTGCTCCGGACCCCGGAAACCTCTGGGATCCCGCCACCAGCACATAACACTGTTCATGTGCCGCCCCCCCCCCGGCCCCAAGCTGCGACCAGCGTGCATCATTGCCAGACATATATTCCAAGGCCTCCTGCCAGTCGTTAAGGAGTAGGTCCATGCCAACTGGCGACAAATGAACCCCATCAGCCCGATAGAGTCCCGAACACCCGATATCCACCCAGTCATGCAGGATCTGATACCCACCCCTCTCACAGACCCAACGACCAATCTGGCGATTGACCTTGGTCAAACCCCTGGACCAACGACGCTGGTCCCGGCAAGCCGGCCTTGGAATGATGTCTGACCACAGTACAATAACACCGGGAAACATCCGAAACACCAGTCCCAGATCATCTTGCACCGCCCGGATCAGTTGCAGGCAGGACCAGGACACCAGGTCATTGCCACCCAGATGCACCAACAGGGCGGCCGGCCACCACGACGTCCTCCTGAGGCGCTGTAGCAAAGGCAGCAATTGCGGCCACCGCATGCCTCGCACGCCCAGCCATGTCACAGTCACCACCGATGGGTCCAATCCCAAATTGGCGCCGATAGGGCGGTCCGCCGCACGCCGACCTGCCCAATGGACGAAAGAGTGGCCAGCAACCCAACATCCACCAGGTCCGATACCCCCATCTGAAAAAAAAATAGACAGTTAAAGCCCCAACCAACAAACCCCGGCACCTACAGCCGAACATACCCTTTAAAAGCCGAAGAACGCCACCTCCCAATGCCCTGAATCACGTGCCCCAGCAATCCAGCTGCTGCCGCACTAGTGGCAGCCCCAATCCGAAAGGAGTGCGGAGCAAAATGTAGCGGGTCCTCACCCACCGCGGACAACACCAGACGCAGCACCGCAGAAACCTGAAAATGGGTTAAAACCCGAGCATCCGCGTGCACGAAAAAACTGACCGCGCCCCCCAGATGCACCGCCAAATACTGCCGCAACGCCCACACCGGGCAAGTCCGTGGCTCCGCGACCTCGCCCAGACACACCCACAAACCTTTCCCAAGCGGATCCGTTTTGGACCTCACCAAAAGGATCCGCACCCCCCCCCTGCCACCCGAACGTGACGCGCCTGCAGCCCCCCAACCCCCCCCCCCCGGCCAGAGGCCGCAACCAGTTCCCTGATGCGAAACGCCCCAAAAAAGGCTAGGCAAAAAACCGCCCGGAACAGGGAAGCCTCGTACGCGGATGAAGCCACCTGCCTCAAGGCCCCGCAAACCCACACCAGGAGCCCATGCGTGATGGGCAACCGCGAGTCACGCGGCGTAGGCTGCACCCGCTCCCAACCCTGCAGAAGCCGTCGCATTAAAACTCCCCCAGCTGGGGAACCCCAACCCACCGCGCTCGCAAAAAAGTTAAACCCCGCCAAATGCGCGCGCACCGCCGACCAAGAAAACCCGGCGCCTTTGCCAGCCACAATATATTGACCCATCAAGCCCTCTGGAACCCCCCCCCCCCCGCCTGCCACCTGCAAGTTAACAAAAAGGCAACCACCCTGTCGCACCCCCGCCGGTACGAAGACCAGGTCCCCGCAGACACTGAGTTCCTCAGCAGCTCTAGCAGCTCTCGAGGCCAATGCTCCACAAGTTCTCTGGGACCACAGATCCGTCCTTGTCTGCTTCGGGGGCCAGCGCCCGGAACCGCTCCCACTGAAAACGAGAAAGAGCATCAGCAATCTCGTTAGTGCATCCTGGTATATGCCGTGCCCGCACTGCCACATTCAACTGCAAACACACTAAGACGACCTCCCGCATCAAGCCAGCCACCGTCACACACCTTGGAGTGTAGCGGTTAACCACACTGACGACCGCCTCATTATCACACCACCAAAGCACCCTCCGGTTCCGAAGGCGCTCCGGCCAGAGCGCCAAAACCACACGAATCGGAAAGAGCTCCAAAAAGGTGATATTCCTGGTCAAGCCCGCCGCGCGCCAAGACTCCGGCCACCGATCCGCGCACCAGGCCCCGCCGAAATACACCCCCAAACCCACCCCCCCGCCGCATCAGTGTACAACTGCAAGGCATCACTGGACACCTCGGGCTCCAGCAAAACAGAAGTCCCATTGAAGTCCTCCAAAAAACGATCCCACACCCGCAAATCAGCCCGCATCGCCGCCGTCACCCGAATCCGGTGGTGGGGTTTCCGCACCCCGACCGTCGCACAGGCCAACCTCCGGGAAAACACCCGCCCCATTGGAATCGTCCGGCATGCAAAATTTAAGGACCCCAACAGGGACTGCAACTCCCGCAAGGAAACCTTGCGTGCCGACAACACATTGGCCACCGCAATCCGCAAGCGAGCGACTTTGTCTTGAGGCAAGCGCGCCACCATGTCCACCGAATCCAACTCCACACCCAAAAAGGTCAGCCGCGTAGTCGGACCCTCGGTCTTCCCGTCCGCCAAGGGCACCCCAAACTCCTGCGCCAGTCGCACAAACACAAATAACATCTCCTGACATTCCCCGGAGTGCGCAGCTCCCACAAACCAAAAATCGTCCAGGTAATGCACCACAGAAGACAGGCCAGATGCGCGAACCAGCACCCACTGCAGGAAGGTACTAAACATCTCAAAATAAGCGCAAGAGATCGAACAGCCCATTGGCATGCACTTGTCGAAATAATACCCCCCTTGAAAGCAAAACCCCAATAAGTGGAAGGAGGACGGGTGGACGGGTAGCAAACGAAAGGCCGATTCAATGTCCACCTTTGCAAGTAAGGCCGACCGACTGGCCCCTCGAACCAGCAAAGCCGCCTTATCGAAGGACGCATAGCGAACCGAACAAAACTGACGCGGGATAGAATCGTTCACGGAAGCCCCGATCGGACAGGACAAATTATGAATCAACCGGAATTTGCCCGGCTCCTTCTTGGGAACAATACCCAAAGGCGAAATCACCATGTTAGGAAAGGGAGGCTCCAAAAAGGGGCCCGCCACCCTCCCCAACCGCAATTCGCCCAACAATTTGCCCTGGACCACCTCCGCCCAACAACGGACTGAAGGGGAGTTCCTAGCAGACGGCGCCGACACCACACCCCGCACCGGGATAACGAAACCGTTCTTAAACCCAAGTCCCAGAATCGCCGCCTCACGCCTCCGGGGATAGCGACTTAACCACCCCAGGAAGGCCTCCATGCGAACCGGGGAGGGGGCGCGCCCACGCCACTCATTGCCCTTTTGGGGCGGGATCGGCCATGCCAGTGGTGCCCTTCTTAAGGCACTTGACAGCGGAATGGGGACCCCCGCACAAGGAACAGGCGTGCTGGAATTTGCAATCGGGAAAAGGGCACGTGGAGCGGTTGAAACGCCAGCACACGTCACCGCTCCCGGCCGAGCCTGCCTTTGAAGGCACCCCGGCCGCCCCCCCTCGAAAAGGCCGCGCCGCCCCCCCCACCGCCCCGACACCACTTTTTACCCCACCCACACCACCGGCGCCCGACCTAGCCGACATCTGGGTCAGCCACAGGTTAATGTCCTGCTTGCCCCACGAAAGCGAACGGCTCTCCTCCATCTTGTCCCTGAACTTTTCATCGTAGTTCAACCAAGACCATCCGTCGTGCGTCTGAGACGCCTCTAGGATGGAATCGGCGTATGCTAGCAACATGCCATACTGCGCCGGATCATGCTGGCCCCACGCACTGGCCAACCGCAAAAAGGAACGCGTCCAGTTAACCACATTATGCGCCACCTTCCGAACCCGACCAGCCTTTTCATCGTCCTTTCTCTTCTTCCGACTTTCGCCAGAGCGCTTCCTCCCCTCTAACAAGCGGAAGATATTGAATTTTACGCCGCAGCTTACGCGGCACCCCCACCCACAATTCCAGCAAAGAAACCACCGAAGAGGCCCCCCCACCTGCACCGAGGCCCGCCCCACACTCCCGTACCTGTCGAACCACCCCCTCTCCCGACCCCCCGGACGAACCACTCGAAGAGGAAGAAGACGAGGACGAGTCCGAGCTGCGACGCCGCCGACACGACCGCAGGCGCTTCTTACGTGAAGCCCCCCCCCCACCTTCCCCCTTTGCGACTCAAACCCCTCCCCAAGTAACTCACCCGACGCGGCCGGCGCAGCAGCCAGCTCACCAGCCACCGCACGGTCCTCACCATTGGCTCGCGCGACATCCCTTGGGCACCCTTGGGCCGACTCCGCTGCCACTCCACACTGCATCTCTGCCCCAGCCAAAGGACTCAGCCAGCTCTCCCCGCCAGCCGCGCCCAAAGGCCATGTGGGCTGCGCCATAATCTGCCCCTGCGGAGACAAAAAAGGGAAAACGGGGGGAAACCGACACCGGCCAGGCCGGAGACCAAGGACCTCCCCAACCCGCCCTAGATGTACCCTGCCCCCCAGACATCCACTGCTCCCAAGGGGAAGAACCCCCTGGCGTGCCAAAGCCACCGGGACCCGGGAACCACCCTGCGGCCCCACCACAGCTAGCAACCCACTGTGCCCCATCGGGCCGTAACCCTCCCTCCTGGCCCAGTGCCCCAAAATTGCCCCCCGCCCCCCCACACCCCCACCCCTACCCCACCCACAACACCCCCAGCCCTTACGCTCCCTGCCGATCCTGCCCCGCCCTGGAGCCCCTCACCCACCCCCAGGGATCCACCGGGAGGGTGTAAACCCCTACCACCTTTGCGGCCCCGCACAGCACCTCCCCAGCCCCCTTTGCCCCCCCACCCCCCTCCACACCTCCATCCACACCCCCACACACAGGCCCGGGCAACCCCCTACCCCTCCCAGCCCCCCCACGAGACCAAGACCCCCGCCCCTTTGCCCCAGCCTTAGCAGGGGCCAAACCCCCAGCCTTTGCCCTGCCATGCGAAGCAGGCATCCCGTGCCGCACCAAGGGACCCCTCAGGGCAGCAAGCACAGCCGCAGGACCGGCTGTGCCAAGAAATAAAAGAAAATGAAGCAGCTAAGCCCCCCTGAACTGCAACCAGAACTGGCCACGACCACCTCAGGGCAGCCAAGCTCCCTAAAACGGCAACCGGCCGAATGCCCCCCCACCCGAGCTCAACTGCAGCCCGACCCCCCACTGCCCCAACTCACGCGACCAGAGGAGCTCCAAGGCCTGCGAACCGCCGGAGAAGCGGCCACGAAAACACCACGCCGGCACCTGAACGCAGCCTCCGCACCGTCTGGCCACGCGGAGGCTGCTCTGCCAGTACTCCCCCCCGCCCCCCCAACATCCACGGCTACAATTGGCTCCCGTGTGGCCGTGACCGACGGGAGCCAATCAATTTGAAAGACGCACGTGCGCGCCCCGCCCAGGCCGCGCACAGGGTCCCCGTGCCGGGCCGCCCGGTTAATATCGACCCTGCCCGCGGCCTCGGGATTATGGAATAATCTCCCCTCTAATCTCTGCCTTGAACCCTTCTTTACCAAATTCAAAGCTCAACTAAAAACCAACCTCTTTCAAAAGGCCTTTGATCTCCCCCCTGACTGTTCCTCCCCCCTGTCCACTTCTTCCCCCTTTATCCTCTCTCCTTTTTCCCTCCCTCTCTCCTCCATATGAGTGTACAGTATGTACCCTATCTCTTTTATTATTTATTGGAGTTCTTTTCTAAATTCTAAATTGATTTATGTTTTTATATTGTAATCTACTCTGTTGCCCCCATGAAGGGCGGTATATCAAGTTTTAATAAACATGAAGACGCTCAAGAAGCGCGACAAATGCAAAAGCTTACTGCACTTTAGTAAAAGCGCGCCAAAGAGTTCAATCCTTATGTTGTGCATTGTCAAGAATTAATAGAAACCAGTGCCACGGTACTACCATTTTTATAAAAAATTGTCCCAGGATCTGTTGTAAAAGAAGGAGGGGACGTGTTGCATTTTTGTGTTATATAGAGTGTACCTTCTTCTCTTATGATTTGACTGTTCAATCAGCTGTTAATTGAGGAGTCTGCTTCCTGTTCTTTAAAAATATGCCACTCTGAAATTTAAAACTGTTGAAAGCTTGTCCAAAGCACAGTGGTCTGTGCCTGTGCAAAGTGGTTAATTGTGCAGGACTCTTCTGAGAGTAGTAGGTTGGCAACTACATGTTCCTTGAAAATGTGACTTTCTCTTTCATGTCAGCATTGCATTCAATCTATGGGAAAATTAGAATTCTCATTAGACTATAGGCTACTATAATAATTACAGTGTGTAGAACATGTAAAAGCATGCTGAGATTTAGATTGAAACCGCAGTTACATTTTCCATATCTTCAAAACACTTCTTATAATTTATTAGACGCCTGATTTGTGCTTTTAGTATGTATTTTATGTATGTATGTGTGATTGTGTCCTGTCCTTGTAACAAATAGTGATACGCCCTCAACTTAAATTAAAATATTAGTTTACATATCTAAATCGTATTATTCAAATAATCTATTTGTATTTTATCGTAGCTTTCGAGAGCGTTATCCAGGAACAAAAGATTGAAATGGAAGTGAAAGGTAAACTTATCAACTTTAAAGTATTATTGTATAAAAGTGCTAACGTTTGTTATATGCTTTAACAGTAAAAGACCCATTATACCAGCATACATGGGGAATAGGTATAATGGTATAACACCAAACAATATCCTATCCCATTACACTTCCTATGTATATAGTTTACCCTGTTCTCCAAGTTCCATTTCCTGTTAAATGTAATGACCAGACATATGTAAGTTGTCGGATGTTTCTGTTCCATGTAAACCGCGCTGATGGCAAATAGTGCGGTATATAAGAAATGTTAATAAATAAATAAATAAATAAATAGGTAATGCCATTTAATCAAGTATACCAGTCGCCTTAGCATTCTGCTTCCTGCCGCAGCACACAGAAAACAGGAGCTGAAGGCATGATACTAGAATTGAGGGCAAAGCAGAAGAAAGCTACTCTGCTCCCCAATCCAACCCTTCCCCTCCTGCCAGTCCTCCGATCGTGCTGCTTGGGAGAGAAGCCAGTTTGAGTATTCTGGATGGTTTACTGGGGCTTTTATTGTACTTGTTTCGTACAGTAAAATTCTATGAAAAGTCATATGAATAGTGTATCTTAAATGCTGCATGCATTTAACGTATGTTTTACAGTACACCCTTCTTGAAAATTTTAAAATTCAAAATGGAATAGTGACTATACATGAACATTTAGCATGACACAAAAAGCTTTGTCTCAGGCTGTGCTGGTGCTGGGATGTGTACCAGCAAAGATGGCCTGACACTGTTAGTGTTAGAATTTTGGCTGTTTGCCTTGCACTTGTTAGAATGTGCATGTAGATTAAGAACAGGGGCATTTTGGAAACAATTCATTAGCTAGTACCATGTATGAATGAAATTACATTGTGGGAAGCCATGAAAGCTAAACTTCATTTTAAAGCAGGCAAAAAAAAGTTAGTGCCCAGTCTTAAAAGATGTACTTTTTCTGGAACATTTAATTTTTAATGAGAATGCATTTTTGTATTGTTGAATAGCTTTTTTTTCTTATTTGTTTTAACTTCTTATGCTAGAGCATCATGACAATTGTAGTCCTATCAGAGTTATTTTTGGGTAATGTTAGGAGTATGTTTACTAATATGTGCTATTAGTGTGGAATTTAGCATGGAGTACGTACTCTGCATTAACAGTGCAGGGCCCTGTCTTAAAAATCTCGCACTAACTGGGTAGTGTACAATTGGACGGATACTGGATGGGTTAGAGGTGGAACATGGGCATTGCCGACATTTCACAGCTAGCATGGGTGTTTGGGCATGCACTAAATGTGAATGTAGTTGTTAGCATGGTTGAACTTAATGCCATCTCAGAGGGCGGCAATAAGTGCACCTGCATGCTGATTAGCATGGTGCGGCACATCATCATCGTGCTGACGGAAGGGGGATGACCCTCCCTCAAAAGTTAGTGCAGACCTCCATGCTACATATCCATCCTCAACATGCGTTACCGGCACATCCTTTAGTAAACATGCCCCTTAAATTAACATTGACTCACTTATAACCCTGATGGTCAGAACCTGTAGTTCAGTGGAATTTGAATAGCATTGAGGCACTTTGTTTTAACACTAGATCTATGTATCTAGTCTATAATATTCAGCTTGGCACAGCATAATGCTAAATAATAATAGTGCTGCATTGATACATGAGTTCCATTGTGTGCAGTTGTAATTTTAAGCTTCTAATCCATGCTTTGTAATGATTTTATTTATCAAAAATGTCATTTTTAATGCACAATTCACAAATAATGCTATTATAAAGCATTTCCACAAGTCACTGTTAAACAAGTTGTTTTAACAGTAATTATACAAGAAACACAATTTAATCGATGAATTATGTCGCAAGCATTTAAGACATACATTCTGCCTCCAGTTTTCACACTCACACATACACAGCACAATACTTGTTTTTTACATATGACGTACATCAGCGATTCTCAACCCTGCTCAGGAAGAACATCTAAGCAACTGGTTTTCAGTACAGCCATTATGAATATGCATTAGATAGATCTGCCTACACAGTATGCAAATATATCAGACATATTCATAATGGATAGCTTGAAATCTAGATCCATTAGGAATGCCTTCAAGACCAGATTGAGAACCACTGCCTTACATGGCTTGCAGATAGCATACAGTATGTGGGCAATGTTGCTTGCGTTTTTGCATAAATTTGTGCAGTTTGTGGCTGTATTAGTTCGAATAAACGCCTTCTCACTTTATCATAGCTGGCTATTTCCAAATACAGTTTTTGCACATATTTTCAAACAAAATTATTTCAACAAGTCTCTGGATAGTTTACCCATGATCAAAAGGATTAGAAAGGGCGTTTATTCTATTGTCTGCAAGTCAGGTAAGATTTTCTTCTTAGCCATCCATCATACAAAGATCTTTTTGAAAGCTAAGCATACATGCAGATAAACATGCTATTTCGAGATTCATTTTTGTTTGTTGAAGAAGAAATGTCCACAGTTTGAAGAAAGAACAGACAGCGAACGATTTTCGTGTCAGAATCTTTAACAAGGTCTTGCGTTTATTCGAACAAATATGGTGAGTGAATCTTTTTTCTATGGATTTGAGCATGTTTATTATTAAAATTCATATTATCCTATTTTATTTCATTTGTTTTACATTTTCACATACTTTACAAAGCACTTGAAAAACACTAAAGTCTATGGAATGGACTTTTTTACAGAGCTTTTCTTCAACGATGAACATGAATATTCCGAAAACAGAAGAGGTTTTCGAGGTGCTTTTTCAGATACTGAAGACTACTTACATTCTGGATTTGTCTCGTCTAAAAGATGTGCAAGCAGAACATCCTCTATAAGTTCCTGGTCTGAATATTTTAAGCCTTCTATTATTAAAAAATTAAAGTTCAAATCTGTTATGGAGGGAGAACCAGTAGTTTTCCATTGCAAGCTGGTTGCCTATCCAGTTCCAAAAATGTTGTGGTTTCATAACAATAGGCCAGTCTATAAAGATCTTCGTAGGGTAATGAAAACAGAGAGTAATATGCACTTGCATAATTCTGACTTACAGATTCAAAATGTTCAGGAAAGAGACTCTGGAAGCTATCGAGTATTTGCTATTAATAGTGAAGGATCAGCAGAAAGCGCTGCTTCGTTGCTGGTTGCAGTCAAAGAACAAGATGTAAACTATTTAGCTTTTTTAAGAAGGTCAGAGAGAACTCATGAAAGTATTAATTCTTTAGTGCAGAAGAGAACTGAAGATAGGTTGAAGATTTATCTTAGATGTGTTGGGTCCCCTTTTGATAAAAGACGAGAAACGAAAAAAAATTCTAAAGACCTTTCTCCTGGAAAAGGTCTGATGAGAACTATAAGCTTTGAAAGCCAATTTACTGGAAATAAAATATATGCTGAAGGTGATACTATGCTTGATGAGGAAATCAGAGTGAAATTGAAACGTTTGCATGAAGCTAGAAGAGCTTTAAGCGACAAGAAAAAATCTTTTCTGTCTTTTGGAGCAACTTCTGAGTTAGATCTTGAATCTTCATGTAGTGAAAAAAGTGATACAACTTATTATAGAGAAAAATATAGAACATACCAAACAGAAAAATATAAAAGCATCTCTTTACCTGACATACAGAGATATATGGACGCTTCTGATGCTACAGCAAATTTCCCTAAATCTGATGAACTGAAGAGTCGAATGGAAAATATCTTGCAAGCAAATTCAAGTCAACAGGGAACTTTTGAGACTAAACCAGTTCAGACACTATCTGAACAGATCTCAAAAGAAATTCCACTGGAAGATGTGGATTTAAGAGACAAAGTTAGCTCTGTTAGAGGCAATTATTTATATAAAGATTCTTTTGAAAATAAACCAGAAATAGATATAGTATCAGAAAAAATGGAACTTGACCAATTTGATGTTATGGAAACAGAAAGATTTGAGAAAACACCAGGTTACATAATATATTTGAATCACAAAGAGGGTGAGAATGCAAGATCTAAAAATGTAATGGCTGATTCTGTCAGAGAAGTAGTGACTGAAGCTATTGTTTCTTTGGCAAGCCCTGAAAGAGAAAAAATGAATGTCAGTTCAGTTGTAAGCCAAGGAAATGTAACTGAAGTAAAGCAAACTATGGTTACAAATGCTAATGAATTTATAACTGAGATAAGAAAAGAACCAAGCACCTCTGCAGTTAATTTTCAGAAATTTTCAGAACCATTGCCACCTATGTTCATTCATGATATTGAGTCACAAGAAGTGGATGAAGGAGAGGAGAGTAATTTTATTTGCTATTTTTGTGGAAATCCACAACCCATAGTAACTTGGTATAACAATGACAAGCCCATTCCTCATAATCAAGATTATATGATTGATGTACATGAAACTCATTCTACGTTGACTATCTATAATACCCATGCTCGTCATGAAGGATCTATTACTTGTGTATTATTTAACCAATATGGAACAGATACAACCAATAGCATCTTGAAAGTCAAAGTGAAAGAAACAGTTGAATATAAACCACTCATGACATGTAAGATACAAGTATCAAAAGACTTTGCTGAAGAAGAAAATGAAGAAGAACTAATAATTCTACTTGGCGATGACAAACATGATCAGTTTTTTAGCAGGGATGATAGAGTAAGCCTTCAAATTCCAAGGGTAAACATTCCCCTTCCATGCAGTGCAGACTCAGCCTTACTTTCAGTCCCAGTAGAAATCAAAGTAACAGCACCTACCCCAACTCCTGAACAAGATGAGGATGTTGAATATTTTTTTCCACCAGCTGAATTCATGCCTGAATCTACCTCTGAAGATCATACTTCTCAGGCAATAAAGCACAAATTTAAATTCTCTTTTGATGTTGTGAGCAAGCCACCAACCATTTTAAAAGATCTTGAAAAAAGCATTAGCGTCAAAGAAGGAGAATCAGTTATGCTTGAATGCCTAATAATGGGCAATCCAAGCCCTACTGTAATTTGGCATCACAATGACAGAGTGTTAAGTCAATCAAATAAGTTTAGGTTTGAGGAGGGAGGTGAAAGGTACCAGTTGTTTATTGATGACATCTGGGCTTCTGATGTTGGCCAATATAAATGTGTTGCTGAGAATAGCGCAGGAGTAGTTGAAAGTACATCAGAACTTAAAATTGAGAATGCATTCCCAAGCATCTTCAGTAATTTGGAAGAAATTGCAGTGGCAGATAAAAAAGCTTCAAATGAGCAGAATATAAACATTCCATACAAATATTTAAATGAGGCTTCAGTAGATTCTAACGAAAAGGAAGATTCTTTAAATCAACATTTTTACAACTTCAGTAAGATGAGACAAGAAAATTTGACTGATATGAAATATTCCATATCTTCAAAAGAAGTGGAACCAAGACTACCTACATGTATACGTGATGTTAGGAAACTGGTGACTTCTGAAGCAAAGCCAACAAGTTTAAATCAATATTTTAATTACCAGAATCAAACTGTGAATGAAAAAGACTCACAGCTAGAAGTAAAAATGAGTACTTCTGTTAGTGAATTAAGTCAAGATTTACCATTAGAAGAAACAGTAAGTCAGTTTCATGAATCTGATGTAAGAAAAAGGGAAGTCACAAATATATCTGATGCAAAATATTTAAATAAAATTCAGCCTAAAACTGTGTTTGTAAATAATCTAACAAGATCTACCCGCATTGTTGAAGAAAATGTTTCTGAAAACCAGGACACAGAGACAAAAGTAAAAAGAGTTAAAGAGAAAATTATTGATTTTGAGAAATTAAAGTCCTCCAAAAGAGAAGTTCCTAAGGAATATATTATAAAGAATATATTGACTGGAGTACAATCTGTAGGAAATATGAGTCCCATTAAATATTCTAATGTTGGTGAAAATGAATTAGCAGCACTTGGGACCGAAGAACTTTTACATAAAATAGAACCTGATTTATATAAACATCGTTCTGACATAGAAATTAGCTCAGCTATGGAAACCAAACGTTATCAAAGTGATGCTGTGGATCTTTCTTTTAAGAATGTAAAGGCACAGATTCATGCTTATGAGCTGAAGCTTTCTGCTAAAAAAGATGAATCAGAACAGGAAAAGATTTTTACTCCCTCATATAAAATGATAGATGAGTATAAAAATAAATGTGACAACGATTTGTATGTCAGAAATATTTTGAGCAGGAAATTCACAGATATGTCTATCTCAGGAGAGAAATACGATGCATCTCAGTCAAAATCTGAATTCCAAAGCCTGCCTCAGGATCAGTTTTGTTTTCAAAATCAGCCTGTAGAAGAGCAGCCTGTAAAACACACCCAAAGTAGGTCTTTGGAAGGAGCTAAACAATTACCACGTATCTTATTAAAAGAGCAAGACAAAGAATTATTTATAATTCAATATTTAAAAGATCTTGAGAAGAATGAGAAACAGGAACAACTTCAAGACAAACCAGTATCGTGGTTAGAGATAGTGAACCCTGAACAACAAAAATGTGCATTTGAATTGCAAGAAGCATCTTCTATTCCTCAGCATACAGATCATTATTTTGATGATTCAGCAGAGGATAGAAATTTTAGCCCCTCATATAAACTGGTAGAAGAATATGTTGAACAAAATACTTTAAGCAGGAAATTCCCAGAAAGTTCTGTCTCAGAAGAGACATACAATACGTCTCAGTTAAGATCTGAACTACAAAGCTTGTCCCAGGATCAGTTTTCTTTTCAAGGTCAATCTGTGGAGGAGCAACCTGTAAAATATACTTCTGTGCAAGAAAGTTCTTTGGAAAGAGCAATAGAAGTACCACATATCTTGTTAGAAGAGCAAGACAAAGAACTATACATAACTCAATATTTAAAAGATCTTGAGAAGAAAGAGGAACAACTTGAAGACAAACCAGCATCATGCTTGGAGATAGTGAACCCTGAACAACAAAAATGTGCATTTGATTTGCAAGAAGCATCTTCTATTATTCAGCATACAGATCATTATTTTGATGATTCAGCAGAGGATAGGATTTTTAGCCCCTCATATAAACCGGTAGAAGAATATGATGATCAAAATACTTTAAGCAGGAAATTCCCAGAAAGTTCTGTCTCAGAAGAGACAAACGATACGTCTCAGTTAAGATCTGAAGTCCAAAGCTTGCCCCAGGATCAGTTTTCTTTTCAAGGCCAATCTGTAGAGGAGCAACCTGTAAAACATACTTCTGCGCAAGAAAGTTCTTTGGAAAGAGCCATAGAAGTACCACATATCTTGTTAGAAGAGCAAGACAAAGAATTATACATAGCTCAATATTTAAAAGATCTTGAAAAGAATGAGAAAGAGGAACAACTTGAAGACAAACCAGCATCATGCTTGGAAATAGTGAACCCTGAACAACAAAAATGTGCATTTGATTTGCAAGAAGCATCCTCTATTATTCAGCATACAGATCATTATTTTGATGATTCAGCAGAGAATAGAATTTTTAGCCCCTCATATAAACCGGTAGAAGAATATGATGATCAAAATACTTTAAGCAGGAAATTCCCAGAAAGTTCTGTCTCAGAAGAGACATACGATATTTCTCAGTTAAGATCTGAAGTCCAAAGCTTGCCCCAGGATCAGTTTTCTTTTCAAGGTCAATCTGTGGAGGAGCAACCTGTAAAATATACTTCTGTGCAAGAAAGTTCTTTGGAAAGAGCAATAGAAGTACCACATATCTTGTTAGAAGAGCAAGACAAAGAACTATACATAACGCAATATTTAAAAGATCTTGAGAAGAATGAGAAAGAGGAACAACTTGAAGACAAACCAGCATCATGCTTGGAGATTGTGAACCCTGAACAACAAAAATATGCATTGGATTTGCAGGAAGCATCTTCTATAAATCAAAGTGCAGATCAGTATTCTGCGGAATCAGAACGGGATGAGTCTTTTAGTCCCTCATATAAAATATTAGAAATGTATAATGATCAATGTGATAATGATTTGTATTTCACAGATACTTTAAGTAGGAAATTCCCAGATATTTCTGTCTCAGAAGAGAAATACGATACATCTCAATCAAGATCTGAGCTCAAAAGCCTGTCCCAGGATCAGTATTATTTTCAAAATCAGAGAATAGAAGAGCAGCCTGTAAAACACACTCCTGCACAAGGAAGGTCTTTGGAAGGAGAATTACCAAATATCTTATTGGAAGAGCAAGATAAAAAAATAGAAATAACCCAATATTTAAAAGATTTTGAGAAGAATGAGAAAGAGGAACAACTTGAGGAACAACCAGCATCCTGCTTGGAGATAGTGAACACTGAACAACAAAAATGTGCATTAGATTTGCAAGACGCATCTTCTCTTATTCAGCATACAGATCAATATTTTGATGATTCAGCAGAGGATACAATTTTTAACCCCTCATATAAAATGATAGAATATAATGATAAAATTACTTTAAGCAAGAAATTCCCAGATATTTCTGTCTCAGAAGAGAAATATGATACATCTCAGTTAAGATCTGAACTCCAAAGTCTGTCTCAGGATCAATTTTGTCATCAAGATCAGCCTGTAGAAGAGCAGCCTCCAAAATACACTCCTGTACAGGGAAGATCTTCGGAAGGAGCTGAACAATTATCAACTATCTTATTAGAAGAACAAGACAAAGAATTATATATAACTCCATATTTAAAAGATCTTCAGAAGAATGAGAAAGAGAAACAACTTGAAGATAAACCAGCATCCTGCTTGGAGACGGTGAACCCTGAACAACAAAAATGTACTTTTGATATGCAAGAAGCATCTTCTATTATTCAGCATGCAGATCATTATTTTGATGATTCAACAGAGGATACGATTTTTAGCACATCAGATAAAATGATAGAAGAATATGATGATCAAATTACTTTAAGCAGGAAATTCCCAGATATTTCTTTCTCAGAAGAGAAATACGATACATCTCAGTTAAGATTTGAGCTCCAAAGCTTGTCCCAGGATCAGTTTTGTTATCAAGATCAGCCTGTAGAAGAGCAGCCTCCAAAATACACTCCTGTACAGGGTAGGTCTTTGGAAGGAGCTGAACAATTACCAACTATTTTAATAGAAGACAAAGAATTATATATAACTCCATATTTAAAAGATCTTGAGAAGAATGAGAAAGAGGAACAACTTGAAGACAAACCAGCATCATGCTTGAAGATAGTGAACCCTGAACAAAAAAAATGCACATTGAATTTGCAGGAAACATCTTTTATTAATCAAAGTGTAGATCATTCTTCTGCTAAATCAGAACAAGATAAGCCTTTTAGTCCCTCATATAAAATATTAGAAATGTATAATGATCAATGTGATGATTTGCATTTCACAGAAACGTTAAGCAGGAAATTCCCAGATATTTCCGTCTCAGAAGAGAAATACGATACATCTCAGTCAACATCTGAGTTACAAAGCCTGCCCCAGGATCAGTATTGTTTTCAAGATCAGCCTGTAGAAGAGCAGCCTCCAAAATACACTCCTGCACAGGGGAGGTCTTTGGAGGGAGCTGAACAATTACCAAATATCTTATTGGAAGAGCAAGACCAAAAATTACAAATAGCTCAATATTTAAAAGATTTTGAGAAGAAGGAGAAAGAGGAACAACTTGAAGATAAACCAGCATCCTGCTTGGAGACGGTGAACCCTGAACAACAAAAATGTGCATTTGATTTGCCAGAAGCAACTTATATTATTCAGCATACAGATCATTATTTTGATGATTCAGTGGAGGCTGAGATTTTTAGCCCCTCATATAAAATCATAGAAAAATATAATGATCAAATGACTTTAAACAGGAAATTCCCAGATATTTCTGCCTCAGAAGAGAAATATGATACATCTCAGTCAAGATCTGAACTCCAAAGCCTGTCCCATGACCAGTTTTGTTACCAAGATCAGCCTGTAGAAGAGCAGTCTCCAAAATACACTCCTGTACATGGAAGGTCTTTGGAAGGAGCTGAACAATTATCAACTATCTTATTAGAAGAACAAGACAAAGAATTATATATAGCTCCATATTTAAAAGATCTTGAGAAGAATGAGAAAGAGAAACAAGTTGAAGATAAACCAGCATCCTGCTTGGAGACGGTGAACCCTGAACAACAAAAATGTACTTTTGATATGCAAGAAGCATCTTCTATTATTCAGCATACAGATCATTATTTTGATGATTCAACAGAGGATAAGATTTTTAGCCCCTCAGATAAAATGATAGAAGAATATAATGATCAAATTACTTTAAGCAGGAAATTCCCAGATATTTCTGTCTTAGAGGAGAGATACGATACATCTCAGTTAAGATTTGAGCTCCAAAGCCTGTCTCAGGATCAGTTTTGTTATCAAGATCAGCCTGTAGAAGAGCAGCCTCCAAAATACACTCTTGCACAGGGAAGGTCTTTGGAAGGAGCTGAACAATTACCAACTATCTTATTAGAAGAGCAAGATAAAGAATTATATATAACTCCATATTTAAAAGATCTTGAGAAGAATGAGAAAGAGGAACAACTTGAAGACAAACCAGCATCATGCTTGGAGACGGTGAATCCTGAACAACTAATATGTGCATTTGATTTGCAAGAAACATCTTCTACTAATCAAAGTGCAGATCACCATCTTGGCGAACAAAATAAAATAATAGAAGGGATTTTTGTAAAAGACCAGCATTTTGTTCCGAAAACCTCAGCGTTGGATTCATATGGATTTTCAGATGTTTTCCTGAAAGCTGTACCCACTGTAGAAAACAATACTGTTTCCTGTCCAAATTTTTCTAATCAGGCTGAGGATCATAAAGAAGGAAGCATTGTCTTAGAAGATGAGTTGTGTTTAGTTCCGACTTCTGAGCTGATAGAAGATGAGAAAAGCAATGTGATTTGTTCTTCCCAAGAAACCATGCCAAATGACACAATCCATAATCATGATAAAACACAAGAGAAGGAAATATTTTTCCAAGACCAAATGAGTTTTCCAGAGAGATGTGAACCTGCCATCCATAGTTTCAAAGAGAATGTTCCTGCTGAAGGTACCCCAAGTCATAATCTTCATTATCTGCAAGATACAATTGATGCCCATGGACATCAACTCTCAATAAATGCTGGGCAAGCAAATTTGATTTTAAGAAATGATCTAGATAATAATAATCTTATTCTTGGGCAGAGTTCAGATTTGCAAGAAATCCACAGCAATCAGAAAAGTATTAATTTAAAAGAAGAACTAAAGGAGCAGGTTGACAGTTTTATACATAACCATGCAGAAAATGACATTTCACTAGCTCCTCAATTTTCTATAGACCAGCATTTTCATAATTTAGTCCAGGACATAGATGTGGCTGCTGATGGAAAGAGTACAGAGAGCATATCTCAAGATGATTATAATTTAATATTGGATTTGAAAGAAGCTGCACAGGGGAAAAAATATAAGAACATTTACACAATGGAGCAGCAAGGAGGTCAAGTTGCTTTACCTGAACAGTCCTTTGACAGGGAAGCCCACAGCTATGAAGTTAATGGTGGGAAACCTGAACTATTGTATTCTGAAAAATGTATTCCTGGAGAAGTTGCTGCTAATCAAGATGAACCAGATGCATCATCTGAAGCATTTTCTTTAAGTAATTTTTTGCTTAATTTGACTAATGAAACAAACAGTTTAAAGGAAGAGGAAATGATAGGTCAAGATGTACAGAAAGAAGGTATGGAACTTTCTTTTGATAAAGGTAGCATGTTGCAGACAAATATGACTTCAAGTAGTCCTGAAATAACTACTGCTGAAAAATGCCCTTTAGAAAATACTTCTGAAGTTGAGAAAAATAGTGCATCTGAACTGCTGGAATCTAAACTCAGTGGCTCTCTGACAGATTACCTACTTACCGCTGAAAAGCAAGAAACTTCACAGTCTGAAGCTGCTGAAAGAATGGAAAATGTGCAGGATAATACTATCACCAGTTTTGAGGTGGAGGATGTAACATTCAGTGCTGTATATGACTTCTATAATCAGCAGTGGGACCATGCTCGTTCAGTGTCTCCTGAATCAGAAATCTCTATTGATACCGACAGCACTACCGGTGAGGAAGTAGTAGATCTCGACAAGTTTTATACTCCGTCATCATCAGTTGAAAAATGTGAGTCTCCACAGTCTCCTGAATCTTATTACACTCCTATTAGTACACCTGATTTGTTTTTGCCTCCTTCAGAATTATCACTCAGTGCTGAAAGTGAAAAGTACCCATTAGGATTTCCAGAGTGCAGCACAGCACCTGGGCTCTTAAAAACAGCAACTGCTACAGATATTCAGCTGTTATGTTTTCCTGTGCCAGTAGAAACAATGAGACTAGCGTATGAGGAGAGTAGCTTCGAAACATTTGACACATCTTATCAAGAAGCTGAATTGAAGAGTAACAACATACCCCCTGCATTTATCAGACCCTTACCAGGTAAAAAAGTATATGAAAACAGTATGTTGAATTTTATTACAGAGATAATAGGCTGTCCTGCTCCTGATGTTAAATGGTACAAGAACAACTCATTGATTGAAAAAGATCAAAGAGTTAAAATAGAAATGGAAGGCAATGCTTGTGTCTTGGAGATTCAGAATGTTCAAAAATCAGATGAAGGAGAATATATGTGTAGTGCAGTAAATATTAAAGGAGAAGCGAGAAGTGTCACCCAGGTTGAGGTTTTGCCTCAGTATGGAAGATGTATGGCATTACCACCTTCTGTAACTCATCAGCACGTTATAGAATTTGATTTGGAACAGAGCGCAACGTCAAGATCTCCTTCCCCTCAAGAAATTCTTTTGGAAGTAGAGTTGGATGAAAACGAGGTTCAGGAGTTTGAGAAACAGGTGAAAATAATCACAATACCTGAATTTACGTCCGATAACAAAAGCATGATTGTTTCTCTTGATGTTCTGCCTTTATCTCTGGAGGAGTCCAACCTCGGCATTGTCACAAAAGAAAATGAAGATGTGCAGATTACCTTCGAAGTAGCTCAAATGCCACCGCGCTTTACAGATCCCATGTGTGATTTGGAAGTCCCAGAGAACTCTGAGGCACTGTTTAAATGCTCAGTGGCAGGTCTTCCTTTTCCTGCAATCACATGGTTTAAAGAAAATGTGGTCATTAAGCCAGATGCTGATAAGTATGTTATCAGCGATGAGAAAGGAAATCTACGTCTAAAAATTCTCAACGTTTGTCATTCTGATGGTGGATCTTATATGTGTAAAGCAGTAAACAGTTTTGGAGAAATTATGAGCAAAGCTTTTCTTGGTGTAACAATGGTTACTGCAAAAAAAGAAGGTAGGGAAGTGTCTGATATATCTTTGGGCAGCATCTCAGAAATGTGATTTGGTTGGCAAAAGCGGTTTCAAATGGTAAATGGTCAGAAAGAGAACTTGAATTTGAATTTGCAGGTGGCACTGATAATTCTCCGAAGGCTGTTAAACTAATAGCTGTGACAGAGCCAGAGCATTAGGAGGAAGGAGAATAAATGTGTGAGCATTCATTTTGATGTTTTTACTAAGCCTCCCGTGGAAGAGGCAATAGAATTTAAGGCAGATGATTCTGATAGCTGTCACTTTGAATTTCAAGTTGCATTGGTACCCTTAAAGGTTTACGGTACCTCTTTCTAGCTGCACTGCATCTTTGCACGGTTTAGAATGTTTGCAGTGTTCCGTGGTCGGTTACCCGGTACCATGACTGAGCTGGTACAAAGAGGGTGAACTGATTCAGAGGAATATGTGTATCATGGAGGAGAAAGCACTAGGTTGCCTAAGCTAATCATTGCAAATGTAGCATGGGATGAGGCAGGTGTGTTCAAGTGTGTAGCTACTAATAAAGCAGGAACTGCTGATACAACTGCAATATTGGAAACAGACTAAAATCCAAGGACTTACGTATTTCTAATCAAACTGAGAATTAAAAGTAGAAAGTTGCACTATTTTGGAATCCCGAGGCTATCTGTAGTAATAATGCTGTATTTATATATTTCCAGGGGGAGGTAGGGGGTTTAGTGCCAGGTGAAGCTCTGTTTTATGCCAACATGTAATATGCTTCATTCTTACATATTTAGCAAATATTGTTTGTAGTACATGTAAATATGTATTTCTGTATGTAGAAATGTGTAATATTTTTAATTTGCTAAAAATATCTGGCAGATATATTGAAAGTACACCTTTTCATTCAATTTGTAATTTAAAGATCAGGGTTTTAGCTTAAATATTCTGTAAAATTGGGCAGCAAAGTTAACAAGCACCAACTATAATTCAGCTGCACCTTTATTTTACCAAAAGTGTTTTACAATGCCCAGAACTAGTTTTTAAAATGTCATTAAATATGGTACAGGAGTTTCTTTAGAAAATTATTTTTTCATTGTAAATTAACACTATTTGCTATGCTGCAAGCAAATTTTGAAAAAGGAAATGATAATGATACAATAAAATTATTATTTTTTCCAAAAATAAGTTGTTCCATAATTTTCTAATGTCTCCTTAATTATTATGCTGTATGTCCTCTTATTTTAAGTAAGGAACTACTGGTCTAAAATTGAATTACCGTTGTCTGCATACATAAACCATTAATATTTCATTAGCTGCCTTTTGTAATAAGACAGTTTATATTTTAAAAAGCTGCAGAATTTGAAGAAGCAAACAAGCATATGAGAACATTGCACTCTAAAAATGAAAGATAAATTCACGGGGCCTAATTTTATAACCCTTTTTCCAGGTCTAAGGCCTTTTTTATGCACAGAGAAGGGCTTTTATTTATTTATTTAACAGGTTTTATATACCACTTTATCATTTCCATCAAAGCGGTTTTATTTTTATAAACTAGCACAACTGCCTACATGCATAAAAATTGCACACATGAAAAGTATCCACCCACTTTTACATGATATGTGTGTAGGCATTCCAGAAGCCGTGAAGTAGGATTTTAGAAGGTACGTCTAGGAAGCATCTGGGATATCTAGAGCACAATGTCCAGAAGTCTGGGGAAGTGGCGGCAGTGAAGGAAGACATGTGTAAGGGTCTTCTGAAATTGCTCTGTCTCTGTCCAGAAAGATGAACAACCCAGTGACTGGTTCTGGCGACATGCCCCACACAGCAGGGCCGGGTATGTGCACAAGTGTAGGCCATTTCACAAATGTGGACGTCACCAAATTGCACAACCACGGAGCTGGATATTTGGACATAGTGGGAAGTCTATGTTATCAGACTAGCATGTCCTGGCCGGCCATTTCAGATACTCAGACATGTGGCATCAGGCCAGTAATATGTTTGGAGTAACTATTTACATGCAGGTTTCTTTAGCCAGGAAATATTAACTGTGGCAATGAAAGCACATTTTGCTCTTCCCCCTGGAAGCATTGCAGTCATGAAACGAACATTTTTTTGTTTGTTATTTGTGGTCAGGAGCAGGTACGGGCATGGACGTCTTAGCAACCAACACCAGACATGCTTGCACCACAACGTGCATCTCCCTTGTTCTGCCCAAGCCACGCCTCCATCATGCCCCTTGCTTCCTGAATGTGCTCGTGCTGGGAATGTCTATATACCCAGCTTTCTAAAATGGCTCCAGGGATGTCTCTGTGATTTGCACATCTGAATGCCCGTTTTCAGATATTCATGAATAGAGCCTCTAAAATAGCCCCCATAGTTTGGGTGGAACAGAAGCGAAGTTGGAAGGTACACATGAATTTTATAAAAGCCACAAGTACATGCATTAGAGTATGTGTATATGCACACATTTGCACCAACTTCAGAACAGGTGTAAATGTATGCGTTGGCATTGGTATGCTACTGGAGCTGGAGCTGAGAGCCTATGTTTTAAAGGCACTTTGGAACTTATATTGCCTTTTTAAAATAACCATCTTGTACAGTTCCTTATGTCATTCTCACAGAATGTCCTACTCCACTTACCAAAAAGTAAGCAGCTATGTCACTGAATGCAACTGATACTTTGGTTACCTGATCTTTCTAGTTTTCTAATGATTCTGGACTCTTTTTTCATTTTCTTCTTGTTGATTTTTCTTAAGTTCTGCTCTAGGGTCTCTTTATATTCTATTTCTCCCCCTCTATCTTCTTTCCTTTCTCCCCTCTATTTCTCTCTGAAGTGATTTTTTTTTTATTTCTCTAGTCTGCCTCTGTCTACACCTAGCAAGACTTTACTCCTCCTTCTCCCATTTCTCTTTTTTACTCCAGCCTTCAGGTTCCCTCTTGTTACTTTTCCTTAATGCAGCAGCTTTCCATCTCCCACTTTCAACTGGGGTGTGCAAATGCTCTCACACAAATTTACACCTGCTCTGAACAAATCTAATAAAATACACATGTACATCATAGCTCTGCCCAAACTTCAACCCTGAGAATGGTAAGGCCACAGGGCGCAGTCCACAAGGGCCGCCATTAATGAGGGGGCAGCGAGGTGGTGTCCCCACGTGCGCTCGAGGCGAAGGGGGGAAGGCCGGATGGGGGCCAGGGAGATGACGGCATCCTTTAAATTGATTGGCTCCCACCGTGTGAATGAAGGCGGGGGGAGCCAATCGTGAGGGAAGGAGCTTCAGGGAGGGGGTGGTTGCAGAACGCGGGCAGCGGGATCAGGTCAGCGGAGGCAGCAATATCCACGCAGGACTTGCAACTCTTTAGAGATGCAGCCGGAGGGGCGGGTTTAGGGATCTACATTGGGAGCGCTTGGTGTGCGGGTAGCTGGCCTCAGGAATGGCGGGAGGCGGGTTTAACTAGCAATGTAGCTTTCCTGGAGCTCTTTCCCATTTTGGTGGTCCTAGAGTTATGGCCGGACAGGCTTCGCAACCGCAAGCTGATATGGTGGTGTGATAATGCAGCGGTTGTGAGTGTGATTAATCATTATGCACCGAGGTGCCGGCAGGTAGCGGCTTTAATGAGGGAGGTGGTGTTCGCCTGTCTGTGAGGGCGCGGCATATTCCGGGCAGCACTAATAAGATTGCGGATGCACTTTCTCGTTTCAAGTGGGAACTGTTTCAGAAGTTGCCACCAACGGCAGACACTGAGGGCAAGAGGGTCCCGGAGAAATTATGGCAACTTGGCCTCCGGAAATGTTGAGGCTTCTGAGGAATTCGGTGTCCGAGGCGACCTGGGTGGCTTATCAGCGAGGCTGCGTCAGGATTTTGGATTTTCTCTGCTCCCGTGGATGGCAGGCGTGGCAGCTGGCGGACCATCTGATGGGGCAATATGTCCTGAATGCGAAGGCAAGATGGGTTTCGAGAACGTCAGTTCAGATGCACATGGGAGTCTTTGCTATTTTCTCGAGAGCGGTAGGTTGGTGCTCCCTGGCCTGGGGGTTTCTGACTCGCAGGCTGCTGCAAGGGTGGGAGCACTCTCAGCCATCTCCTCGTGATGGCAGGTGGCCTATTACGCACGAGTTGCTCGTGAGACTGTGCGTGACGGTACCGGCAGTGACATGGTCACCTTATGAAGCTGCTCTATTCAAGGCAGTTTTTTGCATAGCCTTTTCTGGGGCTTTTAGTGTGGGGGAGTTGGTTGTGAACTCGATGCGGGCTGCGGGGAGGAATGGTCTGAAGAGGCAGCACGTATGCTTTGTGGTGGGACACATGTGGATTCTGTTGGCAAGATCCAGGACGGATCAAATGGGTAAAGGAGCGAGGGTGGTATTGCAGGAGACTCCAGGGGAGCCAACTTGCCTGGTGTCAGCTTTACAAGCCTTTTTGATGTTGAGGCCGGGGCAGGAAAGCTTGTTTGTGCATGAGGATGGGGCACCTTTAACCCGTTTTCAAGTATCGGCGGTGCTGCGCTTGGTGCTGCGTCAAGTGGGGGAGGATCCATTTCAGTTTGCCCCGCATTCGTTCCGTATTGGGGCAGCGACCAGTGTGGCTACGGCTGGGGTACCGGATGAGGTGTTAAAGCGCATCGGCCACTGACTTTCGCAGACTTTTCGAGGATACGTACGGACCTAACAGGGCGGGGGGTAGGCACTGGTGAGGGATTAACGAGTATGTTCTCTTTCAGATGAGGGATGAGTAAAATCATCTGTAATACCTGAAGACTGGAGGATTGCCAATGTAACGCCAATTTTTAAGAAGGGTTCCAGGGGTGATCCGAGAAACTACAGACCAGTGAGCCTGACGTCAGTACTGAGAAAAATGGTAGAAACGATCATAAAGAACAAAATTACTCAGCATGTAGATAGTCATGGCCTAATGGGAGACAGCCAACATGGCTTTAGACAAGGAAGATCTTGTCTTACTAATCTGTTATGTTTTTTTGAAGGTGTTAATAAACAGATGGACAAAGGTGAGTCAGCTGATATAGTGTATCTGGACTTTCAGAAAACCTTTGACAAGGTCCCTCATCAGAGACTTTTGGCAAAACTAGAGTCATGGGATAGGAGGCAGTGTACTATTGTGAATCAGGAACTGGTTAAAAGATAGAAAGCAGAGGGTAAGGCTAAATGGCCAATTTTCCCAATGGAGAAAGGTGAATAGTGGCGTACCCCAGGGATCTGTGCTGGGTCCGCTGCTTTTTGACATATTCATAAATGACCTGGAAAAGGGAATAACGAGTGAGGTTATCAAATTTGCAGATGGCACAAAACTATTTAAAGTTGTTAAAACCCAAGAGGATTGTGGAAAATTGCAAGAGGATCTTGATAAATTGGAAGACTGGGCATCAAAATGGCAGATGAATTTAATGTGGACAAGTGCAAAGTTATGCACCTAGGGAAGAACAACCCAAACTATGGTTACAAGATGCAAGGTTCCACATTAGGAACCACCACCCAGGAAAAAGATTTAGGCATCATTGTGGATAACATGTTAAAACCCTCGGCCCAGTGTGCAGCGGTGGCCAAGAGAGCAAATAGAATGCTAAGTATCATAAGGAAAGGAATGGAAAATAAAACAAAAGATATATTATAATGCCTCTATATCGTTCCATGGTGAGACCGCGCCTTGAATATTGTGTGCAATTCTGGTCGCCGTATTTTAAATAGGATATAGCGTTATTAGAAAAGATTCAGAGGAGAGCCACCAAAATGGTAAAGGGGATGGAAGGATACTCCTATGAAGAAAGGCTAAAAAGGTTAGGGCTCTTTAACCTGGAAAAGAGACGGCTGAGGGGGCAATATGATAGAAGTCTATAAATTAATGAACGGAGTGGAACGGGTAAACGTAGATTGATTGTTTACGTTATCAGAATATAGAAAGACTAGGGGACATGCAATGAAGCTACAGGGTAAACTATTTAAGACTAATAAAAGAAAATATTTTTTCACTCAACGTGTAATCAAACTCTGGAATTTGTTACCGGAGTATGTAGTAAAATCTGTTAGTGTATCTGGGTTTAAAAAGGTTTGGACAAGTTCCTGGAGGAAAGGTCTATAAACCATTACTAAGAAGGGACCCAGGATATCAGTGCTTGTCCCAGTACAAGCATTGAGGAACCTGTATCTTTTGGGGAAACTGCTAGGTACGTATTACCTAGATTGGCCACTGTTGGAAAAAGAATACTGGGCTTGATGGACCTTGGTCTGACCCAGTATGGCATATCTTATGTTCTTATGCTGCTCGATTGTTGGCTCCTTGGTCATTCCTTTGTTTATTGGGCTGGACGACGGGCTGCAGTGCATCCGATGGGGCAGAATTTGGGACCGAATACCATGCAGGTGGCCGTTCTATGGCTGGGAGAGAGGGGTCTGCATTGGACTCAACTGTTGCCTTTGATGCGTCACCATGGGCATGTGAGGAGGCAGCCTTCCATGCTGCTGCTGCATTTGGGTGACAATGACCATGGAGCATGGACGTGTAAACAGCTGATACGAGCGGCAAAGAAGAATCTTTCTGAAGTTCTTCAAATGGTTCAGGGTGTACTGCTATTGTGGTCTGACATTATTCCAAGGCTGGCCTGTGCTGTGCAGCGACGATGGTCATGGGGCGTGGCGAAAATCAGTCGTCAGATTGGGCGATGGATTTGTGAGCACGGAGGATATCAAATCCTGCACTCCTGGGTGGATTTGGGTTGTGCAGGTTTGTATAGGCCAGATGGGGTTCATTCATCCCCAATGGGAATGGATTTGTTGCTCAACGACTGGCTGGAGGCCTTGGAATATGTGGTCAGACGCGAGTTTTAGCTGGTCGCAGTTGGTTTTGGGGGGTCGGCAAGCGACATGGATGTCGCTTTGCCGGTGGCGGGATCCCAGAGGTTTCCGGGGTCCAGAGCCTTAGGGAATGATTAGGGCGGGGGTGAGGTGCTCCCAACCCAGATAACCCTGGTTGGCCTTTGCTAATCATATGGCAAGGCAAGAGAAGGGTGAACATAAGAACATAAGAACATAAGATATGCCATACTGGGTCAGACCAAGGTCCATCAAGCCCAGTATTCTGTTTCCAACAGTGGCCAATCTAGGTCATATGTACCTAGCAGTTTCCCCAAGAGACACAAGTTCCACAATGCTTGTACTGGGTCAAGCATTGATATCTTTGGTCACTTCTTAATAATGGTTTATGGACCTTTCCTCCAGGAACTTGTCCAAACCTTTTTTAAACCCAGCTACACTAACAGCCTTTACTACATCCTCCGGTAACAAATTCCAGAGTTTGATTACACGTTGAGTGAAAAAATATTTTCTTTTATTAGTCTTAAATAGTTTACCCTGTAGTTTCATTGCATGTCCCCTAGTCTTTCTATATTCTGATAAGGTAAACAATCGATCTACGTTTACCCATTCCACTCCGTTCATTAATTTATAGACTTATATCATATCTCCCCTCAGCCGTCTCTTTTCCAGGTTAAAGAGCCCTAACCTTTTTAGGGCTACTTAATAAGCCATTGACTTGGCCGTGGCGGAGGCGGAGTGGCTGTCACCTTGCTAATAATATGGCTGGTGAGGCATTGCTCCGCCAGATAGATTGTTATGAGGTTATGTTGGAATGTGAGTTTAATGATGTTGGAATGTTAATAAAGCTGCGACCGGTTAATACCCAGTATGAGTGGTGTTTGGTTTGTGAATGGAAAGTAATAAAAGGGGGAGGGGGTGTTGGGGAGGGATATGGAGGAAAGGGGAGACACCGAGTCGAGCGTAGCTACATTATGCCTGTGCACACCAAGCATATAAGTGTGCAGCATGTTGGCACATCTACTTAGACATGTATATTTGGCCAGGCAGGTTTAAAACAGCCTTTTTTGTGTAAAACATGCTTTACATGTGGAAAAGGCTTATAAAATCAATTGTTTGTCGAAGCAACGTGGGCAATATTCAGCTGCCTGCCTGCTGCATAACAATAAATGGATGACTTATTTCCTTATCTTTATGCCTGATATTCCTATCTGCCCCTGAAGTATCCATTGCCTCTGCTAGCCTTATAAAGATACCTTTTGGCTGGACATGTGAATGGTTATGTGCACACGAACCTAAGTGGTAAGCTCTCATGTTAACTTTGTAAATTCTTTTGAATATTGACCCCAATGTCTATAGTACATGATTCATATGTTAGCTACTATGATCCAAAGTTTTAGCGAAAGCTGAAACAGAAAATGTAATCTTTCATTATTGGATTGGGTAATTGATAAAATAGGAGATGTTTGTTATGTTTCAATGTATAATATTTCTTCATAAAATAAATGTTTGATAAATTGTTAATTGGTGGCATTCTTTTCTTCCTTTTGTTGCCTGGATTCATGTAAGATTATCAGGTGCAATCTAATCCAATATTTAAACTAGCTTATATAGACTTTTTTGTCTATTATGAGAGGTTCAGAAATTCATTCATATATCTTAGAATTCATAAGTGGTTTATAATCATCCTGGATAGACAATTATTTATCTCCTTAAAAGGATTCTTTACATTTGAATAAAGTAGGTCTTATTTTTTGTTAACCTTTACTTTCACATTTGAGAAGAATTTAGAATAAAACAATTAATCCGTCTTTACTTTCACATTTGAGAAGAATTTAGAATAAAACAATTAATCCGTCTTAGGGATATCTGAATCTGTACCTTTCCATTGCTATTTTATGTAAAGTAATAAAAATAATGTTGATCACACTTAACTATATTCTTCGGTTATAGGAAACTTCGCCCCCCACATTTCGCCCCCGAGGAAACCTCGCCCCCCACATTTCGCCCCTGCACATCTCGACCCCGGGAAAATTCGTTCCCACACATTTCGCCCTGGGAAATTTCGCCCCTGAAGTAGACAAGCTGTTTTCAGAATATTGCCATAGTTCATATTTTGGAACAACCTTCATTTGCAAAGGCGCTAACTGAAGGCTAATTTTTCATGTTTTCAATTTTTGCACAAGCTTTATGTTTGTACGTTGCGCAAATATTGGATCCACCACTGAAAGAAAATTAGTTTAAAATTCAAAATTATACGAAATGCCTCGTAAGTAAACAATCAAGCTCCTGTTGTCAAAATCTTGAACAATACGTCAAACTCTAACAGAAATTGACAGATATTTTTTGTTTCTCGTATTGTTTTGGTTTCCTGCAACCAGTTGAGCAATTTCGTAGTCATGCAAACCTTGCTGCCTTTTGTGGATAAAATGGTATATATTGGGTTAGAGCGTGCCACAGGTTTCTTGGAAGCTACGATGCCACCCTTCGATATCATTGTTTGTTCTGTGCCGACCGTCCAGAGTTCTTTGGTATACGTTCCAGAAATGTGTAGGAAATGGAGGCATTTGACGACCATGACGCTGCCTTCTTACGATGTACATATCTTCAAAATAATTGGCAATAGGCATCGCCTCAGCAGGAAAATCAGGGCTCTCTGTTAAATCTTCGAAGGCATCAACCAGGGACAGATGCCAAGGCAGGGATCATTCGTACCCAGCGTGCAAATTCATAATCGTTCTGATATTGGCCCTAAAAAATGTTTAAGTCGTGTTATATAGTACAGCACAAATGCAGGAATGCTTATGTGCTACGTGGCATTGAAATTAAGGAAACAAGTAATTTTTGGTCATTGGTCATTAATGAGGAATGTTCAGAAAATCAGCTCTGACACCCTAACTGCACAATGTGAAATTTCGGGGACGAAATTTCCGGGAGCAAAATGTGGGAGGTGTAATTTCCCGGGGGCAAAATGTGAGGGGCGAAATTTCCCAGGGGCAAAGTTTCCTCGGGGGCGAAATGTGGGGGGCGAAGTTTCCGTATCCCATATTCTTCTGTCTATTTAACACTCCTGTTGCTTAGACAGATTATTACTCCGTATCTTAATTAAACCTAATCTAATGGAGAAATAACAAAAATGATGTATTTTTGTATATAATTAATGTACAGACATACATTTTCAGAGTTATTCTGTCCCATGAATAGTGGGGATGGACGTCCCAATGGGACATCCATCCCTGCTATTTGTGCCCCCCCCCCCCCGCCAGTGTCTAACTTCCCCAATGGTTCTACAGGGAAGTTAGACGGGAGTAGGGAAGGGGCGGATTGGGGGTGGAGTTAGGGTGGGCAGGGGACTGTTGCTGGCCCTGGACGTCCCGGGCCGATTCTAATGTAAGCCCTGTACGTCTGGGGCCAGCGACTTGTACGGGGAAGTTATTCCACATCCGAGGTTGAATAACTTCCCTGAACAAAATGGATCGTGGGCCTGGGGTGTGGATGGGGCAGGGGAGGCCGAGGACATTCCCTGCAATGTCACCCTGGCCTTAGGAGGGCAGATCTGGGGTCGGGCTGCAGGAAAACCAGCTCTGCAGCCTGCGGCCAGGGAGCATGGCTTTACAATGGAGCCGCAGTGCCATGGCAACCAGACACCATGGCGCCACGGCTCCATTGTAAAGCCCCGAATCGCAGTCCCGGCCTGCATGTATAGGACTGTTCGTGATTCTGGTCCTGCAGGGCTAAATGTGTGCCGCAGGACAGAATTGTGAAGCCCTCTGTAAATCTGGTTCAGACCGGACGTACAGAGGGCCTCTACATCCAGAACAGAATTGGGCTATTTGGGGGGTAATTTTATAAGTGGACTTGAGAACTATAAGAACATATGAAATGCCATACTGGGTCAGACCAAGGTCCATCAAGCCCAGTATCCTGTTTCCAACAGTGGCCAATCCATGTCATAAGTACCTGGCAGTTTCCCAAAAAGGTACAATTGTTCCACAATGCTTGTCCAGAGGTAAGCATGGATTTCCCGGGTCCTCTTTAATAATGGTTTATGGACCTTTCCTCCAGGAACATGTCCAAATCTTTTTTAAACCCAGTTACACTGACAGCTTTTACTACATCCTCCGGTAACGAATTCCAGAGTTTGATTACACATTGAGTGAAAAAATATTTTTTCTTATTGCTCTTAAATAGGTTACACTATAGCCTCATTGCATATCCCCAGTCTTTCTACTTTTTGATGGAGTAAACAACCATCTATGTTTACTTGTTCTAATCCATTCATTAATTTATAGCCCTCTATTGTATCTCCCCTAAGCTGTCTTTTTTCCAAGTTAAAGAGCCCAAATCTTTTAAGCCTTTCCTCGTAAGGCTTTACCATTTTGCTAGCTCTTCTCTGTATCTTTTCTATTTCTGCTATATCCTTTTTAAGATATCGTGACCAGAATTACAGACAATATTCAAGGTGCGGGTGCACCATGGAAGGATGCAGAGGCTTTATAATATCCTTGGTTTTATTCTCCATTCCTTTCCTTATGATTCCTAGCATTCTATTTGCTTTCTTGGGCACTGCTGCACACTGGGCAGAGGGTTTCAACATATTAACCACAATCATACCTAAATCTTTTTCCTGGTTGGTGGTTCCTAATGTGGAACCTTGCATCGTGTAAGTTTGGGTTGTTCTTTCTTAGTTGCTTAACTCTGCATTTGTCCACATTAAATTTCATCTGCCATTCGACATCCAGTCTTCCAATTTATCAAGGTCCTCTTGCAATTTTTCAAAATTCTCTTGTGTTTTAACAACTTTGAATAATTTTGTGTCATCTGCAAATTTGATCACCTCACTCATTATTCCCATTTCCAGGTCATTTGTCAGTATGTTAAAAAGCAGTAGGCCCGGAACGGATCCCTGGGGTACTCCACTATTCACTATCTGCCTTATAGCATCAGGGCCTATATCGACCAGCTTACTTTGTCTACCTGTTTATTCACACCTTCAAACAAATGTAACACATTAGTAAGACAAAACTTTCCTAGGCTAAATCCATGTTGGCTTTCTCCCTTTAAACCATAATTATCTACATGTTCAATAATTTTATTCTTTATAATGTTTTCTACCATTTTGCCTGGTACTGACATCAGGTTCACCGGTGTGTAGTTTCCCGGATCACCCCTGGAACCCTTTTTAAAAATTGTCATTACACTAGCCATTCTCCAATCTTCAGGTACTAAAGATGATTTTAATGATTTGTCTTCCTTCTCTGAGCTCAGCTCCAGCACCTCTGGTGGCATCTTCAACCTACCCCCACTAGCCTTCTTCATTTCTGTCTTTCCCCCTGCCACTACAAAGCCCAAATCTCCTCAGCTAAAAAGACCTATTACACCACCATCTGCCTCAAATTCCTCCAGGCAGACTTTTTCAGTGTTTCACTTTCTTTCAGAGATTACCAACAGCTCAGCACCCTCAGCCCACCACCCTCTGCCAGACTCCTCTCGTCTTGCCAGCTACTTCTCTGAGAAGATTGCTGTGCACCATTCCAAGTTTCCCTTTCTCCATCCCCCCACAACAGAAATTTCATCTTCTCTCCCCACCCTTAGCTTGGTGCCTTCACTATCATCCTCTCCCTCCCTACCCACCCCTACCTTCCCTCATCTTTGGTCTTCCTTCCAGCCTGTTACTGGCACCACCCTACTCAAGGTTATCAATTCATCCTATAAGACTACATGCCCCTCTCACCCTATTCCTTCCCCTTGGATCACGGAACTTTCTCTTGCCCTTCTTCCTTTTGTACTCTCCATCTTTAATTCCAGTCTCACTTTGGGTATCTTTCCCTCCCTATGGAAGCACGCTTTTGTCTGTCCCATTCTTAAAAAGTCTTCACCTGCCCTAGACACTCTGGCTAACTGGCGACCAATTTCTAATCTTCCCTTCCTTTCCAAGGTCCTTGAGAAACTAGTCTTCTCTCAACTCTCTTCACACTTGAATTCCACTCACTTCTTGCATCCATGCCAATCTGGTTTCCACATTGGCCACAGCACAGATACTATCTTTCTTTCCCTGCTCAGCGAAACACACACTGCTCATGAACAAGGCAACATCTCTCTTGCAATTTCCTTGGAACTCTCTGCAGCCTTTCATTTGGTAGATCACCCTCTTCTACTTTCTTGTCTCTCTGACTGTGGACTTCAGGACACAGCCCTTCACTGGTTTCAGTCTTTCTTGTCCTCATGTTCCTTCTCAGTGCTTTGAGGTTCTGCCTCATTCCCCCCCTATCCCACTAACCTATGGCTCCCCAAGGCTCAATTCTGGCCCCCTCCTCTTCAACATTTTCTTATCCCCCCTTGCACTACTAACCCAGCAACTTGGTATCTCTGCCTACTTTTATGTAGATGATATCCTCCTTCTCTTTCACACAAATGCTCACTCCCTGGATATAACTTCTTTAAATGCTTGTTTATCCTCTGTCTCTGACTGGCTTCATTCCAACTGTCTCTCTCAATCACTCCAAATGTTCCGCAATATGGCTCACCTGTAATATTCCATGACCCACAATAGCCGCTTCTCTGTCCAACTCCCCAGTCCTCCATGTTTACTCCCTCTGATCTTGGGGTCATTCTAGATTCCTCTCTGTCATTTCACAGCCACATTTCCTCCCTTGTCCAATGGTCTTTCTTCTTCCTCCATCGGATCCGTGCTCTTCATTCTTCTCTCGACCAGCACTCCCTTACTACCCTCCTTCTATCACTAGTAATTTCTAGAATAGATTATTGCAATAGTGCTCTTGCCGGTCTTCCCAACTACTGACTTTGTTGATTGCAACTTCTCCAAAACATAGCAGCCCGGATTATCACTTACACCTCGCACCGTGAACACATCACTCCCACCCTGATCTGACTTCACTGGCTTTCCATAAAATTTCACAGAAATTACAAAATTCTCATATCTGCTCACCAGGCAATCCACACAGGCATACCGCAATATTTGGCTGACCTTCTTCATTTTCACTCCCCCCACCATCTCTTCAGATCCCTGCACACTCACCACTTGGCCCTCCCCTCAGTTTCCCATGCGCATTTGGAACAAATGTGTCATTCCACTTTCTTTTTCCTTGTTCCTACCTTATGGAATTCCCTACCTGCCTCACTACGTGCAGAGACCTCCTTTATCCAGTTCAAATTTATTTCAGTTGGCTTCTGACCTTCACTTCCCTTCCCCCGAGCAGTCTCCCCCTTAGCTCGCTCCCTTCTTAGTCTAAATTATTCTCTTCTCCTCCCCATCTGCTCATTGCTCTCTTCTTCATTCTCTTTCTTTTCTGTTCTATCCTATATATGATTAGCATTCTTTTCCTTATTTTTAATATAGATTTTTGTAAACCGCTCTGATGCCTTGCTGCCTAGGGCGGTATATCAAATGACAATAAAGATAAAAATAATGATAGTTCACAAACTACTAATGTTGTTGTTAAGTGCCGTCGAGTTGGTGTCGACTCATGGCGACCCTCTGGATAGTTGTCCTAAATTGTGTTCGGTCTTCTATCAAGTGGCTCATTGTTGACAGACTGGTACCCATAGCTGCTGTTATTGTATCAATCCATCTCATTGCTGGCCTTCCTCTTTTGCGTTGACCCTCTATCTTGTCAAGCATGATGTCTTTCTCTAATAATCTCTCTCTTCGCATGATGTGTCCAAAGTATGAAAGTCAAAGTCTTGTCATCTCAGCTTCTAAAAAAAGCTTAGGTTTGATCTCCTCTAGTACTGACTGGTTTGTTCTTCGGGCAGTCCATGGTATAAGCAGTATTCGCTGCCAGCACCATAATTCAAAGGCATCAATTTTCTTCCAGTCTATCTTTTTTACTGTCCAGCTTTCACATCCATATGATGTTATTGAAAATGCCATGGCCTGAACAAGTTGAATCTTTGTATGGAGAGAGATATCTCTGCTCTTGAGAATCTTGTCTAGGTCTTTCATAGCCATTCTGCCAAGAGCAATGTGTCATCGGATTTCTTGACTGCTTGTTGCTTCTTTATTGATAGTTGATCCAAGTAGGTTAAAGTTGTCCACAATGTCAATTTCTTCTCCTTCAATGATGAACTTGTTGATTTTGCTTCTTTACATTAAGGTGCAGGCCCATTTTGAGACTATGTTCTTTGATCATGAGAAGCAAATGTTTCAGATCATCTTCAATTTCAGCCAGTAATGTGGTATCATCAGCATAGCGAAGGCTGTTGATGAGTCTTTCACCAATCTTCACACCTCTGTAAACTACTAATACCAGGTCTGCAATTTCATATTTCAGTTCTTTCAACATCTTTAGATGTATGCTGTCCGTCCATGTGATTTGCTACTCTTCAGTTTATCAAATAGTTATACTTCATCTTCCCAATTTATCAATATTTCTTTCAGTTCTTCCAATACATCACTTTTAAATGCCATTTGAGGCATGGGAATTTTCCCCATATCTTCTTCAGTAAAGACCGAAGCAAAGAAGTTAATTGGTCTCTCTGTCATGGCCTCATCTTCCCTTAGTGCCCCTTTCACACTTCTATCATCTAATGGTCCAACTGATTCTCTCACAGGTTTTTTGCTACAAATGTACTTGTAAAGGTTTTTATTACGCATTTTTGCTTCCATGGCAAGCTTTTTTCAAATTCTCTCTTTGCCTGCCTTATCAGTACCTTGCATATAACTTGCCAGTGCTTATGTTGTTTCTTGTTTTCATCATTTGGCTCCTTTTTCCACTTCCTGAAAGATATCTTTTTGGCTACAACAGCCTCTCAGACCTCAACTTCAAACCATACTGGCAATTTTTTGGCCTTCCTTCCAGTTTTCTTAAAGCATGGAATTCATCTGGTCTGGGCTTCCAAGATAGTGTTTTTTAAACAACACCAATGCTTGATGTAAATATTTAACCTTTTCAACTGCTCCTATTAGTTTTTTCCTAACTATTTTCCTCATTTTATCATAGTCTCCCTTTTGAAAGTTTAAAGGTAGTACTTTGGATTTTCTTGCTGTCCTTCCTCAATTTGTTAAATCAAATGCGATCATGCTATGATCAATATTGCCAAGTGGCCCCAACACCTTTATCTCTTGCACCATATACTGTATTCCACTAAGGACTAGGTCCAAAATGGCTTTCCCTCTTGTCAGTTCATGAACCAGCTGCTCCAAGAAGCAGTCATTTATTTCATCTAGAAACTTCATCTCCCTAGTACGTCCTGCTGTGACACTGACCCAGTTGATACCAGGGTAATTGAAATCACCCATTATTACTGCGTGGTAACGTTTGTTAACTTTGTTGATTTCTTTTAGCATTTCATCATCCATCTGTTCATTCTGGCCAGGCAGTCAGTAGTACACCCCCACTGCCATTGCCTTTCCCTTTTTACATTATATTTCTATCAATAGAGATTCTACAGTGTATTTTCTTTCATGCAAAACTTTAATCATGTGTGGCTCAATGCCCTTTCTTATATAGAGCGCAACCCCTCCACCAATTTGATCTACCTTATCATTGCAATATACAGTAGTTTGTACCCAGGTATCGCAGTGTCCCATTGTTTTCCTCCTTCCACCAGGTCTCTGAGATGCCAATTACATCTAACCTTTCATTTAGTGCTATATATTCTAACTCTCCCATCTTATTTTTTAGACTTCTAGCATTTGCATACAGGGATTTTAAAAAATGTATTTTATTCATATTAATCTGGTTATCAGTTGATAGGGGTAATTTGGAATGTTTCAGTTCTGTCTGCTCTGTACTTAAAGGCATTTGGTTACTTTTATCTTTATTGGAACCTCTCTGTTGAGATGCCCTAACTTCCCTCTTTTGCTAGAATCCTTCAAGGATACATCCTTCCAAACCATGCACTCTTGGGTGAATGTTGGTTTTCCCCTATTATCTAGTTTCAAAGCTGCTCTATCTCCTTTTTAAAGATTAATGCCAGCAACCTAGTTCCATCCCAGTTAAGGTGGAGCCCATCGATTCAGAAAAGCCCCTGCCTTACCCAGAATGTTGCCCAGTTCCTAAAAAATCCAAAACACTCTTCCTTGCCTAACATGCCTGCCTGGGGCGAAGGTAGCAGACCTCACACGCCACCTAGATAAGGTCTTAGATAGTGCTGGGGAGGAATCTGCTGTCTTGGTACATGTCTGTACCAATGACATAGGAAAATGTGGTAGGGAGGTTCTGGAGGCTAACTCCAGGGTAGCGTTCTCTGAAATGCTTCCCGTTCCACGCGCAGGACCCAAAAGGCAGGCAGAGCTCCAGAATCTCAATGCGTGGATGAGATGATGGTGCAAGGATGAGGGTTTTGGATTTGTTAGGAACTGGGGAATATTCTGGGGAAAGGAGGGGCTCTTCCGAAGGGATGGGCTTCACCTTTACCGGGATGGAACCAGGCTGCTGGCATTAACTTTTAAAAAGGAGATAGAGCAGCTTTTAAACTAGACAATAGGGGAGAGCAGACAGTCACCCAAGAGCGCATGGTTCAGAACAATGTATCCTTGAAGGATACTACCAAAAGCAGAGAGGTTCCAAAAAAGAGTAAAGTAGCCCAAATGCCCTTGAGCATGGAGCAGACAGAGCTTAAAGATTCCAAATTACTCATGCCTACCAATAGCCATATTAATATGAATAAAATACAGTCTCTAAAATGCTTGTATGCAAATGCTAGAAGTCTAAAAAATAAGATGGGAGAGTTACAATATATAGCACTAAATGAGAGGTTAGATATGATGGGAATCTCAGAGGCATGGTGGAAGGAGGATGACCAGTGGGACACTGTAATACCTGGATACAAACTATATCATAATAATAGAGTTGAACAAATTGGTGGAGGGGTTGCGCTCTGTGTTAGAGAGGGCATTGAGTCAGAAAGGATTAAAGTTTTGCAGGAAACAAAATTTGCTGTAGAATCTCTATGGATTAAAATTCTATGTAAAAAGGGGAAGGCGATTGCAGTGGGGGTGTACTATCGAACGCCTTGCCAGCTGTATTCCATGCTTTAAGAAAAGTGGAAGGAAGTCCAAAAAACTGCCAGCATGGTTTAAAGGTGAGGTCAGAGAGGCTGTTGTTGCCAAAAAAGCATCTTTCAGGAAATGGAAAAAAAGAGCCAAATGACAAAAACTGGAAACAGCACAAGGAAAAGCACTGGCAAGTTAAATGCAAGGCATTGATAAGGCAGAGAAAGGGAGAATTTGAGAAGAAGCTTGCTGCGGCAGCAAAAAGGCATAATAAAGACTTTTTCAAGTATATTCATAGCAAAAAACCTGTGAGAGAGTCAGTTGGTCCATTAGATGATAGAGGGGTTAAAGGGGCACTAAGAGGCAACAAGGCGATAGCGGAGAGACTGAATGAATTCTTTGCTTTGGTCTTTCCTGAGAAAGATGAAGGAATGTTACCCATGACTGAAGTGGTATTTAAAGGTGCGGAAGAATTGAAGGAAATATTGATACATCGGAAAGATGTATTAAAACTATTTGATAAACTGAAGAGTAGCAAATCACCTGGACCAGATGGTACACATCCAAGGGTGTTGAAAGAACTGAAATATGAGATTCCAGACCTGCTATTAGTAATCTGTGAGCTATCATTAAAATCATCTGTAATACCTGAAGTTTAGAGGATGGCCAACGTAACACTAATTTTTAAAAAGGGTTTCAGGGGTCATCCGGGAAACTACAGACCGGTGAGCCTGACGTCAGTACCGGGAAAAATGGTAGAAACCATCATAAAGAACAAAATTGTTGAACATGTAGATAGTCATGGCTTAATGGGAGATAGCCAACATGGCTTTAGGCAAAGGAAGATCTTGTCTTACTAATCTGTAATGTTTTTTTGAAGGTGTGAATAAACAGGTGAGCCGGTTGATATAGTGTATTTGGACTTTCTGAAATCCTTTGACAAGGTCCCTCATCAGAGACTTTTGGCAAAACTAAAGAGTCATGGGATAGCAGGCAGTGTACTATTGTGGATCAGGAACTGGTTAAAAGATAGAAAGCAGAAGAGGGCTAAATGGCCAATTTTCCCAATGGAGAAAGATGAATAGTGGTATACCCCAGGGATCTGTGCTGGGTCCGCTGCTTTTTGACATATTCATAAATGACCTGGAAAAGGGAATAACAAGTGAGGTTATCAAATTTGCAGATGACACAAAACTATTTAAAGTTGTTAAAACCCATGAGGATTGTGGAAAATTGCAAGAGGATCTTGAAAAATTGGAAGACTGGGCATCAAAATGGCAGATGAAATTTAATGTGGATACGTGCAAAGTTATGCACCTAGGGAAGAACAACCCAAACTATGGTTACACAATGCAAGATTCCACACCCAGGAAAAAGATGTAGGCATCATTGTGAATAACATGTTAAAGCCCTCCACCCAGTGTGCAGCGGTGGCCAAGAGAGCAATAGAATGTTAGGTATCATAAGGAAAGGAATGGAAAATAAAATAAAGGATATAATAATGCCTCTGTATTGTTCCATGGTGCGACCGCACCTTGAATATTGTGTGCAATTCTGGTCGCCGTATCTTAAAAAGGATATAGCGTAATGAGAACAGTTTCAAAGAAGAGCCACCAAAATGGTAAAGGGGATGGAAGGATACCCCTATGAATAAAGGCTAAAATGGTTAGGGCTCTTTAACCTGGAAAAGAGAAGGTTAAGGGGAGATATGATAGAAGTCTATAAATTAATGAATGGAGTGGAACGGGTAAACGTAGATCAATTGTTTACGTCATCAGAATATAGAACGACTAGGGGGACAAGCAATGAAGTTACAGGGTAAACTATTTAAGACAAATAAGAGAAAATATTTTTTCACTCAACGTGTAATCAAACTCTGGAATTTGTTAGCCGAGGATGTAGTAAAAGCTGTTAGTGTAGCTGGGTTTAAAAAAGGTTTGGACAAGTTCCTGGAGGAAAGGTCCATAAACCATTATTAAAAAGGGACCCAGGATATCACTGCTTGACCCAATACAAGTATTGTTGAACCTATGTCTTTTGGGGAAACTGCTAGGTACGTATAACCTGGATTGGCCACTGTTGGAAACAGGATACTGGGCTTGATGGACTTTGGTCTGATCCAGTATGGCATAGCTTATGTTCTTATGTTTTTCTACCATCGTTTCATCCACACGTTGAGACTCTGGGAGTCTCCCTGCCTTATGGGTCCTGCACATGGAACAGGAAGCATTTCAGAGAATGCTACCATGGAAGTTCAGGATTTCAACTTCCTACCTAAAAGCCTAAATTTGATCTTCAGAACCTCCCTCCCTCCCAAACTTTCCTATATCATTGATACCAACATGTGCCAAGACAGCAGGTTCCTAAAACCTTGTCTAGATGGTGTGTGAGGACCGCTACCTTCATGCCAGGCATGTATGTTACTAAATGATCCTCTCAACAACTAGCTTTGAGCTTGTAAAGCTGCATTTTACGGTATATGCTAAAATAATCACTTATGAAATTGACCTCGTGTATACACTCAGGAATGTAAGCACTAGAAACACAGTGCCTATTTTAATCCAATATAGAGGTAGTCTTATAAAGTATTTTTGCACATATAGGCCTTTTTATGCACATATTAAAAGGGATTTTATGAAATTACCCCAAGGACATGTGCGCTGATAAAAAGACCAGTGAGCCTGACGTCAGTACCGGGGAAAATGGTAGAAACCATCATAAAGAACAAAATTACTGAACATGTCGATAGTCATGGCTTAATGGGAGACAGCCAACATGGCTTTAGGCAAAGGAAGATCTTGTCTTACTAATCTGTTATGTTTTTTTGAAGGTGTGAATAAACAGGTAGACAAAGGTGAGTCAGTTGATATCGTGTATCTGGACTTTCAGAAAACCTTTGATAAGGTCCCTCATCAGAAACCTTTGGCAAAACTAAAAAGTCATGGGATAGGAGGCAGTGTACTATTGTGGATCAGGGACTGGTTAAAAGATAGAAAGAAGAGGGTAGGGCTAAATGGCCAATTTTCCCAATGGAGAAAGGTGAATAGTGGTGTACCCACGGGATCTGTGCTGGGTCCACTGCTTTTTGACATATTCATAAATGACCTGGAAAAGGGAATAACGAGTGAGGTTATCAAATTTGCAGATGACACAAAACTATTTAAAGTTGTTAAAACCCATGAGGATTGTGGAAAATTGCAAGAGGATCTTGATAAATTGGATGACTGGGCATCCAAATGGCAGATGAAATTTAATGTGGACAAGTACAAAGTTATGCACCTAGGAAAGAACAACCCAAACTATGGTTACATGATGCAAGGTTCCACATTAGGAACCACCCAGGAAAAAGATTTAAGCGTCATCGTGGATAACATGTTAAAACCCTCTGCCCAGTGTGCAGCGGTGGCCAAGAGAGCAAATAGAATGCTAGGTATCATAAGTAAAGGAATGGAAAATAAAACAAAGGATATTATAATGTCTCTGTATCGTGCCATGGTGCGACCGCACCTTGAATATTGTGTGCAATTCTGGTCACCGTATCTTAAAAAGGATATAGCGTTATTCAAAAGGTACAGAGAAGAGCCACCAAAATGGTAAAGGGAGTGGAAGGATACTCCTATGAAGAGAGGCTAAAAAGGTTAGGTCTCTTCAACCTGGAAAAAAGACGGCTGAGGGGAGATATGTTAGAGGTCTATAAATTAATGAATGGAATAGAACTTGTAAACATAGATCGATTGTTTACGTCATCAGAATATAAAAAGACTAGGGGACGTGCAATGAAGCTACATGGTAACCCATTTAAGACTAATAAGACAAAATATTTTTTCATTCAACGTGTAATCAAACTCTGGAATTTGTTACCGGAGGATGTAGTAAAAGCTGTTTGTGTAGCTGGGTTTAAAAAAGGTTTGGACAAGTTCCTGGAGGAAAGGTTCATAAACCATTATTAAAAGGTACCCAATACAAGCATTGAGGAACCTGTCTCTTTTGGAGAGACTGCTAGGTATTTATGACCTAGATTGGCCACTGTTGGAAACAGGATACTGGACTTGAAGGACCTTGGTCTGACCCAGTATGGCAAATCTTATGTTCTTATGTTCTTAATACGACCATTGTATTAAACGTATTCTGGGGCGAAGTTTGAGCTGAAAACCAATGAAGTCAGAGTTTACATATGTATTTTATAAAATACAGAAAAACATGCATACTTTAGTGCTACAATGTTCCCAAGCAGGAATAATTATCCATGACTTCAATCTAACCACTATTTCTGCTGGTTTATCCCTAGTAATTTATAAAAGTACATAGGTGCCTTTCTGTCCTTATAAAATAGATTAGAAATAGGTACCTACATGGCCTTCACACAGGCGAACTGTTAAAAATTATCCTCCACATACATAGACATTCCTGAGAGCAGAGAATGGGTGGAGCAGGGATGAGATCAGCACTTATGAGTGTATCTTATAATTGATTTAACTAGCACTAACATGCAGTTACTCCTGCCTAGGAGCAGATACAACTCTGTGTGGGAGTTTATCGGGAGGCAATAGTAAAGACACATGAGGGCACATTTGCTAAGCTGCACTAGCTGTTAATGTGGGCTTGAGAATGCACTAATGGCCCATGCTAATGGTTAGTGCACACGTTAAACAGACAGCATGCAGTTAATTTGGTGCTATCTGCTTAGTGCATGACAGGGAAGAAAATGGGCGCGATAGAGGGTGGAACACAGGCATGTCTGCACATCATGATTTGTGGGGCATTGGCAGCACACATTCACCATCAATGCTGCACATAGTGCAGTTGCACTTAATGCGATCTCACTAGGTGGCACTAAGTGCATCTGTGTTGCCACCAGCACACGATAGGATCTGTTTCAGTGTGGTACCTCCTGGCGCCATTCTCTACATGCCCCCAACAGGTAACACATGATTTTTGCATGAATTGCACATTGATATCTACCTAAAATGCTTGGTACCTGCAAAATCGTAGTGCACTTTAGTAAACATACACCATAGGCACATATGTTGCTTTTATAAAATAAGTACAACATATTTATTTATGTGCCCTCCCTGCCTAGGTGCCCTGTTATAAAATTCCCCTACCTATATACTGTAGTGTTCTATTCATTTAGGATCCCATTCCAATCAAGACGTCCAGGCTCCTGTGAATCCAATTGGAATCAAACACATAGGGGCAGATGTGGTTCTGATCCCGTGGGGCATGTCTAGCACCACAGGATCAGAATCACGACTAGGCCTGTACGTGCAGGCTGGGACCTGATTCCAATCGGCCTGCACATTCAAGCCTCTACCTGGCTAACTCAGTCAATGCTCTTGATTGGAGCATGCGCCGCCATTGCATCCGGTTTGCCATGGCACCACAGCTCCATTCAGGAGCCACAATCCCCAGCTGCCAATGACTGGATTCATTCCCTGCAGCCCAATCCCCGATCTGGCCTCCCAAGGCCAGGGTCAGGTTGAGGGGAATCTTCTGTGGCCCACCCACCCTTTGATGTGCCCCGGGTCTGGTGTCCCCTCCCATCTAGGGGAACATATTCCACCTCAGAGATGGAATAAGTTCCCCATTCCATCTACTGGCCCTGGATGTACAGGGCCAACATCAGAATCGTCCCTGTACATCAGGGGCCACGGACCGCCCACTGCCCACCCAAACTCCACCACCACACTGCCCCTTTCCCACCCCTGTCTAGCCTCCCTGTACAAACACTTTGTTCAAATGGGGAGGTTAGCCGGGGACACAGAAGGTGCCGAATATCAGGGATGGATATCCCAGCGGGACATCCATCCCCGCTATTCGTGGCTCGGAATGACCCCCTTATTCTTTAGTTATGTTTCTTTTCTCATTCTGGCTCTCCTAGTGCCTTGTTTACTAATGAGCATTTACCAGTTAACATGCATTAATGCACATTAATGTGTATTAATTCAAGCCAAGTGCCCACATGTACTAAAGTGTGACGTGATTTTGCAAAAATTAGCTTTGGTGATTATTTTAGAAGGTTCATTCACAATTTTCAGTTGTAAAATCTGACATTTACACATGGAAATGGCATCCTGGTGGTAATGGAAATGTTAGTAAGAACTAAATTTACACATGGATGTCCATACTGCATAAAAATTGCAAGTGGGCATGGTTAGGGCACGTCCTGGGCAGGTCAAAAATCTACATATGTATTCCCCCTTTCATACAGGGTGTGTGCTATATGACCCAAATTGCATCAAGATTTACAGCTGCTCCCTGGCATGTATAGGTTTTTGCAAAATGCTTGTTTCAGACAGCCCTTTACTGGAGGAATTAAGGGAGCTATCTTCCTTAATCCCCATTTTTATATTCCCCCTCCAAATTGAAATGGATTAAAGATAGTGACCTCTGTAGTGAATTGGTGGCAATTGTACATATAAACACGGCCGTACCGAGAGTGAAATGCGCCCTGTGCGACTTGCACATCGGGTGCGCCCCCCCCCCCCGGACCTCCATCTAGCCACTTTATGGGGGCGGGAGAGAAGAGGTGCGCACCCAATGTTCAAGTCGCCGGCACACTAAGCAGGTCTGGTCCCTCCCAGAGAGATCAAACCTGCTTAGTGTGCTGGCGAGAAAACTTAAGGGGCGCATTTTGGCTCTCTGCTGCTGCCCGCTGATGAAAACGTGGCGGCGGCAGGCAACTGTAGAGAGCCGAAATGCGCCCCTTAAGTCTTAGCACCCTGTGCGGCTGCACCGCTCGCACAGGGCTTGGTACGGTCCTGTATATAAAGGCACATTTTAGAAAGGACATTTAGCTGCAAAATAAGACATCCAAATCAAAATGTCCGATATACAGTGGGAGGGGCAGGAGAAGGTGGTCACATGTAAGTGCCTTGTAAAAATCAGACTTTCTGCACTCTGAAAGATACATGTGACTGCTGCATAACAGAAAAAACAGGGGTGCACAGAGTTATGGGATAGCCATGTTCAGGAAGTTTCTGTATTTTAGAAACCTGAATGCGTTATATATGCGCATCCACGGAATAGGGGACATAGACATGCATACTGCCCTATCATGGATCTCTCCCCCTTGCACATCACAGCCTGCCATTTTGCAAATGGAGGCATGTTGCTGTGTGGGTGCCTGAAAGAATTGTGTATCTTTTATACAGGCAGGTAAATTTAAAGAAGTACGTCTTTGAAATTTCCATGTCTGAATGCCCATTTTTAAATGTCCAAATCATCAGTAGAGCTTCTAAAATGACCATCATAGGTTTGCAAAATATCAGCTTGCACGTGTAAGTTACCTGATTTTTCTCTCATGTAGAATTGTAAAATGGCTTCTCTGATTCTACGTGTTGGCAAATACACGTACACTCCTGCGCATCCTTATACATCTTTTAGAAAAAGCTATGACCTTGACATCTCAATTCCAATCTCAATGTCCAATGTAAAATGTGACTTTTTGTGTGAAAAATAGTACAAAATCACTGAAAACTTGCAAAACTGCCAGTCAGGCATTCCACAGTATTTTTCATATAAAGTGCACTCTTACAAAGTCACCTCACAAAAGTACACTTTGAAGTGGTAGACTTTCAAAGTCCTCTCAAACAAAAATGTATTTCAATTTGCCCTTAATGAGCTCTGCAATGCAATGCCCTGCAAAGCAGCTCATTAGTGCTATAAATCTCAAAACTGAGTGCTCAAAAAAAAGCTTTGCAGGCCCATTTTTTGCAAAAAATGAAAACACATCTTGAAGGCGTAATAAAGTTTTTCAGAACTACACCAAAATAAAAGAGAGAGCCTTCGTGCACTGGCAGCCAATATTTAAAGGTCCTTGTGGCCTGGTTCGGAGGCTCCCTTTAAAATAATGGAGCTGCATTATTTAATGTGCATTAATATAGTTTTGTATAATTATTTTGATACATCTTTTCTAATATCCCACCCTGGGCTTTAATTAATCAATGTAAAATACCCACGCTGAAAATGGTCCTCATTAAAAGTGGCTCCATGGAAAATGAGGTATTTCTGTTGCTATGTTTAAATCACTCTTTCATCTCTCTTTTACATGATCTATCTCTTATACAACATGTTACCATCCCTACTCATCAAGCCGGCCACACTCTTGATCTGTTTCTGACTCCTTCTTCCTCCTCTCTCTTGGTACATAATCTCTCCTCTATACCTCTCCCGTGGTCGGACCATGTCTGTCTTTCCGTTTCCTGTTCTCATTCTCCAGGGTCCTCCTCCGCCGCCTCTCTTTTTGTATCTCCTGCGGTACCCCCTCCTCCGCGGCTTTCTCGTGCTATCTCGTCCCTCACCCGTCAGCAATTTCCCACAGCCACTGAGCTTCTTCCCTCAAACTTTTCCCTTCTCTCTCCCACCTCCCAAGCTGCTCTTTGGTCATCGTCCCTCTCAGTTGCCCTTGACCGTATCGCCCCTTTACGGCCTCGGAAACCCCGCCATCGGCCCATGCATCCTTGGTACCACGAGGGCCTATGGCTCCTACGTACCCAGCTTCGCAAGGCTGAGCGACAGTGGCGTAGGGATCCCACACCGTCCACCTTAGCTTTTTTTAAGTCTAATCACTCCCACTATCGTACTAGTGTTCATCAGGCCAAACGCTCATACTTCTCCAATGCAATCTTGAATGCTCCAAACCAGACCCGGCACCTTTATTCTACCTTGCAATCTTTAACATCCCTTCAACCCTCTGCGTCAGCTGCTCATATCCATCCCACTCAGTCCCCTTCTCTCTTAGCCTCTTTCTTTAGCAATAAGATCTCCTCCCTAAGAGCATCGTTACCTTCCTGTCCCGCCCCGATCCACTCTCCTCCTCCGGTTGCCTCCCCCCCTCCAACTGCCCAACTTTCCCATTCCTGGGCCTCTTTTTCCTTGATCACCCCCCCCTGAACTTCACCACCTTATTTCTTCTTCCAAGAAGACATCTTGTTCTCTTGACCCTATTCCCTCCTCCTGGCTTCTAGATCCTTCTCTGGCACTTCTACCTCACATTCTCACTATGTTTAACTCCAGTTTGTCCACAGGTACTTTTCCCTCCGCTTGGAAGCACGCCCTAATTCGCCCTATCCTTAAAAATCCTTCACTCAACCCTCTGGTTCCTGCTCACTACCGTCCTGTCTCTAATCTTCCTTTCCTTTCTAAACTTCTTGAGAAGTTTGTCTTTGCACAACTTTCACATTATCTGGACTCTATTAACTTTCTTCACCCTCGCCAATCTGGGTTTCGTCAGGGTCACAGTGTCGACACTATTCTTCTCGCTTTTACTAACACACTGCATGTGGCTCACGACCGTGGTGACATTTCGGTGGCGGTTGCTCTTGATCTCTCAGTGGCTTTTGATCTTGTTGACCACTCCCTCCTCCTTCATCGAATGCGGGAATCTGGCCTATGTAGTACTGTTCACCACTGGTTTCATTCTTTCCTTTCTTCTCGATCCTGTGCGGTTCTTTCCCCCTCTCCTTCCTCCCCCTCTTCAGATTCCTTTCCTCTCTCTTGTGGGGTCCCCCAGGGCTCTGTTTTAGCTCCTCTTCTTTTCAACCTCTTTCTGGCTCGCCTTGCTCTTTTAATTCAACAGTCTGGAGTTTCTGCTTTCCTTTACGCTGATGATATCGTACTACTTCATCACACTTCCCCCTCTTGCCCTGACCTTTCTGTACTCAATTCCTATCTTACTGAAGTGGCTAATTGGTTGACTCTCCACTGCCTTCACCTTAATCTCACAAAGACTGTTGCTATTTGGTTCTCTCATGGTTGTCCACCCCCCCTGTTGGCCCCCTCATTTTCTGGTTCCTCTGTCCCTTTAGTTTCCACTTTTCTTTATCTTGGTGTTCACTTTGATTCGGATCTATCCTTTCAGTCGCACCTCTCCCATATCACTAAATCATCTTTCTTCTTTCTCCATCAAATTCATGCGGTGCGCCCTTTTCTGTTCCCTTTGGCCCTCTCTACCCTGTTGTTGTCCCTGGTTATGTCTCATGTAGATTTCGCTAACTCTGCTCTCATTGGACTTCCCAAGTCTCGGTTATCTCGGCTACAACGGATACAGAATACTGCCGCTCACCTTGTCTGTCACGCTTCTCCTCGGGACCACGTTACACCTCTGCTTTTCCGCCTCCACTGGTTGCCTTTCCCTTACCGCTCCCAATTCAAGCTGCTCACTTTGGTTCACAAAGCTCTCCATACTGGCACCCCTCAATATCTTTCCGACCTCCTCTCCTTTCACTCTCCCCGGTATACTCCTCGTTCTTTCCATCTCAACCGCCTCGCACTTCCTTCCCCTTCTCGTGCTCACCTTCAATCCACCCGTTCTTCTGCTTTCTTCTTTATTGGTCCCGCCCTTTGGAATTCCCTTCCCTCTTCCCTCCGTTTAGAGCCCCACCATTCCACCTTTAAGCAAAATCTGAAAACCCACTTTTTCTCCCTGGCTTTCGATGTGCCCTCCCCTTTTGTGTAACCTCCACTCCCCTTCCCCTCCACCTACCTTCTTGTTTCTTTCCCCATCCCTCTTTTGTTTCTCCTGTCTACACTATCTTTTATGAAGGAATTGTAACTTTCTTTTTCCTTTTCCATGGCTTTGGCCCTTTTTTTTTTAACTTGATTTTAATTGTACACCGCTTTGATTATTGGAGAAAGGCGGTTTTATCAAAAAACAATAAACATAAACATAAACATCAGGGAAGGATAGAGTGCATATCCATTTGAATTTGAAAAGTTTGAAGTTTATTTTATCTCTCTTCCTCCCTGAAACCTGCATGCATTCTTTGCATTTGCCATTTTTCAAATAGATAAAACGCAAGTAGTTTCTCTTTGAAAATTTGCATACAGTACATGCATTAAAAATGTCTGAAGTTTGCAGCTGCACAGGTTGTATTAGAATAACCCTCCAAATAGTAGCGGACATGGTGTGCGAGACTGAGGCAAGAAAAGGAATAAGAACCAGGACAGGCCTTTCTACACAGACACAAGAAGGCCTGCAATTTAATGTGCTCTTGTTTTGTCCCTTCAGAAATATAGCAGGAACCCTCTTGTTTAGTCCACTATTTGCAGGGCTAGTTTTGGTGTACTCAACTAAAATTAATTGTACCCAATTTATGAAACTGTCAAAATAAAAGTTTTATATTTTTCATGTTCAGGAGGTTATTTTAGAACATTTACATATGTAAATAGCAGTGTTTACATGTGCAGATCAGCTACACTTGCAAATAGTGATATTAGAACTTAGCACGTGGATCTGTGCTATTTAAACATAGAGATCTATACGACATATGGATTTCATGCGGGTGTGGTTTGGGCATGGATAGGCCAAACATCTAGACATGTATACCCCATTTAACAGAAAATACATGTTGGTGAGTTCTAGACTGTTAAGCTATTGACTGAAAAGCATCGCCAAATGGTAGATTCTCACTGTATAAAATACCTATTAAAAGGGTAGCTATAAGTCATAAATGCAAGTCACTATCACTCAGTAAGTCAATATTTTGGTCTTTAGGTTTGTCTTCCTAACTTTCTGCTAAAGTTTTTATTGTGCACTATTGTATTGCCATGCATTATTTGTAACTAAGGGCCCCTTTTACTAAAGCGCACTAAGGTTTTGCAACAAACACGCATTTAGCACTAAAGCTAAAGCGCGGTAGTTGCAATTGCTATGCGCTAACGGCCAGGGATATGTCCAGCATGTTCCCAGCAATTACCGCACAGAATGATACCCTAAGGTGTCGTATTAGCATATACAATTACTGTGGGTGCACTTAACTCCACCTATTGAGGTGGCATTCGGTGAGCCTTGGCTAAGTGCATGAGTCGCAGTTTACCTCTACACTAACTTTTCAGTGCATACCATGCCCTCTCTTTGCCCCTAACCTGCTCCTTTACCATCCAAATGTGTGATTTACAGTTAGAACAGAAATTGGGCCATGTTGTGTTGGCCCTACACTGTCAGTTACTGTGGGCATCAGCACGTGCTTAATATGCCCCAAAGCCCACGCTAACTGCGTAGCACCTTTTAGTAAAAGGCCCCTAAGTCCCATTTCATAAAACAGAATCTGCGGTAAAATAATATGTGTTAGCAATTTTAGCAAGCACCAATGCAGTAAGTAGTGCATGTTAGTCACTCTAGCTTTTTATCTGTTCATGTGTCCTTTCATCCATTTGGTAGTTTTTCTTAGACTCAAATCTTTTTGTCATTGGCTTGGCAGTTTCAAATTGGTCTTTGAGTTTCTACCTCAATAGAACCAGCCTTTACTAGGTTATATCACCATGAGCCTTCATTCACAACTACCCATGGATTTTCCCAATTATAAACAATCCCTCCGCTACCCTGGTCTAGTTCAGCCATTGCAGCAATGGTTTTGAGCCAGAAGCCATGGAACGTTGCTCCTTTTGGAATATCAAGCTCAGTTACCAGGCTGCCTTTCTTCAGGGATCTGTGAACCCTGTTTCTGCATGATTCCCAGTTGTGACTTGCCAAGGAGTCAAAGTCAAGCTCAGAAACAGAAGCCACATCTCCTGCATAGCACTGCTAAGCACAGTCAGTAAGCTAGCCTATGAAAGATAAAAATTGTGATAATTTTCTAAATAAAAATATAATGCAAAACTGTATGCAGATGGAATTCCATTAACAGATCCATTGACATGTATGATTTTTAAATATTGTTTGTCCACAAGATATATTAGTTAAATTGTAATAATTTTTTTCCATACAGACCTTTCTAGTTCAATTGTATCTACTGAGGAAGACAGAGCAGAAACCTACAGCAGCGACCTTCTGTTATCCTATAGTGATAAAACACTTGAACTTATACCTGAATCTTCAGTTTATTCAGACAAATTAGATATGAATAGGGAGAAAGGCAAACTCCCGGCTTTTATCAAACAAGCTTCTTCAACAGAAATAACTGTTGGTGATGTGGCCAGACTATCGGTTATAGTTAGTGGTAATCCAAAGCCAAAAATTCAATGGTTCCGTAATGGAGTAAAACTGGTGTCTTCTTTGGACTACACATTTGTATTTGATGGTGATGAATACAGCTTTATCATCCCATATACAAAATTTGAAGATGAAGGAGAATATGCATGCACTGCCAGCAATGAATATGGAGAGACGATATGCAGTGCCTATCTAAAAGTAAAAGAAAGGAGTGCAGCAGAGGGCTACCTAAACATCTTTGATGGTGAATTTCAATTTAAGGAACAGACTATAGTAGAGAAACAACTGACTAAATTATCTGATGAATCCATAAGTCAAGAGATCATTGAGTCTCGTTTATATGCTGTTCGACTCCCTGGCGAGGCTAGAAATGTGCCCCAAGAAGGGCATAGCATGTTGTATACAATTGGGACAGAAAGCAGACATTGTCTGCCTAATGAAGAAGTTGATACAATATATGATGCTTCTTTATCAGAAGCTACCCTGAATAGAGAAAGGATTATTACAGCCATTCATGAATCTCAAATGACCGAAGAAACTATAGGTGTTCCTCCTCACGTTGTTGAGTCCATAGTTCCCACTGGAAAGCATCTTTGCCCAAAGGTTTTTAATACAACTGCAATTCAGGAACAGAGAGGCCTTATTGAAGAAAATCTGGAAGTAATTACAAGTCCACCAATAACTAAAATATCTAGTTCTGAGCCACAAACAGTTCTTGGCATTTCTTTACCCGTAGTTGAAGAATTCAGCCAGGAATTCAAGGAGAAAGAATTCAGCATTACTCACTCAGATACAACTGCACTTCAGCCATGTAAAGAGGGGAAATCAGAGTTTGTATCTGTCATTGCTGAAGAAAAGCTTTGCCTGATAGATGACAGAGCTGCAGTTTTTATGGGAGCAGAAGCTAAACATGCAACCTCACCATTTGAACAAAAGCATGTGCTAGGCACTCACAAAGTTGAGTGCCTTGAGAAAATGTCTAAAGAAAAGTCATTTACATTTGAATTGTCCACCAGGGAGAATAATCTTTTAGTACATGAAAGAGAAAAAGCGCTGCAATCTGCTATAACATTACAGCAACAAAAAATAGCTGAGGCTCAGACTGAAGAAATACCTACCTCTGATTTGGCCACCAATGCAACCTTATTAAAAGACATTACAAAACAATTTTATAGGCCTGTAATTGCCTCCCAGAAAATGTTACTCAAAGAGCACACATTTGCTGTGACAACTACAGAAGAGGAAAAGACTTCATATTTGAAGGAAGGATTAACAAAATCTAGTCTTATGGTAGAAGAAAAGCAGCCGTTTTCACATGATCCTGCAGTGACTATCCCTGGATTAGATTGTACAGTCACTGTAGAGAGCCAAAGAGAAGATAAACAACCTATGCACTCGCAAATTGCATGTTGCCAATCAACGTTACCTAGCGAAAAGGCCTTTAGGTTTCAAGTTCCAACTGAAGATCAAGCAGCAATTGGAAAAACTTTAACTTTACGATATTCTTTGATCTCAGAAGAGCAAAATCCCATATCATATCAAAGTACCAGTCAGCTTTCAGCCCTAGATTGTACCGTTGATATTGATGCTACCAAAGAACTCTTTTCACCTCTTCATCTACAAACAATTCAATCTGAATATGTGTTGCTAAAGGAAGGTATACTTCCTTTTGAAAAACCCAATCTGCAGTGTGCATTGCATAAAACTGAAAAAATATTTCTGAAGGCACTGACTATAGAAGAAAAAGACAAATTAACTGATGAATATTTTGAAGCTTTTAAGATTAGTACTAAAGGTATCTATCCCACATCTATAGCCGAGCCTCAGCTAAAGAAATACCTCAGTGTTGTGAGTCAAGAAATACAGCTCTCAAAAGAACTCATTATAATTGCTGCAGGAAAAGAACAGAAAGCTGCTCTACATAAAGAAGACCATGAGTTTATCATGCAGTTATCAACTGTTACCGAGAGGCAAGCTTTAGATGAAGGACATGCAACTGTTTTAGAAAATACAGAGAGAATCTTAAGTGAGAGTAAATATGAGCCACAATTTCCCTTTGAACCACTATGTGTTGAAGATCAAGGTGTGTCTGTCGTGAGTGCTGATATCATAAAAGCAGCAGAACAAGACTTTGCTGCAATAATTCAAGAAGGACAATCTGTGAAACTTCCTCTGTTACTGGAAGAAAATCATGTTATCAAAGAGGAACATTCAGATGAATTAACAAGGTCAGAATTGCAAACTCTTAAGATTAGGATGCAAGCAAAAGATGAGTTGAGAGTTCATGAAATACAAGAAAAGAGTGTCTTTTCCAAAGAAGAAAAGTTTGTGTCTCTAGTACCTAAAGTATTCAACTTAGATACAAGAACTCAAATAAAAAATGCTCTGTTATCTGCAATAACTCATGAACAACCTGTATTTTGTGCTGAGTGGCTAGGCCGCACTGAAAATGTAGAAATAAAAATAGTTAAAATCGTGAAAGAGGATAAATATACAATATGTACTTGTCTCATCACAGTAAGTTCTGTCCCCCAGGAACTCACAGTGGTTCTTGAAGGAATATATCCTAAGACTGCTAACTTGAAGACTGAAATAAAAGATGCTTTGTTTTCTGTTATCCAAGAAGAAAGACAAATTTTGACAGCAGAACAGCCTAGTACTATACTAGTTGCTAGGCCAGAGAAGTTGAGCGTTTCTTGGTTACCGTTGAAAGAAATGACTACAGTCATTATAGAAGATAAACCATTGTTGCAAGAATCCCTCGGCATTATTTGTGATGTTCTAGAACCCCAAAGAGTTATAATAAAGACGGAATCCAATGAATATTTTGAACAGCTTCTCCCTGCTCAGGCGGTTAGCACTACTGCTATAAAAAGTGACATCAAAGATGTAGGTGCCACAGCAATCACTGCTACAGTTACCTCTGCCGATGTGCCAGATGAAGAAGCTGAAAAAATCCTTAAAAAGAAAGAGAGTAAAGAAGAGATCATTGAGGAAGATATGTTAAAAGCATTGATGTCAGATGACAGCAGAGTTAGCGCGGATTACCCTATTATACAGAAACGTCTGGTAGACATTGTTGTTGGGGAAGGTAGCAGTGTAGAGTTGGAGGCAGTGATAACTTGTGCTAAGAAGGTGAATTGGTATTTTGAGGGTAAACTGGTGTCTTCAGGCAAAACGTTCAAGTGTTTAGAAGATCATGACACACACACACTAGTAATCAACAAAGTAGACAAGGAAGTGCATCAAGGAGAATATACCTGTGAGGCACTGAATGAAGGTGGAAAAACAACAACTTCAGCAAAACTCACAGTTATAAAAAGAGGTTGGCTTATAGGGATAAAATATTTATTTATGATGCCACTAATTTACTAATTGAAAAATATATGTCTGTATCCTTAGGTGTATATGATCGGATACAAAACTAATTACAATTTATCCTTCTTTCCTTCTTCTTCTTCTTTTTTCTTATCACTCTTTCTCACATATCATTTCCTGTTATATAGAGTAAAGCACATTTATCACTTCCTTTTTATTTAAGTCGTAGGGGTATGTTTACTAAACCGGGCTAACGGTTAACCCGGGCTATCTGCCACTAGGTCCCGTATTATTCAATGGGACCTAGTTGCAGATAGCCCAGGTTAACCGTTAGCCCGGTTTAGTAAACATACCCCGTAATATCTGCAGCATATTTATGGAGTACTTTTTTTTACAATAAATACACTCACAACATAAATTTCAATAAAACCCTAATTCACCTATCCTTATATCTATTTTATGTTTGTTCCAGTACTTTTATCCTTATATCCATAACACCGATATATCTACCACATGCATGTTACTGTATATTTGATGGAACGTTATCATTGCACCTTGTCAATATTTTATAAAATAAGAATGATCTAGTTTCTTGTTAGCACAAAATCACATGGTGCTTCGTACCTTTATGCATGTTCCTAATCATTTCACATCTTAGTAGCTCTGTGGTTTCACTGTTCACAGCAATATCACTGTTTTGCTAACTGGAATCTTTCTTATATCTGTCTTCATTTTAACAACCATTTTCTTTCCAGTTATTTCACTACGATTGCTATCACTTCCCCTGAGCTGCTAGTAAACCACCACCTCTCTAATTCCAGCGGGACACATCTTCACTTAACTGTTATGTAGAAACAATGCACAAATATCTTACAGCCTTGTAAGGTTTATATCAAACTTGTTATTTTTTTTATTCTAGCTGCACCAGTACTAAGGAGGAGAATTCAGTCCCAAGAGGTAGCTGTTGGCCATGCCGCAAAGTTCACTTGTGAGATTGAGCTTGCTCCTAATGTAAGATTCCAGTGGTTGAAAGCTGGTCGAGCAATTTCTGATAGCGACAAATACTCGATACAGACAACAAATTACGTCTCTACTCTGGAAGTTTTAAAATGCCAAGTTGTCGACTGTGGAGAATACAGTTGTAAGGCATCAAATCAATATGGAAGTGCAAGCTGCACAGCAACTCTATCTGTAACTGGTAAGCAAAATCAAAATGTGTATTTGATGTATTGAGATATATTTTGCTTTAAAAAGTGACCCTCTGTTTTTGTTAAAGTGATATTAAAGGATATGCTTACATATTGCACATAGCTCTATTTTAATTTAGTTGTATTATCTATAATTTAATTTAATATACATATATTCTGCTTATAGTATTTATTGTGGGCCCGATTCTGACATGGACGTGTGCACCCAGTTGGAATCGGACACACAGAGGGAGCCACGATTCTGATCCCGCAGGGCACATCTAGCCCCAGGGGATCAGAATCACAACCCGGCCTGTACATGCAGGCCAGGACCCCGATTCATTCTGGCCTGCAGGTATAGGCCTTGTCCAGATAGCTCAGTCAGGGATGTTCAATGGAGCCATGGTGTCCGGTTGTTGTGGTACCGTGGCTCCATTGAAAAGCCCTAGGCCCACCACCCCCTGCCGACTAGGGCAACTTATTCCACCTCCAAAGTGGAGTAAGTTCCCCGTTCAAGCTGCCGGCCCCAGACGTACAGGGCTAACATTGGAATCAGTCCTGTACGTCTGGGGCTGACAACCGCCCACTGCCCGCCCTAACGCCATCCCCGATCTGCCCCTTTCCTGCCCCATCTACCTTCCCCATACAATGTGCGGGGAAGGTAGACAGGATCGGGAAAGGGCCAAATAGAGGGGATACCTAACACACGTTAATCAACAATATTGCAATTAGCGTGGTTGCACTTAACACCATCTCATGCTGTACATGTGCCTAACAGGTAGAATACAACTGTAGCAGGTACTGTGCATTTAATTATGCACTCAACACAGAATACCTGCCGAATATTAGCACAGCTTAACATGCTCCTTAGTGGAGTAAAACATCACAAAAATGACATTGTACACTAGAATGAGACATGGTGCATATTATTTGTGATAGCTCACATTATTGCCTGTTTTAGTACACAAAGGGGCCCTTTCACTAAAGTGCACTAAGCAGTTAGCAGGGGTTAAAGCATGCGCTAACCCAGGAATGTGGGCCAGAACAGTTAGCATGGCCTGATTTCTACTCTAAGTGTACTTCCTGCATTAGGGTTGTAAGTGTGCGGATTAGGGAATGAGACTAGGTGTGGCGAGCACTTTGCAGTCAGCGCCCCATGCCAACTGTAATGCATATCATTAGCACAAGTGGATATACCATCACCTCCTTAGCTGGAGGTAAAGACGCCCACGCTATTTTCATTCTGCATTAGGGCAGGGTACACTGCGTTACCTGCCAGAAACATGCTTTCCACACCCCTAGACATTTAACAGGGTTGTGTTGCACCTAAAGCACTATGGTTTTGAGCGTTACGTGTGCATTAGGTACAGCACGATAGCACCCTTTAGTAAAAGGGCCCCAAAGCCATTTTTTCCTTTGCAGAAAATATAGTTTATACCTAGTTTTTGTAAGATTAAAATCAATAGTTAATGAGCTAACTATGATACAAAATCATGCAAAGCAGCTCATTAACTATTAGCACATAAATAACCCATGCACCGTATTTGCTTTGTGGATGAAATTTCACACAAAAAGCCTCTACACCTCAATGACGTGCAGTTGTTTTTTTAATTGCATATGTTTCCATCGAGAAATTTCTCATGGCACTTTTCTATTTAGCTGTTTTGAATGCACAGAAAAATATCATGTGAAATTTGTAATAGTGCATGTAGAAAACATTAAGCTTAATATGTAAGCCTCATTGTCTTTTATTATTGTTGCAATGAATGGAGAAAATTGTATTTTTTGAGGAAATTCACAGTTATGATCAATATTTCTCTTGCAGAGGCCTTTTCTCCATCCTTCATTACCAGACCTGAATCTGTAACTTCTTTTGTGGGTAAGACTGTAAAATTCCAAAGTTCGGTCTCAGGTACCCCAGTGATTGAAGCAATTTGGCAGAAAGATGGTCTTACCATTTCTTCAACTGGAAACTACAGGATTTCAGCTGTCAGTAACAAGCATGTTTTGGAGATCTCAAATATAACTGCAGAACATAAAGGCATTTACTCTTGCAAAGCCTCTAACAAGTTTGGGACTGATAGCTGTCAGGCTGAGCTGATAGTTATTGATAAGCCACATTTCATTAAAGAGTTAACTTCTTTGCACTCTGCTGTCAACAAAACCATCCGTCTTGAATGCCAAGTAGACGAAGACAGAAAAGTGTCAGTAGAGTGGATCAAAGATGGACAAAAAATTCTCCCAGGCAAGGATTACAGGATATATTTTGAAGACAAAATTGCATCACTTGAAATTCCTGTGGCTAAAATTAAGGATTCTGGAAACTATGCATGCACTGCTTCCAATGATGCTGGGAGCAGCTCCTGCTCTGCGTCGGTAACAATAAGAGGTAAGATAATGAATACAGCATCATGCAATACCTTCTACTCTTCTTATCCCTTGCAGAAAATGTTATTTTTTTATAACGTCTGTAAATAAAAATACTAAATTTCATAGAAGTAGCCATTTGAAAATTAACCATAATCACTTAAAATTAGTCAATATAGATTCCATGTTAATCATATATAGCAGCACACTACATACAGTAATCTGAGACATTTGTATTTTACTTTTCATCTTTTTTGAGGAATTCTTACATTGTTTTGTTACTAAATTGCACAGTATATTTGTTGTCACTAAATGTTCGATACACTTTTCAAAGACTGTGAGTGTGTGTCATTTAAATATGTTTCGTTTGAAATTTCTTCTGGATAGTCTTCATTTAGTTGGAGAAAAGGGGATTGCTTTATTTAACATTTATCTTTGCCTGAGAGTTACTATGACAAGCATAAAAGCTATTTTATCTTCTTTCTCAGATGATCACTCTTCAAATGATTAACTTTTCATATTTCAGCGTTTTTCTTATTGAATTCTCTCTTTAGAACCACCATCGTTTTTGAGGAAGGTGGAGCCATCTCATTTGTTAAAACAGGGCGAATCTGTCCATCTGCGCTGCAAAATCAAAGGCTCTCCTGTGATCCATGTCACTTGGTTCAAGAATAACACAGAAATTAAGACAAGCGATACTCACAGAATATCATTTATCAACTCCGAGGCTGTGCTAGACATTATTGATATGAAAGTTGATGATAGTGGAAATTATTCTTGTGAAGCTGTTAATGATGCTGGCAGTGATAGCTGCACCTCTGAAATTATTGTCAAAGGTTTGTTTATGCCATAAATTAGTGGTACTTTTATTCAAGAAAAAATGTATTTTGGTATGTGAAAATAATTACTTATTGATGATTTAATATTTTTATAGAACCTCCTTCTTTCGCCAAAACTCTTGAACCAGAAGACATAGTAAGAGGATCAAATGCAATTCTGCAGTGTGAGCTTACCGGTACCGGACCATTTGAAATTAGCTGGTACAAAGACAAAAAGCAGATACGAAGTAGTAAAAAATACAGGCTGACATTTCAGAAGTCTCTTGCTGGTCTGGAGATTTCTGCATTTAATAGTGCAGATGTTGGGCAATATGAGTGTAATGTAGCTAATGAAGTTGGAAAATGCTCCTGCAGTTCAACATACAAGCTGAAAGGTTAGTAAGTCAATGGAACTATTTGTGCAACAAATTATAGGGGCAGAAAGTTTCATGCATAACAGAATCTTTCATGCATAATAAAATAACAGATGTCGGCGGATAAAGTCAAATGGCTCACTAAGTCCGCTTGGTTGACCTTACCTGTATAACTCTAGCTGTGCCAATCTTCCAGTTGTCACATATACAAATTTGACCAACTTCAGTTTATAGCTTCTTATCTAAGTCAGTTTTATTGTTATCTCTCTTTGCTTCTACATTGTTCTGGGAAGATGAGTTTCCATATTTAAACCAAGGCCCCCACTTCTTTGGGTTAGTCTTTCTCCTTTCTCTTTTCTTTATTTTTTTTTATTTTTTTTATGCAATTTCAAAAAAATAATACAAGAAATTACCATCTTGTACAGATAGAGCTAGGTACAGGAATTAAACAATAAACAAAACCAATCATATCGAAAAAAGGTAACAAAAAGAACACACTCAACCCTCAAGTCCTCAACATTAAGGTGGGCAAGATGGGTCACAAAGCACAAGAAATCCATCAGAATCAAAGAAAAACACAGACAACCAAGGGGACTTCACTATCCAATTGTCACCAGGTTATTGCCCTACCAATGCAGAGCCACCCTCAGGAGGCCCAGAAGAGGAAGCCTGGATATCCAGCAGCCTAGAAGAAATAAAGGAGGCCAATTGGGATGGATCAAAAAAAAGACTGCTGTTACCAGTCAACTCTACCAAACATTTACACGGAAAACGTAAAAAGAAAAGCCCACCTAATTGAACCACCCCAGGCCAAAGCAACAGAAATTGCTTCCTCCTTTTATGAGTGACCCTGGAAACATCAGGGAACATCCTAATCTGGGAATCCAAAAACAATTTATTAGAAGAACGAAAAAACAATTTCAAAAGCCAATCTCTGTTGGCCTCTAGGGCTAGAGTGACCAACAAAGTAGCGGTCAAACCAGAGTCAGAAGTCGACTTCTCCAAAAATGCAGTCAAGTCCAGACTATCACAGGATAAGGCAGGGGACCTCTCCAAATTATCCAGAACCTTAGCCTTATCAGTAGGCAAATAGAAAGCCTTTGAAATAGGTGATAGAGATTCAGTCGGAACCTTCAGTACAGAAGTCAAAAATTTCTTAAACAACTCAAGGGCCGAAATAGATGGCACTTTTGGAAAGTTTAAAACTCTCAAGTTCCAACTCCTAGCTGAATTATCCAGAAACTCCATCTTCCTCTAATAAAAGTTTGGCTAGTCTCTTGTATCCGATCCAGTCGCCCCTCAAAAGAGGCAATCTTAGCATTCACAGTAGCCTGACAAGTTTCTTAAAGAATCAATTGCTGCCCAAACGACTGAGAAATAGACTGGAGTTGTGAAGAAATAGACTGGAGTTGTGAAGAAATTGAAAGTTCCATAGCAGAAAAAGCTTCCCATAAACTCTCCATAGAAAAAGTCAGAAGTCTCACCTTCTTTGCCGAGGAACCCTTGATAGATGATGAACCCTTACCCATGGTCTCCAGGTCCGGAAGGCTCAATGAAGGAGAAACCTGCAGTCGAGTTTCAGAATCTTCCTCCTTCTTTTCCTGCTCTACTCCGTAATGCTTAGCCGGGAGTCCCTCCCCACAGTTACACAATCTCGGGGGAGTCTGCTCTGCATCCAATGCCGTAGCAAGCCCCACACCAACTCATGCGCTCGCTCTCCCACCGTTCTGCAGGATCTTATTTGCCGGCTGTTCCGGAGGAGTGCAACACTCCAGGCTAAGAGACAAATCAAGCCCAACGGTAGACAGAGGGCCTCCTTCCGCCTCCGCCATATCCAGCAGGCTTTCCGGAGCTCCTTCAACCCTCGGAATGGGTCGTATGAAAAAAAATCCATGGGCCCGCAACCCGCCAGCTTCTCTCTGCCCAGAACTTCCACTGCCAACAACTTTGCTTTCCTCTTATGCCCAGAATGCAGCATAAGGAAGAAAATACTCACAAGACACACTCAGGTAGGAGCTCCGACAGAGAGACGTTAATGAACATCTGTGTCCAATGCCATCTTGCCCAGGACCATCCCTCTTTTCTTAATTTTAGAGGCTGATGTATTAGTGACCCTTGGATGAGCAGTCCATTCCTTTGAAAATCTGCTAGAGATACAAATGAATTCTATAGCAAATTTTTGTGAGACGCTTGGCTACAAAAAGATCAGCACTAAAAACTATCATACAGCATTTTACTATTTGCAAAGTGGTAAATTTGTGAACTTTTTCATAAATGAGGTTTCATGTAAAAAAAGAACAAGCAAAATCCTTAAATCCATGTTAGAGGTCTTTTTACTAAAGTACCCCAAGTTTTTGCACTTGCCAGATCTTAAGAGCAAAACTCAACACACAGTATGTGCAAAAGCTGTGCAGTAACTGTCAGGGGCATGCCCTGCATATTGCCTGCACACACCTCACTAGTCTGTCAGTTGATAGCAACTCATGAGACAAAACTAGACTCCCCGGCAAACCACAAATTTAGAAATTTCCACATTAACCTTGGGATGGAGCCTGTCCACCACTTTGGGCTCCCAAGCATTTCTCCATACTAATCTTGGGATATTCTACAACCAGATCAGGTACACCTAAGGGAAATAGTATCTTATCATCAGCAAATCCTTCTCCATCTGCCAAGTTAGCTCCCCCTTTTCATCATGCACAGATCATTCACCACTAAATAGATTAGCAAAATATGAGGAGAGGAGAATCACATGGCTTGCAGCAGAGAAGGGATGAGTTGAAGCCATTACATGCCTTCAATACTGAGCCATTGAATCTGAATGCCCAGCACAGCCAGGCCCAGGTGCAATCCATGTCAGAATCTGTAGTTCTCTTTCAGGCCCAGAAGATCCAACCATGCCCACACAACCACACACAAATCTTTGGCCTCAAACCCACTGGAAAAGAAATTGGAAACAGGAAAAACATGTCAAGTGAAGCCTATCTCACATAAGTCAACTTACTGTTAGAATGCTACCATCTCAGTTTTTATATTAGTAGTGGTGATCTGTTCCTTCTTGCCACAAAGGTAGCAGCATCATCTCAAAAGGAATAAGTTCCATCCGTTTTGGGGTGAAAACCAGCATAAGACTAACTTTTTTTTTAACATAGCAGCAGCATGAATCCTGGTTAATTGGAATCTGTCACTGTGGACCTGCCAATACAGACTGCCCTCAGGCCACTTCCACAAGTATCGCCTAGCACAGGGTTGGGCAATTCCGGTCCTAGAGGGCCACAGACCAGCCAGGTTTTCATGATGTCCATAATGAATATTCATGAGATCTATTTGCATCCACTGCCTTCCATTGTATGGAAATAGGTCCATGAATATTCATTAGGGACATCATGAAAACCTGACTGGTCTGCGGCCCTCCAGGACCGGAATTGCCCACCCACCCCTGGCCTAGCGCATTACATTCAGCATGTCAACAAGCCCAAGGAGTGGCACATCATAACTCCTGTCTCCTTCTCCAATTGGTCTGTTTTGGACTGATGAATCCAGAGGCATACCTGCTGGTCCCACACTCAAACATCATCTTTTAACAATCCTGTCACTTGTGTAGCATTCTTGGTATGCACAACAAGCTTACTAACCCACAATTCAACAAAAAAGGCAAAAGAGACCACAACCTGGAACAGGAGCATCTCAAATCAGGAGGCACGTACCTTGTGTAAGGCCTCAAATATCTGGAGTAGCAAGTCTGACCCAATTGGCAAAGAGGCCATGACCCCCCATGAAGGTTCCCATCATGTGTACCATTGCATTAACTTCTGCACAAGAAAGACCGAGGTTGGATCAGAACATCTACGTACTTTACAGATAAAAGCTGTGCTTGCCAATGCTGGGGTCACCATGTCCCTTGCTCTACCCTCAGATCGGGCATGGACAATAAAGTCTATTATCAATTGAATCTTAAAAGGATGTCACCTCGATGTTCTAGAAAGTAATCCAAATGTCTTCCAATCTGCACCATAGGCTTTCCTCATATTGGGAGCCAAGACACTTCTCTGCAAGCTCAAGAAGACCCAGTCAAGACTGTCCACAACTTCTCTAGCATTGTGATGAGAGAATCATCTGTCAATGGAGCCAATGCATGGAATTGCATCCACTGAAATCAAGAGAGAACATCATTAGTCTCATAAGAGGTGCCCAGCAAGGGGCTAGCACTCAACATCACATTTACATGCAAGCAGTGCAAAACCACTAATCGTAGCAGCTCCGACAATGAAGGGCAATGTGCTGACTGACAGTTAACAGCTTGGACCACCCCTATGTTACCCAAGTACAGGGCCACCTGCCAATGCACCAGCCTCTCCGCTCAGATCACCAAGGCTACCCAAACTGGGAATAGCTCAAGGAGAGCAATATTGTGACACCAGACCCTAGCCCTCAGCCACCATGTGGCCATGGCTGTGCACACCACTCTCTATGAAAATAGAGACCAAATCCTTGACCTCCCAACAAGTCAGAAGCTAATTCCAAGTACATGGACATCATAGGAGTTGCCTTTCATATGTGGATCCCATTAAAATCCTGCAAGAAGGACCCCCACAAGTCCAGGTCCTCCCTCACCCTTCTTGGCACTGTAACTAAATGGTGCTTCTTCATCAACTCTTTTGTCAAGTTTGAAACCTTCTGAATAAAATTGCAACCTATCAGGATCAGCCCAACAGGCAAAATTCAAGCATCCCATCAGCGCCAGAACATGCTGTAGCATGAGTTTCTTTTGCCTCTTGACTTCTGGAATGGTGTCCTGCAGTGCTTTGACCTTATGCTGCAATGTCCTCAACTCTATCACATCTGCATCTAATTTTATCCCCAAAAATGTCAAACAAGAACATTGACAGTTAATGAGCCTACTCTAAGTTCAAGGTGCCATCTATGCCTACTTTCTACCTCTAAACTGCCCCTTCTCGAATTAGTGCATGTTGTCATGCCAACACTTATTGCACTCATGCATTAACAGCACATGCTAATTCTCACATTAACTGCTTAATGCACTTAGGACCCCTTAGTAATAAAGAATTTACAAGTGCATACACGGGCCTCCTAGTTTGTAGTTTTATCTCACTGGTTTCTGTGATCCCTTCTTTGATCCTATTTTGTTTCTTTCGAATCTTTATCTTCATATTTTAGTCTGTTCTTCTGGATAACACAGCATACTGTTTCTGTGCGCTGGTATAAATATTGGAAATATTACTGTACAGATTCTTGAACATAGTAAAATGTGAGTTTGCTTCTTTTCTTTGAATTAGAACCACCATCGTTTGTGAAGAAGATAGAAAATGTCACCACACTAATTGGAGACACAGTTACCTTACAATCAGTTATAAAAGGCTCAGAGCCTATTTCAGTAACTTGGATGAAGGGAAAGGAGATTGTCAAGGAAAATGACAAATTCAAAATAAGTTTTGAAGACAACATTGCAACTCTGCGTATCATAAATGTGCAGAGTAATCATGCCAGCAAATATACATGTTTGGCAGAAAATGACGCAGGAAGTCAAACGTGTTTTGGAGAGTTAACAGTTAAAGGTCAGTGTAGGAACTTTTTAAACGTCCATTTTATTCTATCTATAAAATAAATTTATTGATCTGGTTTCCTAATAGCATTTCAATTTTATTATAGAACCTGCTAATATAATTGAGAAAATGGAACTGGTTCAGGTTACTGCGGGAGATCCAGCAACCTTAGAATGTACCGTGGCAGGCACTCCAGAACTTCAAGTAAAGTGGTTCAGACATGGGAAAGAGTTGGTTTCCAGTAAAAAGTACCGAACAAGTTTTAAGAACAACATAGCATACATTAAATTTTATTCCGCTGAAATGCAAGATAGCGGTGAATATGTTTTTGAAGTTTCGAATGACGTTGGCAGTAGCAATTGTGAAATCACTTTTACTGTGTTAGGTTGGTATCCGATTTTATAAATCATGATATTTTTATTATTTAAAAAGATCACCTCACTTCAAATTCGGGACTTATAGTAACTATTTTATATTCTACTCTCTTTCTATTACCATGAACAGATCGCGCTATTGTCCCATTGTTTACAAAACCAGTACGAAATGTGGAGAGTATAGTTAACTCCTCATGTCATTTTGAATGTAAAGTCTCTGGATCCCTACCTATGAACATTTCCTGGTTTAAGAATGAAACAGAGCTTACCAGTGATAAGTACAGAATATCATTTGTGGAAGGTTCTGCCTCCATGGAAATATATGAGCTAGACATGAGTGATGCAGGGATTTACACCTGCAGAGCAACCAATTCTGCTGGAAGTAAGGAAAGCAGTGGCACACTTACTGTGAAAGGTTTGATGAATATTTCCTTCTCTTATCTCCTTTTCATGGATTTATTGGTTAGTTATTTCTTACATATATAATGGTATTTTTGCTGTTATATTTTCTTAATGAAATTTAGAACCACCAAGCTTCATTGTAACCCTTGACTCTCAAGAGGCATTACCAGGATCTACAGTATGTTTAAAGACTACATTTAAAGGAACAGCGCCTTTGACAATCAAATGGTATAAGGGTGATGAAGAACTTATAACTGGAGGTGCCTGTTATATCACAAAAGAAGCTTTTGGAAGTTCTTTGGAACTCTACGCAGTGAAAACTTCAGATTCTGGGAATTATCTTTGCAAAGTCAGCAACGCTGCTGGCGCAGTAACTTGCAATGCAGACTTGTTTGTCAAAGGTTTGCATCATCTTTCTTCTTTGTCATCTTCTTTTTGCAGCCCCATAAGTTCTTTGATTTCTGTTGTCTTGTCTTTCTTTATCGTAATGCATTTGTTAATTCCATAGAACCTGCATCCTTCATTGAGAAGTTAGAACCTTCACAGCTGCTAAAACAAGGAGACTCTGCACAGCTGGAGTGTAAAGTTACTGGCACACCCAAGATTAAAATAAAATGGTTCAAGAATGACAAGGAAATTCAAGAGAGTGACAAGTACAAGATGTCTTTTCTGCGTTCAGTGGCAGTACTTCACCTTATAGATGTTGCTGTTAATGACAGTGGTGAATATGTTTGTGAAGCACAGAACGAAGCTGGCTCTGATACTTCCAGTAGTACTATCACCATTAAAGGTTGGTTGAAAGTTTGGTTCTCCTCTTTAATGGAATAGAATGCAGAAGTACCTTTCAAATTGATTAAAACGAACAACTTCTTTTCACTTTAGAGCCACCTTCTTTTGAGAAAGAATTTGTGCCAACTGAGGTATTAAGAGACTCCAATGTTGTTTTGGAGGGTATACTGTCAGGTACAGCTCCATTTGAAGTATCTTGGTTCAAGGACAACAAACAGATTAGAAGCAGCAGAAAGTACAGAACAACTGGGCAAGATGCCTTGATTAGCCTAAATATCATCAGATTTGATTCTTCTGATGTCGGTGAATACCAGTGTAGAGTATCTAATGACGTTGGTAGCTGTCTTTGCGGTTCTGAGGTGACTTTGAAAGGTCAGTAGAATTTCGGAAAACATTTTTACACAGCAAGTTTTAAGTGAAATAGAGATAATGTTCACTAAGAGTCTTTATTTTCTCTGATAGAGCCCCCATCATTTATAAAGAAGATTGAGAACCTTAGTTCATTGATAGGAGGAACGGTAACATTTCAATGCATTCTTAAAGGCTCCTTGCCGATCTTCGTGTCTTGGTTGAAAGACAGTGATGAAGTTATTGAAGATAACAACATAAAAACAATATTTGAAAACAATGTTGCCATGCTCCAAATTAGTGGTATTGAAATAAATCATGGTGGGAAATATTCTTGCCAGGCTAAGAATGATGCAGGATTGCAAAGGTGCTCTGCTGCGCTAACCGTAAAAGGTTGGTTGCGTTTCTCTTTGAATTTAACATTAGTAATCCAAACTGCAATGTTTCATAAGCACTTAATACATATATTCTTGTGTTTACCACAGAACCAGCAACAATTATAGACAAAGCTGAGACTATAGATGTTACCGAAGGCGATCCTGCAATCTTACAGTGTAGATTTTCGGGAACTAAAGCAATTAAGGCTAAGTGGTTCAAGGATGGAAAAGAATTAGTATATGGACCTAAATACAAAATCAATGTTACTGACACAACCTCTGTCCTAAAGGTTGTATCTTCAGACAAAGGAGATAGTGGAGAATATACTTTTGAAGTGCAAAATGATGTTGGACGAAGCAGCTGTCAAGCTTTCATTAATGTATTAGGTTTGTATTAGTTGTATTTTTAATAAGAAATTATTTTTTTTGTAGTTGAAGAAATATGAACTGATAGCTTATTTTCATTCTGTGTTGCTTAGACCTTATCATGCCACCTACATTCATCAAAAAATTAAAGAAAATGGACAGCATGAAAGGGTCTTCCATTCATCTTGAATGTATAGTGGCTGGTTCACATCCTATATATGTGAAGTGGTTGAAAGATGATCAAGAGATATTGGACACTGAAAAATACAAATATTCTTTTCATGACAATATTGCATTTCTGGAAATTAATCAACTTGAAGCCACAGACAGTGGAACTTATACCTGTGTAGCCACAAATAAAGCGGGAAGTAACCACTGCAATGGATACCTAACAGTTAAAGGTCTGAACCTCTATGTTTTTTCTCTTCTGAGAGTTGCCTAGATTACACTTGGATCTTCTCAATTCTTAAATATTCTTTCCTCTTTCACTTATATAGAACCTCCATACTTTATCGAAAAGCCACGGTCGCAAGACATTGTACCTGGCTCTAGGGTCCAGTTCAAAGCTCTTATGACCGGGACCACTCCTATGATAATAAAATGGTTTAAGGAGAGCAAAGAGCTTCATTCAGGAGCAGCTTGGTCAGTTTGGAAAGATGACTCCTCAAGTATTCTAGAGCTGTTTTCAGCAAAAGTTTCTGATTCAGGAAGCTACACCTGTCAAATCAGCAATGACGTTGGCACAGTATCTTGCAAAACAGCACTGTTTGTTAAAGGTCTGCATCTTTTGGAAACGTTTTGTCTTCTTATCTAGTTCCTGCTTTAATGAAAGATTTAAAGTAAATTTTAAACAAAGTAAATGAACCTTGAATTTTTGTTCATATTTAGAACCCCCACGGTTTGTTAAGAAGCCTGATCCAGTAGTATTGCTGAGAAAAGGGGAATCTACATACTTTGAATGCCAGATCGTAGGGACACCTGAAATCAAAGTTACTTGGTATATGGATGGCAATGAAATAACCGCTGGTGATAAATACAGAATTTCATTTGTCGATGGCTTTGCCACTCTTGAAATTGTCAATTCTAACGTGGAAGACAGTGGGATTTATGTTTGCGAAGCTTCCAGTGAAGCTGGTAGTGAGAGCTGCAGCACTGATGTAAAAGTGAAAGGTTAGTTATTTGAACGTTTGTTCACACAGAAAGTACTTTACATTTTTCGTTTTTACTAAATGGCTTTGTACTTTCCTCTTGGTTTTTTTTTAGAGCCCCCAACTTTTATAAGAAAGCTGGAACCTGTTGAAGTAGTTAAATTAAGTGATGTGATGCTAGAGTGTGAAGTTAGAGGTACTTCACCATTCGAGGTGTTATGGCTCAGGAATAATAAGGAGATTCGGATTGGGAAAAAATATACAGCTACCCACACAGATTTGGTATTTAATCTTCACATACTGAAGTGTGATTTTTCAGATGCTGGTGAATACCAGTGCATTATTTCCAATGATGCTGGCAGATGTTCTTGCACGACTATTGTCAGTTTGAAAGGTTAGTTCTAATATAAGCTTATAAGAGTGTGCATGACTCAGGCATATGGGGGCATGGACTAGATGTTTTCTCCTGATCCTTTTTTGGTTTCCAACTCAATTGGGACAGGCATCTATTGAATCTACAGTGCCATGAACTTTCATTTAAAATTGCCTGGAATTTTACCAATCAATCGTCACAGCAAATTTCTTCTACTAGGGATGTCCCAATATGGCTCCTTCTAGCCAATAGATGTTGCCATTACACGATGACTGGAACTATCTTCCTCTGGAGGATTGTGAACAGTCTCTTCACAATGTCCCCAGCTCTAGCTGGCCTGAAACTTAGCCTAGACATTGGGCTGGCTTCAAGGATATGTACTATTCATACAGTATATTTGTAGGAAAGCTACTTTCACGATAACAGTAATTATAACATTATTTTGTATGATTTCCTTAAAAACAGATCCACCGTCATTTATAAAGAAGATAGAAAATGCCACTACAGTTTTGGAAAGTTCTGCTGTTTTTCAGTGCATGGTGGCTGGTTCTCATCCTTTATCTGTATCATGGATAAAAGATGATAAAATTATACAGGAAGATGGTAACATTATACTTTCATTTGAAAACAATGTGGCTACTTTGCAAATAACAACTGTTGAAATGTCTCACACTGGAAGATACATATGTCAGGCTACAAATGATTCGGGACTTGAAAAGTGTTTTGCATCTCTCATAGTTCAAGGTTTGTGAATCCTATAGTTATACATTTCATGACATTTCTTATATAATTGGCAAACCATTTTCAGTTTATTAGTACAGGTTATAAGAATACTAGTAATTAAAATATTTACTCTTACTACAGAACCTGCTAAAATCATAGAAAAGGCCAAGTCCGTTAAAGTGACTGAAAGAGACCCAGTGACTCTGGAATGTACAGTGGCTGGAACACCAGAACTTCAAGTTAAATGGTTTAAGGATGGCAGGCAGCTTATGCCCAGTAGATATTATACAATGGATTTTGATGATAATGTTGCCAGTTTCAGGATTCACTCGGTAACGAAGGAAAACAGTGGTGAATATACTTTCAAGGTTGAAAATGACTTTGGAAGCAGTAGCTGCAAAGTTCTCTTGACCATACTAGGTTCGTACCTTCCTTTAATTCAGTTGTCTATATACAGTATTATAGGGGGCATGTTTAGTAAATATTGTATCATGTGTTAATTGAATTAATACATTAAGGGGCTTGTTTACAAAGCCGCGGTAGCGGTTCGTGGTCGTTATCGGAACCGCGACCCCATTGATTTCAATGGGGCCGCGGCTCCGATAACGACCGCGAACCGCTACCGCGGCTTTGTAAACAAGCCCCTAAGTATCTACAGGCCTTTTATTTCTATGGGCACAGTTGCACTTAACTTTCTTAATTTCTTTAATGCGCATTAACTTTTAGTAAACATGCCCCATAGTTATTCAGTTGTATTTCTGAGGGAATGCAAGAAGATAGCTGGATGAACTCTACCAATTTTTGTTGGACAGATCAAGCAATACCTCCATCGTTTACCAAAAAATTAACGGCAATGAGTAAAATTCTTGGATCTTCTGTTCAAATGGAGTGTAAACTTTCTGGTTCTCTTCCTATTACTGCTAAATGGTACAAGGACGGCAATGAGATCTCCAAAAGTGCAAAATATAAGATCATATGCCGTGAAACTACAGTGTCACTGATGGTTAATAATCTGGAGCTGACCGACACTGCAGATTATACATGCAAGGTGTCAAATGTTGCAGGACATGATGAATGCAGTGCCACCTTAACTGTAAAAGGTTTGAAACTCTAAGCTCTCATTTCTCTGAAATTTCTGCTACATTAACATTTTAAATATCTTTCTTCAAAATCTCAAGGCTAATTAGCAACTAAATCTTCTGTTTAGTTCCACTTAAGTTGAATTAACATATATCTTTCCTCTGTAAATAATGTAATTTAATCTTCCGTAACTTAAGAAAAAAACGATTTTATTTGAACTTCCTATTTTTTCTTTGTATTGCTGAAATATTTAGAAAATGTCATTTGCTAAAAGTTTAACATGAAATATTCTTTCTTAAAAATTATAGAACCACCAAGCTTCATTGAAAAAGTTGAAAACCAAAAAGCCATACCAGACTCATTGGTGGACTTTAAGGCTGTAGTAAGAGGAACCCCACCATTTACAATCAAGTGGTTCAAAGAAGACCTGGAAATTGTGTCAGGGCCTAAAAGTTTCTTCGGAATAGAAGGATCAATAGGTTTCTTGAATCTCTTTTCGGTGGATTTCTCAAAGAGTGGAAGCTATACCTGCCAAGTTACCAACGATGTTGGTAGCGCTTCTTGTTCTGCAGTTTTAATTATAACAGGTGCGGGATTTAATTGCCCAGTTGTATCTGTCTCTTCTTGATTTGAAATTCCAATTTTCTATTACTACTACAAAATAATTGTTTGTCTTTGTCCTTGATGTTAAGATCTTTTGCAACTTTAGTAATGCAATTGTATTTGCATTTTTGTCCCTACAGAATCCTGCAGTATTTTCACAGATTTATGAGATGTACGTTCTTTTTCCTCTTTATCCAACTTTATTTTTTCTCTTTTAATTTCGTAGAACCTCCAAAGTTTGTCAAGAAATTAGAAGCATCAAAAATAGTAAAACAGGGAGATGCAGCTCGACTTGAATGCAAGATAAGTGGATCCCCAGAAATTAAAGTTGTGTGGTACAGAAACGACAATGAAATAAAAGCCAGTGAAAAGTACAACATGACATTTATGGATTCTATACCAGTACTTGAAATCCACAATCTCAGCACTGAAGACAGTGGCGATTACACTTGTGAAGCTCATAATGATGCTGGTAGTGCAAGTTGCAGCACTAAGCTTGTAGTAAAAGGTCAGAAATCGTTCTTCCGTATGTTTTTTAATTTTTTTTTCTTTTGTATGTCTGAGGAAGAAATCTTCTGCCCCGTTGTGTGACCTTGTCGAAATCTCCTTTAATAACCATAGGCAAAGTTTGACTGTTTCATTTGGAGGGGGGGGTCAAAGGGTGGAGTAGTCAGATGGGGAGGTGACATATTTGCATATTCATTTAAACCATACATCTCATACATATTCATTATGATTGTCTAAAAAAATCATACCAGATAGGCAATTGGTATATCAGACAACATAAAGTTTTACTGAAATAGCCAGCACGCTGAGAAGTGTCTCTCATGGAGCCCCAACTCAGATTAATGTGAATTAGCAAGGGGACTGTTTCTTTGAAAGTATTATGGCTAAGGGATTTCTGGTACTGATGTGTGGGATGAGAGGAAGAGCTCAAGATTGGTACAGGGGAAAAAGGGGGGAAGGGGATGGTAAGAAGAGGAGAGGGGATCACAGATAGGAAGGCAGGAAGAGAAGAAAGAAAGATGGGGTGATGTAGGGGAAAGATCAGGATGAGAAAAGAAAAGAGAAAGGAGGTTCTAAGGTCTTACAGGATCCTGAGAGCAGAAAGGGATGTCTCTCTCCTGGATCCAGCCCTTCTCCCATAAATTGACCCTCTCCCCACTCTGCCCCTACTCTATGCTTCCCAACCTAATCCTTAGTTCTTTTTCTATCCTTTCCTATGTGACTACACATACAACCAATCTACCGTCCCCAAGTCCTCTTTCATACGTACCTTGATCCCCCAGCCCACCTTTCATACAACTCCCTTTCACATGCTACTGTCCCCTCCGTTTTTCAGAACTATTTCCCCTTTCTTCTCGTCCTGCTCCCAATCACATTGCTCCTGTGACAGGAGGGCCATAATGCATTGGGCTGAATCCTTTCTCCTTTGTTGCCCAGAGCTCAACTCCTCTTACAAGCCGCACGGGACATCAGGTGTGCTTCTAGAACAGCAGTTGGTCCCAGGTGGCAAAGGAGAAAGATGCAGTCTAGCGTGCGGCAGTCCCCCTCCTTCTCCTGCCATCCAGTCAGCCCAAGAAAGCAGACTCTCTCAGGGCAAGAAGCCACCACCTCCTGGACCGAGATCAGATCTCCTTTCACTGGGTCATTTGTAGCAATTCCACCAAAAGGAACAAATGTTGGAGATTTTCCTACAGCAGTGGAATTGTAGGAGACTGAAGATCCTGCCAATAAGCCATCTCATGGGGGGAGCCATTCAGTAGAATATCACAGTATATACAGGATGGCCCAAAAAAAGTGAGAACATCTCGTAAATTAAAAGCTTAAATAGTTTACTTATTTATCTTTTTTAGCTATATAACGTCTTTATTTCGACAATTTCTGGTCGCCATCTTTTTTTAAAATTTGTCAATCATTTACATCTGTCTTTTCGAATTTTTAAATAACTTATATGCTACGAGATGTTCTCACTTCGTTTTGCGCCACCCTGTATAATGCAAGCAGAGAAAAGCCAATTTAGCAAACAATATACGCACAATGCAAATCACTCATGGTTTGGTTTATGTGTAACAAGAATGAACCATCCTCTTAAGCCAAGGATGTTGGGAACAACATTACACTGATGTTCCACTTCCAGATACTTTGGGTCCCTTTAATTAACATTCAGCATGCATTATCTGCCACACTGCCCATAGGAATAAAACAGGCCATGCAGCAGACAATGTAAGGTAAGTGTTCGTAAAAGGAGCCCCTTGTGAACTAACATGCAACCCTGCAAAAAGCACACTCGGAACTTACACAATGAAGAAAATATCAGAACAGCACTAACGCCTAGGACTCAAAGTGCAATAAGCCTACTTATGAAAATTCAGCACTACAAATATTACATTGGGTCCTTGAACACCCATACTCCTCTTACTGGGGGAACAGAACAAATGAGACTACTACAGATCTCTATGTAGGAACTACATACTAGCGGGATCCTTCACCTCAATTACACAAGACAAAGCCTCACCTAATGCAGAATAAGGAACCACAAATTAGAAACAGAAACCACCAACAAGACTGAAATAGAAACCCCTTACATCTAGACTCTATGAGCAGTGCAGCACTAGAAAAGAGAAACAGAAATGCATTTCCTCCCTTTTTTTTTTTTTTGCAAAATACAAAAAAATGGAAGAGATGCATTTATTCTAAAGATGACGCATTCCAATTCGTAAAAACTGAAAATAATTGCTTCTTTTCTATCTTTGTTGTTTGAGCATTTGATTTTTCTAATTAGGTTAGTCCCAGTCTCTCTCTTCCACTTTTCTTTTGAAAGTCTTCTCCAAAGTTCTTTTCCTGGTTTGCCTTTCCATGTCTTCTCTTAACTATAGAGGCTGCTGAAACTCCAGGGGACTCTTCTCCAGCCCAGAGAGGTCAGGTGTAGTGGATGAAAGGAGGCCATAGGGGACGGGAATGGGGATCTTTCGGCAGAGCTCAAAGAGTCTCCCTCAGAGGAGGATTTTGGGTAGGGAAGAAGCAGTCACAATGGGGGGGGGCGCATTTTCAAAAACAAACCGAGTAAGTGCTGCTCAGCAACGCTAACACGGTTACTGCTGCTGCATATCCCTGCGTGCAGCTGCTGCTGTATTTCTTGATGCTAAGCAGTTAGCATCGGGGTGTTCCAGGTCAGAGCTGAGGCCCCACCTAACCGGGCAGCAACGATATTGAGTCGCTGCCCCATTAGCGATATGTGGCGAAGGTCAGGCACAGGTCACCCTGGCCTAACTTTCGCCACGTTAGCTAACCGGGCAGTAGCTCAATATCGCCTCTGTCTGGTTAGCCTCACGGCAATCCGGTAAATTTAGTGCCGGTGCCAGATATCAACCCAGCATTGAATATCCACGATTGAAGTTCAGCACTGGCAGCTAGCCACCTTAGCAGTGCTAGCCACTGCCTTGGGAGGTGAGGTTGAAACTGATTTAGGCACTCTACTCTTCCCTTTTTTACTAGTCATATTAATAATTTCTAGCTTGCCACTCCTCTAAGATCTTTCATTCCACAAATCCATCAATACTCCACCACTACTTCAATGGGGTTCCAGAGGTGCAGGACCTGCCCCTTTGGGCCATATCCCCACATTCACATTGCCGCATGCTGCACTGATACTGACGATTTTAAAGGACAGGTCACATAAAAATGACAATTCAGATGGTCCCATCAGTGTGTGTACTCCTCCCAATTTGAGTAGTCCCAAGGCCAGATGGCAAGTCTTCCTCTGGCTGTCCTACTGCACTCACTTCACTTATCTCAGTTGCACACCAAAGACACTAGCGGTTTGAAGGGATAGGTCAGAGTAAAATGATGTCACTCAGATGGTTCTGGCAGGATACACTCCTCCCAATCAAGTAATTCCAAGACCAAATGATAAGGCTTTCTCCACCTTCAGTGCTGCACTCATTCCACCTCTCCCCTGTTCAAAATTTTAAAGACCTTTATCATATCTCCCTTCAGCCACCTCTTCTTCAAGCTAAGAACCCTAATTTCTTTACCTTTCCTCATAGGAGGGTCATTCCATTTATCATTTTGATTGCCTTTCTCTGTATCTTTTGGAGACCAGAATGGCACAAAATACTCAAGGTGTGGTCACACCATGGAGTGATACAGAGGCATGATGATAGTCTTTGTTTATTCTCTATTCCTTTCCTAATGCTTCCTAACACTTGGTTTGCTTTTTTGGCCACCGCCACACACACAAGAAAATTTCAATGTATCGTCTATGATTACACCCAGATCCTTTTCCTGGATGGTGACTCCTAATGTGGAGCCTGGTTTTGTATGCCTATAATTTTGATTATTCTTGCCTTCATGCATTACTTTGTACTTTTCCACATTAAATTTCATCTTCCGATTGGATGCCCAGTCTCCTAACCTCACAAGGTCCTCCTGTAATTTCTCACAATCTGCATGTAAGTTAACAACTCTAAATAATTTGTTGGCATAAATGCAAATTTAATCACCTTGCTCATTGTTCCGAATTCCAGATCATTTATAAATATGCTAAAAAGCACTGGTCCCCATACTGATCCCTGGGGTCCTCTACTATTCACCTTCTTCCTTCGAGAAAATTGTCCATTTATCCTTACGGAGGGAAATCTTAAAAAGAACATCCAAGTGCAATCTGGACTCTAAGCTAGAATGTCTGGAAAAAAGAAGGCATGTCCAGTGCAGACGTGATTGCACAAGAGTGGACGTGCCCGATATGGGCATCTGTGGGGGCATCTACATAGACATTCCCAGAATAGCATTCCAGACTCTGACTGTCTAGGAGTAGCCTAATGGCTAGAGTAATGGGCTAGGAACAGGAAAGCCAGGGTTCAAATCCCACCGCTGCTGTCGTTGAGATTGGGCTGAGTACTGGGGATGATGGCGTGCCTTCTTCTCTGCAAGCTCTGGCTGCTTTTCAGCCATAGCAAGCACTTTTCAGATGCCTGTTCATGCCTGGAGCAGGTCTAAGCTTAGATGCGATTCCAGACGTCCTGAAAATGGGCATTTAGATGTGCAAATCACAGAAACAGCTACGGACTCATTTTATGAAGCTGGGTATATAGACATCCCCGGTGCAAACACATCCATTCAGTGTGGGGGCGTGGCCTTGGTAGAGCAACGAAGATGCACGTCATGTTGCAATTTCAGAATGGTGCAAGCAGGGCTGGTTCTGGTTATTGAGGTCTCTATGCCTGTACCTGCTCCTGATCATGAATAAGATGCAAAAAAAGTGTTTGTTTTATGGCTGCAGTGCTTCCAGAGGGAAGAGCAAAAACATTTTCATTGCCGCAGTTAATATTTCCTGGCCAAATAAATCTGTATGTAAATACAAACTCCAACATATCACTAACCTGCTGCGGCATATCTGATTATATGAAATGGTTGGCCGGGGCATGTAAGTCTCATAACGTAGTCGCCCCCCTTCTGTGTCATGGGCTTCAATTTTGTGTTAACCCAGCTGATCAATGCTCTTTTCAAGATACAGATACCTGGAAAGTCCTGTTTTTGGTTGCTGTAATTTCAGCATGCAGGATAAGTGAGATCCAAGCTCTAATAACTGATCCACCTTATACTTAAAACAACAAGATGGTTCTGTGCAAAGATCGAAAGTTCCTTCCTAAGACTGTGTTCAATTTTCATCTTCGACATTTAATTGTTCTCCCAATATTTTTCCTAAGCCTCATACTCATAGAGGTGAAAATGCATTGCACGTATTGGATTGCAAGAGAGCCTTAGCCTTCTACTTGGAACAGATTAAAGTCCTTAGAAAGTCCACCAAATTTATGTTTCTTTTGACTCTAATAAACTGGGGGCTGCCATTACCAAATTTCTTTCACTTATACCTAGGCAGGATTGACTCTTGAGGGTCATGTCACAGCTTATAATGTCAAAGCTATGGCTGCATCAGTAGCCCACTTGAAGTCAGCCTCCACGCAGGAAATTAAAAGGCTGCAATATGGACTTTTGTTCATACATTTACATCACATTATTTTCTAGGTTTGGTTAGTTTGTTTATTGGGCCTGCTATGCCGCCTCTCCTACTTGCCTTGGCTTTATTATTTCTCTCCTACACTAGGATTGTGCATTCATTTACAATGACATGGGAAATATCAATGAAATTTCCTCTTTTGTTTCATATTATTTTAAAACAAACATGACAGTAGAAAAAATTCATTTCTTTCCTCTTTTGTCACAGGCTGGCCTCAGACTATTAACTTTTAGGTTAGAAGGCAGGCATCTTACAGAAGAGCTATCACATCTCCATGGGAGCTTCTCTAGCCAGCCTGCTCTTGTGTTGCTGGTGATCTTCCCTCCTGTTTCCTAATTGGCCCAAAGTTTGTCTGGTCTGAAGCTCTACAGAAAATGCTAACTACATATTTTCTTTGTAAATCTATTGACTCCTGCTGTAAAAATGTTCTACAAAGATATTTCTTTTGCCATGTTCTTATGCCAGAAATTCTGTGAAACCATGTCTAAGTATACTATGAGAGACATTTAACAAGCTTAATCCAGATCTTGGTTGATCATCACTAACTGGACAATGAGGATCTGGATTAGTCCTGGTAAATGTCTCTGATAGTATATTTACATATGGTTTCACAGAATTTTTAACACAAGAGCATAGCAAAGGAAAAATCTTTGGAGTAAATCTCTACAGCAGTAGTCAATAGATTCGCAAGGCAAAAAATTTGGTTAGTATTTTTTTCCATAGCGCTCCAGACCAAACTTCAAGGTCAATCAGGAAACAAGATCACCAGCAGTATTTATTTACATTCTCTTATATACCGTGCTATTCTGCATCAGTGTGGTTTACATTGAACAAACTGAAATTACATTGAACAGGGCATTATAACTTGGAGATAACTATTTTACAGGGAACATGGGCTATGGAGGGTTAAGTGGCTTGCCGAAGACCACAAGGAGCACCTGTGGGACTAGAAACCCCAGTCCTTCCGGCCCAAGGTTGCTGTCCTCTAGTGGGATTTGAACCTCTGACCTTCCGGCCTGAAGTACCTTGCCCCAACCACTAGGCCACTCCTCCACTCCACAAAAGTACAAGTTTATGTTTGTTTATATTTATTACATTTGATATACCTCTCAAGCCAAAGCATCAGAGCGGCTTACAATATTACATAAAAGTTACAGAAAATATGAAAAGAACGCCATTAATTAGATAGGACAGAATAAGAGATACAGTGATAGTTAAAGGAATAGAGGAGACAAGTTAAGAGCAGACAGACTCTTTAATAAACAAAATTGCCCTGAAATGAAAATTTATAAAAACAAAATGAAACAAAATAAATATTTATTTATTTATTTTTATTTTATATTTATTACATTATTCAATACAACAATTGAAAAAATATAAAGGAAAAGATATGGGTTACATTTCACAAAAGAAAAAAAAACAAACCACAAATACTTCAAAGTACATGTTCATCCCAATAAGTAGACCTCAAAGAAAAAACCCCAATATGGTTCCAAAAAAGAAAATTCATTAAAGAAAAAGAGAGAAACCCTTCTATCATATGAGCACTGATGACCTTAATGGCTGCCAGTAGAGAAGCTAGCTTTCCACCCCCACCTCCCTCGCCTGAAGAAAATCTAACAATTGTTTAGGCTCAAAAAACAGAAAATGCTTAGTCTAAAACAACACATCACACTTACAAGGATACCTCAATTTAAATTGGGCACCCAAGGCGATGGTTCTCTGGCACAAGGCCAAGAACTCCTTACGCCTCTTCTGGGTGTCCCGGGACAAATCAGGGAATATCAAAATTTTAGAGCCCAAAAATTGAGAAAAAGAAATCCTGCGGAAATACAGTCTAAGTACAGCATTGCGGTCAGACTCGAAGGCAAAGCCTACCAGCAGAGTTGCCCTGCTAGTTACAACCTCCAAGGAACTCTCAAGGAAATCAGACAACCCCATTTGACCCTCCCCTGCTGGGCCCGCAGCCCCCTCCCCACCAGTAACCCCAGAAGAAATTACAACATATTGAGCTTTAACAATAGGAGGTAAATTATCCTGAGGCATCAATAAAACTTCTGTAAAATATCTACGGACAAGAACTAGGGGATCCAACAGGGGCGATCTAGGGAAATTCAAAAAGCGTAAATTGTTCCTCCTTAGTGAATTATCCATATTCTCAAAACGCCGCAAGGAAATTAACCGGTCCTTGGAGAAAGTATCTCCCAAAACTTGCAACTCTGATACATTTATCTCCAGCTTGGCTACTTTACCAGCTTGCTCAGCACATTTCGTTTCCACCGCTACACACCGTGCTTTCACCAACGAAAATTCTTGCGATAAGGCACCCACAACCGGAGCAAGGGAACTCTGAAGTGAAGAGATAGCCTCCCATAAGCTGTCTAAAGTTACTTTGGCCGGTTTCTTTAAGCCGCAATTCACCCGGGGCTCCAAAGACGCCGTCGAGATGGTCTTCCTCCGGGTGCCTCCCGAGCCTTCCACAACTGAGCATACCTCCTCCTCAACACCTCCAAGACGCTCGCCGGTACTCAAACTCAGTAGGGAAGAGGCGCCCCCAGACACGGAGCTGACCTCCTGACCGGGAGACACTTCAGCTCCAATTTCCTCCTCCCGACCTCTACCGGGTTGCGGCGGCAACAGCTGGACGGGACTCAATTCCACTCCGTCACTGCTCAGATCCCCCACACCACCAGGCAGATCTGCTGAAGCCATTGCCGCTGGTCGCACAGTGCAGAAGGGTACAATGGAGGCCTGCGCCACTCCTCCCAGGGGTGTCGAGGAAGGTGGGGGCTTCGCTGTTGTCTGCTTCCTCTTTTTCCCCATCGAAACCGCGTCTGCCACACAGCCCATCCGCACCTACGAACAGCGTCCCTGCTCATCCGCCATCTTGGAACCTATAAATAAATATTTATTAAAATGAAACAAAGTAAACTGTAAACAGATATCCAGTGCTGGTATCCAGATAGTGGCCAGCAATGTATATACAGATACTGTTGTCAGTGCCGGCAACTATGGTTTACGGTTTATTAAAACTTACTGTACTGCTCTTCCAGGGTAAAAGAGCAGTTCACAAATATACAGATATCCTGATAGCAACAATATTCAGTCATTATCAGGATAACATTTTTGCAGTCCTAAGATATACAGATAGACTATCCACATAAGGGTGAAAATGATCTGGATAGCAGCTGAATATCACTGCTATATGAACAGTAACTGGAACTGCCCTCCCTCCATCCACAGACCAGCCCTGCACTGTCTGGATAGTACCATTGAATACAGTGTCTCTGTCGGTGCCCTTATCTGAATAACTTTTGTGGTTATCTGGATAAGAGCTTCTGAATGTTGGCCCCTATATTTTTTATTCAGGTGTTTCCTAAAAATAGTGCTTTTTTGAAATTCATAATTCAAAAATATTGTATTATTTAAAATGAAACATATAAACTAAAAATATACCTGTTTGCAGTATGGCTTCTGATGCACCTACCTTATGCAGCCACAGGTGCGACCCTCTTGAAAATTAGTGCTCAATAATCGTTTATTGATATGCCAACTGCTAAGGCCAACAACATTCAAAACAATCAAAATATGATTGTCATTTTAACATATTTTATGCCTGAGAATCTATGCAATTGGTCCTAATCTTTATGGTTTCTCTTAGTTTCTTGTCCTTGTGTTGGCCAAATTAACATAATGAAGGGCCTGTTTACGAAGCTTTTATCCCAGAGACACAGAATGGGAAAAAAGACTTAGTAAATCAAGATCTAAAGTAAATATTTGTTGGTCTTTTTTCATTCCATGGTTGGTCAGCTAATTAATTGTAAATGAAATTGCTTTTTTTTCTAGAACCTCCTATCTTTAGCAGGAAGCCCAGTCCAGTGCAGATAATTAAAGGTGCTGATGTAAGCCTTGAATGTGAACTACTGGGAACCGCACCATTTGAAGTTACATGGTACAAAGATAGGAGACAAATCCGAAGCAGCAAGAAATACAAGATCACAGTGAAAAATCTCATTGCTAGTGTTCATATTCTTAATGTTGAAACTTCAGATATTGGAGAGTATCAATGTAAGGCCACAAATGATGTAGGAAGTGACAATTGCATTTGCACTGTTAAATTAAAAGGTAAGTATTCCTACACCTAAATCTTTAATGATGCATTTACATACTTTCAGGGGCCCTTTTACTAAACTGCTACCATGGAGTTCAGTGTGCGTTAAGAGTCCACAGTAACCGCTACTGCACGTTAAGAGTAGCCAGCATGGTAAAAATCCCATGCTAACTGCTCTCAGTGCAATGGGCCTGGAATCAGGGTGGAGAGTGGGCATGCTGGCCAGTGACAGCTAGATCTCTGGATATTACCACAGTCTAGCTGTCACAACTGCCAATAGCACAGCTGAACTTAGCGTCATCTCAAGAGGTGGCGTTAAGTGCAGTCGTGCTACCAGCAATATGGTAGCACAACAGCTGGTAGGCCCTTGGAAGTGACAAAACATGCACCCCCAACTCCAAAGTGGTTCACAGAAATGCACTGGTTGTGATTAACCTTTTCCCTCTAATTTCATCCTCCCAAAATTCCCAGATCCGATTCCACTTCGTAAGCATACAGTAACCCCTGAAGATTCCCTAGTGTCCAGTGGGGCTGGAGCAGGAGTGGTCCCTTCTCCTCCTGCCCTAGCTGCTGCTGCATTCAAAATGGTGGCTATCACCCCTACCACTAAGAGTCAACCTTATTAGTAGCAATACAAGACTACCGCTAGAGTAAAAGTTGCTGTTTTGAATGCAATGGAAGCTGGGGACCGCTCCTGTCCTGGCCACTCTAGACACCAAAGAATCCCCTGGTTAAGTACCAGAAGTGGATTTGGTGGGGGGATGGATGGTAGGGGGGTTAATTTTGGGGGGTCTGGATCAGAAAGGGGAGGTCTCTGTAAGGGAATGTCCACCGGGAGGAGGGGAGTGCTGAAAGGGAGTTTATATGCTGTGGGGGGGTCTGATCAAGGGGAGCTAATTGTGTGTTTACAGTGAGGGGTTATTGGTTGGGAGAGGATGCAATTGGGAGAGTTGGAGGAACAGGGTTAATTATAGCTGGGGTAATTCTGCAAAGCCACTTTGGCACTGGGGCCACGTCTCTGCCTCAGCGGGTAGCTCGTTGCTCCTGCATTACCTGCCGAGGCATGGGACATGGTTGCCGTGCAGTAAGTATCTGCCCTGTGCACTTAATATAGGGAAGATGCATTCACTGCACAGGGTTTGCACTTACCACACCTTAACTTTTGCACTTTAGTAAAAGGCTCCCTTACTCTTTTTCCTGAAAAAATGCTTGAAATGTTTACCTTGACTGCATATTTTCTTATTCAGAGCCACCAAGATTTGTGAAGAAAGTAGAAAGTGTCACCATAATTGCTGGAGAAGCAGTTGAATTACAGGCAACAATAGAAGGCTCTCAACCAATCTCTGTTCTGTGGCTCAAAGACAAAGAGGACATCATTAGAGAAAGTGAAAATATAAGAATTTCGTATATCGACAACATTGCAACTCTTCAAATTGGGAAAGCAGAGGCTGCTAATGCAGGGAAATACATCTGTCAGATCAAAAATGATGCAGGAATGCGGGAATGCATAGCCAACTTGACTCTTTTAGGTTAGTAGCAAGACAATTAAAGTAAAATCCCACATTTGCAAGTTATGATAATACATTTCATAATAGAGCATTCTAATTTTAGTACATGATGACTCATGTTTACAGAAGAGCGTGATTTCTATTTTATTTCAGAACCAGCAACGATCATCGAGATGCCAGCCCCAACTAGAGTTGCTATAGGAGACACGTGTACACTGGAATGCTTAGTGGCTGGTACTCCAGAACTATCTGCTAGCTGGTTTAAGGATGGTAAAGAACTCACTAGCAATGAAAAATACAAGATTAGCCTCATCAACAGGGTTGCTATGATTAAAATTCTCTCTGCGGAAAAGGGAGACATTGGGGATTACACCTTTGAAGTGAAAAATGACATCGGCAAAAGCAACTGCACAGTGTCAGTGGATGTACTAGGTTAGTTGCATAATTTCTCTCATATACTCAGAATTGTTTTCTTGAAACACATTGCATCTTTTCTGTTAAAACAAAATGGATTTCTTATATTTTCTTGAACAGATCGGATCATTCCTCCTTCCTTTACGAAAAAGCTAAAAGAAACCAAAGGCGTATTAGGCATTTCTGTGTTTCTGGAGTGTAAAGTTTCTGGATCACAGCCTATTTCTATTTCTTGGTTTCACAATGGAAGTAAGATTTTCAGTGGCGAAAAGTATGAACTCGCATTTTCAGATAACGTCTCTGTTTTGAAAGTGAGTGCACTGGAACCCTCTGATGTTGGAAACTATACATGCCAAGCCACAAATGTAGCTGGATCTGATGAGTGCAGCACAACTTTGTCTGTACTAGGTCAGTACCCATGTACCCAAGGACTCTTGAGATAAATAGCATGTCGTGAAAATTATTTTTTGCATACATATTATTCTTTATCTTGCATCTTGGAAATCTTCATTGAAGAGTGTGTTTTATCTTTTACCTTCATAAGTACAAAAACGAACATCAAATGTTCTGATACCCTGTTTTAATTTTCCATATTTGTTTAGAGCCTCCATCTTTTGTGAAAACTCCTGATCCTTTAGAAGTTTTACCTGGCACAAATGTAACGCTTACAAGCATCATAAGAGGATCTGCTCCATTCAAGGTTAACTGGTTCAAAGGAAGCAGTGAACTGCTGCCAGGAAAATCATGCAAGATCTCCCTGAAAAATTCAATTGCAGTATTGGAGTTGTACAATGTAGATCCATTTCAAAGTGGGGATTATACCTGCCTAGTAGCAAATGACGCTGGCAAAGATTCTTGCACTACACGTCTTTTTGTGAAAGGTTTGTTTGGCTAGCTATTTATATAGCTTCATTTGCCAGTTATCAACATTCTTATGAGTAACAGTCTACTATACATTCTATTTTTGCTTTCTTAATTTTTATATTAGAGCCTGCAACATTTGTGAAGAAAATGAATGATTACAGCATAGAAGTAGGAAAGCCCATAGTTCTAGAATGTACATATGTTGGCACCCCACCGATTTCAGTGATATGGGAGAAGAATGGCAGAGAAGTTATCCAGTCAGAAAAATGCAGCACAACTGCTACCGACAAATCATGTATCCTGGAAATCTTCAGTAATACAAAACACGACGATGGAGAATATACTTGTCAGATAGAAAATGAAGCTGGACAGGATACTTGTCAAGCCCTCGTATCAATATTAGGTTTGTTAAAGTGATATTTCAAGTTCATGTATCACTCATACAAAAATATACACTTTTAGAGTTTAATTTTTGTCTTACTGATTGTGTATATTTATGTCTTAGAACCACCTTATTTTGTTACACACTTGGAACCTGTGGAAGCAACAGTTGGCGATCCTACTTCTCTTCAATGCCAAGTTGAAGGAACACCAGAAATCAGGATCTCTTGGTACAAAGGAGATACAAAGCTAAGATCAACACCTGAATATAAAGTGTATTTTACAAACAATGTTGCTTCACTAGTTTTTAGCCGAGTGGATAAAAATGACAGCGGAAAATACATCTGCAAAGCAGAAAACAATGTTGGATCTACTTCTTCGACAGCTTTGCTCACCGTTCAAGGTGAAGTTCCTGTTTCAACTATTTAAACGTTTTGTTTTTATTTTGGCACTCTGACTTCTCTACTTATAAAGCCAAGCCACAATGAGCAAGTAAAACATTTCATGCTTTATTATTTTGCAGATCAAAAACTTTCACCTTCATTTGCAAAAAAATTGAAGGATGTTCAAGAAACCGTTGGCTTGCCAGTTAAATTTGATTGCCGCATCAATGGCTCAGAACCAATTGAGGTGTTCTGGTATAAAGATGGCGCACTTTTAAGAGATGACTATAATATACAAACGTCATTTATAGATAATATAGCAATCCTTCAGATTTTGGAAACTGAGATAAGCTATGCTGGTCAGTACTCTTGTACAGCTTCCAACTATCTTGGAAGTGCCTCTTCTAGTGCAAGACTTACACTTACAGGTTTGCTTATTCTTTCATTTGTTTTCAACTGACCTCTTAACATTTTCTTGTTTAAGACAAGAATCTAGAGAATAGTATGCTTTCTTGAGATAAGATATTGATTGTTATTGTATTCTTTTTAACTTCTAGAACCCAAGAAACCGCCTTCATTTGAAAAAAGAGCAGTTTCTATAGGTGCTATTATGGGAGAGAGTGCTGATTTTGAATGCCATATTACTGGAACACAGCCAATTAAAGTCACCTGGTTTAAAGATAACAAAGAAATACGAACTGGAGGCAACTATAAGATCACCTACATAGGGAATATAGCCCATGTGAAAATTCTTAAAGTAGGCAAAGGAGATTCAGGCCTCTATGACTGTCACGCTAGCAATGATATTGGAAAAGTGTCTTGTTCAGCTCAACTTAGTGTGCAAGGTATTCACATTAATTAATTCAGCAGACATTCATTAAATGTTTTTTTTTAAATAAATATAGTTTCAGCATGCTGCAAAAATCATAAGGACATTACAAATGTGTTCTGATCTATCATGTAACTCCAAACTTATTTTAATAGAATTTGATCAATTTTAGAGGTAAACATCAAATATGCTTAAGACATTTCTGTCTGAAGTAGAGTAACTGTGTTCTCTTTCTAATATGAAGTACAGTTATATGAGTCTGGTTCAATATAGAAATCTATGGTTTCCTTCTAGAACTGAGTTTAATAATGTCTTCTTCCTAGAACTACTTGGGTTATAGAGTGAAGAAATGGCCTAGTGGTTAGAACAGTTGTTGGAGGACCAGAGAAGCCAGGGTTCATATCAAGCTTCTCACACTAACTCTTCTTGTGACCTTTAGTGAGTCACTGAACCCTCCATTGACTGATGTTCAAAACTTAGATTGTAAGCCCTCTAAGACAGAGAAATACCTACCATATCCGAATATAACTTGCCTTGAGCTCAGATTTGGCAAAGTGAGTAATCAAATCTAAATTTAATGTTCTTTAGAAGATTCTGTGACTCTAAACCTATTCCAGTAAAAACTCTAGATGGAATGATTTAAACAGAATTCTTAAGATAAGTGCAAGAAAAATATAACAAAAATATGAGCCAATTTTTTTTTAACAAACCCTAAAATCTTACTTTATTTGCTCACCGAGATGCAGGTTTAAACACCTGAGTAATCTATTAGAAAAAAATGATTTCAAAAACGATGTGCCCAATTCTGGGATGCACGTTGCGGGGCTGCATGTCCCAGCAGGACATGCAACCCTGCAAGCCATCTGGGCCCGATTCCCCCTCCGCCTTTCCCCATATATCCTGAGCAGCAGGATGGGGAGAGGTGGTGGGAGGGGGCGGAGCGGGGGCAGGTCAGCCCAGCAGGATGTACAAGGCCAATTCAGGTCACACCCCTGTACACCCTGCCGGGTCAAAGAGGATGTGCTGCTTATTCCACCTCAAAAGTAGAATAAGCAGCACCAACCGGGTGAGCGGGCCGGGGGCCCCCCCCCCCCCCCCCGGGGCCAAGGCTGGGTGCAGGGGAGTCCTCGTCGACTGATCCAGCCCTGGCAGGCCAGCCATGGGTCAGGAGGCGGGGAAGAGAGGGGCAGAAGCCACAGGAGTCAGGGACATCTAAGGGCAAGATGTCCCTGCAGGCGGCAGGGACACGCCATGCTGTCCACGGGCCTGATTCTGTGCATCACAGGAACGTTTTGTTCCCATGGTCCAGAATCAGGTCCAAAGGGCCTGTCTTGCTCAGGGCCATCCAGACAGCCAAAATGTGCCCCTAGATGAATCAGGCTGTATGTGGGGTTCAATGGCCATTGCAAGTGATGCGTTCTGCTTGAGAAGGCATGAGGTTCTCTGGGGGGGATATTCAGTGGTGGGGTTAGCACTTGTAAAGTGTATAGCCATCGCTGCTGAATACTAACCCTAGCTACTCAATGTTGGGGCAATATCAGGCCACAGACATTGAATATCCGGGTCGCTGCATAGCCCAGAAACAAACAGGACAGCAGTTCAATATCGCTGCTGCTCAGTTTGCTCCCATGGGTAAAGTTAGGCCAGCCTTTACCACGCCTAACTTTACCCATGGGTCACTAAACCAGGCAGCGGGTCACTAAACCAGGCAGCAGCTCGCTATCGGTGCTGCCTCTATTCAACCCCAGAAAGCCCACATCGTGCCTCGATGCCAACCACATAACATCGGGGTTTGTAGTGTCAGCATCCGCAGCTATCCAGCAGCACTAACCATGCTAGTGCCGCTGAATATCCCATTATCATTTACACAGTCTGCTTGTCTGCAAACCACGTTAATGCCTTTCAGTATTCCCCTCCCCCCCCCCCCACCCCATTTGTCTTTATCTTGTGGACTCTTCCTAATGTCATTCCATAGTTTTGGGAATCAGGGTTAATAAGGACTACGAGGAAGAAAGGGAGGAGGGGAACCTTTGCTGCTGTCCAATAGATTCCACAAGAAGCAGAGAGAAGCAGGGTCACACCTTAAGGGTTCTTTGAATAAAATTGTGCTTTTGCAACAACTGCTGGTGTGCCCCTGCTTCTCTCCGCTTCTTGTGGACTCTTCTTAAGAAGGACTACCTTAGTAGCTCAATGGCAATGTAGAAAGTACCAGTTCAATCCTTTAGTTAGGTCTTCTATTTCCCAGGCCAGCAAACACTGGGGATACTGTGGGGACGCTTCAGAGAGAGAGAGTAGTAGTCATTACTCAGGGGTTCAGGGTCCTTGTTTTCAGAATTTTAGGAATATTGATAGATAGCCCCCCACCCCCACCCCACCAGGACCTTTGCTTTCATGACCCAACTAGGTACGTTGGGAGCATATCAAATAAGAGAAACATCCCTAAAAAACTGGGAATGAAGGTTAATGGCACCAGTATCCCAGCTTTTGTTTCTACTGAGTTGGAAGCCCAAAGGTTAAAAAAAAATAGAATCTGGATTAACAGTATCCACAAAATAGAGTAAAATGTGGAAATTTGTGCAGAAAATCCCACTTGCCTTCTTATGTCTACTACATGTAAGTTTGAACTGGGGAGCTATGTTCTGTTTTCTAGGGATTTTTTTTAAAATAGATAGCAATATAAGAAAGTATTTGGAGATAGGATTCTTAAACGGTAGTTTAAGATATATACGTCTGATTGAACTTCATCGACCTCTATGGAACATAGAAAACAACCTGCAAATTGATTGAAGTTTAGTTGATAGGTGTCTTAACGGATTAATAATTTATTTATTTCTTTATTTAAACTGTTTTATATACTGCCCCTTCCAGCGATCAGGGGCGATTTACATAGAACAATATAGAACAGTAACCTATATACATGGAGCATATCACCTTCCAACAACCCCAGGATGGGTATTTTGTAGGTTAGTTGATACATAATGTCTATAACTTATATCATAAGGCACTATTTTTCTTGCATAAGCAATATATATGTTTCCTGAAAATCATGTCATCTCCTTTGATTTTGCAGAACCACCAAAGTTTGTTAAAAAGTTAGAATCTTCAAGAGTCGTAAAACAGGGTGACTTTGCTACCTTTGAATGCAAAATAAGTGGATCCCCAGAACTCAATGTTGTGTGGTACAAGAATGAAAATAAAATTCAAGCCAGTGAGAAATACAGAATATCATTTGTGGATTCAGTAGCGGCACTTGAAATTAATGCTGCCAACACAGAAGATAGTGGAGATTATACTTGTGAAGTTTACAATGACGTTGGTAGTGCAAGTTGCAGTACCGCTGTGACCGTAAAAGGTTAAAAGTCAATACTTTTTCTTTACCTATTTTATTTTTATTGAAACTTTGCAATAACTTTGGCTACTGTAAGTTTATATATTAGTAACAGAGGCATCCAGTGTGGGTCTCGACTGTCCCTGTATCCATAACCCAACAATACCTAACCCCTCTCCCCCATATTAACCCTGGTAAGGAATGGCAAACATAGAAATTGGAAGAAAGTAGTTGGTTGCAGCTTTAATTACCATGTGAAATCCAATAAAGGAAAAACATCTACCAGAACCAATGCCATTTGATCAGAGAAAAAACAGATTACCGCGCCTTTAGCACCGGATAATATAAAACCAACCCACGATGCTACTAGCTAGGTAGTTTCCCCATCATAGTGTCCCAGGTAGAGCATCCATCTTTGCTCATGTCATCCTTGCCATATTACTAGCTGAGGACTAAAAACACCGGGCTTTGAACCATCATGAGCAGACAGTCCCATGTCCATTTTGCTTCTGAGCTGTCCTCACCCGATAGCAGCCCAATAAATCCAGCACCAGAATCCAGCTTCTATAGCTAATTGGCTCAATTAACTGCACCCTCCCCCAGCTGCAACAATCAATGCAAACAACAAACTTATGACAGGGAGGGTGGGCAGTGGGCAAAAGAGTCCTGAGGGGCTACATTTGAAATGATGCCCACCCCCACTGGTACCTAGACAATGCCTGAGCCCAAAGAGACTCCATCTCTCCATCCAGCTTATATCATCTAATCCCCAATCAGTCAACTTCCCCAAAACAGCTCGCCAGAAATTCAAATGAAAACTTGCCCACTTGCTACCCCGTCCCCACCATTATCTGAAAGAATTCATCGAATTAACACATTACACTTGGCCCACTGTCTTACTGTCACCAACCCCTCTCCACCCACATTCCCAGAAAACTAAGGCCTAAATCTTGGGCTGGCCTAGGCCACAACTAGGAACCCCTTTACGGCCACAGAGACCAGGCCCAGCAGCCTCTTGCAATTCCCACAGAACTGCTAGTCTGACATAGTCAGCAATCTGTACTTGAAAATGAGTTTTAAATTTGTAAATTCATCCATCCTTATCAACTCAAGATGTATTAAAAAAACATGATGCAATTTTAAATGAAGAATTACAATGGATATATGACTAGACGTCATTTATTTTATAAAATTGCTTTTCTTATCATTTTATTTTCTTTTTAATTTGTATACATTTCTACTTTGTGTCTTCTAGAACCTCCTGTTTTTAGCAGGAAGCCCAGTCCAGTAGAAACACTTAAAGGTGTTGATGTTAATCTTGAATGTGAACTTTTGGGAACTCCACCATTTGATGTTGCATGGTTTAAGGATAGGCGACAAATCCGAAGCAGCAAGAAGTTTAAGATTACCTCTAAAGGTTATCTTGCCAGTGTTCACATTCTTAACATTGAAGCTTCAGACATTGGCGAATATCAGTGTAAGGCAATTAATGATGTGGGAAGCGATGCTTGCACTTGTGCTATTAAATTCAAAGGTTTGTATACGTTCTTAAATGCAATATTTTTTTAGTTTATTCTATGCTCTGTTTTAGACAATCTTATTACTGCGACTGCATCTTTCCTTTATTAGAACCACCAAGGTTTGTGAGGAAAATAAGTGATGTAACGACTCTTGTTGGGGAACCAATGCAATTGGAAGCAACCATAGAAGGCTCCCAACCTATTTCTGTTCTGTGGCTTAAAGACAAAGGAGACATCATTAGAGAAAGTGAAAATCTCAAGATTTCGTACGTGGGAAACGTTGCAGCCTTACACCTTGCAAGCACAGAACCAGCCAATGCAGGAAAATACATCTGCCAGGTTAAAAATGATGCTGGAATGCGAGAATGTATAGCCACTTTATCCATACTAGGTTAGTAATAAGCAAAATCAAAACGATTGTTTTCAAAATAATCAACTTCATGAAAACAGCAACATTTAACAGCAAGGCACAACTGTGCTATTTCGGTGTAAACCCAGGACAAAGATGAATATGGCTTGTATCTCATTTCAGAACCTGCAATCATTGTGGAGACCCCAGAACCGACCAGAGTTGCTGTAGGAGATTCTTGCTCCTTAGAATGCATGGTGTCTGGTTCACCAGAACTCACTGCTAAGTGGTATAAGGATGGAAAAGAACTGACAAGTGACAACAAGTGCACGATCAGTTTCCTCCACAAAGTTGCGATGCTTAAAATTCTTTCTGCAGAAAGTAGAAACAGCGGGGAGTATACATTTGAAGTGACAAACAGAGTGGGCAAAAGCAGCTGCACGGTCTCACTTGATGTTCTAGGTTAGTTAAGTTTTGATTGGATTTTGTTTTGCTTGGTATTTCCCAATTTTCTTTCTTCCTAAAAACATATTTGTACTCTTTCTTGTGCAGATCGCATTATTCCTCCATTTTTCACAAGAAGACTTAAGGAAGCCAGTGGTATATTTGGTTCTTCCATTTCTTTGGATTGTAAAGTTTCTGGATCACCACCTATTAGTGTTTCATGGTACCATGATGGGCGCAAGATTACTAGTGGAGAAAAATATGAGCTCACATTTACAGATCATGTTTGTGTTTTGAAAGTGAAAAGCCTGGAATCATCTGACATTGGAAATTATGTATGTGAAGCTACTAATGTAGCTGGATCTGAGGAATGCAGCACAGTCTTGCAAGTACAAGGTCAGTGGAGGCTGGAAAAAAAACTTAGCAAATAATATCAGTCTGTCTTATTTATATTTTTGTCTTTCATCAGTCTTAATTCTCAGTACCAAAACTGCAAACCATTCAGATTTCTTGTATTCTACTCAGTTCTTCTATTTTTGTGTGCACTCAGAGCCCCCCTCTTTTGTGAAGACGCCTGATCCTTTAGAGGTTTTACCTGGCACAAATGTAACTTTTACAAGCGTCGTAAGAGGAACTCCTCCATTCGGTGTTAAATGGTTTAAAGGAAGCAGTGAACTATTGCCAGGAATCACTAGCAACATAACACTGAAAGATTCAGTTGCTGTACTTGAGTTGTACAATGTGGTTTCAGTCCAGAGTGGCGAGTACACGTGCCTGGTAACTAACGATGCCGGCAAAGATTCTTGTACAACACACCTTTTTGTTCAAGGTTGGTCCAATATTTTCATGTGGTTGTAGAGTAACTATCAACATCTTGGTGCATCTATAAAGTATTATGCATTTTCCATCACTTTCTTATTGTTCAATAGAACCAGCGAAGTTTGTGAAGAAAATGAACGATTACAGTGTGGAGAAAGGAAAATCCATAGTACTGGAATGTGCATATATTGGTAGTCCTATGATTGTTGTTACATGGAAGAAAAATGGCATTAAAATTACACAAACTGAAAAATGCAATATAACTACTACAGAAAAGTCTTGCATCTTGGAGGTTTTTAGTAGTACAAGTGATGATGAAGGAGAGTACACGTGCCAGATTGAAAACGAGGCTGGACAAGATGTTTGCCAGGCTCTTGTATCAATATTAGGTTTGTTATCTTCTTATTTTACATTCAGACATAATTCTTTGAGCAATGGTCATTTTAAGGGTTGATCTTTATTGCTGATTTTGATCATTTCGCTTTAGAGCCACCTTACTTCATAACACACTTGGAACCCATGGAAGTGACTGTTGGGGATTCTGCAACTTTATATTGCCAAGTTGAAGGAACATCAGAGATTAGAGTGTCCTGGTACAAAGGAGATACCAAGATAAGATTGACTCCTGATCATAAAATGTTCTTTCAAAACAAAGCAGCCACCCTAGTTTTCAACAAAGTGGAAAAAAGTGACAGTGGAGAATACATCTGCAAAGCAGAAAATAGTGTAGGATCTGCTTCATCAAAAAGCTTGCTCACTGTTCAAGGTGAACATTTTCTTTCACATAGTTAAGAGTTTTTTTGAAATACTCTTTCTTAATAAAATAAAGTATCTGGACAGTATAGTCACATTTTGGTAAATTATTTTATTTGAATCTTATTTTCTTCCAGTACGCAAAGTGCCTCCTTCATTTGCAAGAAAAGTGAAGGATGTTCAGGAGACTGTTGGCTTGCCCGTCACATTTGATTGCCGTGTAAATGGATCTGAACCTATTGAAGCCTTGTGGTACAAAGATGGTGCGCTCTTAAGAGATGACAATAACATACAAACATCATTCATAGCTAATGTAGCATCTCTACAAATTATGCAAACTCAAATGAGCCATGCTGGACAGTACTCTTGCACAGTGTCCAATCCTATTGGAACTGCTTCTTCTGGTGCCAAGTTAACACTTACAGGTTTGTTGTTTGCTGTACCATTTTTTAGGACAATGACCTTTCTTTAAAATGCAAATAACTTAAAGTTTTATCTTTCATATCCATTTCTAATATATCGTGGAGATGAGAATCTATCCTACTTTATAATGTTCCTTTTGACTTCTAGAACAAAAGGCACCTCCTTTATTTGATATAAAACCTGTATCCATTGATGTTCCTCTGGGAGAATCTGCTGATTTTGAGTGTCATGTAACTGGAACAGAGCCAATTAAAGTCACCTGGGCAAAAGATAATAGAGAGATCCGATCTGGAGGAAACTATAAAATCACCTTTGCAGAAAACAGACCTCACCTGAGAATTCTGAAAGTGGGCAAATTAGATGCCGGTCTCTATACTTGTTATGCCAGCAATGATGCTGGAAAAGACTATTGCATAGCACAACTTGGAGCACAAGGTATTGATTGTCAAAATAATTGTCTTCAATTAAAGTTTCCTTAATGTACATGTATTTAATATTTGATAAAACAAAATTTATCTTGCAAACCTTTCATCTATCCAGTTTCATAGTAGGGCGTATATATTTGTATTTGGGATATGTATTCGTTCATACATATTTGATTCATTTGGGCACCTAAAAATTGCTGTATATGCAAATTGCTACTGCACAGCATATCTATGAATTAATGTTTGCGCATTTGAGATATGCATGCAAATAAGTTTTAATGTGCATAGAAGGCATGTATTGAAAACAAATGTGCACAAAAAAACATGAAAAAGCCCATAAAAATCGTGATAACTTTGTTTAAAACAAAAGCAAGCCAAACCTTTTTTGAGTCATGCATATCCCAAATTTTTATATAAAAGTAAATTAAATGGAAGTTAGTATCTCTTCGGTAAACCTGGGCACTATATAGGTGTCTATTCACTAATAGATATAGGATGATGTGAATATGTAGTGTAGTAACAAACAGCGTAAGTCCTCACTTTTAGGTGACATCACCAATGGAGCCTCACGCAGGAACCTTCTCAGCTCCTAGAAGCTTTTAGAAAGCTCTTCATGAATCCATGCCCATTCCTGACTGCTGTCACCACAACTGAGGTTTTCAATCTCTCTTTTCTGTGGAGCCAACCACAAAATTTTAGCACCATGGACACCACTATTATTTTGTTGACATTACTACTTTAGTACTATTCTTCCTTGCTTGCTACTGCATTTTCCCATCTTTTTCCTATTAGTGTTCTTTAGTCATGTTTCTTAGCCGTTTTCTAGGTTTCCCTTCATTTTTCTTTGATGTCACATGGACCACATTTAGGTCTGAGGCATACCCAATCGGGCTCATATTTACTTTTTTCCATCAAAAATTGAAAGGTTTGATTTTGCTGCTGCAGCTATTTTTCCATCCAATATGTCCAGGAAGCTTGCCAGTGAATTTAAGAAAAACACTAGTGCAGCAGGATCATGAACATCATAGACACTCATAAATGGTGCTTGTAGTGTCTCGGGCCTAAGTCGTTTGTGCTTATGGATGACAAAACAAGGATTAAAGGGTCACAAAGAAAAGCACAGTCTACTTTCTGGTGCTGAAAAAAATGGCTCATAGGTATTGGCATTGGTGGCATTAATCATCATAGACCCCAGAGCTACATTGGATGCTGGCATTGCATTGCATCAAGGGGCCCTTGAGCTCATTTGGAGCCGAGCACTAGTAGGGTGTCCCATGATCAGTCAACTACCGTTTCCACCCCTCAACTTCCAAGACACCAAAAACTTCCAAACGAAAGCAATGGGAGGAGCCTACACTGCATTGCTATCACAGTTCATCAGAGTGTGACGCCAGGAGCACTGAGGAATTGGGCGATACCCGATAGCTGAAACAACCACAACATGAGGACATCTCATCCTCCGGGCCATCAGAGGGGGCCATGCCAGTTTCCAAAGGTCTGTGAACAGCCTGCCATACCTCCTTGATCGTTCCTGGAGCCATTGGACAAAACTGCTGAGGCCCCTTGCCTTCATTCCTGACAGCCATCAAGGAGCACTTGGTAAAGAGAACGGAGAAGAAGCTCACGTGATGGCTATTTCTAATGGTTTCGAAGCAGCAGTAGCACAGCATCGAGTGATACTTGAAACTCCGCACCTGCCTAATCATTACCTAATCATACATTTTCCCCTGATGTTTGCAGTATCTGTGCAAATAATAGCAAACTGTGCCGGTAATGCAGACACACCTTCCTTTCCTTTTAGATATGCAACTTTCCAAAATCTTTTCTTTGTTTCTATCAAAAAAAACTTTGGAAAAAAAGGCCCCCCAAATATTCAGAAGTGGTTTAGAAAGACTATTTCACTTTCAAGAAAAAACAGTTTACTAGAAGTTCCAGAATAATTATTTTTTGCTTTTGCCGCAAGGATAGGCTGTAATACCGAATGTGTTAAGTTTGCCTTTTATATTTTTGTCTAACACACTTCCAGATATCCACTGTACACTTATTTTCAGTTTTTAGGTAATACCAAATAATTCTTTCATACTGCAGCAAAGCCAGTATTTTATTATCCAGTTTCATTGCATGTTCTATTTTTGTTGTTGATTCATAGAGCCTCCGAGGTTTGTTAAGAAGTTAGAAGCTTCCAGAGTTGTGAAGCAGGGTGAATCAACTGAGTTCCAGTGCAAAATAAGTGGATCCCCAGAAATCAGAGCAGTGTGGTACAAGAATGAGAGCGAAATTCAAGCCAGTAAAAAGTACAGAATGTCCTTTGTTGATTTGGTGGCAGTGCTCGAAATCACCGATGCTACCGCTGAAGACACTGGAGATTACACCTGTGAGGCGCACAACAGTGCTGGTAGCGCAAACTCTAGCATCGCTTTAAAAGTCAAAGGTCAGAACGAATTCACAACATTTCTTATTCTTTTCTTCCTTCCATAGTTCTAGATTTTGCTACTGTAACCTTCTTTCTGCATCTTAAAGTAGAAGAGTGACCTATCTTTTCAAGGTTATAGTGAAGAATCATCCTTCTTTAGAAAATAATGATTATTTATTAAACAATTAGAGGCCAATTATATTCTTGCCATCCAGCCCCTGTGCAGCCCTTCAGAGTCAGGGCGTACAGCGATAACACATGATTCTGATGCCGCAGGGGCATCTCGCTGCTATGGCGCTACAGCCCCATAATGGATCCACAATCCCGGCTGCCAACCCAAATTGCTCATTCCCCACAGCCTGACCCCCGATCTGGCCTCCCATGGCCAGGGTCAGGCTTTGGGGGTCCTCCTGCTCACTCTCACCTGGTCACCGCCCCCTGGTGCTATGGTCCCCAGCATCCAGGGGGACGTATTCCACCTCCGAGGTGGAATAAGTCTCCTGTCTATGTGGCCAACCCTGGACGTACAGGGCCAACCTCAGAATCGGCCCTGTATGTCTGGGGTCATTGCCTGCCCATGCCCAACCCTCGTTCTGCCTCCAGACCACCCCCTCCCACTAATGACCTACAGAGAGATGGCTTGTTATCCTTGTACCAGTCCACTAGGCCATTCACACGTCAAATGAAATGTGCTTGAGTCTTGATATGCAACATACTTATGCTATGTTTTTAAGCATGTGCATAGACTTATGACACAGACTTTTGTTCACTATTGATGTCATTGTTCTTGGTCGCTCTCTGAGGTCAAGCTCACAGGGTCTGCTAAAACCAATCTGAGGTTCACCAGGACGGCTTGCCGGCAATAATGTTATTAAATAAATAAAATAACCATGAAAACATAGGCACTTGCACCTGAACCATGCCGCACCCATCACCAATAAAATACGATATCCGATCAGTATGTGGCAACTTAATGGCCGCAGCTTTATTCCACTTTCAATACATAACCATATACATATAACCATATACATATAACCATATACAACCACCATTCCCAGGTCATTTTACCCAGCATAAGACCCTTCCTTTACTTGGTATAAACCCCCCATTCCCAGCTCCACAGCTAGTTGGTATCAATATAGCCATGATGAGGTCCCACCGAACCCTGTGGCATTCCCACCTGTTCCTTCTCCACCCCAAACAACTGGCGGTGGCACACAGCTGTGCCCCTCCCCCGGAACTCACAGCAGTTCCACATGCAAGCTTCTATACCTATTCCTCCCTTTCCCCTGCTTAACACCCCTCCTCTGACCAAACCTGGGAGAAACTGCCTCATTAAACCCCGCCATATGCAGTGACAGCCTCGATCTAGTCACCAATCCCCCACTCAAGCTGCAGCTCCATTGCTGTTATATGAACCTTCCAAAACATCCTGGACTATACTCAAAAATATATCTAACCCTACGTCTGACAAGTGGACCCCATCCTGATGATAAAGCTCTGGACAGTCAATTGTCAACAAATCATGAGATAGCACCAAACCCACTAGTGAAATGACCAACTTGGCTGCTTTAGCATTAACCTGCCTCCACGGTCTATCAATCACTTTAGGCTGCAGAGCGTCCCTCCACACCAAACAATTATATCAGCCGGGCATTTGGAAAAGAACACATTGCCATCACCAGATTGTGTTTCATTTGATAAATTTAAGTCCACACCCTTCACAGAGCACAGATCATTCCCTCCCATATGGATGAAAATCAGCTGAGGGGAAGAGAAGTGGCTTGCTTGCAAGAGAGATGGAATGAGATGACACCATAGTATGCCTCGTATCCCCAGCCATCAGATATGATTCTCATTTGTCACCCCTGCCCCCCCCCCCTCCCTGGCAGATCAGGCCTGACTTGGCCATGTTATGGTACCCCCTCTGAGCCCCAGAGGGCACCGGAGAGAGGCACTGAGTTTGTTAGTATTCTACCACTTCTTTTAATTTTTATTAAGATTTTATAAATCTAATTGTCTTATTTCCTAGAACCTCCTGTTTTCATCAAGAAACCACACCCAATAGAAGCTTTGAAAGGTACCGATATAAGCCTTGAATGTGAACTTCGAGGCACACCTCCATTTCAAATTTCATGGCAAAAAGATAGGAGAGAAATTAAAAGTGGCAAGAAATTCAAGATTATATCTGAAAACCTCCTTGCCAGTCTGCATATTCTCAATGTTGATACTTCAGATGTTGGTGAATATCACTGTAAAGTGGTGAATGACGTAGGAAGTGATGACTGCATTGGCTTTATTAAGTTGAAAGGTTAGTATAGTATAGGCTCTTTTGTCCCTGTTACTATTCTATTCTTATTTTGCTTACTTTGTTCCTGTATTTGGCTTCATCTTTTGTTCTTCAGAGCTACCAATATTCATTAATACTATGTTCTTTTTTAAAATCTTAATTGTATTACCTTTTTGTGTGCAGAAACAGCAACGGCAAAATACAAAGCCAAGCGTGAACGCATTATGACTGCAATATGTCTGCAGAAGAAAAAAATTAGGGAATAATAATGATATTGTATTCTATGCATTTTTTATTTCTTGAATGACCTCATCTTTTCTTCATCAGAACCACCAAGATTTGTCAAGAAGATAAGTGATCTTACTACTGTTGCTGGAGAACCAGCTGAGATGCAAGCTACTATTGAAGGCACCCAGCCAATTTCTGTTCTGTGGCTGAAAGACAAAGGAGAGATAATAAGAGAAAGTGAAAATATCAGAATTTCATATATAGGAGATGTTGCAACTCTAAATCTTAAAGAAACAGAACCAGCAAATGCAGGAAAATATATCTGTCATATCAAGAATGATGCCGGGGTACAGGAATGCGTTGCCACTTTGTCAGTTTTAGGTTGGTAGCAAGCTCAAATTATTTTGTCTTATCATATGATGTTTGCAAAATTTCAGATTTAAGTTTGCTAATATCTTTGTTTGAAAGACAAATATATATTGCATTTCATTTCAGAACCTGCAATAATTGTGGAGAAGGCAGAACCGGCTAGAGTTACTATAGGAGATTCTTGCGCCTTGGAATGTATCGTTGCAGGTTCTCCTGAACTTACTGCTAAATGGTTTAAAGATGGGACAGAACTGACCAGTGACCAAAAATATAAAATTAGCTTCTTCAACAAAGTGTCTTCATTAAAAATACTCTCCTGTGAAAAGGGAGACCGAGGGGAATACATGTTCGGAGTGAGCAACAGTGTTGGCAAAAGCAGCTGCACAGTCACTGTTGATGTTGTAGGTCAGTTGGTTAACTTAACTTCACTTTAGTTTAGAAATATTATAATGTTTGCAATTGTGAACTAGATGGTATAACAAGATATGGAATCTTATTGCACGCTTAAATAAAGATACTCTTTTCAACAAGATGGTAAATAACACCAAAGATGATTGCATTGGTTCTTTTTCCTGTTTGCTCTTTAGATCGAATTATTGCTCCATCTTTCACAAGAAAACTAAAGGACATGAATGGTATCTTAGATTCTTCCATTTCAATGGAGTGCAAAGTTTCAGGATCACCACCCATTTCTCTTACCTGGTACCATGATGGAGAGGAAATTATTGGTGGAGAAAAGTATCAGTCCACTCTTACAGACAATACTTGCTCTTTGAAAATAAATTCACTTTCAGCATCAGACAGTGGAAATTACATCTGTGAAGCTACTAATGTAGCTGGATCTGATGAATGCAGTGCTACGTTATCAGTAAAAGGTTAGTTTAAAAAAGCTAGAAAGTACTGTAATATGAAATTAATAAGTATTTCTTTATTGCCAGTTCTAAATATTCTCTTTATTATATCTTGTATAAAGCAATAGTTATGCATAAATCCTGTGGAAATCATGAACATTAGAAGCTTGGATTTTACAGATAAATCCTCTATCTTTCTTTTTGATGTTCAGAACCTCCCTCTTTTGAGAAGACTCCTGATCCTTTAGACGTTTTGCCTGGCACAAATGTAACCTTCACAAGCGTCATAAGAGGGACCCCTCCATTCAAGGTTGACTGGTTTAAGGACAGCAACATATTACTACCAGGAAGAACCTGCAATATCACACTGAAAAATAACGTTGCAGTACTGGAGCTTTATAATGTAGAGGTTTTGCAGGGTGGGGAATATTCTTGCCAAGTAATCAATGATGCAGGCAAAGATTCTTGCACAACACATCTTTCTGTAAAAGGTTTGCCGACCTGATCATTTACCTTCTTACCTTACATCACTTTACTAGTTTCTTTGATTATTTTAATAACACAACTATATTCTGTCTTTACTGCAGAGCCCGCAGCATTTGTGAAGAAATTGAATGATTATAGCGCTGAGGCAGGAAAGTCCATAGTTCTGGAATGCACATATGTTGGTACCTCACCAATTTCAGTCACATGGCTGAAAAATGGCATAGAAATCACTCAGACAGAAAAATGTAGCATAACCACCACAGAAAGATCTTGCATATTGGAAATTTTCAGTAATACAAAAGATGATGAAGGAGAATACTCTTGTCAAATTCAGAATGAAGTTGGACAAGATACCTGCCAAGCTCTTGTATCCATACTAGGTGCGACTTTTATTCTGCTGTTGCATATTCCTCTTACTTAACAGAATAACTACTGTAATCTTTCTCTTACTTATTGTAATTATTTGTCCTTTAGAACCACCTTACTTTGTTAAACACTTGGAACCTGTGATGGTGACAGTTGGAGATTCTGCGTCTTTACAATGCCAAGTGGATGGGACTCCAGAGATCAAAGTCTCTTGGTACAAAGGAGATACAAAATTAAGACCCACTCCTGCATGTAAAATGCACTTCAAAAATAATATTGCTATCCTGGTTTTCAACCAGGTGGATATAAATGACAGTGGAGCATATTCTTGCAAAGCAGAGAACAGCGTAGGAGAAGCTTCCACAGTGGCTCTATTCACTGTTCAAGGTGATCATTTTATTCACATACCTTAGGGGGTATGTTTACAAAGCAGCAGTAGCGACCTCCATGCGATATCGGAGCCACAGCCCCATTGAATTCAATGAGGTTGCGGCTCTGATATCACACAGAGGCCGTTACCACAGCTTTGTAATTATACCCGTAAGACTCAGGTTTTTTGTAGATTTTAATTTGTTTTTTTCAAAAGATTTTTTATTTGGATGTTGTTGTGTCTATTCGGTGTATTATTGAAAATAACCAATACTAGTCATTTTGACAAATTTATTTTGTAATGGAGAGGTGGCTACAAAGATGACTGTATTTCCCTTGTGTTTTTTTCCAGAGCTCCAACTTCCTCCTTCATTTGTAAGAGAATTAAGGGGCATTCAGGAAACTCTTGGCTCAACAATTGCATTTGATTGTCATATAAATGGTTCTGTACCTATTGAGGTGTCCTGGTATAAAGATGGCGTGCTTTTGCGAGATGACCATAATATACAAACATCATTCATTGCTAATGTAGCAACTCTTCAAATTTTGCAAACCCAGCTGAATCATGTTGGTCAATACACTTGTCAAGCTTCCAATTTTATTGGAACTGCTTCATCTAGTGCCAAGCTCATTCTTAAAGGTTTGTCAGTTTTTTAAAATTATTCTCTCTTTTAATAGAACTATTTTTTTCATAGAAAGTTGAGCACAATGTCAGAAAAAAGACTATATGGTCTGTCCAGTCTGCCTTCCACACCAGGTGCTCAGCTCTACACTTCCTTCCTCTCCTTCAGAGCTTCTCTGTGCTCGCCCAATGATTTCTTGAATTCATATACTGTCCTTGTCGCCACCACTTCCACTAAAAGGCTGTTTCATGCATCCACTATCCTTTCTATAAAGAAATATTTCCATAGATTAACTCCCATGTCTACCCCTTTTCACCTTCATCCTATGACACCTCGTTGAAAGAGTCCTGCCTCCTGTGCATTTACAACTTAAAGGTATTTAAATATGTTTATTATAACTCCCCTATTCCTCCTTTCCTCCACATTATACATATTTACATATTTAAGTCTGTAATTCATGGGTCTGAAATTCAATAAGACAGGCTATATGCTGCTGTGGCACATAGCTGTGCCCATCGACCCCTGACCCCGGATATTCAATGCTGGAGTCATATGCAGCCCCAGCATTGAATATCTGAGGTTGACTGCACATGCCGGAAGCCACATTAGCTAATCGGACAGCAGTGATATTGCATGCTGCCCGGTTATCTCCTGCACCTTAAAGATAGATGAGAGTTTTCCTGGCCTATCATTTAGCCACCGGTCCCTAACCGGGTAGCATGCAATATTACTGCTGCCTGGTTTGGGATTGTCACTGCCTCCGCTCTTCCCTGGAACGCCCCCAATGCTAAACGGTTAGCATCGGTACGTGTAAGGGAGATAATTGCGAATATTCAGTGGCATCAACCATTTTAGTGCCATTGAATAGCCCGATTAGAGGCATTTACACTATTTATTGGGCTGTAAACCGTGTAAATGCCTTTCGAATATTGGGCTCCATATGCTTTTGGGGTCATTCCGACCTGCGAATAGTCTATCCCCGCTATTCGTGCACTTCTCTGCCGGTGGCTAACTTCCCCACCGTTGGCTAACTTCCCTGCCAGTTGTACAGGGAAGTTAAATGAGGGTGGGGAAGGGGCGGATTGGGATGGAGTTGGGGGGGCAGTGGGCGGTCATTGGCTCTGGATGTGACGCGACCTAAGGGGCGTGACACAAGGGGCAGGACACGCCCCTTTGGCGCCCCTTTGGCGCAACTGAGAAGCCGAGACATTAGCTTACCATGGGCAAACGCAAAATGAAAATTCCTAAATCAGGAGACAAGCCTCCAGGAGAAAAGGTTGTGGGCCCTATGGATAAACACTTAGTCTCCCAGCAGTCTGCTCTATCGTCTCCTGAGGGAGCTTCATTGAGTTCTCACCTCAGGACACCTCCCCCTTTTCCCTTCCCTCCTCTCTCGTCAACGGTTCTGGTACAGGGCCAATTCTAATGTCGGCTCTGTATGTCCAGGGCCAGCGACCTGCATGGGGAGTTATTCCACCTCCAAGGTGGAATAACTTCCCTAGTCGCCAGGGATCGGCAGGCCTGGAGCCAGAAAATGGCAGGAGAGGGCAATGAACATTCCCTGGAGCCTGACCCCAGCCCTGGGAGGCCGGATCAGGGTTCAGGCTTTGGGGAATGCAGTGCAGGAGCCGGTGGCCGGGATCATAGCTTTACAATGGAGCCATGGTGCCATGGCAACCGGACGCCATGGTGCCGCAGCTCCATTGTAAAGCCCAAACTGAGTTAGTTATGCATGGCTTGTATGTGCAGGCCAGGCTGAATCACGGTCCCGGCCTGTAAATGCAGGCCTGATCGCGATTCTGATCCCGTGGGGCTAGATGTGCCCCACGGGATCAGAATCGCGACGCCATCTGTACGTCCGGTTCAGACCAGGGTACATAGGGCTTGTACATCCGGGATGGAATTGGGCCTTTTATGATGAAAACCATTGACAGTTTTAGTAGTCACCCTCTGGGTCACCTACATGCAGTCTATATCCTTTTGAAGATGCAGTCTTCAGAATTGCACACAGTACTCCAAATGGTCTTATCAGACACTTAGAGGCCGATTCTGCTTCCCGCATGGCTGGCCACACTGCCAGGCCAGAATGGAGATGGGACTGAGATAGACCCGATTCTGCTGCCACGGGTCTCAGACATACCTGCAATGGTGGAATCGGGGAGATCGACATCCGGGTGCTCCCCGTATGTCGAGCAGATTGATGTATGGGGAGCTGCCCGTCCCCAGGCCAGAATGCCACTGCTGGGGCTAGGGAGCAGTGGCAACCTTGCACTATGGCAACGAGCTGTCTACAGGATGGCTTGGAATGCTATGGCACACATCGGCCCCTGTAGACCACTGTCCAGGCCGAAACCAGTGGCCCCTCTGACCCAGATCATGGCTGCACGGGCACAGAGAGCCCACAGCAATGGAGTATGGGGGTGTGCGGTACACGATGGGGGGCACCCGGGACTTATTCCACTGTCAGGGTGGAATAAGCCAGCCGTGCAGCTCCCCCATGCACCACCCACGCACCGCCCCCTCCCGCCCACGTACAGCGCTCCCCACAAAAACGCTGTGTATCTGCGGGGAGTGCTGGCAACGGGATAGGGGTAAGGAGCTGAACACGGTTCGGACATCCAGCACGCATGTCCATCCCCGCTATTCGCACCTCAGAATGCCCCCTCACTATATATAGAGGAATTATCAGATCCTTTCTCCTGTTGGCCATTCATCTCCCTATGCACCCAAACATCCTTCTGGCTTTTGTCATTGCTTTAGCTACCTCTTGATCATTTTAAGTTTACCTGGTACCCCCAGATCTTGCTTTATCTTTGTGCACAGAAGAACTTCACCTCATGTACTGTAGCACGCCCTGGGGTTTTTGCTGTCAAAATGCATGATTCTTTCAAATTAAATCGTTTAACTAATTAAGATGTAGAAATTTATGTGTATTATTCTATTCGTTTTACATTTTAGAAGGCAAGATTCCTCCTTTCTTTGATATAAAATCTGTATCAACTGATGTTCCTGTGGGTGAAGCAGTTGATTTTGAATGTCATGTAACTGGAACACAACCAATTAAGGTGATGTGGACAAAAGATAACAAAGAGATTCGATCTGGAGGAAATTACAGGATCACATTTGTAGATAACACTGCTCACCTAACAATTCTAAAAGCAGATAAAAAAGATTCTGGACAGTACATGTGCTCTGCCAACAATGAGGTTGGGAAAGATTCCTGCACCGCCCAGCTTAGAGTACAAGGTAACTTTTAGTTCAGCTGCATTATTTAACATGGGCACGGCACAATTGGACAAGTCTCCCATGCCTTTTCCCCATCCCCTCCTCTCTCCTCCATTCTATTCCTCCCCCCTTGGACTTCCTCCTGCCCAGCATTAACACGTAAACACTGCTTTTTCAATGCATGTAAACAAACAGCCACAGCTTTTAACAGCTTGTACATCCCTGTGTTACAATCCACAAATTAAGATAAACTTGCAATCCTGAATAACCCCACCTGCTCCAAGGAGGCACCTCTTTATTGTCCGCAGTTCATTGTTCTGTTATTGCTTTGTTGAGCCCCCCTCCAGCCTAACCGCCTGCTCCATGGCGGAAGGCTGCTCATGGAGGGCCCCCCCTTCAAAGCTGGTCGCTGCTCCGTGTGACCAGCTATGTCCATCTCAGCCCCGAGCTGCCCCGTTCAGCTGGGAGCCCCTTTTTACCTGACCTCCCCATATCCGGCCAAGGTCACCTTGGGCCTGGGTTCTTCCCCCTTGTCCTGTGGCACACAGACCCCTTTTTGCTACCAGCCCAGATATCCCCATGTCCTTATTTACCCCTTTGCTCAGCTGGTGAAGTCCCCACCGCATCTGTGACGACCCTTGACACCCCTTGCAGCAGGGCAGGAGGAGGAATGCTTCTGCCATGCTACCCTTCTACTTTATCCTTCCTGGCCCCCGCTGTGCCTGGGTCAGACCTGGCAGGAGAGTGCCCTTTTTTCCCGACTGACAGGTGATTTGAATTTCATGGGCCGCCAGTGGGCCCCCTCCCCCCTTAGTTATTTTGGATCGTTGAGTCCACTCTTGCCCCACCGGCCAGCCCTGTTAATCTAGCTAGCCCTGAGCAGCTGGTCTCCCTAAAGTTGAATTTTTATTTTGATTTCATTGAAGAGCACTCTGTTCTGGAAGCCTCTTAAAAAATGAAGAATAATTTTTGGAACAACTACCAGACTGTGAGATTTTCCACAAATTAGTGGCTTCTTTACAGGAAAGAATGTGCCTGCACTTATATGGTCTGTGCGTAGGTGTTCCCGCAGGCGTAGTCTTCTTAGTGCCTGGATGGTGTTGCAATGCATTTGCATATTTAGTAAATTATGCACATACACGCATAAAGTACATGCATGAATTTACAACTTCGGATCACGTATGTACTTCATAAAATGCATGCATATGCTCATATTCTTTCTGGCACATACAGGTACATAACTATACCTGCCTCACAATAGGAATAAAGGTGCGTGCCTACTTTTCCTATGGTAATTTTGTAAAAGCACATAGGTACATATATTTTCTTTATAAACTACAGTACAGTAGGTGTCTATGTGCCTTTTCTGCTTAGACATTCCTCCATATCTACTTGAGCAATTAAAATTTATGGGGGGCATATTCAGTGGTATTGACAAGGCTAGTTAAAAGCACCTAGCACCGTGATTTTACTTAAAACTGGGTATTTAGTAGTGGTCTCACTGGATAGTGGCATTGTTATTCAGCCACTGCATAGCAAAAACTGGCTAAAGTTAGGACAGCTCTTCAGATGGATATTGCCACTAACTGAATAGTGGTCGTCACTATCCCCGATCTGCCTACACACCACCCTAATTTTAACTGGCCTTTTTTCCAGCAGTCTGTGGGGATATTCAGCAGCACTAACTGGTTAGTACCACTGAATATTGAGCTGACCATATTAACAGCTAGAAGGTCTGCCAGACGGCTAAAATGTTTTGAATATTGGCCCCTATGTGTACAGCATTGACATCTTTTTTTTTAGCGTTACATTTATTTATTTTATTTATTTATTATTTATTACAAATTCTTATATACCGCGCTATTTAGAATCAGTGCGGTTTACATTGTAACAACATTTGCAATAGAACAATATCTTTTGCTTACATTAAACAGGGATTGTAACTTGGAAGTAACAGGGTAACTATATACAGATCAACAAAGGTGCTTATAGATTATTTAAATTATATTGTGTAATAGAATCGTAATGTGGTCATGGTGATTATGAATGTTCTTGATGGTGGATTCTTTGAAAGACACTGGAGGTTATGTTGTTGGTACATATATTAGAGTTTACATTATAAACACTGCAAAAATTAAAAAAATGCATTTCTCTATTACAGAACAAAAAGTACCACCGTCTTTCACTAAAAAACTATCCGAAACAGTAGAAGAAGTCCAAGGGAAACCTCTACAACTTCAGGGTCGCATTGCAGGCTCTCAGCCATTAACTGTTTCTTGGTACCTAAATAATCAGGAAATTCAACAAACTCCCACTACTGAAATATCATTGAAAAATAATGTCGTGCTGCTTTCTATCAAAGAAGCCAGAGCCTCTGATGCTGGGTTATATACCTGCAAAGTGTCAAATGAAGCCGGCAGCGTTCTGTGTACCTCTTCTGTAGTTATAAAAGGTTAGTTTCTCATTCTGCTGCATGTTCTATCTCCATTTATCAATAAATAACAGTGATTACATTGCATCTTATGTTACTAATTGATTTTATACTTATCCTGCTGGAATTCTGCAAATAAAAGTCAAACCTCTATGTAAAAAGATCTGAATTATGTAAAATTCTGCATGCTTTGTTTGCCTGCCCTTTGTTTGCCTATTGGTCCTTTTAAAGTAGAGAGTGGTCCTTGCACAATTCTGTGCACTTTAGTACACCAGCCTTTAAATGTAGTTATTTTTCTGTGTGGACATGCAGGATACATGCTTGCATGTGGGTGATGTCATCAATCGAGCCCTGTGTGGAATACATCTCCCAGCTTCTTCTGGAAGTTTTTGCAATGGTTCCATCATACCTGCATGCCCTTTCCTACTTGCTGCCACTATGTCTCAGTCTTCTTTTCGTTCACGGAGCCCTGAAGACACACTGTCCTGTGATCTGCAGCATTCAGTTTTTCTCTGCTCAAATTTTCATTTTTGTGTGGTTTTTCTCTCTCTTCTAACTGCTGTTGCCACTGCCATTGCTGCATGTTTCCTTTCCTTTTAGTTCCCCTACGTCAGGTTTTTTGGCTATTTACAAAATTCTTTATTTTCACAGCATCACTGCTGTAGACTGCATTAAGGTCTCACATGTCCCATCTAGGTTACCTTTTTGTCAAAATGAAGTCATTTGATTTTGCTTCACCTATTTTTTCCAGACAAGATGTCCTAAGAACTCTCCACTGGGTTTAAAAAAGTGCACCCAGTGCAACGGGACCATGCCAGTAATAGATATCATAATTGGTGCCTACAATGCTTGGGATATACTTCTTGCCACTTACACTTTGAGATGACAAAAAGAGGAATTGAGGATCAAGAGAAAAGCGCAAAATATTTTAGTGCAGATAAATCTATTCCATTGACATTGGCACTGGCAGCATTTGTCCCCATAGTGTCAAGAGCTGCATGGGACATTGGAGATGCATTGACATCAAGGAGTCATCGAGCCCCTTCAGAGTCGAGCATCGGTAGCATGTTCCAGGAGTTGTTATCCACCAACATCTACCCAAAGGAAAGATTTGTCCTCATCTTCACAGACATTGAAGGCCATATTGCACCAAGCATCGGGTGGAGGCTGGGATGCATTGATGTCGTAGTTTATAGGAGCAAAATGTCAAGAGCTTCAAGGCACTGGATGAGCCACGACCCTTGAAGCAGCCCCAAAATGAGGACCACTCATCCTCATTGGTACCAGAGGGGCCATGCCAGACTGCATACGGCTGGGACATGCCTGCCAATAGTTCCTGACAGATTCCACAGACATTGGTCAAATCTGATGGAGCTTAAATCTTTGTTGATGGCATGTCTCAAGGAGTATCTCATGAAAGGCCTCAAGGAAAGGAAGAGGATGTTTTTTGCCCTTTGTGAGGCTGATGCTTTGACGATATTGAAGATGGCGCATTGAAACATCGAGACAATCCTTGAGACTGACTGGCTGTCTGAGGGAGAAGCACCATCGTCGAGACCTCAAAGGACCTTGACACTGGCGACTTTTCCATGCATCTACGATTCTTTCCATAAAGAAATATGTGGAGTGGAGGAGTGGCCTAGTGGTTGGGGCAAGGTACTTCAGGCTGGAAGGTCAGGGGTTCAAATCCCCCTAGAGGACAGCAACCTTGGGCCGGAAGGACTGGGGTTTCTAGTCCCACAGGTGCTCCTTGTGGTCTTGGGCAAGCCACTTAACCCTCCATAGCCCATGTTCCCTGTAAAATAGTTATCTCCAAGTTATAATGCCCTGTTCAATGTAAACCACACTGATGCAGAATAGCACAGTATATAAGAGAATGTAAATAAATATATACACATATCACTCCTGAATCTATCCCCTTTCACCCTCATCCTATGTCCTCTCATTGCAGAGCTTACTTTCAATTGAAAAGGCTCTCCTCCTGTGCATTTATGCTACATAGGTATTTAAATATCTATTATATCTCCACTAACCTGCCTTTCCTCTAAAGTATACATATTGAGATCTTTAAGTCTGTCCCCCATATGGTTTATAATGAGGATCACTGACCATTTTGGTAGCCACCCTCTGTACCGACTCCATCCTGTTTATATCCTTTTGAAGATGTATGTCTTGTAGTGCTGTGTAAATAATTAATAGTAGTAATAGTAGTAGTAGTGTGGTATCCAGAATTGCATACAATACTCCAAATGAAGTCTCACCAAAGGCTTATACAGAGGCACTACCACCTCCTTTTTCTGCTGGCCATTCCTCTTTCTATATACCCAAGCATCCTTATGACTTTTGCTGTTGCATTTTCTACCTGTTTAGCCACTTTAAAATCATCAGAAACAATCACACCCAGGTCCTGCTTGCCTTTCATGGACAGAAGTACTTCACACGTTGTACTATACCACTCCCTTGGATTTTTGCAGCCCAAATGCATGGCCCTGCATTTTTTAGCATTAACTTTCAGCTGCCAAATTCTTGACCATTCATCAAGCTTAGTTAGATCCCTCCTCATGTTATCTACTCCTTCCTTGGTGCCTATTGCAGATTTTGGTATCATCTGCAAAGAGGCAAACCTTATCTGACAGCCCTTCTGCAATATCACTAACAAAAATGTTAAAAAGAATTGGACCAAGGATAAATCCCTGCGGCACACCACTGATAACATCCTTCTCCTCGGAGTGAGCTCTGTTTAACTGTCCCCTTTCTCGCCTCCCACTCAACCAACTTCTAACCCAGTCAGTCACTTTTGGATCCATCTCTATGTTGCTCAATTTATTTATAAGTTGCCTGTGCAGAACGGTGTCAAAGGCTTTACTGAAATCTAAGTACACCACATCTAGGGCTCTCCCTCTGTCCAACTCACTGGTCATACAGTCAAAGAAAACCGGATTTGTCTGATAAGACCTGCCTCTAGTAAACCCATGCTGGTCTGGATCCTGCAATCCATTGGACTCCAGAAATGTTGGGGCCGCGGAGCCAGCGTGCGCGCGGCCCTGTTTAACCGGGGGGGTGGCAAGGACGCAATCCCCTGGGGCCGCGGTGGTGTTAGGGCAAGGGGGCGGGCCGGAGCGGTTACGGGCGCCCCCATTGGCTCCCGCAGGCCGCCGGGAGGCGGGGGGAGCCAATGGAGCTGGGGGGAGGCGGGAGCAGTCCCGGGCAAGTGCGGGGACGCGGCGTGGCTCCTAGCCCTAGCGTTGTGGGGTGGGGCTGAGGTAAAGGGGTTGGGGTTGTTGCAGCTGGGGGGGGTGGCGGGATCCCAGAGGTTTCCGGGTTCCGGAGTCAGAGGCAAGTTTTTGGGTGGGGGTGGGGTACCCCCACCCGGACAACCCCTCAGGTTTTTGCTAGTAATATGGCGAAACCAGACGAGGGAGGGCTAGGCTGTTTAGCCGGGACCCGGACTCAGCAGAAGCAGAAGCGGCGTCACCTTGCTACTCACATGGCTGGTGAGGGCTCGCGTTCCGCAAAAGGGGGGGGGGTAATGTTATTGCGTTGGATTGTAGTTGGTTATTGTTAAAGGTTAATAAAGCTGCGACCAGTTTAAGCCCATAAATGTGTGATGGTTTTATTGAAAGGAGTGCGGGGGTGCCTGGGAGAATTGGGGTTGCCGGGGTGAGAGGCAACGTGTCCGCCTTCCCCGGTTACCGCACTATCCTCTGTTTTAGCAGTGTTTCTATTAATTTACTCACCACAGAGGTCAGATTAACCAGCCTGTAACATAGTAACATAGTATATGACAGTAGATAAAGACCACTGTGGTCCATCTAGTCTGCCCTGTAAGGTGGCTAGAGTGGTTGTAACTGCAGTTCCATGCAGGTCACCCCCCTCTAATAAAAGATACATTTTTTGCTTTGATTTTATCTTCTTGCTATAAATGGATACACTGTGTCTGTCCCATGTCATTTTGAATTCCATCACTGTATTTGCCCCCACCAAGCATTCACCACCCTTTCAGTGAAAAAGTATTTTCTGACGTTGCTTTTAAGTTTACCATATTTCAGCTTCAATGTATGCCCTCTAGGTTTAAAGATTCCCCTTCTTTGAAAAAGATTTACTTGTTCATTGATACCCTTTAAGTATTTAAAAGTCTGTATCATATCCCCCCTATCCTTCCTCTCCTCTAGGGTATACATACTTCAGTCTTCAAGTCTCTTCTCATACATCTTCTGGTGCAGGCTCCAAATCATTTTGGTCGCCTTCCTCTGAACCATTTAAAGTCTGTAGTTCTTAACCTCATCCTTTCTTCCACTTTTGTGTAAGTGGACCAAATGTGCCTTTCTCCAGTCCTCTGGAACCACTCCTGACTCTAATGAAGCATTGAAAAAGTCAGATAGTGGAGCCGATAGAACTTCCCTAAGTTCTTTCAATACTCTGGGATGTATCCCATCCAGCCCCATCGCTTTGTCTACTTTTAGTTTAGCTAGTTCCTCATAAATACAGTCTTCTGAAAAATTGTCAAGATCTTCTTCACTTCTGTTCCTATTTATGGGTATTTTCTGAGGTCCTGCTCCAGACCCTTCATCTGTGAACACAGAATAAAAATATTTGTTAAGCAATTCCTCTTTATCATCATCAAATCCTACACATTCCTCCCCTTAGTCTGACAATACCACTTTTTCACTTCCTCCTATCACTGACATATCTGAAAAATGTTGTCTCCCCATTTTATTGCTTTGGCTATTTATTCTTCAATTTGTATGTTTGTTTTCCTGACTACTTTCCTAACTTCTGTTTTCCATCTATCAGTTCTTGTTTTCCTCTTTATATAATCTCTTGTATTTTATGAAGGCCGCCTTCTTTTTCTTTACCTTTTCAGCTATTTCTTTTGAGAACCATCGTGGCCTTCCTTTCCTTTTAGATTTATTTACCTTTCTAACAAAAAGGTTTATTCCCTTAAAATATCCCCTTTCAGTTTTGCCCATTGCTTTTCTCCATCACCCACCTGTTCCCATGTCACTAATGGTTTCCTGCCACTGAGTACAACATTAAACAAAGGCATAGATGGCGGTGACCTGAACGCAGCAGCGGGTTCCACCACTCTAGCCACCTTACTGGACAGACTAGGTGGATCATACTGGTCTTTATCTGCCGTCATTTACTATGTTACTATGTTGCTATGTAAAAGCAGATTCAGCCAATCCATTCTCCAGAATATCTTTAGGGTCTAAAATTTAACTCCATTCTCCCCTAGGCCCAGTTCTTTTTTGTTCCAGGCTGCCTCTTAAAATAAAAAAAATATATATGCAAACCCACCCCCCCTAAAATGCAAAAAGGCCTGTTGCCACCAAAAACACAGGTTCATATGCTGTCATCTTATTATACTACCATTTTCCCCTTTTCTTTTGTGGCAATCTGTAGATCGGGAATTTCATATGTGAGCATTTATCCTGCTTGTCCACAGAGAAGTCAGTTACTTACCTGCAACAGGTATTCTCCTTGGAATGCAGAATAAGCCCTCACAACCTTCCCTCTTCCCCTTGGAGTTGCATTCAACCTTCAGCTACTAATTGACTGAAGGGTTGAGGTGCAGTGGTGACAGGCAAGACTGGGAGTGGAGGCATGATGGAGCCACTCCAAAAGCTTCTAGAAGAATCTGGGAGAGATTTCCTACAAGGCACTGTCAATTATGTCACCCATATGCGAGGACGTATCCTGCTGTTCATGGAGAACATCTGCTACAGGTAAGTATCTTTGTTTTCCCCTACTTTTATAAACCTTCTTTCCCAACTTGATACCTTGCTGATCGAGTGTTGGAAAGGAAGTTTCATTCATGAGAAATCTCCTTAACAAGTTCTGATTTGCTATTCATTAGCACTGCTATTACAAACGGAGTGCTGATATTAATGAAGAAACATGATTTAGACTCAGCACGCTTAGCACTGTGAATAAAGAGTTATTTAACTAAGATTGAAATTTGCCACCTAGTCGGGCATCTTATTGGTACACCTTAATTTTAATATTTAAATCGAAGTGCATCAAGATTTATTGAGAGCAAAAATTGTGCTGTCTGGGTGTTCTATATGCTCTCTACTGCAGAAAAGCTGGAACAAGATTGGCAGTAAAAGCTTTATACAAAGGTCCTGACTTTTGAAAAAAAAAAAAACGATTGAGGGATTCTCTACCAAACTATCCCTGTGGAACAGTATTGCAAATTTCCTATCATTTTGAAGTTTAATGGAAAAAAACCCCTATTTTTTTCTGAAATCCTTTGTCTTCGGAGCTGCAGCCAGGACTAGTTTGATTTATAATGCCAGCATTGATCTAAGTTCTTTGTATTATAATTATATTTTATATTCTTTGAGGTATATATTCATTTATAGTTTTAAACTAATACTTTGCCTATATTAGACTGAAACACTTTGGACCCCTTTTACTAAGACATTAGCTCGGGCCATGCAACAGACACATCACGCTGAGTGTTAATAAAAGGGGCCCTTTATCTAGAAAGTTGACATTACTATCATTTTGAGCTACAGTATCTCTTCTTTTTTTCTAATATCTTCTTAATGTGAAGTACCACAGTTGTAATATCTTATCAGCATTCTCTTAAACTCTTCTGAATTTCTTGTTTGTGAAAATTGTGTTCAATTGCAGCACCACAATTGCCTCCAGTCTTTGATGTAGCTCTTTCACCAGTGACTGTTGCAGAAGGAGATACCCTGCAACTCAGCTGCCACGTCCAAGGCTCTCAGCCAATCAAGGTCCAGTGGCTTAAGACTGGCAGGGAAATAAAATCCTCTGACAAATGTAACTTGACTTTTGTTAGTGGAACAGCCAATTTGGTACTAAAAGCAGTTGCCAAGACTGATGCAGGCGAATACGTGTGTAGAGCAACAAATATAGCAGGAAGTGAATCTTGCAAGGCCAATGTAACTGTTCAAGGTACAGTATAAAATAAAAAATATTGCTTAATATATTTGTTTATTTCAGGCTGTAGATACTCAGCTAACAAATACCTCTTGTTGAATTCAAGTCTCTTGATTAGATTATTGGATATACAAAGTTTGTCTTCGTAAAGAAGGCAAAAACATTGAGTAGTTAGCCAAAATGAACTTTCTTTTGTGACCAGATATGCACATTTAGGGGTATGATAACTAAGGCCCAAACTGGTAACATTCATCTGGGCCACATTACCAGTGCAGGGCTGTGAGCTAACTGCAGAGGGGCAGGTACATCCATCCCCCTGCAATTGTCATGCGTCAATGTGGCAGACTGGCCGCTGGAGCAACTAATGTCACCCATTGAAGTGATGTTACTTGCACCTGTGCTACCAGCAAGAAGCTCAGGTAGCACTGGCTACAAATGCCCACACTAGCTGCGCTGCCAGAGGAACATCCCCACCCCTCTCTGTCACTGCCGCAACATGCAGTTCCTTTGGTGCTCAGCCTCATGCTATTTTTTAGCGTTGCAGCTAAGCTGTGCACTAAACCCCACACTACCAGGTAGTGCACTTTAGTAACTATGCCTCTTAGTACTTTTTAAATTCTTTCTTACCTTATTTTTACAAGGGCACATTTTTATTACTTTAAACAGTCCCAAGCAAAAGATAAAGAACACTTTAAAAAAAGAGAATATTTTAGAGGTTTCTATATACACATTTTCTCCTAAATTTACACTTCTTTTCAAAAGTGCATAAAACTTAAAAAAATTACTTTTCTCTTTACAATAAAAAAAAAACATGGCATAGGATATTGTTATTTTATATAGCTAAGCCAAGGGATAGAACCATCCGTCTTTCTGCATACTTTTAAAATAGGTAAATTTTGAATACGTATTTTCCATTGGAAGCAATTGTTAGAATGAAGCTTGCCACTGGGGGGCTTTGAAAACAGAATCCACTGAGATGGATGTTTAGCTGGCCATCAACTTTTAGTTGCATAGATATATATGCGTCGAACCTATAAATAACTCTAGAAACGTATGTCTAGAAATTGTACTTGCTAAGAACATACGAAAATAAGATATGCCATACTGGGTCAGACCAAGGTCCATCAAGCCCAGTATCCTGTTTCCAACAGTGGCCAATCTAGGCCATAAGTACCTAGCAGTTTCCCCAAAAAGCACAGGTTCCTCAATGCTTGTATTGGGTCAAGCAGTGATATCCCGGGCCCTTTTAATAATGGTTTATGGACCTTTCCTCCAGGAACTTGTCCAAACTTTTTTTAAACCCAGCTACACTAATAGCTTCTACTACCTCCTCCGGTAACAAATTCCAGACTTGGATTACATGTTGAGTGAAAAAATATTTTCTCTTATTAGTTTTAAATAGTTTACCCCATAGCTTCATTGCATGTCCCCTAGTCTTTCTATATTCTGATGACGTGGACAATCAATTTGCATTTTCCTGTTCCACTCCATTCATTAATTTATAGACCTCTATCATTTCTCCCCTCAGCCGTCTCTTTTCCAGGTTGAAGAGCCCTAACCTTTTTAGCCTCTCTTCATAGGAGTATCCTTCCATCCCCTTTACCATTTTGGTGGCTCTTCTCTGTACCTATTCTAATAACGCTATATGCTTTCTAAAATACGGCGACCAGAATTGCACACAATACTCAAGGTGCGGTCGCGAATGATACAGAGGCATTATAATATCCTTTGTTTTATTTTCCATTCCTTTCCTTATGATACCTAGCATTCTATTTGCTCTCTTGGCCGCCGCTGAACACTGGGCCGAGGGTTCTAACATGTTATCCACGTTGACACCTAAATCTTTTTCCTGGGTGGTGGTTCCTAATGTGAAACCTTGCATCATGTAACCATAGTTTGGGTTTTTCTTTCCTAGGTGCATAACTTTGCACTTGTCCACATTAAATTTCATCTGCCACTTGGATGCCCAGTCTTCCAATTATCAAGATTCTCTTGCAATTTTCTACAATCCTCAATGGTTTTAACAACTTTAAATAGTTTTGCGCCGATGTGCTACTTGCACATCCGCACGTAAGTGTAGAAATTATGGGAGAGATTGTATAAGGGTAGTCGGAAAGATTATACCTCCTATGCACATAAGTCTGGATGGTTGAGATTCCTTAAGCACATGCAGAAGCGCCCAGCATGCCAGACTTTGGTAGGGGCCTTCAATAGGGTGGGGCATAAGTGGAGTGTAGGCGTAACCTCAAAGGATGTGTCCCTGCATCGATCTATGCACCACCAGCTATGCATGCTCTAGGGCAGGCATAACTGCTATGCTTAGACTTTGCACATTGGTATGCTGCTATTTTATATATTTTTGGGATTCCACTGGACACTATCTTTCTATAAGGGAGATTTTTTGAATAATTGGGCAGATATGCACATGTGGGGACATGCATTGCCAGTGCAGGGGGTTGCAAAATACTCTCACAATGTTCAGTGGCTGAATTTCACCACTAATTGTATAAATTTTCACCCAGCCTTACTGCATCCCAAATCACGCCCCTTTGTCCAACAGATAACTTTTGCTGTTTTATAGATAGAAGGCTCAGAATTATCTATAGATCTTCTATACAGTTTTTTTAAAATAAGCATTTGTGCGATCAGCGCAGCTACTAATTGCATAAATGCTTATGAATATCAAGTTGGATATGTTTATTTTATTAATTTAATTATAATGGCTTGTATCATTCAATTGATACATCTATAAAACAAAAAAAGAATATGTATCTACTTTAGAACACAATTTGAATTTTTAAACTGAGGATGCATATTATAATAGTTGTTGTTTACAAATAATAAACTATTGGCAATTCTGACTAGGCTGGTAGAATGAGGTATAAACATTATTGCAACCTCAAATAAGGTATTGCTTTTCTTTAGTTGTTAAAGACACATATCTTCTGCTGGACATTTGACATAAAAAATTGAGGGTAGAGGTGGAGGAAGAAGGGCACAAACTTCCTTTTGAAATAAATGTCATTGATTCCTTTTCTTTAGAACAAATTGTTCCTCCATCTTTCACAAAGAAACTAAAGGATATGACTAGTATACTGCATTCTTCCATTTTACTGGAGTGCAAAGTTTCAGGATCACATCCCATTTCTGTTTCCTGGTATCATGATGGCAACAAAGTTATTAGTGGAGAAAAATATCAGACCACTCTTACAGACAATACTTGCTCTTTGAAAGTAAATTCACTTGCAGCATCAGACAGTGGAAGTTATGTATGTGAAGCAAGTAACGAAGCCGGAGCTGTTGAATGCAGTGCACTCTTGACTGTACAAGGTTAGTGGCTGTTGGAGAAAACCTTAACTAATAATATAAAAATCAACACTTTTCTTCAATCTGTAGTCTCTCAGTTTCCATCTTTTGTCAATCTTCATTACTAATAGCAAAACTGCAAAACATTCATATTGCTACTATTCTACCTAATCTTTTCTTTTATCATTGTGTGCACTCAGAACCCCCCTCTTTTGTGAAGACACCTGATTCTTCAGAGGTTTTACCTGGCACAAATGTAATCTTTACAAGTGTCATAAGAGGAACCCCTCCATTCAGGGTTAAATGGTTTAAAGGAAGTAGTGAACTTTTGCCAGGAAGAACTTGTAACACAACACTGAAAGATTCCAATGCTGTACTTGAGCTGTACAATGTAGCTTCAGCCCAGAGTGGCGAGTACACGTGCCTGGTAACTAATGATGCCGGCAAAGATTCTTGTACAACACACCTTTTTGTTCGAGGTTGGTCTAATTTTTTTCTTTTCATTGGACTGTAACTATCAACATCTTGTTGCATCTACAAAATATTATGCATTTTTATTATTTTCTTATTGTTCAATAGAACCGGCAAAGTTCGTGAAGAAACTAAATAATTATAGTATGGAGAAAGGAAAGTCCATAGTGCTGGAATGTGCATATACTGGTAGTCCTTCAATTGTGGTTGCATGGAAGAAAAATGGCATTGAAGTTAGACAATCTGAGAAACGCAGAATAACTACTACCGAGAAATCATGCAGATTGGAAGTTTTGAATAGTACAAATGATGATGAAGGAGAGTACACTTGCCAAATTGAAAATGCTGCTGGAAGTGATGCTTGCCACGCTCTTATATCAATAATAGGTTTGTTTTCTTGTTTTCCATTTAGGGGGTCATGTTAGAAGCCCTGTTTGTCATTTCCATGTCTGAAAATGCCCATTCAGATGCGGGAATCACATGGATGTCTCCAGAGCTATTTTAGAAAGCCCTGAATTTATGGTGCAATCACGTCCAGCTCATAAGGGGGTATGGTGGAGGGTGTCTGGGGCATTACTACCAATATAAACATGCTTGCCTGATTTTAGAATAGTGTTGCATGTCTAAAAGCGCCAACGGACACTTCCATGTTTATGCCTGCTCCCAGGCACGAATCAACACTAAAAGTGGTTTTGTTTCAGCAATCTAATATCTGACGACATAAGAGGAGACAAACCTCTCATTCCCTGATTTTTCAGTACTCAAAATAAAAACCCTGTAGGTAAAGAAACCTTTCCCCTGGCTACTACACTGTTGCCTGTCTCTGCTTGCAAAATAGCAAGCCGGAGTGTATGTGTGGCCATAGATTAGCATCTGTTCTGAAATACCACAGCAGGTATGTCTATGTTGTCTGGACTGCTGCTGCCCATATCAGACTACAAGTTCCAAAAATTGAGCAAAACCTTGTATGTGATTGGCCCATTATTCAGCATATCATCATTTCTTTATGTTTTGATGGAGATGTTTAACTTTTCTGGTGGAGACAGATTGATTTTAGAAGGCACATACATATGCCCTTTGTGACTTTCGCCCTTCCCATGGAATTTCAGACGTTTTGACTTGGACATCCCAGATTTCTTCTAAAATGTGCCTTCATGTCAAAGCTTTTTGGCAATGGTAACTTTAACAGTCGATCTCTATGATTTAAAGGGTTGATCTTTGTGATTATTTATTCTTTAGAACCACCTTACTTTGTAACGCACTTGGAACCCGTGGAAGTGACTGTTGGGGATTCTGCAACTTTACAATGCCAAGTTGAAGGAACACCAGAGATTAGAGTGTCCTGGTACAAAGAAGGCACCAAGTTGAGGACAACTCCTGCTTACAAACTGTATTTTCAAAACAATGTAGCCACCCTAGTTTTCAACTCAGTGGATAAAAGTGACAGTGGAGAATACATCTGCAAAGCAGAAAACAATTTAGGATCTGCTTCATCAAAAAGTCTGCTCACTGTTCAAGGTGAAAAGTTTCTTTCGCGCTATTAAGACATTTATTGAAATAGTTGTTGTTTTTGCTCCCTTAATTTAAAAAATCTTTTTTACGAGTAAAGAAACTATCTAGAAGGCATAGCTGCATTTTGTTAAACTATTTTCTTTTAAACTTTTTTTGTTGTAGTACGTAAAGTGCCTCCTTCATTTGCAAGAAAAGTGAGGGATGTTCAGGAGACTGTTGGCTTGCCTGTCACATTTGATTGCCGTGTAAATGGTTCTTCTCCTATTGAAGCCTTGTGGTATAAAGATGGTGTGCTCTTAAGAGATGACCATAATGTACAAACATCATTCATTGATAATGTAGCAACTCTTCAAATTATGCAAACTCAAATGAGCCATGCTGGACAGTACTCTTGCACAGTGTCCAATCCAATTGGAACTGCTTCTTCTGGTGCCAAGTTAACACTTGCAGGTTTGTTGTTTGCTATTCCATTTTGTTTTGAGTATGTGATCTTTCTTTAAAATGGAAAAAACCTTAAAAATATTCACCTTTCATAATCATTTATAATATACCATATCGAATGGAGATGAGAAGATGTTATCTACTTTATGATGTTCTTCTGACTTCTAGAACCCAAGACACCTCCTTTCTTTGACATAAAACCTGCATCTATTGATGTTGCTCTGGGAGAATCTGCTGATTTTGAGTGCCATGTAACTGGAGCAGAGCCAATTACAGTCACCTGGGAAAAAGATGGTAGAGAGATCCGATCTGGGGGAAACTATAAAATCGCCTTCACACAAAGAAAAGCTCACCTGAGAATTCTGAAAGTGGGCAAATTAGACGCTGGTCTCTATACTTGTTATGCCAGCAATGAAATTGGAAAAGACTCTTGCATGGCAAAACTTGGAGCACAAGGTATTGAATACCAATTCAAAATATACATATTTTTAGTATACGATCAGACAGATTTATCTTGCAGGCTTTTCATCTATCCAGCTGAATAAAGCTGAATAAGGTTAATATGTCTATAGTAACTCTAGGCACTAGATAGATACCCATTACTGATTTGTATAGGATGGTATGACTATATGATATAACATTTTCTGTAATATTCTATCATAAGGTATAGTAAGAACCTCTTGCTCGTCACTTTAAATGTGTGCAGTAAGCCATGACTATAGCTAAAATGCTAGATAAGTATGTAGTTTAATGTAAACTCATTGGGGGTCATTCTGAGGCATGAAAAGCAGTGATGGACGTCCCAACGGCTTCTGCCCCTATATAACTACCCCGCTGGTTGTGTGGGGAAGTTATAAGGGGGCGACGAAGGGGCAGAATGGGGACAGAGAGTGGGCAGGCAGTGGGCAGTCGCTAGCCCTGGACATACAGGGCTGATTCTACAGTTGGCCCTGTACGTCCAGGGCCGGCGTAATAGCCGGTGAAGTTATTCCACCCGGCCCCCCGCCCCCCCCGCCGCCCCGGATGGAATAACTTTCCTAGACATTTCAATTTTGCTGCTCCGGTGGGGCGGAAGAAGCTCGGGGGGCAGTGTTAATTCCCCACAGCTCGACCCTGGCCTTGGGCTTGTTCGCAATTCTGATCCCGCGGGGCTAGACATACCCCGCAGGATCAGAATCACGATCTCCTTTGTACGGTCAGCCCAGACGTACAGAAGATGTATGTTGGGATCAGAATCCGGCCCATTGTGTTTAGATATTTGAGAACTAGTTTCCAAAGTTTGTTCATAGGGGCTTTAAGAGGGCAAAATCTTTTGGAACATAAGCTCGCTGAGCATTATTTTATGAAGAAGATATCTGCTGTTGAATTTTCCTCAGCTATTATATCAGGGATAAATTTATGTGGTATATGTGTGAGTATATCATTATTATTTGTAAATATAAGTTTAAACATAAGTGTGTATTAGTCATTTAAGAAGATAGTGAACTAAAAGTTGGTTTGGTGAAAATATAGTAAATCAGTGAACTACTATTCTTAATTTGGGGGATTTAGTAAGAGACTTGTGAATAGTGTATGGTTGTTTGCAGGGACTCAGAACATTAAGGGGCTTGTTTACAAAGCTGCGGTAGCGGTTCGCGATCATTATCGGAGCCGCGGCCCCATTGAAATCAATGGGGCCGCGGCTCAGATAACGATCGCGAACCGCTACCGCGGCTTTGTAAACAAGCCTCTAAAAATATTTGTGAGTTTTCTTGTATGGACCGAAGAAGAAGTTGGGAAGCTAGGGTTGCGGTCACCAGGGGAAAGGTTTCTATGACATGGCTAAAAGAGGATTTTGTGTTTTACAGTCGACCCTATTCTTCTTTTGGCAGAAGCAGTGCAGACTCTTGGGGGCCACAATTGGCTCTATTCTTTTTTCTTCCAGGATCTGTAATTGACGCTTTCTTCTCCTCCGCCTATCAGTAATGGTACAGGCTCAAAAGTGCTGCGATCAATCCCTCCTTTCTCCTGATAGTGGCAGTGCAGCCTCCCAGGGCAATGGTTAGTCCCACTCGTCTCCTTTTCCCCAGCAACTGTGGAACAGGATCCCAAGGGCTGCAATTGACCATCTGTCTCCTCCTAGCAGTAGCAGTGCAGCCCCCCCCCCCCCCATGATTGGCCCCACTACCTTTTTCCCAACATACATTGGAAAGAAAATCAGCACTGATCTTACCTCCTTTTCAAATAATAAGTCAAAAACTAGTGTCATCAGCAGGAAAAAAATATATTATTATTCTTTCTGGGGACTTGGATTTGATGATTCAGTTTTATGATATCATTGAATAGTTTATGGGAAACTAAATGATCTCAAATAAACTATGTAAAAATCATGATAGTTTTCTTCAAACAAATTGTAACTTTTTTAGAAACAGTTACTACTTATTTAGAGGATAGTTTTTAAAAGCCATTTTAACATGTAAAGCAATGCTTTATAACTCATGCCGAAATTCCTTGTGGTATTCAATGTAGTCTATTTGGGATTTCTACGAGGTGCAATCAAAAAGTATTGAGACTTGTACAATAACACAAGAAATATGACACTGATATTATTGCACTCTGTCTCCTTCAAAGTCTCCTTCCGATAAAACACACCTCCGCAGTGTTCCTGCCACTGCTTGAAACAATTTTGAAATGTCTCTTTCATTATGCTGTCAAATTTTGCTTAATGGTCTTTGAGTTGTCAAATCTCCTTCCTTTCAGTGGTAATTTCAGTTTTGGAAACAAGAAAAAGTCACAGGATGTGAGGTCAGTTGAATATGGAGTCCTGCAGATTTGATCGATTTGGTGTTTGGCCAAGAGCTACTGGGCAAGATGTGATGCGAGAGCTGGGGCATGATGAAGCAACCATTCATTATTCCTCTCCAACTCTGCCTCTTAGGATGAACTGCATCTCTCAAACGAGTCAGAACTTGGACGTAGTACTCCTTATTGATGGTGTGGCCTTTTGGAGCATACTCATGATCATCAATACCCTAGTAATCAGCATGACCTTGACATTGCTCCTCACCTGACAGGCTTTCTTTGGTCTGGGAGAGTTTGGAGTCTTCATTTGTGAGAACTGAGCCTTAGTTTCCGGGTCATAACCATAAACTCATGATTCATCACCAGTAATAATCTTTTTAATGAAATCTGAGTCATTTTCAACACCGTGGCTGCAGACAGTCAATCTTCTTTTTGGTCGGGGACAGGAGGTTTGGTACGATTTTTGCAAACACATGTCTCGTCCCCAAATCTACTACTACTGCTATGATTTGTATAGTGCTACAAGACATACGTAGCACTGCACAGACATGTAAGAGACAGTCCCTGCTCTTCAGAGCTTACAATCTAGTCAAGACAGACAACACAGTAGGTGTAGACATGGGATACATCTAGGGGGAATGGTAAGGAAGCACAAAGGAGATCGAGTGAGTCAAGATCTGAAAGCGGCAGCGAAGAGGTGAGTTTTTAGCCTGGATTTGAAAAGGGCCAGAGAAGGCGTCTGACGTACAGACTCAGGTAGTTTGTTCCAGGCATAAGGAGCAGCAAGGTGAAAGGAGCAAAGTCTGGAGTTAGCAATAGAAGAGAAGGGCACAGATAGAAGCAATTTGCCACAAGAGTGGAGTTCCCGAGGAGGGGTCTAAGGAGAGATAAGAGAGGAAAGGTAGTGAGGAGCTGCAGAGTGAATGCACTTATAGATCATCAGGAGAAGTTTGAACTGGATGTGGAAATAGATAGGAAGCTAATGAAGAGACTTGAGAAGAGGGGTAATATGAGCATGACAAGTCTGGCAGAAGATTAGCCATGCAGCAGAGTGTTGAATAGATTGAAGGAGGAGAGAGAGATGATTCAGCAGGAGACCAGCAAGGAGTAGGTTACAATAGTCAAGATGGGAGGTGATTAAGGAGTGGATAAGTGGCTTAGTAGTGTGTTCAGAAAGGAATGGGCAGATTTTGTTGATGTTACAGAGAAAGAAATGACAGGTCTTAGCTATCAGATGGATGTGTGTGGAGAAGGAGAGAGAGGAGTCAAAGACAATCCCAAGGTTGTAAGCCGAGGAAACAGGGAGGATTAAAGAGTTATCCACAAAGCCTGAGAAAGACGGAAGAGAAGAGAAGGTTTCAGGGGGAAAAATAAGAAACTCAGTTTTGGCCATGTTCAATTTCAAGTGGCAGTGAGACATCCAAGCAACAATGTCAGAAAGGCAAGCAGAGATCCAGAATGGACTGTACGGATCCGAAACTGATGTCCATGTTCTTAGCAAGTTCCCTGATAGCCAACAATTTGATCGTACTGTGGCACACACTGCTTCAACTTTGTCTTCATTCCTGCTCGTAAATGGTCTTCCAGAATGTTCGTCACTCTCAACACTTTTGGCGGCTCTCTTGGAAACATTTGTACTTGTCATAAACTTGAGCACGACTCATGCATTCATCATTATACACCTATTGTAACTTGTCATACGTCTCTTTGCATGATTCTCCAAGTTTCTGCCACGTATTTAAAAAAAGTACAGGTATGCTGCAGCCACACTACACTCTGCACATGCAGAGCACATAACTAAGTCACTCGATGCTTAATAGCATCGTAGTGCAATGTATTATATAGTATTATATGGCCTAGTGGTTGGGGCAAGGTACTTCAGGCCAGAAGGTCAGGGGTTCAAATTCCACTAGAGAACAGCAACCTTGGGCCAGAAGGACTGGGGTTTCTAGTCCCACAGGTGCTCCTTGTGGTCTTGGGCAAGCCACTTAACCCTCCATAGCCCATGTTCCCTGTAAAATAGTTATCTCCAAGTTATAATGCCCTGTTCAATGTAATTTCAGTTTGTTCAATGTAAACCGCACTGATGCAGAATAGCGCGGTATATAAGAGAATATAAATAAATAAATTATATAGCTACACAAGTCTCAATACTTTTTGATCACACCTCGCAAAAGCCTTCAAGTGGATCATCATTAGAATCCAATGCTCTAAAATATTTCCCTCTAAATAGAGATTATAATGGGTATTTCTTTTTCTCTCCCTGGCCAGTGCCCAGTTTTTAGGCCGTGGTCGTTTATAAATATTTTAAATAAATACAGTGTTTATACTGTAGAATTTTGCTGCTATCTATTGTATCTTTTTAGCCAGCCAGTGTTCAACATTTGTATCCATCTGGTTTAAAAATATTATCCAAATGATCTAGTTACCCTACAAATTCAGGTTGTCTTTGGTCAGTTGATTCAATACACAGCTAGCTGATAGAACAAGGGTGAGCAAGTTAAGTTCACTCCTTCAGGGCTGTAAACAGGTGAGGTTTTCAGAATACCCCTCATTAAAATAACTGCTGTACCTGAATGTAACTTGCCTTGAACATCTACTGTGGTGCTTCCCAAAATGTTATCCAATATGACCCCATTTTAATGCTTAAAAATTCACGTGATCCCAGATGATGATTAAATCAAAACATCAAAACTCCTATCCATTCCCCTCCCTTCCCTTATCCACTTCCTTCTCCTCCTCCCACTTACCCAAAGCATGAAGGCAGTAACAGCAGTGAGCACGGGGCCCTTCCTGCCAGTGTGTGCTCACAGACCCCAGCACCAGTTTAACAAAAAGCCTACACAGAAGGAGAAGACAAACTTGTGAACATTCACAGACTCACAGACCCTATGCTTCCAACGTTACCGAGCATAGATCACAGTGAGAGGCGAGCAGCTCTTTTTTCTGTGACTCCATGTAACCCCATTTAGAGGTCCTAACCCACAGTTTGGTTACAGATGGAACCTAAAGGCATGAGCTAAATACGAATAAATAAATAATAAAATTTACATATATGAGATACATCTGCAGGCATACCACCTCCATAGTTTGCAAATCAGCCCCATGCATGTTATTTATTATTTTAGTCATTGGGGATATCCTGAAAAAGTGATGGCCCTGGGAAACTGAATTTGTGCACACCCGTGATAGAATCTTCACTTTTCTTTTTTTATAGCTCTATAATTACGTATCCTGTTACAAACTATCTTGCCATTTAGTCTTATTTAGCTGTGCTGGCATTAGAGAAGCTTTCTTGAGCATAAGCAATAGAATTTGGACTTTATTAAAATGATCCCCCTGATGTTCCCATCCAGCTAAAGACTCCTTATTCCCCTATCTTGACAAAGTTAGTTTTTCTGAGTCTAGGACCCTCGTTTTTGAATAAATCATCTCCACTTTCATCCTAATACTGAAGCACATCATCCAGTGATGCTGAGAAGATAATGAGGTGTAGAAATTGTATATCCAGGTATTTTATAGTTGTTGCCTGTATTAATTAAGAATTAGATGGCATTTTTTATAATGGTTTCTTCTATTCAGTGACCCATGCATGATTTTTTTTGGAAACATAGAAGCAGAAAATGATGGTAGATAGACAATATGGCCTACCTATTCTGCCTATCCATAAGAATATTAAGCTCTACAATCTCTTTCTCTTTTTCAGAGATCTTCTGTACTTGTCCTATTCTTTCTTGAATTTCGATACAGTTCTCATCTCCACTACTGTTTCACGCATTCCTTTCTGTAAAGAAGTATTTCCTTAGATTACTCCTGAGTCTATCCCCTTTCACCTTCATCCTGTGACTCCTCATTCCAGAGCTTCCTTCAGTTGAAAGAGGGCCACCTCCTTTATAATTATACCATGGAGGTAATGAAATATCTATCATATCTCCCCTCTCCTGCCATTCCTCTAAAGTAAACATATTGAGATCTTGAGGGGAGATATGATAGAAGTTTATAAATTAATGAACGGACTGGAACAGGTAAACGTAGATCAATTGTTTACGTTATCAGAATATAGAAAGACTAGGGGACATACAATAAAGCTACAGGATAAACTATTTAAGACTAATAAAAGAAAATATTTTTTCACTCAATGTGTAATCAAACTCTGGAATTTGTTACCGGAGGATGTAATAAAGGCTGTTAGTGTAGCTGGGTTAAAAAAAGGTTTGGACAAATTCCTGGAGGAAAGGTCCATAAACCATTATTAAGAAGGGACCCAGGATATCAATGCTTGACCCAGTACAAGCTTTGGGGAAACTGCTAGGTACGTATGACCTAGATTGGCCACTGTTGGAAACAGGATACTGGGCTTGGTGGACCTTGGTCTGACCCAGTATGGCATATCTTATGTTCTTAAATCTATATCCATATACCTTATGATGATCACTGACCATTTTAGTAACTGCCCTCTGGACTGATTCCATCCTGTTTTTGTCTTTTGAAGATACAATAACTTAAACAAAAGCAGTATCACCTTCTTTTTCCTGCTGACCATTCCTCTTCCAATGCACTCAATCATCCTTCTGGGTTTGCTGTCACTTTTTCTACTATTTGGCTACTTTAAGATCTTCTGATATGATCATCCCCAGGTCCTGCTCTCCTTTTGTGCACTTAAGTACTTTGCCTCCTATACTGTACCACTCCTTTGGGTTTTGCAACCCAAATGCACGATCTTACTTTTTTAGCATTAAATCTTAGCTGCCAAATTCTTGATCATTTTTAAAGCTTCACTAGATCCCTACTTGTATTGTCCACATCTTCCACAGTGTCTATCCAGTTACATATTTTGGTATCATCTGCAAAGAGGCATACCTTTCCCAAAGATCTTCCACAACATTGCTTACAAAAATGTTAGAAAGAACAGGACCAAGGACTGATCCCTGAGGCATGCCACTGGTAACACCCTTATCTTCAGAGGAACTCCATTTACTACTACCCTTTGGTACCTCCCATTCAACCAGTTTCTTACTGAGTCAGTCACTTTAGGTTCCATCCTAAGAGCACTTAGTTTATTTATATGTTGCTAATAAGGAATGGTGTCAAAGGCCTCACTGAAATCTAAGTATACTACATCTAGGGCTCTTCCCCAATCTAGTTCTCTAGTCATCCAAAGAAATCAATCAGATTCATCTGACAAAATCTACCTTTAATAAAGCCATGCTGTCTCTGATCCTGTAATCCCTTGGATTCCAGAAACCTCACTATCCTCTGCTTTAGCAGCATTTACATTAAATTACTCACCACAAAAGTCAGATCAGTTAGTCTTTAGTTCCCAACCTTTTCCTTACTTCCAATTTTGTGGAAAGGCACAACATTCATCCATCATCAATCATTTGGGATCATTCCCAACTCTAAAGAAACATTTAAAAAGTCAGTCAGCAGAGCTGCCAGTACTTCTGTAAGTTCCTTCAATACCCTCAGATGAATCCCATCTGGCCCCATCGCTTTGTCTACTTTTAATTTAGCCAGTTCCTAATAAACACAGTCTTCTGAAAATTGTTCAAGGTCTACCTCACTTCCATTCCTATTTGTGTTTGTTTTCTGAGGTCCTATTCGCAGCCCTTCATTTGTGAATACAGAACAGAAATATTTGTTAAGCAAGTCAACTTTATCCCTATCAAATTCCATATAGTCCTCCCTTTCACCCTTGAATCTAAAAATGCTATCTTTGCACTTATTCCTAAAAACAGTTTTGTCCCCATGTTTTACTATATTAGCTATTTTTACTTCTATTTGCATATTTGCTTTCCTGACTACTTTACCAGCTTTCCTTAGCTTCTCCAGATATTGTTGTTCGTCATCCTCTTTCTATGATTTCTTATAGTTTATGAAGGCTGACCTCTTTTCCCTTACTTTTTCAGCTACTTCTTTTGAAAAACATGGCTGCCTCCTTTCCTCTTATGTTTACTTACTTTCCTAATAAGACGTTTTGTTGCTCTTAAAATATCTCCTTTTAGTTTTGTTCACTGTTGTTCTGCTTCCCTCTAATGTTCCCATCTAGCTAACGACTCCTTAAGACCCCTATCTTGACAAAGTTCATTTTTCTGAGTCTAGGACCCTCATTTTTGAATAAATCATCTTCACCTTCATCCTAATACTGAAGCACATCATCCAGTGATCAGTGGATGCCAGATAATCACACACTATAACATCGAAAACACACTCCCCGTTTATAAACTTCATCAGATATTCCTCCCTTCTATGTGGGTTACATTCCCAGTTGCTGGAACAATTGTCCCTGTACCGAATCCAACTACTACTACTACTATTTATCATTTGTATAGCACTACAAGGTGTACACAGTGCTATACATATAAAAGAGACAGTCCCTGCTCTTCAGCGGTTACAGTCTAATCAAGACAGTCATGAACCTCACTCCTAAACCAGGGTATGTGGAGTATAATTTCAGTCTCTCAAATTGACTGTTAATGCTTGCCGTAGTACTTGCATCATGCCAAAGAGAGCCTCTTTCTGGAGTTCATAAGATGCAACATATTTAGACAATTTATCAAAGTGTGCTTGAAAATTTATTTTAATCAAGCCTATAGCACCCAATATGATGAGAAAAATTTCTGTATCCTTCTGCCACATTTCTCTGACTTCATTGCTTGTACTTAAAGATCTCTTTTTCCACTCGATGCATGGAATAATTGTTTGGCACTGAAACCTCTATTATCAGTTTTGATCTCATGCCCTTTGTAAGCCGTGCAATTCTGTAGCTTTAATATTATTTTTTACATTTTTTTTATTTATTTTTTATACTGCGCTCTTTAGAATCAGTGTGGTTTACATGTATACTAACAGGTACTTTTTTTTATTCCCTTGTCCCCGAAGGGCTCACAATCTAAGTGTACCTGAGGCAATGGAGAGTTAAGTGGCTTGCCCAAGGCCACAAGGAGTAGCCATGGAACTAGAAACCCCAGTCCCTCTGGCCTGAAGTTGCTTGTCCCCATGTGGGAATTGAACCCCTGGCCCTCTGGCCTGAGGTAACCTGTCCCAACCACTGAGCCACTCCTCCCTTGCCACTACATATAGTGCCACTCCTCTTTCCTCTTCTTGCTATCCTGTCTTTCATGAATAAATTATAGTCTGGTATTATTACATCCCAGTCATTGTATTCTGTGTACCACGTCTCTGTCACAGTCACTATAACCAAATCTGTCTCTTACATTACAGCTTCTAAATCTGGACAATATTTTGCATGCTATGAGCATGCGCAGCTCTCTAGATGTTGCTCTTTTTCCTTTGTCTATTCTATTGTTTAATTTTTTACTTATCTGAGGGATTTTACTTACCTGGGGGCTTTCTTCACCCATCCCTGGTGATCCTAATTTCAAGGCCTTCTCAGTAGGTTAGGCAGTCTGTTGCAGAAGACACTTCTCCCTTTCTTTGATAGATGGATGCCATCTGTGCTCAGCAGCACTTGGAAAATCATGCCATAGTCTAGGAAGTCAAAACACTCTTGATGACACCATCCACGCAGCTACAGTATTCCTTCATCTCCAAGATACGAACCTCTTGTCCTTGGCCATGACCCTTGACAGGGAGACTTGAAGAGAACACCACCTGCACACCTAACTGCTTCACCTTCTCTCCCAGAGTCAGAGTCACTTTTGATGTGCTGTGGTGGAAACCTAGCAGTATCAATTGTGCCAACATGGATGAACAGCATCAAATAATAATCAATTGGCTTGAGAAGTATCGGCACACTTTCCATAACATCTTGAATCTTGGCCCCAGACAGACAATACACCGCCCAGGACATCATGTCTGAATGGCAGATGGATACATCTGTACCCTCAGAAGAAAATCACCAATAACCACTATCTTTTACTTCCTAGTGGTTGCTGATCCATCAACTTTGGGGTTTGGAGCTCTGGTACCTTCTTTTCCTGGAATGTTGTCATCTCTTCTACTTTCAGGGCTGCATTCTGTTTTCTTAGTTCTAGGGAAGGTGAATTCAGAGTGTAGATTCTGCAGGTTCTGATGATCGGTGTCCAGCTGTCATCTTTTCATATAGAGTCATCTTCCCTTCTGCAGGTGACCTTAGATGCTTCTAGAAGCATTTCATCAATTTACCTCTCATTGTCATGGATGCTTCTTAGCCCCACTACTTCCTCTCTCATTTCTTCAAGTTGTTACCTGAGGAATTCAATCTGCAGGGATCTTGCGCATTGTACTGGTTCCACGCTCTAGATCTGGCTGACCATCTGGATGGATGCAGAAGTGGCAACGGGGGCGACAGTTTTGACACCATGATGTTTATCTGTTTATCTGCTGTCAGAGCATTGGTATCTGTTGGAAAAATGAGAAAAAAGACCTACCAAAATCCCCTACCTGGTCCTCAACTGTTCTTTCAGTAAAAACTAACCTTTTTTGTGTGAAAACTAGTACCTCTGTTCGGATTCCCTATGTTGTAGCCCTTTTTGTTTGCTCAAATGTGATTGGGATCTAGCTTTTCTTTTCAGACTATAATATGTGTTTTTTTTATCTGGGGTGTGTACTATACTATGTTTACTTTGTGTATTTACTTCAAGGGTTTAGTAAGATATTACTAATCAAACTCCTGAAATATACTTTTTACCCTATTTCCAGAGAGAACCGAAAGTTGTCCTATTTCTTTAAATCCATAATTTGCTAACCCTTAAACAAAACTATCTAATCTAGCCCCTTAATTGGGGGATTCAGTATATATAGGAATATTTAACATTGGGGTGGGTGGAAGCTGGGGTGTAAGGTGGGGGGGGGGGAACACAGTGGCTTCAAAGAGTGTTAGTTGCTTTCCCTCCTCTTTGAACTTCTAAAGATTACAAGCTAGAGGAAAGAAAAAATCCCAGCAGCAAAAAAAGTCTTTCCAAAAACAGAAAAATCTCCTTCTGCAAATAGCTATATCAAATAATAAACCAGTAACTTCAGCAGCAATAAATATGTTATATAGCAAAAATAGTTCCCTTTTTAGCTGAGATTCAGTTCGCTTTGATGTTAGAACTAAACTCTTTAAGCCTCTTAAATTGTCGTTTCTCAGCCCCTGATCTTTCCTGTGATTTCTACAAATCATAGCAAACTGTGCTCTCAGTGTAGGCACACCCTCCTTCATTCCGAATGTGCACCATTTTCTATAATCTCTCTTTCTGAGGAAATAATCTTTGGAAAGCAGGGTCCTGAATATTCAGAAATGGTTTGTAAAGAATCTGTCTCTTGCAAAGGAACAGCTTACTAGGAACCACGAAGTAATTGTGTGATTTCATGTCTTGTTTTGCATAGCAGGGTGTAACACTACATTTCAGGAAAAGTTTTTATGCTTGTCTGAAAACGTTTCCAAAATTTTAGCCCGCTACTAAATATATTTGTAATGTTTCTATAATAAAAATATTTTCTATTCCACAAAAGCCCATATTTTAAAATCCAATTTTATTGCATGGGGCTCTTCTTTTGTTTCATAGAACCTCCGAGGTTTGTTAAGAAGTTAGAAGCTTCCAGAGTTGTGAAGCAGGGTGACTCAACTGAATTCCAGTGCAAAATAAGTGGATCCCCAGAAATCAGAGCTGTGTGGTACAAGAACGAGAGCGAAATTCAAGCCAGTAAAAAGTACAAAATGTCCTTTGTTGATTTGGTGGCAGTGCTCGAAATCACTGATGCTACCGCTGAAGACACTGGAGATTACACCTGTGAGGCGCACAACAGTGCTGGTAGCGCAAGCTCTAGCATCGCTTTCAAAGTCAAAGGTCAGAATGAATTCACAACACTTCTTTTTCTACTCTTTTACAAATGCTTGCCACTGTAAAATTCTTTTCGTACCTTAAAGTGGAATGAGATGCTGTCTTTTGAAAATCACTAGACAACCACAATTGTTTATTTAGATATGCAAATGATGCCCAAAACCATGCTGCCATGCATAAATTTAAATGATAGATGGGAAGTTAGTTATAAATATGGTGAGCAAAGGATGTTGCAAAGGCAATGCTGACAATCCCCCAAAAGGAAGACAGATGTTACTTAGTGTTACTTAGTGTTGACATCTAGTGGCTAGATACAGGGTCCATAACTGCAGGGTTGCAAAAGGAGCCTTGACAAATGTCTCTGATTTAATTTTAATAATGCAACAAGCAGAAAATGAATGCTGTAGGCTGAAGGAAAGGATTGAAAGGTGGAGGAAGATTCCCAGGAAGTTATGAATGTAGGCTTATGGCATCAAAATCCTGACATTAGTTTCTATTAAGCTGGAAGATGAATCTACTGAGTCAAAATGAATATGATAAATTGATCAAAAGATGATGAACCTTGAATAAAGAAGGATATCAATTCTTGCTGATTATGATGACATTACAATTTTTGTCATAAATGTGCACAAGTATGCACTGGAAACTGATTGATAAACCCATCTAATTTTGTAGAAGATTCCAAAAATACAAGGCCGCGGGCAGAGTCCCGGCGGCCGTGGGTAACCGGGTGCATGGCCCGGTGCGAGGACCCTGTGCACAGCCGCTGACGTGGGCTTCCAGGCTGGAGGCAAAATGTGGATCCATTTGCTCCCCGCGAATGCGATCGTGGGGGAGCCAATGGGATGAAGGCCTGGCGCACGTGGGGGGGGGGAGGAGTCTGGCCAGCAGCCCTTGCTTCTTCAGTCATGGCGGCTGAGGCTTTGGGTGCCGGCTTCCCACCCACCCGCCCTGTAAAGGCGATGGGGAGAAAAGAAAGGGGTGTTGCAGCTTTGGGGGGGGGCGGGATCCCGAAGGTTTCCGGGGTCCGGAGCCTTAGGTTATAATTGGGGCCCCCAACCCGGACAACCCCTGGCTGACTTTTGCTAATTATATGGCAAAGTCGGGGAAAGGGGGTAGGAAGCTTGCCGTTGGCAGGACTTCAGCAGTAGCAGAAGCAAGGTCACCTTGCTAATTGCATGACTGGTGAGGAGGTGCTCCGCTATTGGGATTATAAAAGGTTGCTTATTCCAACATATTGTTAAATTGTTAAAATGATTAATAAAGCTGCAACCAGTTATTTTCCAAGAGCAGTTGGTGTTGAGTAGTTTTTGGAGGGGGTTGAGGGGAAGGGGGGAAGGTGATGGATATTTGAGGGGCCTGGAGCACAGAGTCTGGCTACCTCGGTTACACTTTCAGATGGCAGTTCTTTGCATTTAGACTGACAACCTACAGGAAAAAGTCACAGTACTTTTGCAATACTGTGAACCATCCATTCTTACAGTGAAATAAAGGCAACATGTTAGCCTTTTACTGTTCTTTAATTTTTATTGATTTTTTAAGCTAAATGTAAATGTCTTATTTTATAGAACCTCCAGTTTTCATCAGAAAACCAGTGCCAGTAGAAGTTTTGAAAGGTACTGACACTAGCCTAGAATGTGAACTTTTGGGCACACCTCCATTTCAAGTTTCGTGGCAAAAAGATAGGAAAGAACTCAGAAGTGGCAAGAAATACAAGATTATATCTGAAAACCTCCTTGCCAGTATCCACATTCTCAATGTCAATACTTCAGACGTTGGTGAATATCATTGTAAGGTGGAGAATGATGTGGGAAGTGATATCTGCATTGGTTCAGTTAAGTTAAAAGGTTAGTATATCTTTTCTTCTTTCCAGTACTATTCATTTTTTACATACTTTCTAGGGATGTGCACAGGACAACAATTATTGGGAGGAGTTTCAGTTTCTTTGGCCTTTTCCTCAATATTTGAAATTGTTTTCACTTTGTTCACCCATTCATTTTAATAAAAAAAGTAACATGTTAGAAATTTTTAACCATGCAAATTAACTTAACATAAATTAATATATGGATTAATGTGCATTAAATCAATTTTGTGCACTAAGGACTAGACTTACTAAGGTATTAAAATAATAAAATGCTAAATTAGCCAAATAATTCATGTAAATTCACAAAAATGTGTGTTATTTTCTCTTCATATATCATTTTTATTGCATCACTGTTAAGTAATAATGAGATTCAAGTATGCCGATGCTTGCAAAGCAGCTCAATATTATGCATAATAAATGATACAGCTTGCATTAAACCTCATGAGCTGCTTTATTCTGGGAAAGATAATGCCATATCATGAAGTGGTCTTGACCTTTCCTCCCCATGATCATTGGGCCCATGCAGTGCGGTCTAATGCTCTTAATAAGCAACTTAAAGGGGCCAGTGCTTGATTAAAGTACCTCCCCCCCCCCCCCAACCTTCCACTTCCCTTTTAAAAATACCTTCCACACACATCTGATTCCCTATAAAGATCCCCTGAGCACTCCATGGCACTTACTTGGCATCTCCTAGTGAGTAATGGGGAGCATAAGACATCCGGATGCTCCTTCTGCAGTTGCCCCTAACCTCAAATAGCAGCCTTGACCCTCTCACTGGCTTTTTGTTTCTAACAAGCTAAATGAACACAAATGAAAGCACATCACAAGTACTTTGTATCTATGTTTGACTCCATCTTTTCTTCTTCAGAGCCACCAAGATTTGTAAAGAAGATAAGTAATCTCTCAGTAATGGCTGGGGAGCCAGCTGAGTTGCAGGCTGTTATTGAAGGCACCCAACCAATTTCCGTTCTGTGGCTGAAAGACAAAGAAATAATCACAGGAAGTGAAAGTATCGCAATGTCGTACATAGGAAAGGTTGCAACTCTACAGTTTGCAGAAACTAAACCAGCAAATGCAGGAAAATATATCTGTCAGATAAAGAACGATGTTGGAGTACAAGAATCCTTTGCTACTTTGTCAGTTTTAGGTTGGTGGAAAGCTAAAAATATTTTATATCTTATAGTATTATTGTGAAGGCACATTCAGATTTGGGTATCCCTGGGCTATTTGGATGTCTAGAAATCTGGACGGCCAAGGGATGCACCTGATTCTTCTCCCGCTGGGGATAGACATCCCTGCGGTAGCAGAATCCCATCACAGTGGCTGAACATCCTAAGGATGGACCCTGAAGTGAATGACTGGGTTAGAAATTTGTTGAGAGGGAATGACAAAGGGTACAGGTAAATGGAGCTTACTCTGAGGAGAAGGATGTTGCCAGTGGTATGCGCAGAGATCTGTCCATGGTCTGATTCTTTTTAACATCTTTGTTAGTGATATAGCGGAAGGGCTGTCGAGTAAGGTTTGCCTCTTTGCAGATGATAGCAAAATCTGCAGTAGAGTAGACACCCAGAAAGGAGTAGATAACATGAGATGGGATCTAGCTAAGCTTGAAGACTGGTGGAGAATTTGGCAGCTGGGATTTAATGCTGAAAAATGTAGGTCATGCATTTGGGCTTCAAAAATCCAAGGGAGTGGTACAGTGTAGAGCAGAGGTGTCCAAACCTGTCCTGGAGGGCCACAATCCTGCCAGGTTTTGGGATAGCCCTAATGAATATGCATGAGATATATATGCATTAGAGATATCCTGCCAACCTGACTGGTTTGTGGCCCTCCAGGACTGGATTTGGAGACCCCTGCTTTACACATCTGTCATTTAAGATGGTGAGTGGGCAAGGTACAGATGTCCTAGACATCAAAAGGGTAGCTAGAATGTGTCACATTCATCCTCGATTCTCACCACCACCAAAAAGATGTCTAATGGACAATATTTTGGTGGTGGTGAGAAGTGAGGAGGAATGTGACAAATTCTATGTAACCTTTTTGATGTCTTGGACATCTGCACCTTGCCCACTCACAATCTTAAATGACAGAGGTGTAAGGCAGGGGTCTCCAAATCCAGTCCTGGAGGGCCACAAACCAATCAGGTTGGCAGGCTATCTCTAATGCATATATATCTCATGCATATTCATTAGGGCTATCCCAAAACCTGGCAGGATTGTGGCCCTCCAGGACAGGTTTGGACACCTCTGGTGTAGAGGGAAAGTATTTCTGTCCATAAAAGAAGAGCGGGACCTGGGTGTGATTGTTTCTAATGATCTTAAAGTGACTAAACAGGTAGAAAAGGTGACAGTGAAAGCCAGAAGAATGCTTGGGTGCATAAGGAGAGGAATGGCCAGCAGGAAAAAGGAGGAGGTGATAGTGCCTCTGAATAAGTCTCTGGTGTGACCTTATTTGGAATATTGTGTGCAATTCTGGAGACCATGCCTTCAAAAGGATATAAACAGGATGGAGTTGGTGCAGAGGATGGCTACTAAAATGGTTAGTGGTCTTTGTTATAAAGCATATGAGGACAGACCTAAAGATCTTAATATGTATATCTCTGAGGAAAGGCGGGAAAGAGGAGATATGATAGAGACATTTAGATATCTCCATGGCAGAAATGCACGAAAGGAGAGCTTCTTTCAATTGAAAGCAAGCTCTGCTGTGAGGAGGCATAGGATGAAGGTAAAAGGGGATAGACTCAGGAGTAATATGCAGAAATATTTATTTACGGAAAGAGTGGTAGATGCATGAAATAGTCTGCAAGTGGAGGTAGTAGAGATGAAGACAGTATCTGAATTGAAGAAAGCTTGGGACAAACATAGAAGATCTCTAAAGGAAAAAAGGGAGCTACTGTAATTGATAAGGAAGGGCAGACTAGATAGGCCAAGAGGTCTTTTTCTGCATCATGTTTCTATATTTCTATTTTTTTATTTTCTGAATTTCTATACTGTCTTTTCCAGAGATTAAGGGTGGTTTACAATGAACAGAACAAAACCTTTTACATAGAACATGGGTATTATATAGGGTTTAAAGGCAATAACCTTAATCAATGATTGTAAACATGGAGTATGATTATGATCTAATCATGAACTATTTAGAATAAACAGTCTTAATATACAAATGTACATGGGTGATTCAAGTCAGTGCCAAGTATGTTGCTGATGTAAGAGACCTTTGTTGGATAATCGTAAGGAGATTGTGGAGTTAAGTCGGGTAGACTTTGACTGGTTCTACGCATTATTTACATAAATGGCATTTTATGCAATGACACCTGTTTCCTAATAACCTTCGCTAATGGCATTAGCATGTGCTAATGCAGTAGTATTCTTTAGTAAATCTGACTAGTGCAAGTTCAAAATATGTGTCGGTGGGAGAAGTGTGATATGAAACTTAGGGGTATGTTTAGAAAGCAGCGGTAGCAGCCTCCATGCGATATCAGACCCACGGCCGATATCGCATGGAGGCCGCTACCTCTGCTTTGTAAACACACCCCTTTCCTGATTCTCAGCCTACTGTCTCAATCACGAGGATAATTCTTCCCTCCTTATAAGATCTTATATGAAAGTTCCCTAGTAGCTTGTTATATCTCATATTATCTTATATTATAGTTCTTTTTTAAAAAACAATTGTGTATTGGATTTCATTTTAGAACCTGCGATAATAGTAGAGGCAGCAGAACCAACCAGAGTTGCGGTAGGAGAATCTTGCACCTTGGAGTGTACAATAGGAGGTTCTCCAGAACTTTCCACTAGATGGTTTAAGGATGGACGACAACTGAAAACTGACCAAAAATACCAAATAACCTTCCTAAATAAAGTGTCTTCATTGAAAGTATTTTCTTGTGAAAAGGGAGACAGAGGGGAGTATACATTTGAAGTGAGCAACAGTGTTGGTAAAAGCAGCTGCACAGTCTCAGTTGATGTTTCAGGTCAGTTGGTTAACTTCTCTTCACCTTATTTTGGAAATAAATATTAGAATATTTACATTTCTGAACTAGATAGCAATACTGCAACATAAAGGATATTATTGCAGCCTCTAATAAGGATACTCTGTTAAATTAGTCGGTAAATGCCACAACTATCTTGCGCTGGAAATATGAGAGATTGATTAGAAAGATGGAAGGTTAAGACTTTCTTAATTGTTTCTTTTTTTTTTCTATTTAGACCGTATTATTCCTCCGTCTTTCACAAGAAAATTAAAGGACGTGAATGGTATATTACATTCTTCCATTTTAATGGAGTGCAAGGTTTCAGGATCACATCCCATTTCTGTTACTTGGTATCATGATAGACAGAAAATTATTAGTGGTGATAAATATCAGTCCGCTCTTTCAGACAATACTTGCTCTTTGAAAATAAATTCGCTTGTGGCATCGGACAGTGGAAGTTATAGATGCGAAGCTACTAATGTAGCTGGATCTGATGAATGCAACGCAGTGTTAAAAGTAAAAGGTTTGTATAAAAATAGTGAAAAAACTCAAAATAGTGTACTATAGATTTAATTATTTTTTTCTTTATAGCCATATCCAATGATTATATCTCTTCCATGTTGTATACATAGTGGTTACTTGTCAATATATCCTAAAAATCCTAAAAATTTGGAAGCCAGGATTTTACAGATGAATCTTCTTATCTTTCTTTTTTGTGTTTAGAACCTCCTTCTTTTGAAAAGACTCCTGAACCTTTAGAAGCTTTGCTTGGCACAAATGTAACCTTCACAAGTGTCATAAGAGGAACTCCTCCATTCAAAGTTCACTGGTTTAAGGACAGCAACATATTACTACCAGGAAGAACCTGCAATATCACTCTGAAAAATAACGTTGCAGTACTGGATCTTTATAATGTAGAGGTTTTACAGGGTGGGGAATATTCTTGCCAAGTAATCAATGATGCAGGCAAAGATTCTTGCACAACACATCTTTCTGTAAAAGGTTTGTCGACCTGATCATTTATCTTCTTACTGTACATTTCATTGCTTTTGGGATTATTTCCATTTTTACCAAACAACTCATTTTTATAACACAACTATATTCTGTCCTTACTATAGAGCCAGCAACATTTGTGAAGAAATTGAATGATTACAGCATTGAGCCAGGAAAGTCCATAGTTCTGGAATGCACATACATTGGTACCCCACCAATTTCAATCACATGGCTGAAAAATGACATAGAAATCACTCAGTCAGAAAAATGTAGCATAACAACCACAGAAAAATCTTGCATATTGGAAATTTTCAGTAATACAAAAGATGATGAAGGAGAATACTCCTGTCAAATTCAGAATCAGGTTGGACAGGATACCTGCCGAGCTCTTGTATCTATACTAGGTGCGTCCATCATTCCAATATTGCTTCTTATTCTCTCTTAACAGAATAACTACTATAATGTTTAATCTATATCTAATCATTTGTCCTTTAGAACCACCTTTCTTTGTTAAACACTTGGAACCTGTGGTGGTGACAGTTAGAGATCCAGCATCTTTACACTGCCAAGTGGATGGGGCTCCAGAGATTAAAATTTCTTGGTACAAAGGAGATACAAAATTAAGACCCACTCCTGCATGTAAAATGCACTTCATGAATAATATTGCTACGCTGGAGTTTACCCAGGTGGATATAAATGACAGTGGAACATATTCCTGCAAAGCAGAGAACAGCGTAGGGGAAGCTTCCACGGTGGCTCTTCTCACTGTTCAAGGTGATCTTTTCTTTTTTTTACATATCTTAGGAATCATACTTTTTTGTGTCTGTGGTATCTTTTTTTATTTTTTAAATTGGTCTTTCATATGTTGATTTATGATTTTATTTCATATATACTATGAGTTATTTTTTATATTTATAGTTTTGATTCTTTTTTTATTATTTCGTAGGTTCTTTTTAATTTTTATTTTTAAAATTACAATTATATATTTCAAGTATAACTTGTTAAGATCAGAATGATCAGGAAATAAAATAGAAACAGAAAATTAGAATAGGTGAAATCTAAAAAAGAAGGAATATAATATACAAAATCTACAGCAAAAGGATCTATTGTCCCACAAACAAATACATATTTCTAAAGGGAGCCGACAGTTTAAACTCAGTCATCCAATGGGTGGATTCCCTTCATTGACTGGAGTTGACACCATCTTATTACTTAGCAAGAAAGCTAACTGAGATGGTCCATAAAATATATATTTAAAATTTCAATATTTTACTATACATTTGCATGGAAATTTCTGAGAAAATGCATCAAGAAAAAATGCTTTATCCTTTTTTGAGTAGCCCTTGAAGTATCTGGAAAAATCATTATATTGGAATTATAAAATAATTCCTGCCTATGCTTGAAGTATCACTTCAGAACTGAATCTGATCTGTCTCTAACACAGAAGAAATACACATTATAGATGAAGACACAACTTCTTTAATTGATTATAATATGATAGTTCAATTAAACTTATGAGATGGTGTCTCAATAATATCCATCTGATCATCTGATATAACATTTTACAAAGGCAATAATATATAATACATCTTAGCAAGAAGTGGTAGGGATTCAGGGGAGAGTTTCAAAATGTCCACCATATATTTGCTAAGAGGTCAATTCCGCTTTGTGCATCCCTGGGCCATCCAGATGTCCAAATATCTGGATGGCCAGGCAATGCACCCGATTCTGCTCCCATGGGAGCTAGACATCCCCACGGGAGCAGAATTTCAGTACAGTGGCTGGATGTCCAGAAGGTGGCCCAGTTCTAACATCCGGATGCCCAGCCACAAGCCCAGCTAACTCAGCCAGGCTCCTGAATGGAGCCACAGTGCCATGACATCCCATCTCCATGGCACTGCGGCTCCATTCAGAAGTCGTGATTGCAGACTGCCGCCAAAGGCCTTCTTTCCCCACAGCCTGACCCATGATCTGACATCCCATGGCCAGGGTCAGACTACAGGGACACTTCTGCACCCCTCACCTTTCTGTCACTGCCATTACCCTGTGTCCAGGGGGACTTGTTCCACTTCTGAGGTGGAATAAATCCCCCATCTAACAGGCCGAGCCCCAACGTACAGGGCCGACTTCACAATCAGCCCTGTACATCCAGGGTCACATCCCGCCACACCCCGCCCTCACTCCGCTTCCAGATCACCCCTCCCACCCCTATCATAGGCTCCCCATACAATACCACTGTACATATGGGAAGCCTTTGCGCCAGGATCAGCAGGGGGACGAATAGCGGGGATGTACATTCAGACAGGACGTATATCCCTGCTATTCGAGGTGCAGAATGACCCCCCTAAGCATCTCCTTTGGTGAAAATAACAGTTTTAGGAAAATTTATAAGTATCAAGTTCTTCCACATCGTGAAATTATACAAAATTTCCAGCTTTCCCTGAAGCAAAGCATTATCATTAACCAAAATTCTTTCTTCGTGGATCACCTTCTCCGCTTTCCCATCTGAAACCTCTATTCTGGAAAGAGTCTCGATGTCCAGGGAATGCCGTGCCATATCATAAAAAGAGATAAAAATGATGGACCTGATATTCGAAAGTAATTTACAAGGTTTACAACCCAGTAAAGTGTGTAAATGCCTTAAATGGGGATATACAACGGCACTTACATGGTTAGTGTCAATGAATATCCCCTTCTAAGTCTCCTACGCGGCCCTATGCTATCTGGTTACAAATGGGGCATATTGGGGCCATTCTGGGGTAGAGCAGAGGCAGAAACTGCTGCCAACCGGATAGCAGCTATATTGCATCACTGCCCGGCTAGCGATCCGCTGCTAAAACTAGGCCAGATTTCTGCTCGCCTAGTTTTGGGCTCGGATGCTAACTGGATAGGGGTGCAATATCGCCGCTACCCAATTAGGCTTTGCGACTGTGACTTTTGTGTGCCAAACCCAGATATTTAATGTCATCGCTGTGGCATCGAATATCTGGGGATAGAGGTCAGCAGGCAGGGCTATGCGCCATAGCGGCTCATAACCTGCCCAAATCAATTTCGGGCTCTACGACAATAACCATTCAAGCTGCCCAGATTGTTCTTTCCTTAGTTCAGTGCACTTTTATCTGGAAATTGTTCTTAGAATGGAAGTTGTCGTTTTCTGAAGAAAGTATTATACAGTCACCTTTTTCACATTTTTGTTTTGTGAAAAACATTTGAAAAGATTAGATTAACTTCCCATTTCTTATATCCAATTTGCATGGTGTCCTTTAATCACTTTACAGCTGTAATAATAATTGCTGCAGTTCCTGTAATTTTCAGGAGGTCTCTCAGCAAGATTGCCCAGATCTTTTCCCAGTAGCAATAGCGCAGTGTCTTGAAGGCCATTTTCCATGTGGCTCTTCTCATTCTCCTGTCTGCTGTGGTAGTTACATCCTGGCATTATGATTGGAACCCCTCTTCTCTTTCTCCTGGAAGTGATGGTGCAGGCTTCCAAGTCCACAATTTGTCTGCCTCTTCTACTGACAGTTGGGGTACAAGCTTCTTGGAGTCATGAACAATTCTATTCTCTTCTTTCCAGCATATCTGAGATGAAAGAACCTGCAGCACAACAGAACTTTCTCGGGGCTCAGTAACCTGTGTAGTGCTCCCTATGTGATTTCTCCCAAAAGCTTATTTTTTAAAACTCTTTTATTCAGAGACCCAGTTAAAATAGAATAATGATGAGATTGATGGGATCTCTTCTGGACTTTTAGCTTGTCTGAAGAGTTATAGTTGCTTTGATTATAATTGACAGCAGATAAATAATATCTTAATGTACCTATTTTTATATTTAATATTCATGGCATAGTAGCATAGAAAATGACGACAGATAAAGATCAGCATGGTCCATCTAGCTTGCCCAGTGAGGCGGCTAGCATTGTACCTGCCATTCCTTTCAGGTTACCTCCTCTATGCCTTTGTTTAGGGTGGTACTCTCTGCTCCTTCCAGGTTACCCACGCTATTTTTTGAAGTGTATAGGTTATTTTTTTTATTTGATTCCATCCCCTTGATACAAAGGGATCCTCTGTGTCTGTCCGTTGTCCTTTTCAATTCTGTCACTCTGTTTCGTCCCCACCATCTCCATAAGGAGGGCTTTCTAGACATCCACCAGCCTTTCTGTGAAAAAGGTTTTGGCATTCGGTTGTAATGGCTCTTGGACTTCGTTTTCCCTTGGTTAGGTCAAGGGCTCAAGACTAAGAGCAAGCTGGCCCGATCTTTGAAAGGCATTTACACAGTTTACAACCCAGTAAACCATGTCAATACCTTAAATGGGGATATTTAATGGCACTTACACGGTCAATGCCATTGAATATCCCCTTTTAAGTCCCCTACGTGCCCCGATGCTACCCGGTTAGCTTTGGGGTGTGTCGGGGGTGTTCTGGGGCGGAGTGGAGGTGTCGACAAGAGATAACCAGGCAGCAGTGATATTGCATGCTGCCCGGTTAGCGATCTGCACTGAAAAGATAGGTGAGGAAAACCCTTGCGTATCTTTAAGGCGCATGAGCTAGCCAGGCAGCATGCAATATCGGTTCTGCATGGTTAGCTTCAGCGGCTTCCTGTGTCTGCAGCGATGCCCAGTTATTCAATACCATCACTGCAGCATTGAATATCCGGGTTAGATATCGGCGAGGAAGGCTATGCACTGACGAGGCACATAGCCCTTCGAAAATGTGTCTGACTCAATATCAGGTCCACTAACATTTGGCCAGAACTTTCTTTGTCTTCTTTCCTGGAGCAAATCTTAGAAAAGGTTTTCAGGAGCATTGTCATACACCAATCTCTGGGGTGAAAGTCATGCTGAGAAGGTAATAAGGTACAGTGAATTGTACATCCAGTGATTTGTAACCCTGATCTACATTAATTAAAAAAGAACGTGTCTTATTTTACAGTGGTCTCTTCCATCTTCTGCCCCATGCATGACCTTTTTGGATAGAATCTCTGAGGTTGAGTTAGCCTTGCTGTTAGAACTAAACTCTTTTAGCTTCCCATACTTCGATCTCTGGTGTTTGCTCTGAATTCTACAAATCATACCAAATTGCACTGTCAATGCAGACACACCCTCCTTCACTTTTAAATGTACAATATTTTCTATAATCTTTACTCCACCTCTGTGGAAGTATTCACAACTGGTTTGAAAAAAATGTATCTTTTCCAAATAAATGGTTTGCTAGCAACCACCAAGTAATTATGTTACTTCATAAATCTTTTTTTTTTGCTGAGAAAGGTGTAACAGCTTACATTTTAGTGGGTTTCACCTGTCAGAATTATTTCCAAAATTTGAGTAATGTTTCAATAATAGAAATGTATCATATTCCACAAAAACCCAGTTTTATTGCATGGTGTTTTCTTTTGTTTCATAGAACCTCCAAGGTTTGTAAAGAAGTTAGAAGCTTCCAGACTTGTAAAACAGGGTGACTCAACTGAGTTCCATTGCAAAATAAGTGGATCTCCAGAAATCAGAGTGGTGTGGTACAAGAACGAGAGCGAAATTCGAGCCAGTGAAAAGTACAGAATGTCTTTTGTTGATTTGGTGGCAGTACTCGAAATTACCGATGCTACCACTGAAGACACTGGAGATTACACCTGTGAGGCGCACAACAGTGCTGGTAGCGCAAGTTCTAGCATCGCTTTAAACGTAAAAGGTCAGAAATAATTCACAACATTTCTTCTTCTTTTTCTACTATACTGCAACTTCTTGCCCCGTAAACGTTTTTTCATATGTTAAAGTGGAATGACATGCTGTCTTTTGAAAATTAGAATGAATATCATCATTAATGTAGGAATTAAACGCTTACTATTAAGTTAGGCATTTATATGGTGCCCTTCCATGCATGAATTTGAAGGATTCAAAAATAATGAGAAATTAATTATAAATATGGTGAACTAAGTTGGGTCTGAGGATGCCAAAAGAGGCCTGAATGAGGACTGATGGTACCAGGAACCCCACAGTGGTTTCAATTAATCTAGAAGAAGAATCTGCTGAATCACAAAGTATGATGAACTGCTCAGAAAAAAAGATGGAGAACTATGAATAGAGAAGGACACCAATTAGTGCAACTTATGATGATATCAATGTTTTTCTATCATAATTGTGCACAAGTATCAGCTGGAAATTGGAACACACTTTTCAGATGACAGTGATTCTGGGCAACCTCCATCTTGTCGTGGTTTAATATTGACACCTACAGAAAAATGTTGCAGTCTCTTTGTAACAATCCAGTAAACCATCCATTCTTCCAGTGAAATATATATGTGTCTTTACTTGCAACATGTTATCATTATACTATTCTTTCCTTTAAATTTTATAAATACTTTTTTAACTAAATGTGAATGTCTTATTTTGTAGAACCACCAGTTTTCATCAGAAAGCCAGAGCCAATAGATGCTTTGAGAGGCACCAATATTAGCCTTGAATGTGAGCTTCTGGGCACACCTCCTTTTCAAATTTCATGGCAAAAAGATAGGAAAGAACTTAAAAGTGACAAGAAATACAAGATTATATCTGAAAACCTCCTTACCAGTATTCACATTCTCAATGTCAGTACTCAAGACGTTGGTGAATATCAATGTAAAGTAAAGAATGATGTGGGAAGTGATACCTGCATTGGTTCAGTAAAATTAAAAGGTTGGTATCATATATGTTCTGCGTTTCCTTACAGTATTGTAATCTTATTTTATCATGCTTTAAAAGAAATGCACGAGGCAAAAATTATTGGCTCTTTTTCAGGAGAAGTGATAACATGAGAAGGGATCTAGCTAAGCTTGAAGAATGGTCAAGAATTTAGCAGTTGAGATATAACGCTAAAAAATGCAGGGCTATGCATTTGTGCTGCAAAAATCCAAGGGAGCAATAGTAGTATAGGGGGTGAAGTACTTCTGTCCATGAAAGAAGAGCAGGACCCGGGCATAATTGTTTCTGATGATCTTAAGATGGATAAACAAGTAGAAAAGGTGATGGCGAAACTAGAAGGGATCCCACTAGAGGACAGCAACCTTGGGCTGGAAGGACTGGGGTTTCTAGTCCCACAGGTGCTCCTTGTGGTCTTGGGCAAGCCACTTAACCCTCCATAGCCCATGTTCTCTGTGTGCTGTGCTTTCCTGTCTAATCAATGTGTTTATACCTCAAAAGTTTCCTGTCATGATTTGACAATTTCCAATCTGTAAATCAAAAACCGCTGCTGATCGCTGGAAGTAGCGGTATACCAAAATAAAAAAAATAAATAAAAATAAAATAAAAAAATAAAGGATGTTTGGGTGCATAGGGAGAGGAATAGCCAGCAGGAAAATGAGGTGATAGTGCCTATCTATAGGTCTTTGGTGAGACCTCATTTGGAGTATTGTGTGCAGTTCTGGAGACCACACCTTCAAAAGGATATAAACAGGATGGAGTCAGTGCAGAGGCTAGCTACAAAAATGGTCAGTGGTCTTCATTATAAGCCAAAATGGGGGCAGACTTAAAGATCTCAATATATATGTACTTCAGAGGAAAGGCAGGAGAGAGAGAAAGATATTTGAATAGATAAATGCATAGGGGGAGAGCCTCCTTCAATTGAAAGGAAGTTCTGCAACGAGGGGACATAGAATGAAGGTAAAAGGGGATAAACTCAAGAGTAATATACAGAAATATTTCTTTACGGAAAGAATGGTAGATGCATGGAACAGTCTGCAAGTGGAGATAGTAGAGATGAGGGCAGTATCTGAATTCAAGAAAGCATGGGACAAACACAGACGATCTCTAAAGGAAAAAAAGAGACTAGAGTAGTTGATATGGAAGGGCAGACTAGATGGGCCATGTGGTCTTTTTCTGCTGTCATGCTTATATGTTTGTTTTCCTCATTTTTTGGTCTTGTTTTCATTTTGTTCACTCGTTTGTTTTAATAAAAATCATTTTAAGTTGTTAGAACATTTTAACTCTGCACATCAACTTAACATGAATTAATTCATAGATGAAGGTGCATTGAATCTATTTTATGCTCTAAGGGACAGAGTTCCAAAAGTGCAATAATGGAGTAATGATTTTATTTGCCCACTAACATGTTAATTGACCAAAATGTATACTATTAGTTCTTAACACACATTTTGCCCGCTAACGTGTTAATTGACCAAAATGTGTTATTAGTCCTTAACACACACATTTTTATCACAACACATGTTCAGCTAATAATTAGATGGATATCATTCAAATTCTTGCAAAATAGCTCATTATTATCCCATAATGAATAACGCAGTGGTGTTATTCATGGAAAGATAATACTATTTAAAGGGGTCAGTGTTTGATTAAAGTACTCCCCAACCCTCCAATCCCTTATAAAATTACACACTACCAACAACTCCTAGACAAACGTCTCCCAGCCCAAATCCCTTTTTTTAATTGAATTTCAAATATTAAAGCTTTAAACAAACAAGAAAAAAGTAATTGGATCATACATCATATCACGATACATAAATGAAGACCGCGGGGGCAACATACCAGGCCGGCCGCCCGTAACCGGGCGACTCGGCAAGTTGCGGAGCCTGGGTCCGGGCACGCGGGCTGAAGGGGGGGGAGGCAGGGGATGCAGGAGGACGGGTGGGCATCTTTTGAATTCATTGGCTCCCCATCATATAGCGCGAGGGGAGAGCCAATGAGAGGGGAGGTGGAGGAGGGCATGTGGCGCGAGGAGCCGGAAGACGGGGCCAGTTGAGAAGAGCTCCGGAGAGCGGCGGCCCACCCTCCCGCCCCATGGTAAAGGAAAGCGTGAATAGGGGTGTCACAGTGGGGGGGGGTAGGCAGGATCCCGGAGGTTTCTGGGGTCCAGAGTCTTGGATAAACTTGGGATGGGGGGTGGGATACTCCCGACCCGGAGAACCCCTGGGCTGGCTTTTGCTAATTATATGGCGAAGTCGGGGGCCAAGTGGGGTGAGAAGTTGGAAAAGCGGAGGCGTGTGCACCTTGCTATTGACATGGCTGGTGAGGCATCATTCCGCTGGGTAGGCAAAATGATGGTTAATTTGATGTTGATTGTTAATCGGTTTCATGGTTCAATAAAGCTGCGACCACAAGTGTTTACCAAAAGTATTTGTGTCCGAGTGTTTGTGGAAGTGGGGGGGGTGGGGGGGGAGTGTGAGGGGGGAGTGGAAGGGGTGGTTACGACGCATCGAGTCCGACCTGCTCTGGTTATTAGAAATAATCTTATTTAACAATCATCCAGCAAGCCCACATTACAGGAGAGGTTATTAATCACAACAAAAAAAATATTAGAAAAAGTAATAATGTCCTTCAAAATGCCCTATTGCACCAAGCAGTATGCTTCCACCTCAGATCCAAGCAAAATGAAACTTTATTCCTTATTCTGTTGAAATCTTTCTAAATGATCACTCATAGAAAAGACAAAACTCTTTCCTTGATATGTTATTGAACAACATGGAGATTTAAGGAGCAAGGTAGCTCCAGTGGCTAAAACCTTTGCTCTTACATCTAAAAGCATCCGCTGCAATTGAGTTGCATGCACAGCATTAAGAAAAACAAAAATGCATTGTCCAGAGAACTTTAACTCTTTGTTTTAAAGTCATTTTTTTCAAAAACCAACAGCTTATCACTTTCAAAGGAAAGCACAATGAAGAGAGCAGTACACTGGATAATCACATCAGATGAATCTTCAGGAAAAGCAGTTAAGTCATTCACATCACCAGTATCAGGCTGTGCGGCAACTTCCTTAGTAGCCCCAACAGTCCGCATTAGGTTAAGTAGATAGTAACACAAAAAAGAACAGCATCTGAATTAGAAAGTTGTAAAATATGTTGAAAATATTTCCCTAGTAATAATAGTGGAGATAATAAGATATCTTTGGAATACTGAAGAACCTCAGTTTATTAGTTCTAAGAGAATTCTCCAAAGTTTCCAGAATATAATAAAGGCTAAGACTATACACAACACTTCCACTAGGAGGATGCGGCTTCCATTTTTTTATGCCATGAGTCACCAGGGCCGGAGGATCCATGGATTGTTTCTGACCCACACTACCTAACTGTGCCGGTAGAATTGGGGTGGTGGTGGGGTATTTGTGCAGGAGATCAGGTGGGGGTCCTTTACAAAGCGGATTGGGGGTGTATAGATTTTGTTAACGATGTGAGTGCGGGGATATTTTTTAAAAGCACCAACCCAGCCCTTTAAAAGATAGTGGGCTTGACTTGGGGATTGATCTCTGTCTTGCTGCATTCAGGAACATGCATTATTCCTTTTGCAGCAATGTAAACATATATTCAGAGCCATCCATACTACTAGTGTGGCAGAATTTGAGGGGGGAGGGGGGACAGCAGCACAGCAGGATGGCAACAGTGCAGCACTTCAAAGTCGTTGTCAGCCTAACACAGGAACTTTGAGCAAATGTGTGCCTGCCATATCCTAGGCCTGCCATATCCCAATCCCTTCAACAGGAAATTGTGTCAGATGGGGAAGGATATGGCAAGCCTTGTGCACACATGGGTGCTCAAAGGCCCCACACCATGATGTGTTACTTTTGGATGCAGACTTGAGCTCAGGCAGAAGATGCAGATAGGGTGGTGGTAGTGGTGGCAGCAGCAGGGCGAAGGGAAGAGGAGGGCAATGGTGGACATGGCAAGGCTAAATAGAAGGAGAGATGATGGACTACTGGAGGGGTAGAGAATGGGAGTCATGGAACATAAAGGGGAAAGTGAAGGGGAGAGGCTGAACACTTGGAAGAGGTAGGAAAGTGAAGGGGAGAGGCTGAACACTTGGAAGAGGTAGGAAAGTGAAGGGGGGAGGCTGAACATTTGGAAGAGGTAGGAAAGTGAAGGGGGGAGGCTGAACACTTGGAAGAGGTAGGAAAGGGAAGGGGAGAGACTGAACACTTGGAAGAGGTAGGAAAGTGAAGGGGAGAGGCTGAACACTTGGAAGAGGTAGGAAAGTTAAGGAGAAAGGCTGAACACTTGGAAGAGGTAGGAAAGTGAAGGGTAGAGGCTGAATACTTGGAAGAGGTAGGAAAGTGAAGGGGGGAGGCTGAACATTTGGAAGAGGTAGGAAAGTGAAGGGGAGAGGCTGAACACTTGGAAGAGGTAGGAAAGTGAAGGGGGGAGGCTGAACATTTGGAAGAGGTAGGAAAGTGAAGGGGGGAGGCTGAACACTTGGAAGAGGTAGGAAAGTTAAGGAGAAAGGCTGAACACTTGGAAGAGGTAGGAAAGTGAAGGAGAAAGGCTGAACACTTGGAAGAGGTAGGAAAGTAAAGGGGAAAGGATGAACACTTGGAAGAGGTAGGAAAGTGAAGGGGAGAGGCTGAACACTTGGAAGAGGTAGGAAAGTGAAGGTGAAAGACTGAACACTTGGAAGAGGTGATGTCATGCGTTGATTTCTGTAATTCGGTTCTGGTTGGGCTCCCACATTCGCAACTACACCGCTTAGAACGCATCCAGAACACTGCTGCACAAATTATCTTTCACTCCTCACTCCGAGATCATGTCACTCCCCTCTTCCTCCATCTTCACTGGCTTACCCTTCAATTTTGCATTCGCTATAAGATCCTCACACTGGTCCATCATGTCCTGTACACTCCCACCCCTCAGTACTTAGCAGATCTAATTCAGTTCCATGCTCCTATTCGTGCATTCCGATCACTACACATCAACCGCCTTCACCTCCCCTCCCCGTCACGTGCTCACTTACAATCTACACGCTCCTCTGCCTTCTTTTTTATCGGTCCTGCACTCTGGAACTCCCTACCCACCTCCCTTAGATTTGAACAGCAATTCTCCACCTTCAAGAAGAACTTAAAAACTCACCTCTTCTCCGCCTTTGACCTCCCTTCCCCTCTTGTGTAAAACTACACCTTTCCCCCTTCTCTCTCACTTCTTTTCTTCTTGGTTACGTGTATTTAAATGTCTTGAGTGCTTTCCTGTCATACGTTGTAATTTCCTTTCCTTTTCAGGATCATTAGCCTTTCTTGTATATTTTGCTCTGTAAACCACTGTGCTATTATTTGAATGGCGGTATATCAAACCAATAAACATAAACATAAAGTGAAGATATAGAGGCTGAACATTTGGAAGAGGTAGAAAAGTGAAGGGGAGATGCTGGACATTTGGGGTGTTTGGGATGGGGAGATACTGGACACCTGGGAAGGGGTAGAAAAGGAACGAGAGATGCTGGACTCCTTGTAGAGAAGTGAAGAGCAGTTGTTTGACACCTGGGGGGAAGGTAGGGAATGTAGATGTTTTCCAGGGTGGGGAATATTCTTGCCAAGTAGCTAATGATGCAGACAAATATTCTTGAACAGCACAGCTTTCTTGAAAGGTTTTGTCTACATAATATTTTACCTTTTTACTCTATATCTCAGATTTTTTTAATTATTTTCACTTGGACACCTGGAAAGGGGAGATTCTGGACACATAGGAGGAAGAGAAGGGAAGTTCCTGTAAGGAGGGTAGGGGGTAAAGAAGGAAAGATGCTAGATATGTGGAAAGTAAAGAAGGAGGGATACAGGACACCTGAGAGAGGAAGAGAAGATGGGATTCTGGACATGGGGAGGGGGTTAAGGAAGGAAAGGGAAGTGGACTACTGGGATGGGTAGGGAAGGAGAGATGCTGGGATGGGAGGTATTATGAAGAGGAAATTCTGGACAGCTGGGGGGTAGGGAAGGAAAGGGAAGATGCTGGACATGGGGGATAAGCAAGGGGAGGAAAAATAGTTGACTATGTGGGAAGATGCTGGACTATGGGGAAAGGGGAGGAGATGCTGGACTATTGGGGCAGAGCACATGACTGAAGAGTCACCTATGGTGTCAAATACCATTGGGCCTGCCTTGAGAATATTTACCTTAGTACTCCAGTTTAGTGAATCCTACTGTAAATTCTTATGCAGTGAATAACAAACTTTACTACACCTTGGTAACTTTGAGCCTAAAGTTTTTAAGCAGCACTAACAAACCAAATGAGTACTCAGGAAAGTGCATCCTTAATACTTTATATCTATGTTTGATTTCATCTTTTCTTCTTCAGAGCCACCAAGATTTGTAAAGAAGATAAGTAATCTCTCAGTAATGGCTGGAGAGCCAGCTGAGTTGCAGGCTGTTATTGAAGGCACCCAACCAATTTCCGTTCTATGGCTGAAAGACAAAGAAATAATCACAGAAAGTGAAAGTATTACAGTGTCATGCATTGAAAAGATTGCAACTCTGCAGTTTACTGAAACTGAACCAGTAGATTCAGGAAAATATATCTGTCAGATCAAGAATGAAGTCGGAGTTCAAGAATGCTTTGCCACTCTTTCAGTTTTAGGTTGGTAGAAACCTACAATTTTTTAATATCTTATAGTATTCTTGTAGTGGATTTGAATACTTCTTTGTCCAAGTTAAAGCTCATGGCAACTTACATAGAGGTGAACTAGATATTTTTCTGCCCAAAATGGCTTTCAATTTAAGGGCTAAATCTTCTAAAAGGTGCTGTTGCATTACCAAACATTGGCATGCATTATTTATATCAAGTCCCATTTATGCAATGGCACATATTTCCTAATAACATGTGTTAATGGCTTTAGCTGCACTAAACAGATGCGTAATTTACTTAATCTAATTTTTGCACCTGAGGAAATGGAGAGGTAAATGACTTCTCCAAAGTCATAAAATATGTCAGTGACGAAGTGTGATTGGAACCCTTGCTTTCTTGATCTCATCCTACAGCTTCAACCACTAGGATACTTCTTCACTCCTTAAAATTTCACAAATAAAAGTTCCCTGGTAGCTTGTTAGCTCTTATATTGTAGTTCTTTTTTTGAAAGATAATTGTATATTGGATTTCATTTCAGAGCCTGCAGTAATTGTAGAGGCAGCAGAACCAACCATAGTTGCTGCAGGAGAGTCTTGCATCTTGGAGTATACAGTAGCTGGTTCACCAGAACTTTCTACTAAATGGTTAAAGGATGGACGACAACTGAAAACTGATCAAAAATACAAAATTAGCTTTGCAAACAAAGTGTCGTCACTAAAAGTACTCTCTTGTGAAAAGAAAGATAGAGGGGAATATACCTTTGAAGTGAGCAACAATGCTGGTAAAAGCAGCTGCACAGTCACCGTTGACGTTTTAGGTCAGTTGGTTAAATTCTCTCTATCTTGCTTAGAAATATTATAATATGTACAATTGTGAACTAGATTTGCAGCCTCAAATAAAGACACTCTTCAATTAGCTCATAAATGGCAAAAATATGTCTTCTGTAGGAAATATTGGAGAGCTGATGAAAAAATGGAAGTGGAAGAAGGATAACAAGCTTTCCTTTGAAACAATGTAGTTAGTTCTTTCTCTTTTTTGTTATTTAGATCGCCATATTCCTCCGTCTTTCACAAGAAAATTAAAGGATGTGAATGGTATATTACATTCATCCATTTTGATGGAGTGCAAGGTTTCAGGATCACATCCCATTTCTGTTACCTGGTATCATGATGGACAGAAAATTGTTAGTGGTGATAAATATCAGTCCACTCTTTCAGACAATACTTGCTCTTTGAAAATAAATTCGCTTGTGGCATCAGACAGTGGAAGCTACACCTGTGAAGCTACGAATGTAGCTGGATCTGATGAATGCCACGCAACATTATCAGTAAAAGGTTTGCAATGAAACATTTTAAAATACTCATAATAGTGTACTATTTGTAGCCAAATCCAATTATCTCCATGACTAAACTTATAAAAGGGATGGAATGCTAAAGAGTTAGGGCTCTTCAGCTTAGAGAAGAGATAGTTGAAGGGGGAGATATGATAGAGGTCTATAAAATCCTGAATAGAGTGGAATGAGTAAACGTGAATCGATTATTTAGTCTTTCAAAAAGTACAAAGATGGAGAGACATATTATTAAGTCACAGAGTAGTACATATATAATAAACAGGATACAATACTTTTTTCTCTCAATGCATAGTTAAGCTTTTGAAGATGTTGCCAGAGGTTGTGGTAAAAGCAGTTTGAGTAGAAGGGTTTAAATAGCTTTAGACGCACTCCTGGTGGAAAAGTCCATGAAAAGTTATTAAGATAGACATGTGGAAAACCAATGATTATCTCTAGAGATAAACAGCATAGAATCTGGATTTTTTAGGATATGGTGGTTACTTGTGACCTGAATTGACTACTGTTAGAAACAGGATACTGGTTTTGATGGAATTTTGATCTGACCCAGTATGGCAATTCGAATGTACCTATGTTCTTACATACTATAAATAGTGGCTGTCTATAAATATTGTAAAAATCCTGAAAAACAGGCCACAAAATTTTACAGAAGAATCCTCTTTATATTTTTTTTTTGTATGCAGAACCTCCATCTTTTGAGAAGACTCCTGATCCTTTAGAAGCTTTGCCTGGCACGAATGTAATCTTCACAAGTGTCATAAGAGGGACCCCTCCATTCAAAGTTCACTGGTTTAAGGACAGCAACATATTACTACCAGGAAGAACCTGCAATATCACACTGAAAAATAATGTTGCAGTACTGGAGCTTTATAATGTAGAGGTTTTGCAGGGTGGGGAATATTCTTGCCAAGTAATCAATGATGCAGGCAAAGATTCTTGCACAACACATCTTTCTGTAAAAGGTTCGTCGACCTGATCATTTACCTTCTTACTGCACATCTCATTGCTTTTGGGATTATTTCAATTTTTACCAAACAACTCATTTTTTATTGTTTTAATAACACAACTATATTCTGTCCTTACTATAGAGCCAGCAACATTTGTGAAGAAATTGAATGATTACAGCATTGAGCCAGGAAAGTCCATAGTTCTGGAATGCACATACATTGGTACCCCACCAATTTCAGTCACATGGCAGAAGGATGGCAGGGATATTACTCAGACAAAGAAAAGTAGCATAACCACCACCGAAAGATCTTGCATACTGGAAATTCTCAGTAATACAAAAGATGATGAAGGAGAATACTCTTGTCAAATTCAGAATGAGGTTGGACAGGATACCTGCCGAGCTCTTGTATCCATACTAGGTGCGTCCATCATTTACTGTTAGTTATTCCTCCCTCCTAGCAAAAAACTACTGTAATGTTTCATCTTACTTACTGTAATCATTTGTCCTTTAGAATCACCTTACTTTGTTAAACACTTGGAACCTGTGGTCGTGACAGTTGGATATTCCTCTTCTTTACAATGCCAAGTTGATGGGGCTCCAGAGATTAAAGTCTCTTGGTACAAAGGAGATACAAAATTAAGACCCACTCCTGCATATAAAATGCACTTCATGAATAATATTGCTACCCTGGAGTTCACCCAGGTTGATATACATGACAGTGGAACATATTCCTGCAAAGCAGAGAACAATGTAGGGGAAGCTTCCTCAGTGGCTCTTCTCACTGTCCAAGGTGATCATTTTATTTCAAATATCTTAGGGGACATACTTTTTTCTGTACGTTTCAATTGTTTTATTTTTTTTATTGTTCTTTCATATGGAAGTTGCTGATTTTATTTTATGCATATTAGGAGGTCTTATTTTTGTAGGTTTCATCGCTTTTTATATTTTTTTGTAGGCTTTTCTTAGCTCAGTGCATTTTTATCTGGAAATTGTTTTCCAATGAAAGTATTAAACACTATTCTATAAGACACTTTTATTTAGTGAAAAATATTTAATTTTGGTATTGAACTTTTAAGAAATTGCTCTCTTGTATTTTATATGTTAGTAAAGCGCTTAGAAATGTATTGATATCTGCGTATGTGTGTATATATATATATATATATATATATATAAAATAAATAAATAATCACTTTACAGCTGCAATTCATAAAATTTCCAGGAATTCTTCTCCCAGCAGCAATGGTGCATTTTCCTGAAGATCATGTTCAGTCCCATTCTTCTCATTTTCTTGGCTGCAGCAATAGACACATCCAGGCATTATCACTGGAACCCCTCTTCTCTTTCTCCTGGAAGTGCCAGCGCAGGCTTTCAGGGTCATAAGCTGTTCACCTCTTCTACTGACAGTTGTGGTAGAAGCTTCTTGGAGTCACAATCAATACCACTCTCTTCTTTCCAGTATGTCCAAGATAAAAGAGCCTGGTTAGCAGCAGCACAACAGAACTTTCTCAGAGCTCAGCAATCAGCCCAGTGTTATTTCTGCTGACGCGTTTTCTCCAAAATATTTATTTTCTTATATACTTCTTTGAATCAAATCAAAGATCCAGTTAAATATAGAATAAATGGTGATGAGACTGATGGGACTTCTCTTGGCCTTTTAGCTGGTCTGAAGAGTTGTAGCTACTTTTAATGTAATTGACAGCAGATAAATAACACCTTGAGGGTAATTTTACAACTGGGAGCCACAGGTAGATGTTGTTTTATAAGTTGCAGTGGGCACTGACTTGTCTTTAAAAAAATATTTGTGTGAGTGGCAGAAATCAAGACCTGGCATAAATGCCTAAGCCTATATTTTTCAAGTGTGCACATAAATTATTGCATTTTATAATCTACATGCATACCTATGTGCTGCTCCCATGCTCTGCCAAATCCCATCCATGTCCACTCCCACCAATAAAGTATGTGCTATCGAGTGAACACACCTATGATTTTACGCTGGTCAGTATTTTATAAAAGGCCATTTATGCATGTAAATAACTATGATACCTGCAAAACTGGCACATACATTGCAACTTAAAGTACAGGCCCCTTAGAAATTACTCTTTATTTGCATATTTTGATGTTTATCATCAATGTTTTTCTATTGAAATGGCCCTTGGGATTCGTTTCTTCTCTGCTAAATCAACAGCTCAAAGCTCTTTATTTTAAGCACTCAATGAATTTTGGTAACTGGATGGTGAAACGTCCTGTCATAGAGCTACATTCTTCTTTGTCTTCTTTCCCAGTGCTGATATTAAGAAAGCTTTCTGGAGCATAGTCAGTAGGATCTACAGTTCAACAGAATGATATCAGGGTGAAGAAAAAAGTCATGCTAAGAAAATAATAAACTATACTAAACTGTACATTCAGCCATTTTCTAATCCTGTTCTACATTAATTGAAAAAGAATGAAAGGTTCTATTTTGTGATGACTTCTGTCATTATCTGCACAATGTTTTGGAAAGGATATCTGCAGATCAGGGTTGGGGCACCCATTGCCGCTACAGTCTCCCCTCTCAATGCTGACTTCCTGTTTGTACAGGAAGTCAGCATCATGCGGTGGAGAGCAGCAGAAGCAAACAGCCCCACAGTGTCAAAGCTTGAAGGTAAGCTCTGTAGAGCTGTTTGCAGCTATTGCCACCACTGTCGATCCTGATGGCAGATGGCACTGGTGGTAATGGGCATCACGGAGGGAGGGGCACAGGGTGCAAGGGATGAGGTTTGCCTAGGGCACCTCATCTCCTTGCACTGGCCCTTTTGCTGATATTAAAAATAAAGGGTGGGATATTCAGCGGCAGTGACTAGCCATCACCGCTGAACTCTAAACCTGGATACTCGATGCCGAAACCATATTCAGGCCCTGGCATTGAATGTCTGGGTTGGCCAGATTGCCCAGAAGCTGCTGTCCGGTTATCGACTGGTTAGCATCGGGGTGTGCAATGGCAGCACTTGTGGATATTCTGCTGAATATCCTGCTTAGCAGCATTTACATAGCCTGCAAACTGTGCAAATGTCTTTGAATATCCCCCCAAACTTTTTAAGTCTCTTTGCTTGCCATGCATTGTCCCCTGATGTTTATTATGGATTATGCAAATTATACAAAACTGTATTGTCAGTGCAGATACATCCTTCCTCACTGTCAAATGTGCAGTATTTTCTAAAGTCTTTACTTGGTTTCTGTGAGAACATTCTTTGGAAAGTGTGGACCTACATATTCAGAGCTACTTTGAAAAAAATATATCATTTCCAAATAAATAGCTGGGAACCACAAACTAGTTCTGTTCTGTCAAGATAATGTTATGAAGTCATTTTCACGTGTATGTAGCCACATATGAGCGTTAATGGCTTCGTAAAATACCAATTACATAAAAGTATGCGCATTGGCATGAACATGTGTACCTTGTCAGTAGGCGAAGCCAAAAGCATAGGCTGGGCAGAGCAAGGGTGGCATTTGCATATTTACACATGAGGCCCGATACTCAACTGGGATGGCTCTACGCCACTACAGCGCCTAGCCATCACCACTGACATCTAATCCCAGAGTCATATGTGGCCCTCCCATGGAATATCCAGGGTCACGGCACAGCCTCGGACGCCGCAGAAGCTAACCAGATAGCGCTGATTTTGCACTGCTACCCGTTTAGCTCCTGCAGGTAAAACTAGGCCAGCTTTTGCTTCGCCTAGTTTTATCTGCAAGTTGCTAACCGGGTAGTGCTGCAATATCACCGCTACCAGGTTAGCGACTGTTGCCGCCCACGACATGCCCCGGAAAACCCACAACACGCCCTAATGCTAAATGATTAGCATCGGGACATATAGCGGTGTTAGTTGGGGATATTCAGCGGCACTGTGTCATTGAATATTCCATTCAGCGGCATTTACTGTACATGGTTTACAGATCCGTAAACTGTGTAAATGCCTTTAGAATATTGGGCCCATGGATCATAAAATACCAGAATGTATATGTGTACTTGCATACTGAATGCTTGTTGATGCACACTTACTTTTAAGGTACATCCCTACCACTTACACTCGTATTTTAGAAAAACAAATAATGTGTCTTTTTCAAATAGGCATAAAATAGATACCTGCTTACCCTCTTATCCTAGGCATCCTGTTATAAAATTACCCTCTGTAAATACTGGTTTGCTATAGAAACTTGGAAGTACTTCCAAGTTTTCACTCTGCACTAAATATATTTCTACGTTTTCAGTCATACAAATATTTCTGTCCATATTTTTTTTCCATTCATTGCAAAGGTGTTTTCCCTTTGTTTCATAGAACCTCCAAGGTTTGATACGAAATTAGAAGCTTCCAGAGTTGTGAAGCAGGGTGAATCAACTGAGTTCCAGTGCAAAATAAGTGGATCTCCAGAAATCAGAGCTGTGTGGTACAAGAACGAAAGTGAAATTCGAGCCAGCAAAAAGTACAAAATGTCCTTTGTTGATTTGGTGGCAGTACTCGAAATTACAGATGCTACCACTGAAGACACTGGAGATTATACCTGTGAGGCGCACAACAGTGCTGGTAGCGCAAGCTCTAGCATCGCTTTAAAAGTCAAAGGTCAGAATGAATTCACAACACTTCTTCTTATTATTTTTCTACCATACTTCAAATTTTTACATTGTCACTTCTTTCTGCATCTTGCAATGGAAGGGAAAGCTATCTTTTCAGTGTTCTAGTGAAGAATCATCATTGATGCGTAACATGTGAAAACACATATTAGAAAGGTCATTTATGTGGTTGCTGTAATGATAAAAATGAAAACGTATGCAATCCTATGTCGGTTTTCATGTAGAGGCTAGGCATGTGTAAGTCTGATCTAAAATTAACATATCCCCTCTCCTCACGATAGACGTGCGTGTTGAATCCCTTTACAGCAACAGGATAAAATCAAAATAAACTTAACTATCTAATTTCTCAACAAACAGGGGTGTCCTACACGGAGCAGTGGGTTCACCCTTAAACAGAAACATGGGGAGGGGTGGCCTGCACGGAGCGGCAGGTGCGCCTACTCTTGCCATCTTACTGGGCAGACTAGATGGACCATAATGGTCTTTATCTGCCATCATTTACTATGTTACTATGAATCAAATTACTAAATGCAGGTTCACACAGAGATGGATATCCCTATTCAGTGGAAGATGCCGTTTTATAACCATACACACGTGAAATTCATCAGAGGAACCCCAGTGATTTCCATGTGTTTGTGCTGGTATTCCAGAACAGTGTAAATATACTTGTATCCTGGCCATATTGAAAAGCTGGGCATTTCTCCGCTCTTCTGCAATTATAGCTAATTCAGGGGTTTAGTTTCTAAGGTACACTCACCATTCACTATTAACCATCACATCTTATTAGTAACTGAGTTCCACTGAAGAACACGGGACCACCACTAAAATAAAGCACATTAACAGTTTATTAATGTGCTTTAACATTAGCACACCTTAGTAACTAGATCCCTCAATGTCTACCAAAGTAACATTTGAAGGGGGAAAACATCCAGAAGGTATAGAAAGCACTCCAACATCCCCAGTACTCAGCACCATGACAACAACAGCAGCAGTGAGATTTTAACCCTGGCTGCCATTTTCCTAACCCTATACTACAAACCATTAGGCTATCCTAAACATCCAGCTTCTGAAATGCGGTTCTGGGTATGTCTTTGTAGATGTCCCTGCAGACGTCCATATCAGGCACATTCATGTTTGTGAAACCACATATACACCTGGACGTGCCTGCTTCTTTCAGATGTCCTGGCTTAGACATCCCAGATTGCACTTGGATGTCTCTTCTAAAATTCCACTCCACATGACCAAATAACTTCTTCCTCTACAGAGCACTCAATGAATTATCTTTATTCACTCACAACTCTGAATATCCATGTTACCATTTACTCCATGCCAGTATTTCAAATATTTCACTGCACAGTCATTTTTTAAACAGTATCATCCAAATCCCAGCACTGAGTTTATTTGCCAGCTGCTTTGACTGCTTGACTGCTATACTCCATTGCAGATGCCACCATCATTTCAAGTGAATTTGCCCTTCTTGACCCAACCTGTCCACTGGATTAAGACCATGACTGCAAGGTTTCAAGGGGGCTCTGTTGCTTAACACTCAGCTAAGGTTTTCACTGCAACATTCAGACTTAGTACATTGGTGGGGGGTGGAGGGGAGGGAGAAAAATCCCTGGGCAGTTGTAAATGAAGCACTCATTGCACCAGGATCCCAGCATTGTTCCTGACTGAGCTAGATGCCAAAAGGAACAGGAAGACTTTGCCAGGTCCAAAAAATATGTGAATTTCTCAGAAGATGATGGAGAGCCATGAATAGAGGATATCCATTACTTATTTTGATGGCTCTTGATTGTTTAAGCACAGTCCTGTAAACATATGTTCACTGGAAACAAGACTAACATGGCCAACTAATTTTGTATAGCCCTCTAAAATGCTTTTAGATGTCAATGATTCCTGACCACTATAGACTTGAACTGGATTTAGACTCACAACCTAGAGGAAGAAAGCTTAGTATCCCTATATCGATCCAATCCTCTAATGAAACATGCATGTGCCTTGACTTGAAACATTATGTTAACGTTGTACCACTTTTTGATTTCTATTAATATTTTAAAATAAATTCCTATTTCTTATTTTATAGAACCTCCTGTTTTCATCAAAAAACCACAGCCAGTAGAGGCGTTGAAGGGTACTAATGTTAGCCTCGAATGTGAGCTTTTGGGCACGCCTCCTTTTAAAGTTTCATGGCTAAAAGATAGGAAAGAACTTAAAAGTAGCAAGAAATACAAGATTATATTTGAAAACCTCCTTACCAGTATTCACATTCTGAATATCAATACTTCAGACACTGGTGAATATCAATGTAAGGTGATGAATGATGTCGGAAGTGATGTTTGTATTGGCTCTGTTACATTAAAAGGTAAGTATATAATATACACTGTTCTTCGTAATATTCTTAGAACTACGATATTATTATGTTACATACTTTGGTATTTGTTGTGTGAGCTCATCTTTTTTTAATTCAGAACCACCAAGATTTGTGAAGAAGATAAATAATCTCACTGCTATGGTTGGAGAACCAGCTCAGTTGCAAGCTACTATTGAAGGCACCCAACCAATTTCTGTTGTATGGCTAAAAGACAAAGAGATAATCACAGAAAGTGAAAATATTCGAATATCATATGTAGAAAAAGATGTAACCCTGTGGATTTCAGAAACGGAACCAGGAAATGCAGGAAAATATATCTGTCAGATCAAAAACGATGCCGGAGTACAGGAATGCTTTGCCACTTTGTCAGTTTTAGGTTGGTAGCAAACTAAAAATACTTTGTTATTTCTAACATCTGTTCAAAACCTCTCCTATAAAACTTTTTTAGCGTCATATACTGAAATGTATTTCAGTTCTTTCTTTTTCTGGAAGATAAGTGCATATTACATTTCATTTCAGAACCTGCAATGATTGTAGAGGAAGCAGAACCAACAAGAGTTGCTGCGGGTGAATCTTGTACTTTGGAATATACAGTAACGGGTTCTCCAGAACTTACTACTAGATGGTTTAAGGATGGAAGACAATTGAAAAATGACCAAAAATACAAAATTAGCTTTGCAAACAAAGTGTCTTCACTTAAAATACTCTCTTGTGAAAAGGGAGACAGAGGGGAATATACATTTGACGTGAGCAACAGTGTTGGTAAAAGCAGCTGCACAGTCTCAGTTGACGTTTTAGGTCAGTTGGTTAACTTTCTTCACTTTATTTTGGAAATAATATAATATTTACATTTCGGAACTAGATGGTAGCACAGCAACATAAAATGTATTACTGTAGCCTCAATTAAGGACACTCTTTTGAACAAGTTGGTAAAAGGCGCAAATATGTCTTCTAATGGCATGATGAGGGAGTTGATTAAAAAGATGATGGAGGAGAAAGATGTGTAAATGCTTCTCTTTGAAATAACCTCATTGGTTTTCTCTTTTATTATTTAGATCGAACTATTCCTCCATCTTTCACAAGAAAATTAAAAGATGTGAGTGGTATCTTAGATTCTTCCATTTTAATGGAGTGCAAGGTTTCAGGATCACCACCCATTTCTCTTACCTGGTATCATGATGGAAAGGAGATTGTTAGCGGGAAAAAGTATCAGGTCACTTTTACAGACAATACCTGCTCTTTGAAAATAAATTCACTTGAAGCAAAGGACAGTGGACATTATACCTGTGAAGCCACTAATGTAGCTGGATCTGATGAATGCAGTGCTACATTATCAGTAAAAGGTTAGAAGTAAAAAATTATACTATGGATTTAATTATACTTTATATAAAGGCAATGGTTATGCATAAATACTGTTGAAATCCTAAAAATATAAATGTTGAATTTTATAAATGAGTCCTCTTTATCTTTCTTTTTTGTGTTCAGAACCTCCCTCTTTTGAGAAGACTCCTGAACCTTTAGAAGCTTTGCTTGGCACAAATGTAACCTTCACAAGTGTCATAAGAGGAACTCCTCCATTCAAAGTTAACTGGTTTAAGGACAGCAACATATTACTACCAGGAAGAACCTGCAATATCACACTGAAAAATAATGTTGCAGTACTGGAGCTTTATAATGTAGAGGTTTTGCAGGCTGGGGAATATTCTTGCCAAGTAATCAATGATGCAGGCAAAGATTCTTGCACAACGCATCTTTCTGTAAAAGGTTTGTCGACCTGATCATTTACCTTCTTGCCTTATATCTTATTGCTTTTGTGATTATTTTGGTAATATAACCCATCTTCTGTCTGTCCTGCAGAGCCAGTAGCGTTTGTGAAGAAACTGAATGATTACAGCATCGAGGCAGGAAAGTCCATAGTTCTGGAATGCACATACATTGGTACCCCACCAATTTCAGTCACATGGCAGAAGGATGGCAGGGAAATCACTCAATCAGAAAAATATAGCATAACCACCACAGAAAAATCTTGCATACTGGAAATCTTCAAGAATACAAAAGATGATGAAGGAGAATACTTTTGTCAAATTCAGAATGAGGTTGGAAAAGATACCTGTCAAGCTCTTATATCTATACTAGGTGGGTCTATCATTCTACTGTTGTTTATTCCTCCCTCTTATAAGAAAAGCTACTGAAATGTTTCATCTTACTCACTGTAATCATTTGTCCTTTAGAACCACCTTACTTTGTTAAACACTTGGAACCTGTGGTGGTGACAGTTGGAGATTCTGCGTCTTTACACTGCCAAGTTTATGGGACACCAGAAATTAAAGTTTCTTGGTTTAAAGGAGATACAAAATTAAGACCCACTCCTGCATATAAAATGCATTTCATGAATAATATTGCTACCCTGGAGTTCACCCAAGTGGATATAAATGACAGTGGAACATATTCCTGCAAAGCAGAGAACAGCGTAGGAGAAGATTCCACAGTGGCTCGTCTCACTGTTCAAGGTGATTTTCTTTTTCATATACCTTAGGAGTCTTATTTTTTTTCTGCAGTTTTCAATTGTTTTTTTTATAATGTCTCTTTTATTAGAGGTTGATGATTTTATTTTATGTATATTAGGAGTCATTGTTTTATTTTGGTATGTTTGCTTTTTACATTTTTATGTAGGTTGTTCTTAGCTTAGTGCACTGTTATCTGGAAATTGGTCTTGATAGAATGAGGGTTGTAATTTTCTAGTGAAAGTATTAAATACTCATTTTTTAAAGACTTTTATTTAGTGAACAATATTTCAAAAGATTTGGCTAGCTCTCATTTCTTATATCAGAATGCCCTCATCTTCTCCCAGTAGCAATAGTGCAGTCTTATGAGGGCCATGTTCAGTCCTATTCTTCTCATTTTCCTGACTGCAGTAGAAATGGCATCTTGACATTATGATTGAGAGCCCTCTTCTCTTTCTCCTGGAAGTTGTGGTGTAGGCTTCCAAGGGCCGTAATCTGTCCACCTTCCCTATTGACAATTGTGGGACAAGCTTCTTGGAGTCAAGATCAATTCCATTCTCTTCTTTCCATCATGTCTAAAATGAAAGAGCCTGGTTAGCAGCTAGAGAACCTTATCAGGAGTCAGCCATCAGCCCACTGTAATTCTCATATACCTCTTTGAATCTAAGATCTAGTTAAAAATAGAATAAATAGAATAAATAGTGATGAGACTAATATAAACATTCCTGGCCTTTTAGCTGGTCTGAAGATTTGAAGCCACTTTAAATATATTTGACAGCAGATAAATCACATCTTAAGAGCCATAGACAGTAGGGGTGAAGAAAAAAGTCATGCTGACAAGATAATAAAGGGAGTTATTTTCAAAGCCCTATTTGTGTTTTGGGCATCTGAAAATAGGCATAGAGATGTCCAAAGCACAGAGATATCTCCAGGGCCATTTTAGAAGCCAGGTCTGTGGATCTCCAAGTCTCAACCGGAGAATGATAGAGGCATGACTGGGGCATTCCCGGGAACCTGGACATCACTGCCTGATCTCAGAAATGTTCTGGATGTCCGGAGTCACATCTAAGTTTAGACTAGCTCCAGACACGAATAAGCATCGCCAAAGTCCTTTTTTTGGCTGAAAAGCATTCAGAGGGCATAGAGAAGATAGCACTCTATCATCCCCAATACTCAGCACAATCACAATGATAGCAATAGTGGGATTTAAAGCCTGGCTTCCCTGGTCCTAGCCCACTTCTCTAACCATTAGACCTGGGGTCACCAACCTCCAGAGGGCCGCGGGCCGCACAGCCGACTACCGGGAGCCTCGCGGGCCGCACCCCCCTTCTCCCCACCCCCGCGAAAAAAAACAACAAACGCAAAATTATGAAAACAATGGCTAATCACCTTTATTGAATTTAATGAGATGGCTGATGATTCATGCTAGCAGACAAACGCTTAAAGTCCGGCTTCACAGATGACACTGACAGGAGAAGGGACGCTTGCAGGTGGTCGTCGGTGAGCTGCGAGCGCGTGGATACAATGGCGGGAATCCTTGGCGGGCCGCACATAATGTTAAACGGGGTAGAGCCTCGTGGGCCGCATGCGGCCCGCGGGCCGCAGGTTGGTGACCCCTGCATTAGACTATTCCTAGATGTCCAAGTTCTGTGATACTATTCTGGGGATGTCTATGTAGACATCCCTGCAGACATCCATATCAGGCACACCAACGTTTCTGAAATCATGTCTGCACCTGGATGTGCCTGGTTTTTTTTTCAGATGGTCTGGTTTAGACGTCCCAGATTACATTTGGACATCCTTTCTAAAATGCCTCTATATGTGTTGTACATTCGGCCATTTTGTAATCCTGTTCTTCGTTATTAAAATTGAAAGAAAGGTTCAATTTTATAATGGCTTCTGCCATTCTTATCCAGTGCTTCTGGAAAGGATATCTGATGTTGAGCCAACTTTGAAGTTAGAAATAATTGTTTAAGCTTGATGTTCATAATGAATTAATCAAGTTATACCAAACTGTGGTATCAATGCAGACACATCCTCTTTCATTTTTGAATGTGCTGCATTTTCTAAAATTTTAACTCCATTTCTGTGTGAAAATTCTTTGGACCTAAACATTCAGAACTGTTTCGAAAAGAATATATCCCTTCCAAAGACATAGGGGTATGTTTACTAAACCGGGCTAACGGTTAACCCAGGCTATTTGTAACTATCTCTTTGAAGGCCTACTTTAAATTTTTAATCCACATTCTGCAGCCGGGTTAATTTTTGCACGTTTCAGGAAAATTGTACCTGTCTTATTCAATAGGTTCTAATAGTGATTTTCCTTCTGCTATGGTCACGTATTATATACCATTTGATAGGAATATTTAGTCAGAATTTTGGATCCCGAGAGTTTTGGGCTCAGCCTGGAAAGGGTTAAGTCCCATTGAATAATATGGGACCTAGTGAGAAATAGCCCGGGTTAACCGTTAGCCCGGTTTAGTAAACATACCCCATAGTTTTACTGCAAACCACAAATTATTTCTTCTATTCTGTGTGGGTCATTTTATAAAGTCATATTCATGTGTAAGTAGCCACATATGCACGTTAATGGCCTCATAAAATACCAACTAGCATAAAAGTACATGCATTGGCATTAACATATGTAGTTTGCTAGTAGGCGTAGACATGTACATTGATTTTAAATAACTATAATTTCTCTGTGGAAAAACAGGATAATTGCTTATGTATGGGTGATGTCACCCTTTCCAGCTTTTACTAGAAGCTTTTAAAAGGCCCCAGCACACCTGTGTGTCCGTTTCCACCTGCCGCTGCCACGTTCCTTTTCCTCAGTCTTCTCTTTTCCACAGAGTCCGCCAGACATGTGCATCCAAAGGGAACAGTCTTTTCTCTCTCTTGACTGATTGCCAGCATTATTGTTATTCTTTTGTTCTTTACATCTTTTTTTCGCATTCTTTCTTCTTCCTCTCGCAGTCTTATGGTGTCCATGTAGTTTTTAAATACACACAACACCACCCTTTACAACCCCAATCACAGTAAACTATTAAGTACTTACTTATTATATTTAAAACATACTATACTTTGGGTACACAAAGGCCTCAGAAGAAGCTTATGCCATTCATTTGGCGAACAGTGTCACCATAGGACAGAGCTAAGAACTTGTGCATCACAGGCCTCACCCTTTTAAACTTTAATATAGTTATACCAACCAATAAAGCTATATCCAAAAAAAGTACTTTTAAAGGATTCGAATATCAATTAAAATCTATCTTATAAGCCCAAGTTTAAACAATAATATAGACAAAATTTTATAAGTTTTTTAATTTTTAAGTTTTGTTCAAGTCAAGAGCAATTTCGTCTTACTCGCATTAAAGAGAAACCCTTTCTCCTAATATAAACAGCTTAGCACCTGATGTAAACGGTTGAGTATCTAGAAAAAATAGAGAAAGAAAATCCAGATGGTAAGGTACTCTCTCTGGATAATATGTCTCAGAAGCTCACCAGTGGGTTAAAAAAGTACTTCTAAAGCAGCAGGACCAAGTCTACCACAGGCACCTAGAGATAATGCCTGCAGTGCCTGGGGCCCCACCATGAACCTTCTCATTGTGCTTTGTGTTTGAAGATGACAATGAAAGTGCTCAATGGTCATGAAGAACTGTGAAGAAGAATTTTTGGTGCAGAGAAGTCCAGTCCATCAACTTTGGCATCAGCGGCATTAGTCTCCATAGACCCAGGAGCTGCATCTGATGCTGGCAATGTGTCAACATTCAGGGATCCTCAAGCTCACTCAGATTCTGGGAGTAAATATTTACCAATTTTTTTTTGAAGAAGAGGAAGGATTCATCCTCTATTTCCTTGACATTAAGCTTCAGGCAGAGACTGAGATGCAGGGATATCTCAGTTCATTGAAGCACAATGTCCAGAACATCAAAGTATCAGAGATTCAGGTATCCTCAGAGTGGACCTGACATGAGGATAACTCATCCTCCATGATACTGGTGGGGCATGCCAGCCTCCAAGGAACCAAGACCAGCCTACTGATAATCCCAATCAGATTCCAGAGACATTGACTGAATCATTTTGTAGAACCTCCTCCTTTGTCAATGGCAACTCTCGAGGAGAATTTCATAAAAAGCTTCCAGGAAAGGATGAAGGTCATCTTTGCCCAGCATGAGGCGGCTGCTTCTACTGCATCAAGCCTGCTGCACAGAGATCACAAGCTAATCCCTGAGTCCCATTGCCTGTCTTTGGGACAGTTCCCATCATTGAGACCTCAAAGGCTCTCAATACTGGCAACTGTCTCTAGTACATCAAGGGGTGGTCGCTTACAGATAAATTGGAGTACTGGTGCACCTATACTCCCAGAGGAGATCCACACCCCAAGAGGAGCAGAGGTCAACCCAAGCAAAAGCTTAGACATCTTTTGAATACCTTTATAAGTCTGACTTGGAGTATTTATTGGAGGAGGTGTCACCTGAGTTGCCTTCAGATCATTCTTCTGATCATTGATTTTGTTCATTGATTTTGTATGGGTATTGACTCCTCCTCTGTCTCCAGCTTAAATAGAACAGATGGAGGGGGAACTCAGGGCTGAAGAGTTAAAAATCCTTCAATTCTGTGATCCCACTAAGGAAGAAGTGACAGTGCCCATTCACCACATTCTTCAAAGAGTAAAGATAAGAATGTGGTAGACTCCCCTTTCTGTTCAGCCTGTCAATAAGAAGGCTGATGCCACATATCGAAATGTTTATGCTTATGTTTATTTTAAATTGTCTATATGAGTCCACCTTTCTGTTTAGGGGCAAGGTGGTTTACACTTGATAAATCATTGAAATTAGAAAGGATTGCCATTAGTTAATAGGATAAAGCGGACAGAGATGGTAGAAAAAGTAGAACAAATAGGCGTATGGATTTGAAAAGCTAGTTACTGCACCATTCTATGCTCATTGAATCCTCCCTCGAAAGGACCAAGAGTTCCAAGACTCGTTCTTTGATCCTGGGAAAGGAGACTAGGACTTTGGAATCTTTTGGAAGGAGAATGTTTCAGAACACTATGATTACTACCTGCATAGCATCCAACCTGCTATTTATGAGTGTACACTTGTGGAATATAATCTGTGACATGCAAGAGTTTGTGGACTCTATCCCTGTGGAGAAGGCTATAGTTCAAGCCCTAGTGAGCCAGCGGAAGGAGTGCAGAAAGTACATAATCTAAGTGACTTATGGTACTTTCAAGAAGGCATAAAGAATCTCCTCTATGAGTGCTAGCATCAAGAGACTCTCATAGCTCTAGGCCTCAGACTTTAAATATATAGTAGTGTGCAGGAAAAGCGCGCTGATGTGTTGTGCCATGGAATCTCTTTGGAGATAGGGTGCAGGAAGCAGCTACTCTCATCAGACAACACGGTGACACTCTTAAAAACCTCTCCAGATCCAATTCCTACCTAGACTCTTCATCATTCAGGAGGTATCAGAGTGGAGGCAAAAAGGGTCCTATTACTCTCTTATCTATAAGTACCTTTCTCTCTCCAACTCAACCCAAACTAAGCTGAGTTCTTGCTCTCAACCCCATAAAAAGAGGGTCCATCCAAAACTGAGCACAGGGTTTTGACTGGCTCCTAGAAAGCATAGCTGACCCTCCTGTCCTGATACCAGAAAACATTCCTGTCAGAGACAGGCTTGCCTGCTTTTCAAATCAATGGTCCTTTGTAACCTCTGACAGTTGTGTTCTTAAAATAGTCCGATATGGGTACAGATTATGTCTATGTGGTCTCTCTCCAAATTGCCCTCTGAGAGTTTTGTCAATCAACTGTCAGCACCAGGAGATACTTCTTTGGGAGCTCTCTGGTCTTCAACAAGCAAGTGTGGTTGAGTCTGTTCCACCAGGGCAGAAAGGGAAGGGATTCTATTTGAGATACTTCTTGGTCCCGAAAAAGATGGGGAGATTCCATCCCATACTAGAATCTGAGGAGTTTAAAGAAATACATGGTTCAGGAGAAAGTCAGAATGGTTTCCCTTGGCACCCTCATTTCCTGCCTCCAAAAGGATGATTGGCTATGTCCTCTGGATATGTGTTAGGGAAACATCACTAGTTCACTACCAATACCACGTTCTGCCTTTTGGCCTCACATACATGCTTTGTGTCTTTACAAATGTGTAGCGGTAGTCGCAGCATGTCTACATAGACTGGGAGGGCATGTTTCCCTATCTGGATGATTGGCTGATCACTAGCACTACTCAGGCAGGAGTTCATATGTGCATCCAGATAAAGTTATTAGTGTCCATCATAAATTATCCCAAATCCAATTTAAGTCTGTCACAGACATTAGAATTCATTGGAGGTCTGCTAGACATGACTCGGGTGAAAGCCTTTCTTCTACAAGACCAGCTTACCCATCTGGTGGCAATCATGGAGGAAGTTTAACAATGTCAACAGACATCAGTGAGGAGCATGTTGAGAATGTTGAGCCACATGGCACACCCTTGGAATGCCTCAGAATATGACAAGTTCAGTGGACTCAATTTATTCACAGGCTTCAGGATGTAGTTTCTATCAAGACTGCTCTCTGGGACTCCCTGTCCTATTGGTTTGTACATTCCAATCTGGCAAAAAGAATTCTCTTCCAAATTCTTCCTTATCAAAACTACTAACAACAGATGCATCCAGACTGGGCTGTGGAGTCATTGTAGATGAGTTTCATACTCTGGGTCCTTCCAGAAAAGTCTACATCAGATCAATTTCTAGGAGCTGAGAGCAATTGCAAAAGTTGTTAAGGCTTTCAGAGAGCAACTCACTATATCAATGGTCCTAATTCAAACAGACAATTATATAGCCATGTATAACATCAACAAGCAGAGAGGAAGAGGTTCATACCTCCTGTGTTGGAAAATGATTTCTCAATGGATGACAATAGTGAGGACAGTGCCGTGGTGGACAAGCTGAATCTTGTCTTTCAGCCTTACGAATGAATTTGGACAAGGAAGTTGCTCTCAATATCTTTTGGGAGAGGTGCATCCCCTCAATAGACTTGTTTGCCACTCCTTAAAATGCACAGGTGCCTCAATGTTTCTTCCGGGCAGGGATACATGGCAAACTAGCCTCAGATGCCTTCCTCCTCCATTAGGGAGAGGGTCTTCTGTATGCATATTCTCCTATTCCTCTTATAGCGAAAACTCTCATGAAATTCAAGCACAACATTGGCACAATGATTCTCACAGCATCATACTGGCCAAGAGAGCCATGATTCCCTGTTCTTCTTGAACGTTCAATCAAATGTTCTTCTTGAACGTTCAGTCAAAGAACCAGTTTGTCTGGGCTTATCACCAGCTTTCATTACACATGATCGGGGGCATTGTTGTATCCCAACATCAAATGCCTAGCCCTCACATCTTGGATGTTGAGAGGCTAACTTTGTCTTTTCTGACAAAGGAACCAGTGTTTTCTTGGCTGCCAAGAGAGATTCCACCAGGAGGTCTATTAGTTTTAAATAAAAGAGGTTTGCCATCTGCCGCTAGTGTCCCATACAAAAGCATACTTGAATGCCTTCTACACTTGTCAGAGTTGGGTGTTAAAATAAACTCCATGAAGGCACATCTCATTGCAATTAGCACTTACCACCATCATGTAGAAGGTATTTCCATCTCTGTACAACCTCTAGTTGTTCATTTTAAGCCTCTCATTAAGCCTCCCACAGTGATCTGGGATTGTAGTGTGGTTTTAACTCAGCTTATAAAAGCTCCATTTGCGCTGCTAGATACCTGTGGATTGAAACACCTGACCTGGAAGGTCCTGTTTTTGGTGGCAGTGACTTCAGCAGGCAGTGTTAGCGAGCTCCAGACTCTAGTAACTGTTCCACCATACGCTAAGTTTCATCCTGTGCACTCATCCTAAATTTCTTCCAAAGATGGTGTTAGATTACCACCTTTATCAGACAATTGACCTACCAATATTTTTCCCTAGACCTCACGCTCACAAAGGGGAAAGTGCATTGTCCACACTGGACTGCAAGAGAGCCTTAGCCTTCTATTTGAAGTGGACTAAAGTCCATAGAAAGTCCACCCAATCTTTTATTTCTTTTGACCCCAACAGGTTGGGGCTGCCATTATCAAATGAATACTCTAATTGGCTAGAGGATTGCATCTGTTTCACTTACGCCCAGGCAGGTTTGACTCAAGGTCATGCCAAGGCTCATAATGTCCGAGCCATAGCTGCATCAATAGCCCACTTGAGATCGGCCTCCATGGATGGGATTTGCAACGCTGCAGTGTTGGCTTCTGTTCACACTTTCACATCTTGTTATTGTTTAGAAAGGGATCCTGACATAACAGTAGATTCAGCCAATCCGTATTCCAGAACCTGTTAGGGGAATAGAATCCAAGTTCATTTTCTCCTAGGCCTTTATTTTCAATTCCAGGCTACCGTCTATAAAAATAAACCAATGCAATTTTGAATGGCCTATTGTCACCAAAAACATAAGTTCCTAAAGTTTTTGCTTGCTCCAACAACGATTTTCCTTTTTTTCTTTTGAGGCAGCCTGTAGCTAGAAAATCCCATATGTAAGCACTAATCCTGCTTGTCCACAGAGAAAACAAAGTTGCATACCCGTTGAAGATGTTCTCCAGGGACAACAGAATAAGTCCTCATAACCCTTCCACCTCTTCTTGTAGTTGTATCCTACAGTCAGCTACTCAAAGGATTGAGAAGAAAGAGTGCAGCAGCTGCATGCTGGAAAGGACATGCAAGTGCACTGGGACCATTCTAAAACTTCTAGAAGAAGCTGGGAAGGTTTTCCCAATTGGTGATGTCACCCATATGTGAGAATTTATCCTGCTGTCCATGAAGGACACATGCCTAACCTTTTTAATCAGAAATTTGAGTGTACCCTCAATTCATATAAGGTCTACTGACCTGGGGCTCGAAAGAAACGGAACTCACTCAGAAGAAAGGAAGATGAGTCATGGTGTGCGCCAGGGATTGGTCCTGGGACCGCTATGATTCAATGTATTTGTGAGTGATATTGCTGAAGGATTGAAGGAAAAAAAATCTGCCTTTTTGCAGATGACACAAAAATTTGCAACAGAGTGGATTCTTCTGAGGGAGTGGACAACATATGGAAAAATCTACAAGAATGGTCTAATGCTTGGTAGTTAAGATTTAATGTAAAGAAGTGCAAAGTCATGCACTTGGAATGCAGAAATCTAAGGGAATTGTATACAATAGGGGGCAAGAGGTTTGTGTGCACAGACCAGGAGAAGGACTTGGGAGTGATAGTATCTGAGGATCTCAAGGTGGCAAAACAATATAACGGGGTGGTGGCCAAAGCCAGAAGAATGCTGGGTTGCATACAGGGAGGAATAACCAGCAGAAAGGAGGAGGTACTAATGCCCCTGTACAAGTCATATGTGAGGCCTCACTTGGAATATTGTGTTACGTTTTGGAGATCATATCTCACAAAGAATATAAAAAGACTTGAAATGGTTCAGAGGAAGGTGACCAAAATGATTTGGAGCCTGCACCAGAAGATGTATGAGAAGAAACTTGAAGATATAAATATGTATACCCTAGAGGAGAGAGGGACAGGGGGATATGATACAGAAGTTTAAATACAAAGAGTATTTAAAAGAATAATGAACAAACCTTTTTCAAAGAAGGGGAAGCTGTAAAACTAGAGAACAAAATAATGAAGCTGCAAGGAGGTAAACTTAAAAGCAACATCAGGAAATACTTTTTCACTTAAAGGGTGATTGATGCTTGAAATGCCCTCCTGATGGAGGCCGTGGGGGCAGATACAGTGACAGAATTCAGAATGGCATGGGACAGTCATAGTGGATCACTTTATAACAAACGGATAAAATCAAAATAAACGTAACTATTTTTTATACTTCAACAAATAGAGAGGGATGATCTGCACGGAACAGTGGGTACACCAACTCTAGCCACCTTACTGGCTAGATGAACCATACTGGTCTTTTTCTGCTGTCATATACTATGTTACTATGTATGTATGCTACAGGTAAATAACTTTATTTTACATTCAAACCTACATACTTAATGCATTTTGATTTACACCTGCTTTTAAGGTGCATTTCTGCCACTTATACTATTATTTTATGAAGACAAACAGGTACCTATGTGTCTTTTTCAAATAGGCTTAAAATAAGTGTCTGCTTGCCCTCTTATCCTAGGCACCCTGTTATAAAATTACCCTCTGTAAAACCTTAATTTTGGATTAATTCGTTATACTCATATGACCATTTCCAAGTTTTCACTCTGCACTGAATATATTAATTAGTTTTTAGATAATGTAATAATGCTGTAATATTGTACCTAAGTCCATATTTTTTCCAGTCTCCCTGCATTGGTGTTTTCCTTTTGTTTCATAGAACCTCCGAGGTTTGATAAGAAGTTAGAAGCTTCCAGAGTTGTGAAGCAGGGTGACTCAACTGAGTTCTACTGCAAAATAAGTGGATCCCCAGAAATCAGAGCTGTGTGGTACAAGAACGAGAGAGAAATTCAAGCCAGTGAAAAGTACAGAATGTCCTTTGTTGATTTGGTGGGAGTACTCGAAATCACTGATGCTACCGCTGAAGACACTGGAGATTACACCTGTGAGGCGCACAACAGTGTTGGTAGCGCAAGCACTAGCATCGCTTTAAAAGTCAAAGGTCAGAAATAATTAACTATTTCTTCTGATTTTTCTAGCCTGCTTCGAGCCTTTGCCACTGTAACCTTCTTTCTGCACCTTGAAGTGGAAGGGCACGCTATCTTTTCAAGGTTATAGTGAAGAATTATAATTAACGTTTGACATTTTGTATTTTTTGTATTTAGCTCACATCTTTTCAGTGATAGTGATTTAATGATATATTTATATAGTGCCCTAGGCCAAGCTGCCATGCATAAATTCGAATGATAGCAAAAGAATTGAAAATAATTAATGATAAATATGGTAAAATTGTTTGAGGTAGGGGATGAGTCAATCAATTCAATTTATTTATATCTTGCCCTAAATACACTAAAACATATACAAATATAAAACAGGATAACATATATATGTTCAAGACAAGCTCAATTTAAAATTTTAAGATTACATTCCCTATAAATTAGTTTGAGCTAAATAATTCAGCCCCCTAGCTCATACAACATATTCAGAATATTACTGAATTACACAGGGACCCTACCAAATAAATATGTTTTTAATCTCCTTTGAAAGGTACTAAAATCTTTTCCTGACACATATCCTCAGGAAGTGCTCTTCAAAATAGAATTCCTGAAATAAAAAATGTATGGGAGAGTGTGCTAACTCTCCACGCAACAAAGATTGCTGGTAGAATGACAAGTGACGGGTCATATCGCTGAATGGCAGACATTAGATCTGCATTGGTAGTATAATGTACAGCCCTGAACACCACGGGGTCTATTCTGCCTTTCCTTTCCCCGCCAAACCTTCCCATATAAACAGGGATTTTGTACGGGGAAGTTATACAGGGGCAGGAAAGGGATGGCGCGGAGGTGGAGACGGGGTGGACAGTGGGCGGTCTGCAGCTTTGGATGTAGACAGTGTAGACAGGGAACGTATTCCACCTCTGAGGTGGCATATGTTCCCATAGACAGGGAGAGATGGCAGGCGCAGGGTATGTCAAAGGTAGGAGGGTGTGCAGGGGATTCCCCACAGCCAGACCCTGGTGATGGGAGGTCGGGCTGTGGAGAAAGCACAAAGTTGGCGGTGGCTGAGGATTGTGCCTCCTGAATGGAGCCACAGTTCCATGGCACCGCGTCTCCATTCAGGAGTCTTGACTTAGTTAGCCAGGCAGGTGCCTGTATGTGCAGGCCGACCGGAATCGGTTCCTGGCCTGCACATACAGGCTTAGAGAGCATTCTGATCCTGCAGGGGTTAGATGTACCCCGCAAGATCAGAATCCCATTTATCTCTTTGCATCCAGTCCTGACCGGACACACAGAGGCCAGGACATCCTCAATTGAATAGGCCTCCACATGTACACATTTAAAATGTAGCTATTACTTGACAAGTAACAGTGTAAGATTTGTGATGTAAGGATGACATCATCACATTTCTTGAGACCTTGCCACAGTGTTCCATACATTCTGGAATCTCCAGATACTGAATACTGCATTCATCTAACACAGAAAGGATAGTGGTGGAGGAGTATCCTAAGAACAGAAAGACCATGGTTCAAATCCCATTGCTACTCCTGGTGGCCATGGGCAAGTCAGTTAACTCTCCACTGTCTCAGGTACAAACTTACATTGTAAGTCCTCTGGGGACAGGGAAATGCTTAATGTACTGAATGCAACTTGCCTTGAACTGCTCCTGGATAGGTGTGAGCTAAGTACTACTAAATAAGTAAAATAGTACTATATGAAAATTCGCAAAATCAGGAACATATTTCAGTCATTGTGTATATTGTATTAACCATTCTGAACAATTTTTTGCACTTGTGGCTTCACAGAGAGATGTTCATCAAGTGCAGTGCCCATATATTTTACCTCCATCTTTAACTCAACTTGGATAACCAGGTCAAATGCTGCCAATAGAACAATAAGCATGCATAAATACACTTGTTCATTGGCATCAAACCCTTTCAGTAAAGAATATGTCAGGGAGGTAACCAAAGTCTCAGGACTATGATGCATCCTAAACCCATGTTGCAAAAGATGTAGTACAGCATGTGTCTCCAAGAAGTATCTGATTTTATCTTCACAATTTGTTTTATGAGTTCTCCTAAGAAAGGAATTGTCGAGATGAGATGGTAACTTGAACAATCAGAAACCTGCAATGATTTCTTCTTTAATATGGAATGTACCAAGGATCTTTTAATGTCACTGGTAATATACGTATCTGATGTCAGGTATCAACAAACCAGGTCCTTTGAGTCTCTGATAACAAACACCGCACAATTGCAGAAGTCTTATCAGGGGTCTTTTTAATTTTATCATTAAAATATGTTTGTTTCATCTGATCGATCTTATCCCTATACTTCTTTAAACACTGGCAACATGTGTTATCTGATTCAGATGAATGTAATTTGTACCATTTCCTCTTTGTTCTTCATAGTAGATGTTGCAAGTCATGGCGTAGACTGGAGTACCACAGAGCATTATATGATCGATTAGAACAACCTATTGATTTTAATTAAATTGAACAGAACTGAGATATTGTAATGTCCCAAAACTCAGTCAATTCATTCAGCTTGTTACCTTTAGGAGTATCCTTCTGATATGGTGAATAATCACAAAGGTTTCCAAATCTACTGTAGTATGATTACAAGAATGTTTAGGGTGCACTTGGGGTGCTCGACCACTGTCTATAGAGATGATTAGGAATAGGCATTCCACTTACTTTAGAGCAGCTTTTTAAAATGTCACTAGATTCAAGAAACAAGAAGAGATCAAGTGTATGACCATCTTCATGAACTTTGTGAGTGGATTTAAGGCTACAATTGCAAAATTTCAAAGAGGCTCTGTTGCTTAGCCTCTAGCTAACATGCTAGAGGCATGTTTACTAGACATATCACAGTTAGGGCCTGTCCGGACAACAATATCAGGGCAGAGGCCTGTGCCAACTTCAGGAAACATGTGTGTCCATCCCCTTGCTATTTGGCACATTGCTAACACGCAGCACAACAGTAACCCAGCACACAGGTGCATCTAAAGCCACCCACTGAGGTGCCAATGGCTCTATTGGCAAAAACAATTGCTATTAGCATTCGCCCATCAAGCCTGTGCTAACTGAGATGTGCCATCACTGCCCATGTTCTGTCCCAACCCACCCTGTCTCTACCCATTTGCACACTAACCATTTGACACAGGAGTTTTGTAATGAGGTCTTGTACTACTGTAAATTTGAGTGTGGCACACTTACCGCACACTGAATCCCGCACTTCCACATAGTATGGTTTTCGTAAACATGCCCCTTAATACATTGATGGGTGGTGGAGGGCAAAGAAAACAGTCCCTGGGCAGTTGTAAACAGAGGCTCATTGCAGCAGGATCCCAGTAGTTGTTCTGACTGAGCCAGAAACCAAAACAAACAAGAGGACTCGACCAGGTCCAAAAAATATTTGAATTTCCCAGAAGATGATGGAGAACCATGAATAGAGATTATCTATTACTGATTTTCATGGTGCTTGTTTGTTTACTCAGTCATGTAAACATTCACTGCAACCAAGACTGACATAGCAAACTAATTTTGTATAGCCCTCTAAAATGTTTTTAGATGTTGCTGATTGCTGGCCACTACCAATTTGGACTGACAACCTTGAAAAAGAAAGTTTAGTATCCCTATATCAATGTAGTCAGCAGTCCAGCCCTTGTAACATTATTATGTTAACATTCTACTACTTTTTGTCTTCCATTCATATTTTTTTAATAAATTCCTATTTCTTATTTTGTAGAACCTCCTGTTTTCATCAAGAAACCACAGCCAGTAGAGGCGTTGAAGGGTACTGATGTTAGTCTCGAATGTGAGCTTTTGGGCACACCTCCTTTTAAAGTTTCATGGCTAAAAGATAGGAAAGAACTTAAAAGTAGCAAAAAATACAAGATTATATCTGAAAACCTTCTTACCAGCATTCACATTCTGAATGCCAATACTTCAGATGCTGGTGAATATCAATGTAAGGTGTCAAATGATGTCGGAAGTGATATTTGTATTGGCTCTGTAATATTAAAAGGTAAGTATATGCTCTGTTCTTTATAACATTCTTAGTACTACTGTATTGTTATGTTGCATAAGTTGAAATTTGTGTGTGACCTTATCTTTTTTAATTCAGAACCACCAAGATTTGTGACAAAGATAAATAATTTCACTACTGTGGTTGGAGAACCAGCAGAGTTTCAAGCTACCATTGAAGGCACTCAACCAATATCTGTTCTGTGGTTAAAAGACAAAGAGATAATCACAGAAAGTGAAAGTATTGGAATGTCATATGTAGAAAAAGATGTAACCCTGTGGATTTCAGAAACGGAACCAGGAAATGCTGGAAAATATATCTGTCAGATCAAAAACGATGCCGGAGTACAGGAATGCGTTGCCACTTTGTCGGTTTTAGGTTGGTAGCAAGCTAAAAATATTTTCTTACTTCTAATATCCCTTAAAAACATTTCATATAACACTTTCCTAGTATCATATACTAAAATGTATCTCAGTTCCTTTCATTTTTTGGAAGATAAGTACGTTACATTTCATTTCAGAACCGGCAATGATTGTAGAGGAAGCCGAACCAACAAGAGTTGCTGCGGGTGAATCTTGCACTTTGGAATATACAGTAACGGGTTCTCCAGAACTTACTACTACATGGCTTAAGGATGGAAGACAACTGATAACTGACCAAAAATACAAAATTAGCTTTGCAAACAAAGTGTCTTCACTGAAAATACTCTCTTGTGAAAAGGGAGACAGAGGGGAATATACATTTGAAGTGAGCAACAGTGTTGGTAAAAGCAGCTGCACAGTCTCAGTTGATGTTTCAGGTCAGTTGGTTAACTTCTCTTTGCTTTATTTTAGAAATACTATAATATTTACAATTCTGAACTAGTTAGTATAGCAACATAAAATATTGCAGCCTCAACTAAGGACACTTTTTTGAACTAGTTGGTAAAAGGCAAAAATATGTCTTCTGCTGGCAAGATGAGGGAATTGATTAAAAAGATGATGGAGGAAAAAGATGCGTAAAAGTTTCTCTTTGAAGTACCCTTACTGATTTTCTCTTTTATTATGTAGATCGAACTATTCCTCCATCTTTCACAAGAAAATTAAAAGATGTGAGTGGTATCTTAGATTCTTCCATTTTAATGGAGTGCAAGGTTTCAGGATCACCACCCATTTCTCTTACCTGGTACCATGATGGAGAGGAGATTGTTAGCGGGAAAAAGTATCAGGTCACTTTTACAGACAATACCTGCGCTTTGAAAATAAATTCACTTGTAGCATCAGACAGTGGAAATTACATCTGTGAAGCTACGAATGTAGCTGGATCTGACGAATGCAGTGCTACGTTATCAGTAAAAGGTTAGTAGTAAAAAACTATACTATTAGTATTTTCATTATATACATATCCAAATATTCTCCCTATTATATTTTATGTACTGCAATAGTTATGCATAAATCCTGTGGAAATTATGAACATTAGAAGATTGGATTTTACAGATGAATCCTCTTTCATTTTTATGTTCAGAACCTCCTTCTTTTGAGAAGACTCCTGATCCTTTAGATGTTTTGCCTGGCACAAATGTAACCTTCACAAGTGTCATAAGAGGAACTCCTCCTTTCAAAGTTCACTGGTTTAAGGACAGCAACATATTAGTACCAGGAAGAACCTGCAATATCACACTGAAAAATAACGTTGCAGTACTGGAGCTTTATAATGTAGAGGTTTTGCAAGGTGGGGAATATTCTTGCCAAGTAATCAATGATGCAGGCAAAGATTCTTGCACAACACATCTTTCTATAAAAGGTTTGTCGACCAGATCATTTACCTTCTTACCTTACTTCTCATTGCTTTTGTGATTATTTTGGTAATACAACCCATCTTCTGTCTGTTCTGCAGAGCCAGTAGCGTTTGTGAAGAAACTGAATGATTGCAGCATCGAGGCAGGAAAGTCCATAGTTCTGGAATGCACATACATTGGTACCCCACCAATTTCAGTCACATGGCAGAAGGATGGCTCGGAAATCACTCAGTCAGAAAAATATAGCATAACCACCACAGAAAAATCTTGCATACTGGAAATTTTCAGGAATACAATAGATGATGAAGGAGAATATGCTTGTCAAATTCAGAATGAGGTTGGAGAGGATATCTGCCAAGCTTTTGTATCCATTCTAGGTGCGCCCATCATGTTACTTTTGCTTATTTCTTGACTTTCATAAAATTACTACTGTAATCTTTCTCTTACTTACTGTAATCATTTGTCCTTTAGAACCACCTTATTTTGTTAAACACTTGGAACCTGTGATGGTGTCAGCTGGAGAATCTGCATCTTTACACTGCCAAGTTTCTGGGACTCCAGAGATCAAAGTCTCTTGGTACAAAGGAGATACAAAATTAAGACCCACGTCTACATGTAAAATGCATTTTATGAATAATATTGCTACGCTGGAGTTTACCCAGGTTGATATAAATGACAGTGGATCATATTCCTGCAAAGCAGAGAACAACGTAGGGGAAGCTTCCACAGTGGCTCTTCTCACTGTTCAAGGTAACCATGTTATGTTATTCTTTGTTTTTGTAGGTTGGATTGTTTTTTAATTATTTTTTTAGGATGTTCTTGTTTTTTGTTTTTTTAATTCCAGTGCATGTGTATCTAAACATTGTTCTTGATAGAATGAAGGAATATAATGAACACTATAATTTTTAAAAGTTTATTTTGTCCAGTAAAGCGATGGAAAAGATGGATTTAGTTTTCATTTTTTTCAGTACAGATACGTGCTGTCCCCACTGCTTTCTTTTATAAAGATTACTGCATATTTCATCACAAAATTCACTGTTTTGCATTTGTGTTTTTTTCAGAACTCAAACTTCCACCTTCCTTTGTAAGTGAATTAAGGAACGTTCAGGAAACCGTTGGCTCACCAGTTACATTTGATTGCCATATAACTGGTTCTGCACCTATTGAAGTGTCTTGGTATAAAGATGGTGTGCCTTTAAAATATGATTCTAATATCCAGTCATCATTCATATCTAATGTTGCTACTTTTCAAATTTTGCAAACCCAGCTGCATCATGCTGGTCAGTACATTTGCCAGGCTTCTAATTTTATTGGAACTGCATCTTCTAGTGCCAAGCTCATTCTCAAAGGTTTGTCAGTCCTTATATTCTTTTCCTATTTAAAGAAAATGTCTTTCCCAGTGGAATTAAAATCTCCATTTTGCCTAGGGGCTCCATATGAGAAATGGGATATGCAGATTGGGATATTCATATTTCCTGAGTATCTTTCAAAAAGCTCCAATGAACGCAGAGCCTTTTTAAAATATATATAAGGACACTGGTAAATGCATAGACATGTGCTGGAATATACAGAATAAACAACGACTTTACAAAAATAAGTGTAGAAGAGTGACATCACGTGGCAGTATCCTTGTAAAACTACTGGCACTTATATTGTACATTGAAGTCGTGATTTTGCTATTTCCACATATAAGTGCTGCCAATACATGTGGAGCTCCATTTGGGGAGGGGATGTTCCCGCAGGAGTCAGAATCGGGCTTGAGGATTGCCCGACTTGCTCCCTCCATCTGTGGAGACATCCGCCCCGCAGGCACCCCAGACATCCATGGCTCCAGTCTCCCAAAACCCCACCACCCGACCCATGGGCTGCTTATACCCCTTGGAGGTGGTATAAGCAGTTTGTCCCCATGGTCCCAGCCTGCCCCCTCTCTCCCCTCCCACCCCCCCCCACCCCCACCACTGGCTCTCCCCGTCCTGAAGCACAGGACGTATGGGGAGAGCCAGTGGGGGAATAGGATCTAGGCGGATTGCAGGGCTGCACATCTTGGCGGGACATGCAACCCTGCAACCTGCGTTACAGAATGAAGGTCATAGTGGCCTCATTTCAGAACACTAGGAGGGTAATTTTGAAACAAACCACCTAGAATAAGGGATAAGCAGGCCCCTATTTTATGCTTATTTTATAAAGACATGTGAAGGCAGATTTTATTAAGAATGCGAAGAAGGAGAATTTAGATGTTCAGGTCAGTACGTGGAAAATTCCTATAACACAGAGCCTCTCATTAAATAGATGCAGGACAGCACATTGATGGCTCTCCACCTCCAGTGGGAGCAGCGATTTTTCAAAGCTGCACACAGGGAAATATGTGTAACTACTTCCTTCATGTGTGTGGGAGCAGCTTTCAAAATCACTGCTCCCTGATCGTCATGCATACTCTCTACTCGTATACGTGAGGACAGTTAAGGAGCAACACTGCCAAAGTTTTTATTTTCCTTTTCAAAGGCTAAAAAAATGGCTATGATGGTAATTCATTTGTGGGCCACCTTACTAGCTCGGGGGGGGGGGGGAGGGAAGCCAATGTTAACTTCAGGGGACATGTGCTTCTGTGGGCCCAAGACATGACACCGCACAAGGTGACACATGGGCACACTTAATGCCACCCATTGATGTGACATTAAGTGCATTCATGCTACGGGCAGGAAACATGGTCAGTATAGGCCACTAACACCCGTGCCAGCCATGGTGTGCTGGCAATGCCTGTTTTCTGCTCCTGTCATACCAAGTTTCCTCCCCAGCATGCACTGCCAGGGTAGTGCTGGATTTTTGGTGCAAGGGCCTTTTAGCGTTACACTCAAACCGCAAGCTAAACCTCATGCTACCAGGTAACATCTGTTATATCCTGATCAAAATGAGCACTTTTATGACTTTTGTTCTCACTTAGGAGTATGTGCCTCTGTATTGCTCCATGGTGCTCAAATATTGTGTGCAATTCTAGTCACCATATCTTCAAAAGGGTATAGCAGAATTAGAAAAAGTACAAAGATGAGCTTCCAAATTGATAAAGGGGATGGAAGGATACTCCTACGAGGAAAGACTTAAAAGGTTAGGGATCTTTAGCTTGGATGAGGGGAGATAGAGATTTATAAAATAATGAGTGGAGTGGAAGGAGTAAATGTAGATCAGTTGTTTACTCCTTCAAGAAGTAGAAAGATTAGGGGACATGCAACAAATTACAATATAGCACATTTAAGATTAATCGGAAACGTTCAATGCATAGTCAAACTCTGGAATTTGTTGCTGGAGGATGTAGTCAAAGCTGTAAGTGTAACTGGTTTTAAAAGAAGTTTGGACATGTTCTTGGAGAAAAAGTCCATAAACCATTATTAAAGTGGACTGGGGAAATCCACTGTTTAGCCCTGGGATAAGCAGTATGGAATCTGTCTACCTTTTGGGAACCTGACAGTTACTTGTGACCTGGATTGGCCACTGTTGGAAACAGGATACTGGGCTTGATGGACCTTTGGTCTGACCCAGTATGATATATCTTATGTTCTTATGTATGTTATGTTTGGATGAGGAAATATTTGTGCTTATTCTTGTATTCCCATTGTAAAATGGAAATACATGTATAATTTTACATACTTCCTAAACCACGCTCGCAATATGCCCCCTTCAAATCTCTGCATCCCAAGCAACTGCATATTGTCTTTCCCAAACTACAGTACTTGCAGTTCTGCTCTTCTGCTGCATGCCATGAACTGTCACCAACTGCTTGGTGATCCCCAAGGTGCTCATAGATCTCGCAGTGGCCTTCCATATGGCCCTCTTTGTGAGTGCAGACATCTTAAGGGTCTGCTTGCCAAACAACTGGGAGAAGTTGGAAATCTCCATCTCCAGCAATAAATCATTCTACTCACTGGAGAAGCACACACATCACAATTGTGCTGAGTTGGCTCAAGGCATGGGCACGGTGGTTTGCTGGCAGGCTGCCTGTCACCCCTGGCCTCCTCCCTCATCCTGTCTCCCCCTTAGCTTCTCTGTGAGATCTCCTGAGATGAGCTCCTTCTAGACCCACCCTTCCCTGCCCTGGTTTCTCGCAATCCCTGCACACCCCTCTCACTTTCCATTCGTGTCCTTTTTACAGTCAGTACAGTGCTTATGAACTGAAAAGCAAACAACCAAAGGAAAAATACAGAAATAGATATAATACCACAGCACACTCTCATATCCCACTTCCATCCCCTCATTTTGCAGCAGCAACGTGGCTGGTGCCTCTCTCCACCTTCCTCACAGGGCACATAAGCATGCAAAGGACAGCTCGCGTCATATAACAGGCTGAAGGCTGAAGAGCAGAAATGCTAATGCCAATTGCCATATGATATCACAAGCCTGCCTCAAAGATTGGATGTTGTAACTCTTAACACTCATGTGGAGAGAAATTTTATAAAGTCCACCTCTGTAACATGTAACTGTCCATTTGCCTGTATAAATCATAAAAATACTGTGGTGTATGCATGTAAATGATGCATAGGTTTTGGCAGCTCTTTATGAAATGAACCCCGAATGCCTATTACCATCCTCTCTCTTCCTCAGTGTGGCCATGTCCATAGTTCAGTCAAACTTTAGCTTAGTCCATTCCCCTCTAATGCTTGTTAAGTTTTGCAATTAATATGCGTTAACAGCAAAATTTGCCACACTTTAGGAAACAAGCCCCAAATGAAAATAAATAAACAATCAACAAATGAAGGTATAGAAATTCAAATATTTCTTTTTTCCTTTTACATTTTAGAAGGCAAGACTCCTCCTTACTTTGATATAAAAGCAGTCCCTACTGATGTTACTGTGGGCGCGGCAGCTGACTTTGAGTGCCATGTAACTGGAACACAACCAATTAAGGTGACTTGGACAAAAGATAACAAAGAGATTCGAGCTGGAGGAAACTACAGGATCACATTTGTAAATAACACAGCCCACATGACAATTCTGAAAGCAGTTAAAGGAGACGCTGGACAGTACACGTGCTCTGCCAGTAATGAGGTTGGAAAAGATTCCTGCACAGCCCGGCTTAGCGTGCAAGGTAACTATTAATTCAGTTCTATTACTATAGATGAATTTTAATTTAGAAACAGGGAATCGGGCATTAACGCCCTCAATCCCACGTTCCATTGCCAGGCCAAAAAAGCATTTTTATTACATGTGTGTTCATTTTGGTGTATGTGCAAAAGCTAATGATGAAGTCGTTATGATTATATCTGCATTACCAAATAAATGTATACGTGTTTGTACAGTCCAGACTATGCCCATGACATGCCCTCTTTGAAGCTCTGTCCGCTAAGCATTTACATGTGTAAATAACATTCTTTTGAAATTGCTATTTACATAAGTGAAGTGGCATTGTATAAAGGATGTCCAAGTCCAATTGAGGACAACCAGGACAAAATGTGCCAAGTAATACCAGGGTTGCGTAGACCTCTCTTATATGGATGTTCATACCCATGGCCACATAGATATCCCACTTCATAAAGCATTGGGCAGGGATGTCCATCACATGCACGTTACCAAAAGGGGACATCCAGTGGAGTCGGAAAATGATAACATGAGCCCTCGCTCCTCATCGGTCTTCATTATTGGCACGGAAAAGATAGACGTCATGAACATACCTCCTCCTTCACACCCTCCAGATGACTGGCTGACCAAGAGAGCACTTTTTTCAATACCAATTTGTGCCTGGAGCAAGTATAAGCTTGAATACAGCTCAAGACATCCAAAGCATTACTGAAATTGGGCGAGGACATCCACGCTCTGAGAATGCCTTAAGTACACCCATGCCACACCCGCATTCATACTTGGACATCCTTGTGCTGGGGATGTCCACAGATCTGGCTTCTAAAATTGCTCTGAGGATGTCTCCAGCTTTGGACATCTCTATGCCCATTTTCAGATGTCCTAAGCAACCCCCATAGTCAGCCTAGATGTCTAAATGCTGCTATTTTCATGACCTCCTTAATCTCCTACTTAGTATCTATTAAGATGTGGATTTTTTTCTATTATTTTTAATGAGTATATATTGGAAAGAATTATAGTACTTGCTCTACGTCTACAGAATGGGCCAGTTACATGAAGGCACATTTTTGATAGAACGTGGAGATCAGAATTGAGACTTCCAGGTCAGAATGTACCAATTCTGAAGGTGTTTTAGGAAAACCTCTGCTAAATGTGGAGCCATTTCTAAAATACATATTCTTGTGCAGTGGGAGGAACCATTTCACAAATATACACATGGGAAAAATCAATAGAGGAAGTTTTGGCATGTCACAAGGAACATGTGTCAATGTTCACACGTACATTTGTTCTATGGCCGTTTTGAATACCCAGATATGCAGATGCTCCTAATTAATTACAGAGAACGCTACCTTGACCCATTTCAATTCAGAGGGGGAAATAAACATTTAGGGCCCGATATTATACTGAGATGGCTATGCACCGCTATGATGGACAGCCGTCACCACTGACCTCTAACCCCAGATATTCAATGTCTGCGTCTTATGTGGCCCCGGCATTGAATATCCAAGGTCACCGCACAGCCTCCGACACCACATAAGTTAACCGGGTAGCGACGATATTGCACTGCTACCCGGTTAACTCCCACAGGTAAAACTAAGCCGTTTTTTTCTTTGCCTAGTTTTACCCTCAGGTCGCTAACTGGGTAGCAGCACAATATTGCCTCTACCCGGTTATCGACTGTCGCTGCCCACAACACACCCCACTGCTTAGTGGTTAGCATGGGGGCATATAGTGGCATTAGTTGTGGATATTCAGTGGCACTTACATGGTTTACAGGTCAGTAAACCATGTAAATGCCTTTAGAATGTTGAGCCCTGAGGAATTAAGGGGATATTCTTCCTGTGAAGGCAGGGCCAGATAGAGCACTTTTGAAATCCCTATTCAAGTCAGACAACAGGTTTAAATCCAAATGTGGACCATTTTGGGCTAATACATGCCTTGACTGTATGAAATGGAGAATACATGTGTAGACCTTTGTACCTTTGAGGCCACGTCCTTGACACTCCACCTTGCAATTTCAAGGAGATATGGCCTTTTCTACAATGGCTATAACATGTGGATACCATTTACATGTATTGTATATGTGCCAGTACCAGGACCAACCACAAAGTTGGCGCCCTAGACAAACCTGAAGCCTTACACCCCCCCTGGCTGTGAAAAAATATTGTCTAGCTTTGAATGCCCTGATCCTTTCTGCCCCCCCCCCCCCGAAACTGCTCTCCTAGGCAACCGCCTATTTTGCTTGATGGTTCGGGCGGACCTGACTGGCATATACCCTTATAAAACATGAATAAGACTTCCAAAATAACCCCCCGGAAGGAAAATAAATAGGTTAATGAACTCAGATGTAGAAATCCAAATATTTATTTTTTCTTCTCTTATATTTTAGAAGCCAAGACTCCTCCTTTCTTTGATATAAAAGCAGTCTCTACTGATGTTACTGTGGGCGCGGCAGCTGACTTTCAATGCCATGTAACTGGAACACAACCAATTAAGGTGACTTGGACAAAGGATAACAAAGAGATTCGCGCTGGAGGAAACTACAGGATCACATTTGCAAACAGCAAAGCCCACCTGACAATTCTGAAAGCAGAGAAGGGAGACGCTGGACCGTACACGTGCTCTGCCAGTAATGAGGTTGGAAAAGATTCCTGCACAGCCCGGCTTAGCGTGCAAGGTAACTATTAATTCAGTTCTATTACTATAGCTGAATTTTAATTTAGAAACAGAGAATCGGGGCATTGACGCCCTCAATCCCACATTCCAATTCCAGGCCAAAAAAGAGCTTTTCTTACATTTAAGTTCATTCTGATGCATGTATTAAAGCCAATGGTGAAGTCATCGTGATTATATCTGTATTACCAAATAAATGTATATGTTTTTGTACAGCTCAGACCATGCTCAGGGCACACCCTCTTTGAATCTCTGTGTCCTGAGCATCTACATGTGTACATAACATTTTTCTGAAATCGCTATTTACACGTGTGAAATGGCCTTTTATTAAGGAAGTCCAAGTCCATTTGGGGACGTCCAGACAGATCATGCTGGGAAATGCCAGGGACCTCTCTGTCTCAGCCTGATTTTAGTAATGTAGAGCTCCCTGATGTGAACGTCCACTCTCCCAGCCACATAGATATCCCCCTTTGGAAAACATGGGTCAGGAACATTGATCGCATGCATGCTAGCATGAGAGGACGTCCAGCAGCATGGGAAAATGATAACATGAGCTCTAAGTCCTCATCAGTGAAATAGGGAACATGAGCACTCCACACGGCTGTCTGGCCAAACAAGCACTTTTTTATTTTATTAGCTGTATTTATATCCTGCTTTTCACTGGGTCAAAGCGGTCAATTGGGGGATGCATTTAACACGTGGGGATATGAGACACATATGCTAATACTTACAGGGAACATGGGCAATGGAGGGTTAAGTGGCTTGCCCAAGACCACAAGGAGCACCTACAGGACTAGAAATCCCAGTCCCTCCGGCATGAGATTGCTGTCCCCAGGTGGGACTTGAACCCCTGGCCCTCTGGCCTGAAGTACCTTGTCCTAACCACTAGACCACTCCTCCCTCCACTTTTCTGATGCCTATTTGTGCCTGGAACAGGTATAAGCTTGAACACAGCTTAGGATGTCCAGGGCGTTACTGAAACAGGGGGAGGACATCCAAGCTCTGAGAATGCCCCAAATATGCCCACTACACGTTCCTGTTCAGGCTTGGATGTTCTCACACCAGGGACATCCACAGAGCCAGCTTCTCAAATGGATATGGGGACATAGGTCTTATAAAATAATCCCCATAGCCAATTTATCTGTGTAAATGCTGCTGTTTTCATATGCAGATTGTTCTAGAATGGCCTCCTTAATCTTCTACTTAGTATTTATTAAGATGTGGATTTTCTTCTATTATTTTTAATGAGTATATGATGAATAGAAATATATTACTTGCCCTGAGTCTACAGGATGGGCCATTGTCATTAAAGCAATCTTTTGATGAGACCCGGAAATCAGAATTGAGACGTCCAAGTCAGGATATGCCAATTCCAATGATATTTTAGGGGCAACTCTGCTAAATGTAGAGTTGTTCCTAAGATACGTATTCTCAGGCAGTGGGAGAAGTCATTCCAAAAATATGCACACAGGTAAAATCAGTGTAGGAAACCTGGCAATTTACACACGTGAGCGCTGGCATTCCACAAGCAGCAATGTAAACGTCTGCACTTACATGTGTTCCGTGGTCATTTTGAATACCTAGACCTGCAGATGCTCTCAATTAATTACAGAGAGCTCTACCTTGACCCCATTTCAATTCAGAGGGAGAATTCAACATTGAGAGCCTGATATTAAGCGCCGGTGGCAAGCGTGATTACAGCGGCTGGCTACCGGCGCTGAAGAGGTAATTGGGATCTTCAATGCCGGTACCATATCAGCCCACCAGCATTGAAGATCCGGGTTTGCTACACAGACTCCACCACTGCAAAATAACCAGGCAGCGGTGACATTGAGCTGCTGCCTGGTTAGCTCCCATAGGCCACCGTTTGCTGCACCTATCTTTACCCGCAGGTCAGTAACCGGGTAGCAGTGCAATATCACCGCTGCCCAGTTAACAGCAGTTACCACCTCCGCTCTGCCCCGGAATGTACATGAGACGCCCCGATGCTATACAGTTAGCATCACGGCATGAAGCGGCGTTAATCAGGGATATTCAGCGGCACTCACCGTGTCACTACCGCTGAATATCCCTCTAAGCAACATTTACACAGTTTACAGGTCTGTAAACCATGTAAATGCCTTTGAATATCGGGATCTGAGAGATTAAGGGGGATATTCTTCCTGTAAAGGCATGGCCAAAAGGAGTAGATGTAGATCTGGATATGGACAATTTAGGGCGAATACATGCCTTCTCTATAGGAAACAGGGAATATACACTTGTAGACTTTAAGGCCATGTCTCCAACATCCCCCTTACAATTTCAAGGTGATATGGCCATCCACTTGTAGAATCAGCCTTTTCTACACTGGCTGTTCACACGTGGATACCCATGCCTTATACATATATATGTGTCAGTAGCACATAGCCATGTCAAACATGAAAAAGGCTTCTAAAATAATCCCCAAAGGGAAAATAAACATGTTAATGAATTCAGATGTAGAAATCCAAGAATTTACTTTTTTCATTTCACATTTTAGAAGTCAAGACTCCTCCTTACTTTGATATAAAAACTGCCCCTACTGATGTTCCTATGGGCGCGGCAGCTGACTTTGACTGCCATGTAACTGGAACACAACCAATTAAGGTGACTTGGACAAAAGATAACAAAGAAATTCGAACGGGAGGAAACTACAATATCACATTTGTAAACAACACAGCCCACCTGACAATTCTAAGAGCAGCTAAAGGAGACGCTGGACAGTATACATGCTCTGCCAGTAATGACATTGGAAAAGATTCCTGCACAGCCCTACTAAGAGTGCAAGGTAATTATTCGTTCAGAGGGTAATTTTGTAACAGGGCACCTACATTAAGAGCGTAGGTGCCTATTTTTAACCTTTTTTATATAGCGGGGTGCTGGTTCTGAAGTCAGAGCTCCCCACACGTAGATCCAGGATGTGCGGAGAGCTCTGCTCCTGGGCGGGAAGGAGCGAGGGCGGGGAGTGGGTGGGACCCTGACCCAGGACATACAGGGCTGATTCCGGGGTCGGCCCTGTACGTCCGGGGTTGGCCATTTGAACAGGGGACTTATTCCACCTCAGAGGGGGAATAAGTCCCCCTAGTTGGCAGCGAAGGTCAGATCTGGGCCCGGCAAAGGAGGTGAGGGAATGTAGGGGGTTCTCCGCAGCCCGACCCTGCACATGGTAGGCCCGATTAGGGGTCGGGCTGTGGAGAAAGCACATTGTTGGGGTCTGCTGGAGATCACAGCTGCTGGACATCGGAGGTGCCTGGCAAGCCGGGGATGTGCCTGGACATTCAGGTTGGCTGAATTGGGGCACATCCTGGACATCCAGGCCCTATGCTACGATTCTGCTCCCACGGGGCCATCTAGCCCCCGCGGGGCCATCTAGCCCTTGCAGGAGCAGAATCGGGTACATTTCCAGGCTTTCCAGATTTCTGGATGTCTGGACTGCCCAGACGTGCACCTACAGAATTGGCCTCCACAGCCATCTGTGTCTGTATAAAACATTAGTGCAAATCCTGCAGCAATAATGCCTACAGTTAAGGCATGTGCGTTTTACCTACATGAGAGCAGGTATAAATGTGCATAGATTAACATATTTTATAGTCAATGCACGTTGCAACTCCGCCTATGATCTACCCAAACTGTGAACTCTGGAATGCCTACAGTAAGTGTGTGCATGCTAATACCATCACATGTACTTTAACAGTTGCTGTAATTTTGTAAGAGCTATTTCACATGCATATATTGCCACCTGCACATTAAAATGACTTCATAAATTACCCCTCCCCCCAGTTGCATTAATAAAATCGAATTTTAACTTAAAAAAACAAGAAATTAAGGGCATTAATGCCTTAAATCCCAGATGTTAAGCATTGGCCTTAACAAGCATGTTTATGACATTTTTGCTTGCTTTGAATCAGTTGCAAAAGCCAATAGGGGAATCTTGGTGATTATAAATGGAAAATGCACATATAGGGGGGTCTGTTGCTAACAGGCATGTTCTGCCACGTTCTGAAGGCCTGCTGGAACACCCATTGCCAGCTAGCGCAGGGCTATGACAGTACAAGATGATTCCTGCACTAACTTTGCAGCCCGCATTAGGGTCACAAGTGGGCAGGTTAGGGTCGGAGAGCGGGCGTGGCGAGCTCAGTGCAGTTAGCCCTGGGTGCACACCATGTGCTGGCTGCATTAGCGTTGGTTCACTAAATACCACCTCAATTGATGGTGTTAGGCAAACTGGCACTAATGCAGCATGCACTAGAAGGCAGCGCTCCACATTAACTGATGCAGAAATGCTTTCCACGCCCCGGCAGTTAATGTAGCGGTGTTGTACGCAATGCACTATGGTTTTGGCGCTATGGGCGCTTCATGTACAACAACTTAGTGTCTGTTAGTAAAAGGCCCCCATAATGTTTTTTACTGCCTAAACACAGCTGCAACATGGAGTGGAGTGGCCTAGTGGTTGGGGCAAGGAGTGGAGGAGTGGCCTAGTGGTTGGGGCAAGGCACTTCAGGCCAGAAGATCAGGGGTTCAAATCCCACTAGAGGACAGCAACCTTGGGCCAGAAGGACTGGGGTTTCTAGTCCCACAGGTGCTCCTTGTGGTCTTGGGCAAGCCACTTAACCCTCCATAGCCCATGTTCCCTGTAAAATAGTTATCTGCAAGTTATAATGCCCTGTTCAATGTAATTTCAGTTTGTTCAATGTAAACCACACTGATGCAGAATAGCACGGTATATAAGAGAATGTGAATAAATAAATAACAAGCTGCATTCAGATTTCTGTGCCCTGAGCATCTGCACATGTAAATACCAGCTTTCTGAAATCACTATTTACATAAGGAAGTACTGCTATTTACACGTGCAGATACTTCTAAAATAACTTCCCTATTCTTCTACTTACTATTAAGGTGTGTTTTTTCTTTTATTATTTTTGCTGAGTGTATAATGGATGGGTGTATAATGGATAGATATACAGTACTTGCTCCGAGACAATGGGATGTGCTTTTAGCTAAGGGAATCATTTTAGAAGCACTGTTTTGTGATTTGCACATGTGAAAATGCCCATTCAGGTGTACGTATCACATCCAAGCCACAAGAACCATTTTATAAAGCACGATTTTACATGTGTCTGGCGCATTTATTTTGCATGGTGGTGATAAAGAGATCTACGTGCATTTCCAATTTCAGACCAGCACTGCAGGCCCAATATATGAAAGGCACTAACATGGTTTACAGACCTGTAAATCATGTAAATGCCTCTAAACGGGATATTCAACGGCACTGATCTTCTCCCCTACATGCCCTGATGCTAACCGTTTAGTATCAGGGAATTTTGTGGGCATTCCGGTGACATCCATACTTTGCATATTCACGTTTCTAAATTTGGCTATCTCATGTACATATTTGGGCCCTTTTTCTACACATCCTTGTTTTCTTTATACGCTTGCAGAAACTTTTATCTTTTGGGGTGTTGACAGGCCAATTTTAGAATGTATCTATACGTGTCCACCTTCTCTGCTGTCCCTTCCCACGGACATTTTAGACATTTTGGCTTGGACATCCCAGGGGGCATGTAAACGGCCTTTCTAAAATGTGCCTTCACATGAAAATAAATATATGATTGAATTAAGATGTAGAAATTCAGACATTTTTTCTCCTTTTACATCTTAGAAGGCAAGGCTCCTCCTTTCTTTGATATAAAAACTGTTCCTACTGATGTTAATGTGGGCGCAGCAGCTGACTTTGAGTGTCATGTGACTGGAACACAACCAATTAAGGTGACTTGGGCAAAAGATAACAAAGAGATTCGAAGTGGAGGAAACTACAAGATCACATTTATAGCCAACACAGCCCATCTGACAATTCTAAAAGCAGATAAGGGAGACGCTGGACAGTATACGTGCTCTGCCAGTAATGAGGTTGGAAAAGATTCCTGCGCAGCCCAGCTTAGAGTGCAAGGTATTTATTATTTCCATTGCATTATTAAGATTGAATTTTGTTGTTTTTAGTTTAATTTTGAAAACCATATTCTGGAATTCTCTCTCTTCATTTCATAAGATTTATAGTTTGAATAATGCAGAACTTCAGAAACCTATTCTTCTATTACAGAACGAAAGGAACCACCATATTTCACTAAAAAACTAACTGAAACGCTTGAAGAAATTCAAGGCAAACCTCTACAGCTTCAGGGTCGCGTTGCAGGCTCTCAGCCACTAACTGTTTCTTGGTACCTAAATAATCAGGAAGTTCGACAAACTCCCAATATTGAAATATCATTCAAAAACAATGTTGTGCTGCTTTCTATCAAAGAAGCCAGAGCCTCTGATGCTGGGTTATATACCTGCAAAGTGTCAAATGAAGCTGGCAGCGTTCTGTGTACCTCTTCTGTAGCTGTAAAAGGTTAGTTTCTCACACTACCACTTGATTATGTGTCTCATTTTTGGTTAAATTCTGTTTTTCAATAAATAGCATTGCTCACCCCTAATTGATAGAATACGTTCTCTGGTAGATGGAAAAACCACTATTAAATGTGTAGCTCTTGCCAAAATGATCACAGGTTACCTCCTTGTTTAACCTGATTGTTTGATCAGAGGGAGGCTTCTCTTTTCAAAGGGGATTTTTGGAAATATTAGGCTGGCAAAGCAAACCTGAGCTGCTATATGTTTCGGAATTTTTGAGGAGCAACACTCAGACAGTAAGAGACTATGGGCCCAATTCTGGGACGCGGGTTGCGTGACTGCATGTCCCAGCGGGACGTGTAGCCCTATATCTGTCTGGGCCCAATTCCCCCTCTGGCTCTCGCTGTACATCCTGAGCAGCGGAAAGCAGGAGAGGGCGGGCTCTGGGCAGAGCGTGGGCAGGCCAGGCCAGCAGGACATACAGGGCTGATTCAGGTCACGGCCTGTACGTCCTGCCGGGTCAAAGAGGATGTGCTGCTTATTCCCCCTGCCAGGGCCAAGTGCGGGGGGAGGGGGTCCCTGCCACCCAATCCAGGCCCTGGAAGGCCAGCCGTGGGTTGCGTGGCGGGGATGAGGGGGGCCTAAGCCATGGGAGTCGGGGGCATCTGCAAGGTGGACATCCCGCAGGCAGCAGGGGCACGCTGGTCATCCACGGGCCCAATTCTGAGCACCATGGAAACATTTTGTTGCCATGGTCCAGAATCAGGTCCTAACTGGTCCGTCTTCCTCGGGGATGTCCAGATGGCTCAGATGTCCCCCTCCCTGAACCAGGCTCCACGGCTACTAAAATGTAGAAATTAAAGTAAATCATAAAAACAAGTTTATGAAAAATAATAAGACATTTAAATAAGCAAAAAAAAGAAAAAGTGTTTTGGAAGGTTTGAAGGGTTTTGTCTTTTTCTTTTCAGCTACTGATGAAATCAAAATCGTAGCAGATTTTGAGATTTTAAAATGAGAAAGCTTGTAACTACAATCTAAACCCAAGTAATATATTACATCTTAAAATACAGGTGCTTGGACTGTTATGTCTCTAGTAAAGAGGGTTTAGAGATGTACAGTAGAGTAGGTTGCTTGGCTAATAGTTTCATGTTGCCTCTTAGTTGTGGTATGAGTTGTCAGATTCTTCAGGTACTGTATCTTTTGTTAGCAGTATAATGAATTTCCATCCATTTTTTGTAATCCTAGTTAAAATCAAACAATGCAGTAAAAATCAAATGCTATAGTACATTACCAGGTGTGAAAAGTAGTTATTTAATATAGCATAGCTTAATTTATATTCTAATTATCACCCCCCCCCCCCCTCAGAGCATGACAGAACAACTTAAGTTATCTTGCTGGCCGGGGCCTGGAGTACCTTGTATGTATTAAGGATGACTTTGAACTTGATTCTTGATAGAATAGATAACCAGTGAGGCAATATGAGTCTAACGTGAGGCTCCATGTATCATTCTTGCTGCAGTATTTTGCGCAAGTTGTAGGGGATATAAGTTGTGCTTGGGCAGACCCTGATAAATTGAGTTAGTGTACTCTAAGAGTGGGGTAATGATTGCCTGGCAAACTGTGAAGAAGTCAACTGGGTTAAGGAGGGAGCACAGGTTTTTCAGTATTCCGAGTTTGAAATAAATGGAATTTGTGGTTTGCTTTATTTGTGCTTGTAGATTTTGGCACTGGTTAAGCATAACTCCTAGATATCTGACCTCCATTTTGAATGTGAGATCATTATTATCTATCTTGATTGTTGCTGGTGGCTTGAAGTGAGAGTCTCTTGTCACATGAAGGACTTCAGTTTTGTTGTAGTTGATATAGAGTTTGTGATTTTTTAACCATTGCGTAGTTGCTGTGAAGCATTCAGATATTACGGAACAGCCCGGTGTGGGAGTGGAGAATAGTGTGTATATCATCCGCATATATATGGAAATTGATGTTAAAACTTCAGATGATGTCACACAATGGCTAGATATATATGTTGAACAGTATAGAGGAGAGTGCAGAACTTTAGGGAACCCCTTGGGTTCCTACTTTTATTTGTTGTTTATGGTCAGAGAGAGATTTATGAGACCATTTAATGGTAGCGCCTTGGAGTCCAATGTCATGAAATCTATTGAGTAGTAGTTGGTGTGACATCAAGTCGAATGCAGCTGATATATCTAGGAAAAGCATAATGAATCCTTGCAATATGTTTTCTGTGCCAGCAATGAGTGTGTTAACTAAGGAATTGAGGAGGGTTTCAACGCCGTGATGAGAGCGAAAGCCATGTTGTTGCTGGTCACATGGTGCATGTTTGCCTATATGGCTTTGTAATTGAGTTTGGACTGCTTTTTCAATAATCTTTTTTACAAATGGGATGCTGGATATTGGTCTATATGAGGTTGGAGAGCATGGATCCAGGTTAGGCTTTTTTAGTATTGGTCTGATGGAGGGTTGTTTGAGTAAGGGCAACATGAATCCTCATATAAGGGAGTCATTGATCATGCAAGTAACAAATAGTATCAGATGGGGTCTTGCAATCTTGATCCATGAGACCAGGTATGGATCAAGCGGGGATGTAGTTGTGTTTATGGAAGATATTATGCTGTCAAGCTGCTTGTGGCTGATATTATCGAATGTGGTCCAGTGTAAGGTGGTATTATTCCATTGGTTATAGGAGAGCACTATGAGTTTGCTGTAATTGTGAGCAATCCATACAATCCATTGTAATTGTATGTATTGTAAGTAAAGTGCCAAATGCTGTGGGTGGAAGGTGTTGCTTTCATGGATGGGGGTAGGGTTCTTTGATAGTGATTTGACTATGTCATATAGCTCTCTGGGTTTATTTATGGCACGCTTGATCAGGTTTGTGTGGTATTCCTGTTTTGCTCTGCAGGTGATTGCACTGTATTTATTCTGCTTCTCTATGTATGTGGATTGGAGCTATTGGTCTTTAGCTCTCCTCCATTTATGTTCGATGTGGTGTAGTTTGCATTTCAGATCTTTCAATGTTGTTGAGAACCATGGAGTGAGACATTGGCGATTACTTTTGTTGACTCTTGTAGGTGCCTGGGCAACTGCGGTTATTATTAAGTTCCATTTGTGTATAAGGTCTTCAATAACTTCTTCAGCTAAGTTAGTTGGTAGGTTCAGTAGAACTTTTTGGATAAAGGATTGATTGTTGAATGGTAGGAATCTATGAGTTGTTGGGTTAGGATTTCGAGTTGGATTGTGTTTAGATGTGGTATAGTGAAGTTTATCAGACTATGGTCGGACCATGGGACCGGCACAATTGATGGAGGTGGTTGTGTGGGGTCATTTGCCAGGAGGGTTGGAATGAAGATTAGATCCAGGATTCTACCTTTAATGTGGGTGGGATTGTTGATACGTTGGCTGAACTGCAGATTGTCCATAGCTTCTTTGAAGGGAGTAGCTTTCTTTTTGGGTGCCGATGATAAGTTGAAGTATGTACATACTACGTCAAGTATGTTGGATAGCTCTTCAGAGGCAGTTGAGGGGGCTCTGTATGTTAGGCAAAATGTGAGGTGTTTGTGATTGTGAGTATATTTAGGTTTTGAGTGGATGATGTTTCTACCGTGTTGAACTGTAGGCACTTACTGGTCAGCATGCAGACCCCACCACCTCTGCTATCGGTTCTGGGATAGTTGTGTATTTTGTGAGTGCTCAAGTTTAACTGGCTTACTAATACTGTCTGTTTCTGAGAACCAGATTTCAGTAATGTACATGGTATCTATCTTGTGGTCTGCTATGAAGTCAGATAAGGTGGGGATTTTGTTGCGCATCGAGCTTGCATTGACTAGGGCACAGTTTAGTGTTAAGGCATTGTTGAAATGGTTGGGGTGCCCATATGCCATGGCTGTGGGATTGCTGGGTTGAATTCTGATTAGGTGATCAGGCCTTCTGCTTTTATTTATATGAATAAGGTTCCAGTGGCTGTTATGTTTTCAATGTCTTGGGTTGTGAATAATTGTGATGGGCACCTGGTGATATAATGGGGTAGTTTTTCCTGATAGGAACAAGTCGAGTAGGCCCAGGAGAAGGAACTTGTGTGAGGCATTGTTGAGGATTGTTGCAATCAATGGTTATGAGTGCTGGCAGTTCTAAGACTTACATGGGCCAATCTGAGTGGTTTGTATCAATGATTATTTGCTTATGTGCAGGCAGAGTTTAGGGGCTGGGAGTTAGCAGTTGCCAAAGCATCCCTTGTGGTGCAGGGGGGGGCACAAGGAAGAAGGGGGTTCACTTGTAGCTACTCCCATATCTTCTGAAGTGGACCTATGGGACCTTTAAAGATTGTTGCTTGGGGCCCATATTTGAATTTCTACCACTGCTCTTTAGCATTAGTGATACAGTTGTAGTGCTGTTATTAACAAAGAAATACATAGGGGTATTTTATATAAGTTGAAATTTTCTACCCTCACATGGCATTTTTACTTCTGTGGGTTGATTTTAATATTTAAGTCACTGTGCACTGAGACTGTTACTGAACAAAATTGCATTGGAGAAGTCCTCCTTGGCCCCCTACTGGAGAAAGATAGGGGCATACTGGCAACATGAAAAGATCCTCAATTTTAGAAACATCGCTTTTTGTCAAATTATATGCTGAAGGAGGACATTTTTGAACTAGCCAGATAAGTAGATGTAGTATGTATATGTCTAAAATGTGGTGACTTTAGGAGGCAAAATACATGTCTAATTTCCTTTCTAAAATCACCATTTCTACATGCAGCCAGCAGAGGCAGATACATGCATTTATTTATACCAGGTCCAATAAAAGGACATCACCTTTTTTTGTTGACCCTTATTCCTGCCTTTAAAAAGCAGCAAAGCCATTGCTACAGTAAGCATTTCAGTGCATCTCCAGAAGTTACTCTCAGAGCACTTCTCTTTTAAGAGACAACCACCTAAGAATATGAGAACTGCCATACTGGGTCAGACCAAAGGTCCATCAAGCCCAGTGTCCTGTTTCCAATAGTAGCCAATCCAGGTCAGAAGTACCTGACACATCCCAAAAGTAGCCAGTTTCATCCCTAGGAAGTTATAGTTTCTGGCTCCCATATGGTGACTATTTTATGCAAATTAAATTCACATCTGCCATTTTTTCAGGTAGATTCACTTTTTACATTTTTACACTTGTACTGTTTCTAATATAAATTGAAATGCTTTATCCAGAAATGTGGCTTATTTCTATCTTGTTATTACTTAGCTACATAGTACATCTTTTATCTTTCACATATCTTTTTATAATTTGAAATGCTGTTAAACTGCCCATAGGGGCCGATATTCAAAAACAGCTGAGCACCTAAATTTAGGCCCCTAAGTTAGGCTCCTAAATGTGTGCCCTATTTTCAGCCACACATAGGAGCCTTGGTTTTCAGCTGAAAATGTATCCTAATTTATGAGCTTAAAATTTATGGGTCCAATATTCATCTAGGTCGGTTATGTGCCACTACGGCACATAGCCATCTGCGCTGACCTTTAACCCCAGATATTCAATGCCAGGGTGATATGTGGCCCTGGCTTTGAATATCTGGGTTTGCCGCACAGCCTCCCAGCTGCAGTAGTTAACCAGGAAGCAGCAATATTGCATGCTGCCCAGTTAGCCTTTCCGGCTAAAAGATAGGCAAACCTTTGCATGCAATATTGCAATATTGCATTCAATATCACCACTGCTCAGTTATCGACTGTCGCTTCCTCTGCTCCTCCCCAGAATACCCACGACAAGCCCCGATGCTAAGCAGTTAGCATCAGGGTGTCTAAGGGAGAAGATCAGGGCTATTCGGAAGCACTAACTGAGTTAGTACCATTAAATATCCTGGTTAAAGGTATTTACATGGTTTACAGGGCTGTAAATTGTGTAAACGCCTTTCAAATATCGAGCCCTATGCGCCTAAATTTAGGCCTGCCATTCATTTGCCTAGATTTATGAGCTCAATTTAGGAACCCTAGTGCTGAAAATCAATGCTAAGCTCCTAATGTTCTTTCCCCACTTTAAACCTGCCCCTGTTGCCACCCACTTTTTATGCCCTTAAATGTACGAGTTTAGAGAAATTTTAAGAAAATACTTAGGCACTCAGCCCACGTAAATTTTCAAAGAGGCCAATTTAGGAGCATAACTCTCAGAATTAGGAAAATATATCCTTTGAATATCAGACCCCATATTTTCTTTATGATTGTTTTTAATTTTTTTTCTGAATTTCTTATTTGCTTGTGAAAATTGTGTTCAATTGCAGAATCAAAATTGCCTCCAGTCTTTGATGTAGCTCTTTCACCAGTGACTGTTGCAGAAGGAGATACCCTGCAACTCAGCTGCCACGTCCAAGGCTCTCAGCCAATCAAGGTCCAGTGGCTTAAGACTGGCAGGGAAATAAAATCCTCTGACAAATGCAGCCTAAGCTTTTTTAAAGGAACAGCCAATTTGGTACTAAAGTCAGCCTCTAAGACTGATGCAGGCGAATACTTGTGCAAAGCTACTAATGTAGCAGGAAGTGAATCTTGCAAGGCCAAAGTGACTGTTCAAGGTACAGTATAAATTTATTTTTATTTATTTTTATTTATTTAACATCGCTTATATACCGCACTATTATCATCAGCGCGGTTTACATGGAACAAACATATACATACAGAAAACTGTAGTGCATTTTACAAGTAACAGGAATTTGAACTTGGTAATAAAGGGAAACTATGTACACTATATAACTATATACAATAGTCTATACACATTAGTCACAGTTGAAGTTGTCTTGACCTGGTTATGGATGTAGTGTTTAAATAAATGAAAGACTTACACCAGTTAATGCTTTTTGTTTTTCTTTCTGGCTATAAGTACTCAACCAGGTTACATCCCTATGTATTTAAATTAGATTCTTGTACAAATTAATATTGATCTATAGAGTTTCTACTATTTATTTGTCTCTAATACTTATCACGATGGTAGACATACACAGCACTGTACAAATATGCAGAACAGATACTTGCTCCTCCCTACAGCTAGTCTAGTCAAGACAAACGTATAAAGTCCCACAGATGCTCCTTGTGGTCTTGGGCAAGCCACTTAACCCTCCATTGCCCATGTTCCCTGTAAGTATTAGTGTATGTGTCTCATATCCTCCGCGTGTTAAATGTATCCCCCAATTGTGTTGTGACCGCTTTGATTGAAGGATAAGGCGGTATACAAAACTGTCTAAATAAATAATACAAATAAGACTATTTGACACGTTTATTAAAATGCACTAAATTAGCATTCTATTGGACCGTGAATCTAGAGCAGATGCCTGTGCTATCTTCAGGGTGTGTGTGTGTCCATTCCCTGACATTAGCGTATTGCAACAACGTTGCATTGCACTAACCGGCACACGCGTACAATGCTTTCTCTAACCACAATGCACCACCGACACCCACATTCTGCTTCTCACTCGCCCAATCCCTGTCCAATCATATCTTAATCAGTGAGTGTGGGATTCTGAGCTCAGCTTGGTGTGGGGATTGGCAACGTGCGTTCACCATCAATGTTGCAATTATCGTGGATGCATTTAATGGCACCTCAGCGGGGGGCACTAGTGCATCCGCGTTCAGCACAATTGCTGCTGGCATGTCTTAGGGTGCGAATCAGGACGGTATCTGCCGGAGCCTTGCTGTGCATGCCCCAACAGGTAGCACACGACTGTGGCACATACTGTGCATTGATTTCTACCCTCAACGTGTGCTAGCTGCAAAACTTTAGAGCTCCTTAGTAAACATCTCCCTAGCTTATAAATTAGGCAATAGAATAATCCATCTTTCTACATGCTTTTGAAATTGGTTAATTTTTAGTATTTTCTATCGGAAGTGTTTCTTAGCAAAACGTATGCAAGTGGTTAACCTTTGTAAATAGAGCCCAGTTATTATGCTAATTGTATTCATTTTTGACACAGATTTACCACTTGACAAGACATCCTTAAAAAACATATTGAGTTTTAAGCTATGTGCTATTTTCTACAATACTGCTCTTTCTCCAGTTTCCTTTGTTCTGTATTGATGGTATAAAATTATGCATACTGCAATAAAAGTAATAGATAGCCCATGATTTTAGCTTGATAGAAACAAAGAAAATGATTCAGAGGGCCATTAAAAGTCGCTTTTGTACGGAAAGCAACACTTTATGTACTGAAATAGGCATTTATAAAACTGTGCATCTGATATGTGCATAAAGTTATGCACGAACGTTCACCAAAACTGTATAGCATTATTCCTGGTACCAAATTAAGAAGGAGTTTGCATTTATTTGCATTCTTTAGAACAAGTGCAAATATGCACATACATTAATCCTAAAAGTTTCTGCGTGTCAAGGAGCAGATTTAAACACAAGCCCGCAAATCCCAAAGGTTAATTTGCAAAATGGAAGTATGTGCATATTTTCATTTTGAGAATTTGCCAGTATCCACACAGGGTGAACATAAGCAGGTGCTACTTATGTGAGCACTTCGGGATGCTCTTATCACTCGCTTCTAACACGTTAACACGCTAACTGGTTGTGGTGAACGCCAACATGCTACCGGCTGCAAAAATGCACACTAACTGACAATCATGTACCAATGAAAAGAATGAGTGGGTTAGGGGTGAAGTGTGGGTATGCAAATCACTGTCAGTGTGCCAATTAACTCACCTCTATGGCTATTCTTAGGAACACCCACGTTAATTGCTCCACACATGAACTATACACATTTGCTCATTAACTGCCCATAACGTGCTGGCCATAGCCCTAATGGTTAACACAGAGGGTTTGCACTTGTTGTGCATGGAAAACGCACAGTAATTGCAGAACCTTTACAGGATTTATTAAAAGAGCCCCTTAGTTTTAAAATAACCCTTTACATTAGCAGACATTTTACATGTTTATGTAGTAACACCATTGTGAAAGCTTCAAACCATATCACTGCCCTGATCACTCAAAATGTTCATGATCATATTCACAGTTTAAGAGAAAGGAAGATTATATATAACTGTATAACTGAAGAAACCATTAAAACTCAATGCCTGTACGTTATTTTTCCAGAAAAAGAAGCTGTTATTACAGTGGTAAAGAAACCACCAACAGAGGGAAAACTCTTCTTTATTTCAGAACCTAAAAGCCTGAACATACTTGAAAGTAAGAATATTTTTTCAATAATATAATGATGTTGTGTGTCCTACACATTGTATTTAGTCTTGTCAAAACTTGCTAGAAAATCAATTTAATTCTCAAATTCATTTTATTTTCAGAGACTACAGCAACATTTATTGCTAAAGTTGGAGGTGATCCAGTCCCAAATGTGAAATGGATGAAGGGCAAATGGAGACAGCTCAATCATGGAGGTCGTATCATTATCCAGCAGAAAGGAGAGGAAGCCAAACTTGAAATTAAAGGTGCTACGAAAACTGATTCTGCACAGTACAGATGTGTGGCCACCAACCAACATGGTGAAATTGAGTGCTCTATCAACCTTCAGGTCGAGGCAAAGAAGCTAGAAGTTGTAGAAGGAGATCTTAGAGCAAAACTAAAGAAGTAAGTGTGTTCAAATCAGTGGATAAGTGTGCTAATTTTAAAGGAATGTTTATGAGGTGTGCCTACTTTGGGAGGGAAAATTCTATACGTTTTATTCAAAGGACATAAAAATATATAAGCTAGACTGTTGGTCTATTCCAGGCTTGTCCAGGTTCAGTCCTCGAGGACCACAAATAGGGCAGATTTTCAGGATATCCCTAATAAATATGCATAAACAAGAAAATCCATTCTGAGAGTATTAATTACACAAAACGACAAAATCGTTCAGGCTAAAGCAATAAAAATAGTACCAACTAAGCTAATCTACTTCAGTAGCTCAAAAGAGTCACAACTACTAGACCACCTAGAAGGAAAAGAATATGTCGCACCACAATGGTAGCCAACAATTTAGGGAAGAAAAAGCCTCAGAACCGTATCACGTCCTACTATGCGTCATCAAAGAGCCGTAGGGGAGATCAAGAGCTCAGCATTATAGGCATTAAAAAAAACTGCCCCTTCTTTTATTGTAAGTTTTTATATTTTAATAATTCAAGAAATAGAAAGATGCCAAGAAGATACCCTCCCTGCACTCACATAATCAATACTTCAAAACCATAAACCATTACCAGACAACCATATCCAACACTTAAACCCTTAACTTAATAACAGACTTCACATATACCAGCACACTTATATCCCACAACTTATAGCTCACACTTGCAACACTCAACCCAAAACACCAATAAAGGGGAAAGGGGCAGAGAAAGTACTTTCACGGCACTTCACAGTTCACTTAGGGCCCGATTCAGAGATGCGGGTTGCGGGGCTGCATATCCTGGCGGGATTGTGGGTGGGCCCATGCCTATCTTTAGCCATGGGTCGCTAACTGGGCAGTGGCTCAATATTGGCACTGCCCAGTTAGCAAAGGGTGCCACCTCCACTCCATCCCGGAACACCTACCACACGCCCCAATTCTACATGGATAGCATCAGGACATGTAGTAGCGGAACCGGTGGATATTCATCAGCACTAACAGCATTAATGGCAATGAATATCCCTCTTTAGAGACATTTACATGGTTTTAAATCATGTAAAAGCGTTTGCATATTGGGCCCAATGTGTTTATGATACAGTTAAGCAGTTAGGCCTGAAAGAGTGATGAGTAGATATGTGGCTATATGAGGCACCAAAACCTCTTGGCACAAAGTATGCTTTACTCCAAATATTTAATGCTAATTGTATATTACTGTATATATAATTAATCTGAGTGACTGAAGAAGGGCAAAAGGTCCTTATGTAGCAGTAGTACTGCAAAACTGCTGCTAAGGGTCATGGGCGCCATTTTCCATCTGGTGCTGGCAGAGCCAGGAACGACTGGGGATCGCTCCTGCCTGGTACTCCCTAAGCCACCAGGGAAGGATTCAAGTAGACCCGGGGGGCCTACAGAGGGCTGTGGTGGTCTTTGGGGAGTGCCCATGTGACTTGGCACTGGCTTCTTTAATATGGCTGTTGGGAGCTTCGGGCGACGTGTCAGTGGCCCAATAGTCCTGGTAAGGAAAAATAGCACCAACCTTAAGACCAGGTTATTTTTCCCTAGAATAACACAGCTTGCTTTATTCAATTTATGTAATAATGAAATGTTTTGCATGCTTTACATCTCGCTATTATGTATCCTATGGTAACTTCAACGAATGTGCATTGCGATAAAATAATGCATGATTTTGTCATTTTATGGGCATAAGCGTGCATTATTGCCTTAAGTCACATTAATAACTATCTCCCTACACTGTTTCTTTCATTGCAGTTTTTGGAAAACCTTTGATAAATCAATCTTACTTATGTATTAAAGAAAATGGCATAAAATTTGAAGCATTAATGGTAAATCCTATCTGTATGCATCGTTTCTGTTATTTTAAGACGTAGTGTGATCATCACATAATAAAGAGCTCAGGTTCCATGAGTTCATTAATGTTAATGCTAATAATTAATGCGCCTGGTAGCGCTTTATAAATGCTTAGTAGTAGTAGTAGTAATTAATGGGCCTGATATTCAGCTAGTACAAAGACCAAAATAAGTTAAATGCTGACCATGGCGTTGAACTTATTCCTTATATTCAATGTCGCTATATGTAGAATTGGTGGCGGTGAATACATGTATAGTGTGTTCACCATGCCAGCACTACAGGAGTAATTCTAGAAAAGCTTGTGGAACATTACGCGCTAGTGATGCACGGAAGTCCCTATTCTAAAGGATGTTCCTGCTATTCTGTAAGTCTTGTGTTTACTTTGTTTTTTGCTACAGTGATTTTTTTTTCACTGCAGAGATGATTTTTTGTGTGTTTATTTAATACTTGTATAGGACCCCAACTACAAAGAAGGAAGAAGAAGAACAGATCATTGATATCATAGAACTTCTCAAAAATGTCGATCCAAAGGAATATGAGAAGTATGCTCGCATGTATGGAATTACAGATTTCCGTGGCCTACTTCAAGCGATTGAAATGCTAAAAGCAGGCAGAGAAGAGGAAGAAAGACAGAGAATGGTAAGCAGTGCTTATTCTGTTCTCCTGATGAACCTTATAACCTGTGTCATGACCAGCGTGAAGTATTGTCTAATGAAACTGACTAAGACAATCTTATTTAATTTGCAACAGGAACTTGAAGGACCAGAAAGGGCCCGAGTGGAAGAACAGGAGTTTGATGAGCTTGTGTCGTTTATTCAACAAAGACTCACACAAGCAGATGTAAGATGATTGCTTTTTCAACAAAGTAAAATTAACTTTAAACAGGCTAAATAGTAGGCCTGGTGGTTCAGATGGCAAGAACTTTACACTACTAAGGAGAAGGTCCCAATCCATGTGTTGGGTCTTCTATTCTTCAGGTCGTCTGGGACTCAGAATGTTAGGAGGCAATATTCACAGGCGCTAGTGAGAAGAGAGTTATGATTATATTGCTTAAGAGTGACATCTGAATTCAAGGATTCCAGAAATATCCAGGACCCTCATTGGAATGACCAGACAAGATGTGTTAGGAGGAGGAGATAACATAGAGGAAAACATTTCTAGGTAGTTGCCAATGAAAGCTAATCATGCCAGGCCCTAGTCTAAGTTCCAAATGAACTGAAAATGCAAAGAAGTAGGAAGAAAACAATGGGTCCAAAAAAATGCCTAAAAATGGTGTTGTGAAAACCTGTCTGTTCTTTTTTCAGCCTGTCACTCTGATCCAGGATATTGAAAGTCAGACAATATTAACCAAGGAAGATGCTATCTTTGAATGTGAAATTAAGATAAATTATCCTGAAATCAAACTCTCGTGGTACAAAGGTACTCAAAAATTGGAATCTAATGACAAGTATGAAATAAGTATTGAGGATGATCGTCACGTACTTCATATCAGAGACTGCCAGCTTCAAGATCAGGGCAATTATAGAGTTGTCTGCGGTCCGCATATCTCTAGTGCTAAGCTAACTGTGATTGGTAAGTCAGTCTTTATTTAAAGTTTGTATTTAAAAGTTAAATAAGCTTGAATTTAATTGTATTTTACTGCACTGAAACTAGAATTTTTATATGCATACATTAAAAAAAGAATTTTTATGTGCCACAGAACCTGCAATTGAAAAGCATCTTGAGGATAATTATTTTAAGGAGGGTCAAACATGCACTCTGGTTTGCCAGTTCTCTGTTCCAAATGCAAAAACCGAATGGCGCAGAGATGAGAAGATCATAAAACTTGGTGATAAATATTCAGCAGACGTAAGTGATAAAATACAAAGACTCTTCATCAAAGATCTCAGCAAAGAAGATGAAGGACGCTATTCCTGCAGATATGAACATTTGGAAACAACGGCCGATTTAGTTGTTGAAGGTTTGTTAACACATGTATATTCTTTTTCCTTAACCAATGGAGTGTGGCAAAAGATAAATAAAAGCAGATGGTAGCAAGCCTCACATAGGGGCATGTTTACTAAAGAAAGCACCGGTAGTGTGCATTGGGATGGAAAGTTAGCATGAGGGCCTGTGTTAACCTTTGGGAGGGGGGCTGTTCATACCCCAACTGTTAGCATGGTGGTACTGCACTGCACTACTCTGCACTTACTGACAAGTGGGTGCACTTACCGCTACCCCTTGAGAGTACTTTCATGGTTAGTGCATGCCCATAACAGTCACACTAACTGCGACGCCCTGTCAACGCCCATGTTCTGACTCTAACTAGCCCACTCCCTGCCCAATTACACACTGACCAGTTAGCCTGGGATTTTTAGTACAGGGCCCCATGCTAAATGTTAGTGTGAAGAGCTTACTGCGCACTAAACCCTGCGCTAATGGTTAGCGGACCTTAGTAAACATACCCCATAATGAGAAAAATGAAGTCTTGAGGAAGTTTGGGAGCTCACAGGAAGAAGGGATATCTCATCAGATGTAACGGAGATGGTGAGAGCCTCCTTCATTAGAAATAAATAGGAGCGAAAACCTCTTGTGAGGAAAAGGTTAGCTGTAAGAACCACTGAATAAGTAATTGGTAGCACATCACTAAAAAGAAATGAAAGCTTCTGGGCCTCAGACAGCTTTAAGGAGGTCATTTTATGAGGAACCATTTAAAAGTACTTGCCATTAATGCGTGCAAGTCATATATTTTCAGTTACTCACATGCATAGATGGGCCTTTTGGCATGTACTTTTGTAAGCATGTGCATCAGGCTAATGGCACCTACTTTTGGTATGAGCACGCACAAGGGCTGAGTGTGGGTGGAGCACAAATCTACAAGCATAAGTTATAAAATACTATAAATTAAAGATTCTTTAAAAATTTAAGCTCAGGCATTTACACCTAGGGTTGGTATAAGTGCCTGTGCCTAGATTTTATATGTGTTTTCAGATGCTAGCACCCCTATTTTAAAAAGGAATTAGGTACATGCTTTCTTTATAAAATAGGCTTAAGCTAGATATACTCTGGGTGCCTAAAACTAGGTGCCCATTTATAAAATTACTCTTCACATGCATAATGACATTAAGGCCCTATTTTCCATTTACAAATAAAAATATCACTGAAGATGGATATATTCTGCACTTTAAAGACTGTGCTGGAAACATGCGCATGTTGGACATGCTTCCCATTCATCTTTCATTTCAGTATAAGGGACCGTGCATGTATTTTAATTTTATCGCCTTCAAAGGCTGTTTCTGTACTCTGAAAGGTATGCACTATCCTTTAGATTGTTGCCTTGTATTTTTGATAGTATATTGTTGCAATTAGTGCCTAGTTTTCTTGAAGTAAATGCATTTCGTCTGAAAATGAGAGAGTCGGAAATTACTGCAAAGGAACAATTAGTGTTGTCTTTTATTTGAACAGCTGAACCCATCCAGTTTACAAAGACCATACGGAATATAGTGGTTAGTGAACATGAATCAGCAACATTTGAATGTGAAGTATCTTTTGATGATGCAATTGTCACCTGGTACAAAGGTGCAAGAGAACTTGTTGAAAGTGATAAATACAGCTTTAGAAGCATGGGCCGCCGTCATTATATGACTATCCACAATGTTACTGCAAATGATGAAGGTAATTTTCATTGAATATCCTCAAAATAATCCTGTGAATTTCTTTCAACATTTCTTTAAACTGGAAAAAAAAACTAATATCTAAGTGCTCTGTTTGTTGTAGGGGTTTATGCTGTGATTGCTCGTCTCGAGCCAAGAGGTGAAGCAAAAAGCACAGCAGAGCTCTATCTTACAACCAAAGGTTTGTGCACGTTGTGAATATGTGTCAGTTGCAGTACACAGAGAGTGATCTTTCTTGCCTTTTGTGCCCATGATTGCGATGCAGTGATGCAGCATTCTACAGTATGATTAAATAATCCTCACTAAAGAGGTAACACTGCTAGATGTGGCTTCAATGCTACCTAGATGCTGTGACAAATCTGCTACCCCCTGGCTGGGGGAGGGGATGCTAAAAAGAGTGCAGAGCCCCAGTATTTGAGAACTTGTGTACAGGACTGCAGAACTAAACATAAATCAGAGCAAGGAATCTCAGTATTGTCATTGCACAGTTGAGTTGAAAGTGTCTGATATTATGTGCATACCATGGAGATAAGACAAGTTGCATTAATTGTTAAAATTTACTAAAAATAAAGTTTAAAAAAATATTCATCACGATACAGCATTATAATGAATTGGTAGTGGAAGAGTACCCAAAAAAGTAGACTAACTTACCACTGTAATACTGAACAGCATAATATTATTTCAGTCCTTAGATACAAGTACTGTACGGAATAATACAGGGGCACATCCAACTAGTCAGGCTTTTTGGGCTATCGACTATGAATATGCATGAAATAGATCTGCTGTTCTGATTGTATGCAAATCTATCTCATGTATTGTGAATATCCTGGAAACCAGACTGAACAGGTATGTCCTGAGGACCGAGTTTAGAACCAGTAATATAATCAAATGAAAGCCTTTATTCTCTAGTTTTTAAAAGAACATTTTAAAGAAAAACATTTCATTTTCTTACAGAAATAAAACTGGAAGTAAAACCTCCAGGTAAGGAAATTTACTAGTTAAGCTATAATGCATTATGTTATATTTTCAAATTTTGAATTATCCGCACTAGCCATGAGCAAAGCCTGAAGCAGTTGCCCAGAATATTCAACTCACACTTTTTCAGTAGTAGTTCAAGGCAAGTTACATTCATTTTTAATAGATAGTTGCCTACCACCCGAGGGTTTATAATGCAGGTTTGTACTTGCAATGGATAGTTAAGGGACTTGCCCAAGGTCACAAGGAGTATTAGTGGGATTTATATTTCTAAGCCGCCTGCTCTAAACAATAGGCTACTCCTCCAAATAGCAGCAACATAGTCAGACACAGAGCTTCTGATTTTAAGTTTTAAACAAGAAACTTCAATATAACACATAGATGCAAAAGTACAATAAAATAAAAGAGGTGTTTATTGAATAAACATTGGATAGGAACCACTTCCCTGAGTCATCTCTTTTTGTGGGGTTTGACAACTCCACGGCTGGAAAAAGTATCCAGCAAGAGTATTTGTGCCATGAAAACACTGATGAACATCAATCATTCATGCCCTTAAAGAACCCCTATCTAGCTGCAAAGCAAATTCCTACATTTCCAATATCTAAACACCTGAAAATTGAACCTCGTAATCATAATACGTCCCAGTATGGTTCAACAGGCAGAAGGAACTTTGTGATCTCAAAGGCTCAGATACATCATATCTGAATCTGTTTTCTGTTGATTCAATAAAAGATAGGAAAACTGTAACGAATGTCCTTTAAAGTTTGAAATTCACAATTTACATCTGCGCTGATGTACTTCTTTATTTTAGTTTATTTATCATTATTGCTTTTCACTGGGCGCTTTATTATATTTATGCCTTGGGGACCTTTTTTTTTACTGAAGTGCATTAAGCCTTTAACATGTGAATTAGTGCTAATGGTTACCATGCAGGTTTGATCTTAAGGGGCATGTTTATTAAAGAACACACTGGTAGTACATGTTTGGGCTGTGAATCTAGCATGGAGGACTGTGGCAACTTCATGGGACATGTGCATCTGGTCCCTGCTACTGGTGCGTTCCTAACACATGACACCTTGCAATCTAGCACAAAGGTGCGCTTAACGCAACCCATGGAAGTGGTGTTAAGTGCACCTATGCTAACAACAACATTCGCGGTTAGCCTGTGCTCATAACGCCCGTGCTAATTGCGAAGTGTCATCAATGCTTATGTTCTGCCCTCAACCCGCCAGACTCCGCCCAATTGTGTGCTACTCGGTTAGCTTAGGGTTTTTAGATGGGTCATTGTGCTAAATTTTAGCATGGTTAGCTGTTGCTGCAGCAGATAGGGCAAATCATTTAATACCCCCTCAATTAGTGGCCATAAGTGTATCCGTGTTATCTGCAATGCACTTAACATGTGGTACATGTTTTATCTCCATGTTAACTGTGTTTGAAAATGCTGGGCACATCCAAGGCTTTGCAGTTGCCACGCTTTAATTTTTGCAACTAACATGTGGTAACTGCACATTTTTACTGTACTTTGGTAAAGGGACTCTTAGTGCCTCTAAAGCAACTTTTAATGATTTACGGTATCAGACTGTAATGTTTCACTTCTTTTCCACTCTTATTTATAAAAAAAAATAAAATGTAATACAGTGTATTTTAGTGAGGAAAACTACATACATATTTTCTTGATTTTAAAATCTATAAATTCCTTGAATTAGTCATATTAACAGAAACGTTTACTTTCACAGATATGCCTGACACGAAACTACCAATTTTCATTATGCCCACTGAAGGTAAGAGTAATATGATCACTGGAAGTAGCGGCATACAAATGTATGCTAAATAAATAAATATTGTCTCTTTTATTTCATTTTATATTTTAATAAAGGAGAGCATGCGACATTCAGCCATTTCATTCCTTGCCGGATAATATGAGTTCAAATGTATGAACAATCATGTCAATATTTAACAAGCCTTTGTGTCAATACTGACTCCTAGTGACAAAGGAGCTCTTGAATTTGTTTCTTGACAGTGTGACCAGAAGTAGATTGCCAGGCCTTTCTTCCAAGGCAGTGGAGAATTAAGTGACTTATATATTTTTGTAACTAGGCTTATAAACTACCAGTCAAAGTGGTGTACATTCAGGACTTGACCAAGTGCTAGTGGGAATCAAACCCTGGTCTTTTGATTATCAAGCCAGTGCGCTATCCATTAGGCCAAATAACTTCAGCTAAATAGTCACTGGAACTTATCTGGATAAATGTTCAGCTGAATATACTCAGCTAAAGTATCCAGATAAAGAAAATTATTCAAGTAACTTTGTTACATGAACACAAAGGGGGTTATTTTAGAAGCATTCCCACATCCAAAACGCAGCATTGAGTTTAGATTGAAGTACGTATCTCAATGCCATTTCAGAGTCTGCATTTTGTAGACGTGGAAATGCTCACCATGTCTACCCTGCCAGGGGCAGTGGTTGGGGTAGAGTGTGGAAGTGGTGTGGGCAGGGCTTACCATGCAGACACGGATTCCTGATTTTATAAAGCGAATCCACGTCTGGGAATACAAATGTGCATGTTGACATTTACGTCTGCCTCCAATTAGAAATAAGATCTAGATATAAATGTTAATGTCGGGGCTCACTCCAACCAGATATGCCTTCCCCCCCGAAGCATCACACCGATCCCTTTCCCAGCCCTCCCCACCCCCCCCCCCCACCCCCCGAAGGCATGGCATCAATTCCCACCACCCCCAGAAGTCTCCCCCTAACCAAACAGTACCAAGTAACTCTCCCATGAATGTACAGGTTCCCCCTCCCACTTGAGTCTCATCCTTGGGCTTACCAGGATCATCAGTGTTCAGCAAGGCTGAGAATTTATCTGCATAACCTCTGAGGTTAACCAGATATATGCTTTTGAATATCAACCCCAAAATCTGTACATAATATGTGCCTATGTTGAATACATGCTGTTTTTATTTAAACAATGTTCTTTTTTTGGTTTTTTTTAGTTCCAGAAGAGAAAAAACCAAAGCCAGGTAATATAACAGCTAACATTTACAGATCAGTTTAAACTTGCTCAGCTGGTCCTCAGATCTAATAACAGAAGCTTTTTTGTAGATTAAATCGATTACATTATTGGCCAAACATATTAATAGCATAATAACTCAATATAACTTGTTTAAATACCTCTTCTTTGGTTGCTAAAGTGTGGTTACCGTACATGGCTAGGTGGAGGGGGGCGCTAGATTTGTTAGTCGCACAGGGTGCATTTCTAGTTTGGTATGGTCCTGTTGAGAAAATAAAATGTAAAGGTGCATGGATAGTCTTGTCTGTTCTGGAAGATGGTAAGGACATCTATCCTTTTCAAGAGATAGGTTTGCCTTCTCAGGCAGGTGATATGATTATGTTGGCCTTGTGTTAAAAGTTTGGAAAATGAAAAGGTGCTGTTTCGGGCAACATTTTCGAATGTTAAGTTGTGCATCGTTGTGTGTTTTAGTAATGTTATGGCCTAGATTATTCCAAAAATGAGATTAGTCTGCACTGTTTGTTCTAGAGCCCGAATTAGGGTGAGGGCAGATAATTACTAGCAGTTATTGGTTTCTTAATAGATTTAGTCATTTATCAGAAACTTCTCCATACGTTATTCTTCCTCGAGTTTGTATCACACTCCTTGTTAGATTAATTTTATTCATTTCAATCCCTATTAATGCTGATTTTTTAACAAAACCTTCTCAATAAAATCTCTTTTAAGTAATGAAGCTTAGGAAAGTACCCAAAGAAGTTCCGCCAACCAAAGAAGGTGTTGCAGTTAAAGGTACAGTGCTTTAAATAAATACAGCGCAATTTTCTGAATTAGTTGAGTCAATATTCTTGATAACTTATCTGGTTAGCAGCACATGCTATCTGGAGACATGCAGCTGAATAGGATACTCTGGCACTGTACAGATGGGTTGCTTAATATCTTTACAGATCGCGTTGGTATTATAGTGCTAGGGTGGTCCATGAGCAGAGTGGGCACGGAACCAACAATCGTTTGTATAGCAACAATATTCAATGCCGCTATAGAGCTATCTAAATAACTTAGGACAGCAAAAAAATGTCCCAGGGCTATCCAGTTAGGCTGTCCATATAGGGGCCTTGAATAACGCCTCTGTATGGATAGCGATGGCATTGGCTGTCCTATCCATATGTTCAGCCCCAGCCACTATCCGTATATCTAGATTTTATTATCCCCGGGAACCAGCGTTTAAAAGAAAATGCTGATCCCAGCAGTTTGAATATTGACCTGGGTAATTTAAATGGCATTATTATTGTTTCAGTGGTTTCATTTAGCTCACTATGGAGATAATCTTATAACAAGGCATATACATTTATGCACCGTCAACACACTTACGTCACCTATTTTCAATTATTTACACATGGGGATGGGCACTTACATGGGTAGTCTAGGTGGTCGCTATTCTATAAGTATGTGCATAAGATCGATGGTGTGGGCATGGCCTTGTGTGGAGTGCAAATCTATGACATAAGTTACAAAATGATATAGTTTATGTGTGTTCTTTAAAACTCTAAGCATGGGCATTTACTAGGGCTGGCACAAGTGCTTGTGCCTAGGTTTTATGCACATTTACTACCACTTACATCCCTATGTTATAAAATATGCACATATCTTGCTGTATAAAATAGGTGCGAAATAGGCATGTTAGAACGCGTGTTAATCTAGGTGATTCTTATAAAATTACCCACTATGAGATGGGTCCTGCGGGGTCATGCAGCCCTGCAGGCCATCCTGCCTCTATTCCACCTCCTGCTCTCCGCACACGGCTAGAGCCACAGGAAGGGGATAACCAGCAGGGGGCAGGGTCTGGGCAGAGCGGGTGTGGGCACAGCCGGCAGGACATACAGGGCTGATTCAGGTCACGGCCCTGTACATCCTATGGGGCCAGAGGGGATGTGCTGATTATTCCACCTCAAAGGCAGGGCGATCAGGGCCAGGGATTCCCCCCCCCCCCCCAGGGACCAGGGCTTGGTGCAGGGAGGTCTCCACCACCTGATTCTGGCCCCAGCTGGTCAGCCATGGGTTGGGTTGCAGGGAAGAGGGGTTCTGAGCTGCAGGAACCAGAGGTGCCTGTGGGGAGGACATCCCTGCAGGCATGGAGGGACATGCCAGGCCATCCTCAGACCCAATTCTGTGTGCCACTGGAATGTTTTATTCCCATGGGACAGAATGGGGTCCTAATGGACCCATCCTGCTCAGGGCTGTCTGGACAGCCTGGATGTGCCCCTTTCGGAATCAGGCTCCACGTGTGGAAAGGGATGCTTTTGCAAATAGGGCCCGATATTGAGTTGGGCAGGCTATGCGCCACGGCGGCGCATAGCCTGTCTGCCTAACCGGGAAATTCACTTCCGCACCAGTGGAAGTGAATATCCGGCTTAGCCTGGACACCCCGGCAGCCGCAGAGGCTACATGGGTGGCAGCAATTTTCATTGCTACTCGCATAGCTTCTGCATCTTAAAGGTAGGTGAGATTTTTTCTCTCCTATCTTTAAGGTGCAGAGGGCTATGCGGGTAGCAATGAAAATCGCTGCTACCCATGTAGCCCCTTCCTCCACTCCTGCTCCATGCCAGAACACCCCTAACACACCCCGATGCTATGCGGTAGCATCTGCACATGTTAGGGACTTAGCCAGGATATTGGGAAGGCACTACCCATGTAGGTGCCCTTCAAATATCCCAGATAAGGCCCTTATATGGGTAACTAAGGAAGTTACCCATGTAAGGCTCTTTGAATATTGGGCCCATATTATTTTTAATGCCTATGTCTGCTATAGGACCCAAGTAGAAATGTTCAATATTAGGTCTTTTATTCTGTTCATTTTCCTTGTTGTTTTGTTAAAACAGAACATTGCACAGTGCTATTATACTGGCTTGTAATTTCACAAGTAATGCTTAAGTATTCCATGTTGGACAGAGAACTCTTTCAACAAAAATAATTTACTTTCCGATATTTTATTATGGGGACCAATAATTATATGAGGAATCTAAATATGTTATATGACTGGTTACCATTTCAGAGGCAGTCCCAACAGCCCCTGTTCCTTCGATGGAAGAAGTGTCACGAAGAAAAGGTAAAAGCTGACTCTAATGTATCGCTAAGCAGATATTTTAAAATTCAGAAATTAATCCTGCTAGCATTTACACAGACCAAATCTTAGGGTTCTGCTCAGATTAAAGCAAATTATTCAAGCAGTTGCCAAATTGCACACTTATCCCAGTCATTCAAAAGCTTTGTTCTGGACACAGGAATAGACAATGCACTTGGTGTCCCTTTTACTAAAATGAGCTAAATGGTGAACACACAGGCACAGTAACAGCTACCATGTGACTGAGCCACTTAGTGTGCACAAAATCACATGCTAACTACTCAGCGTGAAATGGGATGGGACCTAGGAGGGTTATGGGTAGAGAGTGGGCATGGACTGCACATTGCTAGTGTATGGTAATTACTGCACACTATCAATTTTGCAATTAGCGCAAGTGCACTTAATGTCACCTCAAGAGGAGATGTTATATGCACCTGCATTAATTGCTAATGAAACTTAACACATGATAAAGGGACTTTTCCATGTAGTAAGGGCAGAGAATATGGTGGACACACTCCCGATAGTTACCGCACAACTTTGCACTTACCGCATCTTGGATTTTGCTCCTAACATGCAGTAAGTACAAAAACGTAGCACATTTTAGTAAAAGGGCACCTTGGTTGTATTCTGTTAATGGTTATATTGTATACACCGCCTTGAGTTCTTTGGAAAATGGGGCAACTAAATAAATAAGAGGAAAGAAAATATGTGTTTATTTTTAGCCATTATATTTGTGATACTGAGCATATCTAAGGTCTTAGTGACCTATATTCCATCCAATCAGTTTGGGATCAAATAAAGAAGTCTTTTTAGCTTATGCTTAATGTTTATTTCAGATATCACATCCTTGCTCTTTCAAACAGCAGCTTAAGACAAGACGAAACAGTAGACAGTACTATTAAAATATGGATCAAATATCCAAAGGGAGTATACAACAAAAATTTCAAGGAAGAAAGTTGTACTTAATTTGAAAGTATGCAGTAGGTGCATTGATAGGGATACCAGCACTTACCAGTGCATCCAATTGCAGTATTCAAACAACAGGTACAGTCAGAAAGCAACACCTTTGTTTTTCTGCCTTACGAACATTGATATTGTTGCTACGTATTTTCTTCTGTTTTCCTCCCTCTTAACAATCGCGTTTCAGATATTTAGCCAGTGTCATATGTGTCTGATATTAATGTGTATTTTACCATCCCCATCTTTCATGAAAGTCATTTCATGTATCCCTCTGTGTCTCTGTCTTTCGGATTTTATTCATCCAGAGGTTTTGGTGCAATTCATTAATAATAAAAGGGGTCATATAATGTAGGTCAGGGCTTCTCAACCCTTTCCTGGAAGCACACCTAACCAGTCAGGTTTTCAGGATTACCACAATAAATATGCATAAGATAGAGTAGACAGATAGCTTTGAGTGGAGGAGTAGCCTAATGGTTAGAGCACTGGCCTGGGAACCAAGAAACCAGGGTTCATTTCCCACTTAACCCTCCATTGCCTCAGAGAAATCCAAGTTATCAAGGTCTCTCTTTAATGTACATTACTAAGTTTAAGTTACAATGTAAACTGCTTTGACAAAAATGATAAAGCAGTATAAAAAAACCTGTTAAATAATAAATTTGCATACAATGGATCTCCAATATATGCAAATTTAACTCATGCATACTCATCATGGAAGTCCTGAAAACGTAACTGCTGCGATCCCCAGCGACACCGTCCTTTCCCTGCAGCCCAACCCCAGATCTGGCCTCCCATGGCCAGGGTTGGACTGTGGGGAACCCCCTCACCTTCAATCTCTGCCCAGTGCTGCTGTCCCCCGACATCATGGAATAAGTCCCTCATCTCCAGGACTGACCTCAGAACGGGTCCTGTATGTCCAGGGTCACTCTCTGCCCACCACCCGCCCTTGCCCCACCACTGTCTCGCCCCATCCCTCCCATGAACAGAGCTCCCTGTACAAATCGCCTGTTTGTACAAGGAGCTCTGTCCCCAGCAGGCTGCCCGACTGTTTAGTGTATCTGGACGTTCAGATGAGAACAATTAACTTGTGAGTTTACATTGTAACATTTACCTTAGCCCATTGAAAGAAAGTCATCAGTGCTTCGAAACAAGCAAGACAATCACATTTGCTACCCCTTAGTGCCAAAGCACAACTACAAGCACATGGTTACGTGGGCACCCCACCCTATCATGTTGCCAAGCAAGGCTGACACTATGCCAGGCATATCTGTACTCATCCTTAACCAACGTGTTCTTCCGGGGACCTGTGACACAACAATCACCACTAAGTCTACTCTAGCTCCACCACTAAGTCTATTCTAGCTCCACCACTAAATCTACTCTAGCTCCATGATACCTCTAGCCACCACATGAGAGGAGGGTCAGAGCTGTCTTCTCGAGATAGCTTTCCACCAAGTATCAATGTGTTCTTAGGCTTATCACCAGTCATTTATCACTTGCAGTACTGGAAAAGCAGGCACAAGGAACAACTTGCTAGTTCTTCTTGCCTTATAAACAAGCCACTGATTTGCATTCTATTTTCTTTAGATTTCCTTCTCCTCACAAAATCATGTTTGTCTTATGTGTATGATAACAAAGTGTATCTTACCATCACCATCTTTCCTGCAATTGTGATGCATCTCCTTTCCCCTCTCTTTGTGCCTCGAGGATTCTTCAGCTAAAGATTTCAGCACAGATGCATTAACAATAAACAGAATCATAACACTTACAACCACTTCTTCCCAAATGCGTGATAGTCTTTGAAACCATCATCTTCTTTTTCCCAAAAGTATGCTGCAGTTTGTATCCTGCTTCTTATCAAATAGTTGTTCATAACTTTGTGAATTGTCTTCCCTGTTTTGTTAACCAAGTAGGTGTCATGATTGTGTAGTACTTTACCCATTTGTCTGTTTCCTGTTTTGTGCTTACCAGTCTCTACATCGGTTATATTTCTGACCAATACTTCTTGGTACATACGGAGAGTTATTTCCAGGATGATTTCTTCCAGTGTTGCTTTTTTAACATAGAAAAGTGATGCATGTAATTGTATTTCGTTTTAGTTCTTGCTTTTCTTTCTGTGTTATATGAATCAATGTCATCCCAAATTCTAGTCATCCTATAGCAAGCAACGTGTCAAAAGCTTTACGGGCCTGATATTGGGATGGGTGCATCTTCAAAGGGCTATGCGCCTCATTGGCGCATAGCTCTCCCCACCGACCTCTAACCCGGATAGTCAATGCCGTGGCAACAGCATTGACTATCCGGGAATCACCGCAGACACAGGAAGCTGCCGAAGCTAACCGGGCAGCAGCGATGTTGCATGCTGCCCGATGAGCTCCTGCACCTTAAAGATAAGCAAGAGTTTTCCTCGCCTATCTTTAAGGCACAGATGGCTAAATGGGCAGTATGCAATATCGCTGCTGCCCGATGAGCTCCTGCACCTTAAAGATAAGCAAGAGTTTTCCTCGCCTATCTTTAAGGCACAGATGGCTAAATGGGCAGCATGCAATATCGCTGCTGCCCGATTAGCGCTTGTCGCCACCTCTGCCCCATCCCGGAACTCCTCTCACACGCCCCGATGCTAACCAGATAGCATCAGGACACATAGGGGAGTTAGAAGGGGATATTCGATGGCATTAACCATGTAAGTGCCTTTGAATATCCCCATTTAAAGCATTTACATGGTTTACCATGCTGTAAAAAGTGTCAATTCCTTTTGAATATCGGGCCCTACATTCCTAATTATGGCATGTGCTTTTGTATGTTGGATCGAAGGTGCTAAGGCATTTGTTGTGCCTCCCATCTTAATGATCATTGCACAACTTAAATATTTAACATCCCATCTCTGTCATTTATTCTTGCTGTGACTCCTTCTGTTGTCTAGACAGTTCTTGTGTGTTTCTTTCTTTGACACCTCAAAGGTGGAATAAGCGGCACTTTTGGCATGATTGGGGCTGGGGATTCCCCCCCACGTGGTTGGGGCTGGTTGCGAGGGGGTCCCCACCGCCCGATCCAGGCCACGGCAGGCCAACCTTTGGTTGAGCAGCAGGGAAAATGGGGGCTGGAGCCGCGGGAGTCGGGGACGCCTGTTGGGAGGATGTCCCCACAGGCAGCAGGGATACACCAGGCCATCTTAGGGCCCCATTCTGGCCACCGTGGGAATGTTTTGTTCCCACGGTCCAGAATCAGGCCCAAAAGGCCCGTTTTACTTGGGGCCTGCATGTGCCCCTCTCTGAATCAGGCTCTATGTGTCTTTTTTTTAGTTTTTGGTTGCTAATATTCTATCTTTATTATTAACCAGAACTATTTTTCAGGAACGTTACTGGTTTCTTTTGTATGTAGTGTTATCTGATTGATATCTTGTCTCATCATTTTCTGTTTTCTTCCAAAGCTTTGCTATGTGTTTTACTGTTTTCTTTCAAATGAAAATTGAATCTTTTCAAATTCCTTTGTATTTGATTATGAATCCCGTATCGTAATTTAGGGGCATGTTTACTAAAGTGCACTAACCGTTAGCGTGGGGTTTAGTACACCGTAGGTGAGCCATACTAACAGCATGAGGATCCACGCTAACTGTTTAGAGTGTGATTGGGAAAGAACTAGGCAGGTTAGGAGTATAACATAGAAACATGACAACAGAAAAAGACCACAAGGTCTATCTAGTCTGTCCTTCCATATCAACCACTACAACAGTCCCCTTTTTTCCTTTAGAAGTCCTCTGTGTTTGTCCCATGCTTCTTTGAATTCAGATACTGTCCTCATCTCTACCACCTCCACTGGGAGACTATTCCACGGATCCACTACTCTTTCCATAAAGAAATATTTCCACATATCACTCCTGAATCTATCCCCTTTCACCTTCATTCCATGTCCCCTCGTAGCAGAACTTGCTTTCAGTCGAAAGAGGCTCTCCTTCTGTGCATTTATGCCACGGAGGTATTTAAACGTCTCAATCATATCACCTCTATCCCGCCTTTCCTCTAAGGTGTACATAGTAAGATCCTTAAGTCTGTCCTCATATGCTTTATAATGAAGACCGCTAACCATTTTAGTGGCCACCCTCTGTACTGACTCCAGCTTGTTTATATCCTTTTGAAGGTGCGGTCTCCAGAATTGCACACAATACTCCAAATGAGGTCGCACCAAAGACTTATACAGAGGCACTATCACCTCCTTTCTTCTGCTGGCCATTCCTCTCCCTATGCACCCAAGCATCCTTCTAGCTTTTGCTGTCACCTTTTCTACCGCTTTAGCTACTTTAAGATCATCAGACACAATCACACCTAGGTTCCACTCTTCTTTAGTGAACAAAAGTACTTCACCCCCTATACTATATCGCTCCCTTGGATTGCTGCAGCCCAAATGCATCACCTTGCATCTTTTAACATTAAATCTCAGCTGCCAAATTCTAGACCATTCTTCAAGCTTAGCTAGATCCCTCCTCATGTTATCTACACCTTCCTGGGTGTCTACTCTATTGCAGATTTTGGTATCATCCGCAAAGAGGCAAACCTTACCCGACAGCCCTTCCGCTATATCACTAACAAGATGTTAAAAAGAATTGGACCAAGGACAGATCCCTGGGGCACACCACTGGTAACAACCTCCTCCTACCACTCAACCAATTTCCAATCCAAGCAGTAACTTTAGGGTCCATCCCTAGGGTGCTCAGTTTGTTTATAAGTCGCCTGTGAGGAATGGTGTCAAAGGCTTTACTGAAATCTAAATACACCACATCTAGGGCTCTCCCTCAGTCCAAATCCCTGGTAACCCAGTCAAAGAAATCAATCTGATTTGTCTGACAAGACCTGCCTCTGGTGAATCCATGTTGTCTCAGATCCTGTAATCCGCTGGACTCCAGAAACCTCACTATTTTCTCTTTCAGCAGCGTTTCCAAATATTTACTCACCACCAAAGTTAAACTAACCAGCCTGTAGTTTTCAACCACATCCTTACTTTCGCTTTAGTGTAAAGGGACCACATGAGCCTCTCTCCATGGGTGTTGGTGGTGCATCACGGTTAGTGCAGATGTCTTGGACGTGCGTTAGCGTGGGTGCACTTAATGCCATCTCAGTGTGTGGTGTTATATGCACCCATATACTGGTTAGTATGGTGCCATGCAGTTGCAACATGCCAACAGCAGGGAACAGATGCGCACCCCCTGAGGTTAGCTTGGGATACTGTGCTAGATTCATGGCCCAATCACACACTAACAGCGCATTTTAGTAAACATGCCCCTTAATTTGTTGTTTGGATCCTTGAGTATTTAGGGCTCTCAAATTCAGGGCTTAGAAAAATTCCCAACAGAAAAATATATGCTAAATTAGTTTTAAAAAAAATACATTATGCCTATTTAAAAAAAATAAAAAACAACAATTTAAGATACCTTGTATACTTCAGGAAGACCAATTAAACTTTGATGTTGGTTTTCAGCTTGACGCCAGTCTGATATGTGCAATGTATTATCAGGATCCTTGCAGACATTAAAAGATTTTATACCCATGAAATTTCATTTGTCTCCATAAAAGTAAAAAGTAATACAATTCAAATTTTTGAACAATATATTAGCCTGGCAATTTCCAAAAGCCAGTTATTCTGGTAAATTGGCTGTCAGGAAATTGTGCAGCTCTTACTCGAATACAGGCATCAATAACATTAGTACTTTTAGCTGGGTAAGGTATAAACAGGTCCAGATATATTTTTAGGTCAGAGGAGAGAAATAACGCACCCTGGGTCACGATTACTAAGGATCACACTGGTAGCATGCATTTGGTTGATGAAACCTGCACAGATGCCCATGTTAACTTCAGATGGAGTGCACCCCTCCCCTACTGTTGATGTGGCACAAATGTGTGGCACTGCAGTAAGTCAGCATGTGGGTGCAACTGATGCCACCCATTGAGATGCAGTTAGGTGCACCTGCACTAACAACAACAATCATGGTTAGCGCACACTCATTACGCCTGCACAATGTGCCTTCAACACCCACATTCATCCCCCTACCCACCCTGCCTACACCTAATCACATGCTAATCTACTAGTGTGAGATTTTCAGCACAGGACACCACACTAAATTTTAACATGGCAACCTTTCCACATGCTGAACCCCACTCTAGCGATTAGTGCAGTTTAGTAAATATGCCCTACAGAGTTCATTTGCAGATCTATGGGCTTTATTTTGCATGGAGAAAGCACCTGCAGAAAAAGCAGGTAGAAATAAGAATATAAGAATATAAGAAATGCCATCCTGGGTCAGACCAAGGTCCATCAGGCCCAATATCCTGCTTCCAGCAGCAGCCAATCCAGTTTACAATTACCTATCAGGTTCCCAAAAAGGTACACAGATTCCACAATGCTTTTCTCAGGTAAGCAGTGGATTTCCAGACTCCTCTTTAATAATGGTTTATGGACCTTGCCTCAAGGAACTTGTCCAAACCTTTTTTAAACCCAGATACACTAACAGCTTTTACTACATTCTCCAGTAATGGATTCCAGAGTTTGATTACTTGTTGAGTGAAAAATATTTTCTCTTATTATTCCTAAATGGGCTACATTATAGGTTCATTGAGTGTCCCCTAGTCTTTCTACTTTTGAAGGAGTAAACAACCAATCTACGTTTACCCGTTCTACTCCATTCATTAATTTATAGACCTCTATCATATCTCCCCTCAGCCGTCTCTTTTCCAGGTTGAAGAGCCCTAACCTTTTAAGCCTCTTCTCATAGGGGTATCCTTCCATCCCCTTTACCATTTTGGTGGCTCTTCTCTGTACCTTTTCTAATTCTGCTATATCCTTTTTAAGATATGGTGACCAAAATTGCACACAGTATCCAAGGTGCGGTTGCACCATGGAGCGATACAGAGGCATTATAATATCCTCTGCAGGTACTTTTTTCCAAGAGCATTTTTAATAGGGAACATATGCTTATACTTTCCCTTTCAAAACTGTTGCAAATACCCTCGGGCTTTACATCTTTGTGCACAGATTTGAAAGTTGATTTCCAGCTGTACTAAACAGTTTTCTTGTAGACAAAGGAGGTTTGTCACAGACAAATTAAATTATTTAATCACAGTTGTACTGCATGTTAATTGTTTTAACCAAAGTTTGTCACAGTATGAAGCAGGTCTGATGCATTGTTAAAGTTGACTTGTACTGTATGTGGGTACGTATCATAAATGTGATGCTGTGTAAATTCATCGTAGTCATTTTGTTAGCTCTTTCAATGGATGTTTCAGTCCATATTCCAATCTTTATCTTGTGTACCTATCGTTTGTAAATTCTGAATGTTAACATAAATGAATGTTTTGAAAGTTCCTGCCGTATCCAAGAAAGCAGCAGAAGTAACAGCAGTGGCCGATGTACATAAAGAAAAAGAAGACATTTACGGTGAACGAGAAGCATTTTATGAACAAGAAATCTATGCTGAGAGGAAAGAATATTATGAAGAACGGGTTTATGAAGAAAGGAAAGAATACTATGAAAAAGAAGATTATGAAGTAGAGGAAGAATATCATGAAGAAGAGGAAGAATATCATGAAGAAGAAGGTAGAGTATATGTCAATTCCTCCTCTGTTACCCATATAAAATAGGCATAACAGAGGTAGCCTTTTGGACTTCTTACATGGGCTCTCTGTTATAAAATTAGCACTGTAGTGTGAAGCTACAGAGTACATTCATCTTCCTTTCTCATCCTGTCGTTCTCTTTATCAACATAAGCCAGGTCTGAATCGCACTGTTATTACTGATACTTAATACTCTGATAATGCTACTGGGCATACAGAAGTAAGGCTTGCCAATATAAAGCAATCATATGAAAAAACATTTGACTTATTTGACTGCTGTAGTTTTATAAAGTGTTTAACAGACTAACTAATTATGGCCACATAAGAGATTCCAAACTTTAGCTCTGCAAAAAAGGTACTTGGATATTTAGAGATAATTGTGTCCCTTTTCTTAAGGGACCATGGCATTCATAGAGGCACCTTATTTGCCATCTATTGTTGGGGCAGTTATAAATGACTGAGAACCCTTAGCCTTCCAGGGTTCAGCTTTGGGTTGTCATGGCAATCAGCCATCGATTCTGTGTGATTCAGGGAAACAGCAGTGATGGTCATGGATTGCTGGCAACTTTTTGCTGGTTCTGTATGTCAGATGGTGACAAAGAGCATGCTATGATAGCTTATCTCGATGTAACTGGGCTCATCCATGACCTCATATACTATTGTGCATTAATGTGTTATGCACATTACTGTACATTATGTGCTTAATAAATAAGCCCATTGAGAATAATGGGCTTGTATTAAATTACATGCATTAAATCGCATTAACCTGTGTTAGCACATTAATGTACATTACTAAATGAGGCTCAAATCTTAACCCAGTGCACCAAAAAGAGACAAACAAAATGAGTTTGGAGATTTGTCAGTGCCTAATGCGGAAATTTCCTACAGCGGCACTGAAATGGATGCCAATATGTCCTGAGAAAGCGATATATTTTGTTTTGTATGAATCTTTTGGTGGATTGCGCCATGAAAGCGTTTAGGTTTGTAGTCATTTTTGAAAGACTTTGCTGAGCTCTCTAATTTGTGTACCTCTTTGGATTTTTTTCTTGCTTGGCTGTTTTTAAATTACCACTGAAATATGTAGGACAGTAACAATAAAATTCTGGCTTGAGTGCCATTGATGTAACTCTTGACTAGTTTTCACTGGCATTCCTAAGGCACAAATTACAGCTGAAAATGAATCAGCGGCATAGCCATGGGTGGGTCTGGGTAGACCATGGTTCCCCTACTGCAGGTAGAGACTAAAATTTGTATCTCATATTTTTGTAACCTTTCATATACATGTACAGTATATCAGACCTACACAGTCAGCGGCTACAGCACACGCCCATGAGAGAAGGACTGAATGCGGTGTCAGCATCCATATTATCTAGAGACAACCCATGTTAACTTTTGCTAATGGTACTACTTTATCACTGCAGCTCAGAATGGTTTCCATCCTAGTGCTAGGATCCTCTGCTTATGATTCGACATGTTTGGTGTCAATAACCAAATAATAGAAATAGAAATCTTTATAACTAGGCCTCACCTTTTTTGTTCTGTCTATAGACACTCCATGGCACTGTTCATTGCCAAACGTAATAATATTCTTTCCTACCACTTGAGAATATGTTTCTTGCTGTGACATAGTATTGCATTTTAGATACTTGTTCTTAAAATTCAGCAAGTTATATGCATTCATATTTAAGTGGCTGAGGTCGCTGAGGGAGAGGTGCCGGAAGTAACACCAGAATTTGAAGAGGAGCAGTGGGAAGAGGAAGAGGAAGAAGCTGAAGGTAGAGAATAAACTTTCCATCATGTATTTTTGTAACCCTTCATATAGTTGTATATCCTTTTTGTGTCGATTTTAAATCCTATGTCAGACAAAGTATTGTATTCCTTCTTGGGTTGTGCTTACCACACTAAAGACCATCAACCTGTTTATCTATTTGCCATCTACTTTAAGGGGTCTGTTTGTCATAGTTTCTTAAGTATATGTTAATGCACAATTTTAATATAAAACAGTGGTTATTTTAGAATCCCTATTAGTGATTTACACATGTATAATTGGTCATATACTCATGCAAATCACAGCCATGTGTAAATGACCATTTTAAAAATGGACTGATTTACATGTGGATGACAATGCCACGTTGAAAGAGCATGGGGACATGCTGGTGACATGTCATGGGTATGGCCAGAGCAGAATACAATTCCATAGCCATACCTCCCATTTCATAAAAAGGATACACATGTACAGTGTCTTACAAGGACCATGTCATGGCCCCGCACTGACTGTTAACATATGTCCCTGCGTGCCTTAATCGAGGAAGACGGACCCGGTGCTTCAGGCCCCACAAACCTCCATCACCTTCCCCGCCCCCTCATCCCCCAACCCCCCTCCCCCACCACAAACCACTCCACACCAAATGCTCTTGGAACATAACTGGTCCCAGCTTTATTAACCTTTTAACAATTTAACAATACATTGTAATCATAAACCTTTACAATCCAATTAGCCGGAGCAGTGCCTCACCAGCCATACAATTAGCAAAGTGACCTTGCCACCGCTACTGCCAAAGACCTGCCCACGGCAAGCTTCCTACCCCCTTTCCCCGACTTCGCCATGCTATTAGCGAAAGTCAGCCAAGGTTTGTCCGGGTCGGGGGCACCCCACCCCCGCCCAAGTATAACTTGAGGCTCCGGACCCCCGGAAACCTCTGGGATCCCCCCCCCCCCAAAAGCTGCAACACCCCTTTTCCTTTTACCTCCCATCCCTTTTACGGGTGGATGTGCGGGAAACCGGCACCCAGAGCCTCCACCACCGCGAATGAAGAAGCGGAGGCTGCCGGCCCAACTCCTCCCCCCATGCTTTCTGTGCCTTATTTCCATTGGCTCCCTGCGATTGCATTCGCGGGGAGCCAATGAATTTGAATCTGGCTCTTCCCGCCCGGGCGACCCAAGCCATGGCCTCGCGCAGGGTCCCCACACCGGGCCGCGTGCCCAGTTACGATCGACCGCCAGGACCCTGCCCGCCGCCTTGCATTAACCAAGGCAGACGGACCCAGTGCTTCAGGCCCTATAAACCTCCATCACCTTCCCCCCTCCCTCATCCCCCAACCACCCCCACCACAAACCACTCCACACCAAATGCTCTTGGAACATAACTGGTCGCAGCTTTATTAACCCTTTAACAATTTAACAACACATTGCAATCATAAGCCTTTACAATCCAATTAGCGGAGCAATGCCTCACCAGCCATACAATTAGCAAAGTGACCTTGCCACCGCTACTGCCGAAGACCTGCCCATGGCAAGCTTCCTACCCCCTTTCCCCAACTTTGCCATGCTATTAGCAAAAGTCAGCCAGGGTTTGTCCGGGTCGGGGGCACCCCACCCCCGCCCAAGTATAACCTGAGGCTCTGGACCCCGGAAACCTCCGGGATCCCGCCACCGACACAGGTGACATCCCTGTCCCTGCGCCGCCCCCCCCCCCCCATCACCAAGCTGCGACCAGCGAGCATCCTGCAGAAGCACATATTCCAAGGCCTCTTACCAGTCATTCAGGAGCAAATCCACACCAACTTTGGATAAATGTACTCCATCGTTCCTGTAGAGCCCTGCACAACCTATCTCTACCCAGGAATGCATGATTTGGTAACCCCTTTGCTCACAGACCCAACAGCCAATCTGGCGATTAATTTTCATCAGACCCCATGACCAACACCGTTGGTTCCAGCAAGCAGGCCTTGGAATAATGTCTGACCACATTAACACCACACCCTGAAACCTTCTCAAAACCATTGCCAAATCCTTCTTGACCGCTCTTATCAGCTGCTTGGATGTCCGGGAGACAAGGTCGTTGCCCCCCAAATGTAAAATCATCACTGCTGGCTTTTCCTTTATTCTCTCGTGGTGCCGTGGCAAAGGCATTAGCTGTGTCCAGCTAAGACCGCGCTCACACAGCCATGAAACAGACACCATCGCAGGATTGATACCCAGATTAGGGCCCACCGGCCTTATCTCTGCTCGCTGTCCCGCCCAGTAAATAAAGGAGTGACCAATCACCCAACATCCCAAAGGTTTCGGTCCCCCATCTGCAACAGAAATTAACAGTTAGAATCTCTTATGCTGCCAACCCCTTTCACCCTCTCAAAGCAGCACATGGCCCCGAAATGCTCGAGAACGCCATCTGCCAATGCTTTGTATGTCTTGCTCAGGCAATCCTGCCACCGCTGCACTAGTTGCCGCACCAATGCGGAAAGAGTGCGTCGCAAACTGGCGCGGGTCCTCGCCTACGTGTCGGAGCACCATCATCAGTACTACAGAAACTTGAAAGCGCATCAACAACCGTGCGCCCTCATTGATAAAGAGACCTCCTTCCCACGCGGGACGCACCTGCAGGTACCACCTCAAGCCGCCAGCGGGCATATCACCAAGCCCACACTCTCTCTCAAGACCACCCACAATCCTCTCCCTTGCAGGTCCGTCTTGGATTTTGCTATCAAGACTCCTAGCTGCCCCACCTCCACACGCACGTGGTGTCGTTGCATACCGCACGCGATCCCAGGCCTACCAGAATTCGCTACCAACTCCCCTATCCGGAAGGCTCCAAAAAAGGCAAGGCAAAAAACTGCCCAAAACAGGGTGACTTCATACTGTGACACTGCCACACTTGGTAACGCAGCACAGAGTCTCACCAGCAAGTCATTTGTTATCGGCTGGCGTGGGTCCCGTGGCGTTGGCCTTGCACGCTCCCACCCTTGAAGCAGCCTACTGGCTAAGAATCCACCCGAGGATGAGCCCCAACCCACGGCTCTCGTAAAAAGGTTAAACCCAGCCAAGTGGGTACGCACCACCGATCTGGAGAACCCGTTGCTTTTCACCTCAAGTATGTACTGACCCATCAATTGATCAGACACCCCACCCGGCTGCCATCCCTAAGCAACCAGATATTCAACCACCTTTCCACACCCTCGGTGGTATGCTGACCATGTCCCCGCCAACACCGAACTCCGCAGTAGACTCAGCATCTCCCTTGGCAAATGCTCCATAATTTCTCCGGGACCACGGATCCTTCTGTGTCCGCTTCTGGAGCTAACGTCCAAAACCGCTCCCACTTGAAATGAGAAAGAGCATCAGCAATCTCATTAGTACAACCCGGGATATGCCGGGCCTTTACCGACACATTCAATTGCAAACATGCTAACACCACTTCCCTCATTAGCTCCACAACCCGCAAACATCTTGGAGAGTAGTGATTGACAACGCTGACCACTGCCACATTATCACACCACCACACTACCCTACGGTTGCGCAGCCTATCCGACCACAACTCCAAAATAGGAAACAACTCCAGGAAGGTTATGTTGGCGGTTATATTCGTTTCGTGCCATAACTGCGGTCATCTGTCAGCACACCAGGCACCACTAAAATAGATTCCTAAGCCAATCCCCCCTGCTGCATCCGTATATAGCTGCAAATCCTGACTTGATACCTCTGCCTCCATCAGCACTGAAGTCCTGTTAAAGTCTCGCAAAAAGCTGTTCCAGATCCGCAAATCCGCCCACATCACTTCCGAGACTCCAATCCAGTGATGCAGTTTTCGCACACCAGCTGTTTAAGACGCCAACTGCCGCAAAAATACCCTACCCATCGGTATAACCCTGCATGTGAAATTCAAAGAGCCTATTAGCGCCTGCATCTCTCGTAATTTTAACTTAGATGAAGTCAATACGTTAGCGACCAAAACCCGCAATCTGGCTACCTTTCGTAGAGGCAAGCGAGCCACCATCTCCACTGAGTCTAATTCCACTCCTAAAAAGGTCATCCTCGTCGCCTTCTGTCTTACCCGCCGCCAATGGCACACCCAATTCTCGCGATAGCTCCACAAAACCTTCTAATAGACCCTGACACACTCTGCCAACTAAGCTGCTCCGACAAACAAAAAGTCGTCCAAGTAATGCACCACCTTCGCACAGCCAAGGAAGGTGCTGAACTTCTCAAAGTAGGCGCAAGAAACTGAACAGCCCATAGGCATGCATTTGTCAAAATAAAATCCCTCCCAGTGTTGGTCTTGCCATACTGCTGTGGGAACCTTCGCTCATGTTACTTATGAATGTCCTCAACTACCGGTTTATTGGGGGCGGGTTTGGGGTTGTATTCAATTTATCTTATACCTTCACGAACCTCTCTCTTGGAAGATTGTGGGACTCCGCTCTGTGGCGGAGGTCCCCTCTCTTCCTAAGAAGGGTCGCTTTCTCCTTGATTTCATGCTGGGTATAGCCCTATGCTTAATCACGAGACATTGGCAGTTGCTCAATGATTATGTACAATCTGCTCATTGTTCCGATATGCCTGTTTAATGTGTACTCATCATGTTTTAGATCACCGTTCGGTTTTGTAACACAATAATGTAAATACACGCCCGCTTCGGGAATGATTAGTTTTCTAGAGAAGAAGCAGGGGGGAGGGGGGTGGCAGGGGTTTACTTTGATGTATGTATTACACTTTATGTATCTGTCTTTTAGCTGTATGTCTTCCTTCTCCTTTGTTGTTATAAAACGAAAATAAAGAATTAAAAAAAATAAAATCCCTCCTCAAAACAGAAACCCAGCAAATGAAAAGCGGATGGGTGCACTGTCAATAAACGGAAAGCAGATTCGATATCCACCTTGGCCATTAATGCCTTGTGACCTGCTTTTCTAACGAACTCTGCTGCTCAATCAAATGAAGCATACCTCACCATACACAACTCTCGCGGGATATGGTCATTTACTGATGCTCCCAGCAGAAAAGACAAATTATGAATTAGCCTGAACTTCCCCGGCTCTTTTTTAGGTACAATTCCCAATGGTGAAACCACAAAGTCCGGGAAAGGCAGCTCTTTAAACAGGCCCACGATTCTGCCCAAATTCAACTCCGCCATTAGCTTATGGTCGCAAAACGCTGCACCGAAGGCAAATTCCGCGCTTTAGCCGCTGTCACTTCACCCTGAACCAGAATAACAAAGCCAAACTGAAAACCAAACTGTAGAATATCCTTATCACCCCGCTTCGGGTACTGTTGAAGCTAGAACCGCAATGCATCCAACTGTATTGGAGTTGGGGCGCAGTCGCCTATTTCATTATTACTTGGGGGCCGACCCAGGGGCAACAGTGGCCCCTTTTTAATGCATCTTGCAGCAGAGTGTCCTCCGCTACAAATTGAGCAGACATGCCTGAATTTGCAGTCAGGAAACAGGCATGAGGACTTATTAAACCTCCAGCATACACCCCGACAACGCTTGCCCCTGATTTCTGCTGCAACAAGACCCCTCCACCCGAAAGGAACGGCCCACCCCTGCAGTGCCTACCGTCCCTCCTCTACCCCCACCCCTGCCCCCTAAACCCGCCCTGGCTGACATTTGTGTCAGCCAAAGGTTAATATCCTGCGTGCCCCAGGACAATAGTTTGTTCTCCTCCATTTTGTCCCTAAACTTTCATCATAATTTAACCACACCCATCCTTCATGAGTTTGCGACGCCTCCAATATTGAATCCGCATACGCTAGCAGCATACCATAATGCTCGGGCGAGTGATGACCCCACACGCTTGCTAAGCGGAGTAAGGATCGCGTCCAATTTACTACATTACGCGATACTTTCTTGATTCGGCCCGCCTTTTCATCCTCTTTTTTCTTTTTTCTGCTTTCCCCTGATCGCTTCCTGCCTTCCAATAGCCGAAATATATCTATGTATCGCTATTTTCTGATCTTGCGGCGCAGCTTCTTCGGAACTCCCTCCCATAACTCAGGAAACGAGACTACGGTAGAGGCTCCGCCCCCTGATCTGGCCCCTGCCATGCCACTGCTGCTTGCCCCCTGCCGCTCCACTTCAGCCCCGGCTGACGATGATGAAGCACCTGAGGAGGAAGACGAGGACGAGGACGAATCCGAGCTATGACGTCGCCGACAAGAATGCTGCCTCTTCTTGCGCGATTTACCCCCTTTTCCGTCGTGTGCATCATTCCGCTGCAATACCTATCCCTGATCCACCTGCAACTCACCTGCTGCCAGGCTATCTGATGCCGATGCTGCTGCTGCCCCAGTCTCCACCTGGCAGACCTCCTCACTTTGCTGTGCCAGCTCATCTCGTCTCACATTGGTCGCCTCTGCCTCAAAACTCCGCCTTGCTACCACTCCCCCATCCAAATTCACCGCTATTCCTTGGCCTCTCTCTCCATGTCTCACCGGAGGCTTATTCATCGCCTGCACCTGTGGAGACACAAAAGAAAAAACAGGGGGGGGGGGAACCGCCGGAGACCACGTGGGTGGCCAGGCCCCTAACCACTCCGCTCTAGATGGACCTTGCCCCCCCCCAAGCCAGTGTTCCCATGCAGCTGGTCCCCCTACTGGCACATAGCTGCCCTGCACCACTGACCAGCCTGCAGAAGAGGAGATACCTTGCCCCTCTTGTCCCCAATTCGGATGCATCACTCCCCACTGCCTTTGTTCCCCCAGCTGCCTTCCCCAGACTACCGAGTGGTCGACAGCCGCCTCTCCACTGCTGGCCGCCATTCCCCCACTACTCCCGATAGAATCCACTTCTGCTACCACCTCACTCCCGCTCTGCGGATCACTTGTCCACCTACCATTCAGCGGAGACCATGACCCTCTCCTGCGTGGGCCCTTTGGTCCCCGAGCCCGTGCCCTGACCCCCCCCCCCCCCCCGCAACCATGCTCCACCCTTACCCACCTTCCGTACTACTCAGGACCCACCACGCCCCCTGCTTGGCCTCGGAGCACTTGTGGGACCTCTACTTGTGGCCCTGAGACCTCGTTGCCCCCTCACATAACTCCCTGCCTCCTCCCTATTCTCTTTCCCCATGCTTCCATCCCCTTGTCCCTCCAAATCCACCCTTAAAGGTGTGGCACGGCATCCCACAGCCATGCACGCCCTGCCCTGCCCTCCAAACTGACCCAGCTGTCCTCTGCATGGCGGCATCTGGTTACCCTATTTCCCCTATTGATTTATAATTTAACAAAACTTTTTTTTTAACCTGTCCCCCTTCTTTTTTTTTTTAAACACTAACCTTTAGGACATGCAGCCTGTAAAACAGCCCTCACAGCAAAATTCCTCCCCCCCCCCCACCCCTCCACAAATCCCAACACTTGCCTTGCCGCAACCATCCTCCTCATCCGTCCTCCGTCATCCACAATCACCTGCCACCACCGGGACGACCAGGGCCCGCACTCCGTTCCCACGTGTCAGTGCAGAATGCCCGGCCCCGCAGGGCAGCGTCTCCTGGCTCCGCTTTCACCGGCCGCCCTCCTGCAATCACCGCGGCTCAATCACGGCTCCGTCTCACGGCTCTCACATGACCCCAGGACTGGCTCGTCCCCGACATCAGCAGCACACCACAACCAGCACCCGGAGCCTCCGCTTCTGCAAATGAAGAAGCACAGGCTGCCAGCCTGACTCCTCCCCGCACGCTCTCTGTGCCTTATTTCCATTGCGATCGCATTCGCGGGGAGCCAATGAATTTGAATCTGACTCTTCCCGCCCGGGCAACCCAAGCCGTGGCCGCACGCAGGGTCCCCGCACCGGGCCGCACACCTGGTTACGATCGGCCGCCGGGACCCTGCCTGCGGCCTTGCATTTAGTGGGCATTAGAACCCATGATAACAGCTAAAGTCCTTTAGTTAAAGGGCCCTTATCTTGCAAAAAAATAAACATTTTGCTAACATAGCTCAGTGTTAAACAAGCTTTTTTCCATTAAGCAAACATGTTACTGTTGGGATTAGTATGAATGTGTGTGCAGTATATATGTTTTTGGTTATTGTCATAGTAATTTATCTTTTACTACACTTAAACAAAAAGAATAGTACCTGGCCATGAATAGATAGATAATGGAGGTAACGAAAATTTACTGTCAAAGGTTCCTGCTAATATATTCTACAAACTCTTATGTCCACTGCTATAAATAATGATTCACAGTAACAATCATTTCTATGGTACAATGGAGTCATTTTAGAAAGGGGCCTTTCTATGTGTAAAGCCTCTTTTACATACAAAAAAAGGGTTAGCCTAAAATTGTGTGGTTATAGACACGTGTACCAGATTGCCTTGTAGCGCTATACAAATGAGTAGTAGCAGCAGCAGTAGTAACCAGGGTATCCCGGAGGGCCTCCTCCTCGCCTCCTTCATGTCACGGACCCCCGCACCCCCTCCCCCATCCTTTCCAATATATCCTGCATCATTCTCCCCCAAACCCTTGTAGCGCTATACAAATGAGTAGTAGCAGCAGCAGTCATAGTAATGTGGGTTAGTGTGCTGCGCTGGCATTCCCAGGGACAACACCGGGGCAGAGATGCAATGCACATGCATATTTTATAAAATATAAGGGCACGCCCATAGAGGACATGCACACATTTATGCACATTTTTCACCTCGTTTTAAAATTCTGCTCAATGTTGAATAATAATGATAATGATGGATCATGGAAAGAAATTGATTACATAAGTACTCGTTGATTACTTAAGTACTCGTTGTTTGATCTTTAGCATGAAGGCACAATTCTATCGCATTATCTAATCACTGTGAATGAATTATCTTTAATGTGACAGAAGTTCCTCGGAAACCCGTTGATGAGTATGTTGAAAGAACTAGAAGACTGGCGGAAGAGGAAGCCGCGCTCGCCAGGGGTATGATGCCTTTGTAAATTCTTTACTGATTACTGTGGGATATCTTAGTTTTTCTTTCCATATTCTTACAGTTCATTTGTTGCAATATTGATCTAAACATGTGTTTGTAAAATCTATGCAGAATGATCTTGGTCTTACAAGAATGAAACTAAATGTAAGAAATATATTTATTTTTTTAAGTACATGGCGTTACAAGAAAGGGAGCGCCGCCGGGTGAAATATATGAGGAAGTTACAGAAAAGAAAGGTAAAAAGTTATATCTTTTATTAACAAATACAGCCTTCCTTCTAGGAATGAGCTCTATATCTTTCTATATATGTAAATAACCAAATACAAACACTCCTACCACTACAAGAAACAGTTTATCGAATGGTACTTTCGTAGGCAAGTAAATCATGGATAAAAAAGAATAGTAATATTAAAACTCTTCTCAGAGAAATATGTAACATAGAAAGTGAGAGTGAGAGATTGTGTCTGTTTCAGTTAACATGCAGCACTGTCCTCTAGCGTGTGCCACAGAAGCACAGGTGCACTTCGACATCTATTGAAATGGTGGTAATTGCACTCATACTAATTGGCCACTTTGCCCCGAACCTGCTCATCTGAGCCCCCAACGCACTTTGGAGAGTTAGTGCAGAAATCTGGCTGCGCTGTCATACTAGCTATCAACACATGTCCTGGCATGCCTTCAGCGCCTACCAGAATAACACTGACAGTTAGTCCCTCAGTAAAAGATCCCTATAATCTATGGATGTGAGTTGAACTGAGTGAAATCTTATGTTTACGAATGTGCTGAATTTGCAAAGTTCACATACATTTTTCATTTAGAAAATGTTTTGAACATTCTTGCTAAATCTGTTCTCAACCGCTATGTTAAAATAACTTGTCCGTTACTGTGTCTTCACGCTTGTATTGCATGATAAGTTTGAGAGACTATATGGCTTCTTAAAATTTTAAAAAGATGTTAGTCCTGTCTTTGCTAATAATAAAGTATTTGTGTGTGCAGTTCTATTCTTTTGTTTATAAAGTTCTATTCTATATACTGAATATGTTAGTACTTCAACTGTCCATCTGTGATGCTGTATCACTCGATTGTATTTATTATGAATGCTATCCTATAATAGCAGAACTAAAGTTAAGCTCTGACTTCTCAGTACAAGAAGCACGGGAGTGGGCTATTTCCGAAGAAGAGGTGACTGCTGCTGTTCACAGAAAAGAAGGTAAAAATATTAGAGCATTTTTAAACTGGGACATGTTTACTAAAGTGCAGTTGCTTACAACACGTTCATCCTCAAATCTTAGCGTGGGGATGGCGCCAAACCCGCAATAACAAATGCAACCAAGCCCAGCATGTCTCTATGGGTTTATGCAGGTTCCACGCCACCCCTGCGCTAAACATATGTTAAAGATGTCTGTACTAACCACAACGCACACCCTCTGCTCCTGGACCGCCCATTCTCTGTCCCAGTCCAAGTTAAATGGTTAGCGTGGGATTCTTAGTGCAACTGCGTATTTGGTATGTGGTAGATGTTACCGCAACACACTCGGTGTGCACTAAACCCTGTGGTGGCTGTTACCACAGTTTAGTAAATATGCCCCTGTATGTGCTCGGATGTCAAACTCACTGGTTTAGAGGATTGTTATAGAAAGTGTGCTGTGCAAAATTTGTTGCCATAAACACAAATAAAAATATAGTTAGGGAGTAATCCCATGTATAAATTTATATGTGTGTAGAATGGGCATTCCTGGTGAAGGAGCTGGTAGAGTTTGGGATTTACACTTAAACTTTATAAATTGCAAAATATATATGCATAACCCAGAAGACATACATGAGGTCCATTTTCAGCAGGATGTGCAGGGATTAACTGGAAACATCTAATACAAAGATTTCAAATTATTTGTATATTCAGCTGAGCTATCCATTTAGTAAGTCTTGCTGAATATATTGTACTAATATACATAGGTGCCAGATATTGGGATCTCTGCATGTACAATGTGCATTAAGTTGGCACTTCTACATATAGATTAAGGGGAATATTTTAGAAGCCTTATTTGTGATTTCTATGTGGAAATTCTGTACACATTGAAATAGTATTCGTGTGTAAATGGCAATTTTCAAACAAGCAGAATTTACATGTGGAGATCCTGTAATTGAAAGGGGTGTGGTTTGGCCGGGACAAAGAGGTTGGGAGGTGCTGAAGGATCCCCACAGCCAGACCCTGGCTATGGGAGGCCAGATAGAGGGTCCAGCTGCGGGGAAAGAAGGAAATCGCCGGCAGCTAGAAATCGCGGCTCCTGAATGGAGCCGTGGTACCATGGCGACAGGATGCCAAGGCACTGCGGCTCCATTCAGGAGCCTAAGTGAGGTAGCCGGGGATCTGATGAGCGTGCAGGCCAACCAGAATTGGGGCCCAGCCTGCATGTTCAGGCCGTAGACCTGATTCTGATCCTGTGGGCACATCTAGCCCCCCCACGGGATCAGAATCGGGTCTACCTCTGAGCGTCCCACATCTGGTCGGCCGCACAAGGGGTTGGACGGCCAGGTCGGAATGTGCTTCTACATGTACAGAAGCTGAATACCAGTATCTGTATAAATACAGGCCAATTCAGGTCAGGGCACGTCCGGGCTGTCCGGCAAGCACTTCTACTCTAGGTGCTTTTACTGCACCCCACCAAAGAGGTGGTAACTGCGCATGCACTAACGGCAGCAATCACAGCTAGCACATGCCATTGAGGCTTGTATTATCTGTGATATGCCATCGATGCTCAAACTCTGCCCCAACCCATCCCACACTTTCCAGTTAGCATGGACCTTTTACCCGAATATCCCTTGCTTGCAGTGCAATTGGTGTGTGGGAAGTACTGCGCTCTCCTTCAGAGCACTTTAGTAAACATACCCCTCTTTATCTGCCATTATACGCATAATACTTTATAAAATGAGACTATCCTTTATAATAACAGCAAATCTGAACTGACATACCCCGTCATTGTTTTTAATGGCTTTTTGATATTTTCATTACTATTTAGAAAAAGACACATTTTAGATAGCACATGGAGATCAGCATTCAGATATCAAGGTTGGGACATGCACAGTTTTTGGCCATGCAGTGCATTCCCTTTAGAAAATGGGGAATACAGATGTAGATTTTTAGACCTGCCAGGCCACGCCCAAACCACGCCCCTAAAATACCCCCATGCAATTTCTACATATTATGAACCTCCATGTGCAAACCGAGCCCTTTCCAAGCTGTCATTATATACACGTTGATACCGTTTCAAAATGTAAATGCCAGAATTTCCACATGGAAATCGCACGTAAGGCTTCTAAACCAACCCTTTGAACTGTAGCTACAGAGCACTGTTTCAAAATGCTTTAATTCAGTATTTATAAAATGAATGCATTTTTGCTTCCTGAAGTACCCAAGAAACCTGTCCCAGAAGAAAAGGTTCCTGCTCTTAAGAGAAAAGAAGCTCCACCAGACAAAGGTAAATGAACTACCAGCCAAGAATTGTAAATGTGGGGAAGGAGCCCTGTTCCAGATGAGTTCTCTCCTCAGGGTTTCCTCTCCTCTTATGGGTTACCTAATAATAAGATGGCAAGCAGAATTTTTAGAACTTACTATGGCAGAAAACATTCACCTAATTTCTGTCAATATTGCCCCCACATCCAGTACCCCTAAAAGCAAAGGTCATATCTCTGGTCCTATGGAGAAGAATTACCAATGGGCCAGCAAGTGGGATAGGCGTCACACCTCCGGCCCACCCTCTCACCTCCCTCGGCCCGCCCCTCCCACCCTCGTACAGAGCTCCCCGCACATCTCTGCTGTATATGTGGGGGAACTCTGTCAGCTGCATTGCCACCCAAGCAACCGGACGTCCATCCCCGCTAAACGCTGCTCTAAATTGACCCCATGGCGTTTATATGTTTAAGTGCCAGTACTCACATGTATAGTTTGCAGAAATCAGCACTTATACGTGTAAGCATTGGAACTTACACTTACAAGCTGCCAAATGATGCCATTCCTTTTTATAATGTGTATTTTTCAAACTGCTACCTTCCACTGAGTGTTTAGGGAAATACATGTATATTTCCTGCAGACCTATACATATTCTTTTTGTGCACATCTACGTCTATAAAATCACTGTTCTCCTTGTATCTTCTGGCAAGTACTTGGCGGCATCTATATAGAGATTTTACCAAAATACTCCATGTTCGGCAGAGCCTTTTCTTAAAAAGCATGTCCTGACTTGTACATCTCAGTTCCTAATCTCAGTGGCCAATGACTTATCTGAAATGGGCCTGCACGTGTAATAGACCATAAAATGTTTTACCTCATTTTAAATAACCGGGATGTATTATCTATCTATGTCTCATTGTTCTGAATACTAAAAAATCATTCTGATAAAGATATACAATCTTTATAGTAATCATAGTCTTATGATAATGAGCTTTTGTACAGTAGATTCTAAGGTTCTTAAAATTAATATCTTTGAAGTGCCAAAGAAGCCTGTCCCAGAAGAGAAAGTACCTGTTGCTGTTCCTAAAAAAGTGGAAGCTCCACCAGGCAAAGGTATATTCAGTACCATCACTAAATCCCAATTTCTTTTTGACCAATTATCTAGGGACCCTTTTACTAAAGGGCAGCAAAGTTTTGCACTTACCACATGATAATTGCCCCAATTATCATATGGTACGTGCAGAGCCTGTGCAGAAACTAGGGGTGTTTCCAGGATATTCCTATGCTGCTACCACACTGAAAAATACTTTACCATATGGTAAGCACAGTTGCCGATCGCACAGTAAAATGCATCAGTGCTATCTGCAACAAAGAAGGTTAGAGAAGGGAAGATACTGTACACTACGTGCAAGGCACAGTCCACACCCATTCTGTGCCCCTAACCCACCCAATTCCTGCCTATAACAAAGTATGTACTTAGGGGCATCTTTACTAAGTCCACATTGGTAACACATGTGAGTGCCATGTTACTAGCACGGGGGTGGGGGGGATCAGTACTAACTTCAGGGGGCATGTGCTTTCATCCCCTGCATTTAGCTTGCAGCGCCATGCAAGCCAGCATGTGGGTGCACTTAACACCACCCATTGAGTTGGTGTTAAGTGCATCTGCACTAAGGGGATCAAGCGTGCTTAGCGTGGGCCACTAACACCCATGCTAGCTACAACATGCCAGCCCTTCCTGCCCTGTTCCCACCCCAACTTGTGATACCAGAGTAGCACGGGATTTTTGGCCAAAGGGTCCGAGGTACTTTTCAGTGCAGTGCCCAAATTGCATCGAAACCCCATGCTATCAGGTAACGCGATTTAGTAAACATGCCCCGTAGCACTTGAATTAGCACATGCTGTCGTGCTGGCTCAATAACAATTACTTTGACTGTGCGCTAACATTTCAGCATGCTAATTCATACACTAACTGCTTAGCACATATGGATAAAAGGGCCCCTAAAATCTATAATCTGAATGTCTTATCTGTAATTTAATGGCCATAGGTCACATTGGTATGCTTTTTTTAATATATTTGCCATCCTCAACAATTATTTGTGTCTTATGCTGTGTAAGCCACCAAGCTACAATGTATGTTTGTCTAGTGTTTCATGACATATTTTGCACTATATCCTCAAGGAGCAACAAAAGTCGGAAAATTAGGAATATATGAGCTTGATTTTCAAATTTAATATTTTAGAGTTTGATTCCTTTCCAACAGTTTTGGCCTCTAAGAGACATAGAGGGGTAGATTCTGAGCAACGTTTAGTGGGGATGGACGTCCAGTGCAGACATCCAGCCCCGCTAAACACTTGAGTGGCGATCCCACCCATAGAACTCCCTGCATGCACAGCAGAGATGTGTGGGGAGCTCTGTACGGGGAAAGGAGGGGGTGGGATATTCGAGTATTTGTCACATGAACTTTTTTTTTTTTTGCATCATTGCTTCCACAATAAAATCTAATTATTCAATTTCAATGTTCCCTCAATTAATTTTTCGAAAGTGCCAGAGATTCCTAAGAAAGCTGTTCCGGAGGAAAAAGTGCCTGTTGGTGTTCCTAAAAAAGAGGTGGCCCCACCAGCTAAAGGTACAATGCTTATTGAAATAACAAACTCCACTCTGCAACTTTTTTATTATTCAGCTATCTTAATTTTAAATTTATGTCATGCAAAGTATTGCGTGGAGTGAATGTTTTTATGATGTTCTTTGAGCTGTATGTTCTATTCCTGCATACTCTTATTACGGTATACAAAGGATTTTAAGCTTTTTAACACTACATAATGTCTTTTAAGTACCTGAAGTAGCTAAGAAAGTTGAACCAGAAGAAAAGAGAGTGCCAAGAGTCGTACCCAAAAAGGAGGAGGCCCCACCAGCTAAAGGTACAAAGTCTTAGACCTATTGCAGCAATTGTTTCTCTAATCTTAAAGAGGGTAATTTTATAAACCTTTTTCATGCATAAAAGGCTTGCAATAAAATTCGGTCATGCCTAAAGTAGGCGCGGTGCAAGCCGGTGTGTACTTGTAGAGTAGGTGTTCAGAGGAGGAGTTTGGATGCAGCCTGGGTGGAACTGCAATTTACATGCATAAAATACATATTCGCATGAAGTACACTGCTAACATTTACATCTGCTCTCGAGCAGGCATAATGTCCGCACCTTCAGTCTAGTGGTGATTACTGCAGGATTTGTGCTAGCATTTTATAAAGACACGTTGATGCTTATCTGTCTTTATAAAATAGGCATCTCCCTGCCCTCTTAACCGAGGCACCCTGTTATAAAATTGCCCCAAATTGTCTGCTTGGTTATGCTTTTTGGTAATCATGTTGGCTTGCATGAAACTTCTCTCCTACTGTCTAATCTTGCATGTCTCTGCCCCTCCTTTCTATTGTTTTTGTTCACTACAGCTGTTCCCCACCTAAACCTCATTTAATACCCATATGCAGAACTAGGGCCCCATTTACTAACGTGTGTTAAGCAGTTAATCTTTGTGTGTTATTTCACTTCTCTTTAGCTCACGCCTTTTCAGTAGTAACTTAAGGCAAGTTGCGTTCAGCTACAGTAGCTATTTCGTTGTCCCCGGAGAGCTATTTTTATCTCTTCTATGTGTATTTCTTTTCTTCTTGTTTATTGTAAACTCCACTGTTACACATGTGAAGTGCGGTATATCAAATACTGTAATGAACTGAACTAAACTAAGCCAAGACCCCAGTGAAGTAAGCTGTACTATTCTTTGGTGCAATGGTTTACTCCTGATTTTCCCCACGCTAATACTACTCCTGATGCAGTCAAACATTTTAGCAGGGGAAAATCAGCGGTAAAATTACTGCACTAAAGGGTAGCAGAGGGGGCATGTAAAACATGAAAATTGCCAAATAACTAATTGCTCCAATATTTTTTAAAAAATGCTAAAATCTAGCACGTTTTTTGCTCTTCTCTCAATGCTGGGTCTTTATGCCAGTTCAGGGCTGCGTAAAGATGCAGTGCGGCTGCAAAAAGGTGATTTCAGGAGCGGAGTGTGGCACTTCATATCACTTAGTTTCTCGGGTGGCCCAAGTGGGCTCATGAACCTTCCCCTCCCCCCCCTTGCTGTAGTTTCTTGGGTGGCCCAAGTGGGCCCCTGGACCCATCCTACAACTCCACTATGAGTCCTTGTTGGTCCAAGTAGGTCCCCTAAGCCCAGTACCTGACCCCACAAAAAGTCCCTAGTGGTCATGTGGAACCTGAACTCGCACCCCTAATTTCCCAAAAAGTACCTTGTGGTCCAAGTGGACATCCACCCCGCCTCCATGGACTCCTCGACCTTCCCATTTCAAAACGTTGGGAGGTAGGAGCAATACCTGCTCACGCCTGCCTTCAGTGCTGAGAATGTCAAAAATAGTGGCACGGGCCCCTGGTAGTGTGTCTGGAAATGGGGTCAGGCTGCCAAATAAGTCTATGCTTCCTAAATAAGGAAAGCAGTCCCTTAATTGGCAAACTGACCACAAGCAGTGCATCCCAGCACACTACAAGGGTCACATTTTGGAAGATGGTAGCCCGAGAAGCAGAAGCAAGTGGGCATCACTCTTGTCTCACAACTTTAGAGGTGGGTGGATGGGTTGGTCGGTGGAGGAACAGGTCAAGGAGTCCACTTTACACTGGAGGCTTTCTGGTCAAGGACCTCCCAACCTGGAGCACCCTATTTACTAACCATTTTTCCCATAGATACAAAATGGGAGAAAATCATTAGTGAATAGGCCCTTTATATTGTAAGCCCCCTAGGGATAGGGAAATACCTACTGTGTCAGGAAGTATTTTGTCATGAAAGGGTGGTGGATGCTTGGAATGCCCTCCCAATGGAAGTAATGGGGACCAATACAGTGACAGAATTCAAAATGGCATGGGACAGACACAGTGGGTCCCTTTATAGCAACAGGATAAAATCAAAATAAACTTAACTATCTAATTTCTCAACAAATAGGGATACCCTGCATGGAGCGGTGGGTACACCCCTAAACAAAGGCATGGGGAGGGGTGACCTGCACAGAACGGCAGGTGCACCTACTCTTGCCACCTTGCTGGGCAGACTAGATGGACCATACTGTTTTTTATCTAACGTCATATACTATGTTACTATGTCTGAATGTAGCTTGCCTTAAGCTATCAATGAAAAGGCGTGCGCTAAATCAAAATAAATATTCATGGAAGATTTTTTCCATAGTCACAGAATGGTGAATGATGCCTTTTACAGCAAGGTGCTTAATTTCCTCTTCTTTCAGTTTCCTTCCAGCTTGAGACATGCCATACTCTGGATAAACCTGCACTCAGGGCATAATGCAATACAATAAAACATAATACAGTATAACCTTTATAAATATAATGCATAATAAAAAAAAAACATTTTTCTTTTCCTTCCTTGCCCTCCCTTTTCTTTCCTTTTCATTGCTCTCATCCTCTTCTTGGGAATTGATAGGTATTGGTTAAAATATCTCAGGCTTTAAATGAGCTATAGCCTTCCTTCTCGGAATTCAAGCTGCATTTCATAAGCATTGCACAAATATCAAATAGCATATTTTTCATTCCTGCCAATAACTTCACAAGTCATTGTGGCATTAACAATCTTCATGCTCAGTATAAAGGATCTCTGTTTTGCATGAGATTCTTTGTTTCTTTTTTCTAAATCGTTAATCTTTCAGATTTTAAAAGAATGCTATTTATAACACTCTTGGATTTTACAATTCAATATTCTTAATTTAAAATTTTTAAAGTGCCAGAGGTAGGAAAGAAAATAATTCCAGAAGAAAAAATACCCGTGGCTATACCTAAAAAAGAAGAAGCTCCACCAGTAAAAGGTACTTCATCTCTTATCTTCCAAAACAGTTTTTAATCTTTGCCATCTTCTGTGTTGTATTCACTGTTTTCAAGTGTGTTGCGTAATAGATTACTTGGTGTCCATTGTTGATTCTGGCTGTGCTATTTCTGTTGTGAAAAGTTAAAATGAAGGTGTTGTGTTCATTGTAGGTTTTGTCGCTTTTCTAGTTTAAAGCGATTTCTTCTTGCATAGAAATATAAATTTCCCAGAAATTTTGAATTGAGCAGGAAAAACAGAAGGAAACTGGTAAATTATTAAATATTAAATGAGTAACAATTTAGTGCATAGTAAATACAAACATTTATTAAGTATTTTTCCTTGAACAATTATGAAGAAATTTGATGCAGAAAATTACTTACATCAAAAGCAAATTTAACAAGAATGAACAGACAAAATTTACTTATGTAGAACTGCTCACAGGAAATGACAATATGTTTTTTCAATTTTCAAAAATTTAGTGAGTCATACTTTAATATTTTAATGAAGGAACAAATTACACTATATATTTTCTGCCTTAATGAATTTAATTTTTATGCAAAATTGTTATTAATTTTCCTATCAAAATTTCAAAAATGGCACCAGAAAAACAGAATAAAAGCAGAATTTTTAGCATTTGTTTACTGTAAGGCACATTTCACAATGGGATGTCCAAGTACAATCTCAAACGTCAAAACCAGAATGTCTGAAACATAGCAGTCACGTGCAAGTTCTGGTATGATTACAGAAATGTAGATGTGCCCTATATAGACATCTATCAGGACAGAATTTCAGAGCTAAGACTTCTAATAGCATAATGGTTAGACTAGTGGCTTGAGAGCAGGGTGATGAGGGCTCGAATCCCAGTGAGGGCCTTTGTGATCTAAGGCTAGTCACTCAATTCTCTGCAATCTCTGGATGTTTTAAGGTGAATATAAGCACTTTCTTGATGCCTATTTGTGCCTGGAGCAGGTATAATTGTGGACGTGCCTGTAGATGTCTCTGACATTTCTGAGATTGAATGGTCACGTGTAAGTCCATTGTTCCTCTCCAGACGTGCCTCTGCCACAGCCCCTTGCCTACTTGGACATCCCTGTGCCTGTCACGTCTGTGAATGTCATTTGTGGAATGGCCATGAAGATGTCCACTTGCACGTCTTCAGACATCTAAATCATGACTAAACTTTTTTAAATGACCTTCTGTGTTAGCAAGTGTCTGGAGTTCTGGACATCTGGAAATTCTAATTTTCTGGGAAGTAATTCCGAGATTAGTATTAGAAACATTACTCTTTAAATCGCTGTCTTCTGATTCTGATTTGTACAACTCTTCAGTTATGTTCTCAGTGTTCTCTGCTTGCAATCTACCTCTGCTTCAGAATTGGTCCAGCAGTAGTGCAGCTCTTATTGTATGTGGTAGCAGAGCAGACTGCGAGTGACGGAGCGCATTGCAAATTTAGCCATGCAGACTGCTCCAGCGTTACCATTGAGGGCTTGGCAAGGAGGAGCCCATCCTATAGTTGCTAACCATTGTGTGCAGTTTCAGAGTCACAAGTATTTTCAAAGCACAAGGGCCATACCTTCCTGGATGCTGACTGTAATGTCCGTGAGAGACATATCCTATTAGTCATGGGCTAGACTTATTTGTACTTATTACTAGCTCAGTTTTACTGATGTTTCAACATAGGTTTTGGTGATAGCACCAACAAGCAGCGGGGGTTCAGATTTCGAACACAGACAGACTAAGAAAGTATGACAGTGACAACCCTGACTATAAGCTGCACAGCTAGATTTAGTAAATGTGTTTAGTTCAGTCTCATGCCTCGATCATGATTTCTGAAACACATCGGCACCCTGTGCTGATCTTGTCATGCATAAGATCGGCAGCCAGGAAGTACCAGCCCAAGAGTTCTGAAAATCCTTGCTATGCTTCTACAGACTATATAGGGTAGGGGTGCACAAGTTTAGTCCTCTGGCGCTGTAAACAGGCCAGGTTTTCAAGATATCACTAATGAATACGAGTATGCATGAAACAGAGCTACATGCATGCTACACCCATTGTATCTGGCCTGTTTGTGGCCCTCAAGGTTTGAACTGTACACCCCTGAAATAGGGTGACCAGTAGCTGAGGGTAGACTGCTGCCACTAAGATTACCAGAGAGTTGTGGAGGGGCAAGGGCAGATGTAAGGAAAGGTGTTGCTTGTTGGGGAAGGGGGGAAGAGGCAGGGGGTAGGTGCTCTGGAAGAGAGAAATGGAGAGCTGGTGGAGGCAAGAGGTAAGAATGTAAAAGGCACAGGGATGAAGGAAGATGTGGAGATGGAAGAAAGAAGAGAATAGGAGGCAAGAAAAAGGATTGGGAAGTTGGGAGAAAAGCAAATGGATAGGTGAAAATTGAAGGTTGTGAGAAAAGCTATAGAAGAGTGAAAAGAGATGCAAATGGAAGATAATACGAGAAAGATAGAGAGAATAAGGGGTAAGGAGGAGTTCAGGTCTCTGCTGGTGACAGCAGTGAGGGAAATAAAAAGCAACATGCCCATTGTTCTACTGCCCCTGCCAAAACATATGTATCTTGTGAGAGTATTCAAAGCGATGTCTTCTGAAGTTATATTACTGACTTTAGATAACTGGAGAAACTGAATACTTCTATACTCTCAGATAGTTGTTCAGTCATTGATCACTCTGATTCTGTGTATTTCGGTCTCCCTAAATTATTGCTGAGGGAACACAGTTTATACAAAAGGCAGCAGCCAAACTGATCACTGTTTCCAAACTTAGGGATAGGATTATACCCATACTAAAAACTCTTCACTAGTAATCGTGGTATCCGGATGCCCTACTCGGCATGGGTCCACCCCCCCCCTTTCATCACCCCGCCCCCCCCCCAACCATTGACAAAGCACACGGACGTCGAGTATTGGTGTTATTTATTTATTTATTTATTTATTTATTACAGTTTCTTATATACCGCGCTATTTAGAATCAGCGCGGTTTACATCATAACAAAACGACCATAACGACAAACTGTCAGGTTTTACATTGAACAGGAGTACAAACTTGGATAACTGGGTTAACTATATACATAAACTATTTACACTGCAGTGTGAGGGCATTTCTAGATTGGGTCATTTCTTAAAGCATGGTCGCAGCTTTTATTAACAGTAAGAACACCGGCCCAACATGGGCCAACTCAGTAATGCAAAAAATAACAGAGAAGAGACCCCCCCCCCCATCCACCCGTCATCCGGATGATGCCCCCCACCAGCCGTATAGCAAAGTGGAGCACCATCCAACCCACCCCCCCCAGTTACCCCTTCAGGCCCGCCTCGCCATGTTAGCAAAGGCCGGCTGAAGGGGGTGGCTAATTACGGGGAGAGACCCCAAACCGGGACGTCTCCCCCAACCCGCATAGCCGTGCCGCTCACATGAAAGCGGCCTCCAGCTGAAATGAGCCGCCGGGTCAACGAGCACCAGCTCGCCACCCCGCTCGTAAGGCCCGAAGAGCCCCCCCGATCGCCCCCCCCCCCCACCAGCTGCGACAATATCCCCACCTCCCCCTACCCCACCGAAAACAAAGGGCGGGAGGGAGGGAAACCTTTTTGGCCGCGAGCAAGGAGGAAAAGGGGAGAATTGCCGGCCGGCGTTCCCTCCTTGCTCGCGCTGACTCCGCCCCGCGATCGCCGAGCGGCCAATCGTTGGGCTCCCACAGGAACGCGTGGGGCCCGCAGGGCGCATGCCTGGCTGCGCCTCACCCCCCCCCCCCCCCAAGAAGCGGCCTGCCTCGTGGCCGGGCCCCGGGAACCCGGTTACCAGGCAGCCGCGGGACCGGGGCCCGGCGGCTAAGCCGGTATTTATCCATTTCCTCATTAGCCCAGTTTAAGATTCTCATATTAATTCATAAGCAATTAATAGTGAAGGTCTGCACTGCTTTAAGAAGATTTTGCCATGTGTCCATCATGTTCATTAGGGAAGACTTTACTGACAGTTTCTTTCTTTCAAGATTTCTGTTTGAAGGAAATGTGGGACAAAGAGTTCTCCATAGCAGGGCCTGCATTGTGGAAGTCTTTTCCCTATGATCTCTATGCAGAAACAGATTGCCTGACTTTCAGGAAAAAGGGCCAAGCTTAATATTTTCCCAGCTCTCTGACTCTGTATCCTCATGCCCTTATTATTGCGGACATTGACTGATGTCATAATCTTGACCTGAATGATGAAGTCTGTGGTGTTGGCTTTAGGGAGAGAAGTTAGGATAGCACGCCCTTTAGCTCCATTATGACTGCTACCATATATTGACTTTGGGTTTGATTATGTATGTATTGTGTTAATTTTGTATGGAGCCCGATCCAGGTAGGGGCATATCCGGGCCGTCCGGACAACCCCAAGCAAGACAGGCCCATTTGGACCCAATTCTGGACCACAGGAACAAAAGATTCCCGTGGTAACCAGAATCGGATCTGAGGGCAGCACAGCATGCCCCTGCCGCCTGCAGGGACGTCCTCCCTGCAGGCGGTCTCAAATAAGCAGCACAGACCTGGCGATCAGGCTGGGGGATATCCGCCACCCGATCCAGGCCCCGGCAGGCCAGCTGTGAGTCAGGTGGTGAGGATGACGGGGGCCTAAGCCACGGGAGTTGGGGGGCCTACAAGGAGGACGTCCCCACAGGTGGCAGGGGCACACCAAGTCATTTATGGGCCCAATTCTGTGCACAACGGGAACATTTAGTTCCCGCTGTCCAGAATCGGCTCCACATGTTAGTAAAAAGGGCCCTTTGAGTATAAATTTAGGACTTTAGTCCTAGAAAACTTTCAGAAACAAATTTAGGAGCCTGTATAAGCAATATAAAAGATTATAAGAGCAAATCCTATCTTTTAAAGTTCCCGAGAAGCCTAAAAGACTTGTTGCAGAAGAAAAGATTCTGGTTGCTGTTCCTAAAGTGGAAGAAGTTCCATCATTAAAAGGTACAAATCTTGATTCACATTTTCAAAAGAAATCTAAAATCCATGAATTTCTTTACCTTGTTTTACCTAAAAAATGTTTTTGGTGTGCTTTATGTTTCTTGCTTTTGTTTTTCTACATTGTATGTTTCACTTTATTTTCATATTCCGTCCATGTTTCAGTCCATTTCATTGTTGGCATGTCTTCACTAGGCTGGAAAGTTGTAAAAGTTGTGTCTTAAAATTATCTTTAAAGTTCCTGAACCTCCCAGGAAACCTGTTCCAGAAGAAAAGTTACCAGCTGTTGTTTCCAAAAAGGTGGAAGCTGCACCAGCTAAAGGTATATTGGGCATAATAGTTTGTCATGAAATGAAGCATCTTCTCTGTATCTATTTGTGAATCTTTGTACGGTAATGATGTGGTCTTATGTAATCTATGTTTTGTTCGTACTGAATTCTGTTTTATAATTTATGTTTGTGTCTTACAATACTATGTCAATCTTTTGTAGTTCAAGTTTACATATGAAAGATTTTAAGAATCTTAAAATTAATATCTTTAAAGTGCCTAAAGTGACTAAGAAACCAGTTCCAGAAGAAAAACTACCTGTTGCTATTTCCAAAAAAGTGGAAGTTCCACCAGCTAAAGGTACATCAGGCATATTCCACCTCTCCTTCTCCGTCTTTCAGTTTTATGAACATACAGTATTTAATTGTGTGCTTTAATTATCGTCTTGTTTTAATAGACTACTTGCTTTGGCTTAAGTGTTTGTGTCACTTAATTTATGTGTGTTTATGAATATTTGTGTGTGAAAGATTTTTAAAGTCATAAAATTGATATCTTAAAGTTCCTGAGGCGCCTAAGAAACCTGTCCCCAAGGAAAAAATACCTGTTGCTGTACCCAAAAAAGAGGAAGTTCCACCAGCCCAAGGTACAGTGAACATGATAGATACAATCAATTTTGCCTTTGTATTTGTTTGTATAGTGTTGATGTCTTGTTTATTGTTTTTAATTTACTGCTTCTGTATTCTTTGGTCTGGTTGAAATGTCTGTGTTTAGCTTTATCTGTCTGTCCTTCATCATGAAGAGTATGTATTTAAGTAGTCTAAAGATTCTTAAAATTTACATCTTTAAAGTGCCTGAAGCGCCTAAAAAGGCTGTCCTGGAAGAAAGAGTGCCTGTTCTTCGTCTCAGAAAAGAAGTTGTTGCACCAGTTGCAGGTATAATCTGCTCTGATGAATCAAATAGCAGTAGCTTTGTAATTGCCTTGTCGACTGCCACTGTTATGTTGAGTCTAAGGAATGAAGTCTGTAACACAGTCATGTTTATTTTAAATCCCTTTTTGATATAAATTGGCTAAACAAACTAAAATCTTGTCCTAGAAGCTAAGTTTTGCACAGGATGTTTGTGCATACTTTAAAAATATAGGCATGAGTATTTACATCAGCTCTAGGACAAAAGGAATAACAAAAATGTTACTGTGTGAAACTCATGTATAGATAAATATTTACAAAAGAGATATCCAAAAGCAAATCTTTTGTTCCTAATGTCTGAATATTCTTTAATTTCCATTACTGGGTTTTAACATGAAATAACTATTTTTAAAGTTCCTGCGGTGGCTATGAAGACAAAAGAAGTTGAAGTAGTTGCTGTAATAAGAAAAAAAGAAACTTATGAGGAAGAAGTTTATGAAGAAGAAGCATATATTGAAAAGGAAGAATTTTATGAGGAACATATTTATAAGGAACCAGATTATGAAGAAGAAGAAGAAACTTATGAAGAAGAAATTTATAAGGAAAGAGAAGAAGTTTACGAAGAAGAGGCTTATGTAGAAGAAGCTCCAGAAGAGGTTTATGAAGAAGAGGTTTATGTAGAAGCCCCAGAAAAAGAAATTTACGAAGAAGAGGCTTATGTAGAAGAAGTTCCAGAAGAAGAAGTTTATATAGAAGCCCCTGAAGAAGAAATTTACGAAGAAGAGGCTTATGTAGAAGAAGTTCCAGAAGAAGAAATCCCCGAAGAAAAAGAAGAAATATATGTAGAACAAATTTATGAAGAAAAAGAAGAAATATATGAAGTAAAAGGTACAAGTTTGTCTTTCATCTAACTTATGTACTCTTTCACTCTTTATTCACTCAGTATTCTTTGGAGAGTTTATGATTTTAGCCACTTAAAATGTCACAGTTTTAAAAAGAAGTTATCGCATAATTCTTCTAAGCAATTACTAACCGAAAGCTTTGTTTGTTTGCAATTGGTTTGATGTTATTGTTGCTTCTGCTGAATATCCATAAAGAGTACTTTGACACAATCTAAAGCTTTTGGCATTTTGTAGGGCTTCATTCCAGGCAAAAGGATTAAAATGTTTTTGTATAATCTAGCAATCACAACCACTTTCACTAATATAGTCATAATATTTTTGTCATTTCAGAAATAGCACATTTTGGGGCATGTTTACTAAAAAGTGCACTGTTAGCACATGGCCAGGCCATGAAACTAGCACCAAGGTCTGTGCCCAACTTCAGGGCATCTGTCCCCTGCCTTTGGCTCATTGTTAATGCACAGCACTGCAGAAACCAGTGTGTGGGTGCACTTAACGCCACCCATTGAGGTACACTAATGGCAAAATTGCTGTTAGTTCTTACTCCTAATGCCCACACTAACTGCAATGCAGCATCAATGCCCACAGTCTATCTCAACCCGCCGTCTACACACAACATGCACTAAACAGTTAGCATGAGGCCCCTTGCTAATTTTTAGTTTGGCACTCTTCCCATGTACTAACTCCTACGCTCATGGTTAGTGCAGTTCAGTAAACGCGTTGTTTTGTTTAGATATTTTATAAATGATATATTGGGCACAACTAAAAGTTGTTCATATGAACAATGACACAATGTTTTGTCTTTCCTTATGAAAGCCTTCATCAGGGTATATATGTGTGAAATGCATACACAGTTATGTCATCCTATTAGGTGTGTCATGAGTTCCTGCTCTATGGAACTATACGTCATTATGACAAATCATTTTGTGATAATATAAAATTTGATTTGCTGATTAGCAGCATAAATAGGAAAATAATAGTGCACTTTAAAGTTATTAGAAAATAATACTATCTTGGAATATTTGGAACTTACAACATGTTTATTCTTAAAATTAATATTATGAACTAGTGAAACATAAAGTAGTCATATTAAAAAATAATGTCCACCACAATCCCAAAAAATAGGTCATTTTGATTTATCAAAATGTTTCCGTACATTACTATTCTATACCATTTAATATAAAAATATTCTTCTTCATTATGTGTCAATGGGAGTTATTTTGGAAACCTTATTCACAATTTACACATGTAAATATAACCACTTAAACATGTAAATCACATCCATGTATAAAGGCCATTTCAGAAAGGACCCATTTTACTTGTGGATATCCATATCATGCCTGTGTTGCCATGAGGGTGTGTCAGAGGCATGGCACGTGTAAATTGCCAGATTTCCAATGTTGATTTTTCCCATATATATCTTCATAAAATGACTCCTGCCGCTGCACATGGATGTCCATTCCTGTGCCTTCCTGCGTGTCCTCCTTTGATATAAAATGCATGTCCAATGTGAGCGGCGGAGTAATGTCGATTTTACATTCGGCTTACACGTGCCTATCCTCTCCATTAAAATTGACATAGATTTGCAGATGTTTTCACTGGGACATCACTGCAGCCTCATAAATGGCCTATCTAAAATGTGCCTTCACATGAACAAATATAGATATTAGTATGATCCATATAAACAGATATATAAACTATACATCTACATAATGACCCATACTGGGTCAGACCAAGGTCCATCAAGCCCAGTATCCTGTTTCCAGCAGTGGCCAATCTAGGTCATAAGTACCTAGTAGTAACCGAGGCACGGAGGACATGGTGCCTCTCCCCCTTCCACCCCACCCCCACCCTGCCAAAAACTCACAACACTCAATTGTTGGCATAACACCGGTCGCAGCTTTATTAACTTTAACACACTTCAACAATAATTCCAAACAATACAATTCCGCCTCTACCACAACAGTAATGACTCACTAGCCATGTGGGTAGCAAAGTAAGGTCATCGCTGTTGCCACCGCAGCGAGGCTACTGCTAACATCCTATCACCCCTTCCTCCGGCTTCGCCATATTACTAGCAAAAGCCTCACCGGGGTTATCCGGGTCGGGGGTACCCCACCCCTGCCCAACTAATAGCTACAGCTCCGGACCCCGGACCTCTGGGATCCCACCTCCCCCCCCCCCCAGCTGCAACACCCCACTCCCACCACCCCAACCCAACAATGGGCGGGAGGGAGGGACGTCCGCCTTCTCGAGCCCTGCGCGCCCGAATGTGATGAGCGCAGGCTCTCACTCCTGCTTCCTCCTCCCGCCCCCTTGCTTCCACTTAATGCGATTGGCTCCCGCCGCCGCCACTCCACCGCGGGAGCCAATCGATTTAAAGAATGCCGCCCCGGCCTCCCGGCATGCATCCGGCCCCCGCGGTACTAAGGGGACGTCACCCACCGCCGGCCCGGTTACTGTCGGCCGAACAGGTACACGCCCTGCGGCCTTCAAATTTCCCCAAAAAGACACTGGTTCCACAATGCTTGTATTGGGTCAAGCAGTGATATCCTGGGTCCCTTTAATAATGGTTTATGGACCTTTCCTCCATCTGTTCCTAAGAAACAGAAAGCTCCACTAGCAAAAATTATATGAACATCTTCACAATCCTTTTGTGTCAAAGATCTTTTTATATTATTTGGTTATTTTATAGATTATGAATCTTAAAATTATTTCCAGAGATTCTTTTATTCATATATGTATGCTTTTGTGTTTTCATGTTGCTTTCATATTGTTTGTTATGTATGGAATTTTTACATATAAATTCCTAAAATGCATATAATATCTTTGAAGTGCCAGAGGTTCCTAAGAAAGTTGTCCCAGAAGAAAAAGTACCAGTCGCTGCTCCTAAAAAAGTGGAAGCTCTACCAGCTAAAGGTACTTCAGCTTTTGATGGAAACCAAATGATAATCAATTTCTCATTGATACTGACTTGGTCCTTTTCACACTTCCAGCATGTTATCCAGAGCTGGTGTTTTACCAAAAGTATGAAGGCACTGAGTTATTTACCAATAACCTAAAAACAAATTACTTAAATTTTTAACATCCTAATACTTCCCCAAATCAAATACCTTTCATGGAATGGTTTCTCTTCTTTTGTATGGATACCTTTTGAAATCTATAGATAATGAGCTTTAGGTAACATATATGTTCTTTTGTTGGATTTTATTCACAAGTCAAATAATCTACTTTTTTTTGAAGAGAACTCTTATTCAAAAAGGTTATAATTTTCCTTTCTCCATGCACTAGACCTCAGTTTTTTAAGTGAATTCTAGTGCTATTCTTTACATTCTTTTTTTTATTTATGCAATTTAACATAAAAACAAGAATTAAACTTGCCCAGAAAAAGGCACCACATCAAGATAATAAAGCAATCATTACAAAACAAACAACAAAAAGTAAATAATATAAAGGCCCACAATATTAGGGAGGAAAGATCACAAATCAGAAGAAAAATCCAGGCAATAGGTAGACTATCAAGACTAAGCCCTACTCACTCACATGGCTAATTTGGGGGCGGGGGAGTCCTTATGGAAAAAAGCTGTGCCTCTGCAACTTTGGAAGGAATAAAGGTAGACAGTTGTTGTGGATCAAAAAAGAGGTAATTAATCCCAGCCAACTTGACCAGGCACTTACAGGGAAAATGTAAAAAGAAAAGCTCTGTCCTTTGCTTTTCTAAAATATGAATTAGTCCACAGAGAGACTCATGTTAATATGGTGTCAGCTTCAGTTTGTCCCTTGCCCCCTTTCTTCTTCCCAAAGGTGAGGGAATGAGAGATAGGTTCCTTTGAAATACTGAGGGATACTGGGAAATGGACCAGCATAAAGGGAGAATGAGCCAGAGGCTCAGGGTGATTGGACTATTAAGTGGACCCTTGACAAGGCTTAATTGTATTGTTCTAGGCATTAAGTCTTCTGGAAAAAGGCTCATCACTGCCCTGTGAGGTAGTCATGGCCAGGGTGAACTGTAACGAAATTCAAGAAAGCATGGATTAACACAGAGAATCCCTAGTTGCAAGGAAATGAAGAGAAAACTAGAAGCTACTTTAGACCTATAGCACCACGCAAGGAATGTAATAGGCCAGACTTGATGGGCCTTACAATCCCTATTTGCTGTCTTTTTTCTATGTGACCACCTCGGATGTGAAAGCAGGAATATATAGTTTAGGGATGCTGGTGGGTTAATAGGGCCTGTTTGTCAAGTATCCCAAGGCCTTTTTGGGCAAAATACAGGAGCTGACAAGCAGATGTTGGTAGGGGTCAGGGGCACCACTGTCACCACTGCCACAAAAGTCATCACATCAAGTATCACTACTGAGATGTGACATGCCTTGTTCAATTCACATCGGGATTTTGTTTATTTTATGCTTTGTTTGAAGTGGCCCTGCTGTTCCGTAGAGGGGTTTTGTGTGTTTGCAACTGGGGAGCTGCCTGGGAATCTCAGTTTTCAGGAAGTGGTAAGGGTGACTGAGCTACCCATAAGCAGAGGTAGGGTTGGATATTCCCTGCCCAATACGATTTTCCTAAGGCATGCAAAGAGATAAATCACTAGTGTTTATAATATTCGCAATGGTCCTTTACTTAGTTTTGTACCTTATGATTATTGCAAATTTGGCAAAACTCCTTATAAGAAGTGTCTACTTCTCTGTGAAACTCAAAATTCAGGTAACTCTAATTATCCAGCTGATCTACTTATCTCAAAATTTATTGCAGAATTATAGGTAACCTTATACGAATAACCATTAGCATAAAAAGTCAGATCTAGTCAGCCTCTCCCTTCACAATATGCTAAAAATTATTAAGTACAACAAATGAAGAGAAATCATGATTCCATTTAAGGTCCAAGGAAAACAACACTCTACATCGGTTTACTTCATAACATATGCTAGAGAACCAAAACCTGACATTTAACGAAACCCTTCTCTGTCTAGTCCAGGATATGCTCTTGTGTTTGTGTGTCCTAAATGTCTTTAACATGATTTTCATCCTAGGCATTCTTCTTACTAGAACATTCTCTTAGCAAAAGATGATGTTTTTTAATGTTTATATTGTTTTTCTGTTCTTAATGTTTTGTAAATAATCTTTGTAAATTCTGAAAAAATAACAATATCTTTAAAGTGCCTAAGAAACCCGTCCCAGAAGAAAAAGTGCCAGTTGCAGTTCCTAAAAAAGAAGTGGCTCCTGTGGTCAAAGGTATACCAACTCTTCATTAAATCTTCAAGAAAAATCCTCTTCTTTTACATCTTCAATATTAGAATAAATGTTATATAAAACTTAGTTTTTATATGTGTGCTTCTTGTTCTACATATTTGTCTGTCTACTTGTGATTTCTTTGACTGATTTCTTCTTTGAAGTTATTTTTAGCATAGACCTTTTATCCCATTGTATTGTATTAATTCCATTGTCTGCTTAATGTTTTCCCAGACCTATGTGGAGCTTTGACACTGTTTGGACCATCGTAATTTTAATGTTTTGTGTCTATGGGTTTTTTGTAAATTGCTAAAAAGGTGATATCTTTAAAGTTCCTAAGGTGGTTAAGAAAGCTGTACCTGAAGAAAAAATAGTAGCTGCAGTCCCTAAGAAGCCGGAGGCTCCATCAGTTAAAGGTATAACTGATCTTGAAAGAAGAATTTAGAATGTATTTTTTACAGCAACATTACCAAACAACCCTTCTTGTCATTGTTTATCTTAAAAAATGTTTATTTGTCCTAAATTCTGTTTACCTCTGTTTCTTGTAATTTCTTGTTGCAAAGTGTCTCTTTGTTTTTTTGAACATAGTTATATTTCTTCTAGAGTTATTGAAATGAGTTAAGTGCTCGATGTTCAAGGCTGCACTGAACTAAACTAGGATATTATCACCGATTGGCTAAGTGAAGAATTTACTTTCAAGAGTGGTCTTGATTGATTAATACTTTTTTAACAGCGCATTAAGCTTTGTAAAAATGGAAAAATATAGTGAACCCCTATCAGTATGTGAGCCAGTCCCCATCCGTGCACTCACAGGAAGCAAAAAAACAATAACCAGGTTATCCCGGAGGCCTCCTCCTCGCCCCCTTCTTGCAATGTACCCCACACCATCCTTCTACATACCTTCCCCTTTTCCCCCACCATTTCGGCATAACAAAAGACCCACACACCGATTATGGAAGAACTTTGGTCGCAGCTTTATTTACCGAATATAAACACCAGCCCAAACAGGGACCCAACATTTATAAACATCATAACATAACCCCCACCCCAAACTCCAGACAATGCCCACACCAGCCATATTATTAGCAAGGTGGAGCATCATCCTCCCCCAAACACCGCCACCTGCCTTGCCATGTTAGTAGCAAAGGCCGGCCCCATTCCCCTATACCGGGCTGAGACCCCCAATGTGCCTTAATCTGTTAAAGCCCCGCCACCTCGGCGAACGCTAGCTCTCTACCCCGCCACCAGCGCAATCACCGCCATAGGAAGGAGCTGCGAAGCAAGGTAAATTCGCTCCACACGGCACCCAGTTAGCTCCGCCATCTCACCCACCAAATGAGCGCCAATGAAATCGCCCCACGCCTTTGATGTGAGCGATTTCAAATGACGCCCGCTTCCCCAATCAACCTGCCCCCCCCCTCCAACCAGCACCGCACGAGGCTGAGGACCGGGCCCACACTCAGCTTGGAGGATTTTCTACGCGGAAAGCGTGGTCTATATCCTCATTTATATGCAACATATTTCTGAAGGTTTGCCCTTTCTTATGTCACCCCCCTGAGGAAGGCCGCTTGCCGAAACGCGTAGGGATCACCAATTAAAGTTTTTGTTGAATTACTGCCAGTCCTCGTATCTGTTTCTTCATTCCTAAATCTCATTTTAGACAAAATATGTCATGATGTGACCAAACTGCAGTGGGACCGATATTCAGAACACAGATATTTAAACGCCCTGGCGGTCAGCCTTGACATTTAAATATCCTCCTGATATTCAATGGAAGAATCTGGATAGTGGCTACCACTGATTATCTGGATGGTATGGCCACTATCTGGATAATCATCAGCATTATCCGAATAGTGGTGTTTTTCAGCTGCTATTTAGATAGGTTACCTGATAGCAACTTTGTTCCAGCAGCCCACTCTATCCAGATAACTTATTCCGTTAACAGTTGAACATTGCTTCTATCCAGACAATGGTGGCAGTTACCCATGGACTACCCCAGCTAGTATGACTGAATACCTCTCTCAGAGCCCTTATCTGGATAATCTCTGTGGTTGTCTAGATAAGGGCTTTTGAAAACTGACCCCAATTTGTTCAAAATGATTCTGTTTGTGCACTTTCAACAGTTTTTTTGACATAAGTTAATTCACAAATTATTGCTTCTTGGCTGATCGATAGCAGACTAACAGCAATGTTAAGAATATAAGAATATAAGATATGCCATAATAGGTCAGACCAAGGTCCATCAAGCCGAGTATCCTGTTTCCAAAAGAACATAAGATATGCCATACTGGGTCAGACCAAAATCTATCAAGCCCAGTATCCTGTTTCCAACAGTGGCCAATCTAGGTCATACGTACCTAGCAGTTTCCCCAAAAGACACAGGTTCTGCAATGCTTGTACTGGGTCAAGCATTGATATCCTGGGTCTCTTCTTAATAATGGTTTATGGACCTTTCCTCCAGGAACTTGTCCAAACCTTTTTTAAACCCAGCTACACTAACAGCCTTTGCTACATCCTCCGGTATCAAATTCCAGAGTTTGATTACACGTTGAGTGAAAAAATGTTTTCTTTTATTACTCTTAAATAGTTTACCCTGTAGCTTCATTGCATGTCCCCTAGTCTTTCTATATTCTGATAACATAAACAATCGATCTACGTTTACCCATTCCACTCCGTTCATTAATTTATAGACTTCTATCATAGTGGCCAATCTAGGTCATAAGTACCTCGCAGTTTCCCCAAAAGACACAAGTTCCACATTGCCTGTACTGGGGCAAGCAGTGGATATTCTGGATCCACTTTAATAATGATTTATGGACCTTTCCTCCAGGAACTTGTCCAAAACGTTTTTTTAAACCCAGCTACACTAACAGCGTTACTACATCCTCCGGTAGCAAATTCCAGAGTTTGAGGGTTTAGCATCAACGTTAATGCAAATATCATATTTATAAACCAGCATTATAGCTTTTAATGCTCAAATTAGGGCTACTGATAGTGCACCATAAAATTCTAATGATATGAAAAGTGAGTTACAATAGGAGGGCCAATTTTCACGTGCAATTCAATGAGAAAATCAAAAACCTTTTGTCTAGCCCGTTCCACACTCCAAATTTAAGCAAATAGCCATTGCTTCTGGAGTAAAAGCACTTGAGCCAAAATCTGTACTTGTTTTATTGTTGTTTAATACTGTGCATCTGCAGTTGGAGCTTTCTTTCCTTAAAAGATGTCTCCCATTATGTATGCATGCCAAACTTCTTTTAAAAGTATGACTTTTACTGTTTTGCAATTAATTTGGCAGTTCTTAAAACAAAAAATAACATATTTTAAGCTCCTGAGGTGCCAAAGAAAGCTGTCCCTGAAGAAAAAGTACTTATCACGGTTCCTAAAAAGGAAGAAGCACCACCAGCCAAAGGTATAGGAAACTTTCCTTGCAACTTTAACCAAAAACATTTTATTCTGCTTTATTCTTTTCACAATCATTCTAATATGTTTAACCTGTAGTCGTTTTTTTTCTTATTGCATACTAAGTTTGTGTCATTATGCTTTATGTTGCCTGCAGTTTATGTTCTTAATATGTTCTTAATATTTTGTAAGTCTTTTTCCAAATCCTAAAAACAAAATGATATATTTTTAAGTTCCTGAACTGCGCAAGAAAGCTGTCCCAGGGGAAAAACCAGCCTTCATAGAACCTAAAAGAGAGGAACCTCCACCAACTAAAGGTATATCACGTCTTGACTGATAAGCTCAAAAATACTTTTTCGTTACTATTCTCTCATATCCTCAACACAGAGATTTATATGTTTGAAGATACAAGCTATATATGTTATTGTGGGGAGACTTCTTTTGTAATTTTCTGTGATAGTCTTTTCTTTATGATGTCTTCAAGTAACTTCAACATTCCTAACAGACAATAATATCTTTAAAGTGCCAGAGGTACCAAAGAAGCCTGTCCCTGAAGAAAAAGTGCCTGTTGTGATTCCTAAGAAGGAAGTTCCACCAGCCAAAGGTACCTCAGTCTTTTAATGAGATTATATGAAGCGCTGTTTGTCTTCTAATTGAGAATTCCAGGGTTGCCTTGTCAGGTCTCTTTACTATTTATTCTACATTTGTGTTTTTTGTTCTCTTCTTACGTGTGTAAAATATTTGTCTTTCATTTCAACACTCCTAAACGAAATCATAACATTTTTAAAGTGCCCGAGGTACCAAAGAAGCCTGTCCCTGAAGAAAAAGTGCCTGTTGCGGTTCCTAAGAAGGACGTTCCACCAGCTAAAGGTATCTCAATCTCATAATGAGATTATGTGAAGCGTTCTTTATCTTCTAACTCCCTGACACTTTAAAGAGTTCTAAGACTGTTTTGTCAAAGTCTCTTTGCTACATATTCTACCCAGGTTATTTTTAGCCCAGCAGTAGATTTGTGTTTTTGTTCTCTTCTTTTGTGTATATAAAGCTTGTTGATAGCTTCAACATTCTTAAAGCAAACAATAATATTTTTAAGTGCCTGAAGTACCAAAGAAGCCTGTCCCTGAAGAAAAAGTGCCTGTTGTGGTTCCCAAGAAAGAAGTTCCACCAGCTAAAGGTACCTCGATGTCATAACAAGATTAAATGAAACGCTCTTTGTCTTCCAACTCCCTGACATTTTAGAAAGTTCGGGGCCTCCTTATTAGTTCTCTTTGCCATATAGTTTACCATAATTCTTTTTAGTCAACTTGTACATTTGTGTATCTTGTTCTTCTTTCCTGTGTTCATAATCTTCGTAAATCACTTCAACATTCCTAATGGGAATAATAATATATTTAAAGTGCCAGAGGTGCCAAAGAAGCCTATCCCAGAAAGAAAAGTAGCTGTTCCTAAAAAAGAAGTCCCACCAGTCAAAGGTACATTACATTTTGACAGCAACACCTGCTAGTTTTTTAAATCAAAATGTAACAGTAAATTAAAGAAAAAATATTATCTTTTAAGTGCCTGAAGTACCCAAAAAGCCTGTCCCAGAAGAAAAAGTGCCTGTTGCTGTTCCTAAGGAAAAAATAATTTCACCAGTTAAAGGTACCATCATAATTATAAAGCCAAAATCCAATATCATTGGTGTCTTTCGTCGTTCTTAGTTAAAAATTTGTGATCGACAAATTTCCATTTGAAAATGGAATTTTCTTTTATGCATTTCTGTATCAATGTTCTATGTTGTCTCTCTATTTTAATCTTTTTGAAATAAGTTTGAAATTCTTAAAATGCCAATAATATCTTTAAAGTGCCTGAGGTACCTAAGAAAGTTGTCCCAGAAGAAAAAGTGCTCGCTGGTCCTCCAAAGAAAGAAGAAGCTCCACCAGTGAAAGGTACACTTGGCTTTTCACTAAAACCATTTTTAGAAAGCCTTCTTCATTTTATTGGTACATCATTGTAAAAAATCACAAGATATTCAGTAGGACTGAGCGTCGAAATACTGTACTTTTAACTAAGTTCTTTTTTATGTTTCATTGGGAAAAACTGCTTTTCTCAGTGTGCTCTTGCTTCTGGAAGATGAGAATGAGCTATACTTTTGTTTTTCATCATAGTTGATAGTTTGGAAATAATTTCAAAATTCATAAAAAAATAATATCTTTTGAGTGCTGGACGTGCATGAAAGAATTGTCCCAGAAGAAGAGTTCCTTCCGATATGACGAACAAAGAAGATGTTGCACCAGGCAGAGTTTACACCCTCTTTAGCCCAGTTGTGAAACCAGTCTCTTCTGATTTATGTGTAGCTTCCATTCAGTGTAGTGATAATAAGACAATTGTACTGCACATTTCAGTCAGAAGCATCATGTTTCTTGATTTCATTTGCTCATAACATTTTGGAACTAATTACAAAACCCCTAAACAAAAACAAAATATATTTAAAAGTTACTGCAACTGTTCCCAAATCAGAGGAGCCTCTGCCACTGCATCTTTGGTGTAATTCAGAGCCCTGAATTTAATCTCATCAACATATCATACTGTATATCTTTCATTAGTATTCACAAGTTTTTCCACAGCAAGACATGCATTCTAACCTTCGGAACTCTTCACTGGTTCACAAGGTTTTGTCCATGTGATTAGTATTGTTTACAGTATTTGTTCTTAATGAGTGAAATTTTTAATGTCATTTGTGTCTGTAAACTGTAACCATGGTAGATCGGACCCGGCGCCCACCCCTCCAGATCATCATCCCCCCCCCCTTTTCCCCAACAAAATACACAAGGAACTTCTTCATGGGAAAACCAACTGGTCGCAGCTTTATTATATTTGTAAAAATTTAACATTACAAACCAGAATCCCAAGGCCGCGGGCAGGGTCCCGGCGGCCGATACTAACCGGGCGCGCGGCTCGGCGCGGGGACCCTCCGTGCGGCCTGGGTGGCGTGCGCGCGCGCGCGTCTTTTGAATTGATTGGCTCCCTGGGGTCGCGGCCCCACGGGAGCCAATTAGAGCTTGGAGGTTGGGGACACGGGGGGGGGTTGGGGCCGAGCAGCCTCCGCGTGGTCAGTCGAGCGGAGGCTGCTTCGGTCCCGGCGTCCCTCCCTCCCTCCCTAACGTTAGGCGGTGGGGGTTTTGGGGTGTTGCAGCTGGGGGTTGGAGGGCGGGATCCCAGAGGTTTCCGGGGTCCGGAGCAGCAGGCTACAATTGGGCGGGGGCGGGGTGCCCCTGACCCGGTCAAACCCTCGGCCGACTTTTGCTTAGCATGGCGAAGTCGGGGAGAGGGGTATGGTAACTTGCCGGGTGGCGAGTTATGGCATTAGCGGTGGCAGGCACTTTGCTGAGGTAGGGCTGGTGCAGCCGGGTGCCGCTAATTGAGGGGTTTGAAAATTTATTGTTGGTTTGTTAAATTGTTATGGCTAATAAAAGCTGCGACCAGTTTTGTTCCATGAAATTTTGGTGCGTTGTTTTTGTGGGGGGGGGGGCCGGGGTGGGACGGGGTTGTTGTGGAGCGGGTGGGGGGGGTGTAAGGTAGGGGCCTGGAGCGCCGGGTCCACCTGCCTCGGTTACAATCCTCTTAACAATCTTCCAACAGTGGAGCAATGCCTCACCAGCCATATAATTAGCAAAGTGACCTCGCATCCGCTTCGGCCGTGTCCTGCCCCCGACCAACTTCCTACCGCCCTTTCCCCGACCTCGCCATGTGAATAGCAAAGGCCAGCCAGGGCTTATCTGGGTCGGGGGCACCCCGCCCCTGCCCACATATGTCCTAAAGGCTCCGGACCCCAGAGACCTCCGGGATCCCGCCAGCACCCCCCCCCCCCCCGCTGCGACACTCCTACAAAACCCCCACCGCTCTCCCCTTTTTAACCAGGGGAGGGAGGGAGGGAAGCTGGTCTGCCGCTCACCTGCCGCCCGGAAAGGAGCAACCGCCAGCCAACCCCCCTTCTTAAAGCCTCCGGCACCAAGGCTTTTTCTCATTGGCTCCGCTCCTCTCGCACCGCAGAGCCAATGAGTTCAAATGATGCAACAGCGTCATCACTCCACGTCCAATCAACCAGCTCCCCCCCCTCCCCCCATCCAGTCATACTCTGGCAGGATCCCGGCACCGGGCCGATCACCCAGTTACCATCGTCCTCCAGGACCCTGCCTGCGTCCTCTCTGTTATAAATTCCTCAAACAAAATCAACTATGAGGTGCCTGAACTGCATGAAAACTAATACCTGCTTTCCATTCGAAAGTAGAACTTTTGCCAGCAAAGGGTACAAAATTTTGCAGTAAACTTATAAAGCAAAGCCTACTTACACTAGTGCATGCCTTGATTCTTTGAAATAGCTATGCATTCTACCCTTATACGTTTCCTGATAAAACTATGCCATCTTTGGCCATATTTCCAGATTGGCTTGTTTTTTGCACTGTTTTGGAAGAAAACACGTGCATCTTTAATTATGGTCCTGATATCTCTTTCTACATACTTGCTTTTCTGTTCCCACTATTCAGTGGTTTCATGAAGTTTTACGTCGGTGTGATTCTTGGATGGAGTTCTGATAAGGGCTAGCAACACCCTAATTACTTAGATTCAGAGGGGCATATTTACTAAAGCGTGCTAACAGTTAGAGCGGGGTTTAATGCGCAGTAAGAGTGCCACGTAAAGGTTAGCATGCCATCTGGATGGGTGAGGGGTAGAATGTGGACATTGACAGTGAATCACGGTTAGTACAGGCATTTTGGGTGCACGTTAACCTTGAATGTTTTCATTAGCAGGGATGCATTCAATGCTACCTCAGTGAGAGACATTAAGTACACCCATGTGCCGGTTTGAATGGCACCACATGGTTGCAACTCTAATGGCAGGAGGACAGATGCACACGCCCTCTGAAGTTGGTATGGGCTTCTGTGATAGATCTGCAGCCAAAAAGCAAAGAGAAATTTTGAATATATATTTTGGTTTAACTAATGATCATTTTATCTATTTTTATTCTTTTTCTAATGCATCTGCTTAAACATTTTTGTTGCTATTCATTTCCTCAGTAATTTTATAAAAATATTTGAGGACATGATTATAGTATAATTTCCATGACATTTTTATTTTAAAACTTGGTTTCTTTGCTTTACTTATCAGTTGTTATATAGCTCCTTGTATTTTGACAGTAATATTATGATGTCAAAATTAATATATCTAAAATATCTGAGCTGTATGAGAGAGCTATCCAAGAAGAGAAACTATTCATAATTGCTCCTAAAATGAAAAAAACTCTATACATTGGAACAAACTCTGCAGATGCTTTTGACCCAAAGATTTTTTACTCAAACACTTTTGCTTGCTGCAGCTAGTACCCAAGGATATTTGCACCTGCTTTCTGTGTGGGTGCTTTTTTTCAGGGAAAATTAATATGTACAGATTTGAAACTACAATCTATACATCGTATTTTCCTCTCCTGGCTTAAGCGTACCCCTGGAAATGTTTCTTCTAAATGTGGCTAAAAGCGCATGCTTACTTTTTGACTTTTAAGGGAGGGTATTTTCAGAAGGCTAATTTATGAGTATAAATTGCTATTTATCTTTGTAGATGGATTCATTATTTACTCTCTCCAGATATTTGAAAACCCTTTGAGTACTGATGGTCCCCAAGTATAGGAAACTGCCTTAGTTAGATGTGGTAATTCTGAATGTTGGTCAGTCCAAACATTAAGCAATCTTCTATTTTCCTTACTGGAGAACCACACAGCAAGCTGCCCCTACTGTACTGCTAACTGGCATTATTTTACGCTTTATATATTTGTTATGTGACATTTATATTTCTGTTGCACTGTGTGATTCTTACCACTGAAAGGCTTCTTGCCATTAATTAACAAAAAAGCAGCAGCTATATATAAAATGAACCATTTATATTTGTGTGCTCTGTGTTGACTCAAAAGTCCTAAAAGTTACTAATATCTTTAAAGTGCCTGAGATGCCAAAGACACTGATCCCAGAAGAACAAGTACAAGTTATTTCTCCACCAAGAGAAAAAGTTCTACCCACCCAAGGTACAACGTTTACAGAAGAGTTATCTTATCTTCCTCTTTTTTAAATTAATTATTGTTTGCAAAAAATATACATGCAAAAAATGCAATAATGAAAGCGTAAAGAAATACTCAGCTTAACAAAATAAAATAAAATACTGTGCACATAGTAGTTACAAATAAAGAAGAGGGAAGGCAGGAAGTGCAGAAAATATTAGGAGAAGTAACAAAAATCAAGAAATGAACTCAAGAAAGAGGGGCGAACCACTTTTCACATCTTATATTGGAGGTCTCAGGTCACGGGGGGGTAGATGTTTGGTTAAGTAAGCGCCTAGAATCCAAAAAGAATCTAAGTTGGGAATCTTCCTCTTTTTTAAATATCATATAGAAACAAATTTAATCCATATCCAGCCATAGGCAGAAAATTACTGTACTTATTATTGATTATAGCCCATGTTTTATCTGTTGGGTTAATTTGTTGTTTGCCCATTCTTAATCATTTGAAAATAATTGTGTAGCTCCTAAAAATAAGTAATATCTTTAGGGTGCCTTGCACAGCTGTCTTAGAGAACAGAGTACCACTGATAGTTCCAAAAAAGAAGAAGCCCCACGAAAATAAAGTGGCCCAAATATATTAATTTGTGGCATTAAAAAAAAAACAATTTATCTTCCTATTTTGTGATCATTGTAATTGAAGTAACCAAGGGACAACGGACCCGGTGCTTCCCCCTCTTTTCCACCTTCCCCACCCCCCCTCATTTCTTCAGCCTTTTCACTTTCCCTTTACAAATAAACACACCATGCTGATTGGGAATTAAACCGGTCTCAGCTTTATTAACATTTTAAGTCAAATAACATCAAATTCAACCATAACCAACAAGCTAGCGGATCCGTGCCTCACCAGCCATGTGATTAGCAAGGTGGCATCCTCTCTGCTACTGCCGCGGACAGGCCAACGGCTAGCTTAACTGCCCACCCCCTTCCTCTGGCTTCGCCATGTGATTAGCAAAAGCCAACCAGGGGTTGTCCGGGCGGGGGCACCACACTCCCGCCCAAAGTATTGCCTAAGGCTCCGGACCCCGGATACCTCCGGGATCCCGCCTAAGGTTCCGGACCCTGGACACCTCCAATTTTCCCCTCCCCCCCCCCCCCCCCCCGCTGCGACACCCCATTTGACCCCAAACTGGCACCCAATAAGGGCGGAAGGGTGGTATGCAGTCAGCGCTCCTCATCCCCTGGCTGCCATCCGACGACTGCCCCCATGCTGCTGACACCCGCCCTCCTCCTTCTCCCCCCCCCAACTGGTCATAACTCTAATTGGCTCCCTCCGCGTTCACTCATGTGGTGGGGCCAATCAGCTTGATGGACGCCTTGCTCCTGCTCCCAGCATACTGTCCGGAAACCTCTGCCCTCCACATCCAAGGATTCATGCACCTTGCCGCGCGCTGATTACTCCAGCCAGCAGGGACCTTGCCCCGCGGCCTTATTTTTATGACAGATTTTTCATTGTTTTCAATCTTGGGAGTCCCTTTCAAAAGTTTTGCAAGTTTATACTTTGCAGCAGTAGTTTAACACTAGAAGCCCCAAAGTGTGTCAATTGACACAAATGCATCTTCAAAGTTGTATACCAGCGCCACTGCTAGAAGCGTGTCAGTCATGTTCCATTACTTTGTTAGCAAGGTCAAGATGTTCAAATATGTGCATTGAAAATTAATGACAGATGCACCACCTAGCGGGAAAATGAATTTATACCTAGAAGCCCCAAAGTATGTCAATTGACAAACTCAATTGTCTTGGATGCGTCAATTGACGTACTTTGGGGCTTCTAGGTATAAATTCATGTTCCCACCAGGTGGCGCATCTCAATCACTGTTTACAGTTTTACTCCGACATTACAAACAATAAACACATGATGACGTCATTTAATGACGTCGCATATTGCAGTATTTAACAAATAAGTAACTTCGCATTAATTCACATCTGCATTTCATAGTAATGCAGTCGTCATGGTAATTCGCCAATTGACGCACTTTGGGGTTTCTAGGTAAAACTCCTTTTGGGGCTACTAGTGTTAAAATCCTAATGAAAATCACTATTTTTAAAGTCCCTGAGGTCTTTATGAAACCTGTCCCAGAAGAGAAATTACCTGTTGCTGTTCTCAAAAAGGAGGTTCTATCAGCCAAATGTATATTAGATTTTAATATAGGTATCTACTCTTTATTTTTTGAAAGTAAATATGAACATTAAATGATACAAAATGTTTTTAAAGTACTCAAAGTGCCAAAGAAACCTGTCCCAGAGGAAAAAGTACCCATTACTGTTCCTGAAAAAGAAGTTCCATCAATAAAAGGTACTTCATGTTTTAATAAAAGTATTTAGAACTTGTCATTAGTAAATTAGTGCAAACATCATGTAAAACAAAAATTAATATCTTTGAAGTGCCTGAGGTGCCAAAGAAGCCTATCCCAGAAGAGGAAGTACCTGTTGCTGTTCCTAAAAAAGTGGAAGCTCCACCAGCCAAAGGTACTTCATGTTCCATAAAATTATTTGCTCCATCTCATTAGTAAAATGAACATTATATAAAATAAAAAATTCATATTTTTAAAGTACCTGAGGTATCAAAGAAACCTGTCCCAGAAGAGAAAGCGGAAATTCCAACACCTAAAGTATTTTAGATTTTGCTAGATGCATTTGCTATTTTTGTTATGAAATAAAGTAAACATAATATAAAACAAAAATGTAATATCTTTAAAGTCCCCAAGGTGCCAAAGAGACTGGCCCCTGAAGAGAAAGTTCCTGTCACTGTTTCTAAAAAAGAAGCCCCACCAGTAAAAGGTACATCAGAGTTTGAAAACGTAGCTCTATTCTTTGACAATGAATTCGAGCATTGAACATTATATAAAAGTAAAAATATTAATATCTTTAAAGTGATTGAGGTGCCAGAGCAACCTATCGTAGAAGAAAAAGTGTCTGTTGCTGTTCCTAAAAAAGTGGGAGCTCCTCCAGTCAAAGGTATATGACATAGTGATAGAAGCATCTGTTCTTTAACTTTTTCACATAACCTAAATTTCCTAAAACAAACAATAGCTTTAAAGTGATTGAAGTACTAAGATGCATGTCCCAGAAGAAAAAGATACCAGTTCCTCCTAAAACTACAGGAGTTTCCCTGAAGCCTACATTATTTCTCCTAGTTCATCATTCATCATTAAAATTTTAAAAATCTTATATTCTAATAATCTTTAGGATTTCTTTGGAAAAAATTTTGTTTGCATGTAATTTAAAGATTCCTAATAGAATATAATATTTTCAAAGTGCCTGAGATGCCTACGAAGTTGGTGCCTGAAGAAAAAATACCTAGGTTTGTTCCCAAAGAAGAAGACACAGTACCATCCGAAGGTACTTCAATCTTTGATGGACGTTTTCTTCAGTACTCTTTTGCTTGTACCTTCATGGTGTCCAGCAGAGCCCTGTCAGTGTTCTGTGTCTTCTGCTTCTTGATGAGCTGTGTGGATGATGATAAGTCCTAACAAGCACCTGCTAAAATAAAGCAATCCAGTCCCATCTAGTGATTACTCCTTCTCCTGTTTACCTCCACTGCCATCCCAACATTTAATTTTCTGCTCTAGGCTGACCCATAAAAGCCAGAATTTACCTAATGATATGATAGCAAAAACAGACAGGACAAGCGTGTCCTCCTTTATAAACTCTCCCAGCTTGAAACAGAGCATGGGAGCATTGTTTAGCATTTCTGCGGAGAAATAATATAAAGGGCCTCATTTTCGGTTTTCACTGTCACCAGATGAAACATTGCTGTCGGCCATATATTGGTATACTGTAGGCATCAGCGCTCTGCATTTAAGTATCATCATTGAATATCTGTTTATACAGAGACTGGTGGCACTACCCATCTGAGTTAGCCCTGATATTTTGCTAGCCTAACTTAAACAAATAACTTATCCAGTTAGCAGAAGAGTTCTGTCACTAAACATGTTAGTGTCAGCACCTCCCATATACGAGGTATGGACTCTGAACACGTCCCCTCATATATGCATAAGTGTTTGCATTTAAAACACAATGATGCATCCTACCTATAATCAACTGAAGTTTAAAAAATTATGCATTTGTCATCAGTACTGACTGCCTAAGTCTTTATAAATATCAGGCCCAAAGTCTTTTGCTGTAAAACTAAGATGACTCATCATCCTAGCAACTCTGTGGATTAGTTCTGTACCATATTAGTGGTCGTCCTATAAAGTAGAACCCGCTTTATCGATGTCTTTATGTTGTCCTATTGTTCTCAATATTTGCCATTTATTTTGAGATTCCTAAAAGAAAACTAATATCTTTCAAGTATCTGAAGTGTCAGTGAAGCTTGTCCCCGAAGAACAAGTATCTATGATTACTCCTCAGGAAGAGAGACCTCCACCAACTAAAGGTACATCAGTTCTTGCTGGAAGATTTTAAAGCCGCCTTTTTTACTAACCTCTTTTAGATATCATTCAGTCAACGTATCTGTCTGTATTAGTTATTTATCACGTGTGTACGTTGTCTACCTTTGCATTTCATGTGTCTTTATGTTCACCATGGAGCTCAATTACCATATGTGGGTGGGAGGTGGCTATTTTTTAAAAGGGCAACTAGTGTATCAAGGTAGATAAGTGTCTGACTCACCAAAGCTTATCGAAATTCCATCAGCTAAAGGTATTTTAGATTTTCCTAGATGTATCTTCTATTTTTGTTTTGTAAAAAAAAGTAAACATAATATAAACAAAAATGTAATGTCTTAAGTCCCCAAGGTGCCAAAGAGACTGGTCCCTGAAGATAAAGTTCCTGTCACTGTTTCTAAAAAGGAAGCCCCACCAGTTAAAGGTACATCAGAGTTTGAAAAATGTAGCTCTATTTTTTGACAATGAATTAGAGCATTGAACATTATATAAAAGTAAAAATATTAATATCTTTAAAGTGCCTGAGGTGCCAGAGCAACCTATCGTAGAAGAAAAAGTGCCTGCTGCTGTTCCTAAAAAAGTGGGAGCTCCTCCAGTCAAAGGTATATGACACAGTGATAGAAGCATCTGATCCTTAACTTTTCGACATTAGCTAAATTTCCTAAAACAAACAATCTTTAATGTGATTGAAGTACAGAGATACATGTCCCAGAAGAAACAAGTAATCCTAAAACTACAGACGTTTCCCCGAGGCCTAAATCTTTTCTCCTAGTTCATCATTCATCTTTAAAATTAACAAAATCTCATATTGTAATAATCTTTAGGATTTCATTGTAAAATTTGTATGTTTGCACGTAATTTAAAGATTCCTAATAGAATATAATATTTTCAAAGTACCTGAAATGCCTATGAAGTTGGTGCCTGAAGAACAAATACCTAGGTTTGTTCCCAAAGAAGAAGACACAGTACCATCCGAAGGTACATCAGTCTTTGATGGACATTTTCTTCAGTACTCTTTTGCTTGTACCTTCATGGTGTCCTGCAGAGTCTTGTCAGTGTTCTGTGTCTTCTGCTTCCTGAAGAGCTGTGTGGATGATGCTAAGTCCTAACAGGCACCCGCTAAAATAAAGCAATCCAGTCCCATCTAAGGGATTACTCCTTCTCCCTGTTTGCCTCTACTGCCATCCCAAATTTTAATTTTCTGCTCTAGGGTGATCCATAAAAAACATATTTTACCTACTGAAATGATAGTAAAAACAGAAAGGACAAGTGTATCCTCTTTTATAAACTCTCCCAGCTTGGAACAGGGCCTGATTTTCTGGGATCACTGCCATTAGATGAAACATTGCTGCTGGCACGATATTGGTATACTGTAGGCATCAATCGCTATGCATTTAAGTAGCATCATTGACTATCTGTTTATACAGAGGCTGGTGGCACTACTCATCTGAGTTAGCCCTGATATTTTGCTAGCCTAACTTAAACAAATAACTTATCCAGTTGCAGCGGAGGTCTGTCACTAAACCTATTAGTGTCAGCACCTCCCTTATATGGGCTCTGAATACTTCTCCTCATATATGCATAACTGTTTGCATATAAACCGCAATGATATATTCTACCTATAATCAGCTGAGATTTAAAAAATTATGCATTTGCCATCAGTCCCGACTGCCTAATTCTTTATGAATATCAGGCCCAAAGTCGTTTTCTGTAAAACTGAGCTGACTCATCATCCCAGCAACTCTTTGTATTAGCTCTGTACCATATTAGTGGCCGTTATGTAAAGTAGAACCACTGTATCAATGTCTTTATGTTGTCCTGTTGTTCTCGATATTAGCAATTCATTTTGAGACCCCTAAAAGTAAACTAATATCTTTTAAGTATCTGAAGTGCCAAGGAAGCTTGTCCCCGAAGAAAAAGTATCTATGATTACTCCTCAGGAAGAGAGACCTCCACCAACGAAAGGTACATCAGTTCTTCCTGGAAGATTTTAAAGCCGCCTTTTTACTAACCTCTTCTAGATGCCATTCAGTCCCACTGTCTGTCTGTAACAGTTATATAGCACATGTGTACATTGTCTACCTTTGCGTTTCATGTGTCTTTCTTAATTATGAAGATGAATTATCATCAATGGGGTGGGAGCGGGCTAGTTTTTAAAAGCGTACCTAGTCTATCATGGTAGATAAGTGTCTGACTCATCATAGCTTGCCTTATGGAAATTCCATCAGCTAAAGGTATTTTAGATTTTCCTAGATGTATCTTCTGGGGGGGGGGGTTAATGAAAGTAAACATAATATAAACAAAAATGTAATATCTTTAAAGTCCCCAAGGTGCCAAAGAAACTGGTCCCTGAAGAAAAAGTTCCTGTTACTGTTTCTAAAAAGGAAGCCCCATCAGTTAAAGGTATATCAGAGTTTGTAAAAGTAGCTCTATCTTTTGACAATGAATTAGAGCATTGAACATTATATAAAAGTAAAAATATTAATATCTTTAAAGTGATTGAGGTGCCAGAGCAACCTATCGTAGAAGAAAAAGTGCCTGTTGCTGTTCCTAAAAAAGTGGAAGCTCCACCAGTCAAAGGTATATGACATAGTGATAGAAGCATGTCCTCTTTAACTTTTTGACATTACCTAAATTTCATAAAAATAAACAATATCTTTAAAGTGATTGAAGTACTGAGATACGTGTCCCAGAAAGAAAAGATACCAGTAACCGGGTAGTCGGACCCGGCGCTCTCCCCTTCCCCCCCTTCACAACCCCTTTTCCTAACAATTACCCCAACCCCCCCCCCCCCCCCCGGTCCCTCAAAATTCACAGACAACCATTCATGGAAGCAACTGGTTGCAGCTTTATTACAATTAACTTATTGAACATTATAAGCAAGGATAAACATCAAACGAACCCCAGCGGAGTGATCCGTCACCAGCCTTGCAATTAGCAAAGTGACCTCGCCTCCACACCTGCCGCGGTCAAGTTCCTACCACCCGTATCCGACTTTGCCCTATCAGTAGCAAAAGTCTTCCATGGGTTTTCCGGGTCATGGGGCACCCCACCCCCGCCGCAAGTAGTCTAAGCATTCAGACCCCGGACACCTCCAGAATCCCGCACCCACTCTGTGACACCCCAAATCCCCCAAAATCTCCCCCCCCCTTGAAATAGTGAGTGGGCGGGCGGGAAACTTCCGAGCCTCCCTCACATGTGCTCAGGCCCACGCTGCCGACCTGAGCACATGGACCATCACTTTCCGATTGGCTCCCCCGTGCTCGCTCCAGCCATGAGACTGACACCAACTCCAGCTCCAGCCCAAGGTTTAGCCTGACTGGCCGCACTGCTGCTCGCTGACCTGCCCAGAACATGAAGGAGTGCCCCAGCATCCAACAATCCCGCACACCAAGTCCCATATCTGTAACAGAAAATAACAGTTAATATCCCCTCACGTGGCCATTTGGCCTGCCCCTTCATAAACTAACATATCCCATAAACGCCCTGGACTGCCATCTGCCTATTCGTTGTATCTGCCCTTCCGACAGCCCCACCGCCGCTGCACTGGTCGCTGCCCCGATCCGAAAAGAATGTGCTGAAAAAAGGCTCAGGTCCTCCCCAATTCTCTGCAACACCATCCGTAACACCGCCGACACCTGAAACTGCGTCAGTAACCGTGTGTCGTTGTGGATAAAGAGACCGCCCTCTACTGCCAGGCGAACCCGCAAGTACTCCCGCATCACCGCTACCGAGCATGTAAGCCCGTCAAACTCTTTCAGGACCACCCACAAGCCCCATCCTTGTTGGTCCGCTTTGGATTTTGCTAGGAGTACCCGTAACTGCCCACCATCCATCTGGACGTGCTGGCATCACAAACTATTCCCCTCTCCTGCCTTCCTTGAATTTGCCACCAGCTCACCCACCTGGAAGACACCAAAGAAAGCCAGGCTGAACACTGCCTGGAAGAGCGCGGCTTTGTATCGGGACTCTGCGACCGCAGGTAACGCATGACATAGTCTGGTGAGTAATTTGTGCGTAATCAGCCTCCGATGATCCCGCAGTGTCGCCCGCAAATGCTCCCACCCCTGCAGTAACCGACGCGCAAGGAACCCCCCGGGAAACCCCAACTGACCCTCTCACAAAAAATGCAAAGCCCACCAAATGGCCCCACACCGAATATCTAGTCACCCATTGACCCTTACTGCCCAATTAATTGATCCAACACCACCTCCGTCTGCCATCCATGCACACGCAAAAATTGCACCACTCTCACACAACCTCTCCGATAAGAATCCCATGTCCGCTCAGCCACTGAACTCCACAGGAGCTCTTTCATCTCCTGCGCGATGGACAAAAATCGCCACACCGATGGGGAATTTCTCTCCGCCACGGCCGCCACCACACCCTGAACCGGAATAACAAAACCCAACTGAAATCCCAACTGTAAAACTTCCCTTTCCCCTTTTCTGGGGTAGCAGCGAAGCCACCTGCTTAACACCTCCACCCGTATTGGCGTAGGTGCCAAGCCAAATACGTCCCTCTTATTTGGAGGCTGGTCCGGGGGCAACGCAACACCTTTTCTAATGCATTTTGCCGCCGAATGCCCCCCTCCACATGCTGGGCAAACATGCCGGAACTTGCAGTCCGGGAAAGGGCACAAGGACTTATTGTACCTCCAGCACAAGTCCCCAACTCCACCTGCGACCGGTTTTGTCTGCGATCCGACTCCCCCACCACGAAAGAAACGGTTAACCCCCATAGTGTTCGCCGGCCCTCCCCTCCCCAACCCCCCCCCCCCAGTATTCATTCGGACCGACATCTGCATGAGCCACAAGTTAATATCCTGTGTGCCCCACGTCAACCACCTGTTCTCACGAAAAGTTTCATCGTAATTTAGCCATGACCAACCTCTGTGGTCTGGGACGCTTCCAGTATGGAGTCCGCATAAGCCAGAAACATCCCATGCTGCTCCGGATAGTGCTGACCCCACACACTAGCCAAACGTAAAAAATCCCGCACCCAATTCACGACATTCCTAGCAACCTTCCTAACCCGTCCCGCCTTTTCATCCTCCCTGCGCTTCTTCTTGCTCTCGCCTGATCGTTTCCGTCCTTCCATCAAGCGAAAATGTCAATATATCTCTGCTTCTGAATCTTCTGTCGGAGCTTTTTGGAACCCCTTCCCACAACTCGGATAAGGTAGCTAACATAGGCGTCCCACTCCCTGCACTATTCACCTTCTCCCCCCCGCCTTGCGCCCCTTGCTGTCTGCCCTCGTCTCCCGAGGACGCCCCTGACGAACCTGACAAGGAACTCCGCTGCCGCCGACACACATGCTTCCTCTTCCTGCTCGCTTTTCCCGACCGCACTGCCTGCGAACTGCCCCCGGCACACACCGCTACCTGCTCTGCCTGTGACTCACCCCTCTCCACCGCAGGCACTGTCTCCATCACCGCCGGGCAAAACACCTCCTGTGGCAGGTCCTCCACCACCTGCTGCTCACGGCCTCCTTTAGCATCCTCCTCCGCCGGCGCCACTCTGCGCGAAGCCGTGGATGGCGGGTCCATATTCACACTCGGCTGTCCTCCTGCGCCATGCACAAGTCCTGGAGGCATCAGAAACCGCACCTGTCGAGAAACAAAAGAGAAAGCACATAGTAACATAGTTTTTTGTTAATAACCTACACATTATTTTACATGTAACCTAGTTCTTATGTAATCTAGTTTGTTTACTTAATGTTTAATGTAAAGCAATATTGCTCTGTTTTGCTATATTGTTATTTAAGTTCCTTGTAAACCGCCCCTGATCTCTGGAAGGGGCGGTATAGAAAAGCACACAAATAAATAAATAAAAAATAAAAAAAGCAGGAGGGAGAAAGCCCGCTGACCATGCCGGTTGCCATGCCCCTGCCCACTCAGCCCTGGACATGCCCTGTCCTCCCCCCAACCACTGATCCCATACCCAATGATGCCCGATCGAACTGTACACTCTCGGATCTGATGGCCCGCTCCCCGTGGGCAACCGCCCTCCAGCTCTCTCGCCAGCCCCGTACTCCAACCAGTCCAACGTATCCCTGTTCCCCTCCCCCCTTGTGGCGCCCAGAGTCCCAACCCCCTGACTTGGTATTGCCCCTACCCCCCCTGCCATATCAGCCGCCAACCCCTCGTTGGGACCTCCCTGTCCCCTTCCCATGGTGGACGGAGCCGTGTCCCTCACCTCTAGGCCCCTTGACCTCGACCGTCCCCTCGTTCATCACCCCCTCACCCTGCACCCCCCCCCCCATCCACTAAACCAGGGGACTCGCCTCGCCCTTTTGCATATCACTGGCTCAGGCCACCCCCCGACACATGGCGGAGCTCCTTGACCGACCCCGCTGGCCCATGTACCTCCCCCTTTCCCCCCTGCCCTCCCATACCCTCAACCAGCCTGTCCATCTCTGCCCTGCTGGCCCCTTGCCCCCTGCCCTGTCACCCTTTTCCCCCAGGCATCCTCTCACTAACTTAGACACCTGTCTCCTATCCCCTCTCCTCTGTATAAAACTATGCCATGTGTGCCCTTTAGTCAAGTGCTGTAGAGGTAGTAGATTGCCAGGCCAGTCTTCCGAGGAAACGGAGGGTTACCGCCTTGTTAATGCCACCATGGGAATCAAGCCCTGGTCGCTTGCTTACCCAAGCCAGTGCTCCAACCCTTAGTCTATTCCCAACCCCCTGTTTCTTTTTGTTTGTTTTTTAAACAGCCCTACTCGCCTTAGCCGACAGCCTCCGGCTCCACGGGCTCCACTGAGCACAATGCGGTCAGGGCCTTCTAACCGACAGCACTGCTCCCACTGTCCAACGCCCCTCCACTCCACTGCTCACCCCGACAATGCCGCTCCGCTGCTCGCACTGCCGCCTGATCCGCCGGTTTTCTGCCCCATGCTCACAACACGCTGCACCGACAAGCACCCGAGGCTCCCTCACATGTGCTCAGGACCACGCTGCCGACATGAGCAAATGGACCATCACTTTCCGATTGTCTCCCCGTGCTTGCTCCCACAGGCAGAGCCAATCGATTTGAAGGATGCGTCATGCATCCTCTCCACTAACGCACCCCCTCCTCCTCCGCAAGGCACACGCAGGGTCCCGCCCGGGCCGAGCACCCGGATACCCGCGTGCACCGGGACCCTGCCCGTGCCCTTTCACTTCTTCCAAAAAATACATGAATTCAAAGAAGCCTATATTTTTTCTCCTAATTCATCATTTGTCATTCAAATTAACAAAATTTCACATTCTAATAATATTCAGGATTTCTTTGGAAATTTCTATGTTTGTAAGTAATTAAAAGATTCCTAACATAATATAATATTTTCAAAGTGCTTGAGATGCCTACAAAGCTGGTGCCTGAAGAAAAAATACCTAGGTTTGTTCCCAAGAAAGAAGACACAGTACCATCCGAAGGTACATCAATCTTTGATGGACGTTTTCTTCAGTACTCTTTTGCTTGTACCTTCATGGTGTCCAGCAGAGACTTGTCACTCTTCTGTGTCTTCTGCTTCCTGAAGATCTGTGTGGATGATGCTAAATCCTAACAGGCACCCGCTAAAATAAAGCAATCCAGTCCAATCTAAAGGGATTACTCCTTCTCCCTGTTTACCTCCACGGCCATCCCAACATTTAACTTTCTGCTCTAAGCTGACCCATAAAAAACATATTTTACCTACTGAAATGGTAGTAAAAACAGACAGGACAAGTGTGGCCTCCTTTATAAACTCTCCCAGCTTGGAACAGAGCATGGGAAATATTTGATTAGCATGGCTGGGAAGACATAATATAAAGGGCCTGATATTACGTGATCACTGCGACCAGATGAAACATTGCTACTGGCACGATATTGGTATACTGTAGGTATCAACGCTATGCATTTAAGTAACATCATTGACTATCTGTTTATACAGAGGCTGGTGGCACTACTCATCTGAGTTAGCCCTGATATTTTGCTAGCTCAACTGAAACATATGCTCTTAACTGATTGCATATAAACTACAATGATGCATTTTAGCTATAATCAACTGAAATTTAAAAAATTATGCATTTGTCATCAGTACTGGCTACCAAGGTCCTTAATATCAGGCCCAAAGTCTTTTGCTGTAAAACTGAGATGACTCATCATCCTAGCAACTCTTTAGATAAGACATAGAAACATAGAAACATGATGGCAGAAAAAGACCACATGGCCTATATATAGTCTGCCCTTCCATATCAACTACTATGTACCATATTAGTGGCCGTCCTATAAAGTAAACCCGCTTTATTAATGTCCTTTATGTTGTCCTATTGTTCTCAAAATTTGTAATTTATTTTGAGATTCCTAAAAGAAAACTAATATCTTTCAAGTATCTGAAGTGCCAAGGAAGCTTGTCATCGAAGAAAAAGTATCTATTATTACTCCTCCGGAAGAGAGAGCTCCACCAACGAAAGGTACATCAGTTCTTCCTGGAAGATTTTAAAGCCGCCTTTTTACTAACCTCTTTTAGATACCATTTATCTCTATGAAATACTTATTTAGCATGAGTGTACACTGTCTACCTTTGCGTTTTATGTGTCTTTATGTTCATCAAGCAGCCAAATTGCCATAAATGGGGGTGGGAGGGGCTATTTTTTAAAAGCGCACCTAGTCTTTCAAGGTAGATAAGTGTCTGACTCGTCATGGTTTACCTTATGGAAATTCCATCAGCTAAAGGTATTTATATTTTGCTAGATGCATCTGCTATTTTTGTTTTGAAAATAAAAGTAAACATAATATAAAACAAAAATGTAATATCTTTAAAGTCCCTAAGGAGCCAAAGAGACTGGTCCCTGAAGAAAAAGTTCCTGTCACTGTTTCTAAAAAGGAAGCCCCACCAGTTAAAGGTATATCAGAGTTTGAAAAAAAGTAGCTGTATCTTTTGACAATGAATTAGAGCATTGAACATTATATAAAAATAAAAATATTAATATCTTTAAAGTGCCTGAGGTGCCAGAGCAACCTATCGTAGAAGAAAAAGTGCCTGTTGCTGTTCCTAAAAAAGTGGGAGCTCCTCCAGTCAAAGGTATATGACATAGTGATAGAAGCATCTGCTCTTTAACTTTTCGACATTAGCTAAATTTCCTAAAATAAACAATATCTTTAAAGTGATTAAAGTACAGAGATACATGTCCTAAAAGAAACAAGTAATCCTAAAACTACAGGAGTAACCCTGAAGCCTAACTCCTTTCTCCTAGTTCATCATTCGTCTTTAAAATTAACAAAAATCTCATATTCTAATAATATTTAGTATTTCTTTGGAAATTTGTATGCTTGTAAATAATTTAAAGTTTCCTAATAGAATATAATATTTTCAAAGTGCCTGAGATGCCTACGAAGTTGGTGCCTGAAGAAAAAATACCTAGGTTTTTTCCCAAAGAAGAAGAGACAGTACCATCCAAAGGTACATCAGTCTTTGATGGACGTTTTCTTCAACACTCTTTTGATTGTAACATCATGGTGTCCAGCAGAGTCTTGTCAGTGTAACCGGGTAGCTGGACCCCACGCTCCCTCTTATCCAATTCTTAGCACCCCCCCCCCCCCTCACCTTCCATTCCTTCCCAGCGCATAGCAAGCCCCAACCTACTCTCCTAGTCCCTTTACTCCCAAATCAAGCACAGAGACAGTAGTTGGGCATAAACTGGTCGCAGTTTTATTGAACATAACCTCAATAACAGTTATAACATAATAATAACTCAATCCCTGTGCCCCGCGGCAAGATCGGCCACCCGCCATGTGATTAGCAAGGTGACTTCTCCGCCGCCCCCCGCACAGTAAAAGCATCGGCCAATTGGCAATAACCCTTCCCCGACTTGGCCGTCTCAGTAGCACAAGCCGACCCGGGTTTAACCATGCCGAGGGCCCCCGCCCTCATGGCCTGCCGCTCCGGACCCCGGGAACCCCCGGGACCCCGCAACCCCCCCAACTGCGATAACCCATGTCTTACACCCCAACCACTAGGCAAAGGGTGGGTGGGTGGGAAGCATCCAGCGTGCACCTCTCACCGCGCCACGATGCCGACAGGCTCGGGCGCGTGGGAGTGCAAGCTGTTGGATCCCCTGCACGCGGACCCGCGCGAGGGGATCCAATCAATTTAAATCACTCTTGCTTTTGACAGCCAATCCCGTCGCCTTCTCAACCTGCTCCTGTCGAACCCCCTCCCCCCTCAAACCCCCTCCCCCCCCCCTCTCCTCTTGCTCGTACACGAGCAGCTGGACCGGTTCGCCTTGGGCCAGGCACCCGGTTACTATGCGGGCGCTCGGTACCTGGCCCGCGCCCTAGTTTTTCTGTGTCTTTTGCTTCCTGAAGAGCTGTGTGGATGATGCTGAGTCCTAACAGGCACCCGCTAAAATAGAGCAATCCAGTCCAATCTTAAGGAATTACTCCTTCTCCCTGTTTACCTCCACTGCTATTCCAAAATTTAATTTTCTGCTTTAGACAGACCCATAAAAGCCATATTTTACCTAATGATATGATAATAAAACAAACAGGACAAGTATGTCCTCCTTTATAAACTCTCCCAGCTTCGAACAGATCATGAAAAATATTGTTTAGCATGTCTGGGAAGACATAATACAAAGGGCCTGATTTTTCATGATCACTGCCATCAGATGAAACATTACTGCCGGCACGATATTGGTATACTGAGGGCATCAACCCTATGCATCTAAGTAACATCATTGACTATCTGTTTATACAGTGGCTAGTGGCACTACTCAGCTGAGTTAGCCCTGATATTTTGCTAGCCTAACTTAAACAAATAACTTATCCAGTTAGCAGAGTTCTGTCACTAAACGTGTTAGTGTCAGCACCTCCCATATACGAGGTATGGGCTCTGAACACTTCCCCTCATATACGCATAACTGCTTGTACATAACCCAGAATAATATATTCTACCTATAATCAACTGAAATTTAAAAAACTATGCATTTGTCATCAATACCGACTACCTAGGTCCTTATGATTATCTGGCCCAAAGTCTTTTGCTGTAAAACTGAGATGACTCATCATCCTAGCAACTCTTTGCATTAGCCATAGAAACATAGAAACATGACAGCAGAGTAAGACCATATGGCCTATATAGTCTGCCCTTCCATATCAACTACTATGTACCATATTAGTGGCCGTCCTATAAAGTAACTCCACTTTATCAATGTCCTTTATGTTGTCCTATTGTTCTCGATATTTGTAATTTATTTTGAGATTGCTAAAAGAAAACTAATATCTTTCAAGTATCTGAAGTGCCAAGGAAGCTTGTCCCCAAAGAAAAAGTATCTATTATTGCTCCTCAGGAAGAGAGAGCTCCACCAATGAAAGGTACATCAGTTCTTCCTGGAAGATTTTAAAGCTGCCTATTTTACTAACCTCTTTTAGATACCATTTAGTCACCGTGTCTGTCTGTAATAGTTATTTAGCATGTGTGTACTCTGTCTACCTTTGCGTTTCATGTGTCTTTATGCTCATCACGCAGCTGAATTACCATAGATGGGGGTGGGAGGTGGTTATTTTTTAAAAGCGCACCTAGTCTATCAAGGTAGATAAGTATCTGACTCATCATGGCTTACCTTATGGAAATTCCATCAGTTAAAGGTATTTTAGATTTTGCTAGATGCATTTGCTATTTTTGTTTTGAAAATAAAAGTAAACATAATATAAAACAAAAATGTAATATCTTTAAAGTCCCTAAGGAGCCAAAGAGAGTGGTCCCTGAAGAAAAAGTTCCTGTCACTGTTTCTAAAAAGGAAGCCCCACCAGTTAAAGGTATATCAGAGTTTGAAAGAAGTAGTTCTATTATTTGACAATGAATTAGAGCATTGAATATTATATAATTGTAAAAATATTAATATCTTTAAAGTGCCTGAGGTGCCAGAGCAACCTATCGTAGAAGAAAAAGTGCATGTTGCTGTTCCTAAAAAAGTGGGAGCTCCTCCAGTCAAAGGTATATGACGTAGTGATAGAAGCATCTGCTCTTTAACTTTTTCGACATTAGCTAAATTTCCTAAAACAAACAATATCTTTAAAGTGATTGAAGTACAGAGATACATGTCCTAAAAGAAACAAGTAATCCTAAAACTACAGGAGTTCCCCTGAAGCCTAACTCCTTTCTCCTAGTTCATCATTCGTCTTTAAAATTAACAAAATCTCATATTCTAATAATATTTAGGATTTCTTTGGAAATTTGTATGCTTGTAAATAATTTAAAGATTCCTAATAGAATATAATATTTTCAAAGTGCCGGAGATGCCTACGAAGTTGGTGCCTGAAGAAAAAATACCTAGGTTTATTCCCAAAGAAGAAGAGACAGTACCATCCGAAGGTACATCAGTCTTTGATGGACGTTTTCTTCAACACTCTTTTGAATGTAACTTCATGGTGTCCAGCAGAGTCTTGTCAGTGTTCTGTGTCTTTTGCTTCCTGAAGAGCTGTGTGGATGATGCTGAGTCCTAACAAGCACCTGCTAAAATAGAGCAATCCAGTCCAATCTAAAGGAATTACTCCTTCTCCCTGTTTACCTCCACTGCTATTCCAAAATTTAATATTCTGCTTTAGGCAGACCCATAAAAGCCATATTTTACCTAATGATATGATAATAAAAACAAAAAGGACAAGTATGTCCTCCTTTATAAACTCTCCCAGCTTCGAACAGATCATGAAAAATATTGTTTAGCATGTCTGGGAAGACATAATATAAAGGGCCTGATTTTCCGGGATCACTGCCATCAGATGAAACATTGCTGCTGGCACAATATTGGTATACTGAGGGCATCAACCCTATGCACCTAAGTAACATCATTGACTATCTGTTTATACAGAGGCTAGTGGCACTACTCAGCTGAGTTAGCCCTGATATTTTGCTAGCCTAACTTAAACAAATATCCAGTTAGCAGCGGAGGTCTTCACTAAACATATTAGTGTCAGCACCTCCCATATATGGGCTCTGAACACTTCCCCTTATATATGAATAACTGTTTGCATATAACCCACAATGAAGCATTCTACCTATAATCAATTGAAATTTAAAAAATTATGCATTTGTCATCAGTACTGATTGCCTAAGTCTTTATAAATATCAGGCCCAAAGTCTTTCACTGTAAAACTGAAATGACTCATCATCCTAGCGACTCTTTGTATTAACCCTGTGCCATATTAGTGGTCATCCTATAAAGTAACTCCACTTTATCAATGTACTTTATGTTGTCCTATTGTTCTCGATATTTGTAATTTATTTTGAGATTCCTAAAAGAAAACTAATATCTTTCAAGTATCTGAAGTGTCAATGAAGCTTGTCCCCGAAGAACAAGTATCCATTATTACTCCTCAGGAAGAGAGAGCTCCACCAACAAAAGGTACATCAGTTCTTCCTGGAAGATTTTAAAGCCTTCTTTTTACTAACCTCTTTTAGATACCATTTAGTCCCCGTGTCTGTCTGTAATAGTTATTTAGCATGTGTGTAAACTGTCTGCCTTAGGGTTTTATGTGTCTTTATGCTCATCACGCAGCTGAATTACCATTGGTGGGGGTGGGAGGGAGTATTTATTAAAAGCGCACCTAGTCTATTAAGGTAGATAAGTATCTGACTCATCATGGCTTACCTTATGGAGATTCCATCAGCTCAAGGTATTTTAGATTTTGCTAGATGCATCTGCTATTTTTGTTTTGAAAATAAAAGTGAACATAATGTAAAACAAAAATGTAATATCTTTAAAGTCCCCAAGGTGCCAAAGAGACTGGTCCCTGAAGAGAAAGTTCCTGTCACTGTTTCTAAAAAGGAAGCCCCACCAGTTAAAGGTACATCAGAGTTTGAAAAATGTAGCTCTATCTTTTGATAACGAATTAGAGCATTGAACATTAAGTAAAAATATTAATATCTTTAAAGTGCTTGAGGTGCCAGAGAAACCTGTCGTAGAAGAAAAAGTGCCTGTTGCTGTTCCTAAAAAAGTGGGAGCTCCACCAGTCAAAGGTATATGACATAGTGATAGAAGCATCAGATCTTTAACTTTTTCACATAGAGGCAGAGTCTGGTTCCCGCATGTCCACCCCGATTGGCCAGGCAAAAACCAAAGGTGTGGGAGAGGGACCTGATTCTGCTGCCACAGGCCCTAGACATGCCCACGATGGCAGAATCGGGGACATTGATGTCCAGGCACTCTTCGAATGCTGCAGAGATTGGCATATGGGGAGCTGCCCGTCCCGACACCAGAATGCCACTGGGGTACAGGAACAGTGACGCTATGGCAACGAGCCATCTATCTGATGGCTTAGAAAGTCATAGGCCAAGCTCGCCCCTGCAGACCGCGATTCTGATGGCACCGCGATTCTGGGCACAGCATGGCCAGACACTTGTGTTGCGGGGGAGTGTAGCGCACTGTTTGGGGGGAAACCCGTGACTTATTCCACCTTATTCCATAATGTTCCTTTGGGGTGGAATAAGCCAGGCATGCAACTGAGTGCCGAGGTCTTATCAGGGCCTGACCTGAATAGACCCTCTACGTCCTAGCAGCTAGCCACGCCCCCACTCTGCCTCTGTGCTGCCTCCATTCCACCCCACCCACAAACGCTGACCGCGTTCTGGGGCTGAGCGTAGGTTGGACTTCCACCCTGGTCATCAAATTCTGCTATTCATTTTTCAGAAGGCCAGCCATAACCTACATTTCCTAATAAAACAATATCTTTAAAGTGATTGAAGTACTGAGATACATGTCCCAGAAGAAAAAGGAACCAGTTCTTCCTAATACTGAAGCCTAAATCTTTTCTCCTAGTTCATCAATCATCATTAAAATTAACAAAATCTCATATTCTAATAATCTTTAGGATTTCTTTGGAAATTTGTATGTTTGCAAGTAATTTAAAGATTCCTAATAGAATATAATATTTTCAAAGTGCCTGAGATGCCTACGAAGTTGGTGCCTGAAGAACAAATACCTAGGTTTGTTCCCAAAGAAGAAGAGACAGTACCATCCGAAGGTACATCAATCTTTGATGGAAGTTTTCTTCAACACTCTTTTGCTTGTACCTTCATGGTGTCCAGCAGAGTCTTGTCAGTTTTTCTGTGTCTTCTGCTTCCTGAAGAGCTGTGTGGATGATGCTAAGTCCTAACAGGCACCCGCTAAAATAAAGCAATCCAGTCCAATTGAAAAGAATTACTCTAACTTTCTCCCCGTTTATCTCCATTTCCATACCACCATATAATTTCTGCTCTCTGCTGACCCATAAAAGCTATATTTTACCTACTGAAATGATAGTAAAAACTGAAAGGACAAGTGTGCCCTCCTTTATAAACTCTCCCAGCTTGGAACAGAGCATGGGAAATATTTGTTTAGCATGTCTGAGGAGAAATAATATAAAGGGCCTGATTTTGGGGGTTACAGCCACCAGATGAAACATTGCTGCCGGCACTATATTGGTATACTGTAGGCATCAATGCTCTGCATTTAAGTAACATTATTGATTATCTGTTTATAGAGAGGCTGGTGGAACTACTCAGCTGAGTTAGCCCTGGTATTTTGCTAGCCTAACTTAAACGAATAATGTATCCAGTTAGCAGAGGAGTTCTGTCACTAAACATATTAGTGTCAGCACCTCCCATATACGAGGTATGGGCTCTGAACACCTCCCCTCATATATGCATAATTGTTTGTTTATAAAACACAATGATGCATTCTACCTATAATCAACTGAAATTTTAAAAGTTATGCACTTCTCATCGGTACCTTATGAATATCAGGCCCAAAGTCCTTTGTTGTAAAACTGAGATGACTCATCATCCTAGCAACTCTTTGGATTAGCCATTGCCATATTTGTGGCCGTTCTATAAAGTAATTCCCCTTTATCAATATCCTTTATGTTGTCCTGTTGTTCTCTATATTTGCAATTTATTTTGAGACTCCTAAAAGAAAACTAATATCTTTCAAGTATCTGAAGTGCCAAGGAAGCTTGTCCCCGAAGAAAAAGTATCTATTATTACTCCTCAGCGAGAGAGAGCTCCACCAACGAAAGGTACATCAGTTCTTGCTGAAGGATTTTAAAGCCTTCTTTTTACTAACCTCTTGTAGATTCTATTCAGTCACCGTATCTGTCTGTAATAGTGATTTAGCACGTGTGTACATTGTGTACCTTTGCATTTGAAATGTCTTTATGTTTATCATGCAGCTGACTTACCATGTGAGGATGAGAGGAGAGGGAGTTATTTTTTAAAAGTGCACCTAAGATAGATAATGTTCAGTCTCATATGGCTTATGTTATGTTCCTAAATCCAGCCTTATTCCCTCTCCCCCTCCCCCCACCAAATCGCATTATTACTATATCTTTATTTTTTCAGATATATGGCACTTAATGCAGTTTTGGTCAGAGGGATTGTTGGCTTATTCATAAATGCCTCCTTCATCTTTCTAATTGTTTTGAGAGTTCTGGGAAGGGTGCATTATTGTTTGCTTTTTGTGTTTAGTTATCTAAATTATTTTCTTTTGTCTTCTGTGTTTTGTTTAATGTTTCAAGGGTTAATTATGAAAATCCTAATACAAAGGAACCCTTTTGCTAAAGTGTGTTATGCAGTTAATGCGTGTTTCAGTGTGCATTAACCGTTTCACGGGCCTGCGTTAATTATTTCTATACAAGCAGGTCAATTATCCAATGTTGCAAAGAGCATGATGGAGTGGGGTCTGGGTAGGGTCGGGGCAGAGAGTGGGTGTTGACTGCATATTGTGATTAGCACAAGCATCAATAGCATCTGCTAATTGCCAATGTTGTAGTTAACACGGATGGACCTCCTGCCACATCAGTAGATGACAATAGGTACACTTGCAGTAATTTTCAAGGCCTGGAATTCATTTTAAGGGGCTTGTCTGCATAGTAACATTTGGGAATATGCTGACCACACTGCCCCACAATTACCACAGTGCGATGGCACACCTAATGCACACTAATTTCGACTCAAAACGCATGTTAAGAGCAAAAAAATACCTCACTTTAGTAAAAGGGCTTCTAATACCTTTAAATTGCCTATGGTACCTTTAGTAAGGTATGTGTGTCTTGTGATGTTTGTGTATGTCTTTATGTGAAATTGTATTTTAAGTTTGCCATGTTGAAATGGTAGTCTTATGCTAATCATCTATATTCTTTAAAGTGCAAAAAATCCCTGGAAATATGAACTAGAACCAAGAGAATCTGTCCCTATTTCAATCACATCCAGGACTTTGTGTGTGTGTTGAAGATGTCGCAGCAATTTATGATTTATCAATCAATTTCCTCTTTCTTTCAAAGACATAAACTCTTACACAGATCTGTTTGTTCTTAGATGTTTGTTGTCTGTAGTCTTCCTTCAAAGTACGGTTGACTATTTTTTTGTATAATTGTATGTAGCATAGTATATGGTTGTCATGCAGTCAGTCAGGAATCTCTGTTCTGTTCGCGTTCATTGGTAGTCTTTGCTCCAGTAAGCATATACTAAATTTCTAATAATATTCTTTAAAGTTCGAGAAGCTGAGAAGAAGATTGCTGAAATACCAACAGAAATTTCTCCTCCAATGAAAGAAGAAATTATTCAAGTTAAAGGTATAAGAGAGCATTTCAAAATCCTACCTTTTTTCGAAATAGCATAAATTCCATCTTTGCAAACAATTCTATACCTGCTGAATGTTTTTTCTTATGCTTCTACCATGTGAGTACAGCAATATCTTTATTTCATGTTACTTTCATTTGCTGCTGTTTGCTGGTTTAGAAGGCAATTTTCAAATGTCCGCTAGAAGTTGTAAGGTTTGTAGGTACTTGTACCCAGTGGACTTTGTATCTTCCCCACATACTTTTACCTGGGCAATTTTCAGATAGCCAATTTACCTAGGTAAATGACTTTCGAAAATAGCCCTCTTAATATGTCAATAAAATTAGCTGGGCTCAATTTCATACGACTGCTTGGGTTAATTTTTTTTTTAGCAAAATCATACAGATATGATTGCTTTGACAATTAAGAAAAAGCTACAATATTAAACTACACTTGGCATATCTAGACCATGGCTGCTGATGAGTTATCTGGGGCTTTCTAGGAATTATAATTATTTTTATTTCTTTGAAATAATGTAACACGGAATACTATTTAGTAAAGGTGCAATTATCTTATTTGAAGTTCCTGAGGCTAAAAAGAAGGTTGTTCCTGAAAAACCTGCCCCAGCACCAGAAAAAGTGGAGCTTAAACCAATGAAAGGTATATTCAGAAAAACTGTGTCCGTGTACTGTAATGTCATAACACTGTCCAATCAGATGTATAGGTTTAAGGCCCCTGCTTCACCCTACTACCCTTTCCCCCTTGTTTTCCTCTTATAGATGTGAATGAACAACAGAGAAGCTAATTATTTTCAATAATTGCATGGCTGTAGATTCATTTCTTAACACCATTTTGGGGGGTATTTACTGATCTCCTGTGGAAGGTGCCCTTGTGCTTGTCAAAGGGCAAGGAATGGTCCATCTTCCACTTGATTTTGTTTGGATTGTGGTGGTCTTCCTAACATAACCACAGGTAGGCAGGTCCCATCCAGTAATTAGTGTAAGTCATCTAATCTCTTTCCATTGATATTTTCTTGCTCTGGGTAAGAGGACCCACCTCAGTCATCAGAGTTGGTGGTGACCAAATTCTTTATGCCTAACTTTACATGTATCTGTCTTGTTCACTTCTGCAGTGTACAAAAGTCACGCCTTTATCATAGGAGCATATAAGCAGCCTGCCCTTGCCCTCTGTCATCATAAGTAAACTTTAAACAAACTTTATTGAAAGTTAGAAGACAATAGTATAATAGGGTACCTAACAAAACATTTACCCGGCTGAACCCATAGCTCCGGCAGCAGCTTCTCACATACTGGAGATTTCCTAACCCTATAGTTAAGGTCATGCCCTTGCAGAACTTTGCTTATTGTTTCATAAATGTTGTCATTAAATATTTCCATATCTGGATTGAATAAATGAATGCCATGAACCTGTACATGGCACTGCACAAAGTTGGGATTCTTGTTCAACACCTCCATGTCTTTTCAATGACACTTCTATGGGGCTCTTTCCTAAAGTGTGATGTGCATTTTAGTGCCTGGTAACTGTCAGCATGGGACCATGGTAACTGTTACCATGCAGGCATGACCGTTACTGCGTGCTAATTCCCATGGTAACTGTAAATTGCATGATGGGATGGGAATGGACAAATTAGGGGCAGATAGCGGAGAGCACATTGCAGTTAGCACGGTGGAACATATTGCATGCTGTCAGTGTTGCAATTAACATGGGTGCACCTAACAACACCTGCACCAATTGGGACTGCCACTGCTGTGCATTAGGTGACCTGTCTGTGTGGTAAGTACCAGGAACGTGCTGGCCATGCTCCTGACAGTTACTGCAGAATGGTTTTAGTGCTAAATGTGCATTAAGTGCAGTATCCTACTGCACGTTAGTAAAAGAGCCTCTATGTTTTGCTACATGCCACATTAGTCAGGGTGAGCCAATTGTAAACAAAGGCAAAAGTTGGATATTTGAGCAAGGTCTTTTTGGGCCATTTTCCATAGTTCTCTGCTGCAGTGTATACCACATTGTTGACCTCCAGGTATGCTATCAAAGCATCAGGTGGGGAAAAACCTTTACTTCCATGCAGAAAAGAGGGCAGTAGCTGGTCTCTTAATGTCCACATGTTCCTATCAAAGGATGATGATGCCTAAATCATAAAGGAGTACCTGAAGATCCACATTATCTTGGTAGAACTAGAAAAAGTATCTTTGAGGTAATCTAATCTTAAATACTGTATAGTAAAAGTACATTTATCTTCTTTTAAGTTCCTGAGGCTAAAAAGGTTCCTGAAAAACCTGTCCCAGCAGCAGAAAAAGTGGAGCTCAAACCAGCGAAAGGTATATACACTACCCATCCAGAAAAACAATGCACATCTACGGAACACATTGGCTTCTTTCTCTTTTATATGCCCGTCTTCTAACTCCCATGTCTTTTTATTCTTGATTTATATTCTTGTTTTCCAGAATATTATTTTGTGTTTCAGGCTTTTTACTGCATTTAAATTTATGTTGTCTACATTTAAATTTATGTTCTACTTGACTTTTTTAATTTATTACGTATTTCTTTTATCATGCCTGTCATCAAATTATGGAAAAATCTGTTCATGTGTTAGTCTGATCAGAAACAAATGGTTCATAATGTTCAAAACTAGTCAAATTTTTATGTTTGACTTTCAGTGTATTTCATACGTTGCATGTTATCCAAAAACCCAATACTACCTCATCCTGTAATGTTTTTTGATCATGTGTATTTTGTTCTATGTATTTCAGTTAGTGTTTGGTTTTTGTTGCTGAAAAAAATAAATCTAAAATAGAAATCATATTTTTCTAAGTGCCTGAAGCTGAAAAGAAGGTTCCTCGAAAAATCATTCCCGAGGTTAAGCCTCCCAAAAAAGAAGAAATTCTTCTAAAACCAGGTACACTGACCCGTTTTATAATAGAAAAATCATATGTATGAAGCTAAAGCCTTTTCTCAGTGAGTAAATGCATATAAATCTAAATGTTTAAGTATTTACACCTAAAGTTAATGCATGCTATCGTGTTAGCACAAGTTTAATGTGCATAGGTCCCACTGCATAAATTTATACCTATGGTAAAATATGTGCATTAATAGCTGTTAATTTCTAAAGAGAATTGTTAAAAAAAACTGGGACAATAAACACTAGATTCTAGAAAACATTCCGTTTAAAATGAAATCTAATCTTAAGGTTCTTTTTAATTTGGAGGGAGAGGAAAAGCATAGGTCAGGTATACAATTCCAGTTCCCCAAAAACCTGCAGCCGGTTCTGATTTTCAGAATAATCAAAATACAGATAGGTCTTTCACTGAATATCTCCAGGTAAAGTTAATAACCGAGGTATCCGGATGCCCAACCCTGGCTTGAGCCCAAAACTTCTACCCCCCACCACCCCTCCAAACTTGAACAAAACACACCGGCATCGGATATTGGTGCAAATTGCTTGGTTGCAGCTTTATTAACAGTATTAGAACACCGGCCCAACATGGGCCAACTCAACACTCACAACTAGAACAAAAGACCCCCCCCCCCCCCCGTCATCCGGATGATGCCCTCCACCAGCCATTTCTAGCAAAGTGGTGCATCATCCACCCCCCCATTCCCCCCTACCGCCCACCGCGCCATGTTATTAGCAAAGGCCGGCTCAAGGTTGCCTTTTACTGGGCAGAGACCCCAACCGGGATGTCTCCCCCAACCTAAGGAGCAGTACCACTCCCGTGGAAAGCGGCATCAGCCTGAAATGCCCCGCCGGGTCAGCGAGCACCAGCTCGCCACCCCGCACCACTGGCCCTGATCAATGCCCCCCCCACCAGCTGCAACGCCCTCCCCCACACCAGCCTAAAAGACAAGGGAAGGGAAACCTGAACGCAGCGCGAGCAAGGAGGAAGAGGGAAACCGCCAGCCTGCGATTACCCTTGCTCTCACTGCCCCGCCCCCCCCAGCTGCATGCACGGTCCAATCGCCGGGCTCCACGTCACCAGCGTGGAGCCGCCGGCGCGGATGCCACGCCTCCCGCCTGGCCGAGGGGCCCCCCCCCCCCACAACAAAGGATGCACGCCGCAGGGTCGGGCCCCGGGGACCCGGTTACTAGGCCGGCCACGGGACCGGGCCCTGCGGTGCAGCCAGGACTTAGACAAAATTATTTAGCTAACTATCGAATACTGATTTTTTTAACAGATTTATCTAATCAACTTTTGCCAGCCAACACTGAATTTCTGTACTGGTTTCCTAAAGTTTAACTACACCATGGAAATGCCCAATGTCATTTCTTTTTTTTTAGCTAAATTTTAACACACAGTTATCATGGGTTAGTTATTAGTTCTTAGGGTGTCTTTTATTAAAGCGCACTAGCTTTCAGCTCGTGTTCCGGCATGCACTGAAGGCGCTCTGGGACACGCATTGACAGCTAGCACGGGGTCATGGCAGTATGGGCTGATTTCCGTGAATGGTGCATTGGGGTGGTGAGGGAGGTGGGTTAGGAGCGGAGAGTGAGCATGGTGAGTTCTGCACAGTTAGTATGGGGTAAACACCACACGTTAAATGTGACTCTTGCAATTAGCATGAGTTCATCCAATGCCAACTCAATAGGTGAAGTTAAATGTACCCGCTCTATTTGTATGTCTCTTTAGGGCACAGGGCTCTGGGTTTACTGCCAGGGAACATGCTTTCCATGGCTCAAAGGTTAATGTGGTGGTGTTGCACCTAATATGAACACAAGAATATAAGAACATAAGAAATGCCATACTGGATCAGATCAAGGTCTATCAAGCCCAATATCCTGTGCCCAATCCAGGTCACAAGTACCTGTCAGGTTCCCAAAAAGGTGCACAGATTCCATGATGCTTATCCTAGAGTAAGCAGTAGATTTCCATAGTCCACCTTAATAAAGGTTTATGGACTTTTCCTCCAGGAACATGTCCAAACCTTTTTTAAACCCAGTTTTTACCACATCCTCTGGTAATGAATTCCAGAGTTTGATTACGCATTGAGTGAAAATTCTCTTATTAGTCTTAAATGGGTTACATTGTAGTTTCATTGTGTGTCCTTTAGTCTTCCTACTTTTTTATGGAGTAAACAATCGATCTACATTTACCTGTTCCACTCCATTCATTAATTTATGGACCTCTATCATAGCTCCCCTCAGCCATCTCTTTTCCAGGTTGAAGAGCCCTAACCTTTTAAGTCTTTCCTCATAGGGGTATCCTTTCATCCCCTTTACCATTTTGGTGGCTCTTCTCTGTACTTTTTCTAATTCTGCAATATCTTTTTTAAGATATGGTGACCAGAATTGCACACATTATATCGTTGGGGTTTTTTTTCCATTCCTTTCCTTATGATTCCTAGCATTCTATTTGCTTTCTTGGCTGCCGCTGTACCCTGGGCAGAGGCTTTCAACATATCATTCACAATGACACCTAGATCCTTTTCCTGAGTGTGATTCTTAATGTGGAACCTTTCATTGTGTACTGTAGTTTGGGTTGTTCTTTCCAAAGTGCATAACTTTGCACTTGTCCGTGGTTTTGGTGCTAATGGCATGTTAGATGCAATACCTTAGTGCCTTTTAGTAAAAGACCCCCTTAGAGTTAGTTGAACTTGTTATTAAATCAGCATTTGTGAAGTTCTTTTAGCCACTCACCTGCACTTCCCCCAAACACAATGAAAGTAGACATTTTTTAAAGCGTGGCAGAAATGCTTTCATGTGATGTTTTGCTCCAGTTTAGTCCTTGTAGTATATGTTCTATACAGATCCTTATTTTGCATAGACAGTTACCTAAGGTACCAAAATATTGAAAGTGCCAAATATCCAAGTCAAAGAAGGCCCTGCTTTCATTTACTTTGGGGCCAGGGATGCCAACTTGGCACTCCTTGACCCCCCCCCCCCCATCCCAGTCCTGCCTACAAGGCAATTGTAATAAGCTACACTAAGCTTAGCATAACTGATTACATCCCTTTTAGACCTAATTTTTTGTACTCAAATTTTTCTTCTAATGCAGGAAGGGTTTAATAAAGGAGTGGGAGGTACTAATGCATGCTAATGACCTGCAGATGGAATTACTTCCACTGCAGAAAAAGTGTTCTAAAAATTAGCACACTTTTTATTCCTGATTAACACTGAAACTTTCCTTCCATTGACTTACTGTAGGTGACAAGTCAATGAGCAGTTAAAAATCAGCCACCAAAGACCTTAGATCTCCAAGTTGGAGACTCTTGGAGGCAGGATGCCCAATTTAAGGACCCAGAGTCCCTAGACCACCCGACCCAGGACTTTGATATTTCCAGGCCATGATTTAAGGGCTCCCACACCAGGTGGCCCAAGTCTGGCATTCCTACACTCGGGTCAATCAGGTGCAGGTTTCCCAGACTCAGGTTGCCCAAGTACAGGTGTTTCAGATTGTGACTGCCCAAGTGAGGGGCCTAGACTCAGACTTCCCAGCTGTGGAGATCCAGGATTTAGACCACTTGAATCCAGGTTCCCTGCACCTAACTCCCATGCATCCTGTCATCCACTCCCTATCACCTCAGCTAACTCCCTACCAACCTCTCACATCTATAATCCCACCTTCCTATTAACCTACATTTCAACCAATTTATCTCGTTCATCTTAAAAATACTTGAAAAAATAGTCCAACTCCAGCTCAAAGACCACCTCTCTGCCTATGCCTCTCTGGACTCTTACCAACATGGGTTCAGACAGAATCACGGAGTTGAAACCCTCATCACATCTCTCCTAAATGCAGTTTTAACCTGCACTCAGAACCCTTCTCAAGGATTTATCCTCATATGTCTCGACATCTCCTACGCTTTTGATTCCCTCCCTCATCACTTACTTCTACAACGACTTGCAGACATTGGGTTCCGGGACGCTACATTTAAATGATTCCGCTCCTACCTACAAGACCGAAGACAACAAGTAAAAATTGGGCATGAATCATTCACTCCCATTTACTCAGAAGCCAATTCTATTCTGGGCGTCCCCTGCCTGTCCTATCACCCAGAATCTGGATGTGCCCCAATTGCACTCAGTTCTGATCCTGCAAGGGCTAGACATGCCCATGAGATCAGAAGCGGGTGCAACCAGCCAGATGTGCAGGCTGTGCCCTGATTCTGGACACCTGGATGTCCAGCCCACTACCTGGCTAGTCCAGAATGGAGCCGCAGTGCTGTGGCATCCTGTTGCCATGGGGCACCATGGCTCCATGCAGGAGCCATAATTTCTGACAAACCCTGAAAAGCTCTTTTTCCCGCCCCCCGATCGGGCCTGCCATAGCCAGGGCCAGGCTGTGGGGAACCCCCTGCACCCCCTTACCTCCTTTTCCATGCCAGGATCCCACATTTTCCACCATCCAGGGGGGGTGTATTTCACCTCCGAGGTGAAATAAGTACCCCATCCAAATGGCCGAACTCAGACATGCACTGTAAACTGCCTTGAATAATAGAAAAATGTTATAGAAATAAGCTTTAAATAAAATAAATAAATAAATCTTACCCTTCATCCACACATGAACCACATACCAAACCTACCACCCATGTACCTACCCTTACCCATCTATCCCACCAATCAGCCGACTCCCCCCACCTATCTGCTGACCATGTTCCTTCTACCTATTCAGCCATCCATCTACCTACCCTAGGGGTGTTGATAGATGAGTAGGGGTGGTTTAGTGAGTGGGTAAGTTCTAGGTAGGTGAGTGTTAGGGAAATAGGTGGATGGGGTGACTTGGAGAGAGAGTATTAATGTGTGGGTATGTGCGAGGCTGTCTTCTTCAGCAGCAGTCTCCCTGCCTTGGGAGTCTCAAATCATTAGAGAATGAACAAGAGAACCTCCAATGCAGTGGTTAGAGTCGTTAATTAAACTTAACTTCCATCTCTAACCATTAAAGTTAAAATGGAAGTAAAGTTAACATCAACGTTATCTTTATTTCCATATTAGTAAACTTTTTATTTTACTTTTGATCTAACACATAATTTTAACTACTGTGAACCATGTACTTCTTTATTATACTGGAAGTAACATAAGAAATTAATGAGAAAATAACAATAATCTGTGCTAACAAATTACCTCAGATTTTCAGTGCACTCTTATTATGCCAGTCATCCATGCCCACCCCGCACTCCTGCCTTTCTACACCAAAATCTTCAATCTGCCCTGATCATGACATTTTGACATCATAGCTTGTCTAGATTGGTGATATCTAGTATTGGGAGCAATAATGGTAAAGAATACCATTGCTTATCATACTCTGATGGAATTCATTTGGTTCAAATGGATTATGATGTCACAGTGATATCAGGTTTTTCTTGAATCAAATCCCATTCTATTTGTGATAATAAATTGTAAACATGGCTGCTCCCAGGGATTCAGGAGAATTGTAGAGGAACATCTTAAAAATGTTTGATACTCTGTATTTAATCAATACGGCATGAGTAGTATCACTTACTGTAGGAACTATGTAAAGAACAGAAAAATCAGCTTTCTTAGAAACAATAATATGTTCCTGCTACGTAAGATGCTTTCCAAGCAGCTTTTAGCTACTGTACTTATGAGAACCTACTTTCATCACATGTAGAATAAACTTGATGCAGTTATTTCTTTAAACTTTGAAATTTACCATAATTTTTTTTAATTAAAAAAGCTTTTGCCAATAAGTTTTTCTATATGCAAAGCCTTGTTTATTGAGGTCCCTAATTATCTAAATTTAACTAGGTCAAAGCATTTGAATTCATATCAAAATGTTGTGTTGTCTGCCTAGTAAATTAATGTCCACTTTATTATATGTTCCCCTTTTTCCTACTGTTTTTGTTACATTCTTTATATCACATAATGTTTAGGGCCTTATTTTCAAAACCCTGTGTACCTATAAATACAGAATAAATCATAGGAAAATAGAGCTCACAGTTGTACTGGTGTTGTCTATTTCTTATCATTTTAATTGGCAAATTATTTATTTTTGAATTTCCTAAAGTTGTAAAGAAGCCTGAGATTGAAGAGCCTCCAAAAGAGAAAGAAATAGAGAAGATTAAAAAAGAAGGTACAGAATTACTTTAAAAACTACAGGCGGTTATCAAAGAGTGAAGAAAGAATTACAAAAATATTTTAAAAACTAGTATTATGAAATTGGAGCTGATAGACTGAGAAACAAATTTAAATGAGCAGTGTAGAGAAGCTTCTTGTACTCATCATTTGTATGCATGTATGTCGTCGTCTCGTTGAATTTGTCTTATCTGGGCGTTATTTTCTTACCCATGTGGTATTTTAAAGCTAGCTGAAAAAGTGAAATGAGCATTTTCTTCCATTTCTTTTACTTAAAAATATTACATTAACAATGAAACCTCTACAAGAAAAAGTTTTGTTAGCGTGAAGTAAAATAAAACATAATTATATTTTTAAGTGCCTGAGGTTCCCAAGAAAAAGGAACCTGCTGTTGAAAAAACAGTAGTTACGAAAAAGGAAGAAGTAAAGCCGGTGCCTAAGCCAGTGCCCGAACGAGCGAAAGGTACCCGTATTCATGGCCATCTTGGTATTAACGCTGCTGCTGTTGCTGCTGCTATAATCTTTTGTTTAAGCAGACTGCTAAGTCAAATTAATAGCTAACATCTTAGCTTCATGAATATCTCTTTCTGATTTTTACTACCTTTGTGATCTTCATCATCATAACTCGGTTTTAAGTGCACAAAGGAACCTTCTGTCTTTCATTAAATTCCCTGTACCTTGTTGCTTTTATTGTCTTCTGAATTCAGCTCTTGAAAGAAAATATATTTTTATTTCTTCTAAAATTACAAGGTCTTCTAATACTAACTTTTGCATACCAGAGTGCTCTTAAAATCCCTCTCCTTTGGAGAATGCTTTTGAATACTGCTGTGACACATTTATGTTAATATGTTTATCGTTATTATGTTTCAAGTTCCTGAAGCTAAGCCTGCAACCATGGCACCTCCTGCTGCTGGACTGAAACCCGTGACAGGTAGAAATTCTTTCATTTCATTATTGGTAACTTGAACCATATTTTTATTTATTTTCATCTGATGGACCCATGTTTTTTCCCCCATTTTCGATAAATGTATAGGGAGAGCATTTAACACATGGTAGGCATTTTTATAAGCAGAAAATGGCTGCTTATTAAATTGGGTAGCCATGTACGCATGTAAAAAGCGTGCACAGACTAGGGGGTATGTCTACTAAGTGGTTATTATTCAATGGGACCTAGGAGCAGATAGCCCGGATTACCCGTTAGCCCCATTCAGTAGATATACCTCTAGGAGTTACCAGGAGCTTAGTTTGGGTGGAATGAAAGCAGAGTTGCGATGGGCATGTCTATTTTCTAAAATCTGTGGGTACGTTCATAGAAGACACGCACATATTGGCACCAAATTTGGAGCAAGTGTAAATTTGTGTACTATTCGGGCTGGTTTTGTGTGCCCGTTTTCTGCAGAAGCGTCTATATTTCCTTTCTAAACTAAATAGGTTTTTTTTAAGTTTTCACCTAGGCACCCTGTTATTATATTAACCCCAGAGAATACAAGCAGGTGTAAATTTGTGCAAGAGGATTTGTGTACTACTAGATTTCATTGTACAAGCCTATTTTATGGCACATAAGTGCTTATGTTGTTTTTATAAAATACTAAACAACAAAACAAAGTGGTTGTGTTCAAAAATCAAACCAAAACCTACCAAAATACATAAAAATTCTTTCCATTTATAAAATAGGCATAACAATTGGTATCTTTCTAAATATTTGACATAGATACCCTGTTATGAAATTAACCCCCTCCCCCATGTGTCTAAAGGAAAAATACTTTGCATGTGTGACACTTTTAATTGCCACTATTAATTTGCCAGTTAGTGTATTTTTCAACCGGTTCATCTACACTAGCAGTTCAGCCTTCCAGAGTACAGAACAAAATTAAGAAATGTCTGAATTTATTTGTCATAAAAAAGGAATATTTTAGGGACCTTTTTACCAAAGGCTGCCAAGTTTGCATTACAAACCTCCACATTAGCTGTCATAGGTGTGACCAGAAAATTCCCTGCAGCTAACACATAAGTACTTTACATGTGATGCATTTAATGCAGGTTTATCTAATGATACCTTACGAGGTGTCGTTAGCTGAAGCTATACTAATTGCAATATAAACTGCACTCACACACTTATGTGCTCTCACTGTGCCCATAACCCACTCACTCTCAACGTTAGCGCAGGAGTGACAGTTAACTTGTGTTTTATCAGTTGGTAGCTGGTCTGCCTGCGTATTAACAGTCACCCGGCCGGCTAGCGCACACTGCAAAACACATTAATCGGTTAGCATTGGTCCGTGCTTAATACGTTGCATAGTCACAGGAAACTATGGTAGAAGTTATGCAATAAATCACAGTAAATAAATATAACTTACAAATCCAATAATGTATTAAGAAAGCTTACTTTTCTCGACAGCTTTGAAATCACCAAAGCCAAAGGAAGAAGCAGCAGCTGTTACTGCTCCAGTGACAACTCCAGTAGTTGGAAAGAAGCCAGGTATAGCGTGATTGAGTATATAGAGTGTATTTATTTCTAGCCCATGCATGCTATGTAAATAATTTCTTCATCGTCATTTTCCATGTTCTGTTTTCAAGTTAGTATGTGTTCTATATCTGTGTTCTTGCACATTTTGGGCCTTGTTTATCAAAGTTGTTCCTCTTAAGACCACGGTGGAACATGCCCCTTGATAAATATGGTCCCATGTTTGTTGTCTATGTTTATCTTCAAAGGTTCTAACCTTTCTGTTGAGTCCAAAATTTATGTTGTCCATGTCATTTTAATGTTATTGAACTGTTTTTCTGAAAAACTATGGTGCAGCTATTCAGTGCTAGTGGTCGGCATTTTTAAAGTGTCTGGCTACTGCTGCGGAAACTAAAACCAGATAGCATAGGAGTCCATCTGGTGTCTGTTGCTGAATGGCCAGTGTTGCCACCCACACTTTTACTCTCCGGTTAGCAGTGATAGCTATCCACTAACCAGATAGCAAAATCTGCATGAAGTTAGAACAGCCATTGATCTGTCCTAACGTTATGCTATTTGCCTATCTGATTAGCAGTTAATATCTCCGCAAACCAGATAGACACTGGGACCACCACAGCTCTGCCCGCTGACCATCCCAAAACAAACTGCACATTTCTAAGGTGGTCTAGGGTGGTAGTCAGTGGCCCTAACTGGTTAGTACCACTGAATATCATCAGATAGAGTGGGGTTTAGCCAATTATCAGGTCATGCTAACTGACTAAACCCTTTTGAACATCAGCCCCTATATTTTTGTGATGCTGTTTTGTTATTTGTTAGTAACTAAACTAACGGGATTATTATTACCATGAAGTAGTTATGTATAAATTACATATGAAACTTTGTAGCTACAGACAAAGATAATGCTCCAACATTATTGCAACAGAAATGTAAACTACCAAACACCGCAAAAATGCAAGATAGAAATGCCTAGGCTATGAAATATTCCATCTTCTCTTGAGAAAGAAGTAGACGAAAAGGAAAGCAAGCTTCTGAAGAAACCTGGAAAATCCCAAAAGAAGACATGCTTAAGCCAAGGAAGTCTTTGTGAAGAGTAATTAGGAGATCAGCAAAGAAAGATGACCAGAACAGTATGACTTATGAACCAACTGGAAAAGTTCCACAAGTATATTAACCTGAAAATACTCTCTTTAAGAGAAATTCCTAAAGTTATCATGACAAGAGAAGTCAAGCAGCTAAGAAATACTGAGAAGCTCCCAAAGAAATGAATTAAGGAGATGCTTGTTCTGAAAAAAAAATTGACTTTCATAATTTGGAATTCTCAAAACAAAAAGAACCAGAAAAAGATGGAGCACTTCCTGTCAAAAAGCTGACAAATATTTCAAAGACTCCGGTTCTGAAATCCAAGGCAAAACAGAAAGCAATGATGAAAAAAATGTTCTTGTCCAAAGTGAAGATGAACTTGATTCTCTAGTAATTGATACAACTGAGAACACATCTCAAATAAAGAAATTCAAGATCATATCCAATTCCATTATAGTTCCAGAAGATGACAAAGAAGAGTAAAAGGTTGTTTTAAGAAAAGTCAAAAAGTATCAGGTGAGAGAGAGACACCAGATTAGGGATTTAAATCCCTACAAAAAAGTTCTAGTAAGATCCATATTACAAAAGGAAAGCAACTGGGTCATCATATGGTGGTATATCAAAGAGGAATACAGAGCTGTAGGAACAGGAAGGCCGCGGCGCCTCGTGCCCGCGGCCGGAATTAACCGGGGGGGCGCCGCCGCGCTCGCCCCCCGGCTGGTCGGCCACGCGGGCGGCGTCGCGAGTGTTTGGCTTTAAAGTGATTGGCTCCCGCGGCTGTTGGAGCAGCGCGGGAGCCAATCACAGAGTCGGGCCAGGGTCGAGTGGGGGGGGCGGCGCGGAGCTCAGCCGTTTTGCGAGCGGCGGCTGAAGGGGACGGTTGCTCCCGCCCGCCCTCCCTCTTCATGGTCTGATTGACCTGGGGGTGTAGGGGTGTTGCAGCTGGAGGGGGGTGGCGGGATCCCGGAGGTTTCCGGGGTCCGGAGCCGGAGGCAATCCTTAGGACGGGGGTGGGGTACCCCCGACCTGGACAATCCCTCGGCTTTTGCTAATAATATGGCGAAGCCGGATGAGGGAGGGATACGGAAGTAACCGGGGCTTGTGCCCGGCGGAAGCGGAGACAGCGTCACCTTGCTACTAGGATGGCTGGTGAAGGCTTGATCTGCGGGGGTGGGGGGGGGGAAGTTTGTTGATTGTGAACTTTGTTTAGTTATTGTTAAAGGCAAATAAAGCTGCGACCAGTTTTAATCCCAGAGCAGGTGTGGTGTTGTTATTGCATAATGGTTTTATGTATGGGAGGGGTGGGGGGGGGGGAGGGTTTGGGTGGGGGGGTTGCGAGGTGGCTAGTGCGCCGTACCCGGTTACAAGAGATACTCCTCATTCTCTTGCCCACTACTTATGTGTATCTTGCCATACTCTAGTCCCCAGTTCTGCGATGTTTTTCCATCTTGATTAGATTGTAAACTCTGATGAGCACGGACTGTGTCTTCCATCTATATATACAGCGCTGCGTACACCTTGTAGTGGTATATAAATGATTAGTAGCAGTAGATTGGAATATGGAGAAGCAGAAATAGTGCTAAGAAAGACTGAAGAGGTACCTAGTGAAGACAAACAAACAAATGAGATTATGCTTTTAAAGAAAGAGGGCCTTCAAAAAAAATCTATAGCTCTAAATAAAAGTAAAGAAGTGGCAAGAGCTCAAAAAAGGAAGAAAAATGTCTCCAGGACGTGCTATCGAGAGAAAGGAAGTCATTTCAATTCTCAATAAAAGTTAGCGGATCTGAAACTGAAAATATCTCAAGGCATAAAACGTTTTCCTGAAGAAGATATGCCTGCAGGGATGTCAAGAAAAATAAATAGAAATACTACACTAGTTACCAGGAAAACTAAGTATTCTGAGGAAAAGTTATCCACAAAAGGGACCCCCAATAAACTGTAATTTCTCAAACACCAAGAAAATTTTTATCAGAATCTGAAGAAGATGAAGGTGCTAAAGAACAGCGGGAGGAAGAAGAAGAAAGTTGGGAAATGGAACTTGCCAAACTTCCCCAGCATTGTGGGTAGGTCTCATGCGAAGACTGGCAATATGATGAATACAGAAAATCTCTGGAAGGTGCAGTGCAGACTTCTGGAAAGGATCAGGGAAGACGAGGTGAGAAGACTGCTGCGCAAGCTTTTTGCAAACAAGATTACACCATTCTCTTATGAAGAAAACATCGTTTTTCATTTTCATAGCCAATTCCATTGATTTGCTATTAGTGCTAATGTACAAACAGCCTCCTTTATCTTCTTTTGAAGAAAAGTGCATTTGTCATCCTTCTACCCATCTTCATTTGACATTCATGTACTGATTCCATTTGTATTGAAAGAAAACATCATTTATCATCTTCGTGTCAATGCATGCTAAATAATATCCTTTATTTCCATAATATCCTGCAGCGGTTTGAATCACAGGGAAAGATTTAAAATTACTTAGTTGTTCTTAAACTGAGTATCATGCAAACATACAATTTCACAGTTTCTTTTCATTTTATTTTATCAAAGTTAGTGGACAGTATCATTAATTTTGAAGGCTTACCTAACGTTTAGCATTTTAACAGCCATAAACATGAAATTGCATTGTAAACTAACAACTTATTTCATGGATGCTCATTTAACATCATTCACAGTTCAACCACTTTTCAAAAATGCAGTTGCTTTATCTTCATAGTCTTAATCCTTCACTGTTTTAATTTAGATGTTTTGTCACATTTTTATTAATATTATAAGACGATGAAAAATTAATTCATCGAATCTATTTGCCTGAAGCAAATGTGATCAGTATATAATAATGTCACTGTTTCACTTCAGACACTAAAGCACCAAAAGAGGAAACCACTAAGGGAATAAGTCCCATCAAAGGTGAGATGAGCGGCTGCTTAACCCTCAGATCTATCAACGCTTGCATGCAAAGTCTCATATAAGATTATACCTCTTCAGCTACCTATTTCAGAAAAGGATCATTTTTCAAATGAGTTACTAAACATTTTCTTAAGTAGCAGAGATTTTGCATAAGGCTATTTAAGACATATGCCCCTTCACTTAAGCTAATAGCATGTACTAGCACCAATAGCGCTCATTATTCATTCCAGGGTGCATTTTATACAATGGCCCTGCAGCAAATAAGACATATTAATGGCATGATCTCTAATGCTTTCTAAGGACAACAGACAGGACTGAATATATTTTAATCATATTTTTATCCATTTAACTTCTAATATACTCTGGTGGAATAGTTAACATTTGAATGTGATACTTCAAATAAATACATTGGCATGCTCAAACTCAGAAAGATGATGACATGACAATCCTTATTTTTCAAAGAAAAGTTTTAGGGCCCGATTTTAGGGAAGTTACCCATGTAAATGCCTTATCCAGGATTTTCAAAGGGCACCTACATGGGTGGTGCCTTTCGAAAATTCCAGATATATCCCTAACGTGCCCAGATGCTATCTGCTTGGCATCAGGCGTGTTGGGGGTGTTCCGGGGCAGAACGGAGGCAGGCCATGACGTTACCCATGTAGCACCGATTTTTGATGCTACACCGTTAGCGCTCTGTACTTTAAAGATAGGCATGGGAAAGCTTTGCCTATCCTTAAGATGTTGGGGCTAACCGTGTAGCATCAAAAATCGGTACTACATGGGTAGCACCTGCGGCTTCCTGGATGTGCGGCAACACCCGGAATTTTGATGCAGGGGCCATAAATGACCCTGGCATGGAAAATCCGGGTTAGGTGGGAGAGGGGCAGGCTATGCGCCGACGTGGGGCATAGCACCACCCAGCTTAGAACTGGGCCCTTAGAACTTAGAATTTAACATTTAGGGGTCTGTTTACTAAAATGCAGCTGTGCACTGTGCATTAAGCCCCAGCACTTTGCACGGGGGAAGCACTGGGCCTGTGCTAACACATGGAGGCATGCCTGGGTTTGCAGGGCTCTGTGCCACTTCTGTGCTAAGCAGTCTGCCACGATTAACTTGGGTGTGGCTGTAAGTGCACCTGTACTAACGAAACATTGCCAGTTAGCATGTGTTAAAGACGCCCACACGAACTATGATGTGTGTGCTCCATCTCTGAACCACCCAGAGTCTGCCCCAACCTAAATTAAGCAGTTACCATGGAATGTTTGCTATATTTTTGGCACATAATAATGGTTCCCTTAGCACAATTAGCATATGCTAAACCCCATGCTGGCCATTGCCACATTTTAATAAAACATGCCTCATTAAATTGATGTCTATGTGCATGCATCATTTCTAACCTGTGCTGACGGTTTGATATGTATAAAGAGTCTCTAATAGCAACCCATGAGGGACGTGTCTGTGAAACTTGCAGAATAAAGATGATTAAATTATACTAAATATGAGAGCTTTGTGCATTTGACCCTAGGAGAATGTAGGAATGCATTGTGCTTTTTCTTTTTTGCCTTTAACATTTTCTGGGTCGAGTTTTACAGCGATAACTATTTGCTCAATTGTATGTCCTAATTGCATTGCTAGAAATTTTGCTAAATTGGCAACTAAGTGCATGGCTGATAATTCCATTTCAACTCATCTGCTAGGTATGTAACAAGTTGAAAAGTAAAACAAAGACTCAATTTATTTCATCTTCACTTCTGACTTGTAGCTAAAAAGACGCCTTCACCTGCAGATGCAGAAAGGAGGAGGTTAAAACCAGGTAGTGGTGGAGAAAAACCTCCAGATGAACCTCCTTTCTCCTACCAACTTAAAGCTGTACCACTGAAGTTTGTCAAAGAGATTAAGGACATAGTGTTGCAAGAGGCAGAATCTGTTGGTTGTGCTGCAACATTCGAGTGCCTTATCTCTCCTTCCACTGCTCTTACTTCATGGATGAAAGACGGATGCAACCTTAGAGAAGGTCCAAAATACAAGTACATTGCTGATGGTAAAGACAGGAAGCTGCTTATCTTAGATGTCCAGGTTTCAGACACTGGAGAGTACACATGCGTAGCCCGCCTGGGGAACAAAGAAAAAACTTCGGTAGCCAAACTCATTGTCGAAGGTATTTCTTTTCATCTGAATATGCTGTTTAAAAACTTTATTTGCATTGTTTTGATCAATTAACTGTTGCTAGCATATGCATTTGATGAATTTTCAGGAAATGTCAGAATTTTCATTAACCATTTCTGTACTGACAGTTGATAGCAATTGAATCTTTCTTTAATAGGAAATGAAAACATGTATATCTTCCCCCACAGAGTTACCAGTGCGTTTTGTAAAACTTCTTGAAGAAGAAGTTACAGTCGTCAAAACCCAACCGATGTATTTAAGCTGTGAATTGAACAAAGACCGAGATGTTATCTGGACGAAGGATGGAAAGCGCGTTGATACTATTCCTGGGAAATACGCTGTCAATGTCATTGGTCTGCAGCGTGCCCTCACTGTTAATGATGTCGATGACTCTGATGCTGGCCTATATACTTGCACTGTGGAAAGTGCTAATATAAAATGTGATTCCAATGTTAAAGTCGTAGGTCAGTAATTGAACGTTTTGTTTTCTTTCTTGTATCGAGTAATGTCTCCAAATGGTTTAGCTCTGCACTGCAATGATAGGAATGAACTCACTCATAAGTCAAGGCAAGTTGGATATAACCCAGCACACAGTATGCTAACACAGGGAAGCTTATCAAACTATGGTTTTCATTCCATAAAAGGTTTTGGCATAAATGTAGTTTTTTATCAGCTTGTATTGATATACATTTATTCTATACCTAAATTTGTCATGCATACAGAATGAGAGAAATGTAATTGATAGAGTGCTCAGTTTCCAAATTATAATCGAACTGGCCCTACAAGTCACTGAAATTATATTTGTTATATATCTCATATATCTTCTGGAGGTGGCTAGCATATTGCATGACTGGATATTTTCTGTTGTCCATTTCTAGATCCAACAGAGGGCTAAAGAAAGACACAATTCCCCTCTACTCACCCACTTTGAGAAGCTGCCATTCCATATCTGAAGAGTTGTAAATAGTTGACGTGTCCCTAACACACTCTGCCAGCCAGTAAACATATTTTTAGCAAGGTTCCCAGTTCAAACTCATGGCCTAGGCCACCTAGAGTCATTTTTTCCAGCCTGTATCTCTTTGTGCCTGATTAACTTAATCTACTGCCCTTAACATTGATCATTTCAGTTTCTTAAAATGTAGACGGCATTACAAATATGAGCTACATAACAAAAGTAAAAGCTTAAAAATGCTTTTAAACAATGAAAAAACCAGAGCGCTCGGGTCTGCTGTGACTATACTTTTATTCAACAGTTCTTATTTAGAGGTGGATTTTCAAAGGGTTTCCCTATAAATTCATGATTATAGAAGGTATTTGCAGGCAGTTATTTCTCAGATTATACTGTATACCCCCAACATCAGATAATGCAATTTTACACAATCACTTCCATATTAAAAGCATTGATTAAAAATGACAAATCGACATATTTAGTAGGTGATCCATGATACTTCCTTACATTACATATTTTTCATCTCTACTCTAAGGAACATGTGTACAAGAGGGTGCTAACAGCGCAGGGTTTACCAAACACTAATTGTGCCACGCTGATTGTTAACATGGAGGAATGCAGTAAAAGTCCCGTGCTAACCCCCTTAGCATAGGATGGGGTTAAGGCTGGAGTGTGAATGTTGAGGACACATTGTGGTTAGCGTAGGCATCATTGGTAGACACTAACCGTGATTGTTACATTAGCGCGGATGCAGTTACTGCCTTCTCAATGGGGGTCGGTAAGTGCAACTATGTTAGAAGCGCTTGCTGGTTAGTACGGTGAAGTACATCTCCCCACAATAATTGCAGAGGGACACGTCGAGGATGCCCCAACAGTTAGCCTGGATCTGCGCCACCTCCCATGATAAATTTTGGGGCTTAATGTGTGGTGAACTACCACATTTTACTAAACACATCTCTTTATGTGGTTTGGCTATCCAAATAGCAGCTGCATGCTGTCCGGATAGCTGCACCAGTCAGCACTGAGAACCGATGTTCAACGCCGGAAAATATCTGGATTCTGTTGCTGAATATCCAGTCTCATTTTTGCCCACAGCAGCCAGGTGCTTTGAAAATGCTAACTGACACAGACCAAATATTGGGCCAGTCATTTTATAACAATTTCAGCTTTATCCACGTATGCATTGTATAGTATTGTTATTCTTTCAGCCCACTGCTTATGTTCATATTTTCTCTTTGTACTGATTGTTTTCTAATTACATATATTTCTGATTCTTAATTTTTAGAGGTTATCAGAGACTGGTTGGTGAGACCTTTGCGAGACCAGCATGTGAAACCAAAGGCAACTGCTACCTTCACATGCGACCTTGTTAAGGATACTCCAAATGTAAAATGGTTTAAGGGAGATGATGAAATCCCACCAGAACCAAATGATAAGATAGAAATACTTAAAGATGGAAATAAACTTTTCCTCATTATTAAGAATGCTGGCCCTGATGATGTTGCTGATTACTCAGTGGAAGTGGAAGGACGCAGAGTTTCAGCTAAACTGACTCTTGGAGGTACGAAAATAGTATAGAAATCATCCCTCATTGAAATAATATTAATTCTGTAATAAATCAACTTACATCTGTTATTTTTCTAATTAACGTATGGTTGCTTATGGTTATGATTTTTTTTTTTATTCAGATCGTGAGGCTGATTTGCTTAAACCACTCCAGGATGTTGAAATTTATGAAAAAGAAACTGCCTCCTTTGATACTGAAATATCTGAAGAAGATATCCCAGGAGAATGGAAACTAAAAGGAGAGTTACTGAGACCTTCACCTGTAAGCATCTCTAAACATTTTTCCAATTGAAATATTTGTTTTAATAAAACCGTGTAAAATATATATCCATTCTTGGGAAACCAAAGGCCGCCCAGATGCCCAGAAAACGGATGGGGCCAATGTGTACCCGATTCCGCAACCGTGGCACCTATACATTCCTGCAGTTGCAGAATCCAGGCACTTATGTGACCCGGCGTGCACCCAGTTCTGACGAGGGAGACATCCTGTGGTGTGCCCGGCCAGCCCTCCCAACGCTTCAGCTGGTGTGCCGGTGCATCGGCATCCCGTTGTCCAGCCAGAGCAACCGCTGGCCCGGATGCAGTACAGCCCCGTTCCCCCACTGTCAAACCCCTGGTGGGGGTTCCCAAGGCTGGGATCGGGCAGCGGGAGCCCTCCAACAGTGGCACAATGGTGCAAGGGGAGTTCAGCCCGCAATCAGCTCAGAGCCCGGCACTTATTCCATCTTTGGGGTGGAATATGCCTGACGTCCAAGTCGATACCTGGGGACGTACAGAGGCATAATCTGAATTGCCTATGTATGACCAGGCACTGCCCCCGCTACACGCCATGCACCGCCCCTTCCCGCACAAACGCGGTATATGTGCAGGGAGCACTGACACCAGAATCGTGATCAGGGGCTAAACACAGGTTGAATGTCCAGTCCTGCTATTCTTAGATCAGAATGACCACCATAGCAATTATTCTTTAGTAATAGTATAGAACTGCTGTCATACATAAATATTCTTCATGTGTAAATGGAGTTATAAAATGTAAATACTGCACAGACATAAGAGCCAACTTTTCAAAATGATCAGGGTACTCAACTTAACACACATTACTTTGGCTGTAAAAAAGAAAAAAAAGCAATACATAATAAGTCAAAGGTTCAACTGGCCAGCTGCAGGTGATGTATACACAGGAAGGACTCGTGGCCAAAAGAAGGAGCTAAGGAAGCACCGAAAGTCCCACCAGTCTCTTTACTTCATAACTCCATGTCATCTCCACCACTTTACCCCTACCTCACTCTTCCCCACCCCTCCCCCACTCTTTCCAGCCCTTCCATTCCTCTGGTCAACATTCCACCCACACTCTCCCCCTCCTGCCAGTCCTTAACGCTTTCTCTTTCTTACGGAGCCTGTCCACACCACATACTTTCTCTTCTCCTATTTTCTCCTACCTCTATTTTCTCAACCCTCCCCCTTTTTTTCCTTTAATCTCTACTTCCTCCTCTCGCCTTATCCTCTTTTCCTTTCACATCTTACTCCTTATGCATAGTCTGTTTTATGTTTGGATAGGGAGCTTAATATTCCCCCATCTGCTCTAATCCCCTCCTGAACGTCTATGCTCCCTACTTCTTCCTGACCTAATCTGCTGTGTCTCACCTCCTAGTTCTTCTCCTCATTAGATTCTCCATTACTGCTCCTTAAGTAGCGTCCCTCCCCTGAAGTCTAGGCTCACTTATCCCTTTGCTAGTCTCGATCCCTCACTCCCCCTCTCAGGCTCTACCACATCTGATTTATTATTCTCTCTTCCTCATAAACGTGGATCACCTTCTTAATCCCCCTTCCCAGAGCCCCAGTACATCTCTGTTCCCTGAAAATGTTTATCTCCAGGAACAAGCAGGAATGAGTCTTCACATATGGGTATCGTCGGTACCGACGGAGCCTGCGTGGGAACGCTCCCCAGCGTCCAGTAAGAAAGCTTTTGGGAGCATCCCACAGTGCCTGCGCGCTGACTTCCCGCCTTTCTCAACCGCCTCTCTCCAGTTCTGCTTTTCCGCGGAGCCAGCAGGTCGTGTTCCTGTCACCGCAGAAGAAGTTCTTTATTTTTTCTTTATTTTTCTGTGTTGCGTCTGCCTTCTTCGATGTCAGACCGGTACCGCCGGTCTTTTCTTTTCTTTCTTAAAACAAAAAAAAAACTTTTCTTTCTTCAACTGTGCATTTTCAGTTTGGGCCTTAGGTCTGAACATTTTTCTCCTCATGGAGAAGCCCGCTTCCGGGTTCAAAAAGTGCACGAAATGTGGCGGTACTATTTCTGTCACCGACACCCATGATTGGTATCTAAAATGTTTTGGTCCTGACCATTCCATCACGGATTGTGTGTCCTGTACCATGATGTCTAAAAGAGGTCGGCAGAACCGAGCAGCCAAGCTCAGTACCCTGTTTCCCTCTGATGCAGCCTCAGTGGCATCAACGTCTTCCAGGGCTTCTTCTTCCTCCCATGGATCTCAGGTAACCAAACATAAATATAGCCGGTCCTCGAAGGGCAAATCTCCCTCTAAGCATCGAGATGCCTCTGGGCTTGTCCTCGAGGATACCGCACCGGCAAAATTACCCCGGCGGGAAGTTCCGGCTTCCAAAGCATTGTCTATGGGGTCACAGGTTGACATCGATGGCTCGGCCTCGACCGATCACCTGTTGCCGTGTTCTGGGGTACCGGTGGCCTCCACTGGTACCGACATCCAGACTCTGGTGGCATCGATGGATCAGAAGATTCTGTCCATGCAACGCACCCTAACGGCGTTTATGCAGGCTTCGATGCCTCCAGTACCGCAACAATCTCCGTTGCCGGTACCGACTCCAGCACCGGCATCGTTCCCGGTGCCGGTACTGATTGCATCGACATCGGCTTCGGTGTCGACTGCAAAGGTATCCTGTCCTATGATGCCCATCGATACCAAACCGGTACCGCTTACTCCCGATGTTGATCCCACTCGGTACGCGTATCGGTCTTTACAGGAGCATCCAGACAGGCGATACTTCGATTCCTCCGAAGACTCTGATGAGTCGGAGGCTTCTGTCGAGGCACCGGTACTTCTTCCTCAGGAGTCTGCTTCTCCAAAACGAAGAATGTCTCCTCCAGAAGACTTGTCTTTCCAAGACTTCATTAGGGAAGTGGCTAGGGGCCTCTCCATTACAGTAGCCCCTGAGTCAGAGCTTAGAGCCAAGCAATTAGATATTTTGCAATATCCTAAGGCTCCTAAAGAAGCAGCTACCTTACCTATTCATGAGATTCTCTATGATCTCATGTTGAGCATGTGGGAGACTCCTCTTACCACCTCTCCTCATTCTCGTAGGTTAGACACCATGTACCGTGTCCCTCCTTGTCCTGGCTTTCATAAGTCTCAGCTTCCTCACCACTCTATTGTGGTAGAGTCTGCCATGAGGAAAATAAAGAGTGCAAAGAGACACTCATCTAATCCTCCAGGACGTGAATGCAGGACCCTTGATGCTTTTGGCAGAAGGGTTTTCCAAGCTAATATGCTTGCTGCCAGAATCAACTCCTATAGTCTCTATATGGGGATGTTTCTAAAAGAAGTCACAGATCATCTGCAGACTTTAGCCCCTTTTATTTCAGAAGATAAAAGGCAGGAATTTCTCACTTGGCTTAAACATGCCCAAGATGTTTCCAAATTTTCCAACCATGCAGCCTTTGACTCTTTTGAGTGTGTAAGCAGAGCCTCGGCTATTGCCATAGGTGCACGCAGAATTGCTTGGTTACAAGCCTCTGATTTGGAACTCTGGGTCCAAGATGAACTGGGAAATCTTCCTTGTACAGGTGAAAACCTTTTTGGCAGGGATTGGCAAGCAAAGGCCTCTCAGATGGATGCTGAGAACTCCGCTTTGGATCGACTTTCAAAGTCTACCTCTGCTCCTGTTAAGAAAAGATTGTTCAAAAAGACACCTTTTTCTAAAAAGGGAAGATATTATCCTGCTTATGGTCAGCAAGCATCTTCTGCAGGTCGTTTTGCTGCAAAGCGTCAGCAACCACCTAAACAGGCCAAGTCAAAGGCTGCCAGGCCTCCCACGGCCCAGCAGCCTCAGCCTCCTCAGGGCCTTTGACTTGCAACTAGAGAACTTAGCCTTTCTAGCTCTGGAAGAACCAGAGCCCCTCACCATTCCAGGAAGGTTAGCTTACTTTGCTCCCAGATGGGAGAAAATCACAGCAGAGCAATGGACCCTCTCCATTATAAGGGAAGGGTACAAGCTTCAGTTCTTAAACCTTCCTCCCCACACCATGGTGAAACAGTTCAGTTCTCCAACATCTCTCCTCAACCTTCTGGGTCAGGAGATTGCTACCCTTCTTGCCCAAGGGGCAATAGAAGAAGTACCTCTTCTTCAACAGGGCTCAGGGTTCTACTCCCCTTATTTTCTTATTCCAAAGAAAATAGGGGGCTACAGACCCATATTAGATCTCAGAGAATTGAACAAGTTTCTATTCAAAGAGAAATTCAAGATGATTTCTCTCGGTACTCTGCTGCCATTCCTTCAGAGTCAGGACTGGCTTTGTTCTCTAGATCTCAAGGATGCGTACACCCATGTCCTCATCCATCCAACACACAGAAGGTTCCTTCGGTTCCTTTTTCAGGGAAAGCACTACCAATACAGGGTGCTTCCTTTCGGTCTGGCCTCTGCACCAAGGGTGTTCACGAAATGCATGGCAGTAGTAGCTGCATTTCTACGCACTCTAGGAATATTCGTTTTCCCATATCTGGACGACTGGCTCATTCGAGCTCCATCCCAGTCAGAGGCCCAGATTTGTCTAACCTGCACAATGCGTGTCCTTCAGTATTTGGGACTGGTAATAAATATCCCAAAATCCCATCTCACCCCTACTCAGTCTCTGGAGTTTATAGGGGCTTTGCTGGATACCACAACTGCAAGGGCCTATCTTCCTCAGGCCCGTTGCCTACGCTTGGTGCAGTTAGCCTCCCAGATGCAGTTAAAGTCCCATTTAACTGCTCGAGAAATGTTACAACTATTAGGCCACATGGCATCCACCGTGCATGTGGTTCCATATGCTCGCCTTCACATGAGGGCAGCTCAATGGACTTTGTCCACCCAATGGACTCAGGCATCAGGTTGCCTATCAGACAAAATAGCAAACTCCAGTCGCCTATTTTGGTCTCTCCAGTGGTGGAAGTCCCCTCCAAATCTGTTGTTGGGGTCCCCTTTTCAGCAGTCGCTACCCCAAGCAACTCTGACAACAGATGCTTCTCCAATGGGTTGGGGAGCTCATCTGCAGGATCTCTCCACCCAGGGCATCTGGTCTCCACAGGAGACTTCTCTGCATATCAATCTCTTGGAACTCAGAGCAATATTCTTAGCTCTCAGAGTGTTCCATTTCCTGCTCAGCTACAGGACAGTCCTCATCCATACGGACAACCAAGTAGCCATGTTCTATGTAAACAAGCAGGGCGGGACTGGCTCTCTGTCGCTTTGCAACGAAGCTTTGCGCATGTGGGCCTTCGCCAGAGAGCATCACATCCATCTTCTGGCAGTATATCTTCCAGGCGTTCAAAACTCTTGGGCGGACAGACTCAGTCGAGTTCTGCTTCCACACGAGTGGTCCCTCCACATGGACCAGGTAGCCAAGATTTTTCGAATTTGGGGAACCCCGGACATAGATCTCTTTGCAAGTCCGTGGAATGCCAAACTTCCCCGGTTCTGTTCCAGAATTCCGTGTCAGGGAGTTCAGGCCAAGGATGCCTTCCTCCTTCACTGGGGTCAAGACTTCCTTTATGCCTTTCCACCAATTCCCCTAATTCCCAAAACACTATTCAAGCTTCAGAGAGATTGAGGGACCATGATCCTCATAGCACCACATTGGCCACGCCAAGTGTGGTACCCTCTACTTCTGCATCTCTCTCAAGCTCCTTCCCTGGACTTGGGCTCTGCACCAGACCTTCTGTCCCAGGAAGAGGGAACGTTGTGGCACCCAAACCCCCAGTCGCTCCATCTCAGGGCTTGGTTGCTGAGGGCCTAGACCTTCAAGATTTTCATCTCTCTCAGCAAGTCAGAGATGTTATTCATGCCTCTAGAAAGCCTTCTACTAGACGTTCCTATGCTTTCAAATGGAAAAGATTTACCATTTGGTGTTCAGAGAAGGGTCTAAACCCTCTTACAATACCTCTGAATTCTCTACTAGAGTATCTCCTGCATCTATCCCATGCAGGTCTGAAAACAAATTCAGTAAGAGTCCATTTGAGTGCTATTGCAGCATCCCTCAAGCCTCTCAATGGACAACCTATTTCCTCTCATCCTCTTATAGCAAGATTCATGAGAGGCCTTCTTTTAACTAAACCTCCCATTAGACCACCTCCAGTGGCATGGGACTTAAACCTGGTTCTTGGCCAGCTTATGAAGCCACCCTTTGAACCTTTAGCCACCACCTCCTTGAAATTTCTTTCTTGGAAAGTTGTTTTTCTTGTTGCAGTCACCTCAGCACGCCGCATCAGTGAGTTGCAAGCTTTGGTGGCTAATCCACCTTATACAAGGTTCCATCATGATAAGGTAGTCCTCAGGACCAATCCACACTTTATGCCTAAAGTGGTCTCGCCTTTTCATCTGAACCAAGAGGTATATTTACCTGTCTTTTTTCCAGGACCTCATGCATCAAGTGCAGAGAGGAATCTTCATACCTTGGATTGTAAGAGAGCTCTCGCTTTTTACTTACAAAGAACACAGCAACATAGAAAGTCTTCTCAACTCTTTGTTGCTTTTGATCCTTCTCATTTAGGACTTCCAGTATCTAAGAGAACACTGTCCAACTAGATTGCTCAGTGTATTTCTTTCGCCTACCAGAGTAGGAACATTTCTCTGGAGGGCCATGTCACAGCTCACAATGTGAGAGCCATGGCAGCCTCAATGGCTCATCTAAACTCTGTGTCCATCGACCAAATCTGTCGAGCGGCCACCTGGGCCTCGGTTCATACCTTCACAGCCCATTACTGTTTGGACAAGGACTCCCGCCGGGATGCCTCGTTTGGACTGGTTGTTCTCAAACACCTGTTCCATTCTTAATCAACTCCTACCCACCTACCCTGGTCGGATGCCAGAGATCCATGGGAGGAGGTAGAGTCCTTTTCAAGGACACACAACCTGGGGTTTCTCCCTGGCATCTACAGCTAGGGAGTCCCCATATGTGAAGACTCATTCCTGCTTGTTCCTGGAGATAGCACAGTTACTTACCTGTAACAGGTGATCTCTGGGAACAGCAGGAATAAGTCTTCACAACCCACCCACCTCCCCTAGGAGTTGTATCTCTCTATCTATCTTTCCTTTCCTCTCTCTCTTTGTCTCAGCTTTAAAACTCGAACTGGAGAGAGGCGGTTGGGAAAGGCGGGAAGGCAGCGCGCAGGCGCTGTGGGATGCTCCCAAAAGCTTTCTTACTGGACGCTGGGGAGCGTTCCCGCGCAGGCTCCGTCGGTACCGACGATACTCATATGTGATGACTTATTCCTGCTGTTCCCAGAGATCACCTGTTACAGGTAAGTAACTGTGCTTTATCTTTCCAACCTCTGAACAACTTTTCCTGGAACTCACAGATTGCAGGACAATGGCATTGCCATGCCAGAAAATCCCAACAAGCTGCCCTACCACCTGCATGCCAAAGCCTGGAAAGTTCAGCAGTCAGCAACTACACACTTTTTGAGCTTACTAGCCCTGGTTAGAAAAGTGTGCATTGATACTGACCCCCACTGCCTGTCAGCCCTCTTGATGCATAGATACAGAAAATCATGGTAGAGGAACAACACGAGATCTTTCAGACCACATCATCGCATACTGCAACAACCTCAACCTGCTGTCCTGTGTCCTTCCAATGAAATACCTTATTTATCCTGGTGACTGCAGGACTGGAGGCAAACTGCAGAATACTAGTAGCTACCACCTTGCTCTTTGTGTCTGTAGTCTGAATTCTATCCTCTGTCTCTGCTTCTTCTTCTTCTTATCTTAAGCTTCCTTTCTGCCTTCACATTTCGTCTCTAAAAATTTTTTGCTTGCCTTCCTTTCATTTCTTCATCATTTCTGTTTCCTCCATGAACGCATCTCTCACCCTTGCTTATCTTCCCTCGCTTCCTTCTAGTCTCACCCCTGCCTGCCACTGCTTTCCTTCGCCTGTCTGTTCTTTCTCTTTCTTTTCTCAATTCATGCCTCTTTTCTCTATCATGACCTTTCTCTCTTCTCACTACTTTTCTCTCATCATCCCCCTTTCCCATTGCCACACATCTTTCCCAATCTTCTTCATCGTTTTCAGCTCCACCACAGCCCAGCTACTTTCACTCTCACAGCCTGTATCTGCTCCTCCAACAGCTCCACTCCCAGTCTTTCTTCCTCTTAAGCGTCTTAGTGCGGTATCCATCTCTCCCCCATCAGTCATCCTTTTCAATTCTCTTCATCCCATCCTAGCCCCTCTAGCCCTCTCCCAGCACTTCCCCCAGTCCCATTTCCCTTTTTCAGTGTCTGTCTGCTGCTCTTCTCCTTCCTACCAGCAGCTGCAGGTAGGAAGTGTGTCTGTCCTATGAAATTGCAGCTTTCTCCTCTCCCTGCAGTCCATTGGTCAGACCCAAGCAGCCAGGAGGCAGGAGCAGTAGCTGGGATATAAAAAGCACTTCCTTTCTACTTCTCCGGGGTCCTGCAGCATGGAATTCCCAGCTCCCAATCTAAAGAAGTGCAGATTATTGAGGGGTGCTCAAGCACCCACAGAGCTGGCGGCTGTGTATGCACATGCTTTTCCTTGTGTGGATACCAGCAAGTTTTTAAAACAAAAACTATAAGCATATTTTTGCTTTGAATATCACATCAGGAAATTATGTGCATATATTTACACTTGGTGTTTGGCAGGCACACATTTCCAGCTTATTTTACATGCATAGACATAATTTTTGTTAGGGGGGAGGTGTAAATGTTAACCCTTCCCCAATCTGCCCTTCTTCCAAATACTTCCATTCAGTCTGAGAAAATTAGGGCTAGGTGCACTAAAAGGCGCTACCGTATTACCACATGCTAATATGCATTAATGAACATTATTTATTGTAGGTCCCATTTTATGCAATGGGCCTTGTTAACCAATAATGCACTCTCATGACATTAGGTGGATGCAAGCTGTACACACAGAGGTTTGTGCATCTATTAGGAGAGCAATCTTATAAAAGCTTATTTCCACAAGCAAAATACTTTTATATGCAGAAATACGTTTTAAATTACCCTCTTTGTGATTCAAATTTAGGTTTCAAGATCCATAAAGAAAGGGATATATTTTTATTTATTGTCTTCTTTTGAATCAGATACTTTTCCAAGGGAGTTTATTGCTGCATAGAGTTTTCACTTTGGCTTACATTTTTGGAGGGTAATTTATAAGGGAATGCGTAGTTTAAGAGGGCAAGTAGGTTCCTAGTTTAAGTCTATTTTATAAAGACTCATAGGTGCCTATGCATCTATATAAAATACTAGCATGACAGAAATGCAACCTACATTGCAGGCATAAACACTTACACCTGCCCTGCAGCAGGTACCAAGTCTTTTTATGTACGCATGTAAATTATAATATTATATACAGTAATCTACATGGGTACTTGTAAACTCTGCCTGCATTCTGCCCAGACCCGCTCCTGTACATGCCTACTGGCAAACTAAGCACTGTCATGTCATCACACATACTTAATGCCAGTCCGAATTATAAATAGGTCATTTCTGCACATATGTGGCCTCATTTACTTTATAAAATTACCCCCAAAAGCCTCATTTAGATTGGACACCTTTGTTTTTATTTTAATTTGAAGTTTTTGTTGTTTTATTCTGTTTTCACTTGGAACTCATATGCGTGTTGTGCTTGAAATGTTAAATGTTTGTTTGGCAGACTTGTGAAATCAAAGCTGAGAAAGGAAAACGTTTCCTAACCTTGCACAAAGTCAAACTAGACCAAGCTGGGGAAGTTCTTTACCAAGCACTAAATATTTGTACTACAGCCATCCTGACAGTGAAAGGTATGTGTTTTTCAAAGCTTCATGCAGAAAGTACATTATAATAGGGGTGTACAAAGAAAATTATCATTTTGTTTTTCAGCCTTAGTGTACAAAAATTTTACTTTGTGTCATTTTTTTGCATTTTTCATCACTTCCCATCTTTCATTAATAGTGTGCCCTATTGAGCAATAGTCAATCAAACAGGGAGACAGAGACAAACACACAAATTTTTGTCGGAACATTCACCGTGAGGAAAAAATCCATCTCGAGGTGTAATGTTCCTTTTTTTCTTTTTAAGTGGAATTACCACACAAGGCCCTGAGAGGATTATCTCTCAACACCAAATTTATATACTTCAATCACTAACAGAGAGATCACTTAGCTGAAGCAAAGCGTGTGGAGCCAGTCCTTGTATCATCCGAGTTTTTAAACCCTCTTGCGCAGTTCTTCCAACGCTAAGGTCCAATGCGGTACAGAGAACCCCGCAATTTCAGCTCAGCTGTTATTTCAATCCAAATTGTGGCAACATCACCAAGCTAAATATATCTTAGTCTAGTAACCCAACGTTGTGTTTCTGGCCAAAGGCGTTCCTGGCCCTTCCTCAAACCATGTCGCTTACTTCATTTCCAGATAGCAACCTTATTTAAAGTCCCTCAGAGGTAATCACATGATCAATAAATAGCAAAAAAGGCTCATAGGAGTTGTAGTGTTTAGCTTCACAAAGTACTCCACCAATCTAATGATTGATTTAAACCAGTAGGTGTTACTGTATTCAAAGTGTAGATCCAAAATTGTTCACGGTAACTTAACAAAGAGTCCCTATCACCTCCTCGAGACAACAAAGGAACGTGGTCCAAAATTCTCCACCGCAGGTCAGTGAGTTTGTGATTAGCAGCTTGACAATGCATTACCATAGGAGCTGACAGCACTACATTTGTGATACGAGACTTGTGTTCCTGAAGTCGTCGCTTCATCTTCCGATTAGTTTTTCCAATATATAACTTCATACATGGACAAATTAAAACGTATACTACAAATGAAGATTGGCAATTGGTAACATATTTACTGTAAATCCGTCTGCCCTTGTGTGGTTCCTCCCAATAGGGGCCTTCTAACGTAGAATCACAAAATTCACATGTGGTACATGAAAAATGACCAGCGGTCACCAACAAATTTTGATCTCCTGAGTTAGGAATAGTCCAATCAGCAATATTTCTCCCTCGTTTGAAAGCAATCGTTAAAGGTTTATTAAAACTTTCATGTAAAGATAAAATAGGCCAATGAGCTTTTAAAATCTTCAGAACTTCAGTCGCATGTGGCATATAAGGTAAAACACCCACATAAGTTGGAGAATCAGTATGTTGTACTAAGCCACCTGAAGCATGTTGTCCCCACCATTCTGTATAGTTAAATCGAGCTCTACGATATGCTTTATTAATGATGGATAATGGATATCCCCGTTCCAACAACCGTTCTTTCAGAGCCCGTGCTTGTATTTTAAACTCATCTATTGAAGAGCAAAGACGACGTAATCAAATAAATTGCCCAACTGGCAATCCACGTCTCAAAGGACCGGGATGGTAGCTGGAATAATGAAGTAAAGTGTTCCGTTGTACGAGTTTACGATATAAGGTGGAATGAACTGTTGATAAAGTTTTAATCAATTTCAAATCAAGGAATTCTATAGTATCTCTATGAAACTTTGACGTAAAATGTAAATCTGGGGAAAGCGTGTTCATCCATACAACAAAATCATTTAACATCAATCCATTGAGCAATAGGGCACACAAGTAGGGTACACTGTGGCTTAAGTGTACAATGCAGCTCAATAGTGCACACTCTTTCTCTATAGTGTGCACTATTGCTCAATAGTATATGCACTATTAATGAAAGATGGGAAGTGATGAAATTTCAGTGTTCCCTATGTCTTTTTCATTCGAAAACAATACAAAACAAAATGGGAAATATTGTTGACATTTCCCATTTTGTTTCAGATGAATATGCATCCTTACATTATAATAGGTAATGCACAGTAATACAGTTGGAAATGGTGAAAAACACATTTAAAAAATAACAATGTGGTTTGTTTTCAGAAATTGAACTGGACTTTGCTGTGCCTCTAAAAGATGTCACTGTCCCAGAAAAGCGCCAGGCCAGGTTTGAATGTGTCCTCACCCGGGAGGCGAATGTCATTTGGTCTAAGGGTCCTGATATCATCAAAGTTGGAGACAAGTTTGACATCATTGCAGACGGAAAGAAACACATTCTTGTAATCAATGATTCTGCCTTTGATGACGAAGGAGAATACACAGCAGAGGTTGACGGCAAAAAGAGCACAGCAAAACTTACTGTTGAAGGTAAGTACTTTATTCGTATTGGTTTGTACATCTTCTAATACATCTTCTATAACAAAGGTTTTAATTCATTAACTCATCGTGTTTCTATTTCAGGCATAAGGCTGAAGTTCCTCACACCTCTGAAAGATCAAACGGTGAAAGAAGGGCAAACGGCTCATTTTGAATTTGAACTTTCTCATGAAAATATGCCAGTGACTTGGTTTAGAAATGATAAAAAGCTTCATACAAGCAGAACAGTTCTTATGTCTGCAGATGGCAAGAAGCACAAGTTAGAAATCAGAGAAGTAACACTTGATGACATCTCACAGGTCAAAGCAGAAGTCAAAGGACTGCACACTACTGCAAAACTGAATGTCATAGGTAAAAGTGTGATGTTGACGAACCTATCTAATATAGTCTATACATACAGTTGTGTATCTTTCTGTCTGAAAGTACCATCATCTCACAGTGTTATGTTGGGTATGTCATTTCCAGAGGCTGATCCATACTTTACCGTGAAGTTACAAGATTACACTGCTACAGAAAAAGATGAAGTGATCCTGGAATGTGAACTCAGCAAGGATGTACCAGTCACATGGTTCAAAGATGGTAAAGAACTTAAAGCTTCGAAGATGGTTTCTCTGAAGACTGATGGCAAACGGCGAATTCTCAAACTTAAGAAAGTTGAGAATAAAGACAAAGGCATTTATGAATGTGACTGTGGAACTGATAAGACGAAAGCAAATGTGAACATTGAAGGTAAGAAGCTTTCTCCTTTTTCTTTCATCTTAGTTGCAATCAGCACTGGGATTCTGGCACTATGAACCTTCATTCACAATACCCCTGGAGATTTTTCCCCTATTTTTATAGACTCACCCTCCCACTGTTCCTAGTTTGATCATTGAAGCAGTGGTCCTGAGAGTAAGAGCCAAATACCAGACTCCTTTCAGAAACCTAAAACTCTAATTCCAGCTACCAGAAGCAATGATCATGACACTCATTCCTCCAGGGCCTGTGAATAGTACCTCGGCAATACACACAGATAACCCAGGGTATGGGAGTCCTACACTAGGGACCTTGCACATAGCACTGCACTATACTGCTACTGAGCCCATAACTAAAAATTTTTTATATAGTGGGTGTGGTAATGTGGTGTGCGGTGGGAAGAGGTTTTCTTTAAAACACAGACCAGACAGCAGTTCAGAGAAAACAAAAGCAGTTTTTATTCTGTTTCAGTGTGTTAAAGCTCCACAAAGCAAAACCCAGAACAGACAGCATTTCAGGGAAAACAAAATCAGCTTTAATTGTGTCCCAACTTGTTAAACCTCCACAAGCTGGTTCTCCCGGCCCTTCTTCGAGCCCCAGTTAAAATTCCTACCTCAGAACTCATTTGTATGGCTTCCCTTGGAAGGACTTCTGGCTCCACAGGCCTCTCTCCCTCTTGCAGCCTGCTGGATTCTTAACCTCTCCCTGTGAGCCACGCCCTCCCAGTCCTGGGCTACAGACTCTCTTAAGGGGACTGTTGATAATCAATCCTTTTAGAGAGGGACGGGTAACATTCTATAGGCCCCATCACAGTGGGATTTTTGTTTCTGATTTTGATTTTTTTAAATTTGATATTGGTATCTTGGATTATGTATTTGCTTTATTTCTCTTTGTACCTAATGATAAGGCAAGGGATGAAATGTGTTGAAATACATTCATTTTTTTTTCTTGGAGAGAAGAGAAAGGCTTTGGCTAGGCAGTTTCCTCCTGCTACTTTGGATTTCAGTTGAAGCCTTAATTTTATCTACCTGGTGTTTTCACAATTTTTTAGGTTTCCCTCTTAGTCCAGCCATTGTAGTGTAGTGGACACCGTGATCCAGTCCTGGTTTTACCTTACTAGTTGCATGGACTTGCTATCTGGATTTCCTTAGAGAAATCTGCAAAGTAGAACCAGGACTGGATCAGGATGTCCCTAAAATCTGGAACCTGTTAGCCACCCTAGTCAACAACAGTGGGGGCTGGGGAAAGGGAAAGGGATATGGGGACACAGGAGGGGAGTAGGAAAGGGGAGAAGCTAAATTATAGGGAGGGGAAGGGGAAATAAGATGCTGGACATCTTGGGGGTGCTAGGGATGGGGAGATGCTGGACTAAGGGAGGGAAAGGGGAAATGAAATGCTGGACACTTTGGAGGGATTAGGGAAGGGGAGATGCTTGATACAAAGGGATGTAGAAAAAGGAAGATGAGATGCTGGAAATGGGGGAGTAGGGTAGGAAAAGGAGAATGCTGAAACTGCTGGGAGTACTCAAGGGAAGAGGAGATGCTGGACTATGGAGGAGTGGGGTCTTGAACTGCACCTGGGAGGATGCATGGTTGAAGGTTCACCCATTGGATACTCTTAGGACAGCCCTGGCAGCACTATCTGGACAGTACAAGGGTGGTCTTGGAGCATAGCATGCACAGTGCCGAATGTTATCAGGAGAGCATTGATTTTTAGCACCACTATCCAGATAAAAATTTGTACAGCAAAACCATAGGATTAGGTGCTCCTTTGCAGTTAGGGAAAGCAATATCATGGTATCAGTCATCCAGGTAGCTGCAATCATAGACACAAGGTTTGCTATCAATTCCTTCCTTGACTTGGGCAAAGAATGTGAGAATTCAAAATTGGTGTATTTGATTGTTATCTAATGTCTGCAATTTAATGGAAAAAAATAAAGGCATTCTTATTTGAGAAAGGTTTTAGTTGATTCTGTATTTATTAGGATAATATTTTGTTGTTGTTGTTAAGTGTCGTCGAGTCGGTGTCAGCTCATGGTGACCCTCTGTATAGTTGTCCTAAATTGTATCAGTCTTCAGTCAGGCAGCTCATTGTTAATTGAGTGGCACCCATAGCTGCTGTTGTTGTATCGATCCATCTCATTCCTGGTCTTCCTCTTTTGCATTGACCTCCTACCTTGCCAAGCATGATGTCTTTCTCTAATGATCTCATTATTCACGTGATGTGTCCAAAGTATGAAAGTCGAAGTCTTGTCATCTGTGCTTCTAAAGAAAGCTTAGGTTTGATCTCCTCTAGTACCGACTGGTTTGTTCTTTGGGCAGTCCAGGTATAGACAGTATTTGTCGCCAGGCATAGACTAATATTTATCCATTGTATTTTGATGTTACTAATTTAATATATATAGTCATTGTTTAGTTGTATGTTCTATCGTTTTGCGTTATATAACATAATTGTGTGTGTTTGCTGGTGTGTGTTTGTTGGAACTCATTGAGGACGTTGGAATAGCGAATAATAAATTATTTTAAATAAATAAGTAATGTACATCATATTATGCTTTCAGCTCGTATTATCAAAGTGGAGCGCCCCTTGTACGGAGTGGAAGTGTTTGAAGGTGAAACTGCACGCTTTGAAGTGGAAATCTCAGAACCTGATGTCCATGCACTATGGAAACTGAAAGGAGAAACTTTAACCCCTTCACCTGTAAGACCTTATCACTTGACTTCTAAAAAATATGATAGAATTATTCCTTTTAATAAACTCCTACCTAAGAGAAATAATTATTTACAGAGATTACTTTTACTCTTAAAACCAGGACTGTGAAATGATTGAAGATGGCAAGAAGCACATTCTGATTCTTTACAACTGCAAATTGGATATGACAGGAGAAGTTTCCTTCCAGGCCGCAAATGCCAAAAGTGCAGCAAACCTTAAAGTAAAAGGTGGGTCATGGGTGGGGTGCCATCATTACCTTTTTATTATCGAAATACACCACATGTAATCAAAACACTGTCATCATTTACAAGAAACTTTATTTATTTTGTTCATTGAGGCATGATATACGGCTTTAGACCACAGTAACAATGCACTTTACAATAAACTAAAAATCAAACAATACACAATAATAAAATTTCCATAAAAATTCAATGAAATAACAGCAGTCAAGAAAATAAAAAAAATTGACAGCAGTATTAGGAAGGATAGGAGAAGGAATGAGTTGCTCGTTGTACCACTGCAAGGACCACAAGTACTAGTTAGGCCTAGGAACATTGACATACTAAAATAAAACCATCTGGCCTGGAACTGATTGGACCATATTGGACAGCACGTTTATAAACCAAAGGCCTGCCTGAAATAATGTGTTTTCAAGGCAAATTTAAACCTTTCATATGACAATTCTAACCCAAAGTCTAATGGCAAGCTTTTCAGAGCATGGGGACAACTACACTGAACAGAACATGCTGAATACTCTCATAGTGCATCTTTTTAGTAAGAATAACTAAAAGGTTTTGAGAAGATGTCCAAAGGGTGCACATTGGTCTATATGAAATAATAAGAGTGGACAGAAAAAGTGGAAGACCCGTTTAAAATATCCTATGAACGAGGGCTACAATTTTAAAAGCTGTTCAGTATGAGACAGGAAGCCAATGTTGTTCCTTTAAAAGAGGGATAGCATGGCCTTGGCAGACCCCGCTGAGGATTGGGCAGTGGGGAAATGCAATATGTTCCGCTGCCGGGCCTGCTTGCTCCTCCTGGGTGTCCCAGTGCCATGGCGCCAGGACGCCACAGCACCGGCACACCTGCAGGAGCACTGAGCTGTGGGGACGGACAGCCTGCTGTATGTCTCCCCACTCAGGATACTGTGTTCTCCGGTCTGTCTAGATGCCCAATCCTGCACCTGCGGGAACATTTAGCTCCCACGGTTGCAGAATCGGGTGCACCTGTGCCCCTTCTGTAATCTGGCTGTCGGGACGCCCCGGATGTGCAGATTATGGACTTGGCCTCCACCTCTCTCAGTGAACAGGACAATAATTAAAGTATATATATTTTTTGGGCTCACATTGATTTCCTTTGATTTCAGAATTACCTCTCATCTTCATCACACCACTCAGTGATATCAAGGTGTTTGAGAAGGATGAAGCAAAGTTTGAATGTGAGGTGTCTCGAATACCTAAAACCTTCCGTTGGTTGAAAGGAACTCAAGAGATCCAGAGTGATGATAAGTTTGAAACTGTTGTAGATGGCACAAGGCATTCACTGTTGATCAAGACAGTTGCTTTTGAAGATGAAGGAAAATATATGTTTGAAGCTGAAGACAAACGAACAAGTGCCAAGCTAATTATTGAAGGTGTGCATTATTGTAGACTGTGAACTTCTATTATGATATTATAATTTGTAAGGTTTTTTATGATTGTGTTTTTAACAAATTTCACTTTTGTTTTTAGGTATTCGTCTTGAATTCATTACACCTTTAAAGGATGTAACTGTAAAAGAACAAGAAACGGCTGAGTTCATAGTTGAATTGTCCCATGACAACATCCAGGTCAGCTGGTTTAAGAATGACCAACGCCTACACCCAAGCAAGTTGGTGTCAATGCATGATGAGGGCAAATTTCACAAAATCACATTCAAAGATGTCTCTATTGATGACACTTCTCTCATCAAAGTACAGGCTATGGACAAATCATGTGAAGCTAAACTTACTGTCCTTGGTAAGTGAATGTCATATTTATCTAAAAGCTTTACTTTACCGAATATGCATACTTTCAATAATGCTTTATCAGCTTTTGTGAATTAATACTATGTATTATTATTTACCACTTATAGCACCCTGTTTTCAAAAGGCTTTTCCCAGTTTTCTGCACTGTGTGCTACCAAGTGCTGTGTTAAATTTGATACTTACTCTAAGACATGTTTGTGGGTCAGAAAGGATAGTGCTACCAACGGCACTATTTGTGAATCAGCACAGGATGAGGAAGGAGCTAAGAGAAGATCCTTCTGCAGGCAAATAGGCGCTTATGTAGGAGCTTCTGGAGATCTTGGGGAAAGAGGTCCACTGAGATAGACTTTAATTTTGAAGATAGGAAGTTGGAAGCAGGGCTCATATTGAGTATCAGAGAATTAGGGGTCTTTGGGTGCCTCAGTGGTGGATCAAAAAGAGAGGGAAGGAGATCACAGAGATTCCTTTGTTTGGGAGAACATTGAAAGGGGGAAGAAGGTGATTTGGTATTGTCTTTGTGGGGGATGGCCATGAGAGAGGGAAAGGGAATGTATTGGGACATGTGTGTGTCAGGCTGAATTTAAGAGGATTCCCAGCACTAATTAGTCTTTTGTTTTGACCTACAGTTGAAGGAAAGATGTACTTACTGTGAAGCTAATCATTTGCAGAGCACATTAAACTCAAAAGTCTGCATTCACATTTTGGTATATGAATGCAGTTCAGCTCTATATCATTAACTTGGAACACTGATCGGCCCTAATAATAGCTGTGTATGCCTCATAAAATAAGAGTCTTCTTAAAATAATTCCTTAAATTACAGCATGCTTGAATTATTTATTTAACTGAGCAACTCTTCTATCATCAGCTTTGAATACAATCCATTGTAATTAAAATCAGTAATTATGACATTTGTTTTTGCTATATGTTTACTTGCAGAGGGTGATCCGTATTTTACCACCAAGCTGCAGGATTACACTGCAGTGGAGAAAGATGAAGTTATTTTGCAATGTGAAATTAGCAAAGCCAAGGCACCAGTTAAATGGTTCAAGGATGGAAAGGAAATAATTCCATCCAGGAATGTAATTATTAAGACTGATGGTAGAAAACGAATCTTGGTCATTAGGAAAGCCTTGAAAAAGGACATTGGTGAATACACGTGTGATTGTGGTACTGACACAACTTCTGCAAAACTGAACATCGAAGGTAGGAGAGTAGAGTTCACTGCTTGTTTATGAGATCCTGGTGTTGTGTGTCTGGTTCCACTGGTGATTACTGTCTACTACTGTGTTTCAGAGCGGGATATTAAGGTGGTCCGTCATCTGTACAGTGTTGAAGTGACAGAAACAGAAACGGCTCGCTTTGATACTGAAATCTCTGAGGAAGATGTTCATGCAGCCTGGAAACTTAAAGGAGATGCTTTGCACCAGTCACCAGTAAGGGTCCCTTTAACATATCAACTGTTCTCTCAGTTTCTTTTGCATAGATACATGTGAAACTACAGTGCATATATTAGAATATAGTTATTAGCAGTATATACTATTGTAATTTTTTTAACTATTAAAATGTGAAAATTTCAGGGTAACTAATATCTGTAAAATGTAGAATATTACTAGACTAGATATACTTTGTAGCTAGTTTGCCGAATGTTTACTTATCCCTAAGAAGGCCCTTCCTCACATTTTTAGGTCATTTTAATTTCAAGAGCCCACAGTAGAAAAAAAAAAAAGAATAGGTTGAAAACATTCAGGGGTTTGCAAACTTATGAATCTACACCAAAGAAAGGTCAACCTTCAGAACAATGGTGGTCAATCCAGTCCTTGAGACACATCCAGCCAGTCAGTTTATCAGGCTGTCTTGAGTGAATATGTATGAAAGAGATTTGCATGCACAGCCTTCATGCGTATTCATTGTGGATATCCTGAAAACCACACTGGCTAGATATGTCCCAAGCAATGGATTGAGAACCAATGCTCTAGAGAATGCTGATATGTTTCATGCATCTAAGGAAACTGTGCAGTTCCCGGTAAATTCTGCTGGAGGTATTCTTACTCTAAAGAGATCAAGACTGAATGCTGGAAAGGTTTTCATAAGAAAGGTAGATTCATAACCTCATTCACTAACCTGCCGTGTTAATGTGCATTATTCATATTCACATTGTGATGTTTATTGCAAGCTATTATACATTATATGATGCAAGCCCCATTATTCTCAATGGGACCTGTTCACTAAGGAGGTCATTTCATAACATGAATAGGCTGTTTGGACATGCGCAGGAAATGTTTTTCTCACGAAAAGGTCTACGACTGTATTCTGAAACCCTGTGTCCATGCACGTCCAAGGCACTAGCACGGGGATCTCAGAACATGCATGGGAGGGGCAGAACAGAGGAGTGGTCTGCCACAGAGACATATACAATCTATTCAGGAAAGGCCCGTGTACGTTTTCTGAATTTTCAGCAGATGTGCTCATTATTCCTGCAGAAACGTGGAACAAGGCCAGTACTTAGAAATATTTCTGTTGTGCTTGTATAGAGGTAGTCAACACGAATGACCTGTAATCTTCAATAAAATTAATTTTTACTGTTTGCCTTGAAAGGAAACCTCTTTCTCGCGGCAAACCTTCCTTTTTTTCCCTTTATTAAGAGCTAATACCGCTCAACACTCTGGGTCTGAGGGATAAGGCATAAAATGAACCCCCAGTTTCACTTATCTTTCACAATGAGTTTCTATTGGAAGGAATAATCTTCTTATAAAGATAAGGCTTTTTCAAAACACTGCCACTGGTGTTTCTTCTGCCAGTGCTCATCTGTGGTCTCGCAGCATTCAACCTACGCACAAGGCCTCGCCAGCCTCATACAACTGTAGTTATTGGTTGACTTGACTTTTCACTCCTGTTAGTGCATCAGTAATGCAAGTCTAGGCATACTTATATCCACACTGAATGCAAACGCAACACAGCGCCGTGTTTCCAGCCTCCGTCAATTCTTGGCTCTTCCTCAAGTGACTTCACTGTTCACAATGAACCTCAGAATCCCGGAGATTGTTGTGAGTCAGATCCTGGACAGGGTTGATTATATAGCGTCAGATGCTGTCCATCAAGACCACCTTAACATTGTACAATTACTTGATCAACTCAAATAAAGAATTGGAACAAACCAACATTATATGCTGCAGATCAATTCCACCATTCTACAAATCAATAATCTGAAGATGTTACAATAAACTCCACCAATCAATATCTAAATTTAGTCTCCGAGGCGACATCGTATTCAGTTTAAAAATCCAAGTATTGTAAGCAAGATAGCCGATCCCCTCCCCTTATATTCAATGGAACAAAATCAATTATCCTCCATATTAAATCCTGAAAAGTATGCCCTAACTACGCACAATGAGTTACCATGGGGGCTGATAACAATCTTATGTTTATCCTCGAATGATGCTTTTGGAGACGTAGTTTCATTGATCAAGTTGTTCGTCCTATATACTTCATCTGACAAGGACAAATAATCAAGTAAACAAAAAAATGCAGTTACACAAGAAGTTTGGTAACAGGCTCGATAACAATGTTGGTAGAAACATCTGTCCATTCTAATCCTGTAAATGCTTGCTGACAAAAATCACAAGCACCACACGCAAAGTGACCAGCATCGCTATTATAAATACTATCTGTGGTTGTACGAACTACCATGTCTGCAATGTTCCGTCCTCTTTGGTAAGCAATCATCAGTGGTGTTTGGAAACAAGTATGTATTGATAAAATATGCCAGTATTTTTTTTAAATGCTACTCACTGAGGTGGTGTTAAGTGCACCCACACTAATGGCAACAGCTATGGTTAGTGCATGCCCAAGATGCCCACACTGTGATGCACTGTCAACACCAATGGTCTGCCTCTAAACGCATAGTCCCCACCCAATTGTATGCTAACCTGTTACCATGGGGCCCCATGCTAAAAATCCCATGCTAACTTTTAGTGCAGTGTGCTTTCCATGCACTAAACCCTGTGCTAATGTTTAGCACACTTAGTAAATATACCACTGAATGAGGTGACATCATCTGACTTCTCAGTACCAAACCTTGAAGACTGATATAATAAATGTTAGATATCTGGTAATGATTTGTTTAGACCTTTTGTGAAGATTTGTACCTTTTCCTGTCATCTTTAGATGGGTTATCTTTCAGTCGTGAGTGTCAATATTCTTTTTTCTGAGCATGTGATTTTCTGACTGTGAGAGCTGGTAGGAGAGTTCTTAAGTTACTTGGATATCCCATGTTGGGGACTTTATTGCTAAATGACTATTACATGCTGAGAATTTAAATTCTTTTTAAGGCGAGATGTTTTTTCTTGGTTTTTTTTTTTATTTTTCTTAGCTGCAGAGCTATTCATATAATACTCAATGTGTATTTCTTATTACATTATGTGAACTGAAAAGTGCTGAGAAAAAAAGTGAAGACGTTGTCATGCTCTTACTGACACTTTACAATTTTCTTTTACAGGAATGTGAAATTAAGGAAGAAGGCCAAAAGCATTTCCTTATCCTTTACAATGTCAAACTGGATCAAGCTGGTGGAGTGGATTTCCAAGCCGCCAATGCTAAATCCAGTGCTCATCTTAGAGTTAAAGGTAATTGCTTTCATCAGTATGGATATTAGTTTAACTTTAATATGTATTTCTATTTGTAGGTTTAGCATGCTGTAATACAATAGTAATTGAAAGAAAACCAAAACATTTATGCCATAGATACAGATTAGGAGAAGTCCTTTTGAAAACAGTAATGATTGATTTTATCCCTAGCCAGGACCGGTGCAAGGAGATGAGGGACCCTAGGAAAACCTCATCCCTTGTGCCCCCCCCCCCCCCTCTCTGGCCTCCACTGCCGCCTTCTCCGGGACCTGCAGTGGGGGGAATAGCCTCAAACAGCCCCACAGCACTTACCTTGAAACTTCGGTGCTGTGGGGCTGTTTGGCTTACACCCCCTCCAACACCCAACGCTGACTTCCGGGGTGGAAGTAATAAAAAAGATAATACAGATTACACTATTGTTGCTGCTTCGAGCTAATATGGCTACCACTCTGGAAATTTTCATATACACTATTGTGGTTTCGTGTCATCAAGTACTGTGATGGCATTTCAGCGATGAGGAGAGGGCTCCCCAAACTGACATTTTGTGTAAGTGTGTATATGTTGACAGATAGTGAAAGATAATCCAACCAGATGCCACTTGTTCCCATTCAATCCAGCCAAAGCTATTTTAGAAAGCAGATACCTTATGTAGAAAGAAGCTTGTGGATGATTGGCAGGAAGGCAGATGCACTGCAAAATTACTGCTGAGCAGGTTTGTCTTAAGGAAACGTCAATATGCAAATAGCGTTTCCAGTGACTAGGTCCTCTTCCACTCCCTAAGAGGTCCCGTGTACTTGGCGGAGCTAAATAGCTCCAGGGCTATAATTTCCTTTCTTTTGCTATGGAGATCAGTAATGGACAGCAGCTCTCTTGGAAGTAGGAAAGTAACCCGAAAATGTCTTTTGTGCCTGGTAAAGCTCGAGTGATTGGCCTACTGAGGCCCCTGAAGGATGTGATGGTGACAGCCGGCGAGTCGGCTACCTTTGATTGTGAGCTCTCCTATGAAGGCATCCCAGTAGAATGGTTCTTGAAAGATCAGAAGCTGGAACCCAGCGACAAGGTAAAAGCTCTATAACCAGGCTCTGCTCAGCTGAAAATGTATTTGAGTTATCCTTAAATTCCTCAGCTAGTGTTGAGATTTCCAAAGCCATTGCTGATATTTTATAGTCACATCATTAAAACTTGCAGTAGTTGAGTATTAAATTCTTTTTCAACTGGATTGTAAACACTGTGACATTCAAATTAAACAAACATTTGTGTAATATCACACTACAAGCATGAAATATTAAAAATTAGCTCCGGACTGTGGTGAAAGTATAACGTTACTACTACAGTCATTGAGACTTTGATGAAATGCCTTTCTCATACTGTTTTCTTTTCAGTGCATAGCGGGCATAAAGCCTTCTGCATATAAGGGGATTAAAAGGATTGAAATTCCATTTCAGGCAATTGATCTTAGCTTCCAGATAACTTTCTAGCCAGATATGCTCTCCAAGCATTTCTCACCAGCTATTTTTAATCCCTCTACATATGCTGGCGATTTGTTTTACAGTGTCGGAGGATCAGGAAGGTTTTAATAGACTACTTAAAATTCAATAACTGCCATAACTGCTTTGAATAATTACAATTAATTCAACAACTCTTTGCAACTGAGTTGTTGGTGTTTCTCCAGATAAAAGTAGTCAAAAACCTTCATTTGCTTATTGTGTCTAAGTCAGGGTAGTGAACACTGCAGTATACTGTGAAAACAACATAACAATATAGAAACGAGCCATGCGCGAGGAAAATAGGTGGATATAGTTTGTATAACGCTTTCTGACCTTCATTGTTTTAACACTGATACTGTGCTAACATGCAGCATAAATGAACAGAATCAATTCTAGCATCAGCACTCATGCAGTCAGTAGCTAACAGTGCTAGACGCACTATTTGGATAGCGCCACATTCTAATAAAATACAAACGAAGGCATGATTCTTGAAAGTGTCCTACTGTATTTTTTTGAATGCTTTTTCTGGATCCAGTAATACCCTAGGTCTGATTCATTAAGGTCTTTGACAATAGAAGAAGAATGGGGTTAGGGGTGGAGCGTGGGTGTGGTAAGCGCTTTGCAGTCAGCACATTCGTGCTAACTGCAAGTTGAGAAATTAGCCTGGGTGCACTTTCCACCACAAAAGTGCCCATGTTAAGGAGGGTGCACTGTGTTAATTGCCAGGAACGTGCTTTCCACATCCTCAACAGTTAACGCCATGGTCTTGCACCTAACACGCTATGGTTTGAGCATTATCGGCATGATAGGTTCAACGCCATAACGCCCTTTCGTAAAAGGGTTCCTATGTTTTATTGTTCCTCGCCTAGAGGTTTAATGATAGGCAAGTTAAATACCTAATGTACTTGACTGTAACTCGTCTTGAACTACCAGTGGAAAGGCATGAACTAAATACTACAAATGCAATAAAATTAATTATTTTCATGCACACAATAAATATTTAGGCTATCCACCACAGGTAAACAACTACCACTACAATTATTCAACATTTCTATGGTGATACTAGGCACATGCACAGCTGTAGAGATACATAGAAAAGACATTCATTGTTCCATGGAGCTTGCAGTCTATTTGAGACACATGGGGCAAATAATTCTCTAGGTTCAGGTTTAATTGCAATATTTATATTTATGTTGTAGGAGGGAGTGAAATTTTGATATTATTGTTTTAGTTTGTAATGCAGTCCAGGGAGAAACAGCTTGCAGTGATGACTGATATTGTATTTTGTGTAGGTATATATATTTTATGATGGGCGTGATGATTTGTATTATTATTTTTCTATGTATGGTATTAGGCCTATTAGACATGCCTTTAATGTGGATTTGGCCCACAGTAAGACCTGAATGAACTGAATTTCAATTAGAAATGATTATTATATTTTAATATGAGAATGCAAGATCAAGAAGAGTCAGAGATTTTGGAATGAAAAACGGTTTCAAAGTGTTCAACAGCAGGACTTGAATAGGGCCAAAGATATGTCACAAGATGTACCAACTCAGGAAGGCCATCTAGATGCATGACACCACAAAACAGAAAGTGCAGCACATGAAATTAGCAAGGAGGAAATCAGCTTGCTGATAAACAGAGGTCATGGAGGGATCTTTTGGATATACTGTACGAATGGAGAGCTAGCACAGAGCTGCAGTGCAAACGCACTTGTAGGTGAGAGCAAATAGCTGGAAAGCAAAAGAAGGAATTCTTCCAAGATTTTCTTAACTCAGTCTACCCAATAAGTAGATACTAGGTATTACAGGTGACTGGCAAGCTTATTCATCTTTGTTTGTAGCTGATGCTGATGTTAAGACAATCAAAAGTACAGACAGAAAATAGTAGCACTCGTTTTCACAAATCCATGATAATGATGTTAATCCAACAAAAATTATATATAGTTGCAATACTCCTTGTATTATGGCATTTAATGTGTGTGTGTATGTTTTAAATTTTACTTTGATTTGTCAGGTTGTTACACGTGCTGAAGGAAGAGTCCACACACTTACCCTTCGAGATGTTCAGTTAAAGGATGCTGGTGAAGTCAAACTGACCGCCAAAGATTTCAAAACACAAGCTAATCTGTTTGTGAAAGGTAAAACAAAGTGATATCAAAACTTCTTTGATATTTGTAAATTAGGAACACCTAATTGTTATCTAGGTTTTATTGTTACTAACAATAAGGGGAAATATCTGCAGAATTAAAGCATGGCAAATGCATGCATTTATTCGGTTATGGAGGGCCAGTACCGAAAGGATGCAGGCCCCATAACAGGGCTAATGAGGGGGAGGAGGGCCTCTTTAGGAGCAGCATCCAATAGGTGGAGGGTGGGGGATGGCAGAAGCCGTGCTGTAATAAAGAAAGGGGGGAAAGAGCTGCCCCTTCCTTTTCAGCTGGCGGTGCGACCCTACCCTCCACACCAAGGGCATGAGGGGTGGGGGAAAGTTTGTCACAGCGGCGGTGGGGTGGGACCTCACCGGGAAGGGGAGGGGTACCACTAACAAAAAGGGGGGATCTCAGGTACGGATCCGGGGTGCCTAGTTCCAGTGACAGGCGGTCAGGTACCAAGGCCAGGGGTGCCTGGCCCTGGTCACTAGGAGCATAGAGCAGAATGGGGTACCCAAGCACCAGCACGGAGCGGCTAGTGCCAAGGATACAAGGGCTAGGCCCTGGCCATGTCACAGGCCAAGGCCGCAGAACCCGATGAAATAATGGGGGTGGTGGTAATCAAGGTAGCCTGTCGTTTCTCTGTTTAACTATTGTTATTGTTCACGGAGGTTAGTGTTAAGATTGTGTATTCTAAATTATTATTATTGTTGTTGTATCCGCAATCTGTGGCCTTCAAGATCCACCAATAAAGCACTGTAAAAGATGGATGGGGCCTGTTTATTTGTATGCATGCAGAAAAGGGGATGGGGGAGCGTGGAAAGGGCCCGAAGCCAATCCAGGATGCCCCAGGTTATGCCTCCTTTAAAGAATCAACAGTGAACATAAGCTATGTCTAGTCCAAGGGTTCTCATCCTGGTCAACAAGAACCTAGCCAGTCAGATTTTCAGGACAATCACTATGAGAGAGATTTGCATACAGTGGAGGCAGTGATGCAAATATTTCGCAGGCATATTCATTGTGATTATCCTGAAAATCTGACTGATGGGTGTCCTGAGGACTGGATTGAGAACTCCTGGTCTAGAAGGTAATAATTTTATATTTTTAGGTGTAGGTGAATTATATTTTGTTAAAACAGATATTAAATTAACTCCTACACTGGTTTTATAACCTTGCTCTTGTTTGCTTGCCAGGGTTGCGGGTGTTCGGTGATATCATGGGCCACATAGAAAAGAGACAGCTCTATGATATCACTCACATCTGCTTCGGCAGAAATGTTCTTTTGCATCAGTGTATTCTTATGCCTGAAAAAAGTTTAGATTTCCAAAGAAATGTATGCAATTTTTTTTCTGGGAATCGATTTCAAGGGGACCTCTAGAGAGTGAAGCCATTTTGTAAAAGTGAGATTCTACTGTTGCTTGCATGACAGGTCACCGTTGCTCAATTGGCTGACAACAAACAACTTTCTAAATGGGCTCACAGTTCCTGCACATAGATTAGGATCATTCCTCCAAGAGCTGTTATCTGAAGCCATGCAATACCTTCCCATTGTCTATAGTATCTTCTCCTGAAAAGACATCCATTCTTGACGTTCTCTCTCAATTGGTTTTCCCCAGAAGACTTCCTAGAAACGCTGCTCAAATAAAGATTTCATATGATGGCTTCTCAGTTTGCATATGTTCCAAATCATTTGATCATCTTTATAACGCATATTCCATCTTTCAGAACCTCCTGTTGAATTTACTAAACCACTTGAGGACCAAACCGTAGAAGAGGAAGCCACGGCCATACTGGAGTGTGAGGTATCCAGAGAAAATGCAGAGGTCAAGTGGTTCAAAAATGGACATGAAATTCATAAGTCAAAGAAATATGACATCATTGCTGATGGTAGAGTCAGAAAACTTATTATTCATGGCTGCACATTGGATGACACTAAAATGTATACATGTGATGCCAAGGATTTCAAGACTTCTGGTTTCCTGAATGTAGAACGTAAGTAAATTTCTGACATGTAAAAGTGAATTATTCTCCCTACTGTTATTTATTTATTTAGTCTTTACTTCCGCCTTCTCACTAAAAGGCATGTTTATTAAAGTACCCTAAAGGAACACACGTTAAGAAGCATGGGAAAGGCCTGCTCCGTCAGGGGTATGCCCCGCATGTTCCCCAGCAGATAGTGCATTGCAAAACACCCCATTGTGTTAAACCTGCAATCACAGTAAAATCAGTAGCAAGGATATCCTCTAAAATATATCACTGGATGATAAAAAAAATAGTTTGGCAAACTAAATGCTTTCAGTGTACTGTTGCACTAAAAGTAAACAAGAGTCACCAAGTGGAAGAGAATTGTTTCCTATCAACTGAATGAAATATATATGTTTATGTTTACTAAAATTTGATATTCCACATTCACTTTCATTAACATCAAAGTGGTTATAACAAGTGAATAAGAATCATAACAAAATACATAATAATAAATGAAAAGTAGAATAGAATATAGGGCCCAATATTCAAACCTTGAGAATTATGCTCCTAAATTGGCCTCTCAGAAATTTTACTAGAGCTGAGGGCATAAATTTATACTAAAAATTTCACTAAACTCCTGAATTTAGGACATAAAAAGTGGGTGCAACAGGGACAGATTTAGAGTAGGGAAAAATGTTAGGAGTTTAGCACAGATTATCAGCATTAGGCTCTTAAATTAGGCTCATCAATCTAGACAAATGAATGTCAGGTGTAAAATTAGAGCCGTGGAGGCCTATTCACACCAGGACGTCCAGCCCCTTGTGCGTCCGGGCAGAAATGGGGCGTACCGTGGTACACCTGATTCTGATCCCGCAGGGTCATCTAACCGCGATGGCATCAGAATTGGGTCTATCGGCCTGGATGTTCAGGCCAGCCCCGATTCTGATCGGCTGCAAGTCTAGCCGCATACCTCACTAACTCAGACAGGCTCCGTAATGGAGCCACAGTGCCATGATGTTATGTTGCCATGGTACCATGGCTCCATTATGGAGACACAAACATCACCAGCCGCCAAGATTGCCCCTTCCCCACAGCCAGACCCCCAATTTGGCCTCCTATGGCCAGGGTCCAGCTGCAGGAAACCTCCTCCTCCTCACTTCACTGCTTTGTCCCTGCTGGCTGCCACTGCTATCGCACATCCAGGAATAAGTCCCCCATCTAACTGGCATACCCCAGATGTACAGGGCCAACCTCAGAATCAGCCCTGTATGTCTAGGGTGATGGCCCGCCCACACACTGCCCTCGCTCCGCCTTCTACCCGCCCCCATCCCGCCCCTGTCTAAGGATCCCCATACAACTCTTCTGTTCATACAGGGAGTCTTGCATGAGGATGGCAAGGAGGACGAATTGCGAGCATGTACATCCAGGCAGGACATACATCTCCACTATTCGTGCCTTGAAATAGACACCATAACTTTTAAGCTCCAAAATTAAGATTAATTTTTAGCAGAAAACGTAGGTGTCTACATTTGATGTATAGGTAGCTAAATGGACATTTGGGTCCACCACCAAGCATTTTATAAAAGGCCCAGCAAGCGCTGAGCCTTTTGTAAAATATAGATAGTGCCACCAAAAACACATGTAAAAATGTCACTGCATATAACAGAAATCGGCATGTTCCAGAAAAGAACACAGCATAAGGAGGATAGATATAGATATGTATGTGGTGATTTCACTACATATGCATGTATGTATCACTCTTTGTATGGATATCTGGTGAATTTTGAAAAGCTGCACCTTTCAAGAGCAGCTAGTTGGACAGTCATTGTCTAAAAGTCAAACTTTGTCCCAAGGGAGATGATTTTGAATGTCAGAGTAAGTAAGCACATTTCCAGCCTCAAGCACACCTCAAAGCCAATGGTCCAAAAGGAAACTTAGCTGGAGATTAAGCATGACTGAACAGGTATAAATGTCGATGAATGTATTGTCATTTTAAAATGCAATACACAACTATACCTGGAAGACCCTCTCAGTACATGCAACCTTTAAATTCCTGCATTTGCATTTTATATATGTAAACTGGACTTAAGGCTTCTAAAACTTACTCTAGTGTTCAGCTGTTGAAGCATGTGGTCAACAATCACTCAAGTAGTTTCGGCTTTAATGTGAGTACTCTCTTTACAGCGCTTCGTGTTGAGTTTTCAAAGCCTCTTACTGATCAAGTAGTTAAAGAAAAAGAGACAGCTCGGTTTGAATGTGAAATTTCTCGTGAAAATGCCAAGGTCAGTATTTATTTTGCTCTAAACCAGGGTTCTCAGCCCAATCCTCAGGATACATCTAGCTAGTCAGGTTTTCAAGAGAACCACAATGAATATGTATGAGAGAGATTTGCATACACTGCTTCCCTTATATGGAACCAGTACATGCCAGTCTCCCATGTATATTTATTGTGGTTATTCTGAAAACCTCACAGGTTAGGTGGGTCCCAAGAACTAAGTTGACAACCCCTACTCTAAGCTGTAATAAGTTTTTTTTTAATTCTTCAGCAAGATTTATATTTTCAGATGGTAATTTATTTTCTTAGAAAATGTCTAACATTGTAATTTCACTGTTTTTAAAATGCAGGTTCGCTGGTTTAAGGATGGTGTTGAAATCAAAAAGGGCAAAAAATATGATATCATCTCCAAAGGTGTCCAGCGTATCCTGGTAGTCAACAAAAGTGTATTTGACGATGAAGCAGAATATGTATGTGAGTCAGGGACTGCAAGAACATCTGGCTTGCTTACAGTAATCGGTGAGAAAAAAATAAACTCTTCCATCTATGTTACATTAAAAGAAAACGGTAACAGTTTTAGTCATACAATTCCGTGATTCTCTTTGCAGAAGAGGAAGCTGTTTTTACCAAAAATCTTAAGAATATTGAAGCAACTGAAACGGATACTGTGAAGTTCATTTGTGAAGTGTCCAAACCCAGCGCAGATGTAATTTGGTATAAAGGTGATAAGGAATTGCCGGATGCTGGAAGATACGAACAGATTTCAGATGGAAGAAAGAGGATTCTGGTTATTCAGAATATTAATCCTGATGATATTGGTGAATACAATTGTAGACTTCCAAGCTCTCGTACAAGTGCCAATCTGGGTGTAAATGGTAAGAAAATTAATTTTACATAGAAATTTATAAAATAAGCAGTAGAAACAACTTATATAGGGCCATACCTGTTTCCATAATGTGGCATGCTGAGATGCATCAAGGTTGGTCAGGCTTGGTTGTGTTGTGAAAGTTGTACAGTCAGTCCTGTGGCGTGAGGGAAGACTGTTGCCACCATTGTGGCAGACCTTGTCATTCAACAAGTGGCACTGAGGAGAGGAGATTCCCCTTCAGACCTCAGATGAATTCTGGTCTTCCACATTGCTCATCTAGGGTAGGAAGAAGCTGCAGAGACTGCTGGGGTATTAAAAACAGGGGGGGAAAGACACGATAATACTTACCTTTTGCTGATATGCTGACATGAAACATGGTAGAAATGTTTTTTTCTCAATTTGTTTTTCCAGAACTTGCTGCAGAATTTATTTCTCGACCTCAGAACCTTGAAGTGCTTGAAGGTGATAAAGCGGAATTTGTCTGTTCAGTATCTAAAGACTCCTATGAAGTTAAATGGCTGAAGGGTGATACTATACTTGAACCTGGTGATAAATATGACATAATTTCTGAAGGCAAAAAGAGAATCTTGGTTATTAAGGATTCCCTACCAAAAGATGATGAGGGAACTTACTCTGCTGTAGTTGCAGCTTCCAAAGCACCAGCTGAATTAACTGTGATAGGTGAGTACTGCTGGTATGTGGATTTCTGCCTGTGAAAGCTTGTAATGATCTTGAAAGCTCATTTCCACAGACAAATGTAGAAATGAGCATGTAGTTTTGCCTTGGGAAATAAAATGGCAGAAATTTGTGCAACTACTGTTTTGAAGGGCAATAATCAAGAAAGAGTACGTGAATACTTTTTCTTTGAGGACTGTGGCAAATTTTGTGACTTGGCACAAAATGCGGGCAGTGTGGTCTAATGCAAAATTCTTAAAGTTGAATTTTCTGAGTATAGAGGTTAAATATATTCTTGTCATACTTTTACAGAAAAACTGAGGATTATAACGCCTATTAAGGACCAATATGTTAAAGAGGGACAGGAGCTTGTCTTCAATTGCGAAGTCAACACGGAAGGTGCCAAAGCTAAATGGTTCAAAAATGAGGAAGTAATCTTTGACAGTCCAAAATATGTTATGGTGCACAAAGATTTGGTTTACACTCTCAGAATCAGAGATGCCCAAATGGATGACCAAGCCAATTACACTATTTCTTTGACAAATCACAGGGGTGAACATGTTAAGTGTTCTGCCAAGTTAGCAGTCCAAGGTAAGTGACTTGCCTTGTGTTGCTTGGAGATTTTTGTTGCTTTCATTATTGCATACAGGAGCTTACCAATATTTATTTACCCAAACAGAGGAGGAACTAAAGATTGTTGAGCCTCTTGAAGACATTGAAACGATGGAGAAGAAGTCTGTAGCTTTCAGCTGCAAAGTGAATCTCCTCAATGCCACTCTAAAATGGATGAAGAATGGTCAAGAAGTTCCACTAGACAGACGTGTTTTGTATAAAGTCGACAAATACAAACACACTCTTATCATTAAAGACTGTGGCTTTATAGATGAAGGTGAATATACTGTCATTGCTGGACAGGACAAATCTGTTGCAGAACTCATTATTACAGAAGCTCCTACAGACTTCACTGAACATCTTCAGGATCAGACTGTCATTGAATTTGAGGATGCCATCTTCACCTGCCAACTTTCCAAAGAGAGAGCCAATGTGAAATGGTACCGAAACGGAAGGGAAATCAGAGAGGGCAAAAAGTATGTAGACTTTCACTGTTAAACTTGATGAATATTTGTTCCGTGTAACCACCTTGTTTTTGCTATGTGTCTAATTTAAATATGTTTTTCTGATGAAGGTACCAATTTGAAAAAGATGGAAATTTGCACAGATTAATTATAAAAGAATGCAGACCAGAAGACGAGTGTGAATATTCTTGTGGAGTGGATGACAGGAGATCCAGAGCAAGACTTTTTGTTGAGGGTAAATGTAGCAGATCTGAATATTGACCTTATTTCTAAAATGTATGCATCGGTGCATTCAATAAATACTGACCAGTTGTGTGTTTATTTTTTTCTGCATGCAGAAATCCCCATAGAAATCATCAGACCACCACTAGATGCATATGAAGCTCCAGGCTCTGATGTGATCTTTGAGGCCGAATTGAATAAAGATAGAGTGGAAGTCAAATGGTTAAGAAATAACATGATAATAGTTCAGGGTGATAAACACCAGATGATGAGTGAAGGAAAAGTGCACAGGCTACAGGTGTGTGAGATCAGACCTCGTGACCAAGGTGAATACAGATTTATTGCCAAGGATAAAGAAGCCAGAGCAAAACTTGAATTAGCAGGTAAGTTTAGTAATATCTCTATTTACTAAAAAAAAAAAAAATCCTTGTATGACTTAATGCATAAACAAAGCATGCATAGCTAGACCTGCCCTGCTCTGCTTCACTGTCTATGAGTTTCAGTGCTGCATACACCACCTCAGTAGCCCTAAAGGTCAGCAACATGTGATTCTTAGGGTTAGACTACCTTCTAAAACTGACCTAGGAAACATGCTCCCCATGTTTTCCATCCCTTTGCCTCTGCTCCCCTCCCCCCCTTCAATTGTTCTTTTCTCGCTTCTCACTTCTCTCCTGCCTTCCATCTTACCACCTCTGCATAGGTCCCTCCCTACAATCCTGTCATCAGCTCACTCGCTCTCTCTCTTTCCCTTTTCCATACCTAAACCTCCCACTCTCCTCTTCTGATGCTCCATCTTCTGCTTACCTTCTCTCTTTTGAAATTACATTTATTTATTTAGTTTGTTTATTTGCAATAGTTGGTATACTGTCATGCGATATGTCTAATATTACTGTTGTGACCCCTTGGTAAAATAAAGGGCAAAGATATATTTCCCCAAAGTAGCAGAGAGTCGCATAGAGAAGAGGGTTTGAAACTTTTATTTCATAAAAATTCCTAAATTCATACTTATTTGCTCTAAGCAAATGCCAAATTGAAAAAAAAATCACAAATTCTATAAAAATGTCATTCATTGATTATATTTTAAATTTTACTGTAGATCCATGCTTATAAACTCCTCTGCTATATATTATGAGATTTGTCTTCCTAATTATGAATCCTCACTCCATTTAACAGGCTCAGATTGTTGTGATGACTTATGATAGACAATCTGGAAGCCAATGTGATCACACAGGTTACCAAAATAAACCCTCAGGAGAACCAAAGATTGCTGGAACATTAGAAAGACTAGCACAATACATAAAAAAACAATGAGGCAAATTTTCCTGCAGCACTGCCTATAGAACTTAATGCAGATAACATGTCCATATAAACATTATGTATATATATGTTCAGCTGCAATACCAATATATTTGCCATCTCCGAATATACACATGAAGCGCATTATAAATATCTGTATAAAGTTTTACCTGCTGTTTGTGCATCAGCACATAAAAGGGTAACTTTTACAGTTCGAAGCTGAAAACCGCTGTTATGCATATGCCTTGTAATTATTATTATTATTATTATACATTTATAGAGCATTGCTCACCACACACAGTACTGTACAAACACAGATGAAGACAAACAAGACAAAGGAGGAGTAGAGAAGGGAGACAAATAACAAAGGAGACACAAGGAACAGAGGATTAGGGCCCAAAGACAGCCTTGTTCCACCCTGGCCCTTCCCAAATCTTGACTAGTTTAATTCATATTAATTTTGACTGTGTAGTGAATTATATGGCCGACATTTAAACATATCACGGGCCAGGAAAATGAAACAAAAGCACTTATATGCTTGACACCTGCTACTTAATTGGTTGGGAATATAGATCCCTATGCATTCTGATTTACATGCACTTATTATACAAGATTTTAATAAAATATTTTAAAACAAATACAATTCTGTTTATTAGCGGCACCAAAACTCAGGACCGCAGACCAGAACCTTGTGGTAGATGTTGGAAAGTCTTTGACCATGACTGTCCCATATGACGCCTACCCAAGAGCAGAAGCTGAGTGGTTGAAAGGAGATGAAATCCTACCTGAACTGCGTGTTGACACAACACCAACTGAAAGCAGCTTCCGAATTTTCGATGCGAAGAAAACTGATAAAGGAAGTTACAAGATTATTCTCAAAAACAAACATGGGAAGGCTGAGGCATTCATTAATCTGGATGTGATTGGTAAGCTAATGGTTGCCTAAAATTTTCAAACCATTTTTAAAACAAGAATGATGTTGCTAAGAAATATATTTTCCCCACATTTCAGATGTTCCAGGCCCGGTTAGAAACTTAGAAGTAACAGAAACATTTGATGGTGAAGTCAGCCTTGCGTGGCAAGAACCGGAAACAGATGGTGGCAGTAAAATCCTGGGCTATGTTGTCGAGAGACGTGATATTAAGCGCAAGACTTGGATTTTGGCTACTGATCATGCAGAGAGCTGTGAATATACTGTCACTGGACTTCAGAAAGGAGGGGAATACCTATTCCGTGTCAGTGCCAGAAATAGAGTGGGCACTGGGGAACCAGTAGAAACCGACAAACCTGTTGAAGCAAAAAGCAGATTCGGTAAACAATCTTTGAAGAAATGTTCCAGCAATTTTACATTATTGCATCTTGCTTTCTTTGCCTTTTTCCCTTAATAAACAATCTGTATATTTTCTTAAAATTCAGATGTCCCAGGTCCTCCTTTGAATGTAGATATTGTCGATGTGAATAAGTTCGGTGCCACACTGACATGGGAACCTCCAGAGTATGATGGTGGCACTGAAATCACTGCTTACATTATTGAATTACGCGATAGAGCATCTACAAAATGGGATACGGCCCTGATAACCAAACCAGATGAGCTAACCGCTACCGTGACTGATGTGGTAGAAAACAATGAATACCTGTTCCGAGTGAGGGCAGAAAACCAGGTTGGAGTTGGTAAACCAAGCGCTGCTACTCGTTCCGTGAAAATTATGGATCCAATTGGTTAGTACATTTCAAAATTTATGGAATGTAATTAGCATGTCATGATCACAATCAGTCATATAACCATTGTAGAGGTATGAATGTTTGGAATAAAAGAGATGTAGGAGAATTAATATGCATGTACTGAAAATTGTGAAGTCGGTATTCAGTATAATTTTATGCAGATTTTCAGCAGAGCTATGTGTTCAAGTCTGAATGCTAAAAATGCTGACATACCTTTCTATGGATAATCATATAAGTTTAATAAACAGCTGCTAAATTTTCCCATTCTCTGTACTTCTGGTCCCGCCTGGCCTGCCCAAAATCCCTTCTCACTTCAATTGCATAAACTTTGGCCCCAGCCTGCCCCAATCTTTGCCTCCCTTTAACTAACTAACCCTTGACCCTATAAATGGCAAGAAGAATTTTTAAAAAACACATGATGCCGACTTCACAAGTGCGTTGGACTGTTGCCCCTTGTGTGATTGAATAAACTGTTCACTCTGTCTGAAAATACGGCATCCAAATATAATGGTAACTTACCAGTCATTTAGGTATATGTTGTGAGAGGGCAATAGAATATTAACATGATGATTCAAGATTGCTAAACGGACCAATCTTTTAATTTCTTCACATTTATCAAAACTGGAAATCAAAATTTGTAATGTGAATGATAAGAATTTGCACATCTAGTAGTGAAATTTAACCTACTGATAATCAAATAATATTTTTATCTATTAAAATATAATTTGTTTGATTTCTCTTTAGAAAGGCCAAGCCCTCCCATTAACCTTGATTATTCCGACCAGACCAAGTCAACTGTTCAGCTCACATGGGAACCACCACTTAAAGACGGGGGGAGTCCTATACTAGGTTATATCATTGAACGCTGTGAAGAGGGAACAGAGAAATGGATACGCTGCAACCCACGCCTTGTCCCTAATCTTACCTACAAGGTAGGATCAGTCATTCTTAAAATATAACATCCCTCTATGTTCAGAATGTTAAGCACACTCTTATTTTATAAATGATTCTGCGTGTTTCTTTCCCTCTCTAGGTGACAGGTTTGAAACCAGGCATCAGCTATTATTACAGAGTCTGTGCGGAGAATGCGGCAGGCATTTCTGACCCTGCTGATGTTCTGGGGCCGTTATTAGCGGATGATCCTCCTGGTAAGGACCCTGTTATGTGCTGTATTTTCATTTACATGTTTAACCATGCATAGTAGTACAATGTCATCTCACTTTCATCATTAGGATGCCTTTCACTGTTGGAACAAATTATTTGGGCTACAAATATTTCAATTTTCTATTCCAGCTGCACCTACATTGGATTTGGATGCTTTCAAGGATGGGCTCGAAGTTATTGTTCCAGAGCCTCTCAGAATCAATGTTCCTATTACTGGGTACCCTGTGCCAACTGCAAAGTGGTCTGTGAATGGAAAAATTCTGGAAGTCAATGATCGCTTGAAAATAGAAACTAATTCAGCATTTGCAAGCTTGGTTATTTCTCCAAGTGAACGCCCTGATAAAGGCATATACAACATAGAACTGCAAAATGTAGCTGGTTTCATTTCAGGAGAAATTAATGTCAATGTAATAGGTAAGTTTCCTTGTTTCTCACTACATGGGTACTAATGCAGACTAATATAGCAATAAAGACTATCAAGGTATGTTTTATTGCCCTACAGTGATACACTTGAAGGCTGATTTTGCATAAGGTGTCTAGATAGGAATTGGAATGCCCAGCTCAGGAGGTACATAATATCCTGAGTAGTTTACAAAAGGATCGCTGAACATGGAGCCTAATTGTAAAATACAGTTAGGACGGCCTTGAATACATGTACAAGTGGGAACAGCCATTTTAGTAAGAAACACTTTCAAATGAAGAAAGGCATTTTGAATGTATAAATGCCAGCACGTTCATGTATAGGTGCCAATTTTACAATCTATGGAGGTAAATGTCATCATTTACAGATTAAGAGAGTGATTCTATTAGGGTCGCATGGAAAGTGAGGCCCTAGTAATGTGCGTAAGTCCCTATTCTAAAGGACACATGCATGTGAATGAGCACTTATGAATGTGCCCTAGGCAGTCACTATTCTATAAGCACACGCATAAATCCTGTTATGCATGCTTTTGGTCTAGGTGCATACAGGACAGAGCGTAAGCAAAGTATAAATTTATGCCTGCAAATTATAAAATATTATGATTCATGTGTGTTCTTCACTGATCCAGGCGTGGGGATTTCTGCCTGCTCTAGAACAGGCTGTGACACTCCCACATCTGGACTTCTGCAACATAATCTACCATGGACTACCCGCCACACAAACCAACCCCCTCCGCACTGCCTTAAATACCACGGCAAGGATTATTCAGAACGCGAAAAAACGGGACCACATCACCCCAATCCTAAGAGACCTACACATCCTTCCCATCGAAGCAAGAATCAAGTACAAAGCTATCCTACTCACCCACAAAACCATCCACCAAACACAGAACACCCCGCTCCACACCCTACTGCCTCGCCTGACCCACAGCAGAACAACCAGACAATCCTCCAATAACTCCATCACCGTCCCCCACAAAAGAACCAAGTCCACACAACGGACCTGCAACAGAGCCTTCAAACTTTATGCTCCATCACTCTGGAACTCTCTGCCGAACCACATCAGGAACAACGATGATCTCACATCATTCAAAAAACAGTCCTATTCCATGAACACCTCTGAACAGAATCTCCACCCCCCTCATCAAGAACTCATGATTAGAAACTACAGGATTGTACATGTCTATGTCCATCCCAAATCATTAATGTTGCCCCCTATTGATGGCCCCACCCTATAACCATTGATTCCCCCCCCCCCCCCTGTTATGTGTTACACCGCTTTGACCCAGTGAAAAGCGGGATATAAATACAGTTAAATAAATAAATAAATAAAATAAATAAATAATTGCCCCTACTAGCTTATAGCGTGTCTATACGCTCCTATTATGTGAATACACACAACCTTTACTTTATGACATAGGCCCCACATAGCGTATTAACTGTGCAGCAGTTTATAGAATTACCCTCCATTTGCCAGATTTTACAAATTGGACATTCCGGAAGAGCCAAGCTAAATAATACTTTTTTTTAGAAACTTTTGAACCCCAAAGATGTAAGCATATTTACCCCCTCAATCTAATCCCCAGGCCAAATGAGCAATTAGTTGGCATGCTTACCTCAGAACAGGTGTAAATGGTGATATCCAGATTCTTAAAAATACGTGTGCATTGCCATTGTAAAATCGGAGATAAGAACATAAGAAATGCCATACTGGTCAGACCAAGGTCTATCAAGCCCAGTATGCTGTTTCCAACAGTGGCCAATCCAGGTCACAAGTACCTGACAGGTTCCCAAAAAGACACACAGGTTCCATAATGCTTGTATTGGGGCAAGCAGTGGATTTCCCAGGTTCTCTTTAATAATGGTTTATGGACCTTTCCTCCAGGAACTTGTCTAAACCTTTTTTAAACCAGCTACACTAACAACTTTTACTACATCCTCCGGTAACAAATTCCAGAGTTTGATTACACATGAGTGAAAAAATATTTTCTCTTATTAGTCTTAAATGGGTTACCCTGTAGCTTCATTGCATGTCCCCTAGTCTTTCTATATTCTGATAATGTAAACAATCGATCTACATTTACCCGTTCCACTCCATTCATTAATTTATAGACCTCTATCATATCTCCCCTCAGCCGTCTCTTTTCCAGGTTGAAAAGCCCCAACCTTTTAAGTCTCTCCTTCTAGAGGTATCCTTCCATCCCCTTTACCATTTTGGTGGCTCTTATCTATACTTTTTCTAATTCCACTATATCCTTTTTAAGAAACGACAACCAGAATTGCACACAATATTCAAGTGTGGTCACACCATGGAACGATACAGAGGTGTTATAATATCCTTTGTTTTATTTTCCATTCCTTTCCTTATTATTCCTAGCATTTTATTTGCCTTCTTGGCTGCCACTGCACACTGGCAGAGGGTTTTAACATGTTATCCACAATGACACCCAAATCTTTTTCCTGAATGGTGGTTCCTAATGTGGAACCTTGCATCATGTGACCATAGTTTGGGTTGTTCTGTCCTAGGTGCATAACGTTGCACTTGTTCACATTAAATTTAATCTGCCATTTGAACGTCCAGTCTTCCAATTTATCAAGGTCCTCTTGCAATTTTTCACAATCCTCTTGGGTTTTAACAACTTTGAATAATTTTGTGCCATCTGCAAATTTGTCTACCTCACTCGTTATTCCCATTTCCAGGTCATTTATGAATATGTTAAAAAGCAGCGGACCCAGCACAGATCCCACTATTCACCTTTGGAAAATTGGCCATTCAGCCCTACCCTCTGCTTTCTATCTTTTAACCAGTTCCTGATCCACAATAGTACACTGCCTCCTATCCCATGACTTTTTAACTTCACCAAGAGTCTCTCATGAGGGACCTTGTCAAAGGCTTTCTGAAAATCCAGTAACTCTGGTAACCCGGAGGCCCTCCTCGTCTCCTTCCCATGTCTTAGCATCCCACAATAATATTCCCCCACAAATTCACCAACAACTGTAGTTTGGTACAAACATTTGGTCGCAGCTTTATTTACACCAGTAACAACCGACCCAACACGGGCCTGAATATAAAACAATCCAACATAACCCAGCCCCACACCCCATTGCCGGAGGATGCCCCCCCACCCGCCATCTTAGTAGCAAGGCGGAGCATCCTCCTCCCCCCCAAACCCCTCCGCCTGCCTCGCCATAGTAGTAGCAAAGGCCGGCTCCCACCCCCCCGCTACCGGGCCGAGACCCCCAACCGGGCTGTCTCGCCCCACCCCCAGGAGCACTTCGCCCCCACTGCTCGTAAACCAGTTCAAGCCCGCGCCGCTCCTGCGAGCGCTGGCTCTGTACCCCGCCCCCACCAGCTGCAACATCTCAAAACCAGCACCATAATGGGCGGGCGGGCGGGAACGCGTCCGATTCCCGAGGAGCCGCGGCAAGAAGGAGACGGCCACGCGGCTCCTCGCAGACACTGCTCCGCCCCCTTCAGCCCGCGGCCAATGAAATCGCTCCGACAACGCGACGGAGCGATTTCGAATGCCGCACGCACGGCCCCCACTCACCCCCCCCCCCCCCCCCCGCCCCCCTCACCTACTGGAGGCCGAGGCCGGGCCCGGGCCCAGGTTACTGACGGCCGCGGGACCGGGCCCGCGGCCTCGAGCATTAACTCTGGTAACCCGGAGGCCCTCCTCGTCTCCTTCCCATGTCTTAGCATCCCACAATAATATTCCCCCACAAATTCACCAACTGTAGTTTGGTACAAACATTTGGTCGCAGCTTTATTTACACCAGTAACAACCGACCCAACACGGGCCTGAATATAAAACAATCCAACATAACCCAGCCCCACACCCCATTGCCGGAGGATGCCCCCCCACCCGCCATCTTAGTAGCAAGGCGGAGCATCCTCCTCCCCCCCAAACCCCTCCGCCTGCCTCGCCATACTAGTAGCAAAGGCCGGCTCCCACCCCCCCGCTACCGGGCCGAGACCCCCAACCGGGCTGTCTCGCCCCACCCCCAGGAGCACTTCGCCCCCACTGCTCGTAAACCAGTTCAAGCCCGCGCCGCTCCTGCGAGCGCTGGCTCTGTACCCCGCCACCGGTGCGAGGTATTCACTATCCTCGCACCGCCCCCCCCCATAAAGCTGCGACCAATCCATACTAGTGCTTCCTGCCAATCATTAAGCAATAAGTCCTGTCCGACCGGGGACAAGTGTACCCCGTCAGTACGGCACAGTCCAGCACACTGGTGGTCCGCCCAAGGGCGCCGGACCTGCCCTCCCCCGGCCTGCTGCCACCAACGGCCGATCTGCCTGTTGCCTTCGCTAGCCCACTCAGCCACCGTCGCTGAGGCAGGCAGGCCAGCCGCGGGATGATGTCCAACCAGACGATTGCCACGTCTGGCCACTGCTCCTGCAGTGCCCGAAGGACCCGCTGCACCGCTCGAATGAGCTGCCGGCACGTCCCACTGGAGAGATCGTGCCCACCAAGATGTATCAGTAGTCCCACTGGCGCTGTCGTCGCTCCGCATGCTCCCGAATCCATGGAAGGAGCGCTCGCCCAGCCAAACCAACTGGAAATTGTCCAAGAATCCGGCATAAGCCTAGCGGGCCCCGTGCCTTCCCCCCTGTAAGCCCGCCCTGCAGTACACCTGAAAAAGAAACACAGCATTAGCACCCCCCCCCCCACACCCCCAACCCCTCCCCAGCACCCCACTCACAACTGATCCAGGCGCACATAGCCTGCGTAGGCCCCGGATGGCACATCGCCCGATCCGTTGAACCACCTCACCCCCAGACCAGCATCAGCAGCGCTCATCGCCGTCCTTATCCGGAAGGCTTGAGACGCATACTCTCGCTCATCCAAGCCCAGACGCCGCAAGGCCCGGCGGAGCACCGCCATAAATTGAAACTGGGTAACCACACTCCAGTCCCTGTGACAGAAGAAACCACCCGCCAGAACCGGTCGCTGACGCCAATAAGACGCCAAGTTCTGCACCGGACAGGATCCCAGACCCAGAATTGCCTAAGACCTACAGGTCAGTCTGCGAATGGGCCACAAATTATCCGCACTCGCGCCTCCTGTAGGCCTCAGGAGTCACGGGACGGCGCCAATCCGGGACCATTGGCTGCGCTCACGCCCACCCAGCCAATAGCCGCCTCACCCCATAAAGGGCACCCGGACTGCCCCAGCCGCCGCCCTGCTGAAACAAGGAGAAACCGGCCAATGCTGCCCGCGCCGACGACCGGGACCACCCGGACTCGTGTGCCCACGCTATAAAGGAACCCGCCAAGAAATCCTCCACTCTACCACCTCTCCCGCCTTGCCCCATCGGACCGCAACAAGAAGATCAATCCCACGTCCCCCCTCCGCCAAAGGTGCTCCGACCCCAACGCCGCGGTCTCGTCCGCCCCCGGGGCCAACGCCCGCAACGGCTTCCACTGAAAACGAGACAGAGCGTCCGCCATAGCATTCTGAGCACCCGGCACATGGCGTGCCCGAGCCGGGAGATTGAGACGAAGGCAGGCCAGCCCAACACACACCTCAAGCAGCTACCCGTGGGCACTTGGGCGGATGCCGATTGATGACTTGCACCACCGCGGCGTTGTCGCACCCGAAAACCACCCGCTGATCCCGCAAACCGTTCTGGCCATACCCAGAAGGCCACTCTAAGGGGGAACAATTCCAGGAACGTCACGTTACGCGTCACCCTTTCGCCGTCCAGGATGCCAGCACGGCGCCGCACACCATGAACCAGGGCCGTACCCTCCCATACCCGAACTACTGGCAGCATCCGAAAACAATTCCAAGTCCCGATGGGATAGTACCGCAGACCGCCACACCGAGCAGCCGTTATACCCCCCAGAAACGCATCGCACACCCGCAATTCGGCTCGCATCCCCGACGTCGCCCGGATACGATGATACCCACAGCGCTCGCCGGCCATCACAAAGGATAGCCTCCACGCCAACGGCCTCCCCATTGCAATGACTCGGCAAGCAAAATTCAAGTGGCCGACCCACCTCTAAAGATCCGTTAGCGCCACCTTCGAGGCGGAGCCCACCTCTGCCACCAACAACCGCCGTCGCTCTATGTTATCCGTAGGTAAACATACCACAAGCTTCACTGAGTCGATCTCGCTCCCCAATAACGAAAGACACGTCACCGGCCCCACTGTCTTGCCCTCCGCCAAAGGGATGCCGACTCCTCCGCCAGGCCCAGGAAAAGCCCCAGCCAGGATCCACAGGTTGCGGACTGTGCAGGCCCCACGAACAAAAGCGTCGACATAATGCACGATACTCTGGCGCCCCGACCTCCGCACCAACACCCAGTGCAAAACGAGCTGAAGGCCTCAAAGCAAGCACGCGAGATCTCACAACCCAATGGCCTGCACTTATCGCAATAATACTGAGCATCGAAACGAACTCCCAGCAAGGGGAAGGCGGAAGGGAGAACCGGTAAAATCCGAACGGCAGATTCAATGTCCGACTTCGCCAGCAAATCCACTTACCGCATTGGCGCCCCAGCTCCAAGGCCTCATCGAAGGAGGCATAGCGCACCGAGCACAGTTCCCGCGGAATGTGGTCGTTCCCCGAGGCCCCAAGGGGGGCAAGACAGATTGTGTATCTGCCGATAACGCCCCGGCTCCTTCTTCGGGAGAACCCCCCAGTGGAGAAACCATAAACGGCGCAAAGGGCGGCCGGTCAAATGACCCTGCGACTCAGCCCAGCGCGCACTCCGCCGCGATCGTCGTGCGGGCCACCTCCGCCAGCAGCCTCACCGCGCTCGCCTTTCCCCCCCCCCCCCCGCCACATCCCGGACCTTCCTTTGAAATGGGAACGAAAGCCCTCGGAAAAAAACCCCCGCCCACCACATATTCTCCGCCTCACCGTGCCTGGTACCCGCATAAAGCCCCAACCACACCTGCAACGCCTAAATCCGAAGGGGGGTCGGCGCCAGCCCCCCCGCTACCCTCTTCACCTACCCGCCGCCGGCAAACCCAGCACCGTCCGTCGGCTACATTTGACGGCCGCGTGACAGGCACCACAACGCCGGCGGGTGTGCCGCAACTTGCAGTCCGGTTCATTGAAGCGCCAACAAAGGTCTCCGCCGAGACAGCTCACTGCGCTTTTTCTCGAATCGGGCCCCGGGCCCGCTGGCCAAAAGGACCGAAAGCCCGGCATAGCTGCATTGCCCGATGCCCTAACCAGACCTGCCCCCCCCCCGAGGATTAAAATCCTTCATTCCCCTCGACAGCTGCCGAATCTCCTCCATCATATCCCAAAACTCCTCTTCGTAAGTAAGCCAGGCCCAACCTTCGTGCGCCCAGGACGCCGCCACGATAGCGTCGTCATAAGCCAGCAGCTCACCATACCGACTCGGGTCCTCATGCCCCTTGCGCCCAGGTCCAATTTTTAAGGTGTTCCAGGACACCTTTCGCACCCTCCCCGCCTTTTCCTCCTCCTCACGTTTCTCGCGACTCTCCCCTGAGCGTCTCTGCCCATCGAGCAGCCGGAATATCGACGTAACGCTACGATCCGTCGCCTCAACTGGCGCGGAACACTCTCCCAAAACGCCGCCCACCGCATCAGCGAGGACCCCGCCCCCTCACCTGCTCGCGGCCCGACCGTGGAGGCCGCCAAGGAAGTATCCGATGACCACGAGGACGAAGACGACGCCCTCCGCCGATGATGCCGCCATTGCATCCGCGATGCTTAGGCTTTACGTGCCCGCGGCGCACCCTCACCCGACGGCTCCACCCCCCCAACCGTATTCCCGGTACACTCACCTAGCGCAGCCAGCTCCGCCGTCCCTTGCATCACCGAGGTGGACCCCGTCCGCTCCACAGAGATTGGATCGGTCTGGCCCAAGCTCCGCGACTTCTCTGTCGAGCCGACTCCCACACCGCCTGCTGCCGCCACTGCACTCCCGGGAACCTGCAGAGGGAGAGAAGAACCAACACACAGGGAGGGAGGAGAACCAACACACGGGGACGGAGGAGCCCCAACCCCCGGAGGAGCCATCCCCTAAGGCCCCACCCCCCACCCAGCTCCCCCTCCTTACACCCCCACCCCCCGAGGACCCCCAACCCCCCGGCCGCCCAGCCCGCCGCTCCCCAGGGAAGCAGCCCTCTGCCATTCTGGAAACCGGCCCCCCCACCAATCCCCTCCCCAAACCCCCCCCCTCCATGTGCCCATACCCATAGACTGCTCAGACACCGAGGACCAGGCCGCCCAATCCTCTCCATGCAAACCCGGCCGCCCCCTCCCCTGCGAAAAGGGGCCCCTAGGCTCCCGCACCACCCAGCGCACAGGCCACCCCCGCAGGGCAAATGCCCGGGACCTGAACCCACCCTACCCCCCCCAAGCCCATCCGCTCCCCCCCCCAGCCCCATCCGCACCCCCCCCAGCCCATCCGTTCCCCCCCCCAGCCCATCCGCTCCCCCCCCTCCAGCCCCATCCGCTCCCCCCCCTCCAGCCCATCCGCCCCTCCCCCTCCAACCCATCCGCCCCCCCTCCAGCCCATCCACCCCCCCCCTCCAGCCCATCCGCCCCCCCTCCCCTGTACCACCCAACGCGGCTGCAGAAGCCGGTAGAGCCCTCGCTTCACAGCCCCTACCCCACACTTCCCCGCCCCCCTTATTTGCCCCACGCAAACTCCCATGGCCTGCTCTGGCCCGGTGCGCGACACCCGCTCCCCGGGACCTCCTCGAGTTCCCCCCTAGCCAGTCCATCTGACGCCCCCCTGGCTTTGCCCCCACCGGCTATGCTCTGGCCCTCCCACCGGTGCTCCTGCCCTGATCGGCTGGCTGCAGAGGCAGGGGAAGCTGCCTTTATTTTATTTATTTATTTATTTATTTATTTTTTTATTTGAGTAATAATATTCCACCCGCCGCCAGCGACCCGCCACCCAGCAAACCCCCCCGAATACAACCACCCCCGGAGCACCCCCGAACGCAATAACCCCCCAAGAACACCCCACTCACCGGACCCGACAACGCAAACGCGTCCAATTCCCGAGGAGCCGCGGCAAGAAGGAGACGGCCACGCGGCTCCTCGCAGACACTGCTCCGCCCCCTTCAGCCCGCGGCCAATGAAATCGCTCCGACAACGCGACGGAGCGATTTCGAATGCCGCACGCACGGCCTCCTCTCTCTCACCCCCGCCCCCCTCACATACTGGAGGCCGAGGCCGGGCCCGGGCCCAGGTTACTGATGGCCGCGGGACCGGGCCCGCGGCCTCGAGCATATACACTATATCAACCAGCTGACCTTTGCCTACCTGTTTATTCACACCTTCAAAAAAATATAACAGATTAGTAAGACTGATTTTCTTCCTTGGAAAATGCATGCTGTGGATCTATATGCATAGATAACATTATAAAATAGGTCTTTCTACCAGTTGGTCATTTACATGTGGAAAAGCCATGCAGACCTACTAAAATGATCTCCCATGGGTATTTAGTGGAGCACAAATACTGTACATTTGTTTATAAATAAATATTTTTTGAGTGCCTTCTTTCTATATTAGAACTGACTTTTCTAATGTTTTAAAGCATAGAGTTATTTAGTGCAGTTAGCAAATTTTAAGTAGATGAGATTTTTTTTCATCATGTGTATGTAATCACTATGCTATAGAGTATTACATAAGTTTAACCAACTATCAGAAGATTCATTTGTTCCATTTTAAAAATCCATTTTATAATTCCAAGTACTGATATAGATAATTGTGTGTAACATCTGCAGCTCGTCCAAGTGCCCCAAGAGACTTGAAAGTTGGTGACATAACCAGAAGTACCGTAGGTTTGTCCTGGGAAGTACCAGAGAATGATGGAGGAAGTCCAATAACTGGATATCTAATTGAAAAACGTGAAGTGAACCGCAAGACATGGATGAAGGTGATATTTCTGTTGCAATTATTTTTTGATAGGCATGATATTTCCTTACATTATGTCAAAAAGGTTTATACTAAATTTGTGCCACATCATATTTCATAGGTTATGGACTGTGTTGTTGACCAAGAGTTCATTGTACCTGATCTCATCCAAGGAAAAGAATATTTATTCCGGGTTTCAGCCTGCAACAAATGTGGCCCAGGAAAACCTGCATACATTGATGAACCTGTAAATATGTCAGCACCAGCAAGTACGTTTTTGTCTATACTATTTCTGTAATTCAGGCAAGTAATTTTTGGGGTTGGAGATATAGAGAGAGAATTGTTTACTACCAACTAAAAAGGGAAGGACAGCAATAATATCTCATCTCTAATTGTCTTTGTTTCCATGTTATTGATCTGACTTTATTTCTGTTAAAAAAAAAAACTGGCAGGCTACAAGAATTTCTTGCATTGTAACAATGCTAGATAGATAAATTGCTGTGAAAATTGTCATTCGTGTTTTAAAGAGAGGTGGATCCATCTACATAAATGAGCGTGAGAAAATGTTCTACCCTCGGGTTGGAATGGGGTGAAGGAAATGAGTTGTTTCATGGTTAGAGGTTTAGGATGAGTTTGGGGCTATGAACAAATCAGAATTTGAGCTGAGTGTTATTTGTAATAGATTGCAGTTTCAAGTTTGTACACCGCCTTGTGCAATGCCTGAATTTGTATAAGCAGTAAATGAAGTGAAACGAAAAGTACACCTGCTTATTTTTTACAGCTGTGCCTGATCCACCTGAGAATGTTCGGTGGAGAGATGTAACTGCTAAAGGAATCTACTTAACCTGGGAGCCTCCCAAATATGATGGTGGCTCACGTATCAAGGGATATATTGTAGAAAAATGCCAACGTGGTGCTGACAAGTGGGAAGCCTGTGGGGACATTGTTCCTGAAACAAAGTAAGTACAATGAATATTAAAAACAAAATAATTTCTAATTTGTTAAAAGATCCACTTTTTCAGTTAAAAATGTTTTTTTGCAATTAACAGATTCCAAGTGTCTGACCTTACTGAAGGTCAATGGTATGCATATCGCGTAAAGGCTGTGAACAGACAGGGAGCGAGCAAACCAAGCAGACCAACAGATGAAATCCAAGCTACTGATCCAAAAGGTACATTTCACATTGCTTATGAACTTCTAGCTCACTTATAGGCCCACTTAATAACTTGCGGTAACGTTTTGTAGTTGTTGTGTGGCAATTACTAAAGTTACCACACAGTAAAAGAAAAGCATGTGAGTTAACTGTTGGGACTGATCCCATCATTTTCCCATCCAATTAATTCAGAGACAATACACTTACCCCTCGTTAACTGCACTACAGATATTGCTGCAGTCAGGTACACCTATTGAGGTGGCATTAACTGCTTTGCCTTGTCTGTTGTATTTACAATTAATATGCAACGACTAATTCTGCGTGCTATTCCCTCCCATCCGCTGTCCTGTTCTACATTAAAAAGCTAACATGGGAATTAGTATGCACAAACCGTCAAGCCACTATGCTGCTCTTGCACACCAATTCCCACGTTTACTGCATAGCACACCTCAGTGTGATTTTTTAGGGCTATGGAACAAAAAATGTGTTAGGTATTTTAGTTCTCTTCAGAAGTAAAAAATAAGAAAACAGCAAATAGTTTTTAGATGATACCTATCTATTGGACAAGCATGCAAACATTTTGATTATTTTTCAAGAGTGACGCTCCCTTTATCGTTCTGTGGAAACTAAGTTAGAATTTGGTTCATTTGCAAATCAAGGGCTAGATTTACTAAAGTGCACTATTGCATTAATGCATGCTAATTCCATTTGCAGTCATTAGTAAAAAGGTCCCACTGCATAAAATGGGACCTGTGATAAAAAGAAAGTGCATATTAATGCGCATAAACACATGGTAAATCTAGCTTCAAATGGTGAATTGTGATTGAAAAATGGACTTCCAGCGATGTGCAGCAAGGATGAAGAGTGATGAGCTCCCAGTCCAAGGCTCAAAACCAGCTAAAACGATACATAAACCCCTCGCAGAAGCCCAGGGGGACACAGCAACCTGTACAGTTGCAAGAGAATGCTGCATCCTTTGTTCGGCTCGGGGGCATGTCCCATAGGGTGGTGAAGGAAAGTCGCGAACAAAAGAGCAGAGGAGAGACCAAGATGGTTGCTGACATGCATAGACTTGCTCAGTCCCAAGCGGGGGAACTTGCGACTGAAATCTCAAGGGTGGTCACTGCAGCCCTCGAAGATCACTTAAACAAATTTCAATCAAAGTTTGAGTCCCAACTGACAAGGATGGCTGAGATGGAGAACCAGGTGGCAGCCCAAGAGGAAACCATGAGTCAGCTGGGAGCTAGTGTGGGCTACCTCATCAGGGAACAGCACCAATTGCTCTAACAGCTCAAGGAGCAGGAGAATAGAGCTTGCCGCAATAATCTACAGGTAGTAGGACTGGTGGAAAGCGTGCTGGATGGCAAACTCAATACATTTTTTCCAAGAATGGCTGCCTAAGCAATTGGGCCTTCTGGTGGAAGCTAGTGCCTGGCGTTGTGAGTGAGCCCACAGAATCGGCCCTAAGAATTATGAGCATCAGCGCCCAAGATCGGTAATAGGGCACTACTTGATTTGGTCTGAGAGAGAGTGCGTTTTGAAGGAATTCCGCAGGCTAATAACACTGGAGCATAACAATCAACACATTCTGTTTTTCAATGATTATTCTAGCCCCTTGCAGCCAGGCGGGGAAATTTGCACCTATCTGCACTCAGCTCTTCCAACAAGGAGTGCAGTTTGCGCTCCTTTTCCCCAATAAAATGAAAGTCACACATGAGGAGAAAACGTTTTTCATTAATACTGTGGAGGAGGGATGCCAGTTTGCGGAGAAAATTACTGTGTGGGAACAGCCAGCGGGTGATATGGATTGGAGCCCTTGACAGTCTTAGCATTTTGTAGAAAAGGTGGTGGACTATAGAGATTTGATTGGTGCATTGGGAGCAGTCCTGGAAGAGGGGGTGGGTGGGAAATAAATGGTTACTGATGGCTGAAAGGTCAGACAGCATGCAAGGGTGGGGGTCTGACAGGAGGGAGGGGGTGAAAGGGTAGGATAAGAATTGTTACAAGATGCTTGAGGGTCAAGCGGGATTTGCCCACATGGGAGTTGGGTGGTAGTTGAGTGGGATATGAGTGACTGAATGGATGGATGAGAATGGATGGGGAATGAGGAGTGGGAAAGGAGGGTTGGGAGGGGTAGGGAGGATGGGAGGGAGATGTGGTGAGACAGGGATGGGGGAAAGGGTCATGCTGACAAAATGGGCTAGTTGAGACAGGGGTGAGTAGTGGATGGATGATTCTGTGGCAAAGTGGTGTTGCAGTTCACACAATTCTGATGGATGTTGTGCTGGGCGACATCCGAAAGAACAGGATATTTAACAACTGAGTGCAGATATTGAAGTGCTGGGAAGATTATGGTTGAGGTAAATATAACCATGCTGAATGTGAGGGGAGTGCATTCTCTGATAAAATGGGAGTACTGGGAACAGACATAGTGCTGCTCTAGGAGATGTATCTGACTGCCGCTGAGCACCTCAAGCTCAAGAGATGAATGGCGGGAGAGGTTATAGCTGCACTTTACAACCAGTGTTCCCTCTAAGCAGCTTGAAGCTGCACTAGAGTCCTCTGCCAGCATTCCTACAGGCGGGAGAAAGTGAAACATGATCGTGCTTAGGATCGCACAGCATAGGCAGATCCATCGGGACCTGCCTATGCCGTGTGATCCTAAGTGTGATCACTTTGCACCTTTGCCCACCAGCAGGAATGCTGGTGGAGGACTCCAGCGCAACTTCAAGCTGTTTAGAGGGAACATTGCTTACAATTATCGCCAGAGGAGAGTTGCTATTTTGGTGGGGAAAAGAGTGACATTAATGGTGCATAGCATGGTTAGAGACCCTGAGTGGAGGTATTTGCTGTCATGGGGTGAATTGCAAATTTAAAAAGTGCAGTTGGGTATTATCTACGCACCAAATTTCTATAACCATAGCTTCTATCTGGAATAGATAGCGCACTTGGCAGACCAAACTGAGGACCAAATAGTGTTAGGTAGGGACTTCAACATGGTGGCGGATGCCTCAGTAGATTGCCAACTGGCCCAGCTGATGCCCAAAGGAGGGAGCATAAAGGATTAACCTTTTATGCAAGGAACTGGAATTGATTGATGGATGGCACACTCTGCATCCCTTAGAGAAAGAATATACACACCATTCATGGTTCCACAAAGTGCATAGGAATTGACTACCTGTTCCTTTCTGAGTGCTTATTTCCCAAGCTGGGGGAATCAGAGATACATCCTCAGGTGGTTTCGGATCATACGGCCATGCAGGTGCAGCTGCTCTTTGGGGAATCAGGGGGGGATAAATACTTGAGGCTTAACCTGGTCTGGACACAGAGTCCAGTTTCAACAATTCTTGAGGAAAGCCTGGCTCAAATATGAAGCAGAAAACAGGGTGGAGGATGTGGGCCTGGTGACGTACTGGAAAGCAGTTAAGGCCGTGCTCAATGCTTTGCTGCAGCAAATGGTGATGCATAGCATCAGAATCTACAAATTTAAACTACACAGTTGAGGTGTCAAAACATGGAAATTATTTGCCAATCTGGTCTGACCAGCCAAGAGTAAGACCATTATTACTCACCTTGAGAGGGAGGATGGGATGCTGATGACCAAAGATCAAGAAATAGTGTAGGCATCTGACTGTGTTCTATTAGAACCTTTATCGGGTGGAAGGAGAGATGGGAGAGGAGAGAGACGTCTTCTTTGACAGGCTGCTTGAGCCAAAGCTGAGCGAAGAACAGTAGGCCATGCTGAACAGACCTATATTGCCAGAGGAGATAAGAGCAGTAATTACTACTGTGAAGTCTGGCAAAGCTCCGGGGCCTGATGGACTGGGCCTGAAGTTTTATAAGGTCCTGGGAGACCTGGTGGAGTGATCCTTGGCTGCAATGGAGGAGGCGGCAGTAGCGGCTGGGCGAGTATGCGACCTGAGCAGTGGTGGTTCTTCTGCCTAAGCCAGGGAGAGACCGCAAAAAGGCAGAGACATACAGGCCCATCTGTCTGTTGAACCAAGACTTAAAAATCCTTACGACAGTGTTGGCCCAACGGTTGAGCATGGTTTTGCCCGTGCTAATACACCCTGATCAGGCCGGCTTTGTGAAAGGCTATAGTGCGGTTCGGCATATCCTATGGGCCTTGATGATATTCCGACAACATAGACAGGAAGGGTCACTGGTCGCAATAGTGGATCAGGACGCTAAAAAAGCATCCAACTGGGTGTAATGGGAATACTTCTTTTGGGTGCAGCAGAAATTCGGAATGAACAGGTACTTTGCGTGTTGGATACATGTTGCACTTTAATAAGATGGGTTTAGAATTTGGAGTACTGTTAAACCCACTGCAGCATGGACGTGGTGGGCAGGGAGGCACTGGTGCTGCTGGAGAATTGCCCCTTTTTGCAAGGGACAGGCAATCTGAGCTTTGATCCAGGGCAGGGATACAGCTGATTTAAGCTTTAGGACAAAGAGGGTAGGGTAGATTTAGGCCAGTGGATGGGATGGGGTGAGGATGCCTTACCCACATTCGAACAGATCTAACAAGCACTGGAAATCCCAGAGACACATCGCTGTTCTTATTTCCAACTCCATCATTAATGGCAGGTGTTGGAGGCGGATAACCCAGGGGAGGTGGGCATGAAGGAGAGTGATAGGGATTTCTGCAATTTGACTCCCTACTGTAACCGGTTGGGCAATTGGTTCAGAATGCTCCATGACTCCTTGCCCACTCCTCACTTGACAGCGCTAGCGTGGCTGAGGGATGCCGACCTGGGGGAGCAAGTATAGGAGGAGCATATGAAACGGTATTTTCTGCAACTGCCAGCAGTGTTGGCTTCAGCTAGGTACCAAGCAATGCAATTCCAAATACTCCATAGGGGATACCTGACAAAAGAAAGAGGAGCTAGGTTGGGTCTTTGGACACAAAACACCTGTGAGAAATGTAGGATGCGGACATTTAACTTATGTCATGCTTTTCTGGATTGTCCTGCTCTGGCTGGTGTGTGGGGGGTGGCGCATCGAAGACTGGAGGTCTTGACCAAGAAACACATACAGTGGACATATAGAATGCTTCTCTTGGTCGATGAGGGAACAGGAGATAAGGAAAGCAGAAGGGAAGATCATCGTGATAGGTATCTGATACGTGAAGAAGATGTTCCTGAGGCACTGGATGGGAGATGCAGTGCCCTCATTGCAGCAGTGGATAAATGCGATGCATGAATTGGCGGCATTAGAGATGTCACATATGCTACTCCCACTAACCCATGGTGAGCATGCTACAAATCATTGTGGATCCAATTCCCAACCCACTATCCCAGAGAGAGGGAAGTGGGAGGGGGAGGGGAGAGATTGGGAGGGCGAGGAGGAGAGGGGAGGTCAGAATTCTTAGGGTAAGCACTGGGGGAGGTAGGGTTGTCAGTATGGAACATGAGCAAACATTATACCTGTTACTGTTGTTTTGTAGCCCAGCTAGTCTATATGAGTTTACTACTATAGGCACTGTATCGAAAATACTTGCTCTGCTATTGAATCTGCTCACACAAGGTGATGTACATGTTTGACAGTTGTTCGGGGTTACTGTATGTGGTTTACTCAAGGAGGAGGGAGGAGAGGATGGATGTGTAAAACTTAATAAAGATGCTTACTCAAAAAATCGTAGTTATTTTAAGACAGCTATTGAAGTAATGAGATAAATATTATTAATAGGCATGTTCCACAGCACAACATTGCTAAAAATGTGCTTTTAGCTAAAATCAAGGTTTACTAGTCATCTTTGAAAATAAAATAAAATGACATCTTAATTTGTCTTTTATAACAGAGGCCCCAGAAATTTTCCTGGATGTTAAATTGCTTACTGGCATCACTGTGAAGGCTGGAACTAAGATTGAATTACCTGCTACTGTAAAGGGAAAACCAGAACCCAAGGTTTCTTGGAACAAAGCTGATTTCCTCCTGAGATCTGATCAAAGAATCACCATTGACACCAAACCTGGCCAATCTACAGTTACTATCACTGACAGCAAGAGAACTGACAGTGGCACGTACATTATCGAAGCAGTGAATGCTTGCGGCCGTGCTACTTCTGTTGTTGAAGTTAATGTTCTAGGTATTTTAAATTTGTTTTCCAAATGTCACTAGCATTTATTCAGTCAAATATGTTAGCCTAGCCAATTAAAATCTTTATCTTTTCCTACAGATAAACCAGGTCCACCAGCTGCGTTTGACATTTCAGAAATTACAAATGAATCTTGTGTCCTAACCTGGAACCCTCCCAGAGATGATGGGGGTTCTAAGATCACAAACTACATTCTAGAAAGAAGAGCTACAGATAGTGAAGTCTGGCATAAACTGTCATCAACTATTAAAGAAACAAACTTTAAGGCTAATAATTTAACACCACTTAAAGAATACATCTTCAGAGTCAGTGCTGAAAATATGTATGGCATTGGTGAGCCAGCTCAGCACAGTCCAATTATAGCAAAATATTCTTTTGGTAAGTTAAGTCAGCTAATCTGCAATTGCTGAATGCCCTGCTTTTGGCATACCTATCCTTACCCACAATGTGGTGGCTATGTGAAGAAATGATCTGTTGCAAAATTGTCTTGGCCAAAATATGGGTAAGCTTACATACATACAGCTGTATACATACCAGTTTACCTGCTGCTTGAAGAGGCATTCCCAAGGGTTAGGGAATAGGTTTTGCTATTACTTTTGAAAATTTGAATGTATGCATTTATTTTCACCCCAAAAATTCCTGCACCCCACAGAGCAGGTGTTAATGTAAAGCATATTTTACAAAGGATGTCCCATTGCAGTCTGGGATGCCCAAGCTAGAACATCTGGAAAAAAAGCAGGCATGATTTCACAAACATGGACATGCCCAATGTGGGTGTCTATGGGATGGTCTACATTGACATCCCCGGAATGGCATTTATGAACAGGAACATCGAATAGCCTAATTGTTAGATTAGTGGGCTAGGATCAAGGAAGCCAGTATTCAAATCCCACAGCTGCTTCTTGTGGTCTTATTTATTTATTTATTTATTTTATTTATTTAAACGGATTTCTATACCGCCTTTTCCTACAATCAAGGCAGTCTACACCGCAAAGAATCGACAAAATACTGTGTCTATTGTGCGCATGCATTGATCGGTGAGAGCGTGTGTGTGTAGCTGGTCGATGATTCTTGGTGAGCTATTTACAATGTGCGCTATTTAGAGTACTATGTACATCGGGACTTTGCTTCAATATTATGATCGGGCAAGTCACTTACTTCTCTATTCTCTCTGGATGTTTTAAGGCCAAAACAAGCACTTTCCTGATGCCTATTCATGCCTAGAGCAGGTCTACACTTGGACATCCCCAACATTTTGGAGACTGAGTGGGGGATATCTATGTCCATTACACTGCCCCAGACATTTCTCTGCAATGCCCTCTGCCTACTTTGATATCCACGCACTGGAGGCCTCTTTAAAAGCAGTTTGTAAAAATGGCTCTGAGAATCTGTCCATGATCTGGACGTCCACATGTACATTTTCAGATGCCCAAATCAGAACTATGTATTAAGCTGTTGAATGAAGGAATTGCCATGCGATAACAGGGCAATGCATTTGATGTTTATATGCACTAACTAGCCCAGAAAACAGTATTTTGGAGCATGAAATAAATGGGGAGTAGGCAGGGGGGCGATCAGCCATGGCACTCGTGAATATTCAGCTGCACTATATCCCATAGACCACGATTAATGTGGTTAGCAGGTCTTCAAACTGTTAATCGCATTGAATAATACCCTCTCCCCTTTATTTTATTGAAGTATATTTGAGATTTGTACTTTGAAGTTTATATTTTTAAGAAGGCAATTTTCAAACTGCTTGCATATCTACAGAAGCCAACAGGTGAATTTTCCCCTTGGACTTTATACCCATTTTCAGAGTGAAAATACACTCATATCTTCACTTTGAAAACTGCCTAAAGAAAAAGCATCCTTACCCTTGGCACCACCTATTTTTAACAAGTAAAATAATGCACATGCTTTTAAAAATCCAAAAATATATATATGTTTCCAACCCCTGCCCTAGTCGCCCCATCAGGCATACCATCCCTGCTTCATAGTGGCATCACAGGTACAATTAATGGGAACATTTTGATGGACAACTCAATGTCCAGCCAAAATGTATCTGGTTAGGTTTAGGAGGGACTGAGACATTCCTGAGTCTGGACTAAAATTTATGTTGATGGTCATGATATTCAGCCAATATCCAAACAAAGTTATCTATTTAGGGGGGCTGCACATGTAGCTGTCACATTTTTAAATAGATACATTTTTCCTTTAAGTTTAAGACTGCATATTCATCAGTCCTACCTAAGCAGCTAGGTCCACTGATTATTGACCATAAGGACAAATGGATAAGTTATCCATCTGTCTTTATGTGGCAGCTATGGCCTTGAATATTGGCCCTATAGGTTAAAGGCTATGTTGTTGTAAATGTTGTTTGCCTGTAACCTGCTATTAGTGTACACTGCAATAGTAGGATATAAATGGAGCCAAAGGTATCATGGATTTTACTAAAATGTTATGCCTTTACATTTTTTTTTTGTAAATATAGATCCACCTGGTCCTCCAACACGTCTTCAACCTTCAGACATCACCAAAGATGCCTTGACTTTAACATGGTATGAACCAGATGAAGACGGTGGAAGTCCTATTACTGGGTACTGGGTTGAGAAACTTGACCCTGAAACTGCCAAATGGATAAGATGCAACAAGATTCCAATAAAGGACACAAGTTTCAGGTAACAGAGAAGCACAGAACAGAACACCAGATAAAGACAGCACAGTCCATCTAGTCTGCCCATTCCTCGTGCGATATTAGTTCTTGCACAATTTCAGGTTTCACATTCATATCATCCAAAGTAAGGATCCAGTATATTTATCCCATACTTTGTTGAATGGTCTTACTGTTTGATTTTTACTAAGAGGCTGTTCCATGTATCCGCCACCTTTGGAGGGTAATTTTATAAAGTCGTGTAGTTAACGCAAATTTTCACTTCTATATTTTATGCCATCTTCATAAAGAAAAGTATGTGTATACTTAACTTTATGAAACGCTAGCATAAGTGGCAGAGAGCACACCTTAAGTTAAGACACATTGACTTATGCAAACCTTAGAGCTGATGTAAATAGGCCTTGCCTACTTTTTACATGTATACGCCTAAATTATTCTGTAATTTAACTGTGAACTTGCTCGCACCAATCATGTCCCATCCAAACTCCACTCATTTGCACACCCACAGTGAAAATATGCATGATGCAAGCAAACCACATACATTTATGCTAGACGGTATTTTATTAGATCATTTACATGCCTAAGTGGCCATGTAATGATTAAAATACCGTCATCTGCACACGTTGGTAGTGCCTTGAAATAAGCACATCATGTGAATAAATATTTCCTTGTGTTAATCCTGATTATCCCTCCTTTCAACTTTTTACAGCTAATTTATTCTGCAATATGGAGGTAATTTTTATAAGGGTCACTTAGTTTAATACACGTTGTCGTATGCATATTTTGCACCTATTTTATAAATTAAAGTATGTGCATGCTTTATAAAATAAGTGATAAGATATGCATACCAATTATATATAGGCGCAATTACTTCCACTAACCTAGACTTGGTGTAAGTGCCCAATCTCCACCCCTGTGCTCGCGCACTCCGAAAGTACGCATTATTACCCTGATTGTCGTAATTACAGAATAGCACCTGCCTAAACTATGCATGTAAATGTCCATCCCTACGCAAAAGTCATCGAAAACAGCATGTTAGGGTATTGCACTTAGTACACATTCAGCATGAAAACTAACATGTATTAAAGGCAAAACGTCCACAGTAACGGTTGGGGATGTCACCAGCATGTTCCCAGCAGTTACTTCATGAATACGTATCCTAACACACAGTGCAATTAACAAAGGTGCATTTAAAGAAACTCATAAAGGTATCATTAAATATATGCGTGCCAATCGCCATATTGACAGCATTTGATATGTACCTCTGCAATCTAACTGCAGTGTGCTGTCCATGCCCACTTCCCCTGCTCATTTCCTGAACATGCAATGGGCATTTTAGCAGCCATTAGCTGTTCTGCCCATTTATTACCTGTTACTGGAGGTTGTTACCACCCACTGAAATGCACATTACCCGTTTAGTGGGCTTTAGTAAAAGGGGCCCTTAACAGCAGTTGATGGCCTGGAAATTTAAGAGGCTTGTTATAAAATTACCTCATATATGTATTTTACACAAAATAATTTAAGACTATCTTTAAAAATTCATATTTAGATTTCTTAGAATAAGAAAAGACTGAGCAATTCCAAGCAAAATTGCAAAAGAACAAAATCACAGATGCCTGGAAACAAGAACTCACACCAAAAATTCTGTGCAAACAAACCATCCCAGAGAAAAAAAACCTGAGAGAAGTCAAGGCAGTCATGAATGAAAATTATTTTTTTTATTTTACTGTTTTTATTCCACTTTTCACTGGGTGAAAGTGGTGTACATTTAAAAAGGGTTACAATTTGTTACAGTAAACAATAAACAAAACTTATATACAGTAACATAACTTATATACTTTTTGCAAGGGTTAAACTTTGATACAGTGAATCAGCATTTATGTACAATGGTGACCAGTATGAATGAGAGGCTAACGGAATGGATGGTTACCCAGATGGTTAGTTAGATACATTGAGTGAATTCTATAAACAAATAGACTTCAGTAGGTGGGATGGGGAATAGTGGGGGGGGCGGGAGTGGGGGGGGTTAAGGGGAGGAGAAGGGGGGACGGGGAGGAGAGTTTATGTGGTGGGTCCGAAGTGCTCCATGAACGGATGGGTTTTGAGATGTTTCCAAAAGGTGGTTGGTTCATGGATGATTCTGATATTTTCAGATAGGGTGTTCCAGAGGCCTGGTGCATATAATTCAAAAGCTCTTTTGCATGCATATTGGCTGCTTATGGTTTTCTTATGTGGTAGGATCAGTATGTTTTTGGAGCTTTGCCTTCATGTCTTGTTGGATTTAGCTGTGTTTAGTAGTGTTTGTAGATGGGAGGAAGATTGGTCGGTGATGATTTTGAGAGTTAGAAGCAGTATTTTATATCTGATGTGACTTAGTAGGGGGAGCCAGTGGAGTTGTCTCAGGATTGGGGTTATGTGATTGATTCTTGAGGTTCCTTGAATGATGCATGCAGCTGTGTGTAATGCAGTGTGTAATGGGAGCAGGGTGGACTTTGATAGGCCATGATAGATTGAGTTGCAGTAGGTAAAACGCCTGGAATGCCGTGCAGAAGTCAGGTGGTTCCATTAGAGAGCGAAAGTGTTGTATGGTTCAAATTTTGTGGTAGATTATCCTCGTTGTGTTATTTGTGTGACTTCAGTGTTAGATGTTGGTCCAGAGTAGTGCCTAGATACTTGACCTCTGGCTGGACTTTCATGTCGATGTCATTTATTGTCAGAGATGGCGGATTGAGAAATGTGTCATCTTTGGTGATAAACGGTATTTCTGGATTTTGTAGTTAATTGTAAAATAATTTGTTGCCAGCCATTAGGTGACATCTCTGGAGCAATTTAGTATTCCTTCGTATGTGAGTTTTCTGGCATTAATGGTACATAAAGCATTATATCATTTGTGTAGATGTGGAAGTATATGATTGGGCATAGTGGTTGTAGGTAGATAATGAAATGGTCTTTGTAGGATGCAGAAGTGTTCACAGAGTGTAGACTACCACATTAATCACAATGTGGAGGAGTGGAGGAGTGGCCTAGTGGTTGGGGCAAGGTACTTCAGGCCAGAAGGCCAGTGGTTCAAATCCCACTAGAGGACAGCAACCTCGGGCCAGAAGGACTGGGGTTTCTAGTCCCACAGGTGCTCCTTGTGGTCTTGGGCAAGCCACTTAATCCTCCATAGCCCATGTTCCCTGTAAAATAGTTATCTCCAAGTTATAATGCCCTGTTCAATGTAATTTCAGTTTGTTCAATGTAAACCGCACTGATGCAGAATAGCGTATTTAAGAGAATGTAAATAAATAAATTCAAGAAAAAAAAACATAAACCAAAATGCAAACACCAAAGTAAAGCTCAAATCTACAAGTTTCAAATAATGGTCTCAAGAGTGAAATTATTTTACTCCCTTTCCATGAGTTTTCTCCAGGCATGCCATCCTTTACATCAGCAATCAACTTCTGAAGTGTTCCTTCATTTGTGAGCAGCTCAGAGATTGCCTGCTGACATTCATTTTCATTTATTAATTTATAAATCGCCTGTCGCAATATCTAGTATGAATGAGAGGATAACAGAATGGATGGTTAGCTAGAAGGTTAGACTTCAGTAGTTGGGGTAGGGGAGTAGTGGAGGGGGTTGAGGGGGAAGGTGATGTACAATATGGGCCCGATTCCATCCTGGACATCCCGGCCCTTTGTGCGGAATCGGACCCACAGAGTTAGATGGGATTCTCATCCCACAGGGCATATCTAGCCCCACAGGATCAGAATTGCATCCAGGCCTGCACGTGCAGACTGGGACACTGATCTCAGTCGGCCTGCATGTACAGGCCTCCACCTGGCTAACTCAGTCAGGGCTCCTGAATGGAACTGTGGCACCATGGCGTTTGATTGTCATGGCACCGTGGCTCCATTCGGGGGCCGTATTCCACAGCAGCTGACCACTTTTTGCTTTCCCTGCAGCCCAACCTCCGTCTGGCCTCCCAAGGCCAGGGTCTGGCTGCAGGGAATCTCCTGCACTCCCTCCCGCCTTTGATGCACCCTGGGCCTGCCATTACCACCCATCTAGTGGAACTTATTCCACCTCAGAGGTGGAATAAGTTCCTCGTTCAGTCAGCCAACTCCGGATGTACAGGACCGACATTGGAATTGGCCATGTACTTCTGGGGCTGCGGACCACCCACTGCCTGCCCTAACTCCACCCCCGCACTGCCCCTCTTCCGCCCCCATCTAACCTCCCCATACAATGTATAAGAAAGTTAATTCGGGTCAGCAGACGGGCCAAATAGAGGTAAAACCAAATAAAGGGGCCGAATAGCAGCTCAGAATGACCCCTTATATGCACATAATGAAACAAAATCAATTCAGACTGGCCATTCAGACAATTAATTATAGGTGATACTCTAACTTAAGAAGCCTCCCAGTAGAAGAATATCAAAATAAAGGATTTTAACCCTTGTGATAGACGTTCATTTGAAAGTAATTGATTAAAAGTTTATTTGTGTTTTGTGAACATGTGAGTCCTATGAAGAACTTTTTCTTTTTGACTGCCTCAGTTTTTTCACTGTTTATTAGTCTCTGGTTGGATCCCTAGGATTGTGTGTTTGCAAAGAATAATTTTGATATGAGTTCAGGATTACTTTCCATTTTGATTCTGTCTGTTTTTTAATGTTTGTCACTGTATTGATTTCCACAGAGCAATAGTTCTCAATCCAGTTCTCAGGGGCAAAGGGGCCCACACAGAGACTCCCTGTGCGCAGTAAATTTACTTTAACTTGTTTGTTGCACTGCCTCTACACCAGGTCTGGCTGCTGTCTCCTCCCAGGCTGAAGTCCCTCAGTAACAGCCATACCATGAGACTTCGGCCCGGCAAGTAACAGCAGTTGGGCTGGAAGCGGAGGCAACACAGCAAGCAAGTTAAAGTAAGTTTGCTGCTGCACCACTGCGACAAATGGGGGCCATCAGCAAAACTTTGCTTGAGAGCCCCTTATTAGAACTTAGCCACTGCCAACCAAACATGTTTTTGGGATACCTCCCATCAGTAAGCATGAGGTACATTTGCATGCACTGCCTTCATTGTGTGCAAATATATCTCATGCATGCTCAGGGTAAGCATCTTGGCTGAGTGTATTCCAAGGATTGGGTTGAGAACCACAATGATAAAGAAGCAGCTGTGAATTAGAAGGGAAATGTCCTGTATTGCTAACTCTATTTCATCCAATTACAGATCAATTTAGAATGCACAGTTGCATACGAATATTAGCTTCCTTCTGGGGCTAAAACAGATTGTTTCTCTAACTTAACTCTGCTACACATATCAGATAGACATCCGAAAATTTGTTATACCTCAGTGTGGGAGCATACTAATAAAAAGAACCAACCAAAAACAATTCCTTACCATCCTAAGCATAACGAAAAAATCCAAGCAGTCAACTTGCAACAGAGCATTCTCCATATACACACCGCCATTATAGGACGCCCTCCCAGTGAAAATGAGATCCATCGAGGACTTATGAGACTTCAGAAAGGCACTAAAACATTCCTTTTCACAGAACATTATGGACATATGCAACAGAAATTACATTTGATCTTACCCACTACCCTCCTCTGTCATTCTTACTACCCATGAATCCCAGTGCTATTACTCATCATACCCTGATAACATATGAAACAGTGTATGCCCCAATTACATATTGATCCAAGTTCTTTACCCTGTTATATTGTTTGCCTCCAAGTTCTCGTCCTTGTTATAATATATGTTTTACTTCAAGTTACAATGTAAACCACTTTGAATCTATGATAAAGCAGTATAGAAAGAAAGAAAGAAATACCTTGTACATGAGGACTTAGTGCCGACGCTGACAATATACTTGTTCTTAAAGTATGCCTCATTCTATGCAAATTTTATTCATAGACGTGCCATCATGGGTTCTACACAAAATAGGAAGGAGTAAAGCAATACATAGTACAGCAAAGGTCCGCTGCTCTGCGTATAACTTCTATGCATAAGGTAGATCTGCAAAAAAACAGGCCTAACTTAAGCACAGAAACAACACTGCAGTCGCTGTTTAAACATACATTTAGCGGTGCTTTAAAAACAGCTTGCGTGGCTGACTATAATGCACCTGCTGAAACTCAAGCTCTTTTTTGAAACAAAATTGTCTTAGTTGTTGCCATTTTCATCATTTCCTCTATTTATTGCCCCATATTTATATCAAAATTTCAAATTGGCCATTTTATCTCACGATAGCATTTTCAAAGCAGTATGTGCTGTTGCTAATGGAAAATGAATTTATTTTTTTATCTTAGCAAAGAGTCATATGCTGAAATTACATCAATGTACTACCAAAGCTTCCTTTAATGTAATATCTATAGTCAAAAGTTGTGCTGTTTTACTATACCTCTTTTATATCTGAAATACACTCATATATTTAGAGTTTCTTAATAGTTCCAATAGCGTCCAATTTTAAACATTCAATAGTCTTGTAAATATATATGTCCACATAAATATTTTGTTGTTTTCATTTTAGCTAGTAAAATATTAACTAATCTTGTCAGTATCAGTCGTGTAGAACTTGCTTTATGTTAAAATCTTTCATCGAACATTCTTCTCTCAATTAACAGAGTGAAAGGTCTTGCAAACAAGAGAAAGTATAAGTTCCGTGTTTTGGCAGAAAATCTTGCTGGGCCTGGAAAACCAAGCAAAGAAACAGAGCCAATCTTAGTGAAAGATCCAATTGGTATGTTAAAGACTATTTTACAATATACAGCATGAATGAAAGATATTTTGAATTTTACATTATTGCATGATTATATTTTTAGACCCACCATGGCCCCCTGGCAAGCCAACTGTTAAAGATGCTGCCAAGACATCAGCGTTCTTAAACTGGACAAAGCCAGAGCACGATGGAGGTGCCAAGATTGAGTCATATGTCATTGAACTGCTGAAGACTGGAACAGACGAATGGGTTAGAGTGGCTGATGGCATCCCCTCCACTGAACATTTCCTCAAAGGACTTATGGAAAAGCAAGAATACTCATTCCGTGTTAGGGCTGTAAACAAAGCTGGCGAAAGTGAACCCAGTGAACCCAGTGATCCTGTGCTGTTTAAGGAAAGGCTGTGTAAGTAATATGCTTATTTGGAATAAATTGTTCTTTAAAGTAACTTTCTAACAGTTTTAGGGGTCTAGTTACTAAGATGCACTAACACTAACCTGCATTAATTCACTATTAAAGTGCATTATTAGTGACTAGGTCCCATTGAATAGCACGGGACCTATGTTTAAAATAATGTGTGTCAATGTCAAAGCACCTTAGTAACTAGACCCCTTATAGTCTTTCCGCTTTCTAAACTAACCTACCTCAACATATGCCACTTCTATATGCTTTCATAGCAAGTATTACAGTAGAATTTACACCTATTTTATAAAGTGAAATGTGCGCATACTTGACTTTATAAAATACTAGCATAAGGGACAAAGAAATATGCATGATGACTTACAAGAGCTCTAGAGCTGGTGTAAATTACTATCTCGAGATTTTGCAAGTGTGCACATATATTCTAATAATCTATAATCAGCGGCCATACTTGCACACTCTGCCCATACTCCACCCATGTGCATGTCCACGGTGAAAGTACACGCAAGGCAAATAACATGCATACTTTTATGCTAACTGATATGTTATGAGGTCATTTACACACTAAAATGACTAAAATATTTAGCTGCATTGTTGATGCCTAAAAATAGACAGCTCCTTATAAAAGTGCCCCCAAACTGCTGTTTCAACTGCAGAAATGGCTTATAAAATTATCCTCTGGGTGGGCACTTTTTCGCATGGAAAAAAGAGAGGCAGAATGAGGTCAGGGGAGAGAAAGTGGGTGGTACAAAGCAGGCGAGAATGTGCCCGGGTACTAAAAATCTGCTGTGTGCCTCTGGCCTGATTTTCAAAGGGAAACCTCTTAAGGGGATTTCTCTTTGTTAACTAGCATGCAGAGTCTAATATATTGATGTGTAAACTGCTATCAGGTCAATTTTTGTTCAAATGGCAATGTATCAAGCACCAAATAAATAAATAATTAAAAACAACACAGACAATCTCAAAATTTTCCCATAGGAATCATTTTATTACAAGTCAAGAAATATTTCAGCTCAATATTTCTAGTACTAAGAGCTGAAGCTGTGGCCAAAAGATAGCCTCTGAATTCTCTTACCTTCCTGAGAGTCATTGAGATTTTTGAGTATTATGTCGAAGATTATTTTTTCTTGTTTTCATGGCCTTACTAACTTTTAATATTTTTGACAGTTCCTCCTTCACCGCCCCGCTGGCTTGAAGTTATTAATGTAACCAAGAATACTGCAGATCTTAAATGGAGCCCACCAGAGAAAGATGGTGGCTCCCCAATTACCAACTATATTGTTGAAAAGAGAGATGTAAGAAGAAAAGGCTGGCAAACGGTTGATACTACAGTGAAAGAAACGAAATGTACAGTAACACCACTGTCTGAAGGCTCTTTGTACGTGTTCCGTGTTGCTGCTGAAAATGCTATTGGACAGAGCGACTACTGTGAAACTGAGGATTCAGTTCTTGCTAAGGATACATTCAGTAAGTTTAGTTGTTCTGTTCTTTTGTATAGTACACTATCCCCCCTCTCCGCCTCAGGCACTTTCTCTCTCTTGCCTTTTCCTTCCTCCATTTCACTGTTTCTCCCATCCTCCCAAACAATGTCTTTCTTTCATTCCTTCCCCTTCCCATCCCGTTTTTAAGACATTTGCAGCTTACCTGCTTCCATGACGCCATGGCTCTTTAGTTTCTATGATGCCACAGCTCTTGGTTTTCAGCAGCTACTGCGACTCTTCAGTGCACAGGTTGCACTCTGTCTCCAGCTGGCTACATCCCCATGCAACGTTTCCAAGAAGCTATGACATCGTAGCACCTCCCCTTCCTCTTGTGACTATCCCTCACTAGCCAATGCACATGTATGTTAACACATGCGCACTCATTCCATCCAAAAGCAATAGAAAGACGTGGAGATCTATTCACAACTGGATGTCCAGCCCCTTGTGTGGCTGGGCAGAATCAGGGCGTACAGCATTAGACCCGATTCTGTCGACCCCACGGGATCAGAATAGGGTCTACTGGCCTGGACGTCCAGGCTGGCCCCAATTCTGATCAGCTGCACACCCAGCCACATACCCGGCTAACTCAACCTGGCTCTTAATGGAGCCACAGTGCCATGGCATCTCATTGCCATGGCACTGCGGCTACATTATGGAGCCACAAACGCCAGCTGCCGCAAAGATTGTCCTTTCCACTGCTACCCCACGTCAAAGGGGACTTATTCAACCTCTGAGGTAGAATATGTCCCCTATCAAACCGGCATACCATGGACATACAGGGCCCTGAATCGGCCCTGTACATCCAGGGTGATGGCCTGCCCACACACTGTCCTTGCTCCGCCTTCTGCCTGCCCCCTCCTGCCCCGTCTAAGGCTCCCCATGGAACTCCGCTGTTCATACAGGGAGCCTTGCACGGAGACGGCAAGGGGGACAAATAGTGGGGATATATGTCCAGGCAGGAGGTACACCCTCGCAATTCATGGCTCGGAATAGACCCCACTGTCTCCAGTCCCCAAGCATATCATATGCATGAGGGTCTTTAACTAAAGGAAGCTAGCTGTTAGTGCAGGTCTAGCGCACGCTAAACGCATGTGTTGAATATGTCTTGACAGCTACTATGGGGTAATGACAATTAGCGCCACAAGATCTTGATACTGTCTCTGCTGCATTAGGATTGCAAGTGGGAGGGTTAAGGATTGAGAGTGAATAGGGTGAGGGCTGTGAAGGCCACGCACCCATGCTACCTGCATAATGGGCTAGTTGCACAGGTGCACTCACCCCCACCTCCATAGGTAGCATTGAGTGCACCTATGATATTGTGCCATGGCAGGGTTGGTGTACCACAGTAACTGCCGGGAACATGCTTTCTATGCTCTTGGAAGTTAATGTTGTGGATTTGCGCATTATACAATGCCACAGATGCAACACCACAGCGCATGTTATTAAAAGTGCTCTATAGATTCATTAATAGTGTGGATTAATTATATATTTTTTTTCTCAGCTACTCCTGGGCCTCCTTATGCTCTGACAGTGGTTGATGTAACAAAGACACATGTTGATCTGAAATGGGAGGCTCCTAAAAATGATGGTGGCAGACCAATCTTGAGGTAGGTGCTGTTTTCAATCATTTAACAATTAGAAATGTTAGGTGGGTAATTTTTACAACCAAACACATTGATGCTGGCGAATTTTCAAAACAGAAGTATGTGCATAATTCTATTTTGAAAAATGACATAATGGAAAATAAGGGCCCAATATTCAAAGGCATTTACACGGTTTACAGAGCTGTCAACCATGTATATGCCGCTGAATATCCAGAGTAATGATTCTATATGCCCCTATATCAGGAGCGTTCCAGGGGCAGTACCCAGGGATAATCATGCAGCGGCAATATTCAGCCACTGCCCAGTTATCCCTCAGCGGAGAAAGTTAGGTGCAGCAAAAGCTGTCTGAATTTTCACAGCTGGAGCTAACCAGGCAGCGACTGAATATCGCCATTGCACAGTTGGCATCAGCTCCATGTGTGGCTGTGCGGCAAGCCTGGATATGCCGGATATGGCCCCAGATTGAATATCCAGGGTTAAAGTTCAACGGTGATGGCTATGCGCCTTAGAGGAGCATAGACATCACATATGAATATTGGGCCTTAGGTGTTTTACACTTTTTCTTTAGTGTGCACACATTTTCAGGATTAATTTACTATGGGATATGTGCTGCCTATTGTAGATTATTTTGATTTTTTCCCTGTTCTAATAAAGATTGAAAATCTAAAAACTCCCATGCATATTTTCAAATGTGTACACCTAAATGCAAACCACTCCCTGCCCCCAGAGATAGCTCCACTCAGTTTGCATAAAATTACAAATGCTTACATTTATGTAAATACTGTATCAGGCACAGTATTATAAATATCTATTTTCATATGCTTTACATACAGAAGAACTAAAATTAACCTCTTGGGATCTGTGAAGTAAAGGGTAAAAATGCAGAATGTGTCTTTAAGTCAATGCTGAGTCCTGGCGACCCAGCAGCTCCTAGGTTTTCTTGGCAGTGTGACCAGAAGTAGATTGTGAGACCTTTCTTCTGAGGCAATGGAGGGTTAAGTGGCTTGCCCAAGGCCACAAGGAGTGCCAGTGAGAATCAAACCCTGGTCTCTTCATTACCAAGCCAGTGCTCTAACCTCTATGCTTCCCCTCCACTCCTATACCCCTATACTAAAAAGGCATTAGCATTAAGATGGAATGGAGGTGGAGAAGAAGACTTGGAAGGAACAATGTGTTTTGAGGGGGAGAATGGGAGGAGGTGGAGGGCCCAAAAGCCTGATAGTGTTTTAAGGGGGGGGGGGGGGGAGAGAGAATAGAAGGCCTGTTTATGATGGAGGAAATAGAAGACCTAAAGGCCTTATGTATTTCAGGGAGGTGGGATATAGAGAGTCAGGGAGGCCCAGTCTGTTCTAGGGGAGATAAAGGGGGATAGAGGGCCCAGAGGACTGTATTTCAGAAGTTTGGGGGCATGGAAGGTCTGTTAGATTTTCAAGAGGTATGGGGTCTCCTAGGATGGGGTGGAGGATAGATTGGAAAGGCCAGTTAGTGTTTTGGGGATAAGGGGGTTTCGTGTGCTAACCAGCCCTCTTTCACTTTGAGCTGGTTGGCACAGGCAGAACCTGAGCTTCCTAGCACAGCAGCATGACCGCAACCACCCTGTCTTTCATGTAGCCATGATAATACTCGTACTTCTGCATCCTGCATCTCTTTACTTGGTGGATCGGGCATTAAAATCCATTATAAAGTGAATATTAAAACAAGCAGGCAACTTGCATTACATTTAGTACATAGACTCCTTAGTGATTTTAGTGCTCCAGCAAAATTTATTTTATGTTTTCAATAGATACGTTATTGAAAAGAAAGAAAAACTAGGAACGCGCTGGGTTAAAGCAGGAAAGACAAGTGGACCAGACTGTCACTACAAAGTAACTGATGTCATTGAAGGCACGGAGGTGCAGTTCCAAGTTCGTGCAGAAAATGAAGCAGGTGTTGGTCATCCCAGTGAGCCCACTGATATGCTTAACATTGAAGATCAAAAAGGTGAACAGTAATTATATTGTATATTATTAAAATGCATCAGCTTTATATCATGCAAAGTTGGAAAACCAGTGCTGAAAAAGCAATGAGCTTTTTGTTTTCTTTTCTCTAGGTCCTCCATCACCACCTCTGGAATTACATGTGACTGATGCAAGCAGAGAGCATATTTCTATTGCTTGGAAACCACCAGAGAAAAATGGCGGTAGTCCTATTATTGGGTACCATATTGAGCTGTGCCAAGCAGGAACTGAAAAGTGGATGCGAATTAACTCTCGTCCAGTAAAGGAACTGAAGTACAAGGCAGAAGAGGGCATTATTCCCGAAAAGGAGTATGTCTTGAGAGTTAGAGCCGTGAATGCCATTGGAGCTAGTGATCCATCCGAAATCTCAGAAAACGTTTTCGCAAAGGATCCAGACTGTAAGAAACGATGTCTTATCGCGTTCAATTACAAAGGGGTTATTTACAGAAAGATTTGTTTATTTTATGTGTATAAGAAAACAATACCAGGAAAATGTCCCCAAGATAATATATATAAAGTTAGATTTATTAAAGCCTGTTACCATGGTAACACATGCTAACAGCAGTAATCTGCATTATTTACCACAGGACCCATTTTATCCAGTGGGATCTATTTACCAATAACATGCATTAATATGCTAATGCAATAAGTGGTGATTTTGAAAGGGGAAGTCCACATATACTGTCCCTTCTAAAATCACCACTTATACATTCAGTCAGTGAGCGCAGGTAGACATGTATACTCAGGAGCCGGCATAAATAGATGTGTATGTCTGCCAGGTTAAGAAGGTATATCTTGCATTTTGCAAAGTATGCACATGCAACCCCAAATTCTTCCCAGTTCTGATCTGACCCCTGGAAATAATTACTTTATAGAGACAAAAAAGTATGCCTAGCATCACTCCCTGCGTATACTTTTATATGTGAATTTTGCATGGACAATTTTCTACATATAAAAACAGATTTTATACATAGAAACCCCTTCTCAAATAGCCCTGTGTGGGCTAGATTTACAAAAGCATGATTTTACACATATACATCTATTTATGTAGCCAATTCTAAAATCGCCCCCATAATTCTAGAAGTATTTCTAGTCCTTATATGTTACTGCTCTTAAAATATTATATCGTTTTGTCATCGAGTCGATGCCAACTCCAGGTGACTCATCCTGGGTTTTCTTGGCAAGGTGCCAGGTCTTAAGCCTACAGCATCTGTTATGCAATTGTTTTTCTTATTTTTATGGGCCAACGGGTCTGGTGTTTCCCAGACCTTTGTAGAGAGAAGCTGAGAAAGCATACGTTTTTCCTACAAGTCCAAGATAGGGAAGTTGCTGTAGGAGGTCAGTTTTAAATTAGGTATCCCGCTAAATGTTTACTGAAGTTTGCTAGTTTGTGCTATATTTTCTATTACCCTTCTCACTTAAAGGAATTACTTGACCGCAAAGCTGAACAACAGGAAACACTTGAGGTGTCAAGCCCCCAGCTAATTTGTTATCGGGATAGTATGATTGCCTGCTTTTTCCTGGAAATTTGTGTTTCAGAAGGGTTCACGCCCCTTCCTTTATTGTGGGCTTTGTAGGGGAGAATGTTGTTGTTTTTCTTTTATGCTTTTTGTTTCCTTAGATATTTGTTTTCATTGATATATTCCATTTCTGTGCAAGATTTGATGTTTGCAAATCCAATAAATATAACATTAAAAAAATATATAAAGAGAACATTTCTCTCTTTTTACAGGTAACCCAACCATTGATCTAAAAACTCAAGATATTATTGTTGTGGAGGGTGAGAAACTGAATATCCCTGTGCCATTCAGAGCTGTTCCCTCACCAAGTATTTGCTGGCATAAAGGTGGCAAAGAACTCAAAGCTGGAGACAGACTAACGATGAAGAGTGACTACGCCTCTGCGTTGCTAAATATTGCCAGCTGTGTCCGTTCAGATGCTGGTGTTTACACTATCACCCTGGAGAACAAGCTAGGCTCAACAACAGGCTCTCTCAATGTGAAAGTCATAGGTAATCATTCTATTTAGTAGCTAATGAAGAATGTTCAATATCAGCATTATAAATACATTTATGAAAGCTCTTGTTTTCATCACTGTCTGTGACATCATTTTTAGTGGCATTAGAATTCTGATTTGTTATTATTTCAATCAGGTTTACCTGGGCAGTGCAAGGATATCAAAGTGAGTGAGATAACTAAGAATTCATGCAAGGTAACATGGGATTCTCCAGATGATGATGGTGGAACTCCTATACTGCATTATGTTCTTGAAAGAAGAGAAGCTGGTAGGAGAACATATACACCAGTGATGTCTGGTGAGAACAAGCTAACTTGGAACGTGAAGGATCTGATACCTAATTGCGAATACTACTTTCGAGTTAAGGCTGTAAATAAAATTGGTGGAGGTGAATATCTTGAGCTAAGAAATCCTATCATCGCTGAAGATTCAAAACGTGAGTTTTTAATTAGTGATTAATAGGCCAGTTTGATACAGATAACAGAAGGTTTCAGAATATTAATTTCCTTTTCCAATGTTTTGATCTATTATGCTACAGAACGCCCAGACCCACCTGTTGATCTTGATACTCATAATCCTACTTCAAAGTCAATAACGCTAACATGGAAACCACCATTGTATGATGGAGGCAGCAAGATTTTGGGCTATATTATTGAAAAACTGGCGAAAGGCGAAGAAAATTGGGAAAGGTGCAATGATTCTTTGGTTCCCATTTTAACTTACACTGCAAAAGGCCTTGTGGAAGGCAAAGAATACCAGTTCCGTGCTCGTGCAGAAAATATTGCCGGTATCAGTGACCCTTCTCGTATCACTCCAGGAGTTAAAGCTTTGGATCCTATCGGTATGTTTGGTTCTTCAAAGTAAATGTGTCATGGTTTCTGTCATTATTTTTATAAGAAATCCTGATTTTAATAACTTTTTAACCGAAAGATTATATCCTTTTTTAACAGATCCTCCAAAGGTGTTGCTTCCTATCAGCCTTCTTGTAAGACGGGGTGATGAGATTGTACTTGAAGCACACATTACTGGGTCACCTTATCCAACTATTACATGGTTAAAGGATAATACCATAATCCGACCAGAAGAAATTAAGAAAAGAGTGACGCAGTTTGTGCCTGCTAGGAAGAGAAAGGAAGCTGTAGTAGATGAACCATTCGTCCTCTCTCTTCCAGAACGCTTGACTATGGATAATAGAAAGATTGGAGAATCCTTGCTATGGGTTCGGGATTCTATCAGACCTGACCATGGAATATTCACTATCAAAGTTGAAAATGATCACGGTGAAGCAAAAGCTTCATGTGATGTAAATGTACTAGGTGAGCAGGCGATAACTGTTTTATTATTTAAAATAAAAGAATAGCCAAAGAAGTGATAGTGTAATGCTTTTTCCTTGTTTTACATAATAGATACACCTGGACCTCCCATCAATTTCACTTTTGATGAAGTTCGGAAAAATTCTGTTATCTGTAAATGGGATCCTCCACTTGATGATGGTGGTAGTGAGATTTTAAACTATATTTTGGAAAAGAGAGATAAGATCAAAGCTGAAACTGACTGGATTATGGTCACATCAACACTCAGACACTGTAAATATCCTGTTTCAAAACTCATTGAAGGAAAAGAATATGTATTCCGAGTGACAGCTGAAAATAAGTTTGGCCCTGGACCACCATGCGTTTCGCAACCAGTAACAGCTAAAGATCCATTCAGTAAGTTTCACAATTTTGTATTAATGTTTTATTTTATTTTTAATGCATAAAACAATGTTGTCAATGTATTCAATGACGCATAAAATTAAAACAATCATGGACAGTCTTTGAGCAAACTTCTTTCTTTTTCCTTCAGCCCCACCAGATGCACCTGACAAGCCCAATGTTGAAGATGTCACCAGCAATAGCATGTTAGTTAAATGGAATGAACCTAAAGACAATGGTAGCCCTATTATAGGCTACTGGATTGAGAAACGTGAAGTTAATAGCACACACTGGGCTCGTGTCAATAGAGAACTCGTTAGTGCACTGGAAGTAAGAGCTGAGGATCTTTTGGAAGGCCTTACCTATGTCTTCAGAGTATGCGCAGAAAATGCAGCTGGTCCTGGCAAATTTAGTGTACCATCAGATCCAAAGAAAGCACAGAATCCAATCTGTAAGTAGCACAGTAGGAAATAATGTATCCTTTTTTAAGATATCAGTGTTAGTGAATTTTTACTATTTTCATTTTATTTCTTTTAAGCACCACCTGGGCCTCCAATTCCAAGGGTTGTCGATACCAGTTCATCTGCTATTGAAATGGAGTGGGATCCTCCACTTTATAATGGTGGTAGTGAAATCATTGGTTATTTGGTTGACAAACAGTTAATGGGCACCAATGAATGGTCACGTTGCACAGATAAAGCGATAAAGAGACGTACATACACAGTCAAAGGAATTCGAGAAGGTGCAGACTACAAGATTCGTGTGATTGCTGTTAATGCTGCTGGGGAAGGACCACCAGCTGTAACTGAACCAATAACAGTTTTAGAACCACAAGGTAGTGCACATACATTATGATTTGCATTTAAAATGAAATTGGAAATATTTGTATGTAAGATTCAGTCAGATATTATAAAAATTCATGCAACGTTCTTTTGTTTTCTATATAGAGCCTCCAGTGGTTGAACTGGATCTTTCTGTCAAAGGAGGCATCCAGATATTGGCTGGACAAACTCTTAAGATCCCAGCTACAGTTACTGGACGACCTGCACCTAAAATTGAATGGACCTTGGAAGAAGGCGAACTGGACAAGGAACGAACCGTCATAGATAATGTTGGCACCACATCTCAGTTAGTAATTGTAAATGCATTGAGAAAGGACCATGGGAGATACGTGATTACTGCCAGCAATGACAGTGGTACTAAATCTGCAGCAACAAGAGTAGATGTCTTTGGTAAGAAATATTGCTCATAATCTCTGTTAGCTATCTTTAAATGACACAAAAACTGTCTTCTGAAAAATATTATCTTCACTTTTCAGATGTTCCTGGACCAGTTCTTGACCTAAAACCTGTGGTTGTGAACAGAAAGATGGTTCTACTTAATTGGTCTGATCCAGAAGATGATGGCGGAAGTGATATCATAGGTTTCAGCATAGAAAGAAAAGATGCTAAGATGCATTCTTGGAGACAACCAATAGAAACAGAAAGATCTAAGTGTGATATAACGGGTCTCCTTGAAGGGCAAGAATATATGTTCCGTGTTATTGCCAAAAATAAGTTTGGAAGTGGCCCTCCTGTTGACCTTGGTCCAATTCTTGCAGTTGACCCTCTAGGTAAAAGAGTTGTTTTCTATATGTAAATCCTGTATAATAAACTGAACGCCTATGGCATTTGTAAGATATGCAGTATAGATGATGACATCTTGTGTAAGCCTGTTAGTCAAACTATAAAACACTAGTTAGCATTGTTTACTCTAAATATTTATTTTAACAAACTTAAAAAAACAACTGTTTCAGACATTGAAGATTATAAAAATAAGGTGCCTGTTTACTAAAGATTTCTCTCATTTTTGGCCTATTGGAAAAATACTGCATTAGCTATTATTATGACAGTTACCATGCGCTAAAAGTTAATGTGGGTGCTGCATTACCAGTTAACGCCCATATATTTCCATGTTGACAACTAACAGAGGATAGTATAGAGAATAGATAGAGACAGTTAACACAGAGATCATTAATGTACATTAACCATTAACGTGGAAGATGATGCAGCTCAGTGAACACCACCTGATTAGGTAAAGCAAACTGCATCATGCTATCTGCAATGAAGTTAACGTGCATTAAAAAAATCTTTCTCTGAGTTATCTAAATGGAAAATGGCTGGGAATACCCCAGTAGTTAACACAGATGTATTTACAGTTACCACTTGCAAACCCTTAGTACAGCTTACTAAATGGGGTCCTAAATTTCGTAGGAATGATTAAGGTATTATATTGTAACCTATCTTATGAAAATAACATAGGGTGTACATACCTTTATGTACAGTATGTGCCTTTTTAAAATAGGCTTCAGGAATAATCTCCAGTAGCCCACAAATGCTTCTGCATAAATTTATACCTGCACCTGCTATGTGTAGTTATGGGTATATTTTATAAATAGGGCTTCCAATTTTCACTTATGACCAGAAACCCCCAATAAAAAACACCAAAAATCCTCCTTCCCACAGCAGCTGCTTCTTCCTCTTCCCTGGGCCTATGTGGTCCAGTACAACACAGTTGCTGCCTTCTTCAACCGATGCCGGTGTGGCTATTTGTAACATCTCCTCCCTTTGTGGCTTCTCGGTTGCATCCACTCTGATGACGTGGCTTGATGATGTCATCAGAGTGGGACCATCCAAGAAGCTGTGAAGGGAAAAGATGTGGCAAATGACCGCTCTGGCATCAGGAGAAAGAGGCGGAAGCTGTCATGGGCTCAGGGAAGAGAAGGTGGAGGAAGCAACTGTGGCCCCTCTCACTGTTCATTGCCAATCAAACCCTAGCTGAAGGCTGTGGAGGGAGGGGATGCTGAACAGGGTCATGCCGACCTCAAGAGAAGGAGGCAGCAGCTGTGCTGTGCTGGGAAAAGGAGGACGCCATGACCCCTACACTGCCCTTTTCCTAAATTATTTGCTCTACTATTAGACTAAATTGTGCTCTTCTGTGTTCAAATTGAAACCTACATATAGCACACCAAATGATAATCTTACAGAATTAAGCACTCCGGCTTAGAGAAGGGATGCTGTTGCTGGGGCTCTGGCTTGGAGAAGGAGGACTGGTGCCGGAAAATTGTCTTTTGGATCATTGCAATCCATCTAAAAAGCCACCACATATTTTTTGTGACACAAATACTATGATAAACCCAATTTTTTCAGACTCTGAGAAAGCACCCAATTACTTCAAAAATAAACCCCTAACATCCCAAATGATAAACACCTAGAACTGGAAGCCCTATTTATAAAGTGTCCGTGTATCTTGCAACGCTGACCCTGTTCCATCTAAACTATACCTCTAGCAAGGTCTACTCATTGTTCACGTAAAAATATGTGTACTCTTGTAGGTACACATGCTTGTAAGTGCCTTTTATAACTGTAAAGCATGATTTCCACAAAGGAAATGCTTATAAAATTATCCTTATAATGTACATATATGCATAATTGATTCTTTGCAATATTTGCCTACTTTTAATAAAGATCCTGTGATTAAAGACCACCTCATACATTTAAGGTCTAATATCATGTTAACATGTTTTTCTTATCCGGGAAAAACCAATGTGGTCAGTGGTGATTCCCATGGCATAAGTCTTTAATTGTATGAATGTATTTTGAATGAGCAAAGTCTAAATCTTACTAAAGGTATCCTAAAGTCTCAGAAAACGTATTTTTGAACTTCAAACAAGTTAAGTTAATACCTTACAATTTGTGACCAACAGAAATGCTGCATTTTATTCACGAGTACTAGTAGTGAACTTTGACAGTCAATGCTTTAAAAATATTGTATATGTAGAACCTGCAATGATGTAATTACATTGTAGGTTTTATCCATAAAACTCTTTTTTTAATGCATAAAGAGGGTGACAGGGTTTGGGGCATCCTAAGACTGGGCAGGAAAGGCTAGCTGCTCTGCATGTAACTTCTATGCATAAGTTAGGCCAGCAAAAATCGCAGGCCTAACTGATGCAAAGAAGTGGCAACATAATTGCCACTTATACATATATTCAAGGAATTGCCCCCAGGCCGCTGGGCCAAGGTCCCCAGTGGTCACTGCTAACTGGACCAGGAGTCTGCAAGGGGGCCTCAGCAGCATGACCATCTGGGGGTCAGGGTAGGTCGGGCCCATGGGAGTTAGGCCATGACAGTTGGCTGCTGGGGGTGCAAGGGAGGGGCCTCTGTGGACGTGTGGTGGTTTGGATTTAAAATCTCCTGCCTGATTCGGGATAGGGGATCTCATTGGCCAGAAGGGTTAGTTCACATGGGGGTGGAGGGAGGAGTCCAGTGGGGGGGGGGGGTTATATGATGCCACATCAGGTTTCCCTCCATTTTCCTCTTGCGGTGCAGATAAGGCAAGGTGGAAGAATTGTCCCGCCCACCCTACCTTTGTTTTGTTGGTGGGGGGCACTTGTTGCAGCCCTCCTAATGCCACTCAGGCCTGCCGGAGCCTTTTAGTGGCATTAGGAGGGCTGGGATCAGGTGGTCCAAGCACAGATTTAAGGGCTGGGGGGGCAGGTAGGTGAGTCCCCACGCTGGTGGATACTTAATGGTTGTGGACTGGCCTTTGCTAGCAAAATGGCAAGGTCGGTGGTGGGGCACTGGTAGTGGTACTGGCAAGAGCAGCTACAGCTGGCAAGTGGATGGTGACCTGCCTTGCTAGTAATATGGCTGGTGGGTTAGTCACATCTGGAAAGTGGGGGGAGAAGAGATGATGCTTGGTATAAAGCTGCGACCATTTAGTATTCCAATATGATGTGTAGTGTATTATTGGAAGGGGGGCTGGGGGCACTGAGGATGGGGGGGAGACTCTCGGGTCCTCAGTTATCTATTTAAATGGCCAGCGCCACTGAATATACAAATAAAGGGCCACTACCAGTGCTTTTCTTTATCTGGCGGCTGTTGAAAAGCAGAACTACTGTCAAAGGTCACCTCTAGTATTCTGGAATATAGTTCAGCATTTCCTATCTGTCACAGATTGTAAGATATTAACTTGGTGTGTTTGCAGTTAAAAAATATTTTTTTTCTTAGATTGCCTTAAGTAATATTTAGACTTTGCTCATTCAAAAATCCTTAGGCACTAGAGTCCTTGAACAATTAATGAAATTAGGGGCATTCCAAAACTGGATGTAAATATTGTAAAAAAAAAAAATTGCTAAAAAAAAAAGTGCCTCATCAGAGAAAAATAATAAAAGGTAAACAACTGCTTACTTAAAAAGAAGATCATAATCATAGGAGAAGATCATAATCATAGGAATGATATGTCAGCTAACGGGCATTTATGTTTACTATTTCAGTTTTGATAGATTTACCATATGATTCTCACTATTAACTAAGACATTAAGGGAGTAATTTTATAGTTACTTGAATGTGTTGGTGCTTGTATAATTTCCCCATTGTATACACACATAAAGAAAGTGCTAGGACAACGTGGCACCTACTTTTATATGATATATGTATAGGCGTTTCCTATGGCACAGTTTGTGTGGGGCTTCTGCAGAATTGCAGTTTATGCACATACTTTATGAAATATTCACTGAGTTGTGAAAATAGAATGGGAAATTTGTGCGATGGTCACAGCAAGTGTAAATGCCTTCATCTACTTTCCAGAACAATATTTTCAAGGCACACAGTGCATATGTTGCCTTGATGAAATAGGCAAAACATATGCGACTTTGTGCCTTCCCTGCTCGGTCATCCTGTTCTACACTTGCTCTCTAAAAGTTCTAATTTGCAAAGGGTTAACAGCATGCAGCTATCTTCACTCAAAATATGAATTTTAGGAATCAATAAACTTTTATTTATCAACTTCTTAAAAATTCAATTTTGACTATTTTGTTTGTATATCAAAACGGTGGTTTATGTTGTACTTGTTGTTATAGGTCCCCCAGGTGCTCCTGAGAGGTTTACATATACAGAAAGAACAAAGTCAACAATTACACTGGACTGGAAACATCCCCGTAATGATGGTGGCAGTCCTATTATAGGATATTACATTGAAAAGAGACGACATGACAAGACTGAATATGAAAGAGTGAACAAGAAACTCTGTCCAACTACCTCACTTGTTGTAGATAACCTTGCCGAATTACATATGTATGAATTCCGAGCAAGAGCAGTCAATGAGATTGGTGAAAGTGAACCATCTTTACCACTAAACGTGGTTATTCAAGACGATGAAGGTAATTAATTTCAATACCTACTGGAAAACCTACATTAAATATATCCAAAAATATAGGAGCCAATAATGAAAATATTTGTCCAGGCAAGTTCAGGAGTTACCTGGACATATCTTCCTTTTGAATTTTTAAATTTTGTCCTAACAACCAGTTATCTTGGGGTTGGGATAGAGAAGTGCTGAGGGCATAATTAAATGTCAACTGGATGGTGCTGGCATTCACCGCCATCCAGTTAAAGTTAACTGATCAAGGGCCCCTTTTACTAAAGCCCAGTGACCAGTTAACGTGCCTTTTAATGCACCGCAACTGTCAGCCGGGAACACTACTGTATGATCATGCCAGCCACCTCGTGTTAAAACACATGGTAATTAGCCATCACAGAGTGTGAGCGTGGTGAATGCATTACTGCTAGCATCAAGGCAATTGCCACATGCTCAGCGTCAATGTGCCTCTTAACCCAAGTTCACCTAACAGCACAGTATGGAAATCGTTAGATGAATCTGCCAAACTGGAGTGCATGTTAGGGTAGCCTGTTACGCATTAGCTGCCGGGGAACATGCTGGTCATGCTCCCAACAGCTAATGCGGAGGCTTTGCACTTAATGTGCATTGGGCACATTATGTGCAAAGCCTTATTAGCAGCCCTAAATCTGGTAGAAAAAAATCTGTGTCCTAAAGTTAACTAGATAGCATATCTGACTAACTTTAATCAGTCTATTCAGCAGTTTGATTTAACTAAACGAGTCACCTGAATATCTCAGTTAAAGTTAGCCATTAATCAGATAAGTTAGCCGGTTAACGCGGTGAATATCAACCTCATATTTACTGTGCCATTTTCCTCTTTTCTTGTTTCTAGTTCCTCCCACAGTTGTATTACGTCTGGCTGTTAGAGGAGATACTGTCCGCGTTAAAGCAGGAGAGCCTGTTAACATTCCAGCTGATATAACAGGTCTTCCTCTACCTAATATTGAATGGTCCAAAAATGAAGTTGTAATTGAGAAACCATCAGCAGCACTTAAGATAGAAAAGCAAGAGTTATCAAGAAGCGAAGCAAAATCAGAAATTGTCATTCCTTCAGCTGTTAGGAGTGACCGAGGCAATTACACAGTCACTGCTTCCAATCGTCTTGGGTCAGCCTATCGAACTGCCATTGTACAAGTATTTGGTAAGGATATGGATTTTGACCATCAAATGTTCAAACCTTGTATTTATTTTGTTCTAGATTAAAATATTATTGTCGGTACCTTGTCATCCTTATTTAGACCGTCCATCTCCACCAAGAAATCTTGCAGCTACTGATATTAAAGCTGAATCATGCTATTTGATATGGGATGCTCCTGAAGATAATGGTGGAAGTGAAATAACCAACTATATTATCGATAAACGTGATGCCAGTAAAAAGAAATCGGAATGGGAGGAGGTCTCTAACATTGCTGTGGATAGAAGATATGGGGTAAATGATCCAAGATGGCGCATGTTACTTTTTTCTGGGAATTGCTTATTTTCTGGCTTGCTGGGAATATGGTTTAATCTACTATACTAAACCATAATTATGTATGTATTAAATGAGGATACTTGCTACATTTTAGGTTTCGGTGAATATACAGTACAATACACTGGCTCAAAATGAGCATGTTTTAGATCCTTAATACTGAGGGTCCTGTTTTCATGGGGGTATCTATCTTTCTATGCCTTTGGCAAAACTCCTGAATAGTACAACTACTATTAATTTAGGCTTGAGATCCTCAGCTATCTGTTTATATACAGTATAGAAGAAGAATTTCAAAGCCTTTTATGTAGAGAAGCAGCTTTTTATCCATACAAAAAAATCTCACTATGGGTAGAAATCCCCACACTGGCAGGGAAGATGAAGTAGGCATTTGACTTTCATTTTCAAAGTCTTCCATTACTTTCCATGTGCAGATTTCAAAGCAGATGCAAACATACCTGGGTACTAAGTCCCTGCTGTGTACCATTGGCTCTCTTCAAAGAGTATACCCTACACTGGGCTCCCCTTCAAAAGTGTGCTTGCAGTCTGGCTGCAAGCTCTTTGTTTAATTAAAAATTGCCCCATCATACCTAGCCGACAACTAGTCTTTGATGGTTGTTTAGTATGTAGTATGATATATTGACTGATTTTTGTTTGTTGCAAACCATTGAAGACTACTTATATCTAATTCACTCTATGCTTTTGATACTTTTTCCAAAAGAGGCATTTGAGGACAAATTTCTTCTTTTATAATGCCATAGACAAAGAGCTTTTGTGTGTCAAAGCAAGGATTCTTGCAGAACCGCCATTCTTTGTGGTTGGCAATCCTAAGCTATTTCATGTGCACTATTTTAATACGTGTGTCATGGCATAAGCTTTAAAATGAAAATACAGATATAGTCCATGCTCTACAGTAGCAATGCTGTTCTGAAGTCAACTACTTCAAGTTGTGGAAGACTGAAAAGAATGCAATACATTTAGCAGAGACAGAATGATTACATGCTCCTATCCTTCATTTATTTTGATTACACGTATTTTGTAAAATAACTCAAAGGACTCCACTATAATTGTTCATTTACTATGTAATAGGTGGAAAGTAAAACAAACTTCCTATAATTATTCTAAGATTTATAGAATTGAACATAAAAGTAAAAATGTCACTTAAAATTCTGTTCTTTGAGTTTTTCTTTAATTTGTCTTTAGATATGGAACCTTACGACAAATGGTGAATACCAGTTCCGAGTTAGAGCAGTCAACAAGTATGGAATTAGTGATGAGTGCAAATCTGACAAAGTGGTTATCAAGGATCCTTTTGGTCTTCCTGGACCTCCAAAGAAACCAAAGGTCTCAGATTGTACCAGATCATCAATGCTTGTATCCTGGGAGCCTCCTTTGGACAATGGCGGATCTCCAATCACTGGCTATTGGATTGAAAAGAAAGAGGTTGACGGTGTTTACTGGGGACGTGTTAACAGAGCCCCTGTAACAAAACCATCAGTGAAAGGCCTTGATTACAATGTATTGCACTTGATTGAAGGTGTTAAATACCAATTCAGAGTCATGGCTGTAAATGCTGCTGGAATTGGCCCTCCCAGTGAACCATCAGATCCTGCTTTAGCAGCTGACCCTATTTGTACGTATCATATCATATTTTAAAATACTTTTAAGAGGTTGAATATTTTAGTAATTTAGAAGGAATCTTTCACTTGTAGAATTATGAGTACAATCTCTACTAGTAATTAGGGATTGGCAGCATCTTACTGACAACCAATTTATTGAAGACATGAGCTTTTTTGGACAAGAGACTTACTGATGAATAAAGTAGTACCCACAATACCTACCGCACATTTCTATGTGATAGCACATGTTATTACGTTGGGCTTCCAGTATGAAAATGCACTTAGGGCATGTTTACTAAACTGTGTTATCTGTTAGCAAGGGGTTTACCATGTGCTAAGTGCATTGTGCTGATATATGGGGCATCATTGCAACCTGCTTAATGCATGATGGGTTGGGGCAGAACATGGGCATCGATGGTACATTGTGGTTTGAGTGGGTGACATTGGTATGCGCTGACTGCAAATTGCAGAATTTTTAATATCATGTTTGGATATGAAACAAAATAGGAAATATTGTTGATATTTCCCATATTGTTTTAAATGAATGCACTTCCCTATTAAGTATTCTGTATCTGTTTTTCTTTTAAGATCCACCAGGTCCACCATCATCCCCAGGGGTAAAAGATAAAACCAAATCAAGTGTGTCTCTTGCATGGAAACCTCCAGATAAAGATGGTGGTAGCCCAATCAAAGGATATATTGTTGAGATGCAAGAAGAAGGTTCAACAGATTGGAAGAAAGTTAATGAACCAGACAAACTGTTCCCCACTTGCGAATGTGTGGTACCAGATCTGAAAGAGCTCAGAAAATACAGATTTAGAGTGAAAGCTGTAAATGCTGCTGGAGAATCTGAACCAAGTCTTGGAACCGCAGAAATAGCTGTAAAAGAAATTCTTGGTAATTTCCTTAAACATAGTTTGCAAGATTTAATTTCTTAGTGTAAACATGAAATTTGTTTCTAATTGTGGTTTGTAATAAATCTGCAGAGGAACCAGATGTTTCAATTGATGTGAAAGCACAGGATTTTCTCAGTTGCCGAGCTGGTTCAGCCATAAGAATAGTAGCCACAATCACTGGGCGTCCAGTTCCAAAATCATCTTGGGAATTTGAAGGACAGGCAAAGACAGTTCTAAAGGTAAAGCATCACAATGCTTGAATATTGATGTCATTGTTTCAAAAATTGGTACGAATCAAGTATTTTCTCTTATTTAGGATCAAGTTCATAATCTGCCCGAAGATGCGCAGGTAATATAACTAGTGCGAAAGGTTCTTTATGATTGAGAGTATGTTTAATTAATAGAATGAACCAACAGTAATTACATTTTTGTCTGTGCAGGTTGAATCAATTAACAACACATCAGTGGTTACCATACCTCAATGTAACAGATCCCATTCTGGAAAATACAGTATTACAGCAAAGAATAAAGCAGGACAAAAAACTGCCAATGTTAGAGTTAATGTTCTAGGTAAGGATAAAGCTACTGAATTGTCTAGTTTCTTTTTACGTCTTTTAGTATTTTTAATAAAAATGCTTACGCCGTACTTTATATGTAACAGATATACCAGGACCACCAAAGGACCTCAAAGTGAGTGATGTAACAAGATCTACTTGCAAGCTTACATGGAAGCCACCAGATAATGATGGGGGAGATAGGATTAAGAACTATATCGTGGAAAAGAAGACTGTTGAAGGAAAGGCCTGGGTAAAAGTTACAACTGATTGTGGAGGCACATCCTTAGTGGTACCGGACCTTATTGATGGTCAAGAATATTTCTTCCGTGTACGTGCAGAAAACCGTTTTGGTGTTGGACCCCCTATTGCAACAATTCAAAGGACCAAAGCCAGGGATCCAATCCGTAAGTTTGATTATCTGTATGATAATTATAAACAGATTATTCCTGTTTAGAACAGCAAATTTACAACTAGAGTTACTAATGTGCGCTGTGTTTAGCACCCACTAATGTGTTATTGTACTGCAAGTCCCATTTTATACAATGGGACTTACTTACTAATAGTGTGCATTATCGGTTGTATTGCACATTAGGAATTCTAGCCTTTAGAGCTTCAGCTGCAAAATACTTTGGGGCCCTTTTACTAGAGGGCATTAGCTGTTAGTGTGGGTTCTGGCGTGTGAAAGGTGCACTGGGACGCACATTGACAACTAGCACAGGGCCTTGACAGCACCAAAATATTTTGGCTCTAACTGTCCATGGCATGTTAGAAGAATAAGTGGGTGGGTTAGGGGTGAAGAGTGGGTGAGGTGAGTACCTTACAGTTAGTGGAAAGTGGCCAGTTAGCATGGTTGCATTTATTGCCACCTCAATAAGTGGAGGTAAGTGCATCTGCACTATTTGTAGACCACATTAGGGCAGGGTGCACCATGTTGACTGTCAGGAATATGCTTGCAACACTCCTGACAATTAACCCAGTGGTACTGCAGCTGATGCTCTATGGTTTTCTTGCTATTGGCTCATTAGGTGCAACACTATAGTGTCCTTAGTAAAAGGGCCCTTTTATCTCTTTATGAGGAGAAATTCTAAAAGTATCAGAATACGTATTTCTAATTGAATATTTATAAAAAAGTGGAACTAATTTCTGCTGTGTATTATAAAATACCATATGCTTCTTTTTGTACACCATTTGGAAACCAGCAAATTCTTTTTCAAAATAAACCTTGTCATTTTTGTCAATACAATTTAGCAGATCTATTATCAAGGCTATAGTTGAGCTTCATAAGATTATAAACTTTTATTTATGGAATCCATTCCTTCCTGGACATATCTTTTTCTCCGCATCCCTGCTCTGGCTAAGATCTTATAAATTTTATTTTTGGTTCACAGATCCACCTGAGCCGCCTACCAGACTCAAGACTGGTATTGTAACAAAGAATACTGTTTCTTTGACTTGGAAACCTCCAGCAAATGACGGTGGATCCCCTGTTACACATTATATCATTGAGCGTCTTGAATGGGATCCTACTGGGCAAGAAAAAGAAGCTTGGAAACAGTGCAATAGACGTGATGTAGAAGAAACAAAATTCATTGTAGAAGACCTTAAAGAAGGTGGAAAGTATGAATTCCGAGTCAGAGCTGTAAATGAAGCAGGTCCCAGCAAACCATCAGCTACTGTCGGACCAGTGGATGTGAAAGATCAGACATGTAAGCATGGAAAACATGTTCTTTGTTTAACTTTCTGGCTGTTTGGTTTTAAAGCATCAAGTACAAAGATGATGATGGGAATTTTATAAGAACATTCCTAAAACAAATTTGAAAAATTGCACCTCTTTCATGCTTATTTTATAAAGGTAATGTAGGTGCCTATGTGCCTTTATCAAATAAGCACCTACAATCTGCGCAAATACAAATGCACAAATTTACATCTGCTCTGAGGCGCATATAAATGTGTTGGCGTACTCTACGCATGTATGCTTATGTATATTACAAAATACACAAAACATCATGGGCCCGATATTCGAAAGGCAGTAACATGTTTTTTTAGCCCAGTAAACCGTTAAATGCCTTAAACTGGGATATTTAACGGCACTTACAGGGTTAGTGTCATTGAATATCCCAGTCTAACCCTATTACACGCTCCAATGCTATCCAGTTAGCATCGGGGCATGTTGGGGTCATTCCAGGCAGAGCGGAGGCAGCAACAAGTGATAACCAAGCAGCGGCAATATTGCATGCTGCCTGGTTAGCAATCTGTGCTGAAAAGATTTGCGAGGAAAACCCTCACCTATCTTTTGGCACTGGAGCTCATTAGGCAGCATGCGATATTGCTGCTGCCCGGTTACCCAATGCAGCTTCCGACATGTGCTGTGATCCCAATATTCAATGCTGGGGCTGCATATGACGCTGGCATTGAATATCCAGGGTTAAGGGTCAGCGGGCAGGGCTATGTGCCATAGCAGCACATAGCCTGTCCAGAAGAATATCAGGCCCCATAGCTTTACCCCTGGCAAACACCTATGCCCAGCATTCATATAAGTATGTGTACTATTGTTGGCACAGGTGACTGCACCTTGAATATTGCATGCAGTTCTGGTCACCATATCTAAAAAATGATATAGCAGAGTTGGAAAAGGTACAGAGAAGACTGACCAAAATGATAAAGAGGATAGAAGGATAATCCTACGATGAAAGGCTTGAAAGGTTAGGGCTCTTCAGCTCGGAAAAGAGACTGCTGAGTAGAAATATGATAGAGGTCTTCAAAATAATGAGTGGAGTGGAACGGGTAAATGCTGATCAATTGTTTACTCAGTCAAAAAGTTGAAAGACTAGGGGACATGCTACAATGTAGAACATTGAAGACTAATTGGAGAAATATTTTTTCACTCAATACATGATCAAAATCTGGAATTTGTTGCTGGAGGATATAGTGATGGGCGGTATATTAAGTGTTTTTAGATAAATAAAAGCTGTTAGCGTAGCTGGGTTTAAAAGAGATTTGGATAAGGTCTTGAAGGAAAAGTCCATGAACCATTATTAAAGAGGACTGTGGAAATCCACTGCTTACTCCTGGGATGTGCAGCATGGAATCTATTTACCTTGGTATTCGTGACCTGGATTGGTCACTGTTAGAAAAAAGGATATTAGGCTTAATGTTCCTTTGCTCTGACCCAGTATGGCATATTTTCTGTTCTTATTTAAACATGTGTGCATAGTTGCACAATTTTAGAAAAGCCCCTTTTCTGCATATAAAGGAGGTTTATCATATTGAAAGGTCTTTCTAAAATAACCTCTATAGTATGTTTATTAGAAACAAGTAAGGTACTGAGCTAATGCCTGCATTCCACAGCTAATGTTTCATTCAAGATCTAAACTGGAGTATGAACGTTGAGAACCATACCAGTCTCTTAAATTCTAATAACCCAATAGCAAATACGTTTTAGGTTAGGAAACATAGCTCAACAGAAGCCTATCCACAATTCTGGAGAACATACCATATCAAATTGATCAAAAGAGTTAACAGATGATTTGGATTCTGCATGTACACACTGACCAAATATTGTGTTCGGAACAGATGGTCTTTGGATGCCTGGTTCAGCTGAGCAGTACTGCAATGTTGGTTTGAAGTATATCCTTGAGGAAGGATTTTTTTTTTACAGAAATAAATAAATCAGTGTTGTACTAATGAGGGCAATTACATTACGATACTTTCTATGCAAACTAAGCAGTTCTCTTTTTCATCCTAGGTCCTCCTTCTATTGAGCTCACTGAATTTATGGAGGTTGAAGAAGGAACAGATATTAGCATTGTGGGCAGAATCAAAGGTGTACCGTTCCCTACACTAACATGGTTTAAAGCTCCTCCAAATAAGCCTGATGACAAAAAACCAGTTCAGTACGATCAACATGTTAATAAGGTAGTGGGAGAAAATGTTTGTACTTTACTGATCCAGCAGTCACGCAGAAATGATACAGCCCTGTATACCCTCACAGCAGAAAATAATCTGGGAAGTGACTCAAAGGAAATGAGGCTCAATGTTCTTGGTAAATATCTTTTTTGTTTCCTTGTATTGTGATGATACAAATTATTTTTCCCTCGAAGCTTGGCTTAATTACTTATGAACCATTCTCTGTTATCTAGTGGTCAGTGAAATGGTCTATTGCCACTTTATCACTGTTGATTAAACAAGTTCAATGCTCTGCGTTTTATAGTAAACTCACATATTCTTTTTTTAGGGCGTCCCGGACCACCAGTAGGCCCCATTAAATTTGAAGCAATTACAGCAGAGACGATGACTCTATCTTGGCTTCCTCCTAAAGATGATGGTGGTTCAAAGATTACAAACTATGTCATTGAGAAAAGAGAAGCTAATAGGAAAATATGGGCTCCTGTTACCAAAGAAGCTAAAGAATGCCTCTACACAATACCGAAGTTAGTGGAAGGTCATGAATACGTGTTCCGCATCATGGCTCAGAATAAGTATGGTGTTGGTGAACCTCTTGATAGTGAGCCTGAGACAGCAAGAAATTTGTTCAGTAAGTATAGTCTCATTAGATGTCAGTGACAGATTCCTAATCCATTAAAATATAATCTGTTTTTATTTTTGCTGGTAACATTGTCTATTAACCATTTTCAGCTGTTCCTGGACCATGTGAAAAACCTTCAGTTAGCAGTGTGGCACGGGATTCCATGACTGTCAACTGGGAAGAACCTGAGTATGATGGAGGCTCACCAGTGACAGGTTATTGGCTTGAAGCCAAAGAAACCACAGGAAAAAGATGGAAGAGGGTTAATCGTGATCCCATCAAAGTTATGCCTCTTGGTGTTTCATACAAAGTAACAGGGCTCATTGAAAACTGTTATTATCAGTTCCGTGTGATGGCCATTAATGCTGCTGGTGTTGGTCCTCCAAGCATGCCATCTGACCCAGCCATTGCCAGAGACCCTATTGGTAAATTTGCTAAATCATAATTTTTCATCATTTTTAAATATCTTTTACTGAAATAGAACATGGTGAGTGATATAAAGTAATTCTTTGTTTTCTTAGCTCCACCTGGTCCTCCAATTCCAAAGGTTACTGACTGGACCAAATCAACTGTGGATCTTGAATGGACTCCACCATTAAAGGATGGCGGATCTAAAATTACAGGATATTTTGTTGAATATAAAGAAGAAGGAAAAGAAGAATGGGAAAAGGTAGACAAATTATAACTGGTCATTAATGTGGTCAGCATTGGGTACAGGCCAAATAAGTGTTTTCAGCCTGATAATAAGCAACCACAGCTAGCCTATCTAAAGCGGCTAGCCATTGCCGTTGAAACTAAGACCTGGATATTCAATGCTGGGGCCATATTCTGCCACTGGCATTGAATATCTGGGGTCAGCTGGATAGCGATACAGCTAACCGGGTTGTGGTATATTCAGCCGCTGCCCGGTTAGTTTTGGCAGCAAAAATTAGGCACCTGACATTCGCCACATAGCAATAACCAGGCAGCAACTCAGTCTCACCACTGCCAAGTTATTGCCATGTGCGGCCCCCGGAAGACCCCAATGTTAGTCAGTTAGCACTGGGGCAGTGGCAGCACTTGCGGATATATTAAGCAGCATTAACCGTGTTAATGCCATTAAATATCCGGGCCAAGGCAATTAAAACTAACCACATTACTTGCTTTGATTATCCCCCTCTACTGGCAAAATTTATCTGGGTGAAATGTTCTAGGAGTAGGCCAAAACTACTCTATATTTCTAATATGTCATCACGATCTCAGAGGGGTGACTTGTTGGTGGTGCCCAGTGTCAAGACTATTCAGAAGTGCTTTAATAGAGATAGGGATTTTCACTTCAGTGTCCAATTTATTGGAATGCATTTCCTTTTGAGCTCTGTTTGAAATGAGGGCGGGTTGAATGCTACTGGTGATGGGTGGATTATGCAGGCAGTTGGGATGTTTTTTTGTGTGACTTATTTCTGTGGGTTTGGTAATTAAGATGTTTTTGTTAGGTAGCATGAGGGGGGCAGTGTTACCGAGGTGGTTGGGACAGAGACTGGGCATAGGAGGTTGGGGTGTGAAGGTGTTTATTGATTTTGGTTTTACCATGACTGTAAACAACATTGAGCAGTTTCTGGATTGCGGTATATAAGCATAAATAAATAAATTTATGTAGCCAGCAACATTATTCAGCTACTTTCCAGACAGCTATATATGTATAAGGTAACCACATAAATAGCAGTCCCAACTTTAAATGGATAGGGGTTTATTTTAGAAGACTTATTTGCAATTTCCATGTGTAAAAACAGGCATTTATTCATGAAAACGGAATCAACATATAAATAGCCATTTTAGAAAGGGCTGAATTTACACATAGATGTCCTTACTGGGGCCAATTCCATTACATGCACACCTCGGCCGCAGGCACGTCCAAATCGTAAATGTGCCTGATTCAAATGGGATTCCGCATTAGACGCACAAGCGGTTTTGGAATAGGGACGTACACATTCTTGGCACTGCACAAAAAAAACACTATAGAGTATGGGACACAGCTATACAGAGCAAACAGCTTTGTATTTCCCCGCACTCACCATATTCTGAAAGGTTAGACATTCACGAATCCGCCAGTCTCTGCTATAGACCCATAACAGCCACGCTTCCATATACAACGTGCATCTCTTAAGCTGCTCCGCTCACTGACAGTGTTGTGCTGATGCAAACCACACATGAATACTGATGATACAGAAATGGTGATGCAAACTAGACTATCTATATCAGTCTGTTGATGTCCAGAACACTGCAAAGATAGCACAGTGCACTCTTTGATAGTTTAAAAGCAGGTAGAAAGTGATTTGTTTGACATGATATACCTCGCATTACAACATACATGGCAGTGGAAGACATCCTTAGTTATGCTTACAGTGGCCATCTCTGAAAACAGTCTGTGCAATGCTCAGTATGGTCCAGAAGAAATCAGAAGAGGATCTCTATAGAGAAATGTCACAACATATTCCTGTCGCTAATAAGGGATCCGCAGAGTGAGGCTTTTCAACAGTGCAATTAGCGGTAATAAATGACCAAAAGCACATCATCGTTCTCTACAGTTGTGCACATTTCTAGAGACCTATGATGGTGCCCCTGGGCATGTCCTAGTGCTGTTTGCACTGTTGACTGCTCTCGTTCTGAGGGCACTTATTAGTGGCAGGGATATGTTATGATATTTTGCTATAGAGAACCTCTTCTAATGTAACCTCCCCGATCAAACTGGCACCTGCTGATGCTGTGGTCATCCCTATGGTCCAGGTACCAGCCAGGCATACGTGTCCCCCCTGATTAGCAGATAAGTACAATTGATCCCCCTGTGCAACACTCAGACCACACACACACACACACACACACACACACACACACACACACATATACTCTCACTTGCAGTCATAACTACCATCCTCTGCCAAAACCATGCCCTGCTCCCATACACAAATGCTGTGACGCCACAGCTGATCTGCATTTCTCAGGCAAACATGATTCTGCTCCCTCTTACCTCACATACCATCCCTACATCTACATTCACATTGTCCTGGACACTGGAATTGTTAGGGAAGCCACAGAAGTCCCTTTGGTACAAGCAGCAATCTCAGCATAGCCAGAATAAAGTCTATTGCAGTGCTTTATACTCCTGTAGGAGTGTTTTTTTTATTGTTCCTTAACCTTACAAACATCCCTCACCTGGGCATTCCATTCTATACAACCTTATCTTGTGCACTACCAGACAGCAGACACACCAGTTCAGTATAGACGTGTCACAGCCATTCATCTCTATGGGATACATTTGGGATCAGAGCAGAATATTTCTAAGTCCTGGCCTTATTCCACGTTTCCCGCAGGTATAACTTGGACGTCCACAGGTAACGCTGACGATGTACACAGGCCTCTACTAAATACGCTTTATACGTCTCCATGGCTGGCCGTTCTGCCCTCTCCCACCCACATTCATAGATCCCTGTGCTAGCGCTGTGTACGTTTAGATACGCGTGTTCTCGGAATACGATTCTAGATGTATTCTCAAGAAAAATGTCTGTCCTGTACATCTAACCGGCTTATTCATGGTTCAGAATGACCCCAGCTATTTATAGTAGTATTTGTAATGGGGCGTGCTGTGGGCATAGTTAGGGAGTGGTCTAGGTGTGTCAAAAATCTATGTATTTTCCCAATTTCATAGAAAGAATGCATGTTTTACAGCTGCTCACTGGCACGTTTATGTTTTTAAAAAGTGCTTGTTTCGGGCAGTCATTTGCAGGAGCGATTTAAGGGAATTATCCGCCTTAAAATCCCTTTGCTACCTCCCCCTTCAAATTGCATTAACATAATTAATTAACAATTTAAACATTGCCCTGTTGATTTTTCCCACATTTAGATCTGCAAAATGACTCCTCTGGATCCATGTATCTGACACATACAAGGATACTCTTGTTCCTCCTTATTCGTATTTTAGGAAAAGCTCCACATAAGGCAGAGACTTTTCTAAAATATTACTGGATTTGTGTACATCGTGATCTCAACATCTCAATTCCGACCTCCAAGTACTATCTACAATTTACCTTCAAATCTATCCATTCATTTTAAGACAGTGGTCCCACATAAGCATACTGATTGACTGAAAACAGTTCCCTGTAAAAAAAATAGTTATCTCCAAGTTATAATGCCCTGTTCAATGTAATTTCAGTTTGTTCATTGTAAACCGCACTGATGCAGAATAGCGCGGTATATAAGAGAATGTAAATAAATAAATAAATAAAGATATCCATATAATTTATCCAGGTATCCAGGATAGTTTTCCCTGGTTAGCCAAGTTGATGTTCCTGTTCTTTGTAATGACCTGACTCTTGTTTTTGTCGGAAACTGTTAGTTCTATGTAAACCGCGCTGATCGCAAATAGTGCGGTATAGAAGAAATGTAAATAAAATAAATAAATAAATAAATATCTTTATGCTGTGGCTTTCCTGCTGAATATCACCCCCATATTTTTTTTCTATCCTTTAACTCAATATTTATCTGCAATGTTTATTATATTCCAGGCAAAGGACAAAGAAGTGAGAGGCACAAAATTTGTTGTGCCAGGATTAAAGGAAGGAAGTTTCTACCGTTTTAGAGTAAGAGCCGTGAATGCTGCAGGTGTTGGAGAACCCGGTGAAGTTACTGATGCCATTGAAGTCAAGGACAGAACTGGTAATGATCAAAAACATTCATTATTAAAAAAAAATCATAATAAACCAGGTGAAAGAGCAAAAACGAGTTATTTCCTCTATTTTCGTTACAGCTGCTCCTGATATTTCGTTAGATGCCAGTGTCAAAGACAGAATTGTTGTTCATGCTGGTGGAGTCATTCGAATCATAGCTTATGTTTCTGGCAAGCCACCTCCGCAAATCCTTTGGAGCAGGGATGAAAGACCTTTGCCAGAAGAAGCTGCAATTGAAACAACAGTCATTAGTTCTTCCATGGTTATTAAGAAATGCCAGAGAAATCACCAGGGCATCTACACACTCCTTGCTAAAAATGAAAGTGGAGAAAGAAAGAAGACCATTATTGTGGATGTATTAGGTAAAATGGAAGCCCTAAATGTTTTATTCTACACTATTTTTAAAAATTACTTGCTGGAAATGCCAAGCATGGATTTCATAAATTTGATTTTTCTTTATGTTCTTAGATGTGCCTGGTCCTGTTAGCCAGCCATTCCAAACTGAGAATCTAACTATTGACTCATGTAAACTGACATGGTTCTCACCGGAAGATGATGGTGGTTCTGCAATCACCAATTATATTATTGAAAAGCGTGAAGCTGACCGTAGAGGATGGACTCCAGTAACATACACAGTAACAAGACAGAATGCTGTTGTGCAAGGCCTGATAGAAGGAGTGGCATACTTTTTCCGAATTGCAGCTGAAAACATTATTGGCATGGGCCCATTTGTTGAAACATCAAAGGAACTTATTATCAGAGATCCAATAAGTAAGTACCTTTTTATTATATGTCATTTGATATAAATAATGTAAGTTAAATTCAATCGGCCACTTTATTTTGCATATTTTTACTTGTAGCTGTACCTGAACGTCCTGAAGATCTTCAGGTAACAGCAATTACCAAGGACTCTGTTAGCTTATCCTGGAACCCACCAAAGTATAATGGAGGATCAGACATAACTATGTATGTACTAGAAAGTCGTCTCATTGGAAAAGAGAATTTCAGCAGAGTTACTAAGGAGAAATTGCTTGGCAGAAAATATACAAATGATGGTTTGAAAGAAGGTGACACTTACGAGTACCGTGTAAGTGCTGTCAATATTGTTGGACAAGGCAAGCCTTCATTCTGCACCAAACCAGTCACTTGCAAAGATGAACTTGGTACGTATTAATTTTTACTTAGTTTGTAAAACATGCAAGAATATATTTACAATATTTATTAGTATCACTGCTGTTTTTTTCTTTAAAATTTAGCTCCTCCATCATTAGATCTTGACTTCAGAGATAAACTTACTGTACGTGTTGGAGAATCATTTAGCTTGGCTGGACGTTATACAGGCAAGCCATTGCCAAAGGTGACATGGTTGAAAAATGACCTTAACATTAAAGAAGATGACCGCACTAAGATCAAAACCACTCCAATAAAATTGTGTCTGGAAATACTAAAAGGCGTTCGTGAAGATTCTGGCAGATACTGTGTGGTTGTTGAGAACAGTACAGGATCAAGAAAAGGCCTTTGCCAAGTTACTGTTGTTGGTAAGCAGTGCATTCAATAATATTTTACTTTATTTAATGTTTGATTAGACAGAAGAAATAATCTCTTTTTTTTCTGTTTGTTCAACAGATCGTCCTCAGCCTCCAGTTGGTCCAGTTGTTTTTAATGAAGTTTATAAAGATCATATGGTTATCACTTGGAAACCTCCTCTTGATGATGGTGGTAGTTCAATTACAAATTACGTTGTTGAAAAGAGAGATACTCACAGAGACCTATGGATGCCAGTAACATCTGCTACCACCAAGACAACGTGCAAAGTTCCTAAACTTATTGAAGGAAGAGAATACATAATTCGTATCTGTGCTGAAAATATTTATGGCATGAGTGATCCACTATTATCTGATGAAATGAAGGCCAAGGATCGTTTTAGTATGTTATTTTTTAATTTAATACTCAAACATCTTACATCATTGTTGAGTAGCAAGTAGTACAATTTTTATTAGTAATTAATGTTTCACTCATATTTTACAGGTGTTCCAGATGCACCAGAGCAACCAATTGTTAAGGATGTTACCAAAAATTCTGCACTGGTTATTTGGAATAAACCACGCGATGGAGGAAAGCCAATATTTTGTTACATTCTGGAAAGGAAGGAAACCATGTCTAATCGATGGGTCAGAGTGTCTTCAGAACCTATTTATCCAAGCAACCAATTTGTGGTATCTGATCTACTTGAGGGATGTGAATATGAATTCCGAGTTTCAGCTCAAAATGAAATTGGTATTGGTGATCCTAGCCCACCATCAAAACCTGTCTTTGCAAAAGATCCATTTGGTATGTTAAAAACTCTGTATTTGTAATTGCATTTTTATTGAATGTTATATCTATATCTATATATAATATTTTTTGCCTTGCTTCTGTTTAGCTAAACCTGGTCCACCGGTCAACCCCGAAGCAATAGACAAAACTAAAAATTCAGTTGATTTGTCATGGCAACCACCACGACATGACGGCAATGCCAGGATTATTGGTTATCTCATTGAGTACCAAAAGGTTGGAGATGAAGACTGGAAAAAAGCAAACCATACTGCAGAATCCTGCCCTGAAACAAAATACCAGGTTACTGGACTTACAGAAGGCAATATTTATAAGTTTAGGATAAAGGCAGTCAATGCAGCAGGAGAGTCAGAACCAGCATATGTTCGTGACCCAGTGCAGGCCATGGATAGGCTTGGTAAGTTTAACATTGCTGAACTATTTTGGAAGGAAATGTTTAATCAGTATTGCTTCATACAGTACTTGCAACAAACTTAATAGTTATAGCAACTTGTGACCAAACTTTAGTGTGCCAAGGAAGAATAATAATTTTTTTCCCAGTCAGTTCATTTGTAAAGTGTTTACAAATAAACTGACTGGGAAAAAGCATAATGTGATTAATGGGGCCTGACTAAAATGATCTGAAGGCCCTCAGTCTCATGCTTTATTCTCTTGTCCTTTTCATCATGCCTTGACTACCCAATTGGGTGCCATTTTAAAAGCACCTCATTGTTTATAAAGGATATAACAAAGAGGTGAAAGAAAGAAGAAGATCAAGGGAGTCATTTTAGAAGCTCTAATTTTCCTTAGTAAACAGGGCCATTTTCCACAAGCTCAGGGTCATACAACCACTAAGGAACATCATTGAGGCTACCGATTTTAGGACAGTAGCACAAGCCCTCATCATACCTCATTTCGATTACTGTAATGCAATTCTACAAGGCCTTCCAAAAAAAACCCTAAGCATACTCCAGTTGGCACAGAACGTCACAGCCAGAATCATCACTAAAACAGATGTGGCAGAGCACATCACACCTGTGCCTATTGAACTTCACTGGCTCCCCATCATAGCTCGTATAAAATACAAAACCCTAGTGACCACATTTAAAATCATCCACAACCTGGCACCAACTTTCCTCTCTAACCTAATCAACTTACAACCTGCTAACAGAAATAGGAGAACCACCACCATAAACAACCTGCAGGTACCAATAAGTATAAGATCAGTTAAAATAGCCACAAGCAACAGGGCATACTCCTACACTGCCCCTTCACTTTGGAACCAACTCCCGACTGAGTTGCGCTCAACCAATGACCTTATGGTCTTCAGAAAAAAACTGAAGACATACTTATTTCAACAAGCCTACAATGTGTCTTGAACATCAATACATTCTTAGCATCAGCTGCTTCACCAAAATGTAGCCAATGCTAAAATGTACTTATACCCCAAAAATGAAACAAGTGTAAAATTGTACATATGTAAATCTCTCTCTCCCCCCCCCTAACTGTGTGTTGTGCTTATCCTATGAATCGAACTGTATACATTATTGAAAATGACTGGCTTTGTACTGATAACCATCATATAACCTTGTAAATCACACTGTAATTTCTTGAAATTTGTCATTGATCAGACACTCCTTTTTACTTAATCAAACCGCTCCTGATCGCTGGAAGTAGCGGTATACAAATATATACCGCTACAGTCGCCCAAGAGCAGATGGTTCGGAAGAATGTATCCTTGAAGGATACTACCAAAAGCAGAGAGGTTCCACAAAAGAGTAAAGTAGCCCAAATGCCCTCAAGTATGGAGCAGACAGAGCTTAAAGATCCCAATTTACCCATGTCTAACAATAGCCAAATCAACATGAACAAAATACATTCTCTAAAATGCTTGTATGCAAATGCTAGAAGTCTAAACAATAAGATGGGAGAGTTAGAATATATAGCACTAAATGTAATGTTAGATATGATTGGAATATCAGAGACATGGTGGAAGGAGGACAACCAGTGGGACACTGTGATACCTGGGTACAAACTATATCGTAATGATAGAGCTGATCAAATTGGTGGAGGGGTTGCGCTCTATGTTAGAGAGGGCATTGACTCAGAAAGGATTAAAGTTTTGCAGGAAACAAAATCTGCTGTAGAATCTGTATGGATTGAAATTCCATATAAAAGGGGGAAGGCAATGGCAGTGGGGGTGTACTATCGAGCGCCTGGCCAAAATGACCAAATGGATGATGAAATGCTCAAAGAAATCAAGGAAGCTAACAAACGTTACAGTGCAGTAATAATAATGGGTGATTTCAATTACCCTGGTATCGACTGGGTCAGTGTCACGTTAGGACATGCTAGGGAGATAAAGTTCCTGGATGAAATAAATGACTGCTTCTTGGAGCAGCTGGTTCATGAACCGACCAGAGGGGAAGCCATATTAGACCTAGTCCTTAGTGGAACACCAGATCTAGTGCAAGAGATAAGGGTGTTGGGGCCACTTGGCAATAGTGATCATAGCATGATCGCCTTTGATTTAATTAGTGGAGGAGGGATAGTATGGAAATCCACAGTACTACCTTTTAACTTTCGAAAGGGAGACTATGATAAAATGAGGAAAACAGTTAAGAAAAAACTAAAAGGAGCAGTTGCAAAGGTTAAAGACGTACATCAAGCTTGGGTGTTGTTGAAAAATACTATCTTGGAAGCCCAGACCAGCTGTATTCCACGCTTTAAGAAAAGTGGAAGGAAGTCCAAAAAACTGCCAGCATGGTTTAAAGGTGAGGTCAGAGAGGCTGTTGTTGCCAAAAAAGCAACTTTCAGGAAATGGAAAAAAGAGCCAAACAACGAAACCTGGAAACAGCACAAGCACTGGCAAGTCAAATGCAAGGCATTGATAAAGCAGGCAAAGAGAGAATTTGAGAAGAAGCTTGCTGCAGAAGCAAAAACGCGAAATAAAGACCTTTTCAAGTACATTCGTAGCAAAAAACCTGTGAGAGAGTCAGTTGGTCCATTAGATGATAAAGGGGTTAAAGGAGCACTAAGAGGCGACAAGGCAATAGCGGAGAGACTGAATGAATTCTTTGCTTCGGTCTTTACTGAGGAAGATGTAGGGATGTTACCCATGACGGAAGTGGTATTTAAAGGTGTGGAAGAATTGAAGGAAATATCGATACATCGGGAAGATGTCTTACAACTATTAGATAAACTGAAGAGTAGCAAATCACCTGGGCCGGATGGTATACATCCAAGGGTGTTGAAAGAACTGAAATATGAGATTGCAGACCTGCTATCAGTAATCTGTGAACTATCATTAAAATCATCTCTAATACCTGAAGATTGGAGGATCGCCAATGTAACACCAATTTTTAAAAAGGGTTCCAGGGGTGATCCGGGAAACTACAGACCGGTGAGTCTGACGTCAGTACCGGGAAAAATGGTAGAAACCATCATAAAGAATAAAATTACTCAGCATGTAGATAGTCACAACCTAATGGGAGACAGCCAACATGGCTTTAGACAAGGAAGATCTTGTCTTACTAATCTGTTATGTTTTTTTGAAGGAGTGAATAAACAGGTGGACAAAGGTGAGTCGGTTGATATTGTGTATCTGGACTTTCAGAAAGCCTTTGACAAGGTCCCTCATCAGAGACTTTTGGCAAAACTAAAGAGTCATGGGATAGGAGGCAGTGTACTATTGTGGATCAGGAACTGGTGAAAAGATAGAAAGCAGAGGATAGGGCTAAATGGCCAATTTTCCCAATGGAGAAAGGTGAATAGTGGTGTACCCCAGGGATCTGTGCTGGGTCCGCTGCTTTTTGACATATTCATAAATGACCTGGAAAGTGGAATAACGAGTGAGGTTATCAAATTTGCAGATGACACAAAACTATTTAAAGTTGTTAAAACCGAAGAGGATTGTGAAAAATTGCAAGAGGATCTTGATAAATTGGAAGACTGGGCATCAAAATGGCAGATGAAATTTAATGTGGACAAGTTCAAGGTTATGCACCTAGGGAAGAACAACCCAAACTATGGTTACACGATGCAAGGTTCCACATTAGGAACCACCACCCAGAAAAAAGATTTAGGCGTCATTGTGGATACCATGTTAAAACCCTCGGCCCAGTGTGCAGCGGTGGCCAAGAGAGCAAATAGAATGCTAGGTATGATAAGGAAAGGAATGGAAAATAAAACAAAAGATATTATAATGCCTCTATATCGTTCCATGGTGAGACCGCACCTTGAATATTGTGTGCAATTCTGGTCGCCATATCTTAAAAAGGATATAGCGATTTTAGAAAAGGTTCAGAGAAGAGCCACCAAAATGGTAAAGGGGATGGAAGGATACTCCTATGAAGAAAGGCTAAAAAGGTTAGGGCTCTTTAAACTGGAAAAGAGACGGCTGAGGGGAGATATGATAGAAGTCTATAAATTAATGAACGGAATGGAACGGGTAAACTTAGATCGATTGTTTACGTTATCAGAATATAGAAAGACTAGGGGACATGCAATGAAGCTACAGGGTAAACTATTTAAGACCAATAAAAGAAAATATTTTTTCACTCAACGTGTAATCAAACTCTGGAATTTGTTACCGGAGGATGTAGTAAAGGCTGTTAGTGTAGCTGGGTTTAAAAAAGGTTTGGACAAGTTCCTGGAGGAAAGGTCAATAAACCATTATTAAGAAGTGACCGAAGATATCAATGCTTGACCCAGTACAAGCATTGTGGAACTTGTGTCTCTTGGGGAAACTGCTAGGTACATATGACCTAGTTTGGCCACTGTTGGAAACAGAATACTGGGCTTGATGGACCTTGGTCTGACCCAGTATGGCATATCTTATGTTCTTATGTTCTTATATGCTAAATAAATAAATAAATAATTCATGATTTGGGCAGCTGAAAATAGGCATTCAGACATGCAAATCATAAAGATCTCCCTGGAGTCATTTTAGAAAACCCAAAAATACATGTATAGGTGCGAACATGTCCATATCAGCCTTGGATGTGCCTGAGGGCATGGCAGAGGCCACTCTATAAATATACATCTGTACACATGATTTCCAGCCAGTGCTGCATGTCTGCTATTACCATCTAGGACTTCCATGGCCTATACCTACTCCAGGGCATGAATAGAATTCAAAAAGATGTTTGTTTCAGCAATGTAATACCAGAACAATGAAGAGTGAAATGTCTGTTCACTCCATCAATACTTTTCACTCTCTCAAAAATACCCACAAGTATATTTCTGCAGGCACCCAGGCCACAGCATATCCCCGTTTGCAAAATGGCATGCTGGAATGTTCAAGGGGGAGAAATCGATGGCCGTGTTCTGTGGTAGGGCACAGTTGCATGCTCATGGCCCTTATTCTGTGAATGCACATATACAACACGATCAAGTTTCTAAAATTTGGAGATTTCCTACACGTGGCTAGCCCATAACTCTGTGTGGCTGTTTTTTTTTTCTGTCATGCAGCAGATATGTGTATCTTTCAGGGTGGAGAAAAGGGGATTTTACGAGGCTCTTACACGTGACAACCTTCTTGGTCACTTCCCTCTCCCCCCGCTGCACATCAGATGTTTTAACTTGGACGTCCCATTTGCAGCCAGACATTCTTTCCCAAATATGTCTTCACAGGCCTGGAAGCCATCTGCTCAATTTATGATGAACCAGTTTAGAAAAAATAATACATACAGTTCATCTTTCCTCGTGCATGAAAGTTAGCCATCTTGACAGATTTTAATTTTGTTATTAGTAAGTGGCATCATTGATTTAATAGGAAAAAATATTTTATACTAAAACTATATTTTCTCTTTCAGAACCTCCTGAGTTGATAATTGATGCTAACATGGCACGAGAACAACATATTAAGGCTGGGAATACTTTAGTACTTAGTGCATTAATTAAAGGTGTACCATTCCCAAAAGTGACTTGGAAAAAGGAAGATCAAGAAGTATCAACCAAAGCAGATATTGAGGTTACAAGAGTTGGTAGTACACTAGAAATCCGCAATTGTGTCAAAGAAGATGCTGGAGTTTATTCTCTGACAGCTGAGAATAAAGCTGGTTCAAAAACCGTCTCAGTAAAAGTTGTTGTATTAGGTAATAATCTGGCTTTGTTTAAACATTGTTGCATTCCTGTTTTAAATACATATACTTCTAAACTTGACTTGAATGCATGTTTTCTATATTTTAGATAAGCCTGGTCCGCCTAGAAATCTGCAGATCAGTGAAGTCAGAAAAGATTCTTGCTATCTTACCTGGAAAGAACCAGAGGACGATGGTGGTTCTGTCATTACAAACTATATAGTTGAAAAACGAGATGTTTCACAGCCCCAATGGGTACCAATCTCAGCTTCATCTAAGAAACATAGTATAATTGCTAAACATCTGATGGAAGGTACACAATACCTCTTCCGAGTTGCTGCAGAGAATCAGTATGGCCGGAGTACCTTTATTGAATCTACTAAGCCAATTAAAGCAGCTGACCCAATATGTAAGTCTATTATGAAATTTAAAAAAGTGATGTTTGAATAATGTTTGATTTGGTCTTGTTAATCACTGTATTTTATTGCTTTTAAAAGATCCTCCAGGACCTCCAAAGAACCTGCATCATGTAGATTTTGACAAGACAGAAGTGTCACTTGCTTGGAATTGGCCTGATCGAGATGGTGGGTCTGAGATCACTGGATTTTTAGTTGAGTATCAAGAAGATGGCAAAGAGGACTGGATAAAATTCAAGACAGTTGCCATACCAGAATGCGTTGTTACTGGACTGCAACATAAAAAGATTTACACGTTCCGTGTGAAAGCACAGAATGCTGCAGGCCTTAGTCGTCCAGACACAACTATCCCAATAGAATGTCAAGAAAAACTTGGTAATTCATTTTGAATGGCTTCCAATTTCCATAAGTAATAATTTAAAGTATTATTGAATAAAAACTATATTCTTATTTCTTTATTTGTTTCTCTTTGCAGTACCTCCGAGTGTGGAACTTGATGTAAAACTAATTGAAGGCCTTGTTGTTAAAGCAGGTAGCACTGTAAGGTTTCCTGCAATCATGAGAGGCATTCCTGTTCCTACTCCAAAATGGGTATTTGATGATAGTGAAATTAAATCAGAAGACAACTACAAAATTGATACGGATAGTTATTCAACAGTTCTTACTATCAAGAACTGCACAAGAAAGGATACTGGAGAATATCTACTTACTGTGACTAATTTAGCTGGCAGCAAGACTGTGGCACTTCATCTTACAGTTTTGGATGTTCCTGGTCCACCAACTGGTCCTATTAATATCCTAGAAGTTACACCAGAACACATGGTTATTTCATGGCGGCCTCCTAAAGATGATGGTGGAAGTCCTATAATGAACTATATTGTTGAGAAAAAAGAAAGCAAAAAAGAAACCTGGGGAATTGTTAGTTCAGGAAGTACAAGCACAAAGGCTAAGATCCAGCGTCTTCAGAAAGGATCTGAATATATTTTCAGAGTTCGAGCAGAGAATAAGATTGGTATTGGTAAAGCACTTGAATCCAAACCAACAGTTGCTAAGCATATGTTTGAGCCACCTTCTCCACCTGGTAAGCCAGTGGTTTATGACATTTCAGAAAATGCTGCAACAGTGTCTTGGACAATTCCAAAATCTGATGGTGGAAGCCCAATAATTGGATACCTTGTTGAACGTCGAGAAATATCTGGAAAATGGGTATCTGTCAACAAGACACCAGTGCTTGATCTGAAATTCAGAGTCCCTGCTCTTTATGAAGGCAATACATATGAATTTAGAGTTTTCGCTGAAAATATTGCTGGCCTAAGTAAACCATCCCCCAGTTCTGACCCAATAAAGGCTTCACGTCCTATTTCACCCCCTGGACCACCCATCAATCCAAAATTAAAAGACAAGAGCAGAGAAACAGCAGACTTAGTGTGGACAAAGCCCATCAGAGATGGTGGTAGCCCCATACTTGGATATATTGTAGAATGCCAGAAATCAGGAACTACACAGTGGAACAGAATTAATAAAGATGACCTCATCAGACAGTGTGCCTTCAGAGTACCTGGCCTAATTGAAGGAAATGAATACAGATTCCGCATAAAAGCTGCTAATATTGTTGGAGAAGGAGAGCCAAGAGAATTACCTGAATCTGTTTTAGCAAAGGATATTCTCCATCCTCCCGAAGTAGAACTTGATGTGACTTGTCGAGACTTAATCACTGTTAGAGTAGGAAAAACAATTCACATTTCTGCTCGAGTGAAAGGAAGACCAGATCCAGATATAACTTGGTCTAAAAATGGTAAAGTTGTACTACCAGACAAACGAATTGAAATGACTCAAGATTTGCCTTCTGTTGATCTGCAAGTGAAAACAGCTACTAGAGCTGATCATGGCAAGTATATTATTATGGCTAAGAACAATAGTGGCCAAGCACAAGGAGTAGTTCTTGTTAATGTACTTGACAGACCTGGACCATGCAAAAATTTGAAGACAAGTTACATCACCAAAGATTCTTGTATGGTTGCATGGGAAAATCCTGAAGATAATGGTGGTTCTGAAATTACAAACTACATAGTAGAATATCGTGAACCAAACCAGAGAGGGTGGTCTGTTGTCTCTGCTGATGTTACTAAGCGTTTAATAAAAGCATCCCTTATAGAAAACCATGAATACTTTTTCAGGGTTTGTGCAGAAAACAAAGTTGGTCCAGGCCCAGTAATTGAAACTAAAACACCTATCCTTGCTATTAACCCTGTTGATAAGCCTGGTGAACCAGAAAATTTTCATATTGCAGAGGTAGGAAAGACATTTGTTTTCCTAAAATGGAGGAGACCAGATTATGATGGTGGCAGTCCCAATTTATCTTATCATGTTGAAAGAAAGTTAAAGGATTCAGATGAATGGGAAAGGGTACACAAAGGCAGCATCAAGGAAACAAATTACATAGTGGATAAATGCATTGAAAATAAAATATATCAATTTAGAGTTCAAACTAAAAACGAAGGAGGTGAAAGTAACTGGGTGAAGACAAGTGAAGTTATGGTCAAGGAAGAACTACAGAAACCTGTCCTTGATCTGAAATTATCTGGAATTCTAGTAGTGAAAGCAGGTGAATCAATCAGACTTGAAGCTGGACTTAAAGGCCGACCACAACCAGAAGTTACCTGGGCTAAAGACAAAGATGCCACAGATTTAACCAGATCTCCAAGAGCTAAAATAGAAACAACAAGTGATTCATCTAAATTTCTACTCACAAAATCAAAACGTTCTGACAGTGGAAAATATGTGATTACTGCAACAAACACAGTTGGCAGTTTTACCGCATATGCAATTGTTAGTGTTTTGGATGGACCTGGTCCAGTAAGAGACCTCAAAGTTTCTGGGATTTCAGCTGATAGATGTATAGTTAGTTGGGAACCACCTGAGGATGATGGTGGTTGTGAAATACAAAATTATATTTTAGAAAAGTGTGAGACTTCACGAATGATTTGGTCTACCGTTTCTTCATCTCTGTTAATTACTCGAGCACATGTAACACATCTTATAGAAGGAAATGAATATATTTTTAGAGTCCGTGCAGAAAATAAGATAGGAACTGGTCCACCAACAGAAACTAAGCCAATTATTGCTAAGACAATGTTTGATAGACCTGGTCCCCCTGATCCACCAGAAGTAACAAAAATAAGCAAAGAAGAAATGACTGTAGTTTGGAATGCACCAGAATATGATGGTGGCAAATCAATCACTGGATATTTCCTGGAAAAGAAAGAAAAGCGATCATTAAGATGGGTTGCTGTTTCCAAAACCCCAATCCCAGAAAGACGTAAACAAGTTACAAATTTGATCCCAGGACATGAGTATCAGTTCCGTGTTAAGGCTGAAAATGAAGTGGGAATTGGAGATCCGAGCTTGCCATCAAGGCCTGTAGTCGCCAAAGACCCAATAGGTATTGTACTGATTTGCATACCTAATAATATTGTAAACTAGCATTTTAGTTATTTCATATTTTGTATTAACTGCTGTTCCCTCTATTATTTTTCAGAACCTCCTGGTCCACCAACCAATCTGAAAGTGGTTGATAGCACAAAGACTTCCATTGCTCTAGGCTGGGGAAAACCAGTTTATGATGGTGGTGCTCCAATAATTGGATATTTAGTAGAAATAAGACCTAAAGGTGCAAGCGCTGTCCCTGATGAAGGATGGAAAAAATGCAATGTTCCTACACAACTTATTCATACAGGATATACTGCTACCAGTCTTGATGAGAAACAAGAATATGAGTTTCGAGTTTCTGCCCAAAATCAAGTCGGTATTGGGCGACCTGCAGAACTTAAAGAAGCTGTTTCTCCAAAAGAAATACTTGGTAATTTTCAGCCTTGTTTATGACCATATATTATTGTAGTGCAGAGTACCCTTGATTATAAAAGCACTTTTAGGTTTAAGAGGAATGTTACTTATTTGTGTAGATTTTATTTTGCATTTTAAATATTGTATTTTTTTTTAATGTACAGAACCACCAGAAATTGAATTAGATGCAAGCCTCAGAAAGATAGTCACAGTCCGAGCCGGATGCCCTATCAGACTGTTTGCTATCATCAGAGGACGACCTGCACCAAAAGTTACCTGGAGGAGAGTGGGTATTGATAATGTGGTCAGAAAAGGACAAGTTGATCTGGTCGATACCATGGCTTTCCTTGTCATCCCTAATTCTACACGTGATGATTCTGGCAAATACTCATTGACACTTGTTAATATCGCAGGAGAAAAGGCAGTATTTGTGCATGTTAGAGTTTTGGGTGAGTACTCAAATATAAAAACTGGTAATATTAAAAGTATTTTAAAGAAATAGTTTTCTTTTACATTTCAATTTATATCTATTTATAGATACTCCCGGTCCGGTGGCTGACTTCACTGTTTCTGATGTGTCAAAAATGTCGTGTCAACTTTCTTGGTCACCTCCTGAAAATGATGGTGGTAGCCCAGTAACTCATTATATACTAGAGAAACGTGAAGTAGACAGAAAGACATGGGCAACTGTTATTGCAGATTTAAAGAAAACTAGTTTTAAAGTAGCTAATCTTGTACCTGGAACAGAATATTTCTTCAGAGTAACTGCTGTCAATGAATATGGTTCTGGTGTTCCAAGAGACATCCCAAAACCAGTCCTGGCTACAGATCCACTAAGTAAGTATTATACTAAACCCTTTACTTTCTCATTGTATTACATACAATATATTTTCTTCTTCTCTCTAAGTCCTTCTGGATTTTAAAATTATTTTTCATTTTCTTGTATGCAGCTGCATAATGACTTTCTGAAACATCAGATGAGTGCCCTTAGGATAATAGAATACCTTTCAAAAAGAGTTCCACTCTTAGGTTATATTCTTCATTATCATTATTTTCACTACCTAAATAGCACTCTGCCAAATCAAATAGTTTGCTTAAAATACCAACATATATGTATAGACGAATCAGCAATACTGGCTTGGAGGATGAATCCTAAGGGAGGAATGGCCTAGTGGTTGGGGCAAGCTACCTAAGGCTGGAAGATCAGGGGTTCAAATCCCACTAGAGGACAGCAACCTTGGGCCGGAAGGACAGGGGTTTCTAGTCCCACAGGTGCTCCTTGTGGTCTTGGGCAAGCCACTTAACACTCCATTGCCCATGTTCCCTGTAAAATAGTTATCCCCAAGTTATAATGCCCTGTTCAATGTAATTTCAGTTTGTTCAATGTAAACCACCTTGATATCATGAAAGGCAGTATATAAGAAATGTTAAATAAATAATTCTAAAAACGATATATGGGTTAATCTATAAAAAGCCACTCTCCCAGTATGGCATATTCCCCATAGAAAAAGTTGTTGGAGAGAGAGTTTAATCAACTTGTGAACTGATGGACATTTTGGGAGTTTATCATGATGCCATTTATAATGCAAATCATTTGTAAACAAAATGTCAGATTAGATAGAAAGACTTCTTAAGAAAAAAGAGATTACCTTGAAGAAGATGATTATAATGTCTTAACTACTTCAAAAGAAAAAAAAATAGAGGATTTTCTAGCAGTCCCAATTTTCCATTGCGGGCACTCGTGAACAGCTGGGGGAGGTCCTCTGCTCTTCCCAACCCTCCACCTAATTGCCTCTGCCCAGATTTTGCCCTATCTTGATGTCCTCCTTGCACCTACCACTGACCAATTCAGCACCTTGCCTATCACATGTCTTCCTGTTGCCATGGAAAACCTATAAGGGGATAGGAGAAGTAGGACACTGCAAGCCTTAGGTAGGCTTCAAGTTGAATATTGTTATCTGCATCATTGCTGTCTTCGGGGACAGGATCACTGAAATGGATGGTAGCACCAGGCCCAGGGTGAAGCTTACAGCAGATGCATGCTCCTTCAGAATTTGGCATGGGAAGCAGCTGAATCCATTGCTTTACCTAAATCAAGGCCTAGTTTCTAGAGATTCTGGTGGATAGATGCTGATTAAAACATTTTTCTGAACATATTCTCAGGGAGAGGAAGGAGTGTTTTTATCCACAAACATAATTGATCAAAGTTACATGGGGCTTTTTGCTTTCCTTTGGATAAGCAAATATTACCCAAAGATAAGTAGTTTTAACTTGATAATCCACTTTTTTTAGTCAGTGTATGTAGTCAAAACAACTGTTCAATTATCTGTTTAACTGATGCTGTATAAATACTGCATATCAACCTTCTTCATTGTCTACTCCCACAGGTGAACCTGACCCACCAAGAAAACTTGAGGTGGCTGAGATCACCAAGAATAGTGCCACACTGACTTGGTTACCACCTCTACGTGATGGAGGTTCTAAAATTGATGGCTATCTTATACATTATAATGAGGAAGGCCAGCCTGAACACAAGTGGACACAGTACTCTGTTGTAAAAGATCTGAACATTATTGTAGCTGGACTTAAAGAGGGTGTTAAATACAAATTTAGAGTATCAGCTAGAAATGCTGTAGGAGTGAGTTTGCCCAGGGAAGCTGAAGGACTCTTTGAAATTAAAGATCAACTCAGTAAGTAATTATCCTAAACTGTAATTATACTTACCTATATTTTCTCATATTACATTTTTACGTAATGTTATATCTGTAAAATTAATCTAGTTTCTAATTAATATGTGGATTATTTACAGCAAAAATGTATATTAATTATTCTTTATTTTATTCTTCAGTTCCACCAAAGATCTTAATGCCTGAACAGATTAGTATTAAAGCTGGACAGAAACTTAGAATTGAGGCACATATCTATGGCAAGCCTATACCAGTTTCTAAATGGATGAAGGGAGAAGAAGATGTAATGCCTTCTAGCCGTCTGGCAGTGCATAAATCCCCAAATACCTCTGTTCTCATTATAAAGGATGTAACAAGAAAAGACAGTGGTTTCTATAGTTTGACTGCAGAAAACAGTTCTGGTACAACCTCTCAGAGAATTCGAGTCATTGTAATGGGTGAGTTAAATATTATAGTAATATGATTTCTATACAAACAGCTTTGATCTTTTATCGTATCAAGAACCGATGTTCTATTGTCTTGATGCATTTTGTAGATATCCCAGGTCCACCTGAACCGCCATTTGAAATTTCCGAGATAGATGCCGATGCTTGCACATTATCATGGCACCTGCCTCTTGAGGATGGAGGCAGCAGTATCACAAATTACGTAGTTGAGAAATGCGATGTAAGCAGAGGAGACTGGGTTACTGCTGCACCATCGGTTACAAAAACATGCTGTAGAATTGGAAAACTGATTCCTGGACAAGAGTACATCTTCCGTGTTCGAGCTGAAAATCGTTTTGGCATTTCAGAACCTATAACATCTGACAGAATGATTCCTACGTTCCCATTTGGTATGTTGGGGTATTTTCTGTGTTGTACAAAAGATGTTCTAATAATTTCACAGTTTCGGCAGCACTCCGACTTGGCGATGCTATGTCCTCCTCTATAGAGCATGTGTATCACAAACATTAATGGTACGGTGAGAATAATGTGTCTGTCTTGCTTTTGGAAGGTCCGTCTCTTGGAATAGCTACTTATTCAGTTTTCTTGCCTATAAAAGACCTATAGCCCAATTTGCTAAAACTCTTTTCCCATTCTGGAGGTAATTATATAAAAGTATTAATGTGTGGATGCGGTAGCTGATATGCGTTCGTAGCCTGACTAGCGTAAAAGTCCACACTTTAATGTGAAGGTATGTAGTTTGCCAGGGGTACGGCCTGGGTAGAGCATGGATGGAGTTAGCAAGTGCACACATCAATTATAAAATAACTTCATTTATGCATATACTTGCAAACTTCATACATTTTCATTTATACCTGTTATAGAGCAGATGTAAATGCCTGTTCCTTAAAGGTGCAATCTCTGCCACTTAAAGACAAATGGGAACCCACTTCTCATTATAAAATAAGCTTTAATAAGTGCATTATGGCCAGGGCTGGTATTAGACATGTAAGGGTCCGGGACAGAAATAGTTGAGAGGGCCCCAAACCCAATCTGCAGTCTATGCTTCTTTCAGCTTGAGGCAGACTTGGGGCTCCATATGGCATGGGGTCTAGGGCAATTACCCTATTTTCCACTCCATAACACCAGCCCCAATTATGCTGCCTTAACCTAGGTGCCTTGTTATAAAATTAGCCATTCTGTGTCAGTTGGAAAAGGTTTAGTAAATCAAGTCCTTAAACTTGCTGTTCAGACCACCACACATAATAAAGTGTCACTGTTCTTTTTGAGATGTGAATTTGTATTTTGTAGAAACAAACTAAGACCGCAAGACTTATTTTCTATTATCCTACAGCGATCAGATGCTAAATGACCTTTTAATCCTTGAAAAGTTAATGACAAGCTTCAACTTATAACCTAGAAATAAAATATCCTTTGCCATTGTAAGCAACTATTTAGTACTCTTATTGGTCCATTTTTATTACTGTTCTATGTTTTCAACACTAGTAATAATTTTGAGAATATTAATTTAGTTTCATGTCATTTTCTACAGATGTCCCCAGTGAACCAAAGAATGCGCATGTTACCAAGGTCAACAAAGATTGTATTTTTGTGGCATGGGACCGACCAGACAGTGATGGAGGCAGTCCAATTACTGGTTATGTGATTGAGCGCAAGGAAAGGAACAGTTTGTTGTGGGTGAAGGCAAATGATACAGCAGTGCGCACAACAGAATATCCTTGTGTTGGTCTGATTGAAGGTCTGGAATATACTTTCAGGATTTCTGCTCTTAACCGAGCTGGTGCAAGCAAACCTAGCAAACCAACAGACTTTGTCACAGCACGTACCCCAGTCGGTAAGCATTATTGAAACAGTTCTTATCAAAGCTTATCAGTTTCCAGCAAGTTACATCTCTAATGTTCAAGTTATCATAGTTCTCATGTCACCCTCTGTTTGACCATAGTATACATATAATATAGATACTATGCACCCAATATAAGTTGTCCTGAACTATATACTATGGGGCACTTTTACTGAAGGGCATTATGGTGTTGCACCTAATGCGATAAAAGTGTTGAAATGATGGCACGTTGGATGCAACAGTGCCATGTTAACTTTCAAGGATGTGGAAAACATTTCCTTGCCAGTTAACGTGATGTCCCAAAGTGTGTGTGGTGTTAGCGTGAGCACACCTACCGCTCCTCTTGAATTGGCGTTAGGTGATCCCATGCTAATGCAGTAACCGGGTAGCCAGACCCGGCGCTCCCTCCTTTTCCTTCAAGCCTTAGATCCCCCTCCCACCCCACACCCCCTTTTTCTAGACACTTCCCATTTTCATTTTCACAGATTGCACAGACGCCAAGTATGGTGACAACTGGTCGCAGCTTTATTTTAGCAAAATTTTAAACAACAACAGTAACAATGATCTCAACCCCCCCCCCCCCCCACCAGCGGAGCATTGCGTCACCAGCCATGCTACTAGCAAAGCGACCTTGCTTCCGCTCCAGCCAAGTTCACACCACCGGCAACGTTCCGACTACCCCTATCCGACTTCGCCATATTACTAGCAAAAGTCTTCCAGGGGCAGTCCGGGCCGAGGGCACCCCGCCCTCGTCCCGAGTCGCCAAAGGCTCCGGACCCCGGAAACCTCCGGGATCCCGCCTCGCTCCCCCCCCAGCTGCGACACCCCGACTCCAGCCCCATCACAAAAAGGCTGGGTGGGCGGGTGGGCTGCCGAGCCTCCCGCCAGACGACCTGTGCTCCGGCTCGATAACGCACGCCGGAGCACATGGCAGCCTGCCCTCCGATTGGCTCCGCTGGCTTGCTTTTCCCAGCGGAGCCAATCAATTCAAAAGATGCACCCCGTGCCCGGCCCAGCGTGGCCCCGCGCCGCCGCCGTGCATGAGCAGGGTCCCGCGCCGGGCAGAGCACCCGGTTACGGGCAGGCGCCGGGACCCTGCCCGCGCCTTTTTTACTAACCGGGTAGCCAGACCCGGCGCTCCCTCCTTTTCCTTCAAGCCTTAGATCCCCCTCCCACCCCACACCCCCTTTTTCTAGACACTTCCCATTTTCATTTTCACAGATTGCACAGACGCCAAGTATGGTGACAATTGGTCGCAGCTTTATTTTAGCAAAATTTTAAACAACAACAGTAACAATGATCTCAACCCCCCCCCCCCACCAGCGGAGCATTGCGTCACCAGCCATGCTACTAGCAAAGCGACCTTGCTTCCGCTCCAGCCAAGTTCACACCACCGGCAACGTTCCGACTACCCCTATCCGACTTCGCCATATTACTAGCAAAAGTCTTCCAGGGGCAGTCCGGGCCGAGGGCACCCCGCCCTCGTCCTGAGTCGCCAAAGGCTCCGGACCCCGGAAACCTCCAGGATCCCGCCACCGGCACAGGCCTAACCATACCTGTGCCGCCCCCCCCAAAAAGAAAAAACCTCCCGGCAGCTGCGACCAGTGTGTCACACCCCGAAAACTCTCTCCAACACCTCTTGCCAGTCATTTAAGAGCAAGTCCATACCTACTGGCGAGAGGTACACACCATCCGCCCGAAACAACCCGGGACAGGCCACATCAACCCAGGGATGCTGCACCTGCCAGCCCCCCTGCTCACAAACCCTTTTCCCAATTTGCCTATTAATCTTGGTCAAACCTCGGGACCATCTGTGCTGGCCCCAGGCAGAAGGTCTCGGGATAATGTCTGACCAAATCAACACCACTCCATGCAACAAATGGAGTAGAGTCTTCAAGTCCTTTTTTGCCGCCCGTATCAGCTGTTTGCAGGACCACTCCGACAAATCGTTGCCCCCAAGATGGACGAGGACGATCGCTGGCTGTCCACAAACCCGCAGATGATGCCTTAGCAAAGGGAGCATCTGAGACCACCGCAGCCCCTGCTCACCCAGCCATGAAATCGCCAGCCGCGTCGGGTCCACTCCTAAATTTGCCCCGATAGGCCGCACAGCCGCTCTCTGCCCCGCCCAGTAGACAAAGGAGTGTCCCAGCATCCAGCAGCTTTTTTCAGCCTGCCCCACACCTGCAACAGAAAGTAAAAAACATTAGTACCCCCCCCCAACCCGCACGGCCTCTCATAGCCGCACATAACCCCGAAACGCCTTCGACCGCCATCGGCCAATAAGCTGAATCTCTTCCCGCGACAGACCCGCTGCTGCCGCACTAGTGGCCGCTCCGATACGAAAAGAGTGTGCCGAAAACAACGCCGGATCGGTGCCTATCCCCCGCAGCACCATGCGTAGCATAGCCGCCACCTGATACCTGGTCACGGGTGCAGAATTCGCATGCACGAACAGCCCTTCGCTACCACTCGGGCGCACACCCAAGTAGTTCTTGAGGGCCGCCACCGGACACGTTATCCCCCCAATCCTTCCCAGTACCACCCACAAGCCCTTTCCTGTTTGATCGGTTTTGGACTTAGCCAACAGCACGCGAATGCTCCCCGACTCACGCCACACGTGCTGCAACCGCAAAGAATGACCCAACCCTGCCTTAACAGAAGCCACCACCAGTTCACCAACCCGAAATGCCCCAAAAAACGCCAAACAAAAAACTGCCTGAAAGAGGACTGCCTCATATGGAGAGTACGCCACCCCCGGTAACCCGCGACACAAACGCTGCAACAAGCAATGGGAGATCGGAAGACGGCGGTCCCTCTGTGGCGGGAGCTCCCGCTCCCACCCATGCAGTAACCGCCGGGCCAGCCACCCCCGCAATGCGCTCTGCCAACCCACTGCACTGGCAAAAAACTCAAACCCTGCCAGCTGCCCCCGCACCACCGATCTCGTCAACCCCCGCGACTTCGCCCAGCCCACATACATGCCCAGCATATGCTCCGACACCGCACTTCCCACACACCCCATGCCCCACAGATACTCCCACACACGCTCACATCCCCGACGGTACGAGTCCCATGTGCGCTCCGCCACCGAATTCTTCAATAGGTGCTTCATCTCGGCGGGCCACAACTCCACAAGTTCCACGGGACCCGGAGCCCTATCTCGTCTGCCTCCGGTGCCAACTGCCGGAAACGCTCCAACTGTAAATGAGAAAGAGCATCAGCGATGTCATTAGTACGCCCCGGAATATGACGAGCTCGCAAATCCACATTTAAACGCAAACAAGCTAGTGTCGCATTAAGGCCGCAACCGAAAGGCAGCGTGGAGTATATCGGTTCACCACCGCCACCACCGCCTCGTTATCACACCACCACACCACCCTACGGTTAGCCAATCTATCAGGCCACAATGAAAGAGCCACTAAAATTGGAAACAACTCGAGAAAGGTAATATTCCGCAACAGCCCCTCCGCCGCCCATTCCCGTGGCCAACTATCCGCACACCAAGCCCCGTTGAAATATATCCCCAGACCCACACCCCCTGCCGCATCAGAATACAACTGCAAATCGTGGCTGGATACCTCTGCCTCCCGCAAGACCGAAATGCCATTAAAGTCCCGCAAAAACAAATCCCAAATCCGCAAATCCTCCCGCATAACCGCAGAGACTCGAATACGATGGTGAGGCTTCCGTACCCCAGCCGTCGCCGCCTCAAGACTCCGAAGGAAAACCCTCCCCGTGGGAACGACCTTACAAGCGAAGTTGAGGGATCCAATTAATGTCTGCAGCTCCCGCAAATTCAACTTAGACGATGCCAGTGTATTAGCCACCAGTACTCTCAATTTCTCCACCTTCTCCGCCGGCAATCTCACCTCCAAGCTCTGGGAATCCAACTCCACCCCCAAAAAGGACAACGTCGTCGTCGGGCCTAACGTCTTACTCTCTGCCAAGGGCACCCCCAACTCGCTCGCTAAACGCATGAAGCCAGCCAACAGCTCACTACATCCCGCCGACCCTGCCGCCCCTACAAACAAAAAATCATCCAAATAGTGGACCACCTCCCCCCTTCCGACTCGAGATACCAATAGCCAGTGCAAGAATGAGCTAAACTTCTCGAAGTACGCACAGGATACCGAACAGCCCATGGGCATACATTTGTCAAAATAAAACGCCCCCTCGAACTGGAAGCCCAATAACCTGAAGGAAGTCGGGTGAGCCGGCAACAAGCGAAAGGCTGACTCAATATCGACCTTCGCCATCAACGCCCCGCGTCCCGCTCTCTTGACTAAGTCCGCCACCTTGTCGAACGACTCATAACGAACCGTGCACAACTCTTGCGGAATCGCGTCATTAACCGAATAGCCGACCGGGGCAGACAGATTGTGAATGATCCGAAACTTCCCAGGCTCCTTCTTCGGAATAATGCCCAATGGTGATACCACAAAGTCTGAGAATGGCGGATGCCTAAAGGGCCCCGCAATTCTACCCAACCGCAATTCCTCTGTTAGCTTCTCCCGCACTATCGCCCCCCAGCGCCGCACACTGGGAGAGGTCCGTGTCGAAGACCCATAAACCACCCCTTGTACCGGAACCACAAAACCCAAACTAAAACCCCATTGCAAAACCAACCTATCCCGTCTCCGCGGATAAGCCCACAACCACTGGCATAAAAGCGGAACCTTAATCGGGGAAGGCGCAATCTCAAAGGAATGCCCCTTACTTGAGCCCTGCCGCTGGCGGAGCACCAGGCACCTTTTTTGCGCATTTTGCGGCCGCATGTGGACCCCCACAGACCGAACAAGCGTGGCGGAATTTACAGTCCGGGAAGGGACACATGGACCGATTAAATCTCCAGCAGACATCGCCTCCCGTCCCAAGAGTCGACTTGGCCGGCCCTGCAGCGAGCCCACCCCGAAAGGACCGCTGTGCCCCCCCAACCGCTACCGACCCTCCTTTTCCCCCAGTACCCCCACCACTCCCGCTTTTTCCCGACATTTGCGTTAGCCAAAGGTTAATATCTTGGGTACCCCAAGTCAACAACTTATTCTCCTCCATCTTATCTCTAAACTTCTCATCATAATTAAGCCACGACCATCCGTCGTGCATCTGAGAAGCCTCGAGAATCGAATCGGCATAGGACAACAACAGCCCATACTGGTGAGGAAAATGATGACCCCACACGCTGGCTAAACGCAAAAACGAGCGCACCCAATTCACTAAATTCCGTGACACTTTCCGTAGCCGCCCCGCTTTCTCATCTTCCTTCCGTTTTTTCTTACTGTCCCCGGAACGCTTCCGCCCTTCCAGCAAACGAAAAATATCAATATATTTCCGCTTGCGGATTTTTCGCCTCAGCTTCTTGGGGACCCCTTCCCACAATTCCGATAACGCCACCATGGACGCAGATCCCCCACCTGCTCTGCCTTCAGACCCCATTTCCAAACCCGCTCCGCCCCCCTTCTCGGACCCTTCCACCGTATCAGACGAATCAGACGATGAGGAGGTAGATGACGACGAGGCACGCCGACGGCGAGACCCATGCCTCTTCTTTCCACAAGCCTTACGAGACCTCTCCGGCCGAGACCCCACCTCCCCCCTAACACCCCCGTCAGCCGCCTGCAACTCACCTGTCCCGTCTGCTACTCCGCCGACCTCAGCCGAGGGGCGCCCGTCGGCGCCAGGCACCATCGTCCGCTGCAGCTCCTCATTCACGGAAGCCTGGACCCCGACTCCCGCGGACCCCACCTCCGTGTGGGGCTGTGACCCCATACTCCTCTCTCTGCTTGACCTGCCCGCTGACGAACCCTCACCTGGCGAAGACATATACGGCACCTGCGAAGACAAAACAGGAAAACCAAAAGAGAGCCCAGGGGCACTCCCCGGGGGCCACGCCCGTGTCCAATCAGACCTGGACGAACCCTGCCCCCCTCCCAACCAGTGCTCCCACCCCGCCCGCTGCCCCGACTGCCCGTACCAACCCGGAGGGGGCATACCCACCCCAGGAGGCCCGAATCCCTCAGCCGGTGACAGCCAACCCCAACCATCCCCCCCTGCCACCCCAAAACCAGACCGCGGGCCTACCCCCCATTGGCTCGTAGGGCTTAAGCCCCAGCTCTGCCCCTGCTCCTGATCAACATTAGACCCCCCCCCACTGCCCCACCATCTGCCAGCCCCCCACTGTGCCCCATCACCACTACATTGTCTGGACCGGATCCTACTGAGGCTAATGCCTGTCCCCTAGGCCCAGCACCTACACTCTGCCCGTCACCACCATCACTGGGTCCCTCCACCAGCCTACTTCCCCTCTGCCCCCTCCCAGAACCCCGTGCACCTCGAACCCCCTTTTTTGGACCCCCCCCCCCCCCGCCGAACCGGCCCCCCGAGACCCAGGCCGCACTGCTTTCCCCAACCCCCGGCCTCTCTGCCCGCCGGCCTGCTTCCCCTTGTCCACCCTGCCCCCCCCTTTTTTGCAGGCTGCTTTCCCGCCATAGATCCTCCAGGCAGAAACAAAGTTCCTGCACACACTCACCAACCACTGCGGCGACAGCTGAGGCTCACGCTGGTAGCGTGTTTTTTTTTGGGGGGTTTTTTTATGAGCCTTCGCCCTCGTGCCGCAGCTCCGGCTCGCCCCCCGCCCCTCAGTTCACCCCCCCAAACCGTCCCGGGAAAATGCCTGCAGGTTGACAAGCACTGCCGCGGCTTACCCCAACCCCAAGCCCTTCCCACTCGCCTGGTCCGCCGTCAGCCACGCGACCTGTGCCCCTGTCTTCTGACCGGGATTGGGGCTCCGGTGCTCCCTGCGCCACGACCTGGATTGGGGCTCCACCGACGCGCCGATTCCTGCCCCCACTACAAAACTTCCTCGCCCGGGACAACGCCGACTCAGGTCCTCTCCTGCCGAGCCTCCCGCCAGACGACCTGTGCTCCGGCTCGATAACGCACGCCAGAGCACATGGCAGCCTGCCCTCCGATTGGCTCCGCTGGCTTGCTTTTCCCAGCGGAGCCAATCAATTCAAAAGATGCGCCCCGTGCCCGGCCCAGCGCGGCCCCGCGCCGCCGCCGTGCATGAGCAGGGTCCCGCGCCGGGCAGAGCACCCGGTTACGGGCAGGCGCCGGGACCCTGCCCGCGCCTTTTTTACTTAGCACACAGTGTGAACCCCGCACTAACAGTGCAGAACACACCACGCCCACTCTCCGCCCCAATCACGCCCACTCATACCCTTAATACAAACTGAACAGTTAGCACAGAACTTGTCGCACTACCTGCAATGTTTGTTCCAATGCACAATCAGCACACACCAGAACATGCGTTGCCAGTTACCATCCTTTAGTAAAAGGGCCCCTATCTAGTACATGCAAAGAGTAAGTATGGTGCTGTATATGCATGATAAGACTGTACAGAAGTCTCAAAGAGCCACATTCTAATATCAGCTTTACTCAAAGTTAATTGTAAAATTTACATTTGATTCTAGGTTCTAAAAAGAGCCATACTGAAACAGCCAAATTGTGATCCCTAAACAACCACATATGAACTTCTGTGCCCCAAGTTGAATATCTGTTTCCTAAAAAGCTGAGCCTAATCTTGTGATATCAACAAAATACGAAGTTAAACTTTCCAAGGCAGAGCTAGAGATACTGGTTCAGAAGATAGCCATTAATGAGCCCTAACTAGTACTTCTGAGCCAAGTTTATTCACTTGATACATTTATTTTGTTAATAGCATCATCAAATATGTGAAGTTCAAAATTATACTAGGCATGTAAATTTCTAAGTGAAATAGTTTGTTAAACACAAAGAACAGAAAGGACTTGATAGCGACTGAGGGGCGCAACTTGAACCAAAATCAGCGCCTCTAGACATATGAGGTAGGGGGAGAGAGGAGGGGAAGTGTAGGCAAGGGCATAGCTGTCTCCGAGGAGGTGGGGTGGTGACATGGGGTGGAATGAACGGGTAAGGCCTTACCTGAAGTGAGGAGCGCAGAGGCCAGTTTCCATGACAACCAGTCCCTTTCCTAATTTTAATCAACCGGACGGTGGTGGTTGCCTTTTACTGAAGTATGACAAAAAGTTGCAATTTACTGCACGGTAATTGAGAAAATTGCCATGCAGTAACTACATAATCTCCGTGTAAACTGTTGGGGCATGCCCAGCATCTGCTCATCCAATTAAGGCCGAGACAATACACTTACCATGCATTCAGTACATACCAGATCATGCAGATTGTTTCACTCCACCTATGTGTGAATTAGCACATGCTAACCTTGATGCACTTTAGTAAAAAGGCCCCTAAATATTTTTTCTCATTATGTCTATTGGAAAAAAGCTTGGTAAATTAGGCCCATTGTGTGACTTTGTATTTGTTCAAATTACCTCTTTTGATGTTTTAGAATACATTATAGGCCCGATATTCAAAGTCATTTACATGGTTTTACAGATCTGTAAACCATGTAAATGCCACTGAATGGGATATTCAACAGTACTAACACGGTTAGTGCCGCTCAATATCCCCTATTATTGCTAACCGCTTAGCATCAGTGCGTGTCGTGGGCATTCTGGGTAATGTTGTGGGAGGTGACAATCGCTAACTGGGTAGTGGTGGTATTGCACCGCTACCCAGTTATGAACACACATGTAAAGTTAGGTGCAGCAAAAGCTGGCCAAGTTTTACCCATAGGAACTAACCGAGCAGCAGCTCAGTATCACTGCTATCTGGTTAGCTTCTGCGACTGCAGAGCTTGTGCGGCGACCCAGGATATTCAGTGCCGGGATATGACCTCGGCATTGAATATCCAGGGTTAAAGGTCAGTGACAATGGCCATGGGCTGTAGCAGCGCATAGCCATCCCAGATCAATATCGGGCCCTACATTACCATGTAAGAAACCAGGCTTGACTGAAACTGAAATTATATTGCATTATATGTAACATAGTAGCATACAATTAAAAATACGGTATTAAAGATACTGATACATAGGTAACACATGTATTTATTTATTTATTTAATGTCTCTTCTATACCGCGCTCTTTAAAAATCAGTGCGGTTTACAGGTAACAGATTTGTGCAGTGAAGCAGGCAGGCCTACACTGGACTTACAATAAACAGGGAATTATATGCAGGGTTAACAGGGTAATTATGTACAAGGTAACTTGCTGTCATATGTTATGAGGACAGCTCGACACTATTTACACATTGGCTCAGCTATATACATATTGTATATAGCTGAGCCAATGTATTTCTATATACGTATTGTGTTTCTATTGAATAATGGTGTATATGCCGATAAAAAGATACTGTCTCATTTTCATACAACCACACAACCACTGCATGAAAGTTCAGATCAGCCACTGTAAGCTGTATTTATTTATTCCTTTGATTTATCTCTGCCCATCCACACAGGCTCATAACATATACTACAATAATCATAAAGATACCTAAAAAAAATTAAAACAGGGCAAAACGGCAATAAATCCTCAAGGAAAATCCTGAGTAAAAAGTCAGGCCTTGCATTACTAATGAAGGCTAAGTACATATAAGTCATATGTAGCTCTTTAGTAAAGTTAAATGTTAACAGTGCATGCTAATTAAAAATTCATTGCCGTATAAATACAAGGCACTATGCATGAAGTATTGTATCCATACAAATTGCATCAAAATGACCGGTTTTCTAGAGGTAAATAAAGTGTAGCATTATACTCTCTGCAAAGTATCAATATACTAAACACAGTCTTTTGATTTTGCTGTAGATCCTCCTGGAAAACCTGAAGTTATTGATATCACCAAGAGCACTGTATCACTAATCTGGGCTCGACCAAAGCATGATGGTGGTAGCAAAATAATTGGCTATTTGGTTGAATCTTGCAAACTTCCTGGTCAAAGGTGGATTCGATGCAATACTACTGCCAATCAAGTACCTACTGAAGAATATACAGTTACTGATTTAGAAGAAAATGCTCAATATCAATTTCGAATAATTGCCAAAACAGCAATTAACATTAGCAAACCTTCCGAACCTTCTGATCCAGTTACCATTCAACCAGAAAATGGTGAGAATTTCTGAGTTTTCATAAATTTTAACTATGCATTCATCATGGGGAGGTCAATTTTCAAAGCAATTTCCATGTATAAAAAGCATTTTATTCACATTAATTGGCTGTCTGAAAATTGACCATCCTCTATACAAATGCTACTAATACTACTTATCATTTGTATAGCATTACAAGGCGTACGCACTGCTGTATCTACGTGTTGGAGACAGATTCTGCTCAAGGGAGCTCACAATCTAACCAAAACAGACAACAAACAGGGAACAAGGGTAGAACTTAGGGGCACTTGTTATAACACACATAAGTGCTAGATAGGAGAATGAAAGGGTCAGCATCTAAAAGCAGCCTCGAAGAAGTAGCTTTTTAGCCTGACTTTGAATAGAATCAGAGATGGAGCCTGATATACCAACTCAAGTAGACTGTTCCAGTGTACAGTGCAGCAAGGTGGAACGTTCAAAAGTCCAGAGTTGGCAATGGAAGAGAAAGGCACAGATAAAAGGGATTGATCTCCCGATAAAAGTTTGCATGTTTCACAATGCACATATAGCTAGCCTCATCGAGAGGAAGCTTTCCCAAGGCCATATTTATGGCTGAGGAGGAAAGGATTTCATGTTCTTCTCTATTTTCCAGCAAACCTCATCCTGCAGAGAAAGCAAATGCAAATGACTATAGGCCCCATTCCGAGAGGCGGGTGGCGGGATGTGCAGCCCTGCAAGCTCTCGGGGCCTGATTCCCCCACCAGCACTCCTTGTACGTTCTGTGTATCAGGATGGGGAGAGCCAGTGGAGGATGGGATTGGGGCAGAGCGGGGGCAGAGGTTGGCCGGCCCAGCAGCACATACAGGGTCGATTCAGGTCGCAGCCCTATACGTGCTGCTGGGCCCTTGGGGATGTGCTGCTTATACCATCTCGAAGGTAGTATAATCAATACCGACTCGGCAATTGGGCCCAGGGATCCCTCCCCTGGGGCTGGGGTCGGGTACAGGGGTGTCCTGGCCACCCGATCTAAGCCCTAGCTGGCCAGCTGTGAGTCAGGTGGCAGGGAGGAGGGGGGGTTGAGCCGTGGCGGCCAAGGGAGTCTGCAGGGAATATGTATATGTTTAGCTGTACTATTCAAATTGTTGTTTTACTGTAAACCACGCTTGATCCTATGGAAAGCGCGGTATAAAAATGTTCAATAAATAATAATAATAATCCCTGCAGGCAGTCAGGGGAACGCCAAGCCATCCACGGACACGCCAGGTCATCCTCAGTCCTATTCTGGCTGCCGTGGGAACGTTTAGTTCCCGCAGACCAGAATCAGGTCCAAATGGGCCTGTCTTGCCTGGGTCTGTACAGACGGCCCAGACGTGCCCCTACGGGAATCGGGTTCCACATGTACTTTTTACTTGCAACAAATTTCAAAGTAAAAGTGCATGTGTTTTTTCATTTTGACAATTGTAAAGCCCGCAGATAAATAGTATATGTAGTCATTATCTCAATTCAGTCTGAAAAGTGTTCCTTTTGTAGTAATGATTCATCATATATAGCTTTTTAAATACTATTTTTGTTTCTTTTTAGTTCCTCCCAGAATAGACTTGAGTATAGAAATGAAGTCTCTGATTACCGTAAAAGCTGGATCAAATGTTTGTCTTGAAGCCCTTGTGTTTGGTAAACCTATGCCAACAGTCTTTTGGAAGAAAGGTACTGATCTTATACATCCAGCAGAAGGCATTAAAATCACTACTAAGAGAAGCTTATGCAATTTAGAATTGTTCAGCGTTAACAGGAAGGACACAGGAGAATATACTATCACTGCTGAAAATGCAAGTGGTTCCAAATCAGCAACTCTTAAACTCAAAGTACTTGGTAAGCTGAAAAGAATTAACACTTCTTAATGCATTTCTCTAAAATAAAAAAAGCATAGACTTTTGCTGTAACCTTCTATATTTCTTACAGATAAACCTGGTCCTCCAGCTTCAGTTAAAATCACCAATATCTACACTGATCGTGCCATGCTTACTTGGGAGCCTCCTCTTGAAGATGGTGGTGCAGAAATTACTAACTATATCATTGACAAACGTGAAACAAGTAGACCCAACTGGGCACAGGTCACTGCAAATGTACAGATTACAAGTTGCAGTGTAGAAAAGCTTATCGAAGGGCATGAATACCAGTTCCGTATTGCTGCTGAAAATAAATATGGCATTGGGGATTCCATAATGACTGAATCAGTGGTTGCGAAGAATCCATATGGTAAGAGGCATTTAGTATGGTCTTCTGTTTTTTATGTCTTAAGATTGCAGAATAATTCTAAAATGCTCTAAATAATGATTTTCAGATGTACCTGGTCGTTGTGATCCTCCCATAATTAGTAATATAACAAAGGATCATATGACTGTGAGTTGGAAAGCACCTGCGGATGATGGTGGTTCTCCTATAACTGGTTATATGCTTGAAAAGCGCGATACCAAATCTTTCACATGGAGTAAAGTGAACAGGAAGCCTGTAATAGAAAGAACTGTAAAAGCAACTGGACTCCAGGAAGGAACAGAGTATGAATTCAGAGTGATAGCACTAAACAAAGCTGGGCCAGGAAAACCTAGTGATGCTTCTAAAGGAGCCATTGCTGCTGATCCTCAGTGTAAGTTGAAAATTTTTTTATGAAACCGTATATTTTTGAACACATGGCAATGTTTCCAGTATTTCTAACTGTTTTCATTCACAGATCCTCCTGGTCCACCTGCCTTCCCAAAAGTAATTGATACAACTCGTAGTTCCATAGAACTCTCTTGGAGTAAACCAGCATATGATGGTGGAAGTCCTATCTTGGGTTATCTGGTTGAAATAAAAAGAACTGATACAAATAACTGGGTTAGATGCAATGTGCCAAAAAATCTGCAGAATACCCAGTTTATTATGACTGGATTGATGGAAGGTACAGAATATCAGTTCCGTGTTTCTGCAGTCAACAAAATTGGATACAGTGAACCAAGTGAAGTTCCTGACAAGCACACTGCCAAAGACATTTTAAGTATGTGTTACAACTCAGAAATACCAAATTTATTTAATGTTTTGCAATTTAAAGTATCTTTTTCTTATTTTTGTAAATATTATCTCTTTTCTAAAAATAGTTCCTCCAGAGGGCGATCTTGATGCTGATTTGAGAAAGGTGCTTGTGTTACGTGCTGGTGTAACAATGAGAATATATGTACCAGTAAGAGGGCGGCCACCACCAAAGATTTCTTGGTCCAAAATGAATGCAAACATAAGAGAAAGACAAGGACTTGAAATAAGAACATCTGAACATGATACCTTCTTATACTGTGAAAATGTAAACCGGTATGACGCTGGCAAATATATCTTGACTTTGGAGAATAGCAGCGGCGTCAAGACATATTCCATTGTTGTGAAAGTTCTAGGTAAATATCCGTAAAACAACACTAGATTAATATATATATTGTGTATGTTTCCACATACTCAATGAGTTAATATTCAAAGTGACTTTTATGTTCAGGGCCACCACAAAACCTATAAGTCTCCTACTTATGGATTTCCAATGGCACTATCAAGATAGTGTTGGCAAAAAAACCTCTAACTCTCATGGCACTATCTGGGTAGTACCAGAGCAGAGCTAAGGCAGAAGACTATACATATAGCAGCAATGTTCAGCCATTATCCATATAGCTAAGCTATTTAATTTAGACCTGCAAAAAAAAGTCCTAAATTAAACTGCTTACTATCTTAGGAATATCAGGTGCTGCAGGCTTGCTGCCTGAAAGAAAACCTGGCAATCTACTTCAGATAGCACCTTGCCAAGAAACCCCATTGGCAACTACCTACATGGTCGCCAGGAGTTAGCATTGACTTGATGCAGTGGCATAAATTATACCCAAGCAGCCACTTCTCCCATCTCTTCTGAAGTGGACTTCTCCCGCTCTGGGGACCCTTTTAAAATTGTTGCTTGGGAGCCCATAATTTAAATTTCTGCCACTGAGCTGATGGCACTCAACTTCAACAAATTAGACTGAGTATCACCGCTATAGAGATAGTCAGTGGTGGCGACTGCATTATACATATCATCAGTGTTATTGCCTATCTGTATAGCATTGCAAAATATATGTATTTTTTAAATGCCACTTGCTAGTGGTTAAAAAATGTAATTTCCACCTCTGCTGAAAACTGACCCTATGTATATGTGGGGGTTTGGGGGGGGGAGGTGTTTTTATTCTGTTGATTTATTTGTCTGTGTTTGTATTTATGCAGATACTCCAGGACCTCCCGTTAACCTTATTGTTAAAGAAACATCCAAAAATTCAGCTTTTATTTCATGGGATCCTCCTCTCATTGATGGTGGCAGTCCAGTAAAGAATTATATTGTTGAGAAGCGTGATGCTGAGAGAAAAGCCTGGTCCACTGTCTCAACTGATTGCCCTAAGACTAGTTTCAGGATACCTAACTTAGAAGAAGGCAAATCTTACTTTTTCAGGGTTTTAGCTGAAAACGAATATGGAATTGGTGAGCCATGTGAAACACATGATGCTGTTAAAGCCTCTGGTAAGACGATATGTATTTGTCATATGTTACTCCTAACAGGATCTTGTTTACAATTATTTTGACCTTAGACTTACAAATCTATTTTTTTCATCTAGAAAATCCTGGACCAGTTGTTGACCTGAAAGCCTTAGCTGTATCAAAATCGGCTTGTACTATTGGATGGAAAAAACCTCTTAGTGACGGTGGTAGCCATATTACTGGATATGTCGTTGATATTATGACTGCTGAGGACAAGTGGAAAGAAGTCATGAGATCAAAGAATCTTCATTATTCCATGAAAGGCTTGCAGGAAGGACAAGAATACACTTTTAGAGTGAGAGCTGAGAACGATGCTGGATTGAGTTCACCATGTGAACTCACAATTGTGGCAAAGGATGATGTCGGTATGTATTGTATTTCACCAATTAAATTATTTTAGTTGTTTCACAAGCTGCTGTAAGCAATAGTCACTGAGGTCCAAAGGGTCGTCATTGGTGTATAGTACTAAAACGTAGTACGATATATAAAGGGGTTGATATTCAGCGACACATCCAGATAGCAGCACTTCCTATCCAGATAAGTACCGCTGACTGGGATATGTGGAGGCACTATCTGGATAATGCCTCTGGATATCCTTACAGACCATCTCGGCACTGATTTGATAGTACCGGGGCAGTCCTTAGATGGTGCAGGGGCAGAGCGGCAATAGTGGCAATATTCAGCACCATTATCTGAACAAATATCTGCAGAACTTAGGGCAGCAAAAAGACTGTCCGAAGCTATACAGACTGGCACTGAATATCACCACTATCTGGATTATACCGCCACTGACCACTCTGTATCCTTAGGCGTACATAGACAGTATACTGTAGAGGCAGTTCTTTGGGAGGGTGCAAAAATGGTGCAATCATTACTATAGGTACCTAATATGTATACTCTGGAGAAGGGTGAGTGTGAATAGGATGACAACTTTCAAATGCCTCAGCTACAAATAAATGGAGACAAGTGTCTTTTCAGCAGAAAATAGATTATTAACAAGGAGACATGACATGACAATGGGGAGGTGTAGACTCAGGAGTAGTGTAAGAAAGTAGTTCTTTACCAAAAGGGTAATGTTGCCTATTCTTTTCAATATGTTTCTGGCCCCAATTGGATGCCTTCTATCTTGCCTGGGAGCATGTTATCCCACCTAAGCCAGTGATATTCATCTGGCTATCCCAGTAGATGAGTATTGGAGTGAGGTGGCTAAGAAGGTCTCAAATTGCTTGCAGGAACTGAGATTTTGGTTAAATGTGGCAAAAACCAAGTCATTAGTAGTTCATCTCAGTGAAGAAAGCGGCTTTCAATTGACTTGATTGTAATGGACTGTTGGGTAGAATGTGAGAGGTGCAAGATCTGGGATTAATGATAGACTCACAGCTTACCATGAAGGCAGGTATTTTGCTGTAGCTAGGACAGCGTTTTATAAATTAGATTAGATAAGGCAATTCTGTACCAGGATCAAGGACAGCTCTTCAGACACTTGTGCTTAATGTTCTTGATTGTGGCAAGGCCTTGTTTATTGGCTTGCTAAAAACGTTATTTTGAGTACTGCAGCTTGCTCAAAATGCTGCGGCCAGACTGGTAACAAATTTTGGATGTCAGAAACACATTACCCCTTATTTGGAGGATTTATACTGTATTTGCTCCCAATAGAATGGAGGGTAAAATTTAAAGTTCTGGATTTCGTTTTTTTGGGCCATGAGAGAACCTAGTCCTGATTATTTGCTCTATAGGGCCAGGAAATCCTTTCATTCTCAAGGGCAAGTGTTGTGATTGGTTCCATCTGTCAAAGTAGCCCAGCTAGTGGAGATTTTGTCCAGGGTCTTTTCAATTATTGCTCCTAGACTGTGGAATGAGATAGTACCAAATCCGTGACATTCCCTAAACACTTAAAACTTAGCTAATGAGCAGAGCATTTGGAGGGTAACACAGAGACTGGAATTCAATGATTGCCAGAGTTAATTATCTTTGTTGGATTGGTGTGGTCTATTAATCTGATTGCTTGCAGTTAGCATTTTTTGATCTTTTATGTGTTTTTATTATGTATTTTGTTTGGTTCGCTGCTGAGAGATGGTGCGAGCATGTTTAACAATATGTCAGCAGGAATACTACAGGAACTCATCGGAACCAAAACAAGCAAAAGACCAGACAGAAACAGCACCAAAAACAATATACCAACACTTAGTCTATTCACAAGAACCAACAAATCCACATCCAAGCGAGCCTTCTCTCTTGCTGCCCCTGCTATCTGGAATGTCCTCCCAGAAAATCTAAAATCAACAACAGATATAAAAGAATTCTGGAAGCTGCTCAAAACCACCCTATTCATTGAACAATTCAATGAAGACCACCAATCACCCTAATCACTCCACAAACTGATTTAAGCCATGACACCCACACCATACAAACACCCCATTACTCTCATTAAGATGTATATAGTTTAGATAATAATGTTACAAGAGACTATTCAGGTTTTTTGAAGTTATAATGTTACTGTTGATATTTACAAGTTATTTGAATTAGTTGACATTTTGCAAGTTCTTTGTATAAGTTGATGTTTATTGTAAACCGCCTTGATTGAATGAAAAGGCGGTATAGAAAAACTGTTAAATAAATAGCTACATACATACAGTAACTAATGGATGCATGGAACAGCCTTCAAACTATGGTGATGAATTCAAAAATGTCAATATTCAAAATGGCATGGGTTAGGCAGAAAGAATATTTAAGGGTCAATAACTTTTCTGGCCAAATCTAGGCATTGCAATAACTGTCCATAATCTGAGCTCAGAAGCCCTCTTCAGTGACTCGATACACACCCAAAAAATAAAAAGAAACACATGCTCTCAAGCATCCAATCCCCTTCTCTACCTCCCGACACGAGAAATATGTGTCCAAGCCGCGATCTTCTTCCTTCCTGATGTCTAATATAAAAATAAAGCCCCCCTAACTCCAATCCCCCTCCTGATCCCCTCCCCCCTGATACTCAATGTAAATAAAAAGGTTCCAACAAGCCCTGATCCTCAGGTTAGAATGAGTTGAAAATTCACCAAAAGATAACCTGTTAAAATTAAGTGGTTATCTTGACCATTTTTTAAATTAATCTCTCAGTGGTTGGAAAGCATGCGTAAAGTCGAAGAACAAGTCGGGTTTTTAGTGTTTCTTTATTTTAGGAGCATGAGCAGGACATGATAAGCCTGACAGTTTTTACCTAATCTCAGTTTCTATATTTCTGTGATATGCTTAGCGCAAAGCTCGACGGCAACTGAGGGATCCTAAAATTGCTCAGAATTGCCATTTGACTTAAAAGTGACTATTTCCTCCTCCAGGTGTGTAAAGCTGTGTTTTAGTAATTCTACATCTAGAGAGCACTGTAACTTTGCCTAGACTAACTATAATAAATGCATTTCTGTACTGTATTTCAATTACAAAAATTTTTAACTTTTTACTTTTTAGTGGCACCAGATATAGATTTAAGAGGCCTGCCTGACTTGTGCTATGTGGCAAGAGAAGGCAGCAATTTCCACCTTAAAATCCCAATAAGTGGAAAACCCAGCCCATCTGTAACATGGAAGAAGGGTGAAGAGCTGTTAACCGACAGCACAAGAGTCAATGTGGAATCTACTGCAATCAATACCACGCTCGTGGTACGGGAATGCCAGAAAGATGATGCTGCAAAATACACAATCACACTGAAGAACGTTGCCGGAAGTAAAGAGTCCGCTGTGTTTGTGAAAGTTGTTGGGAAACCTGGAATCCCTACAGCCCCAGTAAAGTTTGAAGAAATCACAGCAGATGCTATAACGCTGATCTGGGGTCCACCAAAAGATGATGGTGGTGCAGAAATCACTAACTATATCCTAGAAAAGAGAGATAATACAACCAATAAGTGGATGATTTGTGCCTCTGCTGTTCAAAAAACTACATTTAGAGTCACAAGACTTCATGAGGGAACAGAGTACACCTTCCGAGTCAGTGCAGAAAATAAATACGGAGTTGGAGAAGGCCTTAAATCTGATCCTGTTGTGGCAAAACATCCATTTGGTAAGCAAAATGGGCAATATTAATTGAATTAATCTGTAAAAAAAATGATATCTATCTTATTTACATTTCATGGCAATCTAATTTTATATATGTTTGCAGATGTACCGGATGCTCCTGCTCCCCCCAAAATCCTTGCCATCCACCATGACTCTGCAGCTTTGACCTGGACAGATCCACGAAAAACTGGTGGCTCACCAATCACAGGTAGTTTTCCATTTTAAACCTATTGGTAAGATCAGTCTACATAATGACCAAAGAACAAAACTGAAATCTTAAATGGGAATTTTCAAAGCAATTTGCATGAATAAGAAACGTTTTATCCTTATTTGTTTTCTGACTGAAAATTGTCCTCCCTCAAGGAGGCTAAAAGTCTTTGCATTGTTCCGAAGCCTGCACACTTTTAGTGGCATAGCGAGGAGACATTCCTTGGGCATATTTAGGTCAGGGAGAAAAATAATGCACGGAAGGGAATGTTTAATAAGCCCTGCACCAGTAACGCACACGTGAGCCTGTTGCGAGAGTAGGGCTTTGAGTCAACTGCAGGGGGGCGGCAGGTACATCATCCCTCTGCAATTAGTGCAGGAATGCTACACTTTACCTTGACATACCTGCCACAGGTGCAGCTAGCCCACCTATTGAGGTGGCATTAGTTGCAGTTAGCATGGGTCTTAATACCCACTCTAGCTGCGCCGCATCAGGAATTCCCTGTCCCACCTATTCCCCACCCCAACGCGTGATACCAGGATAGCATGGGGTTTTAAGTGTGGGGCCCCATGCTACCTTTTAGCATGGTGCTGAAACCCCACATTAACCCCATGCTTTCCTGGTAGCGCACGTTAGCAGACATATGCCCCTTAAAAAGCATTTCCAAATCTATGCATTTTAATTTCAATTAAAAAAAAATCACCCAAAGTAAAAGCATATGTATCCATGGAAAGTTTCAAAGCAAAAGTACAAGTGGACTTTCATTTTGAGTATTAGTGCCAAGTCTGCTGATATGAAGTGCTAGCAGTAGGGTTCGCCCAGTGTGGACGGTTTGAAAATTGCCATCATAATGTACATAAAATCACATTGTTATAATATTAAAATGTATATTGAATTCATGTGTGTATTTCTAGGTTATCATATTGAATTCAAAGAAAGAAATAGCCTTTTATGGAAGAGAGCTAACAAGACCCCAATACGAATGAAAGACTTCAGAGTGACAGGGTTAACTGAAGGCCTAGAATATGAATTCCGAGTTATGGCCATCAATCTGGCAGGAGTAGGTAAACCAAGCCTACCATCTGAGTCGGTTGTGGCACTTGATCCTATCGGTAAGAAAAATAAAAATTAGTTTCATTAGTTCTTATGTAACTTAAAAACATTTCCATCTGTTTTACACATGGTTTTTTATGTTTAGATCCTCCTGGAAAACCCGAGGTCATTAATGTAACACGGAGCTCAGTAACTTTAATCTGGACAGAACCAAAGTATGATGGTGGACATAAACTAATTGGCTACATTGTTGAGAAACGTGACCTGCCAGCAAAGGCTTGGATGAAAGCTAATCACATAAATGTTCAAGAATGTGCTTTTACTGTAAATGATCTTTTCGAGGGTGCAAAATATGAATTCCGAATTAAAGCCAAGAATACTGCAGGAGCAATTAGCCCTCCATCTGAATCTACAGGAATCATTATATGCAAAGATGAGTATGGTTAGTATTTCCTTGAACATTTGAACTTACATGTATTTATTTATTTTTAGTATTTAACTCACGCCTTTCCAGGAGAAGATCAAGGCGAGTTACATTCACATACAGCACATATTAGTGTAGCTAGGCTAATATAATGCCTATGTCTAGTTTGTTTTCTGACAATCATATTTTTTTCAATTACAGAAGCACCAACCATTGTTATCGATCCTAAAGTGAAAGAAGGTTTAACCGTTAAGGCAGGTGACACCATTGTAATAACAGCTACTAGCATACTGGGGAAACCACCTCCACAATCTGCATGGTCTAAGGCAGGAAAGGATTTTAGACCTTCTGACATTGTTCAGATTGAAACAACCCCAACCACTTCCACACTTTCTGTCAAATATGCAGCCAGGAAAGATGCTGGTGAATACACAATCACTGCTACAAATCCATTTGGTACGAAAGAGGAACATGTGCACGTAAAAGTATTAGATATACCTGGACCTCCTGGACCTATTGAAATAAGCAATGTCTCAGCCGAAAAAGCCACTCTTGCATGGACACCTCCTACTGAAGATGGTGGATCACCAATTACTTCCTACATACTTGAAAAGAGAGAAACTAGCCGACTTCTTTGGACATTAGTTGCTGAAAATATTAACATCTGCAAACATATCGTTAGCAAACTTATTCAAGGAAATGAATATATCTTCCGTGTTTCTGCTGTGAACTATTATGGAACTGGTGAACCAGTACAATCAGATCCAGTTAAGATGGTGGATAGCTATGGTATGTAAAACTGATAGAAATGCAATAAGCAGAAGTTTGGAATGCACAGTAATTTTATTCACATTTTTATTTTAATTCCCCACCATGTATATAGATATAGTTCTTCTCATATAGACAACACACACACACAATTGTATTGTGTGTATCAAGCAGATGTTCCTGGAGCAGGATTGTTTTAGACAATGCATTTATGTACATGGTTTTACATTTTCTAAAGTATACACATAGATGTTTACAGAAAAAAATATCAACACAAAGTGGCATGTTTACTAAAATGCAAGGGCTTACCACACATTCAGCACTGAAAAATGAGCCCCTGGGTGGCACTAAACCTGTGCTAAAAAATGCAGGTGTGGCCCATGTAGCCAGCATGAGTTTTGTGCCACCCTCATGTGATGCAGTTTGGCGCAATAAAAACAGGTGCACTTACCACCACCCGTAGAGGTGGCGGTAACAGTACCCACGCTAAGAGCAACATTGCTGGTTAGGATGCATGAAAGATGCCCGCGTTAACCGCGATGTGCACACTTCACCCCTGAACCGCCCAGTCTACACCCATAACCCCAGCGCTATCTGACTAGTGTGGGACTTTTAGCATGGCCGCATTTTTGGCACACAGTAAAAGGTTACCATGGTGCACATGGCACGTGCTGAATCCTGAGCTAACCATTAGTGCACTTTAGTAAACATGCCTCAAATAATAGGTAAACATTTGTGCTCTTTCCCAAGTCAGTTTTCAAAAGGAAATTGTCATCTTTGAAAATTGATGTAAAATTTCTGGGTAAAAAGTACCTCCAGACTTTATGTGTAGGCATATTCCTTGAAAATTGCTCCTGCAATGCATTTATTTATATATTAAAAATGCTTCTTTTTTTCCTATTAGGTCCTCCAGGTGCCCCTGGCAAACCAGAAATAACGAATGTGACCAAATCGTCTGTGACTGTGAGCTGGAAAAGGCCAGCTTATGATGGCGGTAGTGAGATTACAGGCTACTATATAGAAAGGAAAGAAAGGAAAGGATTGCGGTGGGTCAGAGTAACAAAGAAACCAGTTTCAGATCTCAGGTACAAAGTGACAGGACTCTCTGAAGGAAATGAATATGAATTCCGTGTAAGCGCAGAAAACAAAGCAGGAATAGGACCACCTAGTGATGCCTCCCAACCAGTTTTAACTAAGGATGTGGCATGTAAGTATTTCTTTACATTGTCAGTGATTTCCTGGCTGCCAAAAACTTACTGAAATATTGATAACTGTTTTTAACCATTGTAGATCCACCTGGACCACCTTCAAACCCACAAGTGATTGATACTACAAAATCTACAGCTACTTTGACATGGGGCAAACCTCATTATGATGGTGGACTGGAAATAACTGGCTACATAGTTGAGCACAGAAAGGAAGGAGAAGAAGAATGGATAAAAGACACAACTGGATCAGCTCTAAGAATCACGGAATATGTTGTTGCTAATCTTCAGCCAAAAGGGAAGTATCACTTCAGAATTTGTGCCATCAATGCTGTAGGTGTTGGTGAACCAGCGCAAATTGCAGATGTTGAAATTAAAGAACGTGAAGAGAGCCCTGATTTTGAATTGGATGCTGAACTTAGAAGAACGCTTGTTGTTAGAGCTGGACTTAGTATTCGCATATTTGTACCAATTAGAGGTCGCCCACCTCCTGAAGTCACATGGATGAAAGGCGACATGCCTCTTAAAATACGTGCCAACATTGAAAATACAGAATCATTTTCTCTTTTAATCATTCCAGAGTGCAACAGATACGATTCTGGGAAATTTACCATGTTCCTTGAAAACGCTGCTGGCAAGAAATCTGGCTTTGTAAATGTAAAAGTTCTAGATACACCAGGACCACCAACAAATCTCAGAGCTAGGGAGGTAACTAAGGATAGCATCACCCTTCAGTGGGAGCTTCCTCTAATAGATGGTGGCTCACGAATAACAAACTATATTGTTGAAAAGCGTGAATCAACACGGAAAGCTTATTCAACAGTAACAACTAACTGTCAGAAATGTTCTCTAAGAATTCCTAACTTGTCTGAAGGATGTGAATATTACTTCAGAGTACTGGCAGAAAATGAGTTTGGACTTGGTGAACCTGCTGAAACTGCTGAACCTATTCGGGCCTCCGAGGCACCATCAGCACCTGAGAGCCTTAACATTATGGATGTGACTAAGAACAGTGTTAGCCTTGCATGGCCAAAACCAGTACATGACGGTGGTAGCAAGATCACTGGTTATGTACTTGAACTGCAGAAAAAAGGTTCTGCTCAATGGACACATGTTGCAACTGTGAAAACATTGGACTATGTAGTAAAAAATCTACATGAAAATGAAGAATATATTTTCCAAGTTATGGCAGTCAACAGTGCTGGAAGAAGTGACCCAAGAGAAAGCAGGCCTGTTGTTGTTAAAGAACTAATGGTACGTCCAGAATTTGATCTTCGTGGTATTTACCAAAAAACTGTGATTGCCAAAGCTGGTGACAATATCAAAATTGAGATTCCTGTTCTTGGTCGTCCAAAACCACTTGTCACTTGGAAAAAAGAAGGCCAACTCCTAAGAGAAACACAAAGAGTAAATGTTGAACGTACTGCAAATGCAACTATCTTGAACATTAATGAAAGCACAAGAAATGATTCAGGACAATATACAGTGGCAGCTAAAAATATCCTTGGAGAAATCAGCGATATTATCACTGTTCAAGTACATGATATTCCTGGACCTCCAACTGGACCAATTAAATTTGATGAAATTTCATCTACTCACTTAATTCTGTCATGGGATCCTCCTGAAAATGATGGTGGGGTACCAATCAACAGTTACATTGTAGAAATGCGTGAAACCAACAGTACATCATGGGTTGAGTTAGCATCCACTGTGATACGTACAACCTTCAAAGCTGCTCATCTTACCACTGGCCTTGAATATCAGTTCCGAGTTAAAGCTCAAAACAGATATGGAACTGGTCCAGCTCTCAGTTCAGAAAATATCATTGCTGCCTATCCATTTAAGGTTCCTGGGCCACCTGGTACTCCTCAAGTCATTGCAGTAACGAAAGATTCAATGACTATTAGCTGGCATGAGCCTGTTACTGATGGTGGAAGTGCAATTATGGGATATCATGTTGAAAGAAAAGAACGAAACAGCATTCTTTGGCAAATTGTGAGTAAAGCCTTGGTGGTGGGCAATATGTTTAAATCAACTGGACTTACTGATGGAATTGCATATGAATTCCGTGTAATTGCAGAAAATATGGCTGGCAAGAGTAAACCAAGCAAGCCATCTGATCCTGTATTTGCTTTAGACCCTATTGATCCACCTGGCAAGCCAGTGGCTCTCAATATAACACGACATTCAGTGACATTACTGTGGACAAAACCTGAATATAATGGAGGTTTTAAGATAACTGGTTACACAGTTGAAAAGAGAGACCTTCCTAATGGGCGCTGGCTAAAAGCTAATTTCAGCAATATACTAGAGACTGAATTTACTGTAAGTGGATTGACTGAAGATGCTGCATATGAATTCCGTGTAACTGCAAGAAATGCCGCTGGAGCTGTTAGCCATCCATCTGAACCATCAGATATAATTACATGCAGAGATGATATTGAAGAGCCAAAGATTATGGTTGATGCTAAATTTAAAGATGTTTTAGTATTAAAAGCAGGTGAAACTTTCAGACTTGATGCTGATGTTTCTGGCCGCCCCCTACCAACAATGTCATGGACAAAAGAAGGAAAAGATCTTGAAGACACCGCAAAACTAGAAATAAAAACAGCGGATTTCTCAACTGCACTGATCAATAAAGATTCAATAAGAAGAGATGGTGGTGCATATGTGCTCACTGCTTCTAATCTTGGTGGCTTTGCAAAACATATTTTTAATGTTAAAGTGCTTGATAGGCCAGGACCACCTGAAGGTCCTTTGGCTGTATCTGATATAACAGCAGATAAATGTGTGCTGTCATGGTTACCACCACTCGATGATGGAGGTGCAAAGATTGATCATTATGTGATCGAAAAACGTGAAACAAGCAGACTGGCATGGACAAGTGTAGCCACAGAAGTTCCAGTGACAAAACTCAAAGTCACAAAACTGCTGAAAGGCAATGAGTATGTGTTCCGTGTCATGGCTGTTAACAAATATGGAGTTGGAGAGGTTCTAGAATCAGAGCCTATTCTTGCAGTAAATCCATATGTACCACCTGATCCACCAAAAAATCCTGAAGTAACTGCTGTTACAAAAGATTCCATGATTGTATGTTGGGGGCATCCTGATTCTGATGGTGGAAGTGAAATCATCAATTACATTGTAGAACGACGTGATAAAACTGGACATCGCTGGGTAAAATGTAACAAACGAGTTGTCATTGAATTACGGTACAAAGTTTCTGGACTGACTGAAGACCATGAATACGAATTCAGAATCTCAGCAGAAAATGCAGCTGGAATTAGTAAACCAAGTGCAACTAGTCCCTTTTACAAAGCTTGTGATACAGTATTTAAACCTGGTCCACCAGGTAATCCTCGAGTTTTAGACACCAGTAAATCTTCGATTACCATAGCATGGAATAAGCCAGTTTATGACGGTGGCTCAGAAATCACAGGTTATATTGTTGAAATATCCTTACCTGAAGAAGATGAGTGGAAGATTGTAACACCACAAGCTGGCCTCAAAGCAACTTCGTTTACCATCACTGGTCTTAAAGAAAATCAGGAGTATAAGATCCGCATATATGCTGTAAATGCTGAAGGTGTTGGAGAACCCGCCTTTGTTCCTGGGTCACCTAAGGCAGAAGAAAGAATGTTGCCACCTGAAATTGAACTAGATGCTGAGCTTCGTAAAGTTGTTAGCATCAGAGCTTGCTGTACATTAAGATTATTTGTTCCAATCAAAGGAAGGCCTGATCCTGAAGTGAAATGGACTAGAGAACATGGAGAACCTTTAGAAAGAGCTAATATTGAATCAACAAGCTCATATACGCTACTTATAGTTGAAAATGTAAATAGATTTGACAGTGGTAAATATATGCTCACAATAGAAAATAGCTCAGGTAGCAAATCAGCATTTGTAAATGTAAGAGTGCTTGATACTCCTGGAGCCCCACAAGATTTGAAAATAAAGGAAATTACAAAATCATCTGTTACATTAACATGGGATCCTCCACTCATAGATGGTGGTTCCAAAATAAAGAATTATATTGTTGAAAAACGTGAATCAACAAGAAAGGCATACTCAACAGTTGTTGCCAATTGTAACAAGAATAGTTGGAAAGTAGATCAGTTACAGGAAGGTTGCAATTATTATTTTAGAGTACTAGCTGAAAATGAATATGGAATTGGCCTTCCAGTAGAAACTTCAGAGTCTGTGAAAGTGTCAGAAAGACCTCTTCCGCCTGGGAAAATAACCTTAGTAGATGTTACAAGGAATAGTGTAACTTTATCTTGGGAAAAACCTGAACATGATGGTGGCAGCAGAATTTTAGGCTACATTGTAGAAATGCAAAGCAAAGGAAGTGAAAAGTGGATAACTTGCGCAACAGTGAAAACTACAGAAGCTATTATAAGTGGACTAACTCAGGGTGAAGAGTATATGTTCCGTGTTTCAGCCCAAAACGAAAAAGGAGTTAGTGACCCAAGACAATTGGGTGTGCCTGTTATTGCAAAAGATCTTGTGATTGCACCAGCTTTCAAACTTTTATTTAACACTTTTAGTGTGCTAGCAGGAGAAGACCTAAAGGTTGATGTTCCATTTATTGCACGACCAAAACCTGCTATAGCATGGTATAAAGATAATCTGCCACTTAAAGAAACTACTAGGATAAATGCAGAAAACACAGAAAATAACTCACTGTTAATGATAAAAGAAGCATGTAAAGATGATGTTGGACAGTATACTATAAAACTTGCAAACACGGCAGGTGAAGCTTCTGAAAACCTTAATATTGTTGTGCTTGATAAACCAGGACCTCCCAAAGGGCCAGTAAAGATAGATGAAGTTACAGCAGACAACATTACAATTTCCTGGGAACCACCAGAATATGATGGTGGAAGTTCTATAAACAATTATATTGTAGAAAAAAGAGATACTTCCACAACAGTCTGGCAGATTGTTTCAGCAACTGTTGCAAGAACCACCATAAAGGCTAGTCGACTGAAGACTGGATTTGAATATCAGTTCAGAATTGCAGCCGAAAACCGATATGGGAAAAGTGGATATCTCACTTCAGACCCTGTTATAGCCCAATACCCATTTAAAGTCCCTGGTCCTCCTGGAACACCTTTTGTATCAGCTGTCACAAGAGATAGCATGATTGTACAATGGCATGAACCTGTCATTGATGGTGGTAGCAAGATCATTGGATACCATCTAGAACGCAAGGAAAGAAATAGCATTCTCTGGGTTAAATTAAACAAAACAGGTATTCAGGACACAAGGTTTAAGACAACTGGCCTTGAAGAAGGCATTGACTATGAATACAGAGTTTATGCAGAGAACATAGCAGGAATTGGAAAGCCTAGTAAAGTATCTGAATGCTATGTAGCACGTGACCCATGTGATGCTCCAGGTCGTCCAGAACCTATAATTATTACAAGGAATTCAATAACCCTTCAATGGACAAAACCTGAATATGATGGTGGAAGTAAGATTACTGGTTACATTGTTGAAAAGAAAGAGCTACCTGAAGGCCGCTGGATGAAAGCAAGCTTCACAAATGTCATGGAGACTCAGTTTGCAGTAACTGGTTTAGTTGAAGATCAGAGGTATGAATTCCGTGTTATAGCAAGAAATGCTGCTGGTGTTTTCAGTGAACCTTCAGAAAGCACAGGGGCCATTACAGCTAAAGATGAAGTGGAGCCTCCTCGTATAAGTATGGATCCAAAATATAAACAAATGATTGTATTAAATGCTGGTGAAACATTCAAGATCGATGCTGATATTTATGGCAAACCTATACCATCAATTCAGTGGCTTAAAGCTGATCAAGAGCTTGTAAACACAGCTCGTTTAGAAATAAAGAGCACTGATTTTACCACAAGTCTCAGTGTAAAGGAAGCTATTCGTGTTGACAGTGGTATATACACATTATTACTCAAAAATGTGGGAGGTGAAAAATCTGCTTCTGTGCATGTTAAAGTTCTTGATCGGCCAGGGCCACCTGAAGGACCTGTTGTTATCACTGGAGTAACTGCTGAAAAATGCACATTGGCATGGAAACCCCCACTTCAAGATGGTGGTAGTGATATTTCACATTATGTTGTAGAAAGAAGGGAAACTAGTCGTTTAGTTTGGACAGTAGTTGATTCTAATGTGCAAATTCTCAGTTGCAAAGTTACCAAACTTTTGGAAGGAAACGAATATATCTTCCGTATAATGGCTGTAAATAAATATGGTGTTGGTGAACCTCTTGAATCTGAGCCAGTGACTGCAAAGAACCCATTTGTTGTGCCACTTGCACCAAAGGCTCCTGAAGTAACAGCAATAACCAAGGACTCAATGACTGTTGTTTGGGAAAGACCAGAATTTGATGGTGGCAGTGAAATAATTGGCTATATAGTTGAAAAACGAGATAAAGATGGTATTAAATGGACAAGGTGTAACAAGCGTTTAGTCAGTGAACTGCGCTTCAAAGTAACAGGACTCATTGAAAACCATCATTATGAATTTAGAGTGTATGCTGAAAATGCTGCTGGTTTGAGTGAACCTAGTCCACCATCCATTTACAGCAAGGCTTGTGATCCTATTTACAAGCCCGGTCCACCTAATAATCCTAGAGTAGTAGATGTTACCAAATCTTCAGTCTTCCTTTCTTGGAGCAAACCAATTTATGATGGTGGCTGTGAAGTTCAAGGATACATAGTTGAAAAATGTGATGTAAGCACTGATGAATGGGCGATGTGTACTCCACCAACTGGCATCAAGGAAACACATCTAGAAATAGATAAATTACTAGGAAAGCATGAATATAAATTCCGCATCTGTGCGGTCAATAAAGCAGGTGTGGGAGAGCATGCAGATGTTCCTGGTACTGTTGTTGTTGAAGAGAAATTGGAAGCCCCAGACCTTGATCTTGATCTAGAACTTCGAAAAATTATAAATGTAAGGGCTGGAGGATCATTGAGATTATTTGTTCCTATTAGAGGACGTCCTACACCAGAAGTTAAATGGGCAAAGGTCGATGGTGAAATTAGGGAAACAGCTCAGATTGATGTCACCAGCAGCTTCACTACACTTGTACTTGACAACGTTAATAGATTTGACAGTGGAAAATATACTTTAACTTTAGAAAACAGCAGTGGAACAAAGTCTGCCTTTGTCACTGTAAGAGTGTTGGATTCACCTAGCGCCCCTGTCAACTTCAAAGTGAAAGAGATCACTAAAGATTCAGTATCACTTACATGGGAACCACCATTATTGGATGGAGGAGCTAAAATAAAGAACTATATTGTTGAAAAACGTGAAACCACCAGAAAAGCATATGCTGCTGTGGTAACAAATTGTCATAAGACATCATGGAAAGTAGATCAACTTCCAGAAGGATGTAACTACTATTTTAGAGTTACTGCTGAAAATGAATATGGAATTGGCCTTCCCGCAGAAACAACTGATCCAGTTAAGGTGTCTGAGGTTCCTCAACCTCCAGGAAAAATAACAGTGGTTGATGTCACAAGAAATAGTGTATTTCTTACTTGGGAAAAGCCAGAGCATGATGGTGGAAGTAGAATCATTCAGTACATTGTAGAAATGCAAGCTAAAGGACGTGATAAATGGTCAGAGTGTACACGAGTGAAAACGCTTGAAGCGCTAATTACTAATTTAGCACAAGGAGAAGAATATCTCTTTAGAGTGATAGCAGTAAATGAAAAAGGCAAAAGTGATCCAAGATCTCTTGCTGTTCCTGTGGTTGCTAAAGATCTAGTCATTGAACCAGATGTACGACCAACATTTAGTAGCTACAGTGTTCAGGTGGGTCATGATTTGAAACTTGAAGTACCAATATTTGGACGGCCAACACCAACAGTAACCTGGACAAAAGATGGCCAGGCGCTAAAGCAAACAACAAGAGTCAATGTCAGTGATTCAGCTAACTTTACTGTACTGAATATTAAAGAAACCAGCAAAGAAGATGCAGGCATGTATGCAATTTCAGTAGCCAATGTCGTTGGACAAAAAGTTGCAAATGTTGAAATTATAACATTAGATAAACCTGATCCACCAAGTGGCCCTGTTAAATTTGATGAAGTTAGTGCTGAGAGTATTACATTATCCTGGAATCCTCCAGTATATACAGGTGGCTGCCAGATCAGTAATTACATTGTAGAAAAAAGGGATACAACAACTATTGTTTGGGAGACTGTATCAGCTGCAATTGCAAGAACCACTCTGAAAGCGTCTAAACTAAAAACTGGCACAGAATATCAATTTAAAATATATGCTGAAAACAGATATGGACGAAGTTTTGCCTTAGATTCTGAACCAATAATAGCGCAGTATCCTTATAAGGAGCCAGGTCCCCCTGGTACACCATTTGTAACAACAGTTACAAAAGATAGTATGGTTGTGCAGTGGCATGAACCAATAAATGATGGAGGAAGCAAAATATTGGGCTATCATGTTGAACGAAAAGAGAAAAACAGTATTTTGTGGACTAAGATCAATAAAACTATTATTACAGATACACATCTGAAGACAACTAATCTTGAGGAAGGAATTGAATATGAATTTAGGGTTTATGCGGAGAATATTGTTGGTACAGGCAAAGCAAGCAAAGTGTCAGAGTGCTATATAGCTCATGACCCTTGCGATCCTCCAGGATGCCCAGTACCCATAATTGTAACAAGAAATGCAATTACTCTCCAATGGACCAAACCAGAATATGATGGAGGTAGCATAGTTACTGGTTATACTGTAGAAAAACGTGATCTACCTGAGGGACGCTGGATGAAAGCTAGCTTTACAAATGTCATTGAAACTCAGTTCACTGTAACAGGTCTTACTGAAGATGAACGATATGATTTCAGAGTTATTGCAAGAAATGCTGCTGGCACAATTAGCAAACCTTCTGACAGTACAGGACCAATTACAGCAAAGGATGAAGTAGAGCCCCCAAGAATCTCAATGGATCCAAAATACAAAGATACAATTGTTGTGAATGCAGGGGAAACATTCAAACTTGAAGCTGATGTACATGGAAAACCCCTTCCTAATATCCAGTGGTTTAGAGGTGATAAGGAAGTTGAAGAATCTGCAAGATGTGAGATAAAAAACACAGATTTTAAGGCTTTAATTATAGTAAAAGATGCAATTAGAATTGATGGTGGACATTATACTTTACAAGCTTCTAATGTAGCAGGTAGTAAATCAGTTCCAATAATTGTAAAAGTCTTGGACAGACCAGGACCTCCAGTTGGTCCTGTTCAGGTTACTGGTGTTACTAGTGACAAATGTTCATTAGCATGGTCGCCACCTGAACATGATGGTGGTAGTGACATTTCTCACTACATTGTTGAAAAGAGAGAAACCAGCCGTCTTGCCTGGACTGTTGTTGCTTCAGATGTAGTAACCACAACATTAAAGGTAACTAAACTTCTGGAAGGCAATGAATATATTTTCCGTATATTGGCTGTTAACAAATATGGTATTGGTGAACCTCTGGAATCTGCTGCTGTACTAATGAAAAATCCATTTGTGCCTCCTGGCCCACCTAAAGCTGTGGAAGTAACTAACATTGCAAAGGACTCAATGACTGTCTGCTGGATCCGGCCAGATAGTGATGGTGGTAGTGAAATTATTGGGTATACTGTAGAAAAAAGAGACAGAGCTGGAATACGATGGACAAAATGCAATAAACGCAAAGTAACAGATTTGCGTTTCAGAGTTATAGGCTTGGCAGAAGATCATGAATATGAATTCCGCATATCTGCTGAAAATGCTGCGGGAGTTGGTGAAGCAAGTCAGCCTTCAATTTACTATAAAGCCTGTGATCCTATATTCAAACCTGGTCCACCTACTAATGCCCATGTAGTAGATACCTCAAAAAATTCAATTACACTTGTGTGGGGTAAACCTATTTATGACGGTGGTAGTGAAATCCAAGGCTATATTGTAGAAATCTGTAAAGCAGATGAAGAAGAATGGACAATATGCACCCCACAAACTGGCTTACAAGTCACACGATTTGAGATTAAAAAACTTATTGAACATCAGGAGTATCAGATCCGAGTGTGTGCTATTAATAAAGCTGGTGTAGGTGAGGCTGCAGCAGTTCCTGGTACAGTTAAACCAGAAGATAAGCTTGAAGCTCCTGAACTTGATCTTGATTCGGAACTGAGAAAAGGAATAGTGGTCAGAGCTGGTGGAAATGTTAGGATTCATATACCATTCAAAGGAAGACCAATCCCTGACATCAGCTGGTCTCGAGAAGATGGTGAACTTCCTGATAAATCTCTAATTGAAAGAGGCATCAACTATACTCAGTTATCAATAGACAATTGTGATAGAAATGATGCTGGAAAATACATTCTTAAATTGGAAAATAGCAGTGGATCCAAGTCTGCCTTTGTTACGGTAAAAGTTCTTGATTCACCTGGACCACCACAGAACCTAATAGTAAAAGATATAAGAAAAGATTCTGTTACTATAACATGGGAACCACCAGTAATTGATGGTGGTGCCAAGATTAAGAACTATGTAATTGACAAACGTGAATCAACCAGAAAAGCATATGCTAATGTAACTGCAAAATGCAACAAAACAAGTTTTAAGATTGAAAATCTTACAGAAGGTGCCATTTATTACTTCAGAGTTATGGCTGAAAATGAATTTGGTCTTGGTATACCAGCTAAAACAATAGATGCAGTAAAAGCTTCAGAGCCACCTTCACCACCTGGGAAAATCACACTTACTGATGTGACTCAGAGAAGTGCATCACTTATCTGGGAGAAACCTGAACATGATGGTGGCAGCAAAATAATTGGATACTTGGTTGAAATGCAGTCTAAAGGAATAGATAAATGGAATGTTGTTACAGAAACCAAAACATGCAATGCTGTTGTTTCTGGTTTAAGCTCAGGAAATGAATATCAATTCCGTGTGATTGCTTACAATGAAAAAGGAAAAAGTGATCCAAGACAACTTGCTATTCCTGTAATAGCTAAGGACTTGACTATTGTACCAAGTTTACAAGTGATGTTTAATACATACAGTGTCCAAGCTGGGAAAAATCTAAAGATAGAAATACCAGTTATTGGCCGACCCAAGCCTCAGATTTCTTGGGAAAAAGATGGTCAGTTACTTAAGCAAACAACCAGAGTAAATGTTGAAGATACGCCAACATCAACTATCTTACAAATTAAAGACAGTGGCAAAGAGGATTTTGGAAAATATACTGTAACTGCATCAAACAGTGCTGGCAAAGCAACAGAGCACATCAGTATAATTATTCTTGATAAGCCTGGCCCACCAATAGGACCAGTTCAATTTGATGAAATTAGCTCAAACTATGTTATCTTCTCATGGAATCCACCAGAGTATAGTGGAGGATGCCAAATAAATAACTACATAGTAGAGAAACGTGACACAACTACTACCTCTTGGCAAACTGTATCAGCAACAGTTGCCAGAACAACCATTAAAGTAACAAAACTGACTACTGGTTCTGAATACCAGTTTAGAATTTTTGCTGAAAATAGATATGGAAAGAGCTCTTCTTTGGATTCTTTGCCAGTTGTTGTACAATATCCATATAAAGAGCCTGGTCCACCAGGTACTCCATTTGTAACATTAACTTCAAAGGACCATATGATTGTACAGTGGCATGAACCAGTAAATGATGGTGGTAGCAAAGTACTTGGCTATCATCTTGAGCGCAAGGAGAAAAATAGCATTCTCTGGGCAAAGATAAATAAAACCCTCATTCAAGATACAAAATTAAAAATAGATGGACTTGAAGAGGGCCTAGAGTATGAGTTTAGAGTTTATGCTGAAAACATAGTTGGCATTGGTAAAGCTAGCAAAGTATCTGAATGCTATGTTGCACGAGACCCATGTGACCCTCCTGGTCGTCCAGAAGCCATTGTTATCACTAGAAATTATGTCACACTTCAGTGGACAAAACCTGAGTATGATGGCGGTAGCAAAATAACTGGATATATTGTAGAAAAGAAAGAACTACCTGAAGGTCGTTGGATGAAAGCCAGTTTTACAAATGTACTAGATACTGAATTTACAGCAACTGGTCTTGTTGAAGATCAAAGATATGAATTTAGAATAATTGCAAGAAATGCAGCTGGTAACTTTAGTGAGCCATCTGAAAGCACTGGACCAATTACTGCTAGAGATGAAATTGACGCACCAAGAGCTTCGATGGATCCAAAATACAAAGATATAATTGTTGTCCATGCAGGAGAAACATTTGTTCTAGAAGCTGACATTTATGGCAAACCTGTTCCTGACATTACATGGTCCAAAGATGGAAGACAGCTTGAAGTAACAGCTGCAAGAGTAGAAATTAAATCTACCATTCAAAAAACAACTCTAACTGTTAAAGACTGCATACGGATTGATGGAGGACAATATATACTTACCTTGAGCAATGTTGGTGGCACAAAGTCTATACCAATAACAGTTAAAGTCCTGGACAAGCCAGGCCCACCAGAAGGTCCTTTAAGAGTCACAGGAGTAAGAGCAGAAAAATGCTATTTGTCTTGGAATCCACCACTCGAGGATGGTGGTGCCAATATTTCTCACTATAACATTGAAAAAAGAGAAACAAGCAGATTGTCTTGGACACAAGTTGCATCTGATGTACAGGCTCTTAGCCACAAAGTAACCAAACTTCTCACAGGCAATGAATATATATTCCGTGTAATGGCTGTGAACAAATACGGAATTGGCGAGCCACTGGAATCTGAGCCTGTATTGGCTCATAATCCATTCAAACCACCAGGTCCACCTTCAATACCAGAGGTTACAGCAATAACAAAAGATTCTATGGTTGTAACATGGGAGCGACCAGAAGATAATGGTGGAGCTGAAATTGAAGGTTATATACTTGAGAAACGTGATAAAGATGGTATTAGATGGACCAAGTGCAACAAGAAAACGCTAACTGATTTACGATTCAGAGTAACTGGACTTGTAGATGGGCATTTCTATGAATTCAGAGTTTCTGCAGAAAATGCTGCTGGTGTAGGGGAACCAAGTGAACCATCTGTTCTCTATAGAGCTTGTGATGCAGTGTATCCACCAGGCCCACCAAGCAATCCAAAGGTGACAGACACTTCCAGATCGTCAGTATCCCTAGCCTGGAGTAAACCCATTTATGATGGTGGTGCCCCAGTTAAAGGATATGTAGTAGAAATGAAGGACATTTCTGCAGATGAATGGATAACTTGTACACCACCAACAGGGTTACAAGGAAAGCAGTTCACTGTAACAAAACTTAAAGAGAATAGTGAATATAATTTCCGGATTTGTGCTGTCAACTCTGAAGGTGTTGGAGAACCTGCTTGTATACCTGGAACAGTTATTGCAGCTGAAAAAGTTGAACCCCCTGAGATTGAACTTGATGCTGACCTGAGAAAGATTGTTACTGTACGTGCTGGAGGCACATTGCGCTTGTTTGTTACAATCAAAGGTAGACCTGAGCCTGAAGTTAAATGGGAAAAAGCAGAAGGTGTTCTTACTGACAGAGCACAAATTGAAGTTACAAGTTCATATACTATGATGGTCATTGATAACGTGAACAGATTTGACAGTGGCAAATATAATTTGACTTTGGAAAATAATAGTGGTTCAAAATCAGCTTTTGTTAATGTAAGAGTTCTTGATTCACCCAGTGCACCAGTAAACTTAATAATTAAGGAAATAAGGAAAGATTATGTGACATTATCTTGGGAACCACCGCTGATTGATGGTGGAGCTAAAATCACAAACTACATTGTTGAAAAACGAGAATCGACAAGAAAAGCATATGCCACTGTTACAAATAACTGCACTAAGAATACATTCAAAGTAGAACAGCTACAAGAAGGAGGCATCTACTATTTCCGTGTCCTGGCTTCCAATGAATATGGAATTGGTTTACCTGCAGAAACAGCAGATCCAGTTAAGGTTTCTGAACCACCCATGCCTCCTGGAAGAGTAAATCTTATAGATGTAACGCGTAATACTGCTACAATTGCATGGGAGAAACCAGAAAGTGATGGAGGTAGTAAAATCACTAGCTACATTGTGGAAATGCAAACTAAAGGCAGTGAAAAGTGGAGAGCATGTATTCAAGTTAAAACACTGGAAGCAACAATATCTGGCTTAATTATGGGAGAAGAATACAGTTTCAGAGTGGTTGCTGTTAATGAAAAAGGAAAAAGTGATCCAAAACAACTTGGCATTCCAGTAGTTGCAAAGGACATTGAAATACAACCTTCTGTTGAACTTCTTTTCAATACTTTTAGTGTGAAAGCTGGAGATGACCTAAAAATTGATATACCCCTTAGAGGTAGACCAGCTCCCACTGTAGTCTGGATGAAAGATGGACAGACATTAAAACAAACAACTAGGGTAAATGTACACACATCCAAGGCTTCAACACTTTTGTCCATTAAGGAAGCTTCACGAGAAGATGTAGGAAATTATGAACTAATGGTTTCAAACAGTGCTGGTTCAATCACAGTTCCTATCAGTATAATAGTTCTTGACAGACCTGGAGCTCCAGGATCTATACGCATTGATAATGTCAGTGCAGATAACATAACGATTTCATGGGATCCTCCAGATTATGATGGTGGCTGTCATATTAACAATTACATTGTTGAAAAGAGAGAAACTACTACCACAACATGGGCATTAGTATCTGCAGCAGTTGCCAGAACATCAATAAAGGTAGCACGTCTAACAACAGGGTCTGAATATCAATTCCGTGTTTCTGCAGAAAACCGCTATGGTAAGAGTCACTACACTGAATCTGCAGTGGTTGTTGCACAATATCCATTTAAACTACCTGGCCCACCTGGAACTCCACATGTTAAACATGCAACTAAATCTTTTATGATTGTAAGTTGGCAGATACCAGTTAATGATGGTGGAAGTCAAGTGCTTGGGTATCACCTTGAACATAAAGAAAGAAGCAGTATTCTATGGACAAAAGTAAATAAGACTCTCATATCTGATACTCAACTAAAGGTCACTGGCCTTGAAGAAGGACTGATGTATGAGTATCGTGTATATGCTGAAAACATTGCAGGAATTGGTAAATGCAGCAAATCATGTGAGCCAGTTGCTGCAAGAGACCCATGTGATCCTCCAGGTCAACCACAAGTTACTAATATTACAAGAAAATCTGTCTCATTATCTTGGTCTAAACCAGAATATGATGGTGGAGCTAAAATCACAGGTTATATTATAGAATGTAGAGAGCTTCCAGATGGCCGTTGGCTGAAATGCAATTTTACTAACGTACCAGAAACCTACTTTGATGTAACTGGACTCACAGAAGATCAACGATATGAGTTCCAAGTTATTGCAAGAAATGCTGCTGGATTATTTAGTGAACCATCTGAATCAACAGGACCTATTACAGTTAAAGATGATATGGAGGCACCAAGAATCATGATGGATGTCAAGTTCAGAGACATTGTTGTTGTTAAAGCTGGAGAAATCCTGAAAATCAATGCAGATATTGCAGGGCGGCCTATTCCTGTAATTTCATGGACAAAAGATGGTAAAGAGATTGAAGAAAAAGCAAGAGTTGAAATACAATCAACTGATAACACTACTGTGTTAACCGTTAAAGACTGCATTAGACGGGACTCTGGACAATATATATTAACATTGCAGAATGTTGCAGGAAGTAGGTCATTGGCTGTAAATTGCAAAGTCCTTGATAAGCCTGGTCCACCTGCAGGCCCACTAGAGGTAACTGGTGTTACTGCTGAAAAATGCTCACTTTCCTGGGGTCCACCTCAAGAAAATGGTGGTGCTGAAATTGACTATTATGTTGTAGAAAAACGGGAGACTAGCCGAATTGCTTGGACTATATGTGAAGCAGAACTTAGAACAACATCCTGTAGAATAACAAAGTTACTAAAAGGCAATGAATATATTTTCAGAGTGATGGGTGCTAACAAGTATGGGGTTGGTGAGGCTTTGGAGAGTAATGCAATAAAAGCAGTAAATCCATTCACAGTCCCAAGTGCACCCAAGTCTTTAGAGATCACCAGTGTGACTAAAGAATCAATGACCCTTTGTTGGGCAAGACCAGATCATGATGGAGGTAATGAAATTTCAGGCTATATAGTTGAAAGACGTGAGAAGAATAGCTTACGATGGATACGTGTAAATAAAAAACCAGTTTATGATTTAAGAGTAAAATCATCTGGCCTGAGAGAAAAATGTGAATATGAATATCGTGTCTATGCAGAAAATTCTGCTGGTCTCAGTGAACCCAGTGAACCTACACCACTAATTCTTGCAGAAGATCCTGTTTTCTTACCATCCCCTCCATCCAAACCTAAAATTCTAGATTCAACAAAGTCAAGCATAACCATTGGATGGACAAAGCCATTATTTGATGGAGGTTCCCCAATAACTGGCTACACAGTTGAATACAAGAAGTCAGATGAAACTGACTGGTCAATTGCTGTCACGAAATTAAGGGGTACAGAATACACAGTGCTAGCACTAACAACAGGACATGAATATGTCTTCAGAGTAAGATCTACTAACAAAGTTGGAACAAGTGATCCAAGTGATATCTCTGAACCTCAAATAGCAAAGGAAAGAGAAGAAGAACCTGCATTTGATATTGATAGTGAAATGCATAAAACTTTAATTGTAAAGGCTGGTGAATCATTTACAATGACTGTGCCTTTCAGAGGAAAACCAATTCCCAATATAATGTGGAGTAAACCAGATACTGATCTCCGTTCACGAGCAACCATTGATTCTTCAGATTCTTGCACATCACTTACCATAGAAAAAGCAACAAGAAATGATTCTGGCAAATATACTCTAATGTTACAGAATATTCTAAACACTGTAACATTGACTTTAGTTGTCAAAGTACTTGATTCTCCTGGCCCTCCATTAAATATTGTTGTAAAGGAAGTAACAAAAGAATCTGCTGTTTTGTCATGGGATGTTCCTGAAATTGATGGTGGTGCTCCTGTTAAGAATTATCACATTGAAAAACGAGAAGCCAGTAAGAAAGCCTGGGTCACTGTTACCAACAACTGTCATCGCCTTACCTACAAAATTACCAACCTTCAAGAGAGTGCTACTTACTACTTCAGAATCTCTGGAGAAAACGAATTTGGTGTTGGAGTACCTGCTGAGACGAAAGAAGGAGTTAAAATAACAGGTTAGTGCTTGTAATGTATGCATAGCTTGATTTATATTTTACAATCTACCATAACAGAGGTGACATAATATTCATGTTAAAGTACATGCATAAATGACCTTATAAAATACCAGCCGATGTAAAAGAAAATACTTTAGTATCAAGGCACATACTGTACTGGTGGATGTGCACAAGGGTGGAGTTTGGGTGGATCAGGGCCTACAAGTAGATTATAAAATATTATAAGTTATGCACAACTTGAGCGATACAGGCGCAGACGTTTATACCAGCTCTAGGGTCTGCACTTGCACTTCAGGCTCACATTATGCTCCTTCCATTAGTATTTTATAAAGACAAACAGGCACCTACTTCTTGTCTTTATAAAATAGGTTTTACATAGGCACCTTAAACGCGCTTTAACTAAGCACCCGCCAGTTTATATTATTTTTTTGCTAAAGAACAAAAGAAATACTCTAGCCAAATCGAATTATGAATTTGTAGTTTAAAATATTAGTTAAAATCTCTAACATATAATCACTTGTTGCCAAGATAAAACCAAAATAAAAATGGTTTATATCTTGCTATTATTATAATTACAGATATTTTCCTTTGCGTATTTTATAATATCTGTATTTTAAGATAAATGCACTAATTAATATGCCTTTAATTCAAATATTAATTTCAAAATACCACTTAATTTAGTACTTTGTCCAAATTCCAATCATGCTATTCACAGAGCTATGTATAAATGTATAGCTTATTTAGCTGGCTATCTATCATTTACCGTTATTTTCTTATGGCATATTTCTAGAAAAACCAAGTCCACCTGAAAAGCTTGGCGTAACAAGTGTCACCAAAGACAGTGTTTCTCTCGCTTGGCTGAAACCAGAACATGATGGTGGAAGCAGAATTGTGAACTACCTCATTGAAGTTCTTGAGAAAGGACAACATAATTGGGTTAGATGTGCAACTACAAAGACTACTCACTACATCATCCAAGGCCTCAAAGAACATGTTGATTATTTCTTCCGAGTGTTTGCTCAAAATCAAGCTGGTCTTAGTGAACCTAAAGAACTGCTACTTCCTGTTACAGTTAAAGAACAACTAGGTAAATCTAGTAATAAAAATAAAAAATTGATAGCTTTGCATGAAATTTTGTAAATTGTTAAGAAATTCATGACTGCTATTCATTTTCAATTTTCTGGGTTTGTTTGTTTTTTTCAGAACCACCTGAGATTGATATGACAGGCTACCCCAATAATACTGTATATGTCAGAGCAGGATCGAACCTTAAGGTTGATATTCCAATTGCTGGTAAACCATTGCCTAAGGTGACACTGTCCAAGGAAGGTGTTCCAGTGAAACCAACATTAAGATTTAATACAGAAACTACTGCTGAAAGCATCATTGTTAATCTAAAAGAAAGTGTTTCTGCTGATGCAGGGGCATATGACATTACTGCTTCCAACTCCAGTGGAACAACAAAAGCAGTTATTAAAATTATAGTATTAGACCGGCCTAGTCCTCCAGTTGGTCCTGTTGCCATTAGTGATGTCACCGAAGATAGCTTAATTCTCCGATGGCAGCCACCATTTTATGATGGTGGAAGTCAAGTCACCAACTATATCATCCTGAAAAGAGAAACAAGTACTGCTGCTTGGTCTGAAGTTTCCGCCACTATTGCTAGAAGCATTATTAAAATAATGAAATTAACTAAAGGAGAAGAATACCAGTTCCGCATTAAAGCAGAAAATCGTTATGGCATCAGTGATCATATCGATTCTGAATGTGTAACTGTCAAGCTGCCATACAGTAAGTCACCTTACCTATAAAAGATTCAGAAAGAAAATATATTTTAAAAATGTTATGTTATTAACTATTTTTATCATTTCTTTTAGCAACACCTGGACCACCATCAACACCATGGGTCAACATGGCTACACAAGAGAGCATTGCTATTGGCTGGCATGAACCAGTCTCTAATGGAGGAAACCCAGTAATTGGATACCATGTAGAAATGAAAGACAGAAACAGTATTTTATGGCAGAAGGCTAACAAGGCCATTGTTCGCACAACTCATTTCAAAGTCACAAACATTTCTGCTGGTCTTATCTATGAATTTAGAGTGTCTGCCGAAAATGCTGCTGGCATAGGAAAGGCCAGTCATCCTTCAGATCCTGTTCTTGCAATTGATGCATGTGGTATGTATGCCAAAACTTTTACTATTTAACAATCATTCTTGTAGTGTAACAGTAGTTTCCCTAGAAATTACTTTTATTATAAAATGGTGTGGATGTCTCATCCAATCAAGAATCACTGAACGAACATCAGAATAATCTACACTTGAGTTTTTTAAAACTGCTATAGTCCAGATGAGAAAGCACAGTTACTTACCTGTAACAGGTGATCTCTGGGAACAGCAGGAATTAGTCATCACATATGGGTACGTCGGTACCGACGGAGCCTGCGCGGGAAAGCTCCCCAGCTTTTCAAATGAAAAGCTTTTGGGGCCTCCCACTGCACATGCGCGCTGCCTTCCCGCCTTCCTGACCAGCTCTCCTCAGTTCGAGTTTAAAGCTGAGACAATAGAGAGAGAGAGGACAGGAAGATAGAGGAATAGAGAGACAACTCCTAGGGGAGGTGGGTGGGTTGTGATGACTAATTCCTGCTGTTCCCAGAGATCACCTGTTACAGGTAAGTAACTGTGCTATCTCTAGGAACAAGCAGGAATAAGTCATCACATATGGGGACTCCCTAGCTGAGATGCCTGGGAGATCCCCCTCCAAGGGTAACCATCTTCGGATGGATCTCAGGCATCCATTCTGGGAAGGTGGGCAGGAGTTGTTTAAGTATGGAACAGGTGTTTGAGGACAGCCTGACCAAACAAGGCATCCCGGCGGGAGTCCTTGTCCAAGCAGTAATGGGCTGTGAAGGTATGTACCGAGGCCCAAGTGGCTGCTCGACAGATCTGATCTATGGATACAGAGTGGAGATGAGCCATAGAAGTGGCCATGGCTCTCACATTGTGAGCTGTGACATGGCCTTCCAGAGATATGTTCTTACTCTGGTAAGCAAAGGAAATACACTGAGCAATCCAGTTGGAAAGTGTGCGTTTGGTGACTGGAAGTCCCAAATGAGAAGGATCAAAAGCCACGAAAAGCTGAGAAGACTTTCGATGTGGCTGAGTTCTATTGAGGTAAAAGGCGAGAGCTCTTTTACAGTCAAGAGTATGAAGGTTCCTCTCTGCACTGGATGCATGAGGAGCCGGAAAAAAGACAGGTAGATATACCTCTTGATTAAGATGAAAAGGCAAGACCACTTTAGGCATAAAGTGGGGATTCGTCCTAAGGACCACCTTATCATGATGAAATCTGGTATAAGGTGGATTTGCCACCAAAGCCTGCAGTTCACTGATGCGGCGAGCCAAAGTGACTGCAATAAGGAAAAGGACCTTCCAAGAAAGAAATTTCAGGGAGGTAGATACCAATGGTTCAAAAGGTGGCTTCATAAGTTGACCCAGAACTAAATTCAAGTCCCATGCTACCGGAGGAGGCCGAATGGGAGGCTTAGTGAGGGTTAGGCCTCTCATGAATCTTGCAATAAGAGGATGAGAGGAAACAGATTGTCCATTTATAGGTTTTAAGGATGCTGTAATAGCACTTAAATGGACTCGTACTGAATTCGTCTTGAGGCCTGCATTGGAGAGATGCAGGAGATAGTCTAGTAGAGAATTCAATGGAAGTGCCAGAGGGTCAAGACCCTGTTGGGCACACCAAATGGAAAAACGTTTCCATTTGAAAGCATAGGAACGCCTGGTAGAGGGTTTCCTAGAGGCATAAAGGATATCTTTCACTGGTTGAGAAAGATTAAACTCTTGAAGGCTTAAGCCTTCAGTAACCAAGCTCGGAGATGTAGGGACTTGGGGTTTGGATGCCACAAAGTCCCCTGCTCCTGAGACAGAAGGTCTGGTGCAGCTCCCAGGTCCAGGGAGGAGCCCTGGGAGAGCTGTAGAAGGAGAGGGAACCACACTTGGCGTGGCCAGCGTGGAGCAATGAGGATCATGGATCCGTGATCCCTCTGAAGTTTGAACAGAGTCTTGGGAATCAAAGGAATGGGTGGAAAAGCGTACAGGAATTCCTGACCCCAATGCAGGAGAAAGGCATCGTTGGCCTGAGCTCCCTGACACGGAGTCCTGGAACAGAACCGGGGAAGTTTGGCATTCCACGGACTTGCAAAGAGGTCTATGTCCGGGGTCCCCCATTCCTGAAAGATTCTGCATATCTGGTCCATATGAAGGGACCATTCGTGTGGGAGCAGAACTCGACTGAGTCTGTCTGCCCGAGAGTTTTGAACTCCTGGAAGATATACTGCCAGAAGATGAATTTGGTGCTCTCTGGCGAAGGCCCATAATCTGAGAGCTTCGTTGCAAAGCGACAGAGAGCCCGTCCCTCCTTGTTTGTTGATATAAAACATGGCCACCTGATTGTCTGTCTGAACTAGGACAGTCAGGTTGGCAAGGAGGGTATGGAAGACTGTGAGGGCAAGGAAGATTGCTCGCAGTTCCAGAAGATTGATATGAAGGGTGGTCTCTTGAGGAGACCAGATTCCCTGAGTGGAGAGATGTTGAAGATGAGCTCCCCACCCTGTTTGGGAGGCATCTGTTGTGAGGGTTGCTTGGGGCAACGAAGGTTGGAAGGGGGTCCCCAACAACAGATTTTTGGAGGATGTCCACCACTGGAGAGACCAAAACAGACGTTTTGAGGTGAGCACCTGGTCTGACAGCAGTCCCGATGCTTGAGACCACTGGGTGGCCAATGTCCATTGAGCTGCTCTCATATGGAGACGAGCATAGGGTACCACATGAACCGTGGAGGCCATGTGGCCCAGAAGTTGCAGCATTTCTCTGGTTGACAAGTGACTTCTGGACTGAGCTTGGGAGGCCAAGCTTATTAGCCTTTGGCCTCGGACCAGAGGGAGGTAGGCCCTTGCAGTGGTGGAGTCCAATTGGGCCCCTATGAATTCCAGAGACTGAGTAGGGATGAGTTGGGATTTGGGAATGTTTACCACAAGTCCCAGATATTGAAGAATACGCCTTGTGCGGTCCAGAGAAATCTGGGCTTCTGACTGAGATGGAGCTCGGATGAGCCAGTCGTCCAGATATGGGAAGACAAAGATTCCCATGCCTCTGAGAAATGCGGCTACGACTGCCATGCATTTTGTGAAGACTCTTGGAGCAGAGGCCAGACCGAAGGGTAGTACTCTGTACTGGAAATGTTTTCCCTGGAACAGAAATCTTAGATACTTTCTGTGGGATGGATGGATGAGTATATGAGTGTACGCATCCTTGAGATCTAGAGAACAAAGCCAATCTTGACTCTGAAGGTATGGAAGGAGAAGGCCCAGAGAGAGCATTTTGAATTTCTCCTTGAATAGAAACCTGTTCAATTCTCTCAGATCTAGGATAGGTCTGAAGCCCCCTGTCTTCTTTGTTATGAGAAAGTAAGAGGAGTAGAAACCTAACCCCTGTTGTGGAGGAGGAACCTCCTCTATTGCCCTTTGGGCAAGAAGAGAAGAGACTTCCTGACCCAACAGGGTCAGAAGAGATGGGGGAGAACTGAATTGCCTCACCATGGTATGGGGAGGAAGGCTGGAGAAATGAAGTTTGTAGCCTTCTCGGATAATAGAGAGGGTCCATTGCTCTGATGTTATTTGCTCCCATCTGGGAGCAAAGTGAGCTAGCCTTCCAGGAATGGTGAGGGGCTCTGGCTGTGCTAGAGCCAGAAACGGCAAGTTCTCTAGAGGGAAGTCAAAACCCCTGAGGGGGTTGAGCCTGCTGGGATGTAGCAGACACTGCAGGCTTTGACTTTACCTGCTTAGATTGTTGACGCTTAGCCGCAAGGCGAGGCTGAGCAGATTGTTGGCCAGTATTTGTGGGAAATCTGGTCTTTTTATAGTAAGGCCTTTTAAAAGGCTTCTTTGTGGTAGGGGTAGAAGTAGACTTGGAAAGTCTATCTAGAGTGGCATTTTCTGCATCCATTTGAGCAGCTTTAATCTGCCAGTCTTCCCCAAATAAGTTCTCACCGGTACAGGGCAGATTCCTGAGGCCTTCTACAACCCAGGGTTCTAGGTTAGAAGCCTGGAGCCAAGCGAGACGTCGGGCTGCAATAGCAATTCCCGAAGCTCTGCCTGCAACCTCGAAAGAATCAAAGGCTGCCCTGTTGGAGAATTTGGAGACCTCTGAAAGTTGTGTCACCATAGAAAAGAAGTCCGCCCTTTGATCATCAGGGATAAAGGGGGCAAAATTCTGTATTTTTAGGGCAAGTTGCCCAAAATACATGCCCATATAAAGGCTATAAGAGTTGATCCTGGCTATAAGCATACTAGCCTGGAACATCTTTCTTCCAAAAGAGTCTAGTTACATTCACGCCCTGGAGGGGTAGAAGAATGCCTCTTAGGACTCTTTATTTTCTTCATAGCAGACTTCACCACAATGGAGTGGTGAGGCAGCTGAGTTTTTTGGAACCCAGGCGAGGGAGGGACCCGATACATGGTGTCCAACCTGCGGGAATGGGGAGACAGTGTTAAAGGAGTCTCCCACAAATCCATCAAGTGTTCTTGAAGGATTTCATGGACAGGCAGAGTGACTGCCTCTTTAGGAGCTTTTGAGTATCCTAAAATGTCCAATTTTTTTGATCTGGGTTCTCTTTCAGAAGATGTAGTAATAGAAAGTGCTTTAGCTACATCAAGAATGAAATCCTGAAAGGATAAATCCTCTGGAGGAGACATCCTCCTCTTGGGAGAAGAGGGCTCCTCAGGAAGAGTAAGCTCAGCAGAGTCATCAGAGGAATTAAATTCATCAGAAGAATCTGAGTACTCTTTCTGTGCTTCCAATGTACGATACGCATACCGATCGGTATCGACATCGGGCGTATCGGGCATGGGATCGGTACCGGGCGAAAGCCGGAATCCGCCATGCGAAACCGATCGACGTTTAGAAGTCGATGGTCTGGGTTCCGGTGTAGATACCGGAACCGGGGTCGGTACCGATGAAATCGGTACCGAGGGCGTCGCAGCCTTAATGAAGGCCAGTACGGCCTGCTGCATGGTCTGGACAGTACTGCCCATAGACGCCACTACTGCCTGGATGTCGGTACCGGTATGGGCCGGTACCCCAGAGCAGTCCAACAGGTGATCTGTCGAGGCCGTGCCATCGATGTCAACCTGTGACCCCATGATTGCTTTGGAGGCCGGAACCTCCCGCCGGGGTTTTTTGGCCTGGGCAGAATCCTCGAACTCAGAACTGAGAGCCTCTCGATCTTTAGAAAGAGATTTGCTTTTAGAGGATTTGCCCACAGAAGTTTTGGTTACCTGAGATCCATCCGGAGAGGAAGACCTGGACGACTGTGATGCTTCTGAAGGAAACAGCACATGGAGCTTGTTAGCCCGGTTCTGCAAACCGCGTTTAGACATCTGGGTGCAGGATGGGCAGTCCGGTATGGAGTGCTCAGGTCCCAAACATTTGAGACACCATTCATGGGTGTCTGTGACAGAAATGACAGCACTGCATTTGGTACATTTTTTGAAACCAGGGACTGGCTTCTCCATGAGGAGAAATTGTGTAGGCCTTAAGGCCTAACGCCGGGTACCAAGCTGTGCTGAAGAAAAAATAAAAAAAGTCTTTTTTTTTTTTTTTTTTATATATAGAAAGAAAGAAAGACCGGCGATACCGGTATCGGTATGGGGAAGGCAGGTACGCGGTCTAAAGAAACAAACAAAGTAACAAATTCTTCAGCGGTGACAGGAACACGACCTGCTGGCTCCGCGGAAAAAGAAGAACTGAGGAGAGCTGGTCAGGAAGGCGGGAAGGCAGCGCGCATGTGCAGTGGGAGGCCCCAAAAGCTTTTCATTTGAAAAGCTGGGGAGCTTTCCCGCGCAGGCTCCGTCGGTACCGACGTACCCATATGTGATGACTTATTCCTGCTTGTTCCTAGAGATACAGAATATCACTGTTGGCACTTCAGCTGAATTCAAGAATGGCACAAAAAATTAGATGGGGAGAAAAATAAAAGTAAAATTTGAGAGAGGAATTAGAGCAGGAGATAAAATGCATGCACAAGGAAAAAATTAGAAAACTAGAGGACAAATTCAAATTTTAGTCTTAAAGCTATGACGTTCATTTGAATCCATACTTTTCAGTATGCTGACTAATATTTAATAAAAGACCTTGTATTAACGTTATAATGGAAGCCATTAGGATTGAAGTGCATCTTAGCTGCCATGGTTTACAGTGCTGCCAAGTTAGCACGCTGGCAGTGTGGAAGTAATTTTATAAAGTCATTAACATATATGTCTGTGGCAGCTTATACACGTTAATGACCTCTTATGAAATACAGACAGATGTAAAAGTATGAACATTGTCATGAAGGCAGGCACTTTATCAGTAGGCATAGCTGGGAGCATGGTCTGGGAAGAACAGAGGCAAATTTATAAGTATGCATGTTGATTATAAAATGCCTTAATTTACATGCATACCTATGTACATAAAATGCAATCTCTGCTACTTACGCTAGTGTTTTATAAAGTCAATTGAGTGCCTATTTATCTTCATAAAATAAGCTAAAATAGGTGTGATTTGGCTGCCTTAACCAAGACAACCTGTTAAAAAATGTGGCAACCCTTCAATGCAGATATTGAATTCCTGTGACTATCTGCAGCATACTTGAGAGGGGCCACAGATTGTTTAGCATGTTAAGATGACTGGCATTATGGACACAATTCTGGGATAGAGGTTCCCACTCCAGCTCTCCCGGTATGTCCTGAGCAGCAAGACAGGGAGAGCTGGCGGAGGGCGGGAGAAGGCAGCATCTGGGTGGAGCGGGGGTGGGCCAGCCCGACAGGACATACAGGGCCGAAGCAGGTCATGGCCCTGTAATCCTACCAGGTCAAAGGGGACGTGCTGCTTATTCCACCTCGAAGGTGGAATAAGCAGCACTGACCCATCAATCGAGCCCAGCGATCCTCCCCCAGGGCCGGAGATGGGTGCAGGGGGATCCCCACTGCCCAATCCAGGCACCAGCAGGTCAGCCGTGGGTCAGGCAACGAGGATGAGGGGGGCTGAAGATGTGGGAGTTGTGGGCGCCTGCAGGGAGGATGTCTCCACAGGTGGCAGGGGCAAGCCGGACAATCCATGGGCCCAATTTTGTTTACCGTGAGAATGTTTTGTTCCCGTGGTCCAGAATCAGATCCTAACTGGCCCGTCTTCCTCAGACGTCCCCCTCCCTGAATCAGGCTCCACATTTCATGTTAGAAATACTTTTACCTTTACCTGTAGCCAATTTTCCTATGGCCAATATGACCAATGAGAATCAGAGAGAAATTGTTGTGAAGCAGATTTATTGCGCAATTACGTTGTCTAGACAGCGGGTACCTTCACAGCATCATGCCTAACAGCATTAAGTGAGGTACACCCCTTGCTCGGGCTACCTTACTTTTATCCTTTTTCTTTGAACATCCCCTTTCCTGTTCCTTCCACTGGCATACCCCTTATATGAGTTATCTTGCTTTTCTTTAGAACTGCTAGCTCTGCCCCCTCCTAGGGGGGGGGGGCAGCCAAGGAAGTTTTAGAACTTCTTACAATGCAGTTTTTAGCTTCTTTTTAATTTTGCTCCTTTATATATATATATATAGATATATAGATATAGATATGGTTAAAAGTATTTTTAGCTACACTGAAAAGAGGATGGGGTTGTCTGTGTGTGTAGGATTTAATTTTGAAATCCTTTGACTCCTTTAATTGCGAAGTATTCAAATACAAGTGCTCATGTTCACCACTGGGGAGCTTCCCTTCCAAAATTCACTTGTGAGCATACCCATGGGCCTGCAATCACAAGGCTGTGTTAATTTCAAGGCTGTGTTAATTTCTAGACCATTGAAATTAGATTAGAAATGCCAAGGATGAAAAAAAGGAATGGAAAATCTAAAAGCACAGAGCATTTAAAAACACAAATTTCTCTGAGGATTTCCTTTATAAGGCTGAGTGCCAGAGTTGCTAAAAGATACACAAAAAAAACTATAAATATATACAGCGTTTTAGATATCTGCTTATATGTTGGAATTTTCTGTGCAAGTTGACTATAAGTATTAAGTCTGTTTTATTAATCACTTACAAAGTGCTGACTAATGCCATTTTGTTTGTAAATGTGAATTTTTAAAAAATGCTTGCTCCTGATGCACATATAGGGAAATACACGTGTATTTCCCATGGTCCTATACATATTTTATAAATGTCTGTGCCTTTGTAAAAAAAAGGTTAGAAATTGTGAACATCCCAACTTAGATGTTCCACTTCCAACTTAATACTCTATGTAAAATGGGACTTACATATCTCAAAATAATGTAATCATAAAAGTATGTTTGTTGTTTGTAGCCCTTATTTATCATTTTGGTGTATTTGGTGTATTCACACACACACACACACACACACAAGAAACAGTGCTATATTTTTCATCAAATCCAAATATAGGTTGTGGCTTAGGGAATAAATGCTTGCCTCGGTTTTTTTCTCTTGTCTTCTATTGAGAATTAAGAGCTAACAGTTAACAACTCACATACCTGTTTCTCCAGTATTAATATTTAAAGTGATAATAACTTATTACTTTTCATTTGCTTTTACAGAGCCACCAAGAAATGTTCGAGTTACAGATATTTCAAAAGCTTCTGTTAGCCTTGTATGGCAGAAATCAACATATGAGGGTAGCAGCAAGATTACAGGCTATGTGGTCGAGAAACGTGATTATCCAAATGGCCGATGGACAAAGGCCAGCTTCACCAACATCATTGATACTAACTTTTCAGTATCAGGTTTGACGCAAGGTTCCCAATATGAATTCAGAGTTTTTGCCAAGAATGCTGTGGGTTCTTTTAGCAACCCATCAGATGTTTTAGGACCCATCACATGCATTGATACCTATGGTAAGTATGTTATGATTGTAAATCATAGTCCAAGGATTTGCATTAACATTTTTATAGTAGCTGCTGTTTGCGTCTAGTTTTTGGAACACATTAAAAGAAAGCCCAAGTTCATATGGGAGGTGGTATAGTACATTCTAAGGTTTTGAGTATTATGCTAGAAATAAGAGGCAGGGTTTCAAGGGCAGCCCATTGCCACTGCTACTGTCCCTTCACATTAAAACAGCAATGCAATGCTTACCCAAAGTCTTCAGTGCAGTGCGCTGCTGTTCACTTTGACCAGGCACTTCTGACCCCTCTGTCAGAGCTGGAGGCTTTGGGTAAGTGCTGCATTGCTGTTTTAATGTCCTTTCCTTCACTACAACTGGGGGCAGGGCTGAGAGCAGGGGGGGGAGTAGGAGAAAAGATAAAATATATCAACTCAAAATTAAATTCCACTGAATGTCTTCTTAAAAATCATCCATTTTTATCAATTTTCTACATTTTATATATCAAGAGGAAAACCTCATGATCCAGCCACAGCAATCATAGTGTCACATAATTGCCATTCTGCATGCAAATGGCTTTTAGATAATCATTAGTTTTAAAAAGAAACTCCTTTAAATTGTATATATTATATTAACTATCCATGCAAATAAACTCAAGCTAAATAAGGGACATGTTTGCTAAACTGAGACCCTAACGGTTAAAACAGGCTTTAGTACACACTAACCAGTTTGTACAGGTGCACGTGTGCTAAATGCAACCAGAGCAGTAATAATTCTGCACTTAGTATTTAGCACATGGTGGATTAGTGTCTCAGTGAATTGGGGAAGAGAATGGTTGTGGACCGCACATTGCAATTAGCATGGAAGGAATTACTATGCACCACTTGTCAATGTTGCACTTATTGCCACCTCAATAGGTAGTGTTAAGTGTACCTGTGTTAACTGGGAATGATGTTACTGTGCAGTAAGGAACTTATCAGTGCACTAGCTGAAGGGAACATGCTGGGCACGCCCCCCACAACCTTTGCACTTACCGCATGATAACATTTGCTCTTATCACATAGTAAGTGCAAAATCTTACTGCAATTTGCTGGATATGCCCCTATGTGCGTTTCCAAATAAAATTTTAAAAATCCTTATAGCTTTCAAGTCCCGAAAATCACTTAACCTTCAGCCAGTATGTTGCAAGATTTAAATTCTTAGTCTGACGCTGTCAGCGATTTGCACTATATGCTTCTTTCAGGGATGGTGATTTCATCATCAACCTTACTAATAGAACTCCTGTTCTCAATTGCCCATATTAATGTGGTCCAGCAGACAATCCCTTTCCCTTGCTGAGACAGAAGTCTCCCCCACTGATACACACATCCCTCCAAAACAAAAGATTCTTATCCCCAAGGCAGACAACCCCACTCCTTGAGGCAGAGGTTCTCCCCTCTGGAGGTTTCCAAGCACCATGATCTCCCAAATGCTGAGGTACAGGATCCACTAGGCTTCCAGATGCTCAAAGGCAAAATAATTTGGATACCTAGAGGTTCTGAAAAGTGCTCGTTTTGCCAGTAAGACACCCAGAGGGTCTAGAGGAGATGGTACTCTAATATCCTCAGTACTGGCCACATCTGTAAAGACAATTGATACGTATTAGGCAAAAACCTTTTGTGGTTGTTATGCTGCCAAACATCTCTGCTAGCAGAATGGCAGGCTGGGACACGTCCATTGTCTGGAACACCATTGTGGGGATGTCTATGTAGCTGCCCCTGATGATGTTCGTATCGGGTGCATCCATGTTTCTGAAAATGTGCTAGATCTTTTTAAAATATTTTCACCTAGACATCTTAGATTGCACCTGGAAATCATTTCTAAAGTGTGCCTTGATGTATATTGGTATCCAGTCTACAGTAAAAATGCTATATAAATCAAAATTATATATACATAAGAGTGGGTGGCTTTTGTCTTCAGCACTTTAAGATATTTAAAATTTAATTGCTTTCTTTTCATTCATTTTTCTTAAAGGTGCACCTGAAATTGATTTACCTCCAGAATATACAGATATTGTCAAATTCAAAGCAGGATCAGCAGTGAAGCTTAAAGTGGGCATTTCAGGAAAGCCACTACCAGCAATTGAATGGTTCAGAAATGGCAAAGAGATTACAACCAGCACTCAAGTGTCTATTGAAAACACAACAGAGTTTGCTTCTGTACTTTTCAAAGATGCAACCCGCATAGACAGTGGGCACTACGAATTAAAACTTAAGAACGCAATGGGCTCTGCATCGGCTAGTATCAGATTACAAATATTAGGTGTGTATTACTTAAGATGACAGTGTTCAACTTTTGATTTTGTATTAGAATTATTATGGATTTTTATTAAATATGTATTCTTTTGGAACAGACAAAGCAGGACCTCCAGTTGGACCTATACAATTCAAGAAAGTTACCGCTGAAAAGATAACCTTCATGTGGGATCCCCCAACAGATGATGGGGGTGCAAGTGTCACACACTACATTGTTGAAAAACGGGAAACAAGTCGTGTAGTATGGTCTTTAGTATCTGAAAAACTGGAAGAATGCCTCATCACTGTTACCAAACTGATTAAGGGAAATGAATATGTGTTCCGTGTCCGAGGTGTCAACAAGTATGGAATTGGCGATCCATTAGAGTCTCACCCTGTTATAGCCAAAAATACATTTGGTAAGCCCCAAGCATAAAAATGTGACTAAGTACTATATTCTCTTGCTATTTTCTTGGAATGATTGAAATAAACTAATGTCATCTTTTAAAATCATAGTTACACCAGGGCCACCTAGTATGCCAGAGGTATCAATGATTACCAAGAATTCAATGACAGTGACTTGGAACAGACCCACTGTGGATGGTGGCAGTGAAATATCCGGTTATTACCTTGAAAAACGTGATAAGAAGAGCCTACGATGGTTCAAGGTCATCAAGGAATCCATTCGTGACACTAGGCAAAAAGTGACAGGACTTACTGAAGGCAGTGAATATCATTTCCGAGTTTGTGCTATCAATGCAGCTGGAGAAGGTCCATTCTCAGAAGAATCCGATTTCTACAAAGCTGCCGATCCTGTTGGTAAGTAGTGATCCTAGCGTTATCTTTATTTTGTATTATTCATCTTTACTGTGTCTGCATTTACACATGCATGTGAGCCATTTCGCAAACTTAGATGTGTAATTGCTGCTAGTTAACTACAAAGGATGTTATCTTGAACTCATTTCAGTTTGGAGGGGGGGATAAACTAGGGCAGATTAAGGAAGATAACCCCCTTAATCTCTCTTTTAAAGGGCTGCCTGACATGCACATTTTTGAAAATTTACACATGCCAGGCAGTAGGTGTAAATCTGGACATGGAAAATTTTGGGCTTGCACATGCGTTGCCTATATGAAATGGACAATATGTATATAGATATTTGTCCTGACCAGGTCATGCCCGGACCATGACCCTGTCACGCCCCCTTGAAACATCCACATACTAAAGACATCCATTTGTAAATGGGACCCTTTCTAAAATGGCCACTTACGCATGGATGCGATTTAGAGGTGTATGTGCTGATTATAAACATGTAAATTGTAATCTAGGATTCTAAAAAGCCCCATAGTGTATTTTGTAAGGATAGCATTGATTTGAATGTGTCAGTTTTACGATGAAGTTGTACTAAATAATGCGAAAACATATTATACTATAAAACAATGCACACTATAACCCAAAAGGTGAGATATTACCAAATACCAGTAATTAGTCATTCCAATCATAAAGGAACATTCTAAAAGCGAAAGGAAATATGTAGAATGTCTAGGCTCAGTATGGCTGGATCTACAGTAAGCATCCCAACTATATTGGCTATGGAGGTCATTTCCTTGTCAGCCTTTGCACCAGTAGCAAGACACCCATAGATTTCGTAAAAGTGCTTGTTTCGGCCAGTGCTTTAAATGAGGGATTAAGGAAGTAGTATTCCTTAATCCCCCATTTCCTATTTTTGCCTCAAAATTTTAAAAAATCTTTTTTGTGGCTTTTTTTCCCCAAAATAGCTGTTCCCACTGTGTGTACCAACAAATACATTTGCACTTGCCAACATCCTTATAGATATTTTATAAAAGTTTCTGTGTTCAGTCAAGCCTTTTGTAAAATACTAGAGAATGTGAATGTTCTGACCTGAACATTCCATTCCCCACATAGAACCACTATGCAAAAATAGTGCTTTATGTTTCTTATTATACAGTAGTTGTTTCAAGAGTAATTACTGTTACTTGTAAATATATTTTTGCAGATCCACCAGGGCAGCCAAGTAAGCTAAAGATTGTTGATTCTACCAAATCATCCATAACTCTTAGCTGGAATAAACCTGTTTATGATGGTGGAAGTGCCATAACCAGCTACGTGGTAGAAACAAGGGAAGAAAGTGAAGAAGCATGGACTGTTGTCAGCACCAGAGGAGAAGTGAGAACAACTGAATATGTTGTCTCTCATCTGCAACCAGGAATCAACTACTATTTCCGTGTGTCTGCAGTAAATTGTGCAGGACAAGGAGAACCTATTGAAATGACTGAGCCTGCACAAGCTAAAGATATACTCGGTGTGTGCATATAATTGATATATTTTAGAATCATTTTGATATTTTCATTTCTGTTTTAAAAGTTGCCTTTTTCTTTCTCTTACTATTTATTGCTTTGTTTATTTCTTCAGTGGAGCCAGAGATTGACCTGGATGTTGCTCTCAGGACTTCCATCATAGCTAAAGCAGGCGAAGACGTCCAAATAATGATACCATTTAAAGGAAGACCTACACCAAATGTCACATGGAGAAAAGGAGAAAGGACCATTAATAATGATCCAAGATATAATATTCAGAACACAGAATCATCCACATTAGTTATTATTTCTCAAATAACTCGGAATGACACTGGAAAATATGTCCTTACTATTGAGAATGGAGTAGGTGTACCTAAGTCTTCATTTGTTAATATTAAAGTTCTTGACACTCCAGCAGCATGCCAGAATTTGCAAGTGAAAAATGTCTCTCTTGGCACTGTTACACTGGTTTGGGAACCTCCTCTCATTGATGGTGGTTCTGTAGTAACTAATTATATTATTGAAAAGAGAGATGCCACAAAGAGAGCTTGGTCTTCTGTTACAACTAAATGTTCTCACACCTCATTTAAGTTGACAAATTTGTCAGAAAAGACTTCATTCTTTTTCCGAGTTATTGCAGAAAATGAAAATGGATTGGGTGAACCATGTGAGACAACCGAGCCAGTCAAACCTTCTGAAATACCAGGGCCCATAAAGGATCTTGAAATGAAAGATTCAACCAAGACATCTGTTACTCTCATCTGGAACAAACCTGATTATGATGGTGGTAGTTCTATCACAGACTATATTCTTGAAAAGAAGCTAAAGGAAGAACGTGAATGGTCACAAGCTGGTATCAGCAAGGCATGTGAATTTGAAGTCACAAAGCTTAAAGAACTTTCTGTTGTGGAATTCAGAGTAAGTGCTAAGAATGAAAAAGGACTAAGTGATGCTGTTTCTATTGGACCTATTACAGTGAAAGATCATGTAATAACACCTAATGTTGACCTTTCTGAAATACCTGGTAGTCAAATCACTGTGCGAATTGGACATAATGTACATATAGATTTACCTTACAAAGGTAAACCTAAACCGACTATAAGTTGGCTGAAAGACAATATACCTCTGAAAGAAAGTGAACAGGTCCGTTTCAAGAAAACTGTAGACAAAATAAGTTTAAGCATCAAAAATGTGAAGAAAGAGAATGGAGGAAAATACACACTGACACTTGATAATGCAGTCTCTAGAAAGTCATTTACAATTACTGTCATAACGCTTGGTCCTCCATCTAAACCAAAAGGACCTATCCGATTTGATGAAGTTAAAGCCGACAGTGCTGTTATTTCATGGGATGTTCCTGAGGATGATGGAGGAGGAGAAATTACTTGCTACAGTATTGAAAAACGTGAAACATCTCAAACTAATTGGAAGATGGTGTGTTCCAGTGTTGTTAGAACAACCTTCAAAATTCCTAACCTAATTAAAGGAACAGAATATCAATTTAGGGTGAGGGCTGAAAATAGATATGGAGTGAGTCCACCACTCAATTCAGTTGATATCGTAGCAAAACACCAGTTTAGACCTCCGGGTCCACCAGGTAAACCAGTTGTGTACAATATAACCAGCGATGGAATGACAATATCTTGGGACGCTCCCGTTTATGATGGTGGATCAGAAGTTACTGGATTCTTTGTTGAAAAGAAAGAAAGAAATAGCATATTGTGGCAGAAGGTTAATACTACACCACTGTCTAACAGGGAATACAGAATTACTGGACTTATTGAGGGTCTGGACTACCAATTCCGGGTATATGCTGAAAACAGTGCTGGTGTTAGCCCATATAGCGAACCAAGCAAATTTGCTTTAGCTGTATCACCAGTAGGTAAGTAAAACATATCATATTATGAAGAATTAATGTACTAGAAACAAATTTAGTCATTTAAACTATCTAAATAAATCTGCTTGAAACTTTTTTACCCTCTCTTTCGTTTTAGATCCACCTGGCACACCTGACTACATTGATGTCACCAGGGAAACAGTGACACTTAAATGGACCCCTCCATTGCGTGATGGAGGCAGCAAGATTGTCGCCTATAGTGTTGAGAAACGCCAAGGAAATGATCGCTGGCTCAGATGCAACTTTACTGATATTACTGAATGTCAGTACACAGTTACAGGGCTTAGTCCAGGTGATCGATTTGAGTTTAGAGTCCTTGCAAGAAATGCTGTGGGAACTGTCAGTCCACCTTCCCAGTCTTCGGGCTACATTATGACCAAAGATGAAAGCAGTAAGTGAGATCTTTCTTTTTTTTTTAAGTGTTACATTTTATGTATAAAATAATACACTAAAAATAAAGAAACGGGCAGTTATGCAATAGATAATTTTATAAACCATTTCCATGCATAAAATACTGATTTATGTTCAGAAAGGGCCTCTTATATCATTTTAGTAGCAACCCTCTGCACCGACTCCATGTGAACAGGATGGAGTCGGTGCAGAGGGTTGCTACTAAAATGATTAATGGGCTTCATTATAAAGCATATGAGGACAGACTTAAGGATCTTAATATGTACACCTTAGAGGAAAGGCGGGATAGAGGTGATATGATTGAGATGTTTAAATACCTCCGTGGCATAAATGTTCAGGGAGAGAGCCTCTTTCAATTGAAAGCAAGTTCTGCTATGAGGGGACATGGGATGAGAGTGAAGGGAGATAGATTCAGGAGTGATATGCGGAAATATTTCTTTACGGAAAGAGTAGAGGATCCATGGAATAGTCTCCCAGTGGAGGTGGTAGAGATGAGGACAGTAACTGAATTCAAAAAAGCATGGGGCCAACACAGAGGATCTCTAAAGGTAAAAAGTGGACTGTTGTAGTTGTTGTTATGGAAGGACAGACTAGATAGGCCATGTGGTCTTTTTCTGTCATCATGTTTCTATGTTTCTTATAAAATTTGGTTACGCCTAAAATTTGGTTACGCCTAAAATTAGATGTGATGCTATATGTAAGTATTTTATAAAATGGAGCAAAACTGCAGCTCTGCCATGCCTCATTCTAACTCCTCCCCTGAGCATGCCTGTTTTACAGTTCCGTTTTACAGGCATGCTCGGGGAGGAGTTAGAATGGGGCATGGCAGAGCTGCAGGGGAGGAGTTAGAATGGGGCATGGCAGAGCTGCAGTTTTGCTCCATTTTATAAAATACTTACATATACATGTAAGGGAGGCACTAAAATAAGCAGCTCTCAAGCAGGCGTAATATCCATGCCTTTCGTCTAGGTGCAATTACTGCAGAATTTCTGCTAGCATTTTATAAAGCCATATAGGTAACTTTGTGTCTTTATAAAATATGTGAAAAATCAGAGCCTTTCTGCCCTATTAACCTAGGTACCCTGTTATAAAATTGCCCTCCTCCAGGGCATACAGTATTGCAATATCTTTCTCTTATGGCAGTCATATTAAAAATAGGTACTTTGAATTAACGTATACTCTTTACTTCATATAGCAAAGTTAAACTCTTGTGGTTTATGTACATAAGAGGGGGTAATTTTTTTAACAGGGCACCCATGTTGAAAGTCCAAGAAGGCACCTTTTCTAAGCCTATTTTGTAAAGTCAACATAAGCATCCCAAATCAGCCTCTGTTCTTTCCATGTGTCTACTTTTTATAAGAGCCCTTATCTGCATGGAAAACAGGCTTTGGACATGGAAAAAGCTTTCTAAAATTACGCCTTTACAAGATGGATTACATTTAGGGGCACATCAACTAAAATGTGATAGATTACTGTTCATTCAGTCCCAAAATTTAGCAGAGGTGCGGTGTCAGGCCCTCGTGTCCAGTATGTCCCCATGTAGTTAGTGCACATTTTGCACGACCTCCATGCTAAGCAATTTGCCGCGAGTAACATCGGTGCACTTACTGCCACCCGTTGAGACAGTGGTAAGTGCACTCATGCTGAGTGCAGTATTACTGGTTAGCATGCATTAAAGACTCCTGTACTAATCACAATGTGCATACTCCAGCTCTGAACCCTCTAATCTCTGCTCCTAGGTCCCATTGAATAACATGGGACCTAGGTGCAGATTGCCCAGGGCTATAAACTGTTAGCCTGGTTTAGTAGGCATGCACCTAGGCAGTTAGTGTGAGATTTTTAGGGTCGCCGCGTTTTGGCACATGGCAATGATTACTTTGGCGCACCCAGCATACCCTATACCAAGCACTAATCATTAGCACACCATGGAGCCCGATTCCCGGAGGGGTATGCCCATGCCATCTGGACATCCTCGATGAAAATGGACTTGTTAGGACCCAATTCTGGACCGCGTGTACACAGAACCAGGCCCGAAGACAGCCCGGCATGCTCCTGCCTGCCTGCAGGGATGTCTTCCCCACAGGCTCCCCTGGCTGCCATGGCTCGGCACCCCCCTCTTCCCCACCATCCGACCAACGAGGCCTGGATTGGGAACCCCCCACACCCAGCCCCAGCCACGAGTGGGATCCCCAGGCCCGATCACCGGATTAGTGCTGCTTATTCTACCTTCGAGGTGGAATAAGTAGTACATCCCCTTTGACCTGACATGATGTACAGGGCTGTGACCTGAATCTACCCTGTATGTTGTGCCGGGCTGGCCTGCCCCCACTCTGCCCCAGCCCCACTCCCTCCCACCCCCCACCAGTTCTCCCCGTTCTGCTGCTCAGCCTGGAGTGGAAATCGGGCCAGAGGGGGAGAGCCAGAAGGGGAATTGGGCCAGTATGGCTTGTGGGACTGCACGTTCCACCGGGACATGCAGCCCCGTAACCCGCAACTCTGCATCGGGTCCTTAGTAAACATACCAATACAATATAACCCTGCCAAAAGAGGTTACATTCAGATATTATGTACACTGTTTGAATTTCATAATCTATATAATTAATTCAATAAAATTGTACTATTCCAAGTAAATAAGTAGAAAGTCATTTATACTGATATTCCGGACTAATATTATTTTTACAAAATTGTCATAAAATAAATTTGAAAAACTTGATAATCTGTTGCATCCTGTTTGTAATATATTTTATAATTCTCCCCATCTGTTTTAGTTCCACCTTCAATTGAATTTGGGGCTCAGCATTTTGAAGGTCTTACTGTCAAGGCTGGGGAGAGCATTAGATTTAAAGTTTTGATAAAAGGTCGCCCAGTACCTCAAGTTACCTGGCTTAAAGATGGCAAAGATATTGACAAGAAGATGAATATTGAAATAAGTAATGCTATTGGATATAGTTCAGTCTTCATTAGAGATGCATCCCGTGATCATCGAGGTATATACACTGTAGAAGCTAAGAATGCTTCAGGCAGCAAGCAAGCAGATCTTACCGTGAGAGTACAAGGTACCTATCACATTTTTTTGTTAAGGAATTTTCTAGTTTAAAATGTTCAGTGAGAAGTGAAGAAATATAATTATTTTTTTCACATTTTCTTTTTACAGATACCCCAGGACAAATAGGTGGGCCAATACGATACACTAATATTACTGGAGAGAAGTTGACCTTATGGTGGGATCCTCCAGAAAATGATGGTTGTGCTGCTATAACTCATTATATGATTGAAAAACGTGAGACCACCAGAATTTCCTGGGCACTGATTGAGGATAAATGTGAAGCCTGCTCCTTCACTGTAATTAAATTAATAAAAGGCAATGAGTACCAGTTCCGTATCTCTGCAGTTAACAAGTTTGGTGCTGGCAGGCCACTTGATTCCGATCCAGTTATAGCACAAATACAATACAGTAAGTTTGTATTTTTTAAGAAGTATGATCATACATCTGCCGTTTGCATTTTTGAGGCTTTCACTAATTTTTTTCATTTTTTCAGCTGTCCCAGAGGCACCTGGTGTTCCAGAACCCACCCATGTAACCAGAGACAGCATTACTCTTACATGGGCAAGACCAAGGTCAGATGGTGGAAATGAGATCAAACAATATATTCTTGAAAGAAGAGAAAAGAAGAGTATGCGTTGGGTTAAAGTATCAAGTAAAAGACCAATTACTGAGACAAGATTCAGAGCAACTGGTCTTACTGAAGGCATGGAATATGAATTCCATGTTATGGCTGAAAATAATGCTGGTGTAGGCCCTTCAAGTGGTGTCTCAAGACTAGTTAAATGTAGAGAGCCGGTGAGCCCTCCAAGCGCCCCTTCTGTGGTCAAGGTGAAAGATACCACAAAGACATCTGTGAGCTTAGAATGGACCAAGCCAGCATTTGATGGAGGCATGGAAATTATTGGTTACATCATTGAAATGGCCAAAGCCTCTCTAGGAGAATGGCATAAAGTGAATCCAGAAGCCTGTGTCAACACAAAATACACTGTGACAGAGTTAGAGGCAGGTGAAGAATATAGATTCCGTGTTTCAGCAGTTAATGGAGCAGGCAGAGGAGAAAGCTGTGAAATTCCTGCTGCAGTTCAAACAATAGACAGACTGACTTCCCCTGAAATTGATATTGATACCAGCTTCAAACAGACCCATATCGTTAGAGCTGGAGGAACTATTTGCCTGCATATTGCTTTCCAAGGCAGACCTATTCCCACTGCCACCTGGACCAAAGCAGATTCAGATCTTAGCTTGCGTGCCGACATTCATACCACTGAAACATATAGTACCCTGACTGTGGAGAACTGCAACAGATATGATGCTGGCAAATATACCCTCACTGTAGAAAACAACAGTGGTAGCAAGTCTATCACTTTCACTGTCAAGGTGCAAGATACTCCTGGGCCCCCGGGTCCTCTTACATTTAAGGATGTGACTAGAGGATCAATGACCTTAATGTGGGATGCTCCTGTCAATGATGGAGGTTCACGCATCCATCACTACGTTATAGAAAAACGAGAAGCAAGTCGACGTAGCTGGCAAGAAGTCAGTGGAAAATGCAGTCGCCAGATCTTTAAAGTTGCAGATCTTGCAGAAGCTGTACCATATTTCTTCCGTGTTGCAGCAGAAAATGAATATGGTGTAGGTGAGCCATATGAAACACCAGAGCCACTTGTAGCTACAGAAGAGCCTGCACCACCCAAAAGATTGGATATCATTGATACAAGTAGATCTTCTGCAACTTTGGCTTGGCTTAAACCTGAACATGATGGCGGCAGTCCTATAACTAGTTATCTCATTGAAATGAAACAAAAGGCATCCGATCGTTGGATTGAAGCTGGTGAAACAAAACAACTTACACTAACGATTAGCAATCTTACAGAGAATACTGAATATGAATTCCGTGTAAAGGCAAGGAATGATGCTGGTTATAGTGAACCAAGAGAGGCCTTCTCTTCTGTTATTATTAAAGAGCCACAGATTGAGCCAACAGCAGATCTCAGTGGAATTACCAGACAACTCATAACTTGCAAAGCTGGAAACAACTTTACTATTGATATACCAATTAGTGGACGTCCAGCTCCTAAGGTAACATGGAAACTAGAAGAAATGAGGCTCAAGGAAACTGACAGAGTAAGCATAAAGACAACAAAAGAGAGAACTACTCTGACTGTGAAAGACAGTATGAGAGGTGATTCTGGTAAATATTATCTAACGCTGGAAAACACAGCTGGTGTGAAAACATTTACTGTCACAGTAATTGTGATCGGAAGACCTGGTCCAGTCGCTGGTCCTGTTGATATTTCTTCTGTTTCTGCCGAGTCATGTGTCTTATCATGGAAAGAACCTGAAGATGATGGAGGCACTGAAATTTCAAACTACATAGTTGAAAAACGTGAATCTGGTACAACATCTTGGCAGCTTGTTAATTCCAGTGTTAAACGTACACAGATCAAAGTCACTCATCTTACCAAATATATGGAATATACTTTCCGTGTAAGTTCAGAAAACAGATTTGGAGTTAGCAAGCCCTTGGAATCTTCACCTGTGGTTGCAGAGCATCCTTTTAGTAAGAAAACAATCTGTATTTTAGGAATTTTTATACGTTTTCTATCTTATTCAATTAGTGATGATAAATTAACTCTTTTTTTGTTATTCTTTGCTTGCCATTAGTTCCACCAAGTCCACCTACGAGACCAGAAGTGTACTCTGTATCTGCCAATGCCATGTCCATTCGCTGGGAGGAACCATTCCATGATGGTGGCAGCAAAGTTAATGGATACTGGGTTGAAAAGAAGGAGCGCAATACCATTCTTTGGGTCAAAGACAACAAAGTGCCATGTTATGAATGCAACTACAAAGTCACAAATCTGGTAGAGGGCCTGGAATATCAGTTTAGAGTCTATGCACTAAATGCTGCTGGACTGAGCAAAGCCAGTGAAGCTTCAAGATCTGTAATGGCCCAGAACCCAGTTGGTAAGTGTGAAATATTAAACTGTACATCAAGAGGGTAATTTTATAGCCAGGCGCCTAGTTTAAGGCAGCCAAAATGCATCTATTTTAAGCTTCTTTATAAAGAAATGTAGGTCCCTACTTTTCATAGTAAGATAGAGTGTAAGTGTCCATAAGCTCATCTTAATTTAACACTAGAAGCCCCAAAGTGCGTGAATTGACGTAAATGCATATTCGAAGTTCTATACCAGCGCCACTGCTAGAACCATGTCAGTTATGGTCCATGATTTTGTTAGCAAGGTCAAGATGTTCAAATATGTGCATCAAAAATTAATGACAGATGCGCCACCTAGCAGGAAAATGAATTTATACCTAAAAGCCCCAAAGTGCGTCAATTGACGCAAATGCATCTTCGAAGTTGTATACCAGTGCCACTGCTAGAACCATGTCAGTTATGTTCCATGAATTTGTTAGCGAGGTCAAGATGTTCAAATATGTGCATCGAAAATTAATGACGGATGCGCCACCTAGCGGGAAAATAAATTTCTACCTAGAAGCCCCAAAGTACGGCAATTGACGCAACCAAGAAAATTGAGTGGTATTCACAAGTTTCATACGACTAACATAAGAACAGTGTTAACTAAATGTAAAAGTAACTGCAAATTCAAAAGTAACTGCAATGTCCATGTCAGTTAACGAACGAACAGGATAAGCATGTACGCCTGCACAACCTGTAATATGTAGGTCAACGTTTGAATCTGATTTTGCACCAGCACATCTAGGCACTGCTGTCTTCTTACGAGGTCTCGGCATTCTGTAAATAGAATCATAGAAAAAAAATGAATAAAATTTCAGGGAGGAAGCGATATGCTAAAGGTTCTGGTGTGTCGGCCTGTTCTAGGGCGTGTTTGAAAGTCACAACATTGTACATACCTGTGTAACAGAGTAAATTTCAGTTTTAAATCAATCACTGTTTACAGTTTACTCCGACACTGCAAAACAATAAACACACGATGACGTCATGTAATGAAGTCACATACTGCACGTATTTAACAAATAAGTAACTTCAAATTAATTCACACCTGCATTTCATGCTAAACGCAGTCGTCATGATAATGCGTCAATTGATGCACTTTGGGGTTTCTAGGTAAAATTGATGCACTTTTGGGGCTTCTAGTGTTAAAGTGCAAACACACCAGCCCTAGAGCCCAAACTCCACCCATGCCCACAGTGAACATACACGCCATGGGATCTTTGCCCATACTTAAAAAAGCATCTGATGTAAAAGGAGGTCATTTACATGCACCAATGACCACTTACACAAATGCATGACTAAAATACTGACATTTGTGTGTTGCAGATACCTTCAATTAGGAGGCCCTTTATAAATGTACTCCCTCCCCCAGTGTTTAAGACAATGTTTTAAACATGTATCACAGGCAGAGAGAATAAGATATTTCTGTTTTCATAAGATATGGAAAAAAAGCATTAACAGTCGTGTTAGCCTTTTGCAGCTAACATGGGGCGATAGCAGCAAAAGTGCCATGTTAACTCTAAGAGGCCGCAGTATCCAATACACAGACGCTATTCCCACACCAACATGCATGCTGTACATAGTTAAGCAGCAACCCCACTCCCCCCTCGCCCCCTTCCACTGTTCAATGTAAAGAGCACACCTGTTGCAACGTTTGTTTACTCACCTCGTTAAATGTAAGCTATCTTGCCTTGTAGAAAGATAGTATATAAGCACTGTTAAATAAAATCAGTAAATAAGTAAGTATCAGCAGAGGTGGATACTATGGAGAAAATGCTGGTTTCGCTGGGCACGGCTTCACAGACGAAGTTATCATCGCCCATCATCCATGAAGCCTGCAAATCAGAGCAGCTATCATGCTGCGCACAGCAGGCCCACCCACACACTCTCTGCCCTAATCCCACCTTTGCCTGCAGCTATCGCAGAGAATGCTGACACTGCGGAAATGCACCGTGATGTCTGCACTTTCCCCACATTAGCCGCTACTGCCAGGCCGCATTTCCACATTAGCCCCCTAAGAGCATCTAAGGCAGTCTAGTAGACAGACAGACCCATAAGTCTTGGCTATTAATTTTTTGCTAAGTTTTACTTTTAAAAAGCTGAAGGATTTTACAATAAAGCTTAAAAGGTATTTTGTCTCCCTTCTGGCACTTTCTAGCAATAGTTTTGTTCAAATGGTTTTTTGCATTTGCAACTAACAAAACCATGACTTTCAATGTCCTTGGCAAATAAAGCACCAGCAATAAATATAAAGAATGCTAAGGGACATGTCAATACTGGCAATGCCGCTAGTAATAACAACATTTATAGCCTATATTACATGCCTTGTAGTTAAGAAATACAAATGCATTCATTCATTAATTTCCATCCTATGATTTTACCTCTGACCGCACTGTATATTGTGATCAGATTTAAAAGGCAGACACAAATTCCATGCCCCTCTAAGTTCCTCAGTTCATATCCTCCTCTGCATATTAATATGTGGTTACAATCCTACTGCTAGGAGTGCTTCTATTGGCCTTGTGTTTAATTAAATTGAACTGAATTGAAAAATACATTTATTTTCCTCTATAATCCTTGTGAGGTCAGGGCAGATTACAAACCCCAAACATTGGAAGAAATAAAAATTCTAAAATAAATCCATGAAATACTATTATCATAATTAACTATAAAATCAATACAAATTCATCCCAAGATAACCTATACTATAAAGTTATATTCCCTGTGGATTTTTAAAAGCTCTATTGAGCACCTGTCTTTCGATTTGGTGAAGTTTCATTTAGGAGGTCATTTTGGAAGGCTTGCGCGGCATTGCTATGTAAATTGTCCAGTGTGTCTAAACAGCAATTTTAGTAAGGTTGCTGCTTACATATGTATGTCTGCAGCATGCACAGTTTTCAAAGGGATATGGTTTGGGCAGGCCTGAAATGTATGGGAGACATATTCAACAGTATTTATGCAGTTTGCAAACCTGCAAACCACATAAAAGGCTCACTGGGATATTCAGCGGTGCTAACCCAGTTAGTGCCACTAAATATCCCCCACTATCTGAGTTAAATGCTCCAGCACTTTATGTATAGAGCCGGAGTGTTCAGTGGACAGAGCAGAGGGCGGCACTGGCAGTGATTTTCAGCCACTCACCCTGCCAAGTCCTTGTGACCTGGCTTGGCCACTGTTGGAAACGGGATACTGGGCTTGATTGAACTTGGTCTGACCCAGTATGGCATTTCTTATGTTCTTATAACTGGATAGCTAAATTGCAAGAAGTGAAAGGCTGTACTAACAGTTAGCGTCTGAATATCACTGCTAACCAGATTGCACAATATCAATCCGGACAAACCAGATATTCAGCGCCAGTCACCAGAATATGCACCTACACCAAATATACAGTGCTAATTTAAAGCAGCAATGGCCAATCACGTTAAAAGCGCTGTCTATTGCTGCTGAATATGCCCCCTATGCGTTTATTTCTTATTTTGCAAAGGAAATACACCTCTACTTCAAAAAAATCTAGACTTTGGCATTTACGTTTTCCAGTTTGGCTCCTTCATTGGCTCCTCTTGGACATCTACTTTGTAAAATCTGGCACTTACATATGTAGGTTATGAAATCCCTGTTTACACATGTAAGTGACAGTTTTTACATGTTCAAAACCGCAAGTGATTTCGCTCTTAATCATTTCTTTAAAACGACTGTTCCTGCTAGATTTGCTGCAGATCACATGTGTATTTCCTGGATCCTTATAGGCATTTTACAGATAGGGCCACGTTACGCAAGCCTTTTGTAAAATACTTCAGAAATGGTCCTACCTAGACAACCTACTCAACATTGTCCTTCTAGCATAATGCCTCATAATTCTGGGAAGTTTTTACAAGGATATGGGATGTATGCCAAAATATCACCTTTTACAACACAAAAGAAAATCTAATTTTTTGTATTTTTAATTTTCAGATCCTCCAGGGAGACCAGAGGTGACCGATGTCTCCAGATTTTCAGTATCATTGAGCTGGTCGGTACCACTTTATGATGGTGGCAGCAAAGTTATTGGATACATCATAGAACGCAAGCCATACAATGAAACTGGAGATGGTCGTTGGCTGAAATGCAATTACACTATAGTGTCGGAGACTTTCTTTACTGTGACAGCTCTTAGTGAAGGAGACACCTATGAGTTCCGCATCCTAGCTAAGAATGCCTTTGGTGTAATTAGTGCTCCATCAGAATCAACTGGCCCAGTCACTTGTAAAGATGAATACTGTAGGTGTATTTCATGTGAAGTTCTTCAAAATACCTTTTCTGTCCTCAGTATCTATTCAACATTAAAAAATATGTTTTTATGTCTGTTTCATTTCTTACAGCACCACCAAAAGCTGAACTTGACTGTAGGTTACACGGAGATGTTGTTACCATTAGAGCTGGCTCTGATCTTGTTCTTGATGCATCAGTTGGTGGCAAGCCAGAACCAAAGGTCTTCTGGTCCAAGGGAGACAAAGAATTAGATCTTTCTGAAAAGATTTCTTTGCAATATACTAGCAAACGTGCCATTGCCATCATCAAGTATTGTGACAGAAATGATACTGGAAAATATACATTAACAGTTAAAAATGCTAGTGGCATAAAAACAGTATCTGTCCTAGTCAAAGTACTTGGTACGTATTATCGATTGATGATATCCATTTCTCACACTTCACAATAATAACACAAAAGTAACATTTTTATTGTCTATTTGCTTATTTGCAGATTCACCTGGGCCTTGTGAAGGCAAACTTACTGTCAGCAGAGTAACAGAGGAGAAGTGCACTCTAGCCTGGAACAGTCCTCTGGAAGATGGAGGTGCAGAAATCACTCATTATCTTGTAGAACGACGTGAGACGAGCAGGCTTCACTGGGTTATTGTGGAAGCCGAATGCCAAACACTGTCATGTGTCGTCACAAGACTTATTAAGAATAATGAATATATATTCCGTGTGAGAGCTGTGAACAAGTATGGAACTGGTGTTGCAACTGAATCAGTACCTGTCGTTGCCAAGCACTATTTTAGTAAGTGGTCAATTATCTTCAAATGTGGTTCAGAATTTGGAGAGTTGGAGGAGTTTTGTTTACTGATAGATTTTGTTTTACCTTTCAACAGCTATTCCATCACCACCTGGTCAGCCTGAGGTAGTAGGTGTGGGCAAGGAACATGTCATCATTGAGTGGCTTAAACCAGAATCAGATGGCGGTAGTGAGATTAGCACTTATCTCATAGACAAACGTGAAAAGAAGAGTGTGCGCTGGACACGTGTCAACAAAGATTTTACTGTATATGACACAAGAATGAAAGTTACTGGTTTACTAGAAGGAAGTGAATACCAATTCCGTGTTAGTGCAGTAAATGCTGCTGGTAACAGTGAACCTAGTGAATCTTCCCACTATATCCTCTGCAAGGAGCCAACATGTGAGTTTTCTTAATATTTCATTGCAATAATTAGAAAAAGCTCAGCATTTCTGAGATGATGGTTAGAGTAATTGGCTGAGGAGACCACGGTTCAAATTCTTTTCCTGTTGATATTTCTTGTGACCTTGGACAAGTCATTTTGGGGTCTACTTGTCTAATGTATTTTATTCACAGTTAATGTGTGTTATTTTAACACAGATCCCAAGTTATTCAATGAAACCTAGCTGCTAATAATGAGCATTAATGGTGAATCAACACAAGTTAACATTAGCACAACTTAGTAACTAGGCTCCTTTATGTCATGTCCACAATATTTATTTGATTCTAAGGGGTTTTTTTGACAAGGACTTGTACCTGTATGAAATTTGATATATAGTGCTTTGGAGTAGAGAGTCATGTAACATAAAAATAATAATGATGCTCTGTGGTAGCAGTGAGTACTATCCTTAGATATAAAACTACCAATTTGAAAAGAAGGCTGTGTGCCATCTTCGGCAGCATGTATACTGAATCTGAAAAGGCAGCTGAATACAAAATAGTAAAAATATTCCTGATGTTGCTATAGATCATATTTTGATTCTGAGACTACTTTTCTCCTCATGCTGATTGGGTATGCGAAGGCTATGGAGTTAGCATCCACAGACCAGAATCATAAACCTGGCGCCATTGATCGGTGGCATTTATTGGGCAGTTTAGAGTTTCCAAATGAAGCCCAAAATGTTGCCACCATGAAGCTCAGAAGAGCACCTGCTAATGTTCTCAAAATGTCCCTATTGTAATGACAGCAAAGGCAGCCGGGAGGTAGTCCGATTGAACCAAACATGCAAAATTTATTTGACATTACCTTTAAAATAGGCAAGAATAATTATGAAGTCACCTAAATTGAGACTGTTAGTTATTTATTGTAAACCGCCTTGGCTCTAAGGCGGCATAAAAAATCTGTTAAAATTAAAAATATTCACATGCAATGCAATATATCAATCGATATATTTTTAAATTGTATCAAAGCATAAACAGTTTCCAAGACGTTTATCAATCGTGCACAAATATGGATAGATGTGTCATTTTTTCTTCTTTTTCCATTTTTTAAAGATACTCCTGCTGCACCTTCTGCTCCAAGAGTTGTGGATACAACTAAGAACAGTATTAGTTTAGTATGGACAAAACCAGTGTACGATGGTGGTGCTAACATCATAGGCTATGTGCTTGAAATGAAAGAAGAAGGCACTGAACAGTGGTATAGGCCACACACTTCTGCTACGCTTAGAAATCCTGAATATACCCTAACCCTCCTTCAAACTGGCCAGAAATACTACTTCAGAGTTGCTGCTGTTAATATTAATGGCTTGAGTGAATATAGTGAATCATCTGCTGCAATTGAACCCATCGAAAGACTAGGTAATAAGAATATCCTGAGTTCTATGGCAATATCATTTTACTTTCATTATCAAGATAGCATATAAAAATATATTTTATGTTTTTTTTTCCTAGAAATACCAGATCTTGAGCTTGCTGATGATCTAAAGAAAATTGTGACAGTCAGAGCAGGTGGTTCTTTACGCCTTATGGTTTCTGTCTCTGGAAGACCTTCTCCGATAATCACATGGAGCAAACAAGGTGTTGACCTTGCCAACCGTGCTATTATCGACACAACAGACAGCTACACATTGCTTGTAGTTGATAAAGTTAATCGATATGATGCTGGGAAGTATACAATTGAAGCTGAAAATCAGTCTGGCAAAAAATCAGCAACTATACTTGTCAAAGTATTTGGTATGTACAATTCTAAAATAGTCTGAATTTCTTTCGATTTTGTTTGTTTTTAATAAGATGAAAAAGTAATAAAGGTAACTTTTTTTCAGATACACCTGGTCCATGTGCTTCTGTGAATGTTAAGGAGGTCTCTAGAGATTCAGTGACAATTACTTGGGATGTTCCTATTATTGATGGTGGAGCACCTGTCAACAACTATATAATTGAGAGACGTGAAGCTGCCATGAGAGCATTTAAAACAGTAACAACTAAGTGTAGCAAGACCCTTTACAGAATAAGCGGACTTATAGAAGGAACTATGTATTACTTCAGAGTACTGCCAGAAAATATTTATGGTATTGGTGAACCATGTGAAACATCTGATGCAGTTTTGGTTTCAGAGGTTCCCATGGTGCCACAGAAGCTGGACGTGGTGGATACTACTAAATCAACTGTTTCACTTGCATGGGAGAAACCTCTGCATGATGGTGGCAGTAGGCTTACTGGCTATGTCATTGAAGCCTGCAAAGCTGGCACAGAAAGATGGATGAAAGCTGCAACACTAAAGCCTACAGTCCTTGAGCACACTATCATCTCACTCAACGAAGGTGAACAGTACTTATTTAGAGTCAGAGCACAAAATCTGAAGGGTGTGTCAGAACCAAGAGAGACGATCACAGCAGTGACTGTAGAAGAACGAAAAGGTATGTGGAACACCTATTCCGTTTAGGAAATATGGTTTATCCTGATTGTGACTGAACTAATATTATGTGTATTCTTCTTTTTATAGGGGTGCCTTCAATTGATCTAGCTGGAATAGCTCAAAAGACTGTTCATGTACCAGCTGGCAAACCCATAGAATTGACTATTCCAATCAGTGGCCGTCCACCTCCAGCTGTTTCTTGGTACTTTGATGGTTCTAAATTAAGAGAAAGTGAACGCATCGCGATTGAAACCACTACTAAAGTAACCAAATTAAGCATACGTGAGACAACAATAAATGATACTGGAGAATATATGCTTGAACTAAAGAATTCATCTGGAACAGCTACTGAAACAATAAAAGTTATTATACTTGGTAAGTTATTATGTCCAGGACATTCCTATCTTCAACGCAAAAGTTTTAACAAGTCTGTTTTCACCTAACTTCTTTTTATTTTCAAATAGACAAACCTGGACCTCCTACTGGGCCCATCAGAATTGATGAAATTGATGCCACTTCTATAACAATTTCCTGGGAACCACCTGAGAAGGATGGTGGGGCTACAATTAGTGGTTATGTGGCAGAACAACGAGATGCTCATCGACCTGGATGGCTTCCAGTATCTGAATCAGTAACTAGAACAACATTTAAATACACAAGACTTACTGAAGGCACTGAATATGTCTTCCGAGTTGCTGCCACAAATCGCTTTGGAATTGGATCATACTTACAGTCTGAGATTGTAGAATGCAAGAGTCACATCAGTGAGTTCTTTCCCATTTTATTTATTTATTTATTTAACTTTTCTTATATTCCACCTTTCATGATATCAAGGCGGTTTATATTGAACAAACTGAAATTACATTGAACAGGGCATTATAACTTGGAGATAACTATTTTACAGGGAACATGGGCTATGGAGGGTTAAGTGGCTTGCCCAAGACTACAAGGAGCACCTGTGGGACTAGAAACCCCAGTCCTTCCGGCCCAAGGTTGCTGTCCTCTAGTGGGATTTGAACCCCCGACCTTCCGGCCTGAAGTACCTTGCCCCAACCACTAGGCCACTCCTCCACTCCACTTTTCATATGTATAATTGGAAACAGTTAGTGTACATGCACATATTTTCTGTGTTATTAGAGAATTCATATTCTTTATAGACTTTCAACTTTACAGTATATTTTGTACCAGTGACATTTGTATTTTACTTTTTTGATCCAGCTACTGATTAATAAATTAATGGACTGAATGTTTCACTTAAAATAAATCCTCATAAATTTGAAATACACAGGCCAAAATATTTCTTTTTTAGAATCAATTACAAATGATGCATTCTCTGGTTCACAACTTCAGATTATTTCCTTACACTCTTTCTAGTACATTCTCAAATTATTTCTTGTTCACACCATTTCTCTGTCCTACCAGTAGTAATATACAAAATCATTGGCTACATCGCTCTTGGGTTTGCATTCCACAAACTAAGAACTGCTGGTCCAAAACATTTTAAGTGCACCGTTTTCCTTTAGTATTATCACATCCATTCCTATTCTAACATATGTTCATGAAAATCAGATTTAAAGACATATTTATAATATCTATATAAGAGCATACCGCAACAGCTTAAAACAAAATATGATATTTACACCTGCTGTTGCTTATCATAACAATGAGAATTTTTACATCATTAGAGCAATGCTTTAAAATCACATTTTATATGTGTTCCAAGGAAATGTTTCACAAACATAAAGTATATATTAGATTTTGTGTAATTATATGTTAGATTTTGTGTAAGCTCTTCAAATGCAACTGTGCTTTTAATTTCCATAGTCATTTCTAATAATCCACTTACAATATCTGTTACAGGTATCCCTGGTCCTCCAGACACGTTACATGTGTTTGATGTTTCTCGTGATGGTATGACACTTACTTGGCATCCACCAGAAGATGATGGTGGTTCACATATCATTGGTTATATTGTGGAGCGTAAAGAAGTTAGAGCAGAGAGATGGGTTCGTGCAAACAAAGTACCGGTGACTATGACTCGTTATCGTTCCACTGGACTTGTTGAAGGCCTAGAATATGAACATCGTATCACAGCTATAAATGCAAGAGGTGAAGGCAAACCAAGTCGTCCTTCTAAACCCATCATTGCCATGGATCCAATTGGTAAATTACTTAGAATATATACAAAAGTATTTGTAGATGTGGTTCCCTGATAGTTTGTAATTTTTGCCTTCAAGATTGAATAAAATCTCATAAATTTCTGTTTAATAATTTAAATACATATACAGACACACATGCTTTTTGGTTTCTTTTTTATATTTAATCAGTTTTTAGAAACATAGTTAACTAATTTTATATATATCAACAAAGCTCCCTGAATTATAAACTGACTCATGATTCTTGTGTGTCTGGTATGCACAATTGAAAAGCTATTTTAATTTAGTTTTTTAAAAAAGCCTTCGTACTCACATTTGCATGAAGTAACTATGTATAGAATCAAAGGCCAAAAAATATCTAGCCAATCCAAGTATCAACATGCTATATTTGATAACGTAGTTTTTATTATCCCCTATGATTTTGATTTTTAACTTGTTAGCAAAATGAGAAAAAATGTATTTAATGTTTCACCCTGTAACCTATTTCAGCTCCTCCGGGCAAGCCTCAGAATCCAAGGGTTACAGATACTACAAGAACATCTGTTTCACTGGCCTGGAGTCCTCCAGAAGAAGAAGGAGGATCTAAAGTCACTGGTTACTTGATTGAAATGCAAAAGGTCGACCAGTATGAATGGACAAAATGTAATACCACCCCAACCAAGATTTGTGAATACACTCTTACACATCTACCACAAGGTGCTGAATATAGATTCCGTGTGCTAGCATGTAATGCTGGTGGACCTGGTGAACCTTCTGATGTACCTGGGACAGTTAAAGTAACAGAAATGCTTGGTAAGATATGTTCTATAGATTCTCAGTGGAAAGAATATTCAAGAGGGTTAGCAGCAAAAATGATAAAGAGGCTGGTTACACCTTATCGTGTAAGCAATTTATTAAGGCATGAACTTACAAGAACAATTATGTACTTCATTAAATAAAATGGACTCTTGAAAGTTCCTGCATGAATAAATCAGATAGTCTATAAGGTACTCCAACCTCTGGCATTATTGTCAGAGGAAGGAGACTTTTTTATCTAAGATAAATGCGCCACAATATGTTTTCTTTTTTTGTTTATAGAATACCCTGATTATGAACTAGATGAAAAATATCTGGAAGGCCTGATTGTAAGACAAGGTGGAGTTATCAGAATTCCAGTACCAATCAAGGGCAAACCCATTCCAATATGCAAATGGACAAAAGAAGGCCGTGACATTAGCAAGAGAGCAATGATTGCCACTTCTGATACACATACTGAACTTGTGATTAAGGAAGCAACCAGAGAAGATTCCGGTACATATGATCTGGTGCTTGAAAACAAATGTGGCAAAAAAGCTGTGTATATCAAGGTTAAAGTAATTGGAAGCCCAGATACTCCAGAAGGACCATTAGAGTATGATGATATTCAAGCTCGTTCTGTAAGAGCGAGCTGGAGAACACCTGCCGATGATGGTGGATCGGACATTCTTGGCTACATTGTTGAAAGGCGAGAAGTACCTAAAACTGCTTGGTATACTGTTGATTCCAGAGTGAAGGGGACATCCTTGGTGGTCAGAGGCCTAAAAGAAAATGTTGAATATCATTTCCGTGTTTCTAGTGAAAACCAATTTGGTATTAGTAGGCCTCTGAAATCAGAAGAACCTGTTATACCAAAAACACCTTTGAGTACGTATATATTATCATTATTTTAAAGTAAAAAGTATATTATGTTTCTCTTGTCAAAAATTATGAATATAAAAAGACAGCATTTATCATATGTTATTCTTACAGATCCTCCAGAACCTCCATCCAACCCACCAGAAGTGATGGATGTTACAAAGAGTTCTGTCAGTTTGTCATGGTCCAGGCCTAAAGATGATGGTGGTTCCCGTGTCACTGGTTATTATATTGAACGCAAAGAGACAACCACTGACAAATGGGTTAGACAGAACAAGACTCAGATTACAACTACAATGTATACTGTGACAGGGCTTGTTCCAGATGCTGAATACCAGTTCCGTATCATTGCACAAAATGACGTTGGCCTCAGTGAGGCAAGCCCAGCCTCTGAACCAACTGTCTGCAAAGATCCATTTGGTAAGATACATAAGATATATTTCAATTTTGTTAGTAAAGTTTAAATAAGTTTTATTTTTTTATAAACCACCTTGTACTAATTGCCTAAAGTGGTATATAATGCCACTTTAAATTGTATTAAATTAAATTAAGTTTAGCATAATTTCTGTGAAAGACAAACTGAAGTTTTGCAAGCAGTCAAAGTAGTCTGAAAATATCTGGTTAGTTTAATGTAAAAAGATATCATTTTTGTATCTTTTAATGTAAAAAGATATCATCCTAGACACAATCACAAAAATCAACACCACCACCTCTCACCTTGACCCGTGTCCTGTAGCCTGGATAAAAGCAACAAAAATGGAATTAGCCCTGTTCCTACTGAACATAGTTAATCAATCCCTCCTCCAAGGAATAATGCCGAAAGAAGTCAAACTGTCCACTATCCGCCCCATACTTAAGAACAAAACTCTCAATAAAGATGACCCTAGCTCATATAGGCCCATTGCCAGCATCCCATTTGTTGCAAAAGTCATTAAAAAAATAGTCCAATTACAACTCCAAGACTTCATCGACCTAAATGCTCCCCTAGACAAGCAACAATATGGTTTCCGCCCATTCCACAGCATTGAAACACTACTATTTGACACGCTTATCCGCGGAATGGACAACGCAAAACAGACCTTCATACTTGTCTTTATAGACATTGCTTCCACATTTGAAAATGTTGATCATAACATCCTTCTATAAGACTAGCTCACTTAGGGATAACGGGAACCACTCTCCAATGGTTCAAATCCTATATATCCGACTGCTCTCAATGCATTCAAATTGAACAGGAATCATCCACAACTTTCCCCCAGAAACAGGAAATTCCACAAGGCTCCGCATTATCAGCCCTCCTTTTCAGTCTTTACCTCAAGCCAATCTGCGCCATATTTAGAAAATTTAAAATAGGATATCACATTTACGCAGATGATATCATGCTATACTCCCCTGTAGACATAAAATATCCCACCTATCACAATCTTTCAGCATGCATCCAGGAAGCAGAGTACTGGCTAAATGCAAACAACCTCAACATTAATTTCATAAAAACAGAAATATTGTTCACATCTAGAAACCAAAACATTTTCCCCCCCTCAAACAATCCACATACATAACATGACCCTCCCAGTAAAATAAGACGTGAAATATCTAGGAATCATACTAGATAAAGCCCTTAGCATGTCATCACACATAAAACAAACAGCCAGAACCATATTCTTCAAGTTAAGAACCATACAGCATCTCAGACCCCTCCTAGACATCCAGGATTTCAGATCTGTAGTCCAAGCACTAATCACGTCCCATTTCAACTACTGCAATAGCCTGTTGCAAGGCACACTCAAAAAGAACTTAAACATTCTTCAGATGGCTCAAAATGTCACTGCAAGAATTATATTCAAAACACACCTAACTGAGCACATCACACTCATCTTACATGATCTTCACTGGCTTCTGATAGCAAGTAGAATAAAATATAAAATAATGATAACCACATTCAAGTTACTTAACAACATTGCTCCCTCCTTTCTTACATCACTAATACACACTCAAACAGACACCAGAAATGAAGAAAAAGCAACCAGTACATCCTCTTAGTACCGACATCCATCTGCAAGACTAAACAAATAAGCAATAGGGCATTCACCTACACAGCCCCCATATTATGGAATACACTGCCAGACCCACTCAGATTAATCAAAGACCTCCAAACCTTTAGAAAAGAATTTAAAACCCTGCTCTTCATTGATTACTACAATAGCCCCAGCTGCAACACTAACCGGTACTCAAGTAACACTTCCGCCCACCAATCCACCCCCCACCCTCCCCTCCAGAAACAGTTTCTACCCCCCAGTCAGCAACATAGCAGGTATTCTTGCTAACATTCCTAGCAATGTGTATTTATGTTAATAGTTACTATGTAAATAGTTAAATGTATAACCATTTTTTTACACTGTTCTATGTAACTTGTTAGTTCCAATGTAAACTGCCCCTGGTCTTTGGAAGGGGCGGTATAGAAAAACGTTTCAAATAAATAAATATTAACAAGCATCTGATGACTTGCCTTTGTAAATGTAGATAAACCAAGCCAGCCTGGAGAAATTGAGATCACCACTGTCTCCAAGGATAGTATTTCTATACAGTGGGAGCGCCCTGAAAGTGATGGCGGCAAAGAGATCCTTGGATATTGGGTTGAATACCGTCAGTCTGGAGAAAGTGCATGGAAGAAGTGCAATAAAGAACGTCTTAAGGACAGACAGTTTACAATGGGTGGCTTATTGGAGGCAACAGAGTATGAATTCAGAGTTCTGGCTGAAAATGAAACTGGAATTAGCAGACCTCGTAGAACTGCCATGACAGTAAAGACCAAACTGACGTGTAAGTTGTTTTTTTTCAGCTACAATTCATTATATAATGAAGAATCAATATTTATGGCAAAGGTTACTTATACAGCTATATTAAAATGTAGAATGGTAGAACTAAAGTCTTTTTATCATGATATTAGCCACCATAGAGCCAACAAATTGACCTAGTAGTTAGCATTCTGTGTTACCACATAGAAGACCAGCAGTCAAAAACTAAATTCAGTTCACTTGTTTCTTGGGATGCTCAAAGTTAGAAGTATTGTAGAGGTGACCCACACAATCTGAGGTGCACAGGTAGCACTGATAGGCAGCACATTCAGGTAGCTGACCAAGGGGTATGTTTACTAAACCGTCTTAATGTGCGCCCGGCGATAGTGTGCAGGCAGCCATAAAAGGAGTGGGCGTTTCAGTCTTAAAGTAGCAAAAAGGGATTGTCGCGCGATAACGCGTGCTGCTGCACACATTAACGGGCTAAGCGCCACTAAGCGTGTTAACGTGCGGTAATCTTAAGTAGGCGCCCAGACATGCAAACACAGAAACAGAGGCGTAGTACAATGGTTAATACACTGATTGATGATACAGGGGTCATGAGTTTGATCCCCCAGTGTGCCTAATGCATAAGGCTGGCTGAGGCATCAGCTTTGACATGTAAGTATTGTTTCTTGAGGCATTTTATTTGTATTTTAATTATTGCTGCCAGCAAACACACCCTCACGTGCCATAACCTAAGGTGCCACATAAGGCACCCTATAAGGCACTCCATAGGGCACATTATAAAGTGCACTGTCTGCCACGGCACCCTATAATGTCCCCTATAGGGCACCCTATAAGGCGCTCCATAGGACAACTTATAAGGCACCTTATATGGACTACAGTACTCTGAGGGTGTTTTTGCTGGCAGCACTAATGTACATTAAAAATTGACAATGCTCTGGATAGCCCTATCAAATAACCCCACTGTGGGTTTGAGCCCATGACCTCTGGCTCCACAGGCAGTGAAGTAATCAGTGGGCTACAGCTATTAACAAGCCCCTGGCTGGCTACAGAAGGACTGCATGTCACCACACAAACAGTCTGCTGTGGTTACCAGGATAGGGTTAACCCACCCGTACCCATGATGCACTGCACATGCAAATCAGCAGTCTACAGATGATCACAAGATGGGATATGCACCCCCACAGCACCTCGGCCTGGTAGGGGGAACTGACCGTGTGCACCCCCATAGCACCTCAGCCTGGTAGGGGGTACTGACCGTGTATGTTACTGGCACAGAGTAGCTACAGACTGTCACATTGTGTGGGTACTGTGCTCACCCTGAGGGTGAGGTGGGGCACCCAGCACGAGGTCCACAGCACCTTTCATGGCTGAAATAGGCTATGCTGCAGGTCCCCATCAGTGCTAGTGTGTGTGACAGGTAGTTCCTGCAGACACATCTGTATTTCTCAGTCATGTCTAGCCCTTATGGGCTATGATGCACCCAAAATAGTGCATATCCTGTGTTGGTACCATGGTCACATGATGTAGGTGAAGGGGGGGTATTTGGACCCATAGGTGGTTTATGTACCACCACCCAACCCACTCTCTGTGGCTCAGGGTGGGAAACAGGATCTCCCACCAACAGAGCCACACTCTACCTCCCTACAATGTTGGCAGTAGAGAGGACCAGCAACCCCAGTCCTGCTGGGGAACAGACACCATACAGGGCAGGCAATGCAGATCTGTACACATCCATAAGGCAAGGCAGACAGAAGGCCTGGAAATGCTCAGCTGCCCCCCACCACTATCTGACATTCTCCAGGAGCAAGCCTCCAGCTGCTGCACCCTGCAAGATGTTCCATCCAGACACATACTAGCTGCAGACAGTCTGCTAGCTAGTCCATAGTGCATGTTTCTGGAGGAGATGCATGTACCCAGAACTTGGATGTCAGCATACACACCAAGCAGATAAGTCAGTGATTGGGCCCCAAAAGGGAACCATAAACATCACATGAGAGAAACACTATATAGCACTATGGGGGAACCTAGCCATGCCGTGGTCACTGCTCAGTCAGGGTGAGAGTGACCTCCCAGCAGGACATGCTGTGGCCACCCTGTCCGTGCAGGTGGTTGTCAGGCACTACAATGTCCGAGCCATTGCCCTATGCCCTGTGCAGATGCATCCTGGCCAGGCCACCCTGTCCGGGCTATACCCATGGTACCTTGCTCCTCATTATGCACCTTGGCAGCTTACACTGGCAACAGCGTGGGCTGAGGAAGGTGTTGGCAGACACCACACACTGGATAGACAAACACATGCTCCCACACCTATGCCAGCATTGTGCAAATATAGAGGCTCTTGGCAGCCCTGGCCACCGCACCAGTCCTGGGCACAGTGCAGGCATGGCTATGGTACGCAATACTGTTGGGGTCACTCCCCAGGGTGGTAAACACTGTCAGACATCAGACCTGAAGCACACTCCACAGACAGCAGAAAGGTTGCTATGATGCAGCTCAATCAGCAAATTGTGCTTAACTTAGGAATTGCTATCTGCCAGTAATCATAGCAACCGTTTGATAGGTGTGTACAATATTCCCAGATTTATTGTAGCATTGCTAAGGTATGCAAGTGCTAGTATTGGGAGATGCACGCAGGGCCCAACATCCTGCCTCTCCAGGAGGCTTTGGATAATGGAGCCTGTGGGTGAGGGTGTGTCTGCCCCTGTTGGCCGCTGCTCTAGGGCAGAGGTTCCCAACTCCAGTCCTGGTGGGCCAAACACTGTTCGGGTTTTCATGCTGTCCCTAATGAATATGCATGAGATACATCTGCATACCATGGGGGCGGTGCATAGACATGCAGCACAGCCGTGTTTATTAGAGGCAGCATGGAACCTGAATGGTGTTTGGCCCTCCAGGACTGCATTTGGGAGACTCTGCTCTAGGTAATGTGCATGTTTATGGTGTCTGTGCTCTGTAGGGTAAAAGGTAGGTTTATTGGGCATGTTTCTGTTATCTGCAATAAAGGTTCTGTCTGTATTAGCACGTTTTAGTAGTGGGTAAAATATGGGGAGTGGGTTGGCAGGAACCACAGCTGGGACTTGAACCTGTGACCGTCTGCTCCTGAACACACTGGCTGTGTTCACTGCACCACCGTGTTGCCACAGAGATAGTGCATTCCCTGGAGATACCATGACTGTTTGTCAGACAGAGCCTGTCTGTTGCAGTGCATGGCACCCACCTAAATAGGGTTAGGACATGGTCTGCTCTGGGCAGCTGCCACTGCCCCCTCCACCACCAGTACCCCTCTGCCACCATGCTGACATGCCCTTCTGCTGGTGGTGCTGGTGCTGCGCAGTCTCAGGCCATCCAGTGCGTGGGTAGGTGGCTGCCTATGGTGCAGGTTCTGGGGTAGGGGTGCCTGCATAGCTGTCCACGCTTTCCCCCAGCACCACCTGCCAATGTTCCGTGCCATTGGGGGTACCTGCTGGGTACTATTCCCTGTGACACCGTGGGAAGCACACTCTTGCCCATGTTGGGCCCTCAGCAGTTGCTGTCTGGCTGCTCTACTGTTTCAGCATTCCTATGGGCCAACTAGGCATTACCCTAGTCTGCACTGTGCCCCAGCTGCACCACAGCATGTGCCGCCTGCAGCCCTCTGTGTCCCCTTTTCCAGCATCTGTCCAGTTGCCCATTCCGACATGCCTGCCCTGCTGTTGTGGAACATGTGCACACCATAGGAAACCTGTCCAATGGAGAGGAAAACCCTGATCAGCGCAATTTCACTGTGGGCTCATTCACCTTGTATGGGGACAGAGCATAGACCCTTCCAAAATTCATACCTTTTTCTTGGAGCTTTCTTAGGGGTGTTTTTTGATGTTTCCCATTGATATCACTATTGCCCAGCTTGGTTATGATTTTTTTACATTTTCTTCTGGTCATTTTCACTGTTTCTTTGCCCTTTTGTTCCGTGCACGTGTATCACACTTATCACTTTTTTGTAGGTTTCCCTGGTTTTGCTGTACATTGCTGACGGAAATGGTTTATTTTCCCTTTAATCAGCTCTAACGCCAGGGTTTCACTGGCGTTAGTTTTCAACCTCGGATTTCACAGCGCTAGTGTGCAGGGAGCCTCTCCCCTCCCACTCTCCGCCCATTGACCCTCTCTCTCCGCCCCTGGGGAGCCTTCCTCCGCCCTCCGGGAGCCTTTCTCCGCCTTCAGCGCTCGTTTGCGCCTTAGCGCGCAATAAGTCGCCTTATCACACGATAAAGCACCTTATCGTGCGATACCGTGGGAAAGCGCACGTTAAGACGGTTTAGTAAACATACCCCCAAGAGTAGAATTGCAAGCTAGAGATTATGTTTATGGAAACTTGTCCCCAGAAGATATGCATGGTTTTTCATCTTCTCACTGGGGCACCTCTGTGATTGGGGTGCTAACTAGCATAATAATGTGGAGAATGTATGGTACTGGGGTAATGATGGCGGGACTGATGACTGCAGTACAAGATAAAAATAAAGGCAGAATATAAGCAAATAATTGTTATAATGACACAAAAAGGTGTTAGATTATAAATTAGAAATGTGTCTCAATAATAAGCACAGAACATTATAAGAATTGTTTTTCATTTTGTTTATTACAGCTGGAGAAGCGCCACGCTTAAGACAAGAAATAAAGGACATTACTGCCAAGCTGGGCGAAGCAGGAAAACTGACATGCCAGATTATTGGACGACCTCTTCCTGACATTAAATGGTACCGCTTTGGCAAGGAACTAGCACAAAGTCGTAAATATAAAATATCCTCAGATGGTCGCAATCATTCATTGACCATACTAACAGAAGAACAGGAAGATGAAGGTCTTTATACTTGTGCAGCTGTCAATGATGCTGGAGAAGTTGAAACTAGTGGCAAGTTGCTCTTAGAGGCTACTCCACAATTCCACCCCAGCTTCCCATTGAAAGAGAAATATTATGCAGGAGTGGGATCTACTCTTCGTCTCCATGTTATGTACATTGGGCGTCCAGTGCCTGCTATTACTTGGTTCCATGACAAGAAACTTCTGAAAGCATCTGAAAATATTTCAATTGAGAACACAGAACATTACACGCATCTAGTTATTAAGAATGTACAACATAAAACACATGCTGGGAAATATAAAGTGCAGCTCAGCAACATTTTTGGTACTGTAGACACTACTCTGAATGTGGAAATACAAGGTAACTTTTAAACATTTACTGTATTTTTTTCTACACTAAATTTCTTTAAAAGCAGTTTTCAAATTCTGAAATATTGCACATTTTGTTTTATAGATAAACCAGATAAACCAACAGGACCTATCGTTGTTGAAGCTTTGTTGAAGAACTCTGTAGTGATCAGCTGGAAAGCACCAGAAGACGATGGAGGTGCTATGATAACAAACTATATTGTAGAGAAACGAGAAGCCAAGGAAGGTAAAGAGTGGCAACTGGTTTCTTCAGCCATTTCTGGAACAACTTGTAGAATTGTCAACTTGACAGAAAATGCAGGCTATTATTTCCGTGTTTCTGCTCAGAATTTATATGGTATCAGTGAAGAGCTGGAAATTCCATCACTTGTTGTCATCAAGAGTCCATTTGGTATGTACTATACTAAATACATGCTGCTGTACAATTTTTTAACTATACAAACTGTTTTCTTATTTTGATAACTTAATTTCATTTCAGAAAAACCAGGTATTCCAGGACAACCAATAGTCACTGCTGTTACAAAGGATTCATGTGTGGTGTCATGGAAACCGCCTGCCAGCGATGGAGGTGCAAAGATCAGAAATTACTACCTTCAAAGACGAGAAAAGAAACAGAATAAATGGATTGCTGTTACAACTGAAGAAATCCATGAAACTGTGTTCTCCGTGCAAGGCCTAATTGAAGGCCTTGAATACGAATTCCGTGTAAAATGTGAAAATCTTGGTGGTGAAAGTGAATGGAGCGAAACATCTGAGCCTATCATTCCAAAATCTGATGTGGCAATTTGCGCACCACACTTTAAGGAAGAGTTAAGAAACTTAAACGTGAAATATAAGGGCAATGCTACCTTTGTTTGCAAAGTCACTGGATATCCCAAACCAGTTGTTAAATGGTTCAGGCAGGGAAAAGAGATTTTGCCAGATGGTGTAAAGTTCAAAATACAAGAATTTAAAGGTGGATATTACCAGTTGGTTATTGGAAATGTAACAGACGATGATGCCACAGTCTACCAAATAAGAGCCACAAACCAGGGAGGATCTGTGTCTGCTACTGCCTCTTTGGATGTTGAAAGTAATTAATTCCTTATTTTGCTTTATACATATTAACAGTAATTGGTTGCAAACCTTTTCACTATATAGCTAACAATAATATTATTTCTCTTTTTTATACACAGTTCCTGCCCAGATTCACTTGCCTAAACATCTTGAAGGAATGGGAGCTGTTCATGCTCTCCGAGGAGAAGTGGTCAGCATCAAAATTCCTTTCAGTGGCAAGCCTACTCCAGTTATCACATGGCAGAAGGGACAAGATCTTATTGATAATAATGGGCAATATCAAGTGATTGTTACAAGATCATTCACATCTCTAGTTTTCTCTAATGGTGTGGATAGAAAAGATGCAGGTTTCTACGTTGTTTGTGCCAAGAATAGATTTGGCATTGATCAAAAGACAGTTGAGCTAGAGGTAGCTGATGTCCCTGACCAACCAAGAGGGCTGAAAGTCAGTGATATTTCAAGAGATTCTGTCAATTTGACTTGGAATCCTCCAGCTACTGATGGTGGAAGCAAAATCACTAATTATATTATTGAAAAATGCCCTACTACATCAGAGAGATGGATCCGTGTTGCTCAGGCTCGTGAAACACGCTACACTGTAGTTAATCTATTTGGTAAGACAAGCTACCAATTCCGTGTGATAGCAGAAAATAAATTTGGGCAGAGTCAGCCTTCTGACCCTACAGATTCAATTGTTACCAAAGAAGATAAAACAAGAATGTTAAATTACGATGATGAAGTTTGTGAGACCACAGAAATCAGCAAAGTAAAAGCATCTCACTCTTCTACTAAAGTGCTCCATGAAAAATTCATGATTGCTGAAGAACTCGGCCGTGGACAATTTGGAATTGTTCATCGCTGTGTTGAAAATGTTTCTAAGAAAACTTATTTAGCTAAGTTTGTGAAAGTGAAAGGTGCTGATCAGGTCCTGGTAAAGAAAGAAATTTCTATCCTTAATATTGCACGCCACAGAAATATCTTATATCTTCAGGAATCTTTTGAAAGCCTGGAAGAATTAGTTATGATTTTTGAGTTTATATCTGGAATTGACATCTTTGAGCGAATTAACACATCTGGATTTGAGCTTAGTGAAAGAGAAATTATAAATTACACACGCCAGATCTGTGAAGCACTGGAATTCTTACATGCTCATAGCATCGGACATTTTGATATTAGACCAGAAAACATCATTTTCTACACCAGAAGAAGCTCTGTGATCAAAATTATTGAATTTGGTCAGGCTAGACAATTGAAGCCTGGAGATAATTTTAGAATTCAGTATACTGCTCCTGAGTACTATGCACCTGAAGTGCATCAGCATGATTTGGTCAGTACAGCCACTGATATGTGGTCGCTTGGTACCCTAGTGTACATACTTTTAAGTGGCCTTAATCCTTTCATGGCCGAAACAAATCAACAGATCATTGATAATATCATCAGTGGAGAATATAACTTTGATGATGAAGCTTTCAAAGATATAAGCATTGAAGCAATGGATTTTGTTGATCGCCTGTTAGTAAAAGAAAGAAAGGCTCGTATGACTGCCGTGGAAGCCCTTGGACACTCATGGTTAAAGCAAAAGACAGAAAGTATGAGCACAAAAGTCATTAAAACATTAAGGCACCGGCGCTATTATCAGACCTTAATAAAGAAAGAATGGAATTTTGTTTTGTCGGTAGCTCGCATATCATGTGGCGGTGCAATTAGATCTCAAAAAGGAGTTACTGTAGCTAAAGTTAGGGTTGCACCAATTGAAATTGGTCCAGTTTCTGGACAGATAATGCATGCTGTTGCAGAAGAAGGAGGACATGTCAAATACGTGTGTAAAATTGACAACTATGATCAGTCTACACAAGTGACCTGGTACTTTGGCATTAGGCAGTTAGAACACAATGAGAAGTATGAAATCAGCTTCCATGAAGGTGTGGCTACTATCTACATCAAAGACATTAATAAATCAGACGATGGTACTTATAGATGCAAAGTGGCCAATGATTATGGTGAAGACAGCTCTTATGCTGAACTGTTTGTTAAAGGTGTAAGAGAAACTTATGACTATTACAGATGCAGAACTGTAAAGAAAGTGAAACGCAGAGTGGACACTATGAGACTCCTAGAGCGACCGCCAGAATTTACTCTTCCATTATATAACCGTTCTGCTTATGTTGGCGAAAAGATCAGGTTTGGAGTGACTATAACCGTCCATCCAGAACCCCGTGTAACATGGCTGAAATCAGGTCAGAAAATCAAACCAGGTGATGATGATAAGAAATATACCTTTATATCTGACACGGGTCTCTATCAGCTTATCATCAATAATTTAACTTTAGAAGATGAAGCTGAATACACAGTAATGGCACGGAACAAATATGGTGAAGACAGCTGCAAAGCAAAGCTAACTGTTGCTCCTCATCCAGCTGTGCAAGACAATACATTAAGACCAATGTTCAAAAGACTGTTAGCCAATGCTGAGTGTCAAGAAGGGCAGAGTGTTCGATTTGAAATAAGAGTCTCTGGCACACCATCTCCAAAATTAAAATGGGAGAAAGATGGCCAACCTCTGACATTTGGTCCTACCGTTGAAGTTGTTCATGAGGGCCTGGATTACTATGCTTTGTACATCAGAGATACATTGCCAGAAGATTCAGGATATTATAGAGTTACAGCTACAAATAGTGCTGGTTCTACAAGCTGCCAAGCCTATCTGAAAGTAGAACGCTTGAAGTATGTTAAGCATGAATACAAAAGTGAAGAAGAGCGCCAAATACATGTACAGAAGCAAATTGACAAGACACTTAGAATGGCAGAAATTCTTTCTCGGGTTGAACATGTTTCACTGACAGCAGTTGCTCAGGAAGCTCTACGAGAAGCTGCCATCCTGTATAAACCTGCAGTAAGCACTAAGACTATAAAGGGTGAATTTGAAATTCAGGAAGAAAAAAGGAAAGAAGAAAAGCGGCTTCGTATGCCTTATGTAATTCCAGAACCTCGCATCCATACTGCAACTGCAGTTGAAGAAGATCAGCATATTAAGCAGTATGTACCTATGTCAGAGATGAAATGGTATAAGAAGCTAAGAGATCAATATGAAATGCCAGGGCCACTTGAAAGAATTGTTCATAAAAGACCAAAGCGTATTCGCCTTTCCAGATGGGAGCAGTTCTATGTAATGCCACTTCCACGCATTTCTGACCAGTATAAACCTAAATGGCGCATACCAAAACTGTCCCAAGATGATCTTGAAATTGTCAGGCCAGCTCGCCATCGGACACCATCCCCTGATTATGAATTTTATTACAGACCAAGAAGGCGCTCACTTGGTGATATTTCAGTTGATAGCTTGCTCCTCCCTGTTGATGATTACCTGGCTATGAAAAGAGTTGAAGAAGAAAGAATGCTTCTTGAAGAAGAGCTTGAATTAGGTTTCTCAGCTTCTCCTCCAAGCAGAAGTCCTCCACGCTTTGAACTGTCTGCCCTTCGCTACTCTTCACCGGGGACTCTTGTAAGCAGAAAAGAGGAGAGGGAAAGAGAGCTGAAATATAGAAGCTATCATATTCCAGCTAAGGCTGAATCTGGAGCAAGTTTTTCAGAACTTCGCCAGCGTCATGACAGGGCTGCATATAGGCCACCAAAACAAAGGCAAAGAATAATGGAAGAAAGGGAAGATGAAGAACTGCTTCGTCCATTTACTACCACTCAAAGACTTTCTGAATATAAAAGAGAGCTTGAGCATATGGAGCAAGAAGAAAAGACAAGAGTGAGAGCAAGAAGAGAAAGAGAAGTAACTGAAATAGTATCAGAATTTGAAGAACTTAAAGAAGCTGAAGAGATAGTAAAACATGTTCGTAAAACATCTCCCAGAGTTTCAAAGTTGTTAGGTAGAAGACGATCTCTTTCTCCAACCTATATAGAATTAATGCGGCCTGTATCCGAGTTAATTAGGCCCCATTCAAGACCTCCTGTCGAAGAAGAAAGAGAGAGAAGATCCCCTACACCTGAAAGAACCCGTCCACGTTCACCTAGTCCTGTTTCTAGTGAAAGATCACTCTCTAGATTTGAAAGGACTGCCAGGTTTGACATCTTTTCTAGATATGAATCAATGAAGGCAGCATTAAAAACGCAGAAAACATCAGAAAGAAAGTATGAAGTTTTGAGCCAGCAGCCTTTTACCTTGGATCATTCTCCACGTGTAACTTTAAGAATGCGCTCTCACCGTGTGCCTATCAGGCAAAATACCAGATTTATTCTAAATGTTCAGTCAAAACCAACAGCTGAAATTAAATGGTATCATAATGGTATTGAAATTCAAGAAAGTGAAAAATTTCACTTTTCGAATATGAGTGGTGTTTTGACCTTGGAAATTCTTGATTGCCAGCCTGAAGACAGTGGAACATACCGTGTTCTGTGCGCTAATTACAAAGGAGAAGCCTCTGATTATGCAACATTAGATGTTGCAGGAGGAGAGTACGCCGCTCATACATCGAGACGAAGAGATGAAAATGTACAAAGGTCTATTTTACCTGACCTTACAAAAACAGAAGACTATGCATTTTCCTCATTTAAGAAAGCATCTGCAATTGAAGCTAGTTCTGAAATCAAAGAAGTCAAATCAAAGGTGACAGAGACAAGAGAATCTGTCTCATATATTACTGAAGAAAAGAAAGCTGTTACTGCAGAGACAACAAAGACAGCAGAAGAAAAGCTTGGGCACAGGAGATATAAGACCACAACGCCAGCCAAAATTTTAACAAAACCACAATCTCTCACTGTCTCAGAGGGCGAGTCTGCAAGATTTGCTTGTGACATTGATGGTGAACCAGCACCAACAGTGACATGGTCACGAGCAGGTCTACCTATTGTTTCATCTAAGCGCTATCACGTTACAACAACAAAATACAAATCTTCCTTTGAGATTTCTTCAGTTGAACTTTCAGATGAAGGAAGCTATACAGTCCTGGTAGAAAATGCTGATGGCAAACAGGAAGCACATTTTACTCTAACAATCAAACGGCCAAAGATTATGGAAAAAACAGTGACTTCACCACCTAGAGTGAAGTCTCCTGAACCTCATGTGAAATCTCCAGACCGAACAAAATCACCTAGAAGAGTAAAATCTCCTGAACCTGTTAGTACTCACCCAAAAGCTAAGTCCACAGCCGGAGTCAGCACACCAAGAGCAGAGTTACCAGCAATGGCTCCTCCTAAGATAATTCAGCCGTTGAAAGTGGAAGCTTGTGAAGATAAAGTAAAATTGACGTGCACAGTTGAAAGCACTGTTTTAAATGTTCAAGAAATATCATGGTACAAAGATGGCAAAAAACTGAAGGAAGACAGTCACTACCATTTACATTATTCAGCTGAGGGTACCTATGAACTTAAAATCGATGGTATCACAGAAGCTGACCAAGGTGAATATGTTTGTGAAATTATCAGCGAAGGAGGTGTTTCAAGAACTACATTGCCATTTGTTGGTCAAGCTTTTAAAAACATTTATTCTCAAGTGACAAACAAAGCTGAAACTGCAAAATTTGTTCAGAAACCAGCCTTAAAGCCAGTAATTATAGCTGGTTTGAATGATATGACTGCATCCTCTGATACAATGACTAAGCTTTCAGTGGAAGTGACAGGAGATCCTTGGCCAACTATTTCCTGGACTAAGGATGGAAAGGTAATTTTGCTAACCATACTCTGTTGTTTTTAAAAATTAGAGATAAACTGAATTAGTAGAAACATTTTAATGTTTTTGCAGGCTATCACACAAGGGGGAAAATATGAAATATATGAAGAAAAAGGAAAATTCCACTTGGAAGTTTATGACACAGATATTTCAGACAGTGGACTATACACATGCACTGCAACCAATTCTGCAGGATCTACATCTTCAAGCTGCAGACTAACCATAAAAGGTACATTATTGTTGCATTTCAAATATGTGAAAAGCATTATTACTTGTGATGTAGACATCTATCTGGATGTCTCTTTGTCATAGGTGCTGCTCAGACTACGGCACTTTAATAAAACTCTAGGAGGGGCATATTCAGGGGCAGCAGCTAGGCTCAATAAAGCACCTTGCCACCAATGCTTAAATTAAAACCAGATATTCATCAGCAGAACATATCTGGTTTCTGCTGCTGAATATCCAGGCTGGCCAGGCATCAGAGATGCTCTCTGGTTAATGGCTGAATTCCATGGCTAACCAGATAGTGCTAAACAGTTAACGTTAGGACAACCATTCACCTATCCTATCTTTAACCGCTTAAGCTATCCAGTTAGCAGCTGAATATCACCAGTAGCCTGATAGTGGCCGTCACTGTCCCTGCTCCACTCTGGTTTTAACCAAGCTTTTCTTCGGCAGACTGTGGGGATATTCAGCGGCACTAATCGGTCTGATAACCAGTTTAAATGCTTTGAAAATGCCCCCTTTGGTTATTTTTGCTATATGAATGTGAAGTAATGCTCTCTTGAAAAACAAATCCAGAAAAATCAATATTAATTACAGAGATCAGCACAATATCATGTACAAAATCATGTTCTAGTACCTCTGAATTATTTTCTTTCATTTCTGTGTTGTAGCCCATTTAAAATCTGAATCCATTGTTTACTGAAGGAATTTTCAGTAAGCTTCATTGAGCCCCGCTTTCCCCTTTCCCTCTTGCACTAGAAATCAGCATTAACACCATTTAATTTTTTGCTGCAGTTCATCAACACACCACAACTACATAAACAATAATAAAACAGAATCCTTCTTTCTACATGAGGTGAAACACTAGTGTGTTGTTTATGGTCCTTGTTAGTCTGAATCATATTGTATTCCTTCTCCACCAAAGAATTAAAACTATTTTGGCTATTCAAAACTAACTGGAATCATCTTAAAAAAAACAACAAGAAAGCATTGTTAATCTTGAGCTGCATTCATGGAAGCATAATGCTTTGTCCCTGATAATTTGTGCAAGACTACAGTGTCACATAAAACCATGTACTAACTATGATTTTCACTTTGTGGATCACTGAAGGCATTAAGTTTTGCATAAGTTACATTTTTAGCCTTCAGGAAAAGGTCACATATTAAAAACGATGTGGTTTTTCTTTAGAGTAGAAAAGGAAATCTAGAAAAAATAGCAAGGTTCATTTTATAAAAGAACATAAGACTTGCTGTACTGCAACAGCCTGAAGATCCATCAAGTCCGTATTCTGTTTCCAACAGTGGCCAATATAGGTCAAAAGTACCTGGCAGGATCCTAAAACTTGTCTATCCCATGGATAAGCAGTGGATTGCACTAAGTCCACTTTTTAAATGATTCACGGACTTTTCTCTGGGAACTTGCTCAAATCTTTTTTAAATCTAGCTATATTAAGAGCTTTTACCATATCCTCTGGCCACAAATTCCAGAGCTCAATTATGCATTGAGTGAAAATTACTACTTAGTAACTTCATTGAATCTTTTGGACTTTTTGAAAGAGTAAACAATTGATTTATGTTTACTTGTTCCACTCCACTAATTATTTCACTATTATATCTCCCTTTGGTCGCCTCTTCTCCAAGCTGAGGAGCCCTAACCCATTTAGCCATTCCTTACTGTGGAGTTGTTCCCTAGCTTTTATCGTTTTGGTCACCTTTCTCTGTACATTTTGTAGTATCACAATGCATCATAATTCAGATTTTGTAAGAACTCACTAAGGGGCCTATTTACTGAAGTGCAGTAAGACTTTGCAGTTACCACAAGTTAACAGACAAAATCAATACACATAACTACAAAGGCTCTGTGTTAAGTGTTGGGTATATTCCCAGCAATATGCCTTTCGGTGAACACAGAGAAAAGGTATTTACTATGAGCCAAATAAATGGCAAATAAGCGATGCAGTCAGCTATAGCTACTCAGGCATAGGTGCCATGTTAACAGTTAACATGCAGTAACCGCACCGGTGTTAACTGTAAGGCACATTCCCTAAAGTTAAGGCAGAAATGATCATGCACTAACTATTAAGGTACTGCATTGGTAGTATGGTGTCTGTGTTAACTGTTAACACATGCTAATTGGCGCATAAACAGCTAATGTGGCTTAGTAGACAGGCCCCTAAGAGTGCACAATCTTCTTGGTTTCTACACCTTTCAATATAGTAAACAAAAAAATGATTGAGTGATTTTTCCTACGCACAAATATGTAATACTGATATCTGGTTCTGTCTTCTTCTATAGCCATTAAAGACTCTAGTATACAGAAGGAATCAGCAATAACATCTGAAGCGAAATCCATTGTCCAGGAGGATTTTTTAAAACAGGAGCTTATTTCTCAGGAAGTCAAAACTTCTTATAAAGAAATTAAAGCATCTTCTGCTCAGCTGAATGTGTCAGATGGTCAGACTGTTACTCTCAAAGCTAACATTCCTGGCACATCTCAAGTGAAATGGGTGCTAAATGGCATTGAACTAAGTAATTCAGAAGATTACAGATATGGCGTGTCTGGGAATGACCACACTTTAACCATCAGAAAAGTCAGCCATAAAGATGAAGGAGTACTTACTTGTGAGGGTAAAACTGAACAAGGAGTAGTTAAATGTCAGTTTGATATGACACTTTGTAAAGAGCTTTCTAATGCACCAACATTTATTATTCAACCAAAATCTCAAAATATCGATGAAGGTCAAAATGTTATTTTTACTTGTGAAATTTCCGGTGATCCAACTCCTGAGGTTGAATGGTTTAAAGACAACCTGCCAGTAAGTAAATTTTGACAGTTTATCATTTAACATAATTGATATTCTCTTACTTATTAGATTTATGCTTCCCAAACATCCATCCAAGTGACTAATCTGCCAAACAGTGTTCCTAAAACAGATTAAATGCATGTTTTGAAACGTGAGAGGATATCATTATATAAATTTTGCACATAATAAGAAAAGGAAGAGACCAAGTGTATTTTCAGGTTAAACTCTTGAAGCAAGCATGGGTGTAGGGTAACTGCCTAAGTTGGTTGTGTGCCAGAAGATTTGCTGATGTCAAATGGTTCAAAAACAAATTAAGTGCATGCTAATTATTTATATAAACTGGATGAGGTCCAAAGCTCATCTGTGTTAACCTCACAATCACTTATTTGTGAAAAGGTAAGAAAGTAGGGGAGGTAGGAAGGTGCAGCGAAAAAAGCTAGAATGGTGATCTTGCATCACAGCCTCAGTACACTAGCCTCTTTGCACCCTCATACCGCCCCTTTTGTCCAGCACACCAACACTACTCAGATTTCATGCTGCTGGTCCTATGGGTAAGCAGTGGATTTCTCCAGTCCTCTTTGGGCTTTTCCTCCAGGAACTCACCCAAATCTCTTTTCAATCCAGCTACACCAACAGCTTTTACTACATCCTCTGGTAACGAATTCCAGAGTTTCATTACACCTTGAGTGAAAAAAATATTTTCTTCAAATGTGCTACATTGTAGCATCATTGTGTTTCTCTTAATCGTCCTTCTACTTTTTGAAGGAGTAAATAACCAATCTTAGCTGTTCCATTCCATTCATTGTTTTATAGATAGAACAGGTCAGTTTGAATTCCAACTCCCTACCCACAACCTCTCCCCCAACAGCAACAAAGCTGCCTATAATCTCCAGAAGCCTATCTCACCGCCAGTCCCTCTGTGCCCCTTCTATAGGCAAAGGAAAGGTGCTTAGCTCCTACTGTTTTTCACAACACAGACCAAATCATGCTGGCTGACCATATGTAGGTTAAAGTGTGAAGAAGAATTTAGCCAGTATAATTTTGATAGCTCAAGTTTGGCTTGTGAGCTTCAGAGACGTGGGTGGCTGAGATGGGATAGGGTTGGGTCGAATTTAGATTAAATTGCTCAACTATCCTAACCCCAGCTCAAGGTAAATTACATTCCAGATGCAGTAGCTAGGTACCTACTCAAGAGAGTTTACAACCTAAGTTTGTACCTGAGGTAATGGAAGGTGAAGAGACTTGCCCAAGGTTATAAGGAGTGTCAGCAGTATTTGAACCCTGGAGTCCCTGATTCTCAGCCTGCTGCTTTAACCACTAAAGCTATTCCAAAAATTATAGTATAGATATAACTCCTCCCAGGCAAAAATCACAAAAAAAGGCATTTGCTAATACTGTAGAAAACGGAGCAAAAGTAAGTAGAGCACTGCAAGAAGCTGGTATTAGTCATTACACCTAAAATATTAAACATTTTAAAATGCAAATAAAATATCCCCAAAGTCTTCAAGGTCAAAATAAGCTTTTTTGTCACCTGCCAGCCTTTATAGCTATCGCCCATCGCCTCTCAGCCCTAGTCTCTAGCTTTGTTTCCCTTTTCCTAGTCCTCCTCTCTACTCTTCCCATCAGCTCTATTCCACACTCAGGTCTCTGTCTACCTTATATCAGCCCTCATCTCACAACTCTCCCTCTTCCACTCCCAGTGCCCAACAGCTGGCTGCTCATTTTGCCACCAAAATCCACAACCTTCGCTCCTCTTTCACCTTCATTCCCTCTCCTCTCTCATCTCCTCCTCCCCCTTCACCTCCAGCCACCCCCTCCCTTTCTCATACCTGGTCTATTACTCCCTCTGAACTCCTCAAGTCCATCTCCACCTCCCATAAGACTATCTGTGCCCTTGACCCTCTTCCCTCCAGTTGGCTTCTGAAACTCTCCCTTGCTTTCCTTCCCCCCGCTCACCATGCTTAATCCCTGCCTTTCCTCTGGTACCTTCCCAAAGTCATGGAAGCACGTACTGATCCGCCCTCTCCTCAAGCAATCCTCTCTGGATCCCAGCGACCCCATCCATTATCATCCAGTCTCTAATCTTGCTTTCATTTCTTAATGCTTGGAAAAGGCAGTGTTCTCTCAGCTTTTCTCCTTTCTGAACTCCACCCACTTCCTCCATCCCTGACAATCAGGTTTCCGCCTGGGACACAGCACTGAAACCATCCTCCTGGCCCTTCTTAGTGAACTGCATTCATCTCACAATCTTGGTGGCATCTCCATAGCCATTTCCCTAGATATCTCTGCATCCTTTGACCTTATTGATCACACTGTCCTTCTCTCTCATCTTCGGGAAGCGGGTCTTCGGGGCACTGTGCTTCAGTGGTTCCATTCATTCCTTGCCCTCCAGTCTTTCTCCGTGTCCCTAGACTCCTCCATCTCTGAGCCCCTTCCTTTGCACTGTGGGGTGCCCCAGAGTTCTGTCCTTGCACCCTTACTTTTCAATGTCTTCCTGGTCCTGCTCACCCTTCTGGTACAGCAGCATAGTATTTCAGCTTACTATTACACAAATGATGTTCTTCTGATCCACCATACCTTTTCACTGAATCCGGATCTCTCCCCCCTTAATGCCTGTCTTCATGACATCGCCATTTGGCTGGACACTAATCTAATTTGCCTTAATCCTGCCAAGGCCTCAGCTCTGTGGTTCTACCTTGACACCCCCGCCCCACTAGTCACACCCACTCTCTTTGGTGCCCAGGTCCCTTTAGTTTCCTCCATGCATTACCTTGGGGTGACCTTGAACTCTACCCTGTCTTTCCAGGAACACATTTTCGTCCTGTCCCGTCGTTCACACTTTATCCTTTGCCAAATCCAAGCGGTTTGTAACATCTTGCCCCCATCTGCCCTCACCACTCTTTTGCTCTCCCTGGTGATCTCACTGATCGATTACTGTAATGTCATTTTTGTGGGCCTCCCTCAGCAGCAACTACACCACCTTCAGAACACTGCAGCAAGGATGCTCTCACATACCACCCGCTATGACCATATTTCACCCCACCTTATCAGCTTACACTGGTTACCGGTTTCACACCGTATCACTTATAAGTTTCTGATTCTCACTCACAAGGCTCTTTATACCATACCCCACCATATCTGGCTGATACCCTGCAACATCGCTCAATACCTCGCACCCTCCGTTCAGTTCACAACTACCTCCTGCACCTTCCATCTCCTGCCCTGGCTCATTTGGAGTGGACCCGACATACTGCATTCTTTTTTCTGGCCCTTTCTCTCTGGAACTCTCCCTCTTATCCTCCACCAAGAACAATTTTACCCCAGATTTAAGGCCCTTCTTAAGACGCACCTCTTTTCCCTGGTTTATGAGCTCCCCTCCCCTGACCTCTAATGACTACTCTGTCCTCTTTCCTTTCTGCCTCCTCCTTTTCTGGTGTGGCTGTGTTCCTTTCCTATCAAAATTGTAGTTCTTTTCCTCTCTGGCTTTGGCCTATGTTATTTTATTGTTTTCTTTGTGCACCGCTCTTATGCTGTGAAGGGCCTTCACAGCCTGGATGCCTTTTTATAGCTTTACCCCCCCCCCCCCCCCCTCCGGGTTGTACATATGCTCATCCTACTGGCTCAAATATGTTGATAGCACAATAATACAGATATGAAGTTAAAAATATTTATTTATTAGCTTTTTCTATACTGCCCCTTCCATAGATCAGGGGTGGTTTACATTGAACATAACATAAAAATTACATTATAAAATTTAAAAAACTGTAGTCAACATCTTCAACTGATTAACAGTTAGTGAACTCAAATGTTTTTGAAAAACATCATACTCAAATTGCAAGTAGCAATAAATTTAATAAATTTTAGACCCAGGCAAGTGCTGAACAAGTTTACTAGAAAAGAGCTTCCAGTTCATGCCATTATGTGCACTCATTGTCTCCCTCTCTTTGTTAGTTCTTATGAAGTTGCTGCTTAATTTTCTACAGGAAATAGTCAATGTATGCTAACATCAATGCTGTACCACTAGAGCAAGTCCTTTGGCAGGCATCTGCAGGTTTTCAGTAGGGGGTCTCCCTATGATGTATCTAAAATAAAAAGATGTCAATACAATTTATTTCAGATTGTTGTTTCATCACATGTGAGTGTAAATCGCTCAAAAAAGGTATATACGCTTGAAATTCGAAGTGCAGTAGAGGAAGACAGCGGAAAATACACAATTAAGGCAAAGAATTTCCATGGACAGTGCTCTGCTACAGCATCTTTGAATGTACTTCGTAAGTTGCAACCTTAAGCACCTCTTTTCTTGTGTGTTTACTTTCGTTTGGGTTACAAACCTAATACAATTAAATATATCAGGAAGAAATTAATTCATTAGGGACCTTGGTTTAAGCTATCCAGATGTAAAAATGTAATTGCCTACAAACTAGTGGATTTACATCATTTTACTAGGGTACAATATGGCTTCCACTGCATACTGTGCCCTGTGATGTTTTCATTTTGATTTCTATAATTTATTAGTATCTTGAATACTTTTTTAATGTACATTTACGCATTTATTGAGCAATTTTATAAGGAGCTGCCTAGTTTTAGGCAGTCATGTATTTGTGTATGTGCCCACATGGAAACACAGAAACAGAGAAAAATGACAGCAAAGACCGTACAGCCTATCCCGTCTGCCCACCCACATCAGCTACTGAGCTCTACAGTCCCTTCTTTTCTCTTAGTGATCCTCTACGTTTGTTCCATGCTTAATGAATTCAGATACAGTCCTCGTCTCTATCAGCTCCGTTGGGAGGCTAATCCATGCAACTACCACTTTTTCCATAAAGAAATATTTCCTTAGATTATCCCCTTTCACCTTCATCCTATGCCCCCTCAATCCACAGCTTTCTTTCAACTGAAAGAGGCTCTTCCTACTACGGATGTCTGTCCCCATATGCTTTATGACAAAGACCACTGCTCTTTGCACCAACTCCATCCTGCTTATATCCTTTTGAAGGTGCAGTCTTCAGAACTGCACACAGTACTCCAAATGAGGTCTCACCAGATACAGAGGCATTATCACCTCCTCCTTCCAGCTTGGCCATTCCTCTTCATATGCAGCCAAACATCCTTCTGTTTTCACTGTTACCTTTACTACCTGCTTGGCTACCTTAAGATCATTCTTAAAGAATAACCTCCAGATCCTGCTCTTCTTTTGTGCACAGAAGTAATTCACCCCCTATACTATACCACTCCCTAGGATTTTTGCAGCCCAAATGCATGACCCTGCATTTTTTTAGCATTAAATCTCAGCTGCCAAATTCTCAACCATTCTTCAAGCTTTGCTAGATCCCTCCTTATGTTAACTAAACATTCCTGGGTATCTACCCTATTGCAGATTTTGGTATAATCCACAAAGAGACAAACCTTACCTGACAACCCTTCCACAAAATCATTTACAAAAATGCAGTGGCATTCGGTGTTATTTACAATAGCAGAATCAATAAATGTGCTCAAATTATGCAGTCTATACCATTAGAAGAGGAGCTTGGTGGTCATAAAATAAGTTCCCACCCCCATAAAAATACTACCTGTATCCTGCCCAATTTTCTTTCTGCCCGCACACTGAGTCCCACAGTTTCCTCCTCTTTCTGCCACCCTTTGTGCTTTCTTACACACTTGTCTCCCATCCGTTCATTCCATACTCCCTTCTCCTTTCTTCTACTGTCCTCTTAATGCCTCTTTCTCCCACACTCTTAGCCCCCACTCCCTGCTCTTCCCCTTCTGTTTGTTCCCCTTCTCTGCTTAGCATGATCCCATGCCACATCTCTACTCTTTCTCGGCCTTTCTTGTGTTCTGAATTCCCCTCACTCTACCCTCCATCCCCTCCTCGCCTCTCTTTCACTCTCCCTTTAACCCCCACTCCCTTTTCTCTTCCCATCCTATCCCCACCCCTTCTCTCTTCCCCTCTTTCTACCCCAGTCCTTTGCTCTTATCATTGCAAGACCCATCCCTACCTGCAGTCATCTATCTATGTGCTCCACTGCCCCATCCCTTCTCTCTTTCCCCTCTTGCTGCCTAGAAATTTCCATCTCTGCCTCCCACTTATGACTAGGCCAAAAAACAAAGGTTCTTGGACTTAACAGGCCCTTTCTTCTCCTACCTCTGTGATAACCCAGTCTCTCTCTTTTATAATTCAGTGGCCCAATAGCCCAGCCAGGTTGCCCCGATTCTAGCAGGCAGCAGCAGCACTACAGCTTAAAGGGAAGGAATATAGGATGGTGGTTTGCTCAGAAATGTTGGTACTGCAGTGCAGTGACAGGCTCTAGGTGTGGAGCAGCAATGGACTCAGGGCTGACTCTGAGATGTTAGTATTGATGTTTGCAGTGGGGGCAGCTTGAGCAGGAAAGAAGCAAGGATCCTGACTTGGGTCCATAAATAGCATCAGAAAAGGCAAAAAAAACCAGGTCCTCCTGGCCTACATGTAACTTGATGTGGTGTCCCATGTGCAAGGGCAAATGCTGCAGCTCCTAGTCATGTATGTGCAGGCCAGGAGGAGCTATTTCTAGAGGTGTGCAGGCAAAACAAATTCACTTTTATTTAGTTTCATGTGTCATTTGCAGGTTTTTGTTTTGTTTTTATTTTGAGGTAATTGTGGTAATTAAAAAGGGGCCGTTGCTGCTGCCCAAACAAAATTATGGCTGAAAGGTGACTAAAGGTTGCCAGGCAAGCAAGAAACCCACAATTTTATTTTTTTTAACCCAGCTTTGGGATTGGCTCTGAACTGGGGATCCTTGAATCAGGCATCAGTCCTCTCCCAGGAAGAGCTATTGTGTCTTCTTGCTGGATGTCTGACAGTTCAATAATATACCAGGATAGGACAGTCAGAAATCCAGGAATGGCCTAAAATCTCCTTTTTGGAACTGGGTAACTTGGCAGGGCTGCTTGTGTGAAATTCCCAGTTACTTATCAGACATTTAGCTTATCAAGCTTACTAAGATCCTGGGGAAATTCTGTGAAACCTTGTCTAAAAAAATCTAGATATGGTTTCATAGAATTTTTGGCATGAGAAAAATCTTCGGAGGAAGTCTCTTGAGCAGGAGTCAATAGTTTTAGAAGGCAAAATATTCAGGAGCAATTGTGTCCATGTAGCCCAAGACCAGATAAACTTTAGCCAATCAGGAAACAGGAACAGTACCAGAAATACATGACACAGCTAAATAGAAGCTGGCTAAATCCAACCTCCCTAGGAAGCATGACAGCTTCTCCTGGAAGGCCACTGCCCCTCTAACATGAGGGATAGCAGTTTGAGGCCAGGTAAAACCATGAAATACTGGGATGGGGAAAATTAATCTTCAGGTGTTTTTCATGTCACAGCAGGGCTGGGGAGTCACTGAGTCTCTTAAAGGCCCTGACCACATGCCACTGCCAAAATGTTAAAAAGAATTGGATCAAGAGCTGTTTGCTACAGCACTCTACTAGTAGCATCCTTATCTTCAAAGTGAACTCCATTAATCAATACTTTTTCTTGCCCCCTTCTTAACTAGTTTCTAACCCACTCAGTCTCTTTAGGATCCATTCCTATGACTCGTCTATATGGAACCGTGTCAAAGGCTTTCCTGAAATCTAAGTTCACCATATCTAATGCTCTCCCTTGATCCAACTCTCTAGTCATTCAGTCAAAGAAATTAATCAGATTCATCTGACACCTGCCCTAGTAAAACCATGCTGCCTCAGATTCTGCAATCCATTGGATTACAGAAACCTCACTATCCTCTATGTTAGCACCACTTCCATTAGTTTACTCACCACAGAGGTCAGGCTAAATGATTGTAGTTCCCAATACCCTCGTTATGTCTACTTTTGTGTAGAAGGATCACGTAAGTCCTTCTCCAGTCCTCTGGGACCACTTCTGACTCTAAAGAAGCATTGAAAAGGTCAGACAGTGGAGCTGCCAGAGCTTCCCTAAGCTCCTTCAGTGTTCTCAGATGTATCCCATCCAGCCCCATCACTTTGTCTACTTTTAGTTTAGCTAGATCCTCGTGATTACAGAACCTCACTTTTGAATGAACTCTGCCCCTGTCCTAATCCTGAAACACATCATTTATTGATCCGAGATGATCACCCACTAAACATCAAACACGCTCCCATTTGTAAGCACCAGACTCAGTATGGCTTCCTCCCATGTAGGTTCTGTTACCAGTTGCTGAAATAGTTCTCCCTGTAGAGAATCCAGGATCTCCATACTTCCAGATGACACCACAACAGAGAGTTCCCAGTCAGCATCTGACATATTGACATCAACTATAAGTAGCAATTCTCTTTTCATAGCAATATTGTGAATGTCTTCAATTAAATCTCTGATGATTTCTTCTGCCTGTGAAAGAGGTCCGTATATCACACCAGTGTAAATGGTTGTCCATTTCATCTTTCTAGATTAATCCATAGTGTCTCTTTACCTCATAATCCTTGCAGTTCTGTTGCTTTAATATTATTTTTTATATATGGTGTCACTCCTTCTCCCTTTATTTTTCCCTTGTCCTCCCTGAGTAAATTATAACCCAGTATAATTATATCCCCTTCATTGTTCTCCGTGAACCATGTCTCAGTGACTACCACTAAATCCAAGTCCGCTTTTTCCTTTCTTGCTTCTAGATCCAGAATCTTATTTCCCATACTACAGGCGTTAGTTCACATAGCTTTCCAGATGTTGTTTCACATTTCTACCATGGTATTTAATGTTTTACTTACCTGATGGTTTTTACTTTCCTGGGGGCTTTGTTCACCCATCCCCAAAGAACCTAATTTAAAGCTCTCTTCAGTAGGTTAATCAGTCTGTGCTGAAGACAGTTCAACTCTTCTTGGATAGGTGGGTGCACATGTAAATGACCTCTTATGAAATACCAACTAGAATGAAAGTATGCATATTTGTTTACATGGCATGTACTTTCATTGTGGGCAGGCACATGGGCAGAGTTTAGGCAGAGTGTGGGCAGTATGAGCAAGTATGCGCATTGATTATAGAATACAATAATCAATGCACATATGTGCAAAACGTAGGCATGGTCATTTACACCAACTGTATGGCTGGTGTAAGTGATCAAAGGTGCATTCTCTGCCACTTACATTAATATTTTATAAAGCCAAGTGAACAAATACTTGACTTTATAAATAGGTATAAAACAGGCTTATGAAAACTCATATTAACTAGGCACAACTTATAAAATTACCCTCATTATAACACTGCTGGTAACGATACTGAAATGAAGCTATGAGAATTACATAGCTTTAAAAAACAATTAGAATGCATCTCCATTAATTAGTATCCAAGATAGTGGCTCATTTCACAAAGAATCTGCTTTGAATATGCAGCAATCCAGTGTATAAGTTACACAGGACATTTGGAGCATTGCATACTACAAAGCACTAAGCAGTATAACTTTGAATGGAAAGTTCTTTGTGAATACTAGATCACTACAGAAATAATTCCTTCTGCTGCCAGGAAAGAGAATCACCTGCTAGCAAATTGGTAACATTATTCATAAGTCCTAAGTTATACAGGAAGCTCCATGTTACCCACTTGATGTTGTGACACTGACGTGACCCTTAAAAGATAGATGCAATCAGGAAGGTAAAGCAGTGACCTCTGCTGTCTAATCACCTACTGGAAGTACATCCCAACTTTGGCCTAAACATAGGGTAAAACAACACAATTAAGACCAACTACAGCAGGGGTATTTGGAAAACCTTACTGTAAGGAGCAGAACAGATTCTGAAATATTAAAATGTTAATTTTGCTATCAATATATTACTCTCTCCTTTAAATTATTAAGCTATTAATAACTCAATTTATCTCTGTTTCAGTCACTCTAACAACACATGACTTCATTAAAGTGAGGCCATTTAGTGTTCATTCTGTGTTTGCTATGCTCCACAGCTCTAGTTGAAGAACCACCAAAACAGGTAGTATTGAGAACAGGTGCTGATGCAAGCATGCAGCAAAGTTTCTCTTCTCAGTCGATCCAAATGTCAGCATCGAGGGAAGAGGCTTCCTTCAGCAGTAGCAGCATGACTGAAATGAAATTTGAAAGTATGTCTTCCAAAAGCATGTCCTCCATGGCAGAATCCTTTGTAGAGATGAGCTCCAGCAGTATTATGGGAAAATCCAGTCTGACACATTTGGAAAGTTCAACTAGTACAATGATTAAAGGAGGTTTGAAAGGTGAGCAAAAAATCGTATTGGTAGAGATAGTAGTAGTACCTTTGCAATTGAATGCATGATAACGTAATTTGTATGTTTCATCTACTTTACTCACCTAATGTTTAAAAAAATATAAGAAATCTGACATTCCATCTGTATGCACACTGGATAAATGTATTTGAGCTGTTCACTGTACAAACATTTTATAAATATAATGCACCTCAATAGATTTTATGACATTATTTAAACTAATGAAAAATACAGAATGTAATTCTTTTGCTTCTGTGTTTTCTTATTTGTTTTGAAGGAATACCTCCAAAAATTGAAGCTGTTCCATCTGACATCAGCATTGATGAAGGAAAAGTTCTCACAGTGGCTTGTGCCTTTTTAGGCGAACCTACTCCTGAAGTGACTTGGGCTTGTGATGGAAGACAAATTTCTAGTCAAGAACAGCAGGGACGGTTCCATATTGAAACCACTGAAGATCTCACTACTCTTATAATTATGGATACTCAGAAAAAAGATGGTGGACTTTACACACTGAAGTTAACAAATGAATTTGGATCCGATACTGCAACTGTGAATATTAATATTCGATCAGTTTAAAGGGCTTGATCTATCTTAACTACACTTGACTTTTTGCAAGTGGTTCACATGGACTGAAATATCTGATTTGTAAATATAAAAAATATTTTTGTACTTACCTGGATGAGAAAAAGTTCAATGATATGTCATTACTTTTGACTTAAGAATTTTAAACATTGTTCATTGACATGTACATACTGTATATAGCCGATGTTAACGGTTATGAAGTTTTGTACCATTTATTTTGTGACATTTTAAAATGCAACTTTTGGAACTAATGGTTGGTAGGAGAAAGTTTTCTGGGGAACGAATACCCTGCTCAGCCTTTAACTAATTTTGTGCCTCAACACAATGTTGATGTTTAAGAATGCCTCAATAGGTAGAGAGACTCCCTATTGAAGATGACCTACACTCAAGAGAGAATACTGCACACGATCTCCTCGTACGTGCAAGAACATAATTTATGTGGACTCAAAAATGTAAACATTAAGCATTGCTTGCAATTACCCTCCTGTATTCAGTGCTTTAATGTTTTACATTGGAACTGATGATGTCACACTACTGTATTTCAGAGACGTAAATACAATATCATGGGCAAGATGCAAGCGGCCAGCACCTTGTTCATTCATTGTTTTAAGAGCACAGTTTCTGACATATGGACTGCTTTAAACAGCTTGAAAAAGTAACATCACCTGGCCATACCCTCAATTAATCATGCTGTTTAGGTACTCCAGTGCAGAAATTGGGCTAACTCTTGGAGGTTCAAAGGGTGCAGTGATTGCAATTGTGTGTGGTAGTATTAGAATGTTATTACTTGTCAATTCAGGGCATCTAAGCAGTGGACCACAGTGAAGAAACACTGTCGTTAAGAATTAAAATTGCCCTTCACTCCAATTTGATGTAGCTCCTGTAATGGTATCAAATATAAATTCAGTTAATTGAGCCTCCTGGAGATAGTATTGTTGATTTGAAATAAAGCATGCTATCTGCACCTTATTATGCACAATTTCTTGTGTCTTCATTTATCCTGTTTTCAGATGGATTATGTGCTACTTTCTTGTGGTTCTTCTTTCATCTGGCGCTATAGACAAAAACAGAGTGCAATGCAGATCATTTCTAACTAGATAGTAAAACTCAGCCATCCAATGTTGTAGAAAGAAGCAGGGTGCAATCCAGATGATTTATAACAGGGTAGCAATACCAAGTAACCATGAATTAACCATGAATTAAAAATTAATCATGAATTAAAAATTCAAAGGGCAGATATTCAAAATGGCCAATATTTAAATGTCATGGTGGTTATGGGACTTAAATCTTGGCAGGATATTCAGTGGCAGTCGCCAGATAGGAGCTGCCTCTGAATATTCCGGCTGTGCAACGCTAACTAGGTAAGTTCGGGCACTTTTCCAGCCAGCCTGATAATCAGCTGGGACCTCTGTGGATAGCAACTTCAGATAGCCTTTCTGGGCGGCCCAAGTTGCCCACAGACATCCTGGCTAAGTGGATAAATGCTGAACCTTATCCAGTTAATGCTGACACACCTTCGTTCCACCCAAAGGCTGCCGCTGCACTAACTGGATAGTATCAGGGTGGTCTGTAGAGATATTCAACAGCGCTATCTGTATAGTGCTGCTGACTATCCCCTTCAGTGCCTCTAGCCAGCTGGCTAAGGGTTTTGAATATCAGGTCCTCATTTTTCAAAACAAATATTTAGGAAAAGCATTACATTTTTTTTCTAATCAGAATGAAATAAGCTGTATTTGAACTTTTACAGAGCTTTCCCATAATTTGAAGTAAAGCAGTAGGTTTGAAAGGTAAATAGAAAGACTGGCAATTGTAAATGGTATTGAGGTTTTATATTTTACAAAATTATTCTTCACAAGGGGCCAACTTCTGCAAAATTAAGCAGTAAAGTATGCACCTACTTTGGCAATTAAATCCTCTGGTCAAGAGCCTTCCAGCTTTTGCTGCTCCTCATCTTAGAACCCAAATCCCAGAACCTGATATGCTTAGCCTAAGGTGAGCTCCAAGGTCCGGACCATATAGAGGTCCTATCTCTGTCATTCGGGGAGGGGGGTTGCCCGTGATGGATGGAGCAGACCTCAGTTATAAATGACATATCTAGTTGCTAGATTCCAGGGTCAGAATTTTGGGAACCTGCCAGGTACTTGTAACCTGGATTGGCCACTGTTGAAAACAAGATACAGGGCTTGATAGACCTTGGTCTGACCCAGTATGGCATATCTTATGTTCTTATCTATGTTCTAATTGTTAATGATGTGTATAATGGCTCTAACAAGCTTGTTATTCTATTTGCCCAACATTCACCTCAGAATGCTACAGCCTCTCCTTTATGATTTTAGCTGAAGCAATTCTCTGCTTTGGTATTGGAATCCCCCCAGGATTTATATTCTAGGTGACTTCAACATCTATGCAGAGCGTGATTCACCTTCAATGGCAACTGATTTTCTAACCTTTATTGAAATTCTGGGCTTCGCTTCGGTCATTAAGTTCCTCACTCATAAGGCTGGTCACCCATTTAATCAGGCATTTTATCCTGTGGCATCTGAATATAAATTTGTAATTGAAGAACTGTAAACGCCAAATTCATGGGCAGATCATCTGAAATCTCATTTAAACTTTCAGGTTTTTTTTCTGGGTGAGGGGATTGTTTTTTTAGTTTTGGTTAACATTCATTCAAAAGGAAAATGAATGGCTCCTCTGTCCAGGAAGCCCTAGAGACCATTCTTCCTGGGCTTCTACATTAGTTGAGGTCTTGGTATGCAAATAAACCTCAAAACTGTCTGCAGCTTTGGACCTTTGAAAATATGTCAACATCCTTGAAATCCTTGCCTTGGGTTATTGAAGGACTCCAAATTTTTAAACAATAGGGTCACTCCTTGGAATGTAGATGATATACATCTTCCTTAGCCTCCTGGTCATGCAACTACTTATGTGGGTTGAGATTCAGCTGAGAGTGTCTGCCAGTTGATTCTATTGTCCAGGAAGATAAACTGCTTAAAGATCTATCTGCAGTGAGCATGCCAAGTGCCATATTTTTGTGGCTTTGAGAAACAGGAGAAGAGATCCAGATTCTTCTTGTTTTTTGATGTAAATGATGGCAACTTAGTTGTCTGTTCTGATCAGAAATAAATTCTTTTGCAGCCATTTTCTGAAGGCCTTGAGGGAATTGTAGATGATACATTGTTGCAAAAGACTGATGTGAAAAGCTCTGTTAGTTATGGTTCATTTGCCTTGCATGCTTAAAGAGGGAAGATGCGCTCCCCAACTGGTGGTGTGGGCATCTGTGGTGAGGAAAATGTTGGCCTGTAGTGCCTAGCAAAGAGGTTGTCAGTACACATCCACCATTTCAGAGAAGCTTTTACTAATGGATTGAGTGTGATCTGTCTCTGAAGGGATTGTTTTCTCTCATGTGGAGTCTGGTGACAAGTAGGACATGAACTGTTGCCAACATGTGCCCCAAGAGTCTGAGTATGAGATGCCCTGTCTTGATTTGTGTGGAGAACTCCTATGAACATGATTGTGTAGGAACAAGAGAGGACTTTTCTTTGTTGATTAGAAAGTCTAGCCTTCTGAGGAGTTGAATTGTCTTCTGGATAATGCCTGTTTGGAAGATGCTGCTAAAAGCCAGTCATCTCGGTAGGGGAAGACATAATGGTCCATCTTACACAGTTGTGCTGCTGCCACTGTGATAGATTTTATGAAAACTATGGGAGCTGAACATGGGCATGGTCTGTGAAATGTAGGGACTGTTTGTGATTGGTGTGGATTGGTATATGTGAACAAGCATCCTTCAGATCCAGGAAAAGAAATGTTGCTAGGGAGTGTATCTTGAACTTTTCTCACTTCACATTTAGTAACCAGGTATGGCGGACGTGGCCCTCTCCCCCCCCCCCCCCACCCCAACAAGTTCCCCCTTCCCCCCTTTTTCCTACAAATAACCACCACAAAAATCAGTTATTGGCAAAACAACTGGTCGCAGCTTTATTGAACAAGCACAACATAACCTTACAACCATAACTGCATAACTTACGGTTCCGGCAGCGGGACAATCCCTCACCAGCCATATGGGTAGCAAAGTGAGTTCCTTCCCGCCTCCGCCGAGAACCATTCCCCGGCAATTCCATTCCCCTCTTCCGGCTTCGCCATATTACTAGCAAAAGCCGAGGGCTTCTCCGGGTCAGGGGTACCCCCACCCCTGCCCTGCATATTGCCATGCCTCCGGACCCCGGACACCTCTGGGATCCCGCCCCCCCTCCAGCTGCAACCTCCCGCCTCCCACACCCCGGACCCCACCACAGGGAGGGAGGGAGGGTGCGCCCGTCCTTTTCCCGGCTCCGAAAGGACTGGCGTCTGCCTGCACGCTCCCTCGCTAACCCCCTTGAGCCCGCCGACCTCATTGGCTCCCGCGGCCACCCGGGCCCGCGGGAGCCAATGAATTCAAATGTAAACCCCGCACGGGCACGCGCCTCGCGCCACCTACAGGGACCCGCGCCACTCCGCCCCCCCGGTTACAGGCGGCCGTCGGGCACGTGGGCCCGCGGCCTCCGATTAACCAGGTATGGCGGACGTGGCCCTCTCCCCCCCACCCCAACAAGCTCCCCCTTCCCCCCTTTTTCCTACAAATAACCACCACAGAAATCAGTTATTGGCAAAACAACAGGTCGCAGCTTTATTGAACAAGCACAACATAACCTTACAACCATAACTGCATAACTTACGGTTCCGGCAGCGGGACAATCCCTCACCAGCCATATGGATAGCAAAGTCAGTTCCTTCCCGCCTCCGCCGAGAACCGTTCCCCGGCAATTCCATTCCCCTCTTCCGGCTTCGCCATATTACTAGCAAAAGCCGAGGGCTTCTCCGGGGCGGGGGTACCCCCACCCCCGCCCCCGCCCTGCATATTGCCATGCCTCCGGACCCCGGACACCTCCGGGATCCCACCACGCGCTCAGCGACACCTGTCCCTGAGCCCCCCCCACAAAGTTCAAAGCTGCGACCAGCCACCCCGTTCGACACAGCCAACTCCAAGGCCTCCTGCCACTCATTCAGGAGCAAATCTATTCCAACCGGGGAAAGATGTACTCCATCCGAACGATACAGGCCCGCACAATCGACCTCCACCCAGGGATGCAAAATCTGGTAACCCCCATGTGCCCCCACCCATCGGCCAATTTGCCGATTAATTTTTACCAACCCACGGGACCACCGCCGGTGACCCCAGCAAGCAGGCCTGGGAATTAGGTCGGACCAAAGCAATATAACACCGGGGAACAGTAACAACACTTCCCCCAAATCCCGCTGAGCCGCTCTAATCAGCTGCTTGACTGTCCAAGACCCCAAATCATTGCCGCCGAGATGCAGCAACAAGCACTCCGGGGATCCTCTGACGCGCTGATGGTGCCGGAGCAAAGGCAGGAGCTGCAACCAGCGAAGGCCGCGCTCGCCCAGCCATGATAATGCCACCTCTTCAGCCTTCAGTCCAAGGTTCGCCCCGAGCGGCCGTACCACTGCCTGCTGGCCGGCCCAATACACAAACGAATGGCCGATTAACCAACAGGCAAACGGCGTTGGAATCCCATCTAAAAGAAAAAACACAGTTAGCACCCAGAACCCGATACCCAGACAGCCAGCTCACAAACGAACATATCCCTTAAAGGCATTGGAACTCCAGCGGCCAATCCGCTGAATCTCTGCTGCCGGCAAACCCGCCACCGCCGCACTAGTAGCGGGCCCAATCCGGAAGGAATGCGGGGCGAAGTCGCCAGGTGCTAAGCCAATCCGCCGCACCACCAACCGCAGCACAGCCGTGAACTGGAACCGCGTCAACCACCGCGCATCCGCATGCACAAATAGCAGTCCGCCCCCCGACGGACGTACCCGCAAATAAGCCGCCATTGCCGCTATGGGACAAATAGCAGAAGCCACCAGCGGCCTTAAATGCACCCACACCCCCCGCCCTCTCTGATCTGTCTTAGACCTAGCCAGCCATATGCTCAGCTGTCCTTGCACCAAACGCACATGCTGAAGTTGCAGAGCCGCACCTCCATCGGCCCGACTGGATGCCACCAATTCCCCCGACCGGAAGGCTCCAAAGAAAGCCAAACAAAACACAGCCCGGAACAGCATAGACTCATATCCGGACTCCACTACGGTGGGCAAAGCATCAATCATCAGTCCCAACAGATCGGGGGTAATTGGCTGCCGGGCGTCCACCTGGGGAGGGGTAATGCGCTCCCATCCCAACAAGAGTCGGTGAGATAGAAATCCCCAATGGTGCACAGCCCACCCAACCGCCCTTGAGAAAAATGCAAAACCGGCAAGGTGAGACCGCACCGTTGATTTAGCAAACCCCGCAGCCTTTGCTGCCACGATGTAGGCACCAATGAGATGATCAGGCACCGGGCCCTGACGCCATCTGCGCGTCACCAAGAAATCCACCACACTGTCGCAGCCCTTACAATAAGAGCGCCAGGTCGCCGACGACACCGAGCACCTCAGCAAGCTCAGGATACCTGGAGGCCAAGCCGCCATAAACGCTCGGGGACCGACCGCCCCACCGGGTCCGCCTCTGGTGCCAAGCGCCGAAACAGATCCCACTTGAAACGAGAAAGAGCATCAGCGACCTGGCACATGCCGGGCCCACACAACCACATTCAACTGCAAACAGGCAAAAATCACCTCCCTCATCAAAGCCGCCACTCGCATGCAACGTGGAGCGTATCGATTGATAACATGTACCACCGCCTCAGTGTCGCACCACCACAGCAGTTGTCTATTATGCAGCCTCTCTCGCCATAGCTCCAGAACCACAAAAATGGGGAACAGTTCCAGGAACGTTATGCTGTCGGTTAAGCCCGCCGCCCGCCAGGCCGACGGCCACGGCTCAGCACACCATGCACCCCCGAAATAGACACCAAGTCCGAACCCACCCGCCGCGTCCGTGAAAATCTGCAAATCAAACGTAGACACTTCCTTTGCGAGGAGGACCGTAACCCCATTAAAGTCCCTTAAGAACTGGTCCCAAACCCCCAAGTCCGCCCGCATGCTCCGGGAAACCCTAATGCGATGATGCGGACGCCGCACTCCCGAGGTAGTCGCCAGTCGCCGTAGGAACACCCGGCCCATCGGGATAACCCTGCAGGCGAAGTTAAGGGAGCCTAACAAGGCCTGCATCTCCCGCAATGTGATTTTCGCCGACCCTAAGATATTCGCTACTAACACCCGCAATCGCACCACCTTGGCGGGCGGCAGGCGTGCTACCATGTCGACAGAATCCAATTCCACCTCCAGAAAAGTAAGGCGCGTGGAAGGGCCCTCAGTCTTGCCCGCCGCCAGAGGGACCCCCCATTCCCGCGCGAGCCGCGTGAAACCGTCCAGCAGCTCCCAACAGAGCCCAGACTGCTCCGCACCGACGAAGAGAAAGTCCTCCAAATAGTGGACCACATTCCGAGAGCCGACGGACACCTCCAGAGCCCAATGCATGAGGGAACTGAACATCTCAAAGTAACAACAAGAGACCGAGCAGCCCATCGGCAGGCACTTGTCAAAGTAAAAGTGGTCCTCGAACACAAAACCCAATCAGTGGAAGGAACCAGGGTGCACTGGCAGCAGGCGAAAAGCGGACTCAATATCCACCTTCGCCAGCAAACACCTGTGCCCACACTCGCGCACCAACCGTACTGCCTCATCGAACGATGCGTAACGCACCGCGCACAATTCCTTGGGGATAAGATCATTCACCAATGCACCCTCAGGGAAAGACAAATTGTGAATGAGCCGGAATTTCCCAGGCTCCTTCTTCGGGACAATGCCCAAAGGCGAAACAACGAAATTCCGGCATGGCCGGTCCACAAAAGGCCCAGCCATCCTCCCCAAGGCCAGCTCCGGGCCCCCCGCCCCCACCACTGGTATGGGGAACCCGAACTGGAAACCCCCTTCCAATACCCGCCACGCCCTAACCCTCCGATACCGCCGTAACCACGGCCTGAGTGCTGCAAAACGAATCGGGGTAGGGGCCAACTCCATCCCACAGTCATTGCTTCGCGGCAGGGGGGTTAGGCACTTTTTTGCCGCAACGGAGCGCGGAGTGCCCTCCCCCGCAGATGGAGCAACTATGCCGGTACTTACAGTCCAGAAAGGGGCAAGTCGACTTATTGAAGCGCCAACAGACGTCCCCGACCCCCTCGCCAGCACCTTTTTGCAACCCGGGAGCCGGGCCGCTCCGCAGTCGCCAATGTGCTGGGGACCCCCTTTTGCCCCCCAGCACCAACCCCCCCTTTTGCAGACATCTGCATCAACCATAGGCTGATGTCCTGTGTCCCCCAAGACAAGGCGCGATTCTCCTCCATCTTATCCCGAAACTTCTCGTCATAGTTGAGCCAAGCCCAACCCTCTTGAGTCTGAGCCGCCTCAAGAATAGAGTCGGCATAGGCAAGTAACATCCCGTATTGCCCCGGGTAACGCTGCCCCCAAACACTAGCTAACCGCAGGAAAGCCCTCGTCCAGTTGAGAACGTTCCATGAAGTCTTCCTAACCCTGCCCGCCTTCTCGTCCGCCTTCCGTTTACGCCTGCTCTCCCCTGAATGCTTCCTACCCTCCAGCAGGCGGAATATATCGATATATTTCCGCTTCCATATCCTACGCCGAAGCTTACGCGGAACCCCCTCCCAAAGCTCCGAAAACGAAGCCAGCATAGCACCCCCGCCCCCTCCCACTACCCCCCCCCCACTCCCTCCAGGTTGATCGCCCCCCCCACCACCCGACGAGGACGACAAAGATGAAGACGAAGAGGAACCCCCCCTCCGACGTCGCTTACGCGAGTGACGGCTCTTCTTTCTCTCTTTGCCCCCCACTCCCCTTGCCTGGCTAACCGCCCCACTCTGTTCCGCTAAAAGCTCAGGTAACTCACCAGCAGCCGAACTCCGGGGTGGCACGATAGATGAGAAGGTAGATGAATCCGCCGTCAGCACCTCCCGCAGTTCCTCTGTCTCCGCGACTGGCACTTCAGCAGTAGTCGCTCCTGCACTCTGCGTCGCCACTTCACTGCTCAGAGTCGCTCCCCTCCCGTCGCCGGTCTGCACCTGCGGAGACACCGGCAAAAAGGCAGGGGAACCCGACAAGCCCCAAGGAAGCTGCCACGGCCCCGTCCAATCCACCCTGGAGGGTCCCTGTCCCCCTCCCCTCCAATAGTCCCAGCCCGAAAGCCCCCCACCCCCCGGAACCATAGGCCAACCCCAGTGTCCCCCCCCAACCCACCCTTCCTGACTCCCAGCTGGACTCTGCCACCCTGCCGGGAACTGCGTCGCCCCCACCACCCCTGAGGGGTCCACAACTGGTTGGGGCGGAGCAGCACTGCCTGCCGACCCCCCTGTTGACCCCGCCACCCTACTCTCTCCGAGCACGGACCCTCGCAGGGCCCCCTGCGCCACCCCCGACCACGGCTTGCCCTACCCCCGCGGGACCTCACGGAAGCACCAGAGGGCACGGAAGCACCCCGCCTGCCTGGGTCTCTGGGTCCAGCCTGCCGAGGGGGCCCTTTCTTCCCCCTAACCTGTCCTCCTGAGCCTCCCGAAACCCATCCCAGGGGCCTCCTACCACCTCTCATTCCCCTGCCCCCTTTTCCACCGCCCCCTGTCCCCGCCATCCCGCTGCAATGAGCACTGACCTGCCAAGCTCTGCAGCCTTAAACAAGCAAACAGCAAAACGCCCGACAGAGCAACGAGAACAAAACAAAAGAACCACCAAAGCAAAAGGAGAGCAAGAGAACAAGGAAGGCAAGAGAACAAAGAGAGCAACGGAGCCCCCCCCCCCAGCACCTGATCAGTCAGCCGCCGCAGACAGGACCGGACGGACGCTCACGGGACAGCTCACTGCACCGATGCCGGTTTTCAGACCGCCGCAGGCCTCAAAGCGCCGCAGCCTCGGACCCGCACCAAGGTAACTCCGTCCACGAGCTGCAGCCAGACGCCCGTCCTTTTCCCGGCTCCGAAAGGACTGGTGTCTGCCTGCACGCTCCCTCGCTAACCCCCTTGAGCCCGCTGACCTCATTGGCTCCCGCGGGAGCCAATGAATTCAAATGTAAACCCCGTGCGGGCACGCGCCTCGCGCCACTCCGCCCCCCCCCCGGTTACAGGCGGCCGTCGGGCACGTGGGCCCGCGGCCTCCGATTTATTTATCCGATTTATATACTGCTTTGTCTGGGTAATCAAGGCAGTTTACAGGGAACATCTTACAAACTCTGCACAGGGCAGTTACAATGAACATTTTACAAATTTACAGTTAACAATTACAAGAATCATTTTACCCAACTATATACAGGTTGAAATATTCTTTTAGAACTATTTACATAAGGATTGCGCTATGTCGTTGCTGTATCATGTGCGAGTATGTACTGGTAAATTACAAGTGTTGGGTACCTTGATTCATTAATCAGATGGTGTAGGTTCTTTCGAGGAAATACTGATTGTAGAGAGGGAAGATAATGTTTCATGGTTCCCGGTGGGTTGTTCATGTATGTAGAAGTCTGTAAAAAGGAATGTCTTAAGGTGTATTTTGAACAGTGATAAGTCCTTGATTTCCCTCAGATTGTTGGGTAGGTTGTTCCATAATGTTGGAGCGCAGACTGAGAATGCTCTGATGGTTTTTAATTGGGTTGCATTGCAGAACATTCTTGGTGTGGTTAGTGTATTCTTCTGGTTGTCCCTTCTTCTTCTCAGCCAGGCGACCAGCAAGATGGCCTCGGGTCGCTACCCCCCCTCCCCTCCCCTCCCCATCCCCCTCTCCCCTCCCCATCCCCCTCTCCCCTCCCCTCCTGCCTAAATAATTGCACACGATACGGGTTGCAACAAAGAACGAAGTATTTAATTGGATATCAACATTTTCTTTGGAAAGTACAGTATCAAACTGTTGGCCACAGCATAAGCCTACCACATTAACTATTTACATAATCCTTTAAGTAACATTACAACCAATTATACAGTAAATTACAGTAAATTACATTTTCCTTTCACCCCTTCTCCAGAGGCACAGCCCACTCTAGTTAGGTCCTTGTTGCACGGCAGGGATATCTGGAAAAGCGGCCGTCCAAGCCTTTTCCCCACTGCCGTCGTTCCTAAATAGCATGAGATCGTCAAGGGGATGCTTTTTTGGAACCACAGGCCCTCTTCTGGGGCTGTCCCTCTTGCAACAGTGTCCCGTTCCGCCTCTGCCCAAGTCCCGTCAAAAGGCGTGAGCAGGGCTGCGTTGAAATCTCTATACACGTCCCTCCCGCCGTGAAAGCATCGGGAGGCCCTCTATACACTGTTCCTGCTTCCACTCTGTGTCCTGTCTGCGGACACCTCCTATATGTTCCACTCCCCCTTAGCATGTCCGGGCTGTGCGCTCTCTTGAAAGGAGGGGGTCTCTATTTCCCCTGCCAATCCCTCCCGGCAGCGATTCCTCGCTCGCCGGGGGGTCCCCACCTCCTGATGGCTCTCCTACTTTTGCTGTGGCCAACACGTGTCTCTGCCATAGGCGTTCCAGCGTGTCTTGTATGGCACAGAGGAACACATCCATCCCAATTTCGGACAAATGCACGCCGTCTGCGCGATACAAGCCAGGGCAGTTTTCCTCTATGAGATCGTGAACAATGTTGTAACCTCCCAGTGTGTCCATAAATCGTGCCATCCACCTGTTTACTTTTCTTCTTGTCCTTTCTACAGCCCGGTGCGACCATTCGCCTCTCCAGACTCGCCGAGGTATGATATGAGACTAGACCAGCAATGCTCCTGGAAAGGTAGATGCCAGTGTCTGCAGGTCCTTCTGCATTTTCTTCGTGAGCTCGACACTGCACGTCCCCGTCAGGTCATTGCCCCCGAGGTGAACTACTATTACCCAAGGTCTTCCTCCTGCATTTCTTAACCGCAGGAGGAGTGGGATTAGCTGGTCCCATACCATACCCCAACGGCCCATCCACTTCACCGCCACCTTGTCAGTGGGGAGGCCAAGATTAAGCCCTTGTGGCCTGATGCTTGTCCTCCTTTCGGCCCAGTGCACGAACGAATGGCCGCATATCCACGCTTCCTGGCAAGGTGTTCTGCCTACGTAATATTATTATTGGAAAGAGAAGTTGCATGTTAGAATTCGTTTACAATTCCTTTTACAACTGTCTTCACTGCAAAGTTTGAAACAACAACTTAAAGGTGATTAATACAAAGCAAAGTATAAAGTATCTCAGAACTCCCGTACCCTAGTTCCCTCTGGAGGCTTGCCCATGGAATTAAACTTGGCGTACGTACAGCTTGTACCTATCGGAGCGCCATCTACCGATGTTCATGATCTGTTCTCTGGTCATTCCCAGGCTGGCTGCCGTTGAAGCAGCCCCGATACGGAAGGAATGAGTGCCGTACAAGCACGATTCTAAGCCCACCGCCTCCAAGGACTGCTTGAGGACCCTGGCAAATTGGAAGCGCGAGAGGGGCGCCCCATTCGAATGTACCAGCCAATGGCATGCCCTTGTCGGGCGAATTTGCTTATATTCGGCGAAGGTTTTGACTGGGCAGGATGGGTCCCCCGGTAGTGGGGCCAACTTTATTAAAGCGCCTCTCGCTGCTGTGTCGGTCTTGGATCTCCGTACATGCAGCGCGAGCGTCCCGTCGTGCAAACTGACATCTTGTGCCAAAATGCCCCCTTCGGCGTTACCCTTACTCGCCGAGGCGACCAATTCGCCTACCCTGAACGCTCCGAAGAATGCCCAAGAAAAGGCACAGCGGAAGAGCCGGGTCTCAAAGTCATCGAAACATATTCATTCCGCGACCGCTATCAGCTTCCGTAATATATGATGTGTTATAGGGCGCCGCAAGTCTCTTCTGCGGGGCTGTTCTGACGTCCAGCCTTTCATCACCCTCGATATCACAAAATCTGCTCTTGGGTTGCTCCCGCCCATTGCCTTCGCAAAGAAAGCGATCGCCGCCAATTGTGCCTGTACCGCTGACTTCTTGATACCCTTCCTTTTTGCCCGCAGGATCCACCGTAGGATGGACTCTGTGGTAGGACAAGGGTCTGTGATCCCGTTCCTTGCGCAGAAAGCCTGAAATTTGTCCCAAGCCGTTAGGGAACTCAGAACCAGCTCCCAAACCTCGGTGGACCAAGGTCCCATGCCTTCTCCGGGATGGCCGTCTTGATTGCGTCGGCCTCGGGCGCCAGCGATCGGAAGAGCGGGATCTTGGAACGAGAGAGAGCATCGGCAATGTTATTAAGAATGCCCGGTATGTGTTTCGCTCTGATGGTTATGTTGTGCGTTAGGCATGTCAACACTATCTGCCTCAGAAGTGACACCACTCCCTGAGTGTGCGTGCTCATCCCATTCACTGCATAAACCACCGCCATGTTATCGGTGTGGAATGTGATCGCCTTGTTGCGAAGCTGCGCGGCCCTCATGCCTAATGCTACCGGCTATGGAAAAAAGCTCCAGGAAGGTGATATCTCTGGTAGCCCCTACAGAGTGCCATTCGGGGGGCCATTCCTCCGCGCACCATGCGCCTCTGAAATATATTCCAAACCCGGACCCGCCTGCGGCATCTGTGAACAGGTCGAGGTCTTCATTCGACACTGGGTGTTCCTGCCAGAAAGCCAGACCATTAAAGGACTGCAAGAAGCATGCCCACATGTGTAGGTCCTCCCGTATGCCCCTAGTGATCCTGATCTTGTGGTGGTTTTTTTGGATCCCTTTGGTCACCATAGCCATGCGACAGCAGAAAATCTGCCCCATTGGCATAATTCTGCATGCAAAACACAGCAGCCCCAGCATTGATTGGAATTGTTCCAACGTAGCCTTTTTGCGGACCTGAATGGCCCGAATGGCGGATCTCAATTTTTGCATTTTTTCTTCGGGCAGGCGTGACTGCTGTGTTGCTACATCCAGTTCAATACCTAAAAAGGTAATGGCCTCCACGAGCCCGCAGGTCTTTTCCGCTGCCAGTGGAATGCCGAAGCGCTCTGCCACTTGCACAAAAACCCTGAGGATCCTGTGGCAGTCTTCCTGGTCATTTCCAATGAAGAGGAAATCATCCAAGTAGTGTACCACAGTATCTGGCCCTGCGATATCTTCTACGACCCAATATATGAATGTGCTGAATTGCTCGAAATACGCGCACGATATCGAGCAACCCATGGGCAGGCATTTATCAAAATAATATTCCCCATTGAAGGTGAAGCCCAGCAATACAAAGGATTCCGGGTGTACTGGTAGGAGTCGAAAGGCTGATTCAATATCAGCCTTTGCCAGCTCTGCCCGATGTCCCCGCTTCCTTATAATGTCTACTGCTTGATCGATCGTCGAATATTTCACAGAGCATAACGACGGATCGATTTGATCGTTCACTGAACTCCCTTCGGGGTATGATAAATTGTGTATCAACCGAAATTTTCCAGGCTCCCTTTTTGGCACGATCCCCAGCGGGGACAGCACCATATCCAGAAGGGGCGGGGTCACGAAGGGGCCTGCCACCCTCCCCAATTCTCTTTCTTTTAGTAATTTTTTCTGGACTACAAAACTGAATTTTTTGATTGATGGGGAGTTGCGCATCCCCTGTGTAAGAGGTTTGGCCGAAACCGGGATTTTGAAGCCGTGCGCAAAGCCGCTCTCGATATTGAGAGCCTTGTCACGATGTGGGTAAGCACGCAGCCAAGGTCGCATGTGCTCAAGCCTGATTGGGGTTGGGGCCATGCCCGTCACCTCCTCGTTGCTGCACTGGTCGATAGGACTTGGTGTCCCTGTTGGTGCGGCAAACGGTGACTGGGTGATTCCCACCGCAGTTGGCGCATACATGACGGAATTTGCATGGCTGCCATGTGCAACTCCCAGCGTTGAACTGCCGGCATGCCCTGCGCCCGCTCGGCAGGGATGTTTGCTGCCATTGCGGCGACTGAAAGGACGCTTCCTGACAGTATGGCCTGTTGGGTGCCATCTCTTCTAGCCATAGGTCCACGATCCTGTGCTGCCAGGTCATGGTTGGGTCTTCGGCCAAGCTTTGTCTGAACTTGACGACATAATTGAGCCAAGCCCTCCCACCTAGTCGCTTGTGCGCTTGGGTTATGGTATCTAAGTATTTGATTAGATACTGGTTCAGTTCGGGCTCCCGTTCCAGTACCACGCTCATAAATATGTGAAAAGCCAAAACCCAATTGTTTATGGATTTAATAATCTTCGGCTTCTTCTCCCACTTCTTGTCCTTCTCTTTACCTTCATTCGCTTCCCTGTCCTGATCTCTGATCAGTAAGGAAAATATGTCAATAAATTCCCTCCGTCAGATTCGTTTTTTTAATTTTCTAGGCACCGCACTGGCTAAGGAGCTTACTCTGCAACGCAGATCGCCGCTACTGGGCTTGCTAGCGCCGCCACCCGTGCAGGCTGCTCTGACCCGGCTGGCCCGGATTCACCGTCATCCGCTCTCCGCGGGTGTGTCTCGCTGCGCTCTACCCACACTTTTGTTAGCCGTCTGTCCTTGCGCGTTTTATTGTTATCATTTTTTCTTTTGAAAGTCTTCAATATACTGTGCATTGCGTTCGCTAGGGAAATGTCTCCCTCATTATCAGAGATAGATTACTCTGACGACGAGGAGGACAACCCCGCCAATGCTACCCTTTCGCCCACGGGCTTACCTTTCGCTGAGGCGTAGCTTGGTGTGTGATCACCTTTTGCTGAACTTGTGCTTGGTGTGCTTTCATCTCTCGCTGAGCTGGCACTCGGAGTGCAGTCGTTCGAGGCCTGCGTTTCTTCTGTCAGCGCATTAGCTGCCTCTAGACGTTGCCTAAAAGCGCTTAAGCCGTGTTGGCTCACCTGCTCACGTATGAGCCGCAGTAGTTCATCCAGCTCCTGACTGGATGCTCCTGCCTGCGCTGGTGATTCCGCCTGTTGTTGTGTTGCATCACGTCCCTTCTGTCGCATAGTCTTGACCGCACGGCTCCTGCGCGATCCGTCCCTGCCGCTTGCTTTCCCTTTCGCGGCTGTTGCGGGTGCCCGTTTAGCAGCACCGCGTGTCGTTCTGCCTCCTGCGCTCTGCATGCCGCTGGTTCCTTCTGCATTGTGATGTCTCGTGCGGCCCTTAGCTCCGCTCTGTGCAGCCCCTCTTGGCATATTATCCTGTTAGTAGAAATGCTAAGGAAGAAAATGAAGGAACACGGAAATGCATATTAGTGTTGCGCTTGCAGGCACCGTATAGTTGTCAGGGCACCAACGTTTGTACTTTTAAATTATGGGGACTAGGTCAGCAAGAGCCGCAGCTGAGACCTGAACCTGTGACCCTCCGCTCCCGGACACACTGTCCGCATGCACCGCTCCTCTATGATGACCGTGTTAACCGCCGTTTCCTTTCCCTTGCCTACCATTTATTGTTTTTTTTGTTTTTTTTTTGTATTGCATGCCCAATGTATAGGTATGCGCCAATATTCCACGCCAGATACTACTCTATAGCGCATCTGTTTCCGCGCATGTTCAGAGCCGCAGATGCGTCCTCCGTTGGAGCAGAATATCTTGCAGATTAGATGGCAATCCCCGCGGTGATCCCAACCTTATAAGAAGCTAGGCCAATCACCAGCATATTAAGAGAAGAATATTAGTCCCGGTACATCCCATGGTATTTCCCATACCTTATAACCAGCATCGAATCAAGCAATGTTTAACGAAAAACAAAGAAGAAATCTAAGCTTTTTTTTCCCACTCCTCGCCACTAGATGGCCATCACCGCACGTGTAACCAATGATCAACACAAGAAGGAAAGGTAATGCACGGGGAAAATACATCTAGGTTATCTTCTTTTGCAATGAAATTAAATACTCCGGGCAGCTTTGTCCTCTTTACCGCTTGCGCACTCCAATCAAAAAAAAAATTAACCCTTTTTTCACAACATTGAAAATACAGTCTTACCTTCCGATCCCTGTGTATACAGAAATAAATTTACAGTCCCGCCACCTTAATGAATCAGCACTTGAAAATAACAATAACCAACCCCTGAAATTCGCATGAAGCTCAATATTGCACCGCCGACGCATTGCTCTTCATGCCCCCCTCTGTTATCTTTTAAATATTGTTACCTATGCCCGGTTCATCCCCGCCATCCCTGCAGGCGCTTAGGATGCCTGCTTTATCCCGCGATCCATGTGTCCCAGCCCTTGTTACTGTGGTCCATGCCTCTTATAGTATCCCCCCCCCCTCTGTTCCCCTGCGGTCCCCACAATTCCTCAGTGCACTCACCGATGGCCACAAAAAAGAACGGCAGAGCAGAGACAAACGCCAATCACAGCCCGACGCCGCCCGCTGTATCCTGCCCGCACACGCCCAAAGCTGGGGGGGGCGTACCGACTCCGACTCTCGGTGAGGTCTCCGCACGGTCGGTATACGCTCCACGTGGCAAGAGAGGTAGGCCGAACGCTGATCGCCTGATCGCCTCCTGTGCGGCACCGTGCGAGGGGGAAAGAGGGCGAGCAGAGGCGCGGCCGACCTTTCTATAGTCGCTCGTGCCGCCCGGCCCCCTCCCCCCGCCGAGGTTAACCCTCGGCCTGCCGGCGCCTGCCTGTGCCCGGCCACGTTAATTCGTGGCCGGACCTTGCGTCTTGCTGTAAATTTATAAGTGTGCACAGGTGTGTAGGTGCAATGTTGTTTATTGTTTTGAACTTAATTCTTTGAATTACTGGGAGCCAATGGAGGTGATAAAGTATAGGTGTTATGTGAACTGACCTGGCAGATTTCATTATTGTGTGTGCAACTGTGTTCTATGCTAATTGGAGGGGTTTCAGTGTTTGCTTGGGTAGTCCTTGTAGGATGATGTTGCTATAATCAAAGTGGATGTGTGTGAAGCAAAATTCACCATGAAAAACCCGTCCCCGAAATTTATATTTTTTTTGTCGAAGCGCACCGGAGGAGGAATGGAACTGAAATCCACCCACACCAAGCGGTGAGCTGCTTTTATTCAAATAAGGTTCTCCACCACATAAATCTTATAAAAACGTAACTTAACTGGGAATGTCCAGGTTCCACATATGTATTATCGCACCGTTGCCTCGCCAAAGAAAATTGTCTTGCACGACGTGCACGTTTCGGGATAGAACCCTGTCTCAAGTGCCTGTGAGTCGTCTTCGCCAGCAACTGTGATTGAAAAAACGCCGTCCCCGCGGCTTAGGACTACGTTATCAAGGCCAATAGGACAAATTTAAACAGAGAACCCTCCAATCAAAAGAGGGATTTCCTCATCGTCAAAGAGGAAGCCCTACGATGATTGGATAATGAGTACAATCACCACAAAATCTTACAATAGGCTGCCCCAGTCAATCTCACGATTTAGACCATGGGGCTGCATGGAATTTAAAAGAAAGATCCAGCGCTGTTCGGTCCATTGTAATTTTTTGATCCTATCACCTCCCCGAGGATCAAAGGGAACGTGGTCTATGATTGTCCATTGAAGATCAGTGAACTGATGATCATTTGAGACACAATGCTGAACTATCGGAGCCGAGATGAGTTTTTGTCGTAGACGTGAGGCATGTTCAGCCAATCGTTTTTTAATCTGACGGGTAGTTCTGCCCACATATAAAAGTTTACAAGGGCATTGCAGCAGGTAGACAACATGAGTTGATAAACAGGTAGTATCCCAGGGGCGCACAAACACCTCAGTCGTAATCGGATGGTGCCAATCCTCACCCGAAATGGTCAGTGGGCAATAAATACATTCTCTACAAGGGGAATGACATCCTCTAACTAATGTTATTCTAGGGGCTCTAACTTAAATGATCGCCTAGTAAAATCAACAGCAATCAGGGATCGTCCGATACCAACATTGGTTAGAGGTGTTGTTGAAGGTTACTTGTTGTGTGCGGTTGGAGAGGTAGTTCTTAAACCATTGTAGTATGGTCCCTCCTATTCTAAGATGCTTCAAGCTGTTGATTAAGATATTGTGATTTATGGTATCGAACGCTGAGGATATGTCTAGAAATATGAGGACGAAGGCTTGTTTTGTATTGTCGATTCCTTGTATTATTGTGTCAAGGAGGGTTGTTAGGAGCGTTTTGACTCCATGATATGCTCTGACTGATTTTTCAATGACTTTGGATAGGAATGGGAGGCTTGATATTGGTCTATAGGAACTGGGGGAAGACTTGTTTAGTGAGTTGCATTTCAAGATTGGGCACATGGAAGCTTTTTTTTAAGGTGTCTGGTATTTGTCCTTGTGATTGCAAGAGATTAACTATTTTTTGGATGTAGGGGGTTAATTCTGCTTTGACTTATTTAATCCAGCTGACTGGACATGGGTCAAATAGAGAGGTGATTGTATTTATTGATTTGATGCATTGGTCAATCTGTTCCTTGCTTCTTGGAGAGAATGAGTCCCATATTGCATTATGAGTAGGTATATCATGGTGGATTTCAGCTAGGTTGGTTGTTTTAAGTTTGTATTTTTCCACATAGTGGTTGACTAGTTGCTGGGCATTTATGTCGCTGGGATGGGTGTTGTCAGTGTTTGTTTTTTTAAATTAGGTTTTGGACAATGAGAAATAGTTCCCTTGGATGATTTAAAGAATGTGTTAGTATTTTGCAGAAGTATTCTTTTTTTAGAGTTAGTGATTTTCTGATGGTATAGTTTTAGCGTTTCCATATATTTCAGTCTGTCTGTGTCACTTTTTGTTGTTTGCCATTTTCTTTCAACCTTCCTTAGAGTTCTCTTTGTCTCTCTCAGGCTTGGGGAGTACCATGGTTGTGAGTTGCAGGGGTTTTTTTGAAAGGTTTCTCGGTTGGTTGGTTGATGCAGTATTGAGGGTGTTATTCCAAGTTATAATGAGGGTGTCTAAATTGTCATGGTTATTTGTTAGGGCAGGTGCAATGCTCTTTAGGAAATCCTCCTTGTTGAATTTCTTGAATCGATGATGTGGTTGTGTTCTTATGTCTTTGCTGGGAGGGTAGGGATCGAGGTCTGTGCAGAAGTGTATAAGGTGGTGATCTGACCATGGCACAGGTTGCGTTCCTATTCTGGATATCTTCTTAGTGCATGTATAATCTTTAGGGGAGAATATCAAGTCAAGGATGTTGGGGCTCCCTGCTCCCCATCACCAAGGCCAATCAGGCACGCACGCGCCTGGCGGGCCCATGCCTGAGGGCCTCGCCAGAGGGCCCTTTGGCATGGCTCTTAGGCATGGAACAGAGGCGTGAACCCAAAATTCAGCTGTTACTCATCTAAAACCAGGTAAATAGATATTCTAAACCATCACCCTCTCTCACACTACAGAAACAGTATCTCAGATAGCATCACTATCTTCACAAATTACCTTAAAACATTCTCATTATTAATGGACAACCACAACTCTAGATACCATGGAACAAAGAAGGATAGAAGTTCTCTTCCTATCATTCCTAATCATCACCATCTCCATTAATCTTTCACTCTCTCTCACCCAGAAGCAACACCTCATCCCAATAATCCCCTACCATTATAAACATGGCGAGGCAGTAATCCATAATTTCTATCACCCCTCACACCATACCAGACCAATTCACCTCATATGCATAAAGCCACAAACACCTTCAACTAACTTGAATCTACACATAAAACTGAGCGATAAATCTCTAAAATGATACCTTATAAATACCAGATCCCTAAGAAACACATGAAGATTTAAATCCCAAAGGTCAAGAATCAGTCGAGTCTGCTTGTTTTCTTGGGAATAAGGAAAAATCTTGAATAAAATCCTTGACTTTTCTGATTGTTGAGGACCAACTTGATGGATTTTTTTGTATAGAAGAGAATGAATCTCTTGCAATAGTATGTTCTCATGCTCTGGTGGGGGGGGGGGAGTAGGACCGAGATTGGTGACTGTTGAGGTGGGCACGTTTGGAAGTTTATCCTGTAGCTCTGTGAAACAATGGAGAGAACCCAATGATCTGTTGTAATTTGATACCAAGAGTCCCTGAATTGAAGAATTCATCCCTCTGCTAGATGGTAGTCAAAACTGCTGAATCGACTTTCCCATAGGGGCTGATGATTGAGCCTGTTTACACTCTCTTGAATGCTGTCATTTGTCATAGGGTTGAGTGGTCACACGTGTGAGGTGTATGGACCTGAGATAAGGCTTAAATCAGCACCTCAGGTAGAATTGTTGAATATATTGAGAAAGTCTTCTATAATAAGAGGACATGCCAGGCACTGTTTAAAGTTCCTTTACTGCTGAACTGTCATCCTTCACCCGGGGTACAGTCTCCTTAAAATTTGAGCCAAAGAGACTGTCTCCCAAACAAGAGCATCAGCTAGTTTGTCATAGAGGTCCTCCATGAGGCTTGATACTGTTAGCCATGCGGCCCTTCTTACTGCTATAGCTGATAACTGCTGCTCTTGCAAAGGAATCATATATGTCATAGATGGCCCGTATAAGATGGAAAGTGGATTCCTGGAAATTAAAACAGACCAAACAGCAAGGAACAAATGGATGGCATTAAATATGATCCAGAATAGTAGACTATTCTGGTCACACCTTGCCAAGAAAACCCACTGCCGCAACGGCACACATTGCTTTGATCAGGAGATGTGGGGCTGGTTTTCAAACACAACAATGACACATAGTTAGACAAGTTTCAATAGGTGTCTCAAAATAATGCCGGAAAACACATGTTTGGTGTGCATTCATATGCAGTCAGCAGAATGACCAGGTAATAGTCATTAGAGCACAGGGAGATTCAAGGTTATCTTAGGATAACAGTTTAATATTGTTAAACGATTTCTGCATCAATGCAAGTTCAAGAAAAACCCAGATATTCTCTATAGTCTGCAGGCACTCATTAATGGAGTGAACACTAAAGACAACAAGCAGTAGGAATTACCAAAGGAATTTGGAGACATCAATTGGACAAAGTAAACCAACCTAACAGATGGAGAATGAAATGCCAGCATGGTTGTAGCAGGGCCCATAAAGAAATAAACCCTCAAGACATTTTGATAAATTATTGCCTTCTAAATGGATTAATCCAAGGGTCTCAAACCAGTAAGGTTTTAAGAATATCCCTGTATGAGATTTGTATGCATACAGTCAGGGCCATACTGAGCATGAATCGCACCCTGTGCGACTTGCACTTCGGGCAGGCACACGCCCGCCCCTCCCCCCCGCCTAGCCACTTTCTGGATGCAGTTGGGAGAGAAGAGGCGTGTCCGATCTGCAAGTCACTGGGCATGCTAAGCAGATCTGTCCCTCCCTGCTCTGACACCGCGTCAGAGCAGGGAGGGACATATCTGCTTGACGTGCCGCGAGAAGGCTTAAGGGGCACATTTCAGCTGTCTGCCATTGCCTGCTGCTGCTGAGAGAAGAAAAAGTGGCGGCGGCAGGCAACAGCAGACAGTTCAAATGCACCCCTTAAGTGCCTAGCTCTGTGTGGCCGCACCGCTCGCACAGGGCTAGGTACGGTCCTGCATACAGTAGAGGCAATGGGCATACAAATCTCATATATATTCATTAACCATATTTTGAAAACCCAATCAAAGTTTGAGAACCCTGAATTATGCAAAATGAGCTGCTGCAGGGCTTCTCAACCTGTCTTGGGGGACCCTATAGCCAGTGAAGTTTCAGGATCTTCACCATAAATATACATAAGGTAAAACTAGCATACAAATTAGCACTGCAGATCTCCCAATAGAAATGGTCCTTAATTTTTGACAGTGGGTTGTTAACCTCTATCTCCAAAGAATTAATGGGGGCAACTCCTCTGTTTCATTTGGAAAGAGGGATGAGGCAGAAGTGTCCCCTTCCCTCCCTACTCCTCTTCGTTCTTGTGACAGAACCTTTGGTGCAACAGATTAGGGAGGATGGTAGTATCAAGGGGATAAGTCTGTACTCAAGAATACAAAGTTGTACTGTTTGTAGATATTTTGCTTATTTTGCAATCCCCAAACACTACTCTTCACAAGGTGATATCACTTACAAAGAACAATAATAAATTGTTTGGGTTTCAAATGCTGTGAACCACATAGGATATGTTATATATTTGCGATATATAAACGTTTTTAAATAAATATTCAAAAAATAGAAGCTTATGATATCAACTTAACTGCTCGGACACAGCAGTTTCCATCGGTACACTGGAGGAGTACATCATTTGGGGATCACCCTAACCAAAGATATGCAGATTTATGATGCCAGTTTTCTGAATTTATTTAGGCAAATTTATCAAGATCTAGACATATGGGCAAATCTGACCATTTTGTGGTTTGGTAGAGTAGCCATGATTAAAATATCTTGTCCTCCAAAGGCTGCTTTATCTATTTCAAGTGCTGCCTATGTTGGCCCCACAGAAAATCTTGGATGACTTCCAGAGCCGAATAATGAAATTCATATGAGGAAGAGGGAGACCAGTTATAAGGAGCTGTGTCATGTTTATTAATTGGAAATAGGGAGGGTTGAGAGTTCCCAATTTAAAACTGATCTATATAGTGGCACAGGCGAGAGCAGCAGTTCAATGGGGATGATCATAGAATATTTATTTAGCTGGTTTATATACCATCTTATCAAAGTGTCAAGGTGGTTTACTTGTAACAAGTCAAACTTTACCTATCCTCTTCCAGGTACGTTAACTAGAACACTGTAAACAATGAGGAATAGTGAATAACAACATTGGGGAGGAGTGGTCTAGTGGTTGGGACAAGTTACTTCAGGCTGGAGGCCCAGGGGTTCAAATCCCACTAGAGGATAGCAACGACTGGGGTTTCTAGTCCCACAGATGTTCCTTGTGGCCTTGGGCAAGCCACTTAACCCTCCATTGCCTCAGGTAGAAAAAAGCATAGATTGTGAGCCCTTTGGGGACAATGGAAATATATATATATAAACAGTATCTGAATGTACACCACTTTGACTTGTAAAAAAAAAGCAGTATGTAAGCCTAGTTAAATAAATAAATTGGTAAGGCTGGTATTACATATCTGTATGAAATAAATAGAGTGACTGTGGGCAGAGTGGGAGAGAGTGAGGGAGGGGGTCAATGGGAAAGTATGGTCTTAAGATTTAAGTAAGAATTCCACCAAAATCTTCCCAGAAGAAATGTGTTTTCTTGGATTCATTTTTCTCTTTCCACCACATCCTGGGAGCTTCTTCACAGTTCCAAGAGCAGAAAACGTCTTAATGTAGGCCGAGGAATCCCAAGGTCTTTGTAGAGGGCTTTATACCCCTTTGAAATTTGATGTTTGGTGATAATGGCTTCTCTGACAGTTTTAGGCAGTTCCCTTGTCTTCACCATTGTGAAAATGGAACAGAGAGTGAATGTGGCCATTTTAAACATTAGAGCCATCATTCATTGGTTGATTCAAGTCATGGGTAATAGGGGAAACATCTGGAAAGCGGTGTGTACGAGGGGGTACCCCAAAAAAACCAGGAATTATTTTTTAAAAGCTATTTATTTCAAATTCTTTACAAAACAATATTATCCCCTTCAAAATACTCTCCATTACAACTGATACATTTGTCCCACCGGTGCTTCCACTGTTCGAAACATTTTTTGTAGTCATCTTTAGAAACGGCTGACAGCTCCTCCCTCTTTTTTTTCTTGACTTCTTCAATGTTGTCAAATCGGTGTCCTTTCATGCCCCTTTTCATGCGTGGAAATAAGAAAAAGTTGCACGGAGCCAGGTCAGGCGAGTAAGGTGCGTGGGGCAGCGGAACCATGCCATTTTTAGCCAAAAACTGTCTAACAGAGATGGCTGTGTGTGCAGGTGCGTTGTCGTGGTGGAAGAACCAGTCTCCTGTCTGCCACAAATCGGGTCTTTTTTTATGAACACTGTTGCGCAATCTTCTTAAAACTTCCAAATAAAAGGTTTGATTGACGGTCTGACCTGGGGGAACAAACTCTGAATGAACTACCCCCTTGGCATCAAAAAAGCAAATCAGCATTGTTTTGATGTTTGATTTGACTTGACGACATTTTTTTGGACGGGGTGACGATGACGTCTTCCATTGGCTTGACTGTTGCTTTGTTTCTGGGTCGTAACCATAGCACCATGACTCATCACCTGTAATGACCTTTGACAGAAAATCTGGATCAGTTTCAAGCTGTTTCAAAACACGACATGTTTCAACTCGATGTTCCTTTTGATTGTCAGTCAGAACCCGAGGAACAAACTTGGCAGCAACCCTTTTCATTCCAAAATCTTCCGTTAAAATTCACTGAACCGAGCTCCAAGATAACCCACTAATCTCTGACAGTTGATCAATTGTCTGTCGACAGTCTGTGAGCACAAGCTCTCTAATTTTTTCAATATTTTCGTCGATTCGGGCAGTTGATGGACGCCCAGAATGAGGTTTGTCATCAATCGACATGTCGCCATTTTTAAAACCGAGCAAACCACTGGTACACTTGACTTTTTCCCATAGCGTCATCTTGATAAGCTGTTTTCAACATTAAAACAGTTTCAGCAGCATTTTTACCGAGTAGAAAACAAAATTTCACAGCTGCACATTGTTCACTTAAACTTGTCATCATAAAAAAAGGAACAAGAACAAAACAGCGCTAGCAAAAACAATCACTGCAGATGAACAGAACAAGCCAGGTCGACAACGCAGGCGGCACTGAACTGACAATGAGTTGCACTATACATGCCTAGCGGCAGAAGTGCGTACTATACAAGCTCCTCCCATGGCAATGTTATTCCTGGTTTTTTTGGGTACCCCCTCGTATAAATGCCCATAGAATGGGAAATAAGATCCCAGATGGTGAAGTTTTAATGGAAGAGGCTGACTTGGATTTAGTGGCGGTTATGGAGACATGGTGCACAGAAAACCATGACTGGGATGTAATTATGTTGTGCTATGCTTTATTCGGGAAGGACAGAATAGGTAGAAGGGGAGGTGGAGTTGCACTATATGTAAAAAATAATATTAAAGCAATAGAATTGCAGGACTTAAAAGGAAGACAGGAGGCACTGTGGGTTAAACTAGAAAGAGGGAAAGGGAAATCCATTTGCATTGGAATTATATACAGATCCCCCTTCACAGGGAGTAGAAGTAGGTGAAAATTTAATAGAAGACACACAGTATTGACATGAAAGGAGAAGTGCTTCTGATAGGTGATTTCAATATGCCGGATGTGGATTGGCACATCCCTGCTGCAGAGTCATCTTAAAGTAAGGAGATCCTGGATTCTCTACAGGGAGAACAATTAGGGCAACTGGCAACAGAACCCACATGTGATGGGGCCAAACTGGATTTAGTTCTTACCAATGGGGAAAGTGTTTCTGATGTTACAGTGGGAGATCATCTCACATCCAGTGATCACCAGATAGTATGGTTCAATATTAGGACTAGGGCTGATGACATCCATTCAAAAGCGAGGGTCTTAGACTTTAGGAAAACTAACTTTACCAAGATGGGACAATACCTCAAAGAGTCGTTAGTGGGATGGGATCAACTAGGGGATGTAGAAAAACAGTGGGCAAAATTGAAAGGGGATGTTTTAAGGGCAACAACCCTTTTTGTTAGAAATGTAAATAAATGTAAAAGAAAAAGGAGGTTGCTATGGTTCTCAAAAAAAGTAGCTGAATAGGTTTAGAAAAAGATGGAGGTCTTCATGAAATACAAGAGATCACAGAGAGAGGAAGACAGGCATCTATATTTGGAAAAACTTAGAGAAATTAGCAAAGTAGTCAGGAAAGTAAAGATACAAAAAGAAGAAGAAACAGCCAATGTAATAAAATGCGGAGATAAGACATTTTTCAGATATGTTAGTGAGAGGAAGGGCAAAAGTGGTATTGTCAGACTCAAGGGTGCAGGCGTAGAAAATGCATAAACTGATTAGGATAAAGCAGACTTGCTTAATGAATATTTCTGTTCAGTGTTCACAGATGAAGGGCAAGGAGCAGGACCTCAAAAAACACCCACAAATAGGAACAGAAATGACAGGGATATTGAATGATTTTCAGAAGACTGTGTCCGTGAGGAACTAGCTAAACTAAAAGTAGACAAAGCCATGGGTCCAGACGGGATACATCCAAGTATACTGAGGGAACTTGGGGATGTTCTAGTGGCTCCACTATCTGACCTTTTCAATGCCCTTTGGAGTCAGGAATAATGCCAGAGGACTGGAGAAAGGCACATGTCGTCTCTTACACAAAAGTAGATGTAAAGGATAACATTGAGAACTACAAGCCGGTTAGTCTCACCTCTGTAGTTAGTAAATAATTGGAAAGGCTAATAAAAGAGAGAATAATGAGGTTTCTGGAGTCCAATGGATTGCAGGATCCAAGGCTGCATGGATTCACCAGGGGCAGGTCTTGTCAGACAAATCTGATTTCTTTGACTGGAAGACCAGGGAGTTGGATTGAGAGAGAGCCCTAGATTTATTTTAATTTACTTTAACAGGATTTTTATATACCACTTATAAACAAACTGAGCATCCTAGGAATGGACCCTAAAGTTACTGATTGGGTTAGAAATTGGTTGAGAGGGAGGCGACAATGGGTACAAGTAAATGGAGCTCATTCTGAGGAGAAGGTGGTGTGCCACAGGGATCTGTCCTTGGTCTGATTCTTTTTAACATCTTTGTTAGTGATAGTGCGGAAGTGTTTGTTTGTGGATGATACCAAAATCTGTAATAAAATATCCAAAGGAGTGGTATGGTGTAGGGGGTGAGGCACTTGTCCACTAAAGAAGAGTGGGACCTGGGTGTAATTGTGTCTGATGATCTTAACATAGCTAAACAGGGAGAAAAGGCAACAGCAAAAGCCAGAAGGATGCTTGGATATACAGGGAGAGGTATGGCCAGCAGAAAAAAGGTGATAGTGCCTCTCTATAAGTCTCTGGTGCAACGTCATTTGGAGTATTGTGTGCAATTCTGGAGACCGCACCTTCAAAAGGATATAAGCAGGTCGGAGTTGGTGCAGAGGGTGGCTACTAAAATGGTTAGTGGTCTTCGTTATGAAGCAAATGAGGACAGACCTAAAAATCTTAATATGTATACTTTAGAGGAAAGGCGGGATAGAGGAGATATGATAGAGACATTTAAATACCTCCGTGGCATAAATGCACAGGAGAGTCTCCTTCAATTCAAGGCAAGCGCCGTTACGAGGGGACATAGGATGAGAGTGAAAGGGTATAGACTCAGGATAATAAGCGGAAATATTTCTTTATGGAAAGAGTGGCAGATACCGGGAATAGTCTGCCAGTGGAGGTGGTGGAGACGAGGACAGTATCTGAATTCAAAAAAGCATGGGACAAACACGGAGGATCTCTAAAGGTAAAAAGGAGACTATTGTAGTTGATATGGAAGGGCAGACTAGATAGGCCATGTGGTCTTTTTCTGCCATCAAGTTTCTATGTGAATACTGAAATACTGACAATTGATCACAGTAACTTTAATTTTACTGCAATGAGAATGTGGTTCTTCTGTTCAAACTGATTTGAATTGTTTATAACGGTGCCAATAATCATGTCCTGGTAATGTCCCAGTGTTTATACTATTTCCTTTTTTAATTTGTCTTGTTTTATTTGATTCTTTTATGTGCCAATTATATGTGCATGTATAGTCCAAAGCAATTTCACTGGCCACTTTTTTTTTAGGAGATATTGGACATTAAGGGGCTGAACTGCAAGGGTGTCAGTAATGTTGACGACAACTGTAAGGAGGCTTTATTCCAAGATATGAGAGCACTTTTATGCACTCCATGGCAGAGGGAAGAGAACAACATATAAATGAAAGATTACTTGAATGCATGAATGTTTTTCTTGAATAGATGAAGGTTGGTGGGAAACAGGTTAGCCTTTCCTTAGAAGGTGGGTGTTGGGGCTATTGGGATATAGGAAGAAGGTTTATGTTTTTAAGTTAAATGTTAAAAATAACTGAGGACTATGGGATGTGAAGGGACAGAATTTGTATTGTTCAAGGTTGAAATTTAAAATAACAAAAAAATAAAAAAAACATGACAGCAGATAAAGGCCATGGGCCTGACATTTAGAAAGGTGGCGAAGGCGGCGATAAATGCAGTAAAATACCCGTGCAAAAAACCCCTTGATTCTTCAGATAGGTGGCGGATAAGCAGTCAAACAAATATGAGAGGGGGGACAGGGCTGTGCACATGGCAGCGTACAAATCCATATATGCGGCCTGCAATCAGGCAGTCATATTGGACAAACCCACTAGCCCTCTGAAAATGCCCCCCCCCCAAGCTATTACAAAGAGTACCCAAAAGGCCTGTGCCAGAGCCTTCGAATTTTATGCCCCAACTACTTGTAACTCCCTCACGGCCAATATAAGAAACACCACAGACCTCCCAACCTTCCACAAACTCCTCAAGACTTCACCCTCCATTTTGACTCCTCCTCCCCAACACCCCAGCAACTAAGCACTCCTAATCGTCCCCTTAATCCCAACATTACAAGAACATGGCAGCTCTCACACACATACATAGTCATCATATAATCCTCCCAACCACCCCACCCCTGCTCACTGTATATAGTTACCTATTATAATGTAAACCCTTGTTCACTGTATATAGTTTCCTGTTATAATGTATACATTGTTTGTACATCTTCCAGTTCCTTGTAAACTACTTTGACCATTGCAAAAAGCAGTATATAAACTTAGCCAAATAAATAAATAAATGCAGTGTGCCATACCTCACACCAGGCCTAGCAGCAGCACCTGTGTAGCCTCTGACACAGGAGTCCAGTGCAAAACTGATCTGTTCTTGGGGGAGTCAGACATGCAAAGGTCAAAGGCATGGAGTACCTGTGGGATTTGAACACCACCTGTCTGGTTATGAGAGCAATGGCTGTAGCCAGATGGTAGCCCTCAGGATACAGTGAGGATAGGTTTCAGAGAAGGTGCAATGATGTAGGACACAGAGGGCCATAAGCCATATACAGGGGAACCAACAGCTGCCACACTGCTCGAAACAATGCACAGGAGACCATCATGCGACCATGAGCACAACAGACTATGTGTGCCTAACACAGACCCTGCCCAGTGTGTACTGAGTCCCATGATTAGAGATGAGAAACCTGACCTACTCTTTATCACAGAGACATGGCTTACACCTACTGACACAATTCTATTAAATCAACTCCAAACCAAAACTATGAACTATTCAACTGCTACCGAGACTCCAAAAGAGGTGGAGGGGTACTCATCATGACCAAAAAAGACCTCAGCTTTACTCTATCAAACATGAATAGCGTAGATGGTAGGGACATCATTAAAGTAGTGAACAAAACCCTTGCATTTTGCCTCATCTACAGACCACCATCATCCGATCAAAATAACCTCGCCCCAATTCTGGAACAAACATGTACAGCTTCACTGAGAAAACCACTCATCATACTGGGTGATATAAACCTCCAATCCCTTAACTCATCCCACACAATGAACTTTATGGACACAATGACAGAAATGGGATTCAAACAGATCATACATGCACCCACTCACGTAAAGGGCAACATCCTTGATCTAGTTTTCCTCCCCACACCTTTCAACTGCCATCAACTCCACCCCCCCCCCCCCCATCCATAACTGACGTTCCATGGTCCAACCATCACTTAATAACCTTCTATCTTCACACACAAATACCCAATACCAATACTCCCAACTCCAGACTGCAAAATAGAAGCTTTACCCACTTCAACAAAGACACCTTCATAGACAATGTATTACCCCAGCTAACAACAAACACCCTAAACATTAACATATCTGTAAACTAATGGGACCTAGTCATACAAAAGGCAGCTACCCCCACACAAGGATCTCCCAAAAAACCCTAAAAAGATCAGAAAAGTGGTTCACCCATGAACTTGCCAAACTAAAAAAAACAACTGAGAAAACAAGAAAAAAGGTGGAGAATAACTAAATCAAACGAAAGCAAATCACAATACCTTAGTCTATTCAACATCTATAAAGATGCAATCAACAAATCTAAATGAGATTATCACACAAAATTTATAAACCTGGCCATCAACCACCCTAGGGAATTATTCGCAATTGTAAAATCCCTAACAAAAACACAAAAACCCGAATCAGAACACCCCACAATAAGAGCACAAACTTTAGCTACATATTTTGCAGAAAAACTAAAAAACAAGTCCTCCAATCCTGTCATCTTCACACATGAAGACTCAATAAACCCCTGCAAATGGGACAACTTTCACTTAGTGACCCAGTTGCAGGAGTGAGATGGTTTGAGAGATCTGCCTCCACATTTGCATAAATGATGTATTACCCCAACCACAAACCTATTAAGCATGACCCCAGAAATATGTGGTTGCAGCAACCTTACATTCATATCTCTATGAGCACTGTACAGTGCATTGCAAAAGTATTCATCCCCTCTGTGTTTCTCCTGTTTAGTCGCATTACAGCCTGGAATTAAAATGGAGTTTTGGAGATTAGCACCATGTGATATACACAACATGCCTACAACTTTGAAGATGCAAAATACCCTTTATTGTGACACAAACAATAATTAACATTTTTAAAAAACTGAAAGCAGGAGTGTGCATATGTATTCACCACCCAAAGTCAATACGTTGTAGAGCCACCTTTTGCTGCAATTACAGTTGCGTTGGTTTACAGCAATCTTCAAGTAATACCGCAGATTCTCAATTGGATTGAGGTCTGGGCTTTGACTAGGCCATTCCAAGACATTAAATGTTTCCCTTTAAACCAGCTTTAGCAGTATGTTTAGGGTCATTGTCCTGCTGGAAGGTGTACCTTTGTCCTAGTCTCAAATCTCTGGCAGATTGAAACAGGTTTTCCTCAAGAATTGCCCTGTATTTAGTGCCGTCCATCGTTCCTTCAATCCTGACCAGTTTTCCTGTCCCTGCCGATGAAAAACATCCCCACAGCATGATGCTGCCACCACCATGTTTCACTGTGGAAATGGTGTTCTCAGGGTGATGGGCAGTGTTGGGTTTGCGCCACACATGGCATTTCCCATGATGACCAAAAAGTTCAATTTTCGTCTCATCTGACCAGAGAACCTTCTTCCATGTGTGTGAGGGGGGGGGGGGGTTATCCGCCACACGCTGTTGTGCAAACTCCAAATGTGTTTTCTTATTTCTATCTTTAAGCAATGGATTTTTTTCTGGCCACTCTTCCATAAAGCCCCACTCTGTGGCATGTATGGCTTAAAGTGGTCCTATGGACAGATACTCCCATCGCCACTGTGGATCTTTGCAGCTCCTTTAGTGTTATCCTTGGTGTCTTTGTAGCATCTCTGATTAATGCCCTCCTTGCCTGGTCTGAGTTTTGGTGGGTGGCCTTCTTTTGTCAGATCAGATCCGGCCGCGACTTTAAACGCGGCCGGGCACAGGCGGGCGCCGGCGGGCCGAGGGTTAACCTCGGCGGGGGGGCGGGGCGGGCAGCGCGGCAGGCTACATAAAGGCCGGTGGAGCCGTTGCTCACCCTCTTTACCCCCCCCCTCACGGTGCCACTCGGAAGACGATCATCCTGCCGCCAGACACGTGGAGGGCCGCCCGGCGATCCGAAGCATCCAGCGAGGCCAGGGACGCAGGGGTTGGTCGAGCACGAGCCAGGAAAACCAGCGTGCTATCTGAGGTAGGATCAGCATTTGGCTTGACGAATCCTCGGATTGGCCCGGGGACTGTGGGGATGCAGGAGGGAGGGGGAGGGGGGAAGTGGGACTGAGCGGATGGAAGAAGGGGCAGCGAAAATGTGCTTCCTGGAGGAGCCTCGCGGGTGAATCGATTAGGCATGGGGAAGGAGCAGAGGGGTAAAGAAGGGAAACACATAGCTCCCGGTGCAAGGGCAGATGAGGAGGTTAAACTGCGGCACGGGGCTCAGACCGCATGGCGGGGTAACGGGCAGGCTTCAAGAATGCAGGTGCTATACAAACAACAACAAAAAAAAAAAACAAAGAAGAAAGGAAAGAGTAGTATGGTGGTCCCTGTAATTTGTTGGTTTTCTTGACCCGATGTTCCTGGACCACGATTGGGAAAAGGGTGAATGCAGTAGGGTGCTGAAATGGTTTGAAAGATAACGGGAGTTGATCATTGTCTGCTGGGGGAAGCATGGTGCGGGCTCCGGTAGGTAGAGCACCAATTTTAAATATAAACAAAAAAATATATATATATATATACAAACGCGGGATGTAATGAAATAACAATTGGTGGTATTCAAGTTGCTACTCAGGGTTGAATTCTTTGAAGGGGGTAGCTATTGGGTCTATCTTAAAGCATCGGGGTTCGTGCATGCTTTCTTGCCTTGTTCCATATCGTTTTTTGTGATCAGCTGTTACTTACCATATGCAATGGCTGCCGTCTTGTGGCAAAAATAGGTATTCATCATACGAAGTTATGATAATGCTGAATTTGATGTTGATGGAGTATCGGGAACCACATGTACCTTTCCCAGACACATATTGTTACATGGTGCTATAAGGAGGAGCATCAAAAAAAAAAATATATATATATATATGTTTACAGAGGTGTATATACATATATCTACATATATATAAATATATATATATAAGCAGGTGGTGGGAAGGAAAGGTAAGAACGATGGTACCACGTCAACTGTATGGTTTCCACGAGTGCAGCACTAATGTGAATTCCTGTCCCTTCATGTCCTTCCCATAGCATTGTGTGCAGGCAGGTCAATATGCCACAAAGGGCAGCACAGGGCGGAGAAAGGAGCCAGGGGAGACACCATGACCCGGAGGGCGCAAGCCGGGGTCAGAGCACCGTGGGTAGAACGACACGCGGTGCTACGAAACGGGCACCTGCAAAAGCGACAAAAGGAAAAGCCAGTGGCGGAGACAGTTCGCGCAGGAGCAGCGCAGCTAAGAATTCGCGACCGGACACTACGCAACCACGGGTACAATCGACATCAAGTCAGGAGCTGGAGGAACTGTTGCGGCTCATACGCGAGCAGGTGGACCAGCACGGCTTGAGTGCTTTCAAGCAACAGCTAGAAGCAGCTAGCGTGCGGCAAGACGAACCACAGGCCGCGACTGTCAGCCTGCCAAGCACCAACTCAGCAAGGGGTGACAGCACGCCTTGCCTCAGCTCAGCGACAGGTGACAGCGCGCCCAGCACCAGCGCTGCAGATGGCGGCAGTGCACCGCTCACCTCATCGGTTCAAGGTAAGCCTGCGGGCAACAGAGTAGCACTGGCAGGACTGTCCTCCTCGTCATCTGAGGAAACAGGCTCGGATGACGAGGGAGACATTTCACTGGCAACCGCCATGCACAGCATATTGAAAACTTTTAAAAGAAAAAATAATAGAGCCCACAAGGAGAGACGGTTAGCAAGAGTTTGGGAAGGGCAGAGTGAGATACGCACACAGACACCTGACAACGGGAAATCCGTGCCCTCCGGGTCTACGCCGACAGCTACGTTAACAAGCCCAGTGGCGGTTAGTGGAGACCCGCGTTGCGGAGTTAGCTCTCTAGCCAGTGCGGTGCCCAGAAAATTGAAAAAACGAATTTGGCAGAGGGAGTTTATTGATATATTCTCGTTACTGATCAGGGATCAGGACGGAGAAATAATGGAGGGAAAGGAGAAAGATAAGAAGTGGGAGAAGAAGCCGAAAATTGTGAAATCCATAAGTAATTGGGTTTCGACCTTCCATATTTTTATGAGCGTGGTCTTGGAGCGGGAGCCGGAACTGAACCAGTATCTAATTAAATACTTGGATACAATAACACAGGCACACAAGCGGCTAGGGGGGTGGGCTTGGTTGAACTACGACGTCAAGTTCAGGCAAAGCTTAGCCGAAGACCCAACCATGACCTGGCAGCACAGGATCGTGGATCTCTGGCTAGAAGAGATGTCACCCAACAGACCATACTGTCAGGAAGGGTCCTTTCAGGCACCACAGTGGCGGCAGGCCCCCCAGACGAACGGGCGCAGGGCATGCTGCCAATTCAATGCGGGGAGCTGCACATGGCGGCCTTGCAAATTTCGACATGCGTGTACCAACTGCGGGGGAAATCACCCAGTCACTGTCTGCCGCACCGGCAAAGACAATAAATCCTTTCGTCCGGGGCAACTACGAGGAGGCGATGGCCATGGCCCCAACCCCCATCAGGCTTGACCGCATGCGACCTTGGTTACGTGCTTACCCGCGCCGGGACGATGCTCTCAGTATCGAGAGCGGCTTCGCCTACGGCTTCAGGATCCCAGTTGCCGCCAACCCAATTGCGCAAGGAATACGCAATGCCCCATCAGTCAATAAATTCAATAATGTAGTCCAACAAAAATTATTAAAGGAACGAGAGTTAGGGAGGGTGGCAGGCCCATTTAAGACCCCACCCCTTACGAAATTGGTGCTGTCCCCGCTGGGAATTGTGCCCAAGAAGGAGCCAGGAAAATTTTGCCTTATACACAACTTATCATACCCCGAGGGAAGCTCAGTGAATGATCAAATCGATCCGGCGTTATGCTCGGTGAGATATTCGACGATCGACCACGCTATAGACCTCATAAAGAAACGGGGCCATCAGGCGAAACTGGCAAAGGCGGATATCGAATCTGCCTTTCGACTCCTGCCGGTCCACCCTGAGTCCTTTGTATTGTTAGGATTCACTTTCAATGGCGACTATTACTTTGATAAGTGTTTGCCCATGGGTTGCTCGATATCGTGCGCATATTTCAAGCAATTCAGCACATTCATACACTGGGTGGTAGCGGATATCGCAGGGTCAGGTGCATTGGTGCACTACCTGGACGATTTCCTCTTTATTGGAAGCGACCGGCAGGACTGCCAAAGAGTCCTCAGGGTCTTCGAACAAGTAGCCGAGAGCTTCGGCATTCCACTGGCGGGCGACAAGACCTGTGGGCCCATGGAGACCATCACCTTCTTAGGTATTGAGCTAGATGTAGCAAAGCAGCAGTCACGCCTCCCTGATGACAAAATACAAAAATTGAGAGCTGCCATTCAGGCCATCCAGGCCCACAAAAAGTCTACATTGGAGCAATTTCAATCAATGCTGGGCCTGTTATGTTTCGCATGCAGAATCATGCCTATGGGGCGGGTCTTCTGCCATCGCATAGCAATTGCGACGAAAGGGATTCGGAGGAAACATCATAAGATCAGGATCACGAAAGGCATAAAGGAGGATCTGCGCATGTGGGAATTCTTCTTGCAATCCTTCAATGGGCTGACTTTTTGGCAAGAACTGCCCGTGTCGAACGAGGATATTGACTTGTTCACCGATGCCGTCGGTGGTGCGGGATTTGGAATTTACTTCAAAGGAGCGTGGTGCGCAGAGGAGTGGCCCCCTGAATGGCACACGTTAGGTGTGACCAGGGATATCACATTCCTAGAGCTCTTTCCCATAGCCATGGCATTAGCCATCTGGGTCCCGCAGCTCCGTGATAAGGCAATCACGTTTCACACTGACAATATGGCGGTGGTGTATGCCTTGAATGGAATGCGCGCGCACACTCAAGGGGTGATAGCACTCCTGAGAAATATAGTGCTGGCATGACTAACGCATAATATAACTATCAGGGCGAAGCACATACCAGGTACCTGCAATAACCTTGCCGATGCTCTCTCTCGTTCCAAGATCTCACTCTTCAGATCCCTTGAGCCCAATGCCGACGCAGCCAAAACAGCCGTCCCGGATCAGGCATGGGATCTTGGTCCACCGAAGTATGGGAGCTGGTACTGGGCTCACTATCCGAGAGGACAAGGAGAAGATACCTCATGGCCTGGGAGAAGTTCCAGGCTTTCTGTGTGATGAACGAGATTAAGGAAGTTTGCCCTACCACGGGATCCATTCTACGGTGGATCCTGCAGCAAAAGAGCATGGGTACGAAAAAATCAGCGGTGCAAGCACAATTGGCTGCGATCGCTTTCTTTACAAAGACGATGGGCGGGAGCAGCCCTAGAGCAGACTTTGTGATAACAAGGGTAATGAAGGGCTGGACAAGCGAACAGCCCTGCAGAAGGGACTTACGGCGCCCTATAACACATCCAATATTACATAAGTTGATAGAAGTCGCAGGCCGAATATGTTTCGACAATTTCGAGACGCTGCTGTTCCGATGCGCCTTTTCATGGGCCTTCTTCGGAGCATTCCGGGTAGACGAGCTAGTCGCCTCAGCGAGTAAGGCCAACGCCAAAGGGGGTATTAAGGAACGAGATATCAGTTTAATCAACGGTATGCTCTCGTTGCATGTGCGGAAATCCAAGACTGACACAGAGGCGAGGGGCACCACGATAAGGTTAGCCCAGCTGCCAGGGGATCCGTCCTGCCCAGTAAAAACCTTTGCCGACTATAAGCAAATTCGGCCGAAGGGTACTGATCACTGGTTAGTGCACTCAAATGGTGCCCCCCTATTGCGCTTCCAATTCGCCAAGGTCCTGAAGCAGGCCCTAGAGGTAATAGGCTTGGAATCGTGCTTCTACGGCACGCATTCCTTCCAGATCGGCGCCGCTTCAACAACGGCCAGCCTGGGTATGACCAAGGAGCAGATTATGTGCATCGGTAGATGGCGCTCCGATAGGTACAAGTTATACATACGCCCGGTTTAACAACATGGGCAAGACTTGCGGGGGCGAAGACAAAAAAAAAATTTAATTATTAATTATAAAGTGTATGAGCTTAAAGCAGTGTTGCGATACGTCATATTCTGTTTGTCTTAATCAGGTTCAAGTTGTATTTTCATGCGGTGCAGTGACAGTTGTCACACAAAGTTTAACATGCCCATTTTATTTTCAACAATGATGTATGTAGGTGGCAGACCCGGACGTGAAGCGTGGATATGCGGACATTCGTTCGTGCATTGGGCGGAGAGGAGAGCAAGCATCAGACCACAAGGCCTTAATTTGGGCCTCCCCACAGATAAAGTGGCAGTGAAGTGGATGGGCCGTCGAGGTATGGTGTGGGACCAGTTGATGCCATTCCTCTTGCAGGTAAGAAATGCAGGGGAACGTCCCTGGGTAATAGTCATCCACCTCGGCGGTAATGACCTGACGAGTACGCGCAGTGTCGAACTCACGAGGAAGATGCAAAGGGACATGCAGACACTGGCGGCTACTTTCCCAGGTACATTAATGGTTTGGTCACACATCATACCTCGGCGAGTTTGGAAGGGCGCATGGTCGCATCAGGCAGTGGAGCGTACAAGGAAGAAAGTTAATAGGTGGATGATGCGATTTATGGACACAATTGGGAGTCATAGCATCGTTCATGATCTCATAGAGGAGAAGTGCCCCGGCTTGTACTGTACAGACGGCGTACACCTATCCGAAATTGGGATGGATGTATACCTATGTGCGATACAAGACACGCTGGAGCGTCTATGGCAGAAACGAGTGCTGGCCACCGCTGCAGGAGGGGACCCATCATGAAGTGGGGACGATGCCGGGAGGGATTGGCAGGTGAGATAGGGACCCCTCCTCTCGAGAGAGCGCACAGCCCAGACATGATAAGGGGGAGTGGAACATAGAGGATGTGTCCGTAAACGGGACACTGAGTGGAAGCAGGAACAGTGTCTACAGGGCCTCCCGATGCTTTCACGGCGGGAGAAACGAGTATAGAGATTCACAACGTAGCCCTGCTCACGCCTTTGACGGGACTTGGGCAGAGGCGGATAGGGACACTGTTGCAAGAGAGACAGAGCCCAGAACAGGGCCTGTTAGCGAAAACATCCCCGTGAAGATATCATGCTAGTAAGAAACGACGGCAGTGGGGAAAAGGCTTGGACGGCCGTTTTCCAGAGATCCCTGCCGGGCAACAAGAACTTAATCAGAGTGGGCTGTGCCTCTGGAGAAGGGCTGAAAGAAAACGTAATTTAATGTCATTTACTGTCAGTTACTGTATAATGGTTGTATATTATTTATAAAGGATTCTGTAAATAATTACGTAATAGGATCATGCTGTGGCCAACAATCTCGTGTACTGTAATTTCCAAGAATACGTTGTTAACCAAATAAAATAATGGGTTCTTTGTTGCAAATTCCGTGTGAGTGCAGTTATTCTGGGGGGGAGGGGGGGAGGGGAAAGGGGGGGGGGAGGCAGGGCGGGGTAGTGACCCGAGGCTTTCATGCCGGTCGCCTGGCTGTGTAGTGGTGCCATATTCTTTCTATTTTGTTATAATGGATTTAATGTTGCTCCATGGAATATTCAGAATTTGGGATATTTTTTTTATAATGCAACCCTGATCTATACTTCTCCGCAACTTTGTCCCTAAACTGTTTGGAGTGCTCCTTGGTCTTCACGTTGCTCACTTAGTGGTGTTGCAGAGTCAGGGGCCTTTCAGAACAAGTATATTTATAAGGCATCATGTGACAATTATTGCATACAGGTGGACCCTAATTAACTAATTATGTGATTCCTGAGGTGAATTGGTTAGACCAGATCTTATTTAGGGGTTTCATAGGAAAAAGGATGAATACATATGCACTCACATATATACAAGGTATTTTTTTGTCAGTTCACGTCACCAATTTGGACTACATTGCTAGGTCCATTACCTAACATCCAAATAAACCTCCCTTTTCATTCCAGGTTGTATGTAATATGATAAAACAGGACAAAAACCAAGGGGATGAATACTTTTGCAAGACACTGTACCTTGCATACCTCAAGGTATATTCTATTCGCAACAACTGCATCCCAACGCAATCTTGCACATCCCATTTACACCTCATTTAGAGTGACACCTAAGTCATATTCCAGCCATCAGGTGGATAGGGACAATTGCACTGTGTCTGATATTTTTAACAAGGGTTATGTGTATGCCTGCATGAGGCATCAATGACAGCAGAACTATGTACTGTTCAGTTGGTGTGCATGATTGCACATAAAATTATGATGTGCTTCTATGGATTTAAAAAGGATTAATATCACAAGCTCGGAAATTGCCTCCAAGCAGTCATGTCCCCACCCCCATCGCTGACCCAACTGTTTTGACTGTAGATAGTTATTTAACCAAGTAGCCTGCTACTCAGTAGCTTGTACATAGTTACCCCAGTTAACCAAGTTGTAAGCCCTGTTCTTTGTAAGTACAGTGCAGACGCCGCCTACACTGTACAAATTTGTTCTACTTGTAAACCGAGCTGATTTTAAAGAGCGCGGTATAGAAAAAACTAAAATAAATAAATAAAATATATCATGTTGCTGGTATCACATTTCCCACAGGCCATATCAACTTGCATAACTATGCTGTCTGGTATATGTATTTCCAGTTATTACCCATTGTTTGTTTATTTATTTAACATTTCTTATATACTGCTTTTCATATCAAGGCAGTTTGCATTGAACAAACTGAAATTACATTGAAAGGGGCATTATAACTTGGAGATAACTATTTTACAGGGAACATGGGCAATGGAGGGTTAAGTGGCTTGCCCAAGACCACAAGGAGCACCTGTGGGACTAGAAACCACAGTTCTTCCGGCCCAAGGTTGCTGTCCTCTAGTGGGATTTGAACCCCCGACCTTCTGGCCTGAGGTAACTTGCTCCAACCACTAGGCCACTCCTCCCTGTGTTACCTGTGTTGCAGGGCCCATAGTGCTCAGGACTGCGCTTATCTTTTATCCCTGATGGCCAAAAGTCCCTCCTGCAAGTGAGTGGTCTGGCAACTAGGCAATTGTGCCTTTGGCAATATCTGCAGATTGGGCCCTGTGCTCCATGTAGCAGATGCCCCCTTTCCCGTTCCACCCATTCTGCAGCTCAACAGTTCAGAAGGGCTATGGACCTACCTGCGTGAAATGGTGTACAGATTAGGCTAAATGGGTATGAGGCCCAATGACATACTGCACATACACGGTACTGCAGGCAAGCCGCTCAGTATCCACGGCAATGGTAATAACCGGTTATCTCCACTGCTGGCGCGTTGTGGCCCTACCTATTTTGAGCGGTAACGTGTTTATTATGCATGCACCTATCAGGCTGCGATTTGCATGGGGGATGTTGCTATCCTGACCATCCAAAGCCAAGTAATGTCCAAATTCACATGGTTATGTCCACAGATTAACACCTATCTGGGTATGATGGAGTTAAATATGCATGGTTAGGGCTGTAGTGCCTGTTCGCAGTCATGAAGAGGACTCACAAGCAAAATGTTTCTCCAGTGGGAGTTAGAGTTTGCCATTGGCCTGATCCTGAGAGAGCATGGGATCCTCTTTTGGGCCAGGGATGCCCACTCCCAGCAGCGTACCTGGCATGACATCACCAGGCAGGTTAATGCTGTCTACCATCATAATAGAGACGTTGAGGATATAAAGAAGAAGTGATGGATGATACGGCAGCATGCTAAGGAGAAACAGGCAGCTAACCTAAAGCTATCACAGAAGCAGCAGATAGGGACGTACTGAGCCAGAAACACACCCTGTGCGATTTGCACATCAGGCGTTCACCCCTCCTCCCCCATATCTACATCCAGACACTGCCTGCTGCTGCCACCTTCCGTTTTCTCCACGGCAGCGGCAGCAAGGCAAAAGCAGGCAGAGACTGGATGTACTAGTTGCCGGCAGCAGATCTGATACCTCCCTGCTATGACGTTGTGTCAGAGAAGGGAGGGACCAGACCTGCAGAAAGACCCGAAAAGTCTTAGGGGACACATTTCGGCTTCCTGCTGTTGCCCTGCTGCTGCCGCCGCCACTTTTTTTCCTCTCAGCGGCAGCAGGGCAACAAAAGGCAGCCAAAATGCACCCCCCTAAACATTTGTGCCCTGTGCAGCCACACCGCTCGCACAGGGTTAGGTACGGTACTGGCAGCAGAGGTCTTTCACTGACTTGGAAGAGAGGGTAGTTGCAGCAGGGGTGACAGGTCAGGAAAGTTCAGCTACTGCTGCATGAGTGGGTGAGTTGACCAGTGTTTCAGGTGCCTAGGTTCCTCCACCCTTCCCTCTGCGCACCCCCCCCCCCCCATCTTGGGATAGCAGCAGGTGAATGGTACCCCCTTTCCTTGCATGGTATCCACCATCCTGTTGCAAATGTCCCTCTTTTTGCAGTTGTTGATCCCCGGGCAGGTCTTCCCCATCCTACTGAGGCTCATCCTTGCATCTGAGCAATAGCCGTGCATTCTGACTATGCCCCTCATCCACCCTGCATCACCACCATGCTACACAGCACATGTCACAGGTACTGCCACTTGACCCATTGAAAGGGTGAAAAGTGCTTTATTTGGCACAGCATACATACACAGCCTCACTGTCCATGTATACAGTCCTGATCAGCCAGGCATCCCACATACCCGCCATGCCCGGTAGATAGTTAGTCCATCTTCACAGCCACAGCTTTCTAGTGGAGCAAGAGGGGATTATAGAGTTGGCACCTGGAATATGAGATGAGATGTGTCGCCGCACACCTCCACACTGCTGTAGCAAAGTGCAATCAATGAATAAGTCCAGGAGTCAATTGACAGGGTCCAAGCCAGTTTATTGTGCACAGGCCCAGTCAGTCAAAGCTTCAAAAGGAACTGAGCAAAAGTTTATACAGAGACATAACCATTTATACCTCTTTTTCAGTTTGATACATGAGAACTTTCTATTGGTTCCAACTCGATACATGCAAACTTCTCATTGGTTTTACATTCCCTTCATTTGTCCAATTAGAAATCCCTCCGGAGCCTAGCAACCGGCCCCCTCCCTTAGGATTGCTTGAACAATGGTACAGTTCTTAATTTCATTACTTCTCTACTGCAAGGTTATCCCTAGCTCCAGGAATGCATATATTGAAACATTTCTGTTCTTTCACACACAAGAGAATAATGGAAGACTTATGAATTCATAAAAACGTCTTATTAAGCAGTTTAAAACAGTTTTCTCATTTTCCACAGATTTTTGGTTCTTTTCTAGCTATAATGGGAGTTAGGATCCAGGCCTAACTTACAGGCCTTTCATAGTAGCAGGCCATGCTAGGCCATAGCCTACCACATTCCCCCCTTTGATTATTCTTATCCGCAAGTGAGGAAGGGTGAGAATTAAATCACTCATTAGTCAATTCACACATTATACTGGTGTAATAGCATCATCATCGTGGGGTATAGGGTAATATTGCCACATAGCTAATACTTTAGCAGCTGCCTTCCGCTCTATAGTGTTATCAATTGATGTTACCATGCGTAAGCAAAGGGGTAGGAGACAAGGGAGCAATAAGCACATGGCTAATATGAATAGTACAATTAACATAAGGGCTTTTAGACCACCAATCCAGGAAAACAATGAACCAAACCACCCATCCATCCATCTTCAAACTGTGCCAGGTCTGGACAGGCACAAATGTCTGCTCTCTCATCTGGGTGGCTAGATCTTCAACTACATGCCTGTTATTATCAATCTGTAAACAACAATTACTTAGATTCAACTTCCCACATACCCCACCTTCAGCTGCTAACAAATAATCTAAAGCTAAACGATTTTGATAAATGGCTGTGCGCATTTGCGTACTTTGCTTTGCCAGAAGGGTTAGTGCTTTACTAGTTTCATTGGTTATTATTTCAACAACAGCTTGCAAACGTATTATTCGATTAATCATATAAACAGGAGTACGATATCCCCAAGTCCCATCCTGCTCCCAAGTAGCAGGTCCATAGTATGAGATGATTCTTTCAGGTGGCCATTCTTCAGATGACGCGTCCCATTTGTCCCATTGGCCTATCTTTAAGGCCTCCTTCAGCTGTCGACTTCTGTACACAGGATATCCCAGTTGTTCTCCCTGGGATGTAGGCAGAAGGAAAAAGGAAGGTCGTATGGTTCCCAATACACATGCGCCTCCCCAGTGGTGAGGAAGTCTGGCATATGCTCGGGTTCCGCAAATCCAGTACAGTCCAGGTGGTGCTTGCCAGGAATTATATGCTGCTAAATTAGTACAGATACTGGCAAGTTTGGGGAACTGAACTAGAGGATTGGAAGGTTCAGTAGCATTGACTCCTGACCAAGACGTCTTCTTAGTGGTACTGTTGTAGAACTTCTGATTGAGACAGACCAGCTGCCCCACTCCCATATTAAACATTGGTCCATAGCGAGAAAAACATAAGTTACCCACAATGGAGTGGGCCAATACCCATTCACTTGTGGTATTGTGTAGATTAGTCTGATTGTATGGAATAGAATAGTTCAATTCTTGTGCCTCCCAAGGCCATTGGTCTCCCATCATTGTTCCTCCACAAAACAAACAGTCTGAAACATGGAGACTAGATGCAACTGCTCCAGCTAATTCAAGAAATAAGTTCTGGGAGGCAGGAGGAATTTCAAACTCTGATTTCATGGCTTCATAGAAGGAGTGATGTATACGATAGGGTGAGGATACATGGGTTTTGGTGTTTAATTGCAGATATAAGATAGTCCCAGGATCTATACCTCCTCTTGCAATACGCAACCCAAACTTGTATCCTTGCTTCCAATGGCTGGGGTTGACTATGAGAAGTTGCAGGGGATTACAGGCACCTTTCTGGCATTTCTTGGGTTCTGGTAGTCTGATCTTTGTTAAGCTGCCTTTGCGATGATCACCATCTCGTCCCATAGGTGCATTCTTCCAGGTAGCAAAATATACAGTCACATTTTGGGCAAAAGTAATCATGTTTAGATGTAGTGGTGTAAATGGTGGCTGCAGAACTCTTTCCTGTACACCATCCCCATCCGTAGGCTCCTTCTGGACACATGTATTTATCATCATGGTAGTATGCTCGCTCCCATGACCCACATCTGTGGTAAGCATTTCTGTTGATTGCATCACAAAGCATCAAAGTTCAAGATAATAGGTTTTGTGGGGTTGGTGAGGGGTTTTGTCGCATTCAGGATGGCTCCATCTTCATCATTCCAGCGTATCTCAAAGGTGTAATATGAAGGGTTTTGTCGGGGGTTATAACAAGTCTTACTTTTCCCCTTTGTGCAAATATTTAGTTCAGTGCCATTATAAATACACCGGCTGACTGCACCAGTGTAAGTATAGTAGGAGTGATAGAGCAAAGTCTGAGTAATCTTTTGTCCTGTTTGGATGGTGGTTATGCAGGCTGCACAAGGGGGTAGGGCAAAAGTCTTTTCCAGGATTCCCAGGATCACCACTCCCACAAGGCAATAGTGGAAGAAGATTGTGATTACAGTTCTTGGAGGTTAACTGGAAAGTTAAGTATGATGAACTTGCTGAGTTTTCTTCTGTTTCTGCTGTGATGGTCACTCTCGCGTGACGTAGGTGGGTTCTGAAGATTCTCTATAAAGCTGGCTGTCTCCTCAAGGTGAGTCGCAATGGAGTCTCGGGATCATTCACTGACGTCCATTGGCCAGGATCAGGAGTAGCTGCCGGCTTCACTCGACTGTGGTGGATCCAGGGTTCGAATTCTGCAACTTTCACTGCCGTGGGGGTTGACAGGATGACGACATAGGGTCCCTTCCAATGCGGCGCCAGCGGGGTCTTTCTCCACTCTTTCACTCACACGGACGTTCCTGGCTTGAAGGGATGCAGAGGCTTGGTCAGATTGATGGGTAGTCGATCTTGCACCCACGTTTGGAGTTTCTGCAAAACAGAACCTAAAGCTAATAGTTCTTGTCTAGTTATTTCAGATCCTATCTGTCTCATGTCTCCCTTTATTCCCTGCACTATGGGTGGAGGTCGTCCATACAAAATCTCAAAAGGGGAGACTCCTAAGGATCTGGTGGGAGCTGAACGTATCCTAAGAAGGGCTATGGGGAGAACTTGGAGCCACTTCAGGTGTGTTTCTTGGCAAAGCTTGGATAACTGAGTTTTCAAGGTTCTATTCATACGTTCTACTTTCCCTGAGCTCTGGGGACTGTAAGCAGTGTGTAACTTCCATTTTATTTGCAAAGCCTGAGCTAACTGTTGGGTCACTTGGGATACAAATGATGGACCATTATCTGACCCTATAGTTGATGGTATTCCAAATTGGGGAATGATCTCATGGAGCAATACCCTAGTGACTTCTCGGGCTTTCTCAGTTCGGGTGGGATAGGCTTCTACCCACCCTGAAAATGTGCAGACTAACACTAACATATAGTGATATCCATTTGCACGGGGCATGTCAGCAAAGTCTATCTGTATATCACTCATAGGGGTCACCCCTACTGACTGAACTCTTTGGGGTGGAACAGGACCTTGCTTGGCATTATTTTTGGCACATATCAGGCATTGCTGTGCCACAGAGGTGGTCAGGGATCCTAGCAGTGAAATACAGAAATGGGGTCTCAGGGCTTTCTCCATGGCTGTTTTACCATAATGTGTGGCTTGATGAAAAGCTTGAACAAAGGCTGGCCCTAATGCTTCAGGAATGACTGTAGGACCTGGAGGTGAACTACCTTTTGGGGGTGGCAACACTATCCAACCTTGTTCTGTCAAGACTCCTCCCTCCTTTTCACAATAATAGTCTAACTCTCTTGTAGTGTATCGGGGTGCCCAGGAACTGAGGGGCACAGGGAATAGGGCTGCTTGCATTACAGTATCTTGGGTCCTAACTTGTTCTGTGGTGGCTGCCTTCCGGGCTGTGGCATCTGCAAATCTATTCCCTCGGGTAACTTCTCCTGCTCCTGCCTGATGACCTCGGCAGTGCATGACTGCCACTTGTTTGGGGCCCATACAGCATCTAACAACATCAATATCTCGGGCCCATACCTAATGGCCTTACCTCCTGAGGTGATCAACCCTCATTCTTTATACAAGGCTCCATGTGCATGCAAAGTAGTGAAAGCATATTTGGAATCTGTGTACACTTTTATGCGGAATCCTTCTCCTAATGTCAAGGCTCTGGTGAGGGCTATCAACTCAGCTTTCTGTGCAGAAGTTCCTGGGGTCAGGGCTGAGGACTCAACTACCAGATCAAGGGTCACCACTGCATATCCAGCACAATGATGTCCATTGATGACCAAACTGCTTCCATCCACAAAGAAAGTCCGTTCAGGGTCCTCTAGAGGGACATCGGTCAAATCAGGGCGACTTGAAAATACAGTGTCCATGGTTTCTAAGCAATTATGATCAGGTGGCCCAGGACCAATTGGAAACAATGTAGCAGGGTTCAGAGCTTGACTGACTTTCAAATGTATCCGGGGGTTTTCACATAGCATGCTCTGATACTTCAACATTCGTGCATTGGTTAGCCAGAAGTTTCCTTTGTGTTCCATGAGAGTCAAAACAGAGTGTGGCACGGTGACTTGAAGAGTTTGTCCTAGTGTGAGTTTGTCTGCTTCGCCCACTAGGAGGGCTGTTGCTGCAACAGCTCTCAAACAAGGGGGCCATCCTTTTGCAACTACATCCAATTGTTTTGACAGATAAGCTACTGGTCATTGCCAGGATCCAAGAGATTGAGTCAATACTCCCAATGCGTTTCCTTGTGACTCATGGACAAAAAGATGGAAAGGCTTCTGAACATCTGGAAGACCTAAAGCTGGGGATGACATCAGGGCCTTCTTCAAAGTCCAGAATGCTATATCTTGTTCGGGTCCCCAGTCTAGTGGGGATTTTTCCATTCCTTTGGCGACTTAGTATAGTGGTTTTGCAATCAGGGCGAAGTTGGGGATCCATATGCGACAATATCCCGCAGCCCCCAGGAAGGCTTTTACTTGCCTCCTAGTGGTTGGAATGGGGATATTACATACAGCTTCTTAGCATTCTGGTCCTAAACGTCGGATCCCACTGGACAACTGGAATCCCAAATACTTCAGTTTGGCATAGTTGTGCTTTGGCTCTTGAGACTTTGTATCCAGCATCTTTGAGAAGGTACAAAAGTTCACTAGTAGCTTGTAGGCACTCACTTTCTGAGTTGGTGGCTATGAGCAAGTCATCTACATACTGAAGAAGAACCCTCTTTCCTGGGTCCACTGGATAACTTGAGAGATCTTGATTCAGGGCAGCACTGAAGAGAGTAGGTGAATTCTTGAATCCTTGGGGTAATCTGGTCCAGGTGAGCTGACCCCGCCTTCCTGTTGTGGGGTCTTGCTATTCAAAAGCGAATAAAAGTTGACTGGTGGGGGCTAGGTGCACACAGAAAAAGGCATCTTTCAGGTCCAGGACGGTGAAGTGAGTAGCCTCAGCGGGGATCAGTCCCAAGAGAGTATAAGGGTTTGGTACTACAGGGTGTATAGTTTCAACTGCATCATTTACTCGCCTTAGGTCTTGTACTGGGCAGTAGTCCCCTGTCCCAGGCTTCTTTACTGGGAGAAGGGGGGTGTTCCAAGGTGATTGGCATTCCTTGAAAAGTCCGTACTTCAGCAGTTTCATCAAATGGCAATGAATTCCTCCTATGGCTGGTCGAGGCAGAGGATATTGCTTCACATGCACTGGTTCCGCTCCTGGCTTGAGGGTGACAATGACAGGGGCTATGTTCTTCGCTAGGCCAGGTGGATTATCTTCTGCCCATACTTCAGGTAGGGCTATGAGGTTGGTAGGTATACAGGGACTAGTTGACTTTATTGGTGGTGCACTATAGAACCGCCACTCTTCTTCTCGGGGAACAGTAAGCACCATCAATCCAGCAGGCTTTGGGTTCACAGTCATTTTCATTTCTCCCCCTTCAGCAAAGGATATTTGGGCCTGGAGCTTGGCAAGCATGTCTCGGCCCAGTAGTGGAATAGGGCACTCAGGCATATACAAGAACTGGTGCGTTATCTTCTGTCCCCCTAGTTCACACATGCGGTTCTGCAAGAATGACTTTGTGGCTTTATTTCCAGTGGCTCCCACAATGGTGACAGATCGTGAGGACAGAGGAGCTACTGGCTTGGCTGCTACTGAATGTTCTGCTCCTGTATCTACCATAAATTCCATGTATTGGTCCCCTATCTTTAAACTGACCATAGGCTCCTGGGGACCCAGGGTGAACTTGGAGCCTGGTCTGGCCTAGTCTTCATCTATGTCGTCCAGGTCATAGCCTGTTGCTACTGCCACTCCCTCAATGGCTTCCTCCCTCTCTTGCTGGAACTGTGTTCGGTTCATTCCTCCCCTCCTTCGAAATCATCCTCCTGGCCTCCAGGGACTCCCTCCTCCCCTTGCAGGGGCGGAGTCCAGATGCGGGCACTCATTTCTCCAATGTCCTTCTTCCTTGCAGTAGGCGCACTGATTTGCACCCAATTGAGGCCTTTCGCTTCTGCGGCCTCTTCCACGTCCTCTGGTCCTTTGATTAGGAAGACCTCCTCCACGTTGTTCGGTTATAGCAGCAGCAAGAAGATCTGCCTTCTTCTTCATCTTTCGTTCACTTTCTCTGTCTCGTTCATTTTCACGATTCACAAATACTTTCTGAGCGACTTCCATTAACTGAGCTGTATTCATGCCCACAAATCCATCCAGTTTCTGCAATTTTCGTTTTATGTCTCTCTGGGACTGACTAACAAAGGCCGCATTTACCATGCGTAAATTTTCCTGAGCGGTGGGATCATATGGAGTATACAATCTATAAGCTTCAGACAACCGCTCATAAAAGGCTGCTGGGCTCTCACATCTGGACCCTGGAGAACTTCCGATACTTTCCCGATATTCATGGCCCTCTGGCCTCCCTTCTTCAGGCCCTGCAATAAAGCCTGGCGAAATCTGGTTAGGGCCGCCGCCCCCTTTCATCATTCGGGTCCCACCCGGGATCTTCATTGGGATATTCTGCAACAGCTGCTTGCGGGGGATTTATTCCTCCCCTTTCTACAGGGTTCTCTTCTACCAACGGAGCGCTGCTTGCCCGATTCGCCCTCGCTCCTCAGTAGTGAAGAGGGTAGACAGGAGCTGGCGACAATCGGCCCAGGTAGGCTGATGGGTTTGCATAATGCTAGACATTAATTCTGTTAATTCCTGGGGCTTGGCTGTGTAGGATGCATAATGCGTTTTCCAGTTTAATAAATCTGTGGTGGAAAAGGGTACATAAACTAAGCTGGTTGGTCCTGGCGCCATCTGGCCCTGATCATTTAAAACAGGCATTCCAGGCACTTGGCGTAATGGCATTAGGTGCCCTGCTTTCTCCTTCTTCTTGGGAGTTACGCTTCTTAAATCATAAGGCTCCCGGACACAAATCTCCTTGGTGGGTGACCCTGAACGGGCAGGAGAGCCTCCGCTTTCTATCTCATCAGAAGACTCGAGTCCCCCTGCTGTGCTTGGGCCTGACTCGGGACTTTCACTCGGGGTAGGGCGCTTCTTAGGCTGCTGTATCGGTATTTTCTGGGGCTCCTCTTCTCGCTCTACTTCAGGTCGTGGTGCTGTAGGAACTAACTTCTGTGGGTGGTGGGGTAACCTATCCAGAATATCTGGGGACTCTGGGTCAGAATACACAGGCGGCTTCTCTTCCTTAACTTTTTTGGTTCCCCTAGTAGTAGCTACAAATATTTTACAGTGATCCTCATAACAGCGCTTCATCCATGAGGGCTGCTGTTCACACACACTTAACCAGGAATCTATATAGGGGAACTGGTCAGGATACACTCTTAGTATGAGTTGATGAATTCGTAAAACTGTCTCAAAATCAAAAGGTGCCCCCTCGGGGCCATGAAGCAGCTAGCGCGGGCCACTCCCTTTCACATAACATTTTTAATCTGGATGGAGTCATTTTCATACCATAATCACCCGAAAATCCTTTATGTAAATTCTTGATCATACATGCCAACGGAGTTTGCGTGGACTCTATCCTTCCCATAATCTAAACGTACCTACGTACACTACCTATGTACTCAACGTACCTGCGTACGCTACGTACCCTACGTACACGTAATGATGTACAAGACAACGAACAATAAGGATAGGTAGTATGGCTGTAGGTAAGGGGTCCGTACAGCCCACAGAACACTGGGGGGGGGGAGACAAACATCACTCGCTTCCTCCTGTTCGCGACCTGGGCGCGGTCGCCCGGCCAGGAACTGCGCTACTTAGGAGTCCGCTCTCGCTCGGTCTGTATTTCAAGACCTCTCACTCACACAAGCAAGCATATTTCAACAAGATATCATATTTCAATATTTCAAGTGCCCAGGTTTTCTGACTAACTGACTATTCCAAACAAGAAGGGTCGATGGCTTCGGCTTCCACTTTCCTTACGCGGAGCTTACTAGGACCGCCCTTATGGGAGGTGATCAGGCTCCCTTGTCTCGCCCACACTCATGCAAGATTTCCCAGTTAGTCTATACCAAATATATCAAATCAGTCCTGCACACGCAAGACGTTGTCCCAGGCTGTTCTTTCTGACTATTAAATCACAAAAATGTCTACTCACCGGATCCGGTCCCCGATACCACACCAGCTTCTGAGTTGGAACCTGGACTCCCCCGGGTCAGAAGTGTTGGCCAGCTGGACCCGATGGCCCGCCGAGGCAGGCGGAACCCTCTCCGGCACAAAGGGGCTGGCTGCGCCTGAGGTTTCCCCCGCGGTCGGACAGACACAGTTCCAACCGGGCCAAACCTCAAGGCAAATTGCGTGGATTATTCACTTGAATACCATTTACCACTCGCACTTCCCGGCCAACGCACCAAGAATATGCTGTAGCAAAGTGCAATCAATGAATAAGTCCAGGAGTCAATTGACAGGGTCCAAGCCAGTTTATTGTGGACAGGCCCAGTCAGTCAAAGCTTCAAAAGGAACTGAGCAAAAGTTTATACAGAGACATAACCATTTATACCTCTTTTTCAGTTTGATACATGAGAACTTTCTATTGGTTCCAACTCGATACATGCAAACTTCTCATTGGTTTTACATTCCCTTCATTTGTCCAATTAGAAATCCCTCCGGAGCCTAGCAACCGGCCCCCTCCCTTAGGATTGCTTGAACAATGGTACAGTTCTTGATTTCGTTACTTCTCTACTGCAAGGTTATCCCTAGCTCCAGGAATGCATATATTGAAACATTTCTGTTCTTTCACACACAAGAGAATAATGGAAGACTTATGAATTCATAAAAACTTCTTATTAAACAGTTTAAAACAGTTTCTCATTTTCCACAGATTTTTGGTTCTTTTCTAGCTATAATGGGAGTTAGGATCCAGGCCTAACGTACAGGCCTTTCATAATAGTAGGCCATGCTAGGCCATAGCCTACCACATCACCACATATTTTTATTTTACTAGGCTTATATACCACTTTTCTACTAGTCAAAGTGGTGTACATTCAGGTACTGTATATATATTTTTTCCCTTGACCCTGAACGGCTCACAATCTAAGTTTTTGTATCTGAGGCAACGGAGGGTTAAAGTGGCTTGCCCAAGGCCAGGAGCACCTGTGGGACTAGAAACCCCAGTCCTTCCAGCCCAAGGTTGCTGTCCTCTAGCGGGATTCTAACCCCTGGCCCTCCAGCTTGAGGTAGCTTGCCCCCAACTAGGCTACTCCTCTCTCTCATATACTCACCCTCAGGGCACTCCCAGGGGGCACATTCCATTATCTCACTACTTCCCTAACATTCATGTGACACTACCTTGTAGCTGTACCATTGTGTTGCTGGCTGCCAGCCACAAGCACCCCCCTCTAAGCTGCTGCTTAGGCCTTCATTGCAATCAGTCCTTCTTCCTTGCCCTACAGGCACCCTTCCCCCAAGACCACCCCTGCTTGGGCAGTCCTGACAACTGGCTCCCCGTTTTGCAGCCTAGCGCTTCTGCATTCACCCCATGCTCTACCTCTGCATCCTGCTCCCTACCCCATTTTCTCTGAGACCTGATGTACCTGCTTTTGCACTGCATGCTCTGTACACACATTGCTGGGATCCGATCAGGTACGTCTCTTTTCCGCTTTGTGTCATACCATTCCTTCCTTTGCCCTCTACTCCATATTCTGGGGTAGGGTTCCCCCAACAGGCCTCTGCAGTTCCATCCAGCCATAGGTAGCCATGCACACGTCTGGCTACACTCCCCCCCCCCCCCCCCGCTCACACTTCTGCCACAGATCTGCCTCTAACGCCTAACCCTTCTCTATCTGCCCTCCCACAGACACAACCATCCGCCTACACCCCAGAACTTCAGGAGTGAGGCTACAGCTGCACTCTGCTGTTACTGCACAAGGCAACAGGGTCACTGCACCAAAGGCGAGCAATGAGCCTCTCCCTCCTTGGCTACATTGTCATCCCCAGGATCTGCTAGACCTCGAGTTTCCCATCCCCGAGCCACCCATGGAACCTGTGAAAAGCAGCAGATGCTCAGGAAGGGGAAGAGATTGTTGAACTGACTACAAGCATGTTCACAAGCCCACAGGCTATCAGGCAGGAGCTGATGGATGGAGGCTGCACAATTATAGCAGGAAATGGCAGAGCACCAGGAGGCACAGTGCCACCTCCCCCATGAAACATCTGTCTGCATGGCCTCCATCTCACACTCCCTCTGTGACATTGCAGCTGCTAGGCTGATGAGACTGCAAGCAATGCCTCAGAGGTGCCACCACAAAGACATAGTGCATGGTTTCAGAAGGGGGGGAGGATGGATGAGGGTACAGCTGGGAAGAGGGCACATTGATATACATTTGGGGAAAAGCTTGGTTCAGGAAATAAATGCATCTATTCACACTAGAGGTTCTCCTGGAGCAGTCTGTTCCATGCTTCTTGCACCACTGCTGTCAGGGGCGGCTCTATAATGAGGCTAAGTGAGGTGGTGGCGGCAACTTTTTCAGGGAAGCAAAGATTGCCCCCAAAAAGACTGCCTCACTCGACCTTCAAAAAAAAAAAAAAAACCCCGATCAGAGAAGCCGCTTCCGCCACAGCAGCAGCAGAATGAAGTGCCCCACTGCCCCCCGCCTCCCCCAGCAGAGCCCTCCTTTTATTTTCTTCAGTGCCTGCTGCTTTTCAGAGCCACGAAGGGAGAGTTTCCCTTTCCCGTGGCTCTGTTAGTTGAGCCCCATCAGTGCCGGCAGGCTCAGCTTTAACAGAGCCGCGAGAAAGGGAAACTCTCCCTTCGTGTCTCTGAAAAGCAGCCGGCACAGAGGGAAATACAAGGAGGGCTCTGCCGGGGAGGCGGGGGCAGCGGGGCACATCATTCTGCTGCTGCAGTGGCAGCAGCTTCTCTGATCGGAGTTTTTGTTTTTTTGTTTTTTGTTTTCAGTTTCCCTGGGCTGGGAGCATAGGAAATATTAATGAGCTGATGGGGGGGGGGATAGGACTGGTAATGGGCTATGGGGGAGATAGAACTAGAAATGGGCTGATCGGGAGGGGGGCTAGTACTGGTAATGGGCTGATTGGTGGGATTAGGCCTTGAAATGGGCTGATTAAGGGGGCTAGGACTGGAAATGAGCTAGGACTGGTAATGGGCCGATTGGGGGGCTAGGAGTAGAGTGGGCTAATAAGGGGGATAGGACTGGAAATGGGCTAATGGGGGAGGGGAGGAGAGTGCTGCTGGCCCTGGGAGAAAACTAGGGGCTAGGGCTACAAATGGGCTGATGCGGGGGGATGGTAGAATAGGACTGGAAGGGAGCGGATACTGAGAGGGTCTGCCAGGGGAAGGAGGGGGCAGGAAGGGAACTGACACAGGGGAAGGAGGGGGCTGGAAAGGAGCCGACACCTGGGATGTACTGAAGGGAGACTGGAAGGGAGCTGACACTTGGGGATGGGAGTGGTAGGTAGTTGGGTAATGGGGAGGAGGCTGGAAGGGAGCTGACATGCGAATGGCACTGGAAGGGGGATGGACAGAGGGTAGGGCGACTGGAAGGGAGCTGACTGGGGGGGTGGCACAGAGTGGACGTGAGCTGATATTTGAGATGGTATTTGGACTAGAAGGGGCTGGACAGTGGGGAAGGAGGGGGACTGGAAGGGTAATTTGACTTGTTCAGCTTTACAAATAGTTGTTTGGATGTTCCAGGGCCCACTGTAGTATTTACAGTGAGGCTTTTTTTGATGGGCTCCTTATGTGAGTTTTGGAAGTTTGTGCTGATATGGTATGGTATAGAAGGTTTGCTCTTTGTTGTAGGGTTTTGTATTAGTTCACAATATGCCTGGTACTGGAAAATAGTGGTTGGTGGTGGTGGTGGTGGTGGTGAGATGATCAGAATCAGATTTTTTTTTTAAATATTGAGTTCTGTGGGTGAATGTCCTGGTTCTGCTCTGCATCTACTGTGGATGCAAAATATGTATTGAAAAAGAAAAAGAAAAAGCAAGAACCATAACGCAGTTTATAACATCATAATAATGAGTTATAATTTAGTTTTATAAACTGTGCTGTTGGTTCTTACTGTCTTTTAGTTCCTTGATGTGCAAGCAGGACCATACCTAGACCTGTGCAAGCGGTGCAGCTACACAGGGCGCAAAGGCTTGGGGGGCACATTTCGGCTGTCTGCTGTTGCCCTGCTGCCGCTGGCAGGACAATAGCAGGCAGCCGAAATGCGCTCCCTAAGCCTTTTCGCAGCACTTTAAGCAGGTCTGGTCCGACACGATGTCAGAGCAGGGAGGGACAGATCTGCTTAAAGTGCAGGCATCTTTCAGATCAGGCGCATGCCCGCCCCTCCTCCTCCCCATACCTCCGTCCAGCGCTGCCTGCTCTTTCCCTGCTGCCGGCACCGCTATGAAAAAAACAGAGGGTGGCAGCAGCAGGGAAAGAGTAGGCAGCGCATGACAGAGGTATGGGGGGGAGAGGGGGCGTGCGCCTGAGCTGCAAGTCGCACAGGGTGCGATTACAGCTCGATACGGCCCTGTGTGCAAACATCTTGCATTTCCTCCATATAATCTAATTGGCTTTTTGGTTTGGTTCCGTTTCTGATTGGATTTCTGAAAAAGCCCCGCCTCCCTCTAAGGTCGGGGGGGGGTGCCATTTCATTCTTCGCCTCAGGCTGCCCTGAGCCTCCCCTGACTGCTGTTATATGCTGGCTACCCATTTGGTAATGCTCTAGCCCTCATAATAGCATTCTACTAGAATGCCCATTTCCTGCTAGGGCAGGTCTATCCCCTGCTGGATGGCAATGTTGTGGAGGATGCGGTATGCTGTAAATATGCAGCAGACCCTCTCAGGGCTGTGGAGTAGCTCTTCCCCACTCCTGTCCAGACACCTGAACCTGCTCTTCAGGAAGCCAAACATGTGCTCGACCGCCGCCCTTGTACGTGCCAGAGCTGTGCTGTCTTTCAGTTGTGCAATGGTGTCATGAGCCAGGTCCTCAGTGGATATCCCCTGTCACCTGCGGGGGCATGGAGGGAGGCCACACATCAATATTGTGATATTTGTGGGGGATTGTGGTCTCTGCAGCACCATTATCACAATTACAGGACATCAGATACCTGTCTGACATCTTACACTACCATAGCTTTGCTACCCCTGTATCACTACAGTCTCCTACAGCCCCTGAGTAGCTGTCAGGTGTTGCTGCCCCATCCACTTTGGCAGCTGGGGCCATGTGCTTACCTCCTCTACACAGTTAACAGCACCAGCCAGAAGCTTCAAACTCTTTGGCCAAACAGTGTCCTATATTTTACTACCCCTTTCTGTTTGGCCTCCAAAAGGTGTGCTGACAGCATTTTCTAACATATGTTCACTGGCAGGAGTCAGCTGCAGCAGCTGTCATACCTGGGGTGTCACTACCTTCTACCCACAATGGGGTCTGCTTCTGTCCTGGCACTTCCATTGCCTCCACAACCAACAGCCCCCCTCCTTTCCCCCTCCCCAACTTGTACCATTCCCACACATACGTGACACTTCCCTGTGCCCCCAACAGGGACTGTCACCAACTCCTTTGCAGTCCCACAGCTGCATGCAAGGCTTTACACAGGTGTTTCCATTATGCATCACTCACCAAGTAACCAGCCATCACTGTTTTCCAGAGGCAGTGGCCTGGCCCAGGCCCGACTGTGATAGACAAAGACATCATGGCAGGATCCATGGAAGCACACACAAAAGGTCTGTGATGCACATGTCAGCATCAACCACAACCTGTATGTTCACTGAGTAGTATTGATGCCTGTTGAGGTAGGCCCTCTTATCCTGACCGGATGGCCTGAGGCCACATGGGTGCAGTCCATGACACCTAGTACCAACGGAAGGGATGCAATTTGGTAGAGGGTCTACATGGTTTGTCGTCTGCTCTCTGGAGTGGCAAGAAAGCGGGCATATTCATTAAGCCATCAGAGGAGAGCTGTTGAAAAGGCCTCTATGCAGTATGACATTGCAGACTGCGTGATACTTGTGGTCGTCCCCACCAAATGCTGGAAGCTGCCAGTGGCAAGGAAAGCCAGAGCAGTGATCATTTTGAGAGCCACAGGCATCAAGTGTCTTCTTGCAGTTGGGGGCTCCAGTACATGTCTGAGAATGGCACAGAGGTCAGTGATGGTGGTGGCATCAAGGCAGTAATGCTTAAACACTTCCTTGGTCGTGGTGGTGTTGGGCTTCTACTTCCTCCTTGCAGCCAATTCCAACCTCTCCTACTGCCTCAGTCTCATTGCTTTCCCTCCTTTGAAGTCCACTCCATCCACTTTTTCACTCCACTACCTCTCCGGGTAGCTGTTATTTATCGACCTCCTGATAAGTCCACCTCTACCTCTCTCACTGACCGACTCATGGCTTTCCTTCTTTCTGGATTCCTCTTCCCCCCACTCTTATTCTCGGAGATTTTAACAATTCATGTTGATAATCCCTCTGATCCTTATGCTTTAAAGCTCCTTTCCCTTACCTCCTCATTCAACCTCCAGCTTTGCTCTACTGCCCCCACTCACCAGCATGGCCACTGACTTGAACTTGTTTTTTTCTCTAATTCCTTACCCTCAAACTTCTGTACTTCAGTTCTTTCCTTATCCGACCATCACCTGCTAAGCTTCACTCTTCATCAACCACCGCCTCGACCTTGTCCTGTCTCCTCCAATCTCTTTAGAAATCTTCATGCTATTGACCCTTTGGTTCTCTCCTCCACTGTTTCATCACCTCTTTCCTCCACTATGTCATCTGAGTTTGTTGATGAGGCAGTAGCTTCCTATAATTCTGCACTCTCCTCTGCTCCGCCCATGCCACATCCTGTGAGGCGTACTATACCCCAGCCCTGGCTTTCATCCACTACCTGCTATCTATGTTCCTGTGCTCATTTAGCTAAGCATGCTTGACTCAAATCCTGCTCCCTTGCAGACTTTCTACAAATTCATTCTTGTCTCTTTCTGTTCTGCCATAGCACTCACCAAACAAGACTACTATGTCCATCTAACTAACTCTCTTACCTCTGACCCTCGCAATCTCTTTACTATTCTCAACTCTCTCCTCAAGGTGCCTCCCTCTTTTCTACCCAAACAGTGGCTGACTATTTCCATGACAAAATCCACAAGATCACCCTCCAATTCCCCACAAAGTCAGCTACTTCCCCTCTTCACTCCCAACTTTCCCCCTCTACCACTTGAAGATGTACGCCCGTTGGGTGGAATCCTAGTGTGACACCACCTTCCTGGGCAAGTCGAACTGGGCTAGGGCTACCCTTTCAGCAGCCAGGCTGTCAGGGTCAGGTACACCAGATTGGGGTGCAGGAAAGAGCCATCCTGGGAGAGCACGTCCAGGGCCCACTCCAGGGAGACTGGGGGTGCCTGAGACAGGCTGAGGAGCAGAGGAAACCAGACTACCTAGCCACCGGGGAGCTATGAGAATCAGGGTGGCTCGGTTGGCTGGACCTTGAGAAGAGTCTTAGCAAGGAGCGGCATGGGAGGATAGGCATAGAGAAGTCATCCAAAAGGAAGTATGATCGCTTGCAAATCCAACCAAGGTACCACAAAGAGCAAGGAGCCCAACACGCCCTCTCAATGTGGAAACAGACTTTATTATTACCCCAACACAAGTTGTTTTTCAGCCACATGCCTTCCTCAGGCGGTACATATAACAGAAAACTTCCAACACAAACAGGAAAAGGTATATAAATTAATTAATTAAAAAATAATTCAATCATAAAAATATTTATTTATTTTATTTTTATTTATTTTATTTAGCTGCATTTATACCCCGCTTTTCACCGGGTCAAAGCGGTTGGGGGATACATTTAACACGAGGGGATATGAGACACATACACTAATACTTACAGAGAATATAGGCAATGGAGGGTTAAGTGGCTTGCCCAAGACCACAAGGAGCACCTGTGGGACTAGAAACCCCAGTCCTTCCGGCCCAAGGTTGCTGTCCTCTAGTGGGATTTGAACCACTGACCTTCCGGCCTGTAGTACCTTGCCCCAACCACTAGGCCACTCCTCCACTCCTATATACAGGAAAAGTATATAAAGCAATTATAAATAAGATCTTATAATAAGTGTCACTATAGAAAAATTGCGCTCTATTACATTCAAAAGAAAAACATATTAAAAATGTGACATTAAACTCCCCTTAACAAATCAAAACAACAATTTAAAAATACATAGATAAAACTTTAAAACCATAAAGAGAGCGCTCACCAGAGGATCTAAAATCTAAAAAAAACCCCATTTAAATTGACAATGAGAAAACCACACATCATAAATACAGAGAAAGAAAGGCTTATAGGATAATGTGCATATAAGAACAAAACTGTCTGTCCACTTGAACGCAAAACTGTATGGAGAACAGGTTAAAACTGTGCACTTATTGAATGTCACTAAAAGAAAAACACGAACAGTCAAAAGATATAAAAGACAATACCATAATCTAAATCATGTTAGAAGACAATATATAAGGGGAATAGACACCCAGACTGGCTTTTAAAAAAACCTTACCACACTGAGCATCTATTCCTCAGGAAATGAAAATGCCAGGCTCTATGGTGTCATCCATTTAAAGGGCTCATTTTAACACCAAAATTATAACATATAACCTAGCCCGATTCTATTCCAAACTTCTTTTATGTATTGCTGTCTACATAGAAAACATGAATTAAATGCATGACATATCTTTCCTTTATTGTGCTGTTAAAAATGGGATAAACAAGAGCAAACAATATTTAAATCTAAGGTCCTGAGCGGAGTAGCAACCCCCGCGGTCCTAAACCTACATATTTTACAATGTTCCATACTGCACTGCTGATGTATACAGCATAGATGAAGTTTTACTCAATCTCTTTTGTATGTATTCTTAACATAGTTGGAAAGAGGCAGAGTTAAAATTAAAAAACTGGCCAATTGCAAACCAGATTCTGTAAAAAATCTAAATTTCTATTGGACAAAAAGAAGATAGTAATCTGATGGCCCAAAGATAAGACCAGAAGATAAAACACCAAAAAATGAAGAGCAACCAAGAAATAAAAAGGCAACCAAAGATAAAAGACGGGGTGCCATGGAGGCCACACCTCTTAAAAATTATGCCAGAACTCGTAGGTATTCTCATTCCCTCAGTACATCTAAAGCATAAACATTAATAAATAAATAAATAAAGTAATAAAAAACAATTTTGGCAATTCTGAAGCCAAGTTGTGAAAATCTGTCTGGCATCATGTTTTAGGAAGGGTGCTATGGTAAGCCCTACCAATGGCCACTTGTTTTGTAGAGATACATAGATGATGCCTTTAGATTATACAGTATATACAAGTATCTGCTCCAACTCTCAACCTAGAGATTGTAATGTTATACTGCTTCTATTAACTTAAACCTGTACCTCAATGACTATTTGAACCAAATAGTTATTATAAGCAACAAGGTCTCAGACTTAGATGGGGTTGTAGTCCAGACTTAAACAAGTTTGGTCTATATGCACCCTTTTGCATCAATGACCTTATGATGTCGCTTAATATTATAACATGAAGGATCTATTCGTTACAGGTCACTTTCCCAATATCACGTATATAGAAATGTGTATTAAAGAAAATTGGGGCTTAGCTCAGTTAAATCTCCCCCACTATCAGAGCGTTTCTTCAAGGGGTCCTTTTTTTTATATGCACCTCATGATACACATTGTTATTGTTAAATCCGTGAGCACTAATAACAAAATAAGAAAAAATCCAATATATTTGTCACAATCTCATTTAAAATATCATAACTTAAAACTGTTGACCATTATCTTAATCTTCATACCTTTATGATGTCTCTTGCCATTTCTTAAGGCTGATGATTCTCCGGGAACCAGTACGTTTACCAAACCAACGCCATGCATGCGGGTTGGTTGTTGCAAACGGCTTTATAGCTGGTTAAGCAGCACATTACCATGTACCTGTGAAAAATTTGGCCAACCCAATGGCCTCCTCTTAATATTATTAGATCTTAGTACCGCGTGCAATGATGTAATTCGAAATTTGCGTCTCTTCTCTAACTATACACAAACACTCCAGTCAATCTGAGCATTTAAACCAGTCGAGCTAACAGATTGTAAATTAAAAATCCAGCGTTGTTCTCGAATTAACAGCATCTGATCTTTTGATTTTCCGTTGTGTCCTGTAATAAATGTGATCTATACAAAAACAATGCAATTCGTCAAACTTGTGATTCAATTTAAGACAGTGATCCACAATAGGAGCATCCATTTTTTTTGCAATTCAAACTATTGCAATGTTCATTCATTCTAACTCGGAATGGGCAGATAGTTTTGCCCACATACAATAGTTGACAGGGACATTGAATACAATAGACCACATAGCTGGAGACGCAAGATGTCTTATGCTTTAATGAATATGTTTTACCATGATAGTAAAAGGCTGTTGTTTCCAGAGTAATGTCACACACTTTACAATCCCCACATTTAGTGTGACCATTATTAAGTGTTACGGATTGAGCTGGTAAAGGTCTTAACACTGTAAACTATCATTAAAATCACTATTACCTGAAGATTGGAGGATCGTCAATGTAACAACAATTTTTAAAAAGGGTTCCAGGGTTGATCCAGGAAACTAGAGACCGGTCAGCCTCACGTCAGTACCAAGAAAAATGGTAGAAACCATCATAAAGAATAAAATTACTCAGCATGTAGATAGTCATGGCCTAATGGCAGACAGCCAACATGGCTTTAGACAAGGAAGATCTTGTCTTACTAATCTGTTATGTTAAGAACATAAGATATGCCATACTGGGTCAGACTAAGGTCCATCAAGCCCAGTATCCTGTTTCCAACAGTGGCCAATCTAGGTCATAAGTACCTAGCAGTTTCCCCAAAAGACACAGGTTCCGCAATGCTTGTACTGGGTCAAGCATTGATATCCTGGATCCCTTCTTAATAATGGTTTATGGACCTTTCCTCCAGGAACTTGTCCAAACCTTTTTTAAACCCAGCTACACTAACAGCCTTTACTACATCCTCCGGTAACAAATTCCAGAGTTTGATTACACATTGAGTGAAAAAATATTTTCTTTTATTAGTCTTAAATAGTTTACCCTGTAGCTTCATTACATGTCCCCTAGTCTTTCTATATTCTGATAACATAAACAATCGATCTACGTTTACCCGTTCCACTCCGTTCATTAATTTATAGACTTCTATCATATCTCCCCTCAGCCGTCTCTTTTCCAGGTTAAAGAGCCCTAACCTTTTTAGCCTTTCTTCATAGGAGTATCTTCCATCCCCTTTACCATTTTGGTGGCTCTTCTCTGAACCTTTTCTAATAACGCTATATCCTTTTAAAGATATGGCGACCAAAATTGCACACAATATTCAAGGTGCGGTCTCACCATGGAACGATATACAGACATTATAATATCTTTTGTTTTATTTTCCATTCCTTTCCTTGTGATACCTAGCATTCTATTTGCGCTCTTGGCTGCCGCTGCACACTGGGCTGAGGGTTTTAACGTTATGCACAATGACGCCTAAATCTTTTTCCTGGGTGGTTGTTCCTAATGTGGAACCTTGCATCGTGTAACCATAGTTTGGGTTGTTCTTCCCTAGGTGCATAACTTTGCACTTGTCCACATTAAATTTCATCTGCCATTTTGATGCCCAGTCTTCCAATTTATCAAGATCCTCTTGCAATTTTCAACAATCCTCTTGGGTTTTAACAACTTTAAATAGTTTTATGTCATCTGCAAATTTGATAACCTCACTCGTTATTCCACTTTCCAGGTCATTTATGAATATGTCAAAAAGCAGCAGACCCAGCACAGAAAGTGTGAATAAAGAAGTGGACAAAGGTGAGTCGGTTGATATAGTGTGTCTGGACTTTCAGAAAGCCTTTGACAAGGTCCCTCATCAGAGCCTTTTGGCAAAACTAAAGAGTCATGGGATAGGAGGCAGTGTACTACTGTGGATCAGGAACTGGCTAAAAGATAGAAAGCAGAGGGTTGGGCTAAATGGCCAATTTTCCCAATGGAGAAAGGTGAATAGTGGTGTACCCCAGGGATCTGTGCTGGGTCCGCTGCTGGAAAGTGGAACAACGAGTGAGGTTATCAAATTTGAAGATGTCACAAAACTATTTAAAGTTGTTAAAACCCAAGAGGATTGTTGAAAATTGCAAGAGGATCTTGATAAATTGGAAGACTGGGCATCAAAATGGCAGATGAAATTTAATGTGGACAAGTGCAAAGTTATGCACCTAGGGAAGAACAACCCAAACTATGGTTACACGATGCAAGGTTCCACATTAGGAACAACCACCCAGGAAAAAGATTCAGGCGTCATTGTGCATAACGTTAAAACCCTCGGCCCAGTGTGCAGCGGCAGCCAAGAGCGCAAATAGAATGCTAGGTATCACAAGGAAAGGAATGGAAAATAAAACAAAAAATATTATAATGCCTGTATATCGTTCCATGGTGAGACCGCACCTTGAATATTGTGTGCAATTTTGGTCGCCATATCTTTAAAAGGATATAGCGTTATTAGAAAAGGTTCAGAGAAGAGCCACCAAAATGGTAAAGGGGATGGAAGGATACTCCTATGAAGAAAGGCTAAAAAGGTTAGGGCTCTTTAACCTGGAAAAGAGACGGCTGAGGGGAGCTATGATAGAAGTCTATAAATTAATGAACGGAGTGGAACGGGTAAACGTAGATCGATTGTTTATGTTATCAGAATATAGAAAGACTAGGGGACATGTAATGAAGCTACAGGGTAAACTATTTAAGACTAATAAAAGAAAATATTTTTTCACTCAATGTGTAATCAAACTCTGGAATTTGTTACCGGAGGATATAGTAAAGGCGGTTAGTGTAGCTGGGTTTAAAAAAGGTTTGGACAAGTTCCTGGAGGAAAGGTCCATAAACCATTATTAAGGGACCCAGGATATCAATGCTTGACCCAGTACAAGCATTGCGGAACCTGTGTCTTTTGTGGAAACTGCTAGGTACGTATGACCTAGATTGGCCACTGTTGGAAACAGGATACTGGGCTTGATGGACCTTAGTCTGACCCAGTATGGCATATCTTATGTTCTTATCTCCTTTAAATTTCTGTGCCGTTGCCAGACACAGCGAATGAACTTTTCCTCCAACCCTGGAACACTATTCAAGACATTAGTGTGTTTTTTCAAAATGTGTTGAATTTGACAACTATATGGGGAGTACTTAGTAACCGTGAATTGTTTCTATCTCCATATATGAAAAATCAGACTGATGAACATAATGTGAATTTAGTGACGAAGTACTCCCCAAGTACTCCCTAAGTACAACCGTGATTGTAGTTTCATTAAAAATGGGTAATGTAGAAAGAATTTGCCACTCCTCCTTCAGTATCTTTGTAATAGCATGAGAATAGTTACAGGTAGTGAGTGGACATACTAATTTGTTCATCCGATGACTCAGACTCCTGCAATAACTGTAATCTATCGGTACTCTTAGCCCCCTGATATGCCTTTTGTATATATTCATTTGGGTATCCCCTTGCTCTAAATCTGTCACCCATGTCTAATGCATGTTTTTCAAAATCCATTATATTCAAACAAATTCTCTTGACCCTAAGGAATTGTGAGACCAGAAGATTCCATTTTAAAGAACGGTTATGAAAACTACTAAAATGTAAAAGCTGGTTTCTGTCCATGGGCTTACAATAAAGATCTGTAACAAACCCGCTATTATCCTTTTTTATTAATATATCCAAATATGCTACTTCTTGTGTATTTATAGTGCCATCAAACTGCAGATTCTGATCCAACTGGTTTAGCCAGAGTAAAAATTGCTCTAACTGGCACAAATCCTCTTCCTGAAAGATCATCATCAATGTATCTCTTCCAAAGTTTAACGTAATTAAGATATTGAAGAACGTTTCTGGCTATCACACAGAACTAGAGTTGGTTACTTTGGATGTTGCCTCATTGTATACTAACGTTCCCCAGGAACCTGCACTGGACATTATTGAAGACACTTTACTGATAGAGTAGTTACTCACCTGTAACAGGTGTTCTCCAGGAGCAGCAGGAATCAGTCCTCACATATGGGTGACGTTGGCGCCGACGGAGCCCCCATGCGGAGCATTTCCCCAGCTTTCAAAGAAAGCCTTTGGGAATGCAGGCACGCATGCGCAGTCCCCTTCCCGCCCAAAGGTGCCATCTTGCTCAGTCTAATGACATAGCTAAAAGACAGCACAAAAAAGAAAATGAACTATATACAACTGCAACTCCAAGGGGAGGAGGGAGGGTCGTGAGGTTAGAGACTGGAACCATTGGAGGGGCTCTCCAACCAGGCCAGCAGAAAAACCCAACAGCTCCTGGGTTAGAGCCTTCAGGTACATACCTATGTATAATTCATAGACTTGGATCCAGCACCCCAGCTTCAAGCCCTGGTAGCACTTGTACCTGAGGGTGTTGAGGGCTCTGGTCTCCCTCCCGGGGGGAACAGAGGAGTGGGTCTTTTGGCTCTTAAGTTCTTGCATTGTCGACTCAATGACCATGGAGTTATGTGGGAGCTAGGGCTTGTGGAACCCCGAACCCTTCCGGACGTGGTGGTACATGGCATCGAGGCACCAGCTCTCCACTGGTACCAATGCCGGTGTCACCCACATTCTAAGCAGTAGCCACTCGAGGATCAGCTGCACGGGCACCATGAGGGTTTCCTTGGGTGAAGACTCATATTGGAGGATCTCTAGCTCCTTGGTGCGCGGGTCTTCCTCCACCTCAGTTTGCACCAAGGGAGCCCTGGCCATGTCGAGTTAGAGCAAGGGAGCGGAAAACTGAACTACTCCTTGCTCCCAGGCACCGGACCAATCAGGGGCACAGAAACAGCTTCAAACTCAAGGCGCCATCGGGTGTGAGTAAGCAAGACCAAAGCAGCAGCCGCCGCATCCAGCAAGGCTACCTGATTGGGTTAGAGCAAGGGAGTGGGAAACTGAACTCCTCCCTGCTCCCCAGCACCGGACCAATCAAGGACACAGAAACAGCTTCAAGCTCAAAGTGTCATCAGGTGGGCCTACGCCTGAGGGTCTTGCCAAAGAGCCCTTTGGCATGGCCCTTAGGCAGGGAACATAGGCAGGGAAGATGACAGGAAACTGCCCAGAATTTATGATCAGAGGGTGTCCTGAGGTTTTTATCAACAATAGTTACATTGCATAATATAATAATTTATTATTTTCATTTCTATCACAGAGTCAGCTTGACCCACCAGCAAAGAACCATTCGGGGCAGATTATCACAAAATTGTAAATCTTGTATATTGCATATTATTGTTATGTGGCCTCATTATCCAGGTAAATGCCCAATTTACTACCCAGGACCACACCCAACCCATCCCAATAATACATAAGAGGGATTATAAGGTAATGCTGCAAAATAAACCGTCAAACAAATCCCATAATAGTAATAATGGTCACAGACTAATCTACATTACATCTAATGGGTCTACTATGCATCTTAACCAGAAAGATAATGTTAAGGAGATGGTACTGAGATGCTCCCTCATAAATGTCAGATCAATTGATAACAAAATACCAGTAATCTTAGACCATATCTATGACTTCAACCCAGATATAATATTCATTACTGAAACCTGGCTCTATGACTTTGATCAAATCCTACTTAACCAACTGAGGGTGTCGAACTATGTGGTTTTCCACACCCTAGAACAAATAAGCATGGTGGTGGAGTACTCATCATCATAAAAAATGCACTCAATGCTTCCCTCACACTATCTAACATCATCTCAGATATTGATATTCTGATGATAGAAAACAGGCACCTAGCATTCTGTCTCCTCTATAGACCCCCCTACATCCGATTCTAGTGGCCTAACAAACATTCTGGAAATGGTATGTTCTATGTCAACTAAAACAACTAATCTTACTGGGGGACTTTAACCTTACATCTTTATGCCATACCCAGGCGACCACCTTTCTACATGCCATGGACGATCTACAGTATAGACAAATAATTAAGGTACTCATGCACAATAAAGGAAATACTTAAGTTCTGATATTTCTCCCGCATGATATCTACGAGCAAACAAAAATGTACATCCCCAAATGACACCTGTACCATAGTCAGATCACATGATTAACTTCACCATCTCATCAGAGCAATCCCCTTACCAAACAAATAACCAATTGCTGAAGCAATACCCTAAATTTAAGTACTTTGTTATGAATGCATTCATAGAAGATGTTTTAAATAGCATTGACCCTAACATAAAAGACATTGATGAATTCCTACTCAACTGGAAATCTAGCATTACTAAGATCGCCTCTAGACCAGGACCACAACAGAACAAAAGACAAAACACCTCAAAACAATGGTATACACAAGACATAAGGGGATTAAAGAGACAACTGAGGAAATTTGAACGCATCTGGCAAATATCAAAATCTACTGAAAGTAGAGCAAATTGCATGAAAACTCTTATAACATACCGCAATCTCAAACTCAAAAAAGAAAGAATACGATACAAACTTACTAATGAAATCGCTGAACAAACCACGGGAACTCTTCGAAATTGTAAAATCACTGAAAACTCCCCCAAAAGACAAATCAGAAAACCAAATCAACCCACAGGTACTAGCAGACATGAATTAAACCCCCCGAATAATCCCCCTTCCCAGACTGCACACAAGATAACATCAAACCATGAAATTTGTATGTCACCAGACCTCCCTCGAATCATTAAAAATTATATCAATTCCATAACATCCTGCATAGATCTGTGCCCAGTTAGCTGGCTGAAAGCCACCTGTAATGAGCTAGCACCAATCATACTAAGAATGGTCAACCTATCACTCTCACAAGGACACATGCCTACAGATTTAAAACAGACAATCGTATGTCCTATTTATTTATTTATTTATTACAAATTCTTATATACCGCGCTATTTAGTATCAGTGCGGTTTACATAACAACAACATTTCGCATTAGAAACAAGATCTTTTGCTTACATTGTAAAAGGGACTGTAACTTGGAAGTAACAGGGTAACTATATACATTTCAAACAAAGGTGCTTATAAATTATTTAAGTTATAATGTATTAGAGTCATAATGTAATCATGCTCATTGTGAATGTGCCCAATGATGAAACAAAAAATTCTGAACAAATGCCTCACATCTTACAGACCTATCGCCAGTCTACCATTCATGGCCAGGTTAGTTATTGAGAAAATTGTTCATAATCAACTTCAGGACCATATTGACCTGCATGCTCCCCTAGATGACCACCAATATGGCTTCAGACTACACCACAGTGTAGAAACATTATTACTGGCATTATTCAATAACCTCATAAAAGAATAGACAACTCCAATCAGGCATTCATACTTTTCTTTTTAGATATAGCGGCAGCTTTTGACTCGATTAACCATAACATCCTAATTCAACGGCTACAACAAATCGGTTACAACAAACCGATAAGATGGTTTAAGTCATATCTAACCGACCGCACACAAGTTAGGAGTTGACCAACATGCTTCTAACACTTACAGAGACAGGGTCTCCCACAAGGATCTGCCCTTTCTGCACTATTGTTCAATATATATCTCTGGCCCCTATGCCAAATAATAAAAAAATTCCGAGTTGGATGTCATCTATGCTGATGACATAATGTTATATCTCCCCCCTTTGATATAAATAACCCCAGCCTTGAACCTACAATAGCATGCTTCAATGAGACAGCTCTAAACAAACTATAAAAAACAGAAGTATTATTCATAACCAGAAACCAAAACCTCTCCCCACCAACTACCACTGACATTGAAGAAGCCACGTTTGAAATAAAAGAGGAAGTAAAATACTTGGGTGTCACAATTGATCATACCCTCAGACTAAAATTCCATATTAAACTCACTATAAGAGCCATCTACAACAAAATGAGATTGATTCAGCAGTTTAGACCACTCCTACAGTACTACAGGCCATAATATTACCACATATAGATTACTTTAACAGTCTACTACAGGGTTTACACCAGCAAACTCTACACAGCCTCCAAATTGCCCAACACATGGTTGCATGCATTACCCACAAGGCACATATTTCCAAACACACCAAAACTATACACTCTCCACTAGCTACCAATCCACAACAGAATAAAGTATAAATTACTAATGATCACATTCAAATTGATCAGAAACATAGTTCCTTCATCCCTAATGAACCTAATAAAAGCAACACCAAACAATCGAAAAAGAAGAGGTTGTACACAGAATACTTTAGTTGTCTCACCTGAATATCGAAAAACGAAACACACCACCAGTAATAGGGCCTTTAAATACATTTCCCCAACACTAAGGAACATGCTGCCAGATAGACTAAGGGGCTTGTTTACAAGCTGATTTCAATGGGACCGTGGCTCCGATAACAATTGGAAACCGCTACCGCGGCTTTGTAAACAAGCCCCTAAGAGTTATCTCTGATTTGCCCATCTTCTGACCAGATCTAAAAACATCTCTCTTCATTAAGCACTATGGCAATACTGAAGAGAACATAAATCTATACCCAACATAAAATCCGAAAGCACCCTCAAGGAATTACCCCCTCCTCCTATACACAATAATAATGCAAAACACTCACCATTCTGCAAAACCTTACAAACAAAACAGAGAAACCACCCACATTCACAAACGGATATACCTAAGAATATACATAATATGAGTCAATTATATTGTGCACTGTATATAAGTTATATCAACAATGATAACAACTCAATCATGTATACATAACACCCTTCACTATATTAGTTAAATTCTAAAATACTTATTACTTGTATTTGGCTCCTATGTTACACTGTATTGTTGTTAATATTTTAAACCGCCTTGATTACATGATAAGGTGGAATAAAAGACCTTTAATAAATAAATAAATCAAACAAAAAAAAAATGTCCTTGACAAAGTCATGGAGGGCCACGTCCTCCAGAGGAGAATGGCGCTGGGGTTCCGGGTCCGAGGGACTATCTTTGTGCCATTTGGTTTCCAGGAATGCCTCGTCTTCGGTCTCCCATTCAGAGTCAAGAGGTGACGGTGAAGCTGAGACTTGAGACTCATTGCCTTGAGGCGGGTGCCGAGGGGTCAGCGGCCCCTGGAGGACCTGGGGTCCAAGTCGCAGAAACTAGCCGGGGAGGACCAGATGCCCAAGGAACAAGACCAGGACCTCAACCGGCACCAAGGGCTTACCTGAGGCCTGTGGTGCTTGGAGCTCAGCTCGACGACCGGGGACTCCCTTGCAGTCGGGGGCCCGGTCATTGGGACATATGATATGGACGAACCAGCCATCATTGCCTGCTGCAGGGCCAGGTTAGAAGTGATAATCTGCTCCAGGGCTACCATTCTGGTTTCCAAGCCAGATTGCTACACAGCTTGTGGCACGGGCACAGAGGATCTCGGGCCTGGTGCCGGCACTCTTGTGAGTGCATCCTCCTTGAGACCATAGTCCTCATTGAACTTCACATCGTCTCTGCTGGCCGAGGAATCTTTCTTGAGGACCTTGGAAGGGCGCTTCTTGGAGTCACCCAGTCCCTCCGGGCAGTTTTACTGGGTTCTCCGGCACAACCTTGGTGGACTTAGAGGACTTTTTCTTCTTTTTCTCTGGGTCCGAGGTCTTCTTGGAGGAGCTGCTGCAGGACTCCGACGACACTCGGGCCTCATGGGAAGTGCTGGGCTTGGAGCTCAGTATCGGGGAGGCCGGGGCCGAGTCGGACCTGGGGTACAGTGTTTCCTGCAACTCCAACCTCTTTTTGTTGGTCTTAGGCATCATGGCCTGGCATAGGTGCTGTCATAGTCCGATGCCAGGCAGCAGTCATGGGTGTCGGTCACTGACATGGTATGACTGCAGTGGTCACATTTTTTGAACCCACTGGGGGATGTGGTGGGGAGCACCCACATGGGGTCGATGATCCTCAAGTGAAAAAAAGGCATGAATGCCGGTCGAGGCAGGCCTTGATAAAAAAATGAAAAAGAGCCCGAGAACAGCACCGGCTTGAGGCAGGAAGAGGAACCAATATGTAAACCGAGAAAGTTAACTTTTAAGGATAGTTAGCAAGGATTTTTCTAGGGAAACAGGACAGACATCCGTTGTACTCTGCGGAAAAAAGGAAACTGAGCAAGATGCCACCCTTTGGCGGGAAGGGGACTACGCATGCATGGTAGCATGTCCCAAAGGCGTTCTTTGAAAGCTGGGGAAATGCTCCGCACGGGCTCCGTCAGCAGTCACCCATATATGAGGACTGACTTCCTGCTTGTTCCTAGAGAACTATATTAACCACATGGACTGCTCTTTTCAAAAATCAGGATTAGATTTAACACATCCATACAATTTGGAAGTAGAAGCTTTGATCATCTAGTGAATTGGATTGCCAGGATCAGGTAAGCGTTCAACTCCTTCAGTGATGGCTTTTCAATCTGTACATATAACATGCGATTAAGCATCAAGTCCAGGCCCTGGCAAATAGGGTAGGCCTAGAAAATTCAGAAGTCAATCCAGATGGTAAGAGGTGAAGACACTGCATAGAAAGGCTAGCGGCAAAAATGCAGGGGCCAATATTAGGTAAGGTAGGTAAGGAGGATCTGTAAGAAAAATTTAGGATGATTTAGCTGGTATACACAGGAAGCCCAATGCTGGCAAGCAGCACACACTGATGTTCAGCAGAGGTAAGTTTCAAAAATCTGCATAGTACTGCAAGTAAGAGGGCACCTTCTACAAATGTTCATTAGTTTAACATGGAACAATGGTGTCCGTTTTCCCAATAAGGGTTTATATATAGAAATAATATATTTGTATCAATTGTTCATTTTGACAAAAATACGGCTATAGCCTTTGATTTAGAACTAGAACAATGTGCTTAATGTTACCTCATTTTTTGGAGGAGATATATGGGGATGGGGGTGAAGGTGAAGGAACATTTAGAATATGGTGGTGGTGCAGCATAACTAGGTTAAATTTAAAAAAATATGGCCTCTGACTTCTCTACATATCACAATCTATTGAAACTACTCTTTTGTAATTAAATAATAAACAGTGTAAATGGCTAAATATCTTTATTTTTTTTCAAACTTCAGTGTTCACAATAAAAAAAACTGTACTCTCATAACTTTCAGATGGCTCAGTTTTATTAAGAATTACAAAATTATCACAATGCTTGAAGCAAAAAAGGGCTTTAATACCCATTTAAACAAATATTTTGCAAGTTCCATATTGATATTTTGGCAAACATCCTTGCAAGCTGCTCTGTGATGTTTATCTACAAAATTCAGAATGTAGTGAACTGCTTCACATCTCTCCGAACAGGCTCACACCAAACACGCTTTGCCCAAACTCTGCCCATGTGCACAGTGAACGTGCACACAATGCAAACATATGTACTTTTTACACTGGCCATGCGTAAATGACTAAAATACCGACATTTTTGCATATTGTTGGCATCTAAAACTAAGCAATTCTTTATAAAATTTCTCTTAATATGTCCTTTTCCACTGCCCTCAGATTAGGAAACATGAGAAAGACCGTGATTAAAGCAATCAACCTTTTGTTTAATGTAAATTTACTGGCACTAAACATTAAAATTAAACACATATGATCACTGTTAGTACAGTTCCTCTAACCAGAACAGAGATTTGGCTGCAGTACTGCAGGGATCCTTTCCTGCTCGACCTTGCTCCCCAGTTAGCTAGCAATGCAGCAGCAAGCAGGGCAGCTGCAAAGATATTAGGTGCCCTAGGCTAATTCCCAGCTATCATTCAAATCATCTGTAGTATGACTGGAGAGTGGACAATGTAACGCCAATTTTTAAAAAGGGTTCCAGGGGTGATCTAGGAAACTACAGCCTGGTAAGCCCGACGTCAGTAAAGGGCAAAATAATAGAAATCATTATAAAGAACAAGAATACTGAACACAGAGATAGGCTCGGTTTAATGGCAGAAAGCCAGCATGGATTTAGCCAACAAAAGTCTTGTCTCACTAATCTCTCATATTGTTTATGGTGTGAACAAACAGGTAAGTTATCTGGACTTTCAGAAAGCCTTTGACAAGGTCCCTCATGAGAGATTCTAGGTGAAATTAAAAAGTCATGGGATAGGAGGCAGCGTACTATTGTGGATTAGAAACTGGTTAAAAGATAAAAAACAGAAAGTAGGGCTAAATGGCCAATTTTCCCAATACAGAAAGGTGAATAAGTAGAGTACCGCCAGGATCTGTGCCTGGCCTGCTGCTTTTTAACATCTTCATAAATGACCTGGAAATGGTAACAAGTGAGGTAATCTGATTTGCAAATGACACACAATTATTCAAAGTTATTAAAACACAAGAGGACTGAGGAAAAAATTACAAAAGGACAGTATTTTGATGGCATCAGGTGCTTTCCCCAATGCCTGGATCATCTCAGGGGAAATGTCAGACTTCCCCTCAGATGATCCAGGCATCAGGGAAAGCCCCCAATACCCTCAAAATACTGTCTAGGGGTTGATGCCCTGGACACCGACCCTCAGACAGAAACCAAATCTGTGGTGGCCCAGCAGCCCCAAACCCCCCACCCGGTACCTTTACAATGGAGCAGCAGCGTTGCCCATGCACTACTGCCCCCATCTTGAAAAATGGCAATGACTGGCCCCATGCCGTGCATCCTGGAATGCACCAGGTGAGATTAGACTGCCAGGATGCACTGCGCAGGACCAGGCTCCATTTTTCAAGATGGTGGTGCAGAGGCGGGAGCACATGGGCCACTCCATCGCAAAGGTACCAGGAGTGGGGGGTGGGGGTTTGAGGCTGCTGGGCCACTAGGTTATTTTTAATTTGGGGGGAGGGGAAAATCAGAGCTACTGGGCCACCAGAGCTATTTTGCTATTTTTTTAAATTGGGTGGGTGGAGGTAGGGATCGGGGCAGCAGGGCCACCCGGGTTTGTTTTTAGTTTTAAATTGGGTGAGGGGGAAATCGGGGACATGGGCTGCCAGGGATTTGGTTTCTACCAGGGGTACTGGCCCCTTGACAATATTTTGATGTCATCAAGGGCTTTCCCCGATGCCTGGATCATCTGAGGGGAGGTTTGACACTTCACTTCAGATGATCCAGGCATTGAGGAACAACTACTGATGCCATCAAAATACTGTCAGAGGAACCTGCGAGATGTTTAAGGCACCACAGAACCCAGGTGCAGATACTGGTGCTTCAGCTGGTTACATAATCCTCTATGCGTTTCTCTGCATGAGGCGCAGACAATATTAGCATTCCATTTTAATACACACGGCTCATTTACCTGTAATTTATGCTCAGCCTTACTATGTGCACTTGCTTTTCCTTTGCTGTTTACGCTACATTTGGCCGGTCAGAGCTTGTGCTTATAAGTTGCATTATCTGCGCACAAAAAGCGGGTTGATCTTTCTGCATTGGCCCATTAGGAAAGAACCACCCAAACTATGGTTACACGATGCAAAGTTTCACATTAGGAATCAGCACTCAGGAAAAGGATCTGGGCATCATCCTGGATAGTATGTTGAAATCCTTTGCCCAGTGTGCAGCAGAGGCTAAGAAAGCAAACAGAATGCAAGGAATCATAAGGAAAGAAATGAAGAATAAAACCAAAGATATTATAATGCCATAGTATCACTCTATGGTGCGACTGCACCTTGAATACTGTGTACAGTTCTGGTTACCATATCTTTAAAAAGGATATAGCAGAATTGGAAAAAGTACAGAGAAGAGCCACCAAAATTGTAAAGGGGGTGGAAGGATATCCCTTTGAGGAAAGGCATAAAAGGTTAGGACTCTTCAACTTGGAAAATAGACTGCTTAGGGGAGATATGATAGAGGCCTAGAAAATGGAGTAGAACAGGTAAACATATCGGTCCTTCAAAAAGTAGAAAGACATGCAATGAAGCTACAATGTAGTACCATTTAAAGACAAATAGGAGAAAATATATTTTCACTGAATGCATAATCAACCTCTGGAATTTGTTACCAGAGGATCCCAGAAGTTGAGGCTTTAAAGGGAGAGGGTGACTGATTTAGTGTCAGTTAGAGATATGGTTCACAGACAACTATGACTGGGATATAACTATACCAGGCTATAATGTTATTCAAAAAGACAGGGTAGGAAGAAGGGGAGGAAAAGTGGCACTATATGTAAAAAATAATATTAAAGCTATGGAAATACAGGACTTAAGAGGAGGCAGTGTGGTTTAAACTAGAAAGAGGGAAAGAGAAATCCATTTGCATCGGTGTGATATACAGACCTCCATCACAGGGAAAAGACATGGACGGAGATTTAATAGAAGACATACACAGCATTGTCAGGAAAGGGGATGTGCTACTGATAGGGGATTTCAATATGCCGGATGTTGATTGGCGCATCCCTGCTGCCGTGTCATCTAGAAGCAAGGAGACCCAGGATTCTTTACAGAAAGTAGTATTCAGGCAACTAGTAACAGAACCCACATGTGAAGGGGCCATACTGGACTTGGTGCTTACCAATGGGGAAAGTGTTTCTGATGTTATAGTGATCACCAGATTGTGTGGCTCAGTATTAGGACTAGGGCTGATAAAATCCATTCAAAAGCGAGGGTCTTAGACTTTAGGAAAACTAACTTTGCCAAGATAGACCAATACATCAAGGAGTCGTTAGTAGGATGGGAACAGCTGGGGAATGTAGAAAAACAATGGGTAAAACTGAAAGGGGATATTTTAAGGGCAACCAACCTTTTTGTTTAAATGGTAAGTAAAAGGAAAAGGAGGCCGCTACAAAAGAGGTAGCTGAAAAGGTGAAGAAAAAGAGGAAGGCCTTCATGAAATACAAGAGATCACAGAGAGAGGAAGACAGGCATCTATATCTGGAAAAATTTAGAGAGGCTGGCAAAGTAGTCAGGAAAGCGAAAGTACAAAAAGAAGAAATAGCCAATACAATAAAATGGGGGATAAAATATTTTTCAGATATGTTAGTGAGAAGAGGAAGGGTAAAAGTGGTATTGTCAGACTCAAGGGTGAAGGGGAGGAATATGTAGAAGCTGATGAGGATAAAGCGGAATTGCTTAACAAATATTTCTGTTCTATGTTCACAGATGACGGGCCAGAAGCAGGACCTCCGACAACACTCACAAACAGGAACAAAAGTGAGGGGCATCTCAAACGATTTTCAGAGGACTGTGTTTGTGAGAACTAGCTAAACTAAAAGTGGACAAAGCGATGGGACTAGATGGGATAAATCCAAGAATACTGAAGGAACTTGGGGATGTTCTAGCAGCTCTGCTGACTGAACTTTTCAAAGCCTCTTTGGAGTAGGGGTGGTGCCAGAGGACTGGAGAGAGGCACATGCGGTCCCCTTTACAGCGAAAGTAAAGATGTGGTTGAAAACTACAGGCCAGTTAGTTTAACCTCAGTGGTGAGTAAATTATTGGAAACACTGCTGAAATAGAAAATAGTGAGGTTTCTGGAGTCCAACGGATTGCAGGATCCAAGGCAGCATGGATTTACCAGGGACAGGTCTTGTCAGACAAATCTGATTGATTTCTTTGACTGGGTGACCAGGGAGCTGGACCGAGGGAGAGTCCTAGATGTCGTGTATTTAGATTTCAGTAAAGCTTGACACTGTTCCGCATGGGCAACTCAAACAAACTAAGCACCCCTGGATGGACCCTAAAGTTACTGCTTGGGTTAGAAATTGGTTGAGTGGGAGGCGACGAAGGGCTCCAGTAAATAGAGTTCACTCTGAGGAGGTGGTGGTTACCAGTGGAGTGCCGCAAGGATCTGTCCTTGGTCCGATTCTTTCTAACATCTTTGTTGCAGATTTTGGTATCATCCGCAAAGAGGCAAACCTTACCCGACAGCCCTTCCGCAATATCACTAACAGAGTAAACACCCAGGAAGGTGTAGATAACATGAGGAGGGATCTAGCTAAGCTTGAAGAATGGTCGAGAATTTGGCAGTTGAGACTTAATGCTAAAAAACGTAGGGTCATGTATTTGGGCTGCAACAATCCAAGGGAGCAGTATAGTATAGGGGGTGACATACTTCTGTCCACAAAAGCAGAACAGGATCTAGGCGTGATTGTGTCTGACGATCTCAAAGTAGCTAAACAGGTAGAAAAGGAGACGGCAAAAGCTTGAAGGATGCTTGAGTGCATAGGGAGAGAAATAGCCAGCAGATGAAAGAAGGTGATAGTGCCTCTGTATAAGTCTTTGGTGCGACCTCATTTGGAGTATTGTGTGCAATTCTGGAGACCGCACCTTCAAAAGGATATAAACAGGTTGGAGTCAGTGCAGAGGGTAGCTACTAAAATGGTTAGGGATCTTCATTATAAAGCATATGAGGACAGACTTAAGGACATTAATATGTATACTTTAAAGGAAAGGCGGGACAGAAGTGATATGATTGAGATGTTTAAATACCTCCATGGCATAAATGCACAGGAGGAGAGCCTCTTTCGATTGAAAGCAAGCTCTGCTATGAGGGGACATAGGATGAGGGTGAAAGGGGATAGACACAGGAGTAATATGCAGAAATTTTTCTTTACGGAAAGAGTGGTAGATGTTTGGGTAGTCTCCCAGTGGAGGTGGTAGGGATGAGGACCTTCCCGGTACCTAATTTCAAAAAAGCATGGGACAAATACAGAGGCTCTCTAAAGGAAAAAAGGGGACTCGTAGTGGGTGATATGGGAGGGCAGACTAGATAGGTCATGCTTCTATGTTACTAATCATTTGTACAGTGTTGCAAGGTTTACGCAGCACTATATGTAAAGATGCAAGACAGTCCCTGCTCAGAGCTTACAATCTAATCAAGATGAAAAAACATTCCAGAACTGGGGATTAGAGTATGGCAAGATACACATAAGTAGTGGACAAGAGAATGAGGATCATCAGGATCGTATGTTGTGGCGCTTTATAAGCCTTTAATAATAATAATAATAATAATAATAATAATAATCCAAAAGCAGCCTCAATGAAGTGGGTCTTCAGCCTGGACTTGAATAGGGCCAGAGAAAGAGCCCAAAGCACTGATTCAGGTAGTTTGTTCCAGGCATATGGAGCAACAAGGCGTAATAAACGAAGTCTGGAGTTGGCAGTGGCAGGGCACAGATAAAAGGGATCTGCCAGAAGAGCAGAGTTTCCCAGGTGGAGTGGAGTGAGATAAAGGAAAAGTAGTGAGGAGCTGCGAATGAATGCAATTGTAAGTAAGTAGGAGAAGTTTGAACTGGATGCAGAAATAGCTAGAAAGGCAGTAAAATGATTTGAGAAGAGCTACATGAGCATAGCGACACTGGCAGAAGATAAGCCATGCAGCTGAGTTTTGAACAGATTGAAGGAGAAAAAGATGATTCAAAGGGAGACCAAAGAGGAGCAGGTTACAATAGTCAAGACGGGAGGTGACTAGTGGGTGGATGAGGGTCTTAGTAGTGTGTATAGAAAGGATGAATTTTGCCAATGTTATAGAGAAAGAAGCAATGGGTTTTAGCTATCTGTTGATGTGTGCAGAGAAAGAGTAGCGTCAAAGATGTCCCTAAAGTTGTGAGCTGAGGAAACAGGGAAGAGTGTAGCATTATCAACAGAAATAGAGAAGGGAGGAAGGGGGAGGTGGATTTAGGAGAAAAGATAAGGAGCTCAGTTTTGGGTATATTCAGTTTCAGACAGCAATAAGACACCCAGAAGCAATGGGTTTTAGCTATCTGTTGGATAAGCAGGCAGAGAGCTGGGCCTGGATTCCTGGAGGGATTTCAGGCATGGGATGCAGTAAAAGCTGTTAGTGTAGCTTGGTTTTAAAGAGGTTTGGATGAGTTCCTGGAGGAAAAGTACATAAACCATTATTAAAAAGTGGACCCAGGCAATCCACTGCTTATATCTAGAACAAGCAAGATGGAATCTGTATACCTTTTAAGAACCTGACAGGTACTTATGACCTGGATTGGCCACCCTCGGAAACAGGATACTGGGCTTGATGGACCCTTGGTCTGACCCAGTATGGCATATCTTATGTTCTTATGCCCCCTCTAATTGATTTTCAGGCCTCTAAGAACTCCCTCTCAGATTTTGATGGCTAAACTTGACGCAATCACCCCAACCCCACACCTACCAGAACAATCTTGTAAACACATAATTGGATAATATTTAAAGTAATGAGGTCAATTTTACCTGAGCAAATGGTTATTTGACTATATCCCCCACCGTCCCCATGGTCCACGGAGTTTGTGTGGCCATCAGGACCTATTGTTTTGCTTTGAATACAAATGCTCTTTACTTCCCTCACCAACCACCTTATCTTACCTAATGGTTAAGCTGGCCCTGAAAAATACTGAGTTTATTTTCCTGTCTTTTTATCAAGGAGAGCAAGAGGTTATTACTACAGATGGCTTCTTTTTTAATGCTATTTTTAACTAAACCTCCCCATTCCTCTGATAACCAGTTCACAATTTCTCATTTATCACTTATTATACCTTTACATCCATATATATCTATATTTATATGTGGATTTAAAGATGTAGTAAGTGTTGATATAACTCCAATGTGTAAGTGCAGACATACATATAATCCTTTGCTCTATTCTGATACTCTTCAGCGACAGCAGTCATGATAAACACCAGAGCCTTCCCTTCCCGAGTACAAATACTTCATAAATATATACAGAGATCCTGCTTAGTTGCAAATGGCATTAACATACAATAGCAGCCAAATGAGCTGTATTCAGAGGCAAGCATTCAAAATACATCAAAAAGGCAATTCCTCATTTAGTGACCAATGTACGTTTAGGTAATGTTCTGTCATATTTCAAGATGCAATAATTCAGTAAAAATGTATGCACATATCAAGATTTGCCAGTCTTTAGTGACAAATACTGAATTTTCACTAAAAATCCCTCAATTCAAAACAGAATCCATACACATGTTCTAGCCCTATGTTAATTATCTACATAAATGTTTGGTATAAATGATTCACTCACAGTAACCTGTAGACTTTTTTTTTTTTTAATAAAAGACTATTTCCAATATTAGGCTTCTACACATACCGATGTTTCAAGAGGGTAGGAGCCCACCTTCAAGCTGACATAATAATGCATCAAGTTCATACAAAGCCCAACTGGTCCATGGCACAGATTGTATCTTTCCAAACTAAAACGAAGATTTCAAAATTACAGAATACAATTCTATTTTTTTTTTATTTAGAAGTCTTTTTCACACATTATTTATAAATGCAAATTTTAACAGGTTAACATCATTTGTTCAAAAACTGCACAAACTGTGAAAGTATTAGGAAAATACTTTTGCAAATGAACTATACAAAGATAAAATACACTTCAAAGGGCTTTTTCCTACATTATTCTATAAAGTGCAGAGAAATCCTTCTAAAGGGAAATAACTACCCCTATCACAACAGTATAATAAAACAGCAGCTCTTGCATAGCCGTAGTTCTAGAAAGATTAATACTCTGGTTTCTTCAGGCAGAAAAGGGCAACAGAGAATCATCTGATTCTGATCTTTTCTTGGACAAAGATCTACTTTCTTCAGGAATGGTTGCAGAGCTCAAATCCCCATTGAGAGTGTTACTTGCACAATGAGCAGGTCCTAGAAAGACAATAAGAACACTTTAAAGTTCTAGGACAAAGTCAGTAGATTGTGCCCAAATCAAAACTCTTGAGACAATATAAGTACTGGACAAACTACCTTTTTTTTTTGAGCTGCCTTGTAACAAATGTAAATGACATTCTTGAGGCCAAGGTGTAATCACAAATATATTTGGATGTGAACCACCACCTAAAATTCTAACATTTTTACCTCAGAAATCTCTGTATGTTAACATCACACTTGTTTTGCGAACTGCTTCAGACATTCTATTATTGAGGAGACTGTAAAAGATTTTAATACTAAGAAAAGTGGCATGCCTCAGGAATCTGTCCAAGGGTTAGTTCTCTAATGTCTTTGTGAGTAATATTGCAGAAGGGCAAGAAGAAAGTCTGCCTTTTTATGCTTTCCAGCATATGGAATGTTGGAAAGAATTATATGAAAGATTAACATTTGCCTGTATGTTCATCAGCACAATAATTCTCCAAAAGAGGGATAGAAATTCTCTATAATTGACATGGAGGGGAAAAAAATCAGCATCTACAATGAAGTACAAACAGAAATATGTCAATATTTGCAGAGACAGCCTCCTAAATAAAACTTAGGGTTTTTTTCCTATGGGAAACTTTTAAGCTGGTAGAACGTTTAGAGTGCTCACCATCACTCCAGTCCAAGAGCCTCCCTTCACTCTTCCAGCATTTTGGCATTGGGCAACTCAGGAAGACAGATACCAGGAAAAAAACTAAGGCAGCTGGCAAAAGATGGTACCAAAAGGCATTTTTAAAGCCACTTTCCCTACATTACCAAAATTGCATATACCATCCTACAAACTCCTACATCTATTCATCTCCACAAAGACAGACCCCAACTTCTCATATATTCCAACCCACCTTTACCACACCCCAAATACATCCCTTCATATAAATTCATAACCCACCTACCCATACTCCCACACCCTCCATTTACTTGCAACCTAGCTACAGGGACTTTGCATCACATACATTCCTACATACCCCCCCCCCCCCCAACTACTTACCTGTCCGCCTACACGACGCACATCACATCACATTCCCCCCCTCCCCCACCAATCATACACACTGCCTTCATCCTCTAAACATGTTGCCACCATAACCTTCACCATATACACCCTCTCTCTACACATGTATATTGGACAATATTCCAACAGCCATGCCTTTGTATGCTTTCCTCACCTGTTGTAAATAACATTATGACCTGCAACAGAGTGGATAATGCTGAAGGAGTAGACAGAGTGCTTTAGGAAAGTTTAAAAAGAGTTGCTGAATGCTTGCATCTGGAGTGGAAAATACAAGGATCAGTAAATAACAGTGCTGATTGGGGGGAGGGGGGAGGTGTTTAGAAAATGAAGTACAACCAGAAGAGAGTTCTCAAGGTAATCACACCTGATTACAATGTAATAAATGTGTTAGCAAGAGCTCAAGAAATACTAGGGTGCAGTCAGGCACAAAAACTAGCATTAAATAAAAAAGAAAAGAAGGTAATGCCTCTGTACAGGTCATTGGCATGATCTCACCTAGAATGGAGAAAGCGTAGTTATTCATCTGTAACAGATGTTCTCCAGGGACAGCAGGAATCAGTCCTCACTTATAGGAGACGTTGGCACCAACAGAGCCCACACGGAGCAATTCCCCAGCTTTCAAAGAAAGCCTTTGGGATTGCTGCCATGCATGCATGGTCCTCTTCCTGCCCAAAGGTGCCATCTTGCTCAGTCAGGTCCCCTAGCTAGAGCCCTACTAAGTAGATGGCAAGGGAAGGACAAAAATAGCAACTCTTCAGGGGAGGTGGGAGGGTAGTGAGGACTGATTCCTGCTGTCCCTGGAAAACACCTGTTACAGGTGAGTAACTATGCTTTCTCCAGGAACAGGCAGGAAGTCAGTCCTCACTTATGGGGCTCCCCAGCTACAGGCTACTGAGCCTGTAACCCAAAAACACCTCCGTGAGGCCGTAAGCAGAAGTCGATGCCCAAAGGAGCCAGAGTCCGGGTCCCCGGGGCGAAGCTCTCGGTAGCCATCGAAGAAGTGTCGGAGGACAGGAGTTGCTTATACCACGAACAGATTATGGAGTACAGCCTGGCTGAAGGCACTGTCCCAACAAGACTCCTCTCCAGGCAGTTGTGCGAAGCGAAAGTGTTCGCTGAAGACCAGGTCACAGCCCGGCAGATGTCCGTTAGAGGCACTGAGCGCAGCAAAGCCACCAAAGCCGCCTTGGCCCATGCATGGTGACCTGTTGATCCAGTGGGGCGCCCACCTTTGTTTGAGCGAAGGCGATGCAGTCCACCACCCAGACAGAAATGGTGCGGTGTTTGTGCGACGTTTGGCGACTGCCTGCCCCAGGCGATTGGGATCATAGGCGACAAAGAGTCAGTCAGACTTGCAATGAGCTTGGAGTACGCTGCAGGTAGAAGGCAAGAGCCCTCTTGCAGTCGAGTGTATGTAATACCGCCGATGTCCGGTCGGCATGCGGTCTCAGGAAGAAGGTCGTTAGGACTATCTCCTGATTGAGATGAAAATCCGAGACCACCTTCGGTAGGAACTTGGGATGTGTGCGGAGGACCATCCCGTTCCCGTAGAACTTGGTGTATGAAGCCTCAGCCATGAGGGCCTGGAGTTCGCCGACTCGGCAAGCCAAAGTCAAAGTCACCAGGAAGACCACCTTCCAGGAGAGATGCCGAAGCAAGTACGTCACCATTGGCTTGAAGGGTGATTGTGTAAACTGCATAAGCACCACGCTGCCCCGAGCAGGAGACCTCCACGCTGCATGAAGCGGGAGACCAAGGTCTGCCCCGAGAGGGATTTCCCTTTGATGGGGAGGTGGTTTGCCGAAATGGTGCTAAGGTGTACCCTGACCAAATTGGATTTCAACCCTGCCTTCGAGAGGTGGAGGAGATACTGAAGAAACCACCAGGTAGAGAACTGGTCTATCTGGAGCTCGGAGCACCAGACCGAGAAGCGTCGCCATTTAAAGGCGTACGCTCATCTCATCGAGTCTTTCCTCGACCTGAGGAGAACCTCCTCAACCTCATCCAGGTGGTGCAGCGGAGCTAAGTTCACCTGTTCAGCCACCAGACTATAAGGGACAGCGAGGACAGGTTTGGGTGGAGCACCCAACCCTCCTCCTGCATTAGCAGGCTCGGGGCACAGCCCAGGGAGATTGGAGGTTTGGACGAGAGCCGGAGCAGAAGTGGGAACCAAGGCTGTCTAGGCCACGAGGGCGCCACAAGGATCACCGTGAACCACTGAACCTTGTGGAGGGTCCTCACAACGAGAGGAGTGGGAGGGAACACGTAAAGAAGGCCGGAGGTCCAGCTCAAGAGGAATGCATAAGGGTCCACTCTGCTAGGGTGCAGAACCGGGCCGCAAAAGCGAGGAAGATGCGCGTTCACCGCGCTGGCGAATAGGTCCATGGATGGGGTCCCCCATCAACGGAACAAGAGGTTGATGACCTCCGGATCCGGGCGCCACTCCTGTGGGTGGAGGATCCTGCTGAGTTTGTCCACTCGTTGGGTCATCCTCCGGCAAAACGTAAAGGAGCAAAGGAGGATCGCCTCTCGGCAGAGGGGACAGGATCCTGTTCCCCCTCCTTGTTTATGTAAAACATGGCTACCCTGTTGTTGGGCTGCACGAGCAGACTTTCCCCACAGATGGCCCTTGAAGGCCCTCAGGGCCCATTGGACCGCCCGAAGCTCGAGCAGGTTGATCTGCTGTTGAGACTCCTCGGGCGACCACTGCCCCTGTGTGCACAATGTGCCACAGGGGGCTCCACACCCCAACAGGGAAGCATCCGTCATTAGGACGAGCTCGTGCTGTGGGGTCTGGAAGGGCATTCCCTGAAGGAGACTTCAGGGGTCCCGCCACCAACTCAGGGAGTTGTGGAGACTGCGGGAGACCCGGATAGGGTCTCTGAGGTGGCCGAAGGCCTGGCTCCATTGTGCCGAGGCACCACTGGGCTGTCCGCATGTGGGCATGGGGGACCACATGGACAGTGGAGACCATGTGTCCTAGGAGGCGCAGCATGGTCCGTGCCGTAACCCAAGCCCTGTTCTGGACCTGGGTCACCACGGTCCGGAGGCGGTCTGCCCAGTCCGCGGGAAGGAAGGTTGTCATTCACACCGTGTCGAGGCGTGCGCCGATGAACTCCAGGGTCTGCACCAGCTTGAGGTGGGGCTTGGAGTAGTTGACCAAGAAGCTGAGCTGTTCAAAGAGAAGGATCGTGCGCAACACTGCCAGGCGGGCTTCGCTGATCAAGGACCCCATGACACGCCAGTCATTGAGGTAGGGGAAGACGGATATAGCCTGCTACTTGAGGGAGGCGGCGGCTGCGAAGAGGCAGTTTGTGCGGCAGTTTGTGAAAACCCACAGTGCAGACGCGAGCCTGAAGTGCAGCACTCTGTAATGGTAGTGTTCCCCCTGAACCCTGAAGCGCAGGTATTGCCTGTGCTGGGGGTGGACTAGGATGTGGGCATAAGCGTTCTTGAGATTCAAGGAGCATAGCCAAACGCCCTGCTGAAGGAAGGGCAGCAGGACTCCAAGCGATAACATTTTGAACTTCTCCCGCACCAGGAACTTGTTTAGGTTCCGGAGATTGAGAATAGGGCATAGGCCCCCCCCCCCATCTTTTTCGGAATGAGAAAATAGCGGGAGTAGAACCCATGGCCCTGAAGGTGCAGCGGTACCTTCTCGACCGCCCATTGGGCGAGGAGGTTGGACAGTTCGTTTCAAGAAGGTCTGGTGCGAAAGGAGCCGAGTAGGCTCCACTGGAGAGAAGGAAGGAGGGCGCCTGTCCAGGCGGAGACGGTATCTGTCTCGGACCACCCGGAGAACCCAGGTATCCGACATGATCGACGCCCACTGCGGAGTGAACAGGGACAGGCGTCCCCCCACCGGCGGAAGTGCTGGCGGGGGGGGCTAGAGGCTATGCCATCAGCGTCAAAAACCCTGCGCAGGCTGGGTGGCTGGACCTTAGGCCCTTTAGGTTTGCGGTGTCCATGTGCACCTCCCTTCCCCTCCGTGCCAGGAGCCGGCGCAGGAGTGGGTGGGAAGAGTGGGTAACCACGGTAGGGGAGCCCCTTTCTTTGGAAGAATGTTTTTTTGTTTACTGCTTCTTCCTAGGGAGGGAGGTGGTCTTACGCGAGAGACGAGTTCAAGTCACGAACTCTGTTTCTATCTCAGCGGCCTTATCCTCTATAGGTTTACCAAACAGTTGCTCCTCGCTGAGGCAGAGGCCATCCAGGAGCTTCTCCTGGACCCACTGCTCCAGGTCTGAGGACTGGAGCCACACCTGGCGTCAGACTCAAACCTGTCATATGCAGTGCGGGAGAGGTACTTCAAACACTCCGCGACTGATCTCAGGAGGGTTTGGAACTTGAGAAGGGGTTCATCCCCGAGGCCTGCGGAGAACCCACCGAGCTCCTTGGTGAGGTCACGCAGGAACATGCCCATATACAATTGGTATGCCTGGATGCGGCATGTAAGCATGGACCCCTAATCGGCTTTGAGCTCAAGGGCATCGAGGGCTCTTGACTCCCTGCCCGAAGGGACCGAAGAGTGTGACTTCGGGATCTTTTGCTTCTGCATCATCGACTCCACAACCATGGAGGTGTGTGGAAGCTGGGTCTTCTGGAACCCCGGGCTGCGCTGGACCCTGTACATGGTGTCGAGGCACTTGCTCACAATAGGGACCGAAGCAGGTGTCTCCCACATGCGGAGGAGCAGCCTTGACAAAATGGGAGGAACTGGAACAGTGAGAGACTCCAGAGACAGGGACTCATACTGTAGAATATCGAGCTCTTCAACTCGTGGCTCCTCTTCAGTCTGCGTAGCCAGGCTGAGGACCCGTGCCATGTCCTGCACGAACACCAGGAATGATGTGTCCTTGGGCGGCGAACGCCTCTGAGAGATGGGCGGGAACGGGTCTGAAGGGAGGTCCCTGTGGGCACGGGTCTCTGGGGAAGTATCCCCGTCTGACTCCCAGCCCAAGAGGTTCGAGAAGGAGTCAGACTCGGGCTGGTCGCCCTGTCCAGAGACCGAGGTCCACTTGGAGCCAGGGGCCTTGAAGGATCGCGCTCCCGAGGACCAGGAAGGTGAGCGAGACTGACGCTGAGGACCCCCACGAGGCCCACGGCGTGTTTCGGTGTCCCTCTCAAGGGAACCTCGGTCTCGAGGCACGGTCCAGCTGTGCTGGGCAGCTAAGGCGGCAGAAATGCTGCGCTCTAGTGCCAGCATTCGAGACTCCCACACAGATGTGGGTCCCTGCGACGTCGACACCGGGGTTACCGGGTCTGGTACACCACAGTGTCGAGGAGAAGAGGGGCTCCTCACCAGGACAACCCTCAGGAGACCAGGTGCCATCGCCAGAGGCCTCCATATCTGTATGAGGTACCTTTCGAGGCCGCTCCTTGTCTGACTCTCGGGAATGCCGGGGGGGGGGGGGCTGAGTGACCGAGTGCGTGAGCGCTCGCACTTGTCTGGAACCCCAGACAGCAACTTTGAGGTCTTCTTCTTACACCTCTCCACTTCAGGGGACCCCTGGTTGGAGTGCCGCCGAGAGCTTGGGGCCAAAGTGGGGGATCCCACCAGCGGAGGGACGACCGAGGGTGCCGCCGGGGATTCCGGGGCCACCTTCCAGAAAATGTCATCGGACTTCTGCTTACGACTTAGCAGGGCTTTGGAGAACATTTTCTTGCAAAGAGAGCAGAGCTACAGGTCATGGTCGGCCCCAGGACACCGAAGACAGCAGTCATGGGTGTCCGTGAGCGACATGTTTTTGGAGCATCTGTCACATTTCTTAAAACCGATGGCCATTGGGGCAAAAAGGGCACCTGCTAGGTCGAAGACCTTTGTGGCCAGCGGTGGTAAAAAGGGCGCGAAGCCCGCAAAAGGAAAACCTTTACAGAAAAGGATGTCCCCTCGCTCAAGGAAAAAAGAGAGCAGGGGAGGACAGTAGAGGACCAATGCTACCAGAAAAAACACAGGCCAGAGGCTGAAAATGAAATGCTTTTTCCGAAGGACGAGGACGTGCGTCCAAAGGGCTCCGCAGAAAAAGGGAGACTGAGCAAGATGGCACCTTTGGGCGGGAAGAGGACCATGCATGCATGGCAGCAATCCCAAAGGCTTTCTTTGAAAGCTGGGGAATTGCTCTGCGCGGGCTCCGTCGGTACAGACATTACCCATAAGTGAGGACTGACTTCCTGCTTGTTCCTGGAGAATGCCTGTGAGCCAGCTGTCAGCACACACACACTTTGTCTGTGTACAAGTTGCTATGCAATTTTATAAAAGCCATTTTCCAATGTAAAACCTGCTTTACACAGGGGAAAAGGCTATATAAAATTAGTCCCCACAAAATATTTTTCATACCATTTTTCAAATAGTGATAACTCAAATAGCACTAAGCATACATGGTAAGAGCCTCTCCTGAGGCTGTAAACACCTTGACTTTACATTATTACATAAACCAGATCGAAGACATGCACACAGAGTTAAGTATGACAGCTCTAATACACTGACCATTTATAGAAATGGAAAAAAATCCCTGAGGTCTACACATTTACAGCCAATTTTTCAGCACAGTAATAGATCTTCCTTTCCCAACCCCAGCTTTTAGTACAGCACTCTTCCTTAAGATCTGGTTATATCATGGCCTGCTAATTTTTTCCCCAAAAATACCTTGCCTAAAATATTTTCCTATTAACAATGGACAGAGCAGGATAAAAGCATACACAAAATCCTGAAATGTTTATGAAGGTTTCTTCCAATTTTCTAGTGTTGCTAGAGCAATGTTTTTGAACTTTTATCCCATATGACCCCATTTTAACAACTAAAGATTCAGATGATCCCTCCATTTATCTCAAGAAGGAAGGAAGTAACGACAGTGGTGGTAACTTCAGCAGCAGTCTGTACAGTGTCCTTTGTGTCAGTGTGCAGTGTGTGCTTACAGACCCAGTATTCAGCATGGGCTTCCAGTCCAACAGGAAGCTTACGCAGGAGTGAGCAAGAACCTATGAATGTTCACTAGCCCACAAGCTGCATGCTGACTTGGCATAAGCTACAGTGAAAGCCCAGAGAGAAGGGGAAATGGCCATGTTTGTGTAACTCCATCCACTGATGTGACCCCAGGTTTGGTAACCACTGTGCTAGAGGGAGGTCTGGCCTTACCAATCTGCTAGATTTTTTTTGAAGGAGTTAAAAAAAAACATGTGGGTAAAGGTAAGCTGGCTGACATACTGTATCTGCATTTTCAGAACATGTTTGAAAGACCCTTGAGAGATTCCCTAATTGCAAAGTAGTACAGGAAAAGGTCAAGATCAGTATAGCATGGCACCAGAAATGAAACTGGACAAAGATAGGCCTAATAGTCCTTATCTGACACCATATTTTACAGTAGGTTTTTGTGTTACAAAGTTTAGATTTCGGAAACATGAAATTGATAAGTGGGATACCTGGATACACTTCATAATAAAGATTACATGATTTGGTTTATCATATTCTTTCCTAACGTTTCCTAACATCTTTGAAATTTTTATGCAACTACCTGAAAATAATCCAACTTTTACCAGCAGCAATATAACTGAGGATTCTGCACCAGAGTCACATGATAACTAGATAGTGTGTGTATTTTTCCATGCAGGCTCCCTCTGCATCCATAGCAAAACAAATCTAAGATGGCATCCAAACCTACAGGGCTGAAGTAGTAGTTCCTGAAGAATTTAAACACGTCTGTGAGAGGTCCCAAAAATAGTGGCAAAAATCAGTTACTGATGTGTTGGAGGATCAACTCTTCAAAACACGTTCTTACCTGAATGAGCTAAATAAAAAGCAGCTAATCCAGCAAGATCCAGAAGGAATTGCATATTATGCAGAAGGAAACAAGAGCAGAGAATATATATTCGTGGATTATGGCACTATAGAGCAACAATGAACAAGCTGTCTTGAAGCTGGAAGACCTTGTAAATAACATCCCAATGTAACATAAGGATTGTGGGTCTTATGGAGGTAGCGGAGGAATTAAGGAGACCCGTGTGAAAACTAGATCTCTGTCTACAATCCAGGAAGACTCCAGACTAAATTGAAAGGGGACCTTTAGAGGAGGAGGAGATAAAGTAGTTACTCACCTGCACCAAGTTTTCTCCATGGATAGCAGGAATATGTCCTCCAACGGAACTCACATGGGAATGCTCCCTAGCTCCTATTAGAAGTTTTTCGAGGCTCTACTGTGCCTGTGCACCTCCTTCCCACCTGCTGCTGTAGCACCATTTTACACCAGTCTGATAGCATAGCTGTATCAGGATACAACTCCTCAGGGAGGTGGGTGGGTTGTGAGGACTTATTCCTGCTGTCCACAGAGAATACCTGCTATAGGTTAGTAACTACCTTTTCTCTGTGGACAAGCAGGGATTAGACCTCACGCATAGGACTCCCTAGCTACAGGCTACTGAAATCCAAGGAGAATGCAGAGAAGCCCAACCAGGGCAACAAGTCGTCGGCGTAACAGCAAAAGGCCTCAGTGGTCAGAGACCCACTATGTACATTAGCAGTGAATCTCTCGTCCCCTTACTATTTTTTTGGTAGCCTGGACAGAATAGAATATGCCTAAGGGAATGGAGTTGAATTCTAATCCCCAAAACGATTCTGGAGCACAGATTTGTCGCGTTGCTGTCGCATTGGGAATCCCTGTCAAGACAATAGTGAGATGTGCACATGTGGATGGAAGACTATATCACAGCCATGGAGTAATCTAAAGGCCAGGGGCAGCAGCCTGGGACCAGAAAGACCACAGTTCAAATACCACTGGCACTCCTTGTGGCCTTGGGCAAGTCACTCAACCCTCCACTGCCTCAGGTACAAACTTAGATTGTAAAGCCCTCCAGGGACAGAGAAATACCGACAGTACTTAACTAACTTGCCTTGAACTACCACTGGAAAGGCATGAACTAAATACTAATAAATAAAATGCTGAACAACTCCAGAGAGACTAAGTGTACGTTGACCCCCAACATGGCCACAGCACGGACCTTGTGAGCTGTGACATGCCCCTCAAGGCTCAGGCCTACATGGGCATAAGCAAAAGGGATACAGTCCACCAGCCAAATTGAAAGAGCGCTTCTGGAAGTGGCAGTCCTTAGCTTGCTGGGGTCTAAAGAAACAAAAGCTGGATGCACCTTCTATGGATTTTGTCCGCTCCAAGAAGAAATTCAAGACTTGTCTGCAGTCTCACATATGTAACACAGCTTCCCCCTTGTGGGCATGAGGCCTTGGGACAAATGTTGATAGCTGACTAATTAAGATGTAAATCCAATACCACCCTCGGAAGGAATTTAGGCTGAGTATGGAGGACTAGACGACTAGACTATTATGGAATTTGATGGATAAACTACTAGAGCCTGAAGCCTGCTTACTTTGCATGCTGAAGTAATTGCCACCAAACAATACCTCCAGGTCAAAACATTAGAGTGCGGGAATACAAACTTAAAAAAAGAGAGCTTCTAGGAACTGCCTAGAAACTTACTGAGGTCCCAAGATATTGCGGGAGGCCCACAGGGAAGCTTCCAGAAAAGCAATCCCCGGCTGAAACACAACACTAAAAGCCGTAACATGGGCATCTGGTTTTACACACCCATGGCAGTGAGGTGGACCTTGACAGGGTTGGACTGAAGTCCCGACACGGAGAGGTGCAGAAGATATTCCAGCAATTTTACATGGAACAGAAGAAAAGATCTAGGTCCTGGCCCCCCACCAGACAGCAAGCCTCATTCATTTACAGGAATAAAACCTTTTTATGGAAGTCCTCCTGGAGGCCAAAAGGACATCGGTCACACCAGCCAGCAGGTGGCTCTCAGACATCAATAGCCTCTCAACATCGATACTGTGAAGGTCAAGGACTGGATGCTTGGGGTACAACATCGCCCTATCTTAGTGCGAATCAGAACTGACTTTTGGCCCAGCCGGAGTGGTCCTTGACTGGAGAAGGAAACTAAGGCTGTCTATGTAGTAGGGAGTGATGAGAATCATCGTGCTTCTGTCTATTTTGAGCTTCAGGAGGATTTTTGCAATGACAGGGATTGGACGATAAGACCCTTCCCCCCAAGGAGAAAGGAAAGCATCCAAGGTTAGTCTGCTGTACATTGCAAACCATGAAACAGAACTGATCTGCCTTTGCATTCTGCAGAGTGGCAAACAGACGTATTGAGGGGGTGCTCCACTCAAAGATGCAATGTGTAAGTTCTCCATCCCATGTCCATTCGTGTGGATGGAGGACTCCACTCATGAACTCCACTAATGAACTAACTGAGTGGCTCAAAGAACAAAATCTACTTATCAACTTTACTAAAACAGATATTTTATTTATCACTAAAAATCAAACATATATACCCCCAAACACGATTACACTAGATACTCATGAAATTAATATAAAAAAAGAAGTAAAATATTTAGGTGTGATACTTGACAATAATCTAAATATGGATTCACATATAAAATATTTAACTAAAAATATACATTACAAACTCAAAACACTAAAACAACTAAGACCTTTGATTCTTCTACAAGATTTTATTAACATAATTCATGCTATTATTACCCCACATTTCGATTTTGCAAATACAATACTTAATGGTATTTCGAAACAAAATATTAAAAAGATACAAATAACTCAGAACTTAGCTGCTAGAACGATTATGAATATAAGCCCACTTGAACATATTACACCAATTTTAGCTGAACTTCATTGGCTACCAATTTACTCCCGAATCAAATATAAAATTCTTGTCACTACATTTAAACTTATAAATAAACTTGCACCATCTGCACTAAATACACTGATTAACATTGACATTGATAAACGATCTCAAAGGAGCAGAAACATAAATACTTTAACAATACCAAAAGATTTTACAAAAGCCAGAAAACAAACCAATAAGAGAGCTTTCTCACACTCTGCTCCAATACTCTGGAACAATTTACCTGACAACATTCGCCTACTGTCTGACATAAAAGAATTTAAAAAAAAATTAAAAACTCACTTATTTACATTACACTATAATACATTCCCAAAACAGAATTCTCAAAGGGATACAGGCTAACATTTATTTTTAATATTATATACCCTATTTTCAAAAATAAACGACACTAATACACTAATTTAACCATACTACACACTCATTTACATGATGATTAATAATTTAACTAGCAATGTATATATGTTCTAATATGTTATACTTGTAATGTTACAATTTTCCTTGTAATTTATAATTATCTGTTCTATGTAAAATGTCCTGGTATATCTCATACCAATTAACCTACTGTTACATGTAAACCGCACTTGAAACATGGGAAAGAGCGGTATATAAATAACTGTTAAATAAATAAATAAATAAATAAATGTCTACCAGAATGTCTTGTTCACCTGGCAAGTACCTGGCGCTTAGGACCATTTATTTATTTGAACAGCTTTTATATACCGCTGCTTCCAAGGGTCAGCAGCGGTTTACATTACAACATTACAGATATATAGAACGTTATGAACTATATTACATTATAACATAACATAAATTGCATAGAACAATTTCTATGTGCGATTGCCAACCTATAGAACCTCACTGCCCATTCGACCGTGCCTGTTGACATAGAACATTGTCCTACTTCAGAGCAGTGATCAATTCACAACCTGGTTAGTCTGCCAATTTTGGAAAGCCTCCAGAGCGTGTGCCACAGTTAACTCCAAGAAGTTGACCTGGCAGAGAATTTCTTAGATGGATCAAGCATTCTGGGTGAGAAACACATCAAGATGAGCTCCCCCCTCCAGTTCGGATGTGTCTGTTATCAAATGTTTTGAAGAGGAACAATTTGGAGAGAGAGACCTCTGAGCAAACTGTGGTGGATTTTCCACCATTGCAGTGATTGAATGAGAGGACTGATGACATACAGGCGATTCCTGAGCCGCCTGACCCATTGAGCCCTTGGAGTCTTCTGATCCTGACTCCCGTGGAGGCGAGCCAAGGGTGTGACATGCACAGTAGAGGCCATGTGGCCTAATACAGTTAACCTCCTGCTAGTTGTTGCCTGCTGACTCAAATGAATCTCCTGTACTATTGCTGCTAGTCTTAAGTTGGTTGTGCGGGAGGAAGACTCTTGCTTGAGTCAAGTCAAGCAGGGCTTCTCTGCTTTCCAATTGCTGTGTGAGTTGAAGGTGGGACTTGGGGTAACTTATAACGAATCCTAGCAGTTTCAACACCCGAATGGCCAATCGTGTTTGTAATCTTCTGGTCTAGTCTCCACTTGGTCCTGGGTTCATTTCACAGAGACAGTAAGGTAAGCATCACAAATAAGATAACCAAACAGGTGTGGCTTGGAAACAGGTCTTTATGTAGAAATAGGCTTATTACATAGTGAAGTGAGAGAGAATAGTCTATATGAAAGACTGTGTGTGTGCATGTGTGTGTGTGAGAGAGAGAGGTAAGAACATGTGGGTCAGAGCCTCATGGCAAGGTGTGTCCGATGAAAATAGGAAGAGCGGAGGAGCGGCCTAGTGGTTGGGGCAAGGTACTTCAGGCCGGAAGGTCGGGGGTTCAAATCCCACTAGAGGACAGCAACCTTGGGCCGGAAGGACTGGGGTTTCTAGTCCCACAGGTGCTCCTTGTGGTCTTGGGCAAGCCACTTAACCCTCCATAGCCCATGTTCCCTGTAAAATAGTTATCTCCAAGTTATAATGCCCTGTTCAATGTAATTTCAGTTTGTTCAATGTAAACTGCACTGATGCAGAATAGTGCGGTATATAAGAGAATGTAAATAAATAAAATAAATAAAAATAAATAAGAGAGAGAGAGAGGGGGGAGGGGTGAAGAGAATTGATTATCAGAGCCTCCTGTCCTTCATGTCCGATGAATAGTGGAAGAGAGAGCAAGAGGAAGTGTTTCTGTCCTTTATAGTGAATTTTCTCTAGCACCTCCCTTTGAGGTCTGCTATTCTTGATTTAGCAAGGAGGGGCTGCAGACCCATCTCAACAGGCCCTGAGACTGACATCAACAGGGGGTCAGCGTTAATCTCATCTTGTAAACTACTTTCATTAACTTTGGAGACTGATATCACCAGAGTAACAAAGCTGCATGAAATCCAAGGTCTGGGGAAAAAGCCATGACTCCTATGCCATGTATGCTGACAGTGTTGATTCTTGAATTTGTTCAGGAGTGGTATTCTTGATTATGCAATCATTCAGATAGGAGAAGAGAGACACACTCCCAGAGGCATGCAGCTACTATGGAAAGGCAATTTGTGCACACTCAAGGCGCTGACTAGGTCAAAAGGGCTGGAAGTGCTGCCCCCAGAACAAATCTGAGATATCTCCTATATGCGGGATGTATCTGTACGTGTGCAATACATATTCTTCAGATTCAGAAAGCATAGCCAATCTCCCCCTTTTGAAGGAAGGATGATGCCCTCGGGGCAATTTGGTGGCAGATCCAATTGATGTAGTTTGCAAGTCGTTTGGACTATCTGTAGAACCCATAAGTCTGAGGTTGAGAAGAGCCACCTATAGGCCAAAAGGGTAAGCCCTCCCTCTCTACTGCTGTTATTGGTAGCACGGGTATGGTCTGAAGGAATCAATCCAAACCTCTGCCACTGGGCAGAGGAGCCAGCTGGGCTTCTGAGGTTTCTCTCAATGCTGTTGTGCTAGTTTGGGACCATGAAAGTACCCATGCCTGAGGGAGTAAGAGGTCCTCTGGTACTTCCTGTAATAGGAGGCCAGCTCTGCCAAGAACCTTGGAGAGTACAAAGTGTGGCATGCTGCTTTCTGGTGAAGGCAGCCTTGCCTCCAGCCTGTTGACCAAAAAAAGATCTTCTCTATGGCAAGGCATGCCATCAAGAAACCAATTGTGCCCAGTCCAAGGACTGAAGCTCGACGAGTGCCCGGGTGTCAATACCCAAGGCAGAAGCCCTCGCTGCCATGGGTTGCCCGGAAAATGAACTTCAAGCAGCTCTTGCCATGGATAGCTAGTGAATGATACTGTTGCAATTCCTCCAGAGGGAGGAACTGAGACAGCTCAGCGAGATCGCATCTGATGTTCAAGAACACATTCCTGCCAATCTGGTAAGCGACCATGCGGCTATGAGTAGAGAACCCCATGATCCTTAGAGAGTCCGATGTCTGTGCCTCCCTTCATGGAGCATCTAGGAATTAGTCTCGGAACTTTCGAACCTCTTAAGCGCAGATTCGACCACCAAGGAATGGAGGGGAAGCTGAGATTTTGGAATTCTTGAGCCTTCTGAACTCTGCACATGGAGCCAAGTGGTCCACTGACTCACACATACGCATCTTCCTTTCTGCAGGATGAGGTGCATGAGCAATGTCACTGCCTCCTTGGGGCTCAAGGAGCACTACAGGGTTGGCAACTCTTCTGCTTCCTTAGATTTCCACTAAAATGGTACAGCTTTGGCCTTTCCTACATCATCCTTGAAGGTCTTGTCCTCAGGAAGGGATTTACGCCACCCATGAGGTAGAGAAGTGTCCAATGGAGATAAAGGAGATTTGTCCTCTGATGAGACATTACTCAGCCTTTGGAATTCATCTCAGAAACAAAGCCGAAAAGCCTCTGAATCTTTGTCTGGAACTCTGTCTCGACACAAAGAAATAGAGAACTCCATTGGGAGCGATGATGTACCAATACTCTGCCTGCTTAAGAGGGTGATTTGGACACCAACTTAAATGTTAAAAGAGGAAAATTAGCTGGATCGGAACCGGTGTAGGGCCCTTCAATGTCCCAATTTGATGCATCTCTCACAGTGTACTGCTCGCAGTGAAATCAAGCGGCTGAAAGTCAGGCACAGCACCAGTGCCCAAGAGCAGCAAAGAAATAGAAAAATAAAACACAAAAATAAAAGGGAAAGAAAACGTGACAGCAGGAGATTTGTAGAAACCCGGAAACATAGCAACCCCCGCATGGGGGACAAAAAAAATCAGTTATGAAGCGGAGGATGACCGGAACATATCAATTGGGCTCCATGGAAAAACAAAGACTGGTGTAAAATGGCGCCACGGCAGCAGGCAGGAAGGAGGCGCAAGGCGCGGTAGAGCCTTCTAAAAGCTTTCAATAGGAGCTGAGGAGCGTTCCTGCACGGGCTCCGTCAAAGGACGTCAAAAATAGGCGAGGACTCATTCCTGCTTGTCCACGGAGAAGTTAGGCTACAATAAGTAATGGTTAAAAGTATTCAATTTTGCCAATGAAGAAGTCATTGTGCAAGCTTTTCAGAAGACACTGCACCAAGAGCTGGTAAAAGCAAAGTTGCAGTCTTAGCAGCTAGGAAATCCTAGAGCTGAAGGTCATGGAAAAATCTCACCTGGTAATCCTTCCTAATTTTAGTTGCTGCATAAATTACTGAAAAGCTTGATAGTGGAGCAGATCCTAAATCCATTTTGTCGGATTACATAGCATAGTTCTCACAGGTGTTCTCCAGGGACAGCAGGAATCAGTCCTCACTTATGGGTGATGTCGGCACCGACGGAGCCCGCGCAAAGCACTTCCCCAGCTTTCAAAGAAAGCTTTTGGTATTGCTGCCACACATGCGTGGTCCTCTTCCCGCCCAAGGGTGCCATTGTGCTCAGTCAGGTCCCTTAGCTCGAGCCCTACCAAGCAGATGGCAAGGGAAGGACAAAAATACAGCAACTCAACAGGGGAGGCGGGAGGGTAGTGAGGACTGATTCGTGCTGTCCCTGGAGAACACCTGTTACAGGTGAGTAACTACGCTTTCTCCAGGAACAGGCAGGAAGTCAGTCCTCACTTATGAGGCTCCCCAGCTACAGGCTACTGAGCCTGTAACCCAAAAACACCTCCGTGAAGCCGTAAGCAGAAGTCGATGCCCAAAGGAGCCAGAGTCCGGGTCCCCGGGGCGAAGCTCTCGGTAGCCATCGAAGAAGTGTCGGAGGACAGGAGTTGCTTATACCACGAACAGATTATGGAGTACAGCCTGGCTGAAGGCACTGTCCCAACAAGACTCCTCTCCAGGCAGTTGTTCGAAGCGAAAGTGTTCGCTGAAGACCAGAGCTTGCAGAGCAGGAAAGAAAACAAAATCCTGTCTCTGCTGAGGCTAAGCCACACCCAGACTCTGAAGTGGGGGCAGGCTTAGATACTGATTGGAAAGGCCTGTGCGAAGGCAAGTGTGTGGCAGGGAAGAAATGGTTTTTAAAACCTCAATCTGACCAGAAAGGAAGGAAGGGAGAGTCACTTCCACAGGAGCAGGAGAGATCCTGGAGCAAGGGGATTCCAGTGGGAAGAGATATCCCAGAGCCCTGGGAGATCCTGGAGAGGAAGAAGGATTCCAGGAAAGCTTTCAGGAGAGATCTCATGAGAGAAGGAGTGGAGAAAGGCACAAGAAGTCTGACTTCCAGAAGCTGAAAGAGGTCAGCAGAAAAGGAAGCAGTGGATGTCTGAGAAATGCTCCTAGAAGTGAAGCCAACAGATGTATAGTTGAACAGCTTACAGATGAACAGGAACAGTTTGCAACAGCTAGTGTACAAGAGCCAGACCTGAGCCTTACAACTGCCAGAAGGTGGGTGGAAACGCTTGAGAGTGGAAAAAGCCAAACCCCAGCAGTGAGCAGAGCAGCTGAGCTAAAAACACTAGAAACATTAGCACAAGTGTTCCCTGAGAGAAAGGCTTATTCTCCCAAAGTAACTGTGCCCAATCTGAAAGATTTGCTGTGGAGACAGTTTCAAAAATTCCTACAAGACAGAGAAGCTGAGGAAGCTTTTAAGACTGTAGAATGCAATGAGCATTCTTTAGCCCAGGAGGAAATGCAGGTCAATTCTTATGTGCCAGAGTCTGACCTAGGAATCTCTCCAATGGATTGCTCATTCTGTTTAAAAGAAGACTGAGCCTTACTAAGCAGAGCTGAGAAAGAGTGAGAAGCTGTATTGTGCATAACTCTAACTGCTAATAGTCTTCTAATTCCAAGGATGTGTTTTACCAAGTGAGAATTTTCTACTAAAGCAAAGAAGCTGTATGTTACCAGAAGTTTGTTTGAACTGGGAAAACCACAGTTGTGCAAAAGTTGTGGGTTATCAGAAGTTTGTTTAAAAGGGAAAACAGTTGTGCCAAGAAGAAAGTTTACCTTTTGTTTGAAAGAGGTAGAAGAAGCTGTACTGAGTACTGTTTTGTTTAATGAAAAACAGCTGCTAAGGTTAGCAGGACTTTTGGTTTCCGTTTACCTCAGTTGCCAGTTATCTTCTGTTATCCTTTGTGTTGGAGAAGTATCCTAATGCCTTGTGCTTGAATTTTAATGCCTTGGAAATTCCCATAGAAAAATAAATATTCTTGTATGCCTTACCAACGGTCTCACACTACATTTTGTCCTTGCTCAAGAAAAGCCTAACTACAAGTCCCAGAATTCCACTGGGGACAGTCAGAAAAGCTTTAATCAAGGACATTACAAGGCAGCCCTAAGCCTGTAAGCCCTAGGGCCCAGACTAGGGTCCCACAATAGTTGGTATGCCTGAATGCGACAAGAGAGCATGGAACCTTGGTAGGCCTTGCGACCCAGGGCATCAAGGGTTCTCGACTCTCGGCCGGGCGGTACCAACGAGTGCAATTTTGGGTTCTTCTGTTTCCTCATGGCCGACTCCACCACCATAGAGGTGTGGGGAAGTTGGGTCTTCCTGAACCCCAGCCCACATTGTACCTTGCACATAGTATCAAGGCGCTTGCTCACGATGGGGACCGAGACGTGTGCCTCCCACATGCGGAGCAGCAGCCAAGACAGAATAGGAGGGACTGGCACAGTGAGAGATTCCCTAGGTGGGGACTCGTACTGAAGAATATCGAATTCTTCAGCACGAGTGTCCTCCTTGGCCTGGGTGGCCAGGTTAAGAGCCCATGCCATATCCCTGATGAACACCAGGAAGGAGATATCCTTGGGTGGCGAGCGCCACTGAAACGCGGGCAGAGAGGGGTCCGACGGAAGATCCCAATGAGTACGGGTCTCCAGGAATGTGTCTCCATCGGACTCCCACTCCGAGACTTTGGTCAAGGAGTCCGAGCCGGGCAGATCGCCCTGTCCAGCAGCCGGTGCCCGTTTGGAGCTGGAGGCCCTGGAAGATCTCGCCTCCGAGGAACGGGAGGGTGAGCGAGACCGACGTTGAGAACCCTCACGAGGCCTATGGCTCTCGGGGGTTTCCTGGACGGATTTCAGAGTCCCATGGGAGGGACCCACGGTCTCTGGGCACGAATCAGCAAAGCTGACTGTGAGCGCTTGCTGGGAAGCAATGAATGCAGAAATGCTGCGTTCTAGTGCCAGCATGTGGGACTCCCATGCGGGTGTGGGGCCCTGTGACGCCGACCCCAAGATCACTGGGTCAGGTGTTGAGGGGCTCCTCACCATGACGGCCCTCAGGAGACTGGGCGCCTTCACTGGAGGCCTCCGCATCCGTACGGGGTACCTTGCTAGGCCGCTCCTTATCAGACTCTCTGGAACGCCGAAGGGGACTGAGCGACCAAGCACGGGGAGCACTCGCGCTTATCAGGAGCCCCCAACAGCAACTTCGAGGCCGCCTTCTTTTTGCGCCGCTCCACCTCAGGGGATCCCTAATCGGAGTGCCGCCGAGAACAAGGGGCCAAAGAGGGGGAACCCACTGGGGGAGAGACGACCGAGGGTGCCACCAGGGATTCTGAGGCAGCTTTTCGAAAAATGTCTTCAGACTTCTGCTTAAGACTGAGCAGGGCCTTAGAGGGCATTTTCTTGCAGAGTGAACAGAGCTCTGGATCATGGTCAGCTTCGAGGCACCGCAGACTGCAGTCGTGATTGTCCGTAAGCCCAAAGCCACGTCAAATGAAGAAACCCAGTCCAAAAATGTGGTAAGGAAAGACAGCTAATTTATTGTACCAATTTACTGGGATAACTCAAAGGGACCCGATACAGGCCGTGTTTCAATTAGACCTTCATCAGGGGTAATCTGGCGTGCTACAATCAAATACATAAACAAAATATTAATATAAAATATGCTAAAACAATTCATAAGGTAATTAAAACAATAAATAGTAAACACAAATAAAAAACTATAATTAAAATAATTAAATTAAAACTATAATTATAAAAAACTAATAAAAAACCTGTCTTTCCTTACCATGTGACTGTCTGTAAGCGACATGTTCCTAGAGCATCTATTGCATTTTTTGAAGCTGGTGGCCATGGGGCAAAAATGGTCCCTGTAAGATCAAAGACCCACGCGGCCAGCGGTTAGGGAAAGAAAAAGGGTGTGAAGCCCGTTGACAAAAAATGAAGAAAAACTATCCAACAGCTCTAAGAAGGTAGAGAAGGGTAAGGACGGGTAGAGGACCGGTGCAACTGGAAAATAGAAGGCCAGTAGGCCAAAAATAAAGACTTTTTTCGAGGGACGAGGATGTGCGTCTGAAGGACTGCGGAAAAAGGGAGAAGACTGAGCAAGATGGCACCCTTGGCCGGGAAGAGGACCACACATTCGTGGCAGCAATCCCAAAGGCTTTCTTTAAAGCTTGGTAATTACTCCGCGCAGGCTCAGTTGGTGACAACGTCACTCATAAGTGAGGACTGACTTTCTGCTTGTTCCTGGAGAAAAATCACGTTACTAACCCAATAGCAGCAGGTTCTCTTTTGGCCCATTCTACTTTATATTTTGCTTAAAATAGTCTCTTATAGCATTTATAATTCATTCAATATCTTCCACACAATACATAATACAGTTTCAAAACACGACATTGTGTCAGAACTATAAACTTCTAAGACTGTTCCACATCAGGGAAAACAATCCTATGCTTATCTCCATAACTCACTTTATGAGTGATTTACTTCTGCTTTTCATGTGGACTCAATAGGCACATCCTCAAAATCACCATGGTGTCCTTTTAAACTATATCGCCTCTCATCATCTTTGAATCCCATATTTAAAACTATAACATCAAATTGATGATTACCAATCCCCCTCTGTATCAAGTGCAGTACCGTTGAGTTGGTGTCTACTCATGGCAACCCTCTGGATAGTTGTATTACACTGTGTTCAGTCTTCAGTCAGGCGGATCATTGTTGACAGAGTGGCACACCCATGGCTGCTCTTATTGTATCGATCCATCTCATTGCTGGCCTTCCTCTTTTGTGCTGACCTACCTTGCCAAGAATGAATGTCTCTCTCTGATCTCTCTCTTTGCATGATGCGTCCAAAGTATGAAAGTCGAAATCTTGTCATCTGAGCTTTTAAGGAAGGCTTAGGTTTGATCTCCTCTAGTACTGACTGGTTTGTTCTTCGGATAGTCCATGGGATACACAGTATTCGTCGCCAGCACCATAATTCAAAGGCATCAATTTTCTTCCTATCTTTTTCACTATCCAACTTTCACATCCATATGATGTTATTGAAAATACCATGGTTTGAACAAGTCAAATCTTTCTATGGAGAGACATCTCTGCTCTTGAGAATCTTGTCTAGGTCCTTTCATAACCATTCTGCCAATATAGCAGTGCGTCAATTTAATTAACTGCTTTTTGTTTCTTTATTGATAGTTGATCCCAGTAGGTTAAAAGTTGTCCAACTATTTCAATTTCTTCTTCATCAACAATGAACTTATTGATTTTGCCAGTTGTCAGGATCTTTGTCTTCTTTACATTAAGGTGCAGGCCCATTTTAAGACTATGTTCGTTGATCTTGGGAAACAAATGTTTCAGATAGTCTTCGTTTTCAGCCAGTAATGTATCATCATCAGCACAGCAAAAGGTTGTTGATGAGTCTTCCACCAATCTACACACCTTGGTTATCATCATACATTTCTGCATATAAATTAAACAGGTAGGGGGAAAGTATGCAGCCTTGTCATACACCTTTGCTGATTTTAAACCATTGTGTTTCTCCTTGTTCTGTTTGAACTGTTACTTCTTGATCAATGTAAAGGTCGTGCAAGAGAACGAGCAGGTGTTCTTGTATACACATGCTTCTTAATGTGGCCCAGAGTTGCTCATAGCTTACACAGTCAAAAGCCTGGCTGTAGTCAACACAACACATATAGATATCCTTTTGGTATTCTTCTCTCTTTTCAAGGATCTATCTCACATCCGTGATGATATCTCTCATTCCTCACCCTTTCCTGAACCCTGCTTGCACTTCAGGCAGTTCTCGTTCCAGGTATGGTTATAGTCTCTGCTGAATGATCTTGAGTAGAATTTTGCTGGCATGTGAGATTAGAACGACTGTGTGATAATTTCCACAGTCAGTCGGACCACCTTTCTTCAATACTGATATAAACACAGATCTTTTCCAGTCAGTTGGCCATAATGTCTTCCAAATTTCCTGGCGAGACTTTTAAGTATGTTAACAGATGCATCTGATTGCTGTAATACTTTAATGGGAATACCATCAATGCCTGGTGCTTTGTTTTTTGATAAGGCTTTCAATGTTGTTTCGACGACTTCTTTCATCACCAATGGTTCCTGATCACAAGGTACAGGTTGAAACAGCTGTTGGGCCACTTGATCTTTATCATATAATGACTTTGTATATTCTTTCCACCTTTTCTTAATCTTCTCAGCATCATTCAGCATAGATTCTTGAGCATCTTGTAACATTCCTATTTGAGACTGGAATTTTCTCTCAACTCTCATAGCTTAAGGAAAGCTGATCTTGTTCTTACTCTAATAGTTTCTGCTTCTATTTCCTTGCATGCATCATTGTAGTACTTCTCCTTGTCTTGTCTTGCTGCACAGTGGAAATCTTTGTTGAGTTCTGTGACTGCCTCTGGCTTTAGCTTCTCTGTGTTTATGGGCAATTTTCAGAGTTTCTTAGGCTATCCATTTTGGCTGTTTTTGATTTTTCATCTTTTGTAAAGACTTCTCCTTTCTTCCAACACAACTTTCTTGATGTCATCCCATAACTCTTCTGGAGCTCAGCCATTTATATCTAAAGCAGCAAATCGGTTTTGCAGGCAGTCTGTAAATTCCGACGGTATATTCTCAAGGTAATATTTTGCTACATTTAGGAGTGGCTTGCTCTTTTTCAACTTTAGCTTGAGTTTGCATACTGTAGTTGGTGATTTGTACCACAGACAGCTCCAGGTTTTGTCTTCATTGATATTATAGAGCTTTTCCATCATTGACATCCACAGATGTAGTCAATTTGATTTTTGTACAATCCACTGAGTGACGTCCATGTGTACAATCATCGCTTGTGTTGCTGGAAGAATGTGTTTAGTTAAGAAAAGCTTCGCAATTATCTCCACTACAGTTGGAGGAAATGTGATCAATTACCCGCCATCGAAGCTGTGCAAAGGTATGACGGTTGCAAACAATACTCAATTTTTCCACATGTTTAGTCTTTATCTATGTTCCTGTAAACTAATTTTAGCCTGTTTAGTCCTACCCACATAGAATAATGGGCACGGGCACACTGATGTAGACACATATGTTCTGGTACACGAAGTCAAAGATTTGACTGTGACATATTGTTGAGTAGATGGGATTTTGCCAGCTCTCACCAAATCAAAGTTCATAATTTTGGCAAGCATAATGCCCCTTTTGTCCGTTTGTATCTTCATGATGAACAGGCCAAGTAACCGAATCAACACTGATCTCCTATAAGTAATTATCAGGCAGTCATAAAAACATTCATGTAATATCAAACTATTTCAGTTCTTCTGTGTAATTGCTGCCACTTTCGGAGCTCAGAAGCTATAAGACTATTTTACATATGATCAAAAATACCCCATCTATAAATGTTCAAATACAATTTTATATATCGGACTATGTTCTTCAAAGCCGCTATCTCCAGCTGCTTCTACCTTAATAGTCCCTTTTGTTCTTTTTTTGGTCAAAATATAGTAAATTTCAAAGATGATAAATGATTCATTGAATGATTGAAGCCTGAATTGCGTGTTGCACTGAAGTTGCCTGCTTGTTCTACTAAAGAGACTGAGCTTTTAGGAAACTTAACAAAATTAAAAGCTATAACTGACCAAAAAAGAACAAAAGGGACTATTAAGCTAGAAGCAGTTGGAGATAGCGGCTTTGATGAACATAGTCCGACATATAAAATTGTATTTATAGATGGGGTATTATTTTTGATCATATGTGAGGTATCGTTGTCCTGCACGGGTTTAGAAGAATTTTATAAGACTATTTTTGGCAAAATATAAGGTAAAATGGATCAAGAGAGAATCTAGCTGTTACTGGGCTAGTAATGCAATTTATGTGATCAAACAAAAAATTGATTTATGACTGGGCCATATAGGATCTTGCTTAATACATAGTAATTTGACAAATTCTTATTAGTGGATCCTTATTTAATAGGGCATCTACCCAATATGGCAAAGAACCACAGACGAAGACAATGGTGACAGTAACTGACTTGGATGAAAAGTGTGATAAAAACAGACAAGTTCTTATGGTGGGGGCAGCTGGAATATACACTTGCAGTTTGGAAAGGAACAAGGCGGCACACTGGATGAACAAATTCTTTTATCTTTGATCATCTACTAGGCTACTATGTATTCAAACCCGCTTAAAACAAACAAATCAGATGGTTGAGCTGCAAATGGAATAGGAAGCACATATTGGATTGTACTTAAAGCTGCATCACTACAAGATAAATTACACAGGTACACTAAAAAAAAATTTTTTTTTAAACTGCCTCTAATGTTTCGATTGATTTTTACGTTTTTTGGTGCGCTGAATCCAAATCTGGTAACCAATTTGCTCCATCACGTACAGATTATTTGCTACATTGGGTTAGCAGTTTGAGGTGAACGTTTCAGATTGAGTGCGATCGAGATAAAAGTTTCTTGGATGAATTCTTTATACTAATTGTTTAGTAGTTATTCAAATAAGAATAAAGAAAATTGTAACAAGGCAGCACATAAGAATAGAGTAATGTCAACAAAAAACACTGTGATGGTAGCAAAATTGTCTGCACTTAAAACAGCCACATACATGTGCACAAACATTGAGCATATAAGAGCGAGGTTAGACACAAAGCAAAGCAAAGAAATGTGCAAAAAATGTTGTACAGGTATGTATGTAAGAATAGAAAACGCAAACCGCACCATTGCAATACATGAAGACAAACACCCGATGGTGTGAAAATAAAATTCTAATAAATGAGATCCGACACTGTGGTAATAACTAGCAAATTTTTATTTCAAAGTTTAGTAAAAACACGATATCTGTCAACACAGTTTAGATTTTAAAGTCATTCTTGGGTCAATCAATCTCCTGGTGGGCCCGTTTCTTCTTCCCCCGAATGCTTCTCTTGGTGCGCTGCTTGGCGTATTTTTCATCTGGGGTTTCCCGCAGCAGCAACCAGCAGAAATCAGCCATCATAGTGGTGTTCCATCTTCCTTGGTACCTTCTCTCTGTGTCCTTGATATCCTGGTGAAACCTTTCACCTTGTTCTTCACTGTACGCCCCCAAGTTTTCGGGAAAGTAGTTCACATGGGAGTGCAAGAAATGGACTTTCAGGCTCATGTTACAGCCTTGTTCTTTGAAGGCATTGAGCATCCTGGCAACAATATCCTTATAGTTCTCATCCCGCCTGTTCCCCAAGAATTTGAGAACAACATCCTTGAAGGAATCCCAGGCTTCTTTTTCCTTCTCAGACATCGTTTCAGCGAATGCTCCATCTGAAATGAGTTTCCTTATATCAGGGCCAACAAACACTCCTTCCTTTAGCTTTGCTTCAGAAAGTCGGGGGAACTTTGAGCAAAGGTACCGAAAGCACTCACCATCTTTTGGAAGGGACTTGATGAATTGCTTAATGAGACCCAACTTAATGTGGAGAGGTGGTAATAGAATTTTATCACGAGGTACCAAGCTCTCATGAAGAACATTTTTCTCACCGGGTCTCAAATACTCCCGAATTGGCCAGTCTTTTTTCCCCCAGTGTAGGTCGCGGGCCCGGCTATCCCACAAGCAAAGGAAGCAGGGATATTTGGTGAAACCGGATTGCTGCCCTAATAGCATGGATAGAATTTTAAAGTCTCCACAAATCATCCACTTATGCTCATCATAACGAATCTTCTGAAGAATCAGGGCCAAATTCTCGTATTTTTCTTGGAGAATAACAGAGTGAGCAATAGGAACTGAAGCGAATGTGTTGCCATTATGAAGAAGAACACCTTTTATGCTGTCTTTTGATGAATCAATGAACAGCCGCCATTCAGCAGGATCATACTTGAGTTTAAACTTTTCCATCACTCCGTATATATCGTTGCAAAATACCAAATCTTCCTCTTTGCTGAAATACTTCAAAAATTGTGTCTCGCGGTTGCGGTACCAATAAAAAGTTGTTCCTGGTGACAATAGATTTTTCTGTTTAAACCGAGAACCTAGCAGTTGGGCAGCATCTTTTGGGAGTCCTAAATCCCGGACTAAATCATTCAATTCAGCTTGAGAGAAAAGTTCAGGTTTCGGATCTGGTTCAGTTTCAAACTCGGAAGTACTGGACTCATCGGGAAAAGCCATCTGATGAGTCTCATCATGATCAGAACCGTCCACACAAATATGATCCAAAGATTTTGGTGGTTCAGGCACAGGTACTTCGTTGCTATGAGGCATAGGCCTAATTGCTGAGGGAAGGTTGGGGTAACTTATTACGTTCTTATTTTTTAAGTTGTATCCCTTCACAATGCAAGAGCAAAAATAGCAGTCACTGCTGTGGTCTCTTTGTTCACGCCACATCATAGGTATTCCGAAACGAAATGCTTGTTTTTTACCTTTCATCCATAAGCGTAGATCTTCCTCACATGTCTTGCACACTTTGTGAGGAGCCCACGGTTTGTCTTGATCGCCTAACTTCAAACCGAAATAGGCGAAATATACATTTTTAATAAATGCAGAAATGTTCCTCTGCCGCTTTTTCACGGTATATTCCCCACAAATAAAACAAAAACTGTCCGGAGAGTTGACGCAACCTCTGGCTCTGTGAGCCATCACAAATACACAGCACTGCAAACTACAACTGTAGTGAACCACTTCGGAATAAAGCTGGATTACAACGGAGCAAACAAAAGGTAATAATGAACTTGCAAGAAACTGAAATTTGACAGGAACGTTCATGTCGCAACCACCGTGTTTGAGCGAGCGAACGAGGCGAGGCGAACAGGAAAGAACATGCGCCAGCGCGAGTACTGCATTTAGCCCCCCGCCTCCCAATTGTCCTGTTAATGTATAAAATGAATACAAAACACTCTAAAATATCATGAGGGAGTGTTTCTAGTTAGTTAACCATTACAACCTCTATTTTGGGCCAAGAAAATAAACTGCAGTCGGCTAAAAAGAAATTATGTGAACATTCCTTATATGGGTAAGAAATCTAATTTTGCAAGAAAACGTGACGTGATGGAACATTTTGGCTATTTTTCCTGGATTCAGCACCCCAAAAAGCTATAGGAATCAGTTGCAAAACTGGAGGCAGTTTTTTGGTAGTGTACCTGTGTTATTAGTGAACCAAACATTTCCAAGTGCTACAATAATAGTCATCAACTTACTTTCTATGTCTTCAACTGAAACATAAGATTCTGTATCAGAGTATGTTCTTCTGCGTCTCTGTGAGATTCGGTGGAGGGAAGAAACTGGTTCTTTCAGAGCATGGCTATACCTGCACGATTAAAATAATTCATTAGCTATGATATTCATGAAGCTAGATAAGGATAGGCTTCACTCACCTATATTTGGAACAGTAATATATAAATGAAATTTTAGCCAACAAGAAGGTAGGTATATAAATTCATTCTTTAAATACAAAATAGACTACCTAAAATAAAAGTAGTTTATGCATCGGTATATTAGTTGTGTGCATCAGTGATATTAATTCTACCCAAGCAATTCCTACAGTGTAAGGAAGCCCACTTATAGTCGCTGAGGTGGATTTCCCCTACTTTGGAGCCCTTTCTAACATTTTGCTTAGTGCCCTTTAATTTGAATTCCTGCCACTGGTGTGCATCCTTGTGTTTATTATGGATGTCAAATTATACACTGCATAAGATGATCTTCAAGCAAGGCTACATGGTAAAAATACTTTACAATAGAGAAAAATAAATATGATGTCGGCATACAACATACATGGTTGCAATATTATTGCAACAAATATCATACAAGCTAATATCAAGTGACTTGCTCGAGGTCAGTCAATGACTAGTGAAGAGAGCCTGAATCTGTTTTTCTAGATTTACAGCCCTTTGTCCCATCCATTATATTAGCCTGCCACGAACTCACCATAGGCAATTCACTGTGGAAAAAGCACTCCAATAGATGTCAATAACCTTGCTGAACTCAACATAACATTTTAAATAACAGTTCACATCTGATGCATCATAGAGATTTACTATTTTCCTATGCATTCCTCCACCCCCCATAATTTGGTGCAATCTATCCCTGCTGTCTTATCCCCTTGCTGCTAGTTGCTCCTCATTGTTTTTCTATTACTGCAGGTTCTCTGGGCTGGTATAACAGTCCCTATGCTATTCCTTGGTCCCTTCATATCTCCCTCCAAGCTTCTGAAATCTAATTCTCTTGCCACATTTGCCTTGCCAGAACCAGAGCAATCCTAGTATTTTAATCATTCAGCTGCTTGCTTGCAAACTAATATTGCCTGTACCCTTTACCACTATTACTACTGATCATTTGTATAGTGCTATAAAGGTGTACACAGAGCTGTACAGGCACATGTAAAAGACTGTTCCTGCTCATCAGAGCTTATAATCTAGTTAAGATGGACAAAACATCATCTGAGGACAAAAATACATCTAGGGGGTATGATAAGGAAACATAGGAAACTAAGGCAATCAGGATCCAAAAGCAGCCTCGAAAAGGTGAGTTTTCCGCCTGGATTTGAAAAGGGCCAGAGATGAAGGGCTGATGTACAGACTCAAATAGGTTTGTTCCAGGCATAAGGAGCAGCAAGGTGAAAGGATCAAAGTCTGGAGTTGGCAGTGGAAAGGGCACAAACAGAAGCGATCTGCCAGAAGAGCGAAGTTCCCGAGGAGGGATGTAGGAGAGATAAGGGAGGAAGGGTAATGAGGAGCAGCAGAATGAGTGCACTTATAGAATTTGAATTGGATACAGAAACGGATAGGGAGCCAGTGAAGCGACTTGAGAGGAGGGGTAATATAAGCATAGCAAGTCTGAGGAAGATTAGCCATACAGCCAAGTTTTGGACAGACTGAAGGAGAGATGATTCGGAGGGAGATCAGCAAGGAAGAAGTTGCAATAGTTTAGACAGGAGGTGACTAAAGAGTGGATAAGTGTCTTAGCAGTGTGTTCAGAAAGGAAGGGGTGAATTTTATTGATGTTATAGAGAAAGAAACAACAGGTTTAAGTTATCAGTTGGATGTGTGTGGAGAGGAGTGGAGGAGTAGCCTAGTGGTTAGAACACTGGCTTGGTAACCAAGCAACCAGGGTTCAATTCCCACTAGCACTCCTTATGGCCTTGGGCAAGTCACTTAACCCTCCATTGCCTCGGAAAGAAAGGCCTGGCAATCTACTTCCAGTGACACTGCCAAGAAAACCCAGGAGCTTCTGGGTTGCCAGGAGTCAGGACTGACTCAAAGGCACACATTGCATTTTTGTGTGTGGAGAAGGAGAAGGAGGAGTCAAAGATGACCCCAAGGCCAAGTCATCTTGGATGAATCCTGTTTGCCATAGAAACCAGAAAAAATACAAGCTTTGCAAGTAACTGCAAAGTGGATAATTTCATAACAGGATTCCCATGTGAAATGTCAAGACACAAATATTTTTATCAAGGCAACTGGACACCAATGTGCCCTTATAAAACAGGCTCATACGACGACTTCCAGCAGCAGTCAAATTCACTTGCACAAATCTGTACCTACTCCACATGTATAAATGTGTGCATGTACTTGTGTATTTTTTAAAATACATGTGTACATCACAATTCCACCCCAGCTCCATACAAACGTTACCCCCAGGAATTCCTATACGTCAGCCTATCAGCATGCATACTTTACACATGTACACTCCCATGCAATTTTAGAAGACCCATTTTCCAATGTAAAACCTGCTTTACACAGTGGGGAAAAGTTTTATAAAAATGAACCCCAAAATGTTTCAGATTATAGTAATAACCCTCAAATAGCACTGAGCAGACATAAGAGGCCTCTTGTGAGTTTACAAACACCCTGACTTTGCGTTATAGTTACATTGTTACATAAACTAACATGACGGAAGACGGAAGTACAAAGAGTTAATCCGTCTGACAGCTGTAAAACAATCGCTCTGTAATAACCCAGAGGAAGGGAAACAAAGAAAGTTTATGCATTACCACACAGAAACATTTCATAAACATGCCCCATGTTTTCAGTATGTAACTGCATTAGACATGTTTTACTCTTTGGCATTGCTTATTCTAGTAAATGTTGTTTTCTAGTGAAATTTAACCCTCAACCCACCGCTTAGGTTTAGAGACTTTCCAATCTGTGATGTAAATGCACCCAAATGACTATTTCATTGGGTGAGTTCCTGAAGTTATCACAATGCTTTACACATCAAATAAATCTTTATACTTTGTCTCTTTTTGGTTTCTATTATTTTCACCAACATAGGAAAGGGAAGGGATTTTGTATTCAACTCATGCCTTTTTTAGTAGTAGCCCAAGGTGAGTTACATTCCGATAAAGTAGGTATTTTCTTGTCTCCTAAGGGCTTACAATCTAAGTTTGTACCTGAGGCAACAAAGGGTTAAGTGACCTACCCAAGATGACAAGGAGTGACAGTGGGATTTGAACACTGGCTTCCTCCAGTTTTCAGCTCACTGCTCTATTATGATTATATCTTAGAGATGAGGAGTAGCCTATGTCCAGCTAATTTTTCACCCACTAAAATACCTTGCCCAATTATATTTGTTATAGCTATGTGCAGGACAGGATAAATTATACATAAAATCCTCAATTGCTTATAACAGATTTTCCCAATTTTCTAGTGTTACTAGAGGGGAATCCTGCTCTACCAATATGCTAGATATTTTTGAAGGGGTTAAACATGGGAAAGGGTGAACCAGTTTACATTATGTATTTGCATGTTTGGAAGGCATTTGATGAAGTCCCTCAATTAGATTGTAAACTCGATGAGCAGGGACCGACTTTTACATGCGTCTGTGCAGCGCTGCATATGCCTTGTAGCGCTATACAAATGTTCAGTAGTAGTAGTAGTAGAAGTAGAGGCTCCTGATAAAATTAAAGTCATAGGATAGGAATCCATGTCCCACTTTGGATTGGTAACTGGTTAAAAAATGAGTAAAACTAAATGGCTAGTTTTTCCACATGGCAAAAAGTCAATAGTGGGATGCCCCAAAGACCTCTACTGGGACCTGTGCTGTTTGTTGTTGTTGCTAAGTGCTGTTCAGTCTGTGCCAACTGTCACAGCCCTTCCTAGTGGCAGTGTGCCAAAGGGTCAGGGTGGACATTTTAATTTTGTTGAAGAAAAACTTTTAGACCAAGTGCATTCTGGTCCTTGTAGTCCCTCTTCACAAAGAAAATAGATGTGTGAGCAGGGTGAAACAAAAAGGTTTTTATTCCCTTGTTATGCAAAAGGTTCTTCAGGAAACAAAGTAGAATTACCTTACTTCAGGTTTAGTGCCAAGAATATTCACAAAAGGTCAGCAACTGTTACAAATGCTTCACAGTTCTCTGCATCCAAGCAAGTTTCTCAAACAGCAAGAAAAACAAGACAAAACTTCTTCCTTCAGTATTAACAGAAGCAAACGGTACTTTAAAACATGTGCTGCTGTTATATCTCGGTAAGAGATTCCAGGCTCTCGGTAATACACAGAGAACAGTCCATTGGTTCAAGCATCAATGGTTCTGGTTCTGCAAACTCAATTTGCATAGGTTCTAGCTCACTCGTGGTGTCTTCTAATCCTGAGCTTTCCCTGGTTAACACAGGTTACAGTTCAGTATTTCTTTCCCCCACTTTCCAGCCCTGCTGGCCTGGGTTTAGCAAATAACTAACTGTTAGTGCTTTTCCCTATACCTCTCTGTACAGGGTTACAAAACCTCCTCCAGCTTTGCTTCTTCTCAGAATGGCTTTTTAGGTTATCAGCCTTCCTAGGACCTGGCATCCATTTAATAAATGAAGTAGTACTGTACCTTGGATCTCTGTAGCGTTTGCTGCTGGTGTTCTCTCCACCAGAGACTCTCCCTTTGTCACAGTCTTCCTTGAAGACTGGCTTCTGGAGCTTTCTAAGCTGGGCTTGTTCTCCCTGGAACTTAGCTCTGCTTTTCCATGTATCCAAGCTTCTCTGCCTTGCAGTGTATGAGGTTCCTTCCTCAGGTCCTTACTTCACAGATCCTTTCTCTCTCTCTCTCTCTCTCAAAGGTCCTCCCTCGAGTTCCTTCTTAGATCCTCTCTCGAGTTCCCCCTTAGATCCTCTCTGTCTGCTTCCTTGTGAGCACTGCTTAAGAAGGCGTTCTCCAACTGAGTTTCCTGGCTTTCTACCCAGGTGCCTTTGATTAGGTACTGCATTGCTACAACCTGGGTGTGTCAGCTTAACTTCTGCAGCCTCGTGCCTGCTCCCTCTAGCTGCACTTCTAGGTAATTGCACCCTCTGTAACTCAGTTGCTTCATAAGAAAGTTTTTTTCTATATCCATCGCTTCAATGGCTTCAGCTCCATCACACAACTCATGGCAACCCTCTGGATATTTCTCAAACTGTGTTCGGTCTTCAATTGGGTGGCTAATTATTGATAGAGTGGCATCCAAAGCTGCTGTTAAGGTATCAATCTATCGCATTACTGACCATATTCTTGTGTGTTGACTTGACTTTGCCAAGGATGATGTCTCTCTAATGATTTCTCTCTTTGCATGTGTCCAAAGCATGACAGCTGTAGTCATCTGAGCTTCTAAAGAAAGCTTAGGTTTGACCTCCTCTAGTACCGACTAGTTTGTTACCTTCTCCCTTTTTCTTTGAGTTGTATATCAATTAAACAGGTAGGGGGAAATATGCAACCTTGTCATACACCTATGCTGATTTTAAACCATTCTGTTTCTCCTTATTCCGTCTTGATCAATACAAAGTTGTGCACAAGAACCATCACGTATTCTTGTGCCCAGAGTTTCTCATGATTTACATGAAGTCCTTGCTGTAGTCAATAAAACAGATATCCTTTTGGTATTTATTTATTTGGTTACATTTGTCTCTTCAAGGATCCATCTCACATCCACAATGTCGTCTCTCATTTTTTGACCATTCCTGAACCCTACTTCCACTTCAGGCAGTTCTTGTTCCAGGTATGGTTGTAGTTTTCACTGAATGATTTTGAGTAGAAACTTGCTGGCATGTGGTATCAGAGCAATTGTGCAATAATTTCCAGTCAGACTGATCACCTTTCTTCAGTATTTGTATGAACATAGATCTTTTCCAGTTGGCTATGTTGTCGTCTTCCAAATTTCCTGGCAGAATCTTGTAAGAATGTCAACAGCCACATCCGATTGTTGTAATATTTAATGGGAATGCTATCAAAGCCCAGTGCTTTGTACTTTGATAATGCTTTCAATGCTGCTTCGGCTTTTCTCATCACCAACAATTCCTGATCATAAAGGTAAAGGTTGAAATGGCTGGTCTACTTGCTCTTTACGGTTTGACGACTGTGTATTCTTTCCACCTTATCTTGATCTTCTTAGTATCATTAAACATGGATCCTTGAGCCTCTTAGCACTTCAGTTCAAGGCTGAAATTTTCTTTAACTCTCGCAGCTTTAAGAAAGCCGATCTTGCTCTTCCTCTAATAGTATTTGATTCTATTTCCTTGCATGTGTCAGAGTACTTCTCCTTATCTTGTCTTGCTGCACATTAGAAATCGTAAGTTTATTTATTTAGCCAGTTTTGTATACCACCTTATCCTTCAATCAAAGTTGTCACAACACAATTGGGGGATACATTTAACACGAGAGGCTATGAGACACATACAAGTTCTGTGATTACCTCTCTTTCTCCTTTGGCTTTAGCTTCTTTGTGTTTCTGGGCAATTTTCAGAGTTTCTTTGGTCAACCATTTTAGCCATTTTTGTTTTTTTCACCTTTTGTAGAGACACTTCACTTTCTTCAAGCATATCTTTCTTGATGTCATCCCATAACTCTTCTGGTTCTTTGTCATTTGTATCTAAAGCAGCAAATCGATTTTTCAGGCATCTTTACATTCTGGTAGTATATTCAAGATTATATTTTGCTACATTCATGAGTGGCTTGGTCTTTTTCATCTTTAGCTTGCATTTACATACTAGCAGCAGGTAGATGGGGACAAAGAAGCAATGAAAAGCCCAGGTTTCAATGAACATCATACCTATGCCTCTGTGAGCCTCAGCCACCACAGCTTTCTTCAGTATCCGCTCAAAGCATATGGGAGAACATGGCAAGCCTCACACAACCTCAATCACAGGCAACAACGAGTAAACAGTAGAGCACTATGTACAGAAAAGCAGAAACAGAAGGCTGTCAGGAGAACCACCATCTGCAGAGCCAAGCACCAAATCATAGTGGATGCCAAGGTACCGCAGCAGAAGAACAGAGCAATTACAGGTCCAAGGACAGACCCTGCACTGGTCTAGCAGGATTCAAGGAAAGGACATTATCTGGTAAGTAAAATGTCACCTTCCATATTGTCTTGCTAGACCAGTCCAGACAAGTGGAACATGCCAAAGCTACAACTCCACTGGGTGGGAAGACTACAGAAGCTCACAAAACTCTTGAGCCAAAGGCCATGCCCACCCTCACGTGGACATCCAAGCTATAATGCTTGACAAAAATGGAAAGTGGTGCCCATGTTGCTGCCCGACAAATGTCTGCAGGGGCTACCAAGCTCCACTCCGCCCATGAGGACGCATGTGCTCTGGTAGAAGGGTGCACAAACCCTATGGAACCATTCGGTTCCACAACAGATATGCCAAAGCAATGGCCTCCTTAATCCAGCGCCCCAAAGTAGACTTAGCTGTCACATCACCCTAGCACGGGGCAGCAAAGGGCACAAAAGATGGTTGAATTTATGAAAGGAATTCATAACCTTCAAGTACCAGAGAAGACCCATCTGGACATCCACAAGGAGAAGATCCTTATCCTTCCCCCAACAATGCTCCTTAGAGAAGGAGGGAAGGCAGACCACTTGGTTCACATGCAAGTGAGAAATCACCTTGGGCAATAAGGAAGGCACAGGCTGAATGGAAATGTCCTTTGAAAAAGACAGATGAGGATCTCGGCAAGACAGAGCCTGCAGCTCAGAAATCTGCCTTGCACAACAAATCGCGACCAAGACCATTTTGAGTGTAAAGTCATTCAGAGTAGTGCACTTCAATGGATCAAGGGGCATTGACATCAGGGCCCTGAGCACCAGACACAGGAAGGGACCACAGACCGGAGGGGAGGACGCAGACACCAAACCCTCTGGAGAAAGCGCAAGACATCCTGGTGCAATGCTAGAGACTTATTAGCCACCAGACCTTGGAAACAGGCCAAAGCTGCCACCTGAACTTTCAGGGAGCTAAGGAAAAGGCCCTTTTCCAGGCCATCCTGTAGAAGAGACAGAGATGGCACCTTGGCTACCTCAGGAGCCGCATGCCGAACGCCGCACCATCGCTCAAAGAGGCACCAGACTCACATCTATGCTAGTTTGGTAGACCTATTCCAGGCTCCGAGTAGAGTGATGACCACCGCCAAAGAGTAGCCCTTATGCACTGGCCATCTTCTCTTCAAAAGCCAAGCCGTAAACGAGAAGGGAACCAGGTCTTCCAGGACAATCCGTCCCTGCCAAAACAGGCCCCAAGACAGAAATGAAGAGGAGCAGGAGCTGCATCAGGTCTCTGAACCACGCACTCCTCAGCCAATCCGGTAGCATCAGAACAATCCTGCTTGGGTGGCATTCTATACACCAAATCACATGTCCTACCAGGGGCCATGGAGGAAACACATACAGCAGGTGCAGACTTAGCCAAGGCTGGGCCGGGGAAACTGACGCCCTCAAACCCCTTCTCTGTGTGGTGACTGAAGCAGCAGCAAACTTTGGCACTGAAGCGAGTCGCCATCAGATCCATTTCAGAGTAACCCCAGAGATACAGAATTAACTGAAATGCCTGACTCAACTCCCCACTCTCCAGGATCCAGAGAGTGCCGGCTGAGGAAGTCCACTTCCACATTGTCCACCCCAGCAATGTGCTGAGCCAACAAGGCTAGTAGGTTCTTCTCCAGCCAGGCAAACAGGAAAGCCATCTCTAAATCTACACCAGCACTCCTCGTGCCATTTTTTCGATTGACATAAGCCACCGCCATGGTGTTGTCCAAGAACAAATCGAACCTCCCGGCCCTAGACCAGGGGCTGGAAATACAGAAGAGCCAACCTCATGGCCCTCACCTCGAGGCGGTTGATAAACCACACTGCTTTCCCTGCAGTTCCATCAGCCCTGAGCCATACGGTCTTGGCAATGGGCTCCTCAGCCTGAGACGCTGGCATCTGTCATCAGAAGGATCCAGGAGAAATCGTCCAATGGCACACTCTTCCTCAGAAGACTGGGCTGCTGCCACCACTGCAGACTGGCCTTCACCACCATTGGGAGCGGGAGCCTTTGCTCAAATGTCTGAGAACTCGGGGACCACCAAGTTAGCAAGGACCACTGAAGTCATTGCATGTGAGCACATGGCAGTAACCATAGAGATGGTACAGTGGGCATCAATCCGAGGAGCTGAAGATAGTCCCCGACTCCACAGGTTCATTTCCACCTCCTTCACCCCCCTCTTCAATCCCAAATCCTGCACTCACCTTCTGTCACCCTTTCTTCCTTTTCTGAAATCATTGAGGAGGAAACTGCAAATCTTCTCTCCTCTTCCAAATTGACTACCTGATCTCATTCCTATCCATCTTCCATGGTCATCCCTTCCATCTGTCAATATCCTTAACCTATCGTTTTCCATAGCAACTGTTCCTGTGGTCTTCAAACATGCTCTGATCACATCTCGTCTCAGAAAGCCCACACTAGACACCTGTCCTTCCAGCTATCAGCCTCTCTCCCTCCTCCTTCCTTTGCTTCAAAACTACTTGAACAAGCAGTTCTGCACCATTGTCTTGACTTTCGTTCCTCTCAAGCCCTTCTGGATCTACTGCAGTCTTGATTTCGTCCTCTACATTCCACAGAAACAGTTCTTGCCAAAGTCTCCAGCAACCTATTCCTTGCCAAATCTAAGGGCCTTTACTTGATCCTCATCCTTCTTGCCCTTTCTGCTGCTTTTGATAGTGTTGATCACCAACTTCTCCTTGATACCCTGTCCTTGCTTGGATATAGGGGCTCTGTCCTGTCCTGATTTTCTTCTCTCCCATCGCACTTTTAGTGAATATTCTGGTGGATCCTCCTTTACTGCAATTCTGCTTTCTTCACATTAAATCTTAATTGTGAAGCATTAGACCATTCTTCTACCTTTGTAGATCTTTCCTCATGTTATCCACTCCCTCAGCAATAGCTGGGAGGGACAGAGCAACAAGTAGTGGAAAGTGGCATAAAAAAGAAGACAGACAGGGAACAAGAGGACAGTAAAGTAGTATTGGAAACACTTGGAGCAGCCCAGGATAAATGGTTACCAAGTGAGCTCCTTGGACTGTAAGGCACAGTCTACACTGGGTGGAGGAATATAGTAAGAACACAGTCAAGGCTTCATGAAAAAATCAGTGGCAGCAGCAGCCCATGATGCATGACACCTGTGCGCCTTTTTTGCTGAATTGAAGATGGCTCCATCGGATAGGGCATCAGCCACAGCTGGGTGACCAAACACCGCAGAACATCCCAACACAGAACTGGCTGGCAGTGCCAGGCAGAAGGGGTGCGAAGAGATGCAGGGCGAGTACATGCACTACATACAACAGACAGACACTACACATAGGAAGCAGAACAAGGGAAACTGTGCAGAGAAGGGAAATCAGAGGGGGGTGGGGGGGAAGAAGGGACGAGGACAGGGCAGAGAACAGGGGTGAGAAGCAAAGCAAGCGTGGGGGTCTGTGCAGGACAGGCAAGAAGGGGGAGGGGCAATATAATATCCATGTTGACCAAAAACATGCAGGCCCTAACCAAAAACAAGGAAATAGAGGATAAGAGGTAGGAGAAAAGGGAGGAAGGAGCAAAGGCTTAAGAAGGTGAAGCTGGGAGCAAAAGAAAGGGGACATGGATGACGAAGAAACAGGAAGGGGGAGCAAAAGAAAAGCCATCAGAGTACATTTACATGACTAGCTCCATAAAAAGCCATGTAGCAATGGTGGTGAAAGAAAGAAAATTTGGAACAATGAGTATATTGATATCTTTACACTGCTGAACAAGCGGGCAAAGATATAACTGTGGCCATAAGAGTTGCCATGAGAAATGCAAAGTGGATAAAACTATGGCAGCAGCCATACTCAGAACCATAGTTAATTGGTGTTCTTCATTCAGGATATTGGCTAGCATTGTAGGAGAGAAAGCCCCAGAGAAATGCAGAGATCTTTTCAAATATCAGCACATGGTGTGCAAAGTATATAGGATTTACAGGGGAAGTGCCTAGAGTATGATGAACAGTTTAGAAGGATATTGCAGGCACTAAAGACCTATATTGGGCCAGGAAAGTATTGTTACTCACCTGTAACAGGTGATCTCCGGGAACAGCAGGAATTTAGTCCTCACATATGGGTATCGTCGGTACCGACGGAGCCTGCGCGGGAACGATCCCCAGCGTCCAATCAGAAAGCTTTTGGGAGCATCCCACAGCGCCTGCGTGCTGCCTTCCCGCCTTTCCCAACTGCCTCTCTCCAGTTGAGTTTTAAAGCTCAGACAAGGAGAGAGAGAGGGAAAAGAAAGAGATAGAGAGATACAACTCCTAGGGGAGTGGGTGGGTTGTGAGGACTAAATTCCTGCTGTTCCCAAAGATCACCTGTTACAGGTGAGAAACTATGCTACCTCCAGGAATAAGCAGGAATGTAGTCATCACATATGGGGACTCCCTAGCTTTAGGTGCTAGGGAGAGACCCCAGAAGTTGGAGCCCTCTTCAGGGACACACACTTCCCCACATGGATCTCTGGCATCCTACCAGGGATGGTGGGTAGGAGTTGATTAGGTATGGAACAGGTGTTCAAGAACAGCCTGACCAAACAAGGCATCCCGGCGGGAGTCCTAGTCCAAGCAGTAATGGGCTGTAAAGGTATAAACAGAGGCCCAAGTGGCTGCTCGACAGATGTCCTCGATAGACACAGAGTGCAGATGAGCCATTGAGGCTGCCATGGCTCTCACATTGTGAGCTGTGACATGGCCCTCCAGAAAAAGGTTCTTACTCTGATAGGCGAAGGAAATACACTGAGCAATCCAGTTAGACAGTGTTCTCTTGGAGACTGGAAGTCCCAAATGAGAAGGATCAAAAGCAACAAAGATTTGAGAGGACTTTCTATGTTGCTGTGTTCTTTGTAAGTAAAAGGCTAAAGCTCTTTTACAGTCCAAAGTATGAAGATTCTTTTCTGCATTTGATGCATGAGGCCCTGGAAAAAACACAGGTAGGTAGACCGCTTGGTTCAGATGAAAAGGCGAGACCACCTTTGACTCATCCATAAAGTGTGGATGAGTCCTAAGGACTACCTTGTCATGATGGAACCTTGTATAAGGTGGATTAGCTACTAGCGCTTGCAACTCACTAATGCGGCGTGCTGATGTGATTGCAATGAGAAAGATAACCTTCCAAGAAAGGAATTTCAAGGAGGTAGTAGCTAAAGGTTCGAAAGGTGGCTTCATGAGCTGTCCAAGAACCAGGTTTAAGTCCCATGCCACCGGTGGTGGCCTAATGGGAGGCTTAGTTAGAAGAAGGCCTCTCATAAATCTTGTTATAAGAGGATGAGAGGAAATAGGCTGTCCATTTAGAGGCTTAAGAGAAGCTGCAATAGCACTCAAATGGACTCTTACTGAATTAGTCTTAAGACCAGTGTTGGATAAATGAAGGAGATACTCCAGCAATGATTCCAGAGGTATCGCAAGGGGGTTAAGAGCCTTTTGCGAACACCATATGGTAAACCTTTTCCACTTGAAAGCATAAGAGCGTCTTGTGGAAGGTTTCCTGGAAGCAAGAAGAATATCTTTCACTTGTTCAGGGATATTAAGATCATGGAGATCTAAGCCTTCAGCAACCAAGCCATGAGATGCAGAGACTGGGGATTGGGATGCCATAACATTCCATCCTCCTGGGATAGGAGATCTGGAGCAGACCCTAACTCTAGGGAGGGAGCTTGAGAGAGATGTAGAAGCAGAGGGTACCACGCTTGCCGTGGCCAATGTGGAGCTATGAGAATCATATGGCCTCTGTCTCTCTGAAGCTTGAACAGGGTTTTGGGAATTAGGGGAATGGGTGGAAAGGCATACAGGAAGTCTTGACCCCAGTAAAGGAGGAAAGCATCCCTGGCCTGAGCCCCCTGAGCCGGAGTTCTGAAACAGAACCGGGGAAGTTTGGCATTCCACGGACTTGCAAAGAGGTCTATGTCCGGGGTTCCCCAAAGTTGAAATATCCTGGTCACCTGTTCTGCATGCAGAGACCACTCGTGTGGAAGCAGAACTCGACTGAGTCTGTCTGCCCAAGAGTTTTGAATGCCTGGAAGATACACTGCCAGAAGATGAATCTGATGCTCTCTGGCGAGGGCCCATAGTCGCAAAGCTTCGTTGCAAAGCAACAGAGAGCCTGTTCCCCCCTGCTTGTTCACATAGAACATGGCTACTTGATTGTCCGTATGAATGAGGACTGTCTTGTAGCTGAGCAGGGTGTAGAACACTCGCAGAGCAAGAAAGATTGCTCTGAGCTCCAAGAGATTGATATGTAGATAACTCCTGTGGAGATCAGGTGCCCTGGGTGGAGAGGTCTTGCAGATGAGCTCCCCAGACCATTGGAGAAGCATCTGTTGTGAGAGTTGCTTGGGGTAAGGGTTGCTGAAAAGGGGACCCCAGCAACAGGTTTTGAGTGGACTTCCACCACTGGAGGGACAAAATGAGGCGACTTGTGTTTGCTATTTTGTCTGACAGGCACCCTGATGCCTGGGTCCATTGGGTGGATAAAGTCCACTGAGCTGCCCTCATGTGGAGGCGAGCATAGGGAACCACATGCACGGTGGATGCCATGTGGCCTAGTAGTTGTAACATTTCTTAAGCGGTTAGATGAGGCTTTAGCACTGCTTGAGAAGCTAACTGCACCAAGCGAAGGCAACGGGCCTGGGGAAGATAGGCCCTTGCCTTTGTGGTATCCAGGAAAGCTCCTATGAACTCTAAAGACTGAGTGGGAGTCAGACTGGATTTTGGGATGTTTATTACCAGCCCTAAATACTGAAGGATCTGCAATGTGCAGGATAGAGAAGTCCTGGCCTCTGACTCTGTTGGGGCTCGAATGAGCCAGTCGTCTAAGTAAGGGAAGACGAATATCCCTAGAGTGCGGAGAAATGCTGCTACAACAGCCATGCATTTCATGAACACCCTTGGTGCTGAGGCCAGGCCAAAAGGAAGCACCCTGTATTGGTAGTGCTTTCCCTGAAATAGGAACCGAAGGAACCTTCTGTGAGTTGGATGGAGGAGAACATAGGTGTACGCATCTTTGAGATCTAGAGAACAAAGCCAATCCTGACTCTGAAGGTATGGCAGCAGAGATCCGAGAGAAATCATTTTGAATTTCTCCTTGACAAGGAATTTGTTCAATTCTCTGAGGTCTAAGATAGGTCTGTAACCCCGTTTTCTTTGTAATAAGAAAATAAGGGGAATAGAACCCTGTACCCTGTTGATAAAGGGGTACTTCTTCTATTGCCCCTTGGGCAAAAAGGATAGCGACCTCCTGACCTAACAGGTTGATGAGAGAGGTCGGAGAATTGAACTGCCTTACTATTGTGTGAGGGGGCATGCTTGAAAAATGAAGCTTGTACCCCTCCTTTATGATGGACAGTGTCCAATGCTCTGCTGTTATTTGCCCCCATCTGGGGGCAAAATGACATAACCTTCCTGGAATGGTGGAAGGTTCTGGTCCCCCAAGAACCAGGAAGGCTAAGTTCTCTAGATGAGAGTCAAAGGCCCTGTGGAGGCTGAGCCTGCTGGGTCGGTTGAGGCCTAGCAGCCTTTGCTTTCTTCTGTTTGGGTGGTTGCTGACCTTTCTTGGCAAGCTGACCTGCAGAATGTCCCTGCTGAACATAAGCAGAGTAAAATCTTTTCTTTTTAGAAAAGAATGGTTTCTTGAACAATTTCTTTCTAGCAGGATCAGCAGTGGACTTGGACAATGTGTCCAAGGTGGAATTTTCAGCATCCATTTCATTGGCTTTTTCCTGCCAATCCTTACCAAACAGGTTCTCACCAGTACAAGGGATATTTCCCAATTTGTCTTGTACCCAGATTTCTAGATCAGATGCCTGGAGCCAAGCAATTCTACATGCCCCTATGGCAATAGCCGAGGTTCTGCTTATGCACTCAAAGCAGTCAAAGGCTGCACGGTTTGAAAATTTAGAGACATCTTGGGCATGTTTGACCCAAGTGAGAAAATCCTGTCTTTTATTCTCAGAAAGGAAAAGACTGAAAGCCTCTAAATTATCTGTGACCTCCTTCAGGAACATTCCCATGTAGAGACTATAGGAACTGATTCTGGCAGAAAGCATGGAAGCTTGGAAGACTCGACGTCCAAAAGCATCCAGGGTTCTGCACTCACGTCCTGGAGGATTAGAGGCATGTCTTTTTGTACTCTTAATCCTTCTCATAGCTGACTCCACTACAATAGAGTGGTGAGGAAGCCGAGTCTTATGGAACCCAGGACAAGGAGGGACTCGATACATAGTATCTAGTCTACGAGAATGAGGAGAGGTGGTAAGAGGTGTTTCTCACATCCTCAACATGAGATCACATAAAATCTCATGAATGGGCAAGGTAGCTGCCTCCTTAAGAGTTTTGGGATATTGTAGCATTTCCAACTCCTTGGCCCTTGGCTCTGTTTCAGGGGCCACAGTAAGGGACAGGCCCCGAGCCACCTCCCTGATAAAATCTTGGAAGGAAATATCCTCTGGAGGAGACATCCTGCGTTTAGGGGAGGAGGGCTCCTCTGGGAGAAGCATCGCTGCATCGACAGAACTGTCAGAATCCTCAGATTCTTCTGAGGACTCGAAGTATCGTCTGTCTGGATGCTCTTGAAGAGCCCGATACCCATACCGACCAAAGTCGGTATCGGTACCGAAGGTCATTGGATGACTGGGTACCGGCAAAGCAGACACCGATGCCGATGCCGATGGTACCGGTACCGATACCGAAGGCGGTGTCGGTACCGGTGGGACTGTGCCGCGATTCTGAGGGCTTCGATGCCGCAAGGAAAGCCGCCAGACTGCGTTCCATAGCCAGAACTCTCTGGTCTATCGACGGTGCCAATGCCTGGATGTCAGTACTGGAGGAGACTGCCGGTACCCCAGAGCATGGCACCAGTAGTTCTGCCGAGGTCGAGGCCTCGAGAACATCCTGGAACCCCGATAATGCTTTGGAAGCCAAAGCTTCCCGCCGGGGTAATTTTGCCGGTGCAGAATCCTCGAGGGCAACGCCAGAGGCATCTCGATGCTTAGAAGGAGATCTACCCTTCGAGGACCGGCTGGATTTATGTTTAGTTACCTGAGATCCACGGGAGGAAGAAGCAGCCCTGGAAGACGTCGATACCACTGAAGCTGCATCAGAGGGAAACAGGGTACTGAGCTTAGCAGCTCGGTTCTGTCGACCTCTTTTAGACATCATGGCGCAGGACATTCAATCCGTGATGGAGTGGTCAGGACCTAAACATTTTAGACACCATTCATGGGTGTCGGTGACAGAAATGGTACCGCCACACTTGGTGCACTTTTTGAAACCTGAAGCAGATTTCTCCATGGTGTGATAAGGAAGCTTATCATAGTTCAGGAAGGAGCTATAATAGAGGTGAAGTGACTCTGAACAAGCACTCTGTCTTTTCTGGTAGAAATAATAAAACAGAATGTTTCCATAAAAGACTACCATTCCCAGAATGCACCAGGTTTCCAACAGCCATTAGAAGAGCTGAAGTGGGGAAACGTGTGTTCAATCAGGAGGGCTATGAGGTAATCCCCAAGCACTCATCTCCAAGGGCAGGGCTTGATTCAGCACAGCTGCGCTGTGCTAGGGTGGAGCATTCATCTAAGCAGGATAAAAGAAAAGCTTATTCTACAGAGAATCATCAGAGGCATCTTGATCAGAAGCACCTTGATCATCCTGACAATCATCATCAGCAGAAGCCAGAGCTGACGGACAGAGAGAGCAAGAAACACTTTGGAAGAAAGAAGAGAAAAGCATTTGGGAGGTCTAAAGGAGTCCATAGCAGTACGTATACTGGGAGGCATTCCAGAGGCAAGCATACACCATTGGACTGGGGAAAGCCAGAGGAGTGGGGTTGCAGAGTCAGGAATCCCCGGACGGCACCTGTGAGGGAGACGGCTGCACTTGGAAGGGACCCTAAGACCAGTGCAAGAAGGTATGTGAAGAGAGATCCAGTGTCCAGGGATCTTGATTGGAAGGCTTGGCATAAGAACTGGACTACATACTGGCCAGGATATTTAGAGAGGAACTCTAACAGCAATGGAAGCTCAGGTATGAACACTGATCTATGCCCTAGCTCTTCACTGGGAAGACAGCAGGGAAACAAGTATTGTCCTGAGAGTGTTCCATTGAGAAATTCCTCTGTGCCAATCCATATTATTGAACCCATGATAGTTGAAGAAGGGGAAGATGTTATAAATGGGGACTTTGAATACATGGATTGCTCTCTGTCTAAACTTCTGTGGTAATATGCTGTTACAAAATACAACCATCACAAAGAAATATAAACTTGTTCTTTAATCTACTCAGAAAAGCTTCTGAGTAGGATTTAAGCCACGTAATAGAAAGTAAACCAGCCAAGAGGGTTTCAGCTGGTAATTGTTAGCAATTGAGCCTTGCCTAATTGCCTGTGAGCTCTGAAGGGGCACTTCTGAGTGTGTGTGAAGATACAAGAAGTTATCCCTGAAAAAGAACAGTTTTTTTTCCTACTTTGTGGGTTTTGTTTGTTCTTTGATGCACTGCTAAGGAGATATTAGCAGGAGCCTACAGAAAAGACCTTTCTGTTCCCATCAAGGTCTTTATGCTTTGATTTGATTGCTTAACAAGTTCAGTTGTTATTTTCCTTATTTGTTTTTCTAAGTATAATACTGAAAGCAAGTATTCTTTTATGTGCTACCAAGTATATCTGTGTTGGGAGAAATAACCCCATAAATAAAATATCTTCTTTGCTTTACCCTTGAGCAAACACAACCAATTTATTGTGAACGGCTGAGTCTGGTATGAATGGACTACATTTCCCACAATCCTTTGCAAGTCATATTAATATTTGCCTTTGCCAAGACTGTGGACATTCTCACCCAGCGCCCCCGTTTACAATGGTAAGAAAGTTTTTGGGCCTAAGGCCCAAAAAGGCGCGTGCACCTGAAGAAAAAGAAAAAAAAAAGATTAAAAAAAAATATATATATTTTTTTTTTTTCTTTACAGAAATAAGAAAAAACTAGCGGTACCGGTAGAGCGTCGAGAAAGGCAGACACGACCACAAAAAAGAAAAAAAAAACAAGAAAGAATTCTTCTGCGGTGACAAAAACACGACCTGCTGGCTCCGCGGAAAAAGAAGAACTGGAGAGAGGCAGTTGGGAAAGGCAGGAAAGGCAGCACGCAGGCGCCGTGGGATGCTCCCAAAAGCTTTCTGATTGGATGCTGGGGAGCGTTCCCGCGCAGGCTCCGTCGGTACCAACGATACCCATATGTGAGGACTACATTCCTGCTTGTTCCTGGAGATAGACAGATTTATGGATTAGGCTGAAGAACTAGACACAAAGGCAAGGAAGAGGGAGCCTAGTGAGTTGGTATCAGACTCCAGAGCATCAGTCACAGACATGCTGGTTGAACCAATCCTTTTGGAGGGACAACCAGTCATAGTCAATCAAGACATCTGGAGGAGGCAGGCAGCAAGGAGGGTTGTGCAAAGGGGTCTGTAGGTTATTTGATAATGGGTTTTGCAGGTTCCAGAATAACTACAAGTACAAACATGCCTGCGCAATATGTGGAGAATTTCACCCACAGAGTAAATGCAACAAGAGAATAAGGGACCCACAACATAGGCTTGGATATATGTAGAGAAGGGGTTTTTGGTAAAGTGAGATCACCCAGTAAACACTGGGCATAACATATTATGCTAGACAGAAAGGGAGTGGGGCAGCAAGGAGGGTTTTAAAATCCCATACCAAAGCTCAGTGGCCCTCTGCTCGGCCCCGAACTCAAAATCTGCTCTGGAGAGACCAGAAGTGGTGGAACAAAAACTAAAGAGGAGTTAATGCTGGGCAGGGTGGTGGGCCCATTTGAGGCCAGACCCATGCACAACTTGAAGGTGTTCTTCCCTGATCTAGTGCTGAAAAAGGAAATGGGGGAGTTCAGATTTATTCATTACTTTTCATATCCAAAGGGAGGATCGGTGAATGATTTCCTTGATCAATGTGCTCCGTCAAATATTATTTGGTTGACTAGGCTTTAGACCTGGTTAAGGCACTTGGCAGAGGGGCCTGGCTAGCTGGTCAAGACAGACATTGAGTCTGCTTTTTGGCTGCTGCCTGTTCACCCGGAGTTTCCATCTATTAGGTTTCAAGTTCTAGGGCAACTATTATTACGATAGCTGCCTACTTATGGCTTGCTTGGTATCATGCACTTACTTTGAGAGATTCAGCACCTTACTCCAGTGGGCCATAGAATAAAGAAAATTGGCAAGGGTCAGCTGATATTTTATCTGGATGACGCCCTGTTGCTGGAAAGAGACGGGACGTGTGTTTGCAGGGCTTGCTGAAGGTACAGGCAACAGCTGTGGAGCTGAGGTGCCATTAGCAGATAAGACTGAGGGCCTGAACCAGAAGCTGTCATTCTTGGAAATAGAGATGTTGAGAAGCCTAGTGGTTAGCGCAATAGTCTAGTACCCAAGAGATCAGAGTTCAATTACCATTCACATGCTTTGTGACCTTGGGCAAGTCACTTTACCCTCCACTGCCTCGAAAGAAAAGATCTGGCAATCTATTTCCAGTCATACCTGATAAAGAAAACCTAGGAGCTGCTGGGTCACCAGGAGTCAAACACCAACTTGACGGCATTTATAAATGCATTTATAAATAAATAAATAAATATTTATCTATCTATAGTGACGAGACTCCTGTGTAAAAAAAAAGTTGCGGATTTGATCATGCAGATCTGCAAGGCGAGAAAGGTCATCTTGAGGCACATGCAAGCTGTTGGTCACCTGAACTTTGCGTGTAGGGTGATGCCCATGAGCAGGGCTTTTATCAGGTGGCAGGGCAGAGACTACAGTGGGGATAAGGTGTAGCCATCATCTAAATAGGGCAATGAAGGATTATAAAGGGAAGACTTGGGGGGGAGGGGTATGGCACCAGTTTCTCAGAGTACAATGGGATGAACATGTGGAGAGACTCGCACACAAACAATGAAGATATGGAATTGCTTTTTGATGCTGCCAGTAGCATGAGCTTTGGCATTTATTTTAAGGGCAGATGGTGCAGGGATGACTGGCCTCAGGAATGGCAAGACATACCCACAGTGAGAAACATCACTTTTATGGAGATGCTCCCCAATGTTGTCTCGCCGATCATATGGTGGTGCCAGTTCAGGTACAAGAGGGTTATCAGTAGAAGGGATAATCAAGCGATGGTATACACTAGGAATAGGCATGAACGGAGAGTGTTATGGGCCTCATCAGAAGGTTAGTGCTGCCGAGTCTGTAGTTGAAAACAGTGATAACTGCCCTAAATGTACAGAGGGTGAATAATGTAATTGCAAATGCACTCTTGTTCGCAGTTCATACGACTCAGGAGGCCAACACCAGATGTTGATTGAGAGGCAATGCAGCTGCTCAAATGGATATGGAACTTGGCCTAGGTGAAAACAAGTTCATTTTGGAACACTAACACTGGGTACCTGGAAGGTATATAGTTGAAGCAGAAGGCTGCTGACACAATTTTTGGACACATGCATGATGAATTGGAGTGAGGACATTCTGAGCGCCAAAACTGTTGCATTTTGTAGCATGGATGAAAAGCAAGGACCCATACTGCAGGTATATCTTTTTTCTAAAGCTGAACAGGAGGGGAGAATAGCACAAAGGCATTCATCATAAGTAAAGTAATGGACGGTTGGGCACACGGGGTGCCGCAGAACAGGGATATGAGGAAACCCATCTCCCTTAATATGATAGGAGAAATCTTGCAGTTAACTCTTCTGGGACAGTTTTGAGATGAAGCTGTTTAGGCCAGCATTCCTGCTTCCACATGCACAGGGTGAGCAAAGTCATAGCCAGGTCTAGGGAAGATGCAAGGGCAGTGCCTTGCAGCAGGACAATATGCGGTTATGTGAAGATAGAGATACACCTAAAGGAGTGCAAGACTGAAAGGTTGGCCAAGGAGAAGTTATCATGCTAGTACAGGAGCAGTGAAGAGCCCCTATGCCTGGTGTATGTAACAGAAGAATATAAACTGGTCAGATCAGACGTGGAAGGTGTTTTCCATAGGCACTAAGATGGGACATGACCATCACAGAATCAGTTCAGGGCTGTATGGGCATCTGAGCTCAGGACAACAGGTAGAAATGTAACAGGTTTGACAGACCATTTCTTTAGATTTGGCACAGTGAAGCTAGCAAGTGAACTGTGACGCCTGGTGAGGCAAATAAGGGAAATCAGCTGATGGCAATCAGATTGATACAAAGTTATATGTGAGAGGGGGCCAAGCCGTCCCTTGGTAACAGTCATACTTTTTTGCAAGCCTCAAATGGACAAGGGTTTGGATTAAATCAAGCACTCCTTCATATACAGTTGTGGTCAACATTATTGGCACCCTTGTATGTTGTGTACAATATCTTGATAAATAAGTGGAAATATTACAATTGTATGTCATGATAACATTTTAACAGCATGTTCAAAGGTATACAACAACAAAAAAATAGATGTCTGTGCAACTTAGACATAGTAATTTCGGAGAAAAAAAAATATGACCTGAACAGGATTAATGGCACCCTTCACTAATATTTGGTTTCAGTGATGATGGCCTCCAAATGTTTCTTGTAGCCATCTATAAATTTCATAAATCTGTCTGCTGGTAGTTTCTCCCACTCTTCAACTTGAATTGTTCCAGTTCATGAATGTTTTCAGGATTCCTTTTACCAATGGCAAATTTCAGCTCTTTCCAAAGGTTCTTAATTGGACTGCGATCAGGACTCATTGCTGGCCAGCTCAAATAGTGCAATTTTTCCTTTTTAACCATTCTTTTGTACTTTTCAAAGTATGTTTTGGGTCACTGTCCTGCTGGAGGACTCATGACCTTCGACCCAGACCTAGCTTTGTCACTAGGTAGTACATTTTGCTCCAAAATACCTTCAAAGTACTCTGACTTCATGATTCCTTTAATACATTCCATACCTCCAGGTCCTTAGGCAGCAAAACAGCCCCACAACATTATGGAACCGCTACCATATTTAATTGTAGGAAGGGTGGGTTATTTTTCCCCTTATAAGTTCCATTTCTTCACCTGTAAACATATCACTGGTCTGCACTGCCAAAGAACTCGTTTGGCTTCATCTGTCCACAGAACATTTTCCCAGAAGGATTGTGGTTTCTCAAGATGGATCTGGGCAAAGATCATGCATGCTTTTTCATGTCTGTCTTTGAGAAGTGGGGTCCTCCTTAGCCTTCGCCCATAAAGTCCTTCTTTGTTTAGTGTGCAGCGTATGGTGAGGGTTGCAACCACCACTCCAGGTCAGCCTTAAGCTCTTTGGATGCTGTACATGGTGTTTTTCCAACAGTTTGTACTAACCTTCATAGAATTCTTGGATTAGATTAATTTTCCTCTTCCCAGCATGTCCCAGGTGGTTCTTGACCATTCCATGAGCAGAAAACATCTTAGTAACTTTGCAAACAGTAGACACAGGAATCCCAAGGTTTTTGGAGATGACCTTGTACTCCTTTGAAGTTTTATATTTGGTGATAATGGCTGTTCTGACAGTCTCAAGCAGCTCTCGTCTTCACCACTGTAAAAATGAAACAGGAAGTGAATGTGGCCATTTTAAACAGAGTCATCATTCATGGGTTGATTCAAGTCATGTGAGTACTGACAATTGATCATAGGTGTGTCTAATTTTACTGCAATGAGAATGAGACAGTTGGGAAAGGCGGGAAGGCAGCACGCAGGTGCTGTGGGGTGCTCCCAAAAGCTTCCTAATTGGACGCTGGGGAGCATTCCCATGCAGGCTCCGTCGGTACCGACGATACCCATATGTGAAGACTACATTCCTGCTTGTTTCTGTAGACTGAAGTGAGCCCAGGTCACTACTTTGAATATGGAATTCAGCAATGCATAATATTCAGCAAAGCAGATTTCAAGAGAGCCGCTGGAGGACTAATTTGGTTAAGTTTCATTTTTCTTTTAGAGTATCACCAGTTTATTCATAACAAATTGGATCTAGAATGCTCGACCATTTGCTAAAGTTCACTTGGCTACTGGAATACTAACTATCGGGGTAAGACACAAATAGCTGCATAGACTTTCTAATGGATTAAATTCTTTTAAAGTTAGAGAGTCTTGTTCAATCCAGAATGTGGAGGGACATATCCTAGGGATGCTTATAAGGTTTATGGCAAACTACAGGAAGCAATATTTCCTCATTGACATGAAAAAAGGCATGACTACATTTGTAAGGAGGAATATGAAGGACTATTTTCCTGTGATGAAATAGCATATGAAGGTTCATTAATAGCCAAAGCCTTTGACCCTCACCATCTCTTTACAACTCTCAATTCTTTCCTCAAATTGCCTCTATCTCCAATCCCTCCTTTCCTTTCTGTACAGGCTTTGGCTACTTCTATGACAATGTCCACAAGATTAATCTTGAGTTCCTCCCCAGGGTCATCTCCATCCCCCCCTTTATTCCCTAATCCTTCTCTCAACCTCTGTCGCCCTTTCTAAGATCACTGAGGAAGAAACCACACATCTTCTCCTCTAAAAACTTACTACCTGCTCTTCTGATACCATTTGCACCCATCTACTAAACTCCATATCCTCCACTGTTGTCCCTTCCATCTGTCATATCCTCATCCTATTCCTTTAAATTGCAACTGTTCTTGCAGGCTTCAAGCATGCTGTGGTTACACCTCTCTTCAAGAAACCATCCCTTGATCCTACCTGTCCTTCTAATTATCGACCCATCCTCTCTCCTCCCTTTTATTTCTAAACTACCTGAATGTGCAGTTCACCACCACTGTCTTGACTGTCTCCTCTCAGTATCTTTTGAAGCTACAATGAGATCCACTGCTTACCCCAAGACAAGCATTGTGGAACCTAAAGTACCTTTTTGGGAACCTGGGTTGGCCACTATTGGAAACAAGATACTGGGCTTTATGGATCTTGGGTCTGACCCAGTATGGCATAAGAACATAAGGAATGCCATACTGGGTCAGACCAAGATCCATCAAGCCCATTATCCCGTTTCCAACATTTATTATGTTCTTATGGATCCAGTACAATCTGGCTTTTGCCCTCTACATTCTACTGAGATGGCTCTTGCCAAAATCTCCAATGACTTGTTCCTTACCAAATCCAAGGGTCTTTACTTGATCCTCATCCTTCTTGACTTTTGTGCTGCTTTTGATACCGTTGATCACCACCTTTCTCCTCAATACCCTGTCCTCAATTGGATTTAGGGATTCTGTCCTGTGCTGGTTTTCTTCCTATCTCTCCCATCGCACTTTTAATGTATGTTCTGGTGGATCCTCCTCTACTGCTATCCCGCTTTCAGTCAGTGTACCGCAGGGATCTGTCTTGGTACCCCTCCCTTTCTCTCTCTACACCCAGTCCGTTGGTGCCCTCATCTCCTCCCATGGTTTCCAGTACTATCTCTACGCTGATGACGCTCAGATCTACTGTACCTCTCTACACCTGAAATCTCTCCGAGAATCCAGGCCCACATCTCAGCCTGCTTATCTGATGCCTGGGATGTCTCGCCACCATCTGAAATTTAACATGGCCAAAACTGAGCTCCTTTCCTCATCTTCCCCCCTAAGCCCACCTTTCCCTTCCTCCTTTATATTTGTGGATAACTCTACTCCTCCCCGTTTACTCGACTTGCAACCTTGGGTATCATCTTTGACTCCTCCCCCTCCTTCTCCACACATATCCAACCAATAGCTAAAACCTGTCGCTTCTTTCTCTGTAACAGGCAAAATTTGTCCCTTCCTTTCTGAACACACTAAGACCCTTATCTACTCTCTAGTCACCTCCTGTCTAGACTATTGCAAGCTCCTCTTCACTGGTCTTCCTCTGAATCATCTCTCCACACTTCAATGTGTTCAAAACTCAGCAGCATGACTAATCTTTTGCCAGTGCTGCTCTGCTCGTCACCCCTTTTCTCAAGTCACTTCATTGGCTCCCTACACATTTCCGCATTCAGTTCAAACTTCTACTTCTAACCTATAAGTGCCTTCATTTGGCTATTCCTCACTATTTTTCTTCTTATCTCTCTCTACACTCCTTCTCAGGAACTCGGCTCTTCTGGCAGATCCCTTCTATCTATGCCCTTCTCTTCCACTGCCAACTCCAGACTTAAGTCTTTCTACCTTGCTGTTCCTTCAGCCTGGAACAAACTACCTAACTCAGTACGTCAGGCTCCATCATTGGCCCTGTTCAAATCCAGGCTAAACTCACTTCTGAGAGATTGCTTTTGGATCCCGATGCCCCCTAGTCTTTCTTTTCACCTCCTATGTGTTTTCTTACCATTCCCCTCGATATATCCTAGTCCCCAGTTGCTTTGTTTGTCTTGACTAGACTCTAAGGTCTTATAAGCAGGGACTGTCTCTTATATGTCTCTGTACAATGCTGTGTATGTCTTGTAGCGCTATACAAATAAGTAGTAGTAGTAGTAGTAGTAGCAGCAGCAGCAGCAGCAGCAGCAGCACTTATTCTTCTAGACAAACTAACCACTACAAGTAAGAGCATGTTCCATATACTATGCTCAAGTGATGCAGAAGCTGTTGGCTCAAATGGTGGCTTCATAAGATATATAAGGACATTAACATTCCATACACAGGTTTCTGCACTGATGCTTTGTCACGGAGAAGTCCCTTCATGAATTGGGAAACAACTGGACATTATGAAACTGGAATTTACGGATAGGGACATGTGTGGAGATATACTCCAATAAAGGAAATTTGTAGGTCTCCTTGATAAAAGAAATGGTACAGGTAGTATAATATAGTATACAAAAGACATTGATTGAGGATATGACCCTTTGCAAAATACCAGATGGATAACCTCTTCCCCATTTAAAGACTTATGTAGCCTGGTAGATGGTTTTCTTGCACCAACCAATATATTCTGTATAGGCACTGGGTAGCAGAGTGGAAACTAACTACTGCTCAGTTTATACACAATCAGATCGAGCTCTTCGAGAACTGGATGCAAGTGGTGTAGTTTTCCTTTTCTGGTATGTAAGTTTGTAAGGTATGCAATAAAACTACTCAATGTAACCAGTTTAACTACCAAAAATGCAGAAACAAAATGGTTCCTTCTCTCCTCTTTCCAAGTCTTAGAACTCTAGCTAGCATTATAGTGACATCTAGTGTCCATGACAATTTTACATCTCTCCCCTCAAGAGAACATTAATTTACAGAATAAGAAACTGTTGCATAAATATGAAAAAGGACTGCTAAAGTCATGGGTCATAAGGACGACTACAAGTCCAGCCACTGAGAAAACCTCACAATGTGACCAGAATGAGTAATCTGCAAACCACTGCTTCTTGCTGCAGTCTGTGGCTACATCTGTCAGATCAGTGTAGTTGGTGGAGATCTGCTTTGTAGCTCCAATGGCTCCTCAGGGCTATCAACATTTGCCCCATGGTTTTCACTGAAACTCTGAGGATAACTGCTTGTTTTAACTATCAACTGTTACATCTGTACTTACCTCCACCCTCAAGTTTTCACCAGGTATGACCTTGGAGCCTACAGTTTAGCAGTGACAATGCTGGGTTGCAATGTGCCTCCAAGTCTGCATTATGACACTGTCTCCTCCTTGCAAAGCAGATAGCAGTTTGCAATTTGTTATAGTATTTTGATTTCCTCTGCTGTTTGTCTATTAATTTTCTTCTAACTTGAGAGGAGTTGATGACCTGTAGTTGTAGCTGGCTACCTGTTGTGGATAGAGCAGAAAATGCAAACGATGGCTCATTAGTAATTGGGCTGGCGAGTCTGTACTAATAGGTGCATTCCCATATTCAAGCATGGCAAGATATGGAACTCCTCCACTTTGATTTGCCTTCATCAGCAAATGTCTGTCTCACAGTTAACAGTCTTCTCAAAGTGCTCATTTGACTGTGGACTTGATGTATGCCATAAGCCATAGGTGTTTGCAAACCTTTCAAATTATGGCCAACTATACTAAGCACTGTTGTCTGAAACAAATTCTTCAGGAATTCCATGTCATGCAAAAATTCCTTTAAATCTGAGAATTACACTACATACCAAAGTGTTTTTAAGTGTTTCTAGTTCAAAATAACAGTATAGTAGTCCACAACTAAGACAGATCTTTTTGCATTTGACAGTATAAACTAATACTATCTTTTGCCATGACTGTGATGGTAATGGATGGGAATCATAGGTTCTTTGGGTTTAGAAACACTATGCTGTAGACAGATTGGGCACTTGAGCACCATCTCAAGATCAGCATGCATACCTGACCAATAAAACAAGTTTCTGGCTCTATTTCTGCATGAATATTGTAACTGTTAATACCAACAGGCAGGGTCTGTTTTTGAATCTTTCAGTTAATTCATTTTCTTGTCTGTAATGGCTAAAGTGAACATGACTAAGTATGCCTGTGCTTCAAATGCCTCCTCCATGTTGTTCTAGTCTTCCACTGGTAATATGTATAGGGTATCAGCAACTAAACATTATCTGCCTTGTATTTCACAAGAATGTAATTGCTGTAGTGATAACTGGTGGTGTAGCCAGAACAGATTTTTTTATTTTAGGGGAGGAGGGAAGGGACCCAAGATTAATCTGGGGAGTACACTAGGCATACAGGCCTGAACTGTGCTAGTTATAGTCTTACCGACATATAATGCCTTTAGGTGCATCCAACAATGGATTTGTAGTCTGCAACAGCTGTCATGTATCAGAGTAACAATTTAAACTATTTAAAAAACTCTGTTTCAAGCACTTAGCAATGTTTTTTGCCAGGATCAGGGCTACCTTTTTAGCTGCCTTGTGCACATAACTCGGCTGATCCTGACCCCTGGTTGGAATCCAATAGAGCCTTTCACAAGCTTCTCTTTTGTTCCAACAATAGTTTCATGTAAGTCTCAACATCATTTACATGTGCAGTTGAATTACAGCTACCAGATTTCTACACCACTTCACTCCAGTGCCAACTACCAGACACTACTACAAAGTCCTTCAAAAACCTCATTCAGAGTCTACAGTAAACCTGCCATGCCAAAACAGGATTACCAGGGTTCACACAGCACATGGAAAGGCAGCATTACAAATATAACGGGTCCTAGAACATCAATAACCTCCTTTTAGAAAAAGAGGAGAAGCAGGACTACTACAGATCCCTTAGTAGCAAGTACCACTAGCGGAATACCATACCTCAGTCACACATGTAAAACACATACAGCCCTTCACCAAATACAGACCAAAGGACCACAAATTAGAAAAAGAAACAGGCAAATTTTTAACAGAAAACCCCAAGAAATCAGGCTCTGGCATGCAGCACAACACTCAGGACTGGACTGAAGATTTTGGCATTCACAACAAGACTAGACAGCAAATCCCAGAGTAAGGAGCTCACGGGGGAAAGGGGGGGAGGAATGAGTCAACAGAGATCCCCATGATGGAAGAGCCAAAAGAAGAGCAGAAGGTAGTCACGGTGGCATCCCTTTGAAGCAGCACATGCATATGGCCCTAAAGTAAACAGGATCAGACTCCTCTTTGGCCTGTGTATTTGGTGCCTGAAAAATCTGATGCTCTAGGTAGTTGCTTATGCCTACTATTATTAATCATTGATCTTTCCATTTCAGCTCTTTTCTCTGCTTTTTCTTTTGTCTATTGTACCCTCATTCTTATCCCTTGCTTCCCAAAGCTCTCTTTTTATCAACAACCCTCCATTTCCTTCTCAGTCCATCTTCTCACTCTTGCCCTCTCTCCCTAACCCTCTTACTCCCCATCTTAAATTCTCACTCCTTCACCCGCCTCTAATTCCTCGTCTTTCATCCATTCCTCTCCTCACTTCCACCCTGTGAATTTGCTCCCTTCCCAGCCCTCATCTAGTTCTCTCTTAGCCCCTCATATGCCCCAGCTCCTTCCCTTCAAGACATTCTCTTGTTTTCTTCTGTTTCTTATCCCACCCAGTCTGACTACCTCCAGATTTATTTCCATCCTCCTCTCACTCATTTCTTTGCCAACACCCATTTCCCCCATGGTATCTCCCCTCTTTCTCTTCCAGCTAAACATTCCAGCATTCCCTTACCCCTTAAATCTTCCAGCATCTTCCCATCCTCATCTTTCCCAACAGTGCATAACCCCTTTCCCAATAACTTTCCAGGACTTAGGAGTCCAGTGGAGGTGCAGCTCCAGAGAGGACAAAGCCCTTCATAGCCATAGTAGAGCAGTGGGGACCAAGGAACCAAAAAGGAAAGGCTGGTGGCTCTGGCTGCCTGTTGCTGCAATGCTGCTGTCCAGTCTGATCACCACACCATCACCCCCCCCCCAGATGTGCCGCAATGGAGGCAGCAGATGAGGCAGGTTTGGTATCACAGTACACAACCGCATGCCTCAGTAACTTGTGACAACACAACCATCAAATAGGCTAGGATGACAGAGCAGCAGTTGAGGAGCAGGAACAGAGTTGCACCCAGGCAACAGCAGGCCCTCTGTTTTTGTAATTTACACCAGTAGCCACAGGAGCAGTGTGCAGTGCAAGCACAGAGGCAAGCAAGACCAGAGCACAGCGTGCAGTGCAAGCACAGAGGCAAATGCCGCCACGCATGCGAGTTACCCCCTCAGAATCCATTTTATATTCTACCGGTCCAGTGTCATCATACCCATGATGATGCTTATTTATTTATTTAACAGTTCTTCTATACCACGCTCCCTTATCAGTGTGGTTCACGATTAACAATATGACTCTCAGACAGTAGAGATCTGACCTGAGTTTACATATAACAAGGAAATTAACATGGACTTAAACCAGGGGAAACTATGTACATTTGAAGCAGAGATAGATGAAGGATGGTTTTCTTTTTATAAAATTGGTATTCTATTACAATAGTGTACATCTGGAGTCAGTACAATTGATTACAAGTTCAATCTGGTCTGTAGTACATGTTCTGTAAATTACATATTTTGTAAATTACATATTTATGTCACGTGTACATTTTAAACTTCTTAATCTCCCGCACAGTTCTTAGAACTTTGTTCCAAACACTTACTCCACAGCACCAAGTTCCATCAAAACAACCACAGCAACTCAATCCCCAATCCATCGTGCTACATTCGCTACCCGTATGGGTTAATGTATGTTGGGAAAACGATACAGTCTTTCAGAGTACATATGAACAAACATCAGAGCAGATTAAATTGTAAAACAAGAAAAGCCCCAATAGTACAACATTGGTTAGAGCAGGGCCATCAGTTTGAGGAGCTAAGATGTTTTTGCATAGATGTGATCCTTGGAGGTAGAAAAAGAAAATCACAGGAACAGGTTTTATTGATATGTGAACAAAAGAGTAGTTACGCACCTGTAACAGATGTTCTCCAGGAGCAGCAGGAATCAGTCCTCACTTATGGGTAACATCGCCGACGGAGCCCTCGCGGAGCAATTTCCCCAGCTTTCGAAGAAAGCCTTTGGGATTGCAGCGCGCATGCGCGGTCCCCTTCCCGCCCGAAGGTGCCATCTTGCTCAGTCAGATGACATAACGAAGACAGCAAAACATAACAGAATGGCTGCAACTCCAAGGGGAGGGGGGAGGGTAGTGAGGACTGATTCCTGCTGCTCCTGGAGAACACCTGTTACAGGTGAGTAACTACTCTTTCTCCAGGACCAAGCAGGAAGTCAGTCCTCACTTATGGGACTCCCCAGCTCAAGGCTACCGGAGGCCTCAAACCGAAATTGAGCTCCCTCAAGCTCAACAGCACAGAAGGAAGGAAGGAAGGAAGGAAGGAATCTTCTCTGAATAAGCATCCGGCCGGTAGCCAAACACCGGGGCCGGAGGGAGGAGTTGCCTAAACCTCAAAGAGATTGTGGAGGACTGCCTGTCCAAAAGCAGTATCCCTGCGGGACTCCCTCTCCAGGCAGTAATGGGCCACAAAAGTCTTGCTGGAGGACCAAGTAGCAGCCCGGCAGATGTCTTCCAACGGAACAGAGCGGAGGTGAGCAACTGACGCAGCCTTCGCCCTGACACGGTGCGCCATGACATGACTCGACTCTCTAGGGAGAGGCTGGCCGCCCCATACGCCCAGGCGATGCAGTCAGCTACCCAGGTGGACAAAGTACGCTTAGAGACAGGTACCCCCAAGCGATTGGGGTTGAAAGAGACGAAAAGCTGAGCTTTTCTATGCTCATGCGTACGCTCAAGGTAGAAAGACAAGGCTCTTCGGCAGTCCAGGGTATGCAGAACAGTCTCAGCTCGGCTGGTATGCGGCCTGGGAAAAAAGGTCGGAAGAACCACCTCTTGATTGATGTGGAAAGAGGAAACCACCTTCGGAAGAAACTTAGGGTGCGTCCGTAAGACAACCCTATTCTTGTAGAACTTGGTATAAGGGGGCTCCGACACTAGGGCTTGTAGTTCACTAACGCGCCTAGCGGAGGTAAGAGCCACCAAGAAGAGAGTTTTCCATGAGAGAAAACGAAGGGGGCAGGTAGCCATGGGTTCAAAAGGCAGGCAAGTAAGCCTTTGTAAAACCACAGTGAGATCCCAGTCGAGAGCCGGAGGGCGCAGCGGGGGCAGGCCCCTGAGGAAGCACGCCACCAAGGGGTGCGAGGAAAGAGGCTGGCCCTCCACCGGCAAGTGATGAGCAGAGAGGGCACTGAGGTGGATTCTGACAGAATTGGACTTGAGGCCTAGGTCGGAGAGGTGAAGCAAATATTGCAGAACCACCGATACTAAGCAGGCAAAGGGGTCCTCAGAGCGCTGAGAACACCAGACCGAGAAGCGACGCCATTTAAGGGCGTAAGATTTCCGGGTGGAAGGTCGCCGAGACGCCAGGACGACAGCCTCCACCTCCGGAGGAAGCAAGAGCGGAGATAGGACTACCCTTTCAGCAGCCAGGCCATCAGATGAAGGGCCCGGAGGTTGGGGTGTAGAAAAGTGCCCTGATCCTGGGTCAGGAGATCAGGCTGAAACCCCAGAGGAAGAGGGGTGTCCACCGCTAGCTGCAGGAGCAGAGGGAACCAGGGTTGTCTCAGCCACCTGGGCGCTATCAGGATCACGGATGCCCTGTCCTGGACAACTTTGAACAGCGTCCGGGACACAAGCGGCGTGGGAGGGAAGGCATACAGTAGGCCCACAGACCACGAGATAAGGAAAGCATCCGGCGCTACTCAAAGGATGCGGGTGCCGAGAGCAGAACCTGGGAAGTTGCAGGTTCAGAGGACTGGCAAAAAGATCCAAGGTGGGGAGGCCCCACCGGCGGAAGATCTGCCGGACAACTAAGGGGTTCAACCTTCATTCGTGTGGCTGCAGAATCCGGCTCAGTTTGTCGGCCAGGCAATTGTCCTGCCCGGGCAGGTAAACAGCCTTGAGGAGGATGTCGTGGTCGACTGCCCACGAGCACAGTCTTCGGGCCTCCTGACAGAGAAGGAGGGAGCCTGTGCCCCCCTGTTTGCTCACGTAGAACATGGCAACCTGATTGTCCGTCTACACCAGTACAGACTGACGAGAAGTAAGGTAAGAGAAGGTCCGCAGAGCCAGGCGGATCGCCCGCAGCTCCAGGAAGTTTATCTGCTGAGCTGCCTCCCAAGGGGTCCAAAGGCCTTGGGTGCGCACCCCCTAGCAATGCGCTCCCCATCCCAGGAGAGAGGCATCCGTCGTAAGCACCTGGGAGGGTGTGGGAGGCTGAAAAGGCATGCCGAGCATTAGGTTGGGCAGGTGAAGCCACCATTGCAGAGAGGAGACCAGATGGTCGGAGATCTGTAGCAGGTCCGTCAGACTCCCTGTGGCCTGATGCCATTGAGTACGAAGGCTCCAATGAACAGGCCGCATTTATAGGCGGGCATTCGGGGTGACATGGACCGTGGAGGCCATATGACCGAGCAGCTGCAGGAATCGCCTGGCCGGGGCCGGCGACGTGCTGTGGAACCTGCTGGCCAGAGCTATGAGCCTGTCGGCTCGCTCCCGAGGCAAGAAGGCACGAGCCCGCAGAGTGTCCAGCCGTGCCCCTATGAACTCGAGATCCTGAGAGGGGCGCAACGTGGACTTTCCGAAGTTTATGACAAAGCCCAAGTGCTGAAGCAAAGCCACTGTGCGTTGGGTGGCCTAAGTGACCTCTACAGAGGACTGCGCCCGTATGAGCCAGTCGTCCAGGTAGGGGAAGACGAAGAGGCCTTGAAGCCTCAGGAAGGCCGCCACCACTGCCAGGCATTTTGTGAACACCCTGGGAGCGGAGGACAGGCCGAAGGGCAGCACGCGGTACTGATAATGTCTTCCCGCCACCACAAACCTCAGGTATTGCCGGTGGTCCGGGTGGATAAGGATGTGGGTATAGGCATCCTTTAGGTCCAAGGAGCATAGCCAATCTCCCTGCTGGAGGTAGGGCAGTAGGATTCCAAGGGTAAGCATCCTGAACTTTTCCCGCTGCAGGAACTTGTTGAGGTCGCGTAGGTCCAGGATGGGTCTGAGGCTTCCTGTTCGCTTTGGAACCAGGAAGTACCTCGAGTAGAACCCTTGACCCCAGAGGTGTAGGGGTACTGGCTCCACAGCCTGCTCCCCCAGCAGACCCTGCAGCTCCTGAAGGAGTAAGTCCTTGTGCAGAGGGAGTCTTGGAGGCTCCCCTGGGAAGTAGGGGGGAGGCACCTGGTGAAAATGTAGGAGGTAGCCCTTTTGAACCACCTGCAGCACCCAGGAATCGGAGGTTATGGCTGACCACCTGTGGGCAAAGTGGATCAGCCTGCCCCCCGTGCAGAGTGAAGGGGCTATGCTGGCATAGTCAAAAACCCCCACCCTGCTGAGCAGGGGGCTGTGTAGTGGGCTTGGGGGCCCTCGGCCTACGGGGCCCATTACCCTGACTCTTAGCCTGCGGAACCTGATTGGGGGCTGCAGACGCTTGGTATTGAAAATGCTGTTGCTTATAGGCGGGCACCTTCCTCGGGTAAAAAGTTTTTTTCCCCGGGCCCTTCCTCTTTTGTGAAGGAGCAGAGGTCTTTCTGGATAAGCGAGTCCTAGTGAGAGTCTCAGACTTGAGTTCCGCCGCCTTATCAGCCATGGGCTTGCCAAAGAGGTTTTCACCTCTGCAGGGGACATCGACCAACTTGTCCTGCACCCACGGCTCGAGGTCGGATGACTGAAGCCAGGCCTGTCGGCGGGCACCGATGCCGGCTCCCGCAACTCGGGCCGACGCCTCGAAGCCATCATATGCCGCCCGAGAAATAAACTCCGAGCACTCTCGAATACTATCGGACAAGGTCTGGAACCTCTGCGATTTCCTTCGCCAGGTCTCGGAGGAACATGCCCATATATAGCTGGTATGTCTGGACTCGGCAGGCCAGCATGGAGCCCTGGAAGCACTTCCTACCGAGGGCATCCAGGTTACAGGCCTCCTTACCCGGCGGCACCGAGGAGTGCATCTTTTGACTCTTAAGTCGATGCATGGCCGATTCCACAACCATAGAGTGGTGCGGCAATTGCGCCTTTTGGAACCCGGGACTCTTGCGGACTCGATACATCGAATCGACCCGCTTTCTCAACACCGGCGTCGAGGCCGGGCATTCCCACATGCGAAAGAGCAGCCGCTCCAGCATAGGAGGGACCGGTACAGTAAAGGCCTCCTTTGGGGGGAGAGTCATACAGGAGGGCCTCGAGCTCTTCGGCGCGGGGCTCCTCCTCGGGATCCGCGGGGAAGGCCAACGCCTCGGCCATACCCCTCACAAAATCGGAGAAGCAGGTATCCTCCGGAGGGGATCGCCTCCGAGGCTCCGACTCGGGCGAGTCGGAGGGGACGCACAGAGTCTGAAAAGAACCGGGTGACTCGTCCCCTTCCGTGTCCCAGCCCGACGCCTCCGAAGAGGAGTCGAGAGGCTCCGTGCAGGCGGGGGTTCGCCCCGACGCCGACGACCTCGGTCCCGAACGGGAGGCCGAGGGAGACCTCGACCGAGGATCGACTCGAGCACGTACGGACTCGAGGATCGACTCGGCCGCCGGTGTTGACGTCCCGGTGGTCGGGGCAGATGCAGTGGCGATGCCGGTCATCAATGCCCGCTGCTGGTCCATGAAGGCAGAGATACTGCGCTCCAAGGTCGTCATTCTGAGATCAAGCTCAGAAGACCCGGCAGCCTCCGACTCGGGCCCTGACGGCGTCGGGCCCGACATCGGTTCAGGAGGGGAGTCCAGGAGGACTATAGCACTCATGTGTCCAGGCGGCTCCTGCTCCAAGCGAGGAAGTTTGGAAGGCCTCTCCGCCTCCGAGGGCTCAGAGCGGCTGACAGGGCTAAGCGACTCGGCCTTCGAGGGACCAGGTGCGTCCTCCGACGCCGCCCGAGCGAGTTTCTTCTTCCGACGATGTTCCCGGTCGGGGGACCCCCGTTCAGAGGAACTCCGATGATACTCGTGGCCGGAGCCACGAGACGTCGAAGCCTCCAACGAGGACCGGGCCTGACCGGACTCGGGGTCAGAGAAGATTCGTTCCTTTTGTGACTGTCGACTCCTCAGTGACTTCGAGGACATCCTGCTGCACGGACCACAACCCTCCGAGTCATGGTTGGGTCCGAGACAACGGAGGCAGCAGTCATGCGTGTCAGTAAGAGACATCAGTTTGGAACAACAATCACATTTTTTAAACCCGCTGGCAGCCATCGGGGAAAGAGGGCCCCGGCGAGGTCGAAAGACCATGCTGCCAGGGGTGAAGAAGAAAGTGGCGGGAACGCCAGTTAGAAGGACAAAAAAACTGAAAAAGAAAATGTGAACGGGCTCGATAAGGATATCGAGGCCGGGAGGGGACACGCAAACCGAGAAAAAACAAACTAAAGAAAATAATCAACTTTTTCAGCGGCGATAAACTACGTCTGTAGGGCTCCGCGGAAAAAAGAAGACTGAGCAAGATGGCACCCTCGGGCGGGAAGGGGACCGCGCATGCGTGCTGCAATCCCAAAGGCTTTCTTCGAAAGCTGGGGAAATTGCTCCACAAGGGCTCCGTCGGCGACATTACCCATAAGTGAGGACTGACTTCCTGCTTGGTCCTGGAGAAAGTGGATTTACACTTTACAAACGGAAACCCGGGAGGTTTAAATGCACAAATAGTTTGAGGTGCAGGTGTTTGAATCAGAAATGTAATCGATTAGATCATGTAGCACGATTGATCGGGGATTGAGTTGCTGTGGTTGTTTTGATGGAGCTTGGTGCTGTGTAGTAATTGCTTGGAACAAAGTTCTAAGAACTGTGTGGGAGATTAAGTAGTTTAAAATGTACATGTGAGACATATGCATCGTCATGGGTATGACGACACTGGACCAGTAGAATATATAATGGATTTTAGGGGGTAACCTGCATGCGCAGCATTGTTTGGAAAGCAGAGAGGCTAAGAAGCAAGAGAATGTGGGAGATGTTGGCAGCATAAAAAAGACAAATTAGAAGTGATGTAATCCGCATTAATAATTAAAGACAATTGTTGAAGGGTAAATTGTTAAATAGATTTAGAGTATATATAATTTAAATTAATGGTATAGAAGTGACTAAAAGGTAGAATTTTAATGAGGTTGTATATCTGTTTTACCAATAGTGCTTTATAAAAGTAAACCCCCTGAAGAAACTAAGTGAAACGCAGAGAAGGCGCCAAGGAGAGGCGTTATACAAAGATCTGAAGTTTAGTGCCAGATAAGTCTGAGACCTCCTTTTCTTTAAATTTAAATTCTTCTAGAGGAGGAAAGTATGCGAGAATCAATATATGGTAATTGAGAAATATTGATACATAACAATCTCTAAGATATGAATGGAGTGAGGATTTACGGGTGGTGACAAATATTTCCACTCTGAAAGACCACCAGGATTGGATTGTTATATTACAAACATTGCAGGCATTACTTCAAAATCAAAACACACTGTGAATTACTCAAAATTACCATCTGCCATGAGGCCTGAGCCTCACTGTCAAGAATTGCCGGTGCCAAAACCTCCAGAAAAATCTTACAATGAATGAGGATGAAGAAGAAAAAGAACCAATGAATGCTGATGTTGATGATGATGGCAATGCTGTAATGCAGGATCCAAGCTTTGAGGCATCTGGTTCCTCTTCTGAACCACATTTACTGGACCAAGGCGATTTGAATGAACTCGTCAGAAATTTGAATCTTTCAAAGCGACAAGCAGAACTGTTAGGGTCATGATTGAAAGGCTGGAATCTTCTTCAGAAAGAAACCAAAGTGTGCACTTTTAGAAATAAGCATACCGAGTTTGTGGATTACTTTGCCTTTGAAGATGGAATTGCTTTTTGTTGTGAAGTTAAATCCCTGATGGAAACACTTTGTCTGGATTATAGAACAGAGGACTGGCGACTATTTATTGATTCTTCAAAATATAGCCTAAAAGCTGTGCTTATCCACAACGGAAATATTTTACCATCAGTTCCAGTAGCTCATGCCGCCATTATGAAAGAAACTTACAGCAGTATACATTTCCTGCTAACAAATATCAAGTATGAAGAACACAAGTGGAATATCTGTGGCAATTTAAAAGTAATTGCCCTCTTGCTTGAACAAAGTATTGTTGCTTTCTGTGTGAGTGGGACAGCAGGGACAGGAAAAATCATTACATCCAGAAACAGTAGCCAAAGAGATCATCACTAGTCCCAGGCCAGAAAAATGTTGCACATGACCCACTTGTGGAGCCGAATAAAGCATATCTACCTCCACTTCATATAAAGTTGGGTCTTATGAAGAACTTTGTAAAAGCCATGGATAGAAGTGGATTTGGATTTGCATATCTAAGAAAGACATTTCCACGAATCAATGAGGCGAAGATCAAAGAAGGGATCTTAGTAGGACCTGATATTAGAAAACTGATGCAAGATGAAAACTTTGACGGTCAGTTGAATGAAACTGAAAGAGCTGCATGGGAGTCCTTTAAGACTGTTTGCCGCGACTTCTTGGGAAATAACAAGGCAGACAACTAAGCAGAATCAGTGGATACACCTGGATTTTTTTCCTGCAAATCTAGGAGCAGTCAGTGATGAACATGGGGAAAGGTTTCATCAGGACATTTCAGTAATGGAAAATAGGTACCAGGGCAAGTGGAGCTCCAGTATGCTTGCAGACTATTGTTGGACCCTTAAGAGGGATGTTCTTGAGGCGCAATACAGCAGAAAATCATATACAACTACCTTTTAGTAGACATTACGTTACAATATACATCTATATACATCTAATGTAAATATGAGCAACATAGTCTAAATTTAAACTATATGTCACTCAAAAACTTTACGTGAGGGAGAATTTCTAAGTACATATCCGAGTTCGTAACCAAAAACAGTACTAGAATCAGCCATTTTCATTTCCGTGACAGAAAATTTTTAAAATTTTATTTACCAGTGTAATGGAGTAAAAGAGTCACGCTTGTCCGAGGACAAGACAGACATCTGATGGGCTCCGCAGAAAAAAAAAAAAGATGGTGGTTCTGGCAGGCAGGAAGGCAACGCATATGCACGATGGAGCTCCCAAAAGCTTCCCATGGAAGCTAGGGAGCATTCCCGCATGGGCTCCAGCAGTGACATCACCCATATATGAGGACTAACAGCTTGTTCCTAGAAAAACTCAGTTTGTTACAAAACAAAACAAAACAAAACAAAACACAGCAACTTGATTGTCCACCTGAATCATCATCTACAGAGGAGTAAATATCACTTGGAGCTCCAGAGAAGACTTTCAACTTGTGACCAGGTTCCCTGAGAAAAACTGAAAAGCAAGATGGGCTCCCCAACCAGCAAAGACAGAGTGATATTCCCTGTGCAAGTTAAGTTTGGACATTCACCACTGTAGCACAAGCCAAAGTGAAGCTGATATGAGTCTGGTAGAGAGACTGGGTACACAGATTCCCCTGGAATTTGAGATCCCACTATGAATTTCTCATATTAGGCATACGAGGTATGATCAAAAAGTATCAAGACTTGAACAATAACACAAGTAGTATAATACTGACTGTTACTGCACTCAGACTCCTTCAAAGTAGCCCCCTAATGATAAAACAAACTTCCTGCCACTGCTAGAAACAATTTTGAAATGCCTCTTATGCTGTGAAGCTGCTGTGTTGAATTTTGCTTAATGGTCTCCAAGTCGTCAAATCTCATTCCTTTCAGTGGTAACTTCTGTTTTGGAAACGAGAAAAAAAGTCACAGGGAGTGAGATCAGGTGAGTACGGAAGCTGATGGACTTGCTCAATTTGGTGTTTGGCCAAGAACTGCTGGACAAGATGTGAGGTGAGCTGGGGTGTTATTGTGATGAAGCAACCATTCACCATTCTTGTACAACTCTGGCCTTTTATGACAAACTATCTCTCAAACGATTCAGAAACTTGGACATAGTACTCCTTATTGATGGTTTGGCCTTTTAGAACATACTCATGATGAACAATACTCTAGTAATAAAAAAAAAACCTGTGAGCATGATCTTGACATTGCTCCTTGCCCAACAGTCAATCTGCTTTTTGGTCAGGAGACAGGAGTTTTGACATAAATTTTGTAGACACATGTCTCATCCCTATATCAACAGTGAGAACAGACTGCACCAACTTGAAACTGATGTCCATGTCCTCAGCAAGCTCCTTGATAGTCAATCAACAATTTGAGCATAATGTGGCATGCACTGCTTCAACTTTGTCTTCATTCCTGCTCATGGATGGTCTTCCAGAACCTTTGTCACTCTCAACACTTTGGCGGCCCTCTTGGAAATGTTTGTACCAGTCAAACTCGGCACAACTCATGCATTCATCGCCATACACTTGCTGTAACTGATCATAATGATCATAAGTCTCTTTGCATTTATTTCCAAGTTTCTGGCAGAATTTAATGCAAATTCACTGTTCAATTTTTTTTTACTCATCGTAAATCTGCCAAACTGCTTTTACATGATACCAAAACATCACATGATTAAAAAGTACAGGTGTGCTGCAGCCACACTACACTGTGCACATGCAGAGAACTTAACTAGATCATTGCATGCTTAATAGCATAGTGGCACAATGTATTTTTATATAGCTACACAAGTCTCGATACTTTTTGATCACACCTCATATACCACAATGGCCATATGGTTTAACATATACACATACAGTAGGACTCAGCTGTAATGGTGATAACATACTGAATGTTCTGGACTCAAAGCAGTTTGTCCAAATGTCCAGTGGCAAAAAGGTTTTAACCTGAACTGCATGCAGAATACCTCTTATGAATAATTTTGTTTTTTCATCAATTGGACTGTTGACTTCTCAAAGTTGATAATGAGCCCCTAAGCAGATTAATACTGGAAATCAATAAACACATTATTTGTTTTGTTTTCTCTCTCAGAATCAGACCCAGGTTCTCTAATAAAGCTGTCAGAAACTAGTCAAAGTATGGAAAGGCTAGCTGCCCTCTTCTGTGCTAGCAAGCAGCACCACTGCAAGGCATGTGGTGAAATTCTGGGATCCAATTAGAGGTTGAAAGGAAGGACTGATAATGGTCCGTGTGCAGAAGGAATCCCAAGTATTTTCTACAAAGTGGACAGACTGGGATGTATGTATAAGTATTTCTGAAATCCAGTTAGCACAGCAAGACTCCCTTCTTCGAAATAGAGAGGAACTAAGCAACATATTTTCACCTTGAACTTTTCCTTGCAGAGGAATGGGATCAGATCCCGAGATCTAATAAAGGATTGCAAACCTCCTGACTTCTTGGATCAAAAAGTACCCAGAGAGGGATGCCTCAATTCCTTCCCTGAACTGCAACAGGCTTTATTATGCTGAAGTACAAGAGGAGATAGACTTTCTTAAGCAGGTGAGCATGGGCCTGAGGTATTATATCATGCCAAAAGTTGATCTGGTGGTACTGAAACCTGAGGTGGTAATCCATTTTTATGGAACAGTGCCCTACATAGGAAGCAGGCTCAGGCATCTTCCTTCTTTTTATACTCTTACAGTGCAACCTAATTGCTTTCTATAAAAGGACATCTGCCGATTGGCTCCCTGTGCCTATAACCCTGGAACTCCTTATCCTCAGAAAGGTCTCTTGTAGGAGCACAGTATGTCTAGTTGTCTGCCCTCAGCTGGTCTTCCAGTAACAAACTTGGACTGCCTACCATGACCATGGCCTGTTCTTGGATACTTTCTGCTTGCCATTTTGAATTTGGTTAATACACCTGGTATATTCTCCTGCCTCCTCCTCTGCCCGATTTCTGGTGATTACTCTACTCTGCTAGGAACTCTGCTGCTTACAAATATCAGAGGGCTCAACCTGAAGGGAAAGCGAGCTAATCTAGATTCCTAATGTTTCCTTAATAGTGAGCCAGCAGTGACAGTTAAAACTCAAGAATCTGTTGTGAGCTATTCCCGCTAAAGAAAAATGTACTCTAAGGGGAAGGGTTATAGCTCCTTGTGTTGAAAAGGATGTGGGGAGGTGGGAGATTACCAGCATGTGTAGTGAAGTGTTCGAAAGTTAAAATCTGTTGGGAATGGATGGCAACAACGTTTAAAGAAATTACAGGTTGTGAATTAGAAATGAATCCTTTATGTTATTGTTATATGTTTGGGAGGGAGAGGCAAAGTTGGGAAATTTTATTTATTTATTTATTTATTTATTTAACAGTTCTTCTATACCGCTCTATTTTAGATCAGAGCGGTTTACATTTAACATCAACTATACAACACAGGGAACTTTGAGTTGTATTTACAATAAACAGGGAGATCAACTTGGAAGTAACTGGGGGAAACTATGTACATTCTATAACTCTATACATTGTATTACACTGGTACCTGATTTCAGGCAGAACATATCTACATCTTATTTACACTGGGGTCTTAATTCTATTTCAGTGGGTACATTCTGAGCGATCAGTTGATTATCCTTTTTCATGCTGAGTCTGATTGTTTAATTGTAATGAGTGGTTGTCTGAGGGGCCATATGTATGGTTACTAAGGCTAGATTCAGGGTAGTATGTAGTAAACAGGTGCTGCTTTATTGCCTTCCTGAAGTGGGTTAGGTAAGTGATGTTTCGAATAGAGGTGGGGAGAGCATTCCATGCTCTGGGAGCGTAAATCGTAAAGGCCCTATTTGTTGTTGCTCTTGTGCATTTTGTTATTACTTTTGGGACCTCAAGGGTGTTTTGCATCATGGGTCTTCTATTTCTGTTCTGTGGTACTTTATGTATCATCTTGCTGAGGGCTGTGGGGGTCAGAGTGTTTGCGGCTTTGAAAGTTAAGGTTAGAACTTTGTGGAGAGTTCTTGCTTGAACCGGTAACCAATGGAGGTTCATCAGTACTGGCGTTATGTGCTCTCTCCGTGAAGCCCCTGTTAGTACTCTTGCAGCAGTGTTCATTGCAAGCTGGAGAGGAGCTAGCGTTGCTTGAGGGAGACCGTGTAGAATTACGTTGGCATAGTCGAAATGAGGTAATATTAATGCCCGATAGATCGATCGGTAGTCGCTGAAGTCGAGTAGCGGTCGGAGATGTTTTAAGGTCTTTCATTTTGCTAAGTATTTTTCCATTCCACTGCAGATGGAGGTGGTAGGAGTAGAGGAACTGCTCCTTACCGTACACTATGAAAATAATAAGCCAAATAGACTATATATATGTGAATTGACTGCCTTTAAAAATCACAGAATGGAGGCTTTCCAGAAGATATAGAAACTGTATGAGTTATGAAGAAAGCCCTATAAGGGAAGACTATTTGTAATTTAATTGTAATTTTCATTTCACTTTTTTTAAACTTATAATTGATTTTATTTTGGTGTAAAGTAGTACATAATGCTTTATACTTTGTATAGTTTGAGTTTAGGGTGGGCAGGATGGGTTGGTAAAGGGGGCAGGGGGGAGATTAAGAGAAGAAATGTTATGGGTTTTTAGGGAGGTGGTGGGTTTTGTTTGTATATACTTGTGTTGGGCATGTATTGTTTACCTTTGTTGAAATAACTAATAAAACATGTTACACCCCCCCCCCCACCAAAAGAAAGATGACATACTCAAACCCCTACAGGCAGAACAGACTCCTACTTGTACAATACTTGAAACCTCTGTAGCTGATTAGGCTTAGTGAAAGTGGAATGCTGAGCTTGTTGTGGTTCTCTGGCAAAGGGAACAAAGATTCAATAGTAGTAGTAGTAGTAGTAGTAGTATAAACTTCTATGGTATTGGGATATACTTGTTTGGCTTGAGAATGATGTGGATGGTGGTGGCACTGGAAACAGGTAACAGGTAACAGGTATTGTAAAGTACAGCAGTGAGCTTTGTTGGTAGCCATATTCACTTTTACCTTTTTGCAAAATAGAATCCCCAAAATACAGAGTATCTGATAGCCTTGTATGAACATCTTCATGAAAGCTGGATGTTAGCAGCCATGCAAAACATCTCACGGCAATGGCAGGAGCTGATATTCTAGAAGATGAATTGAATGTGCTATATCCTGAGCATATTAAGATGAGTTTCAGTCATCTGCTTCAGCTAGGATAGTTGCCAGTTCAGAATGCAACTGTGCAAACAAGATGAATGAGAAGCCTTGCAACCTCTGAAAATGGTATACATATATACTAAACCAGATGACAAGCTGCAATGCAGGCAATAGGTAAGTGCATTAATTTGAAACACTTCCCATGTTGTTTCTAACATGAAACAGGAAAAACATGAACTTTTGGTTTCTCCCTTTCCCCGTGTTGTCAGTAGTGCATTCAGTTCCACAATACAGTACATTATTTGAGCAAAAGTGTACACTGTTGACATTTTCCCTTAAAACAAACAAAAATTACCCAAACAAAAGAAAATCTGGTAAGTGGCACAGGAAACTAAACAGAGTAAAAATGTTTGGCCTGCACACCAGGCAGGCAGGGAAGAAAAGTGTTTAAGGTGCAATACAGATAGTCTAAGAATCTGGGGTCTTTCCCAGATGGCTTATTCAAGCACTTTCTATTTTCTCATCTTTCATCATTGCTAATTCAACTACCACTAAAAAATGAAAAGTTGGACTTCACTGAAATTAGGTGCTAATCATACTTTATGCTTTTAAGATCATATTTGATGCAAGCTGAATAATACTGGGGATAGCCATATTCGGAACTATTGCTCAGACCAAGGACTGATGTAGATACAGGGCCAGCCTGTCTACCAGGTGCCTGCCACTTTGGTGTCCAACACAAAACCCATGCCCTGCCGCCAAAGAGCATGGCTTGCAAGGGCACCAAAAGTGGCATAAAGCCACCGTTTTTAAACTCCCACTGCCTCGCCTCACCCAAGACAGAATTGGCTGTGATGTGGGAAGGTGCAGCATGGCCAAGGCTCCTACCTGGGGCAGCAGAAACCCTTGGACCAGCCCTGTGTAGATACAGTAGCTTTTGGAGATCTAAGAACTGTGGGCTCTTAGACATCGAAACAGTTCTGCTTCCTGCTGTAAAGCATAGTTACTCACCTGTAACAGGTGTTCTCTGGGGACAGCAGGAATCAATCCTCACATATGGGTGATGTCAACACTGACGGAGCCCGCGCAGAGCAAAATCCCCAGCTTTCAAAGAAAGCCTTTGGGAATTGCTACCACGCATGCATGGTCCCCTTCCCGCCCAAGGGTGCCATCTTGCTCAGTCAAATGACATAGCTAAAAAGACAGCAAAAACAAATGAAAATAATTGGACTGCAACTCCAAGGGGAGGAGGGAGGGTTTGAGGACTGACTCCTGCTGTTCCCAGAGAACACCTGTTATAGGTGAGTAACTACACTTTCTCCGGGAACAAGCAGGAAGTCAATCCTTACATATGGGACTCCCCAGCTACAGGCTACCCTGAACCTACAGCCAAAAAGACTCCCTCATCGAGAGCCACAAGCAGCTGCAACGAAAACCCTAACCATGGAAGTAGCACTCCGGTAGCCTGAACACAGAAGGGTTGGAGGGTAGGAGTTGCCTAGACCCCAAAAAGGTTACAGAGTACAGCCTGGCCAAAGGCACTGTCCCATCTGGACTCCCTATCCAGGCAGTAATGAGCTGCGAAGGTTATGAACCGAAGACCAGGTGGCGGCCCAGCAGATGTCTGCCAGAGGAACAGAGAAGAGGTGAGCCACTGATGCCACCATGGCCCTGACCCTATGAGCCATAACATAGCCCTCCAACGGAAGCCTCGCTTCCTCATAAGCCCGGGCAATACAGTCCGCCACCCATGTGGACAGCGTACCCTTGGCCACGGCCTCCCCCAGCTTACTGGGGTCATAGGAAACGAAAAGTTGAGAGGCTTTTTGGGGACCTTGAGTACGCTGAATGTAGAAGGACAGAGCCCTCTTACAGTCCAGGGTATGGAGGACCGCCTCTGCCCATCTGGCATGCAGCCTGGGGAAGAAAGTAGGAAGAACCACCTCCTGATTGAGGTGGAACGAGGAGACCACCTTCGTAAGGAACTTGGGATGCATGCAAAGCACCACCCTATTCTTGTAGAACCTGGTATAAGGCCTCTCCGCCACGAGGGCCTGGAGCTCACTCACCCTTCGGGCAGAATTGAGTGCAACCAAGAAAACCACCTTCCAGGAGAGATAACGGAGGTGGCACGTGGCCAACGGTTCGAAAGGCAGCCAGGTGAGCTGCCCCAACACTACATTGAGATCCCATTTGGTCGCCAGAGGGGTACACCAGGGGCAGACAGGAATAGGCCCTTTAGAAACCAGTACACCACTGGCTGAACTGAGAGGGGCTTTCCGTCCATGGGCTAGTGGTTCGCTGCTAGGGCACTGATATGAACTCTGATGGAGTTGGATTTAAGCCCCGTCTCAGACAGGTGGAGAAGGCATTGCAATACCACAATCACCAGAAAAGGGACTGGGTCTACCCCTTGCCCAGCACACCAGAGCGCAAATCTGCACCACTTAAAGGCATACGCCTGTCTGGTAGATGTCCTGCAGAAAGCCAGCAAGACTTCCTCTACATCCTTCGGAAGGAGGAGCAGGGCGAGAGTCAACCTCTCAGCAGCCACGCCATCAGCGAAAGGGAGCAGAGGTTGGGATGCAAAAGAGAACCGCCCTCCTGGGAGAGGAGCCGTGCAGACAATCCCAAAGGAATGGGGGTCTCCACTGCTAGCTGCAGAAGAAGTGGGAACTATGGTTGCCTGGGCCACCATGGGGCTATCAGGATGACTGAGACTCTATCGTGAAGGATCTTGAATAGTCTTGGCTATCAGAGGTGTCGGGGGAAAATCATACAGAAGACCCACCAAACATGAGACTAGAAAAGCGTCAGCGGCCACCCTGGCTGGGTGTGGCTGCCTTGAGCAGAAACGGAATAACTGGTGATTGTCCAGGCTTGCAAACAGGTCCATCACTGGCTCCCCCCCAGGTCTGAAAAAAGCCTTCTGGCTACTACCCGGTCCAGCTGCCACTCGTGCAGCTGGAGCATTCTGCTGAGTCTGTCGGCCAGCCAGTTGTAGTGGCTCAGTAGGTATACCGCCCTGAGAATTCCCTGGCAGACTGCATAAGAGCACAGATCTAGGACTTCCTGACAAAGGGTACGGGACCCCCATGCCCCCTTGTTTGTTCACAGAGAACATGGCAACCTGGTTGTCCATCTGCACTAGAACAGTCCTGTGGCCCAGGCACTGCCTGAAAGCCTTCAGGGCGAGACGGATTGCACGCAACTCCAACAGGTTGATCTGTTGGGCAGTCTTGTCTGGGGATCAAACTCCCTGTGTGCGGTACCCCTGGCAATGGGCTCCCCAGTCCAGCAAGGAGGCATCTGTGGTGAGGACACTCGAGTGATGAAGGGCATCCGCGCCCCCAGGTGATGGAGCAAGAGCCACCAGGTCAGGGACTGTACCAGGCACCCGGTCACTCTGACCCTGTCCTGAAAATGTCCCGTGGCCTGGGACCACTGGTCCCCGAGATACCACTGCACAGTTCGCATGTGGAGGCGGGCATCTGAAGTGACATGGACTGTGGAGGCACAGCAGATGCCTTGCTAGCACTGAGGAGCGGTGCTTTACGTCTTCGGCTAGTGCCATGAGTCTGCTTGCCCTGCCTGCAGGCAGAAAGGCCTTCAACTGAAGGATGTTGATCCCTGCCCAAATGAATTCCAGCTCTTGTGCCAGGCAAAGGTTGAACTTGTGGTAGTTGATAAACCCCAAGAGCTGCAGGATCTGGGTGGTGCGAGTTGTGGCCTGCTGTACCTCGGGGGCTGAAGTGCCCCTGATGAGCCAGTTGTCGAGATAAGGGAAGACAAAGATCCCCTGAAGCCTGAGGAAGGCAGTGACCACCGCCAGGCACTTTGTGAATATCCTAGGAGCCGAGGCAAGGCCAAAAGGGTAGCACTCTGTATTGGTAATGACTGCCCCCTACCATAAAGCATAGATATTGCCAGTGGTTTGGGTGGATTAGGATGTGTGTGTAGGCATCCTTTAAATCCAAGGAGCACAGCCAGTCTCCATGGCGGAAGTAAGGCAGCAATATTCCAAGGGAGAGCATCTTGAACTTCTCCCTTACCAGGAATTTGTTGAGGTTGCGTAGGTCAAGGATGGGCCTTAGGCCCCCTATCCTCTTTGGTACAAGGAAGTGCCTGGAGTAGAACCCCTTGCCCTTGAGGTGGTGGGGCACCGGTTCCACTGCCTGATCCTCAAAAAGACCTGCCAACTCCTTCAAAATAAGGTCCCGGTGAAGGGGAGACCTGATAGGCTCTCCAGGGAAGTAGCGTGGAGGCACTTGGGCTAGATGGAGGAGGTATCCCTCCCTGACCACTTGTAATGCCCAGGAATCGGTGGTGATGGTTCCCCACCTGTGGACATACAAAGCAAGCCAACCTCCTGTGGGCTGCCCAGCTCCGGCTGGGAGAGGGGCCAGGCTGCAGGAGTCAAAATCTCCCACCAGGCTGGGCTGTAGCCGGAACCTGGGGGCCTTCTGCTTACGCGGGCCATGCCCCTGTCCCTTGGCCTGCTGCCCCTGTTGGGGAGCTGGGGAGGCCTGGTAAGGGGGGTAGTTTCGGTAAGACGTGGACTTCCTTGGGTAAAAGGGCTTTCTACCTGAGGCCTTCTTATGAGAAGGGGCAAAGGTCTTCTTAGAGAGCCATGTCCTCGTCATGGTCTCCAGCTCTGCAGCCGTGTCATTCATGGGCATTCCAAAGAGATTCTTCCCTTGGCATGGGACATCGAGCAACTTGTCCTGAAACCCATTGCTCGAGGTCAGACGACTGCAGCCAAGCTGGCGGCGTGCACCGATGCCCGCCACGGCTACCTATGCCGCCAACTCAAAACAGTCGTAGGCCGCCCGAGACATGAACTTTGAGCATTCATGGACAGTTTTGGACAGGCCCTTGAAGCGCTGCAAAGGCTCCTCAGAGACCAGCCGAGAACCCGGCGATTTCCTTCGCCAGGTCTCAGGTACATGCTCATGTACAGCTGGTACGCCTGGATCAGACAATTCAGCACTGCGCCCTGGAAACACTTCCTGCCAAGGGCATTCAAGGTGCGGGCCTCCCTACCGGAGGGCACCGAGGAGTGCGTCTGACTCCACAACCATGGAGTTGTGCGGCAGTTGTGATTTTTGGAACCCAGGGCTCCGGCAGACTCGATACATCGAGTCGAGCCGCTTGCTGATTACCGGCATCGTCACCGGCATCTCCCACATGCGGAGCATAAGTCATTCTAGGATAGGAGGAATGGGCACCGTATCCTCCCACGCCCCTGGTGCCCCGAACTCTGTTCAAGATTCTCCAGGACAAGGCCTTGGTGATTCTGGTAGCCCCCAGATGGCCGAGGCAATCGTGGTTTCCACTTCTGCTTCAGTTGGCGGTGGAAACTCCTTTCGCTCTGGGGTTGCAACACGATCTCCTGTCTCAAGATCAGGGTTCCCTTCTGCACCCCCAATCTCAGGTCCCTCAATCTGATGGCCTGGCTGCTGAAAGGATAGTGCTAGCTCCCTTACTTCTACCTAAGGAGGTTGAGGTGGTGGTCTTGGCCTCTAGGAGGCAGTCCACCAGAAAGTCCTATGCCCTCAAGTGGCATAGGTTCACAATATGGTGTGCTCAGCGCAATGAAGATCCTCTCTCGTGCCTTGTGCCAGTAGTACTGCAGTATCTACTTCACCTGTCAGACCTAGGCCTTAAGTCTAACCCTGTTCGGGTCCACCTCAGTGCTCTCTCAGCGCACCACTCACCGATGGAGGGACACTGTCAGTTCATCCCTTGGTGTCCCGCTTCCTCAGAGGACTGCTTCTTCTCAAGCCTCCGGTTCGTCCACCAGCGACTGAGTGGGATTTGAATGTGGTCTTGCAGCAACTTACTCGCCCACCGTTTGAGCCGATGGCTACTTGCCATTCGCGCTTCCTGTCTTGGAAAGCGCTCTTCCTGGTGGCTCTTACCTCGGCCAGAAGTGTGAGTGAACTACAAGCGCTGGTTTCTGATAGACCATACACACGGTTCTATAGTAACAGGGTGGTCCTACGGACCCAACTGAAGTTCCTTCCGAAAGTGGTCTCCTCTTTCCACCTCAACCAGGAGGTGGTTCTTCCGACCTTCTTTCCCAGGCCGCATACTAGCCGGGCTGAAACAGTCTTGCATACCCTGGACTGTTAGAGGGCGTTGTCTTTCTACACAGAACGTACGAGGGAGCATCAAAGGGCCACTCAGCTCTTCATCCCCTTTGATCCTAATAAACTAGGGTTACCTGTCTCCAAGCATATGTTGTCCACTTGGGTAGCAGATTGTATCGCCTGGGCATACAGGGCAGCAGACCTCCCCTTGAAGGGTCAAGTCATGGCCCACCATGTCAGGGCGAAAGCCACATCAGTAACTCATCTCCACTCTGTTCCGTTGGCAGACATCTGCTGGGCCGCTACTTGGTCTTCAAGCCAGACTTTTGCAGCCAACTACCGCCTCAAGAGAGAGTCCCGAAGGGACAGTGCTTTCAGACAGGCGGTACTCTGTAATCTCTTTGAGGTTTAGGCAACTCCTACCCGCCGGCCCTTGTGTTGGGCTACCGGAAGGGGGCATTCTCAGAGGATATTCTTCTCACAAATGCTGCGGCTCCTGAGAGGGAGCCATTTTTCAGCTTAGGGTTCCCGGTAGCCTAGAGATGGGGAATTCCATAAGTGAGAACTGACTTCCTGCTTGGTCCTGGAGAAAGAGTAGTTACTCACCTGTAACAGGTGTTCTCCAGGAGCAGCAGGAATGTCTTCATGACCCTCCCTCCTCCCCTGGAGTTGGTCATTTTGATTTTTTGCTGTCTTTTAGCTATGTCAGACTGAGCAAGATGGCACCCTTGGGCAGGAAGGGGACCGCGCATGCGCGCTGCATTCCCAAAGGCTTTCCTTGAAAGCTGGGGAAATGCTCTGCACGGGGGCTCCATCGGCGCAGACGTCACCCATATGTGAGGACTGACTTCCTGCTTGGTCCTGGAGAAGAAAACTTCTTGAATACAGGAGAGCTATGCTTTCGCATCCGTTTAGTACCGTGAAAAAAAAAAAGTAATCAGACCATTGTGCATAGGAAGGGCTATGCATGCTAAGAATTTTGCACTTAGCTCTGAGCTTCAGGAGAGCTGTTTTGTTCCTGTTGGATATCTTTACCCACTTACATGCCTGACTCATTCCTGCTTGTTAAGAGAACACATCTGATGTGGTTATAACTCTCTGCTGGTAGAACACTCCATGATTTTACCACTCCAGATAAAATTATCCCTTAAGGTGGTGAAACCCATTTATCCTTAGCTTGAGAGAATACACTCATTTTTATTTTTCTATGTATGGAGTATCCTCTCATATTCTTTAGATCACATCTTTACCATTTTGCAAAATCATACATATGCCAGAAAACACACACACAAATACAGAGTGAGAACAGATCAAATAATTATGCAACATCAAGTCATAATGAACCTGTTAGAGAGGTGGAAAAACAGTTAATCTGTAGCTACATAATCTTCAGTGACTCCCATACCTTATGAAAAAGTGTAGTTAATCTCCTGTAACAGGTGTTCTCCGAGGACAGCAGCAATCTGTCCTCACATATGGGTAACGTCGGCACAGACAAAGCCCACACAGATTCACTCCCAGCTTTCAAAGAAAGCCTTTGAGAGTTAGACCGCACATGCACAGTTACCTTCCCAGCTCAAGGGTGCCATTTTACTCAGTATGATGACATAGCTTAATCAAGCATAAAAAGAAAAAACTCCATGGGGAGGAGGGAGAGCTATGAGGACTGATTCTTGCTGTCCCCAAAGAACACCTGCTACAGGTGAGTAACTATGCTTTCTCTGGAAACAAACAGGAAATCAGTCCTCACATATGGGACTCCCAAGCTACAGGCTACCAAAAAAAAAACCAAAAAAAAAAACCACACAACAGTAGAAGCCCCCATTGATGCAAAAAAGTGAATCATGCAGGGCAGCAAGGAGCACTGAATAGCTTGAAGTCCAGAGACACAGCTATAGCACCGAGCATAGAATTGCCTCACTGGTAGCCTCAAAACAAGGGGCCAGAGGGAAAGAGTTGCACTATTCCCCAAAGAGATGACTAAATAAGGGAGACTAAGATGGCACCTTTGGGTGGGAAGAGAACCATGCATGCATGGTGGCATCTCCCAAACACTTTCTTTGGAAGTTGGGGAGATGCTTCCGCAGGGACTCAGTCGGTGCTGACATCACCCATATGCGAGGATTGACTTTCTGCTTGTTCTTGGACAAAAGACAACTAAGTAAGATGGTACCCTTGGGCAGGAAGGTGACCGCAGATGCCCAGTCTAACTCCCAAAGGCTTTCTTTGAAAGCTGGGGAGTGAATCCATGCAGGCTGTCAGTACCAACATCACCCATATGTGAGGGCTGACTTCCCGTTTGCTCCCAGAAAAGCTAGTCTATTCTCCCTTTCTACAGCCACTGCTTCGTAGTTATAGATAATACAGGTAAGATTCCACCAGCTACTTAAATCGAATTAGGAGTTCTTAGTCTCCCTAATTTGTATTAGTATTTCATTCTCACCATCAGAACACGTAACAAAGAGTGAAAATAGACCATGGATCAATAAATGAGCCCTTGTATGTACTAATATCATTTATTGACAAAATCTAAGTTGGCCAAGTTTCAGTTTGAACGTCAGAGGTCTACAATACAAAAAACAAAACATACATGTGTATATTTTTACAATTAAATACATACTGTATATTACATACAAATATAAAATGTATAAAGACGACCAAAGATATATAAAATAATGTATTGTAAAGATTACCAGCTTCACCACACACAAACATGCACAATGTCATCAATTAGGTAACACTCTCATACACAGACTATACAACAGTAAAACAATTTTTAAGATAAAATCTTTTTGGTACTTACACAATCCAAAGAGTAATCACGTTTAAATCAACAAAATATAAACATATGTTGACATAATAGTCTATGCATGAGAGAGTGTGTTACATATTTATTTATTTTAGTTTATTTATTTCTCTTATATACCGCGCTATTCTGCATCAGTGCGGTTTACACTGAACAAACTGAAATTACATTAAACAGGGCATTATAACTTGGAGATAACTATTTTACAGGGAACATGGGCTATGGAAGGTTAAGTGGCTTGCCCAAGACCACAAGGAGCACCTGTGGGACTAGAAACCCCAGTCCTTCCGGCCCAAGGTTGCTGTCCTCTAGTGGGATTTGAACCCCCGACCTTCCAGCCTGAAGTACCTTGCCCCAACCACTAGGCCACTCCTCCACTCCACACCTAATTGATGATATAGTGTATGTTTGTATCTGGTGAAGTCAGTAATGTTTAAAACTCAGGACCGAACCTGCTAGAAATGCACCCTGTACAACTTGCGAACTTGCTGCCCACCCCTCTCCATCCAACCGCATGCAGAAACTCTGCATTGTAAGGCTTTCTGATAGTCCAATGAGGTTATCGGTGCCCCTTTTCTACTTACATCCTGTGCGGTCGCACCACTCACACAGGCCTTGGTACAGCCCTCTTTACAATATTATTTTATATATTTTTGGTCTTATTTATACATTTATATTTGTATGTAATGTATGCATATAATTGGAAAAATATACATATGTATGTTTTTGTTGTTTTGTAGACCCCAGACAAAGAAGTTCAGGCCAAAACTTGGCCAGGTTGGGTTTTGTCAATAAATTATATTGGAACATACAAAGGCTGCTTTATTGATCCATGGTCTATCTCCACTCTTGCTGTATGTTTGAATAGTATTGCAGTGGAGTTTTTCATCCTATTCAGATGGACAATAGTATAGTCCCATCATATATGAAACTTTTATCCATTAAGATTCCACACTGCATTCCTACAGGAATTTTATCCTGTTTAACTCTGTGCATCCTTTACATAGTGCCACCCTTCCACCAATTTGTCCTCCCTATCATTTTTATATAAAATTTGTATCCTGGTATTAGTGTGCATCAATGGCTTTTCTCCTTCCAACAGGACTCTACAATGCCTATTATTGTCCACATCGTAATGGTATGCCTTGTTCTTCTCTAATCTTAGTTTTTAAAATTTCTGGCCTTTGCAAATAGACAGCGTAGTTACTCACCTGTAGCAGGTGTTCTCCGGGAACAGCAGGAATCAGTCCTCACATATGGGTGATGTTGGCACAGACAGAGCCCGTGTGGTATCCACTCCCCAGCTTTCATAGAAAGCCTTTGGGAGTTCTACCTTGCATACATGGTTTACCTCCCCGCCCAAAGGTGCCATCTTACTTCAGTAGGATGACACAGCTTAAACAGCATATAAAGAAAAACTCTTCCACAGGGAAAAGGAAGGTTTGTGAGGATCGATTCCTGCTGTTCCCGGAGAACACCTGCTACAGGTGAGTAACTACACTTACTTCCTGCTTGTTCCCAGAGAAAGTTCTCACATGGAACTCCCAAGCTACAGGCTACTGAAAAAACCTGTAAAAAGACAACAGATGACAAAAAAAAAAAAAAAAAAAATCGAACTGTGAAAGCTAGTAGAAAGTGCAGATTGGACCCAAGACCGCCGACGCAAACCAAGCATTGACCAGAGAGGCAATTTTCTGGTAATCTGGACTGACAGAAGGGTCAGAGGGTAGGAGTTGCATTAATCCCCAAACAAATGGAGTACCGCCTGGCCAAAGGTGCTGTCACGCTGGGAGTCTGCCTCCAGGCAGTAAAGCACTGCGAAGGTATGGACCAAGGACCAGGTGGCCACCTGGCAGATGTCAAACAAGGAGATGGAGAGCAAGTTAGCCATTGAGGCTGCCATCGCTCACACGTCACAAGCAGTGATGCCCCCTCCCACCAAGGAGAGACCAGCCTATGCATAGGCGAAGGAAATGCAGTCCGCCACCCAGAAGGACAGGGTGCATTTCGAGATAGCAACCCTAAGTATGTTGTGGTCAATGGAAATGAAGAGCCGCGAGGAGCAGCAACAGGCTTTCGTCCACTTGAGATAGATGCTCTCTTACAATCCAGAGTATGGAGAGCGGCCTCTGCTCGACTAGTATGAGGTCAGGGAAAGAAGGTCAGAAGGACCATCGCTTGGTTCAGATGAAAGGGGGAAGGCACCTTAGGCAGAAACCAAGGATGCGTGAGCAATACCACCCTATTCCTGTGAAACCTGGTTTAAGGAGCATGCACCAACGCTTGCAGCTCATTCACTCGGCGGCCAGAGATCAGTGCCACCAGGAAGACCAGCAGCTCAAAGGACAGAACCATAAGCTTACCCAGAACCACATTCAAGTCCCAGGCAGTCACTGGAGGATGAATGGGAGGCCGCAAGAGCAAGAGACCCTTCATGAAGCGGGCTATGAGTGGATGGAAGGGTAGGGGTTGCCCATCTACCAAATAATGGTGTGCTGCTAGCGCACTGAGGTGCACCCTCACAGAGATGGATTTCAAGCCAGCTTGGGAAAGGTACAGCACATACTGTAATACCATTAGTACAGAGGAAAAGGGGTTGACATCCCCAATCACGCACCAGATGGAGAAGTGCTGCCATTTGAAGGCGTACGCTCGCCACACAGCATCCCTGTAGGATGCCAGGAGGATATCTTCAAGCTCCCAGGAAAGATGAAAGTGGTCAAGAGCTACCCTTTCAGCAGCCAGGCTGTTAAGGCAAGGGACCTGAGGATGGGGGGGGGGGGGGAGGAGGGGGCCGTCCTCCTGTGATATCAGGTCCAGGGTACAGCCCAGGGCAATCAGTGGCGCCCAAGAGAGACAGAGCAGCAAGGGTAACCACAGCTGCCAGGCCCACCTGGGGGCAATGACTATCACAGAGGCCCAATCCCATTGAATCTTGAGAACAGAGGGGTTAGAGAGTACAAATACAATAGCCCCTCACTCCAAGACAGAAGGAAGGTGTGGAGCTGATATCCTGGAGCAGAAATGTGACAAATGGGCATTGCTGGGACTGGCAAAGAGGACAAGAGTAGGAGAACCCCACGATTGAAACAGGTAGTGCACCACTCGAGGGTTCAGCCTCCACTCATGGGGCTGGAGAACCAGACTGAGGTGATCCATGAGGGCATTTTCCTGTCCCAGCAGGTACAATACCTGAAGGAGCATGCCCCTTTCCCATGCAAAGTTCCAAGAGACAAATCACCTTCTCGCACAAGAGGTATGACCCCATGCCTCCCTGTTTGTTGAGAACACACACCACTTAATTGTCTGTTTGAACCAGAACTACCTGGTTGGATAAGTGGTCCTGGAAGCCCTGCAGAGTGTGCGCAAGGGCTCAGAGTTCCATGGAGTTGATCTGATGGACACTCCTCTACTGACCAGACGCCCTGGGACTGTAGACTGTCATAGTGGGCTCCCCAGCCCAGTTCCAAGGCATCTGTTGTGAAGGTCACCTGAGGGGAGAGACACTGAAAAAGCATTCCCACCAAGCGAAGGATGTCAAACCGGGGTTACACGGACCCTATCGTGGAGGCGGTCCGTGGCCTGGGCCCACTGGGCTGGTTGCATGTGGAGGCAGCATCAAGCGTGACATGCATGGTCGAGACCATTTGTCCCAGAAGGCATAGCATCAGGCGGGCTGGGGCTGCTGAACAACCTTGCAGGTCTTATGCTAGGGCTGCTAGGTGCAGAGCACAGTCTACAGGAAGAAAGTCCTAGGCCTGCACAGTGTCCAGGAGGGCCCCTATGAACTCCAGACCCTGAGCAGGCTGCATGTGTGATTTGGAGTAGTTGATGACACACCACAAGTGCGCCAGGACAAGTATGGTGCGGCGCCCCACCTGACCGACCTCGTCGGCAAAACTGCTCCTTATGAACCAGTCATCCAGGTAAGGGAGCATGAATACCCCCTGGAGGCCTAGGTGGGCACTGACCACTGCCAAGCACTTTGTGAACAGAGGGCAGGAAACTGTACTGGTTGTGCTGTCCTCTGATGACCAAGCAGAGGTACTGCTGTTGCAAGGGATGGATCAGGATGTGGGTTTAGGCATCTTTGAGATCCAAGGAACATAGCCAATCTCCCTGCTGGAAGTAGGACAGCAACGTTCTAAGGGAAACCCTTTTCAACTTCTCATTCATCAAGAAATGACTGAGGTCCCTTAGATCCAAGATGGCCTGAAACCCTCCCATTCTTTTTGGAACCAGGATATAGCAGTAGTAGAACCTGGCTCTCCTTTGAGTGGGGAGAACAGGCTCCGCCGCCTTGTCTGCAATGAGGAACACAAGTTCCTGCTGCAGAAGCTCTCTGCGAAGAGGAGCCATAGGTAGTTCCCCGGGTAAGAACGGAGGTGGCGTCTGTTTGAAGTGGAGGAGATAACCCTTGTTGACCACCTGCAGAGCCAAAGCATCGGTGGTGATGCTGGGCCACCACTGAGCAAAAAAGACCAAGCGTCCCCCTGTATGCTACGGTTCTTAACCTTGGAGGAGGAGAACGGCTATGCCCAAGGCGTCAAAATCTCCCCCAGTCTGCTGCGGTGCTGCTGTCTGGGGCTTGAAGGCTTTAGGTTCACGAGGGCCATGCCCCTGGCCTTTGGTCTGCTGTCCCTGTTGGGGAGCGGGATAGGCTGGAAATTGGGGGTATGTTCTGTAAGCCTTCCTCTTTTTTGGATAAAGGGGCTTTTCCCCTGAAGCCTTCTGTCAGGAAGAGTGCAGTCTTCCTGGAGAGCTCAGTTCTGTCAGGAACTCCGACTCCAACTCTGCAGCTTTGTCCATCATGAGCTTCCTGAAGAGGTTCTCTCCCCGGCATGAGATATCGACCAACTTGTCCTGAACCCATTGTTCCAGGTCCGAGGACTATAGCCATGCCAGGCACTAATGCCCACCACAGCCACCCTGGCCAAGGACTCCAAGTCATTGTAGGCCACCTGAGCCATGTATTTGGAGCACTCTCTTACCTCCGAAACCAGGATCCGGAACCACTGAAGAGGCTCAGACAACCCAGCTGAACACACAGCAAGCTCCTTTGCCAGGTCTCTCAAATACATGCCCATGTACAGTTGGTAGGCCTGGATAGGGCCCACGAGCCATCGAGCCCTGGTAGTACTTTCTACCACAGGCATCCATGGTACAGGATTCCCTGCCCAGGGGCACCAAGGAGTGCATCTTCAGGCTCTTGATCTGAAACATGGCCAACTCCACCACCACGGAATTGTGTAGTAGTTGTGCATTCTGAAAGCCAGGGCTCTTACAGACCAAATACATGGAATTGAGCCACTTGCTCATTATTGGCACTGTAACCAGTGTCTCCCACATCCTTAGGAGAAGTCTTTTTTATATATTTAGAATTATTAATTTCCAAAACATTCAAGCAAAACAAGAATGAAAGTAACAGGATGATACATATACAATAAACATCAAAGAAACGTATAATAAGTGATAACAAATCAAATAATGATCCATCCTAAATTTAGCCCACAACTTTAGGCAATCAAGGGGGGCCACAGGTAAAATAATTTTTCATATAAAAGGAAAAAAGAAATCATCATAGCAGGGTGGAGACTTAGGTATCAGCCATGTTGGAAGTAGTATGCACCACAGTACCTTCCCTAGCGACAAGAAATTCCAATAACTGACTAGGCTCAAAGAAAAGAAAAAAAAACATATCAGGAAGGAAATCTCGGGAGTGTGTGCTTTACTTCTTATTTGTTTCCTGACTGGAGTGGATTGCTGCTCTCTCTCCCGGGGCGTCCTGAGGTCACGTGAGCACTGTGGGCTATAAGAACAGAGCCCCCACCGCGGGACACGCCCCAAGAGCACGTGCTCCGAAGGGGCGTGTCCAAAGGGGCAGGTCCTGCCCCTTTGGAGCACATTGGAGCACTCCGGAGCACATAGGAGGTTGTATTGATTTGCTTTCTATATTTGTGCTGTATGGGGAAGCGAAGGAAGAAATCTGTTTCTTCATTAATGTCTTCTAGTAAGGCTGTTAAGGTTGTAGGACCCATGGATAGTCATGTGAAATCCTTGGTGTCCTCCCTTGCCGCCCAATCTCTTTCGGAGTCCTCCATGTCAGCAAGTTTGTGCTCCGAGGATTTGTCTCCACATCCGCGTAGGGTTATGTCTCCACCCAGCATAGAGCCGTTACCGTCGGGGGCAGGCTCTCCTCGTAGAGTCGGGGAGGACGCTGCACCCGAACTTGTTCGGCTTCCAGTAGCTTTCCTAAGGGTAAACTCTGTTGCCCCAGTTGTGCCTTCTCCTTTCGATTTTTCTTGCTCTGTTGAAGCTCCTAATCCGCCGAAAGACGTTTCCTTACAAGATATATGGCAAGTTGTCTCTCGGACTGAGATGTCTTTGAATTCTTCTTTAATGAAACTTTCCAAATTTACCCATGAGACTGACTGCTTTAACTGATTTTCAGGCTCGACTGAATAGTTTGGAACATTCTAAAGTTAAGATGGAGGGTTTAATTTCCTCAGTACAGGGAGTCTTGGCGTCTTCAGTACAAGACTCTCTATTATTGCATCGTCATGATGAAATGTTTGAAAATGCTTTGCGTGTAAAGAATCTTCGCTTGTTAAATTTCCCCCGAACACACTACCTTTCACCTAGTATATTGTTCTCTAAATATTTAAAGGAAGTGTTGAGAATACTGGATCCCAATGCTATAATTCTATCAAAACTTTATTATTTGCCCATCGGGATCAGAGAATCTCTTGTTTTGGGTTCGGAGTCTGGTGGTGGTGATCATAGAGAAATAGATCGTTTGAATGTACCAAGCTTAGATTTATCTGAATTTCTGGAGACCTCTAGTGAGGAAATCCCCTCACGTGCTACTTTACTTGTAACTTTCTCATTAGAGAGGGATAAAGAATTAGTATTACGTTCTTACTTTAAGTATCGTCAGGAGAAGTATTTTGGCCAACCGATTCAGATGTTTCCTGATGTATGCCGTATGCCGTAGCACTCAATTGAAACAGAAAGCTTTTCTTTTACTTAGACCTCGTGTTTTGGCTCTAGGAGCTACTTTTGCATTGAAATATCCTTGTAAATGTGTCATTGTTTACTAAGGCAAATCTTATATTTTCTATGATTCATTGCAATTGGAAACCTTTTTGAAGGGTTCGGTTAAAGAGTAGTTTTTCTGGGGTTCTTGCTAAGTATAAAGGAGTCTGTTTATATTTTCCGCTCCATTTTGGGATACTTTTTTATCCTCTTACTTTTGTAGTTTCACACTCCATATTGTGGGCTGGGAGTTACTATTTGGTATAACATTATTGTGAAATGTATATTGTTTCATTGCCTTGTATTACCTTATTTTACCTTAATAAAAAAGGTTTTAAAATGGAAAAAAAAAAAAAAAGGAAAGAAATCTCAACACAAAACTAACCCCGAGGGAAATAACTCTAGGTCTAAGACCAAGAAATTCCTTTCTCCTCAACTGGGTGACATGAGCAAGATCAGGAAACATATATACTTTAGAACCTAAGAAAGTAACATTGAAATTTCTAAAATATTCTTGAAGAATCAAATATTTATCAGGCTCCAAGGCTAAAGTCACAAGCAAGGTAGTTCGGCAGGTCACCACTTCTAAAGAATCCTCCAAGAACGCCGTAAGATTTCCGGCTCCCTGAAACAGATTCTCCGAAGTGGGGCCCTTAAACACAGGGCCTACGGTTAGGTACTGTGCACGCACAAAAGGAGGCAAATTTTCTCCAGGGAGTTTAAGCACTTCCCGGAGATATTTGCAAACCATCTCCAAAGGAGACATAATAGGAGATTCAGGAAATTCAATAGTCTCAAATTATTTCTATGCACATAGTTCTCCAAATATTCAGCTTTTTTAGATAGCAAGATTTTATCCTTAACTTGAGCAGCACAGAGTCCACGAAGATGTTCCAACTCCGTTTCCACACCGGCTAAACGCCGAGCCTGGTCCTCCTGCATTCTTTTCGCCTCAGCAATATCACTCCTCAACAAAAGAGAATAAACTTTCACAACTCCCACAACAGCCAGTAGTGAAGTATTCATGGTAGCCACCGCATCCGACAGTGCTTCTAAATTTATAACTGTTGGTTTTATCAAGCCTCTCAGACCTGGGATTCCATCAAACCCCCCGGCCGCAGCTGCAGGTTCCCCAACAAGGGGGCTGACCCTCCCCGCTCCAACTCCTTCTCTACTGCGGTTTCCACCAGGGGTGAAGAAGTTGTTAAGGTCCCGCCGGAGCCCTCTTCACCTCCTCTAACTGGTGAGCACATCGGCATACCGGTGGGAGGCACTCCAAAAACCGGGACAGCACACTCAGGTCGAGGCGGGGGGGTGGGCGCTGTTCAGGAGACAGCCATACCCCAGATACACCCAGAGCCAACGGTTCAATCACTGAGGGCTCCGCTGAAGACACCGCCCCACCAGTTGCTGCCGAAAATCCACACGCCACCAACGTCCTCTGTCCGGCAGTAGTAGAAGCAGCTAACCCCGAGGGAAGGGAAGACTGTTTTCTCTTCCGACGCCCCATTCCAGAGCAGCCTAGGAGACCAGACCGGAGCTGTGAGTGCAGAGCCTCTCAACGGCAGCAACAATCTGCCGACATCTTGCCCTGTCTGGTGGAGGAGAAGTCTTTCAAGGATGGAAGGAATAGGCACAGTGAGTGCCTCCCTCAGGGAAGCCTCGTACTGGAGGATCTCAAGATCCTCCACAAGAGGCTCGCCCCTCTGTGGCAACAGCCAAGGCCTTCGCCATGTCCCGGCATGAACTCCTGCAAGGAGAGGTCCTCAGGCGGGGACCGCTGATGCTCCTGCGGCGGGGACGGGTTTGAGGGAATGTCCCAGTGCTGACGAGTATCTGGGAAATTGTCATCTGTCTCCCACTCTGAATCAGTATTGGACGATACTCCAGGACCAGATGGGCATCGGTCCGGTGACTGGCAGGAGGAATCACTGGGAGCTGAGGCTCCTAGCAATCAAACCTTGAGGCAATCTGTGGAGAAGTCTGGGCCTCATGGGAACCGCTCCAGCATAGGCTGAATCTCCGTGGTTGACACCCTCATGGTGGAGGTCCAGTCAGTCCCAAGGAATCAGAGGTATCGGTCGTTGGGGCCTGCTGCAGTGCAAGGAGGGCAGCGATGCTGTGCTCCAAGGCAGTCATCCTGACCTTAAGGTCAGTGGGCTCCGCAGACACTGGCATGGGCACAGAGAGTATCGGGCCTGATGATGGCTCCATCAAGGGGGTTTCCTTAAGGATGATGATCTTTGAGGACAGAATGAGACTCCCTGAGGCCTTGGGAGTCTCCTCCCACCGGGGCAGCTTGGAAGGCCACTCCCGGCCCGCCATGGTCATTGGCTCCAATGCCGATGACCACAAGGTTTTCCCTTGGCACCAGAATCAGTCTTTGAGGCCAACTTTGACGGGGTCCGATCCTTCTGAGGATGGTCTTCTGCAGCCGATCCTGGGTCAAATGTCCCATGACCTCGGGGCTCAAGCGAACACGGTCTGAATGTGAGGCAGAGGACTTGCCCGCAGCCCTAGAGGGCACCGATTCTCCGAACGATGCTGGAGCCGAACGGGATGTCTTAAGGCCAAACAGCAACTCCCACTGCCTTTCACAATTCTACCAGCCCTTAATCATCTCATCTGGAGACAGAGAGGGCAGGAAGTCTCATTGAGGAAAGTAGTCAGTCAAGGTGGATGCCATGGCACTGTAGGAAACAGTCATGACCGTCCATGCAAAAGATGATATGACAGCGACTGCACTGCTCAAAGCCACTGACTCATAACATAGTGGGAAAGGCAGCTCCCGCAAGGTCAAACTCCAATGTCTTGGTCAGAAAGGCACGAGAAAAACCCACGCACTGAAGAGAAACAAAAAAGGAAAGAGGGAACCCGAAAAAAACCACGACACACCAAGGTAACCGATCAAGGAACCAAGAAGGTGACTGTACGTGACTGGAGAATCATGAAAAAAATCATGAAAAAAATTTTAACTTTATCTGGGGGTACAAGCTACATGTCTGATGGGCTCCGTGGAAAAAAGACAACTGGTTCTCCAAGTTTGTACTCCTGTTCGATGTAAACCAAACAGCTTGTTGTTATGGTCTTTATGTTATAATGTAAACCGCGCTGATGCCGAATAGTGCGGTATATAAGAACTTGTAATAAATAAATAAATAATAAAATAACTGAGGTAAGATGCACCTTTGGGCAGGAAGATAACCAAGCATGTATGGTAGAACTCCCAAAGGCTTTCTATGAAAGCTAGGGAGTGGATACCGTGCGGGCTCCATCTGTGCCATCACCAATATGCGAGGATTAACTTTCTGCTTGTTCCTGGACAACATTTAAATTATTTTATTTAAATTTATATTCACAATCTGAACAGCATTTGATGAAGGTCATTTGGAATCATATCACTAGATAAAATGCAATGCTTCTCAGCCCACTCTTGAAGGCACACCTAGTCAGTCATGTTTTAAGGATTAGCACAATGGTGCATGTATTGCTTCCACTGTATGCAAATCTGTGCATGAGATGCACACAATGGAAGCAATGCATGCAGATTCATTGTGATAATCCTTAAAAACAGACTGGCAAGGTATGAATCCAGAAGGCGGCTGAGAAACATTTAAATATACTGACTACTGCAACCTTTACTTCAACCACTCTATCGGGATATAGAAACATAGAAATATGACGACAGAAAAAGAACACGGCCTATCTAGTCTGTCCTTCCATATCAACTACAACAGTCCCCTTTTTACCTTTAGAGATCCTCTGTGTTTGTCCCATGCTTTTTTGAATTCAGTTACTGTCCTCATCTCTACCACCTCAACTGGGAGACTATTCCAAACATCTACCACTCTTTCCGTAAAGAAATATTTCCGCATATCACTCCTGAATCTATCTCCCTTCACCCTCATCCCATGTCCCCTCGTAGCAGAACTTGCTTTCAATTTAAAGAGGCTCTCTCCCTGAACATCTATGCCACGGAGGTATTTAAACATCTCAATCATATCACCTCTATCCCACCTTTCCTCTAAAGTGTACATATTAAGATCCCTAAGTCTGTCCTCATATGCTTTATAATGAAGACCACTAATCATGTTAGTAGCCACCCTCTGCACCGACTCCATCCTATTCACATCCTTTAGAAGGTGCGGTCTCCAGAATTGCACACTATACTCCAAATGAGGTTGCACCAAAGATTTATACAGAGGCATTATCACCTCCTTTTTTCTGCTAGCCATTCCTCTCTGTATGCACCCAAGCATCCTTCTAGCTTTTACCGTCGCCTTTTCTACCTATTTAGCTACTTTAAGATCATCAAGACACAACCACGCCTAGGTCCCGCTCTTCTTTAGTGGACAAAGTACTTCATCCCCTATACTATATTGCTTGATGGACCTTGGTCTGACCCAGTATGGCATATCTTATGTTCTTATGTTCCCTTGGATTGCTGCAGCCCAAATGCATGACCTTACATTTTTTAACATTAAATCCCAGCTGCCAAATTCTAGACCATTCTTCAAGCTGCCAAATTCTAGACCATTCTTCAAGCTCCTCCCTCATGTTATCTACACCTTCCTGGGTGTCAAACTCTATTGCAGATTTTGGTATCATCCGCAAAGAGGCAAACCTCACCCGACAGCCCTTCTGCTATATCACTAACAAAGATGTTAAAAAGAATCGGACCAAGGACAGATCCCTGAGGCACATCACTGGTAACATCATTCTCCTCAGAGAGAGCTCCATTTACTTGTACTCTGTCGCCTCCCACCCAACCAATTTCTAACCCAAGCAGTAACTTTAGGGTCCATCCCTAGGGTGCTCAGTTTGTTTATAAGTCACCTGACCTGTGAGGAACAGTGTCAAAGGCTTTACTGAAATCTAAATACACCACATCTAGGGCTCTCCCTCGGTCCAACTCCCTGGTCACCCAGTCAAAGAAATCAATCAGATTTATCTGACAAGATCTGCCTCTGGAGAATCCATGCTGCCTCGGATCCTGTAATCCACTTGACTCCAGAAACTTCACTATTTTCTCTTTCAGCAGCGTTTCCAATAATTTACTCACCAAAGTTAAACTAACCGGCCTGTAGTTTTCAACCACATTCTTACTTCCGCTTTTGTGTAAAGGCACATGAGTCTCTCTAAAGTCCTTTGGCACCCCTCCCGACTCCAACGAGGCATTGAAAAGGTCAGTCAGTGGAGCTGCTAGAACGTCCCCAAGTTCCCTCAGTATTCTAGGGTGTATTCCATCCAGTCCCATCGCTCTGTCTACTTTAAGTTGAGCTAGTGTCTCACGAACACAGTCTTCTGAAAATCGTTCAAGATGTCCCTCGCTTCTATTCCTGTTTGTGGGTGTTTTCTGAGGTCCTGCTCCTGGTTCTTCATCTGTGAACACAGAACAGAAATATTTGTTATGCAATTTTGCTTTATCCTTATCAGCTTCTACATATTCCTCCCCTGCACCCTTGAGTCTGACAATACCACTTTTGCCCTTCCTCTTCTCACTAAGATATCTGAAAAATGTCTTATCCCCCATTTTATTGCATTGGCTATTTCCTCCTCCTTTTGAATCTTTGCCTTCCTGACTACTTTTCTAGCTTCTCTAAGTTTTTCCAAATATAGATGCCTGTCATCCTCTCTGTGATCTCTTGTATTTCATGAAGGCCTCCCTCTTTTTCTTCACTTTTTCAGCTACTTCCTTAGAAAACCATAGCGGTCTCATTTTCCTTTTACCTTTATTTACCATTTTAACAAAAAGGTTGGTTGCCCTTAAAATATCCCCTTTCAGTTTTGCCCACTGTTTTTCTACATCCCCCAGCTGTTTCCATCCCACTAACGACTCCCTGAGGTATTGCCCATCTTCGCAAAGTTAGTCTTCCTAAAGTCTAAGACTCTCACCTTTGAATGGATTCTAACAGCCCTAGCCCTAATACTGAACCACACCATCTGGTGATCACTGGATGCAAAATGATCTCCCACTACAACATCAGAAACACTTTTACCATTGGTAAGCACCAAGTCCAGTATGGCCCCTTCACGTGTGAGGTCTGTTATCAATTGCCTGAATAGTTCTCTTAGAGGAAAGGCGGGATAGAGGTGATATGATTGAGATGTTTAAATACCTCCGTGGCATAAATGTTCAGGGAGAGAGCCTCTTTCAATTGAAAGCAAGTTCTGCGACGAGGGGACATGGGATGAGGGTGAAGGGAGATAGATTCAGGAGTGATATGCGGAAACTTTCTTTACGGAAAGAGTAGTGGATCCGTGGAATAGTCTCCCAGTTGGAGGTGGTAGAGATGAGGACAGTAACTGAATTCAACAAAAGCATGGGACCAACACAGAGGATCTCTAAAGGTAAAAAGTGGACTGTTGTAGTTGTTGTTATGGAAGGACAGACTAGATGGGCCTTGTGGTCTTTTTCTGTCATCATGTTTCTATGTTTCTATGTTTCTCCCTGTAGAGAATCTAGGGTCCCCTTACTTCTAGATGATGCTGCAGCAGGAATGTGCCATTCAACATCTGGCATATTGAAATCTCCTATCAGTAGCACTTCCCCTTTCCTAGCAAATCTGCGTATGTCTTCAATTAACTCTGTCCACCTCTTCCTCTTATGAGGGAGGTCTGTATATCACACCAATGCAAATAGATTTCTCTTTCCCTCTTTCTAGTTTAACCCACAATGCCTCCTCTCTCCCTTTTAAGCTCTGTAATTCCAAAGCTTTAATAGTCGTTTTTACATACAGTGCCACTCCTCCTCCCCTTTTTCCTACTCTGTCCTTTCTGAATAAAGTATAGCCAGGTATAGTTACATCCCAATCATGGTTCTCTGTGAACCATGTTTCTGTAACTGCCACTAAATCCAAGTCAACACTTTCTAAGGCACTTATCACAGAGTGTGAATACCACTAATCGATTTATTTACACTCTAAATATCTCAATTTTCCAAGCTGGCAGATAAATTTTAAATATTTGATTTTAATAATCCCATAGGGAAACTTTCTTCGTTTGACATACTGTGGATTGTTATATACAAATATTATACACTACTGCTTTTATTACAAAAACTCCTGTAGAACTGTATTACTACAGATTATACTTATATCCCTTACACAGTATGACTAGAGATTGTACAAATTAGTTCCCATTGGGTTCCAAATATACAGAAATACATATTATCTCATTTAAACCTTAAAACTTCTATAACTTATGCTGAAAAAGAATATATAAAACCACTTTGTTACATTCTCTTTTAAAACAGAATTGCTAGTATAGTCATCCTCTTTCGAACTGAATAGCTGGTGTTAACAACACTGTTCACCAAAGATAACACTGAGTTCTTGCTGTTCTCTGTTGCAAACTGTCCACGCTAGCAGAATCCGTCAGCAATGCTTAATCCTCCAGCAAATCCTCCAGCATATAATCAGTTCAAAAGTATCCCATGTTGTATCATATCGACATCACTTAGTTTTCTTTGAAACATTAACCCAACGCCGTTCAATGGCACTGCCCTCGCGTTTCTCTAATTGGTTCTTCAGGGGTCTGTCTTCAAAGAGCTCTGCCCTCAGCATGTGCACTATAAGTCTAGATGCTGCCCACGTCTCACTTCGATCTCTCTTGGCTGGAAATCAACCAACGATCCAGGAACGATCTCTAGTCATACTGTGTAAGGGATATAAGTATAATCTGTAGTAATACAGTTCTACAGGAGTTTTTGTAATAAAAGCAGTAGTGTATAATATTTGTATATAACAATCCACAGTAAGTCAAACGAAGAAAGTTTCCCTATGGGATTATTAAAATCAAATATTTAAAATTTATCTGCCAGCTTGGAAAATTGAGATATTTAGAGTGTAAATAAATCGATTAGTACTAAATCCAAGTCAGTCACTCCCACCAAAGCTTCAACATCAGGGATCTTATTTCCCATGCTACGGGCATTTATACACACTGCTTTCCATATGTTACCCCTGTTACCCATTTCCATAAAGGTATTTAATGTATCACCTACCTGTGGGCTTTCACCTACCTGGGGGCTTTCTTCACCCATCCTCAACGACTCTAGTTTAAAGCCCTCTTCAGTAGATTAGCCAGTCTACTACCGAAGACGCGTTGACCTTTCACTTCCCTGGCTCATGCCAAGTTCAGCATCTTGCTAATATATTCTGCTCTTGAGCGATTATCAGCTTTCTCTCAAGATTTGTTTTAAAAGTGCTCTCATAATAAATCCAGTGGATGTTCAAAAAGGAGAAAGATCTTTTTTATGGGTATGCTAAATTGGCTGACCAAATCTATTAATCTATTGTTAAATATTTATCTTTCGAGTTCAAAGCAGGCAATTTTGGCTCCCATTACCTTTCTAACACTAATCTATCCTTATTAGCAAAATTAGTTGAGCAGCCACTATTCAACTTCAAGAATTTGTCATTCAAAAAATTTAGTAGGCCCTTCTCAAACTGGTTTTAGGAAAGGTTTCAGCATACAGACTGTCCTAGCAGCTCTGCTAGAGGAATTAAAAGCAACATTAGATGACAATGATGGCTTTCTGGTCAACCTAATTTGTCAGCAGTCTTTTACCTCATGATCATTCTCTCTTTCAAAAGCAGGCTTCGACAACTGAGAATAAGAGGGACAGCTTTAGATGGCATGCAATCATACAAGAAAGAAGAAAACCAAAGGGTTGACATTGGAAATAAAATGTCAAACCCATGGTCCATGAACTGTGGAGTGCCCCAAGGTTTCCCAGTTTCCCTTATTCTCTTTAATTTTATTTAGAGACCTTTGGGAGGTTTGATAGGAAAAATGAGTTAAGGCCCAAATTTCTTATGTAGATTTCATTCAAACTGATTTTCCAAAAAGTAAACTCATTGCAGAAACATTTGTCATTAACAAGGAATACTTTGTAAGAAGCCGCCCTTGGAAAACACCGCATAGTTACTCACCTGTAGCAGGTGTTCTCCATGGACAGCAGGAATAAGTCCTCATGTATGGTTGACAACACTCCAATTATAACACGAGAATGTCTAAGAGACAAGTTCTAACTTCCCTTCTCAGATGTTAAAGTGATTTGCACCGGGTCTCAGACTTGAATGAGCTATGGTATTGTATTTCTTAACCAAATGCTCAAATTTGCATCAATGACCCGTCATTTTCTTTATATTATTGTGCTAATTTTCAGGCATTTAAAATACACGTAGTTTTAAAGGCAAATAAGAAACATAGAAACATGATGACAGAAAAAGCCACAAGGCCCATCTAGTCTGTCCTTCCATAACTACAACAGTCCACTTTTTACCTTTAGAGATCCTCTGTGTTGGTCCCATGCTTTTTTGAATTCAGTTACTGTCCTCATCTCTACCACCTCCACTGGGAGACTATTCCACAGATCCACTACTCTTTCCGTAAAGAAATATTTCCGCATATCACTCCTGAATCTATCTCCCTTCACCCTCATCCCATGTCCCCTCGTAGCAGAACTTGCTTTCAATTGAAAGAGGCTCTCTCCCTGAACATTTATGCCACGGAGGTATTTAAACATCTCAATCATATCACCTCTATCCCGCCTTTCCTCTAAGATGTACATATTAAGATCTTTCAGTCTGTCCTCATATGCTTTATAATGAAGCCCATTAATCATTTTAGTAGCAAACCTCTGCACCGACTCCATCCTGTTCACATCCTTTTGAAGGTGCGGTCTCCAGAATTGCACACCATACTCCAAATGAGGTCGCACCAAAGACTTATACAGAGGCATTATCACCTCCTTTTTTCTACTAGCCATTCCTCTCCGTATGCACCCAAGCATCCTTCTAGCTTTTGCCGTCGCCTTTTCTACCTGTTTAGCTACTTTAAGATCATCAGACACAACCACGCCTAGGTCCCGCTCTTCTTTAGTGGACAAAAGTCCTTCACCTCCTATACTGTATTGCTCCCTTGGATTGCTGCAGCCCAAATGCATGACCTTACATTTTTTAACATTAAATCCCAGCTGCCAAATTCTAGACCATTCTTCAAGCTTAGCTAGATCCCTACTCATGTTATCTACACCTTCCTGGGTGTCTACTCTATTGCAGATTTTGGTATCATCCGCAAAGAGGCAAACCTTACCCGACAGCCCTTCCGCTATATCACTAACAAAGATGTTAAAAAGAAACGGACCAAGGACAGATCCCTGGGGCACACCACTGGTAACATCCTTCTCCTCAGAGTGAGCTCCATTTACTTGTACTCTTTGTCGCCTCCCACCCAACCAATTTCTAACCCAAGCAGTAACTTTAGGGTCCATCCCTAGGGTGCTCAGTTTGTTTATAAGTCGCCTCTGAGGAACAGTGTCAAAGGCTTTACTGAAATCTAAATACACCACATCTAGAGCTCTCCCTCGGTCCAACTCCCTGGTCACCCAGTCAAAGAAATCAATCAGATTTGTCTGACAAGACCTGCCTCTGGTGAATCCATGCTGCCTCGGATCCTGTAATCCGCCGGACTCCAGAAACCTCACTATTTTCTCTTTCAGCAGCGTTTCCAATAATTTACTCACCACCGAAGTTAAACTAACGGGCCTGTAGTTTTCAACCACATCCTTACTTCCGCTTTTGTGTAAAGGCACCACATGAGCCTCTCTCCAGTCCTTTGGCACCACTCCCGACTCCAACGAGGCATTGAAAAGGTCAGTCAGTGGAGTTGCTAGAACGTCCCCAAGTTCCCTCAGTATTCTAGGGTGTATCCCATCCGGTCCCATCGCTTTGTCTACTTTAAGTTGAGCTAGTTTCTCACGAACACAGTCTTCTGAAAATTGTTCAAGATGTCCCTCGCTTCTGTTCTTATTTGTGGGTGTTTTCTGAGGTCCTGCTCCTGGTTCTTCATCTGTGAACACAGAACAAAAATATTTGTTAAGCAATTCCGCTTTATCCTTATCAGCTTCTACATATTCCCCCCTGCACCCTTGAGTCTGACAATACCACTTTTGCCCTTCCTCTTCTCACTAATATATCTGAAAAATGTCTTATCCCCCCATTTTATTGCATTGGCTATTTCCTCCTCCTTTTTAATCTTTGCCTTCTTGACTACTTTGCTAGCTTCTCTAAGTTTTTCCAAATACAGATGCCTGTCTTCCTCTCTGTGATCTCTTGTATTTCATGAAGGCCTCCCTCTTTTTCTTCACTTTTTCAGCTACTTCCTTCGAAAACCATAGCGGTCGGTCTCCTGTTCCTTTTGCCTTTATTTACCATTTTAACAAAAAGGTTGGTTGCCTTTAAAATACCCCCTTTCAGTTTTGCCCACTGTTTTTCTACATCCCCCAGCTGTTCCCATCCCACTAACGACTCCTTGATGATAAAACAAGTCAGTGCAGTAACCCCTGACGAAACGATATCTCGTGAAACGCAGTGGCGCTCAGACTGGCGTTGGGAGCCTACAACAAAAGCTAAGCCTGACTTATTTGCCTTTAAAACTACGTGTATTTTAAATGCCTGAAAATTAGCACAATAATATAAAGAAAATGACGGGTCATTGATGCAAATTTGAGCATTTGGTTAAGAAATACAATACCATAGCTCATTCAAGTCTGAGACCCGGTGCAAATCACTAACATCTGAGAAGGGAAGTTAGAACTTGTCTCTTAGACATTCTCGTGTTATAATTGGAGTAATTCTTTATTATTTGGCTTAACGGTGTATTACTCTGAAAGCATCAGACCAATTTCTGGTTGACAACACTGACAGCCTCACACGGGAATGCTCCCCGCTTCTACTGGAAACTTTTGGGAGGTTCCACCGCGCATATGCGCCTGACTTCCCGCCTACTACGGCACCATCTTCTCCAGTAAAATATCAAAGCAGTAGTAGAAAACTCCTCCTCGGGGAGATGTGAGTGTTGTGAGGACTTATTCCTGCTGACAATGGAGAACACCTGCTACAGGCAAATAACTACTCTTTCTCAGTGAACAAGCAGGAAGTCAGTCCTCAACATATGGGACTCCCAAACTACAGGCTACCAAAAACTGTGCAGCCAAAAGCCCAATGGGGGCAACAGAATTGGGGAACAGAAACAGCTTGGGTAGTCCTTCCAGAGGACTAGACCAATTCAGCATCTTCAGCATACAGCATCACTGAGGAACACACTCTCTGGTATCCTGGACGGACAGAAGAGCCAGTGGGAAGGAGTTGGAACCTAATTCCCAGAGAGATGCCAGAGCACAGCTTGGCTAAAGCTGCTGTCGTGTCGGGAATCACCATCCAGGCAGTAATGAGCAGTGAATGTGTGGATCGAAGACCATGTTGCAACCCTGCATATCTCCTCCATGGAGACAGAGTGCAAGCTGGCCACCAATACAGCCATGGCTCTGACACTGTGAGCCATGACATGACCATCAAGGTTCAGGCCTACTGAGGCATAAGCAAAAGAGATGCAGCCTGCTAGTCAAATTGACAGCGTGCGCTTGAAGACAGCAGTCCCCAGTTTGCTAGGGCCAAGAGAGACAAAACAGTTGGGTGGATCTATGGTGCACCTTCATTCACTCAAGGTAGAAGGCCAAGGTTCACTTGCAGTCCAACATGCAGACATCACCTTTAGCAGGAAATGCAGATGCATGCGCAAGATTACCCTATTGTGGTGGAACATGGTGTACACAGCAAGTGAGCCACCAAGGCCTGGAGCTCACACAGTGTGCTGAAGTGACCACAACCAAAAACAAGACCTTCTGGGTCAGGAACCTCAGAGGGCAGGAAGCGAGTGCCTCAAAGAAAAGCAGACAAGAGCTGTGCCAGAATTACATTAAAGGTCCCAAGCCACCAGTGGGTGCTTGACCGGAGGTTTAGAAAGGACTAAGCCCTGCATGAAGCAAGTCACCGAGGGTTGAATTGAGATGGGCTTCCCCTCTGAGCTGCAATGGTAGGCCCCAATCACAATCAGGTGGATTCTAACCGAATTGGACTTGAGACCTGAGTCCGATAGGTGCAGAAGGTACTTGAGCAACCTATCCACTGTCCACAGTGCAGGAGAAGGGATCCAGGGCCTGGTCTGTGCACCAGGAGAACATCCCCCACTTGAACGCATAAGACCTGCAGGAGACCAGAAGGACCTCAGTAATATTCTCAGGTAGGCTGAATTCTGAGAAGACTACCTGCTCAACATCCATGCCATGAGGGCCAAGGACTGGACATTGGGATGCAACAAGATCCCATACTCATGAGATCTGGGGCAGAATCCAGCCGTAGAGGCTCCCTCTGAAAGAGATGGAACACCACAGGGAACCACAGCTGCCTGGGACAAAAAGGTGCAATGAGAATCATCGAGCCCCTGTTAGCATGCAGCTTCAGCAAGGTCTTCGCCACAAGCAGAATGGAAGGATAGGCATATAGCAAGCCCACTCCCCAGTGTATGAGGAAGGCATCTGATGCCAGCCAGTCACTGAACACAACCCTGGAGCATAAATGATCCACCTGGGCATTGCATGGGGTGGCAAAGAGATCTATTATGGGAGTACCCCATGCCCAAAAGATCCGCACAACTTCCTTGTTGAGGGTCCACTCGTGTGGATGCAGGACGCAGCTCAGCTGGTCCACCAGGGAGTTGAGGTCCCCAGGCAGATATATGTTGCTCTCAGCTCCATTCTGCTAGTGGTGGCAAACTTCCAAAAGTGGACCACTTCCACTGAGACAGGAGACAGAATTATGTGCCACCCTGCTTGTTGATGTAATACATCAGCACCTGATTGTCTCTCTGAATCAGCATAGATTGGTTGGTCAAATGAACCTTGAATGCACGGAGAGCATTTGCTATGGCCTGGAGTCTCAAGAAATTGATTTGATGCAGGCCCTCCTGCTCAGAAAACAGGCCCTGCATGCACAGGCCATCCAGATGAGCCCCCAGCCCCACTTGGACACATCTGTCAGTGTCCACTGGAGGAGTGATACCTGAAATGAGAGACCTCTGAGCAAGTTCTGAGGCTCCAGCAGGGACTGGACTAGAGGCATAGTGACCGCCACCTGGCCCTGGAGGTGGCCCGTGGCTTGTATACACTGCACACACAGAATCCATTGAGCTTGTCTCATCAACAGATGAGCCAGGGAAGTGATATGAACAGTCGAGGCCATATGTCCAAATACCTTCAGCATCCCCCAGGATGTCACTTGATGCCTCTGCTGGGTATCGCAGATCAAGGCTGTCAGCCTTTGCAAGCAATCCATCAGAAGAAAGGCACAAGCCCGAGTGGTGTCGAGGAGGGCCCCTATGAGCTCCAGCTGCTGGGAGGGCTGTAGGTGAGACTTGGGGTAGCTGACCATGAACCGCAACCGTTCGAGCACCTGGATGGTCAGTTGAGCCAACTGATGGACTCCATCTGGAGTGGAGCACTTTATGAGCCCGTCGTCCAAGGAGGGGAAGACGAACACTCCCAGAGTCCACAGGTAAGCGGCTAAGGCCACCAGACAGACACTTTGTGAAGACTCAAGGTGCTGATGCCAGTCCTAAGGGAAGAACACAGTACTGGATGTACCGATCCCCCAGGATGAACCTGAGGTATTTACTGCGAGCTGGTTAAATCAGTATCTGCGTATACACATCCTTGAGATTCAGGGAGCACAGCCAGTTGTCCTTTAGGAAGTACGGCAGCAGGAATCATCTAGAACTTTTCTTGCATTAGATAAGCGTTGATGTCTCAGAAGTCCAGGATGGGTCAAAACTCCCCCAGGTCTTCTTGGGGACCAGGAAGTACCTGGAGTAGAATCCACACCTGACCTGAGCTGGAGGTACCGGCTCAATAGCGAGATCTGCGAGCAGGGCAAAGCTCTCTCCCTGTAAGTGGTCTAGCAGAAACTCTCTCGGGGGGGGGGGCAGCAACTCAGCAAAGTACAGCATGTAACTGGCTTTGGAATATTGGTACCCATGCATCTGAGGTGATGAGAGGCCACCTGTGGGCAAACAGGACGAGCCGCCCCCTCATAAGAGGTTTGTCCCCTGCAGAGCCTGGCAGATTGGCTATGCTCTGGAGGAATCAAACCCCACCCCACGTTTAAGTTGTGAGGCCAGCTGGGCCTTCTGTGGCTTCTCCCAATGCTGCTGACGAGGAGCCTAAGCTCTCAGCTGAGAGCTCTGTGGGCTCAGGAGATACCAACACTTACGCTAGTAATAGGTCTTCTAGCCCTAGTACTTCTTACAAGAGGTATCAGCAGTCTCTCTCAAAAACCTGGTGAGGGTGATATTTATTTTTTTAACTAGTTTTCTATACTGCCTCATCCTTCAATCAAAGCAGTTTACATTATGAATCAATACAAAGATACTGGATACATTGCCTTGTCCCCAAAGGGCTCACACTCTATGAGTACCTGAAGCAACGGAGAGTTTAGTGGCTTGTCCAAGGCCACAAGGAGTGCCTATAGGACTAGAAACCCCAAGTCCCTCCAGCCTGAGATTGCTGTCCCCAGGTGGGACTTGAACCCCCGGCCTTCCGGCCTGAGGTACCGTGTCCTAACCACTAGGCCACTCCATCCCATGCTGCATCTCAATCTCACCTGCTTCCCAAAGAGGTTCCCCCCCCCCCCCCCGGCACAGCACATGGACCAGCTTATCCTGGACCCATTGCTCCAAGACAGAGGATTGAAGCCAGGTGAATCGGTGGGTTCTAATTCCTACAGCCACAGACCTGCAGACTGGTGTCATGAGTCTCCCAGACAATGAATTTGGAACAATCCTTGCCATGGCCCAACAGGACACAGGAGGAGTCCAGGAAGTCAGAAGAAGAGTGGGCCAAACTTGGCCAGTTCTTGCATGATACCCTTGAGGAACAACTGGTATGGAAGAACCCTGGCCACACTGGCTCTGGAAGCACTGCCTGCCAAAGTCATCCAAGGTTCTTGCTTCCGTATCCAGGGCAACGAAGAGCGCATCTTGCTGTTCTTCCATCTCCAGAGAGTGGTGTGGGAGCAGAAGTTTCTCAAACCCTGGGGCAATTTGGACTCAATAGATCGAGTCCAGCCACCTGCTGGCACAGTGAGGGGGTTCTCTCCCACATGCTCATCTGCAGCCTCTGCAGGATCTGGTGCACCCACACCCATCACAGACTCCTTGGGAGCCAAAGGATAGCAGAATAGTAACATAGTATATGACTGCAGATAAAGACTAGTATGGTCCATCTAGTCTGCCCAGCAAAGCGGCAAGAGTAGGTGCACCTGCCACTCTGTGCAGGTCACCTCTCCCCATTCCTTTGTTTAGGGGTGTACCCACCGCTCCGTGTAGGTCACCCGTGTTTGTTGAGATATAAAAGAGATGGTTATGTTTATTTTGATTTTATCATGTTACTATAAAGCAGTGGTTCTCAACCTTTTTTGTACTGTGACCCCTTTTACCGTTGGTCAACTTGTGGTGACCCCCAATGATAAAATCAAATGCGTCTCTCTTCCTTTACCGTTAACGCATTGTCGCTGTAATCATTTGTTGAATTATTAATATATTATAGGCCTTTGCAATATGTTTTTATTTATAAAATACTTATTTAAATAATCAAAACAAGTAACAATATTTGATTTCAAAATTATGATGATTTTGTAGTCAAATCACTAATATGAAATAAAATTATTTTTTCTACCTTTGTTGTCTGACCAATTTATTCTCTGATCATGCTGGTCCCGATCTGAGGCTTCTGCTTTCCTGTCGTCTCTTAGCTCTCTTTCTGTGGTCTATGGTCCATCTGCCAGTTCTTATCTCTTTTGTTTTCTTCACTTCTTTCCATCAGCCTATTTCCAGTCCCAGTAACCCTCCCCAGTATCAGCCCCTTTCCAGTCCTCACTCCCAGTACCTTCCAATGTCAACTTGCATTCCCATGACTGCCACTGGTGTCCATTCCCTTCCAGTCCCCCTCCTTCCCCCCTGATCAGTCCCTTCTAGTACAAATACCATGGCAGCCCCTCTCAGATCCACTCCCTTTCAGTTCCATGCTCCCATCCCCTTGTATCAGCCCACTTGTAGCCTTAGCCCCCAGTTTTCTTCCAGGGTCAGCAGCTCTATCCTCCCCTCCCCACAATCAGCCCATTCCCAGTCAAAGCCCCCTAATCAGCTCACTTCTAGTGCTAATCCCCCTCAACCCCATTACCAGTCCTACCCCCCCCCTAATCAGCCCAATACCAGTCCTACCCCCCATCAGCTCATTTCCAGTGCTAGTCCCCCCCTCAACCCCATTACCAGTGCTAGGCTCCCCTAATCAGCCCATTTCCAGTCCTAACCTCACTGATCAGCTCATTTCCAATGCTAGACCCCCAGCAGTCCATTACCAGTCCTACCCCCCCTTGATAAGTCCATTCCCAGTCCTAGCCTTCCCTAATCAACCCATTACCATTCGTAGCCCCCCATCTGCCCATTACCAGTGCTAGCACCCCCATCAGCCCATTATAATCCTAACCCGCACTGTCTCTCGCCTCTGTCCAGCATTTATCCCGTCTGTCCAGTATGTCCCCATGTCTCTCCCCTTTGTCCATGCCAGCCTACTCCCTCCATGTCAGCCCCCCTCCCTCCATCCATCCATATCAGCCCCCTCCCTCCCTCCCTCCTCCATGTTAGGCCCCATCCTTACATACGTCCATTTCAGGCCCCCTCCCTCCATCCATCCCTCCATGTCAGCCCCCATCCTTCCATCCGTCCATGTCAGCCCCCCTCCCTCCCTCCCTCCATCCATCCATATCAGCCCCCTCCCTCCCTCGCTCCCTGTCAGCCCCCTCCCTCCCTCCCTCCCTCCATCCATCCATATCAGCCCCCATCCCTCCCTCCCTCCCTCCCTGTCAGCCCCCATCCTTCCATCCGTCCATGTCAGCCCACCTCCCTCCATCCATCCCTCCATGTCAGCCCCCATCCTTCCATCCGTCCATGTCAGCCCCCCTCCCTCCCTCCCTCCATCCATCCATATCAGCCCCCATCCCTCCCTCCCTCCCTCCTGTCAGCCCCCTCCCTCCCTCCCTCCCTCCATCCATCCATATCAGCCCCCATCCCTCCCTCCCTCCCCTGTCAGCCCCCTCCCTCCCTGTCAGCCCCCATCCTTCCATCTGTCCATGTCAGCCCCCTCCCTCCATCCATCCATATCAGCCCCCTCCCTCCCTCCCTCCATGTCAGCCCCATCCTTCCATCTGTCCATGTCAGCCCTCCATGTCAGCCCCATCCTTCCATCTGTCCATGTCAGCCCCCCTCCCTCCATCCATCCATCCATATCAGCCCCCTCCCTCCATGTCAGCCCCCATCCTTCCCTCTGTCCATGTCAGCCCCCTCCCTCCATCCCTCCCTCCCTCCATGTCAGCCCCATCCTTCCATCTGTCCATGTCAGCCCCCCTCCCTCCATGTCAGCCCCCCTCTGTCGATGTCAGCCGTGTTGCAGGTTGTCTGCCTCCCAGCAAATGCAGCCGCGGCTCTCTGCCTCTTAGGGAACCGCGGCTGTACCTGTAAATCATTGCGGAGCCCTTCCTGTCTCGATGGGCTCCATGCAGCATTGTCCCGCCTCCAAAGGAAGTTGTTTACCACTTCCTTTGGAGGCGGGACAATGCTGCACGGAGCCCGTCGAGACAGGAAGGGCTCCGCAACGATTTTACAAGTACAGCCGCGGTTCCCTAAGAGGCAGGGAGCCGCGGCTGCAGAAGAAGGCGGTGAGTTTGCCGGAGTTTGCTGCTGCCGAGAAGCGGACTCGGCAGCGGCAGCAACCTGTGCACATCTTAATTTTTTTTTTTAAACTTGGTGGAGGCTAAGCGACCCCCGCTAAATCCTGTGGCGACCCCCGTTGGGGTCGCGACCCACAGGTTGAGAACCGCTGCTATAAAGGGATCCACCGTGGCTGTCCCAAGCCATTTTGAATTTTGTCATTGTATCACCAATTCCATCAGGAGGGCATTCGAAGCATCCACCACCCTTTCAGTGAAAAAGTATTTCCTGACATTGTCTTTCAGTTTACCCCCTTGCAGCTTCATGTTATGCACACTAGTTTTACAGCTTCCCCGTCTTTGGAAGAGATTTGTTTGTTCATTAATATCTAAATATTTAAAGGTCTGAATCATCTCTCCCCTGTCCCCCATCTCCTACAGAGCGTATATATTTAGGTCTTCAAGTCTCTTCTCATAAGTCTTATAACACAGGCTCCTCCACCCTGGGCTCATCTTCAGATCCCAGGGAGAAGGAAATGAACTTGTTCTTCCAAGACTTCATGCGAGATAGGGCCATGTCCTCCAAGGGAGACCTCTGCCGCTCATGAGGAGAGGGGTCCAAGGGGAGCTTGAGGGATAGGCTCTCAGACACATCTGATGCCTCCTCGGTCTCCCAGCAATCGGAGTCCAACTCCGAGAGCAAGTCAAAGTAGTGTCAGGCCTCTTCCCATCGTCAACTCAGCTGTGTGGAGAGGAAGAGTGCATCTGAGACCGATGGTGCTCATAGTGCTTCCTCTGCCTCACCAGGGCATCTGATCCCAATACGCTCGATAGGGAGATGGCCATAGGAACCGGTGTCGATGCCGGTAGCCGGTCCACTACACTTGCATAAGCAGGCAGCATATGGGTCTCGAGGATCAGCTGCACTGCCTGTGGTAGCGATGCCCTAAGCACTAAGGGGTCAACACTGCCGCCATTTAGGCATCAAGAACTCAAAGGCATTCCTCCAAGGCTGCCATCTCTGAAGCATCGAGGCTGGAAGTACAACTTCAGCCACTGGCTCAGGAGCCCGTTGGGGAATCCACGAAAGTTGGCACATTGGGAGACTCCCGGTGCCCCTCCAGTACCCAGGGCGATGATTTCCTCTCGTCAGGTTACTTTAGAAGAATGCTCCTGGCCATCGCTCTCCATGCCGCATCGGGAAGGGCTGCGATGTCGGTGCACATGAACCTTGGTCTGATACTCGGACACTCCCTTTGATGATGATGGAGTTGAAATTGAATCCAGGCAAAGGTCAGAGATCCTTCATTATGGGGCACTGCAGCCCCTCGGCTCCAAGTATGCTCAGGTTCCTCTTGATGCTGATGCCTCTGTGGTGCCGCACGCAGACCAGGGTTGAAGCTGGGAAAAAAAAAAAAAAAAAAAGATGCAGGATCTGTAGGCCCAAAGAGAGACTCCCACTGCTTCTCCCAACCCTTGAGGCCCCTTCTTGTCATCTGCAATTAAGTTTAGAAGAGGCGGGCTGGTAGTTGGGGCCCAGTCATTGAAGGCACCAATTGTGCCAGTCTATGATAGAGATGGTCTGGATACACTTTTGTGCACTTCTTAAACCCGCTTGCTGGCCTCTGGGGCATGGTCCTGGAACACAGTCCTGGCGAGATCAAACAACTTGATGCAAGAAGAAAAGGACAAAAACAGAAGAAAATAAAAAAGTGATAGCCCTGTGGCCAGTGCTACTGACAGGCAAGAAAACTAGATGAAAAAGGTACCCCCTCAAAGGGGGTAAGAACAAAAAACGTTTTCCCGATAGTGCAGGGACACATCCTAGGGGCTCCACAAAAAAAAGCGTAGTTACTCACTTGTAACAGGAGTTCTCCGTGAATAGCAGGAATCAGTCCTCACATATGGGTGACGTTGGCATTGAAGGAGCACGCGCAGAGCATTTCCCCAGGTTTCAACGAAAAACTTTGGGAATGCTGCCGCACATGCGTGGTCCCCTTCCCACCTAAGGGTGCCATCTTGCTTAGTCAGACATCATAGCTAAGACGGCAGTCAACAAAAAACAGATGAACGGCAACTCCAAGGGGAGGAGGGAGGGCTGTGAGGGTTGGTTCCTGCTGTTCCCAGAGAGCACCTGTTAAAAGGTGAGTAACTACACTTTCTCCGGGAACAAGCAGGAAGTCAGTCCTCACATATGGGACTCCCTAACACCAAGCTGCTGAGGACCGAACCACAACAGTACCAATAGTGACTGGTTGGGTGGCCATGAATTGCAGGTGGCGAGTCCCTGCTGAGAGACACTGCAAGATCCTAGCGTCCTGCAACACTATCACTCCGGTAGCCTGAATACAGAGGGTCAGAGGGTAGGAGTTGCCTACACTCCAAGAATATTACGCAGCACTGCCTGACCAAAGGCACTGTCCCTGTGGAATTCGCTTTCCAGGCAGTAGTGTGCTGTGAACATGTGAATGGATGACCAAGTGGTGGCTCTGCAATGCGCTGTGATCAACAGCTCCAGGGAGAGGCCTGCCCACTCATAGGCGAGGGCAATGCAGTCCGCCACCCAAGAAGATAGGGTATGCTTGGTTACAGGGGGCCTCAGTCTGCTGGGGTCATAGGACACGAAAAGCTGAGGTACTTTGTGGTGGCCCTGGGTCCGCTGCAGGTAGAAGGGCAGGACCCATTAACAATCCAGCGTGTGGAGTACGAGTTCCTCTCTGCCAGCATGAGGCCGCAGGTAGAAGGTGAGGCGTACCACCTCCTGGTTGAGGTGAAAAGGGGATACCACCTTCAGGAAGAACTTAAGCGTAGGTAGCCTGGGACAGGAACTTAGTGCAGTCCCGGATGGTGGCTACCAAGGTCTGGAACCGTTGCAGGGGTTCCCCGGTGAGCCCTGCTGAGAAGCCAGCGAGCTCCTGGATAAGGCTCTTAAGATACATCCCTATGTAGAGCTCATAGGTTTGTATCCGGCAGCCCAACATGGACCCTCGGAAACACTTATGCCCCAGGGCATTGGGGGCCCTGGCCTCTCTAACTGGAGGTATAGGAGAATAAATCTTCTGGTTCATGAGCTTTTGCATCGAGGACTCCACTACCATGGAACTGTGGGGAAACTGTGCCTTCTGGAAGCCTGGACTCCTCTTGACAAGGTAGATGACGAAGAATCATAGAAACATAGAAACATGATGACAGAAAAAGACCACATGGCCTATCTAGTCTGTCCTTCCACAACAACAACTACAACAGTCCACTTTTTACCTTTAGAGATCCTCTGTGTTGGTCCCATGCTTTTTTGAATTCAGTTACTGTCCTCATCTCTACCACCTCCACTGGGAGACTATTCCATGGATCCACTACTCTTTCTGTAAAGAAATATTTTCTCATATCACTCCTGAATCTATCTCCCTTCACCCTCATCCCATGTCTCCTCGTAGCAGAACTTGCTTTCAATTGAAAGAGGCTCTCTCCCTGAACATTTATGCCACGGAGGCATTTAAACATCTCAATCATAATCACCTCTATCCCGCCTTTCCTCTAAGGTGTACATATTAAGATCCTTAAGTCTGTCCTCATATGCTTTATAATGAAGCCCACTAATCATTTTAGTAGCCACCCTCTGCACCGACTCCATCCTGTTCACATCCTTTTGAAGGTGCGGTCTCCAGAATTGCACACCATACTCCAAATGAGGTCGCACCAAAGACTTATACAGAGGCATTATCACCTCCTTTTTTCTGCTAGCCATTCCTCTCCGTATGCACCCAAGCATCCTTCTAGCTTTTGCCGTTGCCTTTTCTACTTGTTTAGCTACTTTAAGATCATCAGACACAACCACGCCTAGGTCCCGCTCTTCTTTAGTGGACAAAATTACTTCACCTCCTATACTGTATTGCTGACCACTGGTTGGAATCGCCCACATCTGTAGGAGCAGACGTTCGAGGATGGATTGCATCAACACTGATAGAGCCTCCTTTGGTGTGCGGATCCTTCTTGGACTCTGTGGGGACCGAGAGGGCTCAGGCCATGTCCCGGACGAAGTCGTGGAATGCCACGTCCTCGGGTGGGAAATGGTATCGGAGTTCCAGGGGAGATGGCTCCAAGGGGATGTCTCTGTGTCAAGAGGTCTCGGGGGAGGCCTCGACATCAGTCTCCTAGTCTCCCGCGCCTCGAGGCCTGCATCGGGGAATCGAGACCCCACAACCGGTTTAAGGTCAGACTCCCAGAAACTAGCCAAGGAGGACTGGGACACCCGAGGATTGGGACCGAGCCCTCGATCGGTACAGAGGGCTGACCTGAGGCTGATAGCACTCAGGGCCCAGCTCAACGCCCGGGGGATGCCACTGCAGTCGGGGGCCCAGTTGCTGGGGCAGATGATGCAAATTAACCTGACATCGCCTGCTGCATGGTCATGTTGGCAGAGATACTCTGTTCCAGGACCACCGTTGTGGGCTCGATGCCAGAAGGCTCCGCAGCATTCGGCATGGGCACAGAGGGTTTCGGCCCCGGCGCCAGCGCTCTGGTGAGCACATCCTCTACAAGGTCTGTGGCCTCAAGGAACCTCGCACGATCGCTACCAGTCGAGGACTCCTTCCTAAAGACCTAAGGGGGGCACTGCTCGGAGTCACCCGAGTCCCATCTCAAGCCCTTACCAGGTTCCCCTGGTGGAACCTCGACTGGCTTAAAGGATTTTTTCTTTTTCTTGGCAGGGTCCGGTGTCTTTCCAGAGGAGCCGCTGCCGCAGGACTCCAAAGACGCCCGGGCCTTGGCTTTGAGCCGGACCACAGGAACAACATCTCCTGCAACTCCAACTGTTTCTTGTTGGTCCGAGGGGTCATGGCTTGACGCAGGAGGTACTGTCATGGTCCGGGCCAAGGCAGTGCAAGCAGCAGTCGTGGGTGTTTATGACACACATGATTTGACTGCAACAATCACGCTTTTTAAAACCACTGGGAGACATGATGGATCACACCCAGACAGGGTCAATGACACCCAGGCGAAAAAGGGCACAAACACCGGACGAGGCGAGCCTCAATGGAAAAAGGTAAAGGAGTCTAGAGCAGCACCGAGGACGGTATGCAAACTGGGGAAAAACTCAACTAAGAGGATAATTAAGGAAATTTTCAGGGGACACAGGACATGCGTCCTTTGGGCTCCACGGAAAAAAGGAGAGACTGTGCAAGATGGCACCCTTGGGCGGGAAGGGGACCACGCATGCATGATAGCATTCCCAAAGGCTTTCTTTGAAAGTTGGGGAAATGCTCTGCACAGGCTCCATCTGTGCTGACGTCACCCATAAGTGAGGACTGATTTCCTGCTTGTTCCTGGAGAAAGAAGACTGGAGAAGATGGCACCACGGCAGGTGGGAAGGAAGGCACACATGCACGGTGGAGCCTCCTAAAAGCTTCTAGAAACTGGGGAGCTTTCCCACATGGGCTCAGTAACATCACCCATACATGAGGACTTACTTCCTACTTGTCCACGAAGAATCTAAACTTAACCCAGAAAAAAAAAATAGGTCCAAACCATGGTCCTAAGGTGGATTCTATAAGGGTTTTGATCCGTTCTAGACACTCAGGAGTTGTAACCGATTCTGCAGTTATTATAGAAGATTAAATTAATGCTTAATATGAGAAAATGTTTCTTAATCTTCACCTTCTTAGACAGATTAAACCATACTTAATTCACGATTTTTGCAGTTTTCCGGGTCATGACATCTTGGTAAGTGGAAAGCGTAGTTACTCACCTCTAACAGGTGTTCTCCAAGGACAGCAGGAATCAGTCCTCACATATGGGGTGATGCTGGCACTGACAAAGCCTGCATGGAGCATTTCCCCAGCTTTCAAAGAAAGTCTTTGTGAATGCCACCACGCATGTGTGGTCCCCACCCTGTCCAAGGGTGCCACCTTGATCAGTCAGATGACTTAGCTCAGGTAAAGGATATAAAATATCAAGAAGAGTGGGCAACTCCATGGGGAGAGGGGTGGATTGTGAGGACCGATTCCTGCTGTCCGTGGAGAACACCCGTTACAGGTGAGTAACTACGCTTTCTACAGGAACAAGCAGGAAGTCAGATCTCACATATTGGACTCCATAGCTACAGGTTGCCGAGGACCTGTAGGAAAGCGCCAAGGTGAGCTGTGAGCAGACACTGGTAACCGAAGCCAGCACGAGGACCCCGGATCCTTGGAAGACCCGGTAGCCACAGAAGGGTCAGAGGGCTGGAGTTGCCTAAACCCCAAATAGATTATGGAGTATGGCCTAGCTGAAGACACTGTCCTAACAGGACTCCCTCTCCAGGCAGTAAAGCGTCGAAGGTGTTAGCCGAGGACCAGGATGCGGCTTGGCAGATGTCAGTCAATGGCATGGAGCACAGATGTGCCACTGACGCCGCTCTCGCATGAACACTGTGCGCCATGATTCGGCGGTCCAGTGGTAGCCCAGCCTGAGCCTGGGCCAAGGCGATGCAGTCCGCCACCCAGATGGAAAGGTTCTGCTTGGTGACCGTGAGCCCAAAACGGGCAGGGTCGTAGGAGGCAAAGAGCCGCTCGGACCTGCAGTGAGCCTGCATAGCTGCAGGTAGAAGGAGAGAGCCCTCCTTCAGTCAAGGGTATGGAGGATCACCGATGCTCGGTCGGGATGGGGCTTTGAAAAGAAGGTCAGCAACACTATCTCCTGGTTGAGGTGGAAATCCGAGACAACCTTCGGGAGAAACTTGGGGTGCGTTCGGAGAACTAACCAGTTCCCATAGAATCTTGTGTAGGGCACGTCGGCCATCACAGCCTGAAGCTCACTGACCCTCCGGGCTGAAGTGAGGGCCACCAGAAAAACCACCTTCCAGGAAAGGTGCTGAAACGAGCAGGACACCATCAGCTCGAAGGGCAGTTGGGTTAGCCTCTTGAGGATGACATCGAGATCCCACTCTGCCGGAGGTGGCCAGATGGGGGGGGGGGGGGGGCTTGGAAAGGAGCCACCCAGGCATGAAGTGGGAAACCAGTAGCTGGCCCGAGAGGGGTCTGCCCACAACTGGGTGGTAGTTGACCGAGATCGCGCTCGGGTGGACCCTGACCGAGTTGGACTTCAGGCCCGCCTGCGAGAGATGGAGCAGGTACTGCAGGACCAAGTGGGTGGGACAAGAGAATGGGTCGACCCATATCCCTGAGCACCACACCAAGAACGGACGCCATTTAAAAGGCATACGCCCTCCTAGTCGAGTCCTGCGCAAGGCCAGCAATATGTCCTCGATCTCCACCAGGAGATGAACAGGGGCTAGACCGACCCACTCAACTGCCAAGCCATGAGGGATAAGGACTTCAAGTTCAGGTGAAGTAGCCAACCCTGCTCTAGTGTCAACAAGCCTGGCATGCTGCCGAAGGGAACCGGAGACTCCAATGACAGGTGGAGCAGCAGCGGGAACCAGGGCTGCTGAGGCCACCGTGGGGCCACAAAAATCACTGAGGCCCTGTCCCGCTGTATCTTGAGGAGGGCTCACGCTATGAGCAGAGTGGGAGGAAACGCATACAGGCGGCCATGCGTCCATGACAGCAGGAAGGCATCGGAGGCTTCCCTGTCTGGGTGGGGAACTGTGCCGCAGAACTGCAGGAGCTGCGAATTCACTGGGCTGGCGAAGAGGTCCAGGAACAGAGTCCTCCAACACTGGAACAGCCACTGTGCAGTCTGCAGGCAAAGGCGCCACTCATGTGGCTGGAGGAACTTGCTCAGCCTGTCTGCCAGGATGCTGTCCTGGCCTGGGAAATAGGTGGCCCAAAGGGCTATGCCTTGGCAAATCGCCAAGTACCACAGGGCTACTGCCTCCAGGTAGAGGCTGTAAGAGCCGAAGCCCCCTGCATATAGAATATTGCCACCCGGTTGTCTGTCTGGACAAGCACCGCCCGGTGGTGAACGTGGTGCCAGAGAGCCCAGAGGGTGAGGAGGACCGCCCAGAGTTCGAGAAAGTTGACCGGCGATTGGGGCTCCACCAGGGACCAAGTCTCTTGCGTGCAGAGCTCACTGCAATGAGCTCCCCAGCCCGTGAGGGAGGCATCCGTGGACAGAACCACGTCATGCTGTGGAGCCTGGAATATCATGTCTTGAAGCAGACTCCAGGTGTCCCGCCACTAGTCAAGGTACTCAGACAGCTGGGGAGTGATCGAGATGGCATCTTGGTGACAGCCCATCGCCTGAGCCCACTGAGCTCAAAGGCACCACTGCACCGCCTGCATGTGCAGTTGGGTATCGGGGACTACGTGTACCATCGAGGCCATATGGCTGAGGAGACTGAGCATTGCTTGGGCCGATACTGTGTCGCAGTGCTGAACTGCGGATGCCAGAGCGATGAGGCTGTCTGCCCTGCCCTGGGGAAGGAAAGCACAGTTACTTACCTGTAACAGGTGATCTCTGGGAACAGCAGGAATAAGTCTTCACATATGGGTACATCAGTATCGACGGAGCCTGCGCGGGAACGCTCCCCAGCGTCCAAAAAGAAAGCTTTTGGGAGCATCCCACGCGCATGCGCGCTGCCTTCCCGCCCATTCACTTCCCCATCAGTTGGGTTTGTAGCTGAGACCGAAGGAGGAAAGTAGACAAATAGAGAGAGAGAGAGAAAGAAAGAGAAAAAGACAACTCCTAGGGGAGGTGGGTAGGTTGTGAAGACTTATTCCTGCTGTTCCCACAGATCACCTGTTACAGGTAAGTAACTGTGCTATCTCCAGGAACAAGCAGGAATGAGTCTTCGCATATGGGGACTCCCAAGCTAAGATGCCTGGAGGAGGTCCCAGCATGTTGCAATCTAGTTGATGGGCCATGCTATTTCCCAGAACCTGAGGCATCCAAGGGATGGAGGGTAGGAGTTGAACTAAAAAGGGGTGTGCTGTGGAACAGCTGGACTAAACAAGGCGTCTGGAGAGGAGTCCTTGTGTAGATCAGAAAAGTTAGTGAAAATTGGATTCCAATTCTCTAATGTGGACCTCAGACAGAAGTATTGCGAAAGTATTTGTTGAGACTAATGGTCTGGTGCTAGAAACAGGTACATTATCCTCAAAGAAAATACCTTACTGGAAAGTAGAGGAAAATAAATTTCACAATACAGGCAGAGGTCAGAAGCCTAAAAGGGCTAGAACTAATCCCAGAAGAAAAAACTGGGAGAGTTTAATGAGGTTGGACTTTAGATGAGAAGCTAAAGCTTCTGTAGGCCAACGTTTGAAGCTCTTTGTCCTTGGAGCAGAAAAAGGCTCTAGGAAAGAGAGGAGATAAATATGACTGGTTTGCAGAAAAAGGAATGGGTCTTTGAGACCCCTCTATCCAAATGAAAGACAGAAAGAAACATTTGTAGTAGGCGGTGTAGCCTCCAATTTCTTGAAGATGAGGAATGTCTTCCGTAAGTGATGTCACTTAGGATAACTACATGGAGAGCTTCAAATGTGACGTAATCGGAAAGGTTATAGTAAAAGAAGGTAGTTTGACTACCATAGAAATTGGTTGTCCATTTAAAATCCTATGGCATGCTGGAACAGCATTAATATGGACAGTAACAAATCTTTCAGAGTGAGATATGTATTTACACACACACACACACACATATATAAAAGAGACTCACTTAACAAGAAGGGGTAAGACCTGCTTGCAAAATATGGATAGAGAACCCCTTACTGGTTATACGTGGAAGAACCATGAAGAAGGTTACATGGAAACCAGTGGAATGTTCTTAGTCAGAAGGATAGGTCTAGATCTCTTTAAAATTCTAGACTTTGAATAACCAGAAGTGGAGATCTACGTGTAAAGAAAACCTTAGTCTTAAGACAACAAATCTGGATCCTTCTATAACTTCAGTGTGGAGAAAGACGCAATAAAAGGGAATACCATATTTGCCCGTCTATGAGGGCAATAGGAGTATAATGTGTTCTTTGTTCAACATAAGCTCCAATGAAGTATTAAGAATTAGAAGGAATGCACTAGACAAGGACAGACTGCAGTGAAAAGAAGTGCATCCCTGTTGGAGAAGTTCCACTGGCGATGTGGAACAACTCAGGGAATTAAGCAATTCTTTATGCTTTCACGTGATCTAAACCCTGGTTCATTTTCCCTAAAAAGAAAATTAAGGAAGATGGTAAAAGTAGGAAAAAACCCGGTCATGTGGGAGCATAACTGGGGAAGCCTTTCAACCATCTGAAAGTTACCCACCAGGAATGGCTGACGCTCTCTGGCAAAGGCCCATAGTTGCAGAGCTTCTTGTAGAATTACAGAGAGCATGTTGTAGGTTGCCCAGGTGAGATCTGGTTGTTTAATTACCAGTGTGCAACCTAAGCTATTCTGTGGAAGCCAAAGAATTGCAGATGGCTAAGAATAGCAGACAGGTTGCCTGCAACGATAAACTGTCCAAGTAGGTTTTAGAATTATGTGTTAAGGCAGCAGAAGAGGTTAGGTCCTATAAATTGGAAAAGGACCGAGAGACCGAACAAAAGTGGTAACTCTCACTTATGGTCTGATAAGATGTCTTAAAAGAAATATTTGAAAGATTGCAGAGGGGAGAAACTCTGTATGGAAATTATTTACTGGAGTAGGTATTAGAGACAATCCTATGGCTTAAAGGTAAGCCCTCCAGTAAGAACATAAGATATGCCATACTGGGTCAGACCAAGGTCCATCAAGCCCAGTATTCTGTTTCCAACAGTGGCCAATCTAGGTCATAAGTACCTAGCAGTTTCCCCAAGGGACACAGGTTCCACAATGCTTGTATTGGTTCAAGCATTGATATCCTGGGTCCCTTCTTAATAATGGTTTATGGACCTTTCCTCCAGGAACTTGTCCAACCTTTTTTAAAACCCAGCTACACTAACAGCCTTTACTACATCCTCCGGTAACAAATTCCAGAGTTTGATTACACGTTGAGTGAAAAAATATTTTCTTTTATTAGTCTTAAATAGTTTACCCTGTAGCTTCATTGCATGTCCTCTAGTCTTTCTATATTCTGATAAGGTAAACAATCGATCTACGTTTACCCGTTCCACTCCGTTCATTAATTTATAGACTTCTATCATATCTCCCCTCAGCCGTCTCTTTTCCAGGTTAAAGAGCCCTAACCTTTTTAGCCTTTCTTCATAGGAGTATCCTTCCATCCCCTTTACCATTTTGGTGGCTCTTCTCTGAACCTTTTCTAAAATTGCTATATCCTTTTTAAGATACGGCGATCAGAATTGCACACAATATTCAAGGTGCGGTCTCACCATGGAACGATATAGAGGCATTATAATATCTTTTGTTTTATTTTCCATTCCTTTCCTTATCATACCTAGCATTCTAATTGCTCTCTTGGCCGCCGCTGCACATTGGGCCGAGGGTTTTAGCATGGTATCCACAATGACGCTTAAATCTTTTTCCTGGGTGGTAGTTCCTAATGTGGAATCTTGCATCGTGTAACCATAGTTTGGGCTGTTCTTCCCTAGGTGCATCACCTTGCACTTGTCCACATTAAATTTCATCTGCCATTTTGATGCCCAGTCTTCCAGTTTATCAAGATCCTCTTGCAATTTTCCACAATCCTCTTGGGTTTTAACAACTTTAAATAGTTGTGTCATCTGCAAATTTGATAACCTCACTCGTTATTCCACTTTCCAGGTCATTTATGAATATATCAAAAAGCAGCGGACCCAGCACAGATCCCTGGGGTACACCACTATTCACCTTTCTCCATTGGGAAAATTGGCCATTTAGCCCTACCCTCTGCTTTCTATCTTTTAACCAGTTCCTGATCCACAATAGTACACTGCCTCCTATCCCATGACTCTTTAGTTTTGCCAAAAGTCTCTCATGAGGGACCTTGTCAAAGGCTTTCTGAAAGTCCAGATACACAATATCAACAGACTCACCTTTGTCCACCTGATTATTCACTCCTTCAAAAAAACAGATTAGTAAGACAAGATCTTCCTTGTCTAAAGCCATGTTGGCTGTCTCCCATTAGGTCATGACTATCTACATGCTGAGTAATTTTCTTCTTTATGATGGTTTCTACCATTTTTCCCCCGGTACTGATGTCAGGCTCACCGGTCTGTAGTTTCCCGGATCACACCTGGAACCCTTTTTAAAAATTGGTGTTACATTGGCGATCCTACAATCTTCAGGTATTAGAGATGATTTTAATGATAGTTCACAGATTAGTAATAGCAGGTCTGCAATCTCATATTTCAGTTTTTTCAACACCCTTGAATGTATACCATCCAGCCCAGGTGATTTGCTACTCTTCAGTTTATCTAATAGTTGTAATATATCTTCCCGATGTATCGATATTTCCTTCAATTCTTCCGCACCTTTAAATACCATTTCAGTCATGGGTAACATCCCTACATCTTCCTCAGTAAAGACCGAAGCAAAGAATTCATTCAGTCTCTCCGCTATTGCCTTGTCGCCTCTTAGTGCTCCTTTAACTCCTTTATCATCTAATGGACCAACTGACTCTCTCACAGGTTTTTTGCTACGAATGTACTTGAAAAGGTCTTTACTTCGCGTTTTTGCTTCCGCAGCAAGCTTCTTCTTAAATTCTCCCTTTGCCTACCTTATCAATGCCTTGCATTTGACTTGCCAGTGCTTGTGCTGTTTCCAGGTTTCGTCGTTTGGCTCTTTTTTCCATTTCCTGAAAGATGCTTTTTTGGCAACAACATCCTCTCTGACCTCACCTTTAAACCATGCTGGCAGTTTTTTGGACTTCCTTCCACTTTTCTTAAAGCGTGGAATACAGCTGGTCTGGGCTTCCAAGATAGTATTTTTCAACAGCCAAGCCTGATGTACGTCTTTAACCTTTGCAACTGCTCCTTTTAGTTTTTTCTTAACTGTTTTCCTCATTTTATCATAGTCTCCCTTTCGAAAGTTAAAAGGTAGTACTGCAGATTTCCTTACTATCCCTCCTCCACTAATTAAATCAAAGGCGATTATGCTATGATCACTATTGCCAAGTGGCCCCAACAACCTTCTCTTGCACTAGATCTGGTGTTCCACTAAGGACTAGGTCTAATATGGCTTCCCCTCTGGTTGGTTCATGAACCAGCTGCTCCAAGAAGCAGTCATTTATTTCATCTAGGAACTTTATCTCCCTAGCATGTCCTGACGTGACACTGACCCAGTCGATACCGGGGTAGTTGAAATCACCCATTATTATTACTGTGCTGTAACTTTTGTTAGCTTCCTTGATTTCTTTGAGCATGTCATCATCCATTTGGTCATTCTGGCCAGGCGCTCGATAGTACACCCCCACTGCCATTGCCTTCCCCCTTTTACATGGAATTTCAATCCATATAGATTCTACAGCAGATTTTGTTTCCTGCAAAACTTTAATCCTTTCTGACTCAATGCCCTCTCTAACATAGAGCAACCCCTCCACCAATTTGATCAGCTCTATCATTACGATATAGTTTGTACCCAGGTATCACAGTGTCCCACTGGTTGTCCTCCTTCCACCATGTCTCTGATATTCCAATCATATCTAACCTTTCATTTAGTGCTATGTATTCTAACTCTCCCATCTTATTTTGTAGACTTCTAGCATTTGCATACAAGCATTTTAGAGAATGTATTTTATTCATATTAATTTGGCTATTGTTAGACATGGGTAATTTGGGATCTTTAAGCTCTGTCTGCTCCATACTTGAGGGCATTTGGGCTACTTTACTCTTTTGTGTAACCTCTCTGCTTTTGGTAGTATCCTTCAAAGATACATTCTTCTGAACCATCCGCTCTTGGGCGACTGTCGGCTTTCAAATAGTATCACTCTTAGATTCAAAATCTCAACTAAGAGGGATGGAAGTAATACAGAATTGGAAAGACTTACAATTTGTTAAGTCTCTGAAAGGGTAAGCTCCCCTGCAGTGAAAAGTATAAGATATCCTCGTACAAGGACAACTGCCAAGGCGAAGGGCATAGCATACCTTATAAGTAGTTGTAACTCCTCTGTTTACTTTTAAAAGGAGAAGAGAAACTTGTTACCTGTATGGCATGATTATCCTTAATAGCTCTAAGAGCTGAAAGGATAGACTGCTCTTAGCAAGAGAGTCGTGCCTAAAGTGGAGGATTAAGGCAGTGTATCACTGACTTCTCAATAAGGATGAGAAGAACTGTAAATGCTTCTGTATTTAAGAAGTAGTGGTTCTGAAACTCAACAAGTAAAAAAAAAAAGATTTAATGAATAAAAATCAGAAACCCTGCGACTGCTGAGTTTGCTGAGCCTGTTGAGACTTTGGTTTTCTTAGCCTGGTATGATGTTGCCCTTCTTTGGAAACATCTGCATGATGGGTAAAAAATGAATACAACTTTTTCCCCCTAGGGGAATAAAGTTTGTTAGGAGATTTTTTACTAGCTGGGGCAGAGCAAAGTTTTGACAATCCTCTGAAAACAATATCAGTGTTTAACTGATTAGCTTGGAATAAAGCATCCTTGTTAAAGAGATTTTCACCAGTACAAGGAGTATTTCCCAGCTTTTCTTGTACCCATTTGTCAAAGTCTGAAGCTTGGAGCCAGGCCATGCGTCGCGCTCCTATGGCTATAGCAGAAGTTCTGCTAATAGACTCAAAACAGTCCAGGGAAGCACGATTAAGGAATTTAGAGACATTTTGAGCATGACTGACTAATATGAAAAAGTCTGCTCTTTTATGTTCTTGAAGAAAAGGGTTCAAAAGCTTTAAGTTCTTTGTGACCTCTTCAAGACATAATCCCATATAGAAAATATGAGAATTCTTGCTGAAAGCATGGATGCCTGGAAGCATCGACATCCAAAGTTCTAGACTCATGACCTGGCGGACAAGAAGAATGCTTCTTTGCACTCTTAATACGCCTCATTGCTGATTCTACAATAATAGAATGATGAGGAAGTCGAGTCTTTTGAAAACCTGGAGAAGGTGGCACCTTGTACATGGAGTCAAGTGTCTTAGAATGTGGTGATACCGTTAAAAGAGTTTCCCACATCCTTAAAAGTAGATCTTGTAAGATCTGATGCAAAGGAAGCATGATAACCTCCTTTGAAATCCAGGGGGACTGCAGGGTCTCTGAATCCCCTGGCAAGGATTCTTTACCAGGTATAGAAATGGCAAGTAACTTTGCCATATCAAGCAGAAAAGCTTGAAAAGCACAGTTACTTACCTGTAACAGGTGATCTCCGGAACAGCAGGAATTAGTCTTCACACGTGGGAGACGTCGCCAACGGAGCCCGCACGGGAATGCTCCCCAGCATCCAATCAGAAAGCCTTTGGGAGCATCCCCCGCGCCTGCCCGCCCTTCCTACTGCCTCTCCCCAGTTGAGTTTCATAGCTGAGCCAGAAGGAGAGGAGAGGAAGGAATAGAGAAAGCGTAGTTACTCACCTGTAACAGGTGTTCTCCAGGAGCAGCAGGAATCAGTCCTCACTTATGGGTGACGTCGGCGCCGACGGAGCCCTCGCGGAGCAATTTTCCCCAGCTTTCAAAGAAAGCCTTTGGGAATTGCAGCGCGCATGCGCGGTCGTCTTCCCGCCCGAGGGTGCCATCTTAGCCAGTCAGATGACATAGCTAAAAAAGACAGCATAAAAATTTGCAAAAAGAACATAAGCAGACGATTGCAACTCCAAGGGGAGGAGGGAGGGTAGTGAGGACTGATTCCTGCTGCTCCTGGAGAACACCTGTTACAGGCGAGTAACTACGCTTTCTCCAGGACCAAGCAGGAAGTCAGTCCTCACTTATGGGACTCCCAAGCTCAAGGCTACCGGAGACCCTAAGCACAAAAATGAGCTCCCTCTAGCTCAGCAGCACAGAAGGAAAGAATCTTCGCTGAATTATCACCCACCGGTAGCCCACATCCGGGATGGAGGGTAGGAGTTGCTCAGACCTCAAAGAGATTACGGAGGACTGCCTGTCCGAAAGCACTGTCCCTGCGGGACTCCCTCTCGAGACAGTAATGGACCGCAAAAGTCTGGCTCGAAGACCAAGTAGCGGCCCGGCAGATGTCTGCCAGCGGAACAGAGCGGAGGTAAGCCACTGACGTAGCCTTTGCCCGAACGCAATGAGCCGTGACTCGACTTTCTAAGGAGAGTCCGGCTGCCCCATAAGCCCAAGAGATACAGTCCGCAACCCAGATGGACAGAGTACGCTTGGAGACCGGGAGCCCCAATTTATTGGGGTCAAAAGACACAAAAAGCTGAGCAGCTTTACGGTGCTCCCGCGTACGGTCAAGGTAGAAGTTCAGAGCCCTTCTACAGTCCAGGGTATGGAGGACCGTTTCAGCTCGGCTGGAGTGTGGTCTGGGAAAGAAGGTTGGAAGTACCACCTCCTGATTGATGTGAAAAGGGGAGACCACTTTTGGAAGAAATTTTGGGTGAGTCCGTAGGACTACCCTATTTTTGTAGAACCGAGTGTAAGGGGGATCAGACACGAGGGCCTGCAATTCACTTACGCGTCTAGCGGAAGTGAGGGCTATCAAGAACAGTGTTTTCCAAGACAGAAAACGGAGAGAACAGGTAGCCATAGGTTCAAAAGGCGGACAGGTGATCCGCTGCAAAACCACATTCAGGTCCCAGTCAGGCGCTGGCGGGCGCAGAGGTGGTTTAAGTAGAAGGAGACCTCGGAGAAACCTCGCTACGAGAGGGTCGCTTGAGAGAGGTCTACCGTCCACCGGCACATGATGTGCCGAAAGAGCACTGAGGTGAACTTTGACGGAGTTGGACTTAAGTCCCAGATTAGAGAGGTGCAGCAAGTACTGCAAGATCACCGACACCGGGCAGGAGAAGGGATCCTGAGACTGTTGGGTACACCAGACTGCAAAGCGACGCCATTTAAGGGCGTAGCATTTGCGGGTAGAAGGCCGTCGCGAAGCCAAGACGACCTCCTCCACCTCCGCCGGCAGGAGAAGGGGAGCAAGGACTACCCTCTCAGCAGCCAGGCCATGAGGTTGAGAGACCTGAGGTTGGGGTGCAGTAGGGACCCCTGATCCTGAGTGAGGAGATCCGGTTGTACCCCCAGAGGGATTGGATCCTCCACCGCCAGTTGCAGTAGGAGCGGAAACCAAGGCTGCCTGGGCCAGCGAGGGGCCACCAGGATCATGAAGGCTTTGTCTCGGAGAACCTTGAAAAGAGCCCGAGAGACTAGCGGGATGGGAGGGAAAGCGTACAAAAGGCTCCCCGACCATGAGATCAGAAAAGCGTCCGCCGCAACCCGAAGGGGGTGTGGCTGACGAGAGCAGAAGCGAGGAAGCTGCCGGTTGTGAGGACTGGCAAAGAGATCCACCGTGGGGAGGCCCCACTTGAGGAAGAGCTTCTGAACTACCAAGGGATCCAGACGCCACTCGTGCGGCTGGAGGACCCTGCTGAGTTTGTCCGCAAGGCAATTTTCTTGGCCCGGGAGATAAACTGCCCTGAGGAGAATGCCGTGACTGACGGCCCAAGAGCAGAGCTTCTGTGCCTCCCGGCAGAGGAGGAAGGAGCCCGTGCCCCCTGCTTGTTCACGTAGAACATGGCAACTTGATTGTCCGTCTGGACAAGGACGGACTGGTGGGAAGTCAGGTGGGAGAAGGCCTCGAGAGCTAGGCGGATCGCCCTGAGCTCCAGGAAGTTGATCTGCTTAGCAGACTCCCACGTGGTCCAGAGGCCCTGAGTACGTGCCTCTTGGCAATGTGCTCCCCAGCCCAGGAGGGATGCATCGGTGGTCAGCACCCGGGTCGGCTGAGGTGACTGGAAAGGCATTCCGAACATGAGGTTCGGCTGCCGGAGCCACCACCGGAGAGACGAGATCAGCGGCTCGGAGACGCGCACTAGGTCTGCTAGGCTGCCTGTGGCTTGACGCCACTTTTGGCGGAGACACCACTGAGCAGACCGCATATTCAGGCGGGCATTGGGGGTCACATGGACGGTGGAAGCCATATGGCCGAGTAGTCTCAGGAAGTGCCTGGCGGAGACCAGGGGCTGGCTGCGAAAACGGTTGGCTAGGTCCATGAGCCGTTGAGCTCTGTCGAGCGGTAGGTACGCTCGTGCCTGAGGAGTGTGCAGCCTTGCGCCCATGAACTCGAGATCCTGTGAGGGGAGCAAAGTGGACTTTGCGAAGTTTATAACAAAGCCCAAGTGCTGCAGAAGAGTCACCGTGCGGCGCGTGGCGTTGGTGACCTCCCGAGCGGACGCTGCCCTGATGAGCCAGTCGTCGAGGTACGGAAAGACATAGAGGCCGTGAAGCCGGAGATGGGCCGCCACGACCGCGAGACATTTTGTGAAGACTCGCGGTGCGGAGGACAGGCCAAAGGGCAGAACCCTGTACTGGTAATGATTGCCTGCCACCACAAACCTTAGGTATTGGCGGTGGCTTGGGTGGATGAGGATGTGCGTGTAGGCATCCTTTAGATCCAAGGAGCATAGCCAATCTCCCTGCTGGAGGTAGGGCAGAAGGATTCCAAGGGTAAGCATTTTGAACTTCTCCCGCACAAGGAACTTGTTTAGGTTGCGCAAGCCCAGGATGGGTCTGAGGCCCCCTGTTCTCTTTGGTATCAGAAAATACCTCGAATAAAAGCCTTGACCTCTCAGGTGGTGTGGCACCGGTTCCACCGCCTGTTCCTGCAGAAGACCTGCTAACTCCTGAAGGAGCAACTCCCTGTGCAGAGGGGGTCGCGGAGGTTCTCCCGGAAAATAGGAGGGAGGGACCTGATGGAAGTGGAGAAGATAGCCTTCTCGCACGACCTGAAGCACCCAGGCATCTGCGGTGATGCTGGACCACCTGTGGGCGAAGTGAACCAGCCGGCCTCCGGTGCTGGGAGGAACCAGCGGGGGGGGAGAGGCTATGCTTAGTGAGTCAAAAGCCCCCACCCTGCTGAGCAGGGGCTGGTGGTGCAGGCTTGGGGGCTTGCTGCCTACGGGACCCGTTACCCCGTCCCTTGGCCTGCTGGCCCTGTTGGGGAGCTGCAGGGGCCTGATAATGGGGGTATTGTTTGTAGGCAGCCGCCTTCCTCGGGTAAAAGGACTTTTTCCCGAGCCCTTCTTTTTCTGGGAAGGGGCGGAGGTCTTCCTAGAAAGCCTGGTCCTGGTGAGAGTCTCAGTCTCAATTTGCGCAGCCTTTTCCGCCATGGGCTTGCCAAAGAGGTTTTCGCCTCGGCAGGGGACATCGACCAACTTGTCCTGCACCCAGGGCTCAAGGTCTGACGACTGAAGCCAGGCCTGTCGGCGGGCACCTATGCCGGCTGCGGCCACTCGAGCCGATGCTTCAAAGCCATCATAGGCTGCTCGGGACATGAACTTTGAGCATTCCCGAATGCCAGTGGACAAGGCTAGGAACCTCCGCAAGGGTTCCTCGGACAGACCAGCGGAGAATCCGGCTAGCTCTTTAGCCAGATCCCGGAGATACATGCCCATGTATAGCTGGTAAGTCCGGACACGACATGCGAGCATAGAGCCCTGGAAGCACTTCTTGCCAAGGCCATCCAGGTTACGGGCCTCCCTTCCAGGAGGCACCGAGGAGTGCATCTTCTGGCTCTTAAGACGATGCATGGCCGATTCCACTACCATGGAATGGTGTGGCAGCTGTGCCTTTTGAAAGCCAGGGCTCTTGCGGACTCGATAGATAGAATCGACCCGCTTGCTCAGGACCGGCGAGGAGGCCAGACTCTCCCACATGCGGAAGAGTAGTCGTTCCAGCATAGGAGGAACCGGCACAGTAAAGTGTTCCCTCGCGGGAGAGTCATACTGGAGGGCGTCGAGCTCTTTGGCTCGAGGCTCCTCCTCGGGATCCGCAGGGAAGGCCAAAGCCTTGGCCATATCCCTAACGAAGTCCGAGAACCGGGCATCCTCCGGGGGGGACTGCTTCCGAGGCTCGGACTCCGGTGAGTCCAATGGGACACACCGAGTCCGGAAAGAATCAGGTGACTCTTCCTCCTCAGACTCCCAGACCGACTCCGACGAGGACTCGGTGGGGTCGGCCCGGGCAGGGTGCGGCGCCAGCCGCCCCGACGCCGAGGGAGTCGGCGTCGGCGACCTCGGTCCCGAACGGGAGGCCGAGGGTGACCTCGACCGAGGATCGACTCGAGTTCTCATCGACTCGAGGATCGGCTCGGTCTCCGGGGTCGACTTGGACGTCGACGTCCCGGCGGTCGGGGCAGCGGCGCCAGCGAAGCCAGCGAGCAGTGCCCTCTGCTGGTCCATGAAGGCAGACAGTCTGCTCTCCAAGGCCGTCAACCTGAGTCCGAGCTCAGGTGACCCAGCAGCCCCCGACTCGGGCCCCGACGGCGTCGGGCCCGACGTCGGCTGTCGCGGAGGCGAGTCCAGAAGGACCACAGGACTTACCCGGGCAGGCATCTCCGACTCCAGGCGAGGTCGCTTCGGGATGTGTTCCTTCTCCAAGGACCCGGGGCGGCTGTCGGGGCTATGCGACCTGGCCCTCGCGGAACCAGGAGCGTCCACCGACGCCGCCCTCGCGGGTTTCACCTTCCGACGATGGTCCCCGGAGGGAGAACCCCGGTCGGAGGAACTCCGGCGACGGTCCGAGCTGGAGCCTTTTGACGCGGAGGCCTCCGACGAGGTCCGGGTACGGCTGGGGTCAGCGAAGATTCTCTCACGCTGATGCCGCCGACTTCTCAACGCCTTTGAGGACATTTTGCTGCAGGGCCCACAGATCAGTTCCTCATGGATCAGGGCCCTGGCAGCGGAGGCAAAAGTCGTGTGTGTCGGTTAGTGACATATTTCGGTCACACCGACCACACCGCTTAAACCCACTGGCAGCCATCGGGGGAAAAAGGGCCCCTGCGAGGTCAAAAGGACCGGGCTGCCAGGGAAACCGAAAACGAAAGCTGACCAAGTCAGAAAAACCGAAAAAAGTAAGAGGACTCGTGACCGGCGTCGCGAGTCCGGGCAGGAAAAAGATCGGCGTCGAACCGAAGGAAAAAAGGATAAAATAAAGAAGAAAATCAACTTTTTCGCGGGGACAAGACGGGGACGTCTGTAGGGCTCCGCGGAAAAAAGAAGACTGGCTAAGATGGCACCCTCGGGCGGGGAAGACGACCGCGCATGCGCGCTGCAATTCCCAAAGGCTTTCTTTGAAAGCTGGGGAAAATTGCTCCGCGAGGGCTCCGTCGGCGCCGACGTCACCCATAAGTGAGGACTGACTTCCTGCTTGGTCCTGGAGAAAATAGAGATACAACTCCTAGGGGAGGTGGGCGGGTTGTGAAGACTAATTCCTGCTGTTCCGGAGATCACCTGTTACAGGTAAGTAACTGTGCTATCTCCAGGAACAAGCAGGAATGAGTCTTCACACGTGGGGACTCCCTAGCTAAGGATGCCCGGGGAGATCCCATAAGCGCAGCCCAGGACGGGATGGCATTTGCCCAACCTGAATCCCCGGCATCCCCTGAGGGATGGAGGGCAGGAGTTGAATAGAGGAAGCTGTAGAGGAACAGCGAATCTAAAGACTACAGAGGAAAGTCTTTAGAGTGCAGAACAGGTACCATTAAGATACAGCAAAAAAAACCCAGGCTACGGGAGAGTAGTCAGAGGGGTGCATTTAGAGTATCATTAAGCATTTAATGAGTAAATGACCTAGTACCATATGGAGCTTACCGGCCATTAAGTTTTAAAGAACTAATGGTTTAGAACCCTGTATAGCTTACCCACTGGGTTGTCGGAAGTAGTCCTGTGATGAAGGCACTGTAGACGCAGTAGCGAGGTCATCAAGGAAACTTCACCACAGCGAGGAGGAAGTTCCAAATCCGGAAGGCCATGAGATCCAGGAGTCAGCTGGGTCAGGAGAAGGACGGCAGGTCTTCCAGGAGGCTTAATGCAAGCTGAGCACTCCCTTAGGAGTAGAGTCCATAACTCAGAGGACTAACAGTGGAAGACAGGCCGAACTAGAGAGCCTATCCCGGAGAAGAGTAGAGGTGTACCCCGGAGCAGAAGGAGTACACAGTCTGCCCTAGCGAGAGATAAGGAGACAAGGGTCCGGACCTCCGGGAGGAGGACCCAACTGAAAAAAGGAGCTGTTGACTTCACAGCAGTAGGGTACCACCAGTCCGCGGGCCGATCGAGGAATAGGCAGGCGGACTGGCCGGACCCCCGGGGGGGGGGGGGGGGGGTCCCGGCCATAGGGGGGAAAAGGCAGTAGAACACAGGTACTGTGGGCATCCCCCAATAGGTGCCTATCAAGTAGGTAATATCTAGTATATCTAAGCCGGTGGACATGGGGGACGCCCCCTCCGGTACTAACGCAGGTACGCCGTGGGGCCTACCTCCATGAGCAGCACCCTGGTAAGGCGGATCTGCCATCAATCCCCAGAACGTCCACCTGGAGAGGTGGCCTCAAGATCCGTCAGAGGAGGGATCTTTTCCGGAGGGCAAGGGCAGATCGGCGAGCTAAGAGCGCGGTAGCGTGGGGGACGGAGGATAACATCAGTCCGGTAGAACGCCTCAGGGGTTGGAGGCCCTATATGTGTCCCCAGGACCTGCACGCAGAACTCGTCCACCGCACAATCAGGGGACATGAGGGTATAGTCTCTGGTAAGTATTGGGGGACTATAGCGGCTGGAAGGGGAATTCCGGTACGGAAGCAATCAGCAAGGGAACACTGGTTGAGAGGGGTTCGGGGACGTACCGAAGAGTAAGTAGGGTGACCGTGGACCATAGCTATCACGGAGTAAGGTGGTCTCCCTTTCCCACGGAGGAGAATACCTGAACCCCTAGATTAGTCCCCGAACCATTTGTCAACTGAACGAGCCCCAGAGTAGAGCTCGATTTTAAACTTCTGGTAAGGAGGTTAAGTGCAGGCAGCCGCCCACCTGAGCCTAAAAATGCTTAGTATGAGAGACCTGGCGCGGGCCCGGGGACATCAACCCGGGTTGAGAGGTCCCTTGCTTGGGCGCGCCTGGAGGGTGGGCGGAGGGCTGACATTTCCTCTTCCTAGGGAAGGGGGGTCTGCAGAGGCGTTTACCACCGCCGGGGGGGAGCCGGGCCCTAGGCTGGCTCCTAACTCTGGGAAGGTTAGCGAAGCACTGTGCGACCTGACGTAAGGCTTCGCTATTGAAGAGGTGATCTCTGTCGCAGGGAGAATTACCCAGGTTGTGCTGTGCCCGTCTACACAACTGGGACGCCTGCAACCATGCTGTACGGCATGCTCTAATGGCAATAGCAGAGGCTCTGCTGACCGACCGGAAGGAGTCCAGAGAAGCACGAGAAAGGAATCCGGAGATATTCCTGCAGTGATAAATAAGCAGGGAATATTCAAAGGCCTTGGTTGCAGATACGAAGGGGGATAACCGAGATAACCTCTCGGTGACCTCCCGAAGCGACAGACTCATATAAAATATATATGAAATAATTCTGGCCGCCAGCATAGACGTTTGGAAGGCTTGACGTCCTAGAGTATCTAGCGTCTTCGAGGCGCGGCCTGGAGGGCGAGAAGCATGCTTCTCCTTGCTTCCGGCCTTCCTCAGCGCCGATTCCACACTGGACCGATGTGGAAGCTGGTGCTGCCGAAACCCCGGGGACAGAGGCACCCGGTACAGAGCCTGCATCGCAGTCGACGGCGCCGGAACCCTCAAAGGCGACCGCCAAGCCCCCAGCAGGAGATCCTGCAGGGAGGGATGCAGAGGAAGCATCACGGCTGCCTGTTCCGCAGGGCCTGGGCTCGGGTCCGGGATAGGGATGGCCAGCAAGTCCGCCATTTCAAAGAGGAAATCCTGAAAAGGCGGCTCTGCCGGAGGGGTTATGGCGGGAGAGGCCGCCAGGGCACTAAGAGGCCGCTCGGGCAGATGCCCGCTGGGCAGAGGAGGGGACCAACCGACCCAGATCGGGGCAGTCAACATGGCATCGTCGGCTCCAGGAATTGATTCCAAGCTAGGCATCGAAGGGGTCGATGGCACCGACAGCGCCGCAGGAATCGGCCTTGGCCCCGAACCCGGGGGCGGCGCTTCCCCCTGTGACTGGAGCGAATCTGCGGCCGCTGGAGGGCAGGGGCCAGCAGTCTCTGCTCTGCGTTGCGGGAGGGGACAGGGGCCGATCCCAAGACGTGCAGTGGCCAGGCCTTCAAGGCTGGACAACGACTCCAGGCTGGGCATCGAACCGAGCGAGGAGATAGACTCCCTCCTCGAGGACCCCGGCGGGAGCGACCGCGCCGGTGGTGGAGATCCTGGAGCGCGGATCGGAACCGCGCCGACTGGTGCCGCGAGCATCACGGGCCCCCGAGGACGGAGCTCGGTGGAGAGGGGGTCATCTGACGCCGGCGCCGATGTCGATCGGCGGGCGCTGCCCGATGCCGGGCCCCCTCTCGAACCCATCCTACCCGGAGGGAAAGCCTGCCGGGGCATACGGCCCGTCCCCGAGGGGACCCAGGTCACCTGACGACGAGTCCCTGCAGGAGGGGGGGGGGGGGAAGTGCCAAGCCCCTGCGGTGGGATCGAGTCGATCGAAGACCCCGAGGCCCCTTTTCTAGGAAAGGGCGGGGCCCTCGACAGCCACGTCGATGCCATGGGGTCGCCCGTGTGCTGGTCGACACACCCCGAGGTCCCCGGGGAAGGTTGATGCCTTGAGCTCGACGCCCCTGCCGTCGCCGGCAGAGTGGCGCCGCTCGAAACCGGTACCACTCTTGCGCAGGGCTGGGATACCGGCGACCCAGCTCGGGTCGAAGCGAGCGGCTCCGAGGGGAGTGAGGCCAGGAGATCATCCCCGGCGAGGGGTGGAACCATCGATGCCGGCACGGTCGAAGCGGGTACCGCCTCCGTGCATGGCCGGAACGCAGGGCCAGACTGTCGAGCCGATCGGCCCCAGAGGTGCCGAGGGCAGCGGCTGGCGATCCCCGGTGGGGAGCGGGTTACCACCCCCGCGCATGGCAGTGATGCAGGAACGCCAGGCTGGACCGAGTTGATCGGCCCCGGAGGCGCCGAGGACAGCAGCCGACGATCCTCGGTGATGAGCGGAACACTTGACACTGACGCAGATGCCGGGGTCTCAGTACCGCCCGGAGCGGATACCACACCCGAGCATGGCTGGGATGTAGGGAGGTCAGACCCGGTCGAGTCGATCGGCCCCGGAGGCGCCGAGGACACCAGCTGACGATCCCTGGCGAAGAGTGGAACACTTGACGCCGACGCCGGGGAACCTCCCTCGGGCATGGCTTGGGAATGTTCTGTGAGGAGCGAACTTCAGGAACATCCCGAAACCCCGTAAATGCTTTGGAGCCTGAGGACTCCCGCTGGGGTATATTAGCCAAGGGGGACTTGAGGGGTCGGCTGGAGCAGTCGCCATGCCACGCATGAGACTCGCCCCTCAAGACTCGGCTAGTCTTAACAGACTGTTGTGTGGATACCTGATCCTGGAGAGAAGAACAACCTGACGACCGCGCGTTGGGCGCGAAGATGTCGTCGAGGGATATCCAAAAAAGGGAGGGTCTTCTCCCGACACTGTAGCCCTGGGGATCCGGGAAAGAAGGGTCAGGCCCCAAACAGGAGAGGCACCAGGCATTGGAGTCCAATTGGAAAATTAGGTCCCCGCAGCGAGGGCACTTCTGGGGAGAAGGCGGCTCCATGCTGTAAGCCCGGTAGGCCTCGGCGCCCAGAGGGGAGGGTCCCTCCAGGCGACCAAAAATAAATGAAATTTAAATGAAAATTAATTGAAAAGAAAAGAAAGGGGCACGGAGGTGCCACCATCGGCGGGAAAAAGCCGCGACTACAGAAACAAGAACAAAGGGAAAAAATTTCTGCGATGGCAGGAGGGACGTCCTGCCTGCTCCGCGGAAAACGAAAAACTGGGGAGAGGCAGTAGGAAGGGTGGGAAGCCACCGCGCAGGCGCGGGGGATGCTCCCAAAGGCTTTCTGATTGGATGCTGGGGAGCATTCCCGTGCGGGCTCCGTCGGCAACGTCTCCCACGTGTGAAGACTCATTCCTGCTTGTTCCTGGAGATAGAAATCTCCCCTGAGGACGACTCTCTAAAATGAGGGGTAAAGGCTAGACTTGTTGAAGATTTAGCCTTGGTACTGATAGATTCATCCCAGTCATCGGGATCGGAAGACCTGAAAGGATGAAGCATCGGATTTTCCTTAAAACGATGTCTTTGGTACCGCCCGAGGTCGGTACCGAGACGAGTCGGTACCGAATCATCCATGCTTGAGATCGATTCCAGGCTCGGCATCGAAGGAAGCGAGTCTGTGAAGTAAGCATGGACGGTACCGACACCAATGCCAATGTCGATACCAGTACCGAAGCCAATACCGATACTGGAGGAACAGTCTGCAGCAACTCTAGCGGTACCGAAGTAGCCGAGAGCGCGAGCCTGCGATCCTCGGTGAGGAGTGTTTCATCCATCACCATAGCCGATGCCGGGGTGCCGGTACCGCTCGAAGCGGCCACAACCACCGAGCATGGCCCAGGTATGTTCATCGAGGTAAGAACCCCGGGAACAACCTGAAGCCCCGTTAATGCTTTGGAGCCCGAAGACTCCTGCCGGGGTTTTATTGCCAAAATGTCAGAGGGCAAGGCCAGAGCCATCTCAATACTGGGAAGGAGATCTACCACTCGAGGACTGGCTAGTCTTTACAGACTTTTGTTTGGTTACCTGATCCTGTGGAGATATTGTAGCTGGTGACATCGAATGCGATGTGAACCGGGTATCGAGTTGTGCTCGATTCTGAAGATTTCTTCTATTTGAGCTCCAGCAGGAAAGATACTCCAGTGGGCGATGGTCAGGACCCAAACATTTTAGACACCAAGTATGGCTGTCAGAAAAAATATCTGTACCGCCACACTTTGAGCATTTAAGAGTAGTGGCTGGCTTTTCCATAATGGAAAGATGGAGGCCTAGTGGCCTAGAATCGTCAGACACTAAACAGGAAAATTTTCTGAGGAAAAGAGAAATTCTTTAGAAAAAAAGAAAGAAAAGCACCGGTGGCGTCGAGGGAAGGCAGACGCGACCACAAAAAACTAAGAATAAAAAGAAGAATTTTCTGCGGTGACAGGAATACGTCCTGCCGGCTCCGCAGAAAACAGAAAACTGATGAGAGGGAAGTGGATGGGCGGGAAGGCAGCGCGCATGCGCGTGGGATGCTCCCAAAAGCTTTCTTTTTGGACGCTGGGGAGCGTTCCCGCGCAGGCTCTGTCGGTACCGATGTACCCATATGTGAAGACTCATTCCTGCTTGTTCCTGGAGATGGCTGTCACCCACTGAGTCTCGAGGCACATGCCGATGAACTCCAGGGATTGGACTGGAGTGAGGTGAGACTTCGGGTAATTGACCATGTAGCCGAGGTGCTCGAGAAGATGGACAGTGCAGGCCGGGGCCCGCTGTGCCTCAACAGCAGTCTCTCCTATAATGAGCTAGTTGACTAGATAAGGGTAGACAAAGGTGCCCTGCAATCAAAGGTAGGCTGCGGCCACCCCGAGGCATTTGGTTAACAGTTGCGAGGCGAACGCAAGGCCGAAGGGAAGCACCCTGTATTGGTAGTGGTTCCCTTGTACCCTGAAGCGCAAGTATTTCCTGTGTTTGGGGTGGATGAGGATATGAGCAACACGTCCTGAAGGTCCAAGCGGCATAGCCGGTTGCCCTGCCAGAGGAAGGGCAGCAAAGCACCAAGGGAGAGTATTTGAATTTCTCCCGCACCAGATATTTGCTGAGATTTCTTAAATAGAAGATGGGTCGGAAACTGTCCGTCTGCTTTGGCATAAGGAAGTAATGGGAGTAGAACCCATGACCTCTGAGGTATGGCAGGACCACTTCCACTGCTCACTTCTTGAGGAGGTTGGCAAGCTCCTGCACCAAGAGTACCTGGTGCGCAGGGAGCCTAGGGGGCTCCGCGAGACAGAAGAGTGGAGGAAGCTGGTCCAGGTGAAGGAGGTAACTCTCCCGGACGACCTGGAGGACCCATGTGTCAGAGATGACAGACTCCCATTGGGAGCGAAGTGGACCAGGCGCCCTCCCACTGGTAGCTGTGTTGACAGAGGGTGAACGGCTATGCATCAGGCGTCAAAAGCCCGGGGCTGACTGGGCCGGGTCTGGCTCTTGGGTCCCTTAGGCTTACACAGACTCTGGGGCCGCTCTAGCTTTGTCCACCCTGGAGTTGAACTGGTGCCAGAGGGTAAGGTGGGTAACCCCGGTAGGGAAGCCCCTTCCTCTGGAAGAAAGGCTTCTTGCCCTGTTGCTTCTTCTGCTTCTTCCACAGGAGAGAGGAACTCTTCCGGGAGAGATGGGTGCAAGCAATCTCCACTGCTTTGTCCTCCATCAGTTTGCCGAACAATTGCTCGCCCAGGCACGGTACATCGAGCAGTTTTTCTTGCACCCATTGTTCAAGGTCCAAGGACTGGAGCCAGGCCTGCCGCCTGACCCTGATACCAGCAGCTGCTACCCGAGCAGAGGACTCAGTAGCTGTCGTATACAGCACGAGAAAGGTACTTTGAACAGTCACCCACTGACTTCAGGAGGAAATGGAAACAGTGGAGATAATCGCCATTGAGGACCACCTGAAAACCTCCGAAGTCATGAAGGAACATGCCTATATATAGCTGGTAAGCCTGGATGCAGCACACCAGCATGGAACCTTGTAGGCCTTATGCCCGAGGGCATCGAGGGTGTGAGATTCTTTACCTGGCAGGATCGAAGAGTGAGTTTTGGGCTCTTCTGCTTGGCAGACTCCACCACTATTGAGGTATGAGGAAGCTGGGCCTTCCTGAAGCCAGGCCCTCGCTGTACCCTGTAAAATGGGGATAGATGCAGGTGTCTCCCTCATGTGGAGCAGCCGGGCTAGGATGGGTGGAACCAGAACCGTGAAGGATTCCCTTAGCAGAGCCTCGTATTGTAAAAATATCGTGTTCCTCCGCACGGGGCTCCTCCTCGGATTACATGGAGAGCGCTAGGACTCAAGCCATGTCCCGCACAAACTCCAGAAAGGAGATGTCTTCAGAAGGAGGCCACCACTTCTGAACAGGCAGAGAAAGATCCAAGGGGAGGTCGCAATGAGCCTGGGATTCAGAGCAAGTGTCCGGACTCCCAGGCCGAAATTTCCGCGGAAGACTCTGAGCTAGGTTGCTCGAGCAGAGCCTGTGCTGCGTGCTGGGCTCTCGAGGCCGAAGCATACCTGGAGCCGGAGGCGCAGGCTCAAGAAGATCTCGCACCCGACCAGGATGGAGATCGAGACCTCTGCCGGGATCCCTCACGAGGCCCCTGGCTCTCGGGGGTTGTCACAGCAGTCTGGGGAGCCATCACAGACGTCGTCCTCGAGGTCTCAGGGTGCGTGCCAGTGCCTGCTGGGCAGCAAGGAACAAGTTATAAACCAATCATGAAATTAAACCCACTAATTATCCAATTATTTGTCGAAGTCCACCGAGGGAGGGTTAGGACGGTTAGCCCAGCCCCCACCAGACTGTGAACTGCTTTTATTCTTATTAAGTCACCCTTGTGAATTTTAAAAATCAAACACTTATCTTCATCTCCAAAACAGCAGCGATTCCTTTCATGTTGCAAATGACAAGATGTTTAGTACACGACGTGCACGTTTCGGGTGTGCGCCCTGTATCAAGTGTATTCGCCATATAATGATGCAACTGACTGCTATCTTTTTCTGCCAGCTTGATAAAACGCCACCTTCAACATGGCTAATTCGGGCATTATGTGTAAACGGCTTTGACCTCGTCGTTGTTTTAAACAGGGGAACACCAATGGAAAGTGGAGAAACCTCACTGCCAGAGGTATCCACTTTTCCATAGGTAGAAAGACTCGCCAATCAGATTTCTCCACATCACAGAATAGTGATCCAATCGATGTCTCGATTTAGCCCGAAAGGCTGTATTGTATGTAACAAAAAGATCCAGCGTTGTTCTAATTGTTGCAACTTTTGCTCACGGTCACCCCCGCGGGGATCAGAAGGGACATGATCTATTACTGTCCAACGCAACTCCTCAAAGGAATGAGACTGTGCTATACAATGTTCAACAAGTGGAGCTGTCAAAACTTTATTATGTAAACGTGATGCATGTTCAGCCAATCGTTGTTTCAGGGACCTAGTAGTGCGTCCCACATACAACAATCCGCATGGACAAGTCAACAAATATACTACATGAGAGGTTCGACACGTGGTCTTCCATTGTCTTATATATTCCCGGCCAGTAGTAGGATGTTGCCAGGTTCGTCCCGAAAAGGTCCGTTCACAGTATTTACAAGTGGTACAGGGGCTATGACCCCCATCATATCCCGATGGAATGGGTCTATCTGTAGACAATGCTGTCTTCACTAGATGGTTACTCAAATTAGAACCCCGGGTGAATGCCACCCGTAAAGGCTGTTGAAAACACTCATGTAGTGATAATATTTGCCAATGAGAGCGTAAAATTTTAGCTACTTCAAAACTATTTTCTGAATAGGGTAGAATTCCCACCAACATATCAGAATCAGTTGAGCGATGAGTGGAATATTGGGGATCCAAAAGCCACTCTCTATGTGTATATCGTGCCCGACGAAAAGCTTGGGAAACTACTTTTAAGGGATAACCCCTGTCCAACAATCGATGGGTTAATTCAGAGGCATGTATAGTGAGTGGCTTTTGGATCCCCAATATTCCACTCATCGCCCAACTGATTCTGATATGTTGATGGCAATTCTACCCTATTCAGAAAATAGTTTTGAAGTAGCTAAAATTTTACGCTCTCATTGGCAAATATTATCACTACATGAGTGTTTTCAACAGCCTTTACGGGTGGCATTCACCCGGGGTTCTAATTTGAGTAACCATCTAGTGAAGACAGCATTGTCTACAGATAGACCCATTCCATCGGGATATGATGGGGGTCATAGCCCCTGTACCACTTGTAAATACTGTGAACGGACCTTTTCGGGACGAACCTGGCAACATCCCACTACTGGCCGGGAATATATAAGACAATGGAAGACCACGTGTCGAACCTCTCATGTAGTATATTTGTTGACTTGTCCATGCGGATTGTTGTATGTGGGACGCACTACTAGGTCCCTGAAACAACGATTGGCTGAACATGCATCACGTTTACATAATAAAGTTTTGACAGCTCCACTTGTTGAACATTGTATAGCACAGTCTCATTCCTTTGAGGAGTTGCGTTGGACAGTAATAGATCATGTCCCTTCTGATCCCCGCGGGGGTGACCGTGAGCAAAAGTTGCAACAATTAGAACAACGCTGGATCTTTTTGTTACATACAATACAGCCTTTCGGGCTAAATCGAGACATCGATTGGATCACTATTCTGTGATGTGGAGAAATCTGATTGGCGAGTCTTTCTACCTATGGAAAAGTGGATACCTCTGGCAGTGAGGTTTCTCCACTTTCCATTGGTGTTCCCCTGTTTAAAACGATGAGGTCAAAGCCGTTTACACATAATGCCCGAATTAGCCATGTTGAAGGTGACGTTTTATCAAGCTGGCAGAAAAAGATAGCAGTCAGTTGCATCATTATATGGCGAATACACTTGATACAGGGCGCACACCCGAAACGTGCACGTCGTGTACTAAACATCTTGTCATTTGCAACATGAAAGGAATCGCTGCTGTTTTGGAGATGAAGATAAGTGTTTGATTTTTAAAATTCACAAGGGTGACTTAAGAATAAAAGCAGTTCACAGTCTGGTGGGGGCTGGGCTAACCGTCCTAACCCTCCCTCGGTGGACTTCGACAAATAATTGGATAATTAGTGGGTTTAATTTCATGATTGGTTTATAACTTGTCTCTTAGAGATTTACCATCATAGCTAAGGGCAGCAAGGAAGGCAGAAACACTGCGCTCCAGTGCCAGCATTCAGGCCTCCCACTCAGGGGCCTTGCGACACCGATGCTGGGCTGACCGGGTCAGGAGTGGAGGTCCTCGCCGGGACGACCCTCAGGAGACCGGGCGCCATCACTGGAGGCCTCCATATCTGTACAAGGTACCTTTCGCAGCCGCTCCTTCTCCAACTCCAGAGACCCTGACAGGTACCTCAAGGCCTTCTTCTTCCGCTCCCTTTCGGGGTACCCTTGCTCAGAGTGACGCCAGGGCCATGGAGTGGCTGCAGGGGACCCCAGAGGCTGAAGGTCGGTGGAGTGGGAAGCTACCGGGGACACCTTGCAGAAAATATCGTCCAGTTTCTGCTTATGGCTCTGGATGGCCTTAGAGGACATCTTTTTACAAAGGGAGCAGAGCTCCAGGTTATGGTCAGCTCCTAAGCACGTAAGACAACAGTCATGGGTGTCCATGAGCGACATGTTTTTGGAGCATCTGTCACACTTTTTGAAACCGGAGGTCATGGGGACAAAAAGAATCCATGCAAGGTCGAAGACCTTTGGCTCGGCCAGCGGTTGAAAGGGGCGCAAAACGCACTAAAAAACTCACGAAGAAAAGAAAACACAGCAAAGTCCTGGGGCCTGCTGCCAAGTCAGGGGCACTCCGGACAGCGGGAAGAGGACCGGGAAACCGGAATTAGAGAGACAATTATGAGACTTTTTCCGAGGTACAGGGATACTGATCAAGATGGCACTCTTGGGCGGGAAGGAGACCACGCATGCGTGGTGGCATTCCCAAAGGCTTTCTTTAAAAGCTGGGGAAATGCTCCATGCGAGTTCCGGTGTAGACATCACCCATATGCGAGGACTGACTTCCTGCTTATTCCTGGAGAGCTGATGTTTCAGCCACCATTCTATGGCTTTCTTCAGGGTGAAGTGGTTATGTTCTTATATAAAGTGGTTCTTGAACCAGACTGGTGAGTTCAAAGCAGGAAATTTGAATTTCTGGCAGGAAATTTAGTTGAAGAAAAGGTGGGAAATTTGCATTTGATTTCAAAGGGAAAGTTCGTTGGAAAAAGCCACAGAATAACTGAAAGGTCGGTTCCACGTACCAAAATGCATCATGACCCGGAAGACTGCAAAAAGCATGATACTAGCCACAGAAGCCTAAGAGATCATATTTCAGTCAGACCTGAAGCAGATGCAAGCAGTGGTCTTGTCCCATCTTGATTATTGTAATATAATCCCCTTGGGCTTGTTCCAAAACACACTGGCTATATTTCAACTCAATCAAAACACTGCAGGCAGGCTTACTTTAGGTGGGGCATGGGTCAGGGCCACTCCATTTCTTATCTTGCTTCATTGGCTTCCTGTTAAGCTTGGAATTTAATTTAAGCAGTGTACTATTGTTTTAGATCTCTTTGGGGAGTAATTCCATTTTACCTTGGTAAATGCGTCCATTTAATATCTACCCAACAGATCTTTATGTCCCCAGTAAGAGTTGTGATTAAAGATTGCTACAGCTAAGAGGTCAGATAAGCCATGCTTTGCAAATGATAGAGGTCTGTGCTCCCACAGTTTGAAATGCTTTACACCTTTGGAGCTAAAAACCACCCCAATTTGGCCTTCTGTAAGAAACTGAAAGCTTGATTTTTCACCAAAATTACTCCAGAGCTTTAACTATTTTCAATTTTATTATGCAATACCTTGGATATATGAGAAATTAAAATAGTAATTCTAGATAAAATATATTCCTGTTTTTATGCTATGATTGTATTTGTATGTTATATTACTTGGATTGTTTTGTAAATCATCTTGTACAGGCAACTGACTAAATGATATAAAAAGCCATATTAAATTAAATTGGTGCCAGGAGCCTGGTTCCATCCTGGTTAAGATGGAATCCACCCCTTTTCAGCCTCACACTATCTGCACCTTTACAGCAGCTGGATGTATTTTCTAGGATTAACTGTGCAAGATGAACCCTATATGGCGTAAGTGGCCCAACATGGGCCAAACAGCAGGAAGACTTGCTTCTATTTTATTATTTAACTTATATCCTTCCTTTCCAAAATAAGCTTAAGACATAATGGCATCTTTATTTTCCCCTATCCTTCATTCAATATAAATACACATTCACCCTATTTCAGCTGTTGCAGCGTGGCTTTTCCCCCCTTATTTTCAGTTTATCACATTGTGCATCTCACCTCTCCGAACTGTAGCCAGGGTGGCTAACGGAACGTTTCATCTAGAAGGCAAGAAAAAGTATAACACAAGCATTAGAGTCAGCATAACAAAACAAATATACTGGCAAAAAAAGAAGTCACAGCTCAATTAACCAGTAATGTTCTTTGTTGTGTACAGGCGTGTGTTGTGATACCCGCTGGCCAGAAAATGAAAGAGTATGTCACTTCTCCCCAATATCACCAACCCTTGCGAAGGGGCTTGAAACCACCTAGCTCAGAGTTTCCTATCAAACTGTATTAAAAAATAATTTAAAAAAAAAATAAAAAAAAGATGCCCCTGTTGGCCAATTCTCAGGAAACGTCTCCAGTTATACACCATAACTGCTCTATCATGTACGAGAATCATCTCCACAGCAGCCAAGCAAATAGTTTTTCAATAACAGACATTCACCTAACACTACATATGTGCCAGGAGTACTGAGTGATGAAAAGAAAGTCTCTCCCACACACACATCTATCCCAAAAGCACAGGGTCAGCCGTTAAGAATGAACCTAAACAAGGTCTAAACAGTAAAACCAAAACCAGAACTTGTTTATAGTAAATGAAGTGCTCAAACCATTTGAATAGGTGAAGGCGAGACAGGAGACACCAAAGGATCAGGATGAGGCAGCTGAAACATCTCTGGCTTAAACTTGGCATTGGCTATCTTCACACATTCTTCAAGCGTTGTGATAAATGTGTTACAGGTGGCACTGAGTAGTGAGGAAGCTTCATTCATGCTCTAAAAACAAACACACACACCACTTTTGATAGTCTCCTAAGAAAAAAGAGAGCTAACACCCAACACTGGGATAAATATATTTCAGACTAAAAGCATCTAATTATTGAAATCCCAAGGTCACACAACCCAAACCTCAACAATGTAAATAGTTGATCTTTTGTTAACTCCTCAATGTATAGTTTACTCATATGTTAAATCAATTATTATTTACTTATTACTACTATGTTCCATTTAGTCTAACACAGTGTGCATCTTATGCCCTCTTAAGGTGTTATGTTACATGTAAACCACTTTGGATAGCAGAAAAGCGGTACAGAAATAATTTTAGATAGAAATGAAATAAAATAAAATATTAAATAAGAAGCACATAAAAGCTTTGATGGAACTTTGATTGCTTCACAGCAAGATGCATTCTTGTGTTTTGTTTCAGCATTTCACTTTGCAGCACTTCCTTCTATGTTTGCACTCATACAGGATAAAGCATAGCATTGCTCCTTAAACCAAAGCTGGAATTCATGTTAACCAAGAGATAAATATCACCATAACGAAAGCCACTGGAAATATGCAGTGCTAAAATGGCAGAGATGTGCTACGCTGAAATTATATATTATGCATTTATAATAATTTTTCTTAAAGATACAATTTAACTAAGCAGAAGTTAAAGATTTGTTCTTTGCATGAGCTCATTTGATCACTTACAGCAAAAATACTTCATACTTGATTTGTCAAGGTCTTTTCCCACAATGCACAATGACAAAAAGCCTTCGTGAATCAGCCCCTTAGTTTTGCTTTGACACTGAAGACTTGGCAGAAATACAAAAGCAGCTCCAGTGGGTCAACTAAATTTCAAGGCACCAATCTAACCTTGTATCCTGGTTATGTCTAAAGGCATCCTTTTCTTCCTTCCCCTAAAGAGTGCACCACGTTAAGTACTGCTTCACCACATCTAGCTGCTATTATATTCATACTAGCCAAAAATATTTCCAGAGACTGCTGTCTAATACTTGAACAGAATTTTATTTCTTAAAAATTTAGAAATATTGTATTAAGTACAAAACTGAATGTGAATTGTATGAACAGTTAAAACATTGCTATGTGCATGCTACTAATCATTTATATAGCACTACAAGGAGTACGCAGCACTGTACAGACACACGAAAAATAGTCCCTGCTCATCAGAGCATACAATCTAATCAAGACAGACAATGAAGTACAAAAAAAGGTGAGGAGTCACAAGGAAAAACAGGAGATTAGGATCCAAAGGCTGCCTCAAAGAGGTGAGCTTTTAACATGGATTTGAAAGGGGGAGAGAGGAAGCCTGACGTACCAGTGGAGGGAGTTTGTTCCAGGCATAAGAAGCAGCAAGGTGAAAGGAGCGGAGCCTGGAGTTGGCAGTAGAAGAAAAGGGCATAGAGAGAAGCAGGCCAGTAGAAGAGTGGAGTTCACGAAGAGGGGTGTAGGGAGAGTTGAGAGGAAAGGCAGCAGGGAGCAGTAGAATGAATGCATTTTTATTTCAGAGGGAGAAGTTTGAACTGGATACAGAAACGAAGGGGAGCCAATGAAGTGACTCGAGAAGAGGTATTATATGAGCATAACGGGCTCTAAATCCAATAAGCCTACGACCTACAGCTTTTATCCTTAACAAAGCTTTAAACTATCTTTTTGCTGGATCATACATCAGCTATGAGTACACACACTTGAAAATACAAACCTATGTGCATTACTGTCTCCACCCATCCAAAACCACCACACCCCCCAGATAGAAGTATGCTCATTGCTAATTACCACATACATACAGTATGTTTTTACTACAGAAAGGGTGAGTAATTTTCAGACAGTGTATTTATCAGTGTAAATGGTTTTATGAAAATTTCTCAACGTAGAATACCCTTACAGGCATGTCCAGGGCTTAAACCCCAGACACCAGGTTGACCTGGAGCCTGGGGCTCAGAGCACATGGGCAGAAGCGCTAGCCCATGTCAGCCCACGGGCAGAAATGCAGTAAAAGGGCTGCGATCGTGGCAGGGAAAGCCAGTGTCTGAACAGCTTGAGAAAAAAAGGTTAGAGTTTACTGCACAGATGATTGAATAAATTAAAAGGGGTAGACCTTTTAGAAACTAATGAATGGTTGCAGAATGGAGGGCAGGGGTTGAATTCAAGGGGGGAGGAGTTGAAGGGGAGAGTCTGAGAAGGGATGGAGTTGGGGGGTGGGGAAGAAGGGGGAGAAAGCATAGTTACTCACCTGAAATAGGGACAGCAGGAATCAGTCCTCACATATGGGTGATGTCAACACCGATGGAGCCCTCGCGGAAGCATCTCTCCAGCTTTTAAAGAAAGCTTTTGGGAGATGCCACCATGCATGCATGGTCCCCTTCCTGCCCAAGGGTGCCACCTTGCTCAGTCAGGTGCCATAGCTAGAGTCCAACCAAGAAGATGGCCAAAATTAACAACAACTCCAAGGGGAGGAGGAAGGGTTGTGAAGACTGATTCCTGCTGTCCGTGGAGAACACCCGTTACAGGTGAGTAACTACGCTTTCTCCAGGAACAAGCAGGAAGTCAGTCCTCACATATGGAACTCCCTAGCTACAGGCTACCGAGGACCTGTAGGAAGGAAAGAGCACAGCTGAGCCATGAGCAGCCGAAAGAGAATCTGAGGACAGATCAGAGGACCCCAGGGTCCAGGGAGAGCCATGTTTTCGGTAACCTGAACAAGAAGGGTCAGAGGGCAGGAGTTACCTAAACCCTGAACAGATTACGGAGTACAGCCTGGCCAAAAGCACTGTCCCAACAGGACTCCCTCTCCAGGCAGTAGTGGACTGTGAAGGTGTGAGCGGAGGACCAGGTGGAGGCCTGGCAGATGTCCACCAAGGGCACCAAGCAGAGGTTCATGACAGACGTCGCCATTGCTCATACATTGTGCAACATGACCCAGCACTCCAGCAGCAGCCCAGCCCAGGCGTGGGAGAAGGCGATGCAGATTGACAAAGGTCTGCTTGGTATCAGCCTGCCCCAGACGGCTGGGGTTGTAGGATACGAAAAGCTGCTCAGTTTTGCAGTGGCCCTGTGTCCGTTGCAGGTAGGACAGGGCCCTTTGCAGTCCAGGGTGTAGAAAACAGCAGACACCGGATTGGCGTGAGGCCGGGGAAAGAAGGTGGGCAGCACCACCTTCTGGTTGAAGTCCAAGACTACTTTCTGAAGGAAATTCGGGTGGGTCCGGAGCACCACCCTGTTCTTTTAAAACCAGGTGTATGGCGCCTCAGCCATCAGCTCCTGAAGTTCACTAACTCTGCAGGCAGAGGTGAGAGCCACCAAGAAGGTGACCTTCCAGGATAAGTACCAAAAGGAGCAGGTAGCCAGGGGTTTGAAGGGCAGCTTGGTTAGCTGCATGAGGACCAAATTGAGATCCCACTCCGCCAGGGGGGGGACAGACGGACAGATAGGGGGCCTACAGAGAAGCAGGAAACAGGAGACGATGGGTTGCCTCTAGAGGGGTTTGCCCTCGATGGAGTGATGGTTCGCTGAGATAATGCTCAGGTGCGCCCTGACAGAATTGGACTTTAGACAGGACTGCAAGAGATGGAGCAAGTATTGCAACACTGAGTGCACTGGGCAGGAGAACAGGTTTACACATTGCTCTGTGCACCACACTGAAAACGTATGCCACTTGAAGGCATAAGCTTGTCTCGTAGAGTCCTTACGAGAGGCCAGGAGGATTTCTTTGACCTCCCTGGGAAGATAAAGGGGCGCTAAGGTGACCCGTTCAGCAACCAGGCTGTGAGGGATAAGGCTCCCAGATGGGATGGAGGAGAGAGCTCTTCTCCTGTGTCAGGAGTCTTGGGGAACTCCCGAGTGGAACCAGGGATTGCGTCGAGAGACAAAACAGCAGGGGGAACCATGGCTCCCTGGGCCACCTTGGGGCTATGAGGATCACCGAAGCCTTATCCTGCTGGACCTTGAAAAGGGTCCATGCTATCAGCGGCGTGGGAGGAAAGACATATAGCAGTCCCGCTGCCCACGAGAGGAAGGCAGGCATCTGGAGCCACCCAAGCTGGGTGCAGGTGAGGCCCGCAAAACCAGGGGAGCTGAGTGTTGGATGGACTGCCGAAGAGGTACAGGTCTTGGGTGCCCTAGAGCCAGAATAGCAAATGTGCCGTCTGTGTCCAGGTGCCACTCATGCGGCTGGAGGGCTGCTCAGCTGATCCACCAAGGCACTGTCCTGGCCTGGAAGTTAGACCATTTTGAGGAGGATGTCCCAGCTTATTGCGAAAGAGCAAAGGGCTACCGCTTCCTGGCAGAGACTGTAGGAGCCTGTGCTGCCCTGTTTGTTCAAATAGAACATGGTGACTTGGATGTCTGTCTGCACAAGCACCGCCTGGTGTTGCAGTCAGTGCTGGAAGGCTTTCTGCACCAAGACGACAGCTCAGAGCTCCAGTAGACTAATCTGCTGCTGGCTCTCCTCGAGAGACCAGGCTTCCTGGGTGTGCAGCAACTCGCAATGGGCCCCCCAGCCCAAGAGGGAGGCATCCATTGTTAGGAAGGGCATGCCCTGGAGCAGGTGCTGTGCGTCCTGCCACCAGACTAAAGACTCAGTCAGTTGAGGAGACACCGAGATGGTGTCCCGGAACTGACCCATAGCCTGGGCCTACTGTGAGCAAAGACATTACTGTGCTGCCCACATGTGCAGGCAGGCGTTGGGCACGACGTGGAGACCATGTGGCCCAGGAGGCGAAGCACTGACCGAGCCAATACTGTGCAGCGACTCTGCACCTCGGCTGCTAAGGTCATGAGGTGGTCCACCCTGTCCTGAGGGAGGAAGGCCTTGGCCTGGAGTGTTTCAAGATGAGCCCCTATGAACTCCAGGGATTGCACTGGGGTGAGGTGGGATTTTGGGTGGTTTACCACAAATCCCAAGTGCTGCAGAATCTGGATAGTGCAGCCTGAGGCCTGCAGGGCTTCCGAGGCAGTGTCCCCTTTTACGAGCCAGTTGTCGAAGTAAGGATAAACGAAGGCTCCTTGGAGACAAAGATAAGTCACTACCACTGCAAGGCATTTGGTAAAAGATTCACGGCGCAGAGGCGAGATCAAAGGGAAGTACCCTGTACTGGTAATGCTTGCCCCCAACCATGAACCTGAGGTACTGCCTGTGACTGGGGTGGATAAGGATGAGAGTAAGCATCCTTTAGATCCAAGGTGCATAGCAAATTACCCTGCTGAAAGTAGGGCAGCAGTGTTCCAAGGGAAAATATCTAACTTTTCCTGCACCAGGAATCTATTCAGGTTACTCAGGTTCAGGATGGGTCTGAGCTCTCATGTTCTTTTCGGGACTATAAAATACCTGGAGTAGAACCCCTTTCCTTTTACATGGAGCAGTATGGGCTCCATGGTCCCATCCCAGAGGAGGCCTGCAAGCTCTTGGATTAGTAAGGCCTGGTGCAGGGGAGAACGTTGAGGTTCTCCAGGAAATTATAGGGGAGGTAGCTGTTCTAGGTGACGAAGGTAACCCTCCTTGACCACCTGGAGAACCCATGAGTCTGTGGTGATGTAATTCCACCTGTGGGCGAAATGGACCAGCCATCTCCTCTGTTGGTAGCTGGTCATCCAGCGGTCAAGAGGCTATGCCAGGGGCGTCAAAATCCCAACCAAGGCTGGACCGGGGTCAGCATCTGGGCCTTTGGGTCCTTGGGGTCATGTGGACCCCGGTCAGTGCCCTTACCCTGACTGCTCTGCTGCAGAGACTGGGTAGCTGGGTACAGGGGGGGGGGTGGCTTCTTCCCCTGTGGCTTCTTTCTAGGAAGGGTAGAAGTCTTCCTCGAGAGCCGAATGCGGGCAACGTACTCTCTCTTGATTTCAGCCGCTTTGTCCTCTATGGGCTTGCCAAAGAGCTGCTCCTTAAGACATGGAACATCGAGGAGCTTCTCCTGGATCCACTGCACCAGGTCCGAGGACTGGAGCCATGCCTCCCGGTGGGCGCCGATGCTGGCGGTCAACACACTTGCGCAGGACTCAAAGCGGTCATAAGCAGCTCGGAACAGATATTTGGAGCATTCACTGACACTTTGTCAGTGTCTGGAAGCGTCAGATGTGATATTTGTCGAGACCAGCTGCAAATCCTCCGAGTTCCTTGGTAAGGTCTTTGAGGAACATGCCAATGTATAGTTGGTATACTTGTATGCTGCTGGCTAGCAAAGAGCCCTGGTAGCACTTACGCCCAAGGGCATCGAAGGCGTGGTACTCCCTGCCTGGGGGTACTGAGGAGTGCGTCTTTGGACTCTTATGCTTGCACATGGCTGACTCGACTTCCATGGAGGTGTGAGAGCACTGCGCCTTCTGAAACCCTAGTCCCCGCAATCCAGGTGTCGGCTGATGATCGGGACTGCGTCTCCCACATGCAGAGAAGGAGCAGACTAAGAATGGAGAGAACAGGAACCATGAGGGTTTCCTTCAGGGGTGCCTCATATTGGAGGATATCAAGTTCCTTTGACTCAGTGGTGAGGGCGAGGGCCCGCACCATATCCCGGACAAACTTGAGGAAGGTGGTGTCCTCAGGTGGGGACAGGTCTGAAGAGAGTCTCAGTGAGCCCAAAACTCCTGAGGATGTCTCGCCATTGGACTCCCATTCCAAGTAGTCTGTGGAGGACTCGAGGCCAGGTGGCTCAAGATAGGTCAACGACCCCCAATGGGGGCCAGAAGCCAGCGCTTGGCTGGAGCCAGAGGCACTCGCCTTGGATGATCTCACACCTGAGGAATGGGATGAGATCGAGACCCTGGCCGAGGATCCTCACGAGGCATCTGGCTCTCAGGGATCCCTGTGGTGGCCTGGGGAGTCCTCGAGGTAGAGATCCCTGCGGTCTTGGGGCACCCACCAGCAGGGCCTGGCATCTGTGCCTGCTGGGCAGCGATGAACGCAGAAACGCTGCGTTCTAGAGCCAGCATTCGGGTCTCCCACTCAGGAATAAGAGCCTGCAACACTGACACTGGAAAAGAGACAGCTGAGGGGAGATATGATAGAGGCCTATAAATTAATGAATGGCGTGGAATGGGTAAATGTACATCGATTGTTTACGCTATCAAAATATAGAAAGACTAGGGGACATTCAGTGAAGCTACGGTGTAACCTATTTAAGACTAATGAAGAGAAAATATTTTTTCACTCAGCGCATAATCAAACTCTGGAATTCATTACCAGAGGATGTAGTAAAGGCTGTTAGTGCAGCTGGCTTTAAAAAAGGTTTAAACAAGTTCCTACAGAAAAGGTCAAACCATTATTAAAGGAGATGCGGGAAATCCACTGCTTGCCCCAATAGAAGCATTGTAGAACCTGTGTCCTTTGGGGAAACTGCTAGATACTTGTGACCTAGATTGGCCACTGCTGGAAACAGGATATTGGGCTTGATGGAACTTGGTCTGACCCAGTATGGCATATCTTATGCTCTTACGTAATATGTATGTGCAAAAGGTACACCCTTTTCCTACCACACATGCAGGAGCCCCACACCTCCACATCACACACACAGATGTAGCTTAATGAGTCAGTAGGTGTGATAGGAGAGGGAAGAGAAGTGGGTCCACTGCCTTTTGCTAGTAGTGTGCAACGGCCCATTCAGAGCTTGATTTAGTAAGTTTTTTTTCCCATAGAAAAAAGAAAACAAAATAGTCTTAGTAAATCAGACCCTAAAACCTAAAAAAGGTAACTATTTGGGGACGGGGGGGGGGGGGAAGGGGTGTATACTGTGACTTAGGTTTCGGCGGCTGACTGGCTGACTCCTAGATTTTTAGGCTGGTTCCTAGATTCCAAGAAAATGTCAAGGCCTGGGTATGTCTCCTAAAGGGCGTTAGCTGTTACTGTGGGGCTAACACAGATTTATCACCCAGCGGAATCAGGCAAAATGCAGATACCGGAGGCACTTTTCTGAGATATCTGCATTTCACGCATTGTACTAGTGGTGGGATGGGATCAGGGTGGGGAGTAGGCGTTCAATTGTCAGCAGCCATCACACATTTTGGCAGCACCACTCCTGGCCTCTTCACTGCTACTCACAAATATTGCACCAATCTCGTGGTGCTGACCCCTAGCATCAGGACACAGCCATTTTGAAGAGCAACAGCGACAGGGGCAGGAGCGGGGAGGAACGCTCCTGCTCTTGTTGATCACTAGGCCACCAGGATTTCTAAGGTAATGATTGAGGGGGGCCTCCTTAGGCTGACTGACTAGCCAGGATTTAGTGGTCTGAATGGGGGGCAGGGTCAGGGGCCTTACTGGCTAGTTGGGATGTTGTTAGTTGTCTAAGGGTGCACCAGTAATCCCCCCAACAGTTCCCGAAGGGGATTTGGAACTGTCCAGGGGAGACTGGTGCTGAAAGGGGAGGGGAAAGCCACTTTTTAATATTTTCTGTGTCACAGATCTGTTCATCCACAGCACCAACAATACTGTCACATCAGGGGAGGGGGCAACTGGTAGCGATTGTGTGGACAGAGCCAGTGAGAGTTCTGAGCACCCGATTCCTACCTGTCCTCCCTTTGCACTTACTACGGAGATCCATGATACCTGCATCAGCTGGCAACGTGGAACTTCTCGCACTTCCTACCGATGCTGGGATCGTGGGTCTCCGTGGCAAGTCCAAAACCTCCACAATATCTGCAAGAGGAAAACTGGAAACACCCCCCTGCAGATCCTGCAGAGGTTCTGGATTTACTGCATGCCTTTTGCAACTATCACACTGCAGCAGAAGCCATGATCGGAGAGTGTGTGCGGAGCCCTTCTATTCATTACAACTGCCTGTCAATCATGTTCCCTGCACAACGGCTTTAAAACCACCGCTCCAGAGGCGGGCCCGTGCCTGAGGGCCTCGCCAGAGGGCCCTTTGGCGTGGCCCTTAGGCGTGAGTCCGTGGCAAATGATCCAACAGTTGAGTTGTAATTTTCCCGTTTCCTTCCCCTTACCTCTTCTACTTCGTCTATCACTGTGTCTCTTATTCTGTCCTATCTTATTAATGGCGTTCTTTTCATATTTTCTGTAACATTAATATTGTATTGTAAACCGCTCTGATGCTTTGGCCTGAGCGGTATATCAAATGTAACAACAAACAAACAAAAATAGCTTCAAAAAGGCTACCGTGGTTTGGTAAACATGACCCTTAAAGTATGCCCCTTGCTGAATTCCTTAGATTATAAATTTAAAACTATTACACCACAGATTAACTCTGAACACTTTTTTTTTTACACTCAACTGAGATTACAAATGAGAAGTGGATGGACAGATGAAATTAAATAACTCTGATTAACTTGTCCTCTCCTTAATAACTAACAAATTCAATTACTGTATTGCCACGCTTCTCAACTTCTCCTAGAAATAAACAAAGTTTTCAGGATTACCACATTGAATATGCATGAGGATGTGCATACAGTGGGTCTGAAATATAGGCAAATTTATCTCAAAAGACCTATTATATCAATATTCTCATAGGCATATTCAATGTGGTAATGAACCCATCCCTTATAAACTGGCTTCAAACGATTCAGAACACAGGGACTAAGTTACATAATCAAACCTTTTTGCTCAAAGGTAACACTCTTTTTACAAGAACATTGGCTACCCATATTTTTTGGATCAAATAAAAGACATGTAGTACTATCTCATCAAATATTCTAGCATGTTATCTCCAGCTCTCTCCTTCAGCCTCTTCACTTGTTTATCAGCCATAACACATTCTTAAATTATCTCAAGGCAATCTTCTTACTATTCCTCATCAAATAAAAACTAGGTTAGAAATTACTAGCTGCCCAGCTCTTTGTGTAGTTTTTCCTACATTGTGGAATGCCCTTCCAACAGGCTTACAGCAAAGGATATCTTATTCATGCTTTAAAGCCAGCCTTAAGACATGGCTGTTTACAGCTGCATTCACCACACATTCCTCAGCCAATACCTTGCATTCTAGTACCACAATGGAACACTTTCTACAATATTCCTTCCGCTCAAAATTTGGAGGGAAAACTGCTTCAGGGCTAGGGTTGCCAACTGGCTCCAGATGCGCCCGACAGGCTTGATCCAGTCCTGGGTTTACTCCATTGCATGCAGGGACATGTAGTTCTGATTTCTCCATTGCACTCCATAAGAAAAGCCAGACTACAAGTCCCTGCATGCAATGGGGTAAACAGAGGACTGGATCAAGCCTGTCGGGCGCATCTGGAGCCAGTTGGCAACCCTATTCAGGGCATGAGTGCAACATATCCTGCCTGCACTCATTTATATCCAAACTTTGAAATGTATCTTAGTGCTTCCCCCACCATCTGTTTGAATACTCATTTAATTTTTATTAATTGTATTTGTATTAGAATTGTGCATTTTATTACAATTTTGACTTACTTCGAACTGCTTAGATATATAAATTTATGGAGTATATCAAAATTAAATCAACCATAAACTATAAGAACCAAAATTCTGAATCGTGTTTACCTCAGTACTGGGCGAGGAGTGTTTCTCATCCTGATTAACAAATTCTTGTATTGTATGAACTTGCTGCATCAATAGATCACAGTACAGGCGAAGTTCAGACATTTTGGTTTTTAGAGATTCATTGGTTTCACTGATTTCTAGAAAAATGCATTAAGAAATAAGACAAGCTATTAAAAATTGCAAAGCTTAGATATTCAGAGAAAAACTAAACTATTCTGCCCTTCTAACACTGGTAGTTACTTACTAAAGCATTTCTATAGTGTAATGAGATGTTTTGCGAAAGAGATAACAAAACTGTTCTTCTATTCACTGAAAGTATTGAATAATTTTGTGGGATTGTAGAAGATCATATTTCATTACTTAGAACCACCACAAAACATTGTTTTGTCAACCTAGCCCACACAGTATTATTTCAAAACAGCAACACTAGCTAGATTCCTCAAGATAACAGCTCTTCTGCTACCTGTTTTGGTTTTATCCTAGTTTCTTTCTGCTATTTTACGCATTGCAATTGCTAAGCTTATGAGCTCCAAACTAATTGCTCCATCATCGTACACTAATAAGTGATGTTGGACAAGACTACAGAACCACGACAATGCTTGAAGTGACAACAAAATACTTATAAAATTTATGTCCCATATAATCTACAAATCTAGGCAGGTCACAGTAAAACATATAATACAAAGAAAAAAAACAGGAGAAACAGAATAGTTTAAAATCAGCAAAAGGTATACGACAAGGCTGCATATTATCCACTTACCTCTAATTTACATGCAGAACAAATAATCAGAGAAGCAGGACTGTATGAAGACAACCTGGAAGACTCAACAACATTAGCTATGTTGATGCCACCTCATTATTGGCTGAAAGTGAAGACAATCTGAAACATTTGCTTCTCAAGATCAAGGGTCAAAATGGGCCTGCACCTTAACGTTAAGACGACAAAGATCCTGACAACTGGCAAAATCAATAAGTTCATCATAGATGGAGAAGAAATTGAAATAGTTGACAATTTTAACCTACTTGGAACAACAATCAATCAATAAAGAAAGGACAAGCAGTCAAGAAATCCGACGACGCATTGCTCTTTGGCAGAATGGCTATGAAGGACCTAGACAAGATTCTCAAGAGCAGAGATGTCTCTCTCCATACAAAGATTCGACTTGTTCAAGCCATGGTATTTTCAATAACGTCATATGGATGCCAAAGTTGGACAGTGAAAAAGATACAGGAAGAAAATTAATGCCTTTGAATTATGATACTGGCAACGAACACTGTGTATCCCATGGACTGCCCGAAGAACAAACCAGTCAGTACTAGAAGAGATCAAAACTAAGCTATGGATGCCACTATCAACAATGAGCCGCCTGACTGAAGATCTAACACAGTTTAGGTCACCTATCCAGAGGGCCGCCATGAGTCGACACTGACTCGATGGCACTTAATCAAAATAAAGACATTATGTGTGACAAATATAAGGCTCATGGGCCGTTTCCAGCCTTCATCCAGCCCACAGCAGTAGTACAGGTTTGTTTATTTTTTATCATGCCTTTATTTTCTCTGGTGCTAACTGAAGGTTGGATGGGAGGCAGTCGCAGGGGTTGCAGTCTGTGGCAACTCATGTTTTGGCTCCATGGCCTTGGCTGAAGTAGTAGAGCACAGCAGCAAGAGTACTGTCAACAGTGCTCACCATGATCACTTCAGCGTGACCTCAGAGGAAAAAAAGAGCACCCAAAGGTGATGCAAAGACTGGGGATAGAGCAGTTTCAGTAGTAGAAGCAGCAGTTGTCATCTTCCTCCTCCCTACTTTGTGCCACTCCCATCCCAGCCTGATAAAATAGCTACAGTAATAATGCATCACCTCAGGTCATATCCCTCCTCTTCTGCTGCCCAGGCCTCTTGTATTTGCTTTGAAATATGAGACAGTGGCTCTAGGCAACAGAGGATGACAACACAACCCAAGGTATTATCAAGCCATGATGAGAGTATGCCAGAGAAAGTGCAGGAAGTACATAGCAGGATTGGAGATGCTGGAAAGTGAAATGTTGGTTGCTTGGAGAATGGAGAGGGAAATCAGAGGTGTCTTGGTGTATGACTGTGTCAGCCCTCACAATCCTGTATCTTTCTGTTTCAGAATCTCCTCTTCTGCCCCATTCCCTTTCCTGATACCCCCTCCATGTCTCCAGCACCATATGCATTCAAGGGGAACCATCCAACAAGAGGATAAGAAATTTTTCTTTTCAAACATTATATATATGCTTTCATCTTCCCCTGCAGCCTCTCTCACAAATAAACAGGATACATAAGGCATGTCAGAAAAACACTTTTCAATAAAAGCAAAGCCATTTCATATGTATTATGATGTATATAAAATGTGACCCTTCCCTGGTTGGCTGCAACATTGAAGGCACTTCCCTCCCACCCTCAAACCCCTAGTTAGCTTATTTACAGTATATACTTTTTCCATTGTGACATTTAAATGAGCTGGAACCTGTGGGAAATAGCTCTGGGCACAGGATGGCTTCAGCTCCAGGAGACAAGGGCATAACCATGCTCTGAGCAACTTTGGGTCCTACTGGATTCAGTGCAAGTGTGAGCCAAGAGAGAGTCAGGCCCTATGTGCACTGCTGCATTAGTCTATACATCTTATCACCTGCTGAAGGCAAACAAAATACTGCTTTCAATCAATGCTGCACCAGTAGAATGATAACATTGCTCAAGTCTGCCTCCACTGGTTAGCAAAATAGCAGAACCCATTGTCTGGAGTGGTCTAGCAGGACGATAAGGAAAAGAGTTGCTGCTGGAGGACTAGCCATAACTGGGGATCTTGGGTGTGAACAGTTTCAGAGGATTACAGTCACTGCAATTGATCGTCATCTACTTCTCTGGGCCAGAACCAAAGGCAGGATGTAGGAACTTAGGGAGGAGCTGGATGACTAGCGTACTGTAATTCAGGCAGGAGTGCACAACAGAATGGGTCAAGTGAGAGCCAAGTCTCTGCTCATTGATGGGGCACAAAGGGAAAGAAAGCAAGCTCTCTTTAGAGGTGCTGAAGGAGAGAAGAGGAACATGAGTCAAGTGAGTTGAAAGGGAATGAGAGGAAAAGAAGCTGAAGGGAGATAGAAGTAGGAGAGAATACGTAGATAGGAAGAGCTACCTCATACACACTGCAAAGCACTACCTACCCATCCTGTCATGTACTCATACAGAACAAAGGCACACAGAACTTAATTACACTTTTAGATGCCCCCAATCCAAGCCTCCAACCTCAAACCCAATCTCTACCCATTCATTTCTCCCATACCTCACTGCACCCACTAATACATGCACATACCAACTTTTTTTTTTTTTTTAACGTGCTGTCAAGTTAATGCTGACTCCAGGGTTTTCTTGGTAAGGTATGACCGGAAGCAGGGCCGGCCCAAGGGTTTCTGTCACCCCAGGCAGTAGCTCAGGCTGTGCTGCCTCCTCCCCAATCAAGCAAAGCCAAACTGCTGCCACCAATTCTTTCAGTGGGGGGGGGGGGGGGGAGAGACAGCATGGCATGGCATGGTATCAGTCTGCGGCAAGCCATGTACTTTGGCACACAAGACCTGCCGCTTTTAACCCCTCTCCGACAGCTTCCTGTCGGGGGGCGGGGGGGGGGGGGTGTCAGAAGCGGCAGCCCTGACCAGAAGTAGATTGCCAGGCCTTTTTCTTTGGAGGCAATGGAGGGTAAAGTGACTTGCCCAAAGTCACAAGACGTGCCAGTAGAAACCAAGCCCTGATCTCTTGGGTACTAAGCTGCTGCTCTAACCACTAGACTACTAGTGGTTAAAATACCATAAACTGTCATGATGCCTATGGCGAGAGGCAATCTCACTCAACTGACAAACTACATACTTCTATACCATCCCCTACATCTATCTCCCTATCCTATATCCCTGTTTTCAACTAAAGCACCACCTATGCATCCTACCAACATCCACTTCCATGTGTGAAATGCATATTCTAATTTTACACAGAAAACAAAAAACTCTGTAGCATGCTTTTAGCATACAGTTTCCAACCTGTTTAACTATACAAAAACTTTGTGAACATCCCTCAGGCCCTCACTTCCCCCTCAAACCAAAAAAGGTCTTTGTGTTACTATGTATATTAGTCCAATAACTGAGCAAACTGTACTAAAAAAAAGGCAGCTAGAGGATAATGTTATTGGCTCCCAAAATTCAGAAAACAAGATGTGCTGGAAATACCTTTTTCTTTTTTTGTTCTGGTATCTGCCAAACACGCTTTAGAACTTCCCAGTGCGACCAGCCACCTTTGCCTTTCAGCAGCATTGACAGCTCTCATGTAGAAATGCTGCTCCCCAGGAATTATTAATTCCATTCTTGTGTTGTCTGTTGGATGCACTAAGAAGAGAGAAAAAAGGGTGCTTTATTTTTTTGAGCAAACTGAGCAAATTTCAATTTTTTTAAACAGCTAAGAAGGCTAACTGTGCACTTAAAATCTCTCTTCTACAGAAGTTTGATTTGAACACAACTGGATGATGAGAGTACAGCAAATTAGGCTGGTACTTTAACAGAAAGCACAGTTACTTACCTGTAACAGGTGATCTCTGGGAACAGCAGGAATTAGTCCTCACATATGGGTACGTCGGTACCGACGGAGTCTGAGTGGGAAAGCTCCCCAGCTTCCCAGAAGGAAAGCTTTTGGGGCCTCCTACTGCGCATGCACGCTGCCTTCCCGCCTTCCTGACCAACTCTCCTCAGTTCGAGTTTATAGCTGAGACAATAGAGAGAGAGGAAAGGAAGAGAGAGAGAGATACAACTCCTAGGGGAGGTGGGCAGGTTGTGAGGACTAATTCCTGCTGTTCCCAGAGATCACCTGTTACAGGTAAGTAACTGTGCTATCTCCAGGAACAAGCAGGAATAAGTCCTCACATATGGGGACTCCCTAGCTAAGATGCCCGGGAGATCCCCTGAAGGGTATGAGACCCTGAAAGGTTCTTCATCTTCCTATGGATCTCAGGCATCCATTCAGGGAAGGTGGGCTGGAGTTGTTCAAGAATGGAACAGGTGTCTGAGGACAGCCTGACCAAACAAGGCATCCCGGCGGGAGTCCTTGTCCAAACAGTAATGGGCTGTAAAGGTATGAACCGAGGCCCAGGTGGCTGCTCGACAGATCTGGTCGATGGACACAGAGTTTAGATGAGCCATAGAGGTGGCCATGGCCCTCACGTTGTGAGCGGTGACATGGCCCTCCAGAGAAAGGTTCTTACTCTGGTAAGCAAAAGAGATACACTGAGCAATCCAATTGGAGAGTGTTCTTTTGGAGACTGGAAGTCCTAAATGAGAAGGATCAAAAGCAACAAAAAGCTGAGAAGACTTTCGATGTTGCTGTGTCCTGTGGAGGTAAAAGGCAAGAGCTCTTTTACAGTCTAGAGTATGAAGATTCCTCTCTGCATTGGATGCATGAGGAGCTGGAAAAAGAGACAGGTAAATATACCTCTTGATTAAGATGAAAAGGTGAGACCACTTTAGGCATAAAGTGAGGATTTGTCCTAAGGACTACCTTATCATGATGGAACCTTGTATAGGGTGGATTACCCACTAAGGCCTGCAGTTCACTGATGTGGCGAGCTGAAGTGACTGCAATGAGGAAAATAACCTTCCAGGAAAGAAATTTCAAGGAGGTAGTGGCTAAGGGTTCAAAAGGTGGCTTCATAAGCTGACCAAGAACCAAGTTTAAGTCCCATGCCACCGGAGGAGGTGGAATGGGAGGTTTAGTTAAAGTTAAGCCTCTCATGAATCTTGCAATAAGAGGATGAGAGGAAACAGGTTGTCCATTGATGGGCTTAAGTGATGCCGCAATAGCACTCAAATGGACTCTTACTGAATTCGTTTTGAGTCCTGCATTGGAGAGATGCAGGAGATATTCCAAAAGAGAATTCAATGGGAGTGCCAGAGGGTTAAGACCCTTTTGAGCACACCAAATGGAAAATCTTTTCCATTTAAAAGCGTAAGAACGCCTAGTGGAAGGTTTCCTAGAGGCATGTAGGATATCCTTCACTTGCTGCGAAAGATTGAAGTGCTGAAGGTCTAGGCCTTCAGTAACCTAGCTCTGAGGTGAAGGGACTTGGGGTTTGGGTGCCACAAAGTCCCCTCCTCTTGAGACAGAAGGTCTGGAGCCGCTCCCAAGTCCAGGGAGGGGGCTTGGGAGAGATGCAGAAGTAGAGGGTACCACACTTGGCGTGGCCAGCGTGGAGCTATGAGGATCATGGACCCTTGATCCCTTTGAAGTTTGAACAGAGTCTTGGGAATCAAAGGAATGGGTGGAAAGGCATACAGGAAACCCTGACCCCAATGCAGGAAGAAGGCATCCTTGGTCTGAACTCCCTGACACGGAATTCTGGAACAGAACCGGGGAAGTTTGGCATTCCACGGACTTGCAAAGAGGTCTATGTCCGGGGTTCCCTATTTCTGGAAGATTCTGAGTACCTGATCCATGTGCAGGGACCATTCGTGTGGAAGCAGAACTTGACTGAGTGTCTGCCCAAGAGTTTTGTATTCCTGGAAGATATACTGCCAGGAGATGGATTTGATGCTCTCTGGCGAGGGCCCATAATCTTAGAGCTTCGTTGCAAAGCGACAGAGAGCCAGAGAGCGACAGAGAGCCAGACTAGATAGGCCATGTGGTCTTTTTCTGTCGTCATATTTCTATGTTTCTATGTTTGTTTATGTAAAACATGGCTACTTGATTGTCCGTGTGAATAAGGACTGTCATGTTGCTGAGGAGGGTATGAAAAACTTTGAGAGCTAGAAAGATTGCTCGAAGTTCCAAGTGGTTGATATGAAGGGTGGTCTCCTGTGAAGACCAAGTGCCCTGAGTGGAGAGATCTTGGAGATGAGCCCCCAACCTGTTTGGGAGGCATCTGTTGTGAGGGTTGCTTGGGGCAACAATGGTTGAAAGGGGGCCCCCAACAACAGATTTTGAGTGGATATCCACCATTGGAGAGACCAAAAGAGACGATTGGAGTTTGCTATTTGGTCTGAGAGAGCTCCTGATGCTTGAGTCCACTGGGTGGATAAAGTCCATTGAGCTGCTCTCATATGCAGGCGAGCATAAGGCACCACATGCACTGTGGAGGCCATGTGGCCTAATAGTTGTAGCATCTCTCTGGCAGTCAAGTGGCTTCTGGACTGAGTCTGAGAGGCTAAGTGCACTAGACGTTGGCAACGGGCCTGAGGTAGATAGGCCCTTGCGGTGGTGGTATCCAACCAGGCCCCTATGAATTCTAGGGATTGAGTAGGGGTGAGTTGGGACTTTGGCAGATTGATCACAAGTCCCAGATACTGTAGAATTTGCCTGGTGCGATCCAGGGAAGTCTGAGCCTCGGACTGAGACGGAGCTCGGATGAGCCAGTCGTCCAGGTATGGGAAGACAAAAATTCCCAGGGCGCGTAGGAATGCAGCTACTATTGCCATGCATTTGGTAAATACCCTTGGAGCAGAGGCTAGACCGAAGGGAAGTACTCTGTATTGGAAATGTTTTCCCTGGAACAGAAACCGTAGGAATTTTCTGTGGGATGGATGGATGAGTATATGTGTGTACGCATCCTTTAGATCTAGAGAACAAAGCCAGTCCTGACTCTGTAGGTATGGAAGGAGAGTGCCTAGAGAAAGCATCTTGAATTTCTCCCTGTATATAAATTTGTTCAATTCTCTGAGATCCAGAATGGGTCTGTACCCCCGTTTTCTTGGGAATGAGAAAATAAGGGGAGTAAAAACCTGACCCTTGTTGAGGAAGAGGAACCTCTTCTATTGCCTTTTGGGCGAGAAGAGTGGTCACCTCCTGACCCAACAGGTCTAGGAGAGATGGGGGAGAATTGAAACTTCTCACCATGGTATGGGGAGGAAGGTTGGAGAAATGTAGTTTGTAGCCCTCTCTGATGATAGAGAGGGTCCATTGCTCTGATGTGATTTGCTCCCATCTGGGAGCAAAATGAGTTAACCTTCCTGGAATGGTGAGAAGTTCTGGAAGTTTTAAAGCCAGAAAGGTTAAGTTCTCTAGTTTTAAGTCAAAAACCCTGAGGGGGTTGGGACTGTTGGGCTGTAGCAGCCCCTGCAGGTTTTGCCCTGGCCTGTTTAGGCTGCTGACGCTTAGGAGCAAAGCGAGCTGCAGAAGATTGTTGGCCAGTATTTGTAGCAAATCTGGCCTTCTTGTAGAAAGGCTTTTTGAAAGATTTCTTCTTGACAGGGGTAGAGGTAGACTTAGAAAGTCTATCTAAAGCAGCATTTTCTGCATCCATTTGAGTGGCTTTGATTTGCCACTCCTTACCAAACAGATTCTCACCTGTACAGGGCAAATTTCCCAACCCATCCTGGACCCAGGGTTCAAGGTTAGAGGCCTGGAGCCAAGCAATTCTGCGAGCCGCTATGGCAATACCTGAGGCTCTGCTAGCACCCTCAAAGGAGTCAAAGGCTGCTCTGTTGGAGAACTTTGAAATATCTTGGGTATGCTTGAGCAGAAGAAGGAACTCCTCCTTTCTATCCTCTGGGATAAAGGGGAGGAAATGGCGTATTTTTAATGCAATTTCCTTCAGAAACATGCCCATATAGAGGCTGTATGAGTTGATTCTGGCAATAAGCATACTTGCTTGGAAGATTTTTCTTCCAAAAGCATCCAGAGTCCTACATTCTCTTCCTGGGGGAGTAGAAGAGTGTCTTAGTACTCTTGATCCTTTTCATAGCTGACTGCACCACGATGGAGTGGTGCGGGAGCTGAGTTTTTTGAAACCCAGGAGAAGGGGGAACACGATACATGGTGTCCAGACGAGAATGTGGAGATAGGGTGAGAGGAGTCTCCCATAAGTCCATCATGTGATCTTGAAGAATTTCATGGATGGGCAAGGTAACTGCCTCTTTGGGAACCTTAGAGTATCCTAAAATGTCTAACTTTTTTGCTCTAGGTTCTTTTTCAGAGGATACAGAAATAGAAAGACCTTTAGCTACTTCAATGATGAAGTCTTGAAAGGATAAATCCTCTGGAGGAGACATTCTCCTCTTTGGAGAAGAGGGCTCCTCAGGTAGAGTAAGGGATACTTCAGCAGAGTCATCTGATGAATCAGAATCATCAGAAGACTCAAAGTATCGTCTGTTTGCTTCCAGGGATCGATAAGTGTATCGATCGGTATCGACATCGGGGGTACCCGGAACCGGATCGGTATCGGGAAAAACCCCGGAACCGGGAACCGGAATCGGTATCCTGGTCGATGTGGAAGGCATGGGTACCGGTATCCGTTGTGGTACCGGAACCGTAGTCGGTACCGCAGGGTGCGGTACCGAGGGCGTCGCAGCCTTAATAAAAGCCAAAATGGCCTGCTGCATGGATTGAACTGTATGATCCATGGACGCCACGACTGTCTGGATGTCGGTACCGGATGATTGAGCCTGTACCCCAGAACAGTCTAACAGGTGATCGGTCGAGGCCGTGCCATCGATGTCAACCTGTAACCCCATAGGAGGAGCTTTGGAAGCCAGAGCTTCCCGACAGGGTTTGTCAGACGGCTGCCTGGGTGAGAATGTTCACAGTCTTGGCAAGTGCATATGTCAATATGATTTGCAAGGGATTGTGGGCAATGCAGTCCATTCAAACCCGACAGCTGCTCACAATAATTTAGTTGTGCTCAAGTGTAAGACCAATAAGATATTTATTTATGGGGTTATTTCTCCCAACACAGATATGCTTGGTAGCACATAAATCAGGTTACTTGCTTTCAGTGTTAAACTTGGAAAAAAAAATCAGGAAACATTTGAACTTGTCAGGCAATCAAAGCAAAAGAAATAAGACCTGGTTGGCAACAAACTGGCCTTTTCTGTAGGCTTTAGCTAATATTCTCTTAGCAATGTATCAAACAAACCAAAAGCCACAAAGAAAGAAAAAAACTGTTCTTTTCAGGTAAACTTCTTATATCTTCCCACATAGATTCAGAAGTGATTCTCTCAGAGCTCACAAGCAATTAGGTAAGGCTCAATTGCTAGCAGCTATCCAGCTGAAACCCCTTAGCTGGCTTGCTCTCTACTGCGTGGCTAAAAATCCTACTCAGGAGCTTTTCTGAGTAGATTAAAGAACAAGTTTGTATTTCTTTGTGATGGTTGCTGTATTTTATAACAGAAAATCACCAAAGGAGTTTAGACAGAGCAGTCCATGTAAACAGATTCTTCATCTGCTATCACCCCCTCTTCTTCAACAAGCATGGGTTCAATATCATGGATTGGCACAGATGAATCTCCCAATAGAGCACTTTCAGGAGAATACTTGTTTCCCTGCTGTCTTTCAAGGTTATTGCTAGGGCATAGATCAGTGTTCATACCTGAGCTTCCATTGCTGTTAGAGTTCCTCTCTATATAGCCTGGCCAGTATGTAGTCCAGTTCTTATGTCCAGCCTTCCAATCCAGATCCCTGGACACTGGATCTCTTCACATACCTTCTGTCACGGGTCTTAGGGTCCCATCCACGTGCAGCCGTCTCCCTCACAGGTACCGTCTGGAGATTCCTAGCTCTGCAGCACCATTCCTCTGGCTTTCCCCAGTCCAATGGTGTATGCTGGCCCTTGGAATGCCTCCCAGTATACGTACTGCTCTGGACTCTTCTAGACCTCTCAAAGGCTTTTCTCCTCTTTCTTCCAAAGGGTTTCTTTCCCTCTCTGTCCGTCCGGTTTGGCTTCTGCTTCTGATGATCCTCCTGATGATGAAGATGATCAAGCTCAAGCTGATTCTCTGTAGAATAAACTCTACCTTTATTCTGCTTAGATGAGTGCTCCTCCCTAACACAGCGCAGCTGTGCTGAATCAGGCCCTGCCCTTGAGATGAGTGCTTAGGGATTACCTCATAGCCCTCCTGATTGAACACACGTTTCCCCACTTCAGCTCCTCTAATGGCTGGTGGAAACCTGGTGCATTCTGGGACTGGTAGTCTTTTATGGGAAAATTCTGTTTTCTTATTTCTACCAGAACTGACAGGTTGCTTGTTCAGAGTCACTTCACCTTTTCTATAGCTCCTTCCTGAGCTATGAAAAGCTTCCTTATCACAGGTTGTTTGGCTGGGGCAGGGTCCTCAGGGTCAAGCCCAGGGGTATCTCGATACTTAGAGGGAGATTTGCCCTTTGAGTACCTGCCAGAGGAATGTTTGGTTACCTGAGATCCATCAGGAGAGGAAGACCTGGAAGATGTCGATGCTGGAGTATCTGTAGAAAACAGCATGTGAAACTTGGCTGCCCGGTTCTGTAAGCCACGTTTAGACATCAAAGAACAGGATGGGCAATCCGGAATGGAATGGTCAGGCCCCAAACATTTAAGACACCATTCATGGGTGTCTGTGACTGAAATAGTACCGCTGCACTTGGTGCATTTTTTAAACCCAGAGGCTTGTTTCTCCATGAGGGAGAATTAGTGAAGGCCTAAAGACCTCACAGAACTAACACACCAAGTGAGGGAAAAAAATGATGATTTTTTTTTTTTTTTTTTTTTTTTTTAAATAAAGGAAAAAAGACCGGCGGTACCGGTCTGGAATCGGGGAAGGCAGACACGCGGCCAAAGAAATAAATTAAAACAACAACTTCTTCAGCGGTGACAGGAACACGACCTGCTGGCTCCGCGGAAAAAGAAGAACTGAGGAGAGTTGGTCAGGAAGGCGGCACGTATGCGCAGTGGGAGGCCCCAAAAGCTTTCCTTCTGGGAAGCTGGGGAGCTTTCCCGCTCAGGCTCCATCGGTACCGACGTACCCATATGTGAGGACTTATTCCTGCTTGTTCCTGGAGATGCCATGTAACTACTATACAAGTATGAAAAGAAATGCAGATAGTTTATAAAGACTACACTGGAAGGAAAGAATGAAAAGAACAGTAAGACAAAAAATGTTTTCCTGCTGTCCCTAATATAAAATCATCCAATAGGAAAAACACTGAGGCTTTAGGGATCCACCCCTCCCTTAGTGATGCCAAGCTTAGAAAGTGTTCCCAATCTGCCCCATTCAGGGGATGCCAGGTGACATACACCTTTACCCAAGATATAATTTAGCCAAGCTGCAGTGTGCTGAAACTTGCTGCTATTGTGCACAGTTGTGCTGTCCTACCTTTCAGTGGTGCTGTATCATCTTTTTTGCAGTTTCAGAAAGTGTTTTTGATTTGTTGTATGTATCTGGCCCACTCAGGCTTCCGGACTCCATCTTCCCTGCTGACTCCTCTTTCCAAGAAATAATTCAGTCAAGCTATGGAGCAAGTGCTGTCTATTTTCTTCATTCTAGTCTGCCTCTCTGGTTATCTCCTCATATTTGCAAGTATTATTGATTTTAAGTGCTGGTTTAATTGCTTCCTCCAATATGTTTATCCCTGTCCCATGGGGTTGCAGAATCTCATCTGTTCTCTGGTTTCTCACCTAGATTTAAGATAAATCACCTGGTCCAATGTAGTTTCTCCCCCTCTTTTTTATATTAAAAAGGATCTTGACATATGGTCTCTTAAACGTCAGATGGTATTGGTCTACAATCTTTTTCGGTAACAAAATTTCATGTGCTAAGCATCACAGAAATGTGGCTGAAAGGAAGAGGTGTCCTTTTACTTAGGCAAGCCAGTCTGTCAAATTTCTCCTTTTAAGTCAAGTCAATCGTCGTCATAAGCATGGGGTAGGGTAACGTTCATCTTCCAGAATAGCCTATGTTGCCCGAAGTCTTAGCTAAGACCTATGCATTCATTTCTTGGGCCCAAACTATTTAGATATTTTATTACCCTCTTCCCCCGATGATTCCCTCTATTGACGAGCTATCAATGATTATTTCTGAGTTGTATCCAGACAAGCCCCCTCCATCCCCCTTTGTCTTGAGCAATTGTTAACATTCATTTTGACATTCTTGTTTCCTCTCTGAAACAAGGATTTTCAGTCATTTATGACAGACTGATTTTAAACTTCTTTTTACTGCACCATCTCATCTGGCTGGACATAATTTGGAGCCATTTTTACTACAAACTTTAGCCTTGTTGGTGGTAACAATCCAATACTCTTCTCTCCTGGAGAGATTTTTTTTTTGGATGGTCTGGTCTTCTAGAAAAAAAGATCTCCAGAAAATTTCAAATAATTTCTCCTCCCTTTCTATGAGAGTTGAGCCTCTTTAAGGAACACGACACTACAAACAGCTTTAGATAAAGTTGCCTCATTAAAGGAATGTGCTTTCAAGCCAAAACACAACCATACTTCGTTCACTCAAGTCTTGCAAGATCAAAATAGAGTATTTCATAGATCTGAATGGCGGCGGCAAAAGCATAGTTACTCACCTGTAATGGGTGTTTTCCAGGGACAGCAGGAATCAGTCCTCACATATGGGTGACATTGGCACCGACTGAGCCCGCGTGCAGCATCTTCCCAGCTTTCGTAGAAAGCCTTTGGGGATGTCACCATGCATGCGTGGTCCCCTTCCTGCCCAAGGATGTCATCTTACTCAGTCAGGTGCCATAGCTAGAGCCCCACCAAGAAGATGGCTAAAATGGACATCAACTCCAAGGGGAGGAGGGAGGGTTGCAAGCACTAATTCCTGCTGTCCCTGGAGAACACCTGTTACAGGTGAGTAACTACGCTTTCTCCAGGAACAAGTCAGCCCTCACATATGGGACTTCCTAGCTACAGGCTACCGAGGACCTGTAGGAAAAGTACAGCAGAGTCATGAGAAGCTGCAAGCAAATCTGAAGACAGACCCGATGACCCCCAAGTCTATGGAGAGTTACATCTCAGTAGCCTGAACAAGAAGGGTTGGAAGGAAGGAGTTGCTTAAACCCGCCTGGCCCAAGGCGCTGTCCCAACAGGACTCCTTCTCCAGACATGGGTCGTGAAGGTATGAGCAAAGGACCAGGTGGCAGCCCGGCAGGCATCCACCAGGGGCAGCCCCTGCCGAGACAGACTGCCGAAGTAGTGGTGCTCGAGAGGCGGGAGGGGGAACCGGCACTAGCCAGAAAAGGCAAAAATGTACTTAGTGAAGAAAAACTTTTTCCGGGGACAAGACACATGTCCGAAAGGCTCCGCGGAAAAAGGGAGACCGAGTAAGATGGCACCCTTGGGCAGGAAAGGGACCACACATGTGTGATGACATTCTCAAAGGCTTTTTTTTGAAAGCTGGGGAAATGCTCCATGGTGCCGACGTCACCCATATGTGAGGACTGACTTCCTGCTTGTTCCTGGAGAAAAGACAATTCCTCAATAAAGCCATTTGTTAAGGACTGTCAGTAAAAATATATACAAATGGTTCAGAAAAACTGTATCACATGCTGTCTCCAGGGTCTCAGAAATTCCATACATTCCTTATTTCAAAAGGATATTTAGATTTTCTCATCTACCTCTGCTAACCCAAAACTTCTAAGCCAGACTTCAGAAGCATTAAAATACTCTCTCCTTAGTAGGATATTCAGACATTTTTCCCTCTCAGACTTAACGAAAGATGCTCAAAAGTTTTCCACAGACCCTCTTGCATATCTAAATTCAGTAACTTCAAGTTAAATTACTTTTCATTACCACCTTCTCAAGGCAAGGGACTTCAATGGAGCCTCAGCTCTTTTCCCCCAAGGTTACAGTGACATCTTGGGAAAGATTCTAGCTTCCATGAACAATTCTTTCTCCTTAGCTGATATCTTTTTCTGCCTGAATTTAAGTCCCACTTTGAATCTTCTATTCTTAAAATATGTGACATAGTTTACTCAAGTCTCTCTCAGGATGTTGTGCTACGTGAATGGAAAAGCAGCTTAGGTTAGAGCACTTCTTAAATTTTAACTCTTAGCCCCTTCCAGCTACTGCCCAGTTTCCTCAAACAGGCCGATGCAGAAACACTGCACTAGAGCCCAGTGCTTAAAGCTGTAGTGCAGGGTTTCATAGCACAAGTTTAACACCAACTCTTCGCTCTGCAATGCCAGATGCAAATTAATCAGTGCACAAAATGTCAGTATTAAATTGGGAGAGCAAGCGAAACAAGCACACAGGAGTCAGCACAAGTTTGGCATGCAGTCCCAGAGAAACAGGGTCATTTGAGGTGAGGTTTGACACTTCATCTCAGATGATCCAGGTATCGAGGAAAGGGTGGGGGGGGGGGGGTTAGGGTCCATTGAACAACCAGGCCCTTTTCTGTTTCGGGGGGTGGGGGTGGGGTGAGAGGTGGGGCCTCTGGGCCACCAGGCCCTTTTCTGTTTTGATTGGTGGGGGGGGGGTGAAATCAGGGCCAATGAAGACACCAATGACTTAAGACATGGCAGGGGGGAGGGGGGAATTGGGGCCAACCTGGCCACCAATGAGTTTCTGTCGGGGGTTGGGGGGGGGGGGTAACTGTCCCCAACATTGGAAAGGAGAAAGGAGGAGGAGAAACTCAAGGCCCCTGCTTCCAAAATGGTGTCTGGTGAGAATGGAGGGAGCCCTTTACCAACCTCTAGTGCACTTGTGGAAGAAGTCACTGCAGCAGTGGTGCATGCGCTGGACTCCAAGTTTGATAAGCTGTACAATAAAATGAATGATCTCAACACTTCCATGGAGTCAATTTAGGGCCACATGGACACCCTCGAGCAGCGAGTAGGAACTGTGGAAGATAGCACCAGCAGGATAACTCAGGAGGTGTCTTTAAAAGGATGCTGTTCAAGGTCAAGCAGAAAAGAAACAATTTGAAAAACCATTCCAGACTCAATTTGCATTTCATTGGAGTGCCAGAGTCCATGGCATGGGAGCTGTGGGGATTCTTGGAAATGTGGCTACTCGCTAGCCTCCAGCTTGGATCCACAGTGGGCCCACTCCTAATTGAGCATGCACATTGTGTAAGCCCATGAAGGGAAGCTAGAGGACGGCCACGAGAGAGTAATTAGGCTTTACCTGCTAATTAGCGTTCCTGAAGGAACTCAAGTCCAGTCCCTTTACTCTGGGTTGTGCCCCCCTTCCAGCAGTTTGGAGACTGAGCATGCCATCTTTTTCTGATGACCCTAGGATATATATAGTACTGGCACCTCCCACCAGATTCAGTATCCTATTGACAAAGCAGACTTAACGGAGAAACAAATTACGTAACAAATAATGAACTATAACTAAAACTCTAATAAACTCAACTCCCCCCCCCCTCAGAAAGGAATTCCTACACCCATGAGGAGGAAGCTTACCTGGGCTCACAACTGCCATTACCTAGGCACCTTGCTCATCCACACCACCCCATCACCAGAGTCCTCCCGCAGGCCATCGCCCAACTGATGCTTCGGGCCGGCGATGCCTGTTAGGAAGACCAGAACAAACAGAAACGGGGAGGGATCAGGGACTGGACTGGAATTCCTTCAGGAATGCTAATTAGCAGGCAAGGCCTAATTACTCTTTCCTAAGCATCCCTCCAGTCCAGTCCCTTTACTCTGGGATGTAACAGAGCAGTTCAAACCTGGGAGGGGACTGCGAGGCCGGACTGAAGCACCGAACCCCCAAAACCCACATCTCCAGCGGCGTGAACATCCAACCTGTAATGCTTGGCAAAAGGTATGAAGAGAAGACCAAGAGGCTGCCCTGCATAACTCCAGCGGGGGAACCAGACTAAGTTCCACCCACGAGGCTGCTTGGACTCACGTGGAATGAGCTCTGAGCCCAACCGGCACCTGCTTTCCTTTAAGCATATACGCTGAGGAAATGGCCTCCTTGATCCATCGTGAGACAGATGCCTTGGAAGCTGCTTCACCTTTGCGTGGCCCCGCAAACAGAATGAACAATCTCTCGGACTTGCAAAAGGAAGCTGTTCGATTCAGGTAATGCTTCAGCACCCTGCGCACATCCAACAAACGTAAAACGGGCATCGCTTTCCCCCTGCCCCGCCTCTGAAAAGGAAGGGAGAGAAACAGTCTGATTCACATGAAAGGACAAAACCACCTTGGGCAAGGAAGGAAGGAACAGTCCGGAGGATTACCTTCTCCTTCAAGAAAGAAAGAAAAAGGCTGACAAGACAGGGCCTGAAGCTCAGAAATACGTCTGGCTGAACAAATGGCTACCAAGAAGACAGCCTTAAGAGTCACATCCTTCAAAGAGGCTCGCTGCATCGGCTCGAAAGGATCTCCAGCCAAGGCGTCCAAAAACAGGTTGAGATCCCAAGGAAGAACCAGCGACCTCAGCTGAGGTCATAGATGCCTTACAGCCCTTAGAAACCAACTTACATCTGCATGTTCTCCCAAGGAATTGCCCTGAATCTTGCCTCTAACAAGAGATAGCAGCCAACTGCACATGCAGAACACTGGCTGCCAGGCCCTTATCGAAGCCTGCCTGTAAGAAATCCAAAACCTCTGGAACAGAAACCGAAAGAGGCCTCTTCTGCCATTCAGCGCACCATCCCTCAAAAACACGCCAGACCCTCACATAGGAAAGAGAAGTTGACCGTTTACGGGAACTCAACAAGGTGGCAATTAATTCCCTAGAGTAACCCCGCTTCAGCAGCCGTGCCCTTCCAATAGCCAGGCCGTAAGCGAGAACCGATCCACCAGCGGCATTCGCACTGGTCCCTGCGTGAGAAGATCCTTCCTTATTGGAAGGTGCCACGGACGGTCGGCCAACAGCCTCATGAGATCAACGTACCAAGGGCGCCAAGGCCAATCCGGGGCTATGAGGACCACCCGACCTTGGTGAGCCTCTATCCGATGAAGAATCCTGCCTATGAGCGGCCAAGGAGGAAAAACGTATAATAGCCCCTCGGAAGGCCATCTCTGAACTAGAGCGTCCAAGCCTTCTGACATCCTTTTCTTTTTTCGGCTGAAGAACCGAGCCACCTTGGCCAATTCCCACCGTGCCATGAGAACCATGACCGGAGGCCCCCAACGAAGAAATACCTGGTTGTAAAGTTCCTGGCAGAGCTCCCACTCCCCGTGGTCCACTCTGTTTCTGCTTAGGAAGTCTGCTGTTACATTTTCCACTCCGGTCACATGTTGTGCCGACAAGGGACTGGAGGGCTGCTTAGGAAAAATGATCGCCCATTTCTTAAACTTTATGCAGGGAAAGAATATCTTGAGAGCTGCACGCAAAGTAAAATCGGCTCTACATGAGAGGAAGCAAATTTTGTTTAAGATTATTTACTTCTGGTACAGCAGTGTCGATGGGCCTTTTCCTCTGTTTGTTCGCAGCTCTACTCCACCAAGTGCAATTTGTGCTGCAGTATGCAGTGTGGGAGGGAGGGGTGGCCTAGTGGTTGGGGCAAGTTACCTCAGGCTGAAAGGTCGGGGGTTCAAATCCCACTAGAGGACAGCAACCTTAGGCTGGAAGGACTGGGGTTCAAATCACACTAGAGGACAGCAACCTTAGGCTGGAAGGACTGGGGTTCAAATCCCACTAGAGGACAGCAACCTTAGGCTGGAAGGACTGGGGTTTCTAGTCCAACAGGTGCTCCTTGTGGTCTTGGGCAAGCCGCTTAACCCTCCATTGCCCATGTTCCCTGTAAGAATTAGTGTATGTGTCTCATATCCCCTTGTGCTAAATGTATCCCCCAATTGCGTTGTGACCACTGATTGAAGAATAAGGTGGTATACAAAACTGTCTAAATAAACGGCAGGTCCATCATAATGGTGTGGCCTAGCTTTTTAATTTCCCTGAAGCAGTGCAGAAATACTGTGATGGCCAGAATTTCGGTCCAAAAAGGCCCGCTGCATGCTGACCAGTAGGTTAGGTCATTGGATCTGGTAAGCTGTGGCATATAGTGGTTTATTGACTGACTGGAGATATTCTTAGTGACAGCCTCAGAGGGCTAGCTACGCCCCATGTGTTTTGTTCGGAGGCTTGTCCCATTTGCTGTGCACTATGTGTTGGACTATCTAGCATGGGCCACAGTACTTACCTGAAGATCTTCGTGGGTAGAGAGATCGAGTACTTTGTTGCAATTTGGGAACTCACAAGTTAATAGAGACTAAGCTCCTGAACTTTTTCGTCTCTTGCCCTGCTATGCTGACTTTCTGGTCTGCTTCTAACCACTCGACTCTCAAAAGGCTGGATGTCTGTAGATCCCCTGCTTGCTGGTTGGAATAGCTGGACCTTTTCTTCAGCAGAAACTTGGATTTGCCACTACTGGTAACGTCATGCCTCTGGATTTTGAGCGCAGAACTTTGGGGACTGTTCATCAGTCCCTAGGACTCTTGTCTTCTTTGCTCTTACTTAATTGACTTATCTTGTTTTGGCTTATTTTGTTCCGATTACTGCGTATTATTGGATTTATCCTTAGCCTGCTTCTTAGATGTGTGTGTATTTGTACCCCTTGAGACTTCTTGATAGTGTTAAACTCTTGGTGGATGGTATGTATGTTTGAGTTTGATTGGTTGACGGGGTAAGTGGGAGGATGAGTGGAGTGCAGTAGGACTGTGGGGTAGGAGTTGTGAGTGATGGGATGTTTGAGTACTTTAGGGGCTGGCTGGAAAGGGGATTTGGGAGAGTAAAGGGCTCTTAACACTTTGGGTGGTATGATTGGGGTGCTGAGTCTGATGGGGGGAGGGGTCAGGGTTACCTAATCTTGGTGGCCTTGGGGAGTTGTGCATGCGAGTATGGAATTTGGTCTGAGTTTCAGGGGTGGAGTAAAGTTGATAGGACTGTGTGTGTGTGTGTGTGTGTGTGTGTGAGAGATCAGGATGGCCGGTGGTGGGGTGAAGGGGATTCATGAGAGGGGCCCAGCCACATAGTTGTTGACCTAAATGACAGATGGGTATGTTAGAGGAGTGGTTGTACTAGGGGGTTATGGGGTAGGTTTTGTTCAAGTGAAGGTTGGTGTTGTGCTCCAATGGGTTTTATTGTTATGGGATTGAGTGGGTTGGGATCGTTTTGTCTATGGATATTTTCAGGTAATAGGGGTGGGTATGGATTTGCACTGCAACTGCCCATGGAGGTCTGTGAGGCAACAGGAGGATCTTCAATCGTTACTGCTTTATCTTGCGTAAATAATCCCTTCCATATTGGAGTGATGTGAAGAAGCAGGGAGTGAGATTAGCGTCCTGGAATGTCTGTGGGATTGGCTCTCCTATTAAGCGACATAATTCTTAAAACTCTGCGTGATCTGTATGCTGATCTAGCCTCTCTCTAAGAAACTCATAACAGCCATAGAGCATGCCAAGTTGCAGCGGCAGTGGGTGGGTTCACTTTCTGGGGCCTCATCTGGAGTGAAGGCGACAGGAGTGGTTATACTGCTTCTCAAGGCACTGGATTTTCAATTAGACAAGGTGATAAGTGATCCTGAAGGCAGGTTTGTATTGGTTTATGGTAGCTTATACATAAGCCTGTAGTGTTAGGTAGTGTATATGGCCCCAATACATACAAATCGGGAATTTTTGATGTGATGGTGCATTATTTATCGTCAGTGGGATACCACCAAGTGATTTTAGGCAGAGATTACAATTGTGTGCTTGATGTGCTTCAGCATAGTTTGTCAAAGAGAGCAGGGAAAGACTTGAGGCAGCAGAGATCTCTCTTGGGCTGTCATCTTTGAGAAGGGAAAAAAAAAAAAGTTACCATTTGTGTTTTTATTGTGTTGAGCTGTTTAGTCTTACCAGATAGATTTCACCTTATTTGGTCATATGGGCTCATAGAAATAAAGTGGGCCCTGTAGCAGATGATATGCACTAACCTTTAGTAAATAGTCTCCTTAATCTTTTACTAAATCTATTTAGTATGATCACTAGTTTACTTTTGCTTTGTATCATCTCGTAAATCATTCTTGAGTTTATTTCATATGAAGCTTGGTTGGAATAGCTTCCACAAAGTTGATGAATGTCATTCATGGATTTTAATGATTGCCACTCATGGATTTTGGTCTGCTCTAAGACTCTGTACCATTTCAGAAACAGTATTTCAGATATGGTCATTCCTTCATTAACAGTAGCCCTGAAGAAAACAACAAATCTTAAATATCAAAGTATTACCCAACTTTATAGTTTTTCTTCCAGCATGCTTCTAGTCATTCACATCAGAATTTCAATTATTTCTCTATCTATTGGTCTAAAGTAGAAGTAGCAGCATTTTCATTGCTTCCTCTTGCCATGTACCTCTTACTCTACACAGCAACATCGTCTAAAAAAGGCATGGGAGAGTGAAGCTCTGCAAAACTAGCAACCCTCCTGTCCATAATTCATTACTATTTAAAAGTTTAGGTAAAAATGTTATGACAAAATCAAACACACCCAAGATAAATGTTTTGCTCAATAGTTTGAGACTACCTCTTTAAAGGCTAAAGCCTTTCTGTAGAGGCTGCAATCTCATCTCTCTAGAATATATATACACACACACACACACCTCTCTACACCTGTAGATATAGAGATACAGAGATAGAGATAGAGATATAAAGCCTTTAACCCAGAAGTAAAGAAATAAAGAAAAGAAAACAAAAGAAATAAAGGCTATATGGCCCCTTTCCCCCCACCAAAACGGCTGAGCCCAACCAGCTTCGTTGCTCACCAAGCATACACCCCCCTGATGCAGCACAGGCCGCCTTGGGCCTTGCGCAAGAAAGAACCACGCTGCTATCCCCCCTGTTGTGCCATGAGCGCGAGTCCACTACCTCCACGTGGCTCGGTATCTGCGGTGCTCTGCAAGCGCCTCCAAAACTGAGGAAAGAGGAGCCGCAGTCTTCCCGCCCTCGTGCTCAGCTGCCTGGGAGCTTCGGCAAAGAGGCGGGAGACTGAAGAGGAGGCCTTGTCCCGGCCAAAGTATCCGGGCTCACCAAATCAGCTGGTCTGCGCCGCTCTGAAGTCCTGCTTGCCTTAATTGCTCCTTTTTTTTTTTTTAAAACACCGATCCCGGTGCTGCAAGCCTCCTCCGGGAGGGGGGGGGGGGGGAACCAAACACTAAAAACCCTACTACAGGAAACAAAGGAAAATAAAAATATAAGAAGTCCAAAGACTTAAAGAAAACAAAGCTTAAACCAGCCAAAAACCTACACCTCTCCAGCTAACTAGCTCACTAGGTTGCTGCTCTCTCCAGCTGCTTGGAGACTGAATACTGAAGCTGGTGGGTGTGCCAGTGGGTTATATAGGTCCTGGTGACGTCAGAAGATTGACTGGCTCAGTCTCCAAGCTGCAGGTAGAGAGGCACAACCCAGGATGCAGGGACTGGACTGTACTGTAGAGGCGATCAGGAACTTGAATGTTTCAGTAACCATTTCATCAATGAACTTCTGTCTCAAATGCTTCTCAGCCTTGCCACCTCTTCTCTGAGCTCTTATCTTTATTGTGGTATTTGATATGCCACCCAAAACAGAGGCATCTGGACAGTTTACAATGCAAAATAAATGCACGGGAAAACATGAAAAGAAAAAGGAATGCTATTGTGAGGATATGAAAGAAAAGAAAGCAGATAGAGGAAGCAATGGAGTGCTTAACTGCAGGGGGGAGGGCAGCTGAGGGCAGGAAATTAGGAGAGAGAGTGAGAGGTCAAAGGCAAGGAAGAAGAGTTTTCAGCATTGCCTTAAAGTAGGGAAAGGAGGTGAAGGTCCAATTGGGGGGGGGGGGGGGAGTTCCATTGGAGTGGGCCCAAGAAACAGAAGGAATCTTCTTAATCTCTTAATTAACCTTGTTAATCTCTATCTCTGTTAACCTTGTATATTTGTATATTTCTGCCCCCCACCCACATCCCTATAATTAAATGTATATTTAGATTTGTGAGTTCTCAACTAATGTATATTGAAACGAATTGATCTTCCTGTGATGTGTAAATCAATACTCAAACTGTATATCTTAAAAATTTACTGTATTGCAATACATTATGATTCTGTAAAGTAAACCGCTACTGATCGTAGGAAGTAGCGGTATACAAATGTTTACTAAATAAATAAATAAGAGGACCAGGTGGATTACAGATGTGCAAGTGAAGGGGATGGGAGAGAAAGGCAGTTAGAATGATATGAGGTGTGGAGATGAATGAGGTCGCATAGGTATTGGAGGGTATTTTTCCTGATAGCTTCAGCATGCAGGCATCCTGCACATGGAACCGGTCCTTCAATTGGCATTGGAATCTGTCTGGACAGAGGCAGAAGTTGTAACCGGGACAACAGCTTTGACAATACGATTTTACCCAATCATTGTTCAGTTGGTGGAGCTTTGGTAACCTGTTGAAGTAAAAGAAAGAGACCTACCAAAGTCCCTACCAGTTTCTCAACTGTCCTTAAGAGAAAAAGCAGTTAACCTCTTTTAAAGTGTGTTCTAGCAACACTGTTCTATGTCCCTGTGTGTAGCTAATTGGGGAATTGCCCTATAACGCAAGAATGCTCACATTGGGTGGGTAGGAAGGGATCTAACACCTGATGAGGTCAGTGGTTTCAGAGCAACTGTAAATGGGTAGCTGGAACAAAATGCAATGAACTCTGACAGAGCTTTGCCCAACACCACAAAAAATTCCCCCTTTGCAGTATAGAAAAAGAAAGAATTAGCTTTTACAATTTGAAAACCAAAACTCCTTAAAGAGCTTTGAAAGCAGAGAGCTTGTATTTAGAAGCCACACAGAATTACCTTGTTTGCAATGGGAACCCTCTTGCAGAATTTTGAATCAATCACTCACAACAGGATCCTTCCCTCAAAGCTTAAAATATACATCAATCCGCCCCCTGTTAAATAATAGTAAGCTCGATCCATCTAAAGTTGAGTCCTTCCGACCAATCTCGAGCATCCCATTTGCTTGCCAAAATTATGGAGAAGGTAGTCCTACGACAAATACAACACCATGTTGATACTGTTGTGCCACTGGACCCATCCCAACATGGCTTCAGGGAAGCTCACAGAGTAGACACCATCCTCACAACCCTCTTCAACCACCTAATCACAGGAATCGACAATATCAATCATGGATTCATCCTCATCTTCTTAGACATAGCAGCCGCCTTTGATTCAGTGAATCATGAAACACTTTTATTTTGCCTCAAAGATAAAGGTCTGCAAGGCTCAGCACTAGCCTGGCGTGAATCCTATTTATGTAACAGATGGTAACAAGTCAGAGCAGGTTCCAAGACCTCTGAACCATTCTCACTGAAGCAAGGTGTACCTCAGGGATCTTCCCTCTCTGCATTAAATGTTTAACATCTACATGCAACCTATTTGCGCTTTAATCCGTTCTTTCAACGTCCAATGCCTTGCATATGCAGATGACATCCTAATGTACGCACAGTTTAAAATCGATCAACTTGATTTTTCTTCAATTATAAGATGCTTCGAAGCGATAGCAGATTGGCTTCTCTCTCAAAATCTACGTATTAACCATAGCAAAACAGATGTACTATTTATCTCGCGAAACCAGAAATTCACACCACCTTCCTCACTTCTAGTCAATAACATTGAACTGAAGTCCAAATCTACAATTCGATACCTGGGCATCACCCTCGACCAGCGTCTTGACATGTCAGCACATGTCATAAACACAACTAAAGCAATCTATCATAAGATCCGTTCACTACGCCATCTCCACCCACTTCTTGACTACCCTGACTACTGTTCAATATTTCAAGCCTTAGTCATCCCACACCTCGACTTTGCCAACATTATTCTACTTGGACTCCCACAGTTGACTCTTAACCCACTACGTCTTGCCATGAACTCAGCTGCAAGGGTACTATCAGGGCTCTCAAGATTCAGACCACATAACGCCAGTTCTAAAGAACCTACACTGGCTCCCGTTGCGGGCCAGAATCCATTTCAAGGCCCTTGTCATGGCATTTAAGGCCCTTAAGAACCATCCCCCCACACCCATCAGTGATCTTCTCCACAGCACTCCAGACAACAGAACCAGGAGATCTACTTTGTTGAATAAACTTGGAAGTCCCAAAACTGTTGATAAAATGTAAGAAAACAGCAGCAAGTAGAGCCTTCTCCATTTTTGCACCTATGGCATGGAACGCCCTCCCGGCTGAAATCCGGGCCATCTCAAACCTGGCACTATTCCGGAAAGCCCTCAAATACCATCTATTCTTACAATATTATCCTGACACCATTCCCGACACTCACAAGGCCACCAACTCATATCCCTACCTAGCTCATCCCTTAGATCATCCTCCTGTAGATAACGGCTAACCATTCCTTCCTTACCTGCCTTCTCGACCCACCAACCAAGCCTCTAGGTAAAGTTCTTATCTTTATTTATCCGTAAGAGTATCCCTATTTATATAATTTTATATAATTTGTACATAGTTTTCCCTCGTTGTTTTCTCCATGTCTACATTCCCTGTTCAATGTAAAAAAAAAAACCTTGATGTAACTTGTTACATTCTTGTATGTTCTGTTCAAATGTAAACCACACTGATAATAGCACGGTATATAAGAAAAAAAAAAAATACTAAGCTGAATGTTATATAAGCTCATCCTGTGCTGAGTGTTAAAGCAGTACTGCAGCACTTAAACAGAGCCAAGTCTTGCCTGCATGCATACTGCCGAGTCTTAAAGCAGCACTGCCAGTGCTGAGTTACAGCAGCCCTTAAAACAGAGCTGAATCCAATGCATGCATCATGCTGAGTTGTACACCAGGTGTGCATGCTCCATGCCGAGTCTCACCGTGACACACACACTAAGCATAGTCTTACAGAAGCAGACACAATCAGACTCCTGCAGTACACATACAGCACCGTGTTGAGTTTTACAATAGCCTCCCAGTCTATACCAGGTGCTCCATATGATGCTTACTAACATGTCATTCACAAGGAGATAAAAGATGAAACTAGACTTACCTGCTAATTGTGGTTCCTGGAGTGTGGCCAGTCTAGTCCCGGACCTCTGGGTTCCCTATCTCATCTAGCAGCTTGGAGACTGAGGAACTCCTCCTTTTTGTGACATCACCACTATATCCTCGCCGGATACGCCTCCTGTCACCAGTAACCTATTGACAAAGCAGACTCACCAGAGGAACAAATAAGTAATAACATAATAACTAACTATACACTAACCCTGAACCCCTCCCAAACCAAAAAAGGAACTGTGCCTTTAACCTTGAACAGGCCACTCCCTTAACCCCCAAATGAGAAACAGATTCACAGTAAAGGAAAAAAAAGATTATTGTGCAGAAGAAAAGCCCTCCTTCTGTTAACACTGACCCCCTGAGATACATCCAGCTCTTACCTGTAAACCAGCCAGGGACGTCAGACCTGTAAATCGCTCAAAAATGTTAGGGAGGGATACGGGACTAGACTGGCCACACTCCAGGAACCACAATTAGCAGGTAAGTCTAATTTAATCTTCCTGATCGTGTAGCCAGTCTAGTCCCGGACCTCTGGGTTTGTACCAGAGCAGTGAAAGAAACAAGAACGGGAGGGACCTGGAAGAGCAGCCTGCAGCACTGCCGATCCAAAAGAGGCTTTTTCCGCCATTTGAACATCCAGCCGGTAGTGTTTCACAAACGAGTTCAGCGACGACCACGTTGCCGCCTTACAAATCTCCGCCAGCGATGCCAATCGAAATTCCGCCCAGGAAGCTGCATGCGCTCTAGTGGAGTGAGCTCTCAGCCCTTCTGGCACCAGTTTGCCTCTCAACACGCAAGCTGACACAATGGCTTCTTTGACCCACCGTGCAATGGAAGCCTTAGACGCCACTTCTCCCTTTCGTGATCCCCCGAAGACGACAAAAAGTCTGTCCGACTTGCGAAAAATGGCCATCCTACGTAGGTACTTCAACGCCCGTCAAACGTCCAAGAAATGCACGTTTTTGGAACTGGAAGCCTCTGCGCACTCTAAGAACACCGGTAAAACAATTTCCTGATTCAAATGAAAAGGCGATACTACCTTGGGCAGGAAGGCCGGCACCGGCCTCAGGACCACTTTGGCTGCGAAGAACGAAAGGTAAGGTTCTCTATAGGAAAGAGCCTGCAGTTCGGAAATCCTACGGGCCGAACAGATGGCTACCAGGAACACGGTCTTTACATAGAAACATAGAAACATGACAGAAAGACCACATGGCCTATCTAGTCTGTCCTTCCATAACAACAACTACAACAGTCCCCTTTTTACCTTTGCAGATCCTCTGTTTTTCCCATGCGTTTTTGAATTCAGTTACTGTCATCTCTACCACCTCCACTGGGAGACTATTCCACGGATCCACTACTCTTTCCGTAAAGAAATATTTCCACATATCACTCCTGAATCTATCCCCCTTCACCCTCATCCCATGTCCCCTCATAGCAGAACCTGCTTTCAATTGAAAGAGGCTCTCTCCCTGAACATTTATGCCACGGAGGTATTTAAACATCTCAATCATATCACCTCTATCCTGCCTTTCCTCTAAGGTGTACATATTAAGATCCTTCAGTCTGTCCTCATATGCTTTATAATGAAGACCACTAATCATTTTAGAAGCCACCCTTCTGCACCGACTCCATCCTGTTCACATCCTTTTGAAGGTGCAGTCTCCAGAATTGCACACTATAATACTCCAAATGAGGTCGCACCAAAGATTTATACAGAGGCACTATCACCTCCTTTTTTCTGCTAGCCATTCCTCTCCGTATGCACCCAAGCATCCTTCTAGCTTTTGCTGTTGCCTTTTCTACCTATTTAGCTACTTTAAGATCATCAGACACAACCATGCCTAGGTCCCGCTCTTCTTTAGTGGACAAAAGTACTTCACCCCCTATACTATATTGCTCCCTTGGATTGCTGCAGCCCAAATGCATGACCTTACATTTTTTAACATTAAATCCCAGCTGCCAAATTCTAGACCATTCTTCAAGTTTAGCTAGATCCCTCCTCATGTTATCTACACCTTTTGGTATCATCCGCAAAGAGGCAAACCTTACCTGAAAGCCCTTCCGCTATATCACTAACAAAGATGTTAAAGAATCGGATCAAGGACAGATCCCTGGGGCACACCACTGATAACATCCTTCTCCTCAGAGTGAGCTCCATTTACTTGTACTCTTTGTCGCCTCCCACCCAACCAATTTCTAACCCAAGCAGTAACTTTAGGGTCCATCCCTAGGGTGCTCAGTTTGTTTATAAGTCGCCTGTGAGGAACAGTGTCAAAGGCTTTACTGAAATCTAAATACACCACATCTAGGGCTCTCCCTCGATCCAACTCCCTGGTCACCCAGTCAAAGAACTCAGATTTGTCTGGCAAGACCTGCCTCTGGTGAATCCATGCTGCCTCAGATCCTGTAATCTGCTGGACTCCAGAAACCACAAAAACCAGTGCGTCTAGAACAAACGGTAAATGCCACTTGGGGACGGTCTGTCTCCACGGCGGACGAGCAAGAGATACCGCTCTTAGAAATCGTTTGATATCACACTGACTACCTAGCGTTTGTCCGCCTAGCCTGCCCCTGTAGCAGGCCAAGGCTGCCAAATGCACCCGCAGCGAGGCTGCTGCTAGGCCTTTGGCAAATCCCTCTTGCAAGAACTCCAAAATCTGCAGGATAGAGGCTCTCAATGCCTCACGTCTCTCTTCGCAGCACGCTTCGAATATCAGCCAAACACGAATATAGGCTAGCGAAGTAGATCTCTTCCTGGCCTTCAACAAGGTCGAAATGACCGCCGCCGAGTACCCCTTGGTCTTTAGCCGCGCCCTTTCAAGAGCCAAGCCGTAAGCAAGAACCAATGCACGTGTGGCATGAAGAGGGGACCCTGAGCCAGCAGGTCCGCTCGAGGGGGAAGCCACCAGGGTTTTGCCACTAACAACCTCACTAAGTCCCCGTACCAGGGCCGGCGAGGCCAAACTGGCGCTATGAGAATGACTTGCCCTCTGTGACGCTCGATGCGTTGCACCACTCTGCCTATCAAGACCCATGGTGGAAACACATACAGCAGCTGCCCCACTGGCCAGTCCCGAACTAGGGCATCCAGGCCTTCTGACATTCTTTGTCTGCTGAAAAAGCAGCCGACCTTCGCTGAGGTGAAAGTCGCCATGAGATCCATGACCGGGGTGCCCCACCTGCGCACTACCATGTCGAAGACCTCTGGATTGAGCACCCATTCTCCTGGATCCACTCTTACTGGGCTGAGAAAATCGGCCTCCACATTGTCCACCCCTGCTACATGGGCTGCCGACAGATCTAGGAGATTCGCTTCGGTCCATTCGCAGAGAGCCTCGGCCTCGTGCTCTAGCGCCACACTGCTGGTTCCCCCTTGTCTGCTGACATATGCTACCGCCGTGGCGTTATCGGAGAATACTCGAACTGCTTTGCCGCCGAGAGACACTCGAAACTCCTGTAGTGCTAGTGTCACTGCCCTTAGTTCCAACCTGTTGATTGGCCAAGCTTGTTCCTGAGCGTTCCATTGTCCTTGCGAGAACCGGTCTTGACAATGTGCTCCCCAGCCCAAGAGGCTGGCGTCCGTCATCAAGGACACCCAGGCTGGAGCTTCCAGTGCTTTCCCACACTCCAGCGATGCTGGAAGCAACCACCACTGTAGGGACTTGCGAGTCTCTTCCGGACAAGGTAGCTTCCTGGACAGTGCATCTCGCTGATGCGACCAGTTGCGAAGAAGCGCTCTTTGCAGAGGTCTCATGTGCGCTCTGGCCCATGGCACCGTTTCTATCGATGCCGCCATTGTGCCCAACAACTGTAGGTAGCGCCACACTGAGGGCGCCTTGTCCTGCAAGAAGCTTCTGACTAACTTCCGAAGCCCCCGCGCCCTCTCTGCTGTTAGGAAGACTTTCCCCACACGGGTGTCGAACCGCGCCCCCAGGTATTCCAGGGTCTGGGATGGAACCAATCGACTCTTTGATGCATTGACTATCCAACCGAGACTTTCTAGGAAAGACACCACACGGGTCGTAGCCGACTCGCTCTCCTCCTGCGACTTCACTCTGATCAACCAATCATCTAGGTAAAGGTGTACCAGTATCCCTTCTTTCCTCAGAGCCGCCGCCACCACCACCATGACCTTGGTAAAGGTCCAGGGCGCCATCGCCAGCCCGAAGGGCAACGCTCGAAACTGAAAATGTCCGCACGGCACTGCGAACCTGAGAAATTTGTGATGCTCGGGCCGGATCGGGATATGCAGATATGCCTCCGACAAGTCCAGGGAGGTGAGAAATTCTCCCCTTTGAACTGCCACTATAACCGAACAAAGAGTCTCCATGTGGAAGCGGGAAACCCGAAGGCAACGGTTCACGCCCTTGAGATCTAGAATCGGGCAAACTCCTCCGTCGTCCTTTGGCACGATGAAATAAATAAATGCATTGGTTGGGCGGGACGGGCACTATCGCCTTGAGAGCCAACAGCCTTTCTGCACAGTCCCCCGAATGGCCACGCACTTGCCGGCCGGCCGACCTGCCAGGGGACCGAACAAAGGCTTCCCGCACTGGTCTTAAGAACTCCAGCGCATAGCCCTCTCGAATGACTTCTAGCACCCACTGATCTGACGTGACACGGACCCAGGCAGAATAAAAGTCCTGCAGCCGCCCCCCTACGGGAAGCAAGGGAGCCTGGGTCCCCCCTATTTCATTGCGTCTTTCTGGAATTGAGGGAGGAGGTGGAGGATGGACCAAAGCCCTGCCCTGCTCCTCGAAACCCCCTGAAAAACTCTGGCCCCTGTTAGGAAACCTGCCTCTTTGGCCGGAGTTAAACCTCTGGAATCTGAACCGGCGGGAATCCCGCTGCTGTACTTTGCCCGTAGAAGTCGCACGGCTTGTCCTCTGACAATTTTCCTCCTTTGGACTCCCCTACGTCTTTCACCAGCTTTTCTAACTCTTCCCCAAACAGCAGACGCCCTTTAAAGGGAAGTTTACTTAACCTGGCCTTAGAGGCGCTGTCTGCCGCCCAATTGCGTAGCCACAGGTAGTGCCGTGCTGCTACCGCAGACGCCATGCTCTGACAATTCAAGCATAAGATCATAGTGGATGTCAGCCAAGTAGGCCGCGCCGGATTCTATCCTGGCCGCTTCGGCGGAACCCTCACTGTCCTGTCTGCCTTGAACTCTCTGCGACCAGCGAAGGCAGGCCCTAGAGACCCACGCTCCGCAAATAGCCGCCTGCAGTGACAGCGAATTTACATCAAAAATCTGTCTTAAAAGCACATCCAGTTTCCTATCTTGCGTATCCTTGAGAGCTGCACTACCCTCCACGGGTATAGTAGTCTTCTTGGTTACCGCCGAGACAGCCGCATCCACCTTTGGAGCTTTAAAGACCTCCTTATCCTGATCTAACAATGGGTACAGCCAGCCCATTACCCTAGACCCCTTCAGCGGAGCTTCTGGAATACTCCATTCCTCCTGAATCAGTTCTTGAAAAACCCTGTGCACCGGGAAGGCTCTGAGTCTTTCGGAAGACCTGCAACAGGGGGTCCTCTAAGGACTCATCTTCCGTTACTCCTGGAACCGGCATATTTAAGGTTTTTAGGGTTTCCCCGATAAGCGCCGGTAGTTCTTCTCTTCTGAAGACTAACAACTCTCGCCTGGTCCTCTCTCTCCGAGAGTTCGCCTTCCTCCAGCTCATCCTCTGGATCCATGCTGCAGCCCTCATCCTCCGAAAAGGGATCCTCTGAGGTCACGGAATGCTCCACTGCATCCCCCTTGGCACGCAGTCGCTTTACTCTGCAGGGGTGTTCAATCGCCTGCTGGCCCGACACGGGCCTCTTGAGCCCGCCCGCGTCAATGTGACCTTTTTGCTGTTGCGCACTACCCAACAGCGTCTGCTGTAAAAGTGTAAAAAAATTCTTGAGAAAAAATGGAAGAAAGGTCCCTGGGCAATCCCCCGAGGGGGATGCACATCCGGGGCTGAAGATGGCCCCGCTACGGGGTCCAGCCGTGTCACCCCCACGAACTGTAAGAGCGGGCCTTCAGCCGCAGCCCCCGGTACCTGCTCGTTCTCCTCATAGACTTGCTCAGTAGGAGAAGCCTCTCTAATACAGCCTTTACATACTCCAGAACCTATGCACTTTTTAGCCCCGCACACCATACACTGGGGCTTAGAAGGCATGGCAAAAAAGTGCTTTAAACCTGCAGAGGAAGACTGCTTTTCCCCCAAGGCTGAGCAGCGATCCTGCGTAATACCGAAGGCTCAGACAGAGGGAAGCCACCTGATCGCGTCTATTACTGAAAAATACCGTTCATCTCAAAAGGTTTAATTATTATTCTTCATTTATCTATTTATGGACCCAGCTAAGACTGCTAACTAAAAGGAAAAAACCCTGGTCGGCTAAGAAAACCGCCGCTCCAGGACTCTGACGCAGACCCCAGCTCCCCTAACAGTTCAATCAGCTTCCCGCCGAAAGCCCGCGCCACGCGGCCAGGCCTGCAGAGCTTTCGCGCCAAGATTTAACGCCGCTTAACTTCACGGCCAATAGAGCAAGCCACCCACCTCGCTCAACGGAGTGAAGCCTGCCGTCGGCCCCGGAGTGATTCTACTGCGCCTGGGAAAACTGCGCACGTCGCACTGCTGGACTCAGCGATGAGTCTGATGCAATTGTGGAGTACCAGCCAAACGCATTGTCAGGCAGCCCTCTGTGTGGCGCCGGCTGGTCTCCGCTCCGGAATCTTCCCGCTTCGTGCCTCAGTGACTGGCTGACAGCAACCCTCTTGCCCCTAAGAAGGTTGTGCTGCCTCCCGGTAAGCAATACCGGCCCCCTGGCTGATCGGAAAGGAGGAGAGGCAGTGGGAAAGAGAACAGATAGCGGGAGGGAAAGAGGCCTGCCTGCAAATTTAAAGACAGTATCCTAAAAATTTGGAATGCAGCCCCTTAAGATTACTGACCAAATTCTCTGTCAAACTATCTGAAAAATCTAAGTCTAAGCTCAAATGTCACTCCAGTGAGCCCAGGCCACCGGGCTCTCAACCATCCAGCTGCTTGGAGACTGAGGTAACTGGTGACAGGAGGCGGATCTGGCGAGGATATAGTGGTGATGTCACAAAAAGGAGGAGTTCCTCAGTCTCCAAGCTGCTAGATGAGATAGGGAACCCAGAGGTCCGGGACTAGACTGGCTACACGATCAGGAAGCTAGCTTACATTACTAGCAGGTTTACAGATGGCTCTGCTGGGGTGTAAGCTGGATTCCCCTCTTCCTATCCCCAGCACAGCCAACCTTCAAACCTCTGCTCCTGTTCCAACTACTTTTCGGTTTCTCTTTATTTTAAGCAATTTCTTCAAAGAATAATGTTTAAATATTAAGACACAACTATATTCAATATATACAGTCTGATGCTTTTAGCCAGCTGAATACCAACCCAATCCATGCCAAGGTTTACCCTGAATCAGGCTCTATTCCTCTGGTGCTGCAAGTTTCAAGAGCAGTAATTAGACAGCTGGCTCTACCAGGTTGTCAGAAGAATTAGGGTGTGTCCCCCATGCAGTTTTTTGGTGGCATAAACAGCATAGAAAGAACATTTGCATCTAAATTAAGTTACAGCAGAATAAGGACAACTCTTTAGCAAGCTTTCACATTTTAAGAGCATTATGCTTGCTCCATAGGGAAAACTTGCAAGGAACTCCAGGAAAAAAAGTTAAAATCTCACCACAACTATGGTATCTAAGTACCGCATGCTTAGGTTTTATTCACAGTACGGCAGAGTAGAAATACAGGAAAGGGAAGACCAGAACTGGAAAATTCCTAGATGCTAGGTTGCAGAGTTAGTGAAAGATAAGTTGGTGCCATATCCAGGTCTGACCCCAAGGAGAGCTGCCTTGCCTTTGGGCTTTAAGGAAAAAGCCTTTATGGTAGAAGCCATTATAAAGAACAAAATTACTGTATAAAAAAAATCATGGATCAGTGGGACAAAGCCAACAGATTTAGCTATAGAAAATCGTCTCACCAAATCTATTCACATCTTCAAAATAAAGCAAATACACTATTTCAACCAGCTCACCTTCGTCTATCTGGATTTTCAGAAAGCCTTTGACAAAGGCCCTCTTGAGAGACTCTTGAGGAAATTAAAGTCATAGGATAGGAGGCAGTGTACTAGTGTGGATTTGGGAAATGGTTAAAAAGATAGAAATCAAAGTAGGACTAAATGGCTAATTTTCTCAAATTGAGAAAGATGAACAGTGGAGCAGTCCCAGGGATCTGAGCCCTCTGTTTTTTTTTAACATATTCATAAATGACCTGGAGATGGGAACATGCGAGGTGTCCAAATTTGCAAATGAGTTGTTAAAACACAAAACACTATTTCTGTAAATAGTTAACTAGCCTATGTAGTTGTACCTTGTTATTCCCAAGTTTTCAAAAACCCTGTTACTTGTAAAATGCATTACAGTTCTTTGTATGTATATGTTTGTTACATGTAAACCGCGCTGGTGACAATAGTGCGGTATATAAAAGATGTTAAATAAATAAAATAAATAAAAATAAAAAGGATTACGAAAACTGCAAGAGGACCTTGAAAATTCTGGAAAATGAGCATCCAAATGGTAGATGACATTTAATGTGGACAGTGCATTGTACCAGATGGCCCACAGTCAGATCCTAAACCTTTGTTAGCTAATATGGGGAGGGGCTGATGGTACCAGGGGACTGGCCGTCATCCCTCACAGACTGGGGGTGGGGGGATGGGTTGGGGGGACTTTAGGTGCCTGTATCTGGGGATGCACTGGATATGAATAATGGGGGGAATCTGGAAGCTTTGGGAGAGTGGGGGGGGGGGGTAGGGGGGGTTCAGTGGGGCGGTGGAAGGAGTTTTGGAATTGTCTATCTGTAAAAAAAAAAAAAAAAACACAACAACTTTCCTTCCTGGATCAAGATTCTGTTTAACGCAGAATATTATCTGTGCTCTATGCTTCCTGGTCTCTTTTGCTTGGGACTGCTGATATAAATGCCTAAGGTCACAATTGTACATGCCTGTGACTACCCACTGTTTAACTCCTATCCTCTGTTCACTCTATTGGGTAGGTGGATGGGTGGAGGGGGAAGAATAGGGGATTCATTTTGAAAGCTATAAAATTGTGCTGCTGCGGTTACATGCAGGGTTTCACATTAGGAATCACCACCCAAGAAAAGGATTTGGGTGTCATAATACTTTGAAACGCTCTGCCTAGTGTACAGCAGCAGCAAAGAAAGGAAACAGAATACTGTACTAGGAATCATAAGGAAAAGAATGGAGAAAAAAACCCAAGGATATTTAATACAGGTCTTGACAAATTTTCTTATAATCTAGGAGCTGGCTGCCAAAACCTGCATGCTCGCGTCCCCCCAAAAAGGGGTATCAGAGTTACTTTTTTAGGTTTTTAGGACCCAAAACTCCACCCCCCTCCACCCCATTTTCTAATGGGATAAAGCTTAATAAATTGAGCTCTTAGAGCCACTGCTCAGTGCCAACAGAAGGCAGTGGCCAGACTCCTCTTCCTCCCTCTCCCACTATCCCCAATGACCCTTTAAGCTATGTGCATATGTACTCCCATGTACTCCCCTTTTTTAACCTCCAAACCCTTGCACTCTTTCCTCTTCCACCCCACTCCCATCCCTCTCTTGCTGTCTGTGTCTTTCTCCTACCCCCCCAACACCACTTCCCTTCCCCCCTCTTCCCTCCATTTACCCCACCAAGTACTGCAGGACAGATGCCGTCTCCCCCAGCCTGAAATAAACTCTTGCAGAATGGGGCAGGCAACGACAGTCCTGGTTGCAACTGCAGCTTTATACAGCACTTCAGCCTCTGGAAGATGGGATCCCTACAGGAAGACTGTGTCAATTTGAGCCCCAGGCACCAAAACCCACCCATCTTTTCTATAATTCTTCTTCCTTCACAATTGAAATCATCTTCGCAGACATCTGCTTCACCATGTCTAGCAGGAAGCCTGGTTAAATGATCCCACAACGTGATCGAAAAATGGCACGAGCAGACACTCATGATCGGTATTCAATGTGTCATCTTGTCCCATGTTTCTTGTGAAAATATGTACTACAACGCTAACAAAGGCAAAACAGGAAAACAGACTGATAGTCATCTCACACAAGCAGTTCCTCTTCTAGGAGATGAGCTTACAGTCCAAAGAGAGACTTACAGGTCAATGCAGAAAGCCGGCACTAAAGCCATTGGCTATCAATTCTGTACACCCCTCTACAGCACACCGATAGCACCGGCATGTAGAAAAAGGGAGCATATGCAAATTAGCCATGCGTTAAACTGGGAAAGCAAGCCAAACATATGCGCACAGAAGTTGGCACAAGTTTGGCATGCTCTCCCAGAGAAATAGGGGCACCACATGGCTAATTTGCATATGCATCTAGCGTGTGCCCTCAACAGTATTTTTTTTTTTTTTATAAATCTTTAACCTTTTACAAATCATACATCAAAACCACCACAACACAACGCAAAAAACAACCCATACAGAGTAACAAAGCATAACCCACCACCCCAACCCACCACCCACCCTGGCTCTCCAGGAATAGACAAAACATGGTAAAATAAAGGAAGCAAGGGGTACCCACACTAACCTCCCAATCGACACCCTAGGCGGGGCAGCCTATACAGGCACTGGGCCTCTGGGCGAATGCCCCTACACAGCCCGAGATCGGGCTACAAATTGATCCAAAAGAAACCACCTGCGGACGTTCAGCTCTTCCTTGTCCGGATGGTGGAGTTTACTATAAATTTTTTCCAATTTAGAATAATGACAAACCAAGTTCCACCAGCCGTCCAAGCTCAGGCTCTGAAAGTTCTTCCACTTCCAAAGGATCATCTTAATAGCGATGGCCATCATAAAGTTAAATAAAAAATTTTTGTCGTGGTCCCCCCCCAGGAAATACACCCAGAGACCGCAGAAAGATCCTGCTCCTCTCCAACTCTGCAGAGAAATGCAAGATCAATTGCATCCTAGCCCACACCTGCCTCCAGAACCTCTGGACCAGGGGACAGTCAAAAAACATATGCAAAAAAGTGCCTTTTTCCCTCAAACAGGACCAACACATGCCGGAAGTGCCAGGGTCCCATTTAGCCAGCTTTGAGGGGGTTATGAAAGCACGGTGCATGAAAAAATACAGCGACTGAGTGATCACCTAGAAATTTTGGATACCGAACCCCAAAGGACTTTCCACACTGGAAATGGAATTGCCTGAGAGATGTCAGACTCCCAGAACCGGGCCAGCCCAACAGGAACAGTGGAGGTACGTTCCCGCCACAGAGCATAAATCTTAGAGGTAACCCCCTGCTGGCCAATGATAGCCCTGAGCCCATTAAGCAGAGCACCCCCCCTTAGCTAGCTCAGATGTCCTTAGAGGTGTGTTAGATGCAACAATACAAATGTTTAAGCTGGACCCATTTAAAAACACAGGAGCTAGGTAGGGAGAACACCCCCTGCAATACCTCAAAGTCTTTCCATCCATTAGCATCTACTAAATGCCCAAGCGACCAGATTCCCCGCTCTTGCCACTTCCTCCAGGCGAACATACGCCCACGAATCCTGAACCTTGGGTTCCACCACAATGGAGTCTGACCCGAGGGCGGATCATCCTTGGCCACCAGCCGTGCCAAAGCGGAAAAAGCATCCTGAGTAGATCGAATAACTCGCCCCACGAGAGACCATTCGGGATGTAACAAACCCAACATATATGCTAAAGGGCAGGGGGCGCCTACACAAGCCTCAACTTCTAACCAGGTAGGTCTCTGGCCAAGATCATCCGATGCCAACCACAAGGAACCTTGTTTAAGCAGAAGGGCCTGGTGATACCAAAAGAAGTCAGGGAAATGCACTCCCCCTTTATCCCTGGCAGCTTTCAACTTTTTTGTGGCAATACGAGGTTGTTTACCACTCCATAAGAAAGTAATGAGACTATTCTCTAGTTTTTTTATACCAAACCGACAGGATAGTAAAGGGGAGCATACAAGCACGTAATTAATCTTTGGAGTGAGAGACATTTTAATGACCTCTAGTCGGCCCCACCAGGAGAGATGAAGGGGGGACCAAGCTAAAGACTTCTGCCGAATCAGGAGGAGCAGCTCCTCAAGGTTCTTCTGGATCATGACGTCTGCCGACGCGTTATACCATGCCCCTAGGTACTTGACACTGCCCGCCTCCCACTTAAAGGGAAAAGCCGCCATCTCTGCCGAGTTGGCAAGACAATTAAGGAGTGGCCTAGTGGTTGGGGCAAGGTACTTCAGGCTGGAAGGTCGGTGGTTCAAATCCCACTAGAGGACAGCAACCTTGGGCCAGAAGGACTGGGGTTTTTAGTCCCACAGGTGCTCCTTGTGGTCTTGGGCAAGCCACTTAACCCTCCATAGCCCATGTTCCCTGTAAAATAGTTATCTCCAAGTTATAATGCCCTATTCAATGTAATTTCAGTTTGTTCAATGTAAACCGCACTGTTGCAGAATAGCACAGTACATAAGAGAATGTAAATAATAATAATAAATAATAAATAATTAAGGGGGAATGCCACAGATTTGGACCAATTGTACCCGGAGACGCTAGAATATTCCTCAAACAGGGCCAAAATAGTCGGGACTTCAGCGGGCTGCATAAAAAGAAGCAGGTTGTCTGTGTAAGCAGACACCTTTACTTGCAGAGTCCCAATTTGAACCCCCCTGAGATCTGGCTGATGCCGTACTGCGATAGCCAAAGGCTCCAAAGCTAAATTAAAAAGCAAAGGGGAAAGGGGACACCCCTGCCTAGTTCCTCTATGGAGGGAGAAAGGACGCGAAAGAGTGCCATTAACACATATACTAGCGGTCGCACAGGAATATAAACGCCCTGACCTCATTTATAAACCCTTTGCCTAAACCAAATCATTGCAGAATGAAAAACAAAACGGCCATTCCAACCTATCGAACGCCTTCTCCGCGTCTAATGGGAGAGCGACATACGGGCAGGGGTCCGACGACACCCTCTCGAGCAGGTTGCACAAAAGGCGGGCATTATCTGTGGTAGACCTCCCGGGTACAAACCCACATTGATCAGGATGAACCAAATCACCTACGACCGCTGCAAGTCTTCCAGCTAAGAAACTCACATAGATCTTATAATCGGCATTCAAGAGAGAAATGGGCCGATAATTCGCTACATACTTGGGATCTCTACCCGGTTTTTCCAACACCACGATTGTGGCCTCAGAGAACCTAACGGTGTGACTATGCTCTTTTTCGAGCTCTCCATAGTACTCCAGCATAAACGGAACCAACTCTTTGCTGAAAACTTTATAAAGTTCAGCGGGGAGACCGTCAGGTCCGGCCACTTTCCCTGAGGGCATAGCCTTGATTGCCGAGAGGAGCTCATTGCACGAAAAGGGTTTTCCGATGTCAAGAGCATGACGCTCCTCCAGAACAGGGCGCTCCAGATTTCCGACAAATCTGGTAAACTCACTGATATCTGCCCTCGACTCAGAAGCATATAACGAGCTGTAGAATTTAGAAAATTCTCCCACTATCTGCTCGTTTTTTGTCAGACATTCTTGACTACTAGATAAAATATAAGCTATTCTAGATTTAGTCTGCTTCCCCTGCACAGTATGCGCAAGAAGCCTTCCAGCTTTATTCCTCTCCACATGAAACCTTGCAGACTGCTTTAACATGATCTGCTCGACCTCAGAATTTCATTGTATTGGAATCTTAACCTTTGCAACCGCAGTAGGATTCCCAGACTAGGGTGGGAGACCCACAGCCTTTCACCAGCTCGGATTTGCGCATCTAATGCAAACAATTGAGCCTTCTGCCGTTTTGCCTCCTTAATTTTAAAACTGGTAATAACGGCACGCATTGAGGCCTTGAAGGCCTCCCACCAGGCCCAACTGGCAGTGTCACCCAGTCTATTCCAGCTAAAGGAGGCGATGGCAGCCCGCACCTCCTCCTGAAAAGCAGGCTCCGCCAGCCACGATCAGTTAAAGGACCATGCCTGTCTGGGCCTCTCTACATCCTCTACGACGACATCCAACATTATAGCTGCATGATCCGAAACTGATCTGCTTAAAAATCGATGCTTCGACAGCCAGAGACCAGGGACTTCGAAAGCAGGAAGAAATCTATGCGAGACAAAGAACTATGTACGGGGGAGAAAAAAGAGAAATCCTTTTCATTTGGATGGAGTAGGCACCATATATCAACTAACCCACAAGAATCTAGAAGAGCAGCGAGTGCGATGCTCGCGCGAGAGGGGCGCTCAACCCTACCGGGACTCCTGTCCAGCAAAGAATCTCTTACCAAATTAAAATCACCTCCAAGGATTATCAGAGCCCCATGATCCTCCTGGATAACACCATTTAAATTACAAAAGAAAGTGGGGTCGTCAATATTAGGCCCGTAGATATTAATAGACAGAAGCTCCCTCCCCACCCTTATTAAAGATTTGGACCACCTCCCAGCCTCATCATGGCTTGAACTAACTATCCGAAACCCCAAGGCGGCCTTTATCAATGTGACAACTCCATTTTTCTTATGCACGGCAGGAGAAAATCCCACCAGCCTAAAATGCTTATCCTCCAATTTACCCGCCTCAGATGCAGAGGTGAGTTTCTTGAAGCAGAATAATGTCAGCATGCTGCCGCTTACAATACACAAGGATTTTCTTCCTTTTGATCGGTGACCTGAGCCCCTTCACGTTTAAAGACAAAATCCTCAACCCGTTGGCCATCCCGCCCATATGTCATCCTCATGCATGCGGTCAACTGTGGGCACAATCCTGTCTCCTACTTCCCAAAAGTTCCCAGAGAGCCAAAAACCCCTCCCAAAAAAAAAGAAATTCAAAAAAAGGGTGAGACAGCAGAAACACTTACAGCACAGGGAAGCCCCTTAAGAAAATAACAAAAGCTGTTCCCAGCCACCCGGGAAGTTAGCGGTAAAACATGAAGTCCCCAGAAGACAATCTTGTCCAACACAGGAGACAGTATACAATCGCATGTGCAGCCGCGTGCTACAGGGCCGCATAAAACAGACCATAAGTACTAGGCCCAAGGCGGCATCAGCTTTGCTGCATCAGGAGCTCTTCTTGACCAATAAATTGACACAGCACACCTGGGTCCTCAAAGGACTTAGTAGTATTGTTCAGAGTCACTTTGAATCTCGCTGGGCTAAACAGGCCAAATCTTGCTTGCAGATTTCGTAGCCTAGGCCGCAACTCCAAGAACTGTCTCCGTTTCTCCACTGTACGCTTGCAAAAATCCATGTAGAAGGCAATTTTATGCCCCTCATATTGGAGCGGTTGACAAGCTTTAGCCGCCGCAAGAATCTGCAAAACCTGCTGATGCCTCAGCAGGCACATAATGAAAGGGCGAGGGCGCTTACTGTGGGTGTTAGGGCCAGATGGAAATGCCGGGATCCGGTGCGCCTGCTCAATTTCCAGCAGACGGGTAAAGTTAATTTTTAATACCTTGGGCAGAAAGTCCTCCATAAATCGGATAGGGTCACCAAAACCTACACCTTCGCCGAGTCAGACAATGTGGATATTATTGCGCCGAGCCCTGTTGTCCTTATCTTCCACACTCCTCTCTAGCCAGTCCAGCTTGCGAGCGACGGAAGCGATGCGCTTAATCTGCTCCTCATGCCCAGCCGCTATTGCTTCCACCTTGTCCACTCTAACGGAGAGAGACTGAAGTTGCGTGCTGAGGTCTTTAATATCAGCTTGCAGTTCAGATAATATTTCACCATTCAAATCCACTCGACATCTTATAGCCCTCACTTCTTGCAGGAGCTGACGGAGATCATCAGTTGAGTCTTGCTGGGGCATTGGTTTGTGTGGCGACAGCGGGTCGGCCTTAGATCTTTTAGACCCCGCCACCGCAGCCATGGAAGCAAATTCCAAACGCTTTTGCTTGCCCCCTGACATCCTCCAACTCTGCCCTTGCGATTCCACCGACCGGGGAGATGATACACTCGGGTGGCTCACAGGATTACAGCTCTAGGGCCCAGGAGAAGAGGTCTTACACCGCCATGCCGGTTTCGCGCTGGCTCTGCCCCCTCCCCCCAACAGTATTTTGATGGCATTAGGGACTTTCCCCAATGCCTGGATCATCTAAAGGAACGTTTGACATTCCCCTCACATGATCCAGGCATCGGTGAAAGCTCCCAATGCCATCAAAATACTGTTGGGGGACACACGCTAGATGTTTAATCAATATTTAAAAAAACAGGCGTAGAGATATTTGTGCTAAGGCTGGTTACGAAATTCTCTACGTGTTTCTCTGCATCTGGCACAGACAATATTAGCATGCCATTTTAATCTGCGCAGCTCATTGCCTATACATTTAAAAACGTTTGGCATTATATGTGCACTAGCTTTTCCTTTGCCGTTTACACGCGCATCCATCTTTTCTGCATTTGGCTATGGCAGTAAGTGTGCCTAAAAGTTGCGTTATTTGTGCATAAAGGCTGCGCTAGTTTTTTTGCATCAGCACATTAAATCTGAATGCTCAGACTCCCCACAGGAAGATACTAGAGGCCTGAATCAAAGAGTCAAAACGACTCTCCAAAGGAGCAACATGAAAGAAATTGTGTAAACATTATAATCAAACCCCTGTACCAGAAAGACAGAGGTCAGAATTCTAAGAGAATTGCAGAATGAAGAGGCTGTGATCACCTGTGACATCCCTCTTCTAGAGTAAGAAGCGTGATGCAAGAAAAACAGTTATCGATGCCATCTTCATGTTTTTCTCTTTTACAACAGAAGTGCCCATGCCAAGTGTGATTATTCTGTATATCATGCAGAGAAAAGAGAAGACACCTTAAAATACCAAACAAATGCATTCAGAGACTAAGAAAACATGGCAGAAAGATATAGAAATAACCCCAATTGTTTTGGGTGCCACCAGCAGATTAAAAAGAACTAAGCAAACCAATGACATTGAGATAAGTCCGAAAGCTGTAGCACAGATCAGGTGCCTAAGCAGCAAACAATGAACAAAGTGCCAACAGAAGACAATACCATGCAAATGCATTCCACCCAGCTCACAGGATAGTGCATAGTGGGCATTCTACAACATGCTTCCATCAGTGCAAATGTCTTCTCTTGGCATACAGCAGCACATTCTGCAAAGACAAACCAGAAGGCAGAGCAAAGAGACTGAGCTTCAGCTGTGCATACCAAAACATTTGTTACCACACTGCTCTATCCACAGGCAACTTTTTAGGAGTTTGCAGCATCCTCCCGTATTCTTTAGTTACCAAACTATGCAAAAAAAAAACAAAAAACACACACACAAAACGCTTACATGAAGGATATGGTTCCAATCTTAGAGACTCACCGTATCAGAAGAATTCAGTCTCCCACTAACTTAAATAGGAAACTCCATAAAACGATAAAGACCTACTATCAAGTAATGAAGAAAGTAACCCTGCAATAGGAAGACATCTGGTTCTCAGACTCTTCTGTATCTGAAAAGTCTATGACAGAATATGCAGAAATTCCATTGGACCCATCACTACTACCAACCGTTACCATCAGATATCCTAAACTTCTGCAAAAGGTTATCAAAGGTACTTAATTTCAATATGCAGGAAGATCCATATCCGAAGGGTAATGTTTTTGGGATTTTTAAGTATACTGAAACCCCAAAGGGCCGAACAACATCATTGATTCATAAGATCCTACAAGATCTTCTGAAGACGACCTGGCAAACACCATCAGCCATAAAGTCAGCCATCAATATAATCAGAAGTTAAATACATTGTTCAGCAGCATAGCCTTCGCATCAGCCCATGGTGGTGGGGTCTGCTTTAAAATAAAAAATAAAAACAAAAACATAAAATAAAAGGCTAAAAAGTTCCATAGGTTTCTCCAGTACTCCAGGGAGAGATCAGAAGATTTAGGAACAGTCAATAAAAAACATTTCACTGCAGTGCATCAATAATCACACACCTAAAGTAAACACAGTTACTTAACTGAAAGCTATAGGCCTAAGAGATATCCATGACAGGCTCACTGATGCTCCAGGCATGTCAGAAAACTTTTTTGGGGTTAAAAATTAGGAGATGGTGGGTATTAAGTACCAGTGCACCATCCTACAAAGGAGGCTAGCACATGCAAAAAGAGGGTTTTCATCTTAATTCAAAAGGCCTTATTAGGAGACAAAATAGATATCTGCTGTATTCTTCCCTTCCAAGATAAAGTTCAACAGCAGTACCAAAACCAGAGACAAAAGGTTATGAGAAAGACAGCAAAACCAGCATTCATAACTGTAGTCCATGAATGCCTACAACATATGAATCTTCAAGGAAAACTGGATGAAGATTATGTAAAAAAGATGGGTCTTTAAAGTTGCACAATCTCCACCATCCTCCCATCCAACAAAAGGCCCAAGAGGCTGTATATCAAGAAATAAAATTAAACTAAACTAAGAAGAAGTGAAAGTCAAGATTCTCCAAGCTTCACTCTCTTCTCTCAGCAAATTTAGTAGAAGCAGTTCTAGAAAAGCAATCAGCCGTTGATTTCCACTCTAACTACTTCCTTGTTCCAGAGGAGTCAAGATTACAACCCATTCTGTATCTTAGCTATCTCAACAAATTGCCACAAAAAAGTTAAAGCTGACCTTTCTAGGATTCATTTTACCTCTCCTACAAAAGACTCTGTTCTCTGACACTAAAACAGTTTATGGATTGGATGGCAATTCTTTTCTCTGCATCATTTAGCCACAATACCCCCCTTACTATCAAAAGATTACTACCTAATACTAAAGCCCCACACTTCTTTTCTTAGTTCAAGAGGCATTATGGGTTAAAAAAAATGTAACCAAAAACGTTCCACCTATTTGTCAAATACATGCTGTGTACAGTTTTAGAAAATATAAAAAATGTGCCCAATTCCTTATTGTTCACACACTGAATTCAGAGCCATAAGGCTGCGGGCAATAGCGTTGCATCACAGCTGTGTGATGCCCACTGCCAACTTCTTCCATGAAAGCAAAGATCTAAAACAAGAGTCCTGGCAGGTTGCAATTTTCTAGAACAAACAAAATGAGAATTTCAGGAACGGATGATTATCCTTTCACCTGTAATATTATATTGCCTGCAATCCTTCTTGAAGTGGAGCATTATTAGTTTCACAAATTGGCATCATTTACAGAAAGATTATGGGTAAATATTATATTAACCACCACAAAAGCTTTGTGCCAACAAAGAAACTTAGTGTTGAAAAAGCGTAGTTACTCACCTGTAACAGGTGATCTCCGGGAACAGCAGGAATAAGTCTTCACATATGGTACCATTGACACCGACGGAGCCTGCGCGGGAACGCTCTCCAGAGTCCAAAAGGAAAGCTTTTGGGAGCATCCCACCACGCATGCGTGCTGCCTTCCCGCCCAACTACCTCTCTCACTTCAGTTGAGTTGAAAGCTGAGACCAAAGGAGAGAAGTAGAAGAAAAATAGAAAGAGAAAGACAACTCCTAGGGGAGGTGGGTGGGTTGTGAAGACTTATTCCTGCTGTTCCCGGAGATCACCTGTTACAGGTGAGTAACTATGCTATCTCCAGGAACACGCAGGAATGTAATCTTCACATATGGCGACTCCCCAGCTAAAAATGCCTAGGGATGACCCCAGCATATTGCAGATCTATGTAAGATGGGCCATGCTTCCTCCCAGGGACCTCAGGCATCCAAGAGTGGATGGTGGGAAGGAGTTTATCTAGGAATGGAAGAGATGCTGTAGAACAGCCTGACCAAACAAGGCATCCCGATGGGAGTCCTTGTCTAAACAATAGTGGGCAGTGAAACTATGTACCAAAGCCCAAGTTGCTGCTTTGCAGATCTCATCAATAGCAACTGAATGAAGATTAGCTGTTGAGGCTGCCATGGCTCTAACATTATGAGCTGTGACATGGCCTTCAAGAGGGATTCCTTTACTCTGATAGGTAAAGGAAATACAGTCTGCAATCCACTTAGAGAGAGTTCTCTTAGTGACTGGAAGTCCTAAATGACTAGAGTCAAAAACCAGAAAAGCTGAGAAGACTTTCTAAATGGCTGAGTTCTGTGAAGATAAAAAAAGCCAGAGCCTGTTTACAATCTAAGGTATGAAGATTTCTTTCCGCGCTGGAGGCATGAGGCCTAGGAAAAAAGACTGGGAGATAAACCGATTGGTTTAAATGAAAAGGTGATACCACCTTTGGCATAAAATGAGGATGAGACCTCAAGACTACTTTGTCATGATGAAACCTCATATAAGACGGGTCAGCCACTAAAGCCTGCAGTTCACTAATGCGTCCTGCAGAAGTGATAGCAATTAGGAAAATGACTTTCCATGAAAGAAACTTTAGCTCCGAAGTAGCTGAATGTTCAAAGGGTGAAATCATGAGTTGACCCAGAACAAAATTAAGATCCCATGCCACCGGAGGTGGTTTGATAGGAGGTTTTATTAAAAGGAGACCCCTCATAAATCTTGAAACAAGAGGATGAGAGGAAATTGTTTGTCCATCGAAGGGTTTATGAGATGCAGCAATAGCACTAAGATGGACTCTAACAGAATTGGTCTTGAGACCAGAAGCTGATAAGTGAAGGAGATGGTACCAGTAGAGTCCCTTCTGGACTAAGAGGGGATTAAGTCCCCTCTGGGAACACCAGACTGAGAACCTCTTCCACTTAAAAGCATAAGAATGCCTTGTGGAAGGTTTTCTGGAAGCTAGAAGAATATCCTTCACTTGTTGTGAAAGGTCTAGATCTTGAAACTCTATGCCTTGAGATGAAGGAACTGGGGATTGGGGTGTAGTAGGGATCTGTTGTTCTGGGACAGAAGAGCCGGAGCACTCCCCAACTCCAGAGGAGTGGCTCGAGAGAGACCTAAGAGAAGAGGATACCATGGTTACCTTGGCCAACAGGGAGCTATGAGTATCATGCGACCTCTGGAGTTTGAATAAGGTCTTGGGAATTAGGGGAATTAGTGGGAAGGCATAAAGAAAATCCTGGCCCCAATGGAGAAGGAATGCATCCCTCGCCTGACAATTTTGAGCTGGAAGTCTGGAACAGTACCGGGGAAGTTTGGCATTCTGCGGACTTGCAAAGAGGTCTATGTCTGGTGTTCCCCAGACCTGAAATACTCGAGCAAGGTGATATGAGTGGAGAGACCACTCGTGTGGCAACAGGATTCGGCTGAGCCTGTCCGCCCAAACGTTTTGAATGCCTGAAAGGTATACTGCCAATAAGTGAATGTGATGCTCTGGCAAAGGCCCACAGTTGCAAAGCTTCGTTGCATAATTGCAGAGAGCCTGTTCCGCCTTGTTTGTTTAGGTAAAACATGGCCACTTGATTGTCAGTTTGCACCAGAACTGTTTTGGTTACGAGATGGAAGCAAAAGACTTGAATAGCATTGGAAATGGCCCTTAGTTCTAGGTGGTTTATTTGAAGAGAAGCCTCCTGTGGGGTCCAGAGACCCTGGGTAGACAGATCGCCCAAGTGGGCTCCCCAACCCAACTTGGATGCATCCGTCGTCAGGACAGCCTGAGGAAGGGGTTGCTGAAAAGGAGAGCCTACTGTAAGGTTTTCCAGAGACTGCCACCAATGCAGAGATGCAATCAGGCGTGTGGTAACTCTGATCTTGTCCGACAGGCATCCTGGAGGACTGGGACCATTGGGAAGCTAAGGTCCACTGGGCCACTCGCCTATGAAGGCGTGCATAAGGAATCACATGGACTGTAGATGCCATGTGTCCTAGAAGTCAAAGCAACTGTCAGGCAGTGAGGAAGGTTTGTAGCACTGCTTGAGATGCTAGTTCGATGATGCGCAGACAGCGAGGCTGAGGCAGGAAAGCCTTTAACTGCTGTGTGTCTAAGCGAGCCCCTATAAACTCGAGGGATTGAGATGGGGTGAGCTGGGACTTTGGAAGGTTTATGATCCATCCCAAGTACTGCAGTATGTGCATTGCTTGGGAAAGAGCATGACTTGCCTCTAGAGCTGACGGTGCTCAGATGAGCCAATCATCTAAGTAAGGGAAGACAAAAATTCCTAGAGTCCTCATAAATGCTGCTACTACTGCCATGCATTTTGTGAAGACCCTTGGAGCAGAGGCCAGTCCGAAAGGAAGGACCCTGTATTTAAAATGTCTTCCCTTGACTAGGAATCAAAGGAATTTTCTGTGATCTGCATGAATAAGGATATGCATGTAAGCATCCCTTAAATCTAGAGAACATAGCCAATCTTGCTCGTGAAGGTATGGAAGAAGTGTGCCGAGGGAGATCATTTTGAACCTCTCTCGGACTAAATATTTGTTCAGTTCTCTGAGGTCCAGGATTGGTCTTAGTCCCCCTGACTTCTTTGGAATGAGAAAATAGGGGGGGGGGGGGGGAATAGAATCCTGTGCCCTTCTGGGACATTGGAACCTCTTCTATAGCCCCTTGAGCCAGAAGAGCAGTGACCTCTTGCCACACCAGGTCCGAGACTGGTGGTTGAGATTTGAACTGTTTTATTAGCGTGGATGGGGGCAAGCTGAGGAAATGAAGCTTGTATCCCAGACTCACGATAGAGTTCAGTCTTCTGATGTGATTTGTTGCCATCTTTTGGCAAAATGGCAGATACGGCCTGGAATATTTAAAGGTTCTGGGCTTCGAATAGGAAGAATGGCTAAGTTCTCTAGACAATAGTCAAAGACCCTGGGGAGGCTGGGTCTGCTAAGCCTTCTGAGCTTGTCTCTGTCTAGTTTGTTGTTGCCCTTTCTGGGGAACATGTGTTTGCTGGGTGGAAGATGGATAGAACTTTTTCATTTTAGAGAAAAAGGGTTTTTTGAAAAAAACTTTCTTGGCTGGGTTAGCTGTAGATTGACAATCTGTCTAAAGTTGCATTATCAGTGTCAATTTCATTAGCTTTGAGCTGCCAATCCTTGCCAAAGAGATTTTCTCCTGTGCAAGCAATGTTTCCCAGCTTATCTTGCACCCATTCCTCCAAGTCTGAAGCTTGGAGCCAGGCAATATGACGTGCTCCTATGGATATAGCAGAAGCTCTGCTCATACATTCAAAACAGTCAAAGGTAGCACGATTCATAAACTTAGAGACATTTTGAGCATGTTTGACTAAAGTCAAACGATCTGTCCGTTTATCCTCTTGAAGAAAAGGGTTCAAAAGTTCCAAGTCTTTTGTAACCTGCTCAAGAAACATTCCCATGTATAATATATAAGAACTGATTCTTGCTGATAGCATGGAGGACTGAAAGCAGACGATCAAAGGCATCCAGTGTTCTAGACTCACGACCTGGTGGATTGGAAGAGTGTCTTTTAGCACTCTTAATCCGCCTCATGGCGGACTCTACCACCATAGAATGATGTGGTAACTGAGTTTTCTGAAACCCTGGACAAGGTGGTACTCGATACATAGTGTCAAGACGGCTAGAATGTGGAGATACTGTTAAGGGAGCTTCCCACATTCTTAACATTAGATCATGTAAGATCTGGTGTATCCCTGGAGCCAAAGGATATTGAAGAATTTGCAATTCTGCCCTAGGCTCCTTTTCTGGTACTACTGTAATGGCAAGACCCTTTGCCATATCACGTACAAAATCATGAAAAGACATATCCTCAGGAGGGGACATTCTGCATTGAGGAGGAGTTGAATCTTGTAAAAGTTCAGCTCTGGTACCGGTGGAATCATCCGAGTCATCGGAATCGGAAGACTCAAAAGGAGGAAGCACTGGCTTCTCCCGAAGCAGATGGCATCGGTACCGCTCGATGTCAGTACCGAAACGAGTCAGTACCCGATTCCCCATGCTGGAGAGAGATTCCAAACTTGGCATTGGGGGAAGCATGCCTGTTGAAGCAGGTACCGAGGGCACTGGCACCGGTACCGATGCCTGCAGCGACTTTAGCAGTATCGAAGTAGCTAAAAGAGTTGCTAGACTGCGTTCGATAGCGAGGAGTCTTTTGTCCACTGCTGATGCCGGGGTGTCGGTACCGGTGGTAGCGGCCACAACCCCAAGCATGGCACCAGTAGTTCCATCAAGGCCGAGGCCTCGGGAACATCCTGGAGCCCCAATAAAGCTTTGGAGCCTGAAGACGCCCACCGGGGCTGTTTTGCCGGTGAAGTATCCTTGAGGGCAACGCCAGTGGCATCTCTACCCTTCGAGGACCAGCTAGTCTTAGAAGACTTGTGTTTAGCTACCTGAGATCCCTGGAAGACATCGATGCTACAGACATCGTGTCTGAAGCAAAAAAGGGCACAGAGTTGATTCGCTCGATTCTGAAGACTTCTTTTAGTCAACTTCCTGCAGGAAACACTCCGCAGGGCAATGGTCAGGACCTAAACATTTAAGACACCAGTCATGGGTGTCGGTAATAGAAATTGTACCGCCACATTTTTAACTTTTTTAAACCAGTGGCTGGTTTTTCCATGGTAAGGGAAAAAGAGGGCCTAATGCCCAAAAATGGCACCAAGCACCAGAGCAGGGAAAAAAATCCCCGAGAAAAAGCACTAAAATTGAAATTTTTTTAAAAGAAAAGAAAAAGCAGCACCGGTGGTACTGGTAGGCGTCGACGGAAGGCAGACGCAACCACAAAAAATATAAAAATAAGAGAAGATTTTCTGCGGTGACAGGGGACACGTCCTGTCGGCTCCGTGGAAAACGAAGAACCGAAGTGAGAGAGGTAGTTGGGCAGGAAGGCAGCACACATGCATGGTGGGATGCTCCCAAAAGCTTTCCTTTTGGACGCTGGGGAGCTTTCCCGCGCAGACTCCGTCGGTGTCGACGGTACCATATGTGAAGACTACATTCCTGCTTGTGCCTGGAGATAATAATTTGCCTATGTAAAAACGAGAGAAAACCTATTATGACTTGAAAACTTGAAATCGCACACTTCTCCTTCCCCCCCCCCCCCGACACATGCATAAAACAGTGTGAACCTGAAAGTCAATTGGTTTAATTGGGGGAGAGGGGGTGATATCAGGTATTTAAAATATCTGTTCACCAGACACAAAATACATTATGGATACTTTGTTCCTTTTGTTCTAAAAGGAGATAAGCTCCAAACAGCCTCACATCAAGCAAACCACAAAGAAATTTGGCAGCTTATTCCCACTCCATGAGGGAAGCTTTGCACTTAACAAAAAGTTGCCAGCTACTGGTAAAACAAACGGAGCTGGATTACAGCTCTGGAATTTATTGCCTGGAAAGGCTGGAGTTGATATCACCTGGTTTGAGCACTGCAATAAAATTTCAGAGACTGTGTTTAACCGTGTTAGCACTACAGAATGCGTACAGCAGATATGGGGGAGGGGGGGGGAGAGAGTTCCTGTTCTAATGAAGTAGTATTTTGGAGAATCAGGGGGGAAAAGCTCTGTCTAGCAGTGCAATAAAAATAGATTCAGGGGCTTGATTTTACCTCTTATTTTTGTTGATGTTCAAGTATCGATTTCTCATCACAGCTGGGCCTTAGCTTTTCAATTAAAATGTCCAACAGTTTTAATTAAATCAGCAATTAAATTCAATACAGTCTTTTGTTGAATGTCTCCAAATCAGAAGCTTTCCTACATTTTGTCCAACTATGGTTGGTATTCTTTTAACCTTGAAAGATTGCATGAGATCGCCGGTTGTTCTACTGCATAATTCTTTAACCTTTCAAGCTTATATTTCATTGGTAGTGAGGAAATGTTTTTGGGCATTGAGGCTTATTAGATCATAGATCACTTGTCCAAGCCAGAATGGTAAACATTATCTTGGTTTAAACACTGATTCCCAGCACAGTGATTATTGTAACGCCTTGCTTATAGGCATTCTGCTTTAGTTTAAAAAGGTTTCAATTCATACTAAATACTACAGCTACATTACATTTTCCAGGCTAAATCTTATGACCATATTTCACCTTTATTGAAAGAATTATTTTTGGCTACTATCTCCTTTTTTTTTTTTGTATTAAAGTGTTTATTAATTCACCTTCATGACACGCATAACAGTACAGAATCAAAAAGGACAACAGTATTACAGCTCCCAGGTTACAACTTAAACATCTTGGGATAAATACATAAATGTAACCAATAGCAGTAACATGTAGCATTGACATTAACATTTCTGTTTACATTTCCCGGGGCCCTTTTCCCAAGGACATCCCGGTATCAGCGTCCTTAGCACAAAACCTCCCCACCCTCCTACTCCCCCCTCCTAGCCCTCCCCTACCACCCCCCACCCTTCCATGGGCCTAACACGTGCACTGCATTGAACCCCCCCTTCCACTACCCCTTATGTCTCCATTTGCAATCCCTAGCTCCTATTCCTTACATATCCACCTCACCTCCCATTTAAGGCCTTCACCTCCCCGTCCACCCCCCAGATGCATTCCCTTCCCTCCACTGAGTGTAAGGTTGCCACTTTCGATAGTAAGCACTCAATCTATTTGTCAACCAGGCCTGCAGTTCAGACATCTGACAAATAAACTGAACTCTCCTCAGCACGCGGTCCACTTCAGGCCCATTAATACCTTTCCACCCACAGGCTATCTCCATTCTAACTGCGATGGAAATCATCTTCAGCAGATATTGCAAATCATGCTTCAACTCCCCCCATTCCCCCAGGAGGACCTGTTCCGGCCTCAACTGCCCTCTCCAGCCCACCAGAGGCCCTCCCCAGTCCTGCATCCAGGTCCAAATTCCCTGGATGACTGGGCACTCCCACCACACATGCAGATACGTACCCAGAGCCCCACACCCTTTCCAGCAATATGGCTCTTTTGACTTATCAATCTCCGCTAATCGTTTGGGCGTTAAATACATACGGTACAGCATCTTAGAGCAATGCTCCTGCACCACCGCCGAGCTCGACGCTATCCTAACTTCCTTGTGCACTGACGCCCACCTGTCATCCTAGTCACCTCCCAGGTCACGCATCCACGCCACCTGGTATGCCGCATATGTACTTCCCCTTTCCAAACCCTTATAAATCAGAGTACTATCTCCTTTATAATGAAGTACTGTATAACATTTTGACTTGTGTATGAAATGTATTCTACTGATATTCCCATTTACCTGTTACAATTGATTATCCTTTGTCACCAAAAGGTCAGTAAGATCTTCTCAGTCTAATAATCTAAACCAGGGATCTCCAAACCAGTACTGAAAGGCTACAATCCTGTCAGGTTTTCGGGATATCCCTAATGAATATGCATGAGATAACTTCAAATACAATGGGGATAGCACATGCAAATCACTCTCATGCATATTCATTAGGGATATCCCAAAAACCTGACTGGTTTGCTGCCCTCCAGTACTGGATTTGGAGACCCCTGATCTAAACAATTCCCCCATCATCTCAGTTTAGATTAGAACTGATGCGCTCAGCAGCTTTCAGTTTTGTGGCCCCTTTAAGGAATGCATTGTGCCTTGATTTGTGGTTGAAAAGTTATTTTAAGTTAAGACTGAAGCTTTGGCTTTAGTAAGGTGTTTGGAGATGCCCGAGTGTCAGGCACTGATTTTATTATCATCTTTTCTATATTCTAGATTTGTTTTCTTTACCCTCATGCTTCTCCTTTATTTATATCATGGTGTATGAAGTTATGCTATTCATTCTCTTCCTGATGTTTCTTTGTTTTTAATTATGTTGTGTATTTCTGCTTTTAAATTTGGAATTTGTAAACCACTTTGATTTTGTTAAAAGGCAGTATATTACTCTACATAAATAAAATTACATATTACAGATTTAAAATTAAACATTTCAGAAAGCACATTTGTGCACAGATTTTAAGTTACTGTCATGATTGCTCCTTTTACTAGTTCACTCTGCTTCACCACACAATAACCTTACCTTTAATTTCACAGACTGCCATCTTGATGCTTCCTTTGCTGCCTTTGCAAACATCATCTTGTGAATCATAGTAGGACAATATTCCATTATCGAGAACAAACCAGCGAGGCTGCCATCCTGAAGTTTACAAGAATAAAAAACATTGCAGAACAGTTACAGTTAAATACACAAGGGAAAACTGCTTCCAAACATGAAACCTGCCTAAAGACTTCATTACAAAACATTTTTTCTAGTCCACAAGACAAAAAGTACTTGTCTACAGTGTGTGGCAATTGTGTAAAGTTCATCTACACATTATAAAAGAATTTTATCATTCTATCACTGTATGAGAGTACTCCTGAGTCCTGAAGCTCCTTAGACCTAAAAGGATTAAAAAAAAAAAAAAAAAAAGCCTGCTACAATTTTTTTTTTTTAATTTAGTGCCGTCAAGTCAGTGCTGACTCCTGGAGACCCAGCTGCCTCTGGGTTTTCTTGGCAATATCACTGGAAGTAGATTGCCAGGTCTTTTCTTCCGAGGCAATGGCGGGTAAAGTAACTTGCCAAGGTCACAAGGAGTACCAGTGGGAATATGAACCCTTGATCTAAATAATAGACAGCTGCTCTAACCACTAGGCTACTCCTCCACTCCACGCCTTCTACAATATTTACTAACAATTTGTTTTAATTACTCTTGTACTTATCTACCAACACACCAGGAACAAGAAATCAACATACCTAACCACCACAATCACAAAACTCCAACAATATGTAAGAACTCATTTTCAGTTTTTATGGTACTTTATTCCAACAACAAAAAAAGCCAGGAGAAAGTAAGTGGAAAGAACACAACTCACCATTTTTCTGGGTAAATATACATATTTATTTTGGTGGAAAGACAATAGTTTCCTTTGAATCAACCGGTTACTTTGGAATACAGTATACTAAATCCATAATAACACAATTAACATTTCCAGGGACAATTGGATGGGCCATTTCAATCTCTCTCTAATGTGTTTCTCTCTCACTCTCTCATTTGCACTCTACCATCTCAGATAAGAATCACTCCTGAGAAAAATTACATACAATATTTAGAAATCTGCATATTTTGTCACTAAGATGAAATTAGGTCTTAAACCTGTTAATTTTCTTTCCTCGAGTCCCTCCAGTCCAGTAGCATGGGTTCTCTCCTCCCACCAGCAGCTAGAGACTGAACATGCCAGTTCTTGATGATGTCACCAAAACGTAGGCTGCATGCATCACCCACCAAGACCAGTATCCTAAAGTCAAAGCAGACTATGAGTACCAAAACGAACAGTTACCAATTTAAGGACAAACTACAAGAAACTGTACATTATCCCCACTGGTTCCCCCATTTTCTTTTTTTTTAAACGTATCTGTAACCACTGCAACCCATCATACTGAAAACACACCAATAGAAATCCCGAGTCACCACCCGAGAAAACCAAAGAGTGTTTCCCAATCGCGCCCAGACTCAAAAAACGATGATTTCTGCAAAGCCAGGCTCACTAACAACTACTGTAAAGCCAGGGAGGGTTCTGGACTGGAGGGACTCAAGGGAAGAAAATTAGCAGGTAAAGCCTAATTTCACCCCTCTTATCCCTCCAGTCCAGCCAGATACTTGGGATGTACCAGAGCAGTAATAAATGCATGTGGGACCCACGAGCCCCCAGCCAGTAACACTAAAGCTCCGAACCTCGCCTCCTCTGAGGCTTGCACATCCAGACAACAATAGCAGAGAAAGGTATTCAAACGATGACCATGTCGCTGCCCGACATATCCAAAGGCAGCATCAAACTGCACTCGGCCCAAGAGGCCATCTGTGCCCTAGTTGAACGGACATGTAACCCCTCCGGCTGCAGCAGGTATGCTGAATCAATCACTTTAAGCCACCATGCCACAGAAGCCTTCGAGGCAACTTCCCCTCTGCGTGTACCTCCAAAACAGGACAAACAAGCATTCAGACTTGCGGAACAGCTCGGAGCGTTTCAAATATCTGTGAAGGAGCCTGTTGACGTCCAGAATATATGGCTGATGGTCTTCTGCGGTATTGCCCCTGGCAGAAAAAAACCCAGCAAGGTCACTGGCCAATTAAGACAAAATGCCGAAACCACCTTGGGTAGAAAGGAGGGAACCAGCCTCAAGACTATCTTCTCCTTGGAGAACATCAAGAAAGGTTCGCAGCACGATAGCGCCTGAAGCTCCAAGATGTGCATGGCTGAACAAATGGCACCAGGAACACAGAGTCTTCAACATAAGATCTTTAAGAGTAGCCACACTCAAAGGCTTAAATGGCGCCTCAGTCAGTGTCGTGAGGACCAAACTGAGATCCCATGGTGGGAACCTGCTTGACCATCCTGAGAAAATGCACAACATCCAGGTGTGTAACCAGAGAGACACTCCGTGAATCAGACCACAGTAGCATACTCTAGACGCCACATTCACTCAGAGAATTAAATGCCAGCCCCTTCTCAAGATCCACCTGCAGAAAGGCGAGGATCTCCGCCAACAGAGCCACCAAGGCCCTGAAGCCATGCTCCACACACCAGGCCTCAAAATCTGCCAAACTCGCATATACAACAAGGTAGTCTCTCTCTTACATGCCCACAGCAATGTTGCTATAACCTTAGCCGAGTAGTCTCTCTCAGCCTAGCCCTCTCAAGAGCCAGGTCATAAGCAAGAATCGATCCACCTGAGAATGGGCCCTTGGGACAGAAGGTTGGACCTAGCCGGCAGTTGCCACAGTTGGTTGCATCAGATCTGCATACCACAGTCTGCGAGGCCAATCCAGGGCTATCAGGATTACCAGTCCGGAGTGGGACTCTATGCGCTGTAGCAGCAATCCGATCAGGGCCCACAGAGGAAAAACACATACAGGAGTACCTCCTGCAACCAGGGCTGCACTAATGCATCCAAGCCCTCTAACGTTATTCCCTTCGCCAACTGAAGAACTGGGGGGCTTTTGCATTCTCAAACGTCACCATCAGGTCCATGATGGGTTGACACCCACTGTCTGGACTCCCTGTCAAAGACGACAGGATCAAAGGGCCATTCCCCCGGATCCAACAAGTGCCAGCTCTAAAAATATCCTTTCCTGTGACCTATGCAGAAGAGTGTGCCAGAAGCCTTCACCTCCACTCAGCCCAGAATGGGAGTGACCTCGTCTTCCACTATGACACTGCCTGTGCTGCCCTGACCACTGAGGTACATCACTCTGCTTGCATTGGCTGAGAACATACACACCACTCTCCCCTGGAGGATCGGTCAGAAGACGTGGACAGCCAAGACGACTGCTCTCATCTCCAATCAGTTGATGGACCATTCACTCTTCTCCCAGGTCCATCGGCCCTGTGTGACCTGGTCCTGGCAGTGCGCCCCCCCTCCCCCCAACCTGAAAGGTTGACATCTGTGGTCAGAGGAATCCACTGGAGGGTCTTCAAGGACCCCATGAGAGTCCCTGGAGATAGCCACCACCTGAGGGTCAACCTAGTGAGCATCAGACAAACTAATTTGTCAACAGCGTCTGCCATTGTGGAGACCAACATGCCAGTAATGCCCTCTGCAACGAGCACATATGCACCCAAGCCCAAGGAAACAGCCACAATGTGGCCACCATTAAGCCTAACAGCTGGACATAGTGCCATGCAAAAGGAGCTGTCAGCCACAGAAAATGATGAACCTGGAGCTGCAACTTCTGCACCCACTCCTAGGACAAAAACACAGCCCTCTACCATCTGAAAACGTACCCCCAAGTAAACCAGATCCTGCGAGGGTTCCAGGTAACTCGTGGCAAAGTTGATCACCCAACCCAGATGCTGGAGGCATGTGATCACACGCTGACTGTCTTTGCGGCTGTCCTCTTAATCAGCCAAATTGAGAGAAGGATGTACAAGCATCCCTTCTTGTTGCTGCGCCACCGCCATGACCAACCAGGACTTTTGTAAATGTCTGGAGGAGCCGTGACCAACCCAATGGGCAACACCCAAAACTATTTATTTATTTATTCATGTCCAAGAAAGCAAATTTCATCCCGCCCACCACAGTCACACTAAACAAAAACATATACGATACAAAGCCTGTAATAAAGTATCTAGGAGTCCTACTTGACAGCAACCTCAAGATGGACAAACACCTCAGAACAGTTAACCGAGCCATCTTTTACAAACTCAAAATCCTTCAACCACTCCGCAATATCCTCGAGAAATCCGACTTTAGGTCTGTTGCTCAAGCACTAATCATTCCCCACCTGGATTACAGCAATGCCATTCTACAAGGGCTTCCAAAGAGCACACTAAGCATCCTGCAAATGGCTCAGAACGTGGCTGCAAGAGTCATCATGGAAAAGAAAGCCACCGACCACATAACCCCAGTTCTAATGGATCTGCACTGGCTCCCAGTGGCCGCCCGCATCATCTACAAACTACTCATCACAACATTTAAACTCATCAATGGCATCGCACCATCCTACCTCAATAACCTAATCACTATTCAACCTAGCAACAGGAGCAGGAGAACTATGAATCTCAACACCCTATGTATCCCGACCAGCATAAGATCTGTCAAGGCCGAAACAAGCAATAGGGCGTTCACATACTCAGCGCCAAGCCAATGGAACCAACTACCGCATGAATTAAGGCTCACAAACAACCTGAACGAATTTAGACGAAAACTGAAAACCTATCTGTTTCAAACCCACTACAACTTGATCTAACTGCGATACCCTACCTCAACCAGATCTCCTCTGCCGCACTCGGCAGCATATAATCTAATAGTATATAGTCATGTATAACTTGTACACCTTGGCAACTAATTCCGTACAAATTGTATATAACCATGTATAGTCTGTACACCTTGGCAACTAATTCTGTACAAATTGTATATATGGGGCCCTCCCCCAATCTACTGAAATCAAATGTATACCTTGATCTGTGTGCTTTAATCAAATATGTATCATATCCAAATGCTTGTCCCGTGTTACGTAATCATTGACTAATCAAAATGTAAAACTGAAATCTCAATGTACCGTACAATACATTATGATTCTGTAAAGTAAACCGCTGCTGATCGTAGGAAGCAGCGGTATACAAGTGTTTACTAAATAAATAAATAAATAAATAGAAATACTCCATGGGAGGGAGGAGTGGCTCAGTGGTTGGGACAGGTTACCTCAGTCTGGAGAGCCAGGGTTCAATTCCCACAAAGGGACAAGTAACCTCAGGCTGGAGGGACAGGGGTCCGTAGACCTATGGCCCCTCCTTGTGGCAAGCCACTCAACCCTCCATTGTCTCATGTATGCTTAGATTGTGAGCCTTTCAGGGACAAAAGAATAAAAATTGAATTGAGATACGAGATAGGCTTCAGTAAGATCAAGCAATTGACAAACTCCCCTTTGCACACCATGGCAATGATGGCGTGCAGGGTTTCTATGCAAAAAGGCAGTACTCCGAGGGCCTGGTTTACATGCTTGAGATCCAAGATGGGATGAAAGGAACCACAAAGTAAATGAAGTATCGACTGCTTCCAGATTGCTCATCCATACTTCTTGGCTGAGGCTCATTTCAGGTCATAAAAAGCATCTGCTAGAAAAGCTCCGGACTCCAACCAAGCCAACTCCAGCAACAGCTACTGTCCATCCAAATCTGGCCAAACATAGGCACCACATATTGATGCCTGCTAGGCAGTGCATCAATATCAAATGCCTGCTTCAGTAAAGCCTCCAACTTCCTGTCCTGGAGATCCTTCAGGGCTGCACCCCCTTCCACGGGGATGGTGGTCTCCTTGGTTACAGCCAAGACCACCTCATCCATCCATGGAGACCTCAGGTGCTCCTTTTCCTTATACAGCATGGGATATAGCTGGGCCATTGCTCAGCTCTCTCTCAGACCTGCTTCCGGTACCTCCCATTCGGCCTCTATCATCTGCTTGATGACTGTGCACTGGGAAGGCCAGTTGAGTTCTTCACCAGCTGCTGGAGACAGATACTGGTCTTGGTAGGTGGTGCATGCAGCCTAAGTGTGGTGACATCAAGAACTAGTATGCTCAGTCTCCAGCTACTGGTGGGGGAGATTTATTTAACAAGTTTTTTATACTGCTTTATCATTTCAGCCAAAGCAGTTTACATTGTAACAAACTTGATAATGTACATTAAACAAGGACATTGACACTTGTATTGTTCTGAGGCAATGGAGAGTTAAGTGACTTGCCCAAGGCCACAAGAAGTGCTAGTGGGAATCGAACCCTGGTCTCTTGGTTCCCAAGCCAGTGCTCTAACCATTAGGCTACTCCTCCACTCCACCCGACTGGACTGGAAAGACAATAAGGACAAACACAATTTAATTACTGCCTGAGTAATAATTCTGATGCAAGACCGCACAATGTTACTCAAAGATGCAGTATTTTTTTAAATTTTTCTGCACATCTCTCTCCCCAATCCCAGTTTTGTATGCCTCCCCTATTCTCCCTCGCTTTACTCTCTAACAAGACCTTTGCTCTGTCTGCAATCTGACACCCTCACCCATCCCCCAGCTCAAAAATCCTACTCCCAGATCACTGCCTCTCTATACCCACTCCAGACTTGAATCTTCTTATCACCAGTTGTCCTTGCCCCCAACTACTTCAAAAACATTCTAGACTACTAGTTCAGACATCACCCATCACTCTCTCAGGCTCCACCCTGATGCTGCCTCTTACTTTCTCCTTTTTGCCATGCAGATTAATGCTGCTACCATGGCCACCTCCATTTCCCAACCATACAGCAGATGCTTCCTCACTAGTTCACTCTTTCTAAACTAAGATCCCTCAACCAAGTCCTTGGGACACATCCCAGCCAGTCAGTTTTTCTGGATAACCACAATGAATATACAAAAGAGTGAGAACTGCATACAAAGGAGGCAAAGCAAGCAAATCTCTTTCACGTATATTCATTGTGGTTTTTCTAAAAACCTGACTGGCTAGTTTGTTGCAAGGACTCAGTTGATAACCTCTGTTCTAGGATCTGGATAAAAACCATTTCCCCCCAGATCTAGGGCATACCACCTTAAATCAGATCCCGCTTTTAACCAACTTACCAGAGGGGATTTAATCATACCTCAGCTCCAGTGTGCAGCGCTTGAACCTTTCACTTCCGACATAGAAATGTGACAAGTTAGATCCGGAAGATCCAGAACTGGATACCCTGGATAACTTGATTCTTTCAAATGCTGGAATAGAAACTTGACCAGCATTGCACACTAGCACCAGAGGTTTTTCCGTTTGCAGAGCATTGACTGTTTTCTTCATCTCCCCACTACCAAAATCCAGATCCACGTGAGCATCCTCTGGATCAAGTTCTGGATACTGAAGAGCAGAAGAAAACAGAGTCAATGCTCTGCAGCCGGAAAATCCTCCAGTGGTGCTAGTTGCAGTGTCAACCACGTATGTATTCCAGCATTGAAAGAACTAAGTTAGATCCGGTTCTAGGTCAGGGTCTTTCAAGTCTGGCATAGAAACACAATTAGCACTGCATACTAGCACTAGGGCTAATAGGTACAAGCTGGATCCTCTGGTGATTTGATTTAAGGTGGTATTCCCTCGACCCAGAGGATCCATTTTTACCTATTTCCTCGGTTCTAGATTTGTGAGGCCTTAGCGGCCACTGCCTCCTTCCAGCCAATGTAGCTGATGGTATTTGACTCCTGGTCCCTGCCCTGAATTCTGCCAAGTCAGTGACATTCTGCATTATGTAAGTGTACAAAATTCTCCCAAAACAGGGTATCCAAAAGCACCATGATTCTACTAAAGGGAAGTCAATCTTATCATCAGTTTCTTTTATTAGATGATCAAAGAATTAGATCAAGATAAATACTGGATGTAATAAACAAAATTCTACTAGAATCCAAGTATAACTGAATGATTTATCAACTACTTTTCTAAAACAAGTAGCACAAAATTAATGTAACCATTTTTTGATCTGGTAACTTTTTCACATTTTTAAATCCCCATTGGATTATATACAACCCAAGCATGCTTAAGTAGGAAAGTGGGGGATAAAGAGCTTTGGTATTGAACCATGAGCCCTGCCTCCACAGATGGGCTACAGGCTTCTTGACATTTTTCTACCAAACAGCCCCTTTTAAGGTAACAATTTATCAGGTCAAAAAAATGTGGCACAGGGGGTATTCACATGTAATTTGGCCTGTCAGCTCCAAAGTTGTCCATAATAACTCAGGCTGCTCAAATAGCAGGCCTCAAGTTAACTAGACTGCTTTATCCCATTAAATCTGGTCCATATTTTTAGTCTGAACATTCAGGCAGTTTTTAATCAGATAAAAGGTGCCCAGTTAAATTTACCTGAAGACTACTGGCTGATTAATAAGAAATTGTTGAATGATAAGCAATAGAGAATAGCGGTAAATAAGAGTTCACTCCAAAGAAAGGATGGAAATTAATGGAATACATCAAGGAATAGAGCCCTGGGCTGGTGCTGCTAAGGGTTTAATGGGAAATATTTCAATTTCTGCAGGTGATCCTAAGGTCTTCAGCAGTGGACACAATAGCTGGAGTGGACATGAGCTATGAAAGTTTGATGCATGATCAACTGTTTTATAGCTAAGATCTAATGCAAAAAAGCAAGGCTAGTCATGAATCTGTGAAGCAGAAATCCAAGGGAGTTATATAGTTTAGACAGTAATACTGATGTGCATCAAATGGAGACTAGAGAGTGATCAGTTCCAATGACATCAAGGTTCTGGACATAGCAGCAGACCAAGGCAGAAGAATACTAGGATATATATATATATAAGACTCATCTGCATATCTATCCCAGCAGAGGTCACCGTGAGTCAGCCAGGCAAAAGCTGTCACAGACCCCACACTCGTCCCAGCAACAGAGGACCAGAAGACTCGTCTGCATAACTCTCTGGTCTCTCTCATCACCACCAACTAAATGATGGCTGGGGAAAACTCGTATTGCCACAGCTCTGGTCCCTGCCCAGACAGACAGCCCAATGTCAGTTGAGGGACCAGTTCCATGTGCAAGATGCCTGCATGCTGAAGCCCTCATGAAACAAGTGAAGGAGCTCAGAGAAGAAGTGGCAAGGCTGAGAAGCATTTGAGAAAGCGAAAAGTACAATGAGAAGATGCTTCTTGAAGCATCCAAGCTCTCCAAGAGGTGAAGATGGTATGCTACAGAATGAAGAGAGTTGGACACAAGTCACCAGAGCATGCAGAAACAACCCAACTACTCCAGCCCTCGACATTAAGAACCAGTATGCAGTCCTGGAAGTCAAAGAGGTGAAAGCATCCAAGGAAAGGGAAGAATCAGAGCTCAGACACTCCAAAGTTGCAGAATCAGTGACCACAAGGAAGCGAAAGGTAGTGATAGTTGCTAACTCTTCTGAGGGGTACTGAGGCATTCATCTGCCAACAGATTTGATATCCAGGGAAGTTTGCTGTCTGCCAGGTGCCAAGTCTGAGATGTTTTGAAGAGTTTACAGAGACGCAAACTTACTGATTATTATCCAATGTTGCTCACCCATGCCAGAACAAATGATACCGCTAGATATCCCTCTGAGCATATCAAGAGTGACTTCATGGCTCTGGGAGAGAGAGTGAAGCAGAGAGATGTGCAGGTGATAATTCTCTTCAATCCTCCCTGTTGAGGATAAAGGCCGTGGCAAAGAAGCTCACATACAGAATGCATGGCTGCGTGGATGGTGTCAGAGAGCGTTTTGGTTTCCTGGACCATGGGATGATTTTCCAAGGACTACAAAGCAGAGGCGGCGTCCATCTATCCAAGAAGGGCACACTGGCTAACCTACTGAAGACGGCTTTAAACTAGATTTGTTGGGGATGGATGAAGAAAGCCCCCAGGTAAGTAAACATTAAATACACCTGTAGAAATGGGTAAAAGGGGCAACATCTGGAAAGTGGTGTGCATAAATGCCTGTCGTATGGGAAATAAGATCCCAGAGGTTGAGGCTTTAATGGAAGAGGCTGACTTAGATTTAGTGGTGGTTAGAGATATGGTTCAGACAACCATGACTGGGATGTAATACCAGGCTATACTTTATTCAGGAATGACAGGGAAGGAAAAAGGGGAGGAGAAGTGGCACTGTATGTAAAAAATAATATTGCAGCTATAGAATTACAGAGCTTAAAAGGGAGCAAGGAAGCACTATGGATTAAACTATAAAGAGAGAATGGGAGATCCATTTGTATTGGTGTGATATACAGATCTCATTCACAGGAAGACAGACAGATTTAATAGAAAACCCACACAGTATTGCCATGAAAGACGACATGCTGATAGGTGATTTCAATATGACAGATATTGACTGGCACATCGCTGCTGCAGTGTCATCTAGGAGATTCTGGATTCTCTACAGGTAGAGCTATTCTGGCAAATGGTAACAAAACCTACACATGAAGAGGCCATATTGGACTTGGTGTTTAGCAATGGGGAAAGTATTTCCGATACTATAGTGGGAGATCTGGTGAACACAGGATACGAGGTGATGTGGTTCAGTATTAGGACCGGGGCCGATAAAGTCCATTCAAAAGCAAGGGTCTTAGGAAAATTAAATTTGCCAAGACGGGACAATACCTCAAGGAGTCATTATCGGGATGGGAACAGCTAGGGGAGGTAGAAATCAATGGGCAAAACTGAAAGGGGATATTGTAAGGGCAACAAACCTTTTTGTTAGAAAGAAAGAAATGTAAAAAGGAAAAAAGGAGGCCACTATGGTTCTCAAAAGAACTAGCTGAAAAGGTGAAGAAAAAGAGGGTGGCCTTCATAAAATACAAGAGATCACAGAAAGAGGAAGACAAGCATCAATACTGGAAAAACTTAGAGAAGCTAGGAAAGTAGTCCAGAAAGCAAAGATACAAAAAGAAAAAGAAATAGCCACTGCAATAAAAGGGGGGGGGGGGGGGAGGACATGTTAGCGAGAGCAGGAAGTGCAACAGTGGTATTGTTAGACTCAGGGGTGAAGGGTAGGAATATGTAGAAGCTGAAGGGGGATAAAGTGGAATTATTTAAAATTTTTGTTGTGTGTTCACAGATGAAAGCCCAGAGCAGGACCTCAGAAAACACCCAGAAATAGGAAAAGAAGTGAAGGGGATCTTGAATGATTTTCATAAGACTGTTCATGAGGAACTAGCTAAACTAAAAATAGATAAAACAATGGGGCCAATTGGGATACATCCCAGAGTATTGAAGGAACTTGGGGAAATTCTAGTGGCTCCACTGTCTGACCTTTTCAATGCTTCTTTAGAGTCGGGAGAGGTCCCAGAGGACTGGAGAAAGGTACATGTGGTTCCTTTACACAAAAGTGGAAAGCAAGGATGAGGTTGAGAACCACAGGCCGGTTAGTCTGACCTCTGTGGTAAGTAAATGATGGAAATACTGCTAAAACAGAGGATAGCGAGGGTACTGGAATACAATGGATTGTAGGATCTGAGGCAGCATGGGTTTACTAGAGGCAGATCTTGTCAGACAAATCTGTTTGATTTCTTTGATTGGGTGACCAGAGAGCCAGACCAAGGGAAAGCCTTAGATGTGGTGTACTTGGAGTTCAGTAAAGCCTTTGACACCATTCCGAACAGGCGACTAATAAATAAATTAAGCACTCTAGGGTATGGACCCTAAAGTGACTAACTGGGTTGGAAATTGGTTGAGTGGGAGGCAGCAAGGGTACAGGTAAATGGAACTCATTATGAGAAGGATGTTATCAGTAATGTGCTGCAGGGATCTGTCCTTGGTCCGTTCCTTTTTAACATTTTTTTGTAAGCGATATTGCGGAAGGGATGTCGGGAAAAGTTTGCCTCTTTGCGAATGATACCAAAATCTGCAATAGCCACGACACCCAGGAAGGAGTAGATAACATGAGGAGTGATCTAGCTAAGCTTGAAAGATGGTTAAGAATTTGACAGTTGAAATTTAACACTAAAAAAATTACAGGGTCATGCATTTGGGCTGAAGGAAGCCAATGGAGCAGTAAAGCATAGAAGAGTGGGAACTGGGTGTGATTGTTTCTGGTAGAAAAGACAACAGTGACAGTTAGAAGGATGCTCGAGTGCCTAGGGAGAGGAATGGCCAACAGGAAAAAAAAAAAAAAAAAAGGAGGAGATAGTGATCTGTGTAAGTCTTTGGTGAAACCTCATTTGGAGCACTGTGTGCAATTCTGGAGACCACACCTTCAAAGGGATAGAAACAGGATGGAGCTGGTGCAGATAGTGGCTACTAAAATGGTCAGTGGCCTTCGTTATAAATCATATAAGGACAGACTTAAAAGATCTCCATGTTTATTTATTTATGTGATTTCTATACCGCCATATCAGGTATGTATACTTTAGAGGAAAGGCAGGAAAAAGGAGATGTGCATTTATGTCAAGGAGGTATTTAAACATCAATATCATAAGAGGAGATCCTCTTTCAATTGTAAGCAAGCTCTGCAATGCGGGGACATAGGATGAGGGTGAAAGGGGATAGACTCGGGAGTAATATGCAGAACTTTCTTTACGTAAAGAGTGGAATACTCTCCCCATTAGGGGTAGTAGAGACTAGGACAGTATCTGAAGTCAAGAAAGCGTGGGATAAACACAGAAGATCTCTAAAGGGAAAAAGGGACTACAGGTATTGATATGGAAAGGCAGTTTAGAAAGGCCATATGGTCTTTTTCTTCTGTCATGTTTCTATGAGTATTGCATCCACCTTCCAATGCTGCATTATAAAGTAGAGGCAGTCTAGAACAGTGCTTCTCAACCCTCTCCTGAAAGCACACCTAGCTAATCTGGATTTTGGGATTACAACAGATATGCATGAAAGATCTGCATATTTTCGAGACCAACTGTATGCAGCTCTCGTGTGCGTATTTATTTTGGTAGTCCTGAAAAACTAATTGGCTAGTTATGCCTCCCAGAAAGGGAGGAGAAGCACTGTTCTAGATAAAGAAAGGCTACAAAAATACTGCAAGGTACCAAATGAAGAGTTAAATGCTAGAGAATAATTGGATGGGGTATACGATCAGAAGCAGAAACATTTCTATTAAAGAGAGGCAAAGGAATTTAAGTTGTTTAATTTACTAACTTCATGTGCTTCTTTCTCTTACTTTTCTGGCAGGGTAATGCGTTTTACTTTAGTCTTCCAATATTCCTGCCTTTTTATCTCCCAAGTACTCTCTCCATCCTATCAGTATTTTCTCTATTTGTTAAAACCCAGCATCATATACTGCTGCTGGTATGTTTTTCCCAAAAGCACAACCATAATCTTAGCATCTCCCAACCAGGCATCAAACTTTACACAAATCACAGACTTTTTCTACCGCCGAGTATGATAAATACGTCAAAACAGCATAAATAATAATGCACGGTTAACACTTTTCAGTGAAACAGGAGGAAATAGTAGTTTATAAATAGGATGGGATTACATGGCGTGCCCCTCCCCCCGCCGGAGAAAAAAAAAAGCGGCGATAAAAGAAGCAGCAGAAATCCGAGAAACCTGTGAACAGGATCTTTGCTTGTAAACGATAGGAAAGTCAGAGATGAAGCTGGATATACGGTAGTTTAACGGAACGACAAAGCAGACACATCAGATGGGCTTTGTTTTAATTAATCCCTATTTGACCTATTTCCTACACATGTACATCGGCATGTCTGTTTATGTTCCCGGCAGCAGAGGCCGCTTTGCGAGTGGACCGGCTGTCTTGGAGACATCCTGCAGCAACTGCGGCGTCGACACAGGGGACTAACTGGATATCGGGTACCTGGAAGGAGAGCTGAGGGAGCCCCCACAATGAAACCTGGCATCCCCAAAAAGTAACTGGGTACCGAACAAGGCCAACAGCCGCAATACCTGCGATGTAATTGGTCCATTTGTACAGAACGCCTTCCATCGCTCATCTCATTCAGCTGCGCTCCACATCTTCCAGCTAGCGCCCAGCCCCTTCGGCCTTTCCCGGGAAGGAGATTTCGCCCGGTCTACTACGCTCCACACCAACTGTCCGCACGCCCTCCCGATACTCCTCCGTTGCCTCTAGGCTGCGGCTACTCATTGTCCCATCCTCCTCCTACCCCGCCTTCCCACGACCTTTCAATGACCCTGCCGTAGCTTTGTCATTTCCTGAATACGGATCCGTAGGGGGCGTGGCTTTAGTTCACTAATTTGCGTAACATGGATTAGTCGGCAGATCACCAATCAGGGTCTGCGAAACAAACGCTCTGATCCGTCCTTGATCAAACGGCCGTAATACTAGAAGTAGAGAGGGGTGGGCTTAGTGAGGAAATGCTTCCGTTTACATCCTAGAGCATTATGGTACTTATAGTCTTGTTTCTTAGATTAGACATAATTAAATGTCACAGCGCACGGGGCGGGGGCAGAGAAGAGGAGTTTGAAAAATAGTTTTAAAATGCTTTCGTTTGAGGGTATAAATTTAACGATAAACGGTAAATATTGTATGTGATCATTTGTGTTTAACACTCCTTAATCTAAAATATGCAAAAGAGGTGTTGATGTTATGAAAACGTTATGTTGTTTTTGTATAAATATCTTAGCCTCTTTTTGTCTGAGATCCAGGTGTAGGGTCTTAACTATGAGCAGAGAACGAATACAGTGAGTAATGGGGTGGAAGAGGTGTGCTAACGTTCTTCTGCGTAACCCACTGGGGAAATGATAACTTGATGACCTTTGTCAAAGTAGACGGGTTAAACCGACAGAGCAGGAATGATAGATCCTTTCGTACTATTTCCAAATATTTTTGTAACAAAAGGTACATACTTTTTATAACCATATTCTTCGGTTGTTTGTGGCACATCCCTATTTTGCATATAGAACGATCTGATACGTGAACAGTGTTCTAAGGCAAAGCAGCACAGATGCACTTCTAGGCATAAAGATTTTGAGAGGATATTAAACTTCAGACTGTGGATGAGGTTGGCCAATCAGCAGCTGCATTACAATGTTTTGGTGAGCAGTAAAGTTAGCTGAGCCCCTCTTCCTGTCTTAAAAAAAATCCTTCAGGAAAATTATGTGTTCTTTTTCCTTTTGCAGCCTGCTTAAGAGTGCCACGTGTTCAAGCGCATAAACTGCAGAGCAGACAACCTTGGTATATAAAACCATCAGAGACAAAATATTAGTAACAATGGTTTTCTCCACCAAATTAATTTTCTTCTTACAGATTTCCAGCCTCCTTACAATACAAGTGCATGGAGAAAAGACTGAAGATGCCAAAGAAGAAGTCAAAATAGAAGTTTTGCATCTTCCAGATGAGTGTAATCTAAAAAGCAAACGAGGGGATCTTCTAAATGCTCATTATGATGGCTATCTAGCTAGTGATGGCTCCAAATTTTACTGCAGGTAAGTCACTGCTATACTGCTTACTAAAGTCTACCTGACAAGAATAAAAATAAATCTGAGTACTGAGATGGCACGCTTCAAATAGAGATACCAATTTATCTATTATTTTGAAAGTGATACATAGTTACTCCAGCTTTTGGAATTTATATCCATATGCATTGTGGTTCTATAGTGCTGTTTCTCACACTGAAAGCAACTTTGGTGGGGATTTGCTTTCTGTCAGGGGCACCGACCCAGACTGTATTTTGATGGCATCTAGAGCTTTCCCCAATGCCTGAATCATCTGAGGGGAAATTTCACACTTACCTCAGATGATCCAGGCATCGGGGAAAGTCCCCATTACAATCAAAATACTGTTGGGGAGCATTTGCAAATGTTTCTCTGGGAGAGCATGCCAAACATCCGCTGACTTCTCCAGTTTACCCCTGCCATTTGTACCAAGTTTAATGTGTGGCTAATTCGCATATGAGCCGCTTTCTGCATGCCCTTGCTGAAGTCATGTGCTATCATGCGCTGCAAAGAAGTGTACAGAGCTGATATAGTACAACTTCAGTACCGGCTTTCAGCATCGGCCTAATATTAGGGCATGTTTACCAGAGCATGATAGCCAGGAGCACAGGCTTTTAGCATGGGGCTAACACACATTCCTTTGCGTCCCTCTAGTCCAGTCCCGGAACCATAGAGTTGTGAACCTCCACCAGCAGCTTTGGAGACTGAAAGATGTCATCGCTTTGATGTCACTGGTATATCTAGGCAAACACCGCCCCTTTCCACCAGTACTTTCAGTCTCCAAGCAGCTTGGAGGTTCTGAGCCCAGGGCTGGGCTCAGTGAGAACAAATAAGCAGAGCTTGGGTTTTTGAAATTTACTCCTTTTGGTTTATTTTCCCTGTTTGATTTGGTTACTTTGTTTTCTTTTATGTCAGATCTGCTGCTGCTGTAAGGGTTCCTGTGTCTATGGACCTTTATTTTTTGTTTCTAAAGGATCAGGGAGTTCTTCCCCCTCCCTCTCTGCATTGCCCTAGCATCTAAACGAGCACAGGGGAGACAGTGCTGATCCGTGGCCTCCCTGCTCCCGAACCCGCGTTGAAGGGGTGAGGAGCAGGTGGAAGGCGGGCAGTTGCAGCAGCAGCGATGCAGGGGCTGAGAAGCCTGTGAAGGTTGTGCCTAGATCAATCAGAGCAGAGAGCCACCGGAGCTGAAGCCGTTAAAAAGGCTGTGCTCCGGTGTCCTGTTGGCTCCTTTCCCTCACTCCCCCTCCCCTTCCCCCCGGGATCGGCGGCGGTGGTAAGTACCCACGCAGATCTGCTTTGGGGAGCTGGTTTAAGCTGGGAGGGGAGGCTTCGCGGCGGCTCCCGGAGTTGCAGGGTGCTCGGGGCCTTGCCGCGGGGGGTGAGAGAGTGTGCTTTTTTGAACGGGAATGCTGGCAGCGGCCATTTTGAGGGCCGCGTTTTCAATGGCAGGATTTATTTGGTTTGGTAGACAGCCTTGCTCCTGGGCTCACTTGGGGGGAGCAGATAAGGAGCATTTAGTGTGCAAATTCTAGTCTGATTTTGATTTTTGCCTTTAATTTAATTTACTTTAACTTTATTTTTGATTCAGTTGCCTTTGATTAATTGGCAACCGGGGATTAGTTCCTTTTAGTTAGGAGCAAATATCCTTATTTACAATGATTTTAAATTTGAGCTGGCCTCTTTAAGTTTGTACATAAGAACATAAGATATGCCATACTGGGTCAGACCAAGGTCCATCAAGCCCAGTATTCTGGGCTTGATGGACCTTGTATAGCAGCTCGCCTTCCCTCCTCAATTAGTTTTGCTTGCTGCAGGCATTTGCCGGTGCGGATCTCTCTCCCTTGACTACGGGAGAGAGCTCCGGGACCCGTACATCCGCACTGCAGCTGTGTGAGACGGAGTCTCTCCGTTGCTGCGGGATTACATTTTACACCGTGGAACCGGCTGAGCGGTCCTCGCCGCAGCTGCCAGGCGCATCAGCGCGGTTTGAGGATCGGAGCATTTCAAGGTGGTAGGAGCAGGCAGTGTGGCTTTCTGCCCTGCAGGTAAGGCCTTCGGGCTCTGTCGGTCTGTTGAGGCCTCCTTTTTTGGGGCCATTTTCTCTCTGGGTGTTTGGACCGCATGGCGAAAGTTGCAGTGAGATGCCTGTGTGAGGAAGACAACAGGCAGAATAACTAGTTTTTTGGGCCTAGTGTTTCTTTCTTTTGTTGGTAGTTTTTTTGAGGCTCGTGGGGATTCCTCAGCTTTCAGGGGACTGTTGTCAGACCTCTTTATTTTTGAGTTTGTTCTTAGTTTATAGGACAGCAGTTGTGGCATTGATTCCACATGTTCTTTCCCTTCTAATCATGTCTCTGAGGAGCATCTGTTAAGTCCCAGGATGTTAGGCAAATTGCCAGTTTTAGGTTCCAGAGCAGGTATTTGTAAGGAGGGACAGGCTGGAAGTGGGCCTTTGTGTATTCTATACTGACAGTTGCCCAAAGGCCTGTGTTTCACAGGGACAGGTTTAGGAATCCTTAGGATATAAAGAAGAATATAGCAGTTACCTGTCAATCAAGGAGTGCCTGGGCTAAGGTCTATGGCCACCAGAGGGCAGCGGATGCACTCAATGGGGCCTTTCTCTGACTGTGTATGCAGCAGTTTCAGATTGCTTATTCTCTGTAATGCTGCAACTCCTGTTTATATAACCAAGATTGCAGCTCTTACCTTCTGTATCGTTTGTTGGTCTCTGTTGCCCTAACAGCCACAGCTGCTCATGATTCACATATAGTATTCAGGGCCCCCATCCCTGGGGGGGGGGGTAAAATACGAAATTGTGTTACTCCTTAAATTCACACAGGCAGCAACCTCTAAGACCTCCATTTGCAAGGTGCCTGGGTGTTTCCTAGCTTAAGGGGGGATCACTTATCGTGCCCTTCCCCGGAAGTTCTCATCTATTTCTAGAGCTGGATTTCAAAAGGACAAAGAAACTCTCTAGTGAGAGAGAGCCTTGTTCATTTTGAGCGAACACGGTTGATTTATTCGGGGGCTTTTGGTGCCCTGAACCCCACGAGCTGGACGCTATTTGTTTACTTCCAGGAGTTCTGCTCTCTATTTCGCTCTTCAGCTCCCTGGCAGACGTAGCAGGCTGGCAGGGGGGGAGCAACGCCTCCTACAACGGTGAATCCTTCAGGATAAGGGGGGAAGGAAAGCGGGGTGCAGCGGGGCCTGGTAGCTTTTGTAAAGCTATAACAGCAGTTCGGGTAATTTTAGCTGATCTGTTTTGATTTCATTGGAGGTGGCCGGAACTTGATTTTTGGAGTCCTATACATCCTTTCCCGGCTGTGCCCAAAACTCTCGGGATCCCAACTTCTGCCTTACATATTCCCATCAAATGGTAGTTAGTAAGTGAACATAGCAGACGGAAAATCACTATTAGAACAGAGTGTATAGGATGGGTGCAATTTCCTGAAATGTGCAAAAAAAAAAAAAATTAACCCAGCTGCAGAGTATGGATTAAACTTTTTCAGTAGGCCTTCAAAGGTTGTTAAAAAAAAAAAAGAAAAAAAAGAGGGGCCTAGCTATGTTGGTTTACAAGAATTTCCTTCCGCTGTCCATAGCAGGTACTATAAGGCGTTAGTCGGTTGATATGGCAGGGTAATATTTGGGCTTAGCTGCTGTGATATAGCGCTATGATCCGCTGTACACGTATTCAAGTCAAAAGGAATTATGGTGGTAGCTCTCTTGGACAGTTCTAAAATGTGCTTGGATGAGCGCCTTGGCCAGGCCCCAGGTGTGGAATGCTCTGCCATACGCATTATGTTATGAGAGGGCTTTTATAGTTCTGTGGTTTCTTGAGGGACAATATTCCCGTTTAGTTTGGCTTTGTCTGATTTATAAGGTTTGGCGGTAGATTTGTAATGTCTTCATTTTGGCTATATGTGGTTTCTTTTCCTTCTGTAAAAGGCGGCTCAGCGGAGAGAGGTCGCTGAATAGGACTCTGGCCTTTGAGGCTATTTTGGCTCCCATTCCATTTATCAGAGGTTCTCCAGTACGGAGAGTATCTGCTAGTGTTCAGCGTCTGTCTTAATGGGGGCCAGAAGCGCGCAGCCAGGCTAGTTCTCTCGCAGCACTAGCAGCAGCTCAGATTCTGGAAGGCATACATCATATGCTGTGTTTGCGGGATGGCTTGCACGCTGCTTGGCATCAGCCTTGGAGCTCCATCGGCCCGTATTAGATTCCTTTTGTCCAGTCCTCCTGCAGAGCTCTGCAAAAGTTTCAGGCAGTCGCAGGAACGCTCCAGCGGCTGCTTCAACTTAAAGCGGTGGTGCCGGTGCCGGCAGCCCAATACGGTTGATACTCCCTCTACTTTGTGGTTCCAAAGAAGGAAGGCTCGTTTCGCCCAATTCTGAATTTTAAAAGGGTGAATCGGTGTCTGCCCAAAGAATTCTCCCGGAGCATTCCTTAAATCCCGAAAGAAACCGTACTGACATACATGATAAGTTCGATCAGCTACTGGCAGGACACAATGCACTCTTGCATGCTTTTTTGCTTCATTGGTCTAGAAGTGTAGTCTTTACCAGGTGGTATAATGGGAACTTCGCTGCAGGTTCTCGGCTTCTTCTTTGCTGACTCAATTGCCACTGCAGAATGGGAAAGCTGTATTTTCTAACACCAGGGGCTAGTTGACCTTAAAAATAAATAAAGAAATAAATAAATAAGAAAAAAAAATGGAATGTCCAGCTTGATGCAGGCAGACGGAATGGGGCGTTCCTCTAGCAGGAAGGCTGTGGATTTCTATGCCTGTCATAGGGAGTTCTTTCTGCTGCATTGTGTTGGCGCGGAAGTAGCTTCTCAACATCGGCTGAAGGAATTTTTGGTTAAGAGATGTCTTTGTAAAAATTAAAAAAAAACCCAAACTTATTCAGCTGTCCTGAATTGGCCTGTTCTTGATTGACATTTTGAGACTAGGCAGGCGCAGGCCTCGGTACTACGTGGGTGGGTGCACACCTTGCACTTCCAGGAGGTGTGGACTCACTGTCTGGAAGAGAGCCCTAGTGATCTTATTTAGCGTGCGATAGGAGAGTAGGTGGTTCACTGAATCGATCGTTGGGGGCACTGCTTTGTCCTTACAGGCTCCCATTGGGGGAGTCTGGGGGGACGAGAGCATGCTTCCGGTGGTCGCAGTATTTACGGCAGTCTACTCGCCTGGAACAGGAAAGGATCAGGGAGTTGAAGTGACTAGAGTCTGATTTGCTTTATGTGGCAAATGTGCATTATGGTGTGATTCGAGTGCTGGCGAATATAATTGGCTTCTTTGGGGTTCTCCCGGAGGTCTCTCTGGTGGGGGAATGGGGCGGCTGACGGTTCGTCCAAGTCGAGGCTCAGTAAGCTCCCAGTTAGTAGTCTTTGTCTTGTCCTTTCCCCCGCTGGTAGCCTTTTGCTCCGCTTGGAGGAGGAGTTCAGAGTTGCAGGCGCTGTCTGGTAAGGAGCCGTATTTGTCCTTTTTCAGTCGCAAGGTAGTGTTGCGCATGCTCCCAGCTTTTTGGGCAAAGGTGGTTTTGGTTTTTTCACGTCTCCAGATGGTGTCTCTTCCGGGGTTTTCGGTTACATCTTTTGCACGTTCGACGGGTGCTTAAGAAGTATCTCTGTAGAACGGCGTCTTTCAGCAAGTCCGACAGGTTGTTTGTCGCCTTTGGAGGCCCACGGAAGGGAGAGGCGGCGATGAAGCCCTCTTTTTCGCGGTGGCTAAAGGAGTCTATTGCATCGGCCTACCGGTAGAAGAGTAAGGTGGTTCCGGTTGGTTTGTGTGCGCATTCCACCAGGGTGCAGGCGGTGTCTTGGGCGGAGTTCCGTTTAGTGCCGGTCGAGGAGATTTGTAGGTTGTTGGGCAGCGACTTGGTACTCGCTGCATTCCTTTGCGCGGCACTTTCAGTTTGATGTGCAGGCGCGAGTGGATGGACGTTTTGGGTTCAGCAGTACTTCAGGCTGGGCTTCAAGGTCCCTCCCGTTGATATTCACTGCTCTGTTACATCCTCTATGGTTCCGGGACTGGACTAGAGGGACGCAAAGGAAGGGAAGATTAGACTTACCTGCTAATTGTTGTTCCTTAAGGAACTCTAGTCCAGTCCTGGATCCCTCCCAGTATATTACGCGGCGTGCAGCCTAAAGTTTAAAAAAAAAAAAAGGAAAGGAAAAGGACTACAGAAATCTGGACGACAAGGAGATGGATTGAGAGACAGGTTTTTGAAGAGAATTTGTCCTGTTCTGGAGGTACACAGGAAAGTCACCAGGTGACCCTTTTTTGCGCAGCAGTGCCCTGTAGGCTCTGGAGCGTGGTTATTCCGTCTTTAGGAGCTAGACGTTTTTGGCTGAGTTACAGGGACGTATTGTTCCTGGGCAGTTTTAACTACTTCTGTTCCGTTATGCTTAATTCGTTAGCTACTTATTGGTTGCTCTGCTGAGTCTGCTTTGTCAATAGGTACTGGTGGAAAGGGGCGGTGTTTGCCTAGATATACCAGTGACATCAAAGCGATGACATCTTTCAGTCTCCAAAGCTGCTGGTGGAGGTTCACAACTCTATGGTTCTGGACTGGACTAGAGTTCCTTAAGGAACAACAATTAGCAGGTAAGTCTAATTTTCCCTTTTTGCACCACAGTAGGCAGGAGCATATGACCAGAAGGCCCCCCTGCTAAAAACACCGTACAACCTAAGCAGCATGCTAATAGACGGGGTTAGGTGGAGAATGGGCGGTAGCAACTGTGCACAGCTGGTGCTGCCACTTTAGTGGAATGCTAGAAGTACAAAGACACCACTAGGTGGTAGTTGCACTCGCCTACTAATGTGTCACAAAATGTATCACAAATGCGCATTCTGGTAACGAATCCCACATGGTTTTAAAGGCCAGAACCATCTCACACATATACAATTCTTGACAATGCAGAATGGTAATGTTCGCATGTGAACCAGATGCTTGTCTAGGGCACTGGTATAGGAGGGGCAGCATGTTCGGCTGCTATGGCAGTGGAGCACCTTAGCCTGACAGCCACAAAACCAGGGCCTGCAGCACATGATTGTACCTGCTGTAACTCAAGAGAGTGGGCATGCATCTACATGCTCAGCAACATCGGTCTGGAAAGTAAGGAGAAGCAACGCCTTGACACAATTACTCAAATCAATACTACAACCTCCCATCTAGATCCATGTCCTGTATCGTGGATAGAAGCAACTAAAGCCGAGCTTGCATTAGTAATACTCAACATTGTCAATCTCTCCTCCAAGGCACAATGCCCGACTCACTCAAACTGTCCATTATTCACCCTATTCTCAAAAACAAATCTCTTAACAAAGATGACCCTGCCTCATATAGGCCAATAGCAAGCATTCCATTCTTAGCAAAGATAATTGAAAAAGTGGTTCAAATCCAACTACAGGACTTCATCGATCTCAATGCTCCCCTTGATGCACAACAATATGGTTTCCGTCCATACCAAGGCATAGAAACCCTGCTGTTAGTCTTATTCGATACACTCATCTGTGGATTGGATAATCCAAATCAAGCCTTCATCATGGTCTTTCTAGACATCACAGCAGCATTTGACAACGTCAGTCATAATATCCTCCTTTTTAGACTTGCTCAAATAGGTATATCAGGAACAGCATTAAAATGGTTTAATTCATACAACTCAAATCGCTCACAATATGTAAAAATCAATTAAGAATCATCCTCCACTTTCACTCAAGAACAGGGAATACCCCAGGATTCTGCTGTCTCCGCCCTCCTATTTAACTTATATCTCTAACCACTTTGCTCAATTTTCAATAAGCACAATATCAAATATCATATCTACGCAGATAATATTATGATATATACTTCAGTGGACATAAGGAACCCATCATATAAAAACATTACAGATTGCATATCTGATGCAGAATCATGTCTAAATGCAAATAATCTACATATAAATTTCAAAAAAAAGCTATAAAAAAACCAGAACTTCACCCCCTCCATCTGTCAAACTCCACAACATCACCTTACCAATTAAACAGGAGATAAAATAACTAGGCATCATAATTGATAGAGCCCTAAACATGTCAGCTCTTATAAAGCACACTGCTAAAACCATATTCTACAAACTAATAACAATTCAACATCTCAGACCGCTATTAGAACCAAACAACTTTAGAACAGTAGTGCAAGCATTAATCACACCGCATTGCGACTACTGTAACAGCCTGTTAACAGGGTTTACTGAAAAAGAACCTGCATACACTCCAACTAGCTCAAAATGTAACTGCAAGGATTATTGCTAAAGCCAGTCTTTCGGACCACATCACCCCCATACACTATAAACTCCATTGCCTTCCTATAGCAAATAGGGTCAAATACAAACTGTTAGTTACAACATTCAAATTACTCAATGGCATTTCCCCCTTCTATCTCTCAACCAAGATAAATACTCAAAATGATTTAAGAAGCAGGAGAATGAGTACACAAAATCTCCTACTGATCCCTTCCACTATACGGAAGACTAAACAAGCTACCAGCAGTAGAGCCTTCAGGTACACAGCCCTCATTCTGTGGAACTCACCTCCTGCCACATAAGATCTTCCAAAGACCTCCAGACATTCCATAAGGGTTTAAAAACATTTCTGTTCACCGAACACTACCACCCTCTCATGGTCAATACTTACTTGCACACATCCCAATACTCCCCACCCAACTAATACATCTTCTCTCAAGCAGCCTTCTCTCCCCCACTAACTCCAATTTCTGCCTGGATACCATGTATATAGTTAAAGATATCCAGCTACCCCTATATGAACTTATTTGTGGTTTGGTATGTACTGTATATAGTTAATTGTACTATAGTTCAAATATGTTCTCTGTAACTGATTGTTATTTGTTGTAAAATGCCCCTGATCGATGGAAGGGACGGTATAGAAACATTTTCAAATAAATAAATGGTCAAATCTGCTTATGCACTAGATATATGTGGGAGGGCTGCTGGTGTGATGAGCTGTGGAGGAATTGGGAAATAGGCTTGTGCTTGGTGAAACAGCCATAACTGGCCATATAGCCAGGGTTGGACAGGGCAGAGCACAGCTGGGGGAAGGGCATGCAATTGAAGTGTTGCAGCAAGTGGCAGAATGAATGTTTGGCACTAATATATTTTGTCAGACATCTACCTCCTCTGCATGGGAAGCCATGTAGCAATGTATATGTGCACCTGGGGGGCTATGCTGGTGCCATGGGCCCTGTTCATCTGCCCTGTGGACAGATGGCCCCTCACCCTGACCATAGGAGGATGTGTCTTTGGCCTTCTGGTCATGAGCAAAGCACAGAGGGGGCTCTTCCATTAGGTGGCACTCCGGATCTGTTTTAATTTTAGATTTTGCAGCCTCTGGCCTGCCTCTGATTTCCCGTGCGGGAAGACAGAGGCAGGCCAGAGGCTGCAAAATCTACAATTAAAACAGAGCCAGAGTGCTACCGGTGTTGGACAAATCAGCCTGATCACTTGCAGGAACCCTGCAAGCGATCAGGCTGATTTGTGCAGCGGTGGCAGCACTCCGGTTGTTTTAATTTTAGATTTTGCCGCCTCTGGCCTGCCTCTGCCTTACCACCGTTTTTTTTTTTTTTTTGCTGCAAGCATTCTTGAGGAAAAAATGCAGCGGGAAGACAGAGGCGGCAAAATAAAAACAGCCGGAGTGCCCCCACCGTTGCTGGATGAGAGGTGCAGGTGGAGGGAGTGGGGACAGGAGGAGAGACAAAGGGGGGAGACAGGGGGACAAGTGCTGGACAAAGGGGGAGACAATGGACAAAGGGGGAGACGGGGAAAATTCTGGACAAAGGGGATATACTGGATAAAGGGAGAGACAAGAGGACAAGTACTAGACAAATGGGAGAGACAGGGGGCAAATGCTGGACAAAGGGGAGAGACAAGGGGACATACTTGGCAGACAGGGGTAAATGCTGGACAAAGGGGAGAAACAGTGCAGGTTAGGATTATAATGGGTTGATGGGGGGGGCTAGCACTGGTAATGGGCAGATCGTGGGGGGCTAGGACTGGTAATGGGTTGATTAGGGAAGGCTAGGACTGGGAATGGACTGATCGAGGGGAGGGCTGGGACTGGTAATGGTGGGGAGGGGAGGATAGAGCTACTGGCCTTGGAAGAAAACTGGGGGCTAGGGCTACAAATGGGCTGATGCGAGGGGATGGGACTGGAAGGGAATGGATGCTGAGGGGCTGCCATGGTATTTGGACTAGAAGGGTCTGGACAGTGGGGAAAGAGGAGGACTGGAAGGGAATGGACACCAGTGGCATGCAAGTTGACATTGGAAGGTACTGAGAGGGAGGACTGGAAAGGGGCTGATACTGGAAGTAGTTACTGGGACTGGAAATAGAAAGAAGTGAAGAAAACAAAAGAAGAGATAAGAAATGGCAGATGGACCATAGATCACAGAAAGAGAGCTAAGAGAAGACAGGAAAGCAGAAGCCTCAGATTGGGACCAGCATGATCAGAGAATAAAATGGTCAGACAACAAAGGTAGGAAAAAATATTTTTATTTCATTTTAGTGATTAGACTTTGTGCTATCTTTATATTTTACACAGTATGAGGGAACTGCATCTCTTATTTATCTGATGTTGCACTGCATGCGGGGTCTGGCTTCTTTGGGTTTCAGTTTAAATTTTATCTATATATTTTTATGTTTACTTTAGATTGTAAGTCACTTATTCTGTACTTGATGGGGGTCTATGTTCTGCGTGTGTGACTGAGGCCGGGTGTTCTGTTAACATGGAGTTTGTACATAAAGATCTAAACTGTACTGTAGTAATTTGACTTGTTCAGCTTTTCAAATAGGTGTATGGATGTTCCAGGGCCCACTGTAGTATTTTCAGTGATACTTTTTTTGGATGGGCTCCTTATGTGAGTTTTGGAAGTTGGTTCTGATATGGTATGGTATGGTAGATTTGCTCTATAGATACTCAGTGACTTTGTTGTAGGGTTTTGTATTAGTTCACAATATGCCTGGTACTGGAGAATGTTTGTTGTTAGTGAGATGATCAGAATCTGATTTTGTTTAAGATATTGAATTCTGTGGGTGAATGTCCTGGTTATGCTCTGCACCCACTGTTGAAGGGGATTCTGTGTATGCAAAATATATTCTGAGAAAGAAAAAGCAAGAACCATAACGCAGTTTATAACAAAATAAAAATGAGTTATAATTTAGTTTTATAAACTGTGCTGTGGTTCTCGCTGTCTTTTAGTTCCTTGGTTTGCAAACATCTTGCATTTCCTCCATATAATCTAATCAGCTTTTGGGTTTGGTTCAGTCCCTGATTGGAGTCTATGGGTGGGGGGGGGGGAGCGCCATCTCATCCATCACCTCAGGTAGCAGATTGCCTTGAGCCGCCCCTGAGCAAGCACCTACATTACGACCACTGAATATTGACTAGTTTGGTTGTAGCTTCCTGATCAGTGTTTTTTCTCCCAGGGCTTTCATTTCCCTGAGAGTGGGCATGCTGTGATTTGGAGCCATTTGGGATTGCCTATTTCCATGTTGGTATGTAAGGTGTTCTGTGCTGTTAACCCTTTAGCTCAAAACACTACATTTGCAGTTGACCTTAGAAGCTTTAGCAGGCAATGTGGCAGATATGTGCAGAATGAGTCTCAGCAAAGGAAGAATGGACTATTCCCACCACATCAATTGCTGTTGCATTCTAATAATACCACCTTAATGTCTCATTTGCAGTAATGAGGAAGTAAATCCATTACAAGATATGGACAGGTTTGGAATTACAGTTTAATGCCTGACTGTCATCTGCTTCTGGTTAACCTTTTTTTTGCATAAAAGATGTAATTAGAATTAATTTGCATAAAAGATGTAATTAAAATTAACTTTACCTGTGATGGCAATCTTAGGATATCTGCAGCTCCAGCACCGCGTGCACGTGGGCCTGTGTTTTTCCAGGGGTGGGGCTGGTGGGGTAAGGATTGTGAGGGGGTTCCAGAGGCAACAGTATTGAGATTTTGAGTGAGAATGTTGTTATGAATATGATGTCTGGATGTTACAGATAAATGGGAAGAGCTTTTTTTAAGTTCAGTTTTGATGACTTTTTCCCTAAGGGTTGAGCTGTATAACCTTGCTATGAGCTCTTGGTCTATATTTGGTGCTAGGGTAGTTTTTCTTAGGGGGAATATTGGGTTTATTAGGATCGTTGTATACTGGGGGGGTTTTCTATTTTTATTTATATAGCTATTTATATATTTTCCTTATCGTCCCTCCGGTCCAGTCCCGTACCTCTGGGTTAAGCCCCTCTTCCAGCAGCTTGGAGACTGAGCATGTCATCTTTTGATGACACCCGGCATATATACAGCTGGCACCGCCTACCAGCTCAGTCTCCAAGCAGCTGGAGGACGTGGTGAGCTAGGGTTCTGGGCTCATTGAAGGTTAGTGTTCAAAAAAAGAACGAAAAAGACATTGCAGAGAAGTGGGGAAGAGCAGCTGAATCCTGAGTTCAGCAGAGCCCAGCATGCCAGCAAGGTCTCAATGCCTAGTTTGTGAGACTCGCCGAGGGGCGGTCTCAGAGGCTGGAGTGTGTGTGGGTTGTACTCAGGAGGCTACCTCCTTGAAACAGACCCTGCAGGACAGGACGAGTCCCGGGACCCCCACCTTGACACTGGAAGGCCAGGAGGGAGAGGGGTCTGCACTTTCACTGCCTGGCAGGGACCGCAGTCCGTCAGCTACTCCAGGGCCCTCCACGTCTATCCCTTGAGAGGTGACAGGACGTCCGGGGGATTTTTCGCCGGAGTTTGTGTTACTCTTGCATAGGGCATTTTGTTTGCGCCAGCAAGGCTTAGTGGGTGCCTCTTCGTCTTCGACGCTAAGGTCGAAGAGGCCGGCAAGTTTATCAGAGGGCGAGACAGGAATCCCGGCTAAGAGGGCCAGGGGTGCTGAGGAGTGGCATCCTTCACCGGAGTCGGAAGGGCCAGAGGGAGATGATTTGGACCTGGAACTGGACCTCCTGGAAGAGTTGGAAGAAGGTGAGATTCCGGAGAGGGAAGATCAGGCCAGACTGGTGAGAGTGTTCCTTCAGGAAGAGCTTCCGGGTCTTATCACGGAGTCCTTAAAGACATTAAATATGCCCACGAGCCTCCCAGCGGAGGATGAGTCTTCGGAGGACCCTCTACTCCAGGCGGTTCAAACGTCACAAGCAGTGTTCCCAGTTCATAGAGTGGTCAGGCAGATGATCCAGGAGGAATGTGATCTGCCAGAGTCTGGCCTTCGTGGTGGGCGGACCTTGTCACACCTGTACTCTCTGCTGGAACAGGAGCATGAGCTCCTGCGGTCGCCGAAGGTGGATGCAGCAGTGTCTGCAGTTACCAGTTACCAAGAAGACTATGATCCCTGTAGAGGGGAGTGTGGCTCTCAAAGATGCCCAGGATAGGAAGCTGGACACCCTGTTGAAGCAGGCATTTGATATTTCTGCCTTGTCCCTGCAGGCTTCCATCTGCAGGGCATGGGTGGCTAGGGCTTGCCTCCGCTAGTCGCAGAGGCTTCAGAGCCAGCCGTGTTAGGGGAAACGGCAAAGTTGGAGTCAGGGGTGGCCTATCTAGCGGACACCAATTATGATCTCATCAGGGGCCTTTCCAAGAGTATGGCATTGATGGTGGCGGCCCGCCGTTATTTGTCCCTGCTGAGTAATCTGCCCTTTAAGAGGAAGCTCCTCTTCGGAGCAGACTTGGAGAAGTTGGTTAAGGACTTGGGGGAGTCCAAAGGAGGTCAGCTACCCGAGGATAAACAGAAGCAGGGCTGTAATACCGCCTCGACTCGTAGTCAGCCGAGGGAGTTTAAACGTTTTCATACCCCTCGCTTCAACCAGACCCAGAGGGGTAGGTTCCCTGCCAGAGGGCAGGGTTTTTGGGGTTTCCGAGGTGCAGGACGGGACTTTGGAGCCGCCGCTACCTTGAGACACAAGAAAGGACAGTGAAGCGAGGGGGGCACATGGGAGGTCGGCAGCGGGAGTGCTACTCTGCCTGGGTCCAGATCACGTGCGACCAATGGGTCCTGGAGGTGGTCAGAGAGGGATACACCCTGGAATTGATCTGCCCAATAAGGGACTTTTTCATCCAATCCCCCTGCAAGGCTCAGGGCAAGGTGGCGGCAGTAAGGGAGACATTGGTGCGCCTCCTGCAGCTGCGAGCTGTCGAGTCCGTGCCTCCAGACCAGTATGGGTGCGGTCGATACTCCATTTATTTTGTGGTACCCAAAAAGGAAGGCTCCTATCGCCCGATCCTAGACCTCAAAGGGATCAGCCGCAGTTTGCGGGTCCCGCATTTTCACATGGAGACGTTGCGGACGGTGATAGTGGCGGTAAGGAGCGGATAATTTTTGATGTCACTGGATCTCATGGAAGCATATCTACACATTCCCATAAGACCAGATCACCAGCGGTTTCTCCTCTTTCCAGTGCCTATGGGTCACTTCCAGATCCGGGCATTGCCCTTTGGACTGGCAACAGCACTGCACAACTTCACCAAGGTCATGGTGGTTGTGGCAGCAGCACTGCGCAAGTAAGGGATTCTCATGCACCCATACCTCGACGATTGGCTGATTTGGACCAAGTCCAGGGAGGAGAGTGAAAGAGCAACAGAGAGAGTAGTGGAGTTCTTCCAAGAGCTCGGTTGGGTGATCAATCTGGCCAAGAGCCATCTAAGTCCATCTCAGGACTTGGAGTACCTTGGAGCACGCTTCTACACCCGAGCGGACAGAGTCTTTCTGCTGAGGGCACGAGCGCACGAACTGAGAGGACTGATTCATCGCTTCCTGTGATTGACAAGCCTGTCGGCCTGACATTATTTGCAAGTGCTGGGAACCATGGTGGTCACAATTAAGTTGGTCCCATGGCAAGGGCGCATATGCGTCGGTTACAAAAAGCATTGCTCCGTCGGTGGTCTCACCAGAGCCAGCCCCTGATGCAGGTTCTCCCCTGTCCACCAGACGCCAGGAAATCGCTATGGTGGTGACTGTGCCCAGGAAACCTGGAGAGGGGCATGCCTCTCGAGATCCCAGACTGGATCCTGGTAATCACGGATGCCAGTTTGACAAGCTGGGGAGCCCACTGCAAGGGACGCTTTGCCCAGGGTCAGTGGGACTTTTCGGCAGGCTAGGTGGTCGATAAACAGACTTGAGATGCGGACAGTGGCTCTGGCCCTGCGCAGCTTCGAAGAGTTCTTGCAGGGAAAAGCAATACGGGTTTTCTCGGACAATGCGACCACAGTCGCATATATAAACAGGCAGGTTGCCACAGGCAGTCCAGCCCTGGAGGAGGATGCTGAAAGGCTGTTAGGCTGGGCGGAGGCCTGGCTGCAGGCAGTGTTGGCAGCTCATGTAGCGGGAGCAACATGGAAGCGGACTGTCTCAGTCGGGTTCAGGTGGACCCCGGAGAGTGGTGCCTCAACCAGGAAGTGTTTGGGCAACTGGTGCAACGCTGGGGCAAGCCAGTCATGGATCTGATGGCAATCTTCATATTGACCAAAAGCCGGAAGGTTTTTCAGCAGGAGAAGAGAACAGATGTCAGAGGGCCTCGATACCTTAGTCCAAAGGTGGCCCGAGGAGGGCCTACTATACATGTTCCCTCCATGGGCACTCATAGGCAGAGTGCTGCAGCAGATAGAGACACATCGGGGGTTAGTAATACTGGTTGCCCCCCATTGGCCTTGGCGCCCTTGGTATGCCAACCTGGTTCAGCTCCTGGTGGCTCGGCCATGGCGCCTCCCGATGCGCAGGGATCTACTGATGCAAGGCCCAATATGCATGACTCAGGTTGATCAATTTTCGTTTACGGCCTGGCTCTTCAGCGGGCAAGATTGAGCAAGAAAGGATACTCAGGTGCAGTAATAGCAACCCTGCTGCAAGCCCAGAGGAGGTCTACTTGTCTCGCATATATTCGCATGTGGCATATTTTTGAGGCATGGTGTGAGGACAGGCAGATGGGTCCGTCCGCTGCCTCAGTCCTGGACATCCTGGCTTTTCTACAGGCCGGCTTTGACAAGGGTCTGGCCACTAGCTCTCTGCGCATACAACTGGCAGCGATTGCCTGCTACCGTGGGAAGATCCGTGGGGTGCCCTTGGGTACGCATCCTGACATGCTTAGGTTTTTGAGGGCAGTGACACATCTCCGGCCACCGCAGAGAATTGTGGTGTCTTCTTGGGATCTAAACACACTGGCAGGGGAGCCTTTTGAGCCCTTGGGTCTTCTTCGTGGCGATTTGTTCGGTGCGCAGGATTTCGGAACTTCAGGCCTTATCCTGCCGGGAGCCTTTCCTTTCTTTTTCTAAGGAGAGGGTCATATTGCGACCGGTTCCTTCCTTTTTGCCTAAGGTAGTGTCGGTTTTTCATGTGAACCAGAAGGTTTCCTTGCCGGCACTGCCTTTGGGAAAGGAGGGGCTGGCTGTGCAGCTGTTGCGCAGTTTGGATGTGAGAAGGGTCCACCGGAAGTATCTGAAGAGGACGGAGTCTATTCGGAAGACAGATCGGTTATTTTTACCTCTTTGGGGGGCCGCACATAGGCGAGGCAGCAGCGAAGGCCTCTATTTCGAGGTGGATCCGTGAGGCTATAGTATCGGCACACATTCTGAAGGGTAAGCCGGTGCCATCAGACCTGAGAGCACATTCCACGAGAGCGCAAGCGGCTTCCTGGGCGGAGTATAGTTTAGTTCCACCAGTGGATATCTTCAGGGCGGCTACTTGGTCATCGCTTCATACTTTCACTAAGCATTACTGCTTGGATCTCCAGGCGGTGGGGGATACTCGCTTTGGATCGGCAGTGCTTCAGGCCGGTGCGGCGGGTCCCTCCCATTCATAAACTGCTCTGATACATCCCAGAGGTGCGGGACTGGAATGGAGGGATGATAAGGAAAGAGAAATTAGACTTACCTGCTAATTGTTGTTCCTTGAGGAACTCCAGTCCAATCCCGAATCCCTTCCTATTGCCAGGCTGATTGGACGCGGTGCTCCCCGAGCCTGAAGCTAATTCCTTGGGAGAAGCAGTTAGCTGATTGGTAGGGGAGAGACTGGAGTATAGTGCAGTTAGAGAGCGCCTGTACTTCCTTTCCTGCGGGGGAGGGTTAGGGGTACCCTTCCGGGGAGAGGGGGCAATCGAGCAAGTTTAGTTCTGTGTTTCTATTTGCATTTGTTACTACTTAATTGTTGCTCCTGTGAGTCTGCTTTGTCAATAGGTTACTGGGACTGGTAGGCGGTGCCAGCTGTATATATATCGGGTGTCATCAAAAGATGACATGTTCAGTCTCCAAGCTACTGAAGAGGGCTCAACCCAGAGGTGCAGGACTGGACTGGAGTTCCTCAAAGAACAACAATTAGCAGGTACGTCTAATTTCTCTTTTGTTTCTCTCTCCTGGGGGTTTCTTATTTTTCTCATTCAGTTGGTGTTTCAATGGTTGCGTATGTACATTGCATAATATTGGTATATTTGAGAAGTACATAGATGGGTTTGAAGATTTAGGCCATTAACATTTAAAGTTAAAAGATTTTCTTATGCTTGATGGGGTGATTGTGTTATCTTAACAGCTTAAAAGCCGATGCCATATTTCTTCAAGAAACACATATGTCTCATGATTCCTGTGTCAGGTTCAAAATGGGGTGGATTGGCTGTCATGTCTTCTCCCTGGGAATTAATAAAAAGAACGGTGTTTATATTTTTTTTAGAAAGGGGGGGTTCCATGCAAATATTACAGCAAAAAACAGATTGTGAAGGGAGATGGGCCTGTGTAAATATAGTTCTGACTAGCAAAAGGTGTACCCTAGCTAGTGTATATGCACCAACTTGTGCAAACTCTTCTTTCTTGGATGAACTAAGTTAAGTCATATTGTACATGGGGAATGATTCATTAATACTGGGCAGAAATTTCAACGCAGTGCATAATAATTTTTTGGATAGGTCGTTTATATCTAAAAGTCATATTCATATTCTAAAATCATCCCAAAAATGCAAAACTTGATGGACACTCTATGTTTGGTAGACCCCTGGCTCTGTTCAAATCCTTCCGCTCGCGAATATTCCTTTTTTTCTTTTCCGCACCAATTCACGCATAGACTATATCTTGATATTTAAATCACTCATTCTGGACGTTCATAGCAGTATGATTGGTCCAATACATATATCAGATCATGCTGTAATTGGCTTGGAATTCCGCTCTTGGATACAGATATGATGTAGACCCCCATGGTGATTCCAAAATAATTTGTTGCTGGAAGTTTCCTTTGAGGTTAATATTCATAAAGTCATTACAGAGTTTTTCCAAATTAATGATAATGGTCAATTGCACCGGAATTGTCTGGGAAGTCTTGAAGGCAACCTTGCGGTGGAGAGATAATCAGCTATACATCTTGGTTACGTAAGTCTGAGATGAAAAAATGTAATGAGTTAGAGGAAAAGATATTACGTCTTGAGGCTATACACTCCAGATCTGGAGATAATGCAGCGTTTCGGCAATTAATTGGCCACCGCTATGAGTTTAACAAAAATCTGATGCAACAAGAGGAAAAAGAAATTCAGGTAGAGAAATAGGCTATTATGCTGGAAATGATAAAATAGGAAAAATGTTAGCACAGCTTTTGCATGTTCAAAGGGAGAAGCATCGCATTGCCTCCATCAGCACAGATGCGCAAATTCTAACCAGTACCGAAGATATATTGCAGGCATTTTCCTCTTTTTATAAGGACTTATTCTCTAGTTCCAGTGATAATAATGTTACTGAACGAGAGCTCTTACTATCTTTAGAGGGTTATCCTAAGTTGTCTAAAGAGCTAGGAGAGGCTCTAGGTGCACCTATTAAACTAGGGGAAACTAGGCTATTAAAAGCCTCCCCAGAAATAAGGCTCCAGGGCTTGATGGGTTTACTGCTGAATTTTACAGTCGATTTGCAGAGGTATTAGTCCCTAATCTGCAAAAATTATATCAAAACTTATTAACTTATCCATTATCATCATCCACCTTATCTGAGGCCAATGTAGTCCGATTAGCAAAACTGGGTCGTGATCCCAGTTTATTGGGTAATTATAGATCCATCTCATTGCTGAATGTCGATTATAAAATACTAGCCAAAATCTTGGCAACAAGGTTATCACAAGTACTGAATGTGTTGATAGGACCTGAACAAATGGTTTATGAAGGGGCACTATATAGGTAATAATGCTCGGATATTCAATAACCTCTTAGAATTTGCTAAAAGGGAAATTGGCCCTGTTGTGGCACTCTCTCTTGATGTGGAAAAAGCATTTGATAGGATTGAGTGGAAATACTTATTTAGAGTTTTAGAATGGTTTGGGTGTTGCCCTGGATTTATAGCCTGGATGAAAGTCTTATATGCCTTCCCATGCTCTATTTTTTTAGTGAATGGTGCCCTCTCTGAGGTAATACCCCTAGGCAGAGGAACAAGACAGGGGTGTCCCCTCTCGCCGCTCTTATTTAACTTAGTATTGGAACCTTTGTTACTTCAAATTAAGAAAAACAAAGGTATTGTAGGAATACAAAAAGATATAGGGCAATGGAAACTTCCAGCTTATGCTGATGATGTTTTACTTTTTTAACAAAACCTATTGCCTCTATTCGCTGCTTATTAGATTTAGTGAGTAGATTTGCCAGTTTTCAGGCTTCAAGATCAATTGGGCGAAAAGTGAATTACTCCCAATAAATGGTCTCTCAACGTGGGAAGACTTTTCAGATTTTTCCCTTTTGGTGGGCACCTCAGTGGATTAAATATTTAGGGGGCTTTTCTGCCCAAAACCAGCAGATATAATCAAATATAATTGTGACCTTATACTTAAAGATCTGAAAAGTATTTTGCAACGTTGGTCCCCATTGCGTATGTCTTGGTGGGGGAGGTTGAATACTATAAAAATGATGGTTTTACGAAGCATAGTATATAAATTAGGGATGTTTCCAGGATATTGTTAACCTTCATTTTACATGCAGGTGGACAAAATCTTGTTCAATTTTTTATGGAGGAATAAAAGGCCATGAATAGCTTTGTCCACCCTAAAGTTGCCAAAAAGAAAGGGGGGGGGAGTTAAGTTTCCTGATTCTAAGACTTACCATACTGCTATTCTTATGTGTTATGGTGAGGAATGGCTTGACAAAATCCCTGATTCGCCATGGCTTGAAAGGGAAAAAATACTTGCGAAACCATTTCATTTGACAGTATTGCCTACTTTGAAAGCACCTTGTTAAAAATTATATGTCCCCCTGTTAATAAGTACTGCTAGTGTCATGAGGGAGTTTGATTTTTGCTGTACATCCCCATACTCTGCCTCTGCAAAATCTTCATTATGGTTCAGCCCATTAATAAAGATAAATGGTAGGAAAACCTTTTTGGAAGGGATGGATAGAAAAAGGAATTTACTGTATAGGTCAAGTACTGAGAGAGGAGCAGTCGCAAGCTCAGAGTACCTGATATCAACTTTTGGGCTATCACCATCGCAGGCTCGAAAAATTGTTTATTGAACCTGACACAGGATACACCCTGGTCCCAAGGGGTTTGTCCACCTTCAGACTTGCCCTCCTTATGTGAAGAGGTTAGAGTCAGAGGATAAATTACATCAGAGTATTATAGTTTGTTAAATGAACATAAATGTCATGCCCTTTTGGGGTTATGTAGAATTTGGGAGTTTGAAACAGGGATTGTCAGGAATGATATCAAGTGGGAATCCTTCTGGAGATGTCAGACGCCCACTCTATCCAATAGTCTTTCACAATCACTTTTTTTTCTTGCCCACCGGACCTTCTGGACCCCACTACGAATGCATAGAGGTCTTCTTCAAACAAGCAAATGTTGGCGTTGTTCCATTGATGTTGGGACTCTGACACATATGATATATAATTGCCCCCCAGTCAAGGCTTTCTGGGATGAGATTTGCAAGTATATACGTGAAAGCTTCAAATTGAAGATGGATATATCCCTAAGAATAGTTGTGTTCCATCAATTAGTTTAAATAGTGTCCTTTCAAAGTATGACAACCTCCTACTTAATATATTGCTTTCAATAGCTATACAAAGTATAAATATGTAACCCCAATGAGTAAACCAAAAACAATATCCAATAGTAAAGGTCACTCACTACTTGCCCATAATTAACTTCACAGCCATGTTTGAATCATTGACTATTACCAAAAATTTATTTTTTGTCAGATCATCTGTCGTGAGGATGTTGAACCATATTCAGTTGACAGACCCTCCTTTTATTCAACGTATTTTAAAAAGGTCCGTATGACCCAAATCACGCTCGAGGCTATAACCAGCCCATAGGACCAGCCCCCCTGCGCATAAGAAGTGCTTTTAGCAACAAACAAGGATCTTCACGTTCAGAAATAATCTGTAACCACGGAATGTTCAAAGCATAAAGGTGATAGCACTTAGCTGAGGGAATGCTGAAGATTGCCACGTCCCGATGATATCAGCAGAGGTCCCACCATACAGAGCCTTCATCAAACTTCTTCTGCACTATAGGAACCGGACCGGTCAAATCACATCCTCCAGCAACAGGCCCCCTCTGGCCCTCCACTATCCAACCGTCAGAAACATTCCTGTAGATGTTGGGCATTTCTGCGACACCAATCTGTTGTGTTTCAAGCCCGCTGTTGAAATGGCTCTTTATCAAGCTAACCCTACCCAACTTCCTGTTCCGTTCAAACAGCAATGACATCATCACTACGTGGTAGTGACATCTAAGAGCATATGATGACCTCCATAACACCAAACCAGAAGCATTACTGCAAAGTCCACCATTCGATCTCCATGTTTAATCCCGAAGGGGCTACTGTATGTAGATTAAAAATCCAACGCTGCTCTCTTCGATGTAATAACGCCCGACGGTCCCCTCCCCGCTGAAGTGGAGGAACCATATCCAAAATTGTCCAGCGAAGCTGTTCAAAAGTGTGAGAATGAAACAGACAATGTTGTACTATGGGGGCAGACTGTGTTGCTGTATTCAAACGTGATCGATGTTCTTGCAGTCTTCTCCGAATCATCCGAGTTGTCATGCCAACATAAAATAACTGACAAGGACACATAATTAAATAGACAACATAAGCAGAGGTGCAGTCTGTAACATAACGCCGAGTATAACTCCTCTGTGTGCGAGGATCACACCACTCAGTACCCTCAAGCGTAGCAGAACACATATCACAAGCCCCGCAAGCATAATGGCCCCCTGAAGTAGACTCTTCAACCGGGAGACTGATAGCATGGACAACCCGATCAGCAATATTAGTCCCCCGACGATAGGCTAGCCGCAAAGGTATCTGAAAACAAGAATGTTCAGACAAAATATGCCAATGAGTCCGGAGAATCCGAGAGACCCGTAGCGTACAAGGCATATAGGGGAGCACCCCCACAAACGGTTGAGCTACCATCGTCTCCTGGGGACGGTCTCCATCCCACCATTCCGGATGATTATTTAATGCCCGCTTATAGGCTTGATCAATCAAAATTTTAGGGTATCCGCGAGCTTGTAACCGACCCCGCAAGTCCTTGGAATGAAATTTGTATTCCAATCTAGTGGAACATAATCGCCGAATGCGGAGAAATTGGCCAATAGGGAGAGCCCGTCGGAGAGAACGAGGGTGAAAACTCGTGTACTGTAGCAGGGTGTTGCGTTGGACAGATTTTCGGTAAAGGGTTGATTGAAGCCCATTCTCTCCCTTATAGAGAAGCACATCTAAAAACTCTATTTGTGAGAGATGATATTTGGCCTCAACCAAACTGACGCCTTTATAGATGCACTAGAAACTCTAGGTTACAAGCAAGTTGTACAACAGCCCACACACATAAAAGGCAACATCCTTGACCTTATATTTGCCCCACAATCTGCACACAATCAACTTCAAAATATTCCACTAGCAATTACAGCTGTCCCATGGTCAGACCATAATCTCATTATGTTCCAGATTCCCATTCAAAAGAAACAATATTCAAAAGACAAGGACCTAAACAAATACTCAAATACCACATCCAGATGCTTCCAACCTTTTAACAGGGAACAGATCCTCGATGAAACTGATCCACTCTTCAAAGACTCTACCCTAAACCTGGAAGAGATTATCACTTCTTGGAATAACAGACTCAACCGCATTTCGTCTCGTCCACCCAGAAACAAGTCCTCAAGAAAAAAGGCTACGGCACCTTGGTTTACATCAGATCTGAAAGAATCCCTAAAACTTTTGCGAAAGCTCGAGAAGAAATGGAGGAGGTCACGCACCAATACCAATCAGACTATATACATGCAACATCTTGACGCCCACCGTAAAGCCATTTCAGAAAAAATGAAACTATATCATACAGACACCCTGAGACGTGCTCTAAATAAACCCCACGACCCATTTACTCTTGTCAAGAAACTAGCCAAGGAACCTTCACTGGAACACCAGTGTGAAATCAACCCACAAGAATACGCTCTTTACATACAATCTAAGATGTGCTGTACAAATAAAATTACAATACCCCCTGTCCCGAGCATTCAGGGGCTCCCAGCTCCTTTAGTATCATTCACCACCCCTTCTTTGAAGCTGATTGAAGATATGATCTCATCTCTCAACTTATCCACAGCACATACTGATCCTTGTCCAGCCTTCTGGATAAAGGATCTTCGCAAAGAGCTTGCTCCAATAATATCCAAGATCATAAGGCTATCATTCGACACCAGCTCATTCCCTGCTGCCCTCAAACAGACATCTATCAGACCTCTACTGAAAAACCTCAAGTTAGATCCACAAAAAACAGACTCTTACCGACCCATTTCCAGCATACCCACTCTTGCAAAAATAATTGAAAAAATAGCCTACAGACAACTACAAGACCATATTGACACTGAAGCGCCTTTGGATACCTGTCAACATGGTTTCAGAGAATCGCACGGGGTCGAGACGCTCCTCACTTCACTCCTCAACAGCCTAAACTCTGGTATCGATAACATCAAACAGGGTTTTGTTCTCATCTTTTTAGATATTGCGGCTGCTTTTGATTCGGTCTGTCACGATCTTCTCATTATCCGCCTAAGAGAGAAGGGCCTTTGTGGAAATGCTCTCGAATGGTGCAACTCATACCTCTCAGAGAGATGGCAGCATGTTCGCTCAAATGGTGAAACATCAGATCCATTTCACCAAGGACAAGGAGTCCCGCAAGGTTCCTCTCTATCATCACTACTATTTAACATATACATGCAACCTATATGCAACATTATCAGGTCCTTCAATGTCAACTCTATGATCTATGCTGATGACGTGTTACTATATATGCCGTTCTGCATAGATAATATGATCCTCACCCCCATAACCAACTGTTTTAACGCCATCTCAAATTGGCTACTGACTCAAAATCTCAGAATCCAGCACAAAAAAACGGAAGTTCTTTTTATCTCAAGGAACTCTAAGTTCACACCACCCACATTCCTTGAGGTTCAAGATGCCAAGTTGCAAGTAAAATCCCACATCCGATACCTTGGAGTGACTCTGGATCAGAATCTGGATATGAAGTCCCACATAGCCAACACAGTAAGGGCAGTGTATTTCAAGATTCGCTCCCTCAGACACCTCCGCCAACTGATTGATCCAGATGATTTCCGTACGGTCTACCAGGCTCTAATTATTCCCCATTTTGACTTCGCAAACTCTATATTACAAGGGCTCCCTCAATCTACCCTAAACCCGCTTCAACTAGCCTTAAACAGTGCAGCAAGAGTGCTTTTCGGGGTACCTAAAAGAGAACATGTAACACCTCTCCTGAAACAACTACATTGGCTCCCTATCCAAGCGAGAATCACCTTCAAGACTCTGCTCCTGGCCTTTAAAGCTCACAAAGGACTCGCTCCCTCATCATTATCAGAGATGATCCAACCAATCCCTTCCAACAGGCTAAGAAGAACCACGGAATTAAACATGCTAATGGTACCAAAAGAGTCCTTAAGATACAACTCCACAACAGTAAACCGATCCTTCAGTTTGTGCGCTCCAAAACTTTGGAACACCCTCCCACCACACATTAGGGCCATCGCTGATCTCTTCCAGTTCAAGAAGGCCTTGAAACATCACCTTTTCATCAAATATTTCCCAGAGAACATAGTAACACAGGCACACTCAAATAGCAACAATCCCGTTCTTTCCACGTAACCTCTGCTATCCCAACAACACTTCACACCTCTCTCTCATATTAACAAGGTTCTTTTTTATACAATATGTCTTCCAAATGTAAATAGTTACACTGACTATCATTTGTTGTAAATAATTACCCCGGTTACCCAAGTTATTGTTCCTGTTATATGTAAACAAAAAACAGATAATTGTATCTTGTCTGATGTTTTCTTGTTCTATGTAAACCGCGCTGATTATGAATAGTGCGGTATATAAAAGTTGTTAAATAAATAAATAAATAATAAATTTAATATGGGCATGTAAAGAATTCAGCCAGAGCAAAAATTGTTGTAAGCTCTCTAAAGAGCCCCTCCAGATGCAAAATACATCATCCAAGAAACGTTTCCACACCAAAACTTGATGGAACTGATCCGCTGGGTACAAATAAGTGTCCTCAAAATGTGACATGTAGAGAGCTGCCACAGAAGGGGTCACTGTCGCCCCCATTGCTATACCAAAACGTTGATGATAAAACATGTGATCATACACAAAATAATTTTCTTCCAAAACCCAAGCTATACAACATATTTTGAGCAACTGGAAAAATTCTGTTGGCCTGAATGCCACATTTTGGTGGCATTCAATATGTTTAACACGCAAAATGGAGGATGCTGCTTTCATATCTTCTGGCAATATACTTAAAGTTGAGAGGATATGGAGAACATTTGATAATTTTTTTATCTGACAGATAGCTGTGGGTTTTTTTGTTTTTATTTTATTTTGTATTTATTTATTTATACTACATTGAAAAATTGTAATGTATTTAATATTATCTCCAGGAACAAGCAGGAATGTAGTCTTCACATATTGTATCGTCGGCACCGACGGAGCCCGCGCAGGAACGCTCCCCAGCATCCAATAGGAAAGCTTTTAGGAGCATCCCACTGCTTCTGCACCGCTGCCTTCCCTCCTTTCCAACTCTCCCTCTTCAGTTTTTCGTTTTCCACAGAGCCGACAGGCAGCAAACCCTGTCATCGCAGAAAATTTTCTTTTTTGTAGTCGCGTCTGCCTTCCCATCGACGCCTACACTGGTACCACCAGTGCCTTCTTTATTTTCTTATTTCTATTCTTCTTCTAAAAAAAAAAGAATAACTTTTTTTTTGAGGGTCTGTCCCCTCTTGGTCCTAGGCGCCATTTTGGGCACTAGGCCCTCTTTTCTTCCAAAATGGAGAAACCATCTAGTGGTTTCAAAAAATGTTCAAAATGTGGCAGTACCATTTCTGCTGACACCCATGATTGGTGTCTTAAATGTTTAGGTCCCGATCATTTGCCATCAGAGTGTCTCTTTTGTAGAAAGATGATTAAAAGAGGCCTGCAGAACAGAGCTGCAAAACTTGGCACCCTCTTTGCCTCAGATGCACTGTCTGTTGCATCGACGTCGTCCAGAGCTTCATCTTCCTCCCATGAATCCCAGGTAACCAAACCCAGGTCTTCCAACACCGGCCGGTCCTCAAAGGGTAGATCTCCTTCTAAGCATCGAGATGCTACTAGCGTTGCCCTCGAGGAAAACACGCCGGCCAAACAGCCCCAGCAGGAGGTCCTTGCCTCCAAAGTATTAACGGGGTTCGAGGATGTTCCCGAAGCTTCCACCTCTGGAGAACTCTTGGTGCCATGTTTTGGTGTCGTGGCCTGCTCCGCCAGTACCGACACCCAGACATCGGAAGGCTCCATGGATCAATGTATCCTGGCCATTGAGCGCAGTCTTGCGGCTTTATTAGCAGCCTCGGTACCGCTAAAACCACTACAATCGACACAGTTATCCATACCGATACCAGTACCGAATGTACCTGCATCGACCGATGCGCCTTTCTCCATGCTTCCTCCCATGCCGGCCCTGGAATCAGTCTCTGGCATCGAGGGTGTGGTATCGATGGCATTCCGATGCCGACTTCGATCGATACCACCGACAAGCAATACGAGCATCCGGCCCGACAATACTTCGAGTCCTCCGATTCTGATGATTCCAAGGACTCTGTCGGTACCGGGGTGGTTCTTCTGGAGGATCCCTCTCCTTCACCATAGCGTCGGATGTCTCCTCTGGAGGACATATCCTTTCAGGACTTCATATGTGATATAGCACAGGGACTATCGATCACTGTGACCCCTGAGAAGGAACCGAGAGCTGAAGAATTAGAAATTCTTCAGTATCCGGCAGCTTCTAAGGAGGCTGCTACCCTTCCCATTCACCAAATTTTGCATGATCTCATGCTTAGGATGTGGGAAACACCCCTGACGGTGTCTCCACATTCTAGGAGACTCGATACAATGTACCGGGTACCGCAATGTCCCGGTTTCCAAAAAACACAATTATCACACCATTCCATGGTGGTAGAATCGGCAGTGTGCAGAATCAAAAGTGCTAAGACGCATTCATCCAACCCTTCAGGTCATGAGTCGAGGACGCTTGATGCCTTTGGGCGTCGATGCTATCGGCCAGAATAAGCTCTTACATACTTTATATGGGTATGTTTCTTCGGGAGGCTGCAAGAGATTTGGAATTCATGGCTCCACCTCTTCCCGATGACAAGAGGGCTGACTTCCTCACTCTGTTCAAACATGCCCAGAATGTTTCTAAGTTCATAAACCATGCAACCTTTGATTGCTTTGAGTGCATTAGCAGAACCTCTGCTATTTCCATCGATGCACGTCGCATTGCTTGGTTACAAGCATCAGATTTAGAACAATGGGTGCAAGACAAGCTGGGGAATATTCCTTGCACAGGAGAAAACCTCTTTGGCAAGGATTGGCAGGACAAAGCTTCGCAGCTTGAGTCCGAAAACACCATCTTGAACAGACGGTCAACCCAGCTAAGAAAAAGACAGCTAAGAAACCCTTTTTCAACAAGAAAAAGAAATTCTGTCTACCTTACACCCAGGCTGTCCACTGCCCAGTCCCTGCTCCCCATAAGGGGCAGCAGCAATCCAAACAGCAAAGGAAGGCCCAAGTCTCCAGAGCTGAACCAGCTCAGCAGACACAGCCTCCTTGGGGGCTTTGACTCCTTCCTAGAGAACTTAGACATCCTACCTCTAAAGGGTCCAGAGCCTCTCACCATTCCAGGCAGACTCTGTCATTTTGCAACAGATAACATCAGAGCAGTGGAGTCTCTCCATTGTAACAGAGGGGTACAAACTCCATTTCCACAGTATGCCCCCTCCCACCATAACAAGACAGTTCAATTCTTGGGCACCCTTCACCACTCTCTTGTGTCAAGAGATCACCTCACTACTTGCTCAGGGAGCAATAGAGGAGGTAACTGTGTCCAAACAGAGCATGGGTTTCTATTCCCCCTACTTCCTCATCCCAAAGAAGACTGGGGGATACAGGCCCATACTGGACCTCGGGGAGTAAAACAAGTATCTGTTCCGAGAAAAATTCAAGATGATCTCTCTCAAAACACTTCTTCCTTACATTCAGAGTCAGGATTGGCTATGTTCTCTAGATCTAAAGGATGCATACACAAATTTCCTCATTCATAACAGATCACAGGAGGTTTCTTCGATTCCTCTTTCAAGGAGACATTACCAGTACAGGGTTCTACCCTTTGGACTGGCTTCTGCCCCAAGAGTCTTCACAAAATGCATGGCAGTAGTAGCAGCATTCTTGAGAACTCTGGGGATATTAGTCTTCCCCTACTTAGATGACTGGCTCATCCGAGCATCAACAGCTCCAGAAGCCAGCTCTGCTCTCTCCTGTACAATGCAAATTCTGCAGTACTTGGGACTGGTCATAAACCTCACAAAATCTCATCTCACCCCTTCTCAGTCCCTAGAGTTCATAGGGGCCCTTCTAGACACAAGGCAGTCAAGGAATTTCCTGCCACAACCATGTTGTGCTCAAATACTCCAGCTGACCTCTCAAGCAGCTATGAAATCTTTTCTGACTGCTCGAGAAATGCTTCAGCTGCTGGGGCATATGGCATCCACTGTTCATGTGGTTCCCTATGCTCGCCTACACATGCGGGCAGCCCAGTGGACCCTAGCCTCTCAGTGGACACAGGCGTCGGGTCGCCTGGGGGACAAAATCAGGAACTCTACATGCCTCATTTCGTCCCTACAGTGGTGGCAATCGCTGAAAAACCTTCTCATAGGGTCTCCTTTTCAGCAGCCACAACACCAAGCCACCTTGACGACAGATGCGTCCAAGTTAGGGTGGGAGGCTCACTTGGACAATCTCTCCACTCAGGGTTTCTGGACTGAGCAAGAGGCTTGTCTTCACATAAACCTCCTGGAGCTCAGAGCCATCTTCTATGCTCCTCAAGTATTTCAGGACCGCCTGAGCTACAAGACGGTTCTTGTCCAGACTGACAATCAAGTAGCCATGTTCTATGTGAACAAGCAGGGTGGGACGGGTTCTCAGGCATTATGCAACGAAGCTCTACACCTCTGGGCCTTCGCCAGAGATCTTCAAATCCACCTACTAGTGGTGTATCTCCCAGGCACACAAAATCTCTTGGCAGATAAACTCAGTCGAGTACTGCTGCCACACGAGTGGTCTCTTCATCCAGAGCAAATTGCTCAAATTTTTCGGATCTAGGGAACTCTAGATATAGACCTCTTTGCAAGTCCTCAGAATGCCAAACTTCCCCGGTTCTGTTCCAGAATTCCGGCTCAGAACTGTCAGGCAAGGGATGCCTTCCATCTCCATTGGGGTCAGGACTTCCTCTATGCCAGAGGTTCCCAACTCCAGGTCTCGGGGAACCCTAGGCCATTAGGGTTTTCAGGATTCCCACAATGAATATGCATGAGATAGATTTGCATGGTCTGCCTTCATTGTATGCAAATCTATCTTATGCATATTCATTGTGGGAATCCTGAAAACCTGACTGGCCTAGGGTTCCCCGAGGACTGGGTTGAAAACCTCTGCTCTATGCCTACCCACCCATTCCCCTCATTCCCAAAACTCTATTCAAGCTTCAGAGAGACAGGGGCCATATGATCCTCACAGCTTCTACTTCTCTCTCAAACCAAGCCTCTGGAGTTGGGATGTGCTCCAGATCTTCTTTCCCTGGAAAACGGGACGCTATTGCACCCGAATCCTCAGTCTATACACCTGAGGGCGTGGCTACTGAAAGCCTAGAATTTCAGGATATCAACCTTTTTCAACAGGTTAAGGATATCCTTTTGGCTTCAAGAAAACCTTCCACAAGGCGGGCCTACACCTTTAAGTGGAGAAGGTTCTCTATGTGGTGTTCAAAAAAGGAACTGAATCCCTTTTCAGTTCCAGTGGAGGCGTTACTGGAGTATCTCCTCCATTTATCATCCTCTGGTCTTAAGACTAATTCAGTAAGGGTCCACCTTAGTGCCATTGCGGCTTTCCATAAGCCCTTTGATGGACAACCTGTTTCCTCTCAACCACTTGTAGTGCGATTTATGAGAGACCTACTCTTAACTAAACCTCCCATTAAGCCACCACCCGTGGCATGGGATTTGTACCTTGTCCTCGGGCAGCTTATGAAACCGCCCTTCTAACCCTTAGCCACTACGTCTCTGAAGTTTCTTTCTTGAAAGGTAATCTTCCGAATTGCCCTCACTTCTGCAAGACGCATCAGTGAGCTACAAGCTTTAGTGGCTGATCCCCCTTATACAAGGTTCCACCATGATAAAGTAGTTCTTAGGACTCACCCTCACTTTATGCCAAAGGTGGTTTCGTCTTTTCATTTAAACCAGTCGGTTTACCTTCCTGTATTCTTCCGTAGGCCTCACGCCTCTAGTGCAGAAAGGAATCTTCATACTCTGGATTGTAAAAGAGCTTTAGCTTTTTACCTTCAGAGAACTAAGCAACATAGAAAGGCTTCTAAGCTTTTTGTTGCCTTTGACTCCAGTCATCTTGGATTACCAGTTTCCAAGTGAACTCTTTCTAACATCCTTTGCCTATGAGAGCAAGGGACTTTCTCTCGAAGGTCATGTCACAGCTCACAGAGCAATGGCAGCCTCTATGGCCAACCTTCGCTCAGTGTCTATTGAGAACATTTGCAGAGCAGTCACTTGGGCTTCGGTACACACCTTTGCAGCCCACTACTGCTTAGACAAGGACTCCCACCGGGATGCCTCGTTTAGCCAGTCTTTTCTCCAGCATCTCTTTCAGACTTAGAACAACTATGGTTTCGATGTCAGAGAGCCTTTGGAGGAAGCATGACCCATCTCAACCTGGGGTTTCGCAGCTTTCTGGGTTCATCTCCCTGGTATCTCTCAGCTTGGGAGTCCCCATATGTGAACACTACATTCCTGCTTGTTCCTGGAGATAGCGTAGTTACTCATCTGTAACAGGTGATCTCCGGGAACAGCAGGAATTGAGTCTTCACAACCCCCCCCCCCTCTCTCTCTCTCTCTCTCTCTCTCCTTTTCTCCTTTTGTATCAGCTGTAAACAACTGAAGAAGGAGAGTTGGAAAGGTGGGAAGGCAGCGGCGCAGCCGCAGTGGGATGCTCCCAAAAGCTTTCCTATTGGACACTGGGGAGCGTTCCTGCACGGGCTCCCTCGGTGCCGACGATACCATATGTGAAGACTCAATTCCTGCTGTTCCCGGAGATCACCTGTTACAGGTGAGTAACTATGCTTTCTTGTATGTGTTTATTGCTATTCTTGAAATTCAAAATAAATTGGGAAAAAAAAGATTATCCAAACAAAGTATTTACTGGTCACTGAAATATTCATCATCAGATATGTTTTTAATTGTCCATTAAGGAGGAATAATTTAGTGGTTAGGACAGTGGGCTAAGGACCAGGAAAACCAGGGTTAAAATGCCACTTATGCTCCTTGTGACCTTGGGCAAGTCACTTCACCTCTATTGCTGAAGGTACATTTTATGTTATAAGCCCTCTTGGGCAGGGAAATAACCATAGTACCTGACTTGTAACTCATCTGAAGGTTAGATTTAGAAAATATGAATAATTAATCTAAAATTCAAATTCATAACTATGCTAGAGGTCATTCACAATGGGATTTGAATAGTTATTTCTTTAGCAATGCTTATATACCACTTTTCACTGGGTCAAAACAGTGTACATTCAGGTATGGTATATATTTCCCTTATCCCTGAAGGGCTTACAATCTATGTTTTGTACCTAAGGCAATGGAGGATTCAGTGGCCTGTGGGACTAGAAGTCCCAGTCCCTGAGGTTGCTGTCCTCCAGTGGGATTTGAACCCCTGGAACTCTGGCTTGAGGCAACTTGCCCCAACAACTAGGCCACTCCTCCCTCCCGATAGTGATTGTAAAATTATGTAAACTTGGTTCAAGATAGTAAGAATGTAGGGCCTGATATTGAATTGGGCAGGCTATGCACCACTACAGCATATAGTCCTGCCCACCGACTCTTAACCCTGGATATTCAATGCCGCGCAACGACATTGAATATCCAGGGTCGCCGCACATGCCCTGGAGTTGCCATAGCTAACCAGGTAGCAGCAATATTGCACCGCTGCCCAGTTAGCTTCCACGGATAAAACTAGGCCAGCTTTTGCTACACCTAGTTTTACCCATCGATCGCTAACCGGGTAGTGGTGCAATATCACCGCTACCCATTAGCGACAGTCTCCACCTCTGCTCCACCCCAGAATGCCCCCAGCATGCCCCGATGCTAGCCGAATAGCATCAGGGTGTGTAGCAGGGCTAGAAGAGGATCTTCAACTGCACTAACTGTGTAAGTGCCATTGATTATCCCAATTTAAGGCATTTGCACAGTTTACTGGTCTGTAAACTGTGTAAATGCCTTTTGAATATCGAACCTGTAATGCTTCTTATTATGTTCAGTATGCATATGATAATTGATGAATTGACTAATGCATGATACTGTGTCATTTTATATTCAAGATAATAGTGATAGCCATTTAAGATTGTGCTGCACATACCATAACAGATGTGGAGTTGAGGCAATTTCCTCCTCCATGCAGGATTTACGATCAGTCCTGTTACCCGACACTCATGCCATCACTTTATTCTTTTCTTATTTACTATCTCTGTTTCAAAGGTAAAACTAAATTCTTAAACCAGGCAGGATAGACCAAAGGCCTTTGGGCAGAACAGTGGTTCTCAAACCTGTCCTGGGGAAGAAACCAACCAGTCATGGTTTCTGGATATCAATAATGACTATACATGGGATTAATTTGCACTACCTCCTACTGCATGCAAATATAGCTCATAGATACATTTTTCAAGATATTCACAGTGAATATACAATTGTTGTTCACCCAGATCAGGTTGGTCTGGCCCAGTGGTTCTCAGATCAGCTTCCCCCAACCCTAAGTTAAATGACTTCTGCATTCTTCATAGAGTTCAGGCATATGATAAGAGACAGGTTATGAGTGAGACTCAAACTGCTGTGGAACCAGGGTGCCCTCTGCCACATTGCATGTATCAGTGCTAAGATCTGACCCACTCAGGCAAAAGCAGCAACATTGGAACAAGAATGATGAGAGGGAGAGGAAAACAAGCATCACACTTTACAGGCAGTAGACCCAAAATAACTTTCAGCAGAAAATGGTATATAAAAACATTGGGCTCAATTGTCAGTTACAGCAGTGACCATATTAATTTAAGCACCCGGTGCCAGGGTTTAAATGAAGACATGTGTTCAGCGCTGTTGTATGTATAATCAGCAGTGCCGAACAGACAAGTGATGCAGTTACACTATCGCAGCTATCCATTTAGTTCAGTCCTGTTATTGAGCAGGCCTAAATTAAATGTATAGCTTTTCTGGTTAGCAACTGAATATTGCCACTATCTAGATAATCCTCTCTCCACCCTCCCTTCGCCCATTTACCATCCAAATAGTATCAGTTTGTTTTAGACAGGTTTTCTGCTAGATACTATCTGCATAGCAGCCAAAAATCCAGGTATAAGAAAGTTATACCTTCACTAGCTGCTGGTGAACGTATAACTTGCTTTGAACATTGGCTCAATTGCATTTGAAAAAAGTCAACAAATCTACAGTGAGCAGAGAGAGGAAGCCTTGAAAAAGAGAAAACACATATGTTGAGATGTGTCATATATTCATTTCTAGTTATTTTTCTAACCGTGATATTCATTTCCAGATTTTCAACCAGCATAATAATAAAACTGTACAAAAAATAACTACAGACACATACCACAATACATGCCTTGAAAACACATACTTTGTGAGCATTTATATTTAACTTCTGCTGTCTTTCACAATGGCACAAACTCAGAGCCACACTCTGCTGCTTCATCTGTTCATTAGATCCAGCACTTTGTGAGATGGATTCAGACTTGCAGATCCATATGACACAGCTGTAACTAATCTTTATCCAGCAATGTGCTAAGCATGATTTTTAAATTACAATGCATGTTTCAAGGCAGGACAACTTGAGCTCCTCATTTCTTTTAGCTGATTCACCAGTAAGAGGTCCAAAACAGCTTCAGGCAAGGAGACAGGATTCAGCATTCAAGAGTTGAATTTTTAGGTAGTTTAATTCTTCAAATTAAACAGAGTTCATATTTAATTTAGCATTTATGTTCCGCATTTCCTAGAAAATTTCCAGTTCAAAGTGGATTACAACAGAAATTTAAAATGCAGATGACATAAAACAGTTTGAAAATGACTATACAGCATGTTATTATATCCTAGTTCTCCTGACATAGCTCATCTGAACCTAAACCCTTCAAATTAACCCATTAATAAAACCCAGCCACAATCTTGCCTTCATGATAATGACTAGTAGACTAAGGGAGTTATTCTGAACCACAAATAACCCAATGGATGTGGTGTGGTGGTGTGGATGTGTAACCAACAGAAACATCCAGACCCATATTCCGTAATAAGGCGAACACGGGATCTAAACAGGGAAGTCAGATCATGGGTGGGAGGGGGCGGAATGGGAGCGTGGCCACACCTGCAGACATACAACGCGTATTCCGGTCAGCCCCATGTACGTCTCCAGCAGGTCACCCAGACGTCCACATTATACCTGCTGAAATGTGGAATAAGGTTAGGACTTAGAAAAAAAAACAGCCTGGTAGCTAAACACAACAGTCCCTGGAGCAAGTGAAAGTAGCCCCTTGCCAGCCCAGGAAGCTGTCCCAGGAGAGGGCAGCTGCCACACCCCTGTCACCCTATGACTGGGCAAGGGATGTAAATGATCATGTCAATGATGAGTGAGGCAGAAAGAGACACGGACACATGGAGCAGTGAGGAAAACAAATGTATTCATGGCAGAGCAGAGGTACAGCTGGTAGCACAGACAGAAAAGGATGCCCACCAATCACAGCCCATCCTCAACACCCACACCCATGTGAACCCCCAGCCCCTAACAGTACCCACAGCACACACTCACATGCCCCCCACAGCCCACCCCCCTGAATACAAAAACTACCACACAGGACCCACCCCACCCCAGACACATAGTGCAGGCCTGCTTGATAGACCTATCTTTCCCCCCTGTCCCTGTGCCTGCCCACCCCCTTGCCCTCCCCCTCCCTGCGGTCATAAAGGCAGGCGCAGGTACCATCACCTGCCCCTCAATTGAGGGTGATAGACTCTCAGAGCAGGAGCTGCTGCTGTCCCCACTGGTCTCCCCGATAGCCTCATGGAATAGGGGAACAACAATGGCCCCACACCACGAGGCACAGGTCCCACGACAGCTCCACGCAGGTGCTGATTGTGACAGATGCTTCACAAGCAGAGGAGCATGTGGAGGCCCTGCTGTCTGTGATGCTTTGGCATGAGTGCTGGTGGTGGCAGGCACATAAGCTGCTGCAGACACATGCTGCGACATAGGTAGCTGTGGTGACGCTGGTCTGGTGGCTCCAGATGGCAGATCAGCTGAAGGATGGAGACAGGTGTGCCCTGGAACCTGTCCAGCTGGGCAAGCAGCCGCTCAATGTTCGTGTTCAGCTGGTGCACAGAGGCATCCAGTTGTTCAGTAGCTGCCAGCTGGTGTTCCTCAGTGGCCAGGGTGCAACGCAGGAGCTCCAGTTTTGCCCTGCTGTGCTCAGCATGCTCCACGTTCTGCACCTGCAGACACTCCACACCACACTTGGAGGTGCGGCACCTGTGACGATCCCGGTGGGGTGGTACAGCATGTGCAGCTGGGGGCTGCTCTAGCCTAGTGTTACCAAACACAGAACTGGTGACAAGGGTTCAGTCCCCGCTCAGGGGGCAGGTGACTGGACATGGGGCCCAGCACAGCAGGCTGTACCATGTTCCCCACAGACCACCGATATGCACTTCGTGGCCCCTGTGCACATTGCACCGTGGCAACCTGGTGATGAGTGACTGAGTGCCAGCATACCCAGGGATGAGCATGTGCATGGAACATAAGAACATAAGATATGCCATACTGTGTCAGACCAAGGTCTATCAAGCCCAGTATCCTGTTTCCAACAGTGGCCAAGCCAGGTCACAAGTACCTAGCAGTTTCCCCAAAAGACACAGGTTCCTCAGTGCTTGCATTGGGTCAAGCAGTGATATGAGTCTCATGTCCACTGTTTGTCCTTAATGTCTGTTCAGATCATTAATGTTGGCCCCCCGGTGACAGACCCTAGAATTGATCACTGTCCCCTGCCCTTTGATGTTAAGCCGCTTTGACCCGGTGAAAAGCGGGATATAAATACAGTTAAATAAATAAATCCCAGGTCCCTTTTAATAATGGTTTATGGACCTTTCCTCCAGGAACTTGTCCAAACCTTTTTAAAACCCAGCTACACTAACAGCGCTTACTACATCCTCTGGTAACAAATTCCAGAGTTTGATTACACGTTGAGTGAAAAAATATTTTCTCTTATTAGTTTTAAATAGGTTACCCTGTAGCTTCATTGCATGTCCCCTAGTCTTTTTATATTCTGATGATGTAAACAATCGATCTACGTTTACCCATTCCACTCCATTCATTAATTTATAGACCTGTCATATCTCCCCTCAGTCGTCTCTTTTCCAGGTTGAAGAGCCCTAAGCTTTTTAGACTCTCTTCATAGGAGTAGCCTTCCATCCACTTTACCATTTTGGTGGCTCTTCTCTGTACCTTTTCTAATAATGCTGTATCCTTTTTAAGATACGGCGACCAGAATTGCACACAATATTCAAGGTGCGGTCGCAACATGGAATGATACAGAGGCATTATAATATCTTTTCTTTTATTTTCCATTCCTTTCCTTATGATACCTAGCATTCTATTTGCTCTCTTGGCCGCCACTGCACATGTTATCCACGATGACGCCTAAATATTTTTTCTGGGTGGTGATTCCCAATGTGAAATCTTGCATCGTGTAACCATAGTTCCTGTGCGGATATCCAGTTTAGTCCTCCACAATCGGGGTAGTGCACCTTCTACTGCAGCCTGGAGACTGGACCAATCAAATCTTCTGTAGTACATATCCAGCTGGAGCTCCCAGAAGCCCCCCAGTGTGCCAAGTCTCTTGCAGCTTGAAGACGTAAAAGTGTGTCCTCCTGGGCACACTGAGTGACTCTTGCAGGAGCAACAATTGTTAGTTAGTCTTTTAGGGTTTGTTTTTGGGACATTTACTTACTATTTATTTAATAGCTAGCTGTATCTTTAAAAGGAAAAGGAACAGAAGCCTGGCTCCCTGGAGCATTGTCACAGGAGACTAGGGGGAAGGCAGACCTGCAGGCTCCTGCCTTCCTGCCTGGCAAATTTTAACAGCCCTGGGTGAGCTTCCCCTGGACAGTACGGGGAATTGCCATACCTGATACAGCAGTGACTGGCACTGGGAGATGTTGACTGTGTCCTTGCTGTTCCTGAGCTGGTAGGAGTTTTCACTTCTTATTTGTGAGCAGTGCTCTGTCAGAGCTGCCAGCGTTTCTGTAGGCTCTCCTGAGCCCATTTGGCAATTTTTCTTCAAATTGGTCGTTTGCCCTGCATTACAGGGTCGTTTTATTTATTTTCCATATTATTTGGTTGCCGTTGTATTTTCGCGCCGTTTTTTACCGCGGGTGAAACAGTGCGGTGGCCATTTTGGATTTTTTTAGTGTGCTTTTAAGGCACTTTTGATCACTTGTGCAGGTTCCCCTAGCGTTTTTTGGGGTTCCTTTTGCTGGCGATTTTGCTCAGGGCACCCCAGGGAGTCTGGGGAGTATTTTATTTCTTGTAAAAAAAAAAAAAAAAAGTTTTAATTTTAATCCGGGGCTGATTTGCATAGGATGGCCCCTGGGCTGTGGGTTTCCCTGTGACTGTTCCATTCTATCCCGTTGGGCGGAGGTGGCCTTGGGATGGCTTCCATACCCCAATGTGTGATTTGTGGGTCCCGCAGAGCGGCAGGGACTGACTCTGGCATCTGCAGGGGCTGTGCTGCAGTGCCCGCAGAGATAGAGCAATCTGTGAATGTTCAGGAGCAGGCTACCCCTGGGGATGCTTCTACTTCAGGGGACAGTATTCTTTCTCCGAGCATCCCTCAGTCTGGGTCGGTGGCTGCGCTGCAGCAGGCGGCTACAGTTGTCCCACCTATGGAATTCTCCCCTGATTTTGTGCTCCTCATGCATCAGGCGTTCCGCTTGAGCAGGTCCGGTCAGTTGCCGGAAGTTTGGCCCCCCTCTCTTCCATCGGGGTCCTCGGGGGCAGCTCAGTGTTCCTCACAACCCGGGGTCAAGCGGCTTCGGTTGGGGGAACAGGAGCAGGATGCCCTAGGTCTGCTGGATTCCGAGGTGGAGGGCGATCCTGAGACTGAAGCGGAGGAGTTGGAGGATGGGGAGATCCCTGAGCTGGAGGATCAGGCTCGGGTCATTCGAGTGTTCCGTAGGGACGAGCTGGTTCCTCTGGTAACGGAGTCCCTTCAGGCGCTTAACCTTTCGGCGGTGCGGTCCCTGGAGGAGGAGGGTCTTGAGGATCCCCTGATTCAGGCAGTCAGAGATGCCCAGGTGGTTTTTCCCGTCCACCGCGTGGTCGAACAGATGATCCAAGCGGAGTGGGAGCACCCGGAATCCGGTTTGAAGGGGATTCGGGCCATGAATCGGCTTTATCCCCTTGCCGACAAGGACAGGGACTGGTTCAAGTCCCCACGGGTGGATGCTGCGGTTTCCGCAGTGACCAAGAAAACCACCATCCCGGTTGAGGGAGCGGCGGCCCTCAAGGACGGTCAGGATAAGAAGGTGGATAATTTGCTCAAGCAAACCTTCGATACTGATGCCGTGTCATTGCAAGCCTCTATTTGTGGGGCTTGGGTGGCTCGGTCGTGTCTGCGGTGGTCGCAGCGATTGCGCTCGAGCCCCGGGCTAGACCAGCAGGGCCTGTTGGAGGTTACCCGGTTGGAGTCCGGCTCGGCCTATTTGGCGGATCTGTTTTATGATTTAATCCGCGCGTTGGCTAATAGTATGGCATCCGCGGTTGCGGCGCGCCGGTCCCTCTGGTTGCGCAACTGGGCGGCGGACGGTTCTTCCAAGTCCCGCCTCAGTAAACTGCCCTTTGAGGGCAGATTGTTATTTGGGGAGGCTCTCGTGAAATTGGTAAAGGATCTCGGTGAGTCCAAGGGGGGCCGGCTTCCGGAGGATAAGCCAAGGTCCAACAGGCCCTCCTCTTCGGCGCGCGGGGGTCCTTTCTGGATCAGCGCCGGTTTCGTTCCTCCCGCCTGTGGGCATCGCAGCGGAGCCGGTTTGGAGCCCGTAATCAAGGCTTTCGTGGTTTCCGAGGATCCGGCAGTGGTTTTTCCGGAGCCGCCTCTTCCTCGGTCTCTTCCTTTGGGCGCAAGCCACAATGACGCGAGGCAGGCTCTGGAGGGGGGCCCGATTATCGGGGGTCGCTTGCGCGACTTTCTTCCTTCTTGGGCCCAAATTACGTCAGATCGCTGGGTGCTACAGATTATGGAAGAAGGTTATGCTCTGGAGTTTGCGTTCCCGCTTCCAGATTCCCTTGTTCTGTCTCCCAGCAGGGGCGAGCAAAAGACGCGGGACATCCGCGTGACCCTGGATCGGTTGTTAGCTCTGGGAGCTGTGATCCCGGTTCCTCCCTTGGAAAGAGGCGCCAGTTGCTACTCCATCTATTTTGTGGTCCCCAAACAGGGCGACTCCATGCGTCCGATCTTGGACCTCAAAGGCGTGAATCGCGCACTCAAGGTGCCGCATTTCCGTATGGAAACCCTGCGGTCAGTCATTGTAGCAGTGCGACAGGGGGAGTTTTTAACGTCCCTCGATCTTACCGAGGCCTATCTGCACATTCCGATACATCCATCTCATCCATCTTGACGGACTGGAAAGGGGGGCTGTTACTTCTGGAGAGAAATCTGAAATTGTGAGTATATACTTCTGGGAATTTTTCTGAAAGGAATTGTTTTTCTTTTAAAGCTAATTAATCTGTGAACCCACTATTTTTTTTGTTAAATCAGTCAGGGCCTAGTAGCAACAGTTTAAGATTCAATTTAAAAACACAGAAGAGAACTTTCTGGTTACCTTTCATACCCAGTAGACAGCTGTAGTTTAAATTTCATAGTCACTCAGGGCCTAGCATCAGCAAAGTACTTTTAGTTTCAAATTAAAACACAGAAGAGAGCTTTCTGGTTAAATTTAGAATCCAGCAGAGAGCTTGTAGTTTAAATTTCATAATAGGTTAGAGCCTAGTAGCAGCAAAGAGCTATAATTTAAATCAAATCAGAATATAGCTTAGCACAAGAGGCAAAACAAGGTCAATTCTCCTTGAGCAGCATATAAAGTCTTCTAGAGACCTTTACAAAGAGGCCTTCTACCTAGTGGGCAAGCAACCTGTGAAGCTTTTTCAATAGGTGTTAACACCAGCTGGCAGTTCAAAAGGCCATTTTGAAAGACTCCTTCTATCCAAGCAAGGACTGTTAATTACCCAGGAAGTAGGTCACTGCTTACATCATCAGCACAAGCATAAATAGCTCAACCAGAGCTCTGTGACCCTGTCTTGACGGACTGGAAAGGGGGGCTGTTACTTCTGGAGAGAAATCTGAAATTGTGAGTATATACTTCTGGGAATTTTTCTGAAAGGAATTGTTTTTCTTTTAAAGCTAATTAATCTGTGAACCCACTATTTTTTTTGTTAAATCAGTCAGGGCCTAGTAGCAACAGTTTAAGATTCAATTTAAAAACACAGAAGAGAACTTTCTGGTTACCTTTCATACCCAGTAGACAGCTGTAGTTTAAATTTCATAGTCACTCAGGGCCTAGCATCAGCAAAGTACTTTTAGGGGCATGTTTACTAAAAGCCGTACAATTGCGTGCCGCACAATAGCGCACGGAAACGCGGCACTCAAACGCTCAGAAACGCTCTTAAACGCCCCGCACAAGTGCGCTTGGGCCCCGCACAATTGCGCGCCGCACTAACGTGCCCCGCAAAAGTACCCGGCCCGCAAATGTCCGATAGAGGCGTGGAAAGGCATTCTGAGGGCGGAGGAAGGCTCCCGAGGGGCGGAGGGACGGGGTCAATGGGTGGAGAGTGGGAGGGGAGAGGCTCCTCGCACAGTATCGGGCCCGAATTTGCATGTAAAAACTACCGCGAGTGAAACACTCGCGGTAGAAAGCATTTAAAGGGAAGAGAAACCATTTCCGTCAGCAATGTACAGGAAAACCGGGGAAACCAGCAAAACGTGAGCAGTGTGATATATGTGCACAGCACAAAGTGAAAATAAAAATAGAAAATGACCACAACAGAACTATTAAAAATAGTAATTCAGCTGGGGAACAGTTATAGTGATGGGCAAATACAGAAATCACACCCATCAAAGCTCCAGAAAAAAGAAATGACGTTTGGAAGGGTTCTGAGAGGAGACTCTTCCAAAAAACATTGCCACGTATGGAGCTTTCCTGGGAGTGTTTGCTATGGTTGCCCATTAATATCACTGTTGCCCAGCGTGGTGATATTTTGTCCCACATTTTCCGGGGTTTATGTGCACGTTTGTCACCAGACAGGGTGCATATGCCCACAGTAGAATTGCGTAGAGCAGGGTTTGTGACTCCATCCTGCCAGGCTTACTGCCTCCAGGGGCTGCACTGTCTCTGTGGCCAAAGTGTGGTACAGCGGACAGAGTCATTACCTCTAGGACCAGAGGGCAGAGGTTCAAAACCCAGCTGGGGCACCTGCCAGCCCAGTCCCTATATTTTACCCACCACTAAATAAAGATAGCGCAGACACCCCTGTATGCATGGGGAAAACACCCATATTTTACCCAAACACCGCACACACACCACAACAATGGGCATTACCTACAGCCAAGTCCCCCAAATGCAGTCCCATACTGCCACATTGCAATCAGGTCAACTGCTTTTTCTGAGAGAAGTTCATGCCAGCATGTTGGCGGACAAGTACATGTGGTGCAGGGGGCAGTGGCTGCTAACCACAGAAGACAGAGGCCTAGCCATGTGCAGGCTGGCACAGTCCACTGCAACAGACAGGTCCTGCCGGATCCACAGTCATGGACAGTCCAGGGAATCCAACCAATCTGTGGCTACACAGTGGTGCAGTGCACACAGACAGTGCATACAAGAACAGAAGGTCACAGGTTCAAAGCCCAGCTGGGGCTACTGCCAATCCTGCCCACATATTTTTCCCACAACTAAACAGTGATAGTAAGGACACACCTTTCATGGCGGGGACATATGCAATGGTAAGACATCTATCTTTTACCCACCTGAGCACAGACACCATGAACAGGGGCAGTACCTAGAGCAGAATCACCCAAATGCAGTCCTGGTGGGCCACACACCAGTCAGGTTCCATGCTGACACTCATACATATGCCTGTGCTGTATATCTATGCACCACCCCCATGGCATGTACATGTAGCCCATGCATATTCATGAGGGATAGCAGGAAAACCCGAACAGTGTGATGCAAACCTGGACTGGAGTTGGGAATCTGTGCCGTAAAGCAGCAGCCATCAACGGCAGACACACACACACCCACACCCACAGGCCCCATTGGCCAATGTCTCCTGGAAAGGCAGAACATTGGACCGTGCATGCAGCACCCAAAACGAGCACTTGCATAACTTACCAATGTCACCCTACACCTGAGGTATACGGTACACAGCTCGGAGACGTTTGCTAGGAGCACAGGCAGGCAGTATCCATACGTTACGTACATACTGCTAGTTGACCCCATCCAAACAATCTGTTAGGTGTTTGCGGGGCATGCTCCAGGCCTGGCCTCTGACGGTGCTTACCACCCTGGGGAGTGACCACCAGCTGTAATGCGTACCATATCCATGCCTTGCCGTGCTCAGGACCGGTTTGGTGGGCAAGGCTACTTACCCCCTCAATCGTAGCACCATGATGGCAGAGGTGTGGGTCTGTCTATACAGTGGGTGTTGGCTGCAAGCCCCTTCAACAGCCCGCACTGCCAGCACTGTTGCCAGTATTGGCCAGTCAATGTGCATAATGAGGTGCAAGGTACCATGGGTATAGCCAGGGCAGGGTGGCGTGGCCAGGATGCATCTGCACTGGGCATAGGGCCCTGGCAGGGACATTGGCTGGGATATTGTAGTGTCCGGCCACCACCTACACAGACAGGGTGGCCAAAGCATGTCCTTCTGGGGGATCACGCTCACCCTGACTGTGCAGTGACCACAGCATGGCTAGGCCCCCCCATAGTGCTGAATAGAAGATCTCTCATGTGATATAAAATGGTTTCTCTTTGGGGCCCAGTCACTGATCTATCTGCTTGCTGTGTATGCAGACAGCCCAGTTCTGGGTGCATGCATCTCCATTGGGAACATGCACTATGGACTAACCAGCAGACTGTTTGTAGCTGGTAAATGTCTTGCTATAATGGCTTGCAGGGTGCAGTGGCTGTTGGCTTGCTGCAGGGGAATATTTGGTGGTGGAGTGCAGCTTACCATACCCTGGGCTTATGTCTGTCTGCTATTGTGTTATGGCTGTGTATGGAGCTGCCTGCCTGGGGGGGGTGGTGGTGTTCCTCAGCAGGACTGGGGTTGATGTTGCCCTCTACTGCCACCTTTGCAGGGAGGTAGAGTGTGGATCCCTTGATGGGGACCATGTTTGCCACTGGGGGGGTGCCTGATGGTGTTTGTGCAGAAACTAGCTATCTTACACATTAACACTGCTTTGGAACGCCCGCTTGGCCTCCAGCAGCCATGGCAGGTGTTGTTGACCTGGTCCTGGCCACCTCATTGCACACTCAGGGTGAGCACAGTACCCGCACGATGTAACGGTGTGTGGTACTCTGTGCCAGTAAAACACCCGGTCAGTGCCCCCTACTAGGCCAAGGTGCTGTGGGTGCACCCGGTCACTTCCCCCAACAGGGCCGAGGTGCTGTGGGGGTGCATTCCCCATCTTGTGTCCATCTGCGGACAGCTAATTTGCATGTGCAGTGCATCATGGGTACGGGTGGCCTAACCCTATCCTGTTGACACACCAGCAGACTGTCTGTGAGGTGACGTGTAGGCTATCTGCAGCCAGCCAGGGGCCTGCTTACAGCTATGGAGCTGTAGCGCAATGGTTACATCACTGCCTGTGCAGCCAGAGGTCATGGGTTCAAACCCACAGTGGGGCCCTTTGGTAGGGCTGTCCACAGCGTTATATTTATTTACTGTACATATGTCTATGCCGGCAAGACCACCCTCAGCTTACTATACCCATTAGGTGCCTCTGAGGGTGCTTCATAGGGCGCCCTGTAGGCCACCTTATGGTTGCCATCCCTATAGGGTGCACTATACATTATCCTGTGTCGCAACATACATGCTGCCCCATAGGGGTCATTCAAGGGTGCCTTGGCGAACAGTGCACTGTAACATGTGCCTTAATGGCCGCCGTATGTTAACATGCTGGGAGAGTGCGTTTGCTAGTAGTGATAACAAAATAAATTTATACAGCCTCCTACAGCATAATACATACTGCCTCAGCAGGCATTTTTCACTGGGCATTGTGAGGTGTTGAACCCCTGATCCCTGCACCATTGGTCAGTGTTGTAACCATTGTGCTGTGGCTCTGTTCCTGTGCTTGTGCATCAGCGCGCTGCCTTGTGCCTATCAGCGCGCCGCCTTCTGCCGCCCAAGGGGACCAGTGCGCCGCCTTCTGCTGCCCAAAAATAACTGTGCGCCGCCTTCTGCCGCCAAAAATAACTGTGCGCCGCCTTATGCCGTTCCAAATTAATTTGCCTCCTAAAACAATGTTAATCATTACAATTACTGCCTTAGCTGACCTTTGTCGTTGCGCACACTGGGGATTGAACCCATGGCCCCTGCACCATTGGTCAGTGTCTTCACCATTGTACCACGGCTCTGTTGTTTTGTATACTCAGCAGCGTGCCACTTTGCCTTTCCACGCGCTAATGTCGACCCGCACATTAGCGCGACGCACACACATCCGGTTGCTTACTACCGTTTTTTTTCTATTTTCTGCCTGAACCGCCCACTCCTTATATGGCACAGGCACACTAGCACGGCCCCGCACGTTTGGAATGTTTAGTAAACAGACCCCTTAGTTTCAAATTAAAACACAGAAGAGAGCTTTCTGGTTAAATTTAGAATCCAGCAGAGAGCTTGTAGTTTAAATTTCATAATAGGTTAGAGCCTAGTAGCAGCAAAGAGCTATAATTTAAATCAAATCAGAATATAGTTTTCCTCAGCAGCACAGGACAAGGTACTGTGTAGCAGCCCTTTTTTAATAAGTGTTATATCCCTCCCTCCCTCCCCACACCCACCCTCCCCTGGGAAAATCACAGCTTTATAGGTACTTGCACAACTTAAAAGACAGGAGGTGCTCTCAGGTGAAGCTCATTACCCAAATCAGTCATACACCAAGGACCTGAGATTAATTAAGCTTCAGGTGAACAAGGTATATTAAACTTCTTAGGTACAGTTTTAGTGGTATAAATATCCATTGCACCCTTTAGTACATATAGAACTTAAAGATCTAAACACAAACTTAAAACTAAGATGCAGACAGCAGTCCAGCAGCGGGATGTGGGCTTTCCAGTCTTTTGCATTGAGTGTCACATGTATGATTTTCTCCCAGCTGGTGAGAGGTCTTACGTGTGCACTAGGTGCAAGGAGCTCTCTGCTCTCAGGGAACAAGTCCGTTCTCTAGAGGCTAGAGTAGCAGACTTGGAAAACATAAGACAGACAGAGAGGTACATAGACGAGACCTACAGGGATATAGTCCTGAAGTCCCACCTCCAGTCTGGCAGCATCCCTGTTGCCATGGAGGAGAGAGGTCACGTGACAGGAGAGCATCACCCTGGTGTGGCAGGAAGTGATCCTGTAACTAGGACCTGTCCTCCAGGTGATGTAAACCCCTCTCGCACCGAGGAGGTTTCTCCAGGGCCAAGTGCCCATGCGGGAAGGGTTAGGACAGCAGTTATAGTTGGTGATTCGATCATTAGGCATGTAGATAGCTGGGTGGCTGGTGGACGTGAGGATCGCCTGGTAACATGCCTGCCTGGTGCGAAGGTAGCGGACCTCACACGCCACCTAGATAAGGTCTTAGATAGTGCTGGGGAGGAGTCTGCTGTCTTGGTACATGTTGGTACCAATGACATAGGAAAATGTGGTAGGGAGGTTCTGGAAGCTAAATTTAGGCTTTTAGGTAGGAAGTTGAAATCCAGAACTTCCAGGGTAGCGTTCTCCGAAATGCTTCCCGTTCCACGCGCAGGACCCAATAGGCAGGCAGAGCTCCGGAGTCTCAATGCGTGGATGAGACAATGGTGCAGAGATGAGGGGTTCGGATTTGTTAGGAACTGGGGAACATTCTGGGGAAAGGAGGGGCTCTTCCGAAGGGATGGGCTTCACCTTAACCGGGATGGAACCAGGCTGCTGGCATTAACCTTTAAAAAGGAGATAGAGCAGCTTTTAAACTAGATAATAGGGGAAAGCCGACAGTCGTCCAAGAGCGCATGGTTCGGAAGAATGTATCCTTGAAGGATACTACAAAAAGCAGAGAGGTTCCAAAAAAGAGTAAAGTAGCCCAAATGCCCTCGAGTATGGAGCAGACAGAACTTAAAGATCCCAAATTACCCATGTCTACCAATAGCCAAATTAATATGAATAAAATACAGTCTCTAAAATGCTTGTATGCAAATGCTAGAAGTCTACAAAACAAGATGGGAGAGTTAGAATATATAGCACTAAACGAGAGGTTAGATATGATTGGAATATCAGAGACATGGTGGAAGGAGGACAACCAGTGGGACACTGTGATACCTGGGTACAAACTATATCGAAATGATAGAGCTGATCAAATTGGTGGAGGGGTTGCGCTCTATGTTAGAGAGGGCATTGAGTCAGAAAGGATTAAAGTTTTGCAAGAAACAAAATTTGCTGTAGAATCTCTATGGATTGAAATTCCATGTAAAAAGGGGAAGGCGATGGCAGTGGGGGTGTACTATCGTCCGCCTGGCCAGAATGAACAAATGGATGATGAAATGCTCAAAGAAATCAAGGAAGCTAGCAAAAGTTACAGTGCAGTAATAATAATGGGTGATTTCAATTACCCCGGCATCGACTGGGTCAGTGTCACAACAGGACATGCTAGGGAGATAAAGTTCCTAGATGAAATAAATGACTGCTTCTTGGAGCAGCTGGTTCATGAACCAACCAGAGGGGAAGCAATATTAGACCTAGTCCTTAGTGGAACACCAGATGTAGTGCAAGAGATAAGGGTGTTGGGGCCACTTGGCAATAGTGATCATAGCATGATCGCCTTTGATTTAATTAGTGGAGGAGGGATAGTAAGGAAATCCACAGTACTACCCTTTAACTTTCGAAAGGGAGAATATGATAGAATGAGGAAAACAGTTAAGAAAAAACTAAAAGGAGCAGTTGCAAAGGTTAAAGACGTACATCAAGCTTGGGTGTTGTTGAAAAATACTATCTTGGAAGCCCAGACCAGCTGTATTCCACGCTTTAAGAAAAGTGGAAGGAAGTCCAAAAAATTGCCAGCATGGTTTAAAGCTGAGGTCAGAGAGGCTGTTGTTGCCAAAAAAGCATCTTTCAAGAAATGGAAAAAAGAGCCAAATGATGAAACCTGGAAACAGCACAAGCACTGGCAAGTCAAATGCAAGGCATTGATAAGGCAGGCAAAGAGAGAATTTGAGAAGAAGCTTGCTGCGGAAGCAAAAACGCGAAATAAAGACCTTTTCAAGTACATTCGTAGCAAAAAACCCGTGAGAGAGTCAGTTGGTCCATTAGATGATAAAGGGGTTAAAGGAGCACTAAGAGGCGACAAGGCGATAGCGGAGAGACTGAATGAATTCTTTGCTTCGGTCTTTACTGAGGAAGATGTAGGGATGTTACCCACGACTGAAGTGGTATTTAAAGGTGTGGAAGAATTGAAGGAAATATCGATACATCGGGAAGATGTCCTACAACTATTAGATAAACTGAAGAGTAGCAAATCACCTGGGCCGGATGGTATACATCCAAGGGTGTTGAAAGAACTGAAATTTGAGATTGCAGACCTGCTATCAGTAATCTGTGAACTATCATTAAAATCATCTCTAATACCTGAGGATTGGAGGATCGCCAATGTAACACCAATTTTTAAAAAGGGTTCGAGGGGTGATCCGGGAAACTACAGACCGGTGAGCCTGACATCAGTACCGGGAAAAATGGTAGAAACCATCATAAAGAATAAAATTACTCAGCATATAGATAGTCATGACCTAATGGGAGACAGCCAACATGGCTTTAGACAAGGAAGATCTTGTCTTACTAATCTGTTATGTTTTTTTGAAGGAGTGAATAAACAGGTGGACAAAGGTGAGTCGGTTGATATTGTGTATCTGGACTTTCAGAAAGCCTTTGACAAGGTCCCTCATGAGAGACTTTTGGCAAAACTAAAGAGTCATGGGATAGGAGGCAGTGTACTACTGTGGATCAGGAACTGGTTAAAAGATAGAAAGCAGAGGGTAGGACTAAATGGCCAATTTTCCCAATGGAGAAAGGTGAATAGTGGTGTACCCCAGGGATCTGTGCTGGGTCCGCTGCTTTTTGACATATTCATAAATGACCTGGAAAGTGGAATAACGAGTGAGGTTATCAAATTTGCTGATGACACAAAACTATTTAAAGTTGTTAAAACCCAGGAGGATTGTGGAAAATTGCAAGAGGATCTTGATAAATTGGAAGACTGGGCATCAAAATGGCAGATGAAATTTAATGTGGAGAAGTGCAAGGTTATGCACCTAGGGAAGAACAACCCAAACTATGGTTACACGATGCAAGGTTCCACATTAGGAACCACCACCCAAGAAAAAGATTTAGGCGTCCTTGTGGATACCATGTTAAAACCCTCGGCCCAGTGTGCAGCGGCGGCCAAGAGAGCAAATAGAATGCTAGGTATGATAAGGAAAGGAATGGAAAATAAAACAAAAGATATTATAATGCCTCTATATCGTTCCATGGTGAGACCGCACCTTGAATATTGTGTGCAATTCTGGTCGCCATATCTTAAAAAGGATATAGCAATTTTAGAAAAGGTTCAGAGAAGAGCCACCAAAATGGTAAAGGGGATGGAAGGCTACTCCTATGAAGAAAGGCTAAAAAGGTTGGGGCTCTTTAACCTGGAAAAGAGACGGCTGAGGGGAGATATGATAGAAGTCTATAAATTAATGAACGGAGTGGAACGGGTAAACGTAGATCGATTGTTTACCTTATCAGAATATAGAAAGACTAGGGGACATGCAATGAAGCTACAGGGTAAACTATTTAAGACTAATAAAAGAAAATATTTTTTCACTCAACGTGTAATCAAACTCTGGAATTTGTTACCGGAGGATGTAGTAAAGGCTGTTAGTGTAGCTGGGTTTAAAAAAGGTTTGGACAAGTTCCTGGAGGAAAGGTCCATAAACCATTATTAAGAAGGGACCCAGGATATCAATGCTTGAACCAATACAAGCATTGTGGAACCTGTGTCCCTTGGGGAAACTGCTAGGTACGTATGACCTAGATTGGCCACTGTTGGAAACAGAATACTGGGCTTGATGGACCTTGGTCTGACCCAGTATGGCATATCTTATGTTCTTATGTTCTTATCAGCGGTTTCTCCGCTTTGCGTTTCCGTGGGGCCACTTCCAGTTCCGGGCCATGCCGTTCGGCTTAGCTATGGCTCCGCGCACCTTCACCAAGGTGATGGTGGTCGTCGCGGCGGCCTTGCGCAAGGAGGGCGTTTTGGTCCATCCATATCTCGACGACTGGTTAATACGAGCAAAATCCAGTCGGGAGTGCATGCGAGTCACAAGCAGGGTTGTGGCTCTGCTGCGATCTCTCGGCTGGGTGGTGAACGAACGAAAGAGTTGTCTGCGTCCCTCGCAGGACCTCGAGTATCTGGGGGTGCGTTTCGACACCGCCCGGGGACTGGTATGTCTCCCCGAGCGCCGCGTCCTGGCGTTGCGGGCTCTTGTCCGACTTTTTCGGGGGCTGCCCGCCCCGTCGGCGTGGGGGTACTTGCGGCTCCTCGGAACGATGGCGGCGACCTTGGAGGTGGTGCCGTGGGCGCGGTTCCACATGCGCCCGCTACAGAGGGCACTCCTTCGCCGTTGGTCCAACCAGTGCGACTCCTTGAACAGGAGATTGCCCTGCCCGCAGACAGTGCGACGGTCGCTCCGATGGTGGCTCTCCTCCGAGAATTTGACGCGGGGGATTCCCTTGGAGCCTCCTCGGTGGGTTCCTCTCACTACGGATGCGAGCTTAGCCGGCTGGGGACCGCACTGCGAGACCCGCTTCACACAGGGGGTGTGGTCCTCCCGGGAAGCTTCTTGGTCGATCAACCGTCTCGAGCTTTGGGCGGTCAGGCTTGCCTTATTGGCCCTGGAGCCTCTGGTCCTGGGTCGGGCGGTCCGAGTCTGGTCGGACAATGCGACCACGGTGGCGTACATCAATCGCCAAGGGGGCACAGGGAGCGTGGCACTGGAAACAGAGGCGACGGCCTTGTTCAGTTGGGTGCAGACTCGTCTGCCGGCAATCTCGGCGGCACACATCGCAGGCGCAGAAAATGTCCAGGCAGACTTTCTCAGCAGAGTGCGGGTGGACCCCGGAGAGTGGGAGTTAAATCCACAAGTATATGCGCAAATAGTTCGGCGGTGGGGTCCGCCCATCATGGATCTCATGGCGACCTTCCAAACGGCCAAGACGAGTCGCTTCTTCAGCAGACGGCGGGAGCGAATGTCCGAGGGACTCGACGCTCTCATTCAGCCGTGGCCGACGTCCGGGCTCCTGTATGTCTTCCTTCCGTGGGCACTCATCGGCCGGGTCGTTCAGCGCTTCGAGTGCCATCGGGATCGAGTGCTGTTGGTGGCTCCGGATTGGCCCCGGAAACCCTGGTATGCCGACCTCGTCCGGCTTCGAGACGGCGTTCCGTGGCGCCTGCCTGCGCTGCCGGACCTTCTCCTTCAGGGGCCCTTGCGGATGCCCCAGGTGGCTCGATTCTCGCTTACGGTTTGGCCATTGAGTGGGCTCGGCTGAAAAAGCAGGGCTATTCGCCCGCGGTGATTTCCACCTTACTGCGGGCAAGAAAGTCATCCACTTCTCTTACTTATGTTCGAATTTGGAGGATTTTTGAGAACTGGTGCTCCCGGCGGGGAGTCCGGGCGGCGTCGGCTTCTGTGCCCGTCGTGTTAAGTTTTCTTCAGGATGGGTTCGAGAAAGGTCTCGCGGCCAGTTCCCTGAAGGTTCAGTTGGCAGCGATCTCTTGTTATAGAGGCAAGGTCTTGGGCCGCCTTCTCGGCGCTCATGCGGATGTGCGGCGTTTCTTGACCGCCATTTTTCATTTACGGCCTTCCCGCAGAGCGTTGATTCCTCCGTGGGATTTGAATCTAGTTCTGCGAGCTCTGGTGCAGGGACCCTTTGAGCCCTTGCGGAGGGCGTCTTGAAGGATCTCACCTTGAAGACGGTTTTTCTGGTAGCCATTTGCTCGGCACGGCGCATTTCGGATCTTCATGTCTTGTCCTGCCGAGAGCCTTTCTTGTCTTTTTCCGCGGAGCGGATTGTGCTCCGTCCGGTTCCTTCCTTTCTGCCAAAGGTAGTGTCTCCTTTTCTCCTGAATCAGGCGGTGTTTCTGCCAGTGCTTTCGGCGAGTTCGGTCGAGTCGGTGGACAAGGGTCTTCACCGGCTTGATGTGGGCCGCACGCTGCGTCGGTATTTACAGTCTACCGAGCCCTTTCGGAAGACTGATCGGCTCTTTGTGCTCTTTGGGGGTACAAGGAAAGGTGAGGCGGCGGCTAAGGCCTCCATTGCTCGATGGCTCAAGGAAGCAATCCGCGTCCGCGTATCTGTTGCAGCGGCGGCCGGTTCCGGAGGGGCTCCGAGCTCATTCTACTCGGGCTCAGGCGACCTCTTGGGCGGAGCATAGCCTGGTGCCGCCGGCAGAGATCTGTAAGGCGGCCACTTGGTAGTCTCTGCATGCTTTCAGCAGGCACTATCGCTTGGATGTGTCAGCGGCTCGGGATTCCTGTTTTGGTTCGGCGGTTTTGCGCGCCGGCTGGCAAGGTCCCGCCCGGTCTTAACTGCTCTGTTACATCCCGATTGTGGAGGACTAAACTGGATATCCGCACAGGAAATGGAAATTACACTAACCTGGTAATTGTAGTTCCTGTAGGATCCAGTTTAGTCCTCCTTCCCTCCCAACTATCTGTATGCTCTGGCGGCGCGCTGTCCCGAGCGGGTGACTATCAGACGGTTTTTCGTCCCGTTCGGACTCTGTCGACAGCGGTGCTTATCGCTATGGCTCTTCCCTTTCTATGGGCGTTCAGTTAGCTCCATAGTTTCTGGGGGGGACTCTGTGTAAATTTAATGGCGTCGGGGCAGGCGCCATGCAATGTCTGACTTCCTCGTTTGGGGAGGGAGTTGGTTATTCCAGGGGGGGAAGTATATTGTTTCATAATATGAAGTGTTGCTTCGTTATGTATGCTTTGTTACTAGTACACTGGGGGGCTTCTGGGAGCTCCAGCTGGATATGTACTACAGAAGATTTGATTGGTCCAGTCTCCAGGCTGCAGTAGAAGGTGCACTACCCCGATTGTGGAGGACTAAACTGGATCCTACAGGAACTACAATTACCAGGTTAGTGTAATTTCCATTTTGGGTTGTTCTTTCCTAGGTGCATAACTTTGCACTTGTCCACATTAAATTTCAACTGCCATTTGGATGCCTAGTCTTCCAATTTATCAAGATCCTCTTGCAATTTTCCACAATCCTCTTGGGTTTTAACAACTTTAAATAGTTTTGTGTCATCTGCAAATTTGATAACCTCACTCGTTATTCCCTTTTCCAGGTCCCTGTGCTCATATATACAATAGGCTGTGGTGCACACATGTGTGTGGTGTCATGGCATGCAGGGACTACAAAACTGTTTTTTGAACCTTTGCTGATTAAAAGGGATATTGCAGTCTGGTGTGGGTGATTAATGGTTCTCCCCTCCCTCAGCATTATCTGACAAAAAGTTAAATGTTTTGAGGGACAATGTTGGTGACTTCTTTAATTTGTATTTATAGATTTGGTCACTTTATTTGGGCTTTAATTTTTGTAGAATCTATTGTTTAGCTTTGAAGGCCTTGCTCTTTGCCAAGCCCTAGAAGCTGCCACCCTAGGCGTCCGCCTAGTTTGTGTAATTCTTGGTAGGCCCCAAACCCAGCTGCCCCTTCTGATGGTTCCACAGTACAGGAGGTAGGATTCTGTTACCTCCTGCTTGTTGATGTAATACATGATGATCTGGTTGTCCTGCACTAGAGTTTTTTTGTTGGCTATCTCTGAAAGTTTATAGAGTAATGTTTCCTAACCTTTTTGATGTGTGGACCCCTTTTTACCCTCCAGAATGTTTGAGGACCCTCAGTTCATCCTCACCACTCTTCATGGACTTCTCCCCTCAGCAACAAGCCTGTCCCCAGTAGTCCTCTTTTTCTCCTGTTGCTTTCTTGTCTCTATCATCCTCTCTCTCTCTCCCTCCAGCCAGGCCCCCATCAGTCTTAGTCTGCTTCTCTCTCTCTCCCCTAGCCATTTTCTCCAGACTCTCTCACTTCCCTCCAGCCAAATCCTCACTAACCTCTCTCTCTTTCTTTTCTTTTCTGTATCTGGACATATGTCCTAGCCATAACTGTGTCAGTAATCCACTTGAAGTCAGCCTCCTTGTCATAACGTATTTATTTATTTAACATTTCTTATATACTGTCTTTCATGATATCAAGGTGGTTTACATTGAACAAACTGAAATTACATTGAACAGGGCATTATAACTTGGAGATAACTATTTTACAGGGAGCATGGGCAATGGAGGTTAAGTGGCTTGCCTGAGACCACAAGGAGCACCTGTGGGACTTGAAACCCCAGTCCTTCCAACCCAAGGTTGCTGTCCTCTAGTGGGATTTAAACCCCCGACCTTCCGGCCTAAAGTACCTTGCCCCAACCACTGGGCCACCTCCCTCCTAACTCTGCTAATCTCCTTCGTAGATACCAGTCCATGCATTCACATCAAATTATTATTTGGACAGATATTGTGATAATGACAGCAATGCTCAGCAGATGGATTGGGAAAATAATGAGCATTGTACCTTTAAGAGTAAGGGCAAGTCAGGTTCCCATAGAAACCGAAAGCTTCTAACTAGAACTGAGCCCAGCCATAGCAGTGACGTAGGAGCTGAGTGGAACTCTAATGAGGTGCACATGAGTAGCCAGAGGGGTGTGGCTGCTGAAGGAAGCCGTTTTAAACCTGCTTCAGAGCTAGAGTTCAGGAAGAGAGGAGAGAGAGAGAGCACACAGAAGCCACGAGGCAAGCAACGACAGCAGACAGAGCAACGCAGGCAAGGAAGGCAAAGAGGAGAGCAGCAAAGAGGGAAACTTTGGAACCCAGAACTAGCAAAGGAGGATTCTGGAAGGTCCATTTCCTTTACCTCAGGAGCACTAGAAGCAAAGCCAAAACCTCTGTGGAAACTACCCGAAGAAAAGATAGAAGAGTTCACCTATACGAGGGAGGAAAGCTCTGATTACAGAAAGGGCATTGCAAGTGAGAAAGGTACGTCTGACATAATTCCTAGCCAGAGACTTGCTGAGGAGATTGTACAGCAGTTAAAGAACAGTGCTAATAAGAGCAGAGATAGCACTGCTGCGAAAACGGCTCCAGTCAGAAACATTCTTAGTAAGTGTTTTGAAACAGACGTAAAGGCTGTTGCTAAGAGCTTACATAAGAATCAGTTTCCTACACTAGAGAAAGTTACTGCCAATCAGAGGGACAACTTTATTGAACAGCTGCAAGAAGTTCTCAGTGACCTGCAGTCTAGAAGTTCCCCTAAGCAGAATTATAATGATTGCAGCGAGGAGATGATTGTTGACGTAGAAAGCACTCCTGATACAACTGATATCTGTGAGATGGATTGTTCTTTATGTGAGATTGATCACTTGGACCTACGTTAGACAACCTTTGCATGAAGGTAATGCAAAGTTGTTTTCTCCTGAATGTTTGCTGTGAAGAAACAGTTTGCCATATGCTTTATTTTCTAACTTTGAATTGCTCCTGTTTCCTATTGTTTTGGAAAGTAATCCGTGTCATGTTTTGAGCCAAGAATCTATGTGTGAAAGGGAAAACCCCAAATAAAAATTTATCTGTTCAAATGACCCTTGTGCCACAACACCTTTGTTTGATAGTAAACCTAGACTACAACTCCCAGCGTCCCTTGCTGCTACCTTAGTCAAAAAGGACACTTGAAGACAAAGTAGAGGTCACCCTTACTCTAGAGTCACCGGCCCTAGGCGGGGGCAGGACAATATTCCAAAAAGGACAGTAGGTTTGGCCAGTCTGTCTTGCTTACTCTCTTTGAGTTTAGAATCCAAGTCCATCCCATTTTCTTGATTTTTAGGCTGCTTTCATAAATAAAATTATATATATATATATATATATATATATATATATATATATATATATATATATATATATATATATATATATATATATATATATATATATATATATATAAATAAATATAATTCCAGAAAAGGCTCGTTGACACCAAAAAAAAGTTTGCGTGCCTACTCATTGGCAGCACCTTTTCATATATTTTTCTCTTTTTCTGTTGAAAGCAACTTGTAGCTAGGGAGTCACAGTTGTGAGGACTTGATATTCTGCTTTTCCTCTGAGAAAACCAAGTTTCTTACCTGTAGCAGGTATACTGTAGATAGCAGGATACAAATCCTCATGTACTCAACCACATCATCTGGGAGTTGTCTTCATATTATGCTTTTTTCAAAGACTGAGATGGTCCTATGCAGTAACACAAAGCGGAAAGTCATATACATGTATTGTAGGGCTTCTTAAAAGCTTCCAAAACTCTTAAGCTGAAGAGGCTTATCTGTTTGGGTTCCATTGGATGATATCACCCAATTGCTACAGGTAAATAACTTAGTTATCTCAGCACTAAGCTAAACGTTTGATAAATCTAAATTATTAAGTGGTTGGCAGTGGAAGATAGGGAAATCTGGTGCATCCTGACATTAATTTTATATAGGTTAAGCTGAAAATTGCTGTTATGCTTATCTCTGCATGCTGCATGTTGTTCAAGCAAGGCTATTGTGATACAACCAAACCTTTTACCAAAGAAAGATATGAAAAATCTCTTCATACCTCAGACCTTTTACTTTGTGGCACTTTTTACTTCATGTATATAGCATATTTCATGTAAATAGTTCTTGTATATAGTTCAGCCCCTGTTATCCAAGTTTATATTCCTGTTCGATGTAAAACCAAACAGAATGTGTGTATTGGTCACTTTGTTATACTGTAAACCGCGCTGATACCGAATAGTGCGGTATATAAGCAACTGTAATAAATAATAAATAAATAATAGTCTGGATTTCCATTAGACAGATTGTTGTACTGATCTTGTCATTGAAAAACTGAGTAATGATGTGAACTGCTTCAATGATTTGGTTTTTACACTTATGTTTTTATAGCTACTTAAAATCTTTGGACCAAGTCAAACAAGCCCTTATGCTGCTGTCTCTTGAACAGGCCAATTCTGAGTTTCCCAATAAATAAAATTCCAGTGTGAATTCATGTCAAAAGTTTGAGTAGGGTACATTTTTTCCGAGCATTAAACTGTTTTTCTTCCTATAGATGAGTAGGTTGATTTTAAAGTTTATACTGCATGGTACATCTTGTATGGAAAGAGCAGAAAGTGTTGGATTTTATTTGAATTGTAGAGTGCTTTCTAAAAATGTTCTTCCTTTAGTCGTTCAGAGAAAGAAGGCAATCCAAAATGGTTTGTGCTCGGCGTTGGGCAAGTAATAAAAGGCCTAGAGATTGGCATGATGAATATGTGTCCTGGAGAAAAAAGGAAGTTGACTATACCCCCTTCATTAGCATATGGTATACATGGCGGAGGTAAAACAAAATTTAATTTTTTGCTTTGCCAAACAGTAGATTATGAAGATATTATCTAAAATGATGACATTTTTTATAACATTTAGATTCTTGCTATTTTACTCGTTGCCCCAATATTTCCATCAGGCAGGCTATGTAGACTTATAAGACAGAATAAAACTAAAGAGACAGCTTTTAAGGAGATAAGTGATCTTTCTTCCTATTCAAGTTTCCATTATTACATTTGGGTAATGACATTAGAATGAATGTAGAAAACAAAAAATACCATTTCCAGGGATGTGCTATCATTTTTTTGTTTCACTTGGCGTATGTTAAATTTTTTAGTGCGTACTAAAACCATTGTAGTGCACATTAATACGTATATCATGTCAACTTGGATAACTGTTTGTAGATTGGATGTGATCTCAATATTTCCTTCCTCAGCAGGGAGCAGTTTTATATACAACTACTTTAAACAATTTCCTTTACTGGTATAACCCTGGGCCTTTACAGCATGGGATCATTAACCTTGCATGCTACTTTCACCTACTAAGAGACCAAATCTCGTGCTAACCACCTATGGCTGAAAATCGCATGCAGCACTTGCAGAAATCCAGTGCTGGTATTTGAATGGCCAGTGGTTTCCCACAGAACTTGGTAAAATTCAACTTTATCCTCCCTGCAAGACCATCCTTTAATGTTCCTAGCCAGAGGGAAATAAACTCAGACCTGCTGCTTAATAGCACAAACGTTTGTGCTGTACTAAAATTTAGGTGGATCATCTCTAACCACTGGCCATGTGCTGAAGATTCACTATTTTTTGCTTCATTTAGAATGTGAACTGCACAATCTCTGCCGCAGAAGTAGAAAATAAATTTAATTTTTAAAACTAACATGAGATTTAACTCTTTATTTTAGGACGTGCTTGATGATGAGCTTTTTATATACAACATACAGCACTCATCCACAGAATCTCTCCGCATGCTAGATGTTGAAATAGATGACTGTATGTTTATTTAGTTGAAATGCATGTGATGTTTTATGTTTTTTTCTTCATGCCTTTTTCTGTGGTATGTATAATTCTTTAAATTACTGTTATCAGTTTTTTAATATGTATGGCTAAATTGTTACAAATCCATATCTTTGCAGATTGTAATATCTTTTATTAAACATGAGAAATATATTTAAATAATGTGTACATGAGTTTTTGAGACCACATAGATGCCTATTTCAAATTATATAGGGGACAGTGTACTAAAGTGCTTTAGCCTCAGTCTTTAATGCACTTTAACAGCTGAGATGCAAATGAGACGCATATTAATACAGGCAGTAAAGTATGCACAGTAGAACCAAGGGAAGCTGAAAGTGGTCAAGAATGAGTTAGAATGTTGACAACTCTATTAGATATTGCGATCTGAAATGGACTGGCATTGGGCACTTTGAATCTGATGATCAGATGGTATGTTACACCGGAAATAAAAAAAACAAAGAAGAAATGGTGTTGCATTGATAATTAAGAGCAACTTTTACAAGAACTGTAATGAAAAGCATAGTTACTCACCTGTAACAGGTGATCTCCGGGAACAGCAGGAATTTAGTCCTCACATATGGGTATCGTTGGTACCGACGGAGCCTGCGCGGGAATGCTCCCCAGCATCCAATTAGAAAGCTTTTGGGAGCATCCCACAGCACCTGCGTGCTGCCTTCCTGCCTTTCCCAACTGCCTCTCTCCAGTTGAGTTTTAAAGCTGAGACAAAGAGAGAGAGAGGGAAAGGGAAAGAGATAGACAGAGAGATACAACTCCTAGGGGAGGTGGGTGGGTTGTGAGGACTAAATTCCTGCTGTTCCCGGAGATCACCTGTTACAGGTGAGTAACTATGCTATCTCCAGGAACAAGCAGGAATGTAGTCATCACATATGGGGACTCCCTAGCTTTAGATGCCAGGGAGAGACCCCAGAAGTTGTGCGTCCCTGAGAAGGGCTCCACTTCCCGCCATGGATCTCTGGCATCCTACCAGGGATGGTGGGTAGGAGATGATTAGGTATGGAACAGGTGTTTGAGAACAGCCTGACCAAACAAGGCATCCCGGCGGGAGTCCTTGTCCAAGCAGTAATCGGCTGTGAAGGTATGAACCAAGGCCCAGGTGGCTGCTCGACAGATATCGTCGACAGACACAGAGTGCAGATGAGCCATTGAAGCTGCCATGGCTCTCACATTGTGAGCTATGACATGGCCCTCCAGAGGAAGATTCTTACTCCGATAGGCAAAGGATATACACTGAGCAATCCAGTTAGATAGTGTTCTCTTGGAGACTGGAAGTCCCAAATGAGAAGGATCAACAGCAACAAAGAGTTGAGAGGACTTTCTATGTTGCTGTGTTCTTTGTAAGTAAAAGGCTAAAGCTCTTTTACAGTCCAAAGTATGAAGGTTCCTTTCTGAATTTGATGCATGAGGCCTTGGAAATAACACAGGTAGGTAGACCGCTTGGTTTAGATGAAAAGGCGAGACCACCTTTGGCATAAAGCGTGGATGAGTCCTAAGGACTACCTTGTCATGATGGAACCTTGTATAAGGTGGATCAGCTACTAGTGCTTGCAACTCACTGTTGCGACGTGCTGATGTGATTGCAATGAGAAAGATAACCTTCCAAGAAAGGAATTTCAAGGAGGTAGTAGCTAAGGGTTCGAAAGGTGGCTTCATGAGCTGACCAAGAACCAAATTTAAGTCCCATGCCACAGGTGGTGGCTTAATGGGAGGCTTAGTTAGCAGAAGGCCTCTCATAAATCTTGCTATGAGAGGATGGAAGGAAATAGGTTGTCCATTTAGAGGCTTGAAAGAAGCTGCAATAGCACTCAAATGGACTCTTACTGAGTTAGTTTTAAGTCCTGCATTGGATAAATGAAGGAGATACTCCAGTAATGATTCCAGAGGTATCGCAAGGGGGTTAAGACCCTTCTGCGAACACCATATGGTAAACCTTTTCCACTTGAAAGCATAAGAGCGTCTTGTGGAAGGCTTCCTGGAAGCATAAAGGATATCCTTTACTTGCTGAGGAAGGTTAAGATCATGAAGATCTAGGCCTTCAGCAACCAAGCCCTGAGATGCAGAGACTGGGGATTGGGATGCCATAACATTCCGTCCTCCTAGACAGGAGATCTGGAGCAGAGCCTACCTCCAGGGAGGGAGCTTGAGAGAGATGTAGAAGCAGAGGGTACCACACTTGCCGTGGCCAATGTGGAGCTATGAGAATCATATGGCCTCTGTCTCTCTGAAGCTTGAACAGGGTTTTGGGAATTAGTGGAATGGGTGGAAAGGCATACAGGAAGCCTTGACCCCCAGTAAAGGAGGAAAGCATCCCTGGCCTGAGCCGGGGTTCTGGAACAGAACCGGGGAAGTTTGGCATTCCACGGACTTGCAAAGAGGTCTATGTCCGGGGTTCCCCAAATTTGAAATATCTTGGCTACCTGGTCTGCATGCAGAGACCACTCGTGTGGAAGCAGAACTTGACTGAGTCTGTCTGCCCAAGAGTTTTGTATGTTTGGAAGATACACCGCCAGGAGATGAATCTGATGCTCTCTGGTGAGGGCCCATAGTCGCAAAGCTTCATTGCAAAGCGACAGAGAGCCTGTTCCCCCCTGCTTGTTGACGTAGAACATGGCTATTTGATTGTCCGTATGGATGAGGACTGTCTTGTAGCTGAGCAGGGTGTGGAACACTCGAAGAGCAAGGAAGATTGCTCTGAGCTCCAAGAGATTGATATGTAGATGAGTCTCCTGTGGAGACCTGGTGCCTTGGGTGGAGAGGTCTTTCAGATGAGCTCCCCAACCCATCGGAGAAGCATCTGTTGTGAGAGTTGCCTGGGGTAAGGATTGTTGAAAAGGGGACCCCAGCAACAGGTTTTGAGTGGACTTCCACCACTGGAGGGACAAAATAAGGCGACTTGTGTTTGCTATTTTGTCTGACAGGCATCCTGATGCCTGGGTCCACTGAGTGGATGACGTCCACTGAACTGCCCTCATATGGAGGCGAGCATAGGGAACCACATGCACAGTAGATGCCATGTGGCCTAGTAGTTGTAGCATTTCTCGGGCAGTGAGATGAGGTTTTAGCACTGCTTGAGAAGCTAACTTCACCATGCGAAGGCAACGGGCCTGGGGGAGATAGGCTCTTGCCTTTCTGGTATCCAGCAACGCTCCTATGAACTCTAAAGATTGAGTGGGAGTTAGACTGGATTTTGGGATGTTTATTACCAGACCCAAATACTGAAGGATACGCATTGTGCAGGATAGAGACATCCTGGCCTCTGACTCTGTTGGGGCTCGAATGAGCCAGTCGTCTAAGTAGGGGAAGACGAATATCCCTAGAGTGCGGAGAAATGCTGCTACCACAGCCATGCATTTTGTGAACACCCTTGGTGCTGAGGCCAGGCCAAATGGAAGCACCCTGTATTGGTAGTGCTTTTCTTGAAAAAGGAACCTTCTGTGAGTTGGATGGATGAGAACATGTGTGTACGCATCCTTGAGATCTAGAGAACAAAGCCAATCCTGACTCTGGAGGTATGGCAGCAGAGTTCCAAGAGAAATCATCTTGAATTTCTCTTTGACAAGGAATTTGTTCAATTCTCTGAGGTCCAGAATAGGTCTGTATCCCCCTGTTTTCTTTGGGATAAGGAAATAGGAGGAGTAAAACCCTGTACCCTGTTGATGGATGGGTACTTCTTCTATTGCCCCTTGGGCAAGAAGGATAGTGACCTCCTGACCTAACAGGTGTGGTGTAGAAGATCCCTCAGATCCCTTAGAGAGAGCTAAAACGCAGGATTTAGCTTCAGTTGATGAAAGAAAACAAATGCACATGGCTCCTGGTTTCCAGGGAAACCACAAACAGAGCAGATCAGAGGAGAGGAAAACATGCCCCTGCTGCAGTTCAGCTCATCGGTCACGAGCTGAGGCAGAACACCTGCTGGAGGGAGGGGTCAGATTAAACCCAGGAAGCCAGAGATATAAGGGAAGCTCATTAAGAAGGAAGTTAGCACAGCCAGGAGCACAGCCGGGAGCACAGCCGTGGGCACAGCTGGGAAAGCAGCCGTTAGAACAGCCACGAGTGCAAGCAAGAAAGCAGTCACGAGAAGCAGAGGATTGGCTTGGGAGTGAAGATTCAGAGGAACTAATGGTAACAGAAGATTCTCTGACCTTTATTTATTTAACTTTATTTATTTATTTATTTATTTAACTATTTCTTTTATACCGCCCCTTCCAGAGATCAAGGGCGGTTTACATATAACAAGTCAACAGTCATGTACACAGTTTGTATACATTTTACATAGAACATAGAACATAGAACAATAGAAATCAACTATTTACATTAAACAGTAAATATACCATTTATAGGTATTAAAGCAAACATATTAAACTTTATACAAATGAATATTTACAGTGTGTGGTGTGTGTGGTGTGTGGGGCAGGAATTGGTGTAGGTGCTGGAATTTAGTTCCTTTTTTCGTCTTCAGGTGTGAGGGAGGGGGGAAAGTCTTGTGGATACATTGTTGGGTTAGGGGATTAAGGGAGTCTGTGTATGTGTGACCATGTTTGTTGTGGAGCTGGTCTTGGGGGAATAGGGGATTTCGAAGTGTTCAGTGAATAGGTAGTCTTTAATTCTTTTCTGAATTGGGTGAGGTCTCTTATGGTGCGAAGTTCAATAGGGAGGTCGTTCCAGAGTGTAGGGGCAGTGAATGAGTATGCTCTGGAGCTAGTGGAATTCTTAGTTTTACGGATGGCTTTTGGTGTGATGAGGGAGTGGGCCGCGTTCTGTCTGAGGGTCCTTGTCGATGTTGGAGATTGGAGTAATGTGGATAGGTGTGAAGGGGATGTCATTTATAAGTTTATAGGTTGTTAGGATAATCTTATATTTTATTCTGCTGTTTATAGGGAGCCAGTGGAGATCCAGGAGTCTTGGGGACACTGGGTCAGTTAGGCGAGCATTAGAGATTACCTTTGCACAGAAGTTTTGAGCTCATTGGAGAAGGAATAAGCTCTTTTTGGGGAGGCCTATTAGGAGACTATTGCAATAGTCGAAGTGCGGGGTGATCAGTGTACTTACTACTGATATAAAGTCTTGTGTTTCAATAAGTTTACTTTTTTGATGAATAGTTTTTATTTTATAGAAGATTTTTTTTACTATTTGTTTTATGTGAGTTAGCATGGTGAGGTTTTTGTCTATTATTACTCCTAAGTATTTTACCTGTTTTCTGACGGGTATGGAGGTTTTGTTGATTGTGATTGTTTCTGGGTATGAGTTCTCAGTCGTGGGTGGTCTTGTCACAACATTGCCTCAGTTTTTTTGAGGTTTATGCTAAGGTGGTTAGTTTCCATCCAGGAGGAGGTCTCAGCCATGCATTTGGATAGCGAGTCATATGTAGTGTTTTTAGCATTTATGGGTATAGCTAACATTATGTCATCGGCATATATAAAATTGTTAATCCTGTGTTTTTTAAATATGTCTGTAATCGTTTGCAGGTACAAGTTAAATAAGAGGGCCGAAAGGGCTGATCCATGGGGTAATCCCTGTCCTTGAGGGAATGTTTCTGATGCTTGTTGGTCAATTTGGACTCGAATTAATCTATGTGAAATATAGGATTTGAACCAGTTAAGACAATCCCGCCTATACCTAGGTTTTCTAATCTGTTGATCAGTTTCATGTGATTAATGTTATCAAAGGCGGCAGAGATATCTATAAAAAGGAGTAAGAAGCCTTGATGTTTGCCATCAGTGCCCTTGATGAGGAAGTCCATAAGGGTGATTAGGAGGGTTTCTACTCCATGGAATGGGCGGAAACCAAATTGGTGTGAGTCAAGAGGTTTGTGTTCATCAATGTGTTCTTGTAACTGAATTTGAATTGTTTTCTCTATTATTTTGGCTATGAATGGAATGCTGGCTATGGGTCTGTATGAATTCGGGTCATTTGAGTCGAGCTTATTATTCTTTATTATTGGTCGGAGTGTTGTGAGTTTTAGGGCATCAGGCATGATGCCCTGTGAAAGGGATTGGTTAACGATGTATTGTATATTTACCACCAATTCAGCTTTTGCACACTTAATCCATGACACAGGGCATGGATCGAGTGGGGAAGTGGTGGTGTTTATCATAGTTATGATTTTGAGGAGTTGTTTTTGTTCTACCAATTGGAAACTTGTCCATTCGTGTGAGATTTTTGTGTTTGATAATACAGGAGTTGAGGTAGTGGTTTTGTTTTTTAGTTTTTTCCGCAAAATGTTTTGCTAGTGTTTGTATATTTATTGCTTGTTGTTTAGGTTCGGTGTTGTTAGTTTTGGTTAAAGTTTTTACTATCGCGAATAGCTCCCTTGGGCGGTTGATGGAAGAATTTATTACTTTGGAGTGGTAGTCTCTTTTTGATTTGTTAATTGCGTTTTTGTATTCCATAAGTAAGAGCATGTATTGGGATTTGTTTTCATCAGATTTTAGTTTTCTCCATCTCTTTTCTTGTTTCCTCAGTTGTTTTTTTAGTTTTGTCAGCTCTTTTGTGAACCATTTTTCTGTCTTTTTTGTTTGTTTGTGTAAGACTTGTGTGTGGGCAGCTGCTTTTTGAATGGTTAGATTCCAATGTGTTATGGTTGAGTTGATGTCTGGTGAGCTTGTGTCTAGTTCATGTAGTACTTTATCAAGGAATGTGTCTTTGTCAAAGCGTGCGAAGCGTGATGTATGTGGAGTTGTGCTCCCATTGTTTTTTGGATTTGTGCTGGTAGCTGGATTGTGATTAGATGATGGTCTGACCAGGGTACTTCAGTCAGAGTGGTATGTAGTAAGTGATTGTAGAGTGTGGCAGGGAGGAAAATTACATCAAGTATGTTACCTTTTTGTGCGTAGGGGCATGTATTATCTGTGTGAACCCCATTTGTGACATAGCGTCTATGAAGTTATCTGATTGTGAATGGTTCAGTGATGGGAAGGTTCAAGTCCCCAAGGAGTAAAAGTGGTTTGCTTTGTGATGCTGTACATGCAGTTCTAGGATAGGGGTGAGGTTTTTCTGATCGGATGATGGGGGTCTGTAGATGAGGGTGAGAGCCATGGTTTTATTTTCTATGTTAACGATGTCTATTCCATCTATATTATTTAGGTTTGTTAGGGTGAATTTTAGGTAATTTTTGGTGAGAATCATTACACCCCCTCCTCTTTTTATATTCCTTTGGCAATTGAAAATGTCATATTGATATGTGGTTAGCTGGTTTAGTAGTATAGTGTCTGTAGGTGAGAGCCATGTTTCAGTAATGCAGATAATGTCAGGGATGTATCGTTAATTATGTCATTAATTATAGGTATTTGTTTCTTATGGATCGTATGTTTATTAGGATGAGTTGTAATTTGATGTTTGTCTTGTCATTTTGGTCAATTTTATCACTTATGGGTTGTTGCTTTATTTGGATGAGGCGGTGATGGCGTTTGTGTGAAGTGTGGCGCGAGTGGTGATTATGAGAGTTGTGTATGTAGAGCTATATATTGGGTTCTGGTATTGATTGTACGTGATTGGGAAATTATTATAAGGGTTCCGGTTATGATTGTAGATGATTGGGATGTTATTGTGTGGACTTTGGTTGGTTTTGTAAGTGTATATGTGTTGAGTTAGGAGGGTTATTAAAAAGAGAGTGAAAAGGAGATTGTAATCTTAGTAGGAGACATTTTGTTCATTTTATGAGGTAATGGGTAGAGTGGGGAGGGAAGTAGTTGGAGGTATGTAGTTGGAGGGAGGGAAATTATTATTGTTAATAGTATCACAAGCTGCAAGAAGAGTATTTACTACTGACAACAGTGAAGGGTATTTACTACTGGCAACAGTGTCTTGTAATAGCAATGCAGGAAGCGGTAATTACTACTGATTGCCGTGGGTAAATATTACTAGCAATAGTAACTCACAATGATCATCACTGGTAACATTATCTCACAATGATTTCTACTGGCAAGAGTATCTTACAATGATTGCTGCTGGCAAATGTATCTCACCATGATCAATACTCACAACAGTGTCTCACAATAATTACTACTGGCAGATTATCTTACAATAATTACTGCTGAAATAGCTGCTCACAATAATCAATACTGGCACAGTATCTGACAATAATTACTATTGGCAACAGTATCCCATAGTAACAGTGTAATAGGGGTAGTTACATAGGTAGCAGTATCTCACAATGATCACTATTTGCAATGGTATCCCTTAAAAGTCCATACAAGTAGCTCCGAATTGGTGAGTGAGGCTGGTGCTGTTACCTTATTGCCGGAGGCTCAATTCCCGACTGAGGATAGGTGCCGCTGATGGCAAGAGTTCTTCTGGTGCTCCTTCTCTCAGTCCCCGCCTAAGGGCCACGCCAAAGGGCCCTCTGGCGAGGCCCTCAGGCGCGGGCCCGACCAGGCGCGGGCCCGCCTGTCGGCGGCTCCCTTTATGTGGTCCGCTGCTGCTGCTCCTCCCCCTCGCACAGCCCCGACTGGGCTGGAGGGGTTTCACAAGCAGGCCGGATGGCCTGGCGGCGTTGCTTTCCCCGATCAGGGAAGGAGATGGTGGAGAGGTGGAGAGGCTTTCCCGCCGTCGGCGGCTCCCTTTATGTGGTCCGCTGCTGCTGCTCCTCCCCCTCGCACAGCCCCGACTGGGCTGGAGGGTTTCACAAGCAGGCCGGATGGCCTGGCGGCGTTGCTTTCCCCGATCAGGGAAGGAGATGGTGGAGAGGTGGAGAGGCTTTCCCGCCGTCGGCGGCTCCCTTTATGTGGTCCGCTGCTGCTGCTCCTCCCCCTCGCACAGCCCCGACTGGGCTGGAGCGGTTTCACAAGCAGGCCGGATGGCCTGGCGGCGTTGCTTTCCCCGATCAGGGGAAGGAGATGGTGGAGAGGTGGAGAGGCTTTCCCGCCGTCGGCGGCTCCCTTTATGTGGTCCGCTGCTGCTGCTCCTCCCCCTCGCACAGCCCCGACTGGGCTGGAGGGGTTTCACAAGCAGGCCGGATGGCCTGGCGGCGTTGCTTTTCCCCGATCAGGGGAAGGAGATGGTGGAGAGGTGGAGAGGCTTTCCCGCCGTCGGCGGCTCCCTTTATGTGGTCCGCTGCTGCTGCTATCCCCCTCGCACAGCCCCGACTGGGCTGGAGGGGTTTCACAAGCAGGCCGGATGGCCTGGCGGCGTTGCTTTCCCCGATCAGGGGAAGGAGATGGTGGAGAGGTGGAGAGGCTTTCCCGCCGTCGGCGGCTCCCTTTATGTGGTCCGCTGCTGCTGACTCAGAAAGGGAAATCAGCAAAAGAAACGAGCAGAGAACCAGTGCAAAGGAGCCAGGTACAAGCAGCTCAGGTTTGGTGCCGTATATAAAAGGCAGCCAGAAGGGAAATGTACCAAGAAGGCAGACTTGTGTGCACGTAGAAACTCCAAGGCTTGTATCTGTAGCCGATCCTAGAGGGCAAAAGGAATCTCCCATAAGGAAGCCAAAAGGTAGGCTGAGTGACTGGTATAAAAGCAAAGCTGTTTTTAAGAAGTGCTCTGATATTAGCCCAGAAGGGTGGGGCTTTACATGTGCTGAATACTGTGGCCATTCCCAACCTTGTGTAGCAGAAGGCTGCAAGGAAAAGTCTCAGGCTGAAGGAATAGGTGTGTGCTTGGAAACACCCTGTAGTCAATTGCAGACATTTCCAGGTGGGAACCAGTATGAACCAATGGAAACAGAACCAGCTTTAGAATACCTGCCTGTTGAGTCAATGGACTGTACAATATCTGTGTCTGATAAGATAAGACCTGTGTGCTAGGATTAAGCTGTGCAGAGAGAGAGCTGCAGGTAGCAGCTAGAAGAAAAAGCACCAAAGGTTTTTGGAACAGAGAATTGCTCTTTAAGTTGGATTACTGTGATGCTGATATAGGAAGCTGTTTATGTTCCATTCTTATATTATTTCCTGCCAGAAGATACATGGCCAACTGTTCTTTATTTTCTGTATGTAAAGCCATTTGGAAGGGGAATTAAAATCCTGTTATTTGCCTGAAACACTCGAGCTCCACTACTCTCTTTATTTCGGTTGGTGAAAACTACAACTCCCAGGAGGCAGTGCTTTCCCCAAGCACTATTTTACTACTGGAAGAAGGGATCAGGCCGCTTAACTCTACAAGCACAAGCTGTGGGGTAATAGCGACAGTACACAGGTTGATGAGAGAGGTCGGAGAATTGAACAGTCTTATCATTGTGGGAGGGGGCATGCTTGAAAAATGAAGCTTGTACCCCTCTTTTATGATGGAGAGTGTCCAATGCTCTGCTGTTATCTGCCCCCACCTGGGGGCAAAGTGACACAACCTTCCTGGAATGGTGGAAGGCTCTGGTCCAACAAGAGCCAGGAAGACTAAGTTCTCTAGCTGAAAGTCAAAGGCCTTGTGGAGGCTGAGACTGCTGGGACGGCTGAGGCTTAGCAGTCTTTGCTTTTCTTTGTTTGGGTGGTTGCTGACCTTTCCTTACAAGCTGACCTGCAGAATGTCCCTGCTGAGAATAAGCAGGATAATATCTTTTCTTTTTAGAAAAGAATGGTTTCTTGAAAGATTTCTTTCTAGCAGGGTCAGCTGTGGACTTGGATAATCTATCCAAGGTGGAGTTGTCAGCATCCAACTCATTGGCTTTTTCCTGCCAATCTTTACCAAACAGGTTCTCACCAGTACAAGGGATATTTCCCAGTTTGTCTTGTACCCAGAGCTCCAGATCAGATGCCTGGAGCCAAGCAATTCTACTTGTACCTATGGCAATGGCAGAGGTTCTGCTTATGCACTCAAAACAGTCAAAAGCTGCACGGTTAACAAATTTAGAAACATCTTGGGCATGTTTGACCAATGTGAGAAAATCCTGCCTTCTGTCCTCAGGAAGAAGAGGACTCAAAGCCTCTAAATCACCTGTGACTTCCTTTAGGAACATTCCCATGTATAGACTATAGGAACTGATCCTGGCAGAAAGCATGGAAGCTTGGAAGACACGATGTCCAAAAGCATCCAAAGTTCTGCACTCACGTCCTGGAGGATTAGAGGCATGTCTCTTTGCACTCTTGATCCTTCTCATAGCTGATTCCACTACAATAGAGTGGTGAGGAAGCTGAGATTTTTGGAAACCAGGACAAGGAGGGACTCGATACAGAGTATCCAGTCTGCGAGAATGAGGCGAGGTGGTAAGAGGTGTCTCCCACATTCTCAACATGAGATCATGCCAGATCTCATCGATGGGCAGGGTAGCTGCCTCCTTAGGAGTTTTAGGATATTGTAAAATCTCCAACTCCTTAGCCCTAGGCTCTGTTTCAGGGGCCACAATAATGGATAGACCCCGAGCCACTTCCCTGATAAAATCCTGAAAGGAAATATTCTCTGGAGGAGACATCCTGCGCTTAGGGGAGGAGGGCACCTCTGGGAGAAGCATTCCTGCATCGACAGAACTATCAGAATCCTCAGATTCTTCTGAGGACTCGAAGTACCGCCTGTCCGGATGCTCTTGAAGAGCCCGATACCCGTACCGACCGAAGTCGGTACCGGGAATAATCGGTACCGGAAGGCATCGGATGACTGGGTGCCGGCAATGCAGACACCAATGTCGATGTCAATGCTATCGGTACTGGTACCGGTACCGGTTGAAATGTCTGATGCGGTTCCGAGGGCGTCGATGCCGCAAGGAGAGCCGCCAGACTGCGCTCAATAGCCAGGACTCTCTGGTCTATCGACGCTGCCGATGCCTGGATGTCGGTACCAGAGAAGATCGCCGGTACCCCAGAGCATGGCACCAGTAGTTCTGCCGAGGTTGAGGCCTCGAGAACGTCCTGGAGCCCCGATAATGCTTTGGAAGCCGAAGCCTCCCGCCGGGGCAATTTTGCCGGTGCAGAATCCTCAAGGGCAATGCCAGAGGCATCTCGATGCTTAGAAGGAGAATCTACCCTTTGAGGACCGGCTAGACTTGTGTTTAGTTACCTGAGATCCATGGGAGGAAGACGAAGCCCTGGAAGATGTCAATGCCACCGAAGCTGCATCAGAGGGAAACAGGGTACTGAGCTTGGCAGCTCGGTTCTGTCGACCTCTCTTGGACATCATGGCACAGGCCATACATTCCGAGATGGAATGGTCAAGACCTAAACATTTCAGACACCACTTATGGGTGTCGGTGGCAGAGATGGTACCGCCACACTTGGTGCACTTTTTAAAACCCGAAGAGGGTTTTTCCATTGTGGAAAAAATCTTGGGCCTAAGGCCCAAAATGGCATGTGCACCTGGAAAAAAAATGGGAAAAAAATACTAAGAAAAATTTTTTATTTTTTTTAAAGAAAAGAAAGAAAGAAAGAAAAACCGGCGGTACCGGTAAAGCGTCGAGGAAGGCAGACACGACCACAAAAAAGAAGGAAAATTTTCTGCGGTGACAGGAACACGACCTGCTGGCTCAGCAGAAAACGAAGAACTGGAGAGAGGCAGTTGGGAAAGGCGGGAAGGCAGCACGCAGGCGCTGTGGGATGCTCCCAAAAGCTTTCTAATTGGACGCTGGGGAGCATTCCCGCGCAGGCTCTGTCAGTACCGACGATACCCATATGTGATGACTACATTCCTGCTTGTTCCTGGAGATTACAGTGTAGTTGGTGAATGCTTAATTTCTGTTCATCTATTAGGAATGCCCATCAACACAGCTATTATTTAGGTAGATGCAAAAAACAACAGATGCAGAAGAGGGTATAGTTGATTAATTCAATGAACAAGTACATGGTGAAATACACAGAACATGCAAACAAGATATACTGATAATCATGGGTGACTGGAATGCAGAAGTTAGAAAATACTCTATGGGCTTGACAACAGAAACATAGCTGGAGCAAGATTGTTGATCTTGCAGAATTCTATCAACCTATTCATCTCAAACACCTTTTCCCAGCAACACAAGCAGCAACTGTAAACATGGACTTTACCAAATAGATTGTACAAAAATTACATTGACTACATCTGTGGAAGTCAATGATGGAAAAGCTCAATCAGTAAAGATGAAACCTGGAGCTGACTGTGGTACAAGTCACTAGCTACTAGTATGCAGACTCATGCTAAAGCTAAAAAAGAACAAGCTGCTTATGAATGTAGCAAAATATGATCTTGAATATATGCCACCGGAATTTAAAGACTGCCTGTAAAATCAATTTGCCACTTTAGATATAAATGACAGAGCACTAGAAGAACTATGGAATGGCATCAAGAAAGTTGTGCTAGAAGAAAGTGAAAAGTCTCTGCAAAAGGGAAAAAGCTAAAAAGGACAAAATGGATGATCATAGAAATTCTGAAAACTGCTCAGAATGGTTACTGATGCTGAATATCCACGGATACTGCTGCTGCATGCCCTGATGCAGAAGAATTGAAGGAAATATCACTACACCAGGAAGATGTATTACAACTATTTGATAAACTGAAAAGTAGCAAATCACCTGGACCGGATGGTATACATCCAAGGGTGTTGAAAGAACTGAAATATGAGATTGTAGACCTGCTATTAGTAATCTGTGAACTATCATTAATCTGTAATACCTGAAGATTGGAGGATCGCCAATGTAACACCAATTTTTAAAAAGGAATATGTTAAAAAGCAGCAGCCAAAGTATAGATCCCTGGGGTACTCCACTATTTATCTTTCTCCATTGAAAAAATTGACCATTTATCCCTATTCTGTTTTCTATCTTTCAACCAGTTCCTAATCCACAATAGTATATTGTCTCCTATCCCATGGCTTTTTAATTTCCTCAAGAGTCTCTCATGAGGGACTTTGTCAAAGGCTTTCTGAAAATTGAGATACACTGTATCAACTAGCTCACCTTTATCTACCTGTTTAGTCACACCTTCAAAAAAATAAAAGATTAATGAAACAAGACTTTCCTTGGCTTTCTCCTATTAAACCATGACTTTCTACATGTTCAGTAATTTTATTTTTTATAATGGTTTCTACCATTTTGCCTGGTATCAATGTCAGACTCACTGCTCTGTAGTTTTCTGGAACACCCCTGGAACCCTTTTTAAAAATTGGCACTACATTGGCCACTCTTCAACTTTTGGGTATTACAGATGATTTTAATGATAGATCACAGATTACTAATAGTAGTTCTACAATCTCATATTTTAGTTCTTTCAGCACCCTAGGATATAAAGCATCTGGTCCAGGTGATTTGAGACTCTTTATCAATTAGCTGTATTATATCTTCCTAATTTATCAACATTTTTTTAAATTCCTTGGATACATCACCTTTAAATATCATTTCCAGCATGGGTAAGTTTCCTACATCTTTCTTCAGTAAAACTGAAGCAAAAAATTCATTCAGGCTCTCTGCTAGCCTTGTCCTCTTCTCGATGCACCTTTTACCCCTCAGTCATCTAATGGTCCAACTGACTCCCTCACAGGTTTTTTGCTACAAATATACTTGAAAAAGTTATTATGAGCTTTTGTTTCCACGGCAAGCTTATTTTTAAATTTTGTCTGCTTTATCAATACCCTGCATTTAACTTGCCAGTACTTATACGGTTTCCTGTTTTCATCATTTGGCTCTTTTTTCCATTTTCTGAAAGATTCTCTCTTAGATATAACAGCCTTTCTGACTTCACTTTTAAGCAATGGTGGCTGTTATTTGGTCTTCCTTCTACCTTTTTTAAAGTATGGAATACATCTGGTCTGAGCTTCCAATATATTATTTTTAAATAATGCCCAGGCCCAATGTAAACTCTTAGGGGTATGTTTACTAAATAGCGGTAGCGGCTTCCTTGCAATATCAGAGCTGAAGCCCCATTGAATTCAATCAACTTATTAAATCAAATGTGATCATCTTATGATCGCTGTTGCCAAGTGGCCCCAAAACAGTTACCTCTTGCATAGATGTGCAAAGACTGTATGTATGGGAGTGAACAGATGTGGACAGCTGGGATGGGATACAAGCAGCCTGGTTGGATGGGTTGGATTATCACGCTATTTAAGTCTTGCTTGAGATGGGCTCTATGATATGCTGCATTTCATGGAATGTATGTGGGATAGCGTCCCCCGTTAAACACTATAAAATCCTACAAGTAATAAAATAACATAAGGCAAGTCTCTGTTTTTTTCAGGAGATTCCTCTAGACAAGTTAGAATATCAAAAGCTATCGCGAGGATAGGTGGTACATGCAGTTTCCTCTGGAGTGCAGAAAGCAATCAAAGCAATACTGGTAGCTAAATCCAAGACTTTTGAGCCTTCTGTCATCATTAGGTGGCACTACCAACAATTTCCAGTCCTTCAAAGTGAGTCCTTGGAGCAGAATAAACTCTTCCTTTACAGCTGAGGAGGTTTCTCACAGCAATAAGAAAGGCACTCGTGTGGTTTTAAATAAGTACTTCAGTTAAGACAACAGAGTCCCCTTTAAGTGTGCAACAGAGTGATTTCCAGAAAGTTTACTCATGTTTGTTCTCCCTTCATTTCCCATCTACTCCCTAAGCTCCCCTTCTCTACAGAAAACCCCCAAATCACCATAACCAACTCTTCCAAAGTGCTCTCACAGTTCTTGTGTGAAGGGAATCCTCTCCACCTCTGTGTGAGGAGAATTCTCCCCTCATGGCCTCACGCCATCATCCCACCCCTTCCCCCTATCTTGCATCATGCTGTCAAATTCTATAAAAAAACTCCAGTGCTATTAAGGCCCCAACCCTAAACCACTTCATCTCAGCAGTCAGATTCAGAGTTTGAGTTCCCAGTTCAAAGTGTGAAATTCACCATGCGCAATTTTCTCCCATATCCCACACCACCCCAACCAACAGATCAGCATACAAAGCCCAAAACAGAATGTAAAATGAAGATTATTATTGACGTCTAAGTACCCAAGCCTCAACAAATTCAATACCCTTGTGACATGCTTGAGTTGGAAAGATCAAGGGCCCGATATTCAAAAGGCATTTATACAGTTTACAGCCCTGTAAACCATGTAAATGCCACTATCTGGGATATCCCCTCTTTTCTCCCTTATACGCTCCAATGCTAACCGCTTAGCATCGAGGCATGTTGGGGGCCTTCTGGGGAGATGATCAATAACTGGGCAGCAGCAATATTGCATGCTGCCCAGTTAGCGAACTGCACCTAAAAGATAGGCGAGAAAGCGAAGTTAATCATCTATAACAGTTGTTCTTTGGGGACAGCAAGAATCAGTCCTCACATATGGGTAACACAGGTGCTGACAGAGCCTGCGCAGATCCAATCCCCAGCTTTCAAAGAAATCTTTTGGGAGTTATACCGCACATGCGCAATCACCTTCCCACCCAAAGGGATGACATAGCTCAGTCAAACATAAAAAGAAAAAAACAGCTCCACAGGGAAGAGGGAGGGTTGTGAGGACTGATTCCTGCTGTCCCCAGAGAACACCTGTTACAGGTGAGTGACTAAGCTTTCTCCGGGAACAAGCAGGAAGTCATTCCTCACATATGGGATGCCCAAGCTGCAAGCTATCAAAAAAAAAAAACCTGTAAAATCCATGGGCGACCAAAAAGCAGACGGTAAAGGGTGGCAGGGAGCACCGAATGGCTGGGAGTCTGACACTGTGGCAGCAGCATCGAAGATGCAATCCCCACTCCAGTAGCCTGGACATCACGGGTTGGAGGGAAGGAGTTGAACTATTCCCCGAAGACGTGACGAGTACGGCCTGGCCGAAGGCACTGTCCCTCCGGGAGGTCTCTTCCGAACAATAGTGCATAGCGAAAGTGTGCACAGAGTACCAGGTGGTGGCCCAGCAGATGTCCAGTAAGATTACGGAGCTCAGGCTCACTACTGAGGCCACCATGGCACGCACATTGTGAGCCATCACATGATGCTCCAGAGAGAGCCCCGCCTGTTGATAGGCGAAGGAAATGAAGTCGGCCACCCAGCACGAGAGGGTGCACTTGGTGACTGCAAGCCCCAGTCCACTGGAGTCAAAAGACACAAAGAGCTGCGCTGAGCGGTGATGGGGCTGCATCTTCTGGATGTAAAAGGACAATGTGCGCTTGCAGTCCAATGTGTGTAGGGAGGCCTCCACCCTGGAAGAATGAAACCTAGGAAAGAAGGAGGGCAATACCACTTCTTGATTCAAATGGAAGGCAGAGACAATCTTTGGCAAGAGCTTAGGGTGTGTTCGAAGGACGACCTTGTTCCTGTGGAAACTGATGTAGGGCGCATGTTCTACCAGCACCTGCAGCTCGCTCATGTACTTGGTCAAGGTGAGTGTCACCAGGAACAGAACCTTCCAAGAAAGGTACTTGAGATTGCAGGTAGCCAGTGGCTCAAAGGATGGAGCCATGAGCTTCCATAACACCACATTGAGGTCACATGGCACTAGTGGCAGACAGATCAGGGGCCGGGAAAGGAGGAGGTCTCGCATAATCCGGCCCACCAGAGAGTACACTGACACGGCCTGACCATCCACAGCATGTTGGTGAGCCGAGATGGCAAAAGGTGCACCCTGACTGTCTTGGACGTTAGGCCAGCCCCCAACAGGTGCAATAGGTATCGTAAGATATCTGGCATTGTGCAGGAGAAGGGATTAAGACCTTCCTCCGCACACCAGTGTGAAAACCTGTGCCACTTGAAGGCATAAGCCCTCTGCATGGAGTCCTTACGCGAGGCAAGCAGAATATCTTCAACCGACCTGGAGAGGCAGTGATGTGCTATAGCTAGCCTCTCAGCATCAGGGCTAGGGACTGTTATCTGTTTATTATGTTATATACACTAAGATGTTTATCTGTTCCATGTAACAAATGTTTTGTTCAATGTAAACCGCTTTGACCTGGTAAAAAATGGTATATAAGCCTAGTTAAATAATTATTTAATAATAGAGACTGGAGGTTGGGGTGCAGTGGCATCCCATCGTCCTGTGACAGCAGGTCCGGGGCATTCCCCAGCGGCATTGGGTCCCTCTGGGACAGCTGCAGAAGCAGGGGGAACCAGGGCTGCCTGGGCCACCTCGGCAGAATGAAGATGACTAAGGCCACCTCTGCTTGGATCTTGAGGAAGGCCCGTGGCACCAGGGGCATGGGTGGAAACGCATACAGGAAGGCCCAGGACTAGGGGAGGAGGAAGGCATCCACCACCTCCCATCCATGGGATGGCCTCCAAGAGCAGAAATGTGGCAGCTGCGTGTTCTCTGGACTGGCAAAGGGGTCGATGCGGAGTCCCCCAGCAACAGAAGACCTCCTTCAGCACGGCTGGGTTCAGCTGCCACTCGTGGAGCTGGAGGACTTGGCTCAGGCGTTCGGCCAGCATGGTGACCTGGCCTGGCAAATACACCAATTTGAGGGAGATGTTTTTCCCTATCATGAAGTTCTAGAGGTATGCCTCCTTCCAGCAGAGGTGGTACAAGCCTGTGCCCCCAGCTTGTTGAGGTAGTACATTGCCATCTGGTTGTCTGTCTGAACATGCACCACCCATCCTTCCAGATGATCCTAGAAGACCTGTAAGGCATGATAGACTGCTCTGAGTTCAGGCAGGTTGAGCTGTGAGGCACTCTTCTCTGGCGACCATGGGCCTTGTGACTGCAGGTGATCGCAGTGGGCCCCCCCAGCCCAACTTGGATGCATCCATTGTAAGGATGCGTTGCATTGGTGGAGCCTGGAATGGCAGGCTGGCTCCAAGGTTGAAGGGGTCCTGCCAGCAGGCCACAGATGTCACTAAGGCTGGTGTGACTTGGATGCAGTTCTCCAGACAGCCTGAAGCTTGTGTCCACTGGGCGCTGAGTGTCCATTTGAGCCTGCCGCATGCGGAGGTGAGCAAAGAGGGTTATGTGGATGGTGGATGCCATGTGCCCTAAGAGGTGGAGAATCAGTCTGGCTGTCACTGCTGAGCTGCCCTGCACAGCCTGTGCCAGGGAGGAGAGGCACTGTGCCCTATCCATTGGCAGGTAGGCTCTCGTCTGAGAGAAATCCAGTAGGGTGCCGATGAACTCCAAACGCTGGATGGGTAGTAGGTGAGACTTCGGAAAGTTCACTACAAAGCCCAGGTGCTGGAGTAGCCCTATGATGTGCTGAGCCGTGTTGCGCACCTCCTCCAATGAGTCGGCTCACATGAGCCAGTCGTCCAGGTAGGGGAAGATGAAAGCCCCCAGTGAGGGCCCTCTTGGCCAGAAGTGTACCTTGGCCATGACCGCCAGACATTTCGTGAATACCCATGGAGCCGAGGCTATGCCGAAGGGGAGTACCCTGTACTGATGATGCCATCTGCCGATGACGAATCAGAGGTTTTGATAGTGCCTTGGATGTATCAGGATGTGGGTGTAGGCATCTTTGAGATTAAGGAGCATAGCCAATCTCCCTACAGGAGGGTAAAGCATCAAGATTCCAAGGGATATCATTTTGAACTTCTCCTTGACCAGGAAGCGGTTGAGGTCCCACAGATCCAGGATGGGCCAGAAGCCCCCTGTCTTCTTGGGGACAAGGAAGTAGTGGGAGTAGAATCCCCATTCCTGAAGAGGCTTGGGGACGGGCTCTACCGCTTGATCCTTGAGCAAGAAATCAAGTTCCTTTTGCAGAAGCTCCCTGTGCAAGGGGTCCATGGGCAATTCCCCTGGGATAAAGAGGAGAGACAGCTGGGAAAAGTGGAGAAGGTGGTACCCCTTCCGGACCACCTGCAACACCCAGGCATCCGTGGTAATGCTTGGTTATTGGTGTGCGAAGTGGACCAACCGTCCCGTGAACTTTGGGCTTTGTACCTCTTGGGAGAAGGAGGCTATGCCCAAGGAGTCAAAAGCTCACCCCAAGCTGCGACTGGGGCGCTGTTTGGAATTTGGAGGCCTTTGGTTTAAGGGGGCCATGTCCCTGGCCCTTGACCCTGCTGCCCCTGAGGGGGAGCGTGATAGGTCTAAAACTCGGGGAAGTTCCTGTAAGTCTTCTTGGTCTTCAGGTGGAAGGGCTTTTTCCCAAAGTCTTCCTGTGGGAAGATTCAGACACTTTCTTGGACAGCCTGGTTCTGGTCATGAATTCCTTCTCCAGCTTGTCTGCCTTCTCCGTAATGGGCTTGCCAAAGAGATTCTCCCACTGACAATAGACTTCAGCTAACTTGTCCTGAACCCATTGCTCCAAGTCAGAGGACTATAGCCAGGCAAGGTGGCAGGCATTAATGCCCACTGCAGCTATCTGAGCCACCGACTCAAAGTTGTCGAAGGCCACCCAAGTTTGAAACATGGAGCACTCCTCGACTGATGATACTAGGGTCCTGAAGCGCTCAAGGGGTTCACCTGATAAACCAGCCAAGAACCCAGTGAGTTCCTTCACCATGTCCCGCAGGTACATGCCCATGTACAGTTGGTATACTTGAATCTGGGCTGTGAGCATGAAGCCCTGGAAACACTTCCTGCCAAAAGCATCCATGGTGCATGCCTCCCTGCCGGGAGGCACCAAGGAGTGCATCTTTTGGCTCTTAGTGCGATGCATAGCTGACTCCACCACCATGGAGTTATGTGGTAGTTGTGTTTTCTGGAAGCTGGGACTGTGGCCAACCTTATACTGCAAATCGACCCGCCTCCCGGATGTGACGCGGACGCGTGCAACGCGTCCGCGTCATCCTCCAGGTATCCTTCAACATTTAAAGCCTGCAAGGGCGGCATTTCACCTTTGTCTCCTTTTTTCCTTCCCCTTTCCCTCCTGGGACAGTAGGACCTCCCCCCTCTGTCCCTTCAGTTCCATCTCTTAAGCGGCACATTACCCTGCACACCCTACACTCCTTCCCCCCGGCCGGTTCCCTCTTTCTTCCTGAATTCTCCTCTCTTTCGGTCGACCAACAAGTAGACACCTAGTCCTCCACTCTTTCCACTGCCCTTAACACGTTAGCCCCCCTTCGTCCTGTGTCTTTCCATTCCTCTTCCCACCACCCTTGGTATCATCCCGGGCTTTACCTTCATCGCACTCACTTTCGCCGCGCAGAGCACCTCTGGAGGAAGCACCGGTCAGCGGCTTCGTATTCTGCCTTCCGTCAGGCACATCTCTCCTATCGTTCCATGATAACTACGGCTAAACACTCTTACTACTCTCGTCTCATAGCTACCTCCTGTAACTCCTCTAGACGTCTTTTCCACATCCTTAAATCTCTCTCCTCCACCTCCTCTTTCCCCTCTCATTCTTCCCGCTCTTCCCCTAGTCCTTCTACCCTCGCCTCCTTTTTCACCGACAAAGTCCTCTCCCTCCGCTCTTCCTTCCCTACCTGCCCTCCTCCCCTCTCTCCCCCCCTGACTCCCCCATTTCCCTGGTTGTCGTCTCCTCGCCCCTTTCCTGCACCTTTCCACACATTTGGCGCTCCTTTGCGCCCATTACCTCACCTGAACTCACCAAAGCTATCTCATCTGCCCATCAGACCACCTGTCCTCTTGATCCCTTGCCCTCTTCTTGGTTACTCAACTCAGATCTTGCACTGATTCCTTACATTCTCTCCATTTTCAATTCCAGCCTTACCTCCGGTCACTTCCCTTCTAGCTGGAAACACGCCATTGTCCGCCCTCTTTTGAAGAAACCTACCCTCGATCCTGACATCCCCGCCCACTGGCGACCAGTCACTAACCTTTCTTTTCTCTCAAAAATTCTCGAAAAGCTTGTCTTCTCTCAACTCACTACTCACCTTGACTCCACCTTTGCACTCCACACACGTCAATCGGGTTTTCATCCTGGACACAGCACGGAGACTATTCTCGTAGCTTTGCTCTCTGAACTCCACCGTGCTCATGATCAAGGTGACTTTTCTCTCGTGGTATCTCTGGATCTTTCCTCTGCCTTTGACATGGTTGACCACTGCACTCTTCTCACCCGTCTGTCTGATTTCGGTGTTCATGGAACTGTCTTGCAGTGGTTCCGCTCCTTTCTGTCCTTCCGCACTTTCTCTGTTCACTCCGGCTCCTCTGCCTCTCATCCATCCCCCTCAATCTGTGGTGTTCCCCAGGGCTCTATCCTTGCCCCCTTGCTCTTTAACATTTTTCTCGCCCCACTTGCCCTGCTCATTCAACAGTTTGGTGTCTCTGCCTACATCTACGCCGATGATATCCTTCTGGTTCATCACACCTCCTCCTACTCCCCTGATCTCGTCCCACTCAATCTCTGTCTTACTTCCGTCGCCTCCTGGTTCGATCTAAACTTCCTTCACGCTAATCCCGCTAAATCTTCTGCTATCTGGTTTTCTTTTGGACTCCCCCCTCCTGTTCTGTCACCTGTCATGTCCTCCCGCCCCATCCCCCTGGTGCCGACTCTTCGATACCTGGGTGTCACTTTGGACTCTTCTCTCTCCTTCCACCAACACATTTCTTCTGTTGTACGTACTTCCTTTTTCCACCTTCGTCAGATAAGGGCTGTTCGTTCATTTCTTCCCCCTTCCTCTGTCATCACTTTGGTTCTGTCACTTGTGATCACCCGTTTAGACTACTGCAATGCTATTTATGCAGGCCTCCCCTCCTCTCAGCTTCGTCGTCTCCAACTAGTCCAAAACGCTGCTGCCCGCCTCGTCACCTGCTCCTCCACTCGTTCTCATGTCACTCCCTGCCTTTTCACCCTCCACTGGCTTCCAGTGAAGTTCAGATTCATCTTCAAATTACTCATCATCGCACACAGAGCTCTTCATACTACCGGTAGCACCCCCCAGTATTTGGCCGACATCATTCATTTTCAACCCTCTCCACGTCTCCTTCGCTCGGCCCATGGTAATCGTCTCTTCCTCCCCTCCCCTTCTCAGGCACATCTGGAACTCACTCGTCACTCTGCATTCTTTTTTCTAGGCCCCGCTTTATGGAACTCGCTCCCACTTTCTCTCAGCACTGAACTGTCCTACCCCCGTTTTAAAGCTCTTCTCAAAACCCATCTCTTCTGTCAAGCTTTTGATCTTTCCCCCCCTGCCGATGGTGCTCTATTCCCCAGCCGTGCCCCCCATCCCCTGTAACATCCCCCCAAATGCTTCTCACCTGCCCTTCCCTCCCCGTCCCCCGTCATTCTGTCCCCTTTTGGGACCTCTTTTTTGTTTTCTATCTTTTGTCTGTCCCTCTCTGTCCTATTGTTACTGGCGTTCCTTTCTGACTTTATTTTTCAGTAGCCACTACCTTTTTTTGTATTGTACACCGCCCTGACTCCTCGGCTTGGGCAGTTTATCAAATCCTGCGAATAAAGATAAAGACAGTTCACAATCAGCACCATCACCAGGGTCTCCCACATCCTATTCAAAGTTGTTAAAATCCATGAGGATTGTGGAAAATTGCAAGAGGACCTTGATAAATTGGAAGACTGGGCATCCAAATGGCAGATGAAATTTAATGTGGACAACTGCAAAGCTATGCACCTAGAAAAGAACTACTCAAACTATGGTTACACGATGCAAGGTTCCACATTGGGAACCACCACCCAGGAAAAAGATTTAGGCGTCACTGTGGATAACATGTTAAAACCCTCTGCCAGCTGTGCAGCGTTGGCCAAGAGAGCAAATAGAATGCTAGGTATCATAAGGAAAGGAATGAAGAATAAAACAAAGGATATTATAATGCCTCTGTATTGTTCCATAGTGTGACCGCACTTTGAATATTGTGTGCAATTCTGATCGCCATACCTTAAAAAGGATATAGGGTTATTAGACAAGGTACAGAGAAAAGCCACCAAAATGGTAAAGGGGATGGAAAGATACCCCTATGAAGAGAGGCTAAAAAGGTTGGGGCTCTTCATCCTGGAGGGGGAGATATGATAGAGGTCTATAAATTAATGAATGGAGTGGAACGGGTTAACGTAGATCGACTGTTTATGCCATCAAAATATAGAAAGACTAGGCAACATGCAATGAAGCTACAGGGTAACCGATTTAAGACTAATAAGTGAAAATATTTTTTTCACTGAACATGTAATCAAACTCTGGAATTTGTTACCGGATATAGTAAAAGCTGTTAGTGTAGCCAGGTTTAAAAAAGGTTTTGACAAGTTTTATTTATTTATTTATTTATTGGTTTTATATACCGCTTTATCACATAATCAAGACAGTTTGCAGAGAACATAACTCACACTGCACTAGGCAGTTTACAGTGAACAAGGAACATATTGAACAAGAACAATAATATCATAATTAAATTGGTTACAACATACTCCAGCTTATAGGATAATATAAACAGCCAACTATGTACATTTAGGGAGTTATTTTATGGAGACTGAGCTATTGAAGGTTTTCTTTACATCAAGGCAGAATAGTCATTTTCTATATCGACGATGTTTGCTTATCCATTATAGACAGGTAGGATTCCGAGAATAGTGCAGTTTTGAATTTTTTTCTGAATAAGGTTAGGTCCTTTATTTCTCATAGGTTGTTCGGTAAAGAGTTCCGTAGAATCGGTGCATATAATGAGAAGGTCCTGTATGTAGTTCAGTGGTTTGCACTTCTTGAAACCGTCAGGGTGGCTAGTAGATTCTTCATATTTTCTCTCCTATTTCTTGTTTCTTGTTGTGTTTGAAATAGTGAAGTCAGGAATGTTGGTGTGGTTGTTTATTGTCTTAAATGTGGTCAGTATAGCTTTGAATTTGATTCTTTGAGATACCGGTAACCAATGTAGTTGGTACAGGATTAGGGTTATGTGTTCGGTTCTTGGTACTTTCATTATAGTACCAGCCACAGTGTTTTGTATCATTTGGAGAGGTTTCAGTTTTTGTTTGGGTAGACCTTGTAAGATAATGTTACTGAAACCAAGTGTGGTCAGATAAATACTTGGGCTATTGTGCAGAAGTCATTTGTAGATAGGAGGGGTCTTAGGTTTTGTATCATTTGAGTCATACAATGGAAGGCAGTGGATGCAAATAGATCTCATGAATATTCATTAGGGACATCATGAAAACCAGGCTGGATTGTGGTGCACGAGCGCCAGAATTGCCCACCCCTGCTCTAGGTCCTTCAGTTTCTCTCTTTATCAGTGGTAATCTTACAAAGAACCTTGCGCTCAGCCAGGGCCCGTGTAGGTCATCCTCCAACATAGAAACACGCTGCTCCATGTCCCCTGTTCTGCAAATCATATAATTGAGCAACATTGACATTGATTCAGTTTGGGTAGAGATGTGATCAAATTTGTTGGCCAGTGCTTTTACTGTGGAATCCATGAGTTCCGCAATGACTGCTTTGTTCATGTGAATGGGGGGGGGGGGGGGCAATCCAGAAGAGGTGATCGCCATCTTTTCTTCTGCAGGCATTGTTTTTTGTCTTTGTTACTCTTCTTCTGGCGTAACATCTATTTTGTTTTGCTAAAATATGAACAACAAAAAACACAATGATGCAGACAGGATGGGACTAGATAGGAAAGAAGCCCCCGGAGAAGGGCAAGGATACCGTACTCCCTTCACCACATCACATGATGTCTGCATTTATATCTTTTAAATTGTGGGAAGCCGAATAATATTTTTATTGTCACTGCTCACAAATAAGAGGAAATTCTGTAGGTCAGGGGACCTAGAACATTCTCTTTCCTACAGAAGGGATGGAGAGAGTAGATAGGTACTGTGGGCATTTGGAGGATAATATTTAAACTGTGATAGTCAGCTTTTTTTTTTTTTAATGCTGGCTGCCGCTGTTAAGAATCTGAATAGTCAGTGCTGATATCCAGATATTAGCTAGTGCTGAGTGGCTGGATTCAGAAGCCAAGGCGGTTACTATCCAGTTAGTGGCAGTATTCAGCCACTATCCAGATAGCCAATCTGCATACACTTAGGACATCTTTTTTGCTATCCTGAATTATGCAGATTGCTATCTAGGTAGAGCACTGCAAATCAGCGTTTACAGGAAAACAATCAGTGCCACCCCAACTCCATCCACGGACCATCCCGATGAATATTGCTTTCACTGGCACTTATCCAGTTAGCAGGAACTGCTAACCAGGTAAGTGCCTTCGAATATCATCCCCTTTGAATCAGCTTTTTCACACTTTTTTAAGATTTCAGCTCATTTTGGGCCATTCCTCTCCCTATGCACCCAAGCATCCTTCTAGCTTTCACCGTCACCTTTTCTACCTGTTTAGCTACTTTGAGACCGTCAGACACCATCACACCTAGGTCCCGTTCTTCTTTCGTGTACAGAAGTTCGTCACCCCCTATATTGTACTGCTCCCTTGGATTGTTGCAGCCCAAATGCATGACTCTACGTTTTTTAGCATTAAATCTCAGCTGCCAAATTCTATTTATTTATTTATTTAATGTCTCTTTTATTCTGCGCTATTTAACATCAGTGCAGTTTACATACAACATTAGCTTATACAGTGCAGGCTAACCTGCTCTGTATTTACAATGAAACAGTTGCTAGAACTTGGATAACGCAGGGGGAACTATTTACAGGTACGAATCACGTCAGGTGGGGAGAGTGACTTTTACAGAGGTGGGGTATATACATGCTGATATATACAAGGTTCTAGACCATTCTTCAAGCTTAGCTAGATCCCTCCTCATGTTACCTACACCTTCTTGGTGTCTACCCTGTTGCAGATTTTGGTATCATCCAAAAAGAGACAAATCTTACCCAACAGCCCTTCCGCAATATCACTAACAAAGATGTTAAAAAGGGATAAATGTTAGCACATAAAGTATATGCATATTATATAAAATACACATGTAAATTATGAATTCATCCATGCTCTGCCCCAGAACACGTTTATATGCTGATTGCGTAAAAATATGTGCCTTCTTGTCACCACATATAACCCTTGAGGTAATGTTATAAAAGCCCTTTAACCTCAGAAGGTGACATTTTACTTACCAGATAATGTCCTTTCCTGGAGTCTTTCCAGCCCAGTCCAGGACCTATCCTTATGTGATGCAGTTTTACTTTGTGGTTTAGCCCTGAAGGCTTATGACCTTCTTGGCAGACCTTCTGTCCGAAGACCTTCCTGTACATAGTTGATGTACATAGTTCCATAGGATCCTTCCTTTGTTATCCTCACTGAGGTTGTGTACATTCAGGGGTTCTTGACCATGTTCTTGAGTACAAATACTGAAATGTGCCTCTAGCTGCATCAGCAGAAGTGGCAGTGATGTCACAAGACGTTTCTAGTGTTTTCTCTGTCTCCACATCTTCTGGTAGGGGAACACAATCCACTCGACTGGACTGATCTAGTAGGACTCTATGAAAGGGCATTATCTGGTAAGTAAAATATGGAGGAGTAGCCTAGTGGTTAGTGGCAGAGTAGACTAGTGGTTAAAGCAGCAGCCTGCTGACCAGGGTTTCATTCCCACTGGCAATCCTTGCGGCCTTGGGCAAGTCACTGTACACTCCATTGGCTTGGGAGAAAGACCTGGAAATATACTTCTAGTCACACCTTGCCTAGAAAACCCAGGGGTTGCTGGGACCCCAGGAGTCAGTATTAACTCAATGGCACACATTGTATTTGTTTAAAAATAAAATGCAATTTTCAAAATGCATTAAAGCAAGAATTTATTATGGGAGTGGAAGAGCAGCCTAGTGGTTAGAGCAGTGGCCTCTGAGCAGAGAGATCAGGGTTTGAATCCCTTGTGTCTTTGCGCAAGTCACTTTACCCTCCATTGCTTCAGGAAACAGGCCAATGCATAAAAGCTTAGCACAGTATTTTTCTGGTGCTTTTCCTGAACTGGCCTTGCTCTCCGAAGCAGAAAGTAAGCTGGCACTGGAAAAATGCCAAAAAAAACAACTGCGCTAAATTGCAGCACACTTGGCATGTAAAAAAACTGCACTGAAACTTAGCGTAGTTTTTTTATGCTGTTTTTTAACACTGGGTCTTCACGCTACCTTCGGGCAGGTGTAAAGATCCAGCTGGAAGCAAAATCCCTGGTGACTCAGCTGCCCCCATTTCCCCCCCCCCCCCCCCAATAAAAAATATACCTGGTGATCCAGTGGCCCCCGACCCCCTCCACCCTGTGTTGCATCCCAGGATGCAATACGGGGAGGGGGGATTACTCTGCCATATAAGGTATTTTTGCTTATATGGCAGTCCGACCCTGCTCAGTGCATCCCAGAATGCACCATGCGGTGCCAGGTGCTGACACTTTTCAAGATGGTAGCGCAGGGGCGGAACCGTTTGGTCAAAGCTCCCACCCATTAATTAAAGGTACTGTGAGGGGGTGGAGGGGTTCAGGGGCTACTGGACCACCAGGGAAGTTTTTTTTGGGGGGGGGGGGAGTTGGGGCCGCTGGGCCATTAGGTGTTTTTTGTTTGGGTGGGTGGGAGATTTGGGGGCCATCAGGCATTTTTTTTTTGTTTGGATGGGGTTGTTTCAGGGCTGCTGGGCTACTGGGGATTTTTTTGATTGAGTGGGTGGTGGGATCAGAGCTGCTGGGTCACTGGGGATTTTGTTTCTGTTGGGGAGTTGGTATCTGAGGGGTGGAACTAGCCTCCCAACAGTGTGCCAGTGGCATTGAGGGCTTTCCCCAGTGCCTAGGTCATCTGAGGTGACATGTCAAACTTCACCTCAGATGCCCCGTTTCTCTAGGAAGCATGCCAGACTTGTGATGACTTCTATGCGCATGTGTTTTGCTTGCTCTCCCAGTTGAACGCCGACTTTTTGCGCATCCCAGTGCAAAGAGTCAGCGTTAAACTCACACTATGAAGCCCTGCACTAGAGCTTTAAGTACAGGGCTGTAGCGCAGGGTTTCTGCATCGGCCTGTTAGATTATAAGCCAGGGACAGGGAAATATCTATTGCATCTGATTGTAACTTGCCTTGAATTGCTACTGGAAAGGTCTGAGCTAAATATTAATAAATAAACTTTCCTATCCAAACTAAGTCAACTTTTGCTAATTATTCCAGACATCATTTAGTCAAAGTATGAGAACTTTTCCACCTTGCTGCTCCTTATGCCTGGAACAAGCTACCCGAGTCAGTACATACGGCTCTATCTCTGACCCTATTGAAATCCATGCTAAACTCATCTCTTTGGAGCTACATTTGGATCCTGATTCTCTTAGTTTCCTGTTCACCTCCTATGTGTTTCGTTGTCATTCTGCTAGATATATCCTAGTCACCAGTTGTGTTGTCTGTCTTGTCTAGACTGTAAGCTCTGATGAACAGGGACCATTTTTTTGCATGTGTCTGTACAAAGCTGCATATGCCTAGTACTACTACTACTACCACTTGTCATTTGTATAGCGCTACAAGGCATACGCTGCGCTGTACAGACACATGTAAAAAAATGTTCGCTGCTCATTAGAGCTTACAATCTAGTCAAAACAGACAACACAACAGCTGAGGACAAGGACACATCTAGGGGAGTGGCAAGGAAACACATAGGAGACCAAGCGGATCAGGATCCAAAAACAGACGTGAAGAGGTGAGTTTTCAGCCTGGATTTGAAAGGGGTCAGAGATGAAGCATTATACAAATGATTAGGAGGAAGAGGAGAATGAAATGTCACAGTAGGTGTTACCAGGGTGTAGTTTGAGGAGAGCAGGGGCAGAGTTGTGATGTACACATGTATTTTATAAAATATACAGGTACACTTATGGAGGGTAATTTTATAAGGGGGTACCTAGTTTATAGGCACCTATGTGTCTTTATACGATAAGTGGCAGAAATCAGATTTTGAATGCAGGTGTAAATCTTAATGCATAAAGTTTACTAGTACTGGAATTATTTGCAGTATTTCATAATTAATGTGCTTACTTGCAAACTCTGCCTGCGCTCCGCCCAGATTGCTTCCTCAGCTATGCCTACTGGTGAAGTACACACCATTTTGTCAGCTTACATACTTTTACACTCACCAAAATTTTATAGCAAGCTATTTATGCACATATGTGGCAACATTTATTTTATTTAGCAGCATTTTTATATGCTGTATCTACAAGCCACAGCAGTTTACATGGAACAATAAACTAAATGTTTTACATTGAACATTTCTTAAAAGTTAAATTAACTGAATACATCAAACTTATCTGACTGTGGCACGACTATACAAAGAGTTATGTTGGTGCTATGGAGGTTTCTGGTGCAAATCTGATAGATGGGGGTGGGAGGGTAGTTCAGAGTCTGTGCCAAAGTGTTCCAAGAAGAGGGTGTTTTTTAACTTACGCTGGAATTTGGTAGTCTATTAGGGCCCATATTTCTGGAGTGAGAGTGTACCAGATGAATGGGGCAAAGAATGAGAAGGCTCTGTTGGAAGTTACAGTATATTGTTGGATTGAGTAAAAGTAGCTGGAACCGAGAGGAGGTTGTTATTGGTGGAACATGTTGATCTCTTGTGGAGTGGTTGTTGAAGAAGGGGACAGATGATGTTTGCAGAGAGTTGGTGGATGATCTTGAATATGGTTAGAGCTACTTTGTATTTGATTCTCACTTGGATGGGGAGCCAGTGTAGGGCTTTCAGAGTGGGAGTGATGTGCTCTCGTGGGCCCATGCCAGTGATTATTCTGACTACAGAGTTTTGGGCAAGCTGTAAGGGTAATAACGTGGCTTTAGGGAGGCCCTGGTAAATTATGTTTGCATAGTTCAGGATGGGAGTGATGAGGGCTTGGCATAAGTTCCAGAAATCATAGGGGTCCAGAAGTGGGCAGAGGTGTCGTAGAGTTCTCATTTTAAAGTATGCTGTCTTGGTAGCTTGTTTAATGTGGTGTTGGAAGTTGCGGTGATAGTCCAGTGTGACACCTAGGTATTTTACAAATTGTTTGACCTGTGGGGTGAGATTGGCCAGCTTGATGGTAGATGGTGGGGTGAAGTTTGTATGTCTGGAAATGATGAGGACTTCTGTTTTGCTGGGGTTGATATGCATGTTGTGGTCATTGAGCCACTGAATGGATTCTTCTAGACAATTGCTGATTGTGGAATAGTCTAGGTTGGTGGTGGAGATTGGGGCGTATATCAGGATGTCCTCTGCATACAGATGATAGTGGGTTTTATGTTTTATGAGCATGCATAAGAGTTGAATAAAAATGTTAAATAGCAGTGAGGATAAGTGAGCCTTGAGGTAAGCCTTGTAGCAGCTGGAAGGGTTTGGACGTGTCAGATCCGATTCTTACTTGTGATCAGTTGGAGAGGTATGATGTGAACCACTGCAGAGCTGTATCTCTGATTCCGATTGAATGTAGGCGGGAGCATAGTTGAACATGGGTGACTGAGTCAAAAGCTGCTGAGACATCAAGAAAGATGAGAACGAATCCTTGATATACTTTCTGTGTATCTAAGTTGTTGATGAGGGAGGTCAGAAGGGCTTCAGTGCTGTAATGTGGTCTGAAGCCATGTTGGTGTTCGTTGAGTGGCGTGTGGGTGTCTATGAAATCTTGTAGCTGAAGCTACACTGTCTTTTCTATAATTTTGGCCAGGGACAGGATGTTTGATATAGGTCTGTATGAGGCTGGAGCTGAGGGATCCTCTACATGATTCTTGAGCAGGGGTAAGATTGAAGCTTGCTTGAGGGGAGTTGGTATGTGGCTGAGCATCAGAGATGCATTGACTAGGTACATGCTTGGAGCAAGGTCATGTTTTGCCATCTTGATCCAAGTGATGGGGCATGGGTCGAGTGATGAGGTGGTACAGTTAAGGTTTATTATGGTGTCAATCTCTCTGGTTGATAGTTGCCTGAAAGATGGCCAAATTTTGTTGTCTGGAGGGTTAGTGGAGTAAGTAACAGGCAGGTGATGCAGTAGGTTGGTCGGTTGTCTGGTTTGAAGAAATAGTGCCATGGTGTCAGGCACTAAGTTTGGGTTATATTTCATGTAAGTTGGAGCTTTGAGTAGGTTCAGAGCTATTTTGAATAGCTCTCTGGGCTGGTTAAGAGGCGTTTAGAAGCTTGATGTGATATTCTTTTTTTTTTTAGCGGAGCGTTAGCGCTTAAGTAGGCTGAGAGGTGTGATAAGGAAGCTTATCATAGCTCAGGTAGGAGCTATAGAAAAGATGATGTGACTCTGAACAAGCAACCTGTCAGTTCTGGTAGAAGCAAGAAAACAGAGTTTTCACATAAAAGACTACCAGTCCCAGAATGCACCAGGTTTCCAGCAGCCATGAGAGGGGCTGAAGTGAGAGAATGTGTGTGCAATCAAGAGAGCTATGAGGTAATCCCTAAGCACTCATCTCAAAGGGCAGGGCCTGATTCAAGACAGCTGCGCTGTGTTAGGGAGCGGCACACATTAGAACAGGATAAGAACAGAGCTTATTCTTCAGATAACGGTTTCAAGAACAGCTTCAGGAAGAGATACAGAGGGGAGAGCTTCAGCAACGGCTACAAGCACCAGTATCACCTGGAGAAACAGAAGCCAAGCCAAGCAGATAGAGAGAGAAGGAAACTCTCTGGAAGGAAGAGAAGAAAGGTCATTGGAAGGTCTGGGAGATTCCAAGGCAGTACTCATACTGGGAGGTATTCCAAAAGCCAGCAGAGTCCATTGGACTGGATTCAGCCAGAGGAATGGAGTGGCAGAGATAGGAATCACCAGTGGCTACCTGGAAGAGAGAAGACTGCATGTGGAAGGGACTTTCAGACCAAGGCCAGAAGGTATGTGAGAGGAGATCCAGTGTCCAGGGATCAAGATTGGAAGGCTGGACATCAGAATTGGATTACATATTGGCCAGGCTTTACAGAGAGGAATTATGATGGCAGGAGAGGCTCAGGTATGAACACTGATCCAGACCCTATCTATAATAGAGAATGGCAGCAAGGGAATAAGCATTCTCATGATAGTGCCTTAATGAAAGACTCATCTGTGCCAATGTATGATATTGACCCTATGATTGTTGATGAAGAGGGAGATACAGCAGATGAAACTATTTATATGGACTGTTCTCTATCTAAATGCTATTGCTAGTTTTCCGTGAGCAAACACATCAGCCATCACAAAGAAACCTAACTTTGTTCTTTATTTCCACTGCAAACAGCTCTTAAAGCAGGATTTGGGCTCACACAGTAGCAGCCAGCCAGCTAAAGGCTTTCAGCTGGTCCATTGATAGTAATTAGGGCTGCACCTGATTGTGTGTGTGAGCAAAGGGAGAATCACTGCTGAGATCGGCGTGGAAAATAAGCAGAAGTTAACCTAACCAGCAAAGTTTATTCTTTACTTTGTGCCTTTGTATTTGGTAATTACTTGCTAAGAAAACATTAGCTAATTGCCTGACAAGCTGAAGGTTGTTTTCTGGTTTACTTTGTGACTTTTTGTTATCCATTTTAAACACTGCAAGCAAGTAACCTCATTTATAGTGCTATCAAGCATACATGTGCTGGGTGAATTAAACCCCATCAATAAAAGAAGTATTTTATTGATCTTACCACTTGGTTTCACAACTCAAATTATTGTCATCAGCTGTGTTTGGGAGTGAATGAACTACAATACCCACAATACCTTGCAAGAATCATATGAATATATGCACCGTCAAGATTGTGTAAGTTCTCACCCTAGGCAGCCGTCTGACAGAGGGAAGTAGGGCATTTTATTTTTTCCATCTACGCTCAAGTTTTCTGAAATTATTTTTTAGTTTTCTAAGTTGAGGCATGAACCATAGCGCTTTGTGAAGTCGCTTTTTCTTGGGTGTGTTGTCGGGTAGAGTTACATAGGTGGAAATGTTAGTGTTCTAGTTGGATACAAAAGAATCAATACTGGATGTGTTGATCTGGGGGAGTGGTGGGATGATGCTTGTGAAATTGTCTTTATCGAAAGTCTTGAATCTTCGATGGTTTGGTGAGGGTGAATTGTAGGAGGTAGCTGCAGGTTTGTGTGGTAGAGAGAAGGTTATTAAGTGGTGGTCCGACAAGGGTAATAATGTGACTCTAGTCTTGTGGGAGAAGTCATGATGTGGCTAGGTGGAGGGTGTTAAAATAAGGTCAAGGATTCCTCCTTTGTTGTGTGTTGGTCCTCTAGTGGAGTTGGAGTGCTTCGAGGACCAGTAGGAAGGCAGTTTTTAGGTTGGATTGTAAGGATGGTAGGTTGAGTTTGCCCAAGAGGATGAGCCATTTGTTCCTGTGGTGCTCCGAGCATGTTTCTTCGATGAGTGGTGATAGGGTCATTGGGGCCTGCTGAGGGAGATCTGTACACGAGACATATTGATAAGTATGAGTTGGTAACGGCAATGATATCTAGTAGGCCTTGTGAGCTGGATGTTACTAAGGCTTTGAATTGCAGATCTTTTGTTATTATTACTCCTCCTTTTTTGTATAGTCTTGGTTGGTGGAAAAGCTGGTAAGATGGGATGGCAAGCTGGTTTAGTAGCAACACCAAAGAAGCACAAATCACGCTGAACACAAAGAAACAGTCACAGGCATGAATGAGAGGAAAGACACAGTCCTTTATTGAACCAACGGCCGCCCGACACAGGCCATGTTTCGTACCCTTCGTCAGGGGCTAGCCAGGCAAGAAAACTAAAAACATGAACATATCAAGCGTCAGAAATAATAAAGGAACAAACAAACTAAGACTATAACTATATTGTAAAACACAAATGTTAAAACAATAAATATATAATGAATAAGACAAAACATAAAGATATAAAAACAGGAGAATTAAAATTAATAATATATATGTACACAAATGAAAAATATAAAAAGTATATAAAACAGTGGGGAACGGTAGTGCTCGGGACCTGATGAGAATGTGCATGAATTAAACTGAAATACTAACCTCTGTTGTGATTCATAAACCATGTGTTACTTCACGCTGTATTGTGCAGACATATAGATTATATTCTAACGCTAAAAAACAGAAGAGTTATACATAGAAACATAATAACATAATAAAATAATGAAATAACTAAAATATTACATCAAAGTTCAAGGCTGCATTAAATGAGCAAAAACAGAGCATGTAGAGAGAGGAGGAAACAGACAGGATACGTAACTAACTAAAGTACCATTGTAGTTAACATAGTCAAATGGCTACTCTAAAAAAAGAAGAAATGAAAAGGAGAAAAATCAAACTCCAAGCAAAATAGGAGTGAGTCACTAAAAACATCTAAAAACAATCGGGGGGGGGGGGGGGGGGGGAAACCGCTGTAGGGTTGTGCAATAGTGAACAAATAGACTTATAAAAAGAGCTGTGGACATATGGTGAACCAATTTTGTTGAAGAAACTCTTTTAAAAAAGGGGGAGAAACTCTTTGTTTAAAATAGTTTAGTAGGACATTATCTTCTTACTCGAGCCATAATTCTGTAATGCAGATGATGTTCAGTTGGTTGTCTTTTATGCAGTCTGTTATTATGGGGATCTTGTTGCATACTGATCTGGAATTGATGAGGGCACATCTGAATGGCCGTTATATCATTAGGCATGTAGATAGCTGGGTGGCTGGTGGACGTGAGGATTGCCTGGTAACATGCCTGCCTGGTGCGAAGGTAGCGGACCTCACACGCCACCTAGATAAGGTCTTAGATAGTGCTGGGGAGGAGTCTGCTGTCTTGGTACATGTCGGTACCAATGACATAGGAAAATGTGGTAGGGAGGTTCTGGAGGCTAAATTTAGGCTTTTAGATAGGAAGTTGAAATCCAGAACTTCCAGGGTAGCGTTCTCCGAAATGCTTCCCGTTCCACGTGCAGGACCCAAAAGGCAGGCAGAGCTCCGGAGTCTCAATGCGTGGATGAGACAATGGTGCAGAGATGAGGGTTTGGGATTTGTTAGGAACTGGGGAACATTCTGGGGAAAGGAGGGACTCTTCCGAAGGGATGGGCTTCACCTTAACCGGGATGGAACCAGGCTGCTGGCATTAACCTTTAAAAAGGAGATAGAGCAGCTTTTAAACTAGATAATAGGGGAAAGCCGACAGTCGCCCAAGAGCAGATGATTCGGAAGAATGTATCCTTGAAGGATACTACCAAAAGCAGAGAGGTTCCAAAAAAGAGTAAAGTAGCCCAAATGCCCTCGAGTATGGAGCAGACAGAGCTTAAAGATCTCAAATTACCCATGTTTACCAATAGCCAAATTAATATGAATAAAATACAGTCTCTAAAATGCTTGTATGCAAATGCTAGAAGTCTAAAAAATAAGATGGGAGAGTTAGAATATATAGCACTAAATGAGAGGTTAGATGTGATTGGAATATCAGAGACATGGTGGAAGGAGGACAACCAGTGGGACACTGTGATACCTGGGTACAAACTATATCGTAATGATAGAGCTGAGCAAATTGGTGGAGGGGTTGCGCTCTATGTTAGAGAGGGCATTGAGTCAGAAAGGATTAAAGTTTTGCAGGAAACAAAATTTGCTGTAGAATCTCTATGGATTGAAATTCCATGTAAAAAGGGGAAGGCAATGGCGGTGGGGGTGTACTATCGACCGCCTGGCCAGAATGAACAAATGGATGATGAAATGCTCAAAGAAATCAAGGAAGCTAACAAAAGTTACAGCGCGGTAATAATAATGGGCGATTTCAATTACCCCGGTATCGACTGGGCCAGTGTCACGGCAGTACATGCTAGGGAGATAAAGTTCTTAGATGACATAAATGACTGCTTCTTGGAGCAGCTGGTCCATGAGCCAACCTGCGGGGAAGCCATATTAGACCTAGTCCTTAGTGGAACACCAGATCTAGTGCAAGAGATAAGGGTGTTGGGGCCACTTGGCAATAGTGATCATAGCATGATCGCCTTTGATTTAATTAGTGGAGGAGGGATAGTAAGGAAATCCACAGTACTACCTTTTAACTTTCGAAAGGGAGACTATGATAAAATGCGGAAAATAGTTAAGAAAAAACTAAAAGGAGCAGTTGCAAAGGTTAAAGACTTACATCAAGCTTGGGTGTTGTTGAAAAATACTATCTTGGCAGCCCAGACCAGCTGTATTCCACGCTTTAAGAAAAGTGTAAGGAAGTCCAAAAAACTGCCAGCATGGTTTAAAGGTGAGGTCAGAGAGGCTGTTGTTGCCAAGAAAGCATCTTTCAGGAAATGGAAAAAAGAGCCAAACGATGAAACCTGGAAACAGCACAAGCACTGGCAGGTCAAATGCAAGGCATTGATAAAGAAGGCAAAGAGAGAATTTGAGAAGAAGCTTGCTGCGAAAGCAAAAACGCGAAATAAAGATTCTTTCAAGTACATTCGTAGCAAAAAAACTGTGAGAGAGTCAGTTGGACCATTAGATGATAGAGGAGTTAAAGGGGCACTAAGAGGTGACAAGGCGATAGCGGAGAGACTGAATGAATTCTTTGCTTCGGTCTTTACTGAGGAAGATGTAGGGATGTTGCCCATGACTGAAGTGGTATTTAAAGGTGCGGAAGAATTGAAGGAAATATCGATACATCGGGAAGATGTATTACAACTATTAGATAAACTGAAGAGTAGCAAATCACCTGGGCCGGATGGTATACATCCAAGGGTGTTGAAAGAACTGAAATATGAGATTGCAGACCTGCTAGTAGTAATCTGTGAACTATCATTAAAATCATCTCTAATACCTGAAGATTGGCGGATCGCCAATGTAACACCAATTTTTAAAAAGGGTTCGAGGGGTGATCCGGGAAACTACAGACCGGTGAGCCTCACATCAGTACCGGGAAAAATGGTAGAAACCATCATAAAGAATAAAATTACTCAGCATGTAGATAGTCATGGCCTAATGGGATATAGCCAACATGGCTTTAGACAAGGAAGATCTTGTCTTACTAATCTGTTATGTTTTTTTGAAAGTGTGAATAAACAGGTGGACAAAGGTGAGTCGGTTGATATAGTGTATCTGGACTTTCAGAAAGCCTTTGACAAGGTCCCTCATTAGAGACGTTTGGCAAAGCTAAAGAGTCATGGGATAGGAGGCAGTGTACTACTGTGGATCAGGAACTGGTTAAAAGATAGAAAGCAGAGGGTTGGGCTAAATGGCAATTTTCCCAATGGAGAAAGGTGAATAGTGGTGTACCCCAGGGATCTGTGCTGGGTCCCCTGCTTTTTGACATATTCATAAATGACCTGGAAAGTGGAATAACGAGTGAGGTTATCAAATTTGCAGATGACACAAAACTATTTAAAGTTGTTAAAACCCAAGAGGATTGTGGAAAATTGCAAGAGGATCTTGATAATTTGGAAGACTGGGCATCAAAATGGCAGATGAAATTTAATGTGGACAAGTGCAAATTTATGCACCTAGGGAAGAACAACCCAAACTATGGTTACACGATGCAAGGTTCCACATTAGGAACCACCACCCAGGAAAAAGATTTAGGCGTCATTGTGGACAACATGTTAAAACCCTCGGCCCAGTGTGCAGCGGCAGCCAAGAGAGCAAATAGAATGCTAGGTATCATAAGGAAAGGAATGGAAAATAAAACAAAAGATATTATAATGCCTCTATACCGTTCCATGGTGAGACCGCACCTTGAATATTGTGTGCAATTCTGGTCACCGTATCTTAAAAAGGATATAGCATTATTAGAAAAGGTTCAGAGAAGAGCCACCAAAATGGTAAAGGGGATGGAAGGATACTCCTATGAAGAAAGGCTAAAAAGGTTAGGACTCTTTAACCTGGAAAAGAGACGTCTGAGGGGAGATATGATAGAAGTCTATAAATTAATGAAAGGAGTGGAACGGGTAAACGTAGATCGACTGTTTACGTTATCAGAATATACGAAGACTAGGGGACATGCAATGAAGCTACAGGGTAAACTATTTAAGACTAATAAAAGAAAATATTTTTTCACTCAACGTGTAATCAAACTCTGGAATTTGTTACCGGAGGATGTAGTAAAGCTGTTAGTGTAGCTGGGTTTAAAAAAGGTTTGGACAAGTTCCTGGAGGAAAGGTCCATAAACCATTATTAAGAAGGGACCCAGGATATCAATGCTTGACCCAGTACAAGCATTGCGGAACCTGTGTCTTTTGGGGAAACTGCTAGGTACGTATGACCTAGATTGGCCACTGTTGGAAACAGGATACTGGGCTTGATGGACCTTGGTCTGACCCAGTATGGCATATCTTATGTTCTTATGGGTAGGAGGTGGGATGCCGTTTGTGAGTGAGTGACCATGCGTAACTTGTATGTTGATTAGGTTGTGGGTGTTCCTTGTTCTGGGTTTGAGAACAGTAGGTTCGAGTTTATTGTTGTAGGGGTGATGGATAACTGGGATGAGAGGTTGTGAGAAGGCCAGCGGTTTGGGTGAGGAAATGGATCAGAAGGAGCAATATGGTGATATAGGAAGCTAAGTGGAGCATTGTGCTTCAGTAGGTTCAGAAAGTTGTTGAGGTAGTGGGTTAGATGCTTAGTTGTCCTGGAGCCTAATACAGTATTGATGAGGTTGTCCATAGGAAGACTTACATGCCTTGTCTTGTGTTGTCGTTTTCATGGCTGCAGCTGGTGTAGGATAGGGGCTTCTGGATGCTGTGTGGTGAGAGGATGATCTGGCGGCCCGAGGAGGGTTTTTTGACTGTCCAGCATGTGTGCCGTGGTCCGTGCCTGGCGTGCTGGTGCTCAAGGGCCGAGCCAAAGGGCCCTCTGGTGTGGGCCTGCCAGGTGCAGGCATACCTGTCTGCGCCTATTTTTAAAGTTGCTGGAGTGTGGTAGGCCTGATCGGCCTTGTTGCGGCGATCAGGGAGGGCTTCCCAACATATGTGGGAAAATGAATCTATAAAATTACCCCCTCGAGCACATGCATATGAGCATTCACACCATCTTTGGAGCAGGTGTAGCGTGTGAATTGTTATTTACCTGCTCTTAGAACTGGTTCTAGGTGTCTATGTTGCCTTTATAAGACATATCATCAAAAAGATCCTAATAAAATTAAAAATCTCAGAATTCATCATGCAAATGAATACAAAATCTACCGCAATATATCAATTTCCTCAAATTTTTTATGTACACCATGCACATGATTGTAGTTTAAATACTATTCTTCAAGCAGTGCTCACTTCGACAGGGTTCCTTAAGCAAACACCATTTTGCTCCAGATCACTTCGATGGGTTATATCCAAACCTCGTGATTTTTATTATGATGATCAAATGACTTCACTGGTATACGTCAATGGAAACAGCCAATAAGTCAAAGTAAATTCCCACCAGTTGATCTCTAAGTTTAAACCCAGTGGAGAAACTGACTTCAAACGATGGATTCAAGATTGTTCCCAATATTGTAAACATGCAATCCTGTCTCCACCTCCTGTCTCCAAACTTACACCATACCTATGTGTCTTCTAGAGAGAGGATGGGGATAGATTTTAAAGTTGGAAAACTGAACCATGTGAAATATGATACTGATATCTTGTTATCTCCAGGAACAAGCAGGAATGAGTCTTCACATATGGGTATCGTCGGTACCGACGGAGCCTGCGCGGGAACGCTCCCCAGCATCCAATCAGAACGCTTTTGGGAGCATCCCACCACGCCTGCGTGCTGCCTTTCCACCTTTCCCAACTGCCTCTCCTCAGTTTTCCGTTTTCCGCGGAGCCGGCAGGACGTATTCCTGTCACCGCAGAAAATTCTTCTTTTTATTTTTTTACTTTTTTCTGGTCACGTCTGCCTTCCCTCGACGCTACCGGTACCGCCGGTACTTTTCTTTCTTTTTCCTGAAGAATTTCTTCTTTCCTTAGAAATTTTTTCCTGTTTAGTGCCTGACGGTTTCTAGGCCACAAGGCCTCTACCATTATGGAAAAGCCAGCCACTATCCTTAAGAAATGCTCAAAGTGTGGCAGTACAGATATTTTTTCAGACAATCATACTTGGTGTCTAAAATGTTTAGGTCCTGACCATTGTCCTCTGGACTGTCTCTCCTGCTGGAGCTCAAACAGAAGAAGTCTTCAGAATCGAGCAGAACTCGATACCCGGTTCACTTTCATGTTACCAGCTAAACTATCTTCTTCTTCACAGGATCAGGTAACCAAACAACAGTCTGTAAAGACTAGCCAGTCCTCAAGTGGTAGATCTCCTTTCCAGTATCGAGTCTTCGGGCTCCAAAGCATTAACAGGGCTCTGGGTTGTTCCCGAGGTTCTTACCTCGATGAACATACCCGGGCCATGCTCGGTGGTTGTGGCCGCTTCGGGCGGTACCGACACCCCGGCATCGGCTATGGTGATGGACGAAACACTCCTCACCGATGAACGTAGTCTAGCACTCTCGGCTACTTTGGTACCGTTAGAGTTGCTGCAGACCGTTCCTCAAGCATCGGTATCGCTTTCGGTACCGGTATCGACATCGGCATTGATGTTGGTACCGTCCATGCTTACTTCGACAGAATCGCTTCCCTTGATGCCGAGCCTGGAATCGATCTCTAGCATGGAAGATTCGGTACCGACTCATCTTGGTACCGACCTCAGGCGGTACCAAAGACATCGTTTTAAAGAAAATCCGATGCTTCATCCTTTTCAGTCTTCCGATCCAGATGAATCCATCGGTACCATGAATCCATCGGTACCAAGATGAATCCATCGGTACCAAGGCTGATTTTTCCACAAGTCTAGCCTTTACCCCTCATTTCAAAGAGTCCTCTTCGGGGGAGGTTTCTTTTCAAGCTTTTCTGCTTGATATGGCAAAGTTACTTGCCATTTCTATACCTGGCAAGGAATCCTTACCGGAGAATTCAGAGACACTGCATTTTCCCTGGATTCCAAATGAGGTGATCATGCTTCCAGTGCATCAGATCTTACTAGATCTACTGTTAAAAATGTGGGAAACTCCTTTAACGGTATCCCCACATTCCAAGACACTTGACACTATGTACAAGGTGCCACCTTCTCCAGGTTTTCAAAAGACTCAACTTCCTCATCATTCTATTGTTGTAGAATCAGCAATGAGGCGTATTAAGAGTGCAAAGAAGCACTCTTCTTATCCGTCAGGTCGTGAGTCTAGGACTTTAGATGCCTTTGGACGTCGATGCTTCCAGGCATCCATGCTTTCAGCAAAAAATTACCTCATATATTTTCTATATGGGATTATCTCTTGAAGAAGTCACAAAGAACTTAAAGTTTTTGAACCCTTTTCTTCCAGAGAATAAAAGAGCAGACTATTCCTTATTAGTCAATCATGCTCAAAATATCTCTAAGTTTCTTAATCGTGCTTCCCTGGACTGTTTTGAGTCTATTAGCAGAACTTCTGCTATAGCCATAGGAGCACAACGCTTAGCCTGGCTCCAAGTTTCTGACTTGGATAGATGGGTTCAGGAAAGGCTGGGAAATACTGCTTGTACTGATGAAAATCTCTTCAACAAGGAGGCTTTATTTCAAGCTAATCAGTTGAGCACTGATGCTCTTTCTTTCAGAGGATTGTCCAAACTCTCCTCTATCCCAGCTAATAAAAAATCTCATAAAAAGCTTTATTCCCCCAAAGGGAAAAAGTTTTATCCATCTTCTACCCATTCTACAGATGTTTCCAAAGATGGGCAACACCACACCAGACTAAGAAAATCAAAACCTCAACAGGCTCAGCAAACCCAGCAATCGCAGGGTTTCTGATATTGTATTCACTTTTTCTGTGTGAGGTTTAGAACTTGAACCTCCTTCTTTTCAACAGAAGCATCTAAAGGTCATCTCATTCATGCTGAGATATCTGTCATACACTGACTCAATCCTCGGCTCTGGGTATAAATCTCTTGCTACAAGAGAAATCTATCCTTATAGCTAAAAGCTATTAGGGACTGTCATACCCCGGAGACAACAGGTTTCTCTTTTTAAAACAAAAAAGAGAACTAACAACATGGTGAACTATAACTTTCACCTTGTCAGTTTTCCTGTACGAGGATATCTCATACTTTTAACTGCAAGGCACCCTATCCTTTCAAAGACTTACTAAATTGTAAGTCTTTTCAACTCTGTATTAATTTCTATCCCTCTTAGTCCAGACATTAGTCTCTAAGAGTACTACTAATCAACTGGAGGGCTTATCCTCTAAGCCATAGGTTTTTCTTCAGAACCTACTCCAGTAGCTAGTTTTCATACAGAGTTTTCTCCCTTTTTTGCAGTTCTCACATATCTTTTTAAGGCAGCTGTTCGCACAGAAATTGGGTATTACTACTCCAAATTATGTCTGTCGGTCCTCTCCAACTCATGGGACCTAACTTTTATGCTGCCTTAATAACAGATAAGTCCAAAGGAGATCCAGAACTCATTTGGACTATTTATTGTTGCAGGCATCAGGCCTGTCGACTATTCTTAGTCACATTCAGTTCTCTTGGTTCCAACAGAATAGATTCGGTTGCACACTGGCAATTCAATAGCCAGATCTAAGCAACCTACAACATGCTCTCTGCAATTCTACAACAAAGCTCTGCAACTGTGGGCCTTTGCCAGAGACCCTCAGAGCTACTCCTAATAGGTAGCTGGCCAGATACTTAATAAGGCCTTCAGCTGGTAGTCTCTACCAGTCATGGTTCCTACATGACTGTTTTTTCCTACTTTTACCATATTCCTTAAAATTTCCTTTTAAGGAAAGGTAACCAGGGTTTAGACCACGTGAAAGTGTAAAAAATTGCACAATTCCCTGGTTGTTCCACTGGAACTACCTCAACAGGGATGCATTTTTTTCACTGCAGTTGGTCCTTATTCACTACTCTCCTTCTAATTTCCTATACTTCATGGTAGCTTATGTTACACAGGAGGACGCATGATACTCATATTGCCCTCATAAAGAGTCAAACATGGTATCCCCTTATATTGCGTCTTTTTCTCCAGCTACTAATTGAAATTGTAGAAGGATCCAGACTTGCTGTCTTAAGACTAAGGAGCTCCCCTGCACTCATTGACTTACGTCTCGAGACCTGGTTATTTAAGGGATAGATCTTTTCAAGAAGTCTAATCTTATCCTTGTAAGTGAAGAACATATTACCAGTTTCCATGAAACTTTTATATAGTTCTTCCATATTTAACCAGACAGAGATTCTCCATCAACATTCTCAAGTAGGTCTTAATCCTTCTTGTTGTAGCGTCAATCTCTATGCATCATCTGACTTTGAAAGATTTGTCTACTGTTCATATTAATGCTGCCCCAGCATACCATAAACTCAGTAGACAATCAATTTCTATGGTTTTTTACAAAATACCTTCTTTACCGTTACCTTTTAGGTTATGTCACACCTGAAGTTCTACATGTAAAGTCTTCATCATAAGTGACATCACTTACAAGGACTTTTAATGATCTTCAAAAAATTGGAGGCTCAACGCCTAGTATAAATATCTTCTCTTTCATTGGAATAAAGGGGGTCTTAAAGACCTATCCCCTTTTTTCTGCAAAGGGTATTTCTACCTTTTCATCCAAACCAGTCAGATTATCTCCACTCTTCCTAGGACCTTATTCTGCTCCAAGGACAAGAAGTTCAATTTCTTGGACTTTACAGAAGCTTTACTTATTCTCAAAAGTCCAATCTTATTGAACTCCCCCAATACTTCTAGGGTTAGTTCTAGCCATGAGGACTTCTCATCTCTTCCTGTATTGCAAAATTATTTTTTCCCTCTACTTCACATTGGGGGAATTTCTCTGAGGATAATGATCTGGCTCTCAACCACAGACCCTTATTACCCTCAACAAATATTTTGCAATATTTCTGAGTGAGATCCACATTAGATAATTAGGACTCAACTTTTTTCTAATATAATCATTTACACAAGGGCCCCCCTTGGATACCTTGTTTACTTAAGCTGTTCATAGCATCTCTTTTTCTTTTCTAGTTCAACTCCTACCCTCCATCCCCCCGATGCCTGAGGTTTTTAGGGATAAGCATGGCCCATCTTTAGATTGTAACATGCTGGGGCCTCCTTCAGGCATCTTAGCTTGGGAGTCCCCATATGTGAAGACTCATTCCTGCTTGTTCCTGGAGATAGCACAGTTACTTACCTGTAACAGGTGATCTCTGGGAACAGCAGGAATAAGTCTTCACAACCCACCCACCTCCCCTAGGAGTTGTTCTCTCTATCTCTTTCCCTTCTCTCTCTCTCTCCCTTTGTCTCAGCTTAAAACTCAACTGAGGAGAGGCAGTTGAGAAAGGCGGGAAGGCAGCACGAAGGCGTGGTGGGATGCTCCCAAAAGCGTTCTGATTGGACGCTGGGGAGCGTTCCCGCGCAGGCTCCGTCGGTACCGACGATACCCATATGTGAAGACTTATTCCTGCTGTTCCCAGAGATCACCTGTTACAGGTAAGTAACTGTGCTTTCCCGGATGTAGGAAATAAAATATGGCATCATGTTGGAAGACAGATTGAAATACAGGAGAACAGACAGAAATGCATAAATGAAAAGAAGATTGATTAATTTTTATGGAAGATACATTTGTTTTTAAATTCACTTAAAATTTGTATGTTTGGAATAGAACAGAATTTATTGTTATCAAATGCAGTGTCACATGTATGATTTTCTCCCAGTTGGGGAGAGGTCTTACGTGTGCACTAGGTGCAGGGAGCTCTTTGCTCTCAGGGAACGAGTACGTTCTCTAGAGGCTAGAGTAGCAGACTTGGAAAACATAAGAAAGACAGAGAGGTACATAGACGAGACCTACAGGGATATAGTCCTGAAGTCCCATCTCCAGTCTGGCAGCATCCCTGTTGCCATGGAGGAGAGAGGTCACGTGACAGGAGAGCATCACCCTGTTGTGGCAGGAAGTGATCCTGTAACTAGGACCTGTCCTCCAGGTGATTTAAAACCCTCTTGCACCGAGGAAGTTTCTCCAGGGCCATGTGCCCATGAGGGAAGGGTTAGGACAGCCGTTATAGTTGGTGATTCGATCATTAGGCATGTAGATAGCTGGGTGGCTGGTGGACATGAGGAACGCCTGGTAACATGCCTGCCTGGTGCGAAGGTAGCAGACCTCACGCGCCACCTAGATAAGGTCTTAGATAGTGCTGGGGAGGAGTCTGCTGTCTTGGTACATATCAGCACCAATGACATAGGAAAATGTGGTAAGGAGGTTCTGGAGGCTAAATTTAGGCTTTTAGGTAGGAAGTTGAAATCCAGAACTTCCAGGGTAGCGTTCTCCGAAATGCTTCCCGTTCCACGCACAGGACCCAAAAGGCAGGCAGAGCTCCGGAGTCTCAATGCGTGGATGAGACAATGGTGCAGAGATGAGGGTTTGGGATTTGTTAGGAACTGGGGAACATTCTGGGGAAAGGAGGGGCTCTTCCGAAGGGATGGGCTTCACCTTAACCGGGATGGAACCAGGCTGCTGGCATTAACCTATAAAAAGGAGATAAAGCAGCTTTTAAACTAGATAATAGGGGAAAGCCGACAGTCGTCCAGGAGCGGATGGTTCGGAAGAATGTATCCTTGAAAGATACTACCAAAAGCAGAGAGGTTCCAAAAAAGAGTAAAGTAGCCCAAATGCCCTCGAGTATGGAGCAGACTGAGCTTAAAGATCCCAAATTACCTATGTCTACCAATAGCCAAATTAATATGAATAAAATACAGTCTCTAAAATGCTTGTATGCAAATACTAGAAGTGTAAAAAATAAGATGGGAGAGTTAGCATATATAGCACTAAATGAGAGGTTAGATATGATTGGAATATCAGAGACGTGGAAGGAGGACACCCAGTGGGACACTGTGATTCCTGGGTACAAACTATATCGTAATGATAGAGCTGATCAAATTGGTGGAGGGATTGCGCTCTATGTTAGAGAGGGCATTGAGTCAGAAAGGATTAAAGTTTTGCAGGAAACAAAATTTGTTATAGAATCTCTCTGGTTTGAAATTCCATGTAAAAAGGGGAAGGCGATGGCAGTGGGGGTGTACTATCGACCACCTGGCCAGAATGAACAAATGGATGATGAAATGCTCAAAGAAATCAAGGAAGTTAACAAAAGTTACAGCGCAGTAATAATAATGGGTGATTTCAATTACCCTGGTATCGACTGGGTCAGTGTCACGGCAGGACATGCTAGGGAGATAAAGTTCCTAGATGAAATAAATGACTGCTTCTTGGAGCAGCTGGTTCATGAACCAACCAGAGGGGAAGCAATATTAGACCTAGTCCTAAGTGGAACACCAGATCTAGTGCAAGAGATAAGGGTGTTGGGGCCACTTGGCAATAGTGATCATAGCATGATCGCCTTTGATTTAATTAGTGGAGGAGGGATAGTAAGGAAATCCACAGTACTACCTTTTAACTTTCGAAAGGGAGACTATGATAAAATGAGAAAAATAATTATGAAAAAACTAAAAGGAGCAGTTGCAAAGGTTAAAGACTTACATCAAGCTTGGGTGTTGTTGAAAAATACTATCTTGGAAGCCCAAACCAGCTTTATTCCACACTTTAAGAAAAGTGGAAGGAAGTCCAAAAAACTGCCAGCATGGTTTAAAGGTGACGTCAGAGAGGCTGTTGTTGCCAAAAAAGCAACTTTCAGGAAATGGAAAAAAGAGCCAAATGACGAAACCTGGAAACAGCACAAGCACTGGCAAGTCAAATGCAAGGCCCTTTTGAGCCCCCACCACCACCGGCAGCTCTCCCCTTCCTGGGGATCGAGCCATCAGCAGCAGGAGGGGCCTCTGGAAGATCGCTGCCCAATCGGGGCAGCGAGGCATTTTTAAAAGCTTCGCGCCATCGGGCGCTATCCCCTTTGAGCCCCCACCACCACCGGCAGCTCTCCCCTTCCCGGGGATCGAGCCATCAGCAGCAGGAAGGGCCTCCGGAAGATCGCTGCCCAATTGGGGCAGCGAGGCATTTTTAAAAGCTTCGCGCCATCGGGCGCTATCCCCTTTGAGCCCCCACCACCACCGGCAGCTCTCCCCTTCCCGGGGATCGTGCCATCAGCAGCAGGAGGGGCCTCCGGAAGATCGCTGCCCAATTGGGGCAGCGAGGCATTTTTAAAAGCTTCGCGCCATCGGGCGCACCCGCGCCTGGCGGCCTCGCCAGAGGGCCCTTTGGCGTGGCCCTTAGGCAGTGGCTCTCTCAATCCTACGGCAGGAAAATCCTGAACTCTTCCTTGTCCTCCTAACAGCTTGAGCTCCCCTGTGGTCGAGCTTGCTCACAACGGCATAATCACAACCCACTCTCACGAACAGCAGAGCACCAGCACCCAGACGACACGCTGCAAGGACCTGATCCAACAGAGTTGCCCAGTTGACTGTTCTCCCCTGCTTCTGCGCAAGTATAACCTCTCAATAACTCTGCAACATTGGTTTTGTTACACTACTGCCTGTAACCTTACTAATAAGCACCATTGTACGGTCACCAGTACCCATATTGCCATTACAATATTGTCAGTAGCCTGCCTAATACCTAATTTACTACACTGTGGTTATCATACTTTTGTTAGCTGCCTCAATACTATGATCAGTAGCCTGCCTGATAGCTAATTACTACACTGTTGCCAACAACCTTATCATTGTTATTTTACTGTCGCCACTAGCTATACTGTTACCTAATTGCTTACTACTAGCATAAACCACCAGTGTACTGCAACTTGTTTTGTCTTATCACCACTATACTGTTGTCAGTTGTATCTGATCCACACTTGCACCATGAACCCACCCACAGCATCAAATTCCCTACATATCCTTGCAGTTTATTGCATGCTGTTCGCCCTCATGCACTACTCCCAAGCCCTCACCTATAACTCCATCCCTGTGCTACGTAGTGCATGGAAGAGACATCACACACCTCCCTACATACAACCTGAAAGACATGGGCAAACCCTACACCCCCATCTTATCTACATCGCCATCCAGCAGACCCTCCCACCCAAACCTGAGACTCCCTCCCCCCCCCCCCCCCATAACCTGAAGTGCGCACTCATTAACGCCCGCTCCATCTGCAAGAAATGGCCTGCCATTACCGGCATGCTTGCTGATCACGATCTCGACATCCTATGCATCACTGAGACATGGATGTCTACCTCAGACTCTGTCCTCCTCCACCAACATGTCCCTCCTTCTTTTACCATACACTTGTCACAGGACAGACCGAACAGGAGGTGGAGTAATCATCATCACTAAGGACAGCTTACAATTCCAGCCCATCTCCTCTAATAGTTCCCCCCATCTCGACTATATATCCATTACAAACAAGAACCATACCATCAACCTGATATATAGAGCACCTTCCCCAATACCTGATGACCTCTCAGTAATTGTCGACCTCGCATGCAACCCTAGCAAACCCCATACAGCTAACTGGGTATTAGGGGACTTTAATCTCCCCGCACTGCAAGACACCCAAGCCAAGGCCTTCCTTGATGCCCTCAAAGCACTAGGTTATACTCAAATAATTAACTCCCCCACTCATATCAAGGGAAACACTCTTGACTTGATATTTGCCCCTCAAATAGCCAATTACCCCTCTCACAAGTTTAATCTCTCTCTGAGCCCAGTCCCATGGTCTGACCACAGTTTAATCAGATTCTCGTTGCCTTCCCTTTGTGGACTCAACCACCCCCCCACCCCAGTGGATAACACCATTACTACACGGACACGCTACCTACCTTTCAATGAGCAGGAGATCATTGAGAAAGTACACCCTCTCCTTGAAATTCCCGAACTCAACCTCGACGACATGATAACATTATGGAACAAGTCCCTCAATGCAGTAAGTAACGTCCCAACTACCAAGAAAAACCACAGGGGTAGGAAAAAAGCACCTTGGTATTCACCTGAACTTACAGCGTCCCTCCGCCGGTTGCGTCAACTTGAAAAACGATGGCGAAGATCAAGGACAACCGAGAACCAGGAAGCCTATAACACCCACCTCGACGTTCATAGAACTGCTGTATCTACCATGATGAAACAATACCACTCAGATATTCTACTGAGAGCCATAAACAAACCACGAGAACTATTCAATCTGGTCAAAAATCTGGCAAAGGAGCCCTCCCCCAACCAAACAAATTTACCTGACCCCCAGGAATATGCAGACTACCTTCGCTCGAAGACGAGTCATCACATTGCCCCTGCAAATCACCACCCCCTGGAACATACAACCTCACTACCTCCCGTCTCCTCCCCCCCAAATGAGACAGCAGACAACCACCACATTCTTAACTCCTTCTCCCCCCCAACAGCAAGGGAGATCCAAGACACCATCACATGCATTAACACCACCACGGCCCCAAGCGACCCGTGCCCGGCACAATGGATAAAGGTGCTAAAATCAGACCTCAGCCCTTTCCTCGCCAAACTAATAGGAACATCCTTCACGTCAGGGATATTCCCACAGGACCTGAAACAAACTTCTATAAGACCCCTACTGAAGAACAAAAAACTTGACCCCACAAAGATGGTACTTCCCTGCAGCACTCAAGATGGTACTTCCCTGCAGCACTCAAGATGGTACTTCCCTGCAGCACTCAAGCAGACTTCCATCAGGCCACTTTTGAAAAACCCCAAGCTAGACCCGCAAAAGGTCGAATCTTATAGGCCTATAGCTAGCATTCCCCTCTTAGCCAAGATAATTGAGAAGGAGGCACAACGGCAAATCCAAGATCATATAGACACCACAGCTCCCCTAGATCACTGCCAACATGGGTTCAGAGAATATCATGGGGTCGAGACCCTTCTCACGAACCTATTCAACGACATTATCACAGGCATTAACAACATCCGACAAGGATTTGTACTCGTCTTCTTAGACATCGCTGCGGCGTTCGACTCGGTAAGCCACGAAATTCTCCTCGGACGACTGAAAGAGAAAGGTATCTGCAACAGTGCATTAGAATGGTGCAACTCTTATCTGGATGGTAGATGGCAATATGTGAAGTCCGGTACAGAAGAGTCAAAACGCTTCCATCAAAAGCAAGGTGTGCCTCAAGGTTCCTCATTGTCTTCCCTACTATTTAACATATACATGCAGCCCATCTGCGACATCATAAGATCTTTCAAAGTCAACTGCTTGATATACGCAGATGACATTCTCTTATATATGCCTTTCTCCACAACTCAATTAGACCTGGCACCGTTGGTAGACTGCCTCAATTCGGTCTCAGAGTGGCTCCAATCACAAAACCTTCGCATTCAACATAAAAAAACAGAGGTGCTCTTCATCTCCAAAGACCCCAACTTCACCCCTCCAGCCCACGTCAGTGTCAAGGAAGCTGACCTACAAGCTAAAGAAACAATAAGACACCTTGGAGTTACATTGGACCAACGTCTGGATATGAAACATCACATAAATAACATAGTCAAAGCTGTATACTTCAAAATACGCTCGCTTAGGCATATGCGCTCCATGTTGGACCCTGATGACTTCCGAACCATATACCAAGCACTAATCCTGCCACACTTCGACTTTGCAAATGCCATATTACAAGGTCTCCCTCAATCCACTCTTAGCCCATTACAGATGGCCATGAATGCCGCAGCAAGAGTCCTCTACGGAGCCTCCAGAAGCGACCACGTAACTCCCATTCTTAAACAGCTTCACTGGCTCCCCATCCATGGGAGGATCATCTTTAAAACCCTAGTCCTATCATTCAAGGCAATCAAGGGTATCTCATCCTCCTCACTCACAGATCTGATTCACACTGTACCCCCCAACAGATCCAGAAGAACATCAGCCGTAAACCTACTGACAACCTCGAAGGCGTTGACAAAGTGCAACATGACAACCTCAAACAGAGCCTTCAGTTTCTATGTACCCAAATGCTGGAACGCTCTACCCTCCGACATAAGGGCCATTACTGACCTACTCCAGTTCAGGAAGGCACTCAAATACCACCTCTTCCTTCAATACTACCCTACCAGCAATTGAACCAGAGGAAGTGACCCACTCATGAACACACCATGCCGTTCTTGATATTATTAAGACTCTATTCTGTTCTATGTAATTATCTCTTGTATATAGTTTACCCCGGTTCTCCAAGTTTGTACTCCTGTTCGATGTAAACCAAACAGCTTGTTGTTATGGTCTTTATGTTATAATGTAAACCGCGCTGATGCCGAATAGTGCGGTATATAAGAACTTGTAATAAATAAATAAATAAATAAATGGATTCTTACAGGCCTATATCGAGCATCCCGCTCCTAGCTAAAATCATGGAAAAAACAGTCCAACAGCAACTAACCCATCACATCGAAGACAACGCTCCCCTTGATTACTGCCAGCATGGGTTCAGAGAGTCCCATGGTGTCGATACCCTTCTGACTACATTATTCAACTCCCTTACCATCGGGCTCGATAACATCAGGAAAGGCTTCGCCCTTATCTTTCTGGACATCGCAGCCGCCTTTGACTCGGTGGACCACAAGATACTCCTATCTCGCCTCGCTGAGAAGGGCATCCATGGCAATGCTCTAGCATGGTGCGCCTCATACCTGAGTAACAGATGGCAACATGTCCGGTCCGGCTCCTCATTATCAGACCCTTTCCCACTAGAGAAAGGTGTTCCGCAAGGTTCATCCCTCTCAGCCCTATTATTCAATATCTATATGCAGCCCATCTGCAGCCTTATCCGGTCCTTTAACATCAACTGGCTAGTATATGCTGACGATGTCCTAATGTTCACCCCAATAGACACAGACCACCCAAACCTTGACCAGCTCTCCTCTTGCTTCAATGCCGTCACAGACTGGCTACACAACCAAATGCTCAGAATAAATCTAAAAAAGACAGAAGTCTTATTCATTGGAAGGGACCAGTCATTCACTCCCCCCTCATCAATCAAGGTGAACAACGCAGAACTCATCTCCAAGACAACGATCAAATACTTAGACGTAACACTTGATCAGCACCTGGACATGCATGCTCACATAGACAATACCATCAGGACAATCTACCATAAATTACGGACACTACGCCTCATAAAGAACACCCTGGAACCAAATGACTTCAGAACAGTCTTCCAGGCCATAATCATGCCCCACTTCGATTACGCCAACTCCATCCTACTTGGCCTCCCAATGAGCTCGATAAACCCCTTACAGCTGGCGATGAATACCGCAGCTAGAACCCTCTATGGAGCATCTCGCAGAGATCATATCACCCCCATTCTGAAGAGCCTGCACTGGCTCCCCGTTCAATACAGGATCACATTTAAGATCCTAACCATGACCTTCAAAGCAGTCAACGGTATCACCGCAACTACCCTGTCAGATCTGATTCAACCTACACCAGACAACAGATTAAGAGCCACATCCTGAAATACCATCCTCCTTCCAAAAGCCATCACAAAATGCAACAAATCCACTAGAAAGCGTGCCTTTGCTTTGTTTGCCCCCTCATGCTGGAACTCCCTTCCAACAGAAATCCGGACCATAAACAACCTCCCCCAGTTCAGAAAAGCTCTCAAACAGCACCTATTTATACAACACTTTTCTAACTCTGACAGCATCACCTAGACGGTATCACATGACCCTACAGTCTCTCTACCCGATGCCGTCAAACCATTCTCCTACGATAACTCTCCACCTCATCCAACCCCCCCTTTAGGGCCTGTATCATAAACTCAGCTATGATGCAATCCCCTCTTGTATATAATGTATTAAGTTCAATTGTTATCCATGCTTAAATTCCCCTTTGTATATTATGTATAAAGTTCACCCATTATCCATGTTTAAATTCCCTGTTTTATGTAAGTTCAATGTATGGTTACTCCACATTGTACCAACTTGTTACTTGTAAACCGCGCTGATGCCGAATAGTGCGGTATAGAAAAACGTTAAATAAAAAAAATAAAAAAATTGATAAAGCAGGCAAAGGGAGAATTTGAGAAGAAGCTTGCTGCGGAAGCAAAAACACGAAATAAAGATTTTTTCAAGTACATTCATAGCAAAAAACCTGTGAGTCAGTTGGTCCATTAGATGATAGAGGAGTTAAAGGGGCACTAAGAGGCGACAAGGCGATAGCGGAGAGACTGAATGAATTCTTTGCTTTGGTATTTACTGAGGAAGATGTAGGGATGCTACCCATGACTGAAGTGGTATTTAAAGGTGCGGAATAATTTAAGAAAATATCGATACATCGGGAAGATATATTACAACTATTAGATAAACTAAAGAGTAGCAAATCACCTGGGCCAGATGGTATACATCCAAGGGTGTTGAAAGAACTGAAATATGAGATTGCAGACCTGCTATTAGTAATCTGTGAACTATCATTAAAATCATCTCTAATACTTGAAGATTGGAGGATCGCCAATGTAACACCAGTTTTTAAAAAGAGTTCCAAGGGTGATCCAGGAAACTACAGACTGGTGAGCCTCACGTCAGTACCGGGAAAAATGGTAGAAACCATCATAAAGAATAAAATTACTCAGCATGTAGATAGTCATGGCCTAATGGGAGTCACCCAACATGGCTTTAGACAAGGAAGATCTTGTCTTACTAATCTGTTATGGTTTTTTTAAGGTGTGAATAAACAGGTGGACAAAGGTGAGTTGGTTGATATAGTGTATCTGGACTTTCAGAAAGCCTTTGACAAGGTCCCTCATCAGAGACGTTTGGCAAAACTAAAGAGTCATGGGATAGGAGGCAGTGTACTACTGTGGATCAGGAACTGGTTAAAAGATAGAAAGCAGAGGGTTGGGCTAAATGGCAATTTTCCCAATGGAGAAAGGTGAATAGTGGTGTACCCCAGGGATCTGTGCTGGGTCCCCTGCTTTTTGACATATTCATAAATGACCTGGAAAGTGGAATAACGAGTGAGGTTATCAAATTTGCAGATGACACAAAACTATTTAAAGTTGTTAAAACCCAAGAGGATTGTGGAAAATTGCAAGAGGATCTTGATAATTTGGAAGACTGGGCATCAAAATGGCAGATGAAATTTAATGTGGACAAGTGCAAATTTATGCACCTAGGGAAGAACAACCCAAACTATGGTTACACGATGCAAGGTTCCGCATTAGGAACCACCATCCAGGAAAAAGATTTAGGCGTCATTGTGGATAACATGTTAAAACCCTCAGCCCAGTGTGCAGCGGCAGCCAAGAGAGCAAATAGAATGCTAGGTATCATAAGGAAAGGAATGGAAAATAAAACAAAGATATTATAATGCCTCTATATCGTTCCATGGTGAGACCGCACCTTGAATATTGTGTGCAATTCTGGTCGCCGTATCTTAAAAAGGATATAGCGTTATTAGAAAAGGTTCAGAGAAGAGCCACCAAAATGGTAAAGGGGATGGAAGGATACTCCTATGAAGAAAGGCTAAAAAGGTTATGGTTCTTTAACCTGGAAAAGAGACGGCTGAGGGGAGATATGATAGAAGTCTATAAATTAATGAACGGAGTGGAACGGGTAAACATAGATCGATTGTTTACGTTATCAGAATATAGAAAGACTAGTGGACATGCAATGAAGCTACAGGGTAAACTATTTAAGACTAATAAAAGAAAATATTTTTTCACTCAACGTGTAATCAAACTCTGGAATTTGTTACCGGAGGATGTAGTAAAGGCTGTTAGCATAGCTGGGTTTAAAAAAGGTTTGGATACGTTCCTGGAGGAAAGGTCCATAAACCATTATTAAGAAGGGACCCAGGATATCAATGCTTCACCCAGTACAAGCATTGTGGAACCTGTGTCTTTTGGGGAAATTGCTAGGTACGTATGACCTAGATTGGCCACTGTTGGAAACAGGATACTGGGCTTGATGGTCCTTGGTCTGACCCAGTATGGCATATCTTATGTTCTTATGTTCTTATGCATGGTGCACATAAAAAAATGGACCTATGATTATTCTACAAATTGTTAACAAAATCTCAGTGAGTTTGAATATTGTTGGTTATGTTTACTAAGCAGCACTGGCGGTTTCCGTGTGAAACCAGAGTGGGGCAGCAGCTTTGATTTCGCACAGAAGCCGCTAGCCCCGCTTAGTAAACAGACCCTTGTGAATATTATAATGGTCCAATTATAAATATTTATTTACTCAAGTGATATTAAATGGAGGAAATTATATCTTCCGATGGACTTTGCCTCTGTAAGATAGGCCTAAAATAGGTGCCTTTTTGGAGTTTTCACATAGGTATCCTGTTATAAAATGAGGCCCTAAAAAATTAATTGACAATACGCAGAACATTGGTCAGGGACTACTTTATTCTTATTGGCTTACATCTAACATTATTTACTTTAGAGGTCAGTAATTCCATAATTAAGGACCAAAGATATAAACATAAGGGTGAATATTCAACGGCAGCAGCCATACCGAGTAACATGGATGGCCATCGCCATTTAAAATTAAACCTAGACAATCAATGTGTTTTAGCTAATCAGGCAGCAACAATATTCAGCCACTGCCCAGTTAGCTAAACCAGATAATATTGGCCCCCAGAACACCCTGATGCTACACAATTAGCATTAGTGCATGTAGTAGCATTATGAAGGGATATTCAGAGGCACAAAAAGGCTATTCTCCGGGAACAAGCAGGAAGTCAGTCCTCACATATGGGTGATGTCGGCGCCGACGGAGCCCACATGGAAGCATCTCCCCAGCTTTCAAAGAAAGCTTTTGGAAGATGCATCACGTATGCATGGCCCACTTCTCACCCAAGGGCGCCATCTTGCCTCAGTCTCCTTTTTTCCGTTGAGCCCTTTTTCCCCAGAAAAAGTTTAATTTTTTTTATAGTTAAATTTTGTCCGGTTTGCATACTGGTTCCTTCCCGCTCCCGAGTCAGCTCTCCTTGGCGTCTCTCCTCAGGTTCATCTATCCAATTTTTTACTTTTTCATCAAGGTCCACCTTGACTGACGTTCGCACCCTTTTTCAGCTGAAGGTCCCAAACCCCTGCTGGGAGGCAGAGACCCCCTTTTTCCAAAGGCCTCAAGTGGCTTCAAAAAGTGTAACTGGTGTGGCAAAAGTCATGTCACTTAACGACCCACATGACTGCTGCTTCTGATGCTTGGCCCAGAGCATGACGACTCCATCTGCGAGCTCTGCAGAACAATGACCTCAGAGGCTTTAAAGAGTCACCATCAGCAGCAGGAAAAATGTTTTCAGAAGTCCAACTCCACTCCAGAGTCTCCGGTAACACCACGCTCCAGGGCCTCCTCCGATACCTCGGTGTCCTGCGAAGCTAGAGTCTTCTCGGAGTCCCATGGCCATGGTTCCTCCAAGCAGAAGTCCCCAGAGGTGGAGCATAAGAAGAAGAAATCCTTGACCGCCTTGGAGGACAGATCTGTGAAGAAGGTGAAATCCCACCCCAGGTCCTGCACTCCTAGGTGTGAGACCGAGGAGTTGGGGCAGGAGTGGCCCTCCAAGTTGCCCCTCAAGGAGTCGTCGGCCGACCAGCCTTGGGTCTCTGAGGCCATCCTCATCGAGGATTTCCCCTCGACAGTACCAACGCCAGGCCTGAAGTCCTCAGAACCTGCGTCAAAGGCTGTGGAGCCAACTGGCATAGAGACCAGAATGGCAGCCCTAGAGAGCAGAATATCTGCTCTAGTGGCCATGCAGCAGCATTTATGTCTGGCTCATCCACCCCGACGATGGGACCCTCTACATTGAGGGCTACCCCAGATGTCGAGCCGGTCGTCGAGCACCACCAGCCTCGAGAGAGCCCCGAGCCCGAGTCGAGGTCCCGGTCTTATTCCTCGGGACACCGGACTTCCCCAGCGAGCATCTACGGCTCAGACTGATGATCCTCTGGAGGTCTTACACCGCAAAGAGTGGTCCTCTATTGTCGTGGTCATGTAGCATCGGAGTCGTACTCTGACTTCATCCGAATGGGAGACTGAGAACGAAGTGTCCCCTGACACGAGGCGACACCGTGACTTGCCCTTTGACCCATCTCTCCTGGCGACCCGATGCCACTTTCCACTCGAGGACATTACATTCCTCGATTTTGTGAGAGATATGGCCAAGGCTCTCACTATGAAGACTGAGGCCGAGGAGGACCCACAAACTGAGGAATTGGAGATACTACAGATGAGGCACCCCCGAAGGAAACCTTTATGGTTCCAGTGCCCCTGTTCCTCGACCACCTCCTTCTCTGGATGTGGGAAACATCGGCGTCGGTACCAATTGTCATCAGGTACCTCGACGCCGTGCATCGGGTATGCCAGAGTTCTGGGTTCCAAAAGTCTCAGCTCCCTCACAACTTTAGTCATGGAGTCTGCCATGTGCTGGCTTAAGAACCAAAAAACACACTCTGGTACCACTCGACATGGAGCCCCGAACCCTCGACGCCTTCAGCCGAAAGGCTTTTCAGGGCTTGATGCTAGCATGCCGAATTCACTCGTACCAGCTCTACATCAGCATGTACCTGAAGGAACTGTCAAGGGAGCTCGGAGGATTCTCGGCAGGCCTCAATGGAGAACCCTTAGAGAGGTTCAAAACCCTAACCTCGGTGGTAAAGGAATGTTCGAAGTTCCTGTTCCGAGCAGCCTATGATGTCTTTGAGTCATTGACCTGGGTGGCCACATCAGGGAATGATGGCAAGCATGGCTGCAGTTGTCCAACTTGGAACAATGCGTACAAGACAAACTGATCGATGTCCCCTGCATAGGTGAGAACCTGTTCAGGAAGCCCATGGCGGACAAAGCAGCGGATAGAGACAGAGTATGTGATGAGAACCAGGCTCTTGAAAAAGATCTCGGTACAACCCTAAAAGAAAACCCCAGGGAAAAAGCCCTTCTTCCCAAGGAAGAAAGGGGACTTCAGTCTACTCCATACTTCCAAGTCTTTTTGGGCCCTCAGCAGGCCCAGCAGTAGAAAAGCCAGAGACATGGTCCCAAAAAGCAAAAAGACCCAGACACCGGCTCAGGCCTAGCCCGGGAAAGCTTTTGACTGCCTGGGTGCGACCCACACCCCTAGGGGCTCCTCTGCTGCCCACAGGGGGGCGCCTAGCCCTGTTTGCCCACAGGTGGACAGCCATCACCACAGATTTATTTTTAATTTTTATTTATTTAACATTTTTATACCGCGTTTTCCATGTGATCAAACGCGGTTTACAAATAACAACATTGTAGATTGTACAGAACAAGTACAAATTCTATTAGAGGAAACGCTGTAAAAACTATATACATAGGAATTGATACAACAGATACCTGAGTGTTACAGGTGGTCAAGGAGGATTACCTCCATCTACATCAGGCACCACCCCCATTCTTCCCAGGAAAACCCACCAGGCCTCTCCTTCACCTGACAGGTTTACTCTGGACAAAGCAATGGAGCCAGTCCCAAAACACCTCTGGGGCACCGGCTTCTACTCCAGGTACTTCTTTGTCCCCAAGAAGACTGGGGGCTTCAGGCCCATCTTGGTCCTGCATAAGCTCAACAAGTTTCTGCTGAGGGAGAAGTTCAAGATGCTCTCCTTTGGAACACTGCTGCCATTCCTCCAGCAGGGAGATTGGCTTTGCTCCTTAGACCTAAAGGATGTCTACACTCGCATCCTAATTCACCCCAACCACAAAAATACCTTTGGGTCATGGTGGGGGGACAGCACTTCCAGTACAGGGTACTGCCCTTTGAGCTAGCCTCATCCCCAAGAGTCTTCACAAAGTGCCTTGTGGTGGTCTCAGCCCACTTCAGGCTTCAGGGGGACTTCGTCTTCCCCTACCTGGATGACTGGCTCATAAAGGGGGGGACACAGCTGTAGAAACACAATGCACCACCAGACACACCATAAATGCCCTGCAGCACCTGAGGTTTGTGATAAACTACCCCAAGTCCCACCTCACTCCCGCTCAGAGCCTAGAGTTCATAGGGGCGCAGCTGAACACCCCTTGGGCAAAAGCCTTCCTCCCTCAGGAGAGGTCAGTAAACCTCAGGAAACTAGCCACAGAGGTGTAACAGCACAGGACAATGCCTGCCTGGCTTCTTCGCCTTTTGGGACACATAGCCTCTACAGTCCACATGACCCCAGATGCCCACCTACACAGGCAAGCAGTTCAGTGGTGCCTCTGCTCTCAGTGGACCCAAGCTACAGGCAGACTCAGGGACAGAGTGCATATGACCCGTCAGCTGGTGGACTCCCTCGTATGGTGGCAGAATCCACATCACCTTCAGGCCGGGATGCCCTTCCAGGCACCCACCCTGTAGAAATTCCTCATCACGGACGCCTCTCTAATGGGATTGGGAGTGCATTGCGAGAGCCTCCAGACACAAGGCTGCTGGTCCCAGAGGGAATCTGAAATGCAGATCAATCTGCTGGAAATCAGGGCCATATTCCTGGCCCTCAAAGCCTTCAGCCACCAGCTGCAGCACCACTTGGGGCTGATCCAGACCGGCAATCAGGTCATGATGTTCTTTGTGAAGAAACAGGGGGGGAACAGGGTCATACCCCCTCTGCCAGGAGGCAGTAGCCCTCTGCTCTTATGCCACACGCAGAAGGATGCTCCTGAGGATGGTCTACCTCCCAGGCCAAGACAATGTCTTGGTGAACAAGCTGAGCAGGGTACTCCAGCTGCATGAGTGGCACCTGGACCTTGTGATGGACCTGTTCAACAGCCCGGACAATGCACAGTTGCCCCGTTTCTGCTCTCGCCAACCGCACCCATCTCAGGTAGCAGCAGACGCATTCCTCATTGCATGGTCAGAAGGCCTCTTGTATGCCTTCCCCCCAACGCCACTGATAGCCAAGACCCTATTCAAAGCTCAACGCGATAGTGTCGCTTATGCTGATAGCCCCTTGGTGGCCCAGACAACCCTGGTTCCCACTGCTCCTCTCCCTATCGACGGTTCCACCGTTTCCCCTGGGCCGAGCCCCAGGACTACTCTCACAGGAGCGGGGCTCTCTCCTATACCTCAACCTGGGGTCCCTCTCACTCATGGCTTGGCTGCTGAAAGGGTCATGCTAGCTCCCTGCAACCTTCCATGGGACGTGGAAGACATCCTCCTAGCCTCTTGGAAGGCCTCTGTGAGAAGGGTGTACGCCTTCAAGTGGCGACGTTTCTCACTGTGCTGCACAGAAAAGCAGATGAATCTATTCTCCTGCTCAGTGCATATGGTACTTCAATACCTGCTGCATCTATCACAGACGGGACTGAAGTCCAACTAAGTCAGAGTACACCTGAGCGCCATTGCAGTGCATCACCACTCCGTCGAGGGGAAGCCCCTCTCAGTTCAGCCCATTGTGTCTCGGTTCCTACAGGGCCTCATGTTGTCCAAAACCCTCGTCCACCCTCTGGCGGCGGAATGAGACCTTAATGTGGTACTCTCACAACTCACTAAGCCTCCATTTGAGCCTTTAGCTACCTGCTACCCGCAGTACCTCTCCTGGAAGGACACCTTCCTAGTAGCACTCACATCAGCTCGTAGAGTCAGCGAGCTCCAGGCTCTGATGGCAGAGCCGCCCTACATGAGGTTCTACAAGAACAGGGTGGTGCTCTGCAGACACCCCAAATTTCTGCCAAAGGTGGTATCCCCATTCCACCTCAATCAGGAGGTGATACTCCCCACCTTCTTTCCCAGGCCTCATGCCAGCAGGGCAGAGACCGTTCTCCATACTCTGGATTGCAAGAAAACCCTGTCTTTTTACCTGCAATGGACTCGGGGTCACCGCAAAGCTCAACAGCTTTTTGTATCTTATGACCCCAGCCGTGACTAAGTGAACTCTGTCCACTTGGGTGGCAGACTGCATTACTCTTGCCTACGAGAAAATGGGGATCCCACTGGACCAGAGAGTCACGGCACACCATGCCAGGGCCATGGCTACCTCCGAGGCCAATCTGCGTTCCGTCACCATGAAGGAAATTTGCTGGGCCGCCACCTGGTCTTTGGTCCATACCTTCGCAGCTCACTACTGCCTGGAGAGGGAGTCCCAACAGGACAGCACCTTCGGCCAGGCCATACTCCATAATCTTTTTGGGTGTAGGTGATTCCTGCCCTCCAACCCTTCTGTGTTCAGGCTACCAGTGTGCTGGTTCTCTGCTAGGCACCTGGGTCTTGTGAGAATTTCTCTTAGGGATTCAACTGCTGCTGATCAGGCTCACCTTTGAAAGTCGCGGTGACATTTTTGTACAGGTTCTCGGTAACCTGTAGCTGGGGAGTCCCATATGTGAGGACTGACTTCCTGCTTGTTACTGGAAAAAGCACAGTTACTCACCTGTAACAGGTGTTCTCTGGGGACAGCAGGAATCAGTCCTGACAACCCTCCCTCCTCCCCTTGGAGTTGCTTCTTTACCATCTTTTATTTTTGCCATCTTAGCTATGTCTTTGGATTGAGCCAAGATGGCACCCTTGGGCAGGAAGTGGACCACACATGCGTGATGCTTCTGCGTGGGCTCCATCAGCGCCAAGGTCACTTATATGTGAGGACTCATTTCTGCTGTCCCCGAAGAACACCTGTTATAGGTGAGTAGCTACGTTTTTGCCATTGAATATCCCTCTTTCCAGGATTAACGCAGTTAGCGGGTGTACTAAGTGCATTAATCCAAGTAGTAGTGCGTACATGACCCTAGAGATCATTATTATAAATAGTTTACTCATGTGTCCACCCTTCAGCCCTGCATACTGTCAATGGAATAATATATTGCTTATTTTCACATGAAATTCCTAGCTTAACACTAGAAGCCCCAACAAGAATTTTACCTAGAAACCCCAAAGTGCGTCAATTGACGCATTATCACGATGACTGCATTTAGCATGAAATGCAGATGTGAATTAATGTGAATTTACTTATTTGTTAAATACATGCAGTATGTTGCGTCATTACATGACGTCATCGTGTGTTTATTGTTTGTAATGTCGGAGTAAAACTGTAAACAGTGATTGAGATGCGCCACCTAGTGGGAACATGAATTTATACCTAGAAGCCCCAAAGTATGTCAATTGATGCATCCAAGACAATTGAGTGTGTCAATTGACGTACTTTGGGGCTTCTAGGTATAAATTCATTTCCCCGCAAGGTGGTGCATCTGTCATTAATTTTCGATGCACATATTTGAACATCTTGACCTTGCTAACAAAGTCATGAACATGACTTGACATGGTTCTAGCAGTGGCGCTGGTATACAACTTCAAAGATGCATTTGCATCAATTGACGCACTTTGGGGCTTATAGTGTTAAAGGGCCAGTTTCATGTACAATAAAATGATATAGAGGCATTATGATAACCCTGGTTTTATTCTCCATTCCTTTGCTTATAATTCCTATACTTTGTTTGAAAAATGTAGAGGTCTGATAGCCCCTTCTAAGTGCTTACTGGACATGCCTATGCTGGAAAGGAGGAGGAAGTTGACATGCACCACTCGAAACTGGCACACTCTGCATCCCTTACTGATAGCTGGACTCTGATAAGCTGTTGGCTGCCACATATTAGTGATTTTACTATTGTGGTTTGTAAGGGGTATTGGAATGTAGTTCTTTTGACATGGACTCACACAGCAGCTCTCTGTGTAGCTTCCATTAACACTTCGCAATGGAGAAATAATACACTGATGAGCATCTGGGAACCAGGAAGCCTGCTGCAATGTATATGTTTTGAAATCAAAGAGACAGACTTATCCCACTACAGGTTCCATCAGAATTTGTCCCCTATTCATTTTAAAATTCCTAAGATCATCTTGCAGAGGAAGAAAAGATCACTAAGTATGAAGGGCCCGAAATTCAAAGGCAGTTACACGGTTTACAGACCTGTAAACCATGTAACTGCCTCTAAGCTGGACACTGCTGCAATATGCTGCCCAGTTATCCCTCAGCAGCGAAAGTTAGGTACAGCAAAAGAAGCCCTTCATTTATTTTGTGCCTGGTTTGGGGTTTTTTGTTTTTAGTCTTTGGAAACTAACTGGGCAGCAGCTGAATATCACCACTGCCCGGTTAGCTTCCACGGCAAACCCGGATATTCAGTGCTGGTGGCCAGATATGGTCCTGGCATTGAATATGCAGGTTAACTCTTCAGCAGTGATGGCTAGGCACTGTACTCGCGCTAGCTGCCGCCACTGAATATCGGGCCCAAAGTATATTAGGAAATTACTAGATTATAAAATAGTGTTATATACAGCATATGTTTAAAACAATTTTCTGAAATGGCTGAAATATGGTTTTTTTTGTTCTTTTATTTATACAAGGCAAGATTCCACCAAATGCCACCCTGATCTTTGAGACTGAGCTTTATGCAATTACCGAGGGACCACGCAGTGTCAATGTTTTTAAAAAGATAGACTTGGACCAGGACAAACAGCTCTCAAAGGATGAAGTACGTGGTACATCACTTACCAGCAGCATTATTTAATATATTTGTAGATCACTTTTCTAATGAATACACAGATCCCATATGGTATTTTTCTATGGGAAAAAGAATGGGTGATTTTTGTACTAGAAGTTAAACTGGAATTTGCATGATGTTAAGATTTGCATTCTTTATTGTAAGAAATGTGCTGTTATATAATGCTTCGATCTTGTGCAGACTAAAGTATTTTATAAAAGCACTCAATATCCAGATGCATCCTGATGGAAAGGAGGTATCAGATTATTCTCCGGGAACAAGCAGGAAGTCAGTCCTCACATATGGCTGACATCAGCGCCAACGGAGCCCACGTGGAAACATCTCCCCAGCTTTCAAAGAAAGCCTTTGGGAGATGCACCACACATGCGTGGTCCACTTCCCGCCCAAGGGTGCCATCTTGCCTCGGTCTCCTTTTTTCCACAGAGTTCTTTGGACACTGTCCAGTTTTCTCTGGAAAAAGTCTGAGTTTTATTGTCAAATTTTGTCCTATTTGCGTATCAGTTCCTTCCCGCCCCCGAGCCATCTTGCGTAGGCTTCACTCCTTGGGTGCGTCTATTCATTTTTTTTTTGTTTTGTTTTTAATCGAGGTCTTCCTTGACCGGCATTTGTGCCCTTTTTCAGCCGAAGGCCTCGGACCCTCACCGAGAGACAGGGACCCTCTTTTTCTGATGGCCTCCAGTGGCTTCAAAAAGTGTGACCAGTGTGGCAAATTGATGTCACTCACCGATCCACACGACTTCTGCCTTCAGTGCCTTGGTCTGGAGCACAACTTCTCTGACTGCAAGCTCTGCAGAACTATGACCTCAAAGGTCTTAAAGAGCCGCCATCAGCAGCAGGAAAAATTCTTTCATAAGTCCGTCTCTACCCCAGATTCTCCAGCAACACCATACTCCAGGACCCCCTCTGATACCTCGGTGCCCCGCGAAGCCAGAGGCTATTCCGCATCCCCCGGCCGCAGTTCCTCTGAGTGGAAGTCCACAGAGATGGAGCATAAGAAGAAAAAAATCCTTGAAGATCGCCTCAGAGGACGGATCTGCGAAGAAGGTGTGAAATCCCACCCCAGGTCCCGCAGTTCCAAGCATGAGTCCAAGGAGTCAGGGCAGGAGTGGCATTCCAAGATGCCCCACAAGGAGTTGTCGGCTCCCACTGACTGGCCTCAGACCTCCAAGGCCATCCTCATTGAGGACTCTCCCTCAAAAGTACCAATGCCGGGCCCAAAATCCACGGTGTCCGTGTTAAAGGCTGCGGAGCCAACTGGCATGGAGATCAGAATGACAGCCCTAGAGAGCAGTATATCTGCCCCAGTGACCATGCAGGAGGCGTTTATGTCCAGCTCGTCTGGTTCATCTGCCCTGATGACAGGACACTTGATATCGAGGGCTTCCCCGGACGTCAAACCAGTCCTCGAGCACCACTGGCCTCGAGAGAGCCCCCAGCCATGGCCGAGGTCCCGGTCCATTCTTTGGAACACTGGTCCTCCCCGACAAGTGCCCATGGACCAATGATCCTCCAGAGATCATGCATCACAAATAGCGTTCCTCGACCGAGGTGATCATGCAGCATCGGTCCTCCCCGACAAGTGCCCATGGACCAATGATCCTCCAGAGATCATGCATCACAAATAGCGTTCCTCGACCGAGGTGATCATGCAGCGTCGGTCCTCCCCGACAAGTGCCCATGGACTATTGATCCTCCAGAGATCATGCATCACAAATAGCGTTCCTCGACCGAGGTGATCATGCAGCGTCGGACTTCTACTCAGACTTTGAGTCCGAATGGGAGACCAAGGACGAAGAGTTCCCAGACACAAGGCAACACTGTGATGTGCCCTCGGACCTGTCTCCCCCGGTGACCCGATGCTGTTCCCCACCTGAGGACGTGGCGTTTCTCGATTTGGATTTCATGAGGGATATGGCCAAGGCTCTATCGAAACCAAGGCCGAGGAAGACCTGTGAACCAAGGAATTGGAGATACTCCAATACAAGGCACCCCCGAAGGAAACCCTTGCGGTTCCAGTGCCCTCGATCCTCAACCACCTCCTCCTTCGCATGTGGGAAACACCGTTGGTACCAATCATTAGCAAGCACCTCGACACCATGTACCGGGTACACCGAAGCCCTAGGTTCCAAAAGAACCAGCTTCACAATAACTCCATGGTCGTGCAGTCGGCCATATGCCAGCCTAAGAGCCAAAAAAACCCATTCATCAGTACCACCCAGTAGGGAGGCCTGAACCCTTGACGTTCTCGGTCGGAAAGCTTTCAAGGCTCATTGCTAATGTGCTGAATCCAGTCCTACCAGCTCTACATCGGCATGTACCTGAAGGAACTGTCAAAGGAGCTTGGTGGATTCTTGGCAGGTCTCAATGGAGAACTCTTACAGAAGTTCAAGACCCTAACCTCAGCGGTAAAAGAATGCTCAGAGATTCTGTCCTGAGCAGCCTACAATGGCTTGGAGTCATCAGCCAGGGTGGCCATTACCGGTATCGGAGCACAACGCCAAGCATGGCTACAGTCATCCAACCTGGAACAATGGGTACAGAACAAACTGATTGATGTCCCCTGCATAGATGAAAACCTATTCAAAACGCCCAGGGCAGATAAAGTAGCAGAGATAGATACCGAGTATGTGACAAGAACCAGGCTCTCAAAGAAGATCTCAGTTCAACCCCAAAAGAAAACCCTGGGGAATAAGCCCTTCTTCCTGAGGAAGAAAGGGGGCTTTGGTAGTACGCTGCACTTCCAGGCCTTCTTGGCCCCTCAGCAGGGCCAGCAACAAAAGGGCCAGGAATATAGTCCCCAGAAAGCAAAAAGCCCCAGGCACCAACTCAGGCCCAGCTCAGGAGAAGCTTTTGACTGCCTGTGCATGACCTCCACTCCCCCAGGAAGTCCTCTGTTGCCCACAGGGGGGCACCTAGCCCACAGATGGACAGCCATCACCACTGATACCTGGGTGCTACAAGTGGTATAGGAGGGTTACCTCCTCCACCTACATCGGGCACCACCCTCGCCAGGAGAGCCCAACAGGCTTCTCCTCCTCCAAACCCTGCTCTTCACCGAGCTAGCAGGTCTACTCCGGGACAAAGCAGTGGAGCCAGTGCCAAAACCTCTTTGGGGCACCGGCTTCTACTCCAGATATTTCCTCGTCCCCAAGAGGACTGGGGGCCTCAGGCCCATCCTGGACCTGCAAGAGCTCAACAAGTTTCTGCTCAGGGAGAAGTTCAAGATGCTCTCCCTTGGAACACTGCTGCCATTCCTCCAGCAGGGAGATTGGATTTGCTCCTTAGATCTAAAGGATGTCTACACTCACATCCTAATTCACCCCAACCACAAAAATACCTTTGGTTCATGGTGGGGGGACAGCACTACCAATACAGGGTGCTGTCCTTCAGTTTGGCCTCCTCACCAAAGGTCTTCACAGAGTGTCTCGTAGTGGTCGCAGCCCACTTCAGGCTTCAAGGGGCCTTTGTCTTCCCTTATTTGGATGACTGGCTTATAAAGGGGGACACAGCTACAGAGGCACAACATGCCACCGGACGCACCATAAACCCCCTTTAGCACCTGGGGTTTGTCATAAACTACCCCACCTCACTCCTGCTGAGCGCCTAGAGTTCATAGAGGCACAGCTGGACATCCTCCAGGCAAAAGCCTTCCTCCTTCAGGAGAGGTCAGAACATCTCAGGGAATTAGCTGCAGAGGTGCAATGGCATAGGACACTACCCGTCCGGCTTCTCCTCCGCCTGCTGGGACACATGACCTCCACGATCCACCTGCACATAAGAGAGCCCAGTGGTGCCTCTGCTGTCAATGGACCCAAGCCACAGGCAGGTTCAAGGACAGAGTACAGGTGACCCACCACTTGGCTGCCTCCCTTGGATGGTGCAGAACCCATGTCACCTTCAGGCCGGGATACCCTTCCAGGCATCCACCCCCCCAGAAAGTCCTCACCATGGATGCCTCTCTAATGGGATGGGGGGCGCATTGCGAGAACCTCCAGACACAAGGCTGCTGGTCCCAGAGGGAATCCGAGATGCAAATCAACCTGCTGGAACTCAGGGCAATATTCCTAGTCCTCAGAGCCTTCCGCCACCACCTACAGCACTATGCAGTGCTGATCCAGACCAACAATCAGGTCGCGATAGTCTACGTAAACGAACAGGGGGGGAGAGGGTTGTACCCTCTCTACCAGGAAGCAGTAGCCCTCTAATCTTATGATCTCCAGCAACAAGCAGGAATGCAGTCTTCACATATGGATGACGTCAGTATCAACGGAGCCCGTGCGGGAATGGTACCCAGCATCCAATAGGAAAGCTTTTGGGAGCATCCCACTGCACCTGCGTAGCTGCCTTCCCGCCTTTCCAGCTCTCCCTCCTCCATTCTTCGTTTTCCGTGAAGCCGACAGGAAGAAAATCCTGTCAGTGCAGAAAATTTCTGTTTTTAGTTTTTTGTGGTTCGCGTCTGCCTTCATGTTGAATCTGGTACCGACTCACCGTCGGTTCTTTCTTTCTTTTTTTTTTCTCTTTAAAAAAAAAAAACCTGTGAAGAAGGAACTTCTTCTTTTGTTCTTCAGGCGCATCAATGCTATCTTAGGCCTAGGCCTTCCAATTCTCTCTGACACAATGGAAAAACCATCCAGTGGTTTTAAGAAATGTTCCAAGTGTGGCGGTACTATTTTGGACACCGACACCCATGACTGGTGTTTTAAAATGCCTAGGGCCTGATCATTAACTGTCAGAATGTCCTCTCTGCAGGAAGATGATGAAGAGAGGCCTCCAGAATTGAGCTGCAAAGCTGGGCACCCTCTTTGCCACCAACACCGTCTCTTTAGCATCGACGCCATCGAGAGCTTCATCTTTCTCCCATGGATCTCAGGTATCGAAACCTAAGTCTTCATTGAAGACTGGCTGCCCCCCCAAGGGTAGATCTCCTTCTAAGCATCGAGATGCCTCAAACATTGCCCTGGAGGGGGACACATCGGCCAAACAACCCCAACAGGAGGACCTTTCCTCCAAAGCTATTGTGGGGTCCCAGGATGCTCCCAAGGCCTCTACCTCCGGAGTGCTCCTGGTGCCATGCTCAGGGATTGTGGCCCGCAACTCCGGTACCGATACCCAAGCATTGGCAAGCAACATGGATCAATGTATCCTTGCCATCAAGTGGAACTTAGTGGCCTTACTGATGACTTCGGTTCCAGTGAAATCCCTACACTCAGTTCCACAGATGTCGGCACCGTCACCGGTACCGATGTCTACTGCATCAACATTTCTGCCGCTTTCCACGCAACCACCCATGTCGGCCCTCAAATCCGTTTCTGGTACCAAGGTTCCGGCTATGCAAATTCCAAGTACTGGCTTCAACCGGCACCAAGTTCATATGTAGCAGGAGCACCCTGCCCATCGATACTTCGAGTCTTTTGGATTCCAATTCGTTGGATGATGAATTGGCCAATACTCGAGACTTACAAACTCTACCAGAGGACCCGTCCCATTCTCCACAATGTCACATGTCCCCACCAGAGGACATGTCTTTAAGACTTTATTCACAATGTTGCCAGGGGCCTGTCCATAATAGTAACATCAGAGAAAGAGCCTAGGGCTGAAGAATTTGGAATTCTTCAATATCCAACAGCTCCAAAAGAAGCTGCTACGCTTCCTAGTCATCGTATATTCCACAACCTCATGCTTCGTGTATGGGAGACACCCCTTACTATTTCTCCCCATACCCGCTGGCTCGATACCATGTACCAGGTACCGGAATGTCCTGGTTTTCAGAAGACACAAGTACCATTCCATGGTAGTGGAATCAACAGTGTGTGGAATCAAGAGCTCGAAGACACATTCCTCTAACCCTCCGGGTAGGGAATCGAGAACCCTCGATGCTTTTGGTCGTCGGTGCTTCCAGAATCAGTTCTTACATACTCTACATGGGTATGTTCCTCAAGTTGGTAACTAAGGATTTGGAGTCAATGGCTCCTCTTCTCCTAGATGATAAGAGGGCAGATTATCTTACCCTTGTAAAGCATGCTCAGAACATCTCAAAGTTTGTTAACTAGGCAACCTTTGATTGCTTTGAGTGCATCAGCAGAACTACATCTATCTGCATTGGTGCAATGGGTTCAAGATATGCTGGGTAATATCTCTTGCACCAGTGAGAACCTTTTTGGCAAAGACAAGCAAGACAAGGCTTCTCAGTCTGAAAACACTATCCTCAATAGGCTCTCTAGATCTACTGCCAACCCAGCTAAAAAGAAGGCAGCAGCAAAGAAGGCCTTCTTTAATAAAAAGAAGTATTACCCTTCTTATTCTCCTGTCATTCATGTCAGTATCATGTCCCTCAAAAGGGACAACAGCCTCCAAAGCATCAAAAGAAGGCTCAGACTCCCAAGTCCCAGTCACCTCAGCAGGCTCCATCTGCTCCACGTTTTTGACTCCTTTCTAGAGAACATAGCTCTCCTGCCTCTGAAGGATCCCGACCCTATCCACATTCCTGGCAGACTCTGTCATTATACCCACAGGTGGCATCTCATCACCTCGGAGCAGTGGACATTAACAATAATACGAGAGGGCTGCAGATTTAATCTGCGAAGCCTACCCCCCCCCCCCCCCCGACCAATGTTCCCTCTAATTTTCTGTAGGCTGTGTGCGCATAAAATATCAGCTGTGTGCAGCTTTTGAAGGAAGGTTACATTTTTGTGCGCCACATAACGACATTCAGAGTTATATACTTTAAAATTTGACTACACGTCAGAATACAGTATGTACACCACATTGATTTTAATCAAATTAAATGAAAACAGACGATTACTAAATGAAGCGGGAAATTTCTAGTAATTATAATCATAACTTTTAAATTTTAAGACGTCTGTGTTGTTTCTATCAGAATCAGAGCCGTAATTTTTGTGCGCTCTGTTGTAAAGTATGTGCGCTCACTCGACGAGGTGTGTGCGCGCGCACAGCTTAGAGGGAACAGTGCCCCCGACCTCACTAAGGGCATTCCATTCTCAGCCCTCTTCCACTGCTCTGCTTCTGCAAGAACTCTACTCTCTTCTACTGCAGGGTACCATAGAAGAGGTTCTAACATCCCAGCAGGGAAAGGGCTTCTATTCTCCCTGTTTTCTTATTATAAAGAAAACAGGGGGATACAGGCCCATTCTATAATTCAGAGACCTAAACAAGTATCTTGTATGGGAAAAGTTCAAGATGGTCTCCCTGGGGACCCTTCTTGCCCTACCTCCAGAGTCAGGACTGTCTTTGTTCTCTAGATCTAATGGAAACGTATACTCATATTCTCATCCATCCAGAGCACAGAAAATTCCTGTGTTTCATTTTTCAGGGAAGACACTATCAATACGGAGTCCTACTTTTCGGCCTCACCTCTGCCCCAAGAGTCTTCACAAAGTGCATGGTGGTAGTAGCTGCATTTCTAAGGACTCAAGGGATATTTGTCTTCCCTTACGTAGACGACTGGCTCATAAGAGCAAGCACCTCTCAAGAGGCCAGCCTATCTCTTTCATGCACTATGCAGGTGTTGCAACACTTCGGATTTGTCATAAATCTACCAAAGTCCCAACTCGTCCCCTCTCAAACTCTAGAGTTCATAGGGGCCCTCTTAAATACTCAGCAATCGAGGGCATTTCTGCCCAACTCCGCTGCGCTCGTCTCATTCAGCTAGCGTCTCAGGCATGTCTCAAGGACTATCTCACTGCTCAAGAAATGCTATAACTCCTGGGTCATATGGCATCAACGGTACATGTAGTTCTCTACGCCTGTCTGTGCATCCACATAGCCCAATGGACTCTGGCATCCTAGTGGTCTCAAGCCTCAGGTCGCCTAGGGGACAAGATACAAGTCTCTACTCCTCTGGTCACATCTCTCCAGTGGTGGTGTTCCTCAGAAAATCTCCTTGAAGGGTCACCTTTTCAGATGCCTACACATCAAAGCACCCTGATGACAGACACATCCAAACTAGGCTGGGGAGTCCATTTGGGATCTCTCTCCACTCAGGGCCTCTGGTCTCAACAGGAGTCACAGCTCCAGATAAATCTACTGGAGCTCAGAGCCATCTTCAATGCTCTCAAGGTGTTTCAGGACCACTTACATTACCAAAGAATTCTGGTCCAAACAGACAACCAAGTAGCCATGTTCTTTGTGAACAAACAAGGCAGAACAGGTTCTTGGACCCTCTGCAGTGAAGCTCTAAATCTCTGGTCCTGTGCCATAAATCATCACATTCACTTCCAAGCAGTGTATCTTCTGGGCAAACACAATGTCTTAGCAGACAGACTAAGTCGAATCCTTCTTCCCCACAAATGGTCTCTTCATGTAGACACAGTCCTATATCTTTTAGACCTGGGGGACTCCAGAGATAGAGTTTTCACCACTCCTCAGAATGCCAAACTCCTCGCTTCTGTACCAGAACTCCTGCATCAGACAGCCAACAAGTGGATGCTTTTCATCTCCACTGGGGACATGGCCTCCTTTATGCCTTCCCTCCCTTTCCCCTAATTCCCAAAACTCTTTTCAAACTCCAGGCAGACAGGGGCTTCATGATTCTCGTAGCCCATCACTGGCCCATAAACCGTGGTACCCTCTACTGCTACATCTGTCTCAGACTCAACCCCCAGATCTCCTTTCTCAGGAGGAGGGCACTCTGCTCGATTCCAATCCGCAGTCTCTCCATCTCGCAGTATGGCTGCTGGAGGCATAGCCTTTCAAGGTCTCAGCCTTTCCCAGGAGGTGAACAACATCCTCTTAGCTTATAGAAAGCCATTCACCAGATGGTCCTATGCTTTTAAGTGGCATAGGTTTTCTATGTGGTGTTCTTAGAAGAATTTAAATCCCTTCTCAGCTCCGGTGGAGGCGCTACTGGAGTATCTCCTCCACCTGTCCTTTTCAGGACTCAAATCCAATTTGGTAAGAGTACACCTAAGTGTAATTACAGCCTCGCACATACCATTAGATAGACAACCCATCTCTCAGCCGCTTGTAGCACGCTTAATGAGGGGTCTTCTGTTCTCCAAGCCTCCCATTAGGCCACCACCAGTAGCATGGGACCTTAATGTTGTTCTAGGGCAACTTCTCAAGCTGCCCTTTGAACCTTTAGCCACTTTTCTCACATGGAAGGTCATCTTCCTCATTGCCCTCACCTCAGCAAGGCACATTAATGAGCTTCAGGCCTTGGTGGCCAACCCACTCTACACACAGTTCCACCATAACAAAGTAATCCTTAGGACTCATCCTCACTTCATGCCGAAGGTGGTCTCGCCTTTTCGTCTGAACCAGTCGGTTTACCTTCCTGTGTTTTTCCCTAGACTGCATTCATCTGGGGCAGAAACAACCGTCCACACTGGATTGTAAGCGTGCCTTAGCATTTTATCTTCAGAGGACTCGGGAGCACCGAAGGGCTTCGCAACTGTTCATCTCTTTCGATCCTAGTCACCTCGGGTTACCAGTCTCCAAACGTACTTTCTCCAAATGGATAGCAGATTGCATCACTTTTGCTTGCGAGGCGGCAGGACTCTCCCTCAAGGGTCATGTTACTGCCCATAATGTTCGAGCCATGGCTACCTCAATGGCAAATCTAAGCTCTGTAACTATTGACGAAATTTGCAAGGCAGCAACTTGGTATTTGATCCATACCTTTGCTGCTCACTACTGTCTGAACAAGGACTCTCGCCGGGATGCCATGTTTGGCCAGGCTGTTCTCCAGCATCTCTTTCAGACTTATACTTTCCGTCACGGTTTTCAATACCAGACATCCATGGAGGATCCATGACCACTTAGGCCTACTCCAAGGCAAATCAATGCCAGTTCTGAGGTCATTTCTCTGGCATCTTCTAGCTAGGAAGTCCCATATGTGAAGACTACATTCCTGCTTGTTCCTGGAGATTATACAGTTGCTCACCTGTAACAGGTGATCTCCGGGAACAGCAGGAATTCAGTCTTCACAAGCCACTCTCCTCCCCTAGGAGTTGTATGTCTTCTTTCTTTTCTCTCCTTTTATCTCGGCTACAAACTCAACTGAGGAGGGAGAGCTGGAAAGGCGGGAAGGCAGCTATGCAATCACAGTGGGATGCTCCCAAAGGCTTTCCTATTGGATGCTGGGGAGCATTCCCATGCAGGCTCTGTCGGTACCGATGTCACCTGTATGTGAAGACTAAATTCCTGCTGTTCCTGGAGATCACCTGTTACAGGTGAGTAATTACTCTCTATATGCAGAGGGATGTTCCTAAGGGTGGTCTACCTATTGGGCCAGGATAATGTCTTGGCAGACAAACTGAGCAGACTACACCAGCTGCATGAGTGGCACCTGGACCCAGCGGTATCTGCATCCCGATGATGGACCTGATCGCCAGCCGAGACAATGCACAGTAGCCCCATTTCTGCTCCCGCTGACCGCACTCGGCTTGGGTACAGCGGATGCATTTCTCATCCCATGGACGGAAGGCCTCCTGTATGCCTTCCCTCCAACACCGCTGCTAGCCAAGACCCTGTTTAAGGCTCTGCGTGACAGAGCATCGCTAGTGCTGATAGCCTCTTGGTGGCCCAGACAGCTCTGGTTCCTACTGCTCCTCTCCCTGTTGATTCCCGATTTCCCCTGGGCTGAACCCCAGGACTACTCTCACAGGAGCAGTCCTCTCTCCTACACCCCAACCTAGGGTCCCTCTCGCTCACACTTTGGCTGCTGAAAGGGCAGCATTAGCCCCCTTCTATCTCCAACAAGACATGGAAGAGATTCTCCCGGCCTCTCGTAAGGCCTACAAGAGAATGGCATAAGCCTTCAAGTGGCACCGTTTCTCAGTGTGGTGCACAGAAAAGTGGACAAACCAGTTCTCCTGCTCAGTGCATGTGGTACTCCAATACCTGCTCCACCTATCGCAGGCGGAACTTAAGTCCAACTCAGTCAGAGTACATCTAAGGACAATCATGGCGTATCACCACTCTGTTGAGGGGAAATCCCTCTCATCTTAGCCCCTCGTGTCTCTGTTCCTATGGGGCCTCATGTTATCCAACCCCCCATCTGCCCTCCAGCGGCAGAGTGGGACCTTAATGTGGTGCTCTCACAGCTCACTAAGCCTCCGTTTGGGCCTCTTGCCATCTTCCACCTGCAGTACCTCTTCTGGAAGGTCACCTTTCTGATAGCACTCGCATCAGCTCGCAGAGTCAGCAAGCTCCTGGCTCTGATGGCAGAGCCTCCTTACACAAGGTTCTACAAGAACAAGGTGGTGCTCCGCACACACTCCAAATTTCTGCTGATGGTGGTGTCCCCATTCCACCTCAATAAGGAGGTGATACTTCCCACCTTCTTTCCCAGGCCTCACGTTGTAGGGCAGAGACCGTTCTCCATATTCTGGATTGCAGGAGAAGCCCTGTCTTTCTATCTGCAACATACTCAGGACCATTGCAAAGTGCAACAGCTTTTCATGTCCTATGACCCCAGTCATCTGGGGCTCCCAGTGACTAAGCGATCTCTGTCCACTTGGGTGGCAGCCTGCATTACCCTTGCCTACGAGCAAGCAGGGATCCCACTGGACCAGAGTTATGGTGCACTGCGTCAGGGCCATGGCTACTTCCATGGCCAATCTGCATTCTGTCGCCATAATGGAAATTGGCCAGGCTGCCACCTGATCTTCGGTCCATATCTTCTCAGCTGATTACTGCCTGGAGAAGGAGTCCCAATGGGACAACACCTTCGGCCAGGCCGTACTCCGTAATCTTTTCTGGGTGTAGGCAACTCCTGCCCTTCAACCCTTCTGTGTTCAGGCTACCGGATTGCTGATTCTCTGTCAGACGCCTGGGTCTTGCAAGAGTCTGTCTTGGGATTCAACTGCTGCTGGTTGTGGCCCACCTTTGCAGGTCACCTTGGCATTTTCTACAGGTTCCTGGTAGCCTATAGCTGGGGAGACCCATATGTGAGGACTGACTTTGTGCTTGTTCCTGGAGAAAGCGTAGTTACTCACCTGTAACAGGTGTTCTCCGGAGACAGCAGGAATCAGTCCTCACAACCCTCCCTCCTCCCCTTGCAGTTGCTTCTTTACCATCTTTTATTTTTCCGTATTAGTTATGTCATTTGACTGAGGCAAGATGGCACCCTTGGGCAGGAAGTGGACCACGCATGCATGGTGCATCTCCCAAAGGCTTTCTTTGAAAGCTGGGGAGATGCTTCCACACGGCTCCGTCGGCGCCAACATCACCCATATGTAAGTACTAATTCCTGTTGTCCCCTGAGAACACCTGATCCAAGTGAGTAACAATGCTTACACAACTGTCTAGCTAGAGGAAGTGGAAATGTGATAGGTACCCATGGGTTAAAACATTTTTAGTCTAGTACTTTCAACCTTGAAACTCCCCACTCAATACACAGCAGTGGCCAAGAAAGCTAATAGAATTCTAGGAATTATAAGGAAAGAAATAGAAAATAAAACTAAGGATATTATAATGCCTCTGTATCGTTCTGGTTGCCATATGTAAAAAAAGATATAGCAGAATTAGAAAAGGTACAGAGAAGAGTGATCAAAATGATAAAGGGGATGGAAGGATACCCATACGAGGAAAGGCTTAAAAGGTTAGGGCTTTTCAGCTTAGAAAATAGACGGCTGATGGGAGATATGATAAAGGCCTGTAAAATAATGAATGGAGTGGAACGGGTAAATGTAGATCGGTTGTTTACGCCATCAAAATGTAGAAAGACTAGGGGACATGCAATGAAGCTACAATGTAGCACATTTAAGACTAATAATAGAAAATATTTTTTCACTCAACGTATAATCAAACTCTGGAGTTTGTTGCCAGAGGATGTAGTTAAGAGCTGTTAGTACAGCTGGATTTAAAAGAGGTTTGCACAAGTTCCTGGAGGAAAAGTCCATAACCCATTATTAAAGACAACCAGAGAAATCCACTGCTTATCCCTGGGATAAGCAGCATGGAACTGTCTACTTTGGAACCTGACAAGTACTTGTGATTTGGATTGGCCACTCTTGGAAACAGGATACTGGACTTGATGGACTTTTGGTCTGACCTACTATGGCATATCTTATGTTCTTACATACACTAGTCACAATACACACTATGCACAGACACCTACCTACACATCCTTTGTTATTCTACTGAGATACACTTTACCATGGTGTGATGGGGTGTATGAGAAGCTCTCCATCTCCTGTACTGATATACCTCCAGCAGACTAAGGACATGCCCCTTTATGCACCAGAAGCCAGGCCCCTTTAAGGAACCCGGCTTGAATATACCTGGGAAAGGTGTGGCCGGGGATGGCCCTTATAACTGGGAAGGAACTTTGGGGGAGAGAAGAGCCCAAGGTGTTCCAGAGTATGGAGTGGCCACCTACCTCTAAGGAGATCCTACAGGAAGGTAGGAGCCAGGATGCTTCCACGTTGGTCAGCAGGCTTTTGGTGCTACTGCTGTGAAGCCCAGAGTGAAAGAACGTTGGGGGAGGGGAGAACTGTTTCTCTGCTACTGCTGTGAAGCCCAGAGTGAAAGAACTTTGGGGGAGAGGAGAACTGCTTCTCTACTACTGTTGTGGAGCCCAGCATGAAGGAACTTTGGGGGAGAGGAGAACTGTGTCTTTGCTACCACTGCTATGAATTCCCTGTATATAAAGCATATAAGAACATAAGCATTTTCCTTTAACCCTCTGCCTGTCTCTGGGGGGGTTTGTATCCTGACCCGCTCGCAGGTTCTACATATGGTGGCAGTAGTGGTGGGATTTCTTCTTAACTGAAGGACAGCAGAACACTGCATGTTCCTCCGGGGCTCAGACCTTCACCCCATGGAAGTGGGGTTTTGGTATACAGCTAAAGGGGCAAGCCCTGACGGAGTTAGGACACACCTTCTGTATAGTTAGTGTCGGACAAGCATAAGGTTTTTTTTCTTCCCCCTTCTCCTACCTGAATGGGTGGTAACTGATAGAACCAGAATGGAGAGATTACTCCAGGCCCTGGTGGAAGGACAGCAGCAACAACAGCAGCAGATGCTACAAGAGTTCTTTCAGGTGCAAGGGACCTAGCAACAGCAATTGCTACAAAAGTCTTTGGAACTACAACAAAGCTCACTCACACAAACGTCCCAAGTGCTCCAAGAACAGCAGCTACACCTGCCAGTGCCACCCCTGCCGAAGATGGTGGAGGGCGAAGACTCAAACTCCTTCCTGATAAATTTTGAACGAACTACCCAAACTGTTGACAGTAAGCTGCCAAGCTGCCTATCAAGAAGCAAACCCGGATGGAAGGGCCTCCTATGTAGCAGTAAAAACCACTATACTAAAGTGAACGGGCTGTATGCCAGAAGCCTATCGCCAGCGGTTCCGGAAGGGAACTCTGGGGCCTACAGAGAACCCCTGGAGTTTCTTCTACAGGCTGAAGGAGGTGGTATGGAAGTGGCTACAGCCAGAAGATAAGCCAAGATCATCCTGCTCGAACAATTTTTAGAAGGCTTGTCTTCCCCTATGAGACAGTGGGCGTGCCAGTTTGCCAAACTGACCCTGGACAGTGCCATAGAGATAGTAGAAGGCTTTTATGAAGCACAGTTAGTAGCTGAGACACCCAGGATGAAGGGGGACAAGGCCATCTGGGTCCCAAGAGGGCCGTACATCGAGACCAGAATCCGTGAGGACCACTGCACCAAGGACTTCACATTCCCCAGCTGCCCAAGCAGCCCGGGCTGGCTATCTGACTTGCTTCAGGTGTGGAGGAAAAGGTCACTATGCCCGCAAGTGCCCCATAGAAATGGTGGAACCTATGGACACACATGTTATGGCCTCACATGAGTGCAGTATTGTGGAAGCGTCCCTAATGAGCCACAGGTTGTTTGTGATACTGGTGGAACTTGAGGGTGCTCATCTACAAGCCATCATGGAATCAGGAAGTGTAAGACCCTTGTCAGTGGGGACAGTAGGACCAGACATCAAATTAATTATGAGAACCTTGTGACTCTAAGTTGTGCCCATGGTGATCAGCGGACCTATCCAACAACGCAATTGGAGCTAAAAACAGCTGCCGGAACAGAGACCCTGGAAGCAGCGGTCGTGCCTCGCCTAGCCTATCCAATGGTTTTAGGCCAGGACTTCACTAAATTCATGGACGTCTGGGACCAGAGGAAAGGCAGCCTTGACAAAGTGACCTTAGGAGACCTGGATTTGTTTGTCTGGAATCCCAAGAGCTCCAAGTCCCGGAGGCAACATCAGTGGGAAAGGGCCCGCCATAATGCAAATCTAGGGGCAGCTATGAATGAGAGCTCCAGGGAGGAGGGGAGTACCCCAGATGATGCTGTAGATGAGTCTTGGGGGAACCTAGCAGGAGGCCCTGGGGGACGAGAACCACCCACTGGAGTGGGCTGGTATAGGAAACCCGTGCCAGTTTAAAAGGGCCCAAAGGGAAGATAACATCCTTAAGAATGCCTGGGACCAAGTTCACGAGTTAGAAGAGACTCCAGTAGACAGCCTGGACCCTTCCCCCAGGGATTCTCCCTACTTTGTAGTATGACAGGACCTCCTTTATAGGGTTACCCAGGGAAGAATAGAGGGAGAAGAGCTGGAACAGTTAGTGGTTTCCCAAGCCTTTCACCGGTAGATAATGGAGTTTGCTCATAGTCATCCCTTGGGAGGGCACCTGGAGATGGACAACACCCAAGAGCAGATCCTGGCTCAGTTTTACTGGCCAGGGCTTTACAAACAGGTGCAGCTATCCTGTAAGGGCTAGACCTGCCCCCCTTGTGCCCATGCCCATTGTCAAGATCCCATTTGAAAGGGATGCGATGGATTTGGTGGGATCATTGGAGAGTACTCCCTGGAGAAATAGATTCATCCTGGTGGTCATGGACTATGCCACATGGTACCTGGAAGCGATAGCTGCGTGGAATACAAAGACCACTACATTAGCCAATGCTCTTTGGGAGTTGTTTTCCCAACTGGGGATCCCAGCTAAAATCCTCACAGACCAATTAAAACTGTTTGTCTCTCGCGTAATGAAACAATTGTGCAATTGAAGGTCAAGACCTTGCGGACATCGGTATATCATCCCCAAACCGATAGCCTGGTCAAACACTCCAATAAAACAGTAAAACAGATGTTGAAGTTCATGAATGAAGAGGGGAAAGACTGGGATCTATTACTCCTCTACCTTCTGTTTGATATCAGGGAAGTACCCCAGAGCTTGACCGGGTTTTCCCCCTTTGAGTTGCTGTACAGTCGACAACCCCAAGGGATCATGCAGATACTGAGAGAGACCTAGGAAGAGAAACCCAACTCCGGAATCTAGTGGATTACATCCTGCAAATGCAGGAATACATAAAGAAAGTGGGAGTATCAGCCAGACAGCACCTGGAGAAAGCCCAGGAGAGCCAAGTCTGGGCCTATAATCGGGGGGCAGTGCAACAGACCTTCCAGCCCAGGGACTAGGTGTTGCTTTACTCCTGGTCTCGGAGAGTAAACTGTTTTATAAATAGCATGGCCCATTCCACGATATCATCATGGATCCCGGCACGATGGTATGCCAACGACCCTAATGACACCCAGAAGCATGGAGGCAAGCCGTGGCGAAGGAGGTAGAAGAAATGCTGGAGTTGGGTGTGATAGAAGAATTCCAAAGCAACTAGTCATCCCCCATTGTGCTGGTGCCTAAGCTGGACAGAATAATCCGGTTTTGCATCAACTTCCAGAAAGTAAATGTGGTTTCGAAGTGCAATGCTTATCCCATGCCCCGGGTGGATGACCTTATTGAGTGCCTCGGGGGAGCCCAATTTATTTCAATATTGGATCTGACAAAGGGCTATTGGCAGATTCCCCTAACCCCGACCGCCAGGGAGAAGACCCCATTCTCGACACCACAAGGTCTGTTTCACTTCAGAGTCCTGATTTTTGGGCTTCATGGAGCTCCTGCTATGTTCCACTGCTTAGTCGATCACCTATTAAGACCCCATAGGGGATATGCAGCCGCCTACCTCAGTGACATCGTAATCTACAGTCACAACTGGAGAGCGCACTTGTCCCATCTGCAGGCTGTGATGATAAGTCTGAGGAAGGCCGGCCTGATGGCCAACCCACGCAAATGCTTCCTGGGAAGCAAAGAGGCCCAATATCTAGGATATACAGTGGGGAATGGTCAAATATGACTACAAGTCAAGAAGGTGGAGGCCATTTCCCAAATACCGGTGCCTGCGAATAAGTAGCAAGTACGGACCTTTCTGGGTATGATTGGATAGTATCGCCGGTTCATTTTTCAGATGGTGGCAAAAGCCGAACCCCTGACCCAGTTACTCCAAAAGAATGCTCCAGACAAGGTCCTCTGGACTACCGAGCTGAAGGAGATGTTTGGGAAGTTAAAGGCATCTTTGTGTTCTAGACTGGTCCTGGTCAGCCCAGACGTCACAAGGCCCTTCAACATCCAGACAGACACTTCAATGGTGGGTCTTGGGGCTGTCCTGGCCCAGGACATGGAGGGTGAAGAACACCCATGGCATTATATAGCCAGACATTGCTGCTACGATTGAGAAGGAGGCCCTGGTAATCAAATGGGCCCTAGAGACGTTCCAATATTATCTACTGGGTTGCCCCTTCACATTGGTTATGGACCATCAACCGCTCAAGTGGCTGGCACAACATAAGGACATCAACGGTCGGATCCTGTGCTGGTTCCTTGCCCTCCAACCCTTTCTTTATGAGGTCTGACATCAGGCTGGCAAGGCACATCTGAATGCGGACTTTCTGTCCCACTTGGGCGCCTCGGCACCACTGGACGCTCGGCCTTGTAGGTTTGCACTGAGAGGGAGGGGATGTGATGGGTGTATGAGAAGTTCCCCTTCCCCTGCACTGATATACCTCCAGCCAGACTAAAGACATGCTCCTTTAAGCACCAGAAGCCAGGCCCCTTTAAGGAACCCAACTTGAATATACCTGAGAAGAAAGTGGCCGGGGACGGCCCTTTTAACTGGGAAGGAACTTTGGGAGGAGAGAAGAGCCCGAGGTGTTCCAGAGTACGGAGTGACCACCTCCTCTAAGGAGATCCTACAGGAAGGTAGGAGCCGGGGTGTTTTCACATTGGTCAGCAGGCTTTTGGTGCTCCTGCTGTGAAACCCAGATTGAAAGAACTTTGGGGGAGGGAATAATTGTTTCTCTGCTACTGCTGTGAAGCCTAGAGCGAAAGAACTTTGGGGAAGGAGAGAACTGTGTCTCTGCTACCACTGCTGTGAATTCCCTGTACATAAAGCATTTCCTTTAACCCTTTGCTTGGCTCCGTGGGGGTTTGTGTCCTGACCAGCTCACAGCGTTCTACATATGGCTTTTTCAACCAAGTCTCCCACACAGACATGCTATGTCTGCAAATGGAGAAAAAGGGAAACATGCCTTTTATGTCACATTTTAAGCGTGCACTTTTCAACTTGTTTAGGGAGAGGGAATGTTTATTCCAGTTTAAAGTCCCTCAAATTTATTTGGTGTATTTTAATGTTGGTTTGTGAATGAGCAGCGAAAAATACTAGTTAATCTATTGACAAGGTTGGGGTTGCTCATATGATGATGTAAAACACTAATCTAATCTTGTGAGGAGGAATGGTGAAAAAAATCAGACACCAGTGATAGCTCTCACACACTTTCTCACAGAAAACAATATCCTTCTACAAAATGTAATGTCAAAAACTGTTTCACCAAGCTAACACTTGATTACTCTACTCTATACTCAGAATTATTTTATTTCACAAGCTTCTCTTTCTCCTCTAAGCTTTAACCTACAGTTTTCCAGCAAACCAATACTCACATGTCCTACACATTCTCCAGCAGATGCAGCTTCTGCTGTCCTCAGTCCCTCAGGATTACATTTGTTGATTTTTATTTTAAAATGAAGCTATCTTTGAGTATACAGTTTGTAAATATTATAACTCAAAAATCATTTTTAAGAATGTGTACACATTGCTCCTAATTTATTGCCCCTCTGAAAATGTGAGAGAGCAAGCTTAGATGTTGATTCTCTTTTGTTTACAATAATCTATTCTATTTCAGATAAAACATTACTTGATGGAGGATTTTAAGAAGGATGGTAAACCAAGAGATGAAGCTCGTGAGGACAAGATTTTAAAAGATATATTTCAAAAGAATGATCATGATGAAGATGGCTTCATTTCTGCAAAAGAGTACAATGTGTATCAACATGATGAGCTATAGTTATCTAGATCATTTGCAGCCCATTTGAATGAATAAGTGCAGAAAGCAAAAGAGAAATATTTTCTAAAATTTCATATTTTAGCCATTAATTTTTAGCCAGGTTTCCTACAAGGAATCTGGTTGTGTAAAACTATGGGCCCCTTTTACAAAAGCTCGTTAGCTGGTTAATGGACGTTTTAACGTGTGGCAACAAGACAAGAACACTAACGCATGAAGAGGTCCACAGCCACATGCTAAAATGCTCATGAACCGGCACTTATGGGATGGGGCAGGGAATGGATGGAGGGTGCGCATGGAAAGCACATTATTGCTGGAGCCCAGGCAATTGTGGCACGTTCAGTGGTATCATGGCTCTTAACATAGGTTCACCTAATGACTCCTTTATAGGCTTTGTTAAGTGAACCCGCCTTGGTGGAGCACACTTTAGGTGAACCTGTCGCTCATTTAACTGCCAGGAACATGCCAGTTACACTCCCGAAGATAATATGGAGGCTTCACAAATCACGTTATTTGCAAATCCTTAATGGGCTTTAGTAAAAAGGGCCTTATGTCTCTTTCCATCTGTTTATCCCCATGATTAATTATTCATTCAATTTCATTCATGTGTCTGCCATAGATAGTAAAGTATTCATAATTCTGGCTCACAATACATAGGATCCCTCCTTCTTTCCTATAGGCAAATAAATAGATCAGTTCATTTGACATCTCAGGGAGGATTGTCATATTAGCAAACATAAACATAATAAACATATAAACATAAATATTTTTATAGTTGCCCATCAATTTGTTAGTGCTTGTGGTCAGGCAAGGAAACTGGGCATCATGATTATTCACACATCTCATTGTTATATCATTAAAAATTTGCTACAGTTGCAGCTATGATAGGTTGGTATATTTAAGAGGAATTGTTTACAATATCTTAAATTCTGGAGATGAGATGCTGCTTTATTTTTATGGTTTTTAATTAAGCTAACCTTCACTTACTCTAAGGTTATATTCAAAATATGGTTTTCAGACATGATTATAGCTGAAGCTATTGAACCCCAGTTTTATAACAATATGTTTGTGGGTATTACACCAACAGCAGGAGCAGAAAAAAGCCAGACACCATGCACACAAGGGCTAGAATAGTCCAGTTTGTTAAAAACAATTTGATATGGCTGTGCTGTGGCAATTTGCCTGCATCAGGGGTCCAAACTAAAAGCACAGACAAACAAAAGACATGCATTCAAAAGAAAATCATAAAATTAGATAATAAAATACAAGGAAAAAAGAAGTCCTTACAGACATAAGAACACCAAAAAGTTTAAAAAAATTTAAAAATGAGTTAAAAAATGACCTAGTAGAAGTAGAGAATGATGTGTAAATTCATAGCCACATGGGAGTTTCACATATATAGAGGGAAATTGGAAGGTAGATGGATGGCATATAAAAAATTATGCTATACGTTCCAAAGGGGAGGGAAGGCATAGTTTGGGTAGGATAGTGGAAAGAATGGTGTGTGAGTAAAGTGTGATTGAGGAGGTACCACAGGGGAAAGAGCTTGGGGACACAAGCTAGATATATTTAGACACATGGAATAGATATTGTGTGAGATGATGGCACTGAGTTGAGTTGTTTAAGTGATGATTCATTATTATTTGCTGTTACTGTACACCATGGAGATTATGGTATACTGATTGTCCTATTTCTCAAGTGTTGATAAATCATTAAAAAAATAGGATTTTGAAATTCCTTCAGCTTTTTTGAAATGGGGAAAATGGAAGACTTTCTACATTTATAATGTCCTAAGATTTATGGCCAATCTATCTCTGAGTTTTCTCTCTGGTGTAAGCAACAACCAGCTTTTGATCCCTAAAACATTCATGTCCTTGCAAGATATGCCAATGTTTTCTCATCATTTTTTTGAATATTATTTGTATTTGCCAAAGAAGAAAATAGTAATGTACAAATGAAGTTGAATTTGTCATTCTTATTTTTCTCGCTCAATAATTCACATCTGTCTGCCTTTATAGCTTTATTGTAGCCTCTCAAAATACATTCATTTAGACAGTCACTGTGCTCAGATCTCTCTATCATATTAATGGCTTGCGTTTCATATTCCTCTAAACTTGGACATAGTCTGCGTAAGCACAGAAATTGAGAATAAGGTAATTTTTTCTTAAGACTCCTTGTATGAAAAGTTTCAGACTATAATAACTTCTTTTTATCAGTAGACTTCTTATAATAGTAGTCTGAAAACAACAAGTAGTTTTGATTATCAACATATCTAAAAAGGCAATTTTCCTAAAATCATAATGTATTGCAAATTTCAAATTGTTAATCCCTCAAAGTAAGCCATTGATAAAATTATTTTAAATGTTCTTCATCACCTCTCCATAAACTAATGTCATCATTGTAGTTTCCAGAGTCTGACCTCTGTGAAAAAAGGATGATTGTTTAAAAGAGATTTTCAAATTCTGCCACATGTGAAGTGGCATTTTAGAAGGGATGTCTACCAGTAGTTTGAATCTGGGACATTCAAAAATCTGGGAGCATGGCAGCAGCAAAGAAAGGCACATATGAATGCCTTCTGAAATCGCTACCTCTCCACCCTGAAAAATGAACAACCCCATAATCGGTTATGGAGATGGGCCCCATGCAGGTTGCAAGGCCGAGTACATACACGAGTTTAGGCCATTTCAGAAATATGGACGTCCCCGACTTGCACGGCCTCAAAACCTGGTGCTTGGCCGTGACGACAGGGGTATCCCAAAAGGGGGCATCGGTATGAGACTTGCACGTCTACGCCTGCGAATTTAGATACTCAGATGTGAGGTGGCAGGCCAGTAAAATGTTTGGGGTGTGTAGTTATGCTCAGGTTTCTTCAGGCAGGAAATAATTGTGGCAATGTAAGACCATTATGGAAGTGTTACATCCATGAAATGAGTACTTTTTGTACCTTATTCATGGTCAGGAGCAAGTATAGGCATGGACGTCTCACCAACCAGGCCAGACGTGCTTCTGTCATTCTGCAATTGCACAGCAAAATGCATCTCCCTTGTTCCACCCAGGCCACATCTCCACCACGCTCCTTTGCTAAATAGATGTTCTCACACTGAGGAACACTATATACCTGGGGGGCAGAGAATACCTGTTAACTGCATTAATCACGGTCACTGGGATATTCAGTGGCACTAAAGCGGTTAGTGCTGCTGAATATCCCTGGGTGCTGCCGCTGCACGCCCCGATGCTAGCTGGCTAGCTTTAGGACATTCCGTGGGCATAGTGGAGACAGCACCCAGCGATAAATGGGCAGTGGTGATATTGAGCTGCTGCCCGGTAATTACTAAGTACAAAAGTTAGTCATCTGAAAGGGTGGTCTAACATGTACCACAGAGGCTAACCGGACAGCGGCTGAATTTTGCCTCTGCCCTGTTAACTTCATGCTTCTCCAGTTAACCCGGAAATTCGATGCCAGTGGCTAGATATGGACCCAGCATGGAATATACAGGTATTCGTTTCAGCAGTGACAGCTAGTCATTGTAATTGGCTAGCCACTGCCACTGAATATCCTCCCTCTTCCTGGCTTCTAAAATGGCCCCAAGGACATCTCAAGGCTTTGCATATGTAAGTTCCCATTTTCAAACAGCCAGCTCATGAATAGAGCTTTTAAAATACTCCCGATAGTACCTGTGGCACTGAATGACCATTTTGTGATACTTTCTTTCATGATCCGACTCGATACATTTGTTTAATTGTTCTTTTTGGAATTTACATTAATTATATATTACTGCAGATTTAAGAGTTTAGCCCATACTTTCAGCCATTACAGTGGTTGTTTGTACTATTTCTTTGTGCTGGAATCATCTTTGCAACTTTATAGTATGTTTTTAATTTTGTATTGATTTAGAAAATGTTTTTATTGAAGTGATATTTTATGGCGAGCATCTGTATTTTTGTTTTGATTGTTATACAAGTACAGTCACGTTATGTATATAGATTTGCACATCATTCTTAATGTGTACTACGTAATGTTTTAATTCATTTTTTAAATTTGTGGATGTTTTTATTTGTGAGGAATTCTTATTTATTGTATTTTATGATATGATTTTATGATTTTTTTTATATGTCTTTTGTTTGTGTTTTAGTTTGGACCTTTGATGCAGATGAATTAAACACTGCTGTGTTGGGTCAATTTTAATAAATTGGACTTTTCTGTCCCTTGTGTGCATGGTGTCTATGGCTGTTCTCTGCTCCTGCTGGTGCTGTGACTGTATTTGCGAAGGATTTCCCTCTTCAGTTCATGGTTTGTGGGTATTACACACCTGTTTAATTCCATGCTCAGATTATATTATTAAGCTTGCTTCTTGAAGGCTTGATCCTGATACCACAGAAGAAGTATATATATAATTGCATATAAGATTTACCCCATTCCTTTGTCATCAAGTGGCATCTCACTCATTTACATTTCAGTAGCCTCTTATATTTCCATGGAGTCTCATAAAAACAAAACATTATCACTTATTTGGCCCATTGGACATTGCCAGTTTCGCACATTTTTTGATTAAACAGATTCCTTATTTTTATTTAGTCCTGCTGCACATAACATTTTAGAAACATTTTATTTTGTAATTTTATTTTTCACATCATAGTGCATTTCCCGAAGTTGTATAATGCAAATGACTTCATCAAATTCACAGTATCAAATTATCAGTATGGCCTAGAGAACACAATTATATGTCTAGAAAACATGTTTGACTCCAAAGTGGTGTCTGTCTGTGTGTGAAGCTGGGGTGTGCATGTGTACATAAGTGCACCATGCCATGATCATACAGCAGATGTGGAGTGATGTTGTTCCAGAAGGTGCTGCTGGCTGAAGGGCCCAGCATAGGGAAGAATATCGGATAGAAGGAGGAAAAGGGGAGAGTGCGCCAATTGGGTCAGGTGAGGATGGAAGCTTAAAGGTGGCAGGAATGCCTGGGAATGATTCAGTGGCGTTGGACATGAGTGGAGGGGGAAATACAAAGCCTCTAGACTAAAGGAACTAAAGGTTCCTGTGCGGATATCCAGTTTAGTCCTCCACAATCGGGTAATGCCCCTCCTACTGCAGCCTGGAGACTGGACCAATCAAATCTTCTGTAGTACATATCCAGCAGGAGCTCCCAGAAGCCCCCCAGTGTGTCCAGTCTCTAGCAGCTTGAAGACGTAAAAGTGTGTCCTCCTGGGCACACTGAGTGACTATTGCAGGAGCAACACTTGTTAGTTAGTTGTTTTTAGGGTTTGTTTTGGGGCATTTCCTTGCTATTTCTTTGATAGCTAGCTGTATCTTTAAAAGGAAGACAAAAGAAGAAGCCTGTCTCTCTGGAGCACTGCCACAGGAGACTAGGGGGAAGTCAGACCTGTTGGCTCCTGTGTTCCTGCCTAGCAAATTTTCACAGCCCTGGGTGAGCTCCCCCTGGACAGTACGGGTAAAGCCATACCTGATACAGTAGTGGCTGGCACTGGGAGATGTTTGGCTGAATCCTGGTGGTTCCTGAGCTGGTAGGAGATTTTCATTTCATTTCTTCTTGTGTGCAGTGCTCTGTTAGAGCTGCCAGCATTTCTGTAGGCTCTCCTGAGCCCATTTGGCAATTTTTCTTAAATTTGGTCGTTTGCCCTGTCTTAGAGGGTCGTTTTAGTTCTTTTCCATATTATTTGGTGGCTTTTGTATTTTCGCGCCGTTTTTTACCGCGGGTGAAACAGTCCGGCGGCCATTTTGAATTTTAAAAGTGTGCTTTAGAGGCACTTTTGAGCACTTGTGCACAGGTTCCCCTGGCGTTTTTTGGGGTTCCTCTTGCTGGCGATTTTGCTCAGGGCACCCCAGGGAGTCTGGGGCATATTTTGTTTCTTGTAAAAAAAAAAAAAAAAAAGTTTTAATTTCAAATCGGGGCTGATTTGCATAGGATTGCCCCTGTGGTGTGGGCTTCCCTGTGACTGTTGTATTCTATCCCGCTGGGCAGAGGTGGCCTTGGGATGGCTTCCCAGCCCCAGTGCGTGATTTGTGGGTCCCGCAGAGCAGTAGGGACTGACTCTGGCATCTGCAGGAGCTGTGCTGCAGTGCCTGCAGAGTTAGAGCAATCTGTGAGTCTCCCGGATCAGCCTACCCCTGGGGATGCTTCTAATTCAGGGGATAGTTCTTTCCCCGAGCCTCCCTCAGTCTGGGTCGGTTCCACCGGCCAGCAGGTCGGTGGCTGCGCTCCAGCAGGCGGCTATAGCTGCACCGCCTATGGATTTCTCCCCGGATTTTGTGCTCCTCATGCATCAGGCGTTTCGCTTGAGCAGGTCCGGTCAGTTGCCGGCAGTTTGGCCCCCCTCTCTCCCCCCGGGGTCCTCTGGGGCGGCTCAATGCACCTCGCCACCCGGGGGCAAGAGTCTTCGGTTGGGGGAACAGGAGCAGGACGCCCTAGGTCTCCTGGATTCCGAGGCAGAGGGCGATCCTGAGACTGAAGCGGAGGAGTTGGAGGATGGGGAGATCCTTGAGCCGGAGGACCAGGCTCGGATCATTCGCGTGTTTCCGTAGGGACGAGCTGGTTCCTCTGGTCACGGAGTCCCTGCAGGCGCTTAACCTTTCGGCGGTGCGGCCCCTGGAGGAGGAGGGTCTTGAGGATCCTCTAATTCAGGCAGTCAGGGATTCCCAGGTGGTTTTTCCCGTTCACCGCGTGGTGGATCATATGATCCAGGCGGAGTGGGAGCACCCGGAATCCGGCTTGAAGGGGATTCGGACCATGAATCGGCTTTATCCCCTTGCCGACAAGGACAGGGACTTGTTCAGGTCCCCCCGGGTGGACGCTGCGGTTCCGCAGTGACCAAGAAAACCACCATCCCGGTTGAGGGGGCGGCTGCCCTCAAGGACGGTCAGGACAAGAAGATTGATAATTTGCTCAAGCAAACCTTCGATACTGATGCCGTGTCACTGCAGGCCTCTATCTGTGGGGCTTGGGTGGCTCGGTCGTGTCTGCGATGGTCGCAGCATTTGCGCTCGAGCCCCGGGCTAGACCAGCAGGGCCTGTTGGAGGTTACCCGGCTGGAGTCCGGCTCGGCCTATCTGGCGGATCTGTTTTATGATTTAATCCGCGCGTTGGCTAACAGTATGGCATCCGCGGTTGCGGCGCGCCGGTCCCTCTGGTTGCGCAACTGGGCGGCGGACGGTTCTTCCAAGTCCCGCCTCAGTAAGCTGCCCTTCAAGGGCAGATTGTTATTTGGGGAGGCTCTCGAGAAGTTGGTAAAGGATCTCGGTGAGTCCAAGGGGGGCCGGCTCCCGGAGGATAGGCCAAGGTCCAACAGGTCCTCCCCCTCGGCGAGGGGGTCCTTTCGGGATCAGCGCAGGTTTCGTTCCTCCCGCCTGTGGGCTTCGCAGTGGGGCAGGTTTGGAGCCCGTAATCAAGGGTTTCGTACCTTCAGGGGAGCCGGCAGAGGCTTCTCCGGAGCCGCCTCTTCCTCGGGCTCTTCTTTTGGGCGCAAGCCACAATGACGCGAGGCAGGCTCTGGAGGGAGGCCCGATTATCGGGGGTCGCTTGCGCGACTTTCTTTCCTCTTGGGCCCAAATCATGTCGGATCGCTGGGTGCTACAAATTATAGGAGAGGGTTACGCTCTGGAATTTGCGTTCCCACTTCCAGATTCATTTGTTCTGTCTCCCATCAGTGCGAGCAAAAAACGCGGGACATCCGCGTGACCCTGGATCGGTTGTTAGCGCTGGGAGCGGTGATCCCGGTTCCTCCTTTGGAAAGAGGCGCCGGGCGATACTCCATCTATTTTGTGGTTCCCAAAAAGGGCGATTCCCTGCGTCCGATTTTGGACCTCAAAGGCGTGAATCGCGCGCTCCGGGTGCCGCATTTCCGTATGGAAACCTTGCGGTCAGTCATTGTAGCGGTGCGACAGGGGGAGTTTTTGACGTCCCTCGATCTCACCGAGGCCTATTTGCACATCCCGATACATCCATCTCATCAGCGGTTTCTCCGCTTTGCGTTTCCGTGGGGCCACTTCCAGTTCAGGGCCCTGCCGTTCGGCTTGGCTACGGCTCCGCGCACGTTCACAAAGGTGATGGTGGTCGTTGCGGCGGCCTTGCGCAAGGAGGGCATTTTGGTCCATCCATATCTCGACGACTGGTTGATACGGGCAAAATCCAGTCGGGAGTGCCTGCGAGTCACGAGCAGGGTGGTGGCTCTGCTGCGATCTCTCAGCTGGGTGGTGAACGAAAGAAAGAGTTGTCTGCGTCCCTCGCAGGACCTGGAGTATCTGGGAGTGCGCTTCGACACCGCTCGGGGACTGGTGTGTCTCCCCGAGCGCCGCGTCCTGGCGTTGCGGGCTCTTGTCCGACTCTTTCGGGGGATGCCCGCTCCGTCGGCGTGGTGGTACCTAAGGCTTCTCGGAACGATGGCGGCGACCTTGGAGGTGGTGCCATGGGCACGGTTCCACATGCGCCCGCTCCAGAGGGCGCTCCTTCGCCGCTGGTCCAACCAGTGCGATTCCTTGCACAAGAGGCTGCCCTGTCCGAAGGCAGTGCGGCGGTCGCTCCGATGGTGGCTTTCCTCCGAGAACCTGACGCGGGGGATTCCCTTGGAGCCTCCTCTGTGGGTTCCCCTCACTACGGATGCGAGCCTAGCCGGCTGGGGAGCTCACTGCGAGGCCCGCTTCACGCAGGGGGTGTGGTCCTCTCGGGAAGCTGCGTGGTCGATCAACCGTCTCGAGCTTCGGGCGGTCAGGCTAGCCCTGTTGGCCCTGGAGCCTCTGGTCCGGGGTCGGGCGGTCCGCGTCTGGTCGGACAAGGCGACCACGGTGGCGTACTTCAATCGCCAAGGGGGCACAGGGAGTGTGGCCCTGGAGACAGAGGCGACGGCCTTATTCAGTTGGGTGCAGACTCGCCTGCCGGCGATCTCGGCGGCGCACATAGCGGGCGCAGAAAATGTCCAGGCCGACTTCCTCAGCAGAGTGCGGGTGGACCCCGGAGAGTGGGAGTTAAATCCACAGGTGTATGCGCAAATAGTTCGGCGGTGGGGTCCGCCCATCATGGATCTCATGGCGACCTACCAATCGGCCAAGACGAGTCGCTTCTTCAGCAGACGGCGGGAGCGAATGTCCGAAGGACTCGACGCTCTCATTTAGCCGTGGCCGACGTCCGGGCTACTGTATGTCTTCCCTCCTTGGGCGCTGATCGGCCGGGTCGTCCAGCGCATCGAGTACCATCGGGGCCGAGTGCTGCTGGTGGTTCCGGATTGGCCCCGGAGGCCCTGGTATGCCGACCTCGTCCGGCTTCAAGACGGCGTGCCGTGGCGCCTCCCGGCGTTGCCGGACCTTCTCCTTCAGGGCCCCTTGCGGATGCCCCAGGTGGCTCGATTCTCGCTTACGGTTTGGCCATTAAGAGGGCTCAGCTGAAAAAGAAGGGTTATTCGCCCGCGGTGATTTCCACCTTACTGCGGGCGAGAAAGTCCTCCACTTCTCTCACTTATGTTCGGATTTGGAGGATTTTTGAGGACTGGTGCTCCCGGCGGGGAGTCCGGGCGGCGACGGTCTCTGTGCCCGTCGTGTTAAGCTTCCTTCAGGATGGGTTCGAGAAAGGTCTCGCGGCCAGTTCCCTGAAGGTCCAGCTGGCGGCGATTTCGTGTTATAGAGGCAAGGTCTTGGGCCGCCTTCTTGGTGCTCATGCGGATGTGCGGCGTTTCTTGACCGCCGTTTTTCATTTACGGCCTTCCCGCAGAGCGGTGATTCCTTCGTGGGACTTGAATTTAGTTCTGCGGGCTATGGTTCGGGAACCATTTGAGCCCTTGCGGAGGGCGTCCTTGAAGGATCTCACATTGAAGACGGTGTTCCTGGTTGCCATCTGCTCGGCACGGCGTATTTCGGATCTGCAGGCCCTGTCCTGCCGAGAGCCTTTTTTGTCTTTCTCTACGGAGCGGATTGTGCTCCGTCCGGTTCCTTCCTTTCTGCCAAAGGTGGTGTCTCCCTTTCACTTAAATCAGGCGGTATTTCTGCCAGTGCTTTCGGCATGCTAGGTCGAGTCGGTGGACAAGAGTCTTCTCCGGCTTGATGTGGGCCGCGCGCTGCGGCGGTATTTGCAGTCTACCGAGTCCTTTCGGAAGACTGATCGGCTTTTTGTGCTCTTTGGGGGTGCAAAAAAAAGGGGAGGCGGCGGCTAAGGCCTCCATTGCTCGATGGCTCAAGGAAGCGATCGCGTCCGCGTATCTGTTGCAGCGGCGGCCGGTCACGGAGGGGCTCCGGGCTCCTTCTACTCGGGCTCAGGCGGCCTCTTGGGCGGAGCATAGCCTGGTTCCACCAGCAGAGATTTGTAGGGCGGCCACCTGGTCGTCTCTGCATGCTTTCAGCAGGCACTATCGCTTGGATGTGTCAGCGGCTCGGGATTCTTGTTTTGGTTCGGCGGTTTTGCGCGCCGGCCTGCAAGGTCCCGCCCGGTCTTAACTGCTCTGTTACATCCCGATTGTGGAGGACTAAACTGGATATCCGCACAGGAAATGGAAATTACACTAACCTGGTAATTGTAGTTCCTGTAGGATCCAGTTTAGTCCTCCTTCCCTCCCGACTATCTGTATGATTTTGCGGCGCGCTGTCCCGAGCGGGTGCCTGTAGGATGGTTTTCGTCCCGTTCGGACTCTGTCGACAGTCGTGCTTCTCGCTATGGCTCTTCCCTTTATTTTGGAGTTCAGTCAGCTCCTTAGTTTCTGGGGGAAGCGCGGTGTAAATTTAAAGGCGTCGATACCGGCGCCATGCAGTGTCCTGACTTCCTCGTTTGGGGAGGGAGTTGGTTATTCCAGGGGGGGAAGTACGTAGTTTAATGATAGCCTAATAATAATCTGATGTGTTGCTTCGTTAAGTTTGCTTTGTTACTAGTACACTGGGGGGCTTCTGGGAGCTCCTGCTGGATATGTACTACAGAAGATTTGATTGGTCCAGTCTCCAGGCTGCAGTAGGAGGGGCATTACCCGATTGTGGAGGACTAAACTGGATCCTACAGGAACTACAATTACCAGGTTAGTGTAATTTCCATTTAGTTACTGTGGGGGTTCTTTCACATAATGATCATTATGTAAGTTGTTTGCACTCCTGCTATCCACTTTCGTTTGCCCTTTTTTATTGGTAAAAGAAAAAAATGGAAGAATAAATACATTAATCAGCACAGTGTTTCCACCACCTAGACATCATGGGGATAATTTTATAAGGATATGAGCGTATAGATCTACTTTTAATACACTCAGCTGCATGTTTACTAAAGGCTGCACTGATAGCGCACGATTGCAACATGGTATCAGCACAGAGACCCATACTAATGTTTGTGGGTATGTGCCTCCATCCCCATGCCGATAGCAAATTGCAATCGTGTGGCATTGAGCTAACCGGGACACAGGTGTACTTAATACCATCCATTGAGGTAGCATTAAGTGCACCCACATTAACAGCAACAGTCATGGTTAGTGCACTCGGTAAGCTTGTTCAGTTTTCTCCATTCGTACCTGCTCCTACATATCCTCATAACTTTTTGCAACTTTCTAGTCTCTGTTGAGGCCAAGCTAACATTTAATCCATTGCCTATTTCTTCTCTGTCCTGGTGTTTATTCAGCATTTTCTGTTTTCCTCTCCCTTGCTTTACTCTCCCTGAGCAACTAACTCCTCTCCCTCCCCTCCTGAAGCTTTCTTTTACCCCCTCTTCCTGTTTGTTTCCCATATGTGCTGATTTCTCTCTGCCTCAGTACTGAGAAGCTGCTTACTTGCTTTGCTGCCAGTGTGGGCACATTTACCTGCCAGCCTGTGAGCCCTGGGTGTGTATTGATATATTTATTTTATCATTGTTAGTGTGCTATTTATTTTTCTGTATGTTTGTTCAGTTTTCTACATTTATATCTGTCTCTGTATATCCCTTATGCTTTAAAGCTCCTTTTCCCTTACTTCCTCATTCAACCTCCAGCTTGGCTCTATTGCCCCCACTCGCCAGCACGGCTACTGCCTTAAACTTGTATTCTCATCTAATTACTTACCCTCAAACTATACCTCCGATTTTCCCTTATCAGACCATCACCTGTTGAGCTTCACTCTTCATCACTCACTGTCACAACCTCGCCCTGTCTACTCCAACCTCTTTAGAAATCTTCATGCTATTGACCCTTTAGCCCTCTCCTCCACTGTCTCATCACCTCTTTCCTCCACTATGTTATCTGAGTCTGTTAATGAGGCAGTAGCTTCCTATAATGCTGCACTCTCCTCTGCTCTGGATGCTCTTGTTCAACCCATGACATGTCCTATGAGGCGTACTATACCTCAGACATGGCTGTCTTCTACTACCCGCTATCTACGTTCCTGTGCCCATTCAGCTGAGTGCGCTTGGCTCAAATCCCGCACCCTTGCAGACTTTCCACACTTCAAATTCATGCTTGTCTTTCCAGTCAGCCATAGTACTTGCCAAACAAGACTATTATAGCCATCTGACTAACTCTCTTGCCTTTGACCCTTGCCATCTCTTTACAACTCTCAACTCTCTCCTCAAGGTGCTTCCACCTCCAACCCCTCCTTCCCTTTCTGCCCAAACCCTGGCTGACTATTTCCATGACAAAATCCACAAGATCACACTCCAATTCCCCATGATGTTAGCTACTTCCCCTCCTCCCCCTCTTCACTCCCAACTTTCCCTCCTACTTATGCTACCCTCTCTTCCTTTTCTGTGATCTCTGAGGAGCAAACCACACAACCTTTCTTCCTTCAAACTCACTACCTGCTCCTCTGATCCTATTCCTACCTGTCTCCTAAGCTCCATCTCCTCCACTGTTTTCCCTTTCATCTATTATAATTCTCACCTATTGCTCTCCACTGCAACTGTCCCTGAAGCCTTCAAGCATGCTGTGGTCACACCTCTCCTCGAGAAACCCTCACTAGACCCTTCTAACCATCAACCCATCTCCCTCCTCCCCTTTGTTTCTAAATTACTTGAACATATGGTTCACTGCCATTGCACTGACTTTCTCTCCTCTCAAGCCCTCCTGGATCCTTTACAATCTGGCTTTTATATTCTACTGAAACGGTTCTTGCCAAAGTCTCCAGTGACCTGTTCCTGGCTAAATGTAAGGGCCTTTACTTGATCCTCATCTTTCTTGACCATTCTGCTGCTTTTAACACTGTTGACCACAACCCTCTCCTCGATACTTTGTCCTCACTTGGTTTTAAGGGCTCTGTGCTATCCTGTTTCTCTTCTTTTCTCTCCCATCACTCTTTGAGTGTTCTAGTGGATCCTCTTCTACTGCTATCCTGCTCTTGGTTGGTGTACCCCAAGGATTTCTGATCAACATCAACAGAATTCGCCCATTCCTTTCAGAACACACTACTAAGACACTTATCCACTCCTTAGTCACCTCCCGTCTAGATTATTGTGACCTACTCCTTGCTGGTCTCCCTCTGAATCATCTGCCTCCCCTTTAATCTGTTCAACACTCTGCGTGGCTAATCTTCTGCCAGCCTCATCATGCTCTTATTACCCTTTTTCTCAGGTCACGTCATTGGCTCCCTATCCATTCTGCATCCAGTTCAAACTTCTCCTGCTGATCCATAAGTGCATTTACTCTGAAGCTCCTACTTTTTCTCTTATCTCTCCCTATACCCCTCCTCAGGAACTCTGCCCTTCTGGAAAATCACTTCTATCTGTGCCCTTCTCTTCTATTACTAACTCTACACTTTGCTCCTTTCACCTTGCTGCACCTTATGCCTGGAATAAACTACCTGAGTCTGTACGTCAGGCGCCTTCTCTGACCCTTTTCAAATTTAGGCTGAAAACTCACTTCTTCGCTGCTGCCTTTGGATCTTAATTCACCTGATCTCCTTTGTGTTTCCTTACCATTTCCCCTGGATGTATCCCATGTCTACAGCTACTGTGTTTGTCTTGACTAGATTGTAAGCTTTGATAAGCAGGGACTGTCTTTTACATGTGTCTGTGCAACGCTACATACGTCTTTTAGTGCTATACAAAAGTACAGTAGTAGTAGTGGCTAACATAAGATATTTAAGAGTAACAAATGTAGAAAGTAGGTGCACAAAAATATAGCACTTAACTTTACATGTTAGATAGGCACAGTGGCTCCCTTTATGGCAACTGATAAAATCAAAATAAACATAACTATCACTTATTTCTCCAGGAACAAGCAGGAAGTCATTCCTCACAAATGGGTGACGTCGATGCCGATGGAGCCTGCATGGAGCATGTCCCCAGCTTTCAAAGAAAACCTTTAGGCCATGCCACCACACATGCGTGGTCCCCTTCCTACCCAAGGGTGCAATCTTGCTCAGTCTTCTTTTTTCCGCGGAGCCCAACGGACATCCATCCTATTTCCTCTGAAAAAATCTTCAAAAACTCCTTAAAAAGTGATTTTTTTTCCCCGGTTGCATACCGTTTCCTCTTCGCACCTCAAGCTGGCGCCAGTTTTGGCGCTGTTCTCAGCTCCTTCCCTCATTTTTGATCGAGGCTTGCCTCAACTGGCATTTACACCTTTTTTCACCTGGGGGTCATCGACCCCGACGGGTGTCTCCCAACATGTCCCCCAGTGGGTTCAAAAAATGTGACCGCTGCAGTCAAACCATGTCTATCACAGATACATACAACTGCTGCCTACGCTGCCTGGGCCCGGATCACGATAGCACCACCTGTGACCTGTACCAGGTTATGACTCCAAAAACCATTAAGAAAAGGTTGGAGTTTCAGGAGAGAATGTTCCCGAGGTCCAACTCGGCACCAGCCTCCCTGACACCAAGCTCTAAGCAGCCCAGCACTTCCCATGAGGCCGGGTGTCCTCTCAGTTCCGCAGCGGCAGCTTCTCTGAGAAGTGCCCCGGACCCTGAGTGAAAAAAGAAAAAATCCTTGAAGCCAGTTGAGGTTCCACTGGTGAAACCCAGTAAAGTCCCATGGAGGGACTTGGGTGACTCCGAGCAGTGCCCCACTAAGTTCTCTAAGGATTCCTAAGCCAACGGAGACTGTGCGAGGCTCCTCGAGGCCGTGGTCCTTGTCAAGGATGCACTCGCAAGAGTGCCGGCATTGGGATCAAGGTCCTCGGTGCCCACACCGAAAGCTACAGAGCTTCTGGCCTCAAAACCAGAATGGCGGCCCTGGAGCAGAATATCTCTGCTATCCTGGCCCTACAGCAGGCGAAAATGGTAGATTCTTCCGTGTCATCCACCCCAAAACCAGACCCCTGACTGCGGGGGAGTCCCCGGGCATCGTGGCAGGCTCTGAGCGCCAGCAGTCGAGGTCCCTGTCTTGTTCCTCGGGTATCTGGTCCTCACTGGCCAGTTTCCGGGAATCAGACCTGAGGTCCTCCGGAGGGTCCTGGCTCCTTGGGGCTGGCCTTAAGGTTCGAGACCACAGAGCTTCGGAATCATTGACACCCTCTGACTCCAAGTGGGAGACTGATGTCAAGGCCTCCCTGGAAACCTGCCGGCGACGAGACGTCCCAGTGGAGCCATCTTCCCCAGCGGTGCCATTCTCCCCTGGAGGACATGACCTTCCACAACTTTGTTCTGGACGTGGCCCGGGCCCTCTTGGTTCTGACAGAGTCAGAGGAGGACCCACGCACCGAAAAACTGGAAATCCTCCAGTATGAATCCCCACCCAAGGAGATTCTTATGATGCCGGTGCAGCCGATGCCTCAGTGCCATCTGCCGTGTCAAGAAGGGCCCCGGGTTCCACAAGACCATGCGTCAATCATGCAAAAGTTGAAGAATCAGAAGAACTGCTCCTCTATCCCTCTGGGCAGAGAGGCTCAGGCCCTTGATGCCCTTGGGCGAAAGTGCTACCAGGGCTCCATGCACGGGTGCCAGATTCAGGTCTATGAACTGTACATAGACATGCACCTCAAGGCCCTAATCCAGGAGCTCTCCAGCTTCTCAGCTGGGCTTGCTGGGGAACGCCTCCAGCAGTTCCAGTCCCTAACATCCAGGATCAGGGACTGCTCTAAGTTCCTTTCCCGAGCTGCCTACAACGGCTTTGAGTCAGCGGCCTAAGTAGCAGCGGCAAGCAGCGGCATCCGGTGCTAGGCCTGGCTACAGACCTCGGACCTCAAGCAATGTGTCCAGGAAAAATTGCTCGATGTCCTGTGTATGAGGGAAAACTTGTTAGGCAAACCCATGGCCAACAAGACAGCCAAGATAGAGGCCGAAGTGTGACTAGGCAGAGGTTCTTCAAGAAGACCTCAGCCCTCCCCTGAAAGAAATCATCGGGGGAAAAGACCCCTTTTCCTGAGGAAAAAGGGGTCCTTCCACCAAAATAACAGCAGGGCCCTCAGCCTATGGGCCAGAGTCATGGACCCAGGAAGCCAAAAGCCTGACTCCCACCCAACCCGGGGGGAACTTTTAACTCCCGGGGCAGGACCTCTTCCCCCCCAGGAGACCCTCCCCAGCCCACAGGGGCCCACCTGGCACTCTTTGCCCACAGATGGGCTGGAATTACCTTGGACCAGTGGGTCCTGCAGGTGGTCAAGAAGGAGTACCTCCTTCGCCTGCAGCAGGTACCCCCAAGGCTCTTTCCAGGAGAGCCAGTGCGACCTCTCCTTCACCAGACCTTGCTGCTCTCAGAGCTCACAGGCCTACTCCTACTCAAGGACGGTGCAGTAGAACCTGTTTCCAAACATCTGTGGAAAAAGGGTTTCTACTCGAGGTACTTCCTTGTCCCCAAAAGAACAGGGGGCCTCAGGCCGATATTAGATCTGCGAAATTTAAACAAGTTTCTGGTAAGGGAGAAGTTCATGATGCTCTCCCTTGGAACATTGCTACCTTACCTCAACCAGGGAGATTGGCTGTGCTCCTTGAATCTAAAATATTCCTATTCCCACATCCTGATCCATCCCTCCCACAGGCAGTACCTCAGGCTCATGATGGGAGAAGGCCACTACCAGTATAGGGTGCTGCCCTTCGGCTTGGCCTCCTTTCCAAGGGTCTTTACCAAGTGCCTGGCAGTGGTAGCTGTCTGCTTGCACCTAGAAGGGGGGGGCCTACGTCTTCCCCTATCTAGACGACTGGCTTATCAGAGGCAGCACAGCCTCAAAGGTTAGGCAGGCCGCAAAGCGAACAATCCTCCTGCCACAGCACTGGGGTTTGTCATCAACTACCCCAAATCCCACCTCTCCCAAACCCAAAACCTCGAGTTCATAGGGGCTCTAGTTGGGCACTGTCTTACTACATCAAAGGCTAACACCTTGTAATGAAGACGTGCAGTTTATTTACAAAGAAAACAAGGATACTTATTCAGAAAGGCAAGTAATTCTCTTAGTTACACATGAGTAGTTAGAAAAGATAACTAGAATGCAATTAGAATAATAACTAATGCACTTAATTACAGAATAATACTTCACTGAAAGAGTTATGAGATAGTGCAGCTATTTACAAAGAATACTTCACCAAACTTGTCATACAGTCCTTTACACATCAGCTGGGAGCGCTCAGCGAGAAACTGGGGACAGTCTGGGATTCTTCATGCCTGGCCAAGCAGATCTACGCTCTGTCTGTTCTGGATTTTCTCTGTACTTATATAGGCACAAATGTGTTGCAGCCAGCTCTCACCCATGAGCTTCTCTCCACCCCATCCACCTTTTTGCTTTGGTTTCCGGGCAGGCTTCTGATCACCCCCCTTGTTTTTAGAAGCTCAAAACTTACACAATCAAGACGCTGGTCAGACATCTGAGAATGCTCAAGGGACACATCCCCCATGGTCTACATTCCAAGGCTAGATGAAGTGTTCTTTTGTCATCATTAATGGGTCTCCATTTGTTTGCTAGGAGAAGGACTCCTAGGTGAAGTGTTCTTTTGTCCTCTCTAATGGGTAATTTTTGTTTGCCAGGAGAAGGACTCCTCCCTAATCTCCCAGCATCTTCCTGTCAAGGGAGACACCCCCCATGGTTTTAGAAGCAGCTCAAAGCTTCTACATTATAATTGATGAATTCTTATCCTGTCTACATTGGCTAGGCAAATGTTTCTATATTGGCCAAGAGAATTGTTCAAGTTGCAATATTCCTTGCTGATCCAAATAAATTTTTAATTAGTAATACATTCCACCCGTGGATCAACAAGGATATTGCACGTAAGCAATAGCTGAATCGCATTTGTAATTCATTCAGAAATACAATAATAATAACATGGGCTAAAACATAGTGGATAATATTAAGGTAAAAGCTTGAGGGGACAAGAAGTCATGGTATAAATTAGGTGATATTTTCCAAAGATATCTAATATACCATTCCCACCGGCATTACAATTGTCAAAGCCAAATGGCTTGTAGATCTCAGTTACTTTTATCAGTTCCCCATGCAGTGGGGGACTCATTTCACCTGCATATTCAGAACTTTTTCTACTGTATATCTGCCCCATGGATTTCAATCTACTAGTTATATATTGAGGGTAGTGGAGCAAGTGGTGAGGGACTAACAACCTCAATCATATTGCAACTACTTCTCCCTCCACCAGCTATGAATCTGGTCTTTCATATTTTACCCAAACATTTATACTATTGACCACCCGTGGATTCAAAAGTAGTATAAGCAGGAGAAAGAGAAACCACAGCAATAACTAAGATCTGAGGAACAGGTAACATAAGCAATTGGGCACATGATGTTCAGTGGAAAAAATCTGAGATACTAGAATTACAGTTACTTTCCAAGGAAACAATAATAAAAGGATAACAATACATAAAACAAAAAGCATTCACAAAAACCCCCAATCAGTCCACTTTCAGATAATTTGGGCCTGCTTCTCAGCAGTTCTTCAGGACTTCGTAGTGTATTTCACCTTTCTCTGAAGTTCAAGCTTGGCCTCTTTCAAAAGTTGAACCTCTCATTCTCATAGGTGGACATCTTGGCCCCTTTTTCAATGTGACACACTGATCCAGATAAGAACGCCTTCACACATTTCTGCAGTGTGTAGTTCGGATTTCTCGGGATGGTCTGCTCCATCTGGACTCTGGCCAATTCCCTCTGCTGGACTCTCTGGATTGCAATTGGTGACATGGCTCCAGGCCTCATTCAGAAGAGCAGCACCAATATTAAATGAAAAAACTAAATATTCTAGATTAGATTTCACAATAAGATAAACTTAATTTCATCTATATTTACTAAGATCATATCCTATAAATAATAAATATTGCTTTATAAACTTTCAGTGGTCTACCAGTAACTATCTCGTATGGTGTCAATCTTATCTCACAGTTTGATTAACTCCTTGTCTCTCTATCACTGGAAATTCATTTGCTTGTAGGAGATATTCCATTATGCCCTTGACTGACCTTTACATGTTTACAGATCAGACAAGTTGCACACACGTGTTCTGCAATTTTGGCAAGTTTTAGAATTATACCAATTGTGTGAGAATTTGTCATCAAATCATCCCCCCTTTGCCTCTGCATGCCTGGCCAGGACATACAGAGGAAAAGTGAGGCAAAAAAGAATCCGGAAGTACCACATGGCCAGTGTGGGTTTTCCAAAGCTCATCAGGGTGCAAGGTGCACCTAGCCCAGCGATGGCGAACCTATGGCACGCGTGCCAGCTGTGGCACGCGAAGGCCTTGCAGCTGGCACGCGGGTAGGTCCGCAAAAAAGAAAAAGCTGGCTCTGGTTGCTGCCGCGGACGCAGCAGCGGCAGAGTGCAGTGTCCCGCGGGGCTCCCTCCGCCCGCTAAGCCCCTCTGCAAGGGCTTTCAGATTCGCGAGGGAGAGCGTCTCCCTCGCGTCTCTGTTAAGCCCGCAGGGGCTAATGGGAAATTTCCCATCAGCCCCTTTAGACGCGAGGGACTGATGGGAAATTTCCCATTAGCCCCTGCGGGCTTAACAGAGACGCGAGGGAGAAGCTCTCCCTCGCGAATCTGAAAGCCCTTGCCGTGGGGCTTTGCGGGCGGCGGGGGCCCCGCGGGACATTGCATTCTGCCACTGCCGCGTCAGCTGCCAAAGCCAGCTTTTTTTTTTTTTTTAAATATGCCATGGGGGGGGGTTTAGGACTGCTAATGGGCTGGGGGGGTGTAGGACTGCTAAAGGGCTAGGGGGGGTAGGACTGCTAATTGGCTGGGGGGGTGTAGGACTGAGAATGGGCAGGGGGGGGTGAAGGACTGCAAATGGGCTGGGGGGGGTGTAGGACTGCTAATGGGCTAGGGGGGGTAGGACTGCTAATGGGCTGGGGGGGGGTAGCGGGTAGGACTGCTAATGGGCTGGGGGGGGTAGGACTGCTAATGGGCTGTGGGCTGATGGGGGCTGTCTGGAAATGGGGTGATGGGGGGTTAGGACTGGTAATGGGCTATGGGGGGGTTAAGACTGCTAATGGGCTTTGGGCTGATGGGGGCTGTCTGGAAATGGGGTGATGGGGGTTAGGACTGATAATGGGCTATGGGGGGGGCTAGGACAGGAAATGGGCTGATGGGGAGGGGTTAGGACTAGTAATGGGCTATGGGGGGGTTAAGACTGGTAATGGGCTGTGGGCTGATGGGGGCTGTCTGGAAATGAGGTGATGGGGGGTTAGAACTGCTAATGGGCTATGGGGGGGTTAGGACTGATAATGGGCTAAGGGGGGGCTAGGACAGGAAATGGACTGATGGGGAGGAGTTAGGACTTGAGGTGGGCTGATGTGGTTAGGACTGGTAATGGGCTGTGGGCTGATGGGGGGGGGTTAGGACTGGCAATGGGCTGTGGGGGGCTGACTGAAAATGGGCTGATGGGGTTAAGACTGGAAGTGGGCTGGGGGGGGTAGGACTGCTAATGGGCTGTGGGCTGATGGGGGCTGTCTGGAAATGAGGTGATGGGGGGTTAGAACTGCTAATGGGCTATGGGGGGGGTTAGGACATGGGCTAGGACTGATAATGGGCTATGGGGGGGTTAAGACTGGTAATGGGCTTTGGGCTGATGGGGGATGTCTGGAAATGGGGTGATGGGGGGTTAGGACTGGTAATGGGTTATAGGGGGGGCTTAAACTGAAAATGGGGTGATGGGGGTTTAGGACTGGAAGTGGGTTGATGGGGGGCTAGGACTGGTAATGGGTTGGGGGGTTGCTATGACTGGAAATGGGCTGAGTGGAAGGGGAGGCTTGAACTGCAAATAGCTGATGAGGAGGGAGCTTGGAATGGAAATGGGCTGTGAGGGAAGGGAGCTAGGACTGAAAATGGGCTGATGGAGCAGCTAGGATAGGACTGGAAATGGGCTGTTGGGGGGAGCTAAGATTGGAAATGGGCTGTGGTGGGGGCTTGAATTGAAATGGACTCATGGAGGGGCTAGAACTGGAAGTAGGCTCATGGGGGGGGGGCTTGGACTGGAATTGGACTGAGTGGAGGGGAGCTATGATTTGACATGGGCTGATGATGGGGCTAGGAAATGACTAGAAATGGGCTGATGGGGGGCTAGGATTGGAAATGAGCTGATGAAGGGACTCAGACTGAAAATGGATGGGGGAGCTAGGACTGGAAATGGGTTGATGGGGGGCTAGGACTGGAAATGGGCTGATGCAGGGACTAGAAAGGAATGGATGCTGGGTGAGACTGGAACTAGAAGGGAGCTGATGTTGGGGGAGGATTAGAATGGGATGGGGCTGGGAGAGTAAAATGGAGAGGGGAAAAATATTTTGTGTGGGAGGAATGAAAAATCTACAATTGGCCGGGTATTGGGAGAGTAAGTGGGGATTGAGGATGGAGCGGTAAAATTTGTGTGGATGAAATAGGAATGAGGAAAGAGCAAAAGGAGAAAGATTAGTATGTTAAAGCAGATGTAGAGAGAGACAAGGTAAAAAAATACTAGAAGAGAGAAGAAAGAACAAATGGACAGCAGACGATGGAGAGTTAGCAGAAAACAGGAAGAAACCAGAAGAAAGTGGCTGGAGCAATTGCAACTGAAAAAAAATGCACAAAAGGTAGAAAGATATCTCTTTATTTTGAATTTATTAACTGGAATATGAAACCTCTGGAAAATGTGCATCATTAACGTCTGTGCTTTGTTTGGTACAAGAGGAAATTAATTTATAGTTTTATTTCTACAGTGTTGTACATTCCAAGTTTGGCTTTTGGGGTTCCCAGTTTAATTATTGCCTTCCTGTTTCTAAATTGTGATTCCTTGTTTGGTGATGGTCTATGTTCTGCATGTGTAACTGAGCTGAGGTTTAATTGACGTGCTGGCACTTTGAGGAAATTCTTTGGTTTTGTGCGGCAGTTTGGGCACTCGGGCTCAAAAAGGTTAGCCATCACTGACCTAGCCTGTCTCCAAATATCTATTTCTTCCAATTGTTGAGTATGACTTCCTGAATTGAAGCTTCTGGAGACGGCATAGTTGAATAAAGTGCTCATAATTTTTTGTTTACATATTCATTGGGCAGATATGTCACTTCAAATTACCTTCATCAGTTTATTGTCTATCACAGTTTCTCCTTTAATATTCCATTTCATCCCTCACAACACTTTTTCACAACACTTTTTCATCACCTGCATCATTCCACCAATCACATACATAGGTCCCTTTCATGTTTTTTATACCATACTGATGTATCCTTATTTGGCAAGGCTGCTAAGAATATCAAACAATTGTTAATAACTTAATATTGGTGTAAACAAATGGTAGGCAGAGAATATAAATTTAGATTCTTCTCAATAAGCATAACAGTATGAGTAAACAGTGTCCCTTTCCCATCAACTTAATTGGTCCAATGCTAAGTGGACATATGTTCATTCTAAAATAGGAACAATTTGGGTAAAATCCTTACAATATAAAACTATTATTTTGCAGCATTTTATAACATCAATCCCAATAGAAAGAAATATGGCTCATCTCTCACGTATAACTAGAATCTATCGTATACACTGTTCTCAGTGAGAGTGCTGTTGGACTGATTTTAAAATTGCAGTGTTCACAAGGATTTGTGTAAGCTACTCATTAATTATGGTGTCAAAAAGAGATCCTTTTGAGGTGAGAGATCTAAGAGGGTACAAGGCATTGGTGGTTGGGCCTCATGGCGATACGTCTTCAGGTTCTTCTTGGATTGCAAGGCATTTGTGGCTGGGCCTCATGACGATCCTCGGGTTCTTCTTGGCCTATTCTCCCCCTGCCTATTCATGTCTCTTCAGAGGCATAAATATGCAAGGTTCCTGTTCTTCAGGCCTTGTGGGTCCTCGAGGAGTCTTAGAGCAGTCAGAATTCTGGTAGCCCAGATCATCACACTGGAAGCAGCACATTTTCTTAGCCTAGGCCGTGGCTTCACCTTTCTGCCTCTCTCTCTCTCTCTCTCTCTTATTCTTTTTCTCGAACCTCTCCTGGATCATTGCTGACAAGCAAGATTTGGTTTTATCCAATCAACTCAAGTTCTCATTATTTTCTGGGAACTCAGTTCCATCTTTAATCTATATTTGCTTAATATGCTTGGGAACAAAGCAATTTCATATCAGCCTCTGTCCAAAATTTCAGCAAACTTATTAATATTTTACTCATCTTGTAATTGCTGTGTGTGTACTGGACCTCTGCGTAATGTACTACTACAACAAGTGTATTTGGTAACATAAGTGCAAGTGTATAAACTAAAGAAAATTAATATCTCATAGTGCCGCAACATATATCTGTTTTCTCTGCAACATATATCTATTTTCTCAGGAACTGTACTGAAACTGAAATAGAATTTTTAGAACAAAGTACACTTTTTCTCTGGACACTAACACGTAAAATTCAAATACAGAAAAACAGGTGAATTTATCCTAAAATCCAATATTTTAACAAAAACTGTGATATTACTGTCCTATCCCTCAGTCATTAGCACAAAGCTTAACAAGGCAAAGTAATTATCTTGAATCTTACAGTTCAGGAAACAGGCATTCTCAAATGACATGAAACTGCAAAGAGGTGAAAATTGTGCTTTGTCACATTTAAATGAACCTAAAACTGGTATCAAGCTGATCTGAAATGTTATCTTCAACCCAGACAGTAGGACAAACAATAGGCCTTGTGTCCTTCAGGCAAATGCAGATTACTATGTAGCTGAACAATTAACCTATAGTTATAGCTGTTTATGGTTAACTATGCCCTCTGGGGTGCTTGCCACAATATAAAAATCCTCCTTTAACTTTTAAGTTTGCTTGGTAGCATATACAGTCAAAGACAAAGAATAGATGCATAACATATTAATGATAAAGATTACCTTCTTATTTACTCAGGATTTAAATCATTTGCAAACTGGCTCAGGATGCCCCATTGTCCTGTTAGGGCTCTCAACCTCTACTTTGGAGGTCAAAGAAAAACAAAAACAGTTTCCTTAGTTTCATGTCTTGTTTGTTTGATCTAGTCACTTCAGCATTCATGGACCATAAAATCTACTGGAGTAGCCAGTAATGAAAGAAAAACAGTTTTTACTACAAACAAACATTTAAACACAAGACAAATCAAAGCTTACAAGTGCTATATACCTATCAGCCTATCTGATCAGAGTTTCTCCTAAGTGAGCAACCAGCAATGAAAGAAAAGAAAAACAAATATTCACTTTTGAACACAGAACAAATCAAAGCTTACAAGTGCATTATACCTATCTGATCAGAATAAGATGTTTCTCTTAACCAGGGACCTTAAAAAAAAACAAGTAAAAAAAATCTTCACTTCTTCATAATCTTATAAGGATTAATACTAACTCTACAGGATAGGCATTTTGTTCAAAGCACTGAATTAAACATCTTTGCATCACAAGGTTACATATTTTCCTAAACAGTTTTTTATTATTTTTAGATCCCTTTTCCTTGGCTGCAGATCCAGCTGCAGTCATTTCCCTTATCAATTTGAAATTGAATTTGTAAAGTCATAATAACATGACAACACTGATCTTGTATCAGTGGGTCAGAACTAATCAAACAGAATTTCGTAGTATCAGCATGATCTATCATTAATCTCTTGTTGATTAAAATCCTCCAGGATTTTGGGGAGTACTCTGCACTTTCCTCCTATAAATTGGTTAGCAATAGACATGTACATTTTCTTTTTCTTTCTTTTTCCCCGTCTCTTACGGTATTTATACTGAACCACCCTCTCAGCAACTTGCTGGTAAATGTCTATTTTATCTGTCCGTGCAATCAAATCTAATTTGCTAGAATTTGTCTGATGCATCTTACAATATGCAGACAACAAAAGCAATCTTCTCCTTCCTAACACACTCAATTCTGTGCCCTTTTCAACAGGTATTTTTTGCAAGCATGTAAGGTGTCACACCGCCCCCCTGGTGGCAGTGGCGGGTCACAGCAGAAAGGGGGTGGACATGCAAAGTTTGTTTGTGGAGGAGTTTAGTTCAATTGCAGGGCCCAGGTTTTTATGGTCCTGGTAGCCTTCTGTGTACTAAAAGCTCCCAAGAATATCACAGTCCGAGAGTAGGGAAAAATAAAGGCTTTTATTTCCCATGTTGCAAATAGGTTCAAATAGCTCAGATTACATCAACACAAAAAGAATGTCCTTGCTCCAGGTTAAAAGAAAAAGAATCATGAACTGAAGAAAACCTGTTAACTTCACAGCAATGTCAAACGAAATATAGCATCAACTTTACCCCAGACCACAGCTATTCCTCTGCTAGGGCTCAATTCTTTCGGCCAGGCAATAGCTACAATCCATCGGGAGGTCTGAGGGATCCTCCGGGAATTCCACCTGCATGGGCTCGCAGTCCGGAATGTCTAGGGGCTCTCCTTCAGGCTTTCTGTACAATGCTTGTATGATGTCCCAATGTTCAGCATCTAAAGGTAAGTCTTTGCTTTGTATACTTTTATAATGCGGACAGTCTCTCCTGCACACTGTTCCTTCTCTAGGAAGTTTCCTGTTTAGTACAGGTTTGTATTTTATAGCATGAATGCCTCTAGAAGGACAGCATTCTCCAGTGCCCTGCTCCTTCTGCGTCACAGCATTCATAAAATCATAGTTAGTAAAATGGTAATTACCTTTTCTTCTAAGGTTAGCACAGTGAGGTGAGGGCTGAGGCCTGTTCCTGCTGGGTATTGGCTCCCCCGGCGCCAAGGTAGGCCTCCGGTTCTCAGGTCGGCCTTCTGCTGGGGTTAGGCCGCATTTGCACCACAGCTTCTTTCTCCCAGGGCCTTGAAAGTTACCCTTCAAAATTCCTCTTTCACCTCTTTCTTTGCTACTCCCTGTTGCGCCTTTCAACAGTTGCTGGCCCTTGTTAAACTCAGGCCTTGGACTCTCTGGTACAGTCCTCCTCCTTTCAGGGTTAGCTTCCTTACGGTATCTTTCCCTCCTGGAAAGTGTATCGTTTCCCCTTTTGAAATATTTAAAGCAAGTTTCTTCACCTGGCTCTGCTGAGTCTGCTAGGCCGGTTCCCTCTGTCAGGACTCCTATTCCTGGATCCTCCGGATCTCCATGCAAATCTGGAACTGGAACTCCTTGCACAACTCCATGCCAGTCCCCTTGGCAGTCTCCTTGCGACTCTGCTTGCAAATCTCTTTGCCACTCTTCCCCTTCTCCTCCTTCTTCTGACTTCCTCCAGTCATCTGGGTTTTTAAAAGGAATCCTTCCCTTTCTGGATTGGGTGTAGGCCGGTATTGCATCATTGGCTCTAGGGCGTGGTTCCTCAGTCCTCCAGAGGTCTCTCTTGCTCCCCCTATATGGCTCCTCGTGATGCTGCAGCCGGTGTCTGCCTCTTTTTTCTGAGTTTAAAACATTTTCTTCTGCCTGCAGCTGGTCTGCAGTGCCACAAAGGGCATTAACGGGTTTATCATCTTTTAAAACAGACTCCCAATTCTCACTTAGTCTTGACTCGCAGGACCATTCTCTAGCTAATATTTCATAAGATGCCTGATCCCAGCTGGGAATATTTACAATATTCTTTACAGTTTCTACAATATTTGTATTCTTTTCTCTTTTCAACATTGTCCAAGCCTTTTTCCGTACCCCACTTCTGGTACCAAATGTCTTACTACATCAAAGCCTAACACCTTGTAATGAAGACGTGCAGTTTATTTACAAAGAAAACAAGGATACTTATTCAGAAAGGCAAGTAATTCTCTTAGTTACACATGAGTAGTTAGAAAAGATAACTAGAATGCAATTAGAATAATAACTAATGCACTTAATTACAGAATAATACTGAAAGAGTTATGAGATAGTGCAGCTATTTACAAAGAATACTTCACCAAACTTGTCATACAGTCCTTTACACATCAGCTGGGAGCGCTCAGCGAGAAACTGGGGACAGTCTGGGATTCTTCATGCCTGGCCAAGCAGATCTACGCTCTGTCTGTTCTGGATTTTCTCTGTACTTATATAGGCACAAATGTGTTGCAGCCAGCTCTCACCCATGAGCTTCTCTCCACCCCATCCACCTTTTTGCTTTGGTTTCCGGGCAGGCTTCTGATCACCCCCCTTGTTTTTAGAAGCTCAAAACTTACACAATCAAGACGCTGGTCAGACATCTGAGAATGCTCAAGGGACACATCCCCCATGGTCTACATTTCAAGGCTAGATGAAGTGTTCTTTTGTCATCATTAATGGGTCTCCATTTGTTTGCTAGGAGAAGGACTCCTAGGTGAAGTGTTCTTTTGTCCTCTCTAATGGGTAATTTTTGTTTGCCAGGAGAAGGACTCCTCCCTAATCTCCCAGCATCTTCCTGTCAAGGGAGACACCCCCCATGGTTTTAGAAGCAGCTCAAAGCTTCTACATTATAATTGATGAATTCTTATCCTGTCTACATTGGCTAGGCAAATGTTTCTATATTGGCCAAGAGAATTGTTCAAGTTGCAATATTCCTTGCTGATCCAAATAAATTTTTAATTAGTAGTACAGGCACATTATAGGTCAAGGCATCCTCCCAAGGGAAAGGGCAGTCCGCCTCAGGGAACTGGCAGAAGAGGTACAACACCGCCACTCGGTGCCAACTCACCTCCTGCATCACCTGCTGGGCCACCTGGCCTCAACAGTCCATGTCACACCCTTAGACCATCTCCACTTGTGGACAGCCCAATGGTGTTTCCATTCACAGTGGACTCAAGCCAAGGGTGGACTACAGAACAGTGTCAGAATCACCCACCAGCTGGTAGAGTCCCTCACCTGGTGACAAAACTTGTGCCACCTCCAGGCAAGAATGCCATTCCACGTACCCGCACCGCAGAGAACCCTGATAACAGATGCCTTCCTCCTGGGCTGGGGGGCACATTGCGGGGACCACCGAACACAAGGCAGCTGGACCCAGGAGGAATCGCTCTTACAAATCAATCTCCTGGAACTTGGGGCGATTTTCCTGGTCCTGGGAGCATTCCACCACCACCTGTGGCACTGCCCAGTGTTGATCCAGATGGACAACAGGGTGGAAATGTTCTACATTAACAAGCAGTGGGGGACGGATTTGTACTCCCTCTGCCAGGAGGCAGTGGTCCTTCTCTCCTTCACATTGCACAACAGCATGCTCCTGCGAGCAGTATACCTGTCAGGCCAGGACAACTACTTAGTGGACAGGCTGAGCAGGGTACTTTGCCACATGAGTGGCACTTGAATCCTAGGGTAACAAAGCAGCTCTTCCACCACTGGGGCAGGCCCATGATCGACCTGTTCACCTTCCTGCACAATGCACAGCTGCCTCTTTTCTGCTCGCGTCAACCGCACCAGGGGAGAGTGGCGGCATACGCCTTCCTAATCTTGTGTTCTGAGGGCCTATTCTATGCATTCCCACCATCCCCCACCCCCCCCGATCACCAAGATCCTCTAAAAGATCCAGAGTGAGAGGGGCATCAGTGATACTGATCGCACCCAGATGGCCCAGGCAGCCCTGGTTTCCCCTGTTTGCCCTGTCAGTAGCGCTCCTTGTCCTGCTGGGCCAGGCCCCGGATCTCCTGTCCCAGAAGGAGGGCTCCCTTCTGCACCTCAACTTGGGGTCCCTAGTGCTAACAGTGTGGCGGCTGAAAGGGTAGCATTGGCCCCTTTTAAGCTCCTAGGGGAAGTCGAGGAGATCCTGCTGGCCTCCCGGAAGATCTCCACCAGATGGGCTTACGCCTTTAAGTGGAGAAGATTCTCCGTCTGGTGTGCGGAGAAGGAGGAGAATCCCTTCTCCTCTCACATGCAACTGGTTCTCCAGTACTTGGCTGCATCTGTCACACACTGATCTGAAATCCAACTCTGTGAGGGTGTACTTGAGTGCAATAGCTGTGCACCACTACCCTATCAAGTGGAAATTCCTCTCAAGTCAGCCCCTGGTCTCCAAGTTCCTTTGGGGCCTTCTACTATTGAAGCCCCCCTCCACCCTCTGGCAGCAGAGCAGGACCTCTATGTGGTGCTCTTCCAGCTCACTAAGCCACCCTTCGAGCCCCTAGCCACTTGCCACCTAAGATACTTGTCTTGGAAAGTGGCCTTCCTGGTGGCCCTCATGTATGCACGTAGGGTCAGTGAACTCCAGGCCCTGGTGGCAGAGTCACCATATACCAGGTTCTATAAGAACAGGGTGGTGCTCCACAAACACCCCAAATTCCTCCCGAAGGAGGTATCCCCCTTCCACCTCAACGAAGAGGTGGTCCTCCCCACTTTCTTTCCACCTCCCCATGCCAGTAGGGAGGAACTAATACTCCACACGCTTGATTGCAAGTGGGCCCTGTCCTTCTACTTGTAGCGGACCTAGGCCCATCGCAAAGCCCCTCAGCTTTTTGTGTCTTATGACCCCAGCAGATTGGGGCTCCCTGTGACTAAGCACACTCTGTCCATTTGGGTGGCGGACTGTATTGCCCTCACCTATGAGCGAGCTGACCTCTACCTTGAACACCGGATAACAGCGTGAGGGCGATGGCCATGATGGTGGCCATCCTCTGCTCAGTGCTGCTGACAGAGATTTGCAAGACCACCACGTGGTCTTCAATTCATACATTCGCAGCTCACTACTACCTGCACAGCGAGTCCCGCAGGAACAGTGCCTTCAGTCAGGCAGTACTCTGTAATATTCTCGGGGTGTAGGCAACACCTGCCCTTTATTTATTTATTTAACATTTCTTATATACTGCGCTCTTTGTCATCAGTGCGGTTTACATTGAAACAATATAACACTTGGTCAGTTAAATTTGGCCATTGTTTACATAGAACAGGGATTTAAACATGGAGGTAAAAACTTGGGGGAACTATTTACATTTCTAGTACATTACATGATGGAGCTAAAATCGCTATGGGTTTTTGCAGTCATATAGCAATGGTTTGAGAATGTGAGGGTGGGGAAGGGTGAAGGGGGGATGTCTAGATGTGTAAAATGCATGAGAAAAAGGTGGTGTTTAAGGGCTTTGACCTTTCTGTGTTCAGGCTACCAGAGTGATAGTATTGCTGGACACTAGGGTCTTGCAGAGCCTCTCAGTGGGGATTCACCTTCTGTAACTCACAGCTATCCAATGGATCGCCATTGGTGTTGTCATGGTTTAGTCCTCGGCGGCCTGGAGCTTAGGGAGTCCCATATGTGAGGACTGACTTCCTGCTTGTTCCTGAAGAAAGCATAGTTACCTGTAACAGGTGTTCTCAGGGACAGCAGGAATCAGTCCTCACATCCTCCCTCCTCCCCTGGGAGTTGCCTCCCTACCTTGTTTTCGTTTTTTATTACTGTCCTAGCTATGTCATCTGCCTGAGCAAGATGGCATCCTTGGACAGGAAGGGGACCATGCATGCATGGTGGCATGTCCCAAAGGCTTTTTTTTTTTGAAAGCTGGGGAAATGCTCCGTGTGGACTCTGTCAGTGTTGACAAACGTTACAGTGCAGTAATAATAATGGGTGATTTCAATTACCCTGGTATCGACTGGGTCAGTGTCACGTCAGGACATGCTAGGGAGATAAAGTTCCTGGATGAAATAAATGACTGCTTCTTGGAGCAGCTGGTTTATGAACCGACCAGAGGGGAAGCCATATTAGACCTAGTCCTTAGTGGAACACCAGATCTAGTGCAAGAGATAAGGGTGTTGGGGCCACTTGGCAATAGTGATCATAGCATGATCGCCTTTGATTTAATTAGTGGAGGAGGGATAGTAAGGAAATCCACAGTACTACCTTTTAACTTTCGAAAAGGAGACTATGATAAAATGAGGAAAACAGTTAAGAAAAAACTAAAAGGAGCAGTTGCAAAGGTTAAAGACGTACATCAAGCTTGGGTGTTGTTGAAAAATACTATCTTGGAAGCCCAGACCAGCTGTATTCCACGCTTTAAGAAAAGTGGAAGGAAGTCCAAAAAACTGCCAGCATGGTTTAAAGGTGAGGTCAGAGAGGCTGTTGTTGCCAAAAAAGCAACTTTCAGGAAATGGAAAAAAGAGCCAAACGACGAAACCTGGAAACAGCACAAGCACTGGCAAGTCAAATGCAAGGCATTGATAAAGCAGGCAAAGAGAGAATTTGAGAAGAAGCTTGCTGCGGAAGCAAAAATGCGAAATAAAGACCTTTTCAAGTACATTCGTAGCAAAAAACCTGTGAGAGAGTCAGTTGGTCCATTAGATGATAAAGGGGTTAAAGGAGCACTAAGAGGCGACAAGGCGATAGTGGAGAGACTGAATGAATTCTTTGCTTCAGTCTTTACTGAGGAAGATGTAGGGATGTTACCCATGATGGAAGTGGTATTTAAAGGTGTGGAAGAATTGAAGGAAATATCGATACATCGGGAAGATGTCTTACAACTATTAGATAAACTGAAGAGTAGCAAATCACCTGGGCCGGATGGTATACATCCAAGGGTGTTGAAAGAACTGAAATATGAGATTGCAGACCTGCTATCAGTAATCTGTGAACTATCATTAAAATCATCTCTAATACCTGAAGATTGGAGGATCGCCAATGTAACACCAATTTTTAAAAAGGGTTCCAGGGGTGATCCGGGAAACTACAGACCAGTGAGCCTGACGTCAGTACCGGGAAAAATGGTAGAAACCATCATAAAGAATAAAATTACTCAGCATGTAGATAGTCACAACCTAATGGGAGACAGTCAACATGGCTTTAGACAAGGAAGATCTTGTCTTACTAATCTGTTATGTTTTTTTGAAGGAGTGAATAAACAGGTGGACAAAGGTGAGTCGGTTGATATTGTGTATCTGGACTTTCAGAAAGCCTTTGACAAGGTTCCTCATCAGAGACTTTTGGCAAAACTAAAGAGTCATGGGATAGGAGGCAGTGTTCTATTGTGGATCAGGAACTGGTTAAAAGATAGAAAGCAGAGGGTAGGGCTAAATGGCCAATTTTCCCAATGGAGAAAGGTGAATAGTGGTGTACCCCAGGGATCTGTGCTGGGTCCGCTGCTTTTTGACATATTCATAAATGACCTGGAAAGTGGAATAACGAGTGAGGTTATCAAATTTGCAGATGACACAAAACTATTTAAAGTTGTTAAAACCCAAGAGGATTGTGAAAAATTGCAAGAGGATCTTGATAAATTGGAAGACTGGGCATCAAAATGGCAGATGAAATTTAATGTGGACAAGTGCAAGGTTATGCACCTAGGGAAGAACAACCCAAACTATGGTTACACGATGCAAGGTTCCACATTAGGAACCACCACCCAGGAAAAAGATTTAGGCGTCATTGTGGATACCATGGTAAAACCCTCGGCCCAGTGTGCAGCGGCGGCCAAGAGAGCAAATAGAATGCTAGGTATGATAAGGAAAGGAATGGAAAATAAAACAAAAGATATTATAATGCCTCTATATCAGGGGTCTCAAACTCAAATTGCTTTGAGGGCCAAATGAGGACTTGTAGAGTAACCCGGGGGCCGCACAAGACGCAGGCCTCATTTGCATAAGGGCATCATTTGCATAAGGGCATCATTTGCATAAATATTTGCATAATGTTACCATACACTAACTTTTAGTAAACATGCCTCTTAATGAGTGTATGGATAAAGAAAGACTAAAAGATTTCTACATTACTATAAACCAGTGCCAACCGCCAGGCACATTAGGAACTACTAGAAACACTGCCCATTTAGAACCCATAGCAAACCTGCCGTGTCCTAACAGCACTACCAGGACTCACAAAGCACCATACCCTAACTATCAAAAGGCAACACTGCAAATATTAAATCAACACATTTCAGAGAATAACAATACATGACCTACTCGGGAAAGAGAACAAGTGGCAATGTCAAATAGGAATTACATAAACAGAATACCTCAGCTCAGTTACACATGCAGAACATACACCATCACCAAACAAGGAATCACAATTTAGAAACAGGAAGACAATTAAACTGGGAACCCCAAAAGCCAAACTTAGAATGTACAACACTGTAGAAATAAAACTATACATTGATTTCCTCTTGTATTAAATAAAGTGCAGACGTTAAAGATGCACATTTCCAAGAGCTGACATATTTCAGTTAATAAATTCAAAATAAAGAGATATTTTTCTACCTTTTGTGCATTTTTTTTTCAGTTGCAATTGTTCCAGTCACTTTCTTCTGGTTTCTTTGTGTCTTCTGCTAACTCTCCATCGTCTGCTGTCCATTTCTCCTTTCTTCTTTCCTAGTTTTTTTCCATTCTCTCTACATCTGCTTTAACATACTAATCATTCTCCTTTTGCTCTTTCCTCATTCCTATTTCATCCACTCAAATTTTACCCCTCCATCCTCAATCCCCACTTACTCTCCCAATACCCGGCCAATTGTAGATTTTTCTTCCCTCCCACACAAAATATATTTCCCCTCTCCATTTCACTCTCCCAGCCCCATCCCATTCTAATCGTCCCCCAACATCAACTCCCTTCTAGCTCCTGCCCAACCCAGCATCCGCTCCCTTCTAGTCCCCGCATCATCAGCCCATTTCCAGTCCTAGCTCCCTCCCCTCACAGCCCATTTCCTTTCCAAGCCCCCCTCCCCATCAGCCCATTTCCATTCCAAGCCCCCTTCCACTCAGCCCATTACCATTCCAAGACCCTGTCCCCATCAGCTATTTGCAGTTCAAGCTCCCCCTTCTACTCGGCCCATTTCCAGTCATAGCACCCCCCCCAGTCCATTACCAGTTCTAGCCCCCCCCCTAGCCCATTATCGGTCCTAAGCCCCCCAACAGCCCACTTCCAGGCCTAACCCTTCCATCGCCCCATCTTCATTCTTAGCCCCCCCATAACCCCATTTTCAGTCTTAGGCCCCCAGTCAGACCACCTCCAGTCCTAACCCCCATCTGTCCATTACCAGTCCTAACCCCCATCACCCCATTTTCAGTACTACCCCCCCCCAGCCCACATCAAGTCCTGCTCCCCCCCCACATCAAGTCCTGCTCCCCCACATCAAGTCCTGCTCCCCCCCAGCCACACATCAAGTCCTGCTCCCCCCCCCCATCAAGTCCTGCTCCCCCCCCCATCAAGTCCTGCTCCCTCCCCTCCCCCCCCCCCGGGAAAATTAAACTTAAAAAAAAACCTGGCTTCTGCTGCTGCTGCCGCCGCTGCCATGGCCAGCAATAGCAGCAATATCGCAAGTCCCGCGGGCTCCCCCCCCACCCGGCAGATCCCGTCCTGCTTGCCTGCCAGGTCTCCGCTTCGGCTTTCAGAGCCGCGAAGGGAGAGCTTCTCCCTCGTGACTCTGTTAAGCCCGCTGGGGCAGATGGGATCTGCCCCGGCGAGCTTAACAGAGTCGCGAGGGAGAAGTTCTCCCTTCGCGGCTCTGAAAGCCGAAGCGGAGAACTGGCAGCATTGGCAGGCAAGCAGGAAGGGATCTGCCGGGTGGGGGGGAGCCCGCGGGACTTGCGATATTGCTGCTATTGCCGGCCACGGCAGCAGCAGCTGGTTTTCTTTTTCCCCCCTATGCATCGCGGGCCGCACAAGGGTCTCTTGCGGGCCGCATGCGGCCCGCGGGCCGCGTGTTTGAGACCCCTGCTCTATATCGTTCCATGGTGAGACCGCACCTTGAATATTGTGTGCAATTCTGGTCGCCGTATCTTAAAAAGGATATAGCGATTTTAGAAAAGGTTCAGAGAAGAGCCACCAAAATGGTAAAGGGGATGGAAGGATACTCCTATGAAGAAAAGCTAAAAAGGTTAGGGCTCTTTAAACTGGAAAAGAGACGGCTGAGGGGAGATATGATAGAAGTCTATAAATTAATGAACGGAATGGAACGGGTAAACGTAGATCGACTGTTTACGTTATCAGAATATAGAAAGACTAGGGGACATGCAATGAAGCTACAGGGTAAACTATTTAAGACCAACAAAAGAAAATATTTTTTCACTCAACGTGTAATCAAACTCTGGAATTTGTTACCGGAGGATGTATTAAAGGCTGTTAGTGTAGCTGGGTTTAAAAAAGGTTTGGACAAGTTCCTGGAGGAAAGGTCCATAAACCATTATTAAGAAGTGACCGAAGATATCAATGCTTGACCCAGTACAAGCATTGTGGAACTTGTGTCTCTTGGGGAAACTGCTAGGTACATATGACCTAGTTTGGCCACTGTTGGAAACAGAATACTGGGCTTGATGGACCTTTGTCTGACCCAGTATGGCATATCTTATGTTCTTATGACATTACCCATATGTGAGGACTGATTCCTGCTGTTCCCAGAGAACACCTGTTACAGGTGAGTAACTATACTGTCTCAAGAAATAGCGGTGACCTACACGGAACAGTGAGTACACTCCTAAACAAAGGCATGGGGAGGGTGACCTACATGGGGCAGCAAGTGCACCTTGCTGGGCAGACTAGATGGACTATATTGGTCTTTATCTGCCATCATATACTATGTTACTATGATATATGCATAGGCATTTCTGATGATCAGTGGCACATAAATGCATAGTCTGTTTAAATACATGCATATGTGCCTCTTTTTACTGACACATATGCATGCACACAATTATACCTGCCTGGGAGCAGGTATAAAGCTCTGCACCTGTTTTCCAGGGGCTAAAGGCACATATATTGCCCTGGGTGGAGTAGAGGAGTAGTCTAGTGGTTAGAGCAACAGTCTACAAACTAGAAGATGTAAGTTTTATTCCTACTAGCCCTTCTTGTGGAAGGCACTTTCCTCTCTATTGTCTTGGGAAAAAGGTCTGGCAATCTACTTACAGGCATACCTTGCCAAGAAAACCCAGGGAGCTTCTGGGTCACCAGGAGTCAGCATTGATTTGAAGGCACTTAAAAAAATAATTGCATTTGGTAAAAACATATGCAGCTATTTGCCTTCCCTGCCTAAGCTCCATGTTATAAAATTACCCACCATATGGATTAGAAACACCAATGAAGTATACTGTTGGCTTAAAATTATGAAAATTAGAATACAGAATAATCAACTGAGTGCACTGTCTTATTAGGACTTTTAAAAAGCTGCACAGCAGTTTGCATACTGACAAGATAGTGCGTACTTAAACACATGCTATGTGTAGACATTCCCAGGGGCATAGATTAGGCAGAGTAAAGACAGAGTTGTGATGTACGAACATATTTTATAAAATACATGGATACACCCATAAGGCCAAAAATTCAAAGGCATTTATACAATCTGCTGACCTGCAAACTTTATAGATGCCACTAAGCTAATGCAGCTAAATATCCTTGGGTGCCATTGCTCAGCAACCTGATGCTAAGCAGTTGGCATGGGAGCATTCTGTGGGTGGTGCCCCTGGATAAACTGGTCAGTGGTGATATTCAGCCACTGCCCGATTATCCTTCAACAATGAAAGTTAGGCACAGAAAAGGCTGGTCCCAACTTCCCTGCTGAAACTAACAAGGCAGCAGCTGACTATCGCCGCTACTCGGTTAGCTTCCTGCTTCACTTGCTGACCCGGATATTCAATGCTGGTGGCCGGATGTGGCCCCAGTGTTTAATATCCAGGTTTAGCAGTCAGCAACAATGGCTAGCCACCACTGAATATCGGCCCATAGAGTACAATTACACATTTTCACAAATTTTGGAGCTGGTGCTTCTCCAGGACCAAGCAGGAAGTCAGTCCTCACATATGGGTGACGTCGGCACCAACGGAGCCCCTGTGCGGAGCAATTCCCCAGCTTTCAAAGAAAGCCTTTGGGAATGTAGCGCACATGCGCAATCCCCTTCCTGCCCATCTTGCTCAGTCTTTCTTTTTTCCGCTCAGCCCAACGGATGTGAGTTCGTGTCACCCGGGAAAAGTAGATTTTTTTTTTTTTGGCTATTTTAGATTTTTCTGTTCCGGTTCGACGCCGGTTCCCTTTCCCGCCTGGGCTCGGTACACCGGTATCGAGTCCGGAGTTTTGATTTTCGTTTTTTGTCCTTTGTGACTAGCGTTCGCGCTGTTTTTGTGTTTTCACTGGCAGCCTGGTCTTTTGAACTTGCAGGGGGGGCCCTTTTTCCCCCAATGGCTGCCAGCGGGTTCAAAAAGTGTGATCGGTGCAAAAAACTTATGTCTCTCACCGACACACATGACTGCTGCCTCCATTGCCTCGGGCCTGACCATGACCCGCTGGTCTGTGGCCCGTGCGGCAAAATGTCGTCAAAGGCACTTCGGAGCTGTCAGCATTAACGTGACAGAATTTTCTCTGACTCCGCGTCCGGCCGGGCCCGGACTTCGTCAGAGGCCTCGACATCTCGGGAGTCTGACCCCAAGCGCCATCGGGGTTCCTCTGAGAGGGAGTCTCCCACCAGGGAGCACAGAAGGAAGAAGAAGCTCGCGAGGGCAGCATCGGTGGAGGCTCCTGGATCCTTGAGGGCCAGGTCGCATAGCCCTGACCGCCGCCCCGGGCTATCGGAGTCGGAGAGGCCATCCAAGGTACCTCGTGTGGAGCCGGAGTCCTCGAGTCACGTAAGTGCAGTTCTCCTCGTGGACTCTCCTCCGGGGGAGCCGCTGTCGGGGCCCGAGTTGGGGGCTGCTGAGTCTCCTGAGCTTGGACTCAGGTTGACGGCCTTGGAGAGTAGCTTGGCTGCCTTCATGGAACAGCAGTGGGTGCTGATCGCCGGTCTGACTGGTGCATCTGCCCCGACCACCGGGACCTCGATGTCCAAGTCGACCCCAGAGACCGAACCGATCCTCGAGTCAAAGAAGTCTCGAGTCAATCCTCGGTCAAGGTCCCCCTCGACCTCCCGTGCAGGGCCGAGGTTATCGACGCTGATACCCTCAGCGTCGCGCGGGTGGCACCGAGGCCCACACGGCCGGAGCCACTCGATTCCTCCTCGGAGGAGTCGGCGTGGGAGACGGAGGACGAGGAGTCCCCGGACACCTTCCGGACCCGGTGCGTCCCTTTGGACTCACCGGAATCCGAGCCTCAGAGACAGTCCCCCCGGAGGATACCCAGTTCTCGGACTTCGCGAGGGGCATGGCCAAAGCCTTGGCATTCCCTGTGGACACCAAGGAGGAGCCGAAGAGCTCGATGCCCTCCAGTATGACTTTCCTCCGAAGGAAGCTTTTACTGTACCAGTTCCTCCGATGCTGGAATGGCTGCTCTTCCATATGTGGGAGGCTCCGGCCTTGGCACCAGTTCTGAGAAAACGGGTCAATTCCATTTATCGAGTCCGTAAGAGCCCTGGGTTCCAAAAGGCGCAGCTACCGCATAACTCCATGGTTGTGGAATCGGCCATGCACCGCCTGAAGAGTCAGAAGATGCACTCCTCGGTGCCCCCCGGTCGGGAGACCCGGAACCTGGATGCCCTCGGTAGAAAGTGCTTCCAGGGCTCTATGCTCTCTTGCCGTGTCCAGACCTACCAGCTGTACATGGGCATATACCTACGAGACCTGGCAAAGGAGATTGCCGGGTTCTCAGCTGGCCTCTCTGAGGAACCTTTGCAGAGGTTCAAGGCTTTGTCAACAGGGATCCAAGTGTGCTCGAAGTTTATCTCTCGAGCAGCCTATGATGGCTTCGAGGCTTCGGCCCAAGTAGCCACAGCTGGCATCGGTGCACGCCGTCAGGCCTGGCTGCAGTCATCAAACCTGGAGTCATGGGTGCAGGACAAGTTGGTCGATGTCCTCTGCCGAGGTGAAAACCTTTTCGGTAAGCCCATGATTGGAAAGGCTGCAGAAATCGAGACTGAGACTCTCACCAGGACAAGGCTGTCGAGGAAGACTTCTGCCCCTTCTCAAAAAAAGAAGAGCTCGGGAAAGAAGCCCTTTTTCCCGAGGAAGGGTGCTGCCTACAAATCCTACCCTCAATATCAGGCCTCTCCAGCTGCCCAACAGGGTCAGCAGGCCAAGGGGCAGGGGCATGGGCCCCGTAGGCAGAAGACCCCCAAGCCGCCAGCTCCGGCTCCTGCACAGCAGGGAGCAGGGTTTTGACTCCCACAGCATAGCCTCTTCTCCACAGCTGGCTCCACTCAGCACAGGAGGTCGGCTGGCCCTGTACGCCTACAGGTGGCCAGCCATCACAGAGGATACCTGGGTCCTCAGCATAGTCCAGAAGGGCTACATGCTCCACTTCCACCAGCTACCCCCCTCCTACTTTCGAGGGGAGCCTCCAAGACTCCCTCTGCACAGAAACCTCCTCCTTCAGGAGCTGGCAAGTCTTCTAAAGGAACAGGCGGTGGAACTGGTGCCTCACCACCTGAAAGGGCAAGGCTTCTACTCCAGGTACTTCCTGGTACCAAAAAGGACAGGAGGCCTCCGGCCTATCCTAGACTTGCGAAACCTAAACTAGTTTCTGGAGAAGGAAAAGTTCAAGATGCTTACCCTTGGGATACTGCTGCCCTACCTCCAGCAGGGAGACTGGCTATGCTCCTTAGACCTAAAGGATGCTTATACTCACATCCTCATTCATCCAGACCACCGACAATATCTCAGATTTGTGGTGGGAGGAAACCATTTTAAGTACAGAGTACTTCTCTTTGGCCTAACCTCCGCCCCCAGGGTTTTCACCAAATGCCTGGCGGTGGTGGCGGCCTATCTCAGGAACCAGGGAATTTTTGTCTTCCCATACCTGGATGACTGGCTCATCAGGGGGCAGTCTCTCCAGGAGGCCAGACAAACCACTCTTCGCAATGTCTCTCTTCTTCAGCATCTGGGCTTTGTCATAAACTATGCAAAGCCACTTTGCTCCCTTCACAGAACCTAGAGTTTATAGGGGCAAGATTAGACACCCTGCAGGCAAGAGCTTACTTGCCCGAGGACAGGGCCCACAGACTGATGGACTTGGCCAACCAGTTCCACAACAATTCTCAGGTCTCTGCCAGGCACTTCCTGTGGCTCCTGGGCCATATGGCATCCACGGTACATGTGACGCCGAATGCCCGTCTGCACATGCAACCTGCTCAGTGGTGCCTCAGAGCTCAGTGGGCGCAGGCCACAGGCAACCTCCGAGACAGAGTAAAGGTGTCCAAACCACTTTTGGACTCCCTGCAGTGGTGGCTATATCTCCCAAACCTTCTCAGGGGGGGTACCTTTTTAGGCCTCAGCACACACAAGGGTGCTGACAACCGATGCTTCCTTAAAGGGCTGTGGTGCACATTGCCAGGGCACGTGCACTCAAGGCCTCTGGTCTCCTCGGGAGGCCACACAGCAGATCAATCTTTTGGAGCTGAGAGCAATCCACTTGGCTCTACAGACGTTTTCTCATGCCCTCTCTCACCAGTCTGTCTTAGTTCAGACAGACAATCAGGTAGCAATGTTCTATGTGAACAAGCAAGGGGGCACAGGATCCAGGCTCCTATGTCAGGAGGCGCAGGCCCTTTGCTCCTTTGCAGTCAAACAAGGCATGTTTCTCAAAGTAGTTTATCTCCCTGGTCAGGAGAACTTCTTAGCAGACAAGCTAAGCAGGATTCTCCTGCCACACGAATGGCAGTTGAATCCTTTGGTGGTCCAGCAGATCTTTCTAAGATGGGGACTTCCATCCATCAATCTCTTTGCAAGTCCACTGAACTGTCAGCTGCCCAGGTTTTGCTCCAGACAGCCGCATCCCCTGAGAATGGCAGCAGATGCTTTCCTGATCTCTTGGTCTACGGGCTTCCTGTATGCATTTCCTCCCACGCCCCTGGTGGCCCGAACTCTGTTCAAGATTCTCCAGGACAAGCCTCGGTGATTCTGGTAGCCCCCAGATGGCCGAGGCAACCGTGGTTTCCACTTCTGCTACAACTGGCGGTGGAAACTCCTTTCCCTCTGGGGTTGCAACACGATCTCCTGTCTCAAGATCAGGGTTCCCTTCTGCACCCCAATCTCACGTCCCTCAATCTGATAGCCTGGCTGCTGAAAAGATAGTGCTAGCTCCCTTCCTTCTACCTAAGGAGGTTGAAGAGGTGGTTTTGGCCTCTAGGAGGCTGTCCACCAGAATGTCCTATGCCCTCAAGTGGCGTAGGTTCACAATATGGTGTGCTCAGCGCAATGAAGATCCTTTCTCCTGTCTTGTGCCAGTAGTACTGCAGTATCTACCTCACATGTCAGACCTAGGCCTTAAGTCTAACTCTGTTTGGGTCCACCTTAGTGCTTTGTTAGCGCACCACTCACTGGTGGAGGGACAGCCTCTCTCGGTTCACCCCTTAGTGTCCCGCTTCCTCAGAGGTCTGCTTCTTCTCAAGCCTCCGGTTCGTCCACCGGCGACTGAGTGGGATTTGAATGTGGTCTTGCAGCAACTTACTCACCCACCGTTTGAGCCGATGGCTGCTTGCCATTTGTGCTTCCTTTCTTGGAAAGCGCTCTTCCTGGTAGCTTTTACTTTGGCCAGACATGTGAGTGAACTACAAGCTCTGGTTTCTGATAGACCGTACACACGGTTCTATAGGAACAGGGTGGTCCTATGGACCCATCCGAAGTTCCTTCCAAAAGTGGTCTCCTCTTTCCACCTCAACCAGGAGGTGGTTCTTCTGACCTTTTTTCCCAGGCAACATACCAGCCGGGCTGAAACAGTCTTGCATACCCTGGACTGTAAGAGGGCTTTGTCTTTTTACATAGAACGTACGCGGGGGCATCGAAGGGCTACTCAGCTCTTCGTCTCCTTTGACCCTAATAAACTGGGGTTACCTGTCTCCAAGCGTACGTTATCCACTTGGGTAGCAGATTGTATCGCCTGGGCATACAAGTCAGCCGACCTCCCCTTGCAGGGTCGAGTCACGGCCCACCATGTCAGAGCGAAAGCCGCGTCAGTAGCTCATTTCTGCTCTGTTCCATTGGCAGACATCTACTGGGCCGCTACTTGGTCTTCAAGCCAGACTTTTGCAGCCCACTACTGCCTCGAGAGAGAGTCCCGAAGGGACAGTGCTTTCGGACAGGTGGTACTCCGTAATCTCTTTGAGGTTTAGGCAACTCCTACCCTCCGGATCTTGTGTTGAGCTACCGTACGGGGGTGTTCTCAGGAGATATACTTATCACAGATGCTGAGGCTCTTGAGAGGGAGCCATTTTTTCAGCTTTGGGTTCCCGGTAGCCTAGAGCTGGGGAGTCCCATATGAAAGGACTGACTTCCTGCTTGGTACTGGAGAAAGAGTAGTTACTCACCTGTAACAGATGTTCTCCAGGAGCAGCAGGAATCAGTCCTCACGACCCTCCCTCCTCCCCTGGAGTTGCAGTCATATACTTCATTTTGTTTTTTGCTGTCTTTTAGCTATGTCATCAGACTGAGCAAGATGGCACCCTTGGGCGGGAAGGAGACCGCGCATGCGTGCTGCATTCCCAAAGGCTTTCTTTGAAAGCTGGGGAATTGCTCTGCACGGGGTCTCCGTCGGCACTGACGTCACCCATATGTGAGGACTGATTCCTGCTGCTCCTGGAGAACACCTGTTACAGGTGAGTAACTACTCTATATGTGTGCAAAAGCATTTTCCTACTATTGAAGATGGTTCTGAATGTTAATTTTATAAAGGTACATAGGTGGAGTCAGAGATGGATCCTGAGAGGAGATTCATTATTTTACATTGCAAGTTAAGTTCTACTGAATTTTTTCTGGTTTATGTATATGGGTCCAGTGCTCAGTCTGATTTCTTTGCCAGTTCTGCCCATTGTAGGCATAGTTGGGTTGCTTGATGGATTGGGCCTTCCAATGATTCTTGGAAGGGACTCATATGTACGAGGTGTGACAAAAAAGAAACAAGACTGTCCCATAAATGTTTTATTACAAAATCTACAGAGAAATTATGCATTGTCCCCTTCAAAGTAATCCCCTCCCCCCCCAGAGTTAATGCACTTCTGCATTCGCTTCTGCCATGTACAGAAGCACTTGGTAAAGTCCTCCTCCTTGAGGTCCCTCAGCTCCACTGTTCCCTCTAAGCTGTGCGCGTGTGCGCGCGCACACACCTTGCCAAGCGAGCGCACATACTTTACAACAGAGCGCACAAAAATTACGGTTCTGATTCTGATAGGAAACAACACAGACGTCTTAAAATTTAAAAGAAGTTGTTTATTTATGGTTTTCACAAGTTCTACAATATTTTCTAGTGCAATCAATGTGGTGTACATACTGTATTCTGACGTGTAGTCAAATTTTAAAGTACATAACTCCGAGTGTCGTTATGTGGCGCACAAAAAATGTAACCTTCCTTCAAAAGCCGCACAGCTGATATTTTATGCGCACACAGCCTACAGAAAATTAGAGGGAACATTGCTCAGCTCCCTCATCATAGTGGCCTTGATCTCTTCTATAGAGGCAAAATGAGTTTGTTTGAGCACAGTCTTCAGCCTGTGGAAGAGCCAGTAGTCACACGGTGCAAGATCTGGGGAATAAGGAGGGTGGTCAAGAGCTGTGATCTGTTTGTTGGCCAAGAACTCCTCACACTGAGCGTGGTGTGGGCAGGCACGTTGTCGTGGTGGAACAGCCACGACTTGTCTCTCCACAGAGCCCGCCTGCTGCACTGAACCCGGTCATGGAAGCGATTGAGGACCTGCTGGTAGAAGTGCTGGTTGACTGACTAACCCTCAGGCACAAACTCATGATGGACCACTTCCTTCTGGTCGAAGAATGCAATCAGCATGATCTTGATCCTTGATTTGGACATGCGTGCCTTCTTGGGTCTGGATGACAGTCGAGTCTTCCACTGCAGGCTCTATCTCTTGCTTTCAGGGTCATACTGGAAGACCCAAGTCTCGTCTCCTGTGATGACTTGGCCAACGAACTCTGGATCTTCTCTGATCTTCTCTAGCTAGTCTCGACAAACATTGACCCGGTGCTCCTTCTGGTCGTCCGATAAAAGCTTGGGCACCATCTTGGCGCACACCTTCCGCATCCCCAGCTCCTGCACTAAGATGGTCCACACTGACTCCTTGTTCAGGCTGAGCTCTTCAGCTATCATCCGCACCATCAATCTGTGATCACTCCGCACCAGCTGGTTCACTCTGTCAATGTTCTCAGCCATTTTTGTTGTGGAAGGCCGTCCTGACTTGGGGTCATCCTCCACCTCCTCGTGGCCAGTCTTGAAATGTTTGTGCCACTTGAAGACTCACGGCCTTGACATTGCATCTTCTCCATAAGCCTTTTGGAGAAGTTGGAGACACTCAGTTGGGCCCATCTCCAACTTAACCAGAAATTTCAAGTTGATTCTTTGCTCCATATTTCTGCCACCTCCAGTTGTGTGACAAAGCAATGGAGCAGTGTGCTACAAAAAAAAACCTGAAAAAGAAAAACAGAGTGAGAGAGATGAAAAATATTATAGCAGAATAGTGGCGAGATGTTGCACAACACAGTGACATAAGCGGTTAGCCAACTGGCATTGAGTCAGCGTGGCTGCCACAGTCTCGTTTCTTTTTTCTTTTTTGTCACACCTCGTATGTATAAATATTAAATTGGATTAGTCTGGTTCTCTGTGTGGCTGGTGGGAAAATTTTGAACCCCGCTGACCATGGCAGAACATCTTGGAGTTGAAGATACGGGGTGGGTGGTCAATCCCAGGTATAAGGACTATACTTTTTTCCCCCATAATACCAGTCAGATAGTCAGAATGGGCGCACAAGAGCAGAGAGTGTGCGGGCAGTGGGCGGTCGCCAGCCCTGGATGTCCAGGGCCGGTGAAATGTCCGGGGAAGTTATTCCACCTCCAAGGTGAAATAGCTTCCCTGGACGTTTGTTTTTGGAAAGCCCGGGACGCAGATGGGGCAGGAGGGGCCAGATCGGGGGTCAGGCTGTGGGAAATAAACTCTTTTTCTTCGCAGCTGGCATTGCTGCTTTTAAATGGAGCTGTGGTGCCATGGCAACAGGACACAATGGTGCTGCGGCTCCATTTAAAAGCCCTGACTGAGTTAGGCTACTAATGTACGTGCAGGTCAAACTGAATCGCAGTCCCGGCCTGCACATACATTGCTGTTTGCGATTCTCATCCTGCGGGGCTAGACATGCCCCGTGGGATCGGAATCGAGATCCCCTTTGTACGTCTGGTTCAGACCGGACATACAAAGGGGTAGGACGTGCGGGACATAATCGGGCCCTATGTGGAGACTTAATGCCTGCACTGGAAGACTTTAAGGCTGTGCTATGGGGTTGGATTATCAGCTATGATAGTTATGGTGCGGCCACTGGCTGCAACATTGGATTTCTCTTCTGGAGCAGCAACACAAATAGACTTGTTCTGCCAAAATTTATCGCCGGCTTTGTTTGGTCTATGAATGCCTTAGGGAGCTCAAAGTGGGTAAGATAGAGGTGTTGTAAGCTGCAGTACTATGAGCGTGGGAACAAAATGGATTCCTTCTTGGCAAGATTGGTTTGTTGGCGCACTGCTGATGAGAATATTGGTTGTGGAGCCGGGCTGGCAGTTTCTGTACTGCTGCACATGATTTGAAGAGGCTTTTGTTGCAGTATTTTATGGAGCTAGATGCTTGAATGTCAGGCTGTGTTGGCTAGGATTCTGTTGCCTGCCTCTTGGAGGCCCAGCAGGAAGCACTATGTCGGCCTATTTCCCTGCTTGAAGTACATCAGGCTATCTGCAGGTTTCAGAGCAGGAAGTGTTCTGGCCCAGAATTTTTAAAGAAATGTAAGGAGGTACTTTCTCCTCTTTTGTGTAATATGTTTGCTTATTCAGGCACAGTTCCAGTGGTGGCTGGTGAGCTCTTTGACATCACAGTAGTTCTTCGTAATAAAAATCAAGATAGGGATAATGTAAATTCTTACCGCCACACCTCTTTATTGAACATTGTTAAGAAAATTTTAGCTAAGGCTCTGCAACTGCAGCTGGAACCTTTGGTGCCCAATCTTATGCATTCTGATCAGACAGGTTTTGTGTGTGGCAGGACCTTTACAGATAATACAGTGATTTTTTTAACTTCCTTTTGCTGGCCAAACATGGCATGCTTACTGAGATAGTATTAGTGCTGGGTGCTAACAAAGCTTTTGACAGATTGAAATTTTTGTTTGCAGTTTTGTGGCGTATGGGTTTCCTGAGAAATATTTAGGGAAGATTCTGCATTATATTTGTCTCATGGACACGGCTTATCAATAGGAGCCTCAATGCACCATTTTTTATTCAGTGTTTGACCATGTAATAGAGCCTTTGGCACAATATATTCAAGAGTCTACTAGTATTGTTGGTTTTCTTTCTGAGGGCGTAGAACATAAAATCTCTGTCTATATGGATGATGTCTTATTATTGTCATGGCATTTGGACTCCTCTTGTCTGGCTTTGATGCAGCTTCTGGAAAACTTTGTAACTGTAGCTGGTTATCAATTAAATCTTATTAAGTCAGAATTGTACATTATAGGGTCTTGATGGGGGTTGGCAGCCACTCTTTGGTGATTCTGGAGGATCTCAGAATTTATATACCTGGGGATTAAGGTTTCTGTACATTTGCATTATTTATTAAAAGTGAATTATCTTCTGCTCTTTCAGAGCATTCAAGGAGACTTGCAACTGTGAATGGATCGGCCCCTTTTTTTGGGGGGGGGGAGGGGTCGGGTCAGATTAATCTCATGAAGATGAATGTCCTTCCTGATTTGTTTTACTTGTTTCAACACTTTCCTGGTTTGATTACTCGTGATGTTTCTAGACAACTCTGTGGATGATTGTCCAGTTTTCTTTGGCATAAACATATTCCCCATCGGTTTTACTGCCATATGCTGAGGAAAGGCAGAAGGTGGTATGGGGCTCATGAATCTGGAGGCCTACTAGTGGGCATCCAGATTGGTGGACGTTAAATATTGAATTGGTGCAAGTTCTAGAACTCGGTTACAGTTGGAGGGCTCAAATACAGTGATTGAGTCTTCCTTTGTTGCTTATTGCCCCTCCAGGAGATACCCATGATGCATAGAATTTTGCAGAGCAATTTTGTTTTGGCACACATGGTGGGGAGCTGGTGGCATGTTTGTCAGCATCTTCAGACTGATGAGTCTGCTCTTTCTCTCTTAACACCTCTTGCTAAAAACCCACAGTTGTCATACTATACCTTTTATCCAGAGATGGACCTTCAGTTTTTGTGGCAGCTGGTATCTGGGGATTCTATGAAGGACTTTGCTATCTTTCACGAGGAGTTCAACCTAGATCCACACACTTTTCCCTTATGTTTGCAGTTGCAGAATGCGGTGGTGCTTAGGTTGCCAACTTTTTGAAAGAGAAAAACCCGCCACCTGTGTCTACTCGCGCCCCTGTCCCTCCCATGCTCTATCCATTCCACCACAGTCCCCTCCTCAGACCATACACACGTGCTCTCCCATATGGTATTAAATCCAAATATATATTCTGAATCCACAGACTCCCCCAACCCCACCTCTTCCCCAACAATCTGCAGAGCAGAGCTAGGCCACTTCCCCATACAGCTAACCATACAAAACAAAGATCTCAGTAACGGCAATACAAACACTCTTGTTCTCCCTTACTTTTGACCCCCCCTCCCTACTTCATTCCCAAGTATTTCTCCCCTCTCTCATGATTCTCTTGTTGTGTGTCTCTCTCCTGTCCTATTATACTCTGGCATTTGTTTCTTGTTTCTGGCAGTCTGTTTATTGTAAACTGCTTTAATGCTTCTGTATACCACTATTCCAATAAAGATATTGGAAATTAATATTGAAGAAATCCTTCAGAGCTAAGAGCAAATCTACCAGGCCAGCACTAACTGCCAAAACACATAAAAGGACACTATAAGGAAAAGGCAGCACTGTAAATATTGCAGTGGGCCCTAGAACATCAGTAAATCTATTAGGAAAGCTGAATAAGCCAGATTACTACATATTCTTAAATACAAATTACATGCTAACAGAATACCCAGCCTTGGTTGCACATGCAGAACATGGACCTTCACCAAATAAAAAATAAGTTACCAAAAAGTGAAAACAGAAATATGTACACAGAAGGGAAACTGAAACTTTAAAAAGCAGACCCCGCATGCAATGCAACAGCAGAGAAACAGAAAGAGATGCATTCCCCTTGTACTGAACAAAAGATAGCAGATGTTAGGACTGGCGTTAGGAGGAATTCAACCAGGGCAATTGCTCTGGACTCACAAGACAGAGAATGCCCCTAACCAGTCTGATGCTGAAGAAGGAACTGCTTGCTAATAGAGTTTATGATTCCCTCCAAATTTTTGCCTCAGCTGGGCCCCAGCCATGTCTTACACCAGTCCTGGCAGATGTACTATACATTCCAAAAACTGACATATTACAATTACTAAATAGAAAATGCAATTATTTTTTCTATCTTTTTGTCGGTTCATTGTATTTTTTAAATTGTTTTTGGTCCCAGTCTCTGGTATCTATTTTCCTCTGCCTTCTCTTACCTCTCCTTTCATGATCTCCTATTCATTTGCCTGTCTTCACTTCCTCCCTTAGGTCAGTCTCTAACACTGATTTTCTTCTTTTCAGTTTTTCTCTTGATTATTTTTCTTCTTCTCTATCAAATTTCACTCCACCTTCTTACCAACCACTTCTCAATTTTACTTTTTTTTTTAATGTGTTTAGCTGCAGCTTTCCATCTCTTTCCCTCACCTCAACCCTTCCATTCCCTTTCTCTCTCCTTCCTTAGCCTGTAACTCTCCTCCTCTCTCCCCCCATACCCAGCATCTCTCCTCTGTGTCCCTATCCCTAACCTCCCCATGTCCATCATATTCCCCGTTTCCTTTCGTTATCCTTCTCACCCCATGTTCAACACTTCCCCTCTATGGCCCTATCTTTCCCCTGTCCAAAATCTCTCCTCTATGTCCCTATCTCCTCCCCATGTCCAGCATCTCTCTTCAGTGTGCTGCTTACAGCACCCCCATGCCCAGCATCTGCCCTTTCTCCAGGAACAAGCAGGAAAGCACAGTTACTTACCTGTAACAGGTGATCTCTGGGAACAGCAGGAATTAGTCCTCACATATGGGTACGTCGGTACCGACGGAGCCCGTGCGGGAAAGCTCCCCAGCTTCTTAGAATAGAAGCTTTTGGGACCTCCCACTGCACATGCGCACTGCCTTCCCGCCTTCCTGAACAGCTCTCCTCAGTTTCGAGTTTATAGCTGAGTCAACAGAGAGAGGACAGGAAGATAGATAGATAAAAGATACAACTCCTAGGGGAGGTGGGTGGGTTGTGAGGACTAATTCCTGCTGTTCCCAGAGATCACCTGTTACAGGTAAGTAACTGTGCTATCTCCAGGAACAAGCAGGAATAAGTCCTCACATATGGGGACTCCCTAGCTTAGATGCATGGGATCCCCTGTAAAGGTTCGCCATCTTCGTATGGATCTCAGGCATCCATTCTGGGAAGGTGGGCAGGAGTTGTTTAGGAATGGAACAGGTGCTTGAGGACAGCCTGGCCAAACAAGGCATCCCGGCGGGAGTCCTTGTCCAAACAGTAATGGGCTGTGAAGGTATGAACCGAGGCCCAGGTAGCGGCTCGACAGATCTGATCTATGGAAACAGAGTGCAGATGAGCCATAGAAGTTGCCATGGCCCTCACATTGTGAGCAGTGACATGGCCTTCCAGAGAAATGTTTTTGCTCTGGTAAGCAAAAGAAATACACTGAGCAATCCAATTGGAAAGTGTACGCTTGGAGACTGGAAGTCCCAAATGGGAAGGATCAAAGGCCACAAAAAGTTGAGAAGACTTTCGATGTGGCTGAGTCCTATTAAGGTAAAAAGCGAGAGCTCTTTTACAATCCAGAGTATGAAGGTTCCTCTCTGCATTGGATGCATGAGGAGCTGGAAAAAAGACAGGTAGATATACCTCTTGATTAAGATGAAAAGGCGAGACCACTTTAGGCATAAAGTGGGGATTCGTCCTAAGGACCACCTTATCATGATGAAATCTTGTGTAAGGTGGATTAGCCACTAAAGCCTGCAGCTCACTGATGCGGCGAGCCGAAGTGACTGCAATGAGGAAGATGACCTTCCAGGAAAGAAATTTCAAGGAGGTGGAAAACATTGGCTCAAAAGGTGGCTTCATAAGTTGACCGAGCACTAGATTCAAATCCCATGCGACCGGGGGTGGTCTGATGGGAGGTTTAGTGAGAGTCAGGCCTCTCATGAATCTTGCAACAAGAGGATGAGAGGAGATAGGTTGTCCATTTATATGTTTCAAGGATGCTGCAATAGCACTTAAATGGACTCTTACCGAATTCGTCTTGAGGCCTGCATTGGATAGATGCAGGAGATAATCAAGAAGAGAATTCAAAGGAAGTGCCAGAGGGTCAAGACCCTGCTGAGCACACCAAATGGAAAAACGTTTCCATTTGAAAGCATAGGAACGCCTGGTAGAGGGTTTCCTAGAGGCAGAAAGGATATCTTTCACTGGTTGGGAAAGATGAAAGTCTTGAAGGCTTAAGCCTTCAGTAACCAAGCACTGAGGTGAAGGGATTTGGGGTTTGGGTGCCACAAAGTCCCTTCCTCCTGAGACAGGAGGTCTGGCGCAGCTCCCAGATCCAAGTAGGATCCCTGGGAGAGCTGTAGAAGTAGAGGGAACCACACTTGGCGTGGCCAGCGTGGAGCTATGAGGATCATAGTTCCATGATCCCTCTGGAGTTTGAACAGAGTCTTGGGAATCAAAGGAATGGGTGGAAAGGCATATAGGAATGCCTGATTCCAATTCAGGAGAAAGGCGTCCGTAGCCTGAGCTCCCTGACACGGAGTTCTGGAACAGAACCGGGGAAGTTTGGCATTCCACGGACTTGCAAAGAGGTCTATGTCCGGGGTCCCCCATTCCTGAAAGATTCGGTTTATTTGGTCCAAATGTAGGGACCATTCGTGTGGCAGCAGAACTCGACTGAGCCTGTCTGCCCGAGAGTTTTGAACTCCTGGGAGATACACTGCTAGCAGGTGAATCTGATGCTCTCTGGCGAAGGCCCATAGTCTTAGAGCTTCGTTGCAAAGCGACAGAGAGCCCGTCCCTCCTTGTTTGTTTATGTAAAACATGGCCACCTGATTGTCCGTCTGAACTAGGACAGTGAGGTTGGCTAGGAGGGAGTGGAAGACCTTGAGGGCAAGGTAAATTGCTCGCAGTTCCAGAAGATTGATATGAAGGGTGGTCTCCTGTAGAGACCAAGTGCCCTGAGTGGAGAGAGTTTGCAGATGGGCTCCCCACCCTGTTTGGGAGGCATCTGTTGTGAGGGTTGCTTGGGGTAGCAATGGTTGAAATGGAGCCCCCAACAACAGATTCTTGGTGGAAGTCCACCAGTGGAGGGACCAAAACAGACGATCGGAGGTTTGTATTTGGTCTGAGAGCGCTCCTGACGCCTGAGTCCACTGAGTGGCCAGGGTCCATTGAGCTGCTCTCATATGAAGACGAGCATAGGGCACCACATGCACTGTGGAGGCCATATGACCCAGTAGGCGTAGCATTTCCCTGGCTGTCAAGTGAGTGCTGGACTGAGCTTGGGAGGCCAAACTCAGGAGGCGCTGGCCTCGAACATGTGGAAGGTAGGCCCTTGCAGTGATGGTGTCCAACTGGGCCCCTATGAATTCTAGAGATTGAGTAGGGATGAGTTGGGACTTGGGAAGGTTTACTACCAGTCCCAGATACTGCAAAAGGCTCCTTGTGTGGTCCAGGGAAATCTGGGCCTGTGACTGAGTTGGAGCTCGGATGAGCCAGTCGTCCAGATATGGGAAGACAAAGATTCCCATGCCTCTTAGAAATGCGGCTACGACTGCCATGCATTTTGTGAATACTCTTGGAGCAGAGGCTAGACCGAAGGGGAGTACTCTGTATTGGAAATGTTTTCCCTGAAACAGAAAGCGAAGATACTTTCTGTGGGATGGATGGATGAGTATATGTGTATACGCATCCTGTAGGTCTAGAGAACAAAGCCAGTCCTGACCCTGGAGGTAAGGAAGGAGAATGCCGAGAGACAGCATTTTGAATTTCTCCTTGAAGAGAAATTTGTTCAATTCTCTCAGATCTAGGATTGGTCTGAATCCCCCTGTCTTCTTTGGAATGAGAAAATAAGGGGAGTAGAAACCGGACCCTTGTTGAGGAAGAGGAACCTCTTCTATGGCCCCTTGGGCAAGAAGAGAGGAAACCTCTTGACCCAACAGGGTTAGGAGAGATGGGGGAGAATTGAATGGTCTCACCATATGATGGGGAGGAAGGCTGGAGAAATGAAGTTTGTAACCCTCTCGAATGATAGAGAGGGTCCATTGTTCTGTTGTGATTTGTTCCCATCTGGGAGCAAAGTGAACCAACCTTCCGGGTATGGTGAGAGGTTCTGGTTGTGTTAGAACCAGAAGTGGCAAGTTCCCTAGGAGCAAGTCAAAACCCCTGAGGGGTTGGAGCCTGCTGAGCTACAGTAGCTGCTGCAGGCTTAGCTCGTGCTTGTTTGGATTGCTGACGCTTAGCAGTATAGCGAGGTTGAGAAGACTGCTGGCCAGTATTTGAAGCAACTCTGGCCTTCTTATAGTAAGGCCTTTTAAAAGACTTTTTCTTAGTAGGAATTGAAGTGGACTTTGAAAGTCTTTCCAAGGTGGCATTTTCAGCATCCATCTGGGTGGCTTTGATTTGCCACTCTTCCCCAAATAAGTTCTCACCTGTACAGGGCAGATTCCGTAAGCCATCTAGAAACCCAAGGTTCCAGATCAGAGGCCTGGAGCCAAGCAAGACGTCGGGCTGCAATAGCAATGCCCGAAGCCCTACTGGCTCCCTCAAAGGAATCATATGCTGCCCTATTAGAGAACTTAGAAACCTCTAAGAGTTGTTTCACTAGGGAAAGGAATCCCTGCTTTTTATCCTCAGGGATAAAGGGGGCAAAATGCCGCACCTTTTTGGCAAGTTCCTCCAGGAACATGCCCATATAGAGACTGTAGGAATTAATCCTGGCTATAAGCATACTAGCCAGGAAAATTTTCCTACCAAAAGAGTACAAACTCTTACATTACCGTCCTGGAGGGATGGAAGAGTGCCTTTTGGTACTCCTAATCTTCTTCATTGCAGACTTCACCACAATAGAGTGGTGGGGCAATTGAGTCTTTTGGAAACCAGGAGAAGGAGGGACCCTATACATGGTGTCCAACCTACGGGAATAAGGAGACAAAGTCAAAGGATTTTCCCAGAAATCCATCAGTTGTTCTTGAAGGATTTCATGGATAGGCAGGGTAACTGCCTCCTTAGGGGCCTTTGAGTATCCCAAAATATCCAGTTTTTTGGATCTGGGTTCCTTTTCAGAGGATGTGGTAATAGAAAGGGCTGTAGCCATATCTAAAACAAAGTCCTGGAAGGACAAATCCTCTGGAGGGGACATTCTCCTTTTAGGAGAAGAGGGCTCCTCAGGTAAGTTGAGTGAAAACTCAGCAGAATCATCAGAGGAGTGAAAATCCTCAGAGGAATCGGTGCTTTCCTCTAACGCACGATACGCGTACCGATCGGTATCGATATCGGGCGTATCGGGTATGGAACCGGTATGGAGCGAAAGCCCATACGGTACCGACTTGCGTTTAGAGGTGGACGGCCTCGATACCGGCATGGCGGACGATACCGGTATCGGGCCCGGAACCGCTGAAAGCGGAACCGATGGCGTTGCAGCTTTAATGAAAGCCATGACGGCCTGCTGCATGGACTGTACAGTATCGCCCATGGACGCCATAGCTGCCTGGATGTCGGTACCGGAGTGACCCGGTACCCCAGAGCAGGCTAACAGGTGATCTGTCGAGGCCGTAGCATCGATATCAACCTGAGACCCCTGAATTGGCGTTTTTGGAAGTTGGACTTCCCGCCGGGGTTGTTTGGCTGGGGCAGGGTCCTCAAGTTCTAAGCTAAGAGCCTCTCGATGCTTTGAAGGAGATTTGCTCTTTGAGGACTTGCCCACAGAAGGTTTGGTTACCTGAGATCCATCCGGAGAAGAAGACCTGGATGACTGTGATGCTGTATTCTCTGAAGCAAACAGCACATGGAATTTGTTGGCCCGGTTCTGCAGCCCACGTTTAGACATGTGGGAGCAAGATGGGCAGTCCGGTATGGAATGGTCAGGCCCCAAACATTTCAGACACCATTCATGGGTGTCTGTGACTGAAATAACAGCATTACATTTGGTACACTTCTTAAATCCAGGGGCTGGCTTCTCCATGAGGAGAAATTGAGTAGGCCGAGAGGCCTCTCGGAAGTGACCAAAAAGCTAAAAAATAAGAAAAAAGAATTATAATTTTTTAAAGAAAGAAAGAAAAGACCGGCGATACCGGTATCGGTATGGGGAAGGCAGGTACGCGGTCTAAAGAAACAAATAAAATAACAATTTCTTCAGCGGTGACAGGAACACGACCTGCTGGCTCCGCGGAAAAAGAGAAACTGAGGAGAGCTGTTCAGGAAGGCGGGAAGGCAGTGCGCATGTGCAGTGGGAGGTCCCAAAAGCTTCTATTCTAAGAAGCTGGGGAGCTTTCCCGCACGGGCTCCGTCGGTACCGACGTACCCATATGTGAGGACTTATTCCTGCTTGTTCCTGGAGATGTCAGTCTTCACATATGGGTGACATCGTCACCGATGGAGCCTGCGTGGATGATTTCCCCAGCTTTCAAAGAAAGCCTTTGGGAATGCCACCACACATGCGTGGTCCCCTTCTCACCCAAGGGTGCCATCTTACTCAGTCTCCCTTTTTCCGCGGAGCCCTTCAGACGTGCATCTCGTCCCTGTAAAAGGTTTTTCAAATTCTAACTCTGTTTTTGCCTTTCTGGCCTTCACCAGTCCTCTTCTTTTTCTCCCCCCACTTTTGCGCTCTTTTTAACCACTGGCCACGTCGAGGATCTTTGACCTTGCTGGAGTCCTTTTTGCCCCGATGGTCTCTGGTTTCAAAAAATGTGATAGATGTTATAAGAACATGTCGCTCACGGACACCCATGACTGTTGTCTCAGGTGCCTGGGAGTTAACTATGATCCACAGCAATGCTCCCTCTGCAAGAAAATGTCCTCCAAGGCCATCCAGAGTTGTAAGCAGAAGCTGGATGATCTCTTCCATAAGGCAGTCCCAGTATCCCCCCGCTCCATTGTCCCGCAACACCTGGAGTCCCCTAAGGCTCCTCCTCGGGCCTGGCGGTACTCAACCAGGGGTCACCTGGGCACGAGCGGAAGAAGGAGAAGAAGGCCACGAGGACACTGTCGGGGGCGCCAGACAAGCATGAGCAGTCATATTCCCAGTCTCTCAGCCCCCCTCGTCAGATCCCAGAGTCGGAGAGGGAGCGGCCCAGAAAGGTACCTCAAATCGATATGGAGGCCTCTGGTGATGGCACCCGGTTTCCCAAGGGTCGTCCCGGTGAGGACCCTTCTCCTCGACACCCGACCCGGTCACCCTGGCGTCGGTGTCACAGGGCCCCACTCCCGAGTGGGAGGCCCGAATGCTGGCCTTGGAACGCAGCATTTCTGCGTTCCTTGCTGCTCAGCAGACGCTGGTGCCAGGCTCCACTTGCACATGCCTCAAGACCACAAGGACCTCGACCTCGAGGACTCCCTGGGCTGAAGTGACCCCAAAGATCCAGAGGCCTCGCGAGGGTCCCCAGCATAGGTCTTGATTTCCGTCCCAGTCCTCGGGCATGAGATCTTTGTGGGCAAGTGCTTCTGGATTCAGACAGGCTTCGGTCTCGGGAGCCCGGCGCAGGTACTGACCCCCCTGGATTCAGACAGGCTTCGGTCTCGGTCCGCCAGATCCCCGTGTCCTCCACGGACTGGGAATCCAATGGGGACACCTCCCAGGAAATCCAGTCCCACTGGGACATTCCCTCAGATCCCTCTCCACCAGTCCAGAGGCAGCGGTCTCCTCCCAAGGACACCTCCTTCTTGCAGTTCGTCCAGGATATGGCGCGGGCCCTGGCGATCGCCACAGAGTCAGAGGAAGAATCCCGCGCAGAGGAGCTCGATATTCTTCAATATGAGGCTCCCCCTCATGGTCCCAGTTCCCTCCTTCCTCAACCAGCTCCTCCTCTGCATGTGGGAGATCCCGGCTTCCATCCCTATTGTTAGCAAGCGACTGGACACTGTGTACAGAGTCCAGCGGGGACTGGAGTTTCAGAAAGCCCAGCTTCCCCACATCTCGATGGTGGTCGAATCGGCCATGCAGAAGCAGGCGAGCCCGAAGACTCATTCTTCGGTTCTACCGGGCAGAGAGTTTTGTACCCTCGATGCCCTCAGGTGCAAGGCTTACCAGGGCTCCATGCTGGCATGCCGCATTCAGGTTTACCAATTGTACATTGGGATGTTCCTCCATGACCTTGCTAAGGAACTCGGAGACTTTGTGGCGGGCCTCAATGGAGACCACCTCTGCCGTTTCCAGGCCCTCTTGAAGTCCGTTGGAGAGTGTTCTAAGTACCTCTCGTGGGCAGCATATAACGTCTTTGAGTTCTCCACCCGGGTGGCGGTGACTGGCATCAGAGTCCGCTGACAGGCCTGGCTCCAATCCTCAGACCTGGAACAGTGAGTCCAGGAAAAACTGCTAGATGTCCCTTGCCTTGGGGAACAACTGTTTGGCAAGCCCATGGAGGACAAGGCAGGGGAGATTGAGATGGAGTATGTGACCTGTACTCGCCTCTTTCGAAAGACCTCCTCCCTCCCCAAGAAGAAACAGCAAGGAAAGAAGCCTTGTTTTTCACTGGAAGGGGTTCCCATATAGGGGTTACCTGCCGGCATCGACCCCTGCCCAGGGCGGCTAGGGAAAAGGCGCAGCCCACAGCCCTCACAAGCTGTAGGGTCCCAAGATCCAACCATCGGTCAGCCTCAGGGTTTTGATGTCATCGGCATAGCCTCTCATTCGCTGGCAAATTTCCTACCGGTCGGGAGGCATCAGGTCCACTTCGCCCTCAGGTGAGAATTCATCACCACTGATACCTGGGTTCTCCAGATTGTATGGGAGGGCTATCTCCTCAATATGGACAAGCTCCCCCCCTCAGTACTTCCCTGGGGAGCCGCGGCAGCTTCCTCTGCCCCAGACGCTCCTGACTCAGGAGCTAGTAGGCCTCCTTGAGGATGGGGCGGTGGAACCAGTCCCACCACACCTCAGAGGACAGGGGTTTTATTCCCTATACTTCCTCATCCCGAAGAGAAGAGGGGGTCTCTGACCCATCCTCGACCTGTGAAACCTAAACAAGTTCCTGGTGCAGGAGAAGTTCAAGATGCTCTCCCTTAGAACACTGCTTCCCTCCCTCTAGAGGGGCAACTGGCTATGCTCCTTGGACCTAAAGGATGCTCATACTCACATCCTTGTCCATCCCAAGCACAGAAGGTACCTCTGCTTCATGGTACAGGGGAACCACTACTAGTACAGGGTGCTCCCCTTTGGCCTCGCATCTGCCCCATGGGTCTTCACAAAAAGCCTGGCTGTGGCGGTGGCCCACCTCTGGTTGCAGGGCACCATCGTCTATCTTTATCTAGATGACTGGCTCATGACAGGGTACACAGCCTCCGAGGTTTATCGGACCACAGACCGCACCATTCACCTTCTGGAGCACCTGGGATTTGTGGTCAACTACCCAAAATCCAACCTCTCTCCAGTGCAGTCCCTAGAGTTCATCAGGGCCTGCTTGGACACTCTGCAGGCCATGGCCTTCCTTCTCCATGACAGGACAAACTGCCTCGTATCCCTGGCGTCCGACGTGCAACACCGCAGCATGGTCTTGGCTCTGTCGATGCTTTGCCTTCAAGGTCACATGGCCTCCACGGTCCATGTCGTACCCCATGCCCACTTCAACAGGCAGGTAGCACAGTGGTGCCTCCATGCACAATGGACCCAGGCAACAGGCCATCTTCAAGACCCCATCTCGGTCACACCCTGTCTGGTGGAGTCCCTGACCTGGTGGAGAGATGCACAGAACCTGTTCGGAGGCATGCCCTTCCAGACCCCGATGCATCAGGGGGCACCTCCCTGTTGGGCTGGAGGGCCCACTGCGAGGAACTGTGCACGCAGGGGACTTGGTCCCCCAAGAAGGCTCGGCAGCAGATCAATCTGCTGGAGCTCCAAGCCATCCTCCTCACGCTCAGGGCCTTCTGGCACCACTTGCAACACAGAGGCGTCCTTGTCCAGATAGACAACCAGGTCACGATGTTATACATGAACAAACAAGGGGTCACTGGCTCTTATAGCCTCTGCCTGGAGGCGATGGCTCTGTGCTGTTTTGCAGTGAACCTGGACATCACTCTCTGAGCCACCTATCTCCTGGGCCAGGACAACGTCTTGGAAGACGGGCTAAGTAGGGTCCTCCAGCCACATGAGTGACACCTGTGTCCCTGGACAGTGCGGCGGCTCTTCCAGCATTGGGGGATTCCAGACCTGGACATCTTTGCCAGCCCTGCGAACTCGCAGCTCCCCCGGTTCTGCAGCCCCCTCCCTCACCCTGGCAGAGTGGTGCCAGATGCCTTCCTCCTGTCATAGACTACCAGCCTGCTGTATGCCTTCCCCCCATGCTGCTCATTGCTTGGACCCTTCTCAAGGTCCAGTGGGACAGGGCCTTGGTGATCCTTGTGGCCCAGGCAACCGTGGTTCCCTCTGTCACTCTGCCTCTCGACAGAGCCCCCGGTTCCTCTAGGGAACTCGCCAGGGCTGCTGACACAGGAGGGGTGTCTGCTGCTTCATTCCAATTTGAGGTCTCTCCCTCACAAGTTGGTGGCTGAGTGGGTTGCCCCAGCCTTCTACCATCTCCCTTTTGCATTCTTCTGGCCTCACGGCATTCTGGCATTCTTCTTCTACCATTTCCCTTGAGGGCATTCTTCTAGCCTCACGGAAGGATTCGACAAGGCGGGCGTACACCTTCAAGAAGTGCTGGTTCTCGGTGTGGTGCTCGCAATTTCCTGCTCCACCCTATTGGTCCTGCAGTACCTTCTTTACCTCTCGCAGGCTCGGCTCAAGTCGAACTTGGTCAGGTTTCATCTGAGTGCCATCTCAGCGAACCACCATCCCATCAAGGTGAAGCCCCTCTTGGGGCAACCGCTGGTCTCCCGCTTCATCCGGGGCTTGCTCTTTTCCAGGCCCCCTGCCTGCCCTCCACCTGCAGAATGGGACCTCAATGCGGTCCTCATGCAACTCACCAAGTCGCCCTTTGAGCCCACGGCTACTTGTTCGTTGCGGCACCTGTCATGGAAGGTGGCCTTCCTGGTGGCTCTCACCTCTGCCCAGAGAGTCAGCGAACTCCAGGTGCTGATGGCCGAGGCCCCATACATGAGGTTTTACAGGAACAGGGTGGTCCTGCGTACTCACCCCAAGTTCCTCCTGAAGGTTGTCTCAGATTTCCATCTCAACCAAGAGATAGTGCTGCCAAGCTTCTTCCCGAAGCCCCACGCCGAACAGGCATCGGCGGTTCTCCACATGTTGGACTGCAAGAAAGCTCTCTCCTTCTACCTGCAGCGGACTCGGGACCACCGCAGATTCGGGCAGCTCTTCGTCTCCTATGACCCCAGCCACCTGGGGCTGGCGGTCACCAAGCAAACCTTCTCCATCTGGGTGGCGGACTGTATCGTCTTTGCCCAGGCCCAGGCCAGGCTTCCCTTGGATCACCAAGTCATGGCACATAATGTTTGAGGGATGGCGATGTTAGTCGCTAGCCTGCGCTCGGTAACGCTGGCAGACATCTGCCGGGCCGCTACCTGGTCTTCTGCTCACACCTTTGCGGTGCATTACTGTCTGGAAAGGGCGTCCCATCAGGACAGCGCCTTTGGCCAGGCCGTACTCCGTAACCTATTTGGGGTTTAAGCAACTCCTGCCCTCCGACCTTTCTTGTTCTGGTTACTGGGAGTGTGGCCACTCAGGGACCTCAGGCTGCCTTCTTTTTCTCTGGCAACTACTCACGGCTCTGCCGTGATTTTTCCTACAGGTCCTCGATAGCCTGTAGCTTGGAGTCTAGTATGTGAGGACTGATTTCCTGCTTGTTCCTGGAGAAAGCATAGTTACTCACCTGTAACAGGTGTTCTCCAGGGACAGCAGGAATCAGTCCTCCCTCCTCCCCTTGGAGTTGCTGTCCATTTTTGCCATCATCTTGGTAGGGTTCTAGCTATGGCACTTGACTAAGATGGCACCCTTGGGTGGGAAGTGTGGTGGCATTCCCAAAGACTTTCTTTGAAAGGTGGGGAAATGCTCCACATGGGCTCCGTCGGTGCCGACATCACCCATATGTGAGGACTGATTCCTGTTGTCTCTGGAGAACACCTGTTACAGGTGAGTAACTACGCTTTCTCCCCTATTCCTACCCCCCATGCCCAACATCTTCCCTCCATGCCCCCATGTCGAGCATTTGCCCTTTCTCTCCCCCATGCTCAGCATCTGCCCTTTCTCCCCACCTCCCCCATGCCCAACATCTGCCCTCCATACCCCCATGTTCTGCACTTATGCCCTCCTCTGTCCTTTTCCCCTATATTCCCCTATGCCCAGCATCCACCCTTTGTCCCCATGCCTCCATCATGCCCAGTATCTGCCTTTTTCCCCATATCCACCCACCATCTTTCCTTTTACCCCTATTCCCCCATGCCCAGCATCTACCTTCCATGCCCCCATGTCCAGTATCCACTCTGTCTCCCCTATGCCCAGTATCTGCCCTTTTCCCCTAAATCCATCTGCCCTTACTCCCATCCCCCCATGTCCTGGATCCATCCTGTCTCCCCCATGCACCCATCTAGCCCAGTATCTGCCCTTTTCCCCATCTCCTCCCCCCCCCCCCATGCCTAGCATCTGCTCTCCATCCTTCCTGTGGCAACCTTCTGCCCACTGCCCCCCTTATCCCATGGCTGGCTTAGTAAAAGTGCGTGGTCTGATTCTAGCACGCTTGTAACTCTCTGTAGGTCCCACCCCTTCTAACACATACTTCCGTCTCAGAAGGGGACAGAACCAGCGTAGACTTACAAGCGCACTGGAATTGGACCCCGTGCTTTTACTAAGCCGCTGCTGCTGCTTGTTGGCTGGGGGGGTGGGGAGGGTTGATTCGTGCCGCCATGTGCAGACCCAGGAGAAGTGTGCAGTGATGACAGCAGTGGCAGCAGCAGGTCAAGGCAAAGTGAAATGGTCATGGCTGAGCATTTTGGGGGCAATTTCTTGCTGTCTGGGTGGCCACCTCACTCTGCTGACTCTCTAAAAAAACCCCAGCTTTTGCATGGCCAGTTTTGGCTATTTGCCAGCAACCGACCTGGCCGTATAAAACCAGCCAGATGGCAACCCTAGGTGGAACGGTTATACTGAAGAGGTCAACGATGTAGCTCTTTCACCTTGTTAGAATCATATATTTATGCTTTGAGAGATGGGAAGAAAGGGATCACTCACTTTTATGGCATTTTCATGGATCATAATTCACTCTTCATTTCCTTGTAGTGCTTATCAATTGCTGGAATAGGGAGTTTTTGGATGAGTCTTATCGGAATGTTATTTGGCAGTCAGTGCATTCGGTGTCTGTGTTGTCAGAGTGCAGATTTGTTTGCTGTATCAGAACTACCGATATTCTTTTTTTTTTCTTACTTGCAACATGTTGGGGTTGCGACAGGTCTGTGCTAGTGGGGGGATGTTCTCCCTGTTGATTACTTGCATGTGTGGTGGACTTGCATGTAGGTGTCTTGGTTATGGAACCTGGTGAGGACAGAGATTGGTGAAATCCTATATAAGCAGGTTCAGCTTATGCTTTTGCTCTGCATTTTGGGGTACTGGCGGGACATGGTCTTGCCTTCTTATGACGATGCTTTGGTCAGAAAGCTGATTTATGCAGCCCGATTTACAATTGCCACTTTTTAGAAAGAGACTCTTATAGTTGCATCAGGTATCCCAGATTGCCCTCATTGAAAGATTGTCCTATTTTTTAAAAAGGAAGATTGTTTATAATAGGGTGTGGAATAAATACTGGAGATGTCAGGATTAGATGGTGGACCTTGATCGGGACAGTATCCCTTGATACTCTGTGATATTTATGTAGCACATTTGATGCTATTTTGCATCTTGTTGTGTGGTCCTGCTGTGTTGTTTCTGATATGATGTGTGTTTGTTAAATAAATATTTTTTTAAACGGCATATAAGTGAATATATTGCCTTTTATAAAACAAGCACCTTTTTGGACTTCTTTCATGAGCACCCGGTTATAAAACCCTAATGAGGTGATTTTATAAACATTGTCCCGTATGTTAAACACCGCTTATAAAATAAGATCATGCCTAAAAGTATGTGAATTGCACTTTGGAGCATCTTTGTAGTGTTGTGTGCTGAGGGAAGGAGCTGGGGCAGAGCATGGGCACAGTCACGATTTACATGCGTATTTTATAAAATACACAATTGTGTGCACACTTTACATGCTAACATTTACCCCTGTTCCTGAGCAGCTGTAAATGTCAGTGCTCACCATCTAAGGGCTGTTTCTGCAGGATTTATGCTAATCTTTTAGACTCATAACCACCTGTGTTTTTATAAAATAGGCTAAAAATAGGCATCTTCTCCACCTCCAAACCTAGGCACCCTGTTATAAAATTACCCTGTAAAGGGTCTAGCTGCTAAGGTATACTAACGTTAACATGCCTTAATTCACTGTAAACATGCATTATTTTAACACATTATTCAATGGGACTGCGTTACTAATAGCACATGTTAACGGTGAATTAATACGCATTAACATTAGCACACCTTAGTAACTAGACCCCTAATTACAATGTAACATGTCAATTAAAGATTTATGTTTTCACTAAATTATTAATGCATTCTTCTCATTTTATCAACCTAAAATGTATTAGCAGAAGAATTATGAAAGCTTATGTAGAAAAAAAAAGATTTTAGCAAGAGGCTTTATTAAGTGCATCTCAAACTACAACAAACTCACAGATGTGAGATTTAATTAAATTACATTTTTTGATGAATTTAACAAGATTCCTAAAAAAACACATGCAAATCTGGATGAATATACTTGTATTGTAAATAAAACTGTAAAAATACAGTAGCAACCTTTGACTACAAAAATATAAAATATTTGGTAGTTAAGAACTGATGGGTTCATGTCTTTATTGGATACCCATTCAAATCAACCCTAGTTAATTCTTTAAAGTGTTGTGGCACAATCATATCACCAGTAGGACAATTTATTTCAGTCTCTTATGCCACAAATCAAAGCATGGAACAGCATGCAGTCTTACATACTTTAGTCCATTGAAAGAACACTCAAAACAGCCGTAGACTGTCTCCCTCTTAGCATTCCCCATTCCACAAAGAGCACAAGGTCCTTTTGGAATGTTATTGTTAAGCAGGTTAACTCGTGTATGAGACCCTTCTCGTAAATAGCTGGTGGAGATGTCAGTCATGCTTGCAGCTTTCTCATAATAGTCTGAGAAAAGATCATCTATGTAAGACTCGGAACTAACAACAATATCTGTTGTTCTTTTACCTGTACAGAACAGACATGGAATAAAATCAGTGGCAAGTATAATTCTAGCCTATTTACCCATCACATCTATGGATTGTATTCAGAAAGGTTTTCTTTTATTCGGGAACAATTGCAAAGGTCCAATACAAACTACATATTTAAAGTGTGCATTGACTGTCCAATATAACGCAGATGCTAGAAAAACAAACTGATCAATCATGTTTTTGCATACATTTTGACAATTTAGGTTTAATCAGTCCCCAAGTGAACAAAACTAAAAGAATTATCATGGACTGAATGATAATAAAAATATCTAATAAAAATATCTATTCATTAGCAGAGACACTTCACCCAGTTTCTATCACTGTTCTCATTGTTTAACACTCAACCAATATTTAACACAATCAACCGTTTTGGGGCTTATCACCAGACTCCTTGATTTATTCATGAACTTCCTATGCAGGCAAATGTCAAAAGTTTTACTAAAATGTATTGTTAGTCCAATAAAGTGTATTTTTTTTTCTTTCTAACCCAATGGAAGTTGGAAAGAATAATACAAAAGAGGTTGAGAATGTATGTCTGAGGACAAAATAACTCCAAAACTTTAATGGAATGGGATGAAACTTGGCATGTGGGGAAAACAGGCAAAAAGATACACTGAGTTTGAAAATGGCCCAATTTGGGGATTCCAGAAAAATAAGCCCCCTAAAAAATGTCCCAAGCCATTTCTATGGGAGAAGGCAGTCCAGCTTCTGTAGCAAAGAAACTTACATACAGTGAAGCACAGAAGTTAAGGAATTCTTCCTTTCATACTGCCCCTTCCTTTACCAACTCCCCAAACTACCCTCCTCTACTATCCCCACCACCAGTGGTGTAAGTTACAATAAGGGGTCCCCAAGCAAAATTGTGCTGAGGGCCCCCCATTGTTGCAGTGGTACACTCCCCATTTGGGCCCTACTTTAGTGCAGTGGCCCCCTCACCATGAGCTCCCCCATGAGGCAGCAGTGGCAAAGTGTTTGCTTTGCTGCATCCGCTCTTGTAAGTTTGCTGCAGGACCAACGGCCGTTTCCCGCCGGGTCAAAGTCTCATGGTGTGGCTGTTATCACGAGACTTCGGCCCGTAAAGAATAGCTGCCGGGCCTGTGGCAAAATTACAAGAGTGGGGGGCAGTGCAGCAATCATGATAAAGCGTAGTTACTCACCTGTAACAGGTGTTCTCCAGGAGCAGCAGGAATCAGTCCTCACTTATGGGTGACGTCGGCGCCGACGGAGCCCTCGCGGAGCAATTTTCCCCAGCTTTCAAAGAAAGCCTTTGGGAATTGCAGCGCGCATGCGCGGTTGTCTTCCCGCCCGAGGGTGCCATCTTAGCCAGTCAGATGACATAGCTAAAAAAGACAGCATAAAAATTTGCAAAAAAAGAACATAAGCAGACGATTGCAACTCCAAGGGGAGGAGGGAGGGTAGTGAGGACTGATTCCTGCTGCTCCTGGAGAACACCTGTTACAGGTGAGTAACTACGCTTTCTCCAGGACCAAGCAGGAAGTCAGTCCTCACTTATGGGACTCCCAAGCTCAAGGCTACCGGAGACCCTAAGCACAAAAATGAGCTCCCTCTAGCTCAGCAGCACAGAAGGATAGAATCTTCGCTGAATTATCACCCACCGGTAGCCCACATCCGGGATGGAGGGTAGGAGTTGCTCAGACCTCAAAGAGATTACGGAGGACTGCCTGTCCGAAAGCACTGTCCCTACGGGACTCCCTCTCGAGACAGTAATGGACCGCAAAAGTCTGGCTCGAAGACCAAGTAGCGGCCCGGCAGATGTCTGCCAGCGGAACAGAGCGGAGGTAAGCCACTGACGTGGCCTTTGCCCGAACGCAATGAGCCGTGACTCGACTTTCTAAGGAGAGTCCGGCTGCCCCATAAGCCCAAGAGATACAGTCCGCAACCCAGATGGACAGAGTACGCTTGGAGACCGGGAGCCCCAATTTATTGGGGTCAAAAGACACAAAAAGCTGAGCAGCTTTACGGTGCTCCCGCGTACGGTCAAGGTAGAAGTTCAATGCCCTTCTACAGTCCAGGGTATGGAGGACCGTTTCAGCTCGGCTGGAGTGTGGTCTGGGAAAGAAGGTTGGAAGTACCACCTCCTGATTGATGTGAAAAGGGGAGACCACTTTAGGCAGAAATTTTGGGTGAGTCCGTAGGACTACCCTATTCTTGTAGAACCGAGTGTAAGGGGGATCAGACACGAGGGCCTGCAATTCACTTACGCGCCTAGCGGAAGTGAGGGCTATCAAGAACAGTGTTTTCCAAGACAGAAAACGGAGAGAACAGGTAGCCATAGGTTCAAAAGGCGGACAGGTGATCCGCTGCAAAACCACATTCAGGTCCCAGTCAGGCGCTGGCGGGCGCAGAGGTGGTTTAAGTAGAAGGAGACCTCGGAGAAACCTCGCTACGAGAGGGTCATTGGAGAGAGGTCTGCCGTCCACTGGCACATGATGTGCTGAAAGAGCACTGAGGTGAACTTTGACGGAGTTGGACTTAAGTCCCAGATTAGAGAGGTGCAGCAAGTACTGCAAGATCACCGACACCGGGCAGGAGAAGGGATCCTGAGACTGTTGGGTACACCAGACTGCAAAGCGACGCCATTTAAGGGCGTAGCATCTGCGGGTAGAAGGCCGTCGCGAAGCTAAGACGACCTCCTCCACCTCCGCCGGCAGGAGAAGGGGAGCAAGGACTACCCTCTCAGCAGCCAGGCCATGAGGTTGAGAGACCTGAGGTTGGGGTGCAGAAGGGACCCCTGATCCTGAGTGAGGAGATCCGGTTGTACCCCCAGAGGGATTGGATCCTCCACCGCCAGTTGCAGCAGGAGCGGAAACCACGGCTGCCTGGGCCAGCGAGGGGCCACCAGGATCATGAAGGCTTTGTCTCGGAGAACCTTGAAAAGAGTCCGAGAGACCAGCGGGATGGGAGGGAAAGCGTACAGAAGGCTCCCCGACCACGAGATCAGAAAGGCGTCCGCCGCCACCCGAAGGGGGTGTGGCTGACGAGAGCAGAAGCGAGGAAGCTGCCGGTTGTGAGGACTGGCAAAGAGATCCACCGTGGGGAGACCCCACTTGAGGAAGAGCTTCTGAACTACCAAGGGATCCAGACGCCACTCGTGCGGCTGGAGGACCCTGCTGAGTTTGTCTGCAAGGCAATTTTCTTGGCCCGGGAGATAAACTGCCTTGAGGAGAATGCCGTGACTGACGGCCCAAGAGCAGAGCTTCTGTGCCTCCCGGCAGAGGAGGAAGGAGCCCGTGCCCCCCTGCTTGTTCACGTAGAACATGGCAACTTGATTGTCCGTCCGGACAAGGACGGACTGTTGGGAAGTCAGGTGGGAGAAGGCCTTGAGAGCTAGGCGGATCGCCCTGAGCTCCAGGAAGTTGATCTGCTGAGCAGACTCCCACATGGTCCAGAGGCCCTGAGTACGTGCCTCTTGGCAATGCGCTCCCCAGCCCAGGAGGGATGCATCGGTGGTCAGCACCCGGGTCGGCTGAGGTGACTGGAAAGGCATTCCGAATATCAGGTTCGGCTGCCGGAGCCACCACCGGAGAGACGAGAGCAGCGGCTCGGAGACGCGCACCAGGTCCGCCAGGCCGCCTGTGGCTTGTCGCCACTGCTGGCGGAGACACCATTGAGCAGACCGCATGTTCAGGCGGGCATTGGGGGTCACATGGACGGTGGAAGCCATATGGCCGAGCAGTCTCAGGAAGCGCCTGGCGGAGACCAGGGGCTGGCTGCGAAAGCGGTCGGCTAGGTCCATGAGCCGTTGCGCCCTGTCGAGCGGTAGGTACGCTCGTGCCCGAGGAGTGTGCAGCCTTGCGCCGATGAACTCGAGATCCTGTGAGGGGAGCAAAGTGGACTTTGCGAAGTTTATGACAAAGCCCAAGTGCTGCAGCAGAGTCACCGTGCGGCGCGTGGCGTTGGCGACCTCCTGAGCGGACGCTGCTCTGATGAGCCAGTCGTCGAGGTACGGAAAGACATAGAGGCCGTGAAGCCGGAGATGGGCCGCCACGACCGCGAGACATTTTGTGAAGACTCGCGGTGCGGTGGATAGGCCAAAGGGCAGTACTCTGTACTGGTAATGATCTCCTGCCACCACAAACCTTAGGTATTGGCGGTGGCTTGGGTGGATGAGGATGTGCGTGTAGGCATCCTTTAGATCCAAGGAGCATAGCCAATCTCCCTGCTGGAGGTAGGGCAGAAGGATTCCAAGGGTAAGCATTTTGAACTTCTCCCGCACAAGGAACTTGTTGAGGTTGCGCAAGTCCAGGATGGGTCTGAGGCCCCCTGTTCTCTTTGGTATCAGAAAATACCTTGAATAAAAGCCTTGACCTCTCAGGTGGTGGGGCACCGGTTCCACCGCCTGTTCCTGCAGAAGACCTGCTAACTCCTGAAGGAGCAACTCCCTGTGCAGAGGGGGGCGCGAAGGTTCTCCCGGAAAATAGGAGGGAGGGACCTGATGGAAGTGGAGAAGGTAGCCTTCTCGCACGACCTGAAGTACCCAGGCATCTGCGGTGATGCTGGACCACCTGTGGCCGAAGTGAACCAGCCGGCCTCCGGTGCTGGGAGGAACCAGCGGGGGGGGAGAGGCTATGCTGAGCGAGTCAAAAACCCCCACCCTGCTGAGCAGGGGCTGGTGGTGCAGGCTTGGGGGCTTGCTGCCTACGGGACCCGTTACCCCGTCCCTTGGCCTGCTGGCCCTGTTGGGGAGCTGCAGGGGCCTGATAATGGGGGTACTGTTTGTAGGCAGCCGCCTTCCTCGGGTAAAAGGACTTTTTTCCCGAGCCCTTCTTTTTCTGGGAAGGGGCGGAGGTCTTCCTAGAAAGCCTGGTCCTGGTGAGAGTCTCAGTCTCAATTTGTGCAGCCTTTTCCGCCATGGGCTTGCCAAAGAGGTTTTCGCCTCGGCAGGGGACATCGACCAACTTGTCCTGTACCCAGGGCTCAAGATCCGACGACTGAAGCCAAGCCTGTCGGCGGGCACCGATGCCGGCTGCGGCCACTCTAGCCGAGGCCTCAAAGCCATCATAGGCTGCTCGGGACATGAACTTTGAGCATTCCCGAATGCCCGTGGACAAGGCTAGGAACCTCCGCAAGGGCTCCTCGGAGAGACCAGCGGAGAATCCGGCTAGCTCTTTAGCCAGATCCCGGAGATACATGCCCATGTAGAGCTGGTAAGTCTGGACACGACATGCGAGCATAGAGCCCTGGAAGCACTTCTTGCCAAGGCCATCCAGGTTACGGGCCTCCCTTCCAGGAGGCACCGAGGAGTGCATCTTCTGGCTCTTAAGACGATGCATGGCCGATTCCACTACCATGGAATGGTGTGGCAGCTGTGCCTTCTGAAAGCCAGGGCTCTTGCGGACCCGATAGATAGAATCGACCCGCTTGCTCAGGACCGGCGAGGAGGCCGGACTCTCCCACATGCGGAAGAGTAGTCGTTCCAGCATAGGAGGAACCGGCACAGTAAAGTGCTCCCTCGCGGGAGAGTCATACTGGAGGGCGTCGAGCTCTTCGGCTCGAGGCTCCTCCTCGGGATCCGCAGGGAAGGCCAAAGCCTTGGCCATATCCCTAACGAAGTCCGAGAACCGGGCATCCTCCGGGGGGACTGCTTCCGAGGCTCGGACCCCGGTGAGTCCGATGGGACACACCGAGTCCGGAAAGAATCAGGTGACTCTTCCTCCTCAGACTCCCAGACCGACTCCGACGAGGACTCGGTGGGGTCGGCCCGGGCAGGGTGCGGCGCCAGCCGCCCCGACGTCGAGGGAGTCGGCGTCGGCGACCTCGGTCCCGAACGGGAGGCCGAGGGTGACCTCGACCGAGGATCGACTCGAGTTCTCATTGACTCGAGGATCGGCTCGGTCTCCGGGGTCGACTTGGACGTCGACGTCCCGGCGGTCGGGGCAGCGGCGCCAGCGAGGCCAGCGAGCAGTGCCCGCTGCTGGTCCATGAAGGCAGACAGTCTGCTCTCCAAGGCCGTCAACCTGAGTCCGAGCTCAGGTAACCCAGCAGCCCCCGACTCGGGCCCCGACGGCGTCGGGCCCGACGTCGGCTGTCGCGGAGGCGAGTCCAGAAGGACTACAGGACTTACCCGGGCAGGCATCTCCGACTCCAGGCGAGGTCGCTTCGGGAGATGTTCCTTCTCCAAGGACCCGGGGCGGCTGTCGGGGCTATGCGACCTGGCCCTCGCGGAGCCAGGAGCGTCCACCGACGCCGCCCTCGCGGGTTTTTCCTTCCGACGATGGTCCCCGGAGGGAGAACCCCGGTCGGAGGAGCTCCGGCGACGGTCCGAGCTGGAGCCCTTTGACACGGAGGCCTCCGACGAGGTCCGGGTACGGCTGGGGTCAGCGAAGATTCTCTCGCGCTGATGCCGCCGACTTCTCAACGCCTTCGAGGACAGTTTGCTGCAGGGCCCACAGATCAGTTCCTCATGATCCGGGCCCAAGCAGCGGAGGCAAAAGTCGTGTGTGTCGGTTAGTGACATATTTCGGTCACACCGACCACACCGCTTAAAGCCACTGGCAGCCATCGGGGGAAAAAGGGCCCCTGCGAGGTCAAAGGACCGGGCTGCCAGGGAAAACGAAAATGAAAGCTGACTAAGTCAGAAAAACCGAAAAAACGCTAGAGGACTCGAGACCGGCGTCGCGAGTCCGGGCGGGAAAACGATCGGCGTCGAACCGAAAGAAAAAAGTATAAAATAAAGAGGAAAATCAACTTTTTCGCGGGGACAAGACGGGGACGTCTGCAGGGCTCCGCGGAAAAAGAAGACTGGCTAAGATGGCACCCTCGGGCGGGAAGACGACCGCGCATGCGCGCTGCAATTCCCAAAGGCTTTCTTTGAAAGCTGGGGAAAATTGCTCCGCGAGGGCTCCGTCGGCGCCGACGTCACCCATAAGTGAGGACTGACTTCCTGCTTGGTCCTGGAGAAAACCCCCCTTTCTGCTCTGGCCCCCCTGCATTACGAGGACTACTTGGGTGGAATTTACACCACTGCCCACCACTCACCAAAATGCCACCACAAGCCAAAACTACCCTCACAACTTCAACCCACAAACTACCCCATCCCCAAACATATCCCCAAAAGTACCCCCACAAATGCCCTATCATCCCATGAACTGCCCCATCCCAAAATCTACTCCCTGCAATGCCCCACTAACCTGCAAAATGCACCTGCCACACAAAACTACACCTGCACCTATTCCAATACTCCCAGCTACCCTCTCCCCCATAAACACAACATATGGAGTGGAGGAGTGGCCTAGTGGTTGGGGCAAGGTACTTCGGGCCGGAAGGTCGGGGGTTCAAATCCCACTGGAGGACAGCAACCTTGGGCCGGAAGGACTGGGGTTTCTAGTCCCACAGGTGCTCCTTGTGGTCTTGGGCAAGCCACTTAACCCTCCATAGCCCATGTTCCCTGTAAAATAGTTCTCTGTGTGCTGTGCTTTCCTGTCTAATCAATGTGCTTATACCTCCAAAAATGTCCTGTCATGATTTGACAATTTCCAATCTGTAATCAAACCGCTGCTGATCGCTGGAAGTAGCGGTATACAAATGTATACTAAATAAATAAATAAATAAATAAATATTGTGGTAAGGAGGGCGCAGCCCAGCTAGGGAAAACTGAAAAAAATAAGGATTTTTCTTCTTTGCGGGGGATGGGCGCACAAAACCACATACTCCATACTAGAAGCCCTGAAATGAACCTAGGGGGCAGAGCTAAGGATAAACCAATCCCAGACCACAGGACAACCCTGCATAGGAGTAGGAGGTCCAAGTGGGAGGAGCTAGGAAGGGAGTTGCCCTGCTCAGCAGTTAACAGAGGGAAAACAAACACAAGAGAGAGAGCCAGTTTGAGTTTGGAAGGGGCTGTGAGCAGAAGGTCCAGGAGGAGTGCGAGAGCAAGCACAAGTGGCAGCTGCAGTTCCAGGCCTAGCCCAGGTTCGAGTCCAGTTCCCAGGAGGCACAGACAGGAAAGATCTGGGGCCAAGCTGAGGAGAACCTTTGCAGCCAAGGAGAGCAGCAAAAGGAGGAACCATTATAAAGGCAGCCAAGAAAGGTACGCAGGGAACAAGCATTGCCAGCAGGATAGTTCTTGCTCTGACTCAGAGGAGACTTTCATACCCCTGAAGGCTCAGCACAGCAAGAAATATCTCACCAGGGAGGTTAAACAGGAGAGACCCCCAAGAGACCGGCCTGGAGAAGGCAAGGCCAGGCAGTGGGAGAGACTGTTTAATCTTGTGAAGACTCTTAAGGAAAAGACACCAGAGCACTTTCAGGAAGCACCCAGCTGTAGCTCAATAGAGAGCATGGAGGTAGGCCCTGAGGAAAGTGTTATTGAGTCTGAGGTCTCTGAGATGGAATGTGAGCTGTGCACTAAGATACACTAGTAATGTGAGCTAGAAACAGTGGAACATAAAAAGAGGCTCTTGCAATTTAAAGACAGTTTCAGAAGCTGGAAGAGAGGAGTAAGCCTGAAGGAAAAGGGTTAAAAATCTCTCCTAAGAACCTGAAACTGCAGAACCTCAGTGAAGGCCCAAACAGCTGAAACTGTTTGTGTGTGTGTGGCAACAGCAGGCTTGAAGCTGATAACCCATCCACTGTGTGAAGAGTTTTACAAATGCTTTTGTTTTATAATGTTAAGCAATTGCAGTGAGGAACAGAAACTGCTGTGAGTTTGTGCCATGTTACAATGTTTTGGACATTTTGATTTTGGAGAAGTTATCCTGTATTTTCTTTTGGCTGGAAAAAAAGTTATGCTTGAAGAAATTTTATGTTCACCACTTACCAGCCTGGAAACCGAATAAAATTTCCTGTGCGCTTTATTAACCACTTGGCTCTTCCTTTCGGACACAACTACACAAAAATCCTAGAAGGGATATAAGATGGCCAGCCGTCCCTACTAGGCAACCGTCTGGTAGGGGCGCGAGCGTCACAATATGCACAGCAGACACATAACACACAATGGATTGCAAATAATTCCTTGTCTCTGATAGCATGCATTTTAGTCATTCTGATCTACATTTCATTTACTAAGGCTTTATGGTATAGTATCTCACAGTAGATGCACTATACAGCTAACAACTCACATACATAATCAAGACAAAAAATATGCACAGCTATACAAAACAAATAAAATGTATACCAAATCAAGGTTCTAAACTTTATTCCATATCGTCTTGCTAGACTAGTCCAGACAAGTGGATTGTGTTCCCATTCCAGCGGACTGGTGGAAACAAAGAATCAACGAAAAATCCAGGTTTTAATGACATCACTCCCATGCTTCTACCAGAGGTCTCTAGTATTTCTTGGTTTCCAGCAGATAGTGGATGGATTTTCTCCTCTTTGAAGAAAATCTGAAGGTGGAGAGGAAAAGATTGATTAAACACTCGTGAATGACCACCTTGAGAGTGACTTACTTGAGTATGACATGGGAGACTCTACTAGACTGCGGTCTTTTCGGTAGCCATAGGAGGAGGGAAAATTGGTTCAGCTCCACGAGTTTATCATGATAAGAGCCTGTTGAACAGCCAGAAATTGGAAGGATTTGTAAGGATCTGGAAGAGTGCAGCAGTCTCACACAACCTTAGCACCCCCTCCCTGTTCCTCTGTCCTCCCCCACTCTCTCCCAAAGATTGCAGAAGGCTCTCAGAGGCATCTGCCTGCCAGCCACCTTAAATGCAGTGCTGCAAAGCCAGTAAAACAGTTTTAGGGGAGCAGAGCTGAGCCCTGCATGGATTCTCTGCCTGGGGTTCCCAAGGGGTGAGTAGCAAGTCTTGACCTTGTCCTTGTCCTTGTTGGAGACTCCCTATTTTGTCTTCTTGGGATGCAATTTGGGGTAGACCGCTGGTGATCATTGATGTGGTGTGGTAGTTTCCTGCCAATTTATGCACGCATTAGTAGCATTTTCTCCCATTGTACACCTGGCGGTCATGCAGTCTGTATGTGCGTTTCGCCCAAGCGGTTTGAACGTGTGTTCCTAGCCTAGCATCTGTAACGCACATTGCAGTAAAAGTGCAATTAAAGATTGCTGCAGTACAAGCATACATAACATGTGCATTTGGGCCGCCATGACCTTAGCACACACTGTTGTGATACTTGACTTAACTCTCTATGTCTTCTTCCAGGAAATGTTGTTTGACCTGTGGCAAACGAGGTGCCTCTTCTCCGGATTTTGGACTATACTCTTCTTGCATGGCAGCTTCTGAATCATCCCTTGAGGGCCTGCTCCCCCTCTCTCAGCTGGGGGATGCAGTTGGTCTGGCTTTGCTTGCCTTAAGGCAGGAGGTGACGGATGGCGCTATGGGTAGGGATATCCAACCAGCTGGAGGGTCCAGCAACCATGCTGTGAGCTTCTCCTTATCTTCTAGTGCATCTGCAGTGGCTGTGCCCCCTGGTGTTGGGGGGTCATTTCCAAGAGGAGAGCTTCCAGACTCTGGATTGTCTTCTCCGGAATTCCTTTCTTTTTTGCAGCAGACCTGGCCTTCAGGAAAGCCAGTTCACCGTGATGGCTGCTAATATGCAGCTGGAGATATGTGCCAATCTGACATATCAAGCCCTGCTCCAGAGGATTGAGTCTCTTCTGCCAGATGATACTACCCCTCTTTTGGAGTCAGCTATGGCCTTCCTTTCTGATGCCATGTATGACCTGGTACATTTGGCGGCCAGGGATGGTGCCGTGATGACAGTGTCATGACGTTGGATTTGGCTCCAAAGCCCAGTTGGCCCAACTGGTTTTTAAAGGAAGCTTCTTTTTAGAGGGGACCTGTGAAGCAAGCTGGTGCCCCTTTCTCGTCAGCCTCTGCCCATCCAGTGAGGGCACACTGGCCAGATCCCTGGAGGTCTCAGGACTTTCGTCACTATCGACCTGGAAAACCTTTCTTCCTCTCTGCTTCCAGGCTTTGGGCTTGTTCTCAGTCCTTTTGTGGAGCATGTGGGCCCAGGACGCAGTCCTTTCTAGAGGAGAACCCTCCCGGGCTGCGCAATGAAGGTTTGGGGGCTCATTCCCTGGTTTCTCTGGTTGGAGGCAGGCTTTGCCTTTTCTTTCAGGAATTGGCCTGCGTTACCAAGGATTGCTGAGTGCTAAACACCATTCAGTTTGGCTATGTCCTGGAATGCAAAAAGTGGATTTTGGATGACTGTCATCTCCCCTTGTGGGTCTGCGATCAAAAGTGCCACCGTGCGGACCACCTTTGACAAGATGCTGTGCCTAAAGGCGGTGGTGCTTGTTTCCCCAGATGAGTGGAGCAAAAACAGATACTTCTATTTCGTAGTGCCCAAAAAGGACGGTTCCTTCCGGCCCATTCTGGACCTCAAGGGGATCAATGAGCACTTGCATATCCTGCGCTTCTGGAAGGAAACCTTGTGCTCCATGATTCAAGCAGTGCACTGAGGAGAGTTCTTGGCTTCTCTGGATCTGGCCAAGAAGTACTTTCATATCTAGATCTGGGCAGATCAGCAAAAGTATCTGTGTTTTGCCATGCTTGGCTCTCACTATCAGTTTGCCACCATTCCTTTTGGGCTATCCACCAACCCAAGGATGTTCTCCAAGGTCATGGTGGTGGCAGCTGTGGCACTGCAGCACTAAGGGATCTGGGTACATGATTTGCTCATCTGGGCCTGTTCCCTTTCAGAAGCATCTCAGGTGGTATCCCAAGTGGTGTCCTTTTTTGGAAAACCTTGACTGGATAATCAATTGGGGAAAGAACTAGCTGTTGCCTTCCCAATCCCTGGAGTTCCTAGGAGCATGTTTTGACATTCAAGTGGGTAGAGGTTTCCTACCAGAAGAGAAGATCAAAAGACTGCTGGGTTGTCTGGCACTGTTCTGTATGCAGCAGGCTTCAAGCATCTGGTATTATCTTCAGCTCCTTGGATTGATAGCAGCGACCATTGAGATGGTGCCGAGGGTGCGTGCTCACATGCGACTGCTCCAATGGTCCTTGCTGACTCAATGGTCCCCGAGTTCTCAGGAATTCCAGCTCCAGTTGATGGTGAAGTCCAGCCTGTGGTGGTGGCATCAGCCATGTCATCTGAGGAAGGGCGTGCCACTGGATGATTTCTCCTGGATCCTCTTAACAACGAATGCTAGTCTCTAGGGCTGGGGAGCCCATTGCCAAGACCATGTGGTCCAGGGCCATTGGAACCTCAGGGAAGCAGTGTGGTCCATCAACCACCTTGAGGTGAGGGCCATCAGGCTGATTCTTCTGCATTTCCAGCCCAGGGACAGGTGGTTCGAGTGTTTCAGACATGCCATGGTCGTGACTTACGTCAATCAGTAAATCAGGCACAAGGAGTGCCGGGGTAGCTCTGAAGATAGCTCTCCGAACCTCGTTGACTCGGCACATTGCCAGGGTGGATAATCTGGAAGTGAACTTTCTCAGCCGGAGACATTTCAGTTGATTCTGCGCCACTGGGGTTGTCCCAAAATGGATCTGATGGTGACCCACTCCAATGTAAAAGTTTGTCGATTCTTCAGTTGTTGCATGGAGACAGGGTCCGAGGGCATTGATGCTCTGGCCCAGCTTTAGCCAAGTCAGCATCCGCTGTACATGTTTCCTCTGTGGCCTCTCGTGGGGCATGTGATTTGGTGTATAGAATGCCAATCAGGCAGGATTGTCCTGGAGGTACTGGATTGGCCAAGGACAGCATGGTTCGGAGACCTGATGTGGCTCCTGCAGTTGCCTCTTCTTCGTTGCCTCTATCTCTGGGCCTATTACAGCAGGGACAGATTTAGAGAACCCGGTTCCCACCTCACTTACAGCCTGACTCTTGAAAGCAGACAGCTAGTGCGTAAGGGCTATTCTCCGGCCGTGGTTTCCACTGTGCTCAGAGCCCAGAGGAGGTCTACCAAGCTAGCATATATGTGGATCTGGTGCCTCTTTGAGCGATGGTGTGGCACTTGGCAGTTGGCTCCTGGGGCGGCCATGGTGCCACCTCTGACTTTTCTACTGGATGGCCTGGAGAAGGGCCTTTCTCTTAGCTCCTTGAAAGTTCAGGTGGTAGCTTTGGCCTGTTAACGAGATCCAGTGGCTGGTAAGTCTAGCCTTGCACCTGGATGTCTCATGCTTTCTCCAGAGGGTTCAGCATCTGTGTCTTCCCTCCGGACTGTGGTCTCTTCCTGTGATCTGTGTCTGGTGCTCAGTGCCCTGATATTGGCACCCTTTGAACCATTGAAGCACGCTGCTTTGAAGGATTTTGTGCTTAAGGTGGTGGTCTTGGTCACGATTTGTTTTACAAGGTGGATTTATGAGCTGCAGGCTCTGTCTTGCTGAGATCCTTATCTGTCTTTTTCAAGGGAGGCCGTTTCCATTCAGTCTGTGCCTTCCCACTTGCCTAAGGTAATTTCTCCCTTTCATGTGAACCAGGTGGTCTGCCTTCCCTCCTTCTCTATGGAGCAGTGTCAGGGGAAGGATCTTCACCTTGTGGATGCCCGGAGGGTGCTTCTCCGGTACTTGGAAGTTATGAATTCTTTTCGTAAGTCTGACCATCTTTTTATGCTGTTTGCTGGACCACGTAAGCATGATGAGGTGGCTAAGTCGACTTTGGGGTGCTGGATTATGGAGACAATTGCCTCGGTGTATCTGTTGCAGAACTGGCTGGTTCTGGAGGGTTTGCACACTCATTCTACCCGAGTACAAGCATTCTCGTGGGCAGAGTGGTGCTCGGTAGCCCCTGCAGACATTTGTCAGGTGGCAACGTGGGCATCACTTTCTACTTTTGTCAAGCATTACTGGACATAGCCTTTGGCTCGAGGGTTTTGCAAGCTACTGTGCCTTCTTCATGGAGTTGTAGCTTTGGTACATCCCACTTGTCTGGACTGGTCTAGCAAGATGATATGGAAGGTGACATTTTACTTACCAGTTAATGTCCTTTCCTTGAGTCCTGCTAGACCAGTCCAGGGCCCGCCCCTTAAACTGTATTTGCTCTGTTCTTCTGCTGCAGTACCTTTGGGTCCGCTATGATTTTTATACTTGGCTCTGCAGGTTCATCTTCTACTAACAGCCTTCTGTTTATGCTTCCTGTACATAGTTCTCTACTGCTGATTACTTATTGTTGCCAATGGTTGAGAATGTGTGAGGCTTGCCATGTTTCTTCCATATGCTTTGGGACAAATACTGAAGAGACCTCTGGTAGCTGAGGTGAATAGAGGCATGGGAGTGATGTCATTGAAACCTGGGCTTTTCATTGGTTCTTTGTCTCCACCAATCTGCTGGTAGGGGAACATAACCCACTTGTCTGGAATGGTCTAGCAGGACTCAAGGAAAGAATATTAACTGGTAAGTAAAATGTCATCTTTATATAAAAATATATTATTAAAAAAATTCACTAAACACCAGATACACCCTCATTCCATTCTCCAAAAGCTTTTGCATATAAAATTATTTTCAAGTGCTTTTGAAATGTCAAATAATCAGATTCACAATGCATCTCAACTGGCTTGGACATAGAGGGAAGCATTAACTATTTGATACCTGAAGAGCGCAAGTTCATTGGAAGTTCATACAATTTCAAAAATTCCTTCGGATAGCCAGGTGCCTCACCTAAAAGCTGCTTGAAAGTTCTACTCCTTGGGGCAGTTCCGATAGCAGAGGTGGCGTACTATCTTTCCTCACTCTTCTTTATTCATTTACGATGATTCAACTGCAGCATTGGCCCCTTGGTAGGTCAGGGTTAGCCTTCACTGCTATTACTAGTTTGTTTTCTGGTCTTGCAATATCTTCCATCCCTGCTTACTGTGGCTGGCAACCTCTTCGGCCTGTATTTCATCCCAGGTCCCGCTCGACTATTTCTTTGATCAACTGTGGTACTGCACCCTCTGCTTTGGCACCCCCTATTTCTCTCAATGATTTTCAACCCGTCTGTCATGTGGCTGTAACCTCAACTGCAGATCTCTTGGGGGCAATTCTTCCGTAACCACTGATCTCATCTCCCTATATTCCCTATATTTGTTTTTCTGACAGAGACTTGGCTTAAGGAAAGGGAGGACCCTGTGCTTAATGCTGCCTTCTGGATGGCTTCACTGCTGTTTCTACTGCCCGCCACAGAAGTACCGACGGGGGAGTGGCTCCTTTCCTCTCAGAACTTTCTCCTCCCAGCCTTCATTATCCTAAATCTCCCCTGGTTCAACTTCACTCCTGCCCTCCTGTTTATTTTCTTCTTCTCTACTCTGCCCCGGTTCTTAATTCTGCTTTCTGGGATTCCCTGCTCCTTGCCATTTCCAAAGTCTCTGTTCATTATCCCCATCTCTATATCCTAGGAGACCTCAATGTCTATTTTGATAACCCCATCAGGTCCCATAACAAATTGCTCCACTCATACTTTTGTGACCTGGGTCTTGTCCCATCGTTCAGTTTCCCACTCATGCAGCTGGCCATACCCTTGAAAAATTGTTTACTCTCACCCCATCTCTCTTCCCCTATCCTCACTCTCCAGCCTCCTGCTTCCCTGGACTGATCAGCTCTGTTTTTTCTTCTCTTTCCAACCCCCCTTTGCTCTAATCCCCACTTGTGCCTCATCTTCATTCGTTCCCACAGATGCCTTAAGTTATAGACAACTCCAATACACTGATTAATTTCTCTCCTTCTGATGCCATCCTCCCAGCTGACTTCTGTTCCCTCTCTGTAGATATCCAGGTACACATTTGGCATTCTCAGCTCCGGTCTGCTCTTGATCACATGTCCCTTCTTCATCCAAAACATCCTCAGAAGAAACGCCGGCAATCCTGGTATCACCAAAGACTACATCTGTTGTGATCCTATATGGGCCACGCTGAATGCTGCTGGTGTAAGCAGCACACTACTGCTTTGTTAATTACTTTTTGGCATTATGATGCCCACTACAGGTCTATGATTACATCCACCAAAAAAAGCTATTACTCTAACCTCATCAGCTCTTCCTCTAATAGTTCCAAGACCCTATATTCTGTTTTCACTCAGCTGACCCATCCACCGCTCACCCTGCCTCCCCTGGATTCCATACCATCCCATGACTCATTCGCTGGGTCTTTCCTTAAAAGACCAATATACTTTGTTCTGCCTTTCCTGCCTCCCCACCTCCCCTGTCTCTCACACTGGAGTTCTCAGATGCCCATCTTCTCAGTCTCTTTCCCACACTTGGGGCTCATTTAATCCCATCTCTCTCACTGGAGTGCCGGGGTAGCTCTGAATATAGCTCTCCTAACCTTGTTGACTCAGCACATTGCCAGGGTGGACAATCTGGAAGTGAACTTCCTCAGCTGGAGACATTTCAGTTGATTCTGTGCCACTGGGGTTGTCCCAAAATGGATCTGATGGTGACCCACTCCAATGTAAAAGTTTGTCGCTTCTTCAGTTGCCGCATGGAGACAGGATCCGAGGGCATCAATGCCCTAGCCCAGCTTTAGCCAAGTCAGCACCCGCTGTACATGTTTTCTCCGTGGCCCCTGGTGGGGCGTGTGATTTGGTGTATAGAATGCCAACCAGGCAGGATTGTCCTGGAGGCACCAGATTGGCCAAGGACAGCATGGTTCAGAGACCTGATGTGGCTCCTGCAGTTGCCTCTTCTTCGTTGCCTCTATCTCTGGGCCTATTACAGCAGGGACAAATCTCAAAAATTGTTTCTACTTCTCACAAGACTACCTGCTCACTTGATCCCATTTCTTCTGATTGTTACCCACACCTCCCTTGCCCTTCTTCCTCTTTCAATCATCAACAATAGCTTATTCTCCTGTATTTTCCCTCAAGCCTGGAAGAGCGCCTTATTCTCCCTATTTTCAAAACATCTTCACTTGATGTACCATTTCGACCAACTATAGACCCATGTCTAATTTGCCATTCCTATCCAAAATCCCAGAAAAACTTGTCTTCTCCCACCCTGCCTTCCACCTAAATAACACCAACTCCCTGCACCTCCGTCAATCCAGTTTCAGGCTTGGGCACAGTACAGAAACTATCCTATTCTCTCTCCTTAGTGAAGTTCGCAAATCTATTGATAAAGGTTGCGTTTCCCTTGCCATTTCCCTTGATCTTTCCTCCGCTTTTGATCTGGCTAGTCATTCCATTTTGCTTTTCCGCCTACATGATATTGGTTTGCACGACACTGTCCTCCGCAGGTTTGGCTCTTTTCTTTCTGGTCAGTCCTTTTCTGTTCTCTCTGATTCTGCCACTTCTGCTCATTACCCCCTCACCCATGGTGTCCCTCAGGGCTCGGTTCTGGTTCCCCTTCTCTTTAACATCTTCCTCTCCCATTTGGCCTTCCTTGTGCAACAACTTGGCATTTCAGTGTATTATTATGCTGATGATATTTTACTCATTTTGCACACAGACACACTCTCTCCTGGCCTTTCCTCACTCAACACCTGTCCTGATCACATAGCCACCTTATCCTCAACCCCTGTCCTGATCAAATCACCTTATCCTCAACCCCAGGAAAACCTCAGCCATTTGGTTGACTGGGGCTGCTCCTTCTCCCTCCTCTGCTTCCCTTCTTCATGGCACTCCTATTCCACTTGTCTCCTCCTTCCGATACCTTGGAGTCATCCTTGACTCAGCCTTGATCTTCCAAGACCACATCAGTGCTGTCACCTGCTCCTCCTTTCTCTCTCACTCTCTGTAGGATTAGAGCTGTCCAGCCTTTTCTCTCCTCCTTGGCTCTGGCTACCATTCTCCTCTCCCTTGTTATATCTCGGCTTGATTACTGCAACACTATTTTTGCCAGTCTTCCAAAATATCAGCTTCACAGGCTTAAGCTCATCCAGAATACTGCTGTCTGACTTCTTGCTCATGCCTCTCACTTTGACCATGTCATTCCTCTGCTGGTCCACTATCATTGGTTGCCAATTTACTTCCACAGCCAATATCAGATTCTCACTTGGCTCTTCATCTTACCTCTCATCTCTTATTATTCTCCACATTTCCTATCACTCCCTCCATTCTCGCCATTGTAATTGTCTTCATCTCCCATCCATTGCTCATGCCTGATACAAATCAACCCATCACTGCTTTTTATTTCCTTGGTCCTACTCTTAGGAACAGCTTCCCCTCTGATCTTCATCTGGAATCTTCATTTGCCAAATTCAAATCCAGTCTCAAAATACTTCTGTTCAGTGAAGCTCTTGACACTTCCATCACATGGCATACCATTGCTTACAGTCATCTAATTCCCTCACCCTCCCTCTCTCCCTTCAGTGCAAATGTGACCTAGACTTTCTTATCTTATGCCATGGATTTCTGTTTCCCCTTCTTTTAAGTATTTTTATTGTAAACTGCCTTGATATGTATTAAAGGGTGGTATATCAAGTTTTAATAAAACATAAAATCCCTAACAGTGTGGGATGATAGGGTTTGGAGAGTCAAAATGAGAAATAAGGCACCCTTGATTTATGCTACCGCTCAGGCATGGAACAAGGTGAGAGGGACGCTGTTGGAGGGATGGGTTATCTCACACACCACTGGGTATGCTTTCATCACTTCCAGGGGGGTTAAGTCAGAGGCAGTTAGCTGAGTGGGGGAGCGAGATCTGAAAATGGTGGGTCAGTTTCTTGATGGGAGATGAGGAGCTTTGAGAGTTTACAGGCTAGTTTTGGGTTCCCACATGGGGACTTTTTTCTTTACTTACAAATTAGACATATTTGGGGGCAGGTGGGTTAAGATAAGGCTGTGGGTGAATTAACAGGTTTAGAAGTGCTTATGGGAATGGAGCAGAGGGAGGTCAGGGCTAGGCACCTTTGTCAATGGGAAGAGGAACTAGGCGAGAAGTTGGATTGGGACAGGTAGAAAGACATCTTTGAAGTGACCCAGGGAGTGTCAGTTTCAGCAAACCTAGTGGGGGGGGGATGTCTAAAAACCCTGTAGAGGTAGTATATGACACCATAGAGCCTCCTTCGAATTTATAGTACTGTACTGGATCATTGTTGGAGGCAGTGTGGACGGCTCAGCATCTTCCTCCATATCTTGTGGGAATGCCCACGGATGGTGAGTTTTTGGAGGCCACATGGGGACTTGTTTTGGGAGATTACTGGAATTGCCTCCTGATTACAATGAGGTTCTTTTTGTTGCTGATCCTTCCAGCTGAGGTGGTGGAATCAGTAACAAAGATGCTGAAAGCTTGCATATTGGCCATCCAATGTGAGGTGGGCTGCTGCTGGTGATCTTGAGTTATCTGCCCCGAGTTTGGTTTATAGGCGGTTGAGCTTGGTGTATTTAATGAGTAAGCTCATGGCCCTATGGTACAGTAGAGTTGCGTAGTTTGAGCAGAGTTAGGCACCATTTGCTGGGTAGTTGGCTGAGAAAGGGATGGTTTGAGTGGGTGTGGGGGGTAGGGGTTGGATGGGAGGGAGGGAAGGTTGGAAGGAAGGGAGGTTTGGCTTTTCTGGAGTGCTTGTTTGGACATGGGTTGGTGTCTGTTGGCTGCAATTTTGATAAAGGTGGGGAATGTTTGGAATATAGTGGCACCATGTGGTTGAACGCTGCTGAGGTGACAAGTTGGAGGTCTTGAAGTTGACATTTGTTGTGGGTGGAGGGGAGGCTAAGGACTGCTAGTGCTCATTGAATTTACTCTGCTGGATGTTGTTTTCAATTGGTGTATTGTACTGTGGGGCTGGACGGGGGTGGGTGGTTGGGGGGATGAAGGGTTTTAGTTGTAGAACTTGAACAACATCAATAACGTTTCAATTTAAAAAAACCCTAACTAAAATGTAGGGATATGTTTTCAAAAATGTGGTAAGTTTTTGCCCTAATTGTGCATTAGGTGCAAAAATTAACATGAGGTAAAAAAAATGGAGTGGAGAAGTAGCCTAGTGGTTAGGACACTGGCTTGGTAACCAAGCAACCAGGGTTTAATTCCCACTAGCACTCCTTGTGGCTTTGGGCAAGTCACTTAGCCCTCCATTGCCTTGGAAGAAAGGCCTGGCAATCTACTTCCAGTCACACTGCCAAGAAAACCCAGGAGCTTCTGGGTTGCCAGGAGTCAGCATTGACTCAAAGGCACACATTGCATTTTGCAAATGAAAAATATGCACAGTAAATGTGAGGGGCATAGCACATATCTGCACTGCAGTTACCACACTGGACTCACATTACATACATTGGCAGATAGCACAGGTACATCCATGCTATCTGCTGATGCATGTAAAGCGGGTCCCAGTGCTGCCCAAATCTAACTGTCAAAAGAACTCATGGTAAAACAAACCCTAGCCCTCTTCTTCCTGCTTCAAATGCCCACACCCAATACAATGCCCCATCTTCCCCTCCCAATCTTTTTTTCCCAAATCAAAGCTCTTCCAATCAGCAGTCCTCAAGATCACCCCCACCTCCCTGATCACCAGTACCATCCTGGATCAAAGTCCTCTTGATCCAAGTCCTACCACTCAACCAAGCTCTCCCTGGATCAAAGTGTCTCCCCCCACAAGGGTCACAGCCTGACCCTACCCCCATTGGAACTTATCCAGGGGTATCCCTGGTCCTGTAGTGGATGGAACAGGAGTGATCCCCTTCTGCTCCTGACCCATTGCTGCCTGGGTTCAAAATAGTGGATCTGACCCCTAGCGGTAATCTCACAGTACTTCCACTGGAGGTCAATCTGTAAAATAAGTAGCAATTGCCCTTATTTGGCAGATTGAGTCCTAGTAGTAGTATCCTTACCATTAAGGTTCATATCCACCATTTTAAATCTTGGCAGCAATGAGACAAGAGCAGAGGGGAATTGTTCCTGCCTCATCCACTGGAAGACCAAGAGTAACCCTGGGTAATTTCTTGGGGGTCAGGGGGTAGAAGGAGGGTTGGGTTGTGATCCTTGAGGTGGGATTGGTGATTGAGGGATGCTTCGATCAGGGGACTATACAATCAGGTGGTGGGGGTCACTTTCCTTTTTAGGTAGCAGCTATGCTATCTAATTGTTGGTAGCATAACCACACTTAATGCCCCCTCTTGAGGGGGCCTTAAGTGCACTCATGCTATTGGCATCCCGGACAGCACGTGGTTACATACCACACGCTATCAGTGCTAGCCATGCCCTATCTCTACCCAAAACCTGCCTTGATGCCACTCCTCCTACTCACAGTAAGTAGTTTGTGCAGGATCTTTACCATGTGGCTGTTTTTAGCGCATGGTAACTGTTAGCATGGGCCTGTGCTAACAGTTAATGTGCATTAAAACCCATGCTAACTGCTTACCGCACTTTAATAAACATGCCCCTTAATACCCTATCCTACTGGCAAACAATGTAATTGTTGGAAAAAAGGTGTAACATGCTCCTCCTGTAAGAATGGCAGCCTATGCATCCTACTGGGGCCACAGGAAGCATACTGACATGAACTCTGCACCTAAGCCTCTGGACTCATGACTTTCCAGAAAGTGTAAGATGCCTGTTTATGCAGAATGAAAGATACTTTGTTCATTGTTTTTCCTGCTGTGTATATGCAGTGAAGAAGGAGATCCAATGTTTCCAGTCCTGGGGAATTGCTCTAAGAACCGTAAAGATGCTACACTGTTACAGCCACTGTAGGAACAGCATTGGAAGAAAAAGATATCACCCTCTGCACCTGTCTCTCCTCACCGATATCACCCTGCACTAGAATAGACAATGTCTGATTCATCTGCAGGTACCCGTGAGTTCTGGACTACCCAGTGGGAATAAAGATCTCCTGTGCATGTGAGGAGCTGATAAAGAAAGAGTGGGATTTCTAAAATGATTTTTTTTTACCAGAAGAAAGGACTTTTGGATTTTTACTTTTTCCTTTGCTGGCTGTCAACCCTTATCTTTATGGCAAAGCCCTAAGATTTATTACAGGCACTGTCTGAACTAACTGAGCCTTTCATGGCCCTACCCCCTTGTAAGCCACCTCAGTCTGACCTCCAGACTTGTGCTAGCTTGTGACTACTATTACTGCTGCTGTTGCTTGAACCTGGCAGAATAACTATTTGCTTCCCGTTCCCGACTACAGAAAGCGGCATCTGTCTTTTCAGACTGGGAGATGGCCCCCTTCACAGTGTACAGCAGGTTGTATGGCTTGTTGTTCTTCATTTCAGCATCTTGGGTCAATCAGGGAAAATTGTTATTGCAAATGTAAATCAAACTTTGTGACATAATGACAATTAGGTTTTGTTAAAGAAACTTGTATGAATTTGGATTTATATTAATATAGAACTTGCTGCTGAGACATAGGGGGTATATTCAAAGGGGGTAATGCGGTTAGCAGACCTGTGCTGGCTTTCTGTGTGATAGAGGGAGAAGATGAAAAGAGAGGGCAACATTAACTGTTTAGCATCGGGGCATTCTGGTGGTGGCATCGAGGGTTAGCTGGTCAGCAGCAATATTGAGCCACTGTCCGGTTAACCCTAACCAGCTAAAGTTAGTCCAGAAAAAAGCTAGCCTAACTTTAGCCAATTTAGCTATCTGGCCAATTGATGAATATCACTGTTGACTGGATAGCTAATTTTCTATCCAGGCAACCCAGATATTCAATGCACTGGCCAGATGTGGCCCTAACATTGAATATCCAGGGCTAAGTTAAAGTGGCGACGCCCGACTGCTTTAATTGTGCTGGCCGCCATCGTTGAATAACATTCCTCACCCCCTCCCCACACACTTATTACTACCTTATTTTCTCAGTGCTGGCACACTTTATTTTTTTGCAATAAAATTCACTGAGAATACAGAACCAGGCAGCCCTAAATTACCCGACAGGTTTGTGGGACTTCCCCTATGCAATATATCACTGCTAAACCTCCTATACTCTTTATCTTTATCTTTTAGCAGATATGTCATCACAAGTCTTGCCACTGTAATTATAATCAATTGGAAGGAGATATTTAGGAAAAAGACCAAAGTAGCAACTGTGGCAGTAGTCTAACTTAATTAATACTAATAATGTACAACAACCTGGAACAACTCTTGCTCCAGCAATCCCCATCGTTTACGCAATAAACAAAGCTTGTGAAAACTACTAGCCACACTGATTTAACCCACATAGCACAGCTCAGATGTGTATCCACCTGTACTCCTAAACTACAAACCAACACCAAAATCAGAAACTACTACTACTACTAATAATAATTTGTTTAGCACTACAAGGCGTACGCAGTGCTGTACAGAGACATGTAAGAGACAGTCTCTACTCATCAGCGCTTACAGTCTAGTTAAGACAGACAACTCAACAACTGGGAACTAGGATATATCTAGGGCACTAGTTCTCAACCTTTTTTCCATCAGGACACACCTGACGGACGATGCTCACATATGTGACACAATGCACAGTGACTCTCACAGACCTTTGGTCTGACACAGACTGTAGTTAAATGTAAACATGTTCTGCATCCACAAAAACATTATAACAGGTGAAAATCATATGTTAGCAAATATGCCATACCTTAGCAGCACAAATTCCTATGATTCAAGCAACTGGAACCTACCAAAGGATAGGCAGCACTACAAATATTGCAAAGGGCCATAGAACACTGTGTAAAGTATTCCCAGCAATTCTGTATCTTGTGTAGAGTATTCCCAGCAATCAAGTGTAATCTGTAATCTGTAAGCAAGTGTAATCTGTAACCCAAAGTTTGCTGTGTTCCTAACTTTCCCTCCCAATCACAATGTATATTTTGCTAATTCCTGGCCTGTACAGCCACCCTTAATCATGTATAGCAACCGCTGCTGATCGCTGGAAGCAGCGGGATACAAATGTACAATAAATAAATAAATAACACTAATACACCTACTTCTGGTAAAACACAACAAGTGGAACTACTATGGATCTCTACAGAAAACTACACACCAATACCACCGTACCTTGGTCCCATGCAAAACCCCAGCAAACCCTCAACAAATACAGAACAAGGGACCACAAATTAGAAATAGAAATATGAAGACAAAAATTCTGCAACACTGAAATATGAACTCCGCAAATACTGTAGCACTGGAAAACTAAAAATAGAAACACATTTCATCTTGTACTGAACAAAAACCAAAAACATTTGCAATGCACATCTCCCAAAGCTAACATATTTCAGTCCCCATGAATAAAATACTTTTTTTCTACCTTTGTTGTCTGGGTATTTTATTTTTCCAATCACATTGGTCCCAGTTTCTCTTTTCTGCTTTTCTTGCCTGTCTTCTGCCAACTTTTCCTAGTGTTTGTTATTCATTTATCCTTTCTCCTCTCTCCTCCTTTTCTTGCTTTCCTGCTTCTCTGTCAACTCAAATTTCACAGTTTTTTTCTAGTCCTCAATCTCATCCTTTTTAATTTTCAAGTATCTATCAACTTTCCATCTCCTACCCAGCTCATCTTCCCAAGTTCTGCCATTTCCTCATCTCACTCCCTTCCAGGTCTCTTATTCCCTTCTATCTTTCACCCATTCCCCATTACCACATTTCTATTAGTTTAAATGCTGGAGGGGAGTAGTTATTTATGTAGGATCTGTATCAGATGAAGGTGAGTTGCGCTCAAAATGTTCTGTGAAGAGGTGAGTTTTGAGGTGGGAACGAAAGGAGGAAAGCTCTGTAATGTTCCGAAGACCAGCTGGTAATATGTTCCAGAGCATTGGGGAGATATATTTGAATGCTCTGTTGCTAGTGCATTTTTTGGTTTTGCGGATTTCAGATGGGGTAACCAGAGTATTTTTCAATTGCTCTCTTCTTTGTCAGTCGTTAGGTACGACTTTGATTAACTGTGAGAGGGTTAGGGGAGCTATTTTTCTAAAGATTTTGAAAGTAATCATAAGCAACTTGTATTTTATATAGCTCTGGATGGGTAACCAATGTAAGCCATATAAGATTGGTGTTATATGGTCAATCCAACATGAGTTGTGAATGATTCATGCGGCTTTGTGTTGTGCCATCATGAGTGGGTGTAAGGATCTCTTTGGTAGACCGTGCAGCAGACTATTACAGTAGTCTATGTGTGGGGTTATCATTGCCTGCATTATGGTTCTAAAGTCTGATAGCTATATTAGGGGTTTTATCTGTTGCAGCAGATAGATCTTGTTGAATATTGCTTTAGTAGTATTTTTGATCTGGGTGTGGAAAGAAAAGTGTTTATCTAATGTCACACCTAAATATTTTACCTACTACTACTACTACTAAACATTTGCATAGCGCTACAAGTCATATGCAGCACTGCACAGACATGTAAGAGACAGTCCCTGCTCATCAGAGCTTACAATCTAATCAAGACAGACAACACAGAAGGTGTACACAGGGATAAAGGTAAAGAAACAAGGAGATCAGGTGTCAAGATCCAAAAGCAGTAGCAAAGAGGTGAGTTTTCAGCATGGATTTGAAAAGGGTCAGAGAAGGTGCCTGGCGTACAAACACAGGTAGTTTGTTCTAGGCGTAAGGTGCAGCAAGGTGAAAGAAGCGAAGTCTGGAGTTAGCAATAGAAGGGCACAGTTAGAAGCAGTTTGCCAGAAGAGCGGAGTTCCAGAGGCAGGATGTAAGGAGAGATAAGAGAAGAAAGGTAGTGAGGAGCTGCATTTATAGGTCAGCAGGAGAAGTTTGAACTGGATGCGGAAATGGACAGGGAGCTAATGAAGTGACTTGAGAAGAGGGGTAATATGGGCCTGATGAGGCTGGCGGAAGATTAGCTGCGCAGCAGAGTGTTGAACAGATTGAAGGAGAGAGAGATGATTCAAGCAAGGAGTAGTTTACAGTAGTCAAGACGGGAGGTGATTAAGGAGTGGATAAGCGTCTTAGTAGTGTGTTCAGAAAGGAATGGGAGGATTTTGTTGATGTTATAAAGAAAGAAACAGCAGGTCTTAGCTATCAGATGAATGGGTATGGAGAAGGAGAGAGAGGAGTCAAAGACAACCCCAAGATTACAAGCCGAGGAAACAGCAGTAGAGAGTTATCCACAGAGACTGAGAAAGGAGGAAGAGGAGAGGAGGTTTTAGGGGGAAAGATAAGAAGCTCAGTCTTGGCCATGTTCAATTTCAAGCAGCGGTGAGACATCCAAGCAGCAATGTCAGAAAGGCAGGCAGAGATCCGGGTCTGGATTGCTGGAGAGATTTCAGGTGTAGAGAGGTAGATCTGGGAGTCATCTGCATAAAGATGGTACTGAAAGCCATGGGACGAGATGAGCGCACCAAGCGCACCTCAACTTTAACGTCAAGTAAAAAAATCATCAATTGGTATGGTCTGTGGTGGGATATAGGTTTGATTCCTGGTGATAGTTTGTATTTTGAATACACTTTAGGGTGTTTGATACACTGTTTAAAAATATTGAAAAGGAAAGTTTGTCACGAGAGATCATTGATCTCAAGGCAAACATTTCGACAAAAGAAATAGAAATAGTATTTTCTTGGGAGCTCTGGTTTTTCAGAAAGATTTGGTTATTCAGCAATGGATTTTCAGAATTATTTTTTTTTGTAGGTAGATGTTTGCTTGTGATGGGAGTGGTGTTGGATGAACTGAGAATTGCTTAGATGTGCCGGGCCAAATTTCTCTATAACTGTGATTCTGCTGTAGTGGATGGAACCTGCTGTGCCAAGTCAAAGGTTGATCTGCATGTTAGGCTCATTTTTTCTTGATGGCTCATTGCTCCCCATAGAGGCTAAAGGTGGGGGTGCTCCCAGCTGTCATATTCAGCCTGGGTTCTGACTTTCCGAGTACTGGGAAAGAACTCTCTACTGATGGGAGGTGCATCATGCAGCTATTCTGCATTTGTCTGCCTGTTGGAGGGCCCACTGTGGTCCAGTTGAAGAACCACATGAACAATTTCTGGATCCTCATGAGTACCTATATTCATGGAACAATATCAGAGTTGTTTCCTGCACAATGGACTATGGTACATTTGTACTGCTGTCTTGTAGGTGTGAAGCTGTAACCGAGGCCCTTGCCAAAGACTTGCTGGGTTAAACAAGGAAAACAATAGCAGTTCTCTAGGTGAGAATGGGAAGACACAAACTTGGCATCACTCTGGGTACTAGCCATTTGAATACCATATATTAACCCACTGTGCTACTGGAAAACTATGTCAGCAATAGCTGCTCTCTCTGAGGAATAAGCATAGGCCCTTCAGATTATGAGATTCCTATGCTACCTACTGTAGCACTGTGCTAAAAGGTTTAGTGCTTGCAGTGCAGCGCAGCTGCAAGCATGGTGGGAGTACAGCCATAAGATGGGCTAGTATTTACACGCAGATATCATTACACATGGCTAACATATGTGTACACAGTCAACTGTAAAAGAAGGCATTCACGTGCACCTGCAACTGATCCTTTCCCCCACCTTTGTTATAACAGCCTAAGATACATGCCCCAGCACACAGCCATGGCATGCACCCTGCCCAAGCTGAAGGAATGGAGGATTGGCCCAATATGTGTGAACTAATAGTGAGAAAATACATTACAGTAGATAAAATAGTACAAACTCTGGGATAGTAATACTGTCCACCAGTGCACCGAATTTGTGAAAGGCAAGTTTAAGAGAGAGAAAAAAACAGAGTATACCTGCAAATTATGGTGCTGGAGAAGAATGCAGTACATACCGTGAATTGCCCGAAGAGCAAATTAATTGATCCATCATGTGAAGGGAATGATCGTAAAGAAAGATATCATGCTTGGCTAGATTGAAGGTCTACATAAAGGAGAAAGACCGGCAATGAGATGGATCAATTAATTGGAGGATGAAGTGATCTGCACAAGGCTGCAATAAGCAACAGTGGTACTCAAACTCTGGCTCTCCTGCTTTCAGTCTGCTGCTCCAACCACTAGGCTACTCCTGCATGAAATATTGCATCAATGTATTTCCAAGTCCCAAGGGGTCTGCAATCCAAGCCGGTACTCTAGGCAATGGTGATGAAATAACCCACCCAATGAAAGCAAGGAGAACTCAAACTCTAGGTTCACATCTTACTGCTCTAACCACCAGACTATGTCTGCATTCGATCATAGCCAAGAAATTAATATCTCAAGAGGACAGCCTTTATCATTTAATGTGACACAAAGAAGGGCCAAAGCCGCAGAACATTCTATTTTGCATTCTGCCCAAGATGAAGCCTATTCATGTCAATGCCACTGAAGATGCCATAGCTTTATAGGTGGTATGCAGGAAAATGGGAAAACTCAAGTATAGGTTAGCTTTATGTGTACGTTTATTAGATTTGCTTACTGACTTTCAAATTATCAAAGTGGGGTACATTCTAGAAGCCTCATAACTGAGCCAATTGCTGTTCCAACAGGGCACTTGAGTAATACATAACCAGAAGGAGGATGGCCACTGAGAATCAAGAAGATATAAGCAGTCACCTTAATCTTATTACCCCATTACTGGTCTGCCCCTTTTCTAGTCACTTAATGCATCGGCACTTTTTTTTTTGCATCATTCAGCACCACAGAGCAAGAAAGATGTCATCTCTGCACAATCGCTAAACTTAAAAGGTTGCAGCTGATTCATCATAATTATTATCACCCTTCAGGTTATTGATGGAAAGGTAAAGGTTGCTACTAGGGATGATAAGAAGGGTAGGCAGTTGTGTTTTCATGAAAAAGTAGCACAAACTGTTATGGATGCATTCAAGATTTTCCACATCTGGATTGAGCCCATGCAGAGGCGCTTGGCCTGGGGATGGACCCCAAACCAGCTGCTGCCTCCATAGGGTGACTAGCTGTCACTTCCGCTATACTGCTGAGGCCTCTGTTTATAGGGTGGCATGGCAGGGCTCCAGAATCACCCATCTTGGTGGTAGCATGGAACCCTCTAGACCCCAGTCCACAAATGGGGATGGAAGGCTACTGAAAACACCACCATCGCCGTCATTGTTACCACCACTGAGGTAAGGGGGATTGGGGGAGTGGTAACTCTGATTGTACATTTCCTGGGCCACTGCGATTGAGTAAACAGAGACTGAACTGCTGCCCAATCCTGGCTTTTATCATTGGCCATGCTTCCACCTGGCCACATCATTACATCATGCTAGGTGTTGTGCTATCATTACTGCAGTGGGAATCTTAGCGCTTTCCTTTCTCCTCTCTCCTATTCCTCTTTCATCATTTTTTTAAACTTGTACCCCACTGGCAAGAACACGGCCAGTGGGGCTTCCCACTGCAGATCTGCCACCATGTCAAACTCCAAGCCCATCCACAGCACTCAGGCCCTCTCAATTAGCAACAAAATTCAATTGCTAAATGAATATGTTATTGGCTTTAGTTTAGTTTCAGAAATGAGTTCGATAGGATGGGGGCTACATATAAGAAAGCCAAGTCGATCCAAAGCTTTCTCTGTGTACAGGTCAGACAAATAACAAATGTTCTTATGATGATTAGAAGGTACTTACAGGGGTATAAGAAATGAGCAAATTTGAAGTAAACTCTGTTTTTATGAATAGTTCATGAGTGAGAATCAAGCGCCTGATATTCAAAAGGTTTTACGTGGTTAGCAGGACTGGAAGCCAATGTTGTTCTCTAAGCAGAGCATCGTTCTTGGAATTGTGTAGAATTGTATTGTAGTCTAACAGTTGTATTCAAATCCTTTGAATGCATTTTATCCAAGACAATTTAAGACCTTGCAAAAAGCATAGTTACTCACCTGTAACAGGTGTTCTCCGGGGACAACAGGAATCAGTCTTCACATATGGGTGACATTGGCACCAACGGAGCCCGCGCGGTGGCATCTCCCCAGCTTTCAAAGAAAACCTTTGGGAGATGCACCACACATGTGTGGTCCCCTTCCCGCCCAAGGGTGCCATCTTGCCTCAATCTAATGACATAGCTAAAACGGCAAAAATTAAAATATGTTAAAGAAGCAACTCCAAGGGGAGTTGTGAGGACTGATTCCTGCTGTCCCCAAAGAACAACTGTTACAGGTGAGTAACTATGCTTTCTCAGGGAACAAGCAAGAAATCAGTCCTTCACATATGCAACTCCCCAGCTACAGGTTACCGAGAACCTGTAAAAACGCCATGGCGATCTGCAAAGGGTGAGCCGTGAGCTGCAGCAGTTGAGTCCCAACTGGGAGACTCTCGCAAGACCCAAAGGCCAGGAGATTACAGAGTACAGCCTGGTCGAAGGTGCTGTCCCATCGGGATTCCCTCTCCAGGCAGTAGTGAGCTGCGAAGGTATGGACCGAAGATCAGATGGCAGATTTCCATCACAAATACGGAACACAGATTTGCTACGGAAGTAGCCATGGCCTTGACGTGGTGCTAGTGGGATCCCAGCCTGCTCATAGGCAAGGGCAATGCAGCCACACAAGTGGACAGAGTTCACTTAGTCACTGGGAGCTCCAGATACGAAAAACTGAAGCGCTTTGCGGTGGTCCTGAGTCCATTCCAAACAGAAGGACAGGGCCCTTTTACAATCCAAAGTATGGAGGACAGTCTCCGCCTTACCAATGTGAAGCCTCGGGAAAAAGGTGGGGAGTAGCACCTAGTGAGTTCCACCTGATTGAAGTGGAAGGAGGTCACCACCTTCGGCAGAAACATGGGGTGTATGCAGAGCACCACCCTGTTCTTGTAGAACCTCGAGTAAGGAGGCTCTGACATCAGAGCCTGGAGCTCACTGACCCTGTGAGTTGATGTGAGTGCCACAAGAAAGACAACCTTCCAGGAGAGGTACCACAAGTGGTGGGTAGCCAGAGGCTCAAATGGCGGCTTAGTGAGTTGTGAGAGCACCACATTGGGATCACACTCTGCCGTCAGTGGGTGGATGGGGGGTTTGGATAGCATGAGGCCCTGCAGGAACCGAGATACCAGAGGCTGAGCCGAGAGGGGTTTTCCCTGAATGGAATGGTGTTGCACTGTGATAGCACTCATGTGCACCCTGACTGAGTTGGACTTCGTTCCCACCTGTGACAGGTGGAGTAGGTACTGGAGCACAGTCTATACCGAGCAGGAGAATGTGTTTACCAGCCTCTCGGCACACACATGCGTTACTTGAAAGCATATGCCCTCCTTGTGGAAGTCTTTTGGGAGGCCAGAAAGACCTCTTCCACATCCTTTGGGAGGTTGAAGGGAACTAATGCTACCCTTTCAGCAGACAAGCCATGAGTGACAGGGACCCCAGGTTGGGGTGCAGGAGAGAGCCCTCCTCCTGTGAAAGTAGGTCTGGGGCACAGCCCAGGGTAATCGGTGACTCTGCCACCAGGGAGAGAAGCAGTGGGAACCAAGGTTGCCTGGGCCACTGGGGGGCTATCAGTATCAGTGATGCCCTGTCGCATGGGGCTTTGAAGAGGGTGTTGGCGACCAGTGGTGTTGGTGGGAAGATGTAGAAGAGGCCTTCCATCCACTGCATGAGGAACACGTCCACAGCCACCCGGGACAGGTGCTGCTGTTGGGAGCAGAAGTGGGGCAACTGTGTGTTGTCCAGGCTGGTGAACAGGTCCACTACGGGGACGCCCCAGAGTAGAAACAGCCATGAGACCACTCTGGGATACAGGCGTCACTCATACGGCTGAAGGATTCTGCTCAACTTGTCTGTCAGGGCATTGTCCTGACCAGGGAGGTAGACTGCCCTCAGGAGCATCTTGTTGTGCTTAGCAAATGAGTAGAGGGCTACCACCTCTTGGCAGAGGAAGTACAACCTCATGCCCCCATGCTTGAGGGAGGAGTGGTCTAGTGGTCGGGGCCAGGGGTTCAAATCCCCCTAGAGGACAGCAACCTTGGGCCGGAAGGACTGGGGTTTCTAGTCCCACAGGTGCTCTTGTGGCCTTGGGTAAGTCGCTTAACCCTCCATTGCCTCAGGTATAAAAACATAGATTGCGAGCCCAGGGAAAAATATATATACAGTACCTGAATGTACACCACTTTGACTGGTTGAAAAGCGGTATATAAGCCTAGTTAAATAAATAAATAAGACACAGAACATTGCGACTTGATTCTCAGTCTGGACCAGCACCGACCTATTTTTTATTTAGCTGTATTTATATCTATGTTGCAGCCGGTGGCAGAAAGATCATAGAGCTAGAAATATCGCCTGGAGCTCCAGAAGGTTGATCTGCAGCTGGCATTCCATCTGGGACCAGCTGCCTATTGTGCAGAGGTCCCCGCAGTGAGCTCCCCAAGGGCATCTCGACCTGGAGGTGGTAGGGATTCTGCCACCGATCGAGGGAGTCTTCCAGCTGGCATGTCACCCCCACCCTGTCCTGAAGCTCGCCTGTGGCTTGTGTCCACTGAGAGCGGAGGCACCACTGGGCCACCATCATATGCAGGCGGGCGTATGGGGTCACGTGGACTATGGAGGCCATGTAGCCCAGCAAGCAGAGGAGAAGATGGGCAGGTAACATCCGGAGGTGCTGTACCTCTTCGGCTAGCCTCCTGAGATGTTCTGCCCTCTCCTGAGGGATGAAGGCCTTTGCTTGGAGGGTGTCTAGCTGAGCCCCTATAAACTCTAGGCACTGAGTCGGGGCGGGGTGTGACTTGGGGTAGTTGATGACAAACCCAAGGTGCTGCAGGGCGTGGATGGTGCGCCCAGTCGCATGGTGCACCTCTGCAGCCGTGCCTCCCCTTATGAGCCAGTTGTCCAGATAAGGAAAGATGAAGGCCCCTTGGAGACGAAGGTGGACCACTACCACTGCTAGGCACTTGGTAAAGACCCTTGGCGATGAAGCCAGCCCAAAAGGTAGCACCCTGTATTGGTAGTAGCCTCCTCCAACCACGAAGCGGAGGTACTTTTGATGGATGGGATGGATCAGGATACGCATATAAGCATCCTTGGGTCTAAGGAGCATAGCCAGTCTCCCTGCTGGAGGTAGGACAGCAATGTTCCAAGGGAGAGCATCTTGAACCTTTCCCTCACCAGGAATCTGTTCAGGTCCCGCAGGTCCAGGATTGGCCTGAGGCCTCCTGTTCACTTGGGAATGAGGAAATACTTGGAGTAGAAGCCCTTACCCCATAGATGTTTGGATACTGGCTCTACCACCTTGTCCTTGAGGAGACCTGCGAGCTCGGTGAGTAGGGTCTGGTGAAGAAAAGGTCTTATTGGCTGTCCTGGGAAGTATGAGGGTGGTGTTCTTTGCAGGTGGAGGAGGTAGTCCTCTTGGACCACGTGCAGTACTCAGGAATCGGTGGAGACGGTGGACCACCTGTGGACAAACAAGGCCAGATGCCCCCCTGTGGGCTGTTGAAGACTTCCTGGAGGAGAAGAGGTCATGCCCAGGGAGTCAAAAGCTCCCCCCAGGCTGAGCTGGGGCCAGCACCTGGGACTTGGGGGCCTTCTGTTTATGGGGGACGTGCCCTTGCCCCTTCTGCTGTTGGCCTCGCTGAGGGGCCGAGAAGGCTTGGAACTGTGAAGCATTACCAAAGCCTCCCTTTTTCCTCAGGAAGAAGGGTTTCTTCCCCGGTGCCTTCTTTCAAGGCTAGACTGAGGTCTTTTTAGAGTCTGGTCCTTGTTAGGAACTCAGTCTCTATCTCTGCAGTTTTGTCTGCCATGGGTTTCCCAAAGAGGGACATGGTCTTGCAAAGCTCGCAGTCCTAGTTGTCATGTTCTTGGCCAAGGCACTGGAGGCAGCAGTCATGTGGATCGGTGCACCAATTGCACTTCTTGAAGCTGCTGGAGGCCATCGAGAAAAAGGGGGCTCTGCTGCCCGGCAGGGGTCCGAGACCTTCGGCCGAAAAAGCGCATGAATGCTGGTCAAGGGATATCTCAAAGAAAAAAAAACAAAACAAGGGGATAAACCCGAGGAGCAATGCTGAAGCAAACTGGCTTGGGGGCAGGAAAGGAATCTGTGCACAGACCGGATAAAACAGTATAAAAAACCCACACTTTTTCTGGGGGAAACTGGGCAGATGTCTGGAGGGCTCCGCAGAAAAAAGGAGACTGAGGCAAGATGGCACCCTTGGGTGGGAAGGGGACCATGCATGTGTGGTGCATCTCCCAAAGGCTTTCTTTGAAAGCTGGGGAGATGCTTCCACACGGGCTCTGTCAGCGCTGATATCACCCATATGTGAGGACTGACTTCCTGCTTTTTCCCGGAGAATAGAGTTCACTAGTCAATGTGATTGAGGATCAGTATGTGGATCAATATCTTAAGGTCACTGGGTTAGACAAAGAGATGAACCAAATGATTAAGGCACAGGGTAAAGCGTAGTTACTCACCTGTAACAGGTGTTCTCCAGGAGCAGCAGGAATCAGTCCTCACTTATGGGTGACGTCGGCGCCGACGGAGCCCTCGCGGAGCAATTTTCCCCAGCTTTCAAAGAAAGCCTTTGGGAATTGCAGCGCGCATGCGCGGTCGTCTTCCCGCCCGAGGGTGCCATCTTAGCCAGTCAGATGACATAGCTAAAAAAGACAGCATAAAAATTTGCAAAAAGAACATAAGCAGACGATTGCAACTCCAAGGGGAGGAGGGAGGGTAGTGAGGACTGATTCCTGCTGCTCCTGGAGAACACCTGTTACAGGTGAGTAACTACGCTTTCTCCAGGACCAAGCAGGAAGTCAGTCCTCACTTATGGGACTCCCAAGCTCAAGGCTACCGGAGACCCTAAGCACAAAAATGAGCTCCCTCTAGCTCAGCAGCACAGAAGGATAGAATCTTCGCTGAATTATCACCCACCGGTAGCCCACATCCGGGATGGAGGGTAGGAGTTGCTCAGACCTCAAAGAGATTACGGAGGACTGCCTGTCCGAAAGCACTGTCCCTACGGGACTCCCTCTCGAGACAGTAATGGACCGCAAAAGTCTGGCTCGAAGACCAAGTAGCGGCCCGGCAGATGTCTGCCAGCGGAACAGAGCGGAGGTAAGCCACTGACGTGGCCTTTGCCCGAACGCAATGAGCCGTGACTCTACTTTCTAAGGAGAGTCCGGCTGCCCCATAAGCCCAAGAGATACAGTCCGCCACCCAGATGGACAGAGTATGCTTGGAGACCGGGAGCCCCAATCTATTGGGGTCAAAAGACACAAAAAGCTGAGCAGCTTTACGGTGCTCCCGCGTACGGTCAAGGTAGAAGTTCAGAGCCCTTCTACAGTCCAGGGTATGGAGGACCGTCTCAGCTCGGCTGGAGTGTGGTCTGGGAAAGAAGGTTGGAAGTACCACCTCCTGATTGATGTGAAAAGGGGAGACCACTTTAGGCAGAAATTTCGGATGAGTCCGTAGGACCACCCTATTCTTGTAGAACCTAGTGTAAGGGGGATCAGACACGAGGGCCTGCAATTCACTTACGCGTCTAGCGGAAGTGAGGGCTATCAAGAACAGTGTTTTCCAAGACAGAAAACGGAGAACAGGTAGCCATAGGTTCAAAAGGCGGACAGGTGATCCGCTGCAAAACCACATTCAGGTCCCAGTCAGGCGCTGGCGGGCGCAGAGGTGGTTTAAGTAGAAGGAGACCTCGGAGAAACCTCGCTACGAGAGGGTCATTGGAGAGAGGTCTGCCGTCCACCGGCACATGATGTGCTGAAAGAGCACTGAGGTGAACTTTGACGGAGTTGGACTTAAGTCCCAGATTAGAGAGGTGCAGCAAGTACTGCAAGATCACCGACACCGGGCAGGAGAAGGGATCCTGAGACTGTTGGGTACACCAGACTGCAAAGCGACGCCATTTAAGGGCGTAGCATTTGCGGGTAGAAGGCCGTCGCGAAGCCAAGACGACCTCCTCCACCTCCGCCGGCAGGAGAAGGGGAGCAAGGACTACCCTCTCAGCAGCCAGGCCATGAGGTTGAGAGACCTGAGGTTGGGGTGCAGGAGGGACCCCTGATCCTGAGTGAGGAGATCCGGTTGTACCCCCAGAGGGATTGGATCCTCCACCGCCAGTTGCAGCAGGAGCGGAAACCACGGCTGCCTGGGCCAGCGAGGGGCCACCAGGATCATGAAGGCTTTGTCTCGGAGAACCTTGAAAAGAGTCCGAGAGACTAGCGGGATGGGAGGGAAAGCGTACAGAAGGCTCCCCGACCACGAGATCAGAAAGGCGTCCGCCGCAACCCGAAGGGGGTGTGGCTGACGAGAGCAGAAGCGAGGAAGCTGCCGGTTGTGAGGACTGGCAAAGAGATCCACCGTGGGGAGACCCCACTTGAGGAAGAGCTTCTGAACTACCAAGGGATCCAGACGCCACTCGTGCGGTTGGAGGACCCTGCTGAGTTTGTCTGCAAGGCAATTTTCTTGGCCCGGGAGATAAACTGCCTTGAGGAGAATGCCGTGACTGACGGCCCAAGAGCAGAGCTTCTGTGCCTCCCGGCAGAGGAGGAAGGAGCCCGTGCCCCCCTGCTTGTTCACGTAGAACATGGCAACTTGATTGTCCGTCTGGACAAGGACGGACTGTTGGGAAGTCAGGTGGGAGAAGGCCTTGAGAGCTAGGCGGATCGCCCTGAGCTCCAGGAAGTTGATCTGCTGAGCCGACTCCCACGTGGTCCAGAGGCCCTGAGTACGTGCCTCTTGGCAATGTGCTCCCCAGCCCAGGAGGGATGCATCGGTGGTCAGCACCCGGGTCGGCTGAGGTGACTGGAAAGGCATTCCGAATATCAGGTTCGGCTGCCGAAGCCACCACCGGAGAGACGAGACCAGCGGCTCGGAAACGCGCACTAGGTCTGCTAGGCCGCCCGTGGCTTGTCGCCACTGCTGGCGGAGACACCATTGAGCAGACCGCATATTCAGGCGGGCATTGGGGGTCACATGGACGGTGGAAGCCATATGGCCGAGCAGTCTCAGGAAGCGCCTGGCGGAGACCAGGGGCTGGCTGCGAAAGCGGTCGGCTAGGTCCATGAGCCGTTGAGCCCTGTCGAGCGGTAGGTACGCTCGCGCCTGCGGAGTGTGCAGCCTTGCGCCGATGAACTCGAGATCCTGTGAGGGGAGCAAAGTGGACTTTGCGAAGTTTATAACAAAGCCCAAGTGCTGCAGCAGAGTCACCGTGCGGCACGTGGCGTTGGTGACCTCCTGAGCGGACGCTGCTCTGATGAGCCAGTCGTCGAGGTACGGAAAGACATAGAGGCCGTGAAGCCGGAGATGGGCCGCCACGACCGCGAGACATTTTGTGAAGACTCGCGGTGCGGAGGACAGGCCAAAGGGCAGTACTCTGTACTGGTAATGATTTCCTGCCACCACAAACCTTAGGTATTGGCGGTGGCTTGGGTGGATGAGGATGTGCGTGTAGGCATCCTTTAGATCCAAGGAGCATAGCCAATCTCCCTGCTGGAGGTAGGGCAGAAGGATTCCAAGGGTAAGCATTTTGAACTTCTCCCGCACAAGGAACTTGTTGAGGTTGCGCAAGTCCAGGATGGGTCTGAGGCCCCCTGTTCTCTTTGGTATCAGAAAATACCTTGAATAAAAGCCTTGACCTCTCAGGTGGTGTGGCACCGGTTCCACCGCCTGTTCCTGCAGAAGACCTGCTAACTCCTGAAGGAGCAACTCCCTGTGCAGAGGGGGGCGCGGAGGTTCTCCCGGAAAATAGGAGGGAGGGACCTGATGGAAGTGGAGAAGGTAGCCTTCTCGCACGACCTGAAGCACCCAGGCATCTGCGGTGATGCTGGACCACCTGTGGGCGAAGTGAACCAGCCGGCCTCCGGTGCTGGGAGGAACCAGCGGGGGGGGAGAGGCTATGCTGAGCGAGTCAAAAGCCCCCACCCTGCTGAGCAGGGGCTGGTGGTGCAGGCTTGGGGGCTTGCTGCCTACGGGACCCGTTACCCCGTCCCTTGGCCTGCTGGCCCTGTTGGGGAGCTGCAGGGGCCTGATAATGGGGGTATTGTTTGTAGGCAGCCGCCTTCCTCGGGTAAAAGGACTTTTTTCCCCGAGCCCTTCTTTTTCTGGGAAGGGGCGGAGGTCTTCCTAGAAAGCCTGGTCCTGGTGAGAGTCTCAGTCTCAATTTGTGCAGCCTTTTCCGCCATGGGCTTGCCAAAGAGGTTTTCGCCTCGGCAGGGGACATCGACCAACTTGTCCTGTACCCAGGGCTCAAGGTCTGACGACTGAAGCCAAGCCTGTCGGCGGGCACCGATGCCGGCTGCGGCCACTCGAGCCGAGGCTTCAAAGCCATCATAGGCTGCTCGGGACATGAACTTTGAGCATTCCCGAATGCCCGTGGACAAGGCTAGGAACCTCCGCAAGGGCTCCTCGGAGAGACCAGCGGAGAATCCGGCTAGCTCTTTAGCCAGATCCCGGAGATACATGCCCATGTATAGCTGGTAAGTCTGGACACGACATGCGAGCATAGAGCCCTGGAAGCACTTCTTGCCAAGGCCATCCAGGTTACGGGCCTCCCTTCCAGGAGGCACCGAGGAGTGCATCTTCTGGCTCTTAAGACGATGCATGGCCGATTCCACTACCATGGAATGGTGTGGCAGCTGTGCCTTTTGAAAGCCAGGGCTCTTGCGGACCCGATAGATAGAATCGACCCGCTTGCTCAGGACCGGCGAGGAGGCCGGACTCTCCCACATGCGGAAGAGTAGTCGTTCCAGCATAGGAGGAACCGGCACAGGTAAGTGTTCCCTCGCGGGAGAGTCATACTGGAGGGCGTCGAGCTCTTCGGCTCGAGGCTCCTCCTCGGGATCCGCAGGGAAGGCCAAAGCCTTGGCCATATCCCTAACGAAGTCCGAGAACCGGGCATCCTCCGGGGGGGACTGCTTCCGAGGCTCGGACTCCGGTGAGTCCGATGGGACACACCGAGTCCGTAAAGAATCAGGTGACTCTTCCTCCTCAGACTCCCAGACCGACTCCGACGAGGACTCGGTGGGGTCGGCCCGGGCAGGGTGCGGCGCCAGCCGCCCCGACGCCGAGGGAGTCGGCGTCGGCGACCTCGGTCCCGAACGGGAGGCCGAGGGTGACCTCGACCGAGGATCGACTCGAGTTCTCATCGACTCGAGGATCGGCTCGGTCTCCGGGGTCGACTTGGACGTCGACGTCCTGGCGGTCGGGGCAGCGGCGCCAGCGAAGCCAGCGAGCAGTGCCCTCTGCTGGTCCATGAAGGCAGACAGTCTGCTCTCCAAGGCCGTCAACCTGAGTCTGAGCTCAGGTGACCCAGCAGCCCCCGACTCGGGCCCTGACGGCGTCGGGCCCGACGTCGGCTGTCGCGGAGGCGAGTCCAGAAGGACCACAGGACTTACCCGGGCAGGCATCTCCGACTCCAGGCGAGGTCGCTTCGGGATGTGTTCTTCTCCACGGACCCGGGGCGGCTGTCGGGGCTATGCAACCTGGCCCTCGCGGAACCAGGAGCGTCCACCGACGCCGCCCTCGCGGGTTTTTCCTTCCGACGTTGGTCCCCGGAGGGAGAACCCCGGTCGGAGGAGCTCCGGCGACGGTCCGAGCTGGAGCCTTTCAACGCGGAGGCCTCCGACGAGGTCCGGGTACGGCTGGGGTCAGCGAAGATTCTCTCACGCTGATGCCGCCGACTTCTCAACGCCTTTGAGGACAGTTTGCTGCAGGGCCCACAGATCAGTTCCTCATGATCCGGGCCCAGGCAGCGGAGGCAAAAGTCGTGTGTGTCGGTTAGTGACATATTTCGGTCACACCGACCACACCGCTTAAACCCACTGGCAGCCATCGGGGGAAAAAGGGCCCCTGCGAGGTCAAAGGACCGGGCTGCCAGGGAAACCGAAAAACGAAAGCTGACTAAGTCAGAAAAACCGAAAAAAGTAAGAGGACTCGAGACCGGCGTCGCGAGTCCGGGCGGGAAAACGATCGGCGTCGAACCGAAAGAAAAAAGGATAAAATAAAGAAGGAAAATCAACTTTTTCGCGGGGACAAGACGGGGACGTCTGTAGGGCTCCGCGGAAAAAAGAAGACTGGCTAAGATGGCACCCTCGGGCGGGAAGACGACCGCGCATGCGCGCTGCAATTCCCAAAGGCTTTCTTTGAAAGCTGGGGAAAATTGCTCCGCGAGGGCTCCGTCGGCGCCGACGTCACCCATAAGTGAGGACTGACTTCCTGCTTGGTCCTGGAGAAAAAGGAGAACCTTACTAAAGGGAGGATTTGGTGACTAAAGGTTATTTGATGATTAATATCTGCTATTTGGGAATTCCTGAGAAGTTGATACATTGCTTGCAAATTCTGCAGAATGTTGCAGTAAACTTAATTTTGGATTGAAGAGGCTGGGAAAAGGTGAACCTATTTTTAATCCACTTATATGGGTTGCAATTGAGGCCCGAATTTTGTTTAAACTTTTGACGTTAGCTTTTAAAATATTGTATGGGATGGAACCTGCCTACGTGTCTGGTAAGTTACAACCAATGATTTCCACTAGATATTAGATCGACTCAATTGTGTAAGGTTCACTCTCCTGCCACAAATACTTTTCTTTATAGGTCTACTTTTGAAAAATCAAACTATAGAGATGTCTCCATTTCTTGAGGCCATACTTCCAAAAGGATATAGACACAATGATGTCAGTACAGACAGGGACTATCAAAATGGTGAGCCTTAAGGATATAAATAGATATACCCGAGAGGAGAAGACAGCAAAAGGGATATGATAAAGAGATTCAAATACCTTAAAGGTATAAGTGATGCACAAGAAGCAAATGTGGTTTGGAACTTCCTTTCTGCTGAAAAAAATAAAAGGATATGAAGATCAAAATGAGTAGACTTTGAGAATATTTGAAAACATTTCTTCATAGAAAGGGAGGTGGATGCCTAGAACAGCCTTTTGATGGAGATGGTGGAGGCAAAAACAATAGCAGAGTTAAAAAAAAACACACAAAAAAGTGAAGGGAAAGTCAAAGATCAACCGGGATATATGATCCACCATAACAGGAAGTAGATTCAGCAGACTGAATGGGACCTACGGTCTTTATCTGCTATTGTATTCTGTGTTTCTATATAACTAGCATCCTTTCCCTTCAAATTCCAATCCCCCCTCCCACCTATTCCAGACTATAAAGCCCCTACGGAACTTCTAATTTTAACTTACAGAATAGATCCTCACCATAAACAAATCTTTCCTTCCATGCTTCCCTCACTATGCCTTATTCCAGCTGTGAAAGCTTGAGGTAGAAATGTGGAGGATTGACTGCTTATGAAAGTTGTGTGAATCCGCAGCAAGCTGGTTCAGTACCTTGACAATGATGTTATAGCTGGCAAGCTTCAAACATGCTAATGCAGCCATTCTTCTGTGTGCTACCATATGTTTATGTTTATTCAACTTGATATACATGTCCAGTGTATGCTGTGAATATTTCTATGCAAACCAATGTTTCACAAATTCAATCCTTTTGACTTTCACAAAGGTTTGCTTTTCAGGGCAACTAAAAATCCAAATTAGCCTAGACCTTTGAAACAAAGTATGCAAATATCTCATGAATATTTATTGTGGCTTGCCTTTACAAAAAAAACATTTCACAAGATGGCTTCTAGGACCAGATTTGTGACTCACTGACATAAAATATCTTATGGAATATATGATGTAAAAAGTACCGAGGTATACCACTTAATACACCCTGTATGCAGAATGTTTTGCATAATTTATGGAGATGCACATAATTGCGCAAAATTCCATAATTACCTGAGTAAGCACTGCTAGACTGAGGAAGAAACACACAGAGCAGTGGAAGCTATGCGTGGCTGAGAGGCAGGCATGGGAGTGTGGCTGGGAGAAAGGAGCTGACTGGAAATCCATCAAGACATCAATCCGCAGTGCTGTAAATTCCCACCTACACTTTCATTAAACAGTTCCTCTGACCTCTGTCTTGGGTACCAGTGGCATGCATGCAGAAGGAAGCAGGTGTATCACCTAGAGCTGGGTTTTTGCAGGAAGAAAGGCTGACTTGTAATCTGGAATGGGGCTGCAGACTTGGAAGAAGATCTGAGGATTGGTACAATGAAGAGTCTTCCTGGGAGAGCAGCTATGACTGCATTGTTAAAAGGAAAACAGGTTGAGAGCAGAAGAAATTTTTAGTGGGCAGTGCCAATAAACGGGCATGGAAGCAGGTTGTTTAATATAAATTGTTTCTGGTGGGGTGGGAGGATAAGAGTAAGGAAGAAAGGCCAGTCAGGGGCATGGAAGGACTTGTAAAAAGAAAAGAAACGTAAGGAAAGGGGAATCCTGATGGGAAAAGAGCAGACAAGGCTGGCCTGATGGAAATGGGGGGGGAGGTAATTTGGGGGGGCGCTAATGGAGAAAGGGGTTCCTGGTAAAAAGAGGTGAGAGTCTGATGGAGAAAGGGGAAGGGCACTGGGTGAATTGTGCCCTAACAGAGAACAAGGCTACCCTGATGGGAAATATGGGGGAGGACCTGATGGGGAAAGAGGAGGCAAGGATGCCTTGATGAGAAATGGGGAAGAAGAGTAAAGGGTCTGTTGGTGGTAGCAGTAGATCAGATTATATAGGGGTGGATAAGCAGATGGGTGGGGGATGAGGAAAACTGAAGTTTTACTGTGGATAAAGAAAAACACCAGACAAAGAGAGTTTACATAAACATGTTTTTTGTGCTACTTAGAATTAATTTCCTACAGTTTTCACTCACAGCAACACAAAATAATTTCATTATTGTGCTGCAGTGGTAGAGAGTCATGTGGCACCTTGTTGGATGTGGAATTTCCACATCAGTTATGTGTGTGTTGGGGGGATGGATATTTGCCTGTACATGCAAGAGATGAATGGGACTAAGGGGCCCTAAGCACTGTTCCCTCTAAGCTGTGCGCATGTGCGCGCGCACACACCTCGTCGAGCGAGCGCACATACTTTACAACAGAGCGCATAAAAATTGCGGTTCTGATTGTGATAGAAAACAACACAGACGTCTTAAAATTTAAAAGTTGTGATTGTAATTATTAGAAATTTTCCGCTTCATTTAGTAATTGTCTATTTTCATTTAATTTGATTAAAATTAATGTGGTGTACATACTGTATTCTGCCGTGTAGTCAAATTTTAAAGTATATAACTCCGAGTGTCATTATGTGGCGCACAAAAATTTAACCTTCTTTCAAAAGCTGCACAGCTGCTATTTTATGCGCACACAGCCTACAGAAAATTAGAGGGAACATTGGCCCTAAGGTATTCGACCTCAGAAGTATTCTTTTGAATTATATTAGCATAACTGCATTGTTGTAATATCTTAAAGTACCTATATATATTCTCAAGAATGTTTAATACTATTCAAATAGATTACATAAAAAATTATAGCAATTGTGCATCATTTTGATTTTTTTTAGTGTATAATTTTACATTTTTTGGTGCATAATTCCCTGGGGTGTAACTTAATACCTATTCAATATTCAATTGTAAAAAGCTTTATTGACCTGATAAAGGGATCTTTGCAGTCTAAAGCTAGTCACAGTAGCTAGTTAGTCCACTTATGTGTATTCTTCTCCCAGGTCCTTTTGTATATTTTCCAACTAAATATATATGACCTACGAATTATCCTATACCTTATTGTAAAACACACTGGTTCAAATGCCACACAGAAGACACAGAAAAAAGGGGCATGTTTACTAACATGTGTGACCTGGGTAGCATGGAGTGAGTGCATGGTATCATGCCGCGCTAAAAAGTAGCATGGGGTCCTGTGCTAAAAGCCCCATTCTATCTGGGTTATCTGCATCTGGACAGCGACTGGGCGGGACAGGGGTACCCTGCGGCAGTGTGATGCTAGCTTGAAATCCACACTACCTGTGCTCAGCTCAGGTAGCACTGGTGCAATTAATGTCACCTTGGTGGATGGCATTAGTTGCTCCTGTGGCGGGTTTATCATAGTGAATCACAGTAACTCCAGAGGGATGGTTATACAGTACCTGGCCACCTGCAGTTACTGCGAAGCCCCAAAACAGTGCTGAAAACCATCCAAGGAAATTATTCTCAGTTGTCTCATCTTCTACATCCCACTTCTGCCCCTCTTGCCACTGCCCCCATCGCGCAGCAGCTCACTGAGTTTTTCCAAAATAAAATCCTTCAATTGCAACACAGCCTTGATCATATAGAACCTTTTCTTCCTCCTGTACAAGATCCTCTGCTCCCACAGATGTCGAGGACTCTCCCGCTCCCACTTGCACTTTGTCGCACCTCTTGTCCAGGTTTAATCCAATTAGTATGGCATCCCTCACCAAAGTCATCACTATCTCCTCCAAAACAACCTGTGCTACTGACCCTGTCTCCTCCTCTTGGGTTCCTGAGGCTTCCTTGGCTCTTCTTCCACGTGCCCTCGCTCTCTTCATCTGTCCACTGGAGTCTTTTCATGCTGCTGGAAGACTGCAGTAGTCCGCCTTCTCATAAAAAATCTGACTGCAGATCCCTCTGTTTCTAACCACTTTTACCCAGTTTCCAACCTCCCTTTTCTCTCTAAACTCTTGGAAAAACTTGTTTTTACTCAGGTGTCCAAGCATCTTGAAAAAATTAATTTACACCCCAGGCAATCCGGTTTCTGGGCTGGACACAGCACGGAAACTATTCTCCTATCTGTCCTTAATGAAGTTTGGCAATCTTTGGTTAAGGGTAACATATTACTGGCTGTCTCACTCAATCTGTCTTGTGATTTTGACCTTGTTAATCACTCTCTCCTCTCTTGCCTTCACACTGCTGGTTTTCGCAGATTAGTTCTACAATGGTTTTACTCCTTTCTCACTGACCGCTCCTACTATGCTTCCTTTCAGGCTTCCTCATCCACCCACCTCCCTTCTCTTGTGGTGTTCCTCAAGGATCAGTTCTGGCTCCCCTCCTTTTTAATGTCTTTCTTGCTCCTTTGGCCACTATCATCCAGCAGCAGGGTGTGTCTGCATATTAAACTATGTGGATGGCATCTTGCTGCTGTCCCACTCCACCTGATCTCTCAACTATCAATGCCTGGCTCTCTCTTGTTGCATCTTGGTTACATGCTAACTGCTTGAAGCTGAACCCCTATAAAACCTCTGCTATATGGCTTACTGGTTCTTCCTCTCCTCCCTTGCAGTCCCCCTCGCTTGATGGTCTTCCTATTCCTGTTGTTTCCTCTTTACGGTATCATTGGGTTGTTCTTGACACTTCCTTTACTTTTCATGATCAAATTAGCACGGTAGTGAAGCACTCATTTTTCACTCTTTGACAAATATGCTCCATTTGGCCATTCCTTCCAGATTCATCCGTCATCATCCTGTTCCTTGCTCTGGTTATCTCATGCTTCGACTATTGTAAAGTTATCTATGCCGGTTTATGACATTATCAACTCAAATGCTTCCAATCCGTTCAAAACACAGCTATATACCATAAAATACGGATGCTACAGCATCTACGCCCACTACTTGATCCCACCGACTTTCGAACAATCTACCAAACCATAGTAATCCCATACTTCGATTACGCTAACACAATCCTATATGGACTCCCACAAGCGACGCTAAACCCGCTCCAGCTTGCAATGAACACAGCCGCAAGAGTCCTATACGGAGTACCAAGGATAGACCACATCACACCAATTCTGATGGAACTCCACTGGTTACCTATACATGCCAGGCTTCATTACAAGCTCTTAGTTATGACCTTCAAAGCCTTAAACAATCAGCCCCCCACATCCACAAGCGAGCTGATCCACATTACACCCCCTAACAGAACCCGAAGATCCACAGCTGTGAACACCCTGATAGTCCCAAAAGAAGCAATGAAATGCAAAAAGGCAACATCCAACAGGGCCTTCATGATCTGTGCTCCTAGAGTTTGGAATGCCCTCCCTACAGACATGTGAGTTATCAATAACCTAACTCAATTCAGGAAGGCACTTAAGCACCATCTGTTCATAAGACACTACCCAGAATCCAGCTGTAGAAATTAGGCAGCGAGCACTCTCCCCAGTCACCTTGAGCCCCCCGATAACACACCCAGCACGAAAACTGGCAGCCAGCCCCTCCTGTCCAGTCCCAAATAGGCTATAGTTGGAAAGTATAATCATTAATGTAAATAATTTGTAGAAAGTTACCCCAGTTATGTCCAAGTTTTAGTTCCTGTTCACTGTAAATACAATGCAGCCCGACTGCATTGTATAGGGTTCTGTTAAATGTACACTGCACTGATATGAATAGTGCGGTATAGAAGAGACGTTAAATAAATAAAAAATAAAAAAATATTAGTCGTCTTCACCATGCTACTAAATTTGATCATGTCTCTTCTCTGTTCATCAATCACACTAGCTGCCTCTTACATACCCGATTCATTTCAAAATTCTCTGTCACATAAATAAAATCATGCAGTCCAGTACTCCCACCTATTTATCATCACACTTCATCCTGCATGCCCCTCCGTGGATCCTTCGCTCGATTCATGTAAACCATCTCCATCTCCCATCACCCTCACAAGCCCATTTCGAAACCACTCGACAGTCAGTCTTTTATTTCTTAGGACCTCACCTCTGGAACTTCCTCCCCAACAATATCCAACTTGAGCCCTCATATCCTAAGTTCAAATCCGCCTTGAAAACTCACCTATTTCACCTTGCCTTTAATCTTCCTCCACAGGCGTCCTAGGATTCTGCTCCCGGTCCCTACCTCTCCTCCCTATTTTCCCCACTATCTTCTTCTTATCTTTTCTATCATTTTAATGAAGTTCCTTTTCTTATTTGTTTTTAATTTGCTTATTGTAAACCACTCTGCTTGAACAAATGACAGTATATCAAATTTTAATAAACCATAAATCTTAGCGTGGCACAAACCCGCATTATCAGCGTAGAATTTAGTAAACATGCCCCAAAGTGTCTAACACTTGACAACATTTTATGTAAGTGAAAAAAATGTCATAAAAGAAAGCTGTCTACATATATTTATACTTTAATAGATCTTGCTAAAACCTGCAAAATTCACAATTTAAATATTTAAAGCCTTTTTTTGTGCTTTATTACCAGCGGACATTATGCCTGAATGGAACAGATTGCTCCTTAGCTGGCTTAACGAAAACGATCTTGATTGCTCTTTTTCAAATCCTCCTTTTGATTCTGAAGTAACACAGAGCTCTGTCATAAGAAAAGAAAACATAAGTTGCTGAAGAACCAAAGAAATTGCCTGGGCTCCCAAAGCAATAACAGGCAAACAATTTTCCAAAACATGTTTTCATTCAAGGTATTCTTTGTTGATTTTAAAACTATCATGTATCCTAAAATATGAGGGTACTTGCTCTTTGGAAAATATAATTGCATTTTCATTAGGAAAAATGTTAACTTTGAAAAAGCGTAGTTACTCACCTGTAACAGGTGTTCTCCAGGAGCAGCAGGAATCAGTCCTCACATATTGGTGACGGTGGTGCCGACGGAGCCCTTGTGTGGAGCATTTCCCCAGCTTTCAAAGAAAGCCTTTGGGAATGCAGCGCGCATGCGCGGTCCCCTTCCCGCCCAAGGGTGCCATCTTGCTCAGTCTGACATAGATAAAGACAGCAAAAAATCAAAATAAAGGATAGGACTGCAACTCCAGGGGAGGAGGGAGGGTCGTGAGGACTGATTCCTGCTGCTTCTGGAGAACACCTGTTACAGGTGAGTAACTACGCTTTCTCCAGGACCAAGCAGGAAGTCAGTCCTCACATATGGGACTCCCCAGCTCTAGGCTACCATGAACCCAGAGCTGAAAAATTGGCTCCCTCTCAAGAGTCTCAGCATCCATGATAAGAATTTTCTCTGAGAACGCACCCCGTTCAGTAGCCGAACACAAAGGCCGGAGGGTAGGAGTTGCTTAAACCTCAAAGAGATTACGGAGTACCGCCTGGCCGAAAACACTATCCCGCTGGGACTCTCTCTCCAGGCAGTAATGGGCTGCAAAAGTCTGGCTTGAAGACCAAGTTGCGGCCCGGCAGATGTCTGCCAACGGAACAGAGCGGAGATGAGCTACTGACGCGGTCTTCGCCCTGACACGGTGGGCTGTGACCCAACCCTGCAAGGGGAGGTCAGCTGCCCTGTACGCCCAGGTGATGCAATCTGCCACCCAAGTGAACAATGTACGCTTGGAGAAGGTAACCCCATCCTATTAGGGTCAAACGAGACGAAGAGCTGAGAAGCCCTTTGATGCTTCCGCACACGTTCTATGTAAAAGGACAATGCCCTCTTACAGTCCAGGGTATGCAAGACGGTTTCAGCCCGGCTAGCATGCGGCCTGGGAAAAAAAGGTCAGAAGAACCACCTCCTGATTGAGGTGGAAAGAGGAAACCACTTTTGGGAGGAACTTGGGATGGGTCCGTAGGACCACCCTGTTCCTATAGAACCGCGTGTACGGTCTATCAGAACCCAGAGCTTGTAGTTCACTCACATGTCTGGCCGAGGTAAGAGCTACCAGGAAGAGCGCTTTCCACGAGAGGAAGCGCAAATGGCAAGTAGCCATTGGCTCAAACGGTGGGCAAGTCAGTTGCTGCAAGACCACGTTCAAATCCCACTCAGTCGCCGGTGGATGACCTGGAGGCTTGAGCAGAAGCAGACCTCTGAGAAATCTGGACACCAACCGACAGAGACTGTCCCTCCACCAGTGAGTGGTGCGCTGACAGAGCACTGAGGTGGACCCGAACAGAGTTAGACTTAAGGCCTAGGTCTGACAGGTGAAGTAGATACTGCAGTACTACTGGCACAAGGCAAGAGAAAGGATCTTCATTGCACTGAGCACACCATATCGTAAACCTACGCCACGAGGGCATAGGACTTTCTGGTGGACTGCCTCCTAGAGGCCAAGACCACCTCTTCAACCTCCATAGGTAGAAGTAAGGGATCTAGCACTATCCTTTTAGCAGCCAGGCCATCAGATTGAGAGACATGAGATCGGGGTGCAGAAGGGAACCCTGCTCTTGAGACAGGAGATCGTGTTGCAGCCCCAGAGGGAATGGGGCTTCCACCGGCAGCTGTAGGAGAAGTGGAAACCACGGTTGCCTCGGCCATCTGGGGGCTACCAGAATCACCGAGGCCTTGTCCCAGAGGATCTTGAACAGAGTTCAGGCCACCAGGGGCGTGGGAGGAAACGCATACAGGAGGCCCGTAGACCAAGTGATCAGAAAAGCATCTGCTGCCATCCTCAGAGAATGTGGCTGTCAGAGAAAAACCTTGGCAGCTGATGGTTTAGTGGACTGGCAAAGAGATCGATGGATGGAAGTCCCCAGTAGAGGAAGATCTGCTGGACCACCAATGGATTCAACTGCCATTTGTGGGGCTGGAGAATCCTGCTTAGCTTGTCTGCTAGGAAGTTTTCCTGACCAGGTAGATAAACTGCTTTGAGAAACATGCCTTGTTTGACCGCAAAGGAGCAAAGGTCCAGTGCCTCCTGACATAGGAGGCTGGAGCCTGTGCCTCCTTGTTTGTTCACATAGAATATTGCTACCTGATTGTCCGTCTGAACTAGGACTAGACTAGACCGTTGAGAGAGAGCATGGCAGAAGGTTTGCAGAGCTAAGTGGATTGCTCGCAGCTCTAAAAGATTGATCTGCTGTGTGGCCTCTCGAGGGGACCACAGGCCTTGAGTGCACATGCCCTGGTAATGTGCACCCCAGCCCTTTAAGGAGGCATCTGTCGTCAGCACCCTTGTGTGTGCTGGAGCCTGAAAAGGTACACCCCTGAGAAGGTTTGGCAGATGTAGCCACCACTGTAAGGAGTTCAGAAGTCGTCTGGACACCTTTACTCTGTCTCAGAGGTCGCCGGTGGCTTGTGTCCACTGATCTGAGGCACCATTGAGCAGCCCGCATGTGCAGACAGGCATTCGGGGTCACATGTACAGTAGATGCCATGTGGCCCAGGAGCCGCAGATAGTGCCTGGCGGAAACACGAGAATTGCTTTGGAACTGGTTGGCCAAGTCCATAAGTCTGTGGGCCCTGTCCTCGGGCAAGTAAGCTCTTGCCTGAAGAGTGTCCAACCTGGCCCCTATAAACTCTAGGTTCTGAGAGGGGAGCAAAGTGGACTTTCCATAGTTAATGACAAAGCCCAAATGCTGAAGAAGAGAGACAGTGCAAAGAGTGGCCTGTCGGGCCTCCTGGAGTGACTGGCCCCTGATTATCCAGTCGTCCAGGTAGGGGAAGACAAAAATCCCCTGATTTCTGAGAAAAGCTGCCACCACCGCCAAGCATTTGGTGAAAACCCTGGGGGCAGAGGTCAGGCCAAAGGGAAGCACTCTATACTGAAAGTGGTTTCCGCCCACCACAAATCGGAGATATTGTCTGTGTTCTGGATGGATGAGGATGTGAGTGTAAGCATCCTTTAGATCTAAGGAGCATAGCCAGTCTCCCTGCTGGAGGTAGGGCAGCAGTATTCCAAGGGTAAGCATCTTGAACTTTTCCCTCAGAATTCGCAAGTCTAGGATAGGTCTGAGGCCTCCTGTTCTCTTTGGTACCAGGGAGAACCTGGAATAGAAGCCTTGCCCTTCCAAGTGGTGTGGCACCGGTTCCACCGCCTGTTCCTTTAGAAGATTTGCCAACTCCTGAAGGAGGAGGTCCCTGTGCAGAGGAAGTCTTGGAGGCTCCCCTGGATAGTAGGAGGGGGGTAGCTGATGGAAATGGAGCATATAGACCTTCTGGACTATGCTCAGAACCCAGGTATCCCCTGTGATAGCTGGCCACCTGTAGGCGTACAAGGTCAGCCGACGTCCTGTGCTGAGTGGAGCCACCGGCAGAGGAGAGGCTATGCTGTGGGAGTCAAAATCCCCCTCCCTGCTGTGCAGGAGCCGGGGCTGGCGGCTTGGGGGTTTTCTGCCTACGGGGTAAATGCCCCTGTTCCTTTGGCCTGCTGGCCCTGTTGGGGAGCTGGAGAGGCCTGATACTGAGGGTAGGTTTTGTAGGCAGCACCCTTCCTCGGGAAAAAGGGCTTCTTCCCCGAGCCCTTCTTTTTTTGAGAAGGGGCAGAAGTCTTTCTGGACAGCCTTGTCCTGGTGAGAGTCTCAGTCTCGATTTCTGCAGCCTTTTCAGTCATGGGCTAGCCGAACAGGTTGTCACCTTGGCAGGGGACATCGACCAACTTGTCCTGCACCCATGACTACAGGTCTGATGACTGTAGCCAGGCCTGACGGCATGCACCGATGCCGGCCGCGGCTACCCGGGCCGAAGCCTCGAAGCCATCATAGGCTGCTCGAGAGATAAACTTCGAGCACTCTCGGATCCCTGTAGACAAGACTTTGAATCTCTGCAAGGGATCCTCGGAGAGGCCAGCTGAGAACCCAGCAATCTCCTTGGCCAGGTCCCATAGGTACATACCCGTGTACAGCTGGTAAGTCTGGTCACGGCAAGATAGCACAGAGCCCTGGAAACACTTTCTACCGAAGGCATCTAGGTTCCGGGTCTCCCGGCCAGGAGGCACTGAGGAGTGCATCTTTTGACTTTTCAGCCTGTGCATGACCGATTCCACAACCATGGAGTTGTGCAGTAGCTGCGCCTTCTGGAACCCAGGGCTCTTATGGACTCGATAAATGGAATCGGCCCGCTTGCTAAGAACCGGCGCCGAGGCCGGTGCCTCCCACATAAGGAAGAGCAGCCATTCCAGCATCGGAGGAACCGGAACAGTAAAGGCTTCCTTCGGAGGAAAGTCATACTGGAGGACATTGAGCTCCTCGGCTCGAGGCTCCTCCTAGGCCTCTGCCGGGAATGCCAAAGCCTTGGCCATGTCCCTGACGAAGTCCGAGAACCGGGTATCCTCCGGGAGGGGGGGGGCCTTCTCCGAGGCTCAGACTCCGGGGAGTCCGACGGGACGCACCGGGTCTGGAAGGTGTCAGAAGACTCCTCGTCCTCCATCTCCCACGCCGACTCCTCCAAGGAGGAGTCGAGAGGCTCCGGACGTGTGGGCCTCGATGCCACCCGCCCCAATGCCGAAGGCACCGGCGTCGACAACCTCGGCCCCGCACGGGAGGTCAAGGGAGACCTCGGCCGAGGATTGACTCGAGACTTGATGGACTCGAGGATCGGCTCAGCCTCCGGGGTCGACTTAGACGTCGAGGTCCCAGTGGTCGGGGCAGATGCATCGGTCAGACCGGCGATCAGTACCCGCTGCTGCTCCATGAAGGCAGCCAGGCTGCTCTCCAGGGCCATCAACCTGAGACCGAGCTCAGGAGACTCTGTAGCCCCCGACTAGGGCCCCAACGGCATCGGGCCCAACGTCGGTTCTCCCGGAGGAGAGTCCACGAGGATAAGAAATGTTACCTGACTCGGGGACTCCGGCTCCAGGCAAGGCAGTTTGGTCGGCCGCTCTGACTCCGAGAGCTCGGGATGGCGGTCAGGGCTGCGTGACCTGGCCCTCAAGGATCCAGGTGCCTCCACTGATGCCGCCCTCACGAGCTTCTTCTTCCTTTTGTGCTCCCGGGTGGGAGACCCCTTTTCAGAGGACCCACAACGGCGCTCGGGGTCAGACTCCCGAGATGTCAAGGCCTCTGACGAAGTCCTGGCCCTGCCGGATGCGGACTCTGAAAAAATTGTTTCACGTTGATGCTGACGGCTCTGAAGCGCCTTCGACGACATCTTGCCGCACGGGCCACAGACCAGCGGGTCATGGTCGGGCCCGAGGCATCGGAGACAGCAGTCGTGTGTGTCAGTGAGAGACATAGGTTTCTTACACCGATCACATTTCTTAAACCCGCTGGCAGCCATCGGGGGGAAAAAGGGCCCCTGTAAGGTCAAAAGACAGGGCTGCCAGTGAAAATAACAGAAAAAGCGCGAACGTTAGTCACGAAGGACAAAAACTGAAAAAGAAGTTCCGGGCTCGATACCGGTGTACCAAGCCGAGGCGGGATGGGGAACTGACGTCGAACCGGATAAAGGGATGTGAAAAATCGCAGAAAAATCAATTTTTTACCGGGTGACACGAACTACGTCCATTGGGCTCCGCGGAAAAAAAAGACTGAGCAAGATGGCACCCTTGGGCGGGAAGGGGACTGCGCATGCGCGCTGCATTCCCAAAGGCTTTCCTTGAAAGCTGGGGAAATCCTCCGCACGAGAGCTCCGTCAGCACCGATGTCACCCATATGTGAGGACTGACTTCCTGCTTGGTCCTGGAGAATAAAAAAAAATCACCATTTTTGTTAAAAACATTTAACAGAATTGCTGACATCAAAAGAAGAGAGGCTCATTGATATTTTTCCATTTGTGTTTTTTATTGGTGGTTTACTTATTTATGATAGGGATTGGGGAACATGTAGAAAAAAATCTAAAGCTGGGCACTATGCAATTTCATTTCCATAGCTTTTTTTCTCCAATTGGGTCCCCGTCTTCCTCCCTCTGTAACTCTGTCATTCCAAAAGAATTCCCAGTTGGGTGCTCCAGAACCTGTACACAAGCATCCTGAATCCTGTCAACAGTTATCTTTGGTGTGTGACGGGAAGTGAGGATGACTTGATGAGAAATGGAGAAGAAGAGGATACTTAAAAGAGGAAGAACAGTAAAAGGTCTGTTGAGGGACTCTTGAACTTCCTGGAGGCTATCAATGACCATGGAAGCCTGATATACAAATGCTGAGAACTGAGCCCTAATTGCTCATATGGCATGTACAGAAAAAAAACATTTTTACCAATTTTCAAGCTTGACTCTTAAAAAGTCTTCTGCCTTCATGAATTTCAGTGGTACACTAGGACATTATCTCTTTCACTAAGCCTCCTCTGTAGCATTTTCAAATATTGGCTGGGAGGCTTTGATCCCAAAATTCTGTAAACATTTCTGTATCCTAAAAGCACTTTGTAAAAGTGATATTTCTATTCTACAATAAATGTGCACCTCTTGTTTGATTTCCAAACCATGGGTGCTCCATTTTTTTTAGACAAGGTCAATATATTACTTTCACAAACACGGTTCAGAAAAATGTACTTCTGGGGAGGTTAAGAAATATGCCTTCACACTAGCAAAACAGTGGGGCTGGTGGATGTCCAGTGCTTATAAGCAAGGAAAGCATAGTTACTCACCTGTAACAGGTGATCTCTGGGAACAGCAGGAATTTAGTCTTCACATATAGGTATCATCGGTACCGATGGAGCCTGCACGGGAACTCTCCCCAGCGTCCAATAGGAAAGCTTTTGGGAGCATCCCACAGCATCTGCGTGCTGCCTTGCCGCCTTTCCCAACTGTCCTTCTCCAGTTAAGTTTAAAGCTGAGACAAAAGAGAGAGGGAAAGAGAGAAAGAGAGATAGAAAGATACAACTCCTAGGGGAGGTGGATGGGTTGTGAAGACTAAATTCCTGCTGTTCTCGGAGATCACCTGTTACAGGTGAGTAACTATGCTATCTCCAGGAACAAGCAGGAATGTAGTCTTCACATATGGGGACTCCCTATCTGTAAATGCCAGGGAGATGGCCCCAGAAAGTTGTGTTCCCTTGTGAAAGGGCTCCACTTCCCCCCATGGATCTCTGGCATCCTACCAGGGATGGTGGGTAGGAGTTGATTAAGTCTGGAACAGGTGTTGAAGAACAGCCTGACCAAACAAGGCATCCTGGCGGGAGTCCTTGTCTAAGCAGTAATGGGCTGTGAAGGTATTTATTTATTTAGCTGCATTTATATCTCGCTTTTCATTGGGTCAAAGCAGTTGGGGGATAAATTTAACACGAGGGGATATGAGACACATACACTAATACTTACAGGGAACATGGGCAATGGAGGGTTAAGTGGCTTGCCCAAGACCACAAGGAGCACCTATGGGACTAGAAACCCCAGTCCTTCTGGCCCAAGGTTGCTGTCCTCTAGTGGGATTTGAACCACCGACCTTCCGGCCTTTGGTACCTTGCCCCAACCACTAGGCCACTCCTTGTACCGAAGCCCAAGTAGCTGCTCGACAGATGTCGTCGATAGACACAGAGTGAAGATGAGCCATAGAAGCTGCCATGGCTCTCACATTGTGAGCTGTGACATGGCCTTCAAAAGGAAGGTTCTTACTCTCATAGGCAAAAGATATACACTGTGCAATCCAGCTGGACAGTGTCCTTTTGGAGACTGGACGTCCCAAATGACTAGGATCAAAAGCAACAAAGAGTTGAGAGGATTTTCTATGTTGCTATGTCCTTTGCAAGTAAAAGACAAAAGCTCTTTTACAGTCCAAAGTATGAAGGTTCCTTTCTGCATTTGAGGCGTGAGGCCTCGGAAAGAATACAGGAAGGTAAACCGCTTGGTTTAAATGAAAGGGCGAAACCACCTTTGGCATAAGTGTGGATGAGTCCTAAAGACTACCTTATCATGATGGAACCTTGTATAAGCAGGATCAGCCACCAACGCTTGCAATTCACTGATGCGACATGTTGATGTGATTGCAATGAGAAAGATAACCTTCCAGGAAAGGAATTTCAAAGAGGTAGTGGCTAATGGTTCAAAGGGCAGTTTCATGAGCTGCCCACGTACCAGATTCAAGTCCCATGCCACCGGTGGTGGCTTAATGGGAGGCTTCATTAAAAGAAGGCCTCTCATAAATCTCGCTACGAGAGGATGAGAGGAAATAGGTTGTCCATTTAGAGGCTTGAAAGAAGCTGCAATAGCACTCAAATGGACTCTCACTGAATTGGTCTTAAGCCCTGCATTTGATAAATGAAGGAGGTACTCCAGTAATGATTCCAGAGGTATCGCAAGAGGGCACCATATGGTAAACCTTTTCCACTTAAATGCATAAGAGCGTCTTGTGGAAGGTTTCCTGGAAGCATGAAGGATATCCTTTACCAGCTGGGAAAGGTTAAGACCATGAAGTTCTAGGCTTTCAGCAACCAGGCTCTGAGATGCAGAGACTGGGGATTGGGATGCCACAGCATCCCGTCCTCTTGAGAAAGAAGATCTGGAGTAGATCCTGATGAGCAGGGACTGTCTCCTACATGTCGGTACTGTACAGTGCTGCGTACTGGTAGCGCTATATAAATGTTGAGGAGTAGTAGTAGTAGTAGTAGATCCTAACTCCAGAGGCGGAGCTTGAGACAGATGTAGGAGCAGAGGGTACCACATTTGCCGTGGCCAACGTGGAGCTATGAGGATCATATGACCTCTGTCTCTCTGAAGCTTGAACAGAGTTTTGGGAATTAGGGGAATGGGTGGAAAGGCATACAGGAAGTCCTGACTCCAATGAAGGAGGAAAGCATCCCTGGCCTGACAACCTCGAGCTGGAATTCTGGAACAGAATCGGGGAAGGGAAGTTTGGTATTCAGCGGACTTGCAAAAAGGTCTATGTCCGGGGTTCCCCAAATTTGAAAAATTTGGGCCACCTGGTCTGCATGGAGAGACCATTCGTGTGGAAGCAGAACTCGACTGAGTCTGTCTGCCCAAGAGTTTTGAATGCCTGGAATATACACCGCAAGGAGATGAATCTGATGCTCTTTGGCGAGGGCCCATAGTTGCAAAGCTTCGTTGCACAGCGACAGAGAGCCTGTTCCGCCCTGCTGGTTCACATAGAACATGGCTACCTGATTGTCCGTTTGAACTAGGACTGTCTTGTAGCTGAGCTAGGTGTGAAATACTCGAAGAGCAAGGAAGATTGCTCTGAGCTCCACGAGGTTGATATGGAGATAGTCCAGGTACCCTGGGTACAGAGGCCTTGCAGGTGGGCTCCCCAACCCACCTGTGAAGCATCTGTTGTTAGAGTGGCTTGGGGTGGGGGTTGCTGAAAAGGAGACCCCACCAGAAGGTTTTTGGGTGACTGCCACCATTGGAGGGACAAAATAAGGCGATCTGAGTTTGCTATTTTGTCTGACAGGCAACCTGATTCCTGAGTCCACTGAGTGGATAAGGTCCACTTGGCTGCCCTCATATGGAGGCGAGCATAAGGAACCACATGCACGGTGGATGCCATGTGGCCTAGCAACTGTAACATTTCCCGAGCAGTGAGGTGAGGTTTTAGCACTGCTTGGGAAGCTAACTGCACAATGCGAAGGCAGCGGGGCTGTGGAAGGAAGACCCTTGTCTGTATGGCATCCAGAAGAGCGCCTATAAACTCTAGGGATTGAGTGGGAGCAAGGTTGGACTTTGGGAAGTTTATGACAAGTCCCAAATACTGAAGGATGCGCATTGTGCGAGACAGAGCAACCCTGGCCTCTGGCTCTGAAGGGGCTCGAATGAGCCAGTGATCTAAGTAAAGGAAGACGAATATTCCCAGGGTGCGGAGAAATGCTGCTACCACAGCCATGCATTTTGTGAACAACCTTGGTGCAGAAGCCAGGCCAAAAGGAAGAACCCTGTATTGGTAGTGCTTCCCTTGAAACAGGAATCAAAGGAACTTTCGGTGAGTTGGATGGATGAGAACATGAGTGTATGCATCCTTGAGATCTAGAGAACAAAGCCAATCCCGACTCCGAAGGTATGGCAGCAGAGTTCCTAGAGAAATCATTTTGAACTTCTCTCTGAACAGGAATTTGTTCAATTCTCTGAGGTCTAGAATGGGTCTGTGTCCTCCTGTTTTCTTCGGAATAAGGAAATAGGGGGAGTAAAACCCTGTACCCCGTTGGGGAATGGGCACCTCTTTTATTGCTCCTTGATCAAGGCGCATTGTGACTTCTTGACCTAACCTGTCATTGGGAGAGGTCTGAGAATCGAACTGTCTTACTATTGTAGGAGGGGGCATGCTGAGGAAATGAAGCTTGTACCCCTCTTGTACAATATACAGAGTCCAATTTTCTGCTGTTATCTGACACCATCTGGGGGCAAAATGACATAACCTTCCTGGGATGGTGGAGGGTTCTGGGCCGTTCAGGGCCAGGAAGGCAAAGTTCTCTAGATAGGAGTCAAAGCCCCTGTGGAGGCTGTCTGCTGAGCCGGTTGAGGTTTAGCTGCTTTTGGCTTCCTTTGTTGCCTAAGTTGTTGTTGCTGTCACTTTTGGGCAGACTGACCTGAACTATGTCCCTGCTGGGTATAGGAGGGATAAAACTTCTTCTTTTTACTGAAGAATGGTTTCTTAGAGGATCTTTTCCTCGCAGGATCAGCTGTAGATTTAGACAATCTATCCAAAGTGATATTGTCAGCATCTATCTCATTAGCTTTTTCCGACCAATTCTTGCCAAAGAGCTTCTCTCCTGTGCAAGGTATATTCCCCAGTTTGTCCTGTACCCAGATTTCTAAGTCAGATGCCTGGAGCCAGGCAATTCTACGTGCACCTATGGCAATAGCAGAGGTTCTGCTTATGCATTCAAAAAAGTCAAAGGCTGCACGATTCACAAACTTGGAAACATCCTGAGCATGTTTGACAAGGGCGAGGTAATCTTGCCTCTTATCATCAGGAAGGAGAGGGCTCATAAGCTCTAAATCTCCTGTGACCTCCTTAAGGAACATTCCCATATATAAAATATAGGAACTGATCCTAGCAGAAAGCATGGAAGCCTGGAAGGATCAACGTCCAAAGGCTTCCAAGAGTCCTACATTCACGTCCTGGAGGATTAGATGCATGCCTTTTTGCACTCTTCATCCATCTCATGGCTGATTCCACCACCATGAAATGGTGTGGTAATTGTGTCTTCTGAAACCCAGGACAAGGAGGAACTCAATACATGGTGTCGAGTCTTCGAGAATAAGAAGATGTGGTTAGAGGTGTTTCTCACATCGTGCAAGATCTCATGAATAGGTAAGGTAGCTGCCTCCTTGGGAGCTTTAGGGTATTGTAGGATTTCTAATTCCTTTGCCCTAGGCTCTTTTTCAGGAGCCACTGTGATGGAAAGACCTTGGGCCACATCTCGGATAAAATCCTGAAAGGACATATCCTCTGGTGGAGACATCTTATGCTGAGGTGAAGAGGAATCCTCGGGAAGAAGTACTCTGGTATCAGCAGAGCCTTCGGAGTTTTCAGACTCATCCAAGGATTCAAAGTATCTCCGATCCGGGTGATCGTGCAAGGCACGGTACCGGTACCGACCGAAGTCGGCATCGGAGTGGTTCAGTACCGACTTGTTGATGCCTGATAGAGACGCATGACTCGGTCCCGGTAGAATACCTGCCGATGTCGATGCAGTCAGTGCCGGTACCGGAGTTGGTGCCGGTTGAATTGTCTGAAACGGTTTCAGGGGCATTGAGGCCATGAGAAGAGCCGCCAGATAGCGTTCAATAGCCAAGAATCTCTGGTCTATCGACGCTGACGATGCTTGGGTATCAGTGCCGGTTAAAGCGGCCGGAACCCCAGAGCATGGCACCAGTAGTTCTGCCGAGGTTGAAGCCTCGAGAACATCCTGGAGCCCCGTTAGTACTTTGGAAGCCGAAGCCTCCCGCCGGGTCAATTTTGCCAGTGAAAGTCCCTCAAGGGCAACGCCAGAGGCATCTCGATGTTTAGAAGGAGATCTACCCTTTGAGGACCGGCTAGATTTATGTTTAGTTACCTGAGATCCATGGGAGGGGGATGAAGCCCTGGAGGACGTCGATGCCACGGAGGCTGCATCGGAGGGAAAAAGGGTGCTGATCTTAGCAGCTTGGTTTTGCCGGCCACTTTTTGACATCATTCCACAGGCAACACACTCTGAAATAGAGTGGTCAGGACCTAAACATTTGAGGCACCACTCATGGGTGTCGGTGACGGAGATGATACCATCACACTTAGAACACTTTTTAAAACCCGAAGCTGGTTTTTCCATTTTGAGGGGAAAAGTTGGGTCTGGTGCCCAAAATGGCGCGTGGCACCCAAGAAGAAAATTATTGGAGAAAGACTCCAGAAACAAAGGTTTTTGGGGTTTTTTAGAAAAAAGAAAAGAAGAACCGGCGGTACTGGTATAGTGTCGAGGGAAGGCAGACGCGACCACAAAAAAAGTATAAGAAGGGAATTTTCTGCAGTGACAGGATGTGCGACCTGTCGGCTCCGCGGAAAACGAAGAACTGGAGAGGGACAGTTGGGAAAGGCAGGAAGGCAGCATGCAGGCACTGTGGGATGCTCCCAAAAGCTTTCCTATTGGACGATGGGGAGCATTCCCGCGCAGGCTCCGTCGGTACCGACGATACCCATATGTGAAGACTACATTCCTGCTTGTTCCTGGAGATAATAAAATCTAAGTACAGAAATAATTTTCTAGTTGGGGGCCAGCAGGGAGGGAGGAGGGTGTAATTTCCAACTTTCTTTTCAACTGCAATGGCGAAAAGAAAGCAAATTCAAAAAGGCTCCAGGTTAGTGGCCCAAGAGAACAAATAGAATAGAACAAATCCATTACTAGGAAGGAGATCAAAAAATGGAAGAGAAAAACAATCTTTACTAGAGAACTGAGCATATACATGCAGGAAACCCTAGAGCAATATTGTCCATAGAACCTAAGTCACTCTTATTCATGTGAAAAAATTTCACATACTAGTTGCAAAATGGCAAACACTATTTTTCTGCTAGGACTTATTTACAAATAAACCCAGAGGTCAGGGCTGGAACTACCATTAGGCAAACTAGGTGGTTACCTAGAGCACTGGTCTTCCGGGGCACTCATTGCCACCACTACTGTCCCTCTATTGGGCTTGCAGCTGTGGCAACTGCAAGGGAACCGTGCCGCAGTGCTAACCAAAGGCTCTACTGCTGTGTCGTGGTTCCTACCTGCTATTATCGCCATTTCCGCCCACCTCCAATGCAGACTTCCAGTTTTATGAAAAATCAGAAATCTGTGTCGGAGGAGGGGCCGAAGCAGCCAATAATAGCTGGCAGGAACCATGACACAACACTGGAGCCTTTGGTAAATGCTGCATTGCAGTTCCTTTGCCAGTGGGGAGTTGGGGGGACGGCATGATGGAGGGCCACCTAGAGCTCCTCTGATCCTTGTTCCAGTTCTGCCAGTAGTTAAACAACAACATGTATACAGTTTTCTACAGAAAATCTTGCAAGACCTCGCTGAGGTGTAGTTATTTCTTTTGCAAAATTGTCTTTCCAAAGCAGAATTCAAGCACAGTTTGATGATGCTAATCAATAGCAAGCTGTGTTATATAATTTTGCAGCACAATTAATTAACTATTCATTTAAATAAAATTTCACAAGCATAACTTTTACTATTTACAAAGCCATAAGTTTCTATTTTTCACAGGAAGCAGATTTTGCAACTTTTTTATCACATTAGTACATTGGTCTCAATGTGAATTAGGAAGAATATGGCAACAATCATTTTCCCACTTTGACTGGGATGCTACAACTATCTGAAAGGTTTGAGACACCCCCCTCCTCCCCCCACCCCTCGTGCGAATAGGAAGTCGGCATCATACATCGGAGTGGGTGGAAGCACAAAAGGCCCCGCAGTGCTGGAGGTTTAGATAAGCGCTGCGGGGCTATTTGAAGTAATTGCCGCCGTTGCAGGTCCAGGAGAAGGGCGGCAGCAATGGGCCTCCCTTTGACCACTGGTGTTCTAGGTGACTGCCTAGTTCACCTAATGTTAGCACTGGCCCTGCATATAAGTGATGGCATTTTACAACATCCACATGCAAATGTCAGCACTTACAAGTGTATCTGAGCCATTTTGCAAACATAGACATGCAGTTGCTCTTAAAAATAGAAGCCTCTGTAGATGATTACCTCATTTCAGTTTGCAAGGGGAAATAAACATTGTGGGATTAAGGGGTATATCCCTCCTATAAAAGGTTTGCCAAAATAATTATTTTCTAAATCCTTATCCATGTCAGGGAACAGGTGTAACTCCAATGTGGTAATAATGACTCCTGGCAACCCAGCAGCTCCTGAGGTTTTTTGGCAGTGTGAGTAGAAGTAGATAGCCAGGCCTTTCTTCTGAGGAAATGGAGGATTAAGTGATTTTCCAAAGGCTACAAGGAGTGCTAGTGGAAATTAAACCCTGGTCTCTTGGTTACCAAGCTAGTGTTCTAACCACTAGGCTACTCCTCCACTCCATGAAATGAGAAATATATGTGTAGGTTTTTGTCCATCCCAGCCTTGCACCAATGCACTTTCGGCATAATATGGACAACCACGTATAATTTGGACTCTTTCTAAAATGGCCATTGACATGTGGATGCATTTGCACATCTATATGCTTGATTATACACATGTAAATCACGAATAAGGCTTCTAAAATGACCAGCACAGCTGAATATCATTGTTATCTAGATAATTTCACAGCAGTGCCCTCGCACTGCCCTTCCTCTGTCTACTGACTAAGGGCAGCATTTTCAAAGGCATTTATACGGGTAACTACCCATGTTATCCATGTAAATGCCTTAATCGGGATTTTCCAAAGGCACCTACATGGATAGTGCCTTTCGAAAATCCCGTTTAAGTCCCTAATGCGCCCATATGCTATGCGGTTAACATCGGGGCATGTTGAGGGCATTCCGGAGCAGAGGAAAGGGCTAAGCGGATACCAGTGATTTTCAATGCTACCCAGTTAGCCCTCGGTGCCTTAAAGATAGGCAAAGTTTTTCCTTGCCTATCTTTGAGGCGCCGGAGCTAACCGGATAGCATCGAAAATCGCTGCTACCTGCTTAGCCTCGGCGGTTGCCAGTGTATCCAAACCCGGATTTTCACTTCTGTCACCACGGAAGTGAAGATCCAGGTTAAGGGGGTCAACAAGAAGGCTATGCCGCGTCGGCGCATAGCCTGTCTAAATGAACATTTTAATTTTTTTTATTTATTTATTTGGTTTTATACTACACTATTCAAGATCAGCACGGTTTACAAGATAACAACATCATACATGGAACCATTTACATTTAACATAATATATGGAACAGTTTACATTGAACAGGTGAACAAGATATAAAACAATTAACTTATTTACACTGATAGATCAATAGATCATTCATAGTAGCTTAAAAATGGGGAACTATTTACAATCTGACAGGATCTTGAGTATGTTATTGATGGATAGACTTTAAGTTACGTGGTCGAAGGCAAGGTGGAATAGGTGTGTTTTGATTGCTTTGCAAAAGGTGGCCAAATCTGCTATGAGACGAATAAGAGCAGGTAGGGAGTTCCATAGTAGAGGAGTGAAGAGGGAAAAGGCTCTGTTCCTGGCGAATTGGGAGCTTTTTCTGGCTATGGATGGAATGGTAAGAGTGTTTACATTATTTGTTCTTCTCGCTCTGTTGTCAGGAGTCCGCTGTAGGAGATCTTCCGATGAGGGTGCTGATAGGTGGTGGAGAATTTTGAAAGTTATCAGGAGGGTTTTGTACTTGAGTCGACTGCTTGCTTATTGGGAGCCAGTGAAATTGGATTAGGAGAGGAGTAACATGTTCAAATCTGGATGCTCCGTAGATGGTTCGTGCCGCAGTATTCAATGCTAATTGTAAAGAGTGGACAGAGTATCTAGGAAGCCCTTGCAGTATGATATTTGCGTAGTCGAAGAGCGGAGTGATCAGGGCTTGGAAGATGGTCCGGAAATCAGTAGGCTCCAGTAAGGGTCGGAGATGATGGAGGGAACGTATTTTATGATAGACGGACCTTGTGATATTGCTTATATGGGTCTCCATGTGTAGGGACTAGTCAAGAGTGACACCCAGATATTTAACTTCATGGGTAGACTTCAGTTCAGCATTCTTAACCTGCAGAGTGGTCGGGGGGTATGAATGTTAGGACTTTTGTGACAAAAAGGACTTCTATCTTTTTATAATTCACTTTCAGGTTGTGCACAGTGTGATGGAGCTGAAGCCATTGAAGCGATGGATGTAGAAAAAAAAACTCTCTTTCTTATGAAGCAACTGAGTTACAGAAGGTGCAATTACCTAGAAGTGCAGCTAGAGGGAGCAGGCACGAGGCTGCAGAAGTTAAGCTGACATACCCAGGTTGTAGCAATGCAGTACCTAATCAAAGGCACCTGCGTAGAAAGCCAGGAAACTCAGTTGGAGAACGCCTTTTTAAGCAGTGCTCACAAGGAAGCAGACAGAGGATCTAAGGGGGAACTTGAGAGAGGATCTAAGAGAGGATCTGAGAAGGAACTCGAGGGAGGACCTTTGAGAGAGAGAGAGAGAGAGAGAAAGGATCTTTGAAGGAAGGACCTGAGGAAGGAACCTCATACACTGCAAGGCAGAAAAGCTTGGATACATGGAAAAGCAGAGCTAAGTTCCAGGGAGAACAAGCCCAGCATAGAAAGCTCCAGAAGCCAGTCTTCAAGGAAGACGGTGACAAAGGGAGAGTCTCTGGTGGAGAGAACACCAGCAGCAAACGCTACAGAGATCCAAGGTACAGTGATACTTCATTTATTAAATGGATGCCAGGTCCTAGGAAGGCTGATAACCTAAAAAGCCATTCTGAGAAGAAACAAAGCTGGAGGAAGTTTTGTAACCCTGTACAGAGAGGTATAGGGAAAAGCCCTAATGGTTATTTGCTAAACCCAGGCCAGCAAGGCTGGAAAGTGGGGGAAAGAAATACTGAACTGCAACCTGTGTTAACCAGGGAAAGCCCAGGATTAGAAGACACCATGAGTGAGCTAGAACCCATGCAAATTGAGTTTGCAGAACCAGAACCGTTGATGCTTGAACCAATGGACTGTTCTCTGTGTATTACCGAGAGCCTGGAATTTCTTACCGAGATATAACAGCAGCACATGTTTTAAAGTACCTTTTGCTTCTGTTAACACTGAAGGAAGAAGTTTTGTCTTGTTTTTCTTGCTGTTTGAGAAACTTGCTTGGATACAGAGAACTGTGAAGCATTTGTAACAGGTGCTGACCTTTTGTAAATATTCTTGGCACTAAACCTGAAGTAAGGTAATTCTACTTTGTTTCCTGAAGAACCTTTTGCGTAACAAGGGAATAAAAAACTTTTTGTTTCACCCTGCTCAAGGCTCACACATCTATTTTCTTGTGAAGAGGGACTACAAGGACCAGAATGCACTTGGTCTAAAAGTTTTTCTTTCTTCAACAAAATTAAAATGTCCAGCCTGACCCTTTGGCACACTGCCACTAGGAGCGGCTGTGACAACAGCTAGCCAGTCAGAGAAAGTATTGAAACAGTCAATGATTCTGGTGAAAAAATCAGGCCCTATATGTATAATATCAGGCTGTTTAGATGGATTTTTGGCCCAGTACTATCCGTATAGCAGCCAAAAAATTACAGATAAAGAAGCTATACTTTTGTTGGCCACAGGTGAACATATGGCTTCTTTGAATATTAGTGTGTGGATTTCTGTCTTACAATCACAATATACTTCAGGGTTAATTCTAAAATTAAATTTAAAATTATGTCACTGTTGAAACTGTTTACAAAGCAGCAGCAGAAAGGAATATCCCAAAAGCCATGTAATTACAAAAGGTGAAAAAGCAAGGTTAAATTAGACTTACCTGCTAATTGTAGTTCCTGGAGTAGATCCAGTCTAGTCCCGAATCATAGAGTTGTGTACCTCCTCCCGCAGCTAGGAGACTGAACATGTCACTCTTTTAGTGACTCTAGTATAAGTAGTCCCGGGTCCGCCCCCTTAACTCAGTATGCTATTGTCAAAGCCGACTCACCAGAGCAAAAAACATGAACATCTTTAAACAACAAAGAAACTTTAACTCCCTAACAATATAGTATTCCAAAATTAGTATAGTAAAGCCTTGCTGGAACAGAAGGAGCCGCCCGTTCTCCCCAGCCCCCCCCCCCCTAGAGAAGCTGGACACTCGCCAGAGAAGCGGGCAACCCCCCCATACGGACTCTGTAAACTGCTATGCCAAGTCCACACCACAACTGTCTACACCACTTACCATGTGCTCAGGCTATCCCCTGGCAGCAGTCCATTGGGCGGGCAGCGGGACTAGACTGGATCTACTCCAGGAACTACAATTAGCAGGTAAGTCTAATTTAACCTTCCTGATCGTAGCTCCAGTCTAGTCCCGAATCATAGAGATGTAGCAGAGCAGTGAATGTACTCAACGGGAGGGACCTGCCAGACCAGCCTGAAGCACTGCCGATCCAAACCGCACATCCCTCTCCGCATGCACCTCAATCCGATAATGCTTGACAAAGGAATGCAACGACAACCAGGTAGCCGCCCTGCAAATCTCTGCCACAGGAACCAAGCCACACTCCGCCCAGGAAGCTGCCTGGGATCTCGTAGAATGTGCACGCAGTCCCTGCGGAACCGGCCTGCCCTTCAACAGATAAGCCGACGCAATGGCCACCTTAATCCATCTAGCAATCGAAGCCTTCGAGGCCGGCTCTCCTTGACGCAAGCGCCCAAACAGGACAAACAATCTATCGGACTTGCGCAAAGACTCCGTCCGCTGCAAATACACTTTGAGGACCCTGCCTACGTCCAACTTATGCAAACTAACTTCCATTCCCCTGTCCACTAACCTGGAAAAGACCGGCAAAGCCTGATTCACATGGAAGGCGGAGACTACCTTAGGTAGAAAGGACAGAACTGTCCGAAGCACCACTTTCTCTTTAGAAAAGGTCAAGAACGGCTCTCTATACGACAATGCCTGCAACTCCGAAATCCTCCTTGCCGAAGTAATAGCCACCAAAAACACTGCCTTTAGCATGAGATCCTTCAAGGTAGCCCTCGCCAACGGCTCAAAAGGCTCCCTCACCAACGCTTCCAAAACTACATTGAAATCCCAACCTGGCACTGCTCGTCTGCACGGAGGCCTCAACAAGGAAGCTGCCTTCAAAAATCTCTTCACATCTCGATGAACACCTAGAGGCTTCCCCTGCACGTTTCCCCGGTAACAGGAAAGCGCTGCCAACTGTACCCGGAGGGAAGACGCTGCTAAGCCCTTTTCCAACCCATCCTGCAAAAAGGACAAAACATTCGCTACCGTGGCCCTCAATGCTCGCAACTGCCGTTCCTCACACCAAGCTTCAAACAACCTCCACACTCTGACATACGCGAAAGACGTGGACCTATGCCTTGATCTCAATAAGGTAGCAATCACCGCTGATGAGTAACCTCTAGCCATCAGCCTCGCCCTTTCAATAGCCAGGCCATAAGTGAAAATCGATGTACCTGAGGCATGTTTAGCGGTCCCTGTACCAGAAGATCCAGTCTGTCCGGGAGCTTCCATAGCGGTTCCGCCAGTAGACGCATTAGGTCCGCATACCACGATCTTCTCGGCCAGTCCGGCGCTACCAGCAGAACCAGCCCCCTGTGCCCCTCTATGCGCTGGAGAACCCGGCCGATGAGCACCCACGGCAGAAACACGTACAGCAGACCGCTCTCCGGCCAACTCTGAATCAGAGCATCTAGTCCCTCTGACATTCGTTCCCTTCTGCTGAAAAACCTGCCGACCTTCGCCAACTCGAATGTCGCCATGAGATCCATCACTGGCTGACCCCAACGCCGCACCAGCATATCGAACACATCCTGGTTCAAGCACCATTCTCCCGGATCCACTTGCACACGGCTCAGGAAGTCCGCCGTCACATTGTCCACTCCTGCCACATGCGCCGCTAACAATGCCTCGAGATGCTGCTCGGCCCATTCCAGCAATCCGTCCGCTTCCACTTCCAACTGCACACTGCCGGTTCCTCCCTGCCGGTTTATGTAAGCCACCGCCGTGGCATTGTCGAAGAACACTCTGACCGCCTTTCCCTGCAGCAGCCCTTGCAACGCCCGAAGCGCCAAAAACACTGCTCTCAATTCCAACCTGTTGATGGACCATCCCCTCTCTAGATCGGACCACTGCCCTTGAGCAAAATGCCCCTCGAAGTGCGGCCCCCAACCGAACAGACTCGCATCTGTCATCAAGGGCTTCCACTCTGGCGTCTCCAAAGACATGCCCTTCTCCAGACCCCCCGGCTGCGACCACCACCGCAGCGACCTGCGAGCCTCCCTGGGACACACCAACGTCTTGGACAAGGGATCGGACTGATGAGACCACCTCCGGAGCAACGCCCTCTGCAGAGGTCGCATATGCGCTCTGGCCCACGGCACTACCTCTATCGTAGCCGCCATCTTCCCCAGCAGCTGCAAGTACCGCCAGGCCGATGGCGCTCGGAGCCCTTGGAACGCTCGAATCAAACTTCTCAATTTTTGAACCCGCTGCATCAGTAGGAACACTCTCCCCTTGCACGTGTCGAAACGGGCCCCGAAATATTCCAACTCCTGGACAGGCGTCAACTTGCTCTTTGCCACATTGACCACCCAACCCAGGCTCTGCAAGAAGTCCACCACCCGAGCCGTCGCCTGCTGACTCTCCTCCTGCGACTTCGCCCGAATCAACCAGTCATCCAGATACAGGTGCACCAACACTCCCTCCCTTTGCAACGCCGCCGCTGCCACCACCATAATCTTGGTGAATGTTCTCGGCGCCGTCGCGAAGCCAATGGCATCGCCTGGAATTGAAAATGCCCCATAGGGACTGCAAAGCGAAGGAATCATTGGTGCTCCCTTCTGATCAGAATGTGCAGATAATCCTCTGACAAGTCCAACGACGTTAGATATTCTCCCTGCCGCACTGCTCCGATAACCGACCGCAAGGTCTCCATGTGGAAATGCGACACCCGGAGACACCGGTTCACCTTCTTTAGATCCAGAATAGGATGCATGGTACCCTCCTTTTTTGGTACCACAAAATAAATTGAGTACCGACCGCTGCCTTGTTCTTCCGGCGGTACCGGTACCACCGCGTCCAGCTCTATCAATCTTTCCAAAGTCTGGCGAACCGCCTCGTGCTTGGCCTTCGTTCTGCACGGGGACCGCACAAACGCGTCTCTCACCAGATGTTGGAACTCGAGAGCATAGCCCCTCTGCACGATCTCCAACACCCACTGATCCGGCGTAATTTGGGCCCAGGCAGGAAGGAAACCTCATAACCGCCCTCCTACTGGTACCGTCACCACCTGGGCCCCCCTCACTTCATTGCAGCTTTTTGGAGCCCGGGGACGTGGAAGCAGCAAAGCCTCTGCCTGCCCCTCTAAAACCCCGAAAACCTTGCGCCCGATAGGAAAAACTTCCCCTTTGCGCCGGGGCAAACCTGGAGGGTCAAACGCCTGAACTCTCTACGCTGACTCCTGGATGGACCCCCTGTCCGACTCTGCTTCAGCTTGTCCTCTGGTAACCGACCTCCTTTCGACTCTGCCAAATCCCTGACCAACTTCTCCAACTCCTCCCCAAACAGGAGCTTACCCCTGAACGGGAGCTTGGCTAGCCGTGCCTTGGAGGCCCCATCCGCAGCCCAATTCCGCAGCCACAGGTACCTCCTTGCCGCCACTACTGAAGCCATACTTTTAGCTAGCCCTCTAATCAAATCATACTGACTATCCGCCAGGTACGCCGTCCCTGTCTCAATGCGTGCAGCCTCCTCCGAAACGTCGTCTGACTGAGTCCCCTTCCATTTCTGGGACCACCGCAGACACGCACGTGTCACCCAGGCCCCACAAATTGAGGCCTGCAAGGACAAGGCATTCACCTCAAACACCTGTTTCAACAAAGAATCTAATCTCCTATCCTGTACATCCTTAAGCGCTGCACTCCCTTCTACCGGAATAGTAGTCTTCTTAGTCACCGCAGCTACTGCTGCGTCCACCTTCGGCGGCTTAAATATATCTTTATCCGGTTCCACCAGAGGATAAAGCCTAGCCATAACCCTAGCCCCTCTGACAACGGCTTCTGGAGTATCCCATTCCTCCTGAATCATCTCCTTAAAAATTCTATGAATGGGGAAGGATCTCTGGGACTTCCTGATGGCCTGCAAAAGAGGATCTTCCAGCCCCGTCTCCTCTGCAGAATCCAAAACCGGGACATTTAAAGTCTTTAAGGTCTCGGCAATCAAGGCCGACAGCTCCTCTCTACGGAACACCTGTACAATTCTAGCCTGTTCCTCTGGCTCCGTAAGCTCACCTTCCTCCAAATCCTGTTCTCCATCCGAATACTCCCAGAGCGCTGATTCTCCCAAATCCTGCTCTTCACCCTCTAATCGCAGTTTGGGTCTTTTACCCCCATTTCCGGTTTCATCTTCCAAACTATCCCCCGGCCTCTTAGGCCCCCGAGGCTCAACTGCCGAGGCCCCCGGTACCACAGCACTAGACCCTCCAACCGCCTGCTGCAAGAGAGATAAAAACGGAGGCAAAAAAATCGCCCCCAGACCTCCCTGTAAAAGTACCTGGGATAGGGGCCCCTCCAACGCCGAGGAAGGTCCCGGCTTGGGGTCCTGCCTTGGTTACGGGCACGGAGAAAGATCCTTCGGCACCCCCTCTCCAGGGGCCTCAGACCCCTCTGGCTCCCTATCCACCATGGATGTTTCAAAACTGCAGCCTCTGCACAAACCAGCCTCAGAGACTGAACTCTTCTGTGCCCCACACAAGAGGCACCTAGGCTTACCCGGCATGAAGCACACTGTTCAGTCCGGGGACCAACAAGAGGCCAGAGACCAACTGAACCACCACGTTCTACTTTAACCTTTCCTTATTTCCTTTATTATTATTATTTATTTATTTATTTTTTTGTCGGGCCTTCCGCCGACCCCAAAAAAACAACCCGAACCAACTAGGATCCCCTGAAGCGCTTCCCGCTCGATTCGCGGCTCCCGCGCTTTGCCACGCGGTCCAGGCCTGTTCCACAGAGCCCGCACGAGCTGAGCCGCCTGCACACGGTCCCACTCAAAAACCGCCGCTGAAACTGCCGGCGCTACTCCAGTACCCCAACGCAGTCTCTCTTACCCAGTGCCGTCCTCTTTCTGCAGCCCGGCGCTTTTCTCCCGCTGCCGGAATCACTGCCTCCTGACCGCGGCCGGGGCGCACGCACGCGGCACCATCCTCAACGCCTGCTTTCCCGCCTCAGGGGAAAGAAGGACGGAGGGCCCCTGCTCAATCCCCTGCACACTCTCCTGGAAGTTCTGCACCCCAGAGAGAGGGGGGAGAAGGGGGGAAGCTCACAAGCTATTTCCAGCAAAAGTAGAAAGGCCCCCAATGAAAAAGCCAATTTAAAGGGGCAGAACCTCTTTCTTTATTTATTCCAACTATCTTCTTGTTTTTTTGTTTTGTTTTTTTTTAAAAACAGCTAATACTAAAATCCTTATTCTTTGCTCTAGTGAGTCCCGAACCACTGGGACCAGAACCTCCTTCCGCTGCACAAAGACTGAGCAAAACTGAGTTAAGGGGGCGGACCCGGGACTACTTATACTAGAGTCACTAAAAGAGTGACATGCTCAGTCTCCTAGCTGCGGGAGGAGGTACACAACTCTATGATTCGGGACTAGACTGGAACTATGATCAGGAACATCATATTAAAGGCAAAGCTATTTCTTACTTGAAGTGTGGATAGGAAAAGTGTTCCTGGGATTCTGGTTGTGCCTCTGCCTCCACTTCTGGCATAAAGTCCCCTATGAAAGGAAGCGCAGAAGCAGGTAAGTCTTTTAAACCTATAACACGCTGTTTAAAATTATACCTATTTTCAGCAGCAGAAATCTGTATAAGTGCCACTTTGAAAATCCATGAGCAACTTTAGACAGCCAGTTAAAAGTTTAAAACTTATACATGCTATTGACCCATCGGCATTTGGACCTGCAGGCAGGGCCGGCCCGTCCATTGAGCAAGAATGTTTTTTGCACAGGGCCCCGCGTTTCAGGGGGCCCCGCGCAAAAAACATTCATTAGCCCAAGTACATTAAAAAAAAAAAACCGGCTGCTGCTGCCGCCATGGCAGCAGCAGAATCAGACGTCAACGCCGCGGGGCCCCGACTGCCCGGCAGAACCTTCCTCGAGCATCAGCTCCCGAATCCCTCCCAAAGTGCGGGCTTTCAGAGCTGCGAGAGCTTCTCTGACCTCTCACGGCTCTGTTAATCCCGCCGGGGCTGATGGGAAATCCCGAGATTAACAGAGCCGAGAGAAGAAAGGGAAACTCTCACGGCTCTGAAAGCCCGCGCTTTGGGAGGGATTCGGGAGCTGATGCTCGAGGGAGATTCTGCCGGGGCCCCGCGGCGTTGACGTCTGATTCTGCCGCTGGCTGGTGGGGGAGGAGGGGGTTCGGACTGGTAATGGGCTATGGGGGGGTTTAGGACTACTAATGAGTATGGGGGGGGGCCTAAAGACTGGAAAGTGGGCTTATGGGGGAGGGGGGTTAGGACTGGTAATGGGCTATGGGGGGGTTAGGACTGGTAATGGGCTATGGGGGGCTAAGACTGGAAATGGGCTGATGGGGTTATGACAGGTAATCTGCTATCGGGGAAAGGACAACAAATGGGCTACGGGGGGGAATAATACAGGAAGTGGGCTGATGGGGGAGGGGGGTTAGGACTGGTAATGGGCTATGGGGGGCTAAGACTGGAAATGGCTGATGGGGGGATAGGACTGGTAATGGGCTATAGGGGGCTAGGACTGGTAATGTGCTGATGGGGGGTTAGGACTGGTAATGGGCTATGGGCTTGCTAAGACTGGAAATGGGCTGATGGGGGGGGGTTAGGGCTGGTAATGGGCTATGGGGGGGGCTAGGACTGGAAATGGGCTAATGGGTGGGTTAGGACTGGAATGGGCTGTGGGGAGGCTATGACTGGAAATGGGCTGATGGGAGTTAGGACTGGTAATGGGCTATGGGGGGGCTAAGACAAAATGGGGTGATGGGGGGGGCTTAGGACTGGTAATGGGCTATGGGGGGGCTTAGGACTGGTAATGGGCTATGGGAGGGGGCTAGGACAGAAAATGGGCTGATGGAGGGCTAGGATAGGACTGGAAATGGGCTGTTGGGGGGGGGCTTGGATTGAAATGGACTCATGGAGGGGTTAGAACTGGAAGTAGGCTCATGGGGGTTTGGATTGGAAATGGGCTGAATGGAGGGGAGCTAGGATTTGACATGGGCTGATGGTGGGGCTAGGAAAGGAGTAGAAATGGGCTGATGGGGGGCTGGGATTGGAAATGAGCTGATGGAGGGACTTGGATGGGGGAGCTAGGACTGGAAATGGGCTGATGGTGGGGCTAGGATAGGACTAGAAATGGGCTTATGGGGGGCTAGGACTGGAAATGGGCTGATGCGTGGACTAGAAGGGAGCGGATGCTGGGTGAGGCTGGAACTAGAAGGGAGCTGATGTTGGGGGAGGATTAGAATGGGATAGAGCTGGGAGAGTGAAAAAATATTTTGTGTGGGAGGGAAGACAAATCTACAATTGGCCGGATATTGGGAGAGTATGTGGGGATTGAGGATGGAGGGGTAAAATTTGAGTGGATGAAATAGGAATGAGGAAAGAGCAAAAGGAGAAAGATTAGTATGTTAAAGCAGATGTAGAGAGAGAATGGAAAAAAACTAGAAGCATGAAGAAAAGACAAATGGACAACAGACGATGGAGAGTTAGCAGAAAACATGAAGAAACCAGAAGAAAGTGGCTGGAGCAATTGCAACTGAAAAAAATGCACAAAAGGTAGAAAAATATCTCTTTATTGAATTTATTAACTGAAATATGCCAGCTCTGGGAAATGTGCATCATTAACGTCTGCACTTTGTTTAGTACAAGAGGAAATTAATTTATAGTTTTATTTCTACAGTGTTGTTGGGCTTTTGGGGTTCCCAGTTTAATTATTGTCTTCCTGTTTCTAAATTGTGATTCCTTGTTTGGTGATGGTCTATGTTCTGCATGTGTAACTGAGCTGAGGTATTCTGTTTATGTAATTCCTATTTGACATTGCCACTTGTTCTCTTTCCCCAGTAGGTCATGTATTGTTATTCTCTGAAATGTATTGGTTTAATATTTTCAGTGTAGCCTTTTGATAGGTAGGGTCTTGTGCTTTGTGAGTCCTGGTAGTGCTGTTATGATATGGCAGGTTTGCTATGGGTTCTAAATGATCTCTCAAAAAAAACATATATCACTAAACCCCCTGTGAAACACACTCAACTTTTTTTGTGCTTCAGTTCTTCGAATCAGCTAAGTAACCAAAGAATATTTCTGAGAATGCTTATTGAGTTCTTTTACAAAAATATGATTAAATAGGATATAACCGAGTGGAGAACATGGTTTTCAGTCCATGTCCCCTTCCGGCATTATCCAACAAAAAAAGTTGAGTGTGTTTCACAGGGGGTTTAGTGATATATGTTTTTTTGGAGAGATCATTTGGATATCACTAATTTGGGGCCTTTTTGTTAGACTATGGGTTCTAAATGGGCAGTGTTTGTAGTAGTTCCTAATGTGCCTGGCAGTTGGCACTGGATTATAGTAATGTAGAAATCTTTTAGTCTTTCTTTATCCATACACTCATTAAGAGGCATGTTTACTAAAAGTTAGTGTAAGGTAACATTATGTAAATATTTATGCAAATGAGTTCCCTTATGCAAATGAGGCCCGCACCGAGTCTCCGCACATGGCCCCGCACCCCCCTTGGGCCGCCCCTGCCTGCAGGGGGCGATTTTAGAAGGCTTAGCTGCTGTTTACCATGTAAATGGGACTACAGTGGATCCCAAATGGACAAAAGGATGGAAACAAAAGTATAAAATACTTCAGCACAACACAGCAGTTAAATGACTTTTGCATTTCTAAGGAGAAGTAACCTGCATGGAGCAGCTGTTACAGCCACCTTACTGGGTAGACAGGATGGGCTACCTCGGTCTTTACCTACCATCCTGTACTATGCTGCTATGTAATTTTAGAACAGGTGTTACTTATGTGTGGCAGCTTGCAGAAATTTAAAGGAGGCATATTCTGAGTGGGGTCTGGGTGGCCCTTAAAAGTATACAGAGGATCAAACAGAAAAAGGCGTTGGCTCATCTGAGGCGGCTTAAGTGTCAGATTGGGCTGCTTTAGGAGACTCATTTGAATGATGCGGAGCATGCCAAGATGCGGGGAGAGTGGGTTGGGTTTCGTTATTTTGCTTCTGCATCAGTTTCCCGGAAGGCAGGGGTAGTTAGTCTAATCCATAAGGGGGTGGATTTTGTGGAAAAGAGGGTGGTGAAGGATGTGGGAGGGCAGTATGCAGCAGTGTTGGGAGAGTTTTGTGGGGTTAGGTATTGGGTAGTAGCAGTATATGTCCCGGTGGAGAGGAATGAGCCCTTTTTTGTGGAGTTGTGAAGAAGGTTGCAAGGTGTGAGGAAGCCCCATGATTCACTGGGGGGGCATTTTAATTGTCTAGCTGACCGGGTGCTAGGTAGGCTGTCACCAGGTGTAGTGGGGAGGGAGGGAGGGTCTCTGTTGGCTTTGTGTTGAGTTGCAGGTTGTTGATGCCTGGCGTTTACTTCACCCGGGGGAGTGGGAATTTACTCACTTGTCCAGAGCCCATGATATTCAGAGTAGATTGGATTATTTTTTTGTTTCAGAGGGGGTGTTTAGTAGGGGGTGTTTAGTAGGATTCCTAGGGTGGAACTTGATCATTTGGTCATCTCTAATCATGTGCCGATACTGCTGGAGTTCAGCTTTGATAGATTGGAACAGTCCTCGGTTTGGGGGATGCTTGTGGGGTTATGAGAAGATCCAAAGTTTGTGATTTATTTGCACCAACAGTGACAGGAATTTAATCAGTTCAATGGACAGCATCGCAATATGCCAGTTCTCTTTAGGGAAACGGCAAAAGCATTTATGAGAGGAGCGATTTATAGTTATTTGGCAGGGAGGAACCGACAGATAGCGTCTCTGCTGGTGAGGTTGGGAGACCACTTGCAAAGGGTGCAATGAGAATTGGCTAAGGGTTTTAGTGTGCCCCTGAAGGAGTAGTCCTTGCAGTTGAAAACTCTATGGAGGTTTTTATCTATCAGCGCACACAGAAATCTATTTTTTATCAATGGTTTAGGGTGTTTCAGTTTGGTAATAAGGAGAGGGAAGTCTATGGTAGTACATAGCACGTTTGATTAAGGGAGCCTTGGGGTCGCAGTTCGTATCTGTGATCCATGGTGATGGGAGGAGTATATGTACCGTCAATGGGGATATTGCTCAGGCCTTTCAAGATTTTTAATCCACTTTATATAAAGGGCATGAGGGGTCAGAGAAGCAGATGGCAGCATTTTTTGAAAGTCTCTATTTGCCATGAATAATGGCTAGCCAGTGTGGGGTGTTGAGTTCCCCCCTTTTGGAATCTGAGATTATTGAAGAAATTAAGGGTTTGTGGGTGAGAAAGGTACCAGGCTCGGATAGGCTTAGTGCTAATTTTTATAAGATATTGGGTAAAGTTGTGATGAGTCCCTTATTGGCAGTGTACAAAGTGACTAGGGAGATGGGGGAATTGGGGGGTCTCTGAATCAAGCCCTTAATACAGCTCTGTCTAAAGAAAGGAAGGATTTGAGCTCTTTGGTATGCTATTGGCCCATGTCTCTTTTGAATGTGGACATTAAAATCTATGTTCGAATCTGGGCACAAAGGCTGGGGAAGATATTGCCTGACTTGATGGGATCTGAGGAAGTGGGCTTTATTTCCAGGAGTGAGGTATTGAATGTACGCCGGATTCTGGGGGGATGGAGATAGCACAGCGTAAGAAGATGGAGGTTGTCGCGAGCACCGCCCTGGCGTATAAGCAGCGCTTGCGCATAAAAATTATGGGGAGAAGATTGGCCAGTAATCCTGCGGCCTACTTTCCTTTTGGGCCTTATTTGTTTCCTGGTCCTAATCTTCAAAGAAACATGCACGAGTGGTAGGGCAATTAAAGGCGTTTATTTCCCTTTACGCTAAGGTCAAAGGGTTGGTTAACAACAACGCAAAAGAGTCCTTCATTCAGGTAAGAAAAGTAACCAAAAACTTCAAGACACACTGTTATCTGCACAGTAGTGCTGGGCTTCAATTACACAATATTCTAAGTGATAATTCATGCAGCATATACATCTGGCACAGACTCTAGGCTTCCACTTGTACAATACGTGCAATCCATTTCATAATCCGAAGCCTCACTGGCCAGGTCCACTTGCATCTGCTCGTAGCTAGACATCTCGGACTCTGAGTCCCTGGGTTCTGATACCCTATATTCAGGCTCTCCGTATATCTTCTCTAGTACAGCCCAATGTTCTAGAGCAGCGATGGCGAACCTATGGCACGCGTGCCAGCTGTGGCACGCGAAGGCCTTGCAGCTGGCACGCGGGAAGGTCCGCAAAAAAAGAAAAAGCTGGCTCTGACTGCTGCCGCGGACGCGGCAAGGGCAGAATGCAGCGTCCCGCGGGGCCCCCTCCGCCCGCTAAGCCCCTCTGCAAGGGCTTTCAGATTCGCGAGGGAGAGCGTCTCCCTCGCGTCTCTGTTAAGCCCGCAGGGGCCAATGGGAAATTTCCCATCAGCCCCTGCGGGCTTAACAGAGACGCGAGGGAGACGCTCTCCCTCGCGAATCTGAAGCCCTTGCAGAGGGGCTTAGCGGGCGGAGGGGGGCCCCGCGGGACATTGCATCTGCCGCGCGGCCAGCAGCCAGAGCCTGCTTTTTTTTTTTTAATTTGCCAGGGGGGGTTAGGACTGCTAAGGGCATGGGGGGGGTTAGGACTGCTAATGGGCAGGGAGGGAGGGAGGGAGGGGGGGGTTAGGACTGGGCAGGGAGGGGGGGTTAGGACTGCATGGGCAGGGAGGGGAGGGGGGGTTAGGACTGCTAATGGGCAGGGAGGATGAGTGGGGGTTAGGACTGCTAATGGCAGGGAGGAGGAGGGGTGGGGGGTTAGGACTGCTAATGGGCAGGGAGGGAGGGGGGTTAGGACTGCTAATGGGCAGGGCAGGGAGGGAGGGGGGGGGGGTTAGGACTGCTAATGGGCAGGGAGGGAGGAGGGAGGGGGGGTTAGGACTGCTAATGGGCAGGGAGGGAGGGGGGGTTTGGGACTGCTATGGGCAGGGAGTGAGGGAGGGAGGGGGGGTTAGGACTGCTACTGGGCAGGGAGGGAGGGAGGGGAGGGGGGGTTAGGACTGCTAATGGGCAGGGAGGGAGGGGGGGTTTAGGACTGCTAATGGGCAGGGAGGGAGGGGGGAGGGGGGGTTAGGACTGCTAATGGGCCGGGAGGGCGGGGGGGTTAGGACTGCTAATGGGCAGGGAGGGAGGGGGGGGGTTAGGACTGCTAATGGGCAGGGAGGGAGGGAGGGGGGGTTAGGACTGCTAATGGGCAGGGAGGGAGGGAGGGGGGGGTTAGGACTGCTAAAGGGCAGGGGGGGAGGGAGGAGGGAGGGGGGGGTGGACTGCTAATGGGCAGGGAGGGAGGGGGGAGGGGGGGTTAGGACTGCTAATGGGCAGGGAGGGGGGGTTAGGACTGCTAATGGGCAGGGAGGGAGGGGGCGGTTAGGACTGCTAAAGGGGCAGGGAGGGAGGGGGGGGTTAGGACTGCTAATGGGCAGGAGGGAGGGAGGGGGGGGGTAGGACTGCTAATGGGTGGGGGGGTTAGGATGCCTAATGGGCGGGAGCGGGCGGGTGGTAGGACTGCTAATGGGCTGTGGGGGGTTAGGACTGCTAATGGGCGGTGGGCTGCGGGGGGCTGTCTGGAAATGGGGTGCTGGGGGTTAGGACGGGTATTGGGTTATAGGGGGGGCTTAAACTGAAAATGGGGTGATGGGGGTTTAGGACTGGAAGTGGGTTGATGGGGGGGGGCTAGGACTGGTATTGGGTTGGGGGGGTTGCTAGGACTGGAAATTGGCTGATGGGGGGCTAGGACTGGAAATGGGATGATGTGGGGCTATAAGGGAATGGATGCTGGGTGAGGCTGGAACTAGAAGGGAGCTGGTGATGGGGGAGGATTAGAATGGGATGGGGCTGGGAGAGTAAAATGGAGAGGGGAAAAATATATTGTGTGGGAGGGATAAAAAATCTACAATTGGCCGGGTATTGGGAGAATAAGTGGGGATTGAGGATGGAGGGGTAAATTTTGAGTAGATGAAATAGGAATGAGGAAAGAGCAAAAGGAGAAAGATTAGTATGTTAAAGCAGATGTAGAGAGAGAATGGAAAAAAAAAACAAGACAGAAGAAAGGACAAATGGACAGCAGATGTTTAGTTAGCAGAAGACACGAAGAAACAGAAGAAAGTGGCTGGAACAATTGCAACTGAAAAAAAATGCACAAAAGGTAGAAAAATATCTCTTTATTTTGAATTTATTAACTGGAATATGTCAGCTCTGGGAAATGTCATCATTAATTTTTGCGCTTTGTTTAGTACAAGAGGAAATTAATTTATAGTTTTATTTCTACAGTGTTGTTGTATATTCCAAGTTTGGCTTTTGGGGTTCCCAGTTTAATTATTGTCTTCCTGTTTCTAAATTGTGATTCCTTGTTTGGTGATGGTCGGTTCTGCATGTGTAACTGAGCTGAGGTATTCTGTTTATATAATTCCTATTTGACATTGCCACTTGTTCTTTCCACAGTACGTCATGTATGTTGTGTTCTCTGAAATGTATTGGTTTAATATTTGCAGTGTTGCCTTTTGATAGTTAGGGTATGGTGCTTTGTGAGTCCTGGTAGTGCTGTTAGGATATGGCGGGTTTGCTATGGGGTTCTAAATGGGCAGCGTTTGTAGTAGTTCCTAATGTGCCTGGCGGTTGGTACTGGATTATAGTAATGTAGAAACCTTTTAGTCTTCTTTATCCTATACTCATTAAGAGGCATGTTTACTAAAAGTTAGTGTATGGTAACATTATGCAAATATTTATGCAAATGAGGCACCTTATGCAAATGAGGCTTTAATTGACGTGCTGGCACTTTGAGGAAATTCTTTGGTTTTGTGCGGCAGTTTGGGCACTCGGGCTCAAAAAGGTTAGCCATCACTGTTCTAGAGTATTCTTTGGGTGTTGGCTTCGTGCTACTCTAGATGGAGAAAAGTTTTCTCTTCTGGGAGCTTTTGTGGCAGTTCTATAAAAACGTCTATTATCCAGGCCCTTCTTATCACAGAGGCTTTTTCTATATCTGGATTCAATAAAAGTTTTACCTTCAGAGCTTGGCCTCCTGGACTCCAGCGGGGGTTGAGGCCTATACCAGTCCCTCCTTTGGCTGGCCTGTTGAGCGTGTCTTAGAGCTTCCTGCTGTGGCCCTGGGGATTCTGGACAGCCACTGTAGTAATGCTTAAACTGCTTTGGACAAACAGCTTTTACCTTTCTAGGAGCTGAAACCTCCTCCGGTTCCTCCTTAGGTATCAGACCATCACCTTTCCCTTTAGGTGATCCTCTGGCAAGGGGATACTCAGGTTTGCTTTCCAATCTTCCCTCAGACTTGCCTTGCTTCCAGCTGTACACAGTCTTGCTGCATTTATTCTGGCTGACTCCTCTCCAGCTGTCACTCCACTTATCTTCACAGCTGCCTTTCCATCTGCTGCTGCTTCCTCTGCTCCCCTTTGCTCCTGCCATGGCTCTCTTTGCTGCCACCACTGCTCTCTTTGCTCCTGCCACGGCTCTCTTTGCTCCTGCCACCACTGCTCTCCTTGCTGTCTTCCACAGCCTCCTTAAGAAGTTCCCCTGTGCACCTGGATTGGAAGCTAGCTGGGATTACATCATGCTCAGTAGGGCGTGGTTCTATAGTGGCTCTGGAGTCTCTCTGGCTCCCTCTACCTGGTTCCTCCAGATATTGCGGCTTATGTGCACTTTTTTCCACATTTAAAACATTTTCTCTTCTTTCAACCAGGTCTGCTGGGTGACAAGGTGCTAATGGTTTGATTTGACATTGAAAAGGTTTTTGATACAGTCTTAATACAGTTTTGAAAGAAATATCGATAAACTGGGACGATGTATTACAACTATTTGATAAACTGAAGAGTACCAAATCACCTGGACTGGATGATATACATCCAAGGGCATTGAAAGAACTGAAATATGAGATTGCAGTAATCTGTGAACTATCATTAAAATCAACTGTAGTACCTGAAGAGTGGAGAATGGCCAATATAATGCCAATATATAAAAAGGGTTCCAGGGGTGATCGTGGAAACTACAGACCTGTGAGACTGACATCAGTACTGAGCAAAATGGTAGAAACTATTATAAAGAATAAAATTACTGATCATGTACCGGTATATAGTCATGGTTTAATGGAGAAAGCCAACATGGATTTAGCCAAGGAAAGTCTTCTCTTACTAATTTTTTATATTTTTTTGAAGGTGTGAATAAACAGGTAGACAAAAGTGAGCTGGTTGATATAGTGTATCTGGATTATCAGTAAGCCTTTGACAAGGTCCCTCATGAGAGACTCTTGGCAAAATTTAAAAATCATAGGATTGGAGGCAGTGTAGTATTGTGGATCAGAAACTGGTTAAAAGATAGAAGGCAGAGAGTAGGGCTAAATGACCAATTTTCTCAATGGAGAAAAGTAAATAGTGGGGTACCCCAGGGATCTGTGATGGCCCCACTGCTTTTTAACATATTCATAAATGACCTGGAAATGGGAATAATGAATGAGGTGATCAAAGTTGCAGGTGACACAAAATTATTTAAAGTTGTTAAAACCCAAGAGGATTGTGAAAAATTGCAAGAGGACCTTAATAAATTGGAAGACTGGGCATCCAAATGGCAGATGAAATTTAATCTGGACAAGTGCAAGTTATGCACCTAGGAAAGAACATACCAAACTTTGGTTACATGATGCAAGCTGCTACCTTAGAAACCACCACCCAGGAAAACGATTTAGGCATCATTGTGGATAATACATTGAAACCCTCCGCCCAGTGTACAGCGGCGGCCAAGAAAGCAAATAGAATTCTAGGAATCATAAGGAAATAAATGGAGAATAAAACCAAGGATATTATAATGCCTCTGTATTGTTCCATGGTTCGACTGACTTGAATATTGTGTGCAATTCTGGGCGCTGTATCTTAAAAAAGGATATAGCGGAATTAGAAAAAGTATAGAAAAGAGCCACCAAAATGGTAAAGAGGATGTAAGGAGACCCCAATGAGGAAAGGCTTAAATGTTTAGGGCTCGTCAACATGGAAAAGAGAAGGCTAAGGGGAGATATGCTGACTATGAAACTACCATTAGGGGTTGCAGGCATCATTTTCAAACCATCGCCAGCCCAGACGGAAGAGAGTTGGGATTGCTGCCATCTCAGCCTCCCTAAATAATAAGGCTTTCATTCAGTAGATCATCAGGCTTTCATTAAGGGGGTGGGAGGGTTGGATTGGAACCTGGGGGGAGGGGCATTGGCTGTGTCTTTGGGGAAGAGTAGGGGGCAAAGGCATGTGTGAGACTCGTTTTGAGCTATTTTCCAGGAATAATGAACAAGCAATGATATACCTCAAGCTGCAGTATTCATTTGAATAACAATGAGCTGTTTTGCATGCATTTGCAACCTCCGTATCTCATTATTATTCAACACGCGATGCGGTGGCAAATTATGTGTAATGGTAAAATAACACACACTATTGCCCTTTAATGTGCATTAAGGGCCAAATATTTATTTATTTATTTATTTAGACAGTTTGAGGAGTGGCCTAGTGGTTGGGGCAAGGTACCACCGGCCGGAAGGTCGGTGGTTCAAATCCCACTAGAGGACAGCAACCTTGGGCCAGAAGGACTGGGGTTTCTAGTCCCACAGGTGCTCCTTGTGGTCTTCGGCAAGCCACTTAACCCTCCATTGCCCATCTTCCCTATAAGTGTTAGTGTATGTGTCTCATATCCCCTTGTGTTAAATGTATCCCCCAATAGTGTTGTGACCACTTTGATTGAAGGATAAGGTGGTATACAAAACTGTCTAAATAAATATTTAAATAAATAAATAAAGAGTAGTTACTCACCTGTAACAGGTGTTCTCCAGGAGCAGCAGGAATCAGTCCTCACTTATGGGTGACATCGGCGCCGATGGAGCCCCCATGTGGAGCATTTCCCCAGCTTTCTAAGAAAGCCTTTGCGAATACTGCACGCATGTGCGGTCCCCTTCCCGCCTAAAGGTGCCATCTTGCTCAGTCAAATTACATAGCTAAAAAACAGCACACAAAAATGTAAAAATGAACTATGTACAACTGCAACTCCCAGGTGAGGAGGGAGGGTTGTGAGGACTGAGTCCTGCTGCTCCTGGAGAACACCTATTACAGGTGATTAACTACTCTTTCTCCAGGACCAAGCAGGAAGTCAGTCCTCACTTATGGGACTCCCCAGCTTCAGGCTACCGGGGACCCAGAGCTGAAAAAATGAGCTCCCTCTAGCCTCAGCATCAGAGAAATGATTTCACTGAAACATACTCCCACCGGTAGCCCAACCAGAGGGCTGGAGGGTAAGAGTTGCCTAAACCTCAAAGAGATTCCAGAGCACTGCCTGACCGAAAGAGTAGCTACTCACCTGTAACAGGTGTTCTCCAGGAGCAGCAGGAATCAGTCCTCACATATGGGTGACGTTGGTGCCGACGGAGCCCTCGTGCGGAGCATTTCCCCAGCTTTCAAAGAAAGCTTTTGGGAATTGCAGCGCGCATGCGCGGTCCTCTTCCCACCCAAGGGTGCCATCTTGCTCAGTCTGATGACATAGCTAAAAGACAGCAAAAAATTAGCAAAAATAAATCATATGACTGCAACTCCAAGGGGAGGAGGGAGGGTTGTGAGGACTGATTCCTGCTGCTCCTGGAGAACACCTGTTACAGGTGAGTAACTACTCTTTCTCCAGGACCAAGCAGGAAGTCAGTCCTCACATATGGGACTCCCTAGCTTAAGGCTACCGGAGACCTCAAGCAGAAAAATGAGCTCCCTCTAGCTCGTCAGCACAGAAGGAAGGAATCTTCTCTGAGAACGCCCCCGACCGGTAGCCCAACACCAGGGCCGGAGGGTAGGAGTTGCCTAAACCCCAAAGAGATTATGGAGTACTGCCTGTCCGAAAGCACTGTCCCTGCGGGACTCCCTCTCAAGGCAGTAATGGGCTGCAAAAGTCTGGCTTGAAGACCAAGTAGCGGCCCGGCAGATGTCTGCCAACGGAACAGAGCGGAGATGAGCCACTGACGCAGCCTTCGCCCTGACACGATGAGCTGTGACTCGACCCTCCAACGAGAGGCCGGCTGTCCCATAAGCCCAGGCGATACAGTCAGCGACCCATATGGACAGCGTATGCTTGGAGACAGGGAGCCCCAACTTATTGGGGTCAAAAGAAACGAAAAGCTGAACAGCCTTCCGATGCTCCCGCGTACGGTCAAGGTAGAAGGATAATGCCCTCCTACAGTCCAGGGTATGCAAGACCATCTCAGCCCGGTTGGCATGCGGCCTAGGAAAGAAGGTCGGAAGAACCACCTCCTGATTGAGGTGAAAAGGTGAGACAACCTTAGGAAGAAACTTAGGGTGAGTCCGTAAGACTACCCTATTCCTGTAGAACCTAGTGTAAGGAGGATCAGACACTAGAGCCTGCAGCTCACTCATCCGCCTAGCAGAGGTGAGAGCTACCAGAAATAAAGTTTTCCAGGAGAGAAAACGGAGAGGGCAGGTAGCCATAGGTTCAAAAGGCGGACAAGTAAGCCGCTGCAATACCACATTCAGATCCCACTCAGGGGCCGGTGGACGCAAAGGAGGCTTAAGCAGAAGGAGACCTCTGAGGAAACGAGCCACCAAAGGGTGGTTGGAAAGAGGCCTGCCGTCCAACGGCGAGTGGTGAGCTGAGAGAGCACTCAAGTGAACTCTGACAGAGTTAGACTTAAGGCCTAGATTGGAGAGGTAAAGCAAATATTGCAATACCACCGCTACCAAGCACGAGAAAGGATTCTCATTGTGCTGAGCACACCACGTGGAGAATCTATGCCACTTAAGAGCGTAGGATTTCCTGGTGGATTGCCGTCTAGAAGCTAAGACGACATCTTCCACCTCTCTAGGCAGCAGTAGGGGAGCCAGGACTACCCTTTCAGCAGCCAGGCCATCAGATGAAGGGACTGGAGGTTGGGGTGCAAGAGAGTCCCGTGATCTTGAGACAGGAGATCGTGTTGAAACCCCAGAGGCAGAGGGGTGTCCACCGCTAGCTGTAGCAGAAGCGGGAACCATGGTTGCCTCGGCCACTTGGGGGCAATGAGAATCAATGAAACCCCATCCTTGAGGACTTTGAAAAGCGTTCTGGACACTAGAGGTGTGGGAGGAAGCGCATACAGTAGGCCTGTGGACCATGAGATCAGAAACGCACCCGCTGCTACTCTGAGGGGATGCGGTTGTCTGGAGCAAAATCTCGGGAGTTGCCGGTTCAGAGGACTGGCAAAAAGGTCCAAGGTGGGGAGTCCCCACCTGAGAAAGATCTGCTGAACCACCAATGGGTTCAATCTCCATTCGTGTGGTTGCAGGATCCTGCTCAGTTTGTCTGCCAGGTAATTCTCCTGACCTGGGAGGTAGACCGCCTTGAGAAGGTTCCTGTGATTGACAGCCCAAGAGCACAGCCGTTGAGCTTCTTGACAAAGAAGGAAGGAGCCTGTGCCTTCTTGTTTGTTCACATAGAACATGGCAACTTGATTGTCCGTCTGAACCAGTACAGACTGGTGAGAGGCGAGGTGGGAGAAGGCTCTCAGAGCTAGGCGTATTGCCCGTAGCTCCAGGAAGTTTATCTGTTGAGAAGCCTCCCAAGGGGTCCAGAGACCCTGAGTACATGTCCCTTGGCAATGTGCTCCCCAACCGAGAAGAGAAGCATCTGTTGTGAGCACTTGAGAAGGTGGAGGAGATTGAAAATCCACTCCGAGCACCAGATTCGGAAGATGAAGCCACCAATGCAGAGAGGAGACCAGTAGGTCGGATATCGTTATTGAGTCCGCCAGGCTCCCTGTGGCCTGAAGCCATTGATTGCGAAGGCACCACTGAGCAGGCCGCATGTGCAGGCGGGCATTGGGGGTGACATGAACCGTGGAAGCCATATGGCTGAGTAACCTCAGGAATTGCCTGGCAGAGACCAGGGAATTGCTGCGAAACTGGCTGGCCAGATCCATTAGCCTGTGGGCCCTGTCCAGAGGCAGAAAAGCTTTTGCTTGAAGAGTGTCGAGCCTGGCCCCTATGAACTCCAAGTTCTGGGACGGGAGCAAAGTGGACTTTGCGAAGTTTATGACAAACCCCAAGTGCTGAAGCAGAGCCACAGTGCGAAGGGTGGCCTGGTTGGCCTCCTGGGAAGATTGGCACCCTTATGAGCCAGTCGTCCAGGTATGGAAACACAAAAAGACCCTGAAGCCTCAGGTAGGCTGACACCACTGCCAGGCACTTGGTGAACACCCTGGGAGCGGATGATAGGCCAAAGGGTAGTACTCTGTACTGATAGTGGTTTCCTCCCACAACAAACCTGAGATATTGTCTGTGGTCTGGATGAATAAGGATGTGAGTATACGCATCCTTTAGATCTAAGGAGCATAGCCAGTCTCCCTGCTGGAGGTAGGGCAGCAGGATTCCAAGGGTAAGCATCTTGAACTTTTCCCTCTCCAGGAACTTGTTGAGGTTTCGCAAGTCTAGGATGGGTCTGAGGCCTCCTTTTCTTTTTGGTACCATAAAGTACCTGGAATAAAAGCCTTGACCTCTTAGGTTGTGGGGCACCGGTTCCACAGCCTGATCCTTTAGCAGACCTGTCAATTCCTGAAGGAGTAGGTCCCTGTGCAGAGGAGGTCTTGGAGGCTCCCCTTTAAAATAGGAGGGAGGTACCTGGTGAAAATGGAGAAGATAGCCCTTTTGGACTATATGAAGAACCCAGGTATCTGATGTAACGGCTGACCACCTGTGGGCAAAGTGGGCCAGCCGGCCCCCCGTGCTGAGAGAAGCCAGCTGAGGAGAAGAGGCTATGCTGTTGGAGTCAAAAACCCCCACCCTGCTGAGCAGGGGCCGGTGTTGGTGGCTTGGGGGCCTTCTGCCTACGGGGCCCTTGACCCTGCCCCTTGGCCTGCTGACCCTGTTGGGGAGCTGCAGAGGCCTGATAATGAGGGTATTGTTTGTAGGCAGATGACTTCCTCAGGTAAAAGGCCTTTTTTTCCCGAGCCCTTCTTTTTCTGAGAAGGGGCAGAGGTTTTCCTGGAAAGCCTAGTCCTGGTCAGAGTCTCGGTCTCGAGTTCTGCAGCCTTTTCAGCCATGGGCTTGCCAAAGAGGTTTTCACCTCGGCAGGGGACATCGACCAACTTGTCCTGCACCCATGGCTCGAGGTCGGATGACTGTAGCCAAGCCTGTCGGCGGGCACCGATGCCGGCCCCGGCTACTCGGGCCGAAGCCTCGAAGCCATCGTAGGCTGCTCGAGAAATAAACTTCGAGCACTCTCGAATACCGGTGGACAAGGCCTGGAACCTCTGCAAAGGTTCCTCGGAGAGACCAGCAGAGAACCCGGCAATCTCCCTTGCCAGGTCTCGGAGGTACATGCCCATGTAGAGCTGGTATGTCTGGACACGGTAAGCAAGCATAGAGCCCTGGAAGCACGTCTTACCGAGGGCATCCAGGTTCTGGGCCTCCCGGCCGGGAGGCACCAAGGAGTGCATCTTCTGACTTTTCAGTCGATGCATGGCCGATTCCACAACCATAGAATGGTGCGGTAATTGTGCCTTTTGGAACCCGGGGCTCTTGGCGGACTCGATAAATGGAATCAACCCGCTTGCTTAACACCGGCGTCGAGGCCGGGGTCTCCCACATGCGGAAGAGCAGCCGCTCCAGCATCGGAGGAACCGGAACAGTAAAGGCCTCCTTCGGGGGAGAGTCATACTGGAGGGCCTCGAGCTCCTCGGCTCGAGGCTCCTCCTCGGGATCCGCGGGGAAGGCCAAGGCCTTGGTCATATCCCGCACGAAGTCTGAGAACCGGGTATCCTCCGGTGGGGACCGTCTCCGAGGTTCGGACTCGGGCGAGTCCGATGGGACACACCGAGTCCGATGGGTGTCAGGTGACTCTTCGTCCTCCATCTCCCAGCCCGACTCCTCGGAGGAGGAATCGAGCGGTTCCGGTCAGGCGGGCACCGATGCCCTCCGCCTCGACGCCGAGGGTATCGGCGTCGACAACCTCGGCCCCGAACGGGAGGTCGAGGGAGACCGTGGCCGAGGATCGACTCGAGCCCGCATGGACTCAAGGATCGGCTCGGCCTCCGGGGTTGACTTGGACGTCGAGGTCCCGGTGGTCGGGGCAGATGCACCGGTGAGACCGGCGATCAATGCCTGCTGCTGTTCCATGAAGGCAGCGAAGCTGCTCTCCAAGGCCGTCAACCTGAGTCCGAGCTCAGGAGACCCAGCAGCCCCTGACTCGGGCCCCGACGGCGTCGGGCCCGAAGTCGGCTCCCTAGGAGGAGAGTCAATGAGGACAACAGCACTTACGTGTCCAGGAGACTCCATCTCGACACGAGGATGCTTTGCAGGCCTCTCCGACTCCGAAGACCCGGGACGGCTATCGGGGCTATGCGACCTGGCCCTCGAGGAACCAGGAGCGTCCACCGACGCCGCCCTCGCGGGTTTCTTCTTCCTGCGATGTTCCCGCGAAGGAGACCCCTGCTCAGAGGAACCCAGACGCTGCTCGGGGCCGGAGTCCCGAGACGTTGAGGCCTCTGACGAGGTCCGGGCCCGGCCGGACGCGGAGTCAGAAAAAATTCTATCCCTCTGGTGCTGCCGACTCCTCAACGCCTTCGAAGACATTTTGCCACACGGACCACAGATCATCGGGTCATGATCGGGTCCGAGGCAACGGAGGCAGCAGTCATGTGTGTCGGTAAGAGACATACGTTTCTTACACCGATCACATTTCTTAAACCCGCTGGCAGCCATCGGGGGAAAAAGGGCCCCTGCTAGGTCAAAAGACTGGTCTGCCAGGGAAAAAAGAAAAAAGGCGCGAACGTCAGTCACAAAGGACAAAAACCGAAAAAGAGAGAAAAGGACTCGATTCCGGCGTATCGGTCTGAGCGGGAAAAGGATCTGGCGTCGAACCGGAGAAAAAAGAGAAAACCAGAGAAAATCAACTTTTTCCTCGGGGAAAAACGAACTACGTCCGTCGGGCTCTGCGGAAAAAAGAAGACTAAGCAAGATGTCACCCTTGGGCGGGAAGAGGACCGCGCATGCGCGCTGCAATTCCCAAAGGCTTTCTTTGAAAGCTGGGGAAATGCTCCGCACGAGGGCTCCGTCGGCGCCGACGTCACCCATATGTGAGGACTGACTTCCTGCTTGGTCCTGGAGAAAGCACTGTCCCTACGAGACTCCCTCTCCAGGCAGTAATGGGCCGCAAAAGTCTGGCTTGAGGACCAAGTTGCAGCCCTGCAGATGTCTGCCAATGGTACAGAGCGGAGATGAGCTACTGAGGCAGCCATTGCCCTGACCCGGTGGGCCGTGACCCGACCCTGCAAGGGAAGGTCAGCTGCCCTGTAAGCCCAGGTGATACAGTCAGCCACCCAGATGGACAAGGTATGCTTGGAGACAGGCACCCCCAAGTTATTGGGGTCAAAAGATACGAAGAGCTGAGTAGCCCTCCTATGCCCCTGCGTACGCTCACGGTAGAAGGATAAGGCCCTCCTACAGTCCAGGGTATGCAGGACTGTCTCAGCCCGGCTGGAATGGGGCCTAGGGAAGAACGTTGGAAGAACCACCCCCTGGTTGAGGTGGAAAGAGGAGACAACCTTTGGGAGGAACTTAGGATGAGTCCGAAGGACTACCCTGTTCCTATAGAAGCGAGTGTAGGGTCTGTCACAGACCAGGGCTTGAAGTTCACTCACGCGCCTGGCCGAGGTCAAGGCCACTAGGAATAGAGTCTTCCACGAAAGGAAGCGTAGAGGGCATGTAGCCATTGGTTCAAAAGGTGGGCGATTCAGTTGCTGCAAGACCACATTCAATTCCCACTCAGGGGCCGGTGGACGGAGAGGAGGCTTGAGCAATAGCAAGCCTCTGAGAAACCTGGACACCAAAGGGTGAACCGACAAAGATCCACCATAAAGTGGTGAGCTGCCAGAGCAGAGAGGTGGACCCGAACAGAATTGGACTTAAGGCCCTGATTGGACAAGTGCAGCAGGTACTGGAGCACCACTGGCACAGTGCAGCAGAACGGATCTTCCTTGCGTTGCTTACACCACAAGGAGAACTTCCTCCACTTCAGGGCATATGTTTTCCTGGTGGATTGCTTTCTAGAGGCCAAGACCCCCTCTTCCACTTCCCGAGGTAGGCCCCAGGGAGCCAAGACTACCCTTGCAGCCTCCAGGCCATCAGATTGAGAGATTTGAGATTGGGATGCAGAAGGGAACCCTGATCCTGAGAGAGAAGGTTGGGTTGGAATCCCAGAGGCAGTGGGATCTCCACTGCCAGTTGAAGTAGGAGGGGGAACCAGGGCTGCCTCGGCCACCTGGGAGCAACCAGAAGTACTGAGGCCTTGTCCCTGAGAATCTTGAACAAGGTTCGGGCCACCAGAGGCGTGGGAGGAAACGCATAGAGCAGGCCCTGGGACCAAGAAATCAGGAAGGCATCCGCCGCCACCCTTAGGGGGTGAGGTTGCCTGGAACAAAACCTGGGCAGTTGGTGATTTAGGGGACTGGCAAAGAGATCCATGGATGGAAGTCCCCATTTCAGGAAAATCTGTTGAACCACCTGGGGGTGCAGCTGCCATTCGTGGGGCTGCAGAACTCTGCTTAAGCGGTCTGCCAGAAAGTTCTCCTGGCCAGGAAGATAAACAGCCCTCAGCAACATCTGGTGCCTGAGGGCAAAAGAGCAAAGGGCCTGTGCTTCCACGCATAGAAGCCTGGATCCAGTGCCGCCCTATTTGTTCACATAGAACATGGCCACTTGGTTGTCCGTCTGAACTAGAACAGACTGGTGGGTCAAAGTGTGAGAAAAAGCCTTGAGGGCTAAGCGAATAGCCCGCAGCTCCAGTAGGTTGATCTGTTGCGTGGCTTCCCATGGGGCCAGAGGCCTTGGGTGCAGCTCTCTTGACAGTGTGCACCCCAGCCCTGTAAGGAGGCATCGGTTGTCAACACCACCGTGGGGGCAGGCACCTGAAAAGGCACCCCCTGAAGCAAGTTGGGGAGGTGTAGCCACCACTGAAGAGAATTCAGGAAGGGTTTTGACACCCTGACTTTGTCTGCTAGGCTCCCTGTGGCCTGCTTCCACTGAGTCCTGAGGCACCACTGTGAAGGCCTCATGTGGAGGCGGGCATTGGGGGTCACATGGACGGTCGATGCCATGTGTCCCAGAAGTTGCAGACAGAGCCTGGCAGGAATCCTGGGCAGGCTGAGAAACCGGGATGCCAACTCCATGAGCCTTTGTGCTCTGTCCTCTGGCAAGTAAGCCCTTGCTTGCAGAGAGTCTAGCTGTGCTCCTATGAACTCGAGGTTCTGGGAGGGGAGCAAAGTGGACTTTGCGAAGTTTATGACAAAGCCTAGGTCTTGAAGGAGTGTGACAGTCCTGAAGGTGGCCTGCCGGGCCTCCTGGTAAGTCTGACCTCAGATGAGCCAGTCGTCCAGATAGGGGAAGACGAAAACCCCTTGAGTCCTCAAGTAGGCTGCCACCACAGCTAGGCACTTTGTAAAGACCCGTGGTGCGGAAGTCAGGCCAAAAGGCAGCACTCTGTACTGGTAATGGTTTCCTCCCACCATGAACCTGAGGTACTTTCTGTGGTCTGGATGAATGAGGATGTGAGTGTACGCATCCTTTAGATCTAAGGAGCATAGCCAGTGTCCCTGCTGGAGGTAGGGCAGAAGTGTTCCAAGAGTAAGCATCTTGAACTTCTCTTTCTCCAAGAACTTGTTGAGGTTCCTGAGGTCTAGGATAGGCCTTAGGCCCCCTGTTCTCTTTGGCACCAGAAAATACCTGGAGTAGAACCCGTGCCCCTGTAGGCGAGGAGGTACAGGCTCCACCGCCTTGTCCAGAAGCAGACCCTGAAGTTCTTGGAGGAGGAGGTTGGTGTGCAGGAGAGGCTCTCCTGGAAAGTAGACAGGAGGTAACTGCTGGAAATGAAGCAGATAACCCTGGTGAATGATGCTTAAGACCCAAGCATCCCCTGTAATGGGTAGCCACCTGTGGGCAAACAGGGCTAAGCGACCTCCTGTGCAGGAATGGAGCAGCAGGGGCGGAGAGGCTATGCTTTGGGAGTCAAAAACCCCCTTCCTGCTAGGTAGGAGCAGGAGCCGGAGGCTTGGGGGTCTTCTGCCTACGGGGCCCATGTCCCTGCCCCTGCCCCTTGGCCTGCTGCCCCTGTTGGGGAGGCCTGGTACTGAGGGAAAGGTTTGTAGGCAGACACCTTTCTCGGGTAGAAGGACTTTTTACCCGAGCCCTTCTTTTTGTGAGAAGGGGCAGAAGTCTTTCTGGACAGCCTTGTCCTAGTCAGGTGCTCGGTCTCGAGCTCAGCCGCCTTCTCAGCCATGGGCTTGCCAAAAAGGTTTTCACCCCGGCAAGGGACATCAACCAACTTGTCCTGCACCCAAGGCTCGAGGTCCAATGACTGCATCCATGCCTGGCGTCGGGCCCCGATGCCGGCTGCCGCCACACGAGCCGAAGCCTTGAAGCCCGCTCGGGACATGAACTTGGAACAGTCCCGGATTCCTGAAGACAAAGACTGGAACCTCTGCAAAGGTTCCCCGGAGAGGCCAGCAGAGAACCCGGCAAGCTCCTTTGCCAGGTCTCGGAGGTACATGCCCATGTACAGCTGGTATGACTGGACACGGCAAGCAAGCATCGAGCCCTGGAAGCACTTTCTGCTGAAAACATCCAGGTTCCGGGCCTCCCTGCCGGGGGGTACCGCGGAGTGCATCTTCTGGCTCTTCAGACGTTGCATGGCCGATTCCACCACCATGGAATGGTGCGGCAGCTGCGTCTTTTGGAAGCCAGGGCTCTTACGGAGTCGATAAATGGAATCGACTCGCTTGCTCAAGACCGGCGACGAGGCCGGTGCCTCCCACATCCGGAAGAGGAGCCGTTCCAGCATCGGAGGAACCGGAACAGTAAAGGCCTCCTTCGGAGGAGAGTCATTCTGGAGGGCCTCAAGCTCTTCAGCTCCTCCTCTGGGTCCGCGGGAATCGCCAAGGCCTTGGCCATGTCCCACACGAACTCCGAGAACCGGGTGTCCTCCGGAGGGGACCTACTCTGGGGCTCGGACTGCAGTGAGTCCGAAGGGATGCACCGAGTCCGGAAGGTGTCGGGGGACTCCTCGTCCTCTGTCTCCCATGCTGACTCATCCGAAGAGGAGTCGAGGGGTTCCGACCGCGCGGGTCTCGGTGGCACCCGCCCCAATGCCGAAGGCACCGGCGTCGACGCCCTCGGTTCTGAGCGGGAGGTTGAGGGAGACCTTGACCGAGGACGACTTCGAGCCTTCATGGTCTCGAGTATCGGCTCAGTCTCCAGGGTCGACTTCGACATTGATGTCCCGGTGGTCGGGGCAGATGCACCAGCGAGGCTGGCCATCAGTACCCGTTGCTGCTCCATGAAGGCAGACAATCTGCTTTCCAATGCTGTCAGCCTGAGTCCAAGCTCAGGAGACTCAGCAGCCACTGACTCGGGCCCCGGTGGCGCCAGGCCCGACATCGGCTCCCTCGGAGGAGAGTCCACGAGGACTACAGGACTTACGTGTCCGACAGTCTCCGGCTCTACACGAGGTACTTTGGACGGCTTCTCCTGCTCCAAAGGCCCGGGACGGCGGTTGGGGGTCTTAGACCTGGCCCTTGAGGAACCAGGGACCTCTTCTGTCGACGCCCTCACGAGCCGTTTCTTCCTCTCGCGTTCCTGGTCGGGGGACCCCCTGTCCGAGGAACCCCGGCGATGCTCGGGATCAGACTCCCGAGACGTCAAGGCCTCAGACGAGGTCCAGGCCCGGCCGGAGGCAGAATTCGAAAAAATCCTTTCCTTCTGGTGCTGACTGTTTCGAAGTGCCTTGGTGGACATTTTGCCACACGGCCCACAGATCATGGGATCATGATCTGGGCCGAGGCACCGAAGGCAGCAGTCGTGTGTGTCGGTGAGAGATATTAGTTTCTTGCACCGATCACACTTCTTGAAACCACTGGAAGCCACTGGGGAAGAAAGGGCCCCCGCGAGGTCAAAAGACCGGCCTTCCAGGGAAAAACAGAAAAAAGGGTGCGAACGCCAGCCACGAAGGGCAAAACCGAAAAAAGAAAAACGGGCTTGATACCGGTGTACTGAACCTGGCGGGAAGGGGAACCGGCGTCGAACTCTGAGAAAAAGACGAAGAAATCTTCGAAAAAACGTCAACTTTTCCGGGTGACTTGGACAGACGTCCGATGGGCTCCACGGAAAAAGAGAGACTGAGCAAGATGGCACCTTTAGGCGGGAAGGGGACTGCGCATGCGTGCAGTATTCCCAAAGGCTTTCTTAGAAAGCTGGGGAAATGCTCCGCACGGGGGCTCCATCGGCGCCGATGTCACCCATAAGTGAGGACTGACTTCCTGCTTGGTACTGGAGAACACATGTTATTGCCGTAACGCACTTTAATAACTACCTCCCAAAATGTCTTATAGAGTGCAGGAGAGCTGGTGAAAACCTCATAAAAAGAAAGTTGGGGTACACCATCATTTAAATTTGTATTTACATGAGTTCAATTGATATTTCTGCAACCTATGACAACAGTCAGGGTCACGGATTTGCTTAGCAATCTTTTCTTCATAATGCGTCTTCCTCATTAGCACCATATTATCTTCCAACCAATATCTTTAATAACAAAATAATTTGCAGAACTAGAGAAAATTTATTTGTTCCAAGTGGAGCTTCTGTAGGAGAAAAAACAATAGTGTAGACAAATTACACTGGTCAACCAAGTTTTACAAAAGTCATGTTACTGAAATAAAAATAGTCATTTCTTATCAATTTTTATATGCTGAACACGAATATGACAGTGAAATTGCAAAGTTGGCTCTAGTTTTTTTGTAATCTACAAGAATTAATGTTTACATCACAAAATACATGTCAATAGTAAATATAATAGGCCTTCGGTTAATACCTGTAAAAAACCAAGTCATAGATTACTTCTTAGATTTTTTTTGCCTGTCTGTTGTACAGCTGTTTGGGAGCTTCTCTGGGGAGTGTCCAGCAGTAGTCAGCCAGCATTGTAGTGGACCATTTTCCCTGGTATCTTTGCTCCATCGTTGCAATATCCTGGTGAAAATGTTCGCCCTGTTCATCACTAACCATACCATAGTTGTCAGGAAAGAAATCAAGATGGGAATCAAGGAAATGGATCTTTAGAGACATATTGCAGCCAGGTTTCTGACACTGCATCAGCATGTCTTCTACTAGTTCCTTGTAGTTTTCTGCCCTAACATTCCCGAGAAAGTTTGTTGACACTAGGCGAAAAGCATTCCATGCTTGTTTCGCATCACCCTGCAGCAAGTTGTTGAACCGGTCATCTTTGAAGAGCTCTCGAATCTGAGGACCCACAAAAACTCCCTCTTTAATCTTTGCTTCGCTGAGTCGAGGGAATTTTTCATGCAGGTATCGGAAAAGTGTGGTCCATGGCTTTCACAAAGTTTTTCATCAAACCTAGTTTGATGTGAAGGGGTGGTAGCAGGATTTTATGAGCCTCAACCAGCGCTGGGTGCTGGATATTCTCCTCTCCAACTGTTACATTTTGTCTGCGATTCCATTCCTTCTGCAAGTAGTGCCAATCCCTTGCTCGGCTATCCCACTCACATAAGAAACACATGAATGTTATATAAGCAAGCGCCATCGGGCACGAAGAAGACCACCCGCCTCAGCCCAAGCTCCCCCGAGCGCGATCGAGGTGGAGCTGGAGGTGATCTGCAGCTTCCAGGTGGCGGCCCATTAAAGCAAGCGCCATCGGGTGCAAAGAAGACCACCCGCCTCAGCCCAAGCTCCCCCGAGTGCGATCGGGGTGGAGTTGGAGGTGATCTGCAGCTTCTGGGTGGCAGCCCATTAAAGCAAGCGCCATCGGGTGCGAAGAAGACCACCCGCCTCAGCCCAAGCTCCCCCGAGCGCGATTGGGGTGGAGCTGGAGGTGATCTGTGTCAGCATACATCAGCATGACATTATGCCTAGCATAGGTGTCATGGCTTTTCCCAGACCTTGGCCTGCAGCTCTGACCCCCTGGTGATGTCAGATAGGACATCTCTAGACTTGATGGGCTTAGTATGCCTGATGAGATTAGTCTGCAGGACAACAGCCCCTCCTTGCTAATCAAGTGATAACAGACCTCAAACAGACCAAAGTATGACAAAGGGAGGTGCTGGAAAAGGAGATTTTCACTATAAATACAGAGAAGGACAAAAATCTCTCTCTCTCTCTCTCCCTTTGTCATACTTTGGTCTGTTTGAGGTCTGTTATCACTTGATTAGCAAGGAGGGGCTATTGTCCTGCAGACTAATCTCATCAGGCATACTAAGCCCATCAAGTCTGGAGACATCCTATCTGACATCACCAGGGGTTCAGAGCTGCAGGCCAAGGTCTGGGAAAAGCCATGACACCTATTTTTATATAGAAATAGGCCTCTTACATGGGTATAGAACAGAGGTATATAGTGGTTACCGAGCTGCTTCAGTGTATATCAATGACTCGATGTGTGTGCCTGGGTGTGGGGGGGAGAGAGCGAGAGAGAAAAGGGAGGAGGGGGGGTAAAGAGAAGTGTGTGTCAGAGCCTCATAGTAAGAAGTGTCCAATGAATAGAGAGAGACAGAGAGATTTTTGTCCTTCTCTGTATTTATAGTGAAATTCTCCTTTTCCAGCACCTCCCTTTGTCATACTTTGGTCTGTTTGAGGTCTGTTATCACTTGATTAGCAAGGAGGGGCTGTTGTCCTGCAGACTAATCTCATCAGGCATACTAAGCCCATCAAGTCTGGAGACGTCCTATCTGACATCACCAGGGGGTCAGAGCTGCAGGCCAAGGTCTGAGAAAAGCCACGACACCTATGCTAGGCATAATGTCATGCTGATGTATGCAGACAATCTGCAGCTTCCGGACGGCGGCCCATTAAAGCAAGTGCCATCGGGCGTGCCTGCGCCTGAGGGCCTCGCCAGAGGGCCCTTTGGAGTGGCCCTTAGGCGCGGACCAAGTAGTGGCCAAAGATTCACATCCTGGGCCCTCCTCCACGCACATCGTATCTTTCTGCCCCAACGCGAATACTGCTCCATTACCTGGACAACCTATTAATTGTAAGTTAATCCTCCTATTGTGCCTGGACGATTCATTGCTTGCAGATTAATGCTGCTACTTTGCCTGGACAATCCACTGCTTGTAGACTAATGTTGATACTTTGTCTAGACAATCCATTGCTTCCTTAAGTTAATGCTGTAATCCTGCCTGGACAATCCATTGCTTGCTTAAATTAATGCTGTAATCCTGCCTTGGCAATCCATTGCTTGCTTAAGTTAATACTGTAATCCTGCCTGGACAATACATTGCTTGTAGGACTAATTGCATAGAACCTACTACCCATTTCTGCATAGCTTAGTTTGCAAAACAACTCACGCTGCACAAGCCCTACATCAATTCAACTATCACCTCATAACTAATCTGCAAACTAGCCATATGCAACACAAGACACGAGTGAAGATTCCACTACTACTAATGCAAAATTACATCTATAGGACACAAATCAAGTCGAGCCCTGATCAGTAAACTACAAACCTATACCAGGTCAGTAAATACAAGTTATAAAATGAACTCCACTAATCACTACTTCATGGCCTACCTCACATTCCTACACATGTTTGCACTTTGCACACACAGCATCAGACTCAACGAACAAATCCCATTGATAAAAATATCTACCACCCAACCCATATCTACATCAGCATCACACATATCCAAAGAACGCAAACAATCAAAGAATACAGCACACAAACCATACAATGCCACACATGACACACCCTCTCACTAAACAAATAATGAACACACAAACCCAATCATCTCAACAAACATCAGATGTGCTCTACTAAACGCCAGATCTATCAGGAACAAACCAAATACTATCCTTGACCTAATCCACGACAAGAAGCTTGATATAATATGCATCACTGAGACCTGGCTAGACGACTCAGACCAAGTCATATTAAAACAAGTAACCCCAACAGGATACTCAGCATTTAACTGCATCAGAGCACAAAAGAGAGGGGGAGGAGTACTAATACTCACCAGAAAGGAATTCAAATTCAAAACAATCGTCACCACTAACACAAGCGAAGCCAACACACTAACTATAACCAACAAGTATCTAACCATCTCCCTCACATACAGACCACCTGGAACCACAACTGAATACTTATTCACAGTAATTTTATTTATTTATATTTATTTATTTAGCTGTATTTATATCCCGCTTTTCACCGGGTCAAAGCGGTCAATTGGGAGATACAATATGCGCACATAACAGAAATCACAAACCCCTCGTTGCACTAGGAGACTACAACCTAACATCCGCAACCACCAGAGAATCTGCAATGTTCCTAAAAGCCATGGAGTCATTGAAATACTGCCAGACAATCAACGCCCCAATGCACCAACATGGTTCAACTCCAGACATGGTATTCATGCCAACACAACTAGTGGAACAGAACAAAACCACAAAACCAACAATCACCCCAGTCCCTTGATCGGACCACCATGTAATTGAATTCACCATGAACCTGAATAGCCCCACCCAACGCAAAGAAGAAGAGAGAATAACCAGACGGTTTAAAACATTTAACAGAGACTCATTCATAAACGACATCACCCCACAACTTACAGATCACGACACCCTGGACCTAAACATAGAAGAATGGAACACAATACTATCCAATGCAGCATCTGCCCCAGCCATTAAAGAACTACAAACCCGCAAAAGATCCAACGCCCCATGGTACTCGCACGAAGTCAGAGTCGCAAAGCGCACACTAAGAAGAATAGAAAGAAAATGGAGACGGAACAAATCACACAACCTCATAACACAATACAGAGACAAACAAAGGGAATACAACAATCTAATAAATGAGCATAAACAGCAACACCATACCAACCTAATCATGAAATCTACCAATAGACCAAGAGAGCTTTTCAGCATTGTACAAAAGCTCACCAAAGATGACAAGCAACAAAGCACCCACCATCTTGACCCACAAAAATATGCAGACTACATGAAGTCAAAAACAACCACTAACCAAACATACTCTGCTTCACCACAAACGAATGACCACACGATAAAAAAGCAACACAAAGCATGGGAAAGCTTCAATATACCAACAAAACAGCAACTAAACACAACAACTTCACCATCAGACCCATGTCCAGTGTCATGGATCAAAGTCACAAAAAGTTAGCTCTCTCATCACATTCAAAAAATCATCAAAGATTCACTCCAACAAGGATACATGCCACAACCCCTAAAGCATGCAATGATACGACCAATACTTAAAAGTAGCAATCTGAGCCCATCTGAACCAAAGTCATACTGTCCTATCTCCAGCCTGCCATTCCTTGCTAAAGTCGTGGAAAAAGCAGACCAAAGGCAACTTCAAGACCACATAGTTATCAATGCACCACTGGACATACATCAGCATGGATTCAAGCCCCAACACGGAGTGGAAACACTACTCACCTCCCTCTTTGACAATCTCCTAAGAGGCATAGATAACATAAAAAACGGCTTCCTGCTAGTGTTCATGGACATCTCTGCAGCCTTCGACACTGTGTCACACCCTAAGCTATTGCAACGCTTACAACAGATAGGACTTTGCAAGAATACCCTGAAATGGTTCACATCATACCTGGAAGGGCGAACGCAACAAGTCAAATGCGAGCAAAAGAAATCCCTACAATTCCCCGTCACGCAGGGAATACCTCAAGGCTCAGCCCTATCCTCAATGCTCTTCAACATCTACATACAGCCCATATGCAACATCATCAAGCACCACAAATTACACTACCACATTTATGTTGACGACATCATGGTGTATGCTCCAATCAACTTACTAGCACTAAACACTACAACAATAACAAAATGCCTCGAAGACATGAATGAATGGCTCATAGCCAACAACTTAACGGTCAACTACGAAAAAATTGAGGCATTGTTTGTCACCAGGAACCCCACCTTCATGCCTCCACAAACTATCAGCATCCTGGACAAACACATAGTAGTCAAAGAAGAAGTTAAGTATCTGGGCATAACACTAGACAGAGCTCTGAATCTAAAATCCCACATCACCAAAACTGCAAACAAGGCATATCATCGACTGAAAATAGTCAGACAAAACAAACCAATGCTCCGTCAAGACCACTTCCACACAGTGTGCCAAGCACTCATTACACCATTGCTGATTATGGAAACTCACTATATCAAGGCCTTCCTCATCAGACACTACACCCACTACAGATGGTACAAAACACCACAGCACGCATCATCACAGACACCCCAGGAACCGAACACATCACTCCCATCCTACAACAACTACACTGGCTTCCAATGGTAGCAAGAGCTAAATACAAAACAATCATGATAATCTTCAAAGTCATACACCATCTCTCAGCAGACGTACTCCAAAACGTTATAACAAGAGACATCAGCAATAGACCAAGAAGAACCAATAACAACAACATGATCGGCACACCTGCAGGCTACCACAAAACCAAACAAACAACCTCAAAAAGAGCACCATCACTACTTGCATCCTCAATATGGAACTCCCTACCGTTGAGCCTGAGAGCTTTAGAAGACCTCACAGAATTCCGCAAAGACCTCAAAACATGGTTATTTATAGAAACCTATGAGCATTCAAGCAACATCTCTTACCCAAACAGCAGCACTACTACCTCCGACAACTAAACATACACCCATCCCATCCACACACACAAATTCAACACACCTCATTAGTAAATACCTTTATGTTAAATGTTACTTCAATTGTACTGTCTAAACATTGTCTAAATGTCTAAATACTGTTACGTAACTGTGCTGTCTAATTGATTATACGTACCCTAATGTTAAATGTAACCCTCCAATTGTGATGTGAGGTGACCACCTTGATTGAAGGAAAAGGTGGCATACAAATCTGTCTAAATAAATAAAATAAATAAATATCCCTGCTGCAGTCCCAATAAAAGGGCAACTACCTTCAAGTCACCATAGAGGTGCCAGCTGTACTTGTTATAGTTAATGGAAGTCAGTAGATGCTTTACGTTATCGTATGTCTCTTTCATGTGGACGGCATGTGCTACTGGAATAGATGGAAGACGGTTTCCATTGTTCAAAAGCACAGCCTTCAGACTCAGTTTCGAAGAGTCTATAGTCTCCAGTCTTGTGGGTCATGAGTGATTTTTAAGGCATTCATGAGGCTTTCAATATCGGAACAGAATACCAGATTACTTTCCTTTCTGAAGAAAGGCTCCAACTGCTGGTGGCGCTTTCAATATGAAGTAATGTTGACATCTTCTTCTAGAAGATTCCATTGTTGGAGTCTTCATCCTAGCAATTCTGCCTTGTTCTTGGATAAGTCCAAATCACGAATCAGGTCATTTAGTTCTTCCTGTGTTATTCTGTGTGGAGATGATAATGCATCCCAGTGAAAATCTGGGTCACTGCATGCTGACGGACCGGGAGAAGAACAGGTCGGCTCGCCCTTGTTCTCATCAGATGAATCAAGAGAATATTCTGATGGAGGTTCTGGAATTGCTTCGTTATTCTGCTGGAAAGAGGAGGAACCAAGCAGAAGTAACAGTCATTTATGTGGTTGCTTGGCTCTCTCCACACCATGAGGACTGCAAACAGCATTGATGGTCTTTTGCAATTCAACCACTGTGAAAGCTGTGTTGTACATGTAGCGCAGCATATATGCGGGGCCCAAGGCTTGTCTTGGTCGCCAGTCTTGCATCTGAAGTAAAAATGAAATGCCTTCTTCTGTTGAGAAGTGATACTTTTCTTCTGGCTGGCAAATGTCACTCCCCACAAATGTAGCAGAAATTGTCAACGGCATTAATGCACTTTCGCGGCATTACTGTTCTGAATTGTACCTAAATGGCTAAAATTATATGATTAATAAAAGTTACATGTAACAGTAGCTTAAACTGTCTCGCACACAGTCTGAAATATTTTAAATGCTCAACCTTTCTGACTGCGTATAGTACACTGCTGACGTCAGATGGCTTCAGCAGCCGTCTGGCAGTAGTATTGCATTGCATCAGAAAATGATGCAATCAACTCTGGATGATGTGTGCATGCTGGTATTATGCAATGTGATGCAATATTACATCATTCAAGGCTTATTTGGGATGTTGTAGATGTCCTACTGGATAAATTTACACGGTGAAACGTCAAAAATGAACTACATGCAATATCTTCAAAACGAGAGCCAATAAAAAATTTTTAATGTTGTATTCGTGTTCAGCTCACCAAGATACTACAGATAAGGGTCTTTTAAAGTCAGTAATGATTTCAATGTTGACCAGTGTTACCTACTTACCAAAGTGACCATCCAGATGTATGTAGAGTGCAAAAACACTAAATGCAATAGTTGTGTGTGCTGGGAAAACTATTGCTTTGTCTCGGCCCTTATAATTTTGGTCCTCAATAATATGAAACTAGGATTTAAAGAAAATAAATGTTATATTAACCATCTTCAACTGTCATCTTAAATTCATAAAGCGCACAAGTACATAATGCATGCCTGGGTTACCCAGGGATAAATAAGGTCTAGATGATTTTCCATAAGCAATCAGAAAAAAGTATTTTGCTGCAAGGATCAATAAGGAATTGATACAATGGGATGCTTTACTAAGGATTCATATAGCTAGCATTACCTCATAAAATAACGTTTTTAAAAAAAAAGACATGGAGCCCGATATTCAGTGCCGGCAGTTAGCACTCCTACAGTGGCTAGCTGCCAGTGATGAACTTCAAACACAGATATTTCATTGCCGGGGTCTAAGATTCCACCTTCCCTTCTACTGGTCCTCTCAGGAGCAGTCTTCTAAACTTATCTGTTACTTCCTCAGTCATGTCTAGGTCTTTGGGCAGGCTCTCAGGGCCCAGCTCTTCTCATGAGTGCTCCTCCACTCTAGTAAGGTTAATCAGGCAGGACTCTCTTTCTCCATTGCCTTCCCAGTATTTTCATATTTGGGGATTTGGATTTGAGAATTAAATACACACCTTTTCAAATCCAAGTTCAAAGTGAGTTACAAACAGATATACAAATTATTTCCCTGTCCAGGGGGGCTTACAATCTAGGTTGTATTTGAGGCAATGAATGGCGAAGTATGCTTCTGGGCCTAATGATAGTATATCAAAAATTTGAATAAATTAAACTTGCCCACGGTCAGCCCATGGGGAAAAGCAGGATTTGAACACTGGCTTTCCTGGTTCTCAGCCTGCTGCTTTAACAATAAGGATACTCTTCTACTTGTCCTTCAGCTGAACCTCAAGATCATTAGACTGGTGTGTTACCTGCTCTATTGTCCTATTTGCCAAGCCTAAGCTACTGAGTGCTTTAGCTATTCCCTGCTAGATGCTGTTCTTCACAGACTAAGGTCTGGTGTACTTAGCAGCCAAAGGGTATACTGTGAATGCAAAATATCTACTCTATCAGCGGCTCATTCTCATGGGAGAACTTCATGGCCCTTAAGCACTGGCTGCTGTGCAGAAAATGGCATTATGCCCATGGTACCACTTTCAGATGGATCATGTGAGCATCTCTCCCTCCCACTTGCTCCCTCCCATGCTCCTCTTCTTCCCACTTCCCTCCTTCCCCACCTGCTCCTCCTCTGGACACCAGCTACATGACCTGCTTCCGCCCTTCTCCACCCCACTATGTAATCTGTTTGAACAGATGAACTGCTAGTAGACAGACCAGCTGCATTCTCCATATGGACAGGGAACATGATATATAGTATACAGGGCTTTGTGTAAGTGTAATAAGTGGGGATGACATAAACAGACACCTTGTTTATGGCCTGCAGTCAAAGAAGAGAGTTTCCCCACTTAAGAAGGACTTTGTTCACACCCTCAGAAGGTGAGCATAAAGACTGTGAGACCAAAGAAAGACAAAATTAGACTTACCTGCTAATTGTTGTTCCTTAAGGAACTCCAGTCCAGTCCCGAACCTCTGGGTAGTGCACCTCTTCCAGCAGCTTGGAGACTGAGCATGTCATCTTTTGATGACAGTAGTACTAATAGAGCAGGCACCACCCCTTTTCTCCAGTAACCTATTGACAAAGCAGACTCACAGGAGCAACAAATAAGTAGTTAAGAAATTGTAACACAGACTATTCTCTTACTAGAATATCCAGCATACCCTTTCTGGCAAAGGTCATCGAAAAATCAGTACAACACCAACTACAAGAACACATTGACAACCATGCACCACTGGACGACAATCAACACGGCTTTCGCCCCAACCATGGAGTCGAAACACTGCTGATTTACCTCTTCAACGATATCCTCCGAATCATAGACAACAACAAAAAAGGTATCTTAATGATCTTCATTGACATCTCTTCAGCATTCGACACAGTAGATCACAAAACCCTCCTGGAAAGACTAAAGAACATTGGGCTACATGATACCACCTTAAAATGGTTCCACTCCTACCTAACCAACAGGCAGATACAGGTCAAGGTAGGCCACAACACCTCTCAACCCATAAAGGTCCTCCAAGGTGTACCTCAAGGATCCGCCCTCTCAGCACTACTGTTTAACATCTACATCCAACCAATATGCGACATCCTGAAAGAGAACAACATTCAATATACAATCTATGCAGATGATATCATGATGTACACACCTATCTCAGTCGACAACCCGGACTACTCTAATATAACAGCCTGCCTAACAAAAATGACAAGATGGTGTCACGACAGCAACCTTGCAATCAACTACAGCAAGACAGAGGCACTTATAATCACTCGCAACCCAGACTTCATCCACCCACCGGACATCAAGGTACAAAACACTACAATACCAATAAAATCGGAAGTAAAATACCTCGGAGTTACCCTGGACAACGAACTAAATCTCAAGCCCCACATAAACAAAACAGTCAAAAATGCATACCACAGGATGAGAATCATCAGAAGACTCAAACCCCTCCTAGCCACTGAGCACTTCCATACCGTATGCCAAGCTCTAAATAACCCCCTTACTGGACTTCTGCAACCCCATCTACCTTGGACTAGCAATACAAACACTCAAACCACTACAACTAGCACAAAACACGGCAGCCCGCATAATAACTGGATCTGCAAGACACGAACACATTACTCCTGTTCTGAAAGACCTCCACTGGCTCCCAATTAGGTCACGCATCAAATACAAAACAATCATAAACATATTTAAGATCAAACAACACACCTCAGCCAACAGCTTGCACACCCTCATACAGACAGACACCAGCACACGCCCAAGAAGAAAAGGAACCTCCAACCGAGTCAACGCCCCCAGAGACGTCAGAAAAACTCGCAAAGGCACCACAGAAAGAGCACTCTCCCTGGCTGCCCCAACAATCTGGAACTCCCTCCCAGATGAACTGAGATCGACGACGGACCTAAAAGACTTCCGCAAACAGCTGAAGACAACACTGTTCATAGAACACTATGGACACGTAACTTGACCTAGCCACCAAGGACTTCTCACATCCCCCCTCCCACACCCTGATAAGAAAAATTATATAACGGCACACGATGTATCTTAAATGTATTATAGGACACACTGTATTATAGCGCACAATGTATATAGTTCAACTAATCAAACACACTATAACCTCACACATACAACCCATGATATAGCTTTCACTGCATGAAATACACACACAACGTTTGTGATTGTTTTGCTGTGATACCGCCTTGATTGTAGGATAAGGCGGTATAGAAATACTGTTAAATAAATAAATAAATAAACAAACAAAATCCCCATTGTCCTGGAGAAGAGGTTTCTCCTACCCCTTAGGATAAGGGAACTTACTGTGACCTCACTGGACCCCGAGATCAAGCACTGTACGTGAGACAGACCATCCCCACGACCTGCTGCAGAACTATAATTCTGACAACTGACACACAGGTGGGATCTGAGACTGGACTGGAGTTCCTCAAGGAACAACAATTAGCAGGTAAGTCTAATTTCATCTTCCTTATCATCCTTCCAGTCCAGTCCTGAACCTCTGAGATGTAACAGAGCAGTTAAGAATTTTGTGAGGGACCTGATGATCTGGCCCATAGCACCGCCGACCCGAAGAAGGCATCCCTGACAGCCTGGACATCCAGGCAATAGTGCTTCGCGAAAGTATGCAGTGACGACCAGGTAGCCCCCCTGCAAATTTCCACCGGTGGAACCAAACTGTACTCCACCCACGAAGTTGCTTGCGCTCTCATGGAATGCGCCCGTAATCCTGCTAGCACTTGCTTACCCCTGAGCAGATATGCCAACAAGATCGCCTGTCTGATCCATCTGGAAATAGATGCCTTGGCCTCTGCTTCGCCTTTGTGGGGACCACCAAACAGGACAAAAAGACGATCCAACTTAAGGAATGTCTGAGTAATCTTCAGATAACGCCGTAACATGCACCGCACGTCCAGATATCTCAGCGGCTGGCTAGTGCCAGACTCCTTTGCGCCTGCCAAAACCAGCAGGGATACCTACTGATTCACATGAAAGGCTGAAACCACTTTAGGCAATAAATACTTTAGGCAATAAAGAGAGAACCGGTCACAATACCACCTTTTCCTTATAGAAGGAAAGAAACAGCTTCCAGCACGACAAGGCTTGAAGCTCCGAAATTCTGCACGCCAAGCATATGGCCACAAGGAACACGGTTTTAAGGGTCAAATCCTTTAGTGACACCTGAGCCAAGGGCTCAAAGAGCTCTCCACATAGTGCTGGCAGCACCAAATTGAGGTCCCATGACGGGATCACCGCCTGCTGAGGAGGGCGTAGGTAAAGCACCACTCTCAAGAAATGTGCTGCATCAGGATGAGTGCCCAAAGCTACCCCCTGGACCTTTCTGCGATAACAGGCGATTTCTGCCAGCTGAACCCTCAAGGAACTTGCGGCCAGGCCCTTGTCGAAGCCATCCTGCAAGAATGCCAAGATGATAGGCACCAAGGCCATGGCCGACCCTACCTGTCGCTCCGCACACCAAGCCTCAAATAGGCACCAGACCTGAATATAGGCTAAGGAAGTAGACCTCCTCCTTGCCTTCAGCAGTGTCAAAATCACCAGCCCTGAATAACCTTTCTTCTTCAGCCTCGCCCTTTCAAGAGCCAGGCCGTAAGCGAGAATCGATCCACCTGAGGCATGAGATCCGCCCCTGCGACAAGAGATCTGCCCTCGCCGGGAGCCGCCACAGGCGGTCTGCCAGACTCCTCACCAGGTCCGCATACCGTGGCCATTGCGGCCAGTCCGGGGCGATGAGAATCACCATCTCCTGATGTGCCTCAATCCTTTGAACCACCCTGTCTATGAGGGGCCAGGGCAGAAACATGTAGAGGAGTTCGTCTGCCAACCACGATATCCAAGTCTTCCGACATTCTTTCCCTTTTTCTGCTGAAAAAGCAACTTGCCTTGGTGCTCTCGAACTTCGCCATCAGATCCATAACCGGTGCACCCCAGCGACGCACCAACAAGTCGAACACCTGATTGACTACTTATTCTCCAGGGTCTATTTGAACGCAACTCAGATAGTCTGCTGTGACATTGTCGACTCCCGCCACATGTGCCGCTAACAACACTTGGAGGTGACCTTCTGCCCAGTCCATTAGGGCCTCCGCCTCCAAGGCTGCACTGTCCATGCCGCCCTGCCGGTTGATGTAGGCTACCGTGGTTGCGTTGTCTGACAGAACCCGTACTGCCATGCCCTGCAACCTTACTTTGAAACTCTGCAGCACTAGGGCCACTGCCTGCATCTCCAGCCTGTTGATCAACCAGCAAGCCCCCTGTAGCTCCACTGCCCCTGCGCAAACTGTCTCTTGCAATGAGCACCCCAGCCAGAGAGACTTGCATCCGTCACCAAAGGGACCCAGGATGGCGCCTTGAGGGGCATCCCTCTTTTCAGATTCTCCCTCATAAACCACCACCTGAGAGCCCTCTTGACCCCCTGTGGGTAGGAAAGTCTTTGGGAAAGAGGATGAGACTGGTGCAACCAACATCGGAGCAGCACCCTTTGGAGGTGCCACATATGCACCCTTGTCTATGGTGCCAGCTCGAAAGTGGCTGCCATGGTGCCCAGGAGCTGAAGGTAAAGCTATGCCATGGGCTCTAACTTCCCGAGGAACTCCCACACCAAGCTCAAAGCTCCCGCGCTCGCAGCTCCAGCAGGAAGACTCTCCCTACCTGTGTGTTGAAGCATGCCCCCAAGTACTCCAGGATGAGACGAGCACAACTGGCTGTTGGCAACGTTGACCACTCAATCCAGGCTCTGAAGGAATTGCAACACCCAGGCTGTTGCATGTTCGCTTTCCTCCCTGGACTTTGCCCGAATGAGCCAGTTGTCGAGGTACAGATGCACTAGTACACCTTCTCTGTGTAACACCGCTACTACCACCACCATGACCTTGGTGAAGGTGCGCGGAGCCGTCGTGAGCCCAAAGGGCAGCACCCTGAACTGAAAATGCCCCATGGGCACCACAAACCTGAGAAACTGTTGATGTTCCGGCCATATGGGAATGTGAAAGTATGCCTCCATTAGGTCGAGGGACGTCAGGAACTCTCCAATGTAGACCACCACTATGATGGACCGCAAGGTCTCCATGCGAAAATGCGTCACTCGCAGACAGCAGTTTACAATTTGAGGTTAAGAATTGGGCAGAAGGCCCCATCTTTCTTTAGCACCATGAAATAAATTGAGTATTGACCGCAGCCATACTGGTCTGGGGGAACCAGCACCAAGGCTCTTAGCTGACGAGCCGCAACAAGGTGTCTCGTACTGCCATCTCCTTGGCCCACGCCTTGCACGGAGACTGCATGAAGGAGATGCTCACTGGTTGAGCGAACTCGAGGGCATATCCCTCCCAAATGACCTCTAATACCCACTGATCGGAGGTAATCTGGACCCAGGCAGAGCAGAAGTCCTGCAGCTGGCCTCCCAACAAGTGCACTTCCACCTGGGCCCCCCTCGATTCACTATGACTTCTTATGCCCAGTGGCTGGGAATCCGTGCCCTGCTCCCTGAAAGCCTCAAAATGCTTGCATCCTAGCAGGAAATCGACCCCTCTGGAAAGGAGCCAGGCGTGAGGACCAAAAACATCAGAATTCCCGCTGCTGACCCCGGGGAACTGAGGAAACGTGGCTCGGCTTCTGCTTGTCCTCTGGCAGTCACCCACCCTGAAACTCTCCCAAGTCTTTGACCAACTTTTTCAGGTCCTCTCTGAACAACAGCTTGCCCCGGAAGGGCAGCTTACTGAGTCGGGCCTTGGAAGAACTATCTGCCACCCAATTACAGAGCCACAGATAATGGCAGGCAGCAACTACCGAGGCCATACTCTTCGAAAGTCTTCTAATGAGGTCATAATGAATCTCTGCTAGGTAAGCCGCCCCTGATTCCAACCAGGCTACTTCCCCCCCCCCAGTCAGGGTCCCCCTGTTGTTGCACTCACTGGAACCAGCGGAGGCAGGCCCGCACCACTCAAGCTCCACAGATGGAGGCCTGGAGGGAAAGGGCATTATCATTGAAGGCCTGTCTTAACAGCGCATCCAGCTTCCTATCCTGCACGTCTTTCAGCGCCGCCGCACTTTCCATGGGAATCGTCGTCTTCTTAGTGACAGCCAAGACTGCCACATACACCTTTTGGAGACCGAAAAAGCTCCCTATCCTGATCTGCCACTGGATAGAGGTGCGCCATAAGTCTAGTCCCATGAAGGCTTGTCTCTGGCAGATCCCACGCATCCTGGATCATCTGCGTACCACCCTATGAATAGGGAAGACCGACTGTGTTTTCCGCATTGCTCGCAGAAGAGGATCCTCTAGAGCAGAGGTTCCCAACTACAGTCCTGGAGGGCCAAACACCATTCAGGTTTTCAGGCTGTCCCTAATGATATGCATGAGATACATTTGAATACAATGGGGACAGTGCATGCAAATGCATCTCATGCATATTTATTAGGGACAGCCTGAAAATATGAATGGTGTTTGGCCCTCCAGGACTGGAGTTGAACCTCTGCTCTAGAGTATCCTCCTCCACTACAGGCCCCACAGGCCTTCAATGATTCCATGATAAGTGCCGGCAACTCCTCCCTACAGAAGACCCTGACTATCCTAGCTTGGTCTTCCTGTTCCGGGATCTCTCCTTCATCGAGCTTGTCTTCCACATCCATCTCCGTGTCCAGGTCTTCCCCCTCGAGACCCTCTGACACCAGAGAGTGCCCCTGCCCATCTTCCGCGAGCTTAGAGCGCTTCGCCGGCAAGATCCCCAGCTCCTCACCGAGCCCCTCCAGCCTTCTCTTGTTCCAAGCTAAGAATGCAGGCACTCCTGTCAGCCCCTGCTGGCGCAAGCAGAATGCCTGGTGGAGCAGCAGCACAAACTCCGGCAAAAAAATCCCCGGGACATCCCCTCCGCCAGACTTTGGGAAGAGGATGGACTGGGAATGGCTGGGGCAGAGAGAAATGGCTCTTGTGAAACAGACACATCCCCTCCAGCCACCTGCCCTATCCGGAGGCAGGGCCAGAGGCCATCCCTGTTCCGACCTATCCTGGAGGGACTGCTCCATTGCAGTGGCCTCCTGAGCACACCCCGTACAGACACTCGCCTCCGAATGGTACCCCACCTGGTTCCACAAACCAGACACTGAGGCCTGGCGGGCATACCAGCAATCTAAGGATCAGTGTTTGAGCCCTGGAACCAACCTGTTCCTTCCTCAAGCTAGTAAGGGCTGTCTATTCCCCCAAAACAGAGCAGGAAACAAACGGGAAAGCAGTGCTCCCCACACCGTGCAGGGCAAGAACCTGCCATCCCCTCTGCTCCCCCTATGGTCACTTTGCCTTTTTGTTTTTGCAAGAACACTCAAAAATAAACCACTCCAGAGAGAGAGAGAGAGAGAGAGAGACACTAAAGCCACCCTAAACGCAAAGAAACCAAAGAAAATAAAGCAAATGAAGTGAAATGCTCCGTCCTGTATCCCCTGCACAGCCGCAAGTCTCCAGCACGCGGCTGACAGCTTGTGCGGGAAAACATCTCTGCATTGAACAGGCCTCTGGCAGGAAGACAGGCCACAAAAATGCTGTCTCTCCAAACTGTTCCTCAAAACGTGGCACGATGTTCCTCTGATGCCCGGCAGCTTACCGCACTGGAGAACAAGCTCCCAACACTTAACGGTAGGTAGATCTGCTCCAACGTTGTGCTTGTGTGCCCCACAGTGCCCAGCCCAAAGTGAAGGCTTCAGCACCGTGGTACCCCCGGGGGACTGGGACTGCTGCTGGTATGAAGCAAAACTCAGCCGACAACTCATCACTCCACTGTGGGTTCGGGAACTGCAGGATCCCCTGGCCAGACCACCTCCTGCTCACCACCCCGCCAACCAGAATTAAGTGAGGGGGGAGGGGGGAAGGCCTCCTCCGACCAGACCGTCTCTTCTTTCCTTTTTTTTTTTTTTTTTTTTTAACTACCTAGAGAAAACAAAGTGCCCTCTGCAGAGGTTTAAATAGTTTGGCTGGATTTTTTATTTACCTATCTAAATAAAAAGGCTCCTTAGTTGTCCTCAATGAGTCCAGCCCTCTGGCTCACCACTTCCAGCTGCTTGGAGACGGAGTATACTGGAAAGAAGGGGCAGTGCCTGCTCTATTAGTACTACTGCATTCAAAAGATGACATGCTCAGTCTCCAAGCTGCTGGAAGAGGTGCACTACCCAGAGGTTCAGGACTGGACTGGAGGGACGATAAGGAAGTCATTGTTTGTGAGGAGCAAAATTGTTCAAGTCTGTAAAGTTTGCTTTTTTCTGTTCTCTAAATGAGAAACAGACATTTATTTTAAATGCCAGTGGAAGGTTGGCAGCTCTTTGATCTGTTGAGCTGCTGAGGGTGATGTATAGTCTTTCCTCCAATACCCAAACGGAGAAAGGCTTTATGAGAGAGTGAAATACAATGCACGCATATGAGGTTCTAAGATAAACCTGGCATGGAAGCCAGACTGGGTTGTTTGCACTGTGGATTATAGAAATCTGCTAGCACAAGATTTTTGGAAGAAAAATTATGGACTTTTAGGCATGAGCAAAGTAGGAGCCTAATTACAGTCCAAAGGGTAGTAGTGGTATTTGAATGGTGGCACCACTGGGAAGAGTTGGGGTAAAATTGAGAGTTGTGCATATGTATACTGCTGAGTCATTATAATTGCTCAGTGTGTTAAAAACCCCTGTCTCAAATGATGTGATGCATCCCAGAGATCAGTTAGAACAGTATAAGATCTGAGGAAGCCTAGATGACTGAGATGCTATCAAACTTCACCAAAGGGAGGTGTTCTGTGACAGGTTGCAAAGTACTCTTGGCAGCTTGTGAGTACCATGGAGAAAGAATTCTCATTAGGCAGCCCGACCAGATGGATGTTCAGCTGCTTGTTATGGAGATGTCTATCTATATGATGGATAGGTAGACAGAATTGCCATGCTACCCAGTTCCTGGAGTGAGATTTTAAGCCAGTCCTGGATTTCTGACTATCTCATTCTGATGCATTATGGAACCTGCAGCACTGATTCCAATGGGTAAAATCAGGGACTACAAATACCATACTGCATTGCAATGAAAATTTACAACTAGAACTTACAAAAAAAATCTCACTCCTAGAACTGGGTAACTTGGGAGCTCTGGATAGATAGAAAGATAAAATCAGATTGCAAAGTACTTACTCAGCAATAATCTGTCACCATATCTACCATCATCATACTGCTGATCAGGGCAGAGTAAAGAGAATGCACAAATCATGGTTGGACTCCAAATACCTGGGCATCATACTTGTTATTATCATGCATGCACCTGTATGTTGATAGAGTGAAAATTCTTGAAGTAGCAGAAAGATCCTTCCTTGTTACGGGGTGAATTAAGTGCAAGATAGTTGTATTCTATGGCATCAAACACTTGGAGTCCCAACTGTGGCACAAAATTCATTCTTGAGGGACTGCCATTTATGCCTTTGATTTGGAAAATAAATTCTAGCCTACCTCTACAAGGCTTCTAATACCTGATGGACGCCTCTGTGGCTTGCAAATAGCCAGAGACCATAAAATGCAGGGACTCTGGCAGTTTAAGGCCAAGTATGGCATGAGACCTGGTTGGGAAGGGTTTGAGATCATTTCTAAGAACCTCACTGTGACATACAGGACAGCATATCACTGCTTATATAGCAGTTTGGCATAGAGAGAGATTAGGAGAGCATATGAAAACTCTGAATGGAAGTAAGCCTATCATAATGCTGATAGTTGTAGTCAACGAGAGTCCTTAACTGAAAGGAAGTGAGCTCATATTGGAGATGGACTTTATCAGCTCCACATTATGGAATCAGCTACCAAACGAACTAAGATCGAACAGCAACCTACAGGACTTTAGTAGAAAACTAAAGACCCACCTCTTCCAGGATCATTTTTGTAAGTAATGTAAATAAACTGAAAAGAAAAGAGGCCACTATGGTTCTCAAAAAGAAGTAGCTGAAAAGGTGAAGAAAAAGAGGGTGGCCTTCATAAAATACAAGAGATCACAGAGAAAGACAAGCATCAATATTTGGAAAAACTTAGAGAAGCTCTGAAAAGAGGAAAGCAAAGATACAAATAGAAGAATAGGAACAGTAGAGAAGGGGATCTTCAACAATTTTCAGAAGACTGTTTCTGAGGAACTAGCTAAACTAAAAGTAGACAAGGTAAAAGGGCCAGATGGGATACATCCCAAAGTATTGAAGCAACTTGGGGAAGTTCTAGAGGCTCCACTGTCTGACCTTTTCAAGGTGACATTTTACTTACCAGTTAATGTCGTTTCCTTGAGTCCTGCTACACCAGCTGGACTGGTCTACCCGGACTCAAGGAAAGGACATTAACTGGTAAGTAAAATGTCACCTTCCATATCATCCTGCTAGATCAGTCCAGACAAGTAGGATGTACCAAAGCTAAAACTCCACTGAGTGGGAAGAAGACACAGCAGCTCACAAAATCCTTGAACCACGGGCTGTGTCTGCCCTCGCATGGACATCCAAGCGGTAATGCTTGACAAAAGTAGAAAGTGATGCTCAAGTTGCTGCCTGTGTCTACAAATGTCTGCAGAGGCTACCAAGCTCCATGCCGCGCATGAGGATGCCTGCGCTTGGGTAGAAGGGACGTGCAAACCCTCTGGAACCATCTGGTTCTGTAACAGATACGCTGAGGCAAAGGCCTCAATCCAGCACCCTAAAGTCGACTTAATTGCCACATCACCCTTGCACGGGCCAGCAAACAGCACAAAAAGATGGTCGAACTTACAAAAGGAATATGTAACTTCCAAGTACAGGTAAAGCACCTTCCAGACATTCACAAGGCGAAGATCCTTATTCTTCCCCTGACACTCCTCCTTAGAGAAGGAGGACTGGCAGACCACCTGGTTCTTATGACAGGGAGAAAGAACCTTAAGCAAGAAGGAAAGCATAGGTGAAGTGGAAATGGCCTCCTTTGAAAAGGACAGAGAAGGATCTCAGCAAGACAGAGCCTGCAGCTCGGAAATCTGCCTTGCGGAACAAATCACAACCAAGAAGACCATCTCAAGCGTCAAATCCACCAGGGAGGCATGCTTCAATGGCCCAAAGAGCATCGCCATCAGGGCCCTGAGCACTAGACCCAGACTCCAGGAAGGGATCACAGACCGGAGGGGAGAGAGCTAGATGTCAGGTGCAAGGCTAGAGAATTACCAGCCACTGGACTTCAGAAACAGGCCAAAACTGCCACCTGGACATTCAGGGAGCTAAGCGAAAAGGCCCTTCTCCAGTCCATCTTGTTGAAGGCCAACAGAGATGGCAGCTTGGCCGTCTCAGGAGCCAACTGCTGAGCTCCACATCATTGTTCAAAGAGGCACCAGATCCGCACATATGCTAGCTTGGTAGACCTCCCCCAAGTTCTGAGCAGAATGGAGACCACCACCACTGGAGAGTAGCTCTCATGCGCTACCTGTCTCCTTTCAAGAGCCAAGCCGAAAGTGAGAAGGGAACCGGGTCCTCCAGGACTATTGGTCCTTGCCACAATAGGCCCTGAGATGGAGACATTCGAAGAGCAGGTGCCTGTGGGAGCTGCATCAGCTTGAACACACTCCCCCTGATATCTTGGCTTGTCAAACGAAAACCTTAAAAATCAAATAACAAGCTTTGAACACTTTGGGGTATGTTTATTAAGCCGGGCTAATGGTTAACCTGGGTTATCTGCAAACTAGATCCCATTGAATAACATGGGGCCTAGTCACAGATAGCCTGGGTTAACTGTTAGCCTGGCTTTGTAGACATACCCCTGGGGGTCCTGTTTACTAAAGTGCAGCAATTACTAAAGTTAACATGTAGCAAGTTGCGACGCTTCCGCTGGGGCCCGAGAGCTTACCAGCTGGAAGTGGCCTTTGAGTGTCCTCTTTTGAATAAAGCTATTTCTATTGTCACCAGGGATTCTGGGACTTGTAGTTTTGCTTATTTCCTTAAGGACAAAATTGTAGTTATGACACGAGTGTTTCAAGGCTGCAAGAATATTTATTGTGGGGAATTTCCAGCGCATCAAAGCTCAAACACAAACAAGCATAAAGGATGCATCTCCAACATATAGGTATTTCAGGAACAGAAGAAAAAGTAACAGAAATATCTCAGCACTGCTCAGCTGTTTCTCAGTCCCATAAACTTTCCACAGGACACTGCCCCATGTGGTTATTCAACGGAAAACAATTAAACTGCAACAGCTGATTTTCTTTCTCACAGCACGGCTTCTTATCCTCAGAAGACAATTAAGCTTATTAAACATAAAACAAGCCTTTCCAATTCTTCAGCAGGTATGGCAAGTACTTTCTATATTATTTCATACAGTTTCAGTGCTGTTCAACAATGCCTTCTTCCTTTAAACATAAAGAGCAATCCATGGGAGAAGATTAACTTTCTAAAGCTGGCAAACAAGAGTCTATTTGCATTCTTTCAACAGTATTAGAATTACTGGCATCTCTATCAGGTTTAACAGTTCTCCCTGACTTTCTTTCCTCCAGAAATTCCTTGAACTGGTTCAGGAGCAATTCAGCGTGTACAGGCACATTAGCATTAGGGGAGAAAAGTTTTCCTTCTGACAACAGTTTGCTTGTAGCTTCTAACTCTGAAGGCTCGGCTGTCTTGCTTTTGTCAGTGTTATAGTTTTCCCCGTATGTAAGACTCTCCCCCCACCTATTATCAGTTAAAGGTGTTGGGTCTGCCTTCTGGACAGTAGCAAAGGCAAATGGCTTCTTTAACAATGATTCAGCATTAGAAATGCTAGCTTTACCTTTGGCAGGGTTTATTAGACAACTGCTGAACCCTTTTTCCCTGCTATCCTCCAGGTTCTGGAATTCAGCTTCCTTATGTCTATTTCCAGTGCCAGTTAGGTACCTGCTCTGAAGAGGCTTTTCTTCCTTCTTTCCTCTACGGCTGCTATAGCCCTTGTTGCTGTATGTCCAATTGCCGTCTCTCCAATTGCTTCCCTTGTTAGCTCCCTTGCTCCAAGGTTCTGCTTTGCTGTAACATCCTCTCCAAGGCTCTCTCTCTCTCCTTCACCTTCTTCATAAGGTTCCTTTCTTGCTTGCTCTTTTCCTTCCTCTCCACGTCCCTTTGCACCTTCCCGTGCTTGTTCCCATGCTCCTTCCCGTGCTACCTCTCTGCTCTGTTTGTGGATTTAAAAAGCATTTGCTTTCCGGCACTCCCTGTCCTTCCCCCAGGTGTGACCAATCAGTGAGGAAGCCCGTCTCTCTCTCTGAGCTGGGGTGTGGCCTGAGCTCAGCAGAGAGCTGTGTTTTTTTCTTATCTGGCTTGGAAATCCTGTGCACAAGTGCAGTATCATTTATTTCAATAGGATTTTCCTCCACCTCCATCTCCTCCTGGGGATTTTCACCATTACAAAGTGCAAAGCTTCTGCAGTAAATTCAGTGGGTTTGTCCAGCATCCGCTCTGCATTTACTATGCAGGGCAGACACTTACTGCATGGGCCCATGTTTCATACCTCAACAGAGAGTGCAGGTGCCCCCATACTACCTGCTGAGGCATGGAACATGGGCCCAGCAGGGAAAAAAGGCTGGAAAAAAACAAATGTTCAGTGGCAGCGCACCCTACACCCCTGCTCTCCCAATCATAGAACCTCCCCCCACACAGCTCACCCACTAGTTCAGCACCCCCTCCCTTGGATAGTCAAAGATACAGAAGAACCCACACCCAAGCATGACCCCCTCCCAAAGCAGAACCTTCTGAATATGGCACTCCCGTCTACTAACTATTATCCTCCTCTTCCCCCATCCCTGACTCTTCCCCCCAGGATTCACCTGGTTATTCCCTGCAGTTGTGGCTGGAGCAGGAGCAGTCCCCCTCCACTCCTGCACTGGCACCATCGGGTTCCAAAATGGCGCTATGAGCCCTAGCAGTAATCTCATAGAACTAGCACTATGGGTCATTCTTCCATATAAGTAGCACCAGCACCTGCATTCTTAAATCTAAGGCAATCATCATACCCACTGATCTTTTTATCATTCAAGAGCTTGTTCAATATACTGTAATATATGTCCATGAATATTCAATTACACAACAAAGGAGTGGAAGGTGACCATGGAGTGAAAGCAAGTCATTTAGTGAAGTAAAACTTGACTCAGCCAAGTTTCAGCTGCAAATATATTTACAGGCAAGAATACTGCTGCTCGCAGCAGTGCTTTATGCATCTTAGTTTTCACTCGTCAGTGATGTTTATGTTTATTAGTTTGATATACCGCCATTTCAATTAGAGCACGGCGGTTTACAAAATCAATCAATGTACAGGAGAGGCCAATGGGCCGGAAGAGGAAAGGAAGTTACAAAGTATGACAGGAAAGCACTCAAGATATTTAAATATTCAGGACTAAGGAGACAGAGGAGTGAAAGAAAGGGGGAAAAGGGGAACTTCATACAAAAGGGGAGGGGAGGGTCAAAAGCAGTGGAGAAAAGGTACGTTTTTAGATCTCTTTTGAAGGTGGGATAATGTTGTTCGAGTCTGAGGGAAAGAGGTAGGGCGTTCCAATAAGCAGGGCCAACAAAAAAGAAAGCAGAAGAGCGTGTAGATTGTAAGTGGGTACGTGATGGGGAGGGGAGGTGAAGGCGGTTAATATGGAGTGAGCGAAGGGAGCGAGTGGGCATATGGAACTGAAGTAAATCTGCAAGGCTTATTTATAAGCCTGTCCCCTGGTGAAGGCTCTTGCAGCTGAAACTTGGTTGAGCCGGGTTTTACTTCGATAAATGACTTGCTTTCACCCCATGGTTGCTTTCCACTCTTTTGTTGTGTAATTGAATTTTTTATTGCGGAAGTTGTCACCTTCGATCCATTCCTTGTTTTGGCATTTGTCCATGGATATTACCAAGATTTCTTCCAGCAGTTTAATCACGCTGATAAAAAAATGTTTATGTTTACTAAAACTTTCTATACTGCTTTATATATCATATAACCAGTGGCGTAAATACCATCCCAATATTCCACACAATGCAGGAGGGGCTCACAACAGCATGTCACTCTTAATTGTTGCAATAGTGCTGCACACACCTAAGAACATAAGATATGCCACATTGGGTCAGACCAAGGTCCATCAGGCTTAGTATCCTGTTTCCAACAGTGGCCAATCCAGGTCACAAGTACCTGTCAGATTCCCAAAACAGTACACAGATTCCACGTTACTTATCCTATGTTAAGCAGTGGATTTCCCTGGTTCTCTTTAATAATGGTTTATGGACCTTTCCTCCAGGAACTTGTCCAAAACCTTTTTAAACCCAGCTACACTAACAGCTTTTACTACAACCTTGCCACCACCCATCAACCTACCAGAGAATTCATTCCTCAACGGTGAGCCAACAGTCGATGAAGTGAAGTGTACAATAACATCATTGAAGAACAGAAAGATGCCCGGAGTGGACCAAGTCACTGCCAAAATGATCAAAGCTGAGGGGGAAGACATCCTGCTGCAATGGCTTCATGTCCTTCTAACATTCATCTGGCGCATGGAATGAGTTCCAATCAGCTTGGAAGAAAGTCATCATCGTGCCAATCCTAAAGAACGGTGATAGCCAGGAATGTAAGAACTACCCGCGGCATCAGCCTCCTTTCAATCACTGGCAAGGTGTTCATGAAGATCATATAATCAAGGCTGCAGGAACATCGTGAACAGCCAAGCAGAGCAAGCAGGATTTAGGCTGCACCGATCAAATATTTACCATTCGTCAACTGGTGGAGGATAGGATCGGGTGTGTAAGTGAATGGAACACACTCAGATGAAAGGAAGGTGATTAGCGGTGTGCCCCAGGGTTTGGTCCTGGGACTGGTACTGTTCAATGTATTTATGAGTGATATTGCTGAAGGACTAAAGGGAAAAATCTGTCTTTTTGCAGATGACAATGAAAATTTGCAACAGAGTGGATGCCCCTGAGGGTGTGGATAACATGAGGAAAGATCTACAAAGCTGGAAGAATGGTCTAATGCTTGGCAGTTAAGATTTAATGTGAAGAAGTGCAGTGTCATGCACTTGGGAAGCAGAAATCCAAGAGAATTGTATGCGATAGGGGGCAAGAGGTTGGTGTGCAAGGACCAGAAGGACCTCGGAATGATTGTTTCTGAGGATCTCAAGGTGGCGAAACAGTGTGACAAGGCGGTGGCAAAAGCCAGAAGGATATTGAGTTGCATACAGAGAGGAATTACCAACAGAAAGGAGGAGGTACTAATGCCATTATACAAGTCGCTGGTGAGGTCTCACTTGAAATATTGTGTTCAGTTTTGGAGACCATATCTCACAAAGGATATAAAAAGACTGGAAACTGTTCAGAGGAATGTGACCAAAATGATTTGGAGCCTGCGCCAGAAGACATATGAGAAGAGACTTGAAGACCTAAATATGTACACTCTGATTCAGACCTTTAAATTCTTGAAGAGTATTAATGAACATACAAACCTCTTCCAAAGATGGGGAAGTTGTAAAACTAGAGGGCATAACATGAAGCTGCAAGGGGGTAAACTGCAGAGCAATGTCAGGAAATACTTTTTCACTGAAAGGGTGGTGGATGCTTGGAATGCCCTCCCGACGGACGTGGTGGGGGCAAATACAGTGACAGAATTCAAAATGGCATGGGATAGACATAGTGGATCCCTTTATAGCAACAGGATAAAATAAAAAAATATATAACTATTTCTTATATCTCAACAAATAGGGGTGATCTGCACGGAGTGGCAGGTGCACCTACTCTTGCTATCTTGCTGGGCAGACTAGATGGACCATACTGGTTTTTATCTGCCATCATATACTATGTTACTATGTTATCGTCTTTATTGACTTCAAATCCGCATTTAACAATGTTCACTGGCCTGCCCTCTGGAGGGCACTAGAGAATGAACATGTGTCACTGAAGATCATCCAACTTCTCCGAACATCATACAATGGCTCAACCAGCAGCATGCGGATCTGAAATGAGCTATCCAAGGAATTTTCTATCCAAACTGGAGTCCGCCAGGGAGATGTCGCCTCACCCCTGCTTTTCAATATCATGATCGACGCAATCATGAGGAAAACATTCAAGGACAGATATGGGGTCCAGTACGGTATGAACAACTTCCTGACTGGCTTCATGTTCGCAGACGACAGTGCTATATTTGCTGACATGGACGCAGAGGCCACCGACATCCTTTTCCATATTGTCTGCATCGCCCAATCTTACGGAAAAAGAATCAATGTGGACATGATCAAAGTTATGACCATGGATGGATCACAGACCATTGTTCACTTCGATGGAATTCAAATTGAGAAGGTCCAAGAATTCAAATACCTGGGATCACTAGTACAAGAAATGAAGGTGGCATTCATCACTGAAGTCCTCAGCAGGATTGGCCAGGTAACAGTAACATTCGCCTCACTCAAATGGTGCCTCTAGAAGGCCAATATCTCCCCAATACTAAAATTTGTCTCTTCCAAAAGCTGATACTGCCAATTCTCCTGTACGGATCAGAAACATGGATTCTGCTCAAACCTGACTTGAACAAACTCATTCAAATGCGATGCCCGAGACAGATTTTGCCCAAAAGATGCAGTCTGATTCTTCTTAAACGGTAAACTCCAGGTTATTTATAATACACGCCGTTTAATAACTCACATAACATGAAGCTTTCTTGTTTTCACTGTAACACTGGTCTCAGAAAAACTGTCGGCACTCAACCATGGGCTCATAGCCCTTTAACGGTGCCAGTTTTAACATCAATGACTCAGTGTTGTAGGTTTTTTTTAATATCGATAAACTTATCTATTATCTTGAAAGCATTATCTTGAAACCTTCAATCAAAGACACTTAATAGTAAACTTTTCAATGGCTCAAAGGAAAAAAGTAAACTAGCTTTTAAGAGTCAGCCAGATGGTCAAAACAGGGCAATCCCAACGCCTTCAGTTAGGCACCCCAAGCTTTTCACTTAAGAAGTTTCCTCAGGGAATTGTCCGTTCTTGGCTGAATAAACATAAAGACGTGAAAATTATTCATAAAGCCAGTTGTGTTGTAACATATCAAAACTTATTATATATATCAAAAAACCTTAAAATTGGATGCTGCCCACGTATTGATTGCACCTCCAAACACTCAGTAGGAAAAATCTCTGTGCAAAAAAACGCCGCGCATGCGGGATCCAGGTTAGACCTCCATTTTTAAAGAGTAAAACTGATCACGTGTTCTCATTGTACTCACTATCAGGTAATGAACTATGTTGCAGATAAAGCAAAATTATATATCATGAAAAGAAAAAATAGAAAAAACTCCAATGGTCAAAGACAGAGTGCTAATTCCAACCGGACATTCAATCCACTTGGATTTACCATTTGAAGAGTAAAAATCCATTTTTGTTCTTTCCAAAGAAGCGTGTCAGCAATAGTCCTACCGCGCATACCAGAACTTACTTGATCTATGCAGAAGCACCGTAATTGTTCAAAAATGTGATGTTTACTTAGACAATGTTGTACTAAAGGTGCTTCGAGTACTTTACATTTCAGGCGGCTACAGTGTTCCCGCATCCGTGTTCTAAATGGCCGAACTGTCTTGCCCACGTATAGTAAGCCACACGGGCAGACTATCACGTAAACCACGTTTATGGACCCACAAGTCGTTCGATGTCGAAAGGTATAAGAGGTTCCACGATGTTTAAATTGAGTAATATCCATAGTAATGTGTAACACTGAAAATGTGCCCTGTAACTTTAAGACACAAAAAGCTGAAGAGTACGGCACAGACACTGACAGAAAGGGAGAGAAAAAGCTTCCTAGTTGCTATAGGCAACCAGAGCAGGCTGAGGCACGAGACCTGAAGGCACGCCCAGCCAACAGACACTCCCCAAACACTGAGGGAAACACTCTGCACATGTGCAGGAAAACGCCCACAACTCTGCATAAGAAAGCAGGCAGGCAAACAGAGTTAGTTGGAGTTCGAGTTCAGGAACGGGCCAGAGCTTGGGAGCAGGCCAGAGAGGAGAATCCTTATTATGCTCGAGTCCAGGAGAGAGAGAATCCAGGAAGAGAGGCTGAATGTGATTCCTGTATGATTACTGACGAAGGTTTTGATGACACAGAAGCTGCAAGCGTTTGTGAAACCTGGCAGGTCAGAGAGAACCTAAAACCCTTCAACAAAAGGTCAGAGTATTTTCAGCCTAACCCTGTGTATTCTGAGGCCTGGAATAAGAAGCCAAGAAGGGCTGGGAGACATAACAGGCAGTCATTCTCCAACCGTGAGTAACCATAGAAACCCTTTGCTAATGAAAGCCAGAAGCTTTTAAGGTATTCACATCCTTAATATAGATAGTGAACTGCTTCAGGATATTTGTATGAGAGCAGAGCCTGAATGTTTGTATGAGAAGCCTGGCAGCAAACTGACAAGAGCAAGGTGTAACAGAAAAGCTGAAAAGCAATTTTATCAAGGCTCAGATAATTATCTCCCTGAACAGGAAGAGAGTTTTGAAGAGAGACCAGTCACTGACTGGAGGAGGTTACAAACTCTCTGCCCGGAGGGAAGACGAGTCACTTGAGGAGCCCATGTGTACTGACCAGAATGAAGGTTTATCTTATGAGGAAAAGATGGACTGTTCTCTAGTTATGACTGAAGAGACCTCTCGCTGAGAGCAGATAAGCCTGCTAGAGAGACAGGTCTGCACAGTGGAAACTGCCCAGGTTTACCTTGATGATATATTTGTTTTGTCATTTAATTTGAAGAGCAAGCAGCTAACTTATCCATTTGTTTATACCAGAAGTATGGTTATCTTTTTGAGTTGTATTATTTTTGAAAGTCCAGCAAACCCCGGGAGGGGAATAAATCATTGTTTAAACCTGACCCTCGACTTGCAACTACACTTTCTTTTTATAGAAAGGTCAGGGCCAGTAGTGCAATAAGCTAAATAACTCTAGTTTAGCCTCTGCTGGTGACATATAAAATGGCGTAGCACGTTGGATTTTTTAAAAAAAAAAAAAAAAAGCAATACTACTATCCAAAGTTTTTTCAAAAGAGAAACAGGTTGGAAGAAGAAAAAAAAAAAGAAAAAAACTCACAGCAGCAAAGGAAATCCTGAGAGGAAGAAAATCCTGATACTGAAAGGACATCCACAAGCTGACCGGACGGAGGTGCAGAGAACCTTTCTCAAAATAAGATCCTTCACCGTGCTAAGGTACAAGTGGCTGGGCACGGGTGGTAAGGATTGTGGAGAAAGGGGGAGAGAGATATCTGGATAAAAGCAGATAGGGAGAAAGAACTTTATTGTGTGCCGCACTTGGTAGGCCCTCTGTTTTTTCTCGCCTATACAGGTATACCGCAAGCACCAAGATGGATCCGAAAGAAATGATGAAATGGATGGAACAGCAGTGGAAGGCCCAAAGTGAGCTGGCACGACAGGCCCAGGACAGGACTATGGCAGCACTGGCTGCGCAACAAAAGCCCCTGTTGGACTTGGTGACCACGCTACTACAGCGGACATCCACTACTGCAGCTGCGGAGGAAAGTGTACCGGTACCAACGGTGGTAGGAGTACAACAATATGGTGCATTGGCACTAGGACCTTTACAAAAAAGTGATAACTTTGATGATTATTCGGACGCATTCGAGCGAATCGCTCAGGCGGCTAAGTGGCCCCTAGACCCATGGGCAGTTCGATTCGCCATGTCGTTAACTGGAGAGGCATTGGCGGCCTATAAGGCGATGCCCGCTGGCCTAGTGACCAGTTATCCAGATGTAAAATTGGCAGTTCAAGATAGGCTAGGTTTAACCCCTACACATTATCGCCGACTTTTTAGGGAGGCAAGGCTCTTGCCCCAGGAGACACCTAAAGCTTTAATGCAGAGGTTGAAAGGTTTAGCAGCAAAGTGGTTGGCTCCAGAAAGGGCCACGATAGAAACTTTAATGGATGCGGTGCTGCTAGAGCAGTATTTTGAAGCTGTACCCGCCGAAGTAAAAGCTTTCCTGCTGTTACAAAAATGTCAATCTACTAGAGAAGCAGCGGAAATGACCGAATGCTATTTTGAAGCTGCATTGGCCGGAGCTTCTAGTAATAGTATGATGCGGGTAACAGGCATGGGAAGGATGCCTGGTATAAGGAAAGCTTATGCTTCTACGGTTCCAAAAGAAAATGTAAAAAGCTATAATAATGTGATCAGATGTTTTCACTGTGGAAAAAATGGTCATGTGCGTAGGGACTGCAAAGAACGTGTTGCCCTAATTGTAGCGGGGAGAGAAGGACCCTGGGGGAGGATTTCTTATGGACGTCCGAGTAGAGGGTGTAAAGGCAGTCGCACTCCTTGATACAGGAGCGACCAAAGTATGGTCTCCTCCAAGATGTGGCAGGCCATGTTGACTAATAATCCTTTGGTACTATGCCAAGTACCCCCTTCTGTGCGTATGAAAGGTATGGATGGAATCCCCTCCTATTATTCCTTGTATGATGTGGTGGTAGAAGGACTAGGTAGAAAAGAAAAGATGCCTGTAGTGGTGATCCCGAACCTTCCCAGGGAAGTGGTGCTAGGCAGGGATGGCCCTCCTTTCAAAAAGCTCTCAAGGCAAAGTTAGATGAAAGGGTAGGTCTAGTTTCTACTAGGTCCCAACGTAAGGTCTCAGAGGCAGGGGCAAGTCCCATAGCGGAGCCAGAGGAAGAGCCCCGAGATAAGGACGAAATTCCAGAGCCAGAGCCCGACCAAGATGAGGAACCCCAGAATATACTCCCCTATAATGAAGAGTTAATTGACCTTCCCAAAAAGGTTAGGAAGGATAGGGCAAGACGAAGGCAGGAGAGAAGACAAAGGTCGCAGGGAAGAACCGACCTGGAGGCCGGGGAGGGTTTACCTTGGGTGCCAGCAGAGCTGGTAAGGAAATTCCCTTCCTTTCCCCAAAGAACAGCAGGGGGATCCCGCATTGAAAAGGGCATTCGAATATGCTCGGGAGGCCAGGACAATTTTGCCCAGGTTCTTTTTAGAAACTACTATATAGGGAAAGCGCGGATCCCAGGACGGGGACGGTGCGCAAGCAATTGGTGGTACCAATACTTTTAAATCAGTAGTGTTAAGGTTGGCGCACGACCACCCTGTCGGCAGCCATAAGGTGTCCAAGGGACATTGGACCAGGTGCTGGCTCGCTTTTACTGGCCGGGGGTGTTTAAGGAAACAACCCGTATTGCGAGTCCTGTCCAGCATGCCAACGAGTGGCAGCTGCCAGGCCAAAGCCAGTACCAATGGTTACACCACCCACCATTGCAAACCCCAGTGAGGAAGTTAGCCATGGATATTGTGGGCCCGTTAATACGAACCCCAAGGGCTTCCAATATATCCTGGTGATCGTAGATCACGCGACCAGGTTTCCGTGGGCAATACCCCTGCGAAATATTTCAGCACGGACAATCTCCATAGAGCTCATAAAGCTCTTTTGCGAAATTGGCTTTCCTCAGGAGATCCTAACAGATCAAGGAACCAATTTCACCTCAAGACATTTAGCTATGCTTTGGACGCCTTCGGGATAAAACATATCCGCACTTCGGCGTACCACCCCCAGTCTAACGGGTTGGTGGAACGCATGAACCAGTCCCTAAAGCAAATGTTAAGCGGAGCTTAGGAGGTAATATGGTGGAATGGGACAATGTCCTCCCATTCGTCCTGTACGCCTGTAGGGAACGCGTGCAGACATCGTTGGGTGCATCACCCTACGAACTCCTATTTGGTAGGACCCCGAGAGGTATTTTAGATATCCTTCAGGAGCAGTGGGTTGCACCAGAGGAGACAGAAATAGGGGTACCACAATTTTTAACGGACCTCAGGAACCGTTTAGAACGGACTTCCCGAGTGTCTATGGACAATCTGCAGGCCAGCCAACGCCGGCAGAAGAAATACTATGACCGGGGGACTAGAGCCAGGAAGTTATCCATAGGGGATAGAGTGGTAATCCAGGTAGCGAACGCTGGTCCAAAGTTCGAGGCCAGATGGAAAGGCCCGGCCAAAATTGATCAGGTAGGTCCTGTGTCCTACAGGGTGGAGCATGAAAATGGGCGCCACCAGACATACCATTTAAACCTGCTGAAGCCTTGGAGGGAGAGGTCAGCAGATGTAAGACTAGTGCAGGTAGTGAGCGAAAGGTTCCGCTCGGATAGAATTACGCGCTGTCCGACGGGGACGTCAGCAGCTCGTAATGTCTTAAGAAGGGGGATGTGTAACACTGAAATGTGCCCTGTAACTTTAAGACACAAAAAGCTGAAGAGTACGGCACAGAATCTGACAGAAAGGGAGTGAAAAGATTCCTAGTTGCTATAGGCAACCAGAGCAGGCTGAGGCTCGAGACCTGAAGGCACGCCCAGCCAACAGACACTCCCCAAACACTGAGGGAAACACTCTGCACATGTGCAGAAAACGCCCACAACTCTGCATAAGAAAGCAGGCAGGCAAACAGAGTTAGTTGGAGTTCGAGTTCAGGAACGGGCCAGAGCTTGGGAGCAGGCCAGAGAGGAGAATCCTTATTATGCTCGAGTCCAGGAGAGAGAGAATCCAGGAAGAGAGGCTGAATGTGATTCCTGTATGATTACTTTGAAGAGACGGACTGATGTTGTCGTCCGTCGTGCTGATAAAGGAGGCGCTGTGGTGGTGATGAATCAATATGATTATGTTCGAGAGGCTAAACTACAATTACAAGATCTAATAACATACAAGGAGTTGGATCAAGATCCTACTAAGGCTTTGCAAGCAGAAATTAAAATGATAACTTCTGCAGCCCTTAATGAACATTTTTTGAGTAAACAGGAATATCATTTTCTGAATCCTCCGGCACCTAGTATAGCTACTTTTTATTTAGTGCCAAAAATACATAAGGATTTGTTACATCCGCCAGGCCTCCCTATTGTGTCAACACGAGGATCAGTTTTGGAACCAGTCTCAACGTTCCTGGATTCCTATTTGCGACCCTTAATTAGGCTAATTACGTCCTTTTTACAGGATTCTACTCATTTTTTAACCCTCTTACAAGGTTTGTCTCAGTGGGCAAGTCAGTCTGATACATTATTAGCTACCTTTGATGTAGTGTCATTGTACACTAGCATACCACAACCAGCAGCTTATTTTCTTGTGGAACGTTCGTTGAAACAACGAGGAGATGTGGGAGATTCTCAATTATTGTTTCTATTACAATTGGCCAAGTTAGCCATTTTTCATAATTTTTTCATATTTGAAGGAACCATTTATCAGCAGACTTCAGGAGTCGCCATGGGTGCTACTTGTGCCCCATCCATCGCAAATCTATACATGGGTAATTTTGAAGACCAATGGCTTCGTGGGTCCCCATTCCAGCAACAGATCAAAACTTGGAATAGATATTGTGGTGAAGAGCGCCCTCCTGAGGCTATGGAGACAGATGAAAATCCTGAAGGGCAACAGGATTTATGCCAGATTGACAGTGCTGGAAAGAAAGAGAGACTTCGTTCTGCTGAGCTGAGAATGGATACCAGCCCAGGGGAGGAGTCGTGCAGTCCTGATTGGGCACACCCAGTACTTGGAAGGGGCGTGTCTAGAAGAGAACCTGGTTTTAAACCGGAGTATGGCTTTGCTATGGGGAAGAGCTGGAAGGAGGAGGAGAAGTGGAAGAAGAAGAGAAGGAGCCCAGGGAACGGTCAGAGTACCGTGAGCAGTCAGAGGAGCAGCAGTCAGAGAGAGAAGGCTAGCAGCCAAGGACTGAGCCGAAGCAGTAGAAGAAGACCTGCAAGAATCTGTTCAGAGGCAATAAATGGAAGTCCTGAGGAAAGTGGACCTAGCCCTGGAATAGACACCTGGAGGAAGGCAGAGCCCTGGGAGAGGAAGCCTTCACGGCAGGCAAGAGAGAAAAAGAACTCATTCTGGGAATTACAGTTTGGCCCAGAGAGGTACGGGAACTCTCACAGCTGGAGGATGTCTGAGCCACCTAGGATAAGAGGGGCTTGGCAACAAGTAAGCGATTTGCCAAAGAGTTTCCAGAGTGAAGGTAAACCCAACTCTCCTATATTTGAAACCTTAACAAAAGAGCCTAAGAGTTACTCTGATTCACTTAACCTGAGAGAGGAAAAGGGAAACAGCCTTAATCAAGAGGGAAGTTTAATAACTGATAGCAATTCCTTATCTAGCAGACAACAGGCTGAATTGCTTCTCCAGGATTTTAAAGAGTTTTTAAAGCTAAAAGCAAACAGACAGCCAGTATTGCAGGAAGCTAATAATTCTATACAGTCTGAGGAATTAATGCAGGATAATTCTGACTTACCTGACTGTGAGAGCATGGACTGTACTATTTGTTGTGTGGAAATACCAAACTGAAGAAAACTGGTTATGCTGTGTATGAGTTGAATACTACGGAGCTGTTTTGCTGCCATGCTAGGAAAACTTTAATTACCTGCACCTGAAGTGACCCAGCACTGTGAACGTAACAGTGTGTGAAAAGAGGCTGCATTTAAAGTGAATGACCTCTTGGGGCAGAGCTGAGTAAACTGCTTAGAAGTAAAGCTGAATTTCTACTTTAAGTTGACTTTATACCTGAGTTCTTTCTGTTCGTGTTAAAGCACCTGTTTTGTTCATATTTCTGAATTTGTCATGCGATGGAAGAATAACCTTAACCATAATAAAAATACTTGCAAATAAGCCTTACCGTCTCTGGCGCACAACTACACTTTATTTCGGCGTGAAAGGAGCAGAAAAACTACAGTACCCAGCATTCCAGGGGAATAGGTTTAAACTCCTTCCTCACGAGGCAATAGGCCCCGCTCCTATCTTTAGCCCTAAGGTGGGGCAGGAGCGCCGCAATATATCGACGACATTTTTCTCATATAGCAGGGCTCTGAATCGGAGCTACAGAGTTTTTTTCAATGGTTGAACACCCACGATCCGTGTATTAAGTTTACTTATGTGTGTCATCATTATCAGATTACTTATCTTGATATTCTTATCACTAGAGGTATTCACACTTGGGAAACATCAGTATATAAGAAAACCACGGACCGTAATACATTCCTACATTACATGAGTGCCCACCCCAGGAATTTGAAAGACAGTCTCCCACTTTCGCAGTTTCTGCGTTATCGGAGAAATTGTTCTACTAAGGGAGACTTCAAAATAAAATCTCGAGCCCTGATAAAGGATTTTTTAGAGCGCGGTTACCCTTTGAAAGTGGTCAAAAGTGCCTATAAGAGAGCCCTTTATAGGGATCGGAGCACATTGTTAAAGTGCCGTCAACCAAGCTCGAATATCGTTTCTGAAGTGGATGAGCCTTTTATTAATTTTGTCACCACTTTTTCTCCGTTTAGTAAAGACATTAATAAAATTATTAAGAAACATAGCAACATATTACAGGTAGTTCCAGGATTGCAGGGACGGAAAATCCGCTGTGTATGGCGGCGAAACAGAAATCTTAAAGAGCAGTTATGTCTGGCCATTTTGCCTTTGGATTCTATGGGCATTTCCCCTGTTCTAACACCAATGGGCCATTACAAATGTGGAAATTGTAACGTGTGTGACATTACTATGGATATTACTCAATTTAAACATCGTGGAACCTCTTATACTTTTTGACATCGAACGACTTGTGGGTCCATAAACGTGGTTTACGTGATAGTCTGCCCGTGTGGCTTACTATACGTGGGCAAGACAGTTCGGCCATTTAGAACACGGATGCGGGAACACTGTAGCCGCCTGAAATGTAAAGTACTCGAAGCACCTTTAGTACAACATTGTCTAAGTAAACATCACATTTTTGAACAATTACGGTGCTTCTGCATAGATCAAGTAAGTTCTGGTATGCGCGGTAGGACTATTGCTGACACGCTTCTTTGGAAAGAACAAAAATGGATTTTTACTCTTCAAACGGTAAATCCAAGTGGATTGAATGTCCGGTTGGAATTAGCACTCTGTCTTTGACCATTGGAGTTTTTTCTATTTTTTCTTTTCATGATATATAATTTTGCTTTATCTGCAACATAGTTCATTACCTGATAGTGAGTACAATGAGAACACGTGATCAGTTTTACTCTTTAAAAATGGAGGTCTAACCTGGATCCCGCATGCGCGGCGTTTTTTTGCACAGAGATTTTTCCTACTGAGTGTTTGGAGGTGCAATCAATACGTGGGCAGCATCCAATTTTAAGGTTTTTTGATATATAATAAGTTTTGATATGTTACAACACAACTGGCTTTATGAATAATTTTCACGTCTTTATGTTTATTCAGCCAAGAACGGGCAATTCCCTGAGGAAACTTCTTAAGTGAAACGCTTGGGGTGCCTAACTGAAGGCGTTGGGATTGCCCTGCTTTGACCATCTGGCTGACTCTTAAAAGCTAAGTTTACTTTTTTCCTTTGAGCCATTGAAAAGTTTACTATTAAGTGTCTTTGATTGAAGGTTTCAAGATAATGCTTTCTAGATAATAGATAGGTTTATCGATATTAAAAAAAGCCTACAACACTGAGTCATTGATGTTAAAACTGGCACCGTTAAAGGGCTATGAGCCCATGGTTGAGTGCCGACAGTTTTTCTGAGACCAGTGTTACAGTGAAAACAAGAAAGCTTCATGTTGTTATGTGAGTTATTAAACGGCGTGAGACAGATTTTGGGCATCTCTCTTCGTGATTGCCATTGAAATGAGACAATTCAGACAAGGTGCAACCATCAATCCTCAGTCAAAGAACAAATCCAAAAAATGCAGACTGTGCTGTTTTGGCCAGGTTTGGAGAATGAACACCAGTCGGCTACCATACAAACTCCTCTGGCGAGAGCGACCTGTCCACTGGAGGGTTCAACGAGCAGCACCAAAGAAAACGTGGCTCAAACACATCGAGGAAGACCTAAGGAACCAGTGACTGACCATCAATGAGGCCAGAAATGTTGCCACTGATCACCAAGGTTGGAAGCATATTGTGAGCATCACACGGAATCCAGCAGCACCTACAGCAGCTTATTGGCTGAGAGGATGGCCTTCTCTCCAAATCCCAGCTAGAGATTAAAAAGAAGAAGAAGACTACAACCTCTGGTAATGAATTCCAGAGTTTGATTACGCGTTGAGTAGAAAAATATTTTCTCCTATTAGTCTTAAATGAGCTATATCGTAGCGTCATGGCATGTTCCCTAGTCTTTCTACTTTTTGATGGCATAAACAACCAATCAATGTTTACATGTTCCATTACATTAATTGATTTATACGCCTTTATTGTATCTCCCCTCGGACGTCATTGTTCCAAGTTGAAGAGCCCTAACCTTTTAAGCCTTTGCTCATAGGGGTATCCTTCCATCCACTTCACCATTTTGGTGGCTCTTTCCTGTACCTTTTTCTAATTCTGCTATATCCTATTCATTATTCAAAAACTCTTTCACTATACCAGAATTGCACACAATATTCAAGGTTTAGTTGAACCATGAAACAATACAGAGGCATTATAATATCCTTTGTTTTATTCTCCATTCCTTTCCTTATGATTCCTGGCATTCTATTTGCTTACTTGGCCGCCGCTATTTGAACATCCAGTCTTCCAATTTATCAAGGCCCTATTTTAATTTTTTATAACTCTCTTGTGTTTTAACAACGTTGAATAATTTTGTGTCATCTGCAAATTTGATCAGCTCACTCATTATTCCCATTTCCAGGTCATTTATTTATTTATTTACAATTTCTTCTATACCGCACTATTCAGCAACAACTATTTATGAATATGTTAAAAAGCAGCAGAACCAGCACAGTCCCTGGGGTACTGCACTATTCACCTTTCTCCATTGAGAAAATTGGCCATTTAATTTGACGCTCTATTTTCTATCTTTTAACCATTTCGTGATCCACAATAGTACACTGCCTCCTATCCCATGATTTTTTAATTTTGCCAAGAGTCTCTCATGAGGGATCTTGTCAACTGCTTTCTGAAAATCTATATATCAGCCAGCTCACCTTTATCTACTTGTTTATTCACACCTTCAAAAGAATATAACAGATTAATAAGAAAAGACTTTCCTTGGCTAAATCCATGTTGACTTTCCCCATTAAACCATAACTACCTACATGTTCAGTAATTTTATTCTTTATATTGGTTCCTATCATTTTGTCTGGAACTGATGACAGGCTCACTGGTCTGAAGTTTCCCGGATCACCCCTGAAACCCTTTTTAAAAATTGGTATTACAGACTTCCAGTGATGTCAAGGAGCCTGATGGTCACAGCCTGATCAAGTTCCGACCAAAACCTGCATGCAGATGGTGTAAATCCACATCTTAAAGCTTATTTACCTGAAGAACCCAGTGAAAACTGCCCTAAAATGTCAATCTGGAAGAAACTGGAGGTATTCCAGTCTTCCGGATTTGAGCATGGAGGGAGGCTTGGGAGAAACAGAGCAGCTCAAAGGGCTCAAAGGAGGAAAGGCCAGATATGGACACTGTGGTGGGGAGAGATGGCTGACGGAATTCAAAAGCAAATTAAAGGCAGACTTGCTGGCGATGAGAAAAGACATAAACGTTTCTCCAGGGCCATGTGTTCATGAGGGAAGGGTTAGGACAGCTGTTATAGTTGGTGATTCGATCATTAGGCATGTAGAAAGCTAGGTGGCTGGTGGACGTGAGGATCGCCTGGTAACATGCCTGCCTGCTGCAAAGGTAGTGGACCTCATGCGCCACCTAGACAAGGTCTTAGATAGTGCTGGGGAGGAGTCTGCTGTCTTGGTACATGTCGGTACCAATGACATAGGAAAATGTTTTAGGGAAGTTCTGGAGGCTAAATTTAGGCTTTTAGGTAGGAAGTTGAAATCCAGAACTTACAGGGTAGCGTTCTCCGAAATGCTTCCTGCTCCACGCACAGGACCGAAAAGAAAGGCAGAGTTCCAGAGTCTCAATGCGTGGATGAGACAATGGTGCAAGGATGAGGGTTTTGGATTTGTTAGGAACTGGGGAACATTCTGGGGAAAGGAGGGGCTCTTCCGAAGGGATGGGCTTCACATTAACCGGGATGGGCTTCACATTAACCGGGATGTTTCAAGTAATGTAATTTAAGATGTTATGGTTTAAAGCTGTTCTATGTAATGTAATATAAGTTGTTTTAAATTGTTCCCTGTATTAACAGATGTTGACCTGTTACATTGTTGTTCTATGTAAACCGCACCTGATCTCTGGAAGGTGCGGTATATAAGAAACTGTTAATTAAATTAAATTAAAAATTAAATGGAACCAGGCTGCTGGCATTAACCTTTAAAAAGGAGATAGAGCAGCTTTTAAACTAGATAATAGGGGAGAGCCGACAGTTGCCCAAGAGCGCATGGTTTGGAACAATGTATCCTTGAAGGATACTACCAAAATAATGAAGTTAGGGCACATCAGCAGAGAGATTCCAATAAAGACAAAGGTAGCCCAAATGCCCTTGAGTACAGAGCAGATAGCGCTTAAAGATTCCAAATTACCCCTGCCTACCGATAACTAGATTAATATGAATAAAATACAGTCTCTAAAATGCTTGTATGCAAATGCTAGAAGTCTAAAAAATAAGATGGGAGAGTTAGAATATATAGCACTAAATGAGAGGTTAGATATGATTGGTATCTCAGAGACATGGTGGAAGGAGGACAACCAGTGGGACACTGTAATACCTGGGTACAAACTATATCGTAATGATAGAGCTGATCAAATTGTTGGAGGGGTTGCGCTCTATGTTAGAGAGGGCATTGAGTCACAAAGGATTAAAGCTTTGCAGGAAACAAAATTTGCTGTAGAATCTCTATGGATTGAAATTCCATGTAAAAAGGGGAAGGCGATGGCATGGGGGTGTACTATCGACCGCCAGGCCAGAATGAACAAATGGGTGAGGAAATGCTCAAAGAAATCAGGGAAGCTAACCAAAGTTACAGAACAGTAATAATAATGGGTGATTTCAATTACCCCGGTATTGCCTGGGTCAGTGCCATGGCAGAACATGCTAGGGAGATAGTTTCTAGATGAAATAAATGACTGCTTCTTGGAGCAGCTGGTTCATGAACCGACCAGAGGGGAAGCCATTTTGTCCTTAGTCCTTAGTGGAAAACCAGATCTGGTGCAAGAGATAAGGGTGTTGGGGCCACTTGCCAATAGCGATCATAACATGATCACGTTTGATTTAATTAATGGAAGAGGGATGGTAAGGAAATCTACATTACTACCTTTTAACTTTCGAAAGGGAGACTATGATAAAATGAGTAAAATAGTTAAGAAAAAACTAAAAGGAACAGTTGCAAAGGTTAAAGACTTACATCAAGCTTGGGGGTTGTTTAAAAATACTATCTTGGAAGCCCAGATCAGCTGTATTCCACGCTTTAAGGAAAGTGGAAGGAAGTCCGAAAAACTGCCAGAATGGTTTAAAGATGAGGTCAGACAGGCTGTTGTTGCCAAAGAAGCACCTTTCAGGAAATGAAAAAAGAGCCAAATGACGAAAACGGGAAACAGCACAAGAACTGGCAAGTTAAATGCAAGGCATTGATAAGGCAGATAAAGAGAGAATTTGAGAAGAAACTTGCTGTGGAAGCAAAAATGCATAATAAAGACTTTTTCAAGTACATTCATAGTAAAAAAAATCTGTGAGAGAGTCAGTTGGACCATTAGAAGATAGAGGGGTAAAAGGGGCAGTAAGAGGGGACAAGACTGTAGCGGAGAGACTGAATGAATTATTTGCTTCGGTCTTTACTGAAGAAAATGTAGGTATGTTACCCATGACTAAAGTGGTATTTAAAGGTGATACTACGGAATAATTGAAAGAAATATCGATACACCGGGAAGATGTATTACAACTATTTGATAAACTGAAGAGTAGCAAATCACCTGGACTGGATGGTATACATCCAAGGTGTTGAAAGAACTGAAATATGAGAATGCAGACCTGCTATTAATAATCTGTGAACTATCATTAAAATCATCTGTAATACCTGAAGATTGGAGGATTGCCAATGTAACGCCAATTTTTAAAAAGGGTTCCAGGGGTGATCCGGGAAACTACACAACGGTGAGCCTGACGTCAGTACTGGGAAAAATAGTAGAAACCATGTAAATAGTTATGGCTTAATAGGAGACAGCCAACATGGCTTAAGACAAGGAAGATCTTGTATTACTAATCTGTTATGTTTTTTTGAAGGTGTGAATAAACAGCTAAACAAAGGTGAGTCGGTTGATATAGTGTATCTGGACTTTCAGAAAGCCTTTGACAAGGTCCCTCATCAGAGACTTTTGGCAAAACTAAAAAGTCATGGGATAGGAGTGTACTATTGTGGATCAGGAACTGGTTAAAAGATAGAAAGCAGAGGGTAGGCCTAAATGGCCAATTTTCCCAAAGGTGAATAGTGGAGTACCCCAGGGATCTGTGCTGGGTCCGCTGCTTTTTGACATATTCATAAATGACCTGGAAAAGGGAATAACGAGTGAGATTATCAAATTTGCAGATGACACAAAACTATTTAAAGTTGTTAAAACCCAAGAGGATTGTGGAAAATTGCAAGAGGATCTTGATAAATTGGAAGACTGGGCATCCAAATGGCAAATGAAATATAATGTGGACAAGTGCAGTTAGGCACTTAGAAAAGAACAACCCAAACTATGGTTACACAATGCAAGGTTCCACACTGGGAACAACCACCCAGGAAAAAGATTTAAGTGTCATCGTGGATAAAGCATAGTTACTCACCTGTAACAGGTGATCTCCGGGAACAGCAGGAAGTTAGTCTTCACATGTGGGTATCATCGGTACCGACGGAGCCTGCGCGGGAACGCTCCCCATCGTCCAATTAGGAAGCTTTTGGGAGCATCCCACAGCGCGTGCGTGCTGCCTTCCCGCCTTTCCCAACTGCCTCTCTCCAGTTGAGTTTAAAGCTGAGACAAAGAGAGAGAGAGGGAAAGGGAAAGAGATAGATAGAGAGATACAACTCCTAGGGGAAGTGGGTGGGTTGTGAAGATTAAATTCCTGCTGTTTCCGGAGATCACCTGTTACAGGTGAGTAACTATGCTATCTCCAGGAACAAGCAGGAATGTAGTCTTCACATATGGGGACTCCCTAGCTTTAGATGCCAGGGAGAGACCCCAGAAGTTGTGTGTCCCTGTGAAGGGCTCCACTTCCCCCCATGGATCTCTGGCATCCAACTAGGGATGGCGGGTAGGAGTTGATTAGGTATGGAAAAGGTGTTGGAGAACAGCCTGACCAAACAAGGCATCCCAGTGGGAGTCCTTGTCCAAGCAGTAATGGGCTGTGAAGGTATGAACTGAGGCCCAAGTGGCTGCTTGACAGATGTCGTCGATAGACACAGAGTGTAGATGAGCCATTGAAGCTGCCATGGCTCTCACATTGTGAGCTGTGACATGGCCCTCCAGAGGAAGGTTCTCACTCTGATAGGCAAAGGAAATACACTGTGCAATCCAGTTGGACAGTGTTCTCTTGGAGACTGGAAGTCCCAAATGAGAAGAATCAAAAGCAACAAAGAGTTGAGAGGACTTTCTATGTTGCTGTGTTCTTTGCAAGTAAAAGGCTAAAGCTCTTTTACAGTCCAAAGTATGAAGATTCCTTTCTGCATTCGATGCATGAGGTCTTGGAAAGAACACAGGCAGGTAGACTGCTTGATTAAGATGAAAAGGCGAGACCACCTTAGGCATAAAGTGTGGATGAGTCCTAAGGACTACCTTGTCATGATGAAACCTTGTATAAGGTGGATCAGCTACTAGTGCCTGCTACTCACTGATGCGGCGTGCTGATGTGATTGCAATGAGAAAGATAACTTTCCAAGAAAGGAATTTCAATGAGGTAGTAGCTAAGGGTTCGAAAGGTGGCTTCATGAGCTGACCAAGAACCAGGTTTAAGTCCCATGCCACCGGTGGTGGCCTAATAGGAGGCTTAGTTAGAAGAAGGCCTCTCATAAATCTTGCTATAAGAGGATGGGAGGAGATAGGTTGTCCATTTAGAGGCTTGAGAGAAGCTGCAATAGCACTCAAATGGACTCTTACTGAGTTAGTTTTAAGTCCTGCATTGGATAAATGAAGGAGATACTCCAGTAATGATTCCAGAGGTATCGCAAGGGGGTTAAGACCCTTCTGCGAACACAATATGGTAAACCTTTTCCACTTGAAAGCATAAGAGCGTCTTGTGGAAGGCTTCCTGGAAGCATAAAGGACATCCTTTACTTGCTGAGGGAGGTTAAGATCATGAAGATCTAGGCCTTCAGCAACCAAGCTCTGAGATGCAAAGATTGGGGATTGGGATGCCCTAACATTCCGTCCTCCTGAGACAGGAGATCTGGAGCAGATCCTAACTCCAGGGAGGGAGCTTGAGAGAGATGTAGAAGCAGAGGGTACCACACTTGCCGTGGCCAATGTGGAGCTATGAGAATCATACGCCCTCTGTCTCTCTGAAGCTTGAATAGGGTTTTGGGAATTAGGGGAATGGGTGGAAAGGCATAAAGGAAGTCTAGACCCCAGTGAAGGAGGAAAGCATCCCTGGCCTGAGAGCCCTGAGCCGGAATTCTGGAACAGAACTGGGGAAGTTTGGCATTCAACGGACTTGCAAAGAGGTCTATGTCCGGGGTTCCCCAAATTTGAAAAATCTTGGCCACCTGGTCTGCATGTAGAGACCATTCGTGTGGAAGCAAAACTCGACTGAGTCTGTCTGCCCAAGAGTTTTGTATGCCTGGGAGATACACTGCCAGGAGATAAATCTGATGCTCTCTGGCGAGGGCCCATAGTCACAAAGCTTCGTTGCAAAGTAACAGAGAGCCTGTTCCCCCCTGCTTGTTCACATAGAACATGGCTACCTGATTGTCCGTATGAATAAGGACTGTCTTGTAGCTGAGCAGGGTATGGAACACTCGAAGAGCAAGGAAGATTGCTCTGAGCTCTAAGAGCTTGATATGTAGATGAGTCTCCTGTGGAGTCCAGGTGCCTTGGGTGGAGAGGTCTTGCAGATGAGCTCCCCAACCCACTGGTGAAGCATCTGTTGTGAGAGTTGCCTGGGGTAAGGGTTGTTGAAAAGGGGACCCCAGCAACAGGTTCTGAGTGGATTGCCACCATTGGAGGGACAAAATAAGGCAACTTGTGTTTGCTATTTTGTCTGACAGGCACCCTGATGCCTGGGTCCATTGAGAGGATAAAGTCCACTGGGCTGCTCTCATATGGAGGCGATCATAAGGAACCACATGCACGGTGGATGCCATGTGTCCTAGTAGTTGTAGCATTTCTCGGGTAGTGAGATGAGGTTTTAGCACTGCTTGAGAAGCTAACTGCACCATGAGATAGGCCCTTGCCTTTTTAGTATCCAGCAAAGCTCCAATGAACTCTAGAGACTGAGTGGGAGTTAGACTGGATTTTGGGATGTTTATGACCAGACCCAAATACTGAAGGATACGCATTGTGCAAGATAGAGAAGTCCTGGCCTCTGACTCTGATGGGTCTCGAATGAGCCAGTTGTCTAAGTAGGGGAAGACGAATATGCCTAGAGTGTGGAGAAATGCTGCTACCACAGCCATGCATTTCGTGAACACTCTTGGAGCTGAGAACCCAGTAACACAATGTGGACAGCAGTACGGAAGGAAATTCTTTATTCGGTCACCTTTAGCCTATGGCCCAACACAGGCCGTGTTTCGCTACCTTCTTCAGGGGCAGGCTAAACTAAAAACATAAATAATGATAAATAAATAGCCATAAAAATCATAACACCAAGAATTAAAACCTAAGGTATTCAACATAGAAATAAATTATTAAACACTACTATATGCCTATACAGACAAAATATCATGATCAATGTTTGTGTCTAAAATCACATACACTACATGAACTAGCACAGCTAATAAAACGTAAATAATAAATAACATATAAAATTGATAAATGAATAAATACATCATCTCTCAATCACATATATTAGGTGAATATAAAACATATAAATAAGAATCTGATGGCTAAACTTATAAAAACATAGATAAAAGAATAAATAGTACATCCATATACAATATACTTAAAACAGGGACTTAAAGGATTGTATAGTTTGTGTCCATGTGCCTAAATTAAACTAAAAATTAATTAAAAATACATGAGCAACACTCAGTGGAATCAGGGGAAAAAAACTACTCTCTCAAAAAAACAAACAAATGCTTCTGAAGTAGTCCATCTACCTGCAAATTGTGAGTCACTGTCTTCAAATTGTAACTTCATCAAATGCCGATTCTAATAATGACACAAAAGGAAGATACACCAGATATAAGGGTTCATGAATCTTCATACACCAGGGTAGATATAGACTCTACATATACTCTATTTTTAACGATACTGCCAACAAAGATCTACCATGGGGGATCACGTAGTCTACACACGCCCTCCGTGGTGTAAGATCGTCATAAATATCATAAAACTACTGCCGTACTTAAGAAATTCCAGCATAAAAAACGAAGTTACAAAAGAAACTTACAAATTGTTCACAAATATAGACTCTACATATATTCTATGTTTTACTATGCTGTACACGGAGATTTTGTAGTCTACGCTCACCCTCCGCGGTTGAAAATCAAAAAATATATATATACCTCCATACTTGAGTTAACTTCCAACATAAAACCGCAATTGCAAAAGAAACTTAGACTGCATATAAATTGACCATGTCAGCGTGTCCGCCGGCGCGGCACACAAAACGCCAGCACCTGCGCTCTGCAAACACCACAAAGATTGAGTCGATAAGTTAGCAATAATAGTTATGGAATGGTTATGGTTATGGGTTTATAGTTGATATAGGAGCTACCGATTAATTTGTAAGAAGCCTTTTTTGTTTTAAAGCATAGAGCTAGGGGAGTTCTCTGTGGCTTCCGATGTTAATATATATAAGGTTAGTCGAAATGACAGATTTGTGTAAGGTCCTGTGATAATAGTGGAGTCGGCAGAGCGCAAGCACCGGCGGTCCGTATGATGTGCCGACGGGCATGCTGACACGGTTAATCTTAACAATCTGTAAGTTCCCTTGTAATTGGGTTTTTTTCTGCTGGGTATTTGACTGATTATCTTAGTTTACGTAAAAAGAATAAATAAAAAGAGAGGATTAAAAGAGTTCTATGGCGTTTCTCTGCAGCTCCTCGAATTTAAATATGTATGAGGGTATTTAAATAGAAGACTTGTGTAATGTCCCACAAGTCTTTGTGGTGTTTGCAGAGCGCAGGCGCTGGCGTTGTGTGCCGCGCCGGCGTGTGTAGACTACGTGATCCCCATGGTAGATCTTTGTTGGCAGTATCGTTAAAAATAGAATATATGTAGAGTCTATATCTATAAACCAGACCCTTGTTGGCTACCCTGATGTATGAAGATTCATGAACCCTTATATCTGGTGTATCTTCCTTTTGTGTCATTATTAGAATCGGCATTTGATGAAGTTACAATTTGAAGACAGTGACTCACAATTTGCAGGTAGATGGACTACTTCAGAAGCGTTTGTTTGTTTTTTTGAGAGAGTAGTTTTTTCCCCTGATTCCACTGAGTGTTGCTCATGTATTTTTAATTAATTTTTAGTTTAATTTAGGCACATGGACACAAACTATACAATCCTTTAAGTCCCTGTTTTAAGTATATTGTATATGGATGTACTATTTATTCTTTTATCTATGTTTTATAAGTTTAGCCATCAGATTCTTATTTATATGTTTTATATTCACCTAAGCCAATTCTGACTCTGAAGGTATGGCAGCAGAGTTCCTAGAGAAATCTTGAATTTCTCTTTGAACAGGAATTTGTTCAATTCTCTGAGGTCCAAAATAGGTCTGTATCCCCCTGTTTTCTTTGGGATAAGGAAATAGGGGGAGTAAAACCCTGTACCCTGTTGATGAATGGGTACTTCTTCTATTGCCCCTTGGGTAAGAAGTATGGTGACCTCTTGATCTAACAGGTTGATGAGAGAGGTCTGAGAAGTGAACTGTCTTACCATTGTGTGAGGGGGCATGCACAGGAAGTGCAGTTTGTACCCCTGTCTTATAATGGAGAGTGTCCAATGCTCTGCTGTTATCTGCTCCCACCTGGGGGCAAAGTGACATAACCTTCCTGGAATGGTGGAAGGTTCTGGTCCGTTGAGGGCCAGGAAGGCTAAGTTCTCTAGACGAAAGTCAAAGGCCTTGTGGAGGCTGAGACTGCTGAGATGTTTGAGGCTTAGCAGTCTTTGCTTTCCTTTGTTTAGGTGGTTGCTGACCCTTCCGGGCAGTCTGACCTGCAGAACGTCCCTGCTGGGAATAAGAGGGATAAAACCTCTTCTTTTTCGAGAAGAAAGGCTTCTTGAAAGATTTCTTTCTCGCAGGATCAGCTGTGACTTTGGATAGCCTATCCAAAGTGGAGTTGTCAGCATCTAATTCATTGGCTTTTTCGTGCCAATTTTTGCCAAATAGATTCTCACCTGTACAAGGGATATTGCCCAGTTTGTCCTGCACCCAGAGCTCCAAATCGGATGCCTGGAGCCAGGCAATTCTACGTGTACCTATGGCAATGGCAGAGGTTCTGCTTATGCACTCAAAACAGTCAAAAGCTGCACGGTTGACAAACTTAGACACATCCAGGGCAAGATTCTGGAGATTAAATGAAAGCTTGTTAAAAAGGAAGGAGGTGGTGGAGGATATCAGAACCACCATCAGGAAGTATCTCCTGATTAATGATACGGGGGAAGAGAAGGATGGTACGGTATGGGAAGGGCTGAAGGCGGTCATTCGAGGGCGTTTTATTATGTGGGCAGCTAAGCTTAAGAAGAATAGAGTACAGAGGGAGGAGTTAAACAAAGAAATCAAAGCAGCCACACTAACATACCAAACAACAGGGGCAAAGAAGGCTTGGAAACAGGTGGGAAGACTGCAAACAGAATTGCAGAATATACAAGCAGATAAGATAGCATTTGCGATGGAGTAGGCCAAGCAGGTGTATTATGAATTTGGGGATCAGACAGGCAGGCTGTTAGCCAGAAAGTTAAGAAAACGGACAGCGCAAAACCTGATCCTGTAGATACAGGGGACAAATTGGGAACGGCACCGAGAAGACCAAAAAATTAGGACGCAGTTTGTGAAGTTTTACCAGGCTCTATACAAAGCAAAGGGAAATAAAAGAGGAAGAGAGAGTGCAGTTTTTGGAGGGAATCAACCTCCCTACCCTACTGGATGAAGCACAGAGCTGCCTTGAAGGGGAGATCATAAGGGAAGAAATTGAGAGGGTAGTCCATGGGCTGGTGACAGGAAAGGCCCCAGGAATGGATGGTCTTCCTGGGAGATTTTACAAGACTTTCCTAGGGGACATAGTGAGGTTGATGGGCAAGATGTTCAATGGAGTTTTAGAGGAAGAGGGGATGTTGTCGGGGGAGATGCTCACAGCAGGGAGTACAGTACTCCCAAAGCCAGGGAAGGAACCCACGGTCTGTGGGGCCTATTGGACCATTTCTCTTCTAAATGTAGATGTTAAAATCCTAACAAAGGTGTTAGCCACACACCTTGCTCCACGGATGCAAGGATTGGTACATATAGATCAAACGGGATTTATCCCAGGGCACCAAGCAGCAGATAATATTAAGAGGGCAGTGGAACTAGTATGGACTGCACAACAGGAAACAGAGGAGATCATACTTCTATCTATCGATGCTGAAAAAGCATTTGATAGGGTGCATTGGGCTTACTTTCATATAGTTATGGATGCGATAAGATTTGGCCATAACTTTGGAATCTCGGTGTGGGGACTATATTGGAACCTGAGAGCTAGGGTGAAGGTAAATGGTCGGTACTCAAAAGGGGTTTGAACTAGGAAGAGGGTCAAGACAGGGGTGCTCGATGTCACCGTTATTATTTGCCCTAGCAGTTGAACCTTTGGTGCAGAGGATAAGGGAAAGGAGGCGGATTATAGGGGTGGAAAAAGGGGAGAAGGAGTACACAATTTTATTTTTTGCCAATGATATATTGCTATCTCTCTGGCAGCCCGAACACTCGCTACTGGAGGTGGTGGAGGAGTTGTACCAATATGGTGGGGTATTGGGGTTTAAAATGAACCTTGAGAAGATGGAGGTGTTGAATGTAACGGTCTCCTCCAGGGTAGAAGCAAAACTAAGGTCGCAAGTTCCCATTCGTTGGATTGCACGACCAATTACTTATTTAAGAGTGCAAATACTGGCTAGACATGAAAAGCTGTATCGAGCTAACTATCCACCATTGTTTGCAGTTATAAGAAAAGATATGGAGGGGTGGATGCAGCTAGAGACATCCTGGTTGAGTAGAATCGCGGCAATTAAAATGAACATCTTACTTCGATTGCTATACCTGTTTCAGGCATTAGCAGTAGGGGTGATGGATACTGCATTACGGACTTTGCAGAGGAAAGTCTTCAGGTATATTTGGAAATGTATACCAAGAATACCACGAGAAGTGATGTACACCTCCCCAGGGGAAAGGAAGATTGGGGGTTCCCGACATTCAGGCTTATTATAAAACAGCACAAATTATGCACCTTATGGATTAGAGACAGATAGGGGACTGCAAGAATTATGTGGAATTGGAGAAAACCTACTTGTCAGGGGGTTGGATTGAGGTGTGGCCTTGAGCCAGTCAGGGGGATAGGCGGGTACTAGGCAAGGGGACCCCCCGTATGTGGCAGGTGGTTGGAGTTTGGGAGCAAGGAAGGAAACGAGATAATAAATCCACCAAAAATAGATTCTCACTAATGACACCATGGGGATGGCGGGCGTTTACACCAGGGTGGGAGGGAGGGGTGTTTGAAAAGCGGTGGGCCAAGGGACTAACCTGTTTCTTTTAGTTTGTGGATGAAGGGGAAATATTAGTGTTGAGGAATTGAAGGAGGAGTACAACCTGAGGGAGGGGGATAGGTACCACTATGACCAGGTTTGTCATTTCCTGAGAAGGAACAGGGAGAAGCAGCTGTTGGAGAGGGAACTTGATGACTTGGAGTTGATATGGCTTGGGAAACGATCCTCTTGGGGGCTGATCTCAGCCTTATATAAAGGGATATGTGGGGGAGGAATCAGGAATTTAAGTATATGAAGGATTGGGAAGTGGTTCTGGGATGGGAGATTTCATCTGAGGAGTGGAGACCGATATTTGATCAGATTAGACAGGCCCCATGGTCAAGTAGTATTTGAAAAAACTATTACAAAATTCTGCTGAGATGGTACTATACACTAGTGAGGCTACATGCTATATTCTCTGGGGTATCCCCGAGCTGCTGGCAGAGGTGTGGAGAAAGGAGGGCCTTTTGGCATATATGGTTGAACTGTCCAAAGATAAAGGGGTTTTGGAAGGGGATGTAGGGGTGGATAGAGGGGTTGTATGGGGAATCAGTGGCCTTGGACCCAAGCATTTATCTGCTATCATGGTGGAGGGGTCAGTGGAGAGGGCATAGGAGTAGGGCAATCATAGCTTGTTTAGTGCAGCAAGGTGTGAAATAACAACTGCATAGAAGCAAGTGGAGGCGCCTAGCTTAGAGAAATGTGAGGAACGGCTAAGAAACAAAGAGGCACATTCTATAGAGCATGTCCAGGCCCCTGTGCGTCCGATCGGAATGGGATGCACAGAAGCAGACCCGATTCTGATCCCGCGGGGGCTAGACGTGCCATGCGGGATCAGAATCAGGTCTAGAGCCTGTACGTGCAGACCGGAATCCAATTCTGATTGGCCTGCACATAGAGAGCTATGCCCAGCTAATGTAATCAGGCTCCTGAATGGAGCCGCGGTGCCATTGAGTCCGGTTGCCATGGCACTGCGGCTCCTTTCAGGAGTTGCAATCTCCTGCCCAAAACCACTCTTTCCTTTCCCTGTAGCCCGACCCCTGATCTGGCCTTTCATGGCCAGGGTTGGGCTGCAGGGAACCCCCTTCACCCCTTCACCTTTCTTGCGCTACCAGGGCCTGCCGTCCCCTGACATTCAGGGGAACTTATTCCACCTCCGAGGTGGAATAAGTCCCCCGTCCAGTCTGCCGACCCCGGATGTACAGGGCCGACTTCAGAATCAGCCCTGAACATCTGGGATCACAGACCGCTCATTACCCACCTATCTCCGCCTCCGCAACGTCCCCTCCCGCCCCTGTCTAAGCCTCCCTGTACAAACTTCTTGTTCGTACAGGGAGCCTTTTGACAGGGCCAGCAGGAAGGCGAATAGCAGGAAAGGACGTCTGTGGTGATGAGCTTACTGACAAGCATAGAAAAAGAGCTGGTTTTAAAACTTTTTCTTCTGAGTTAGAGCAAGGCTCAGATAGACAGTCATTTAAAACAGCACCTAGAGAGAAAAGTTACAGGGTTGAGTGTGCTGAGCACAAGCCACGCCCTACTTCCATGGCAACACAGATTGCAAAGGGGAATCACCTGGGGAGGAGGGGCAGGCAAACGAGCTTCACGCTCAAGCATTTAACCTCTGAGAGTCAGAGACAGAGAGGACCGCATGCAGGAGGAACACATGCAGGAGATTCACATGCAGGAGAATCACATTCCGTGAAAGCAGAAGCAGGATGGGGCTTGGAACAGAAGCAGAGCTCAGAGCGTGGGCATGAGAAACAGAAAGAAGGAGAAAGCCTGAGGAATTTGACCAGAGGCTTTGGAGCACGGCAGAGAAGGGCTGACCTCCAACACAGAAGGAGTTCTAGCAGCAGCTCTCTCAGCCAAGACAGCTATACAGAGTTTGCAAACCTTGGTAAAGGTAGGAAACCAAACTCTGGGAAACTGGTGGAGTATAGTACAGATAGCAGTGAAGCTATTGAGGATTCAGAGGGGGAGTTTTATTCCTCTAAAAAGCCTGCAAGGAAATCTGTTCCTAGAGCCCAGGGAAGGAAGCAAGTGACTGTTTTACCCAGAGATATAAAACCCTGCAGCTCACGTATTAAACCTGAAGGGAGGAAGGATAATCCCTGGGAGAAACTGTTTAAACTAATGCAGCAGTTAAAACCTGATAATGTAAGTAAAAGCCCAGAGCTGTTTCAGAATGACTGTGAAGATATGGAAACGGACTTAGCTGGATTGGAGGAGGACACAGACTCTCCAATGGAATGTTCAACAGCCTTTATTGCTTAGGAGAAAGTCTGATTATCAGCTGAAAGGAATATTTCAGGACTGTGATATATGCTCTGAGTTTCCTGCACCCTGAAGCCAAGGGAAAGGATTATAAATGTGTTTTGTTTGAAGTTTGATTCCTGTATGCTGAAGGAAGCTATATGAGTTGGTTATTGTTTTGTTACTACTTGTTCATACGCTTAAGAAGATTTGCTTTTCTGAAGTTTGGTGACAAAAGATAAAAATAATAAATTTCCTGTGTAATGCCTAAAAACCACTCGGACTGCTTATTGACCACAACTACAATAGTCCCAGCAGCACATGCTGAAGTTAAGCAAGAACAGTTGGCACGCTGCCCCTTCTAGGCGACCGCCTGGACGGCTGGCAGCGCCACACGTCCCAACAAGACAGAATAGACCCCATAGTGCTTATGGAGAAGTTAACAGCTCTCCGAAGACAAAAACGGAACCAATTCAAAGAAGACTGGGGGAGTTTAATGCTTGCCCTGCAGGGGGGAGGGGGGAGAGGAGGGGTGTGGGGAAGGAGGGGGGGTAAGGGGTAGAGGGGAAGGCTTGGTTCTACCCTAATTAAGGTGGTTAAACCCCCCCTTCCCCCAGAATGTTGCCCAATTCCTAACAAATCCAAAACCCTCTTCCTTGTCCCATCATCTCATCCACGTATTGAGACTCTACTTGCCTTTTGGGTCCTGCGTATGGAACAGGAAGCATTTCTGAGAATGCTACTCTGGAAGTTCTAGATTTCAACTTCCCACCTAAAAGCCTAAATTTGGCTTTCAGAACCTCCCTCCCACACTTTCCTATGTCATCGGTATCAACATAGATTGCGAGCCCTTTGGGAACAGTGAAATGAATACTGTACCTGAAGGTAACTCGCCTTGATCTTTTCCTGGAAAGGTGTGAGATAAATACTAATAAATAAATAAATACATAAATAAATGTACCAAGACAGTAGGCTCCTTCCCAGTACTATCTAAAACCTAGTCTAGGTAGTGCATGAGGTCTGCTATCTTCGCACCAGGTAGTCATGTTACCTGGTGATCCTCATGTCCACCAGCTACATGCCTAATGATTAAATCACTAACTATAACAGTTGTCCTAATCCATTCCTCATGGGCACATGGCCCTGGAGAAACCTCCTTGGTGCGAGAGGGTTTAAGATCACCTGGAGGACAGGACCTACAGGATCACTTCCTGCCACACCAAATAGATGCTCTCCTTTCAGGTGACCTCTCTCCTCCATGGCAACAGATAGGCTGCCAGACTGGAGATGGGACTTCACTACTATATCTCTGTAGGTCTCATCTATATACCTCTCTGTCTGCCTCAGCCCCTCCAAGTCAACTACTCTAGCCTCCAGAGATCGGAGTTGTTCCCTCAGAGCAAAGAGCTCCTTGCACCTAGTGCACACGTAAGACTTCTCACCAACTGGGAGAAAATCATACATGTGACACTCAATGCAAAAAACTGGATAGCCCCCATCTCACCTACAATTTGCTTACTCTCTCTTGTCTTGCTTGTCACTACTGCCTGGAATCCCAACCCTGGCATGACAATCCCTCCCTGTTGCAATGACAGGAGACGATGCACGACATAGGGTACTGTATGCGCTTCGCGTGCCAAAAAGCACAGCTGCTGCATGTGAGAGTAGCAAGAAGGGAACTAAGAGATAGTTATGCTGGGGTCAGGATTCCATGCAACATACAAGGCAAGAGAGAGGGACTGAGACCTGGATTAACATGGCAACAGTAAAGAGGGGCCACCAGAATCAGCACAGCAATCAGCAACAAAAAGGGACCAGGACAATACGGCAACATTATTAAAGTATGCAGCACTCTAAGGGGCTCTTTTATTAAAGTACATTAGGGTTTGCACCTAAGTGCATTTAGTGCTAAAACTAACGTGAGTTAAGTGCAAAGCCTCTGTGCTATTTGTCAGTGGCATGACCTGACATGCAAATGAGTACCCTAACAACACACAGTGCTATTATTACGGGTGCACTTACACCTAATGCTATCTTAATAGATGGAGTTATCTGCACTAATGGCAATATTGACAGTGTGTGATATGTCCCCCGCCATGCTAACTACAATGTGCTCATCATGCCCACTCTCTGTCCCTACCCTGCCCCCAAAGTGTGAGTGGCAGTTAGCATTGAGTCAGTATTCGGTAACTGTGTTTCTTTCTCTTCAGAGGATTTACAATCTAATTTTGTACCAGAGTTATTAGGAGGTTAAGTGACTTGTCCAAAGTCATAACCATTGTCAATGGGATTTGTACCCTGACTTCCCTTGTTCTCAGCCCACCATCAATTTACTCATCCACTGCAAAAAACGGTGTGATTCAGAACAGCCATATAAGGGATAACAATTCATCTTTCTCCATGTCTTATGCAAATGAGGTTTGTGGCATATAACTATAAACTGTCCTTGTCCATAGAACTTCCACAGAATTAGACAACATTTCCTTGCTCACAAGCTCCTGAACAATGGAGTAATAGGAAAGTTGCAGGTTAAACTAAGGTATACTGTAAATGTTATTTACTTTCCCAGTGCCTCCCTGTAGTATTGTTATTCCTCTATTGCACTGCTTATTTATGGAGTCACCATTCTACCAACAATATTTACCCTCATTCCTTCTCCACGCATCCCAGTATGCACAGATAAGGAACACTGTCGTGTTGTCCGGATACTCTCCATGACCACACAGAGAACTTCTTTTCCACTTTCCTTCGATTGCCGAATTAAGCAGTGGTCCAAGTCAATTTTTCTAAAACACAGAGAATGTCTACCTTAGCATTTATGAAATATATGATTATAAATCAGATCTCTGTGTTGAGTACAAAAGAAGTTCCACTTATTTACATTTTTCTATGATGGCATACATCGGTTAAAAAAACAATACTAATATAAAGTAAAGCACCATCTGGACAATAGCATAGTAAAATTGACAGGATAAGCCAATTTGATAAAAAACATTTTTTAGCTTTTGCACAATTGCCAGGCTGATGGCCTCCTAGACATTAGGTAAAGGTTTATTCTATAGGGAGGATGATGGTGTGGCAGGCTATGGCCTATAATAGTCTGCAAATATGAAAAGCCTGTAAGTTAGGCCCTGATTCCAACCCCCATCTCAGTAAAGAACCAATGTTGCAGCGAAATGCACGCAATGAATAATACCAGGAGTCAGTTCAAAGATCCAAGCCAATTTATTGTGCACAAGTCTCAGGCAATGTCACATTCAAAAAGGTCTGAGCCATGGAGTCCAGTAAACAACTCCTTATATACCTTTCTTCTCCAGTTTAACATAGGCAAACTTTCTATTGGTCCCAATGCCCCCTGCACCTATCCAATTGGGACTCTCTCTGGGCCTAGCACTCTGTTCCCCCTGCTCAGACTTCTCTAACAAAGGCACAGTTCTTAGACTTTGATACATTTCTCCTACAAGGTCACTTCTAGCTTAGAGAATGTGTGAATACAGAGCACTGGAACATATCTGTCATCAGCATAGAAGAATTCAATAAGGGATTCATACAAACTTATCAAAAGCAGTTTAAAGCAGTTTCTCTAACTTTTACTGACTTTGGTTTTTCTCAGCATTACTATTCTCAGGTGGGGGTTGGGACTCAGGCCTAGCTTACAGGCCTCTCATACGTTTACAGGCTATTCTAGGGCATTGCCTGCCACATTCCCCCCTATGATTATTCTCACCCACAAGTGAGAGAGGTTAGAATCAAATCATACATTACACTTGGTCATTAGCATCATGTTGGGGTATAGGGGAATATTGCCACATAGCTAATATTGTGGTAGCTGCTTTACGCTCAACAGTACTATCAATAATTGAGTTCAGCATACACAAGCATAGGGGTAGGAAACATGGGAGAAACAAGCAGATAGCCAATATTGTGTGGTGGCAAGACAGATATAGAGCCCAAAGAAAGTGTGAAAAAACAGCCTTTTACCCCTGGGCAGAAGAAAGGTTCAGGGAGTTTAAGGGTTAAAACTCTAACCAAAGAAAAAAACTCTGTGCACAGAGATGTAGAGAGTGAGCCACGCCCTAGCTCCATGGTGACCAGGGGAGGTGACGAGGGAAGCCTGGGGGTGGAGTCTGAGGCTATAGGGCAGCCCCAATCATATAAGCAGAGAGAGTCTTCCAGAGAAGGGGGAACGAAAGGAGGAGGAGGAGTGAAAGGCGAGAGACCAGGAAGAAGGAAAGCAGGAGGAGATCGTGTCCGTGGGCAGAGTTCAGGAGGGAAATCCTCTGAGGGGGAGACGTTCCCTAGCAGGCTGGACACTAGCAGAGAATCTCTTGAAACTACAGGAAGTAAGGAGATTAGGAGGACACGTGTAAGAGAAATGTGCTCTAACAGAAGCCTCAAAGGAGATCCTTATTGCATACAGCATTCAGACAACTCAAGCCCTGAAGGCAGCCTAGCTGGTAGGAAGGGTACAGCTGGCTGGGAACACAGGAGAGTTGATTCTGGGGGAAATGCTGGTGGAAAGCAAGGAACAGGAATCTCTGTGAGAGAGGCTGTGGAGAAGGTTCTACCGGTGGCACAGCCTGAGAGAAGACAGGGTGCTGGGAACAAGGTGAGCCCCTTGCAAGTTTTAAAAGGTTTATTAAAAAAGAAAGATCTCCTATATCCTTCCCCTGCAACTCAGCGTAGTGAGGATTCCCAATGGGAACAGGTTTTGAAATTGTTGGAGCAGTTGAAACCTGCCGTTAGAGACGCTGAGGCCAGCCAGGTGCTAATTTAACCAAATGAGGAAAGTATGGAAGTAGAAGAATGCCTTTCAGAAAGTGTATGTTCTGATGTTGAAATGGATTGCTCTTACTGTGTGAGTCAGAAGAAGTAAAAGCTGTATGTTTTTTTTAAAAGTAGTGAAAAGCCAGAAGCTTTGGAAAGTTTATGACCTGCGGGAAATTTGGTTAATTGAAGCACTAATGTTGAGCTAGTCAGACAGGCTCAAAGAAGGCTATGAATGCTGGAAGTTAAAAGCCAATATTTGCAACTTGAAAGTGAAGAATGCTAATGTCTTTAAAAAGGAATGGCAGCTTGTAACCAAGAAGCCAAGGTGCTGTGCAGAGCCCTGAGTGATACAGATTTGTGCTATACCAAGCCTGGGACCTAAGAATGTAATCTTGACTGAAGGCAAGGTTTTATTGCTTTGTTTAAAACAAGCTGTTTGAAACGGCTAATGCCTGAACTGTGCTGTAAAGTTTGTTTTCCTTTTTGAATGGAGAAGTATCCCATTTTTGTTCTGGTTATATCTGAACTGCTGACAAAGAAGTTCAGTTGGTTAAGTAGAAAATAAAATTCCTGTTACCTTTGAAACCCTCGGCTGTTTTGGTTCTTACCACACAACTACATTATTGAGAAGCCTCAGCATTGGGAATTCAGGTGATAAGGGACATAAAGAGATACGCCCACTACATATAGGCAACCGCCTAACCCGCAGAGGGCGCTACAATTGATAAGACAATGAACACAAGTGTTTTCAGGCCGCCCATCCCTGAAAACAGAGAACCAAACCATCCATCAAGTTGCAAGCCATGCCAGGTCTGGACTGGTACATAGGTTTGCTTTCTCATGTGATTGGCTATATCTTCTACAACTTGTCCTTCATTATCGATTTGCAAACAACAGTTAGTTAAATTCAGCTTTTTACACACCCCTCCCTCAGCTGCAAGTAAATAATCTAATGCTAAGCGATTCTGATAAATAGCTGTACGCATTTGCGTGGCTTGTTTAGCTAACAGGGTTAGTGCTTTACTAGTTTCATTGGTTATTATCTCAACAACAGCTTGCAAATGTATAATACGATTTAACATATACACAGGGGTGCGGTAACCCCAAAAGCCATCTTGTGCCCAGGTAGCAGGTCCATAGTAGGAAACAATTCTCTCCGGTGGCCATTCTTCAGATGTCGCATCCCATTTGTCCCACTGGCCTATCTTCAGAGCCTCTCGCTTCTGTCGACTTCTATATATGGGAAATCCCAGTTGCTCCCCGTGGGAAATAGGTAAGAGGAAGAAGGAAGGTTTTATGGTCCCCAAAACACACGCACCTCCCCAGTTAGCAGGGAGTCTAGCACATGCTCGAGTTCCACAGATCCAATACAGTCCAGGTGGAGCTTGCCAGGTATTGTGAGAAGCCAGATTTGTCCATAACCTGGGTTCCGGGGCATTGGCACCTGCCCACCAGGATGTCTTTCTGGTAGTAGCATTATAGTACTTCTGGTTTAAACAGACCAATTGTCCCACTAGCATAGTCAACTGTGGTCCAGCACGAACAAAACATAGGTTACCAACAATGGGGTTAGCTAGGACAAATTCACTGGTAGCTTTATGCAGATCAGTTTGGTTGTATGGTACAGAATAGTTCAATTCTTGCGCTTCCCAAGGCCACTGGTCTCCCATCTGAGTTCCCCCACAGAAGAGACAGTCAGAGACATGGAGACTTGATGCTACAGCTCCAGCTAGTTAAATGAACAAATTTCGGGAAGCGTGGGGAACTACAAACTCTGCCTTCATAGCCTCATAAAAGGTATGATGTATTCGATAAGGTGAAGAGACATGAGTTTTCGTGTTAAGCTGGATATATACAAAAGTTCCAGGGTCAGTTCCACTTCCTGCTATACGTAGACCAAATCGGAATCCCTGCTTCCACTGGCTCGGGTCGAGGATGAGGAGCCATAGGGGATTACAAGCACCTTTCTTGCACTTCTGAGGTTCCAGTAGGGGTAATCTCTCTAAATTGGCCTTGCGATTATCTCCATCTTGTCCAGTAGGGCTACCAGACCAGGTAGCATAGTACACACAGCCCCATTTTGGACAGAAATAGTCATCTTTTGATGGCTTACCATAAGTGGATGGTGAATGTATCCCAGTGCATATTCCCCATCTGTATGCACCTTCGGGACACATATACTTGTCATCATAGTAGTAAGCTTGTTCCCATGACCCACACTTGTAATAGTCATTTCTGTTTATCAGATCACAAGCATCAAAATATAGGGGTACAGGTCGGGTGGGATCAGAGAGTTGACTTGTAGCATTTATGAGGGCTCCATCCTCATCATTCCATCGTAGTTTCAGGACATAGTAAGAAGGATTCTGTCTGGGACTAAAACAGATACGAGTCTTTCCATTTGTGCAGATATTCAGTTCTGTACCATTATACATGCATTGGCTGACTGTACCAGTGCAAGTGTAGTAAGAGTGATAAAGTAAAGTCTGGATGACCTTCATCCCAGTTTGGGTAGTGGTTATACAAGCTGCACAAGGGGGCAGGGCAAAAGTTGTTCCAAGGGGTCCCAGGGCTACCCCAAAGATGAAACAGTAGTAAGTGATCATCATGATCATAGTCTGATGACGAATAAACTGAAATTTTGATAACTCAAAACTTGAAGACTTCTCCTTCCTCATCTTCCAGGAGTGGGGTTTGCAGATCCTCACGATGGTGGTGGTTTTCTTCGCAGTGTAAGTCGCAATGGTGATGCAGGATCGGCGGTCGAAGTCCAAGGATGACTCTCAGGAACTGCTGCTGGTTTTACTCGACTGTGGTGAATCCAGGAGTCGATTTCTGCTACTTTAACTGCTGTTGGCATTGACAGCAGAACGACATATGGTCCCTTCCAATGAGGTGCCAACGGTGTCTTCTTCCACTCTTTGACCCACACCAAGGCTCCAGGTTTGAAAGGATGCAATGGCTCTGTCAGATTGATAGGCAACTGGTCCTGCACCCAGGTATGGAGGCCCTGCAAAACAGAACTTAGAGCCAACAATTCTTGTCTAGTGATTTCTGATCCAATCTGACTCATATCCCCCCCTTATTCCCTGAACTATGGGCAGGGGTCGCCCATACAAAACCTCAAATGGGGAAACTCCTAATGACTTGGTGGGGGCTGAACGTATTCTGAGAAGGGCTATGGGGAGAGCTTGGGGCCACTTCAGGCGAGCTTCCTGACAGAGCTTGGACAACTGGGACTTCAGGGTTCAGTTCATTCTCTCTACTTTCCCTGAACTCTGGGGTCTATAAGCTGTATGTAACTTCCACTGTATTTGTAAAGCACGGGCTAGCTGCTGAGTTACTTGTGACACAAAGGAGGGCCCATTGTCTGACCCTATGGCCAAGGGTATTCGGAACCGAGGAATGATTTCATGGAGCAGAGCCTTAGTGACTTCTCTGGCCTTTTCAATTCTGGTGGGGAAAGCCTCCACCCACCCAGAAAAAGTACAAACTAGAACCAATAAGTAGCGATATCCATTTGCTCGTGGCATTTCTGCAAAGTCTATCTGGATATTTCCCATGGGGGTAACTCACACTGATTGAACTCTTGGAGGTGGGACAGGACCCTGCCGGGCATTATTCTTTGCACAGGTTACACATTTTCGGGCTATTGAGGCAGTTAAGGGTCCCAACAGTGAGATACAGAATACGGTTTCAGAGCTTTCTCCATTGCAGTTTTCCCATAGTGTGTAGCTTGGTGGAAGGCGTGGACAAAGGCTTGACCCAGGGCTTCAGGGATCACAGTCATACCAGGGGGTGAGCCTCCCTCGGGTGGTGGCAACACTATCCATCTGGTCTCTGATAACTGCCCCCCCTCATTTTGACAGTAGTAGTCCAGTTCACTTAGGGTGTATCGAGGTGTCCAAGCACTGAGAGGTACTGGAAATATGGCTGCTTGAACTGTAATGCTAGTGACAGAAATTTTCCCAGTGATTGCTGCTTCCTGGGCTGAGGCATCGGCGAATCTGTTCCCTCGGGACACTTCTCCATCTCCGGTCTGGTGACCTTGGCAGTGCATTACAGCAACTTGTTTGGGGGCCCATACTGCTTCCAATAAAGTCAATATTTCTGGGCCATACTTGATGGACTTGCCTCCCGAGGTTATCAATCCGCGCTCTTTGTACAAAGCTCCATGGGCATGTAATGTTGTAAAGGCATACTTAGAATCTCTTGTATACATTCAGACGGATCCCAGTCCCTATTGTCAGTGCTCGAGTGAGGGCTATTAATTCGGCCTTCTGTGCTGAAGTTCCCGGGGCCAGAGCTGATGATTCTATTACCATGTCCAGGGTCACCACTGCATAGCCAGCACATCATTGTCCATTAATAACGAGACTTCTTCCATCCATGAAGAAAGTCCTTTCAGGGTTGCTCAAGGGGATATCAGTTAAATCTGGGCGGCTTGAGTATACAGTGTATATTACTTCTAGGCAATCATGGTCAGGAGGGCCTGGACCAGTCGGAAGTAGGCTAGCAGGGTTCAAGGTTTGACTGACACTCAATTGTAGCCAAGGATTTTCACACAGCATACTTTGATATTTCAACATTCGTGCGTTGGTGAACCAGTAGTTCCCTTTGTGTTCCATTAGGGTTAGAACAGAATGCGGTACAGTGACTTGAAGATTCTGTCCCAAAGTGAGCTTGTCAGCTTCACTCACCAAGAGGGCTGTGGCTGCAACGGCTCTTAGGCAAGGTGGCCATCCTTTTGCAACAGGGTCCAATTGTTTTGATAGATAGGCTACAGGTCGTTGCCAGGATCCGAGAGGCTGAGTCAAGACTCCCAACGCGTTCCCACTTGACTCATGGACATAGAGACGAAATGGCTTCTGTACATCCGGTAGGCCCAAGGCTGGTGATGACATCAATGCTGCTTTTAGCGATTTGAACGCTCTATCTTGTTCTGGGCCCCATTCCATGGGAGATCGTTCCACTCCCTTCGTGGCTTAGTACAAGGATTTTGCCAAAAGTGCAAAGTTGGGTATCCATATTCGGCAATAGCACGCAGCTCCCAAGAAGGCCCGTACCTGCTTTCTGGTGGCGGGGGTTGGGATGCGGCATACTGCTTCCTTTCGCTCGAGTCCCAATTTCCGGATTCCTCTGGACAGATGGAACCCCAGGTATTTCACTTCTGTTTGGCACAACTGCGCTTTGGCTCTTGAGACCTTGTATCCGGCTTCATTCAGGAGGTGCAAGAGATCACTGGTAGCTTGCACACATTCCGTCTTGGAGTTGGTGGCTATGAGCAGATCATCTACATATTGGAGCAAGATTCTTCTTCCTGGAGTCACAGAGTAGCTTAAAAGATCTTGGTTGAGAGCTGCACTGAAGATAGTGGGTGAATTCTTGAATCCTTGAGGTAATCGAGTCCAAGCGAGTTGACCTCGTCTTCCTGTAGTAGGGTTTTTCATTCAAACGCAAACAAGAGTTGGCTGGCGGATGCCAGGCGTATACAGAATAAGGCATCTTTTAAATCCAGAACGGTGAAATGAGTAGCTTCTGCTGGAATCAGTCCCAGAAGAGTGTAAGGATTTGGTACTACTGGATGTATAGTTTCAACTGCATTGTGTCACAGAGCAGATCCAGCAGAGCCCATGCAGATAGATGAAGAAGCAGTGAATCAGGCTGACACTGACGTTTTTAGTAAACACAGGTCAGGAAGTTGCTATGGGCAACAGAAACAAATGTGGTCACGAGCCAGAGAGACACACCCAGCCAGCAGAAAAGCTAGGAGGTCATCACCTGATGCAAGCCAGCTGGGGGGAGGTGGAGCTCGTAGGTACGTAGATAAGCACAGCTCACAAGCAGTTAGAGGAAGGAGTTGTGAAGAGAGCTGGGAACAGTGCCGTGAAGAGAGCCTGCATGAGGATAATGATGAAAGTTTGAATGAAAGCCTGACTGATTACCACGAGTGTTTGGGAGAGAGTCTGAGACAGCTGGAACCAGAGTTTGAGAGTGAAAGCAACGGCAAACGTGGAAGGAGCTACAGAGGAGGTAGCAAAGCCAGTACAGGAAGCTTCAGATATCAGAGGAGCCCAGAATATACTGAGAAGGACCCAGGTTGGAACAGAGCCGTGGGGAGAACGGTAAAAGCCAAGAAGTTTTACTTTTACCCTGAAAGGGAAAACCCAGGGGTTGGCAGTGGAAGGCAATGCACAGAAACGCTAAAGCCTTATGAAGCCAGCTTGAGAGGTACAGATAAGTTTACTTACCCTTATACCAGGCATAGGAGGGTTAAAGACTTTTTACCAGAAGAAGTTTGTATCTCTGGAGAGGATTTAAGAAGCAGAGTCCCTGCAAAACTGCCGTTTCATACTACAGCTGTTCACAGGAACCTAAGCCAGTCAGAGCCGAGAGGTAAGCCAATTTACCCTAATAGAGGTGCAAGGGAATGTTATAATTCACCTAATAGCTACCAGCAGTGGAGAGGCTCTCAGCAGAAGTATTACAGTGAAGGTGGTAATTCTGTTCCACACATTCTCACAGAGGGAGGAAGAGAATCCCGGCAGAATAGAGAGAGACTGTTAACAGACTTCCCTAATGCTGAAAGGGAAGATATATTGAAAGCATGTGTTGAGGATATGCAGTGTGAGACATCAGAAGCTGAGCCAAGCACTGAATACATGGACTGTACGATTTCAATAGCAGACAGCATTTCCTCACTGCGTTGAAAGGAAGTAAGAGCTGAGTAAGCCAAAACAGTAAAGAAGTGGTTTTTGTATGCTTACGAATGACTGTTTGATATACTTTTACTTTCCTTGTTAAAGAGCTGAAGAGAAGCTATTTTTGTTCATATTTTGTTCCTTTTATATGCCCAAGAAGGGTTGTGTTTTCCTTTGTTCACACCACAGCAAAAATCCTCTTGGAAGGGGAAATAAATCCCTTGTTAAAACCTTACCACGGTTTCACAACTAATTCTTTAACTGGCTATTGTGACGCTCGCGCCCCTACCAGGCGGTTGCCTAGTAGGGACGGCTGGCCATCTGATATCCCTTCTAGGATATTTGTAGTTGTGTACGAAAAGAAGAGCCAAGTGGTTAATAAAGCGCACAGGAAATTTTATTCGGTTTCCATGCTGGTAAGTGGTGAACATAAAATTCTTCAAGCATAACTTTTGTTTCTCCAGACAAAAAGAAAATACAGTCAAACCTCGGTTTTCATGATTAATCCGTTCGAAAACGTCTGACTAAAACCGAAACGTATGAAAACTGAAGCAATATTTACCATAAGAAATAATGTAAATCCAATTAATCTGTTCCAGACACCCAAAAATATTCACAAAAAATACATTTTATAGAGAATAACTATATTTTTACATACAGAAAACAATGAGAAATAAATATAAATGACTAATGAAATGGATAAATGAACATTTAACATCACTGAAAGCAAGCTAAGTACAGTACTGTACAGTACAGTATGTTAGCATCTGGCCTTAGCCACCACTGACAAGCTGCTGTGCCCAGCTCTCTTCGGAATCACATTGGATTCAGCCCATTAAAATACCTTTACATTATCTGCTCAATGCTTCAGAATGGCAGAAAATCTTAATGATATAGCTTCAGACGTACCCTGCAAGAGAAAGAACTGCCTCCCACATTCATGCAACATCTCCTGCTTACGTTGACAGCTTTTCTTCCCTGCTACCTCTGAGCCTGAGGGGGCGCTCCAGAGAACGGGCAGGCGGTGGACGAGATCGGGGCCTTCCTCTCTGCGCAATCCTTGCCTCTCTAACTCTGACCAGGCTCGAGGATGTGTTTCATTTACGTGCTCAGCTGGCTTTCGCTTCTCATCACGCTGGCGATCGGTGAGTCCGGGGGCAGTGCTGCCGGGACCGGGCGGGCGTTCTGGCAGTGTATACAGACCGGTGTGCAGCGCGAGGGTGTATGTATTTACAGTACTGTACTTTACGAAAACCGAGGCGATGTACGAGAACCGGGACAAAATCTCAGTCAAAAAAAGACGTTGAAAACCGAAGCGATGTATGAGAACCGGGACAAAATCTCAGTCAAAAAAGACGTTGAAAACCGAAGTGTATGAAAACCGGGGCAAATGAAAACCGAGGTTTGACTGTACAGGATAATTTCTCCCAGAAATCAAAATGTCCAAAACAGTGTAACCTTGAACAAACTCATACCAGTTCCTGTTCCTTACTGCAACTGCTTAACCTTAGCATCAGAAGAAAAAGGCATTTTAAAACTCTTCACATAGTGAGTGAGGTATCAGCTTCAACCCTGCTGTTGCCACACACAAACCGTTTCAGCTGTTAGAACCTCCACTGAGCTCCTGCAGTTTCAGCTTCTTAGGAGAGATTCTTAATCCTTTACCTTCAGGCTTTCCCCTCTCTTCCAGCTTCTGAAACTGTCTTTAGGCTACCACAGCCCTCTTTTTATGTTCCACTGTTTCTAGCTCACACTAATACCTTAGTGCACAGCTCGCATTCCATTTCAGAGACATCAGAATTAACAACACTTTCCTCAGGGCCTACCTCCATGCTCTCTATTGAGCTACAGCTGGATGCTCCTTGAAAGTGTTCCGGGCTCTTTTCCTTAAGAGTCTTCACCAGATTAAACAGCCTCTCCCAGTGCCTGGCCTTGCCTTCTCCAGGCCGGTCTCTTGGGGGTCTCTCCTGTTTAACTTCCCTAGTGAGATATTTCTTTCTGTGCTGAGCCTTCTGGGGTATGACAGTCTCCTCTGAGTCAGAGCAAGAACTATTCTGCTGGCAATGCTTGGTCCCTGCGTACCTTTCTTGGCTGCCTCTATAGTGGTTCCTCCTTCTGCTGCTCTCCTTGGCTGCAAAGCTTCTCTTCAGTTTGGCCACAGAACTTTCCGGTCTGTGCCTTCTGAGAACTGGGCTAGAACCTGGGCTAGGCCTGGAACTGCAACTGCCGCTTGTGCTTGCTCTTGAATTCCTCCTGGACCTTCTTCTCAAAGCCCCTTCCAAACTCCAACTGGCTCTCCCTCTTGTGTTTGTTTTCTCCCTGTTAACTGCTGAGCAGGGCAACTCCCTTCCTGGCTCCGCCCACTTGGACCTCCTACTCCTATGCAGGGTTGTCCTGTGGACTGGGATTGGTTTACCCTTAGCTCTGCCCCCTAGGTTCCTTTCAGGGCTTTTAGTATGGAGTATGTGATTTTGTGCACCCATCCCCCGTAAAGAAGAGAAATTCTTCTTTTTTTCAGTTTTCCCTAGCTGGGCTGCACCCTCCTTACCACACTATCAACAACTACAACTACCAGAAGACCAAGCAAAGCCTCCATAACAGAATTAAGTCAGTTTAACACAAGCCCCCAGCGCAGTGCCCTACTCCACCAGCAGGGTTCAGCACAAAGGGGTGACAATTGTTCACTCGTCGCAAATCCTGCACTGGGCGGTAGTCACCTGTCCCAGGCTTCTTGACTGGGAGGAGGGGGGTGTTCCAAGGCGATTGGCATTCTCTGAGGAGTCCATACTGTAGAAATTTCTTTAGGTGACAATGAATGCCTTCGATTGCTGGTCGTGGGAGAGGATATTGTCGCACATGCACTGGTTCTGCTCCCGGTTTAAGGGTGACGAGCACAGGAGCTCTATTCTTTGCTAGGCCAGGAGGATTATCCTCCGCCCACACTCTGGGCGGAGCTGAGATGCTGGTGGGTATACAGGGGCCAGCTGCTTTGGATGAAGGTAGACTATAGAACCGCCATTCTTCTTCTCGGGGGACAGTCAGCACCATCAGGCCAGCAGATTTTGAATTTACAATCATTTCCATTTTTCCTCCTTCAACAAAGGATATCTGCGCCTGGAGCTTAGCAAGCATGTCTCGGCCCAAGAGTGGAATTGGGCATTCAGGTATGTACAGGAACTGATGCGTTATTTTCCGTCCCCCCAGTTCACAGGCGCGGTTCTGCAGAAAAGGTTTTGTGGTTCTAGTTCCAGTAGCGCCAGCAATGGTGACAGATCGGGAAGACAAAGGAGCCACTGGCTTAGCCACTACTGAATGTTTGGCCCCCGTATCCACCATAAAGTCCATGTACTGGTCCACAATCTTTAAGTTGACCATAGGCTCCTGGGGACCCAGGGAAAACTTGGAGCCCGGTCTGGCCTAGTCCTCATTCACATAGTCGTCTTCGGTGGTCGCCATTCCTTCTACGGCGGCTTCTTCCTGCTGGAACTGTGCGCGCTGCATTCCTCCTCATTGCTTGAATCGCCCCCCTGCTCTCCCGGTGCTCCCTCCTCCCCTCCAGGGGGTGGAGCTACTATTCGGGCATTCGTTCTTCCAATGTCCTTCTTCCTTACAATAGGTGCACTGATTTGCACCTAAGGGGGACCGAGCGCTCCCTCGGCCCCTTCCCCGTCCTCGGGTCCTTCTGTTTGCGTATCCTCCTCCACGTCCTTCAACTAGAGCTGCAGCAAGCAGATCGGCTTTCTTCTTCATCTTTCTTTCACTTTCCCTTTTACATTTGTGACACCCCTCCCTCGTCTACCCCAGTATGGTGGCAGTACAGAGAGGGGGCACAGCATAAGTTACTCTGTTATCGCTGTTCCCTGGATGTGCTTGTGTAGTTGTAGCCAGTGATCACAGCCAAAGTAGGTTAAGGGTAAACAATATGTTTATTGTTCGCACCAGGTTTTCTTCCCCCCAAAACAGAGGTCAAAGGATATCAAAACATAACAGATAAAGTCCGGTATAACAGCCTTCCTGATACTTCTCAGGGTATAATAGGTAAATCAAAGATCAGCTTCTCTTAGTGCATTCCACTTTCCAAAACATCTGTATTCTTCTTAACAGCGATACTTTTTCTCACATAAGACATTCAATAAAGAACTTCCAAAGTTGTGGTTTTTCCTCTCGTCCATATCTACATAAGAACTTCTCTTCTAGCCTCCAAGTAAAACTGAAGCTTCTTCCATGAGCTTAATCTTTCTTCTGTATAAAACTTCTGCCAGAAGAAATCTAGGTTTCCTGAAGCTATCTCTTGGAATTAGGCAATTAAATAGGATTGGCAGTCAGACAAGCTTCCTGTCTGCAATTAAACTCCAATCTCTAAAACACTTTTATAACAGCCTTAAAATATTGCATATGTTTAAGCTGTACATTAAAAGTCTCTTTGGCAGATACCACATTCCATTTCAGAGCCACTACTATAAGATAATGGAATATCAGTTTGCATCGGTTCCTCTTCACTAACTGGAGCTTCTTGAATATAAGGCTTACTCGAGTCTAGTGCTCTTAGGTGTTTGAGGAGACTTTGTAACTGCTTATCTCCCTTCTCTCTAACTGTCCTGCGCTCTTGCAGGGATATCTGTTTATTAACCTTCTTAAAGAGCTGAGCATAAGGATTTCTTTCTTCCTTGACTTGCCCGGGTCTTATTCTCTGGTGAGGAGGTACGTATCTCTTCTGACTAGGCTTTACAGGCACTCTTAATATCTCCTGTTCATCAGAATCTGTATCTAGGCTTGTGTCACGCTGCTGCCAATTAAGAGCATGCTGAGGTGCACCTGTGCTAGCCTCTAGCTTGCAGGTTCTGACACGTTCTCTGCTGTGAGGCAACGTTTGTCTTTCATACACTGGGATTTCCCTTCCACCCAGTTTCTCTCTTGTCTGTCTATTCCCAGGGAAACTATCAGCAGAAATGCTCCTGTCCCTTTCAGACAAAGACTCTATACTTTGTTTAAAAGACTTATAGGATTTTCTGACCTGCTTTGGCTTTGCTTGAGGGCTATTCCTTCCTGGGAAGACTTTCAGCTGTTTTCCCCGAGACGTGGCTTCCTCTGTGCAAGGTGGCTGGCAACCGTCCAAGTAATTGGTTCCCACCTGGTCCCTCTTGCTTCGAGCTCTGCCTCTTTGGGAAATCACGGCTCTCTCTGAAAAGAATGCCTGACTCCAAGGCTGTATCTGCTCCTTTGGAGTCCCTTTCTCCTGGCTGTGCCAAAGGTGAGTGTCTCCTTTGCTTTCTCCGTTCCTGCAGCTTCTGTTGCCTGTGTAGCTCCTCGTTCTCCTCCTCTCTTTCCTTTTGTTCCTCCTCCTCCTGTTCTTCCATTGAAACTACCACTTCCTGGTTATGAGGACTGGTTTGTCCAATCAGGCGAGAGTCCACCCCTTTCCCTGATAGGCTAGCTCTCCCTGTCAGCCTAGAGCTAGGGTGTGGCTCCCTTTCACGTCTCTCCTGCCCTGCTACTTTGTGTGCTGAGGTTTTAACCCTCTCTTGCCCTGTATCTATGGCAGGTTCAGAGTAAAAAGTGTGTTTAAAACCCTTTTTCTTGCGCTCTGACAGCTCTGCCTTGTCACACATTCTTGATCACGATTCACAAATACCTTCTGGGCAACTTCCATTAGCTGTGCTGTGTTCATGCCCGCAAATCCTTCCAACTTTTGCAGTTTCCGTTTTATGTCTCCCTGGGACTGACTCACAAAAGCAGCATTCACCATACGCAAATTCTCCTGGGCTGCTGGATCATATGGGGTATAAAGTCTATAAGCTTCAGATAATCGTTCATAGAAGGCGGCTGGACTTTCATCTGGGCGCTGAAGAACGTCTGCTACCTTCCCAACATTCATGGCTTTCTGGCCTCCCCTCTTCAGGCCTTGCAGTAGGGCCTGGCGGAAATGGGCGAGGGCCTTCTCCCCATCTGTACTATTCAGATCCCATCTCGGGTCTTCATTCAGGAAATATGCGGCAGCTGCCTATCGGGGATCTAGGTCTCTCCCGTCTACAGGGTTCTCTTCCAGCCATCGAGTGGTTGCTCGCACTATCTGTGCCCACTCTTCAGTAGTAAAAAGGGTGGACAAGAGCTGGCGGCAATCAGACCAGGTAGGCTGGTGGGTCTGCATGATACTAGACATTAATTCTGTCAGGTCTTGGGGTTTTTCAGTATAGGAGGCATAGTGCGTTTTCCAGTTCAATAAATTTGTGGTAGAAAAGGGCACATAAATGAGACTAGCTGGCCCGGCCACAACCTGACCCTCTTCATTGAGAATAGGTTATCCGGGGACCTGGCATAATGGCATCTGTCGAACTTCTTTCTGGCCCGCCCCTCTGCTTCGGAGGGCGTAGCGCAAATTTGCGGGCCCAGCGGTGGCTCCTCCGCTGGGGCCTGGACTAATGGGTGACCCTGGATTGGCAGCTGATCCCCCGCTGGCAGTTCCTTCAGAAGACGGTGGCTCTGCCGTGGAACTTTGTTCGGGACTGGGACTCCTGCTTCGGGGAGGGGGTTGCCCTCCTTCGGGCAACGGAAGTGGCTGATGGGGTGGAGGCAAATTAGCTGGAGGGACTCTCTCTTCCCCTGGCTCTGCTCGAGGTAACGATGGAGCTGACGGGACTGGTCTATACAGAAACAGGGGCAGATAGTTCGGGATTAATGGAGATTCTGGGGCTGAGTAAATGGGGGGCTTTTCTTCCTTAGCCCCCGGGACCCCCTTCGTAGTTGCTAACATTATCCTGCACTGCTCCTCACAGCAGCGCTTCATCCAGGGGGGTCGCCTTTCACAAATATCTAACCAAGAGTCTATATAGGGAAACTGGTCGGGGTAATGTCTACGCACTATCCCATGCACTCGGGACACAATTCTAATATCAAAAGTACCCACCGGTGGCCACACGGTGTCCAGCACCGGCCACTCCCTACCACACAATATTTCTAATCGGGACGGAGACATTTTCGTCCCGTAATCACCGCTAAATCCCTCCTTAAAGTTCGTGATCATACAATTCAGCGGAGTTTGCACAGACTCCGCCCCTCCCATTATAACGTACAAGACAGCAGACAGAGGGCGGGTAGTAAGGCTGCCGGTAAGGGGTCCGTACAGCCTATAGAACAGTAAGGGAGACAAACACCAAACGCTTCCTCCTTTTTGCGACTTGGGCGCGGTCGCCCGGCCAGGAACTGCGCTACTCAGGAGTCCGCTCTCGCGTGGTCTGTTTCAAGATCTCTCATTCACTCAAACAAACAGGCATGCCACCAGGTTCCCAAAATTCCATAAAGGCCTACCTTACTTATCCATGAGGGGTGGGGTTTCGTCCTCGCGCATACTCATGCAAGGAGTACTCGGCCACACCCTGAGAGGTGATCAGGCTCTCGGTACCTTAAACCATATTAGTCTCGTGCATACTCATGCAAGACTTTCCCATAGCTAACTGACTAAAAACCAGACAAATTGCTACTCACCGGATCCGGTAACTAATGCGCTGCGCAACCAGTTCCTCCTTGGGTTGAATCCTGGACTCCCCTCGGGTTCGGAGGTGTTGGCCGGTCGGACCCGGCAGGCCGCCTTGGCAGGGTGGAACCCTCTCTGATACAAGGGGACCGGCGGCGCCTGGGGTCTCCCCCGCTGTCGGTCGGCCGCGGTCCCGACCGGACCAAACCTGGAGGCGGTAATACGTGGTATATTCACTTGCGCACCATACACGTACCCCACCTTCCCAGCCAACGCACCAGGAATATGTTGCAGCGAAATGCACGCAATGAATAATACCAGGAGTCAGTTCAAAGATCCAAGCCAATTTATTGTGCACAAGTCTCAGGCAATGTCACATTCAAAAAGGTCTGAGCCATGGAGTCCAGTAAACAACTCCTTAAATACCTTTCTTCTCCAGTTTAACATAGGCAAACTTTCTATTGGTCCCAATGCCCCCTGCACCTATCCAATTGGGGACTCTCTTTGGACCTAGCACTCTGTTCCCCCTGCTCAGACTTCTCTAACAAAGGCACAGTTCTTAGACTTTGATACATTTCTCCTACAAGGTCACTTCTAGCTTAGAGAATGTGTAAATACAGAGCACTGGAACATATCTGTCATCAGCATAGAAGAATTCAATAAGGGATTCATACAAACTTATCAAAAGCAGTTTAAAGCAGTTTCTCTAACTTTTACTGACTTTGGTTTTTCTCAGCATTACTATTCTCAGGTGGGGGTTGGGACTCAGGCCTAGCTTACAGGCCTCTCATACGTTTACAGGCTATTCTAGGCCATTGCCTGCCACACCAAAGTCTGTAAAAGTTTGAGAAAACTGTTTTAAAACTGCTTAATAAGAAGTTTTCATGAATGCAAAAATCTTTCATTATTCTCTTGTGCTGTAAAAATAGAAATGTTTCAATACTTGCATTCCTAGAGCCAGAAACGACCTTGCAGTAGAGAAGTATTGTCGCAGGGCACCCTCTGTAGAGGGGTAGTAGACCCGAGAGGGACCCGGACACAAGAAAGGTGAGGGTTGAGGTTGGCCTATGCTGCAAGGGTTAAGGGTGGTTATTCCTTATGGCTTCCTTGTAACCAACGCTCAAAGAACAAATGCACAGAGTGGAGGGAAAGTTAAAGGCTTTATTTCCCTTTCTTGCACAAAACGGTTCAAAAGGATTGGTTATGGTAACAACTGAAATGTCCTTACTTCAGGATAGGAAAAAAAATAAAAGCGAGCAATAAAGTAAAGGCTGTACAAAACAATAAACTTCCTTCACTTAGTTATCTGATACATTGCAGATATATTCAACACTCCCCGAGGCACAATATGTACAATCCATTGCATTATCTGATTCTTCCCCCTCTGATCCTACTTGCATGGATTCAACCTCAGAAGCCTCTGAATCTGTAACATCAGGGTAATCGTAATCGGGTTTCTTATATACTTGTTGCACTATGTCCCAATGCCTAGCATTTAGCTTTGGGCGTCGGTCTCCAGGAGTTTTGCAGTACAACGGTCCCTCTCTGATTAGAGGTTCAAAAGCAGATTCATAAAAAGATTTCCCACTCAAACTTCTCTTCTTAGGCAAACTTCTTTCGTAGTCTTGCTTACAAGAATGTTTAGGGTAACAGTAATCCTCTTCCCCATACTTTAGGCTTCTGAAGGTAATTATCAGTAATAAGAGTTTTACCTTTGAGGCTTCTCTTCCTTCTTTCTAGTAAGGCTTGAGGCCTACCTTGGTTTGGCTTCAGCGCAGCAGTGCTCAGGCTCTCCTGCGGTCTTTCCTTAGACTTCAGACCATAGTGGTAAGGATGTTTTCTTTCTTCCAAACAAACATTTCCCACCTCTGAAAATGGACGAACCTCTTTACTCCACGGCTGCTGTGAGGACCTTCTGCCAGGTACTCCCTTGCGGTCCCAGTACTTCTCTTGGCTTTTCCTCTGTTCCTTATTCCACTCCAACTCTGGTTGAAGTTCCTGCTTTGCTTTCTGCTCAGGACTCTGCTTCTTCCTGCTCTTGCCAGAGTATTTGCCTTCCTCTTGGCCTCCTCTACTCTGGTTCTGGCTGCTGCTTCTGCTTTGGCTGCTGCTTTGGTCCTTCTCCTCCTCTCTCCCTCAGTCAGACCTGCCTCTGTTCAAAAAGAAGCTGTCTGGGCTTGCGTCCTGCCCAGAGGGGCGTGGTTTCTCAGTCTCTCTCTCGACTCTCCTGCTCCCCCTAGATGGATCCTCCCAATATTGCAAGTTGTGCTTGACTTTTTCTGGTTTTAAAACTTTTTCTCTCTCTTCAAGAGGGTCCACTGCATCACAGTATCCAAACCTAGAAACTGCACCATTGTTAGAACAGTCCTAGAGGAGGGAGCTGGGTGCTAGGCCCAGGAGGGATCTCTGATTGGACAAACGTAGGAGGCGTTGGGGCCAATAGAAATGTATAAATGAATATGTTTCTGTAAGAACTTTGCTCAGTCCTTTTTGAAGCTTTGACTAACTGGGCCTTGTGCACAATAAATTGGCTTGGACCCTGTAAATTGACTCCTGGATTTATTCATTTTCTGCACTTCGCTGCTACATATTCTTGGTGCGTTGGCCGGGAATGTGCGTATAGTGAATGGTAGTCAAGCGAATATTCCACGCAATTCGCCTCCAGGTTTGGCCCGGTCGGAGCCGTGTCTGTCCGACCGCAAGAGAAACCTCAGGCGCCGCCGGTCCCTTTGTATCGGAGAGGGTTCCGCCTTGCCTCGGCGGGCCACTGGGTCCGGCCGGCCAACAACTCCGAACCCAAGGGGAGTCCAGGATCCAACCCAAGAACTGGTTTGGTATCAGGAACCGGATCCGGTGAGTAGACATTTTCTTGTTTAAAAGTCAGTGAAGCCTGGGGAAAAGTCTTGCATGAGTGTGCGAGACTGATTTGGTATAGACTAACTGGGAAAATCTCGCATGAGTGCGCGAGACAAGAGAGCCTGATCACCTCTCATAAGGGCGGTCCTAGTACGCTCCGCATAATGGTTAGCGGAAGCCGAAGCCACCGACCCTTTGGTTGGGAATAGTCAGTTAGTCAGAAAACCTTGGGCATTTTGAAAAATGATTTCTTGTGATGGTATGATTGTCTGTGTGATTGAGAGGTCTTGAGACACAGACCGAGCGAGAGCGGACTCCTGAGTAGCGCAGTTCCTGGCTGGGCGACCGCGCCCAGGTCGCGAAAAGGAGGAAGCGTGTGGTGTTTGTTCCCCTCAGTGTTTTGTGGGCTGTACGGACCCCTTACCTACAGCCATACTACCTACCCTTACTGTTTGTTATCTTGTACGTCATTACGTGTACGCCATTACGATTATGGGAGGGACGGAGTCCACGCAAACTCCGCTGGAATGTATGATCACGAATTTCCGTAAAGGATTTTCAGGAGACTACGGCATAAGAATGTCTCCGTCTAGATTAAGAATGTTATGTGATAGGGAGTGGCCTGTGTTAGCTACTTCATGGCCCCGTGGGGCACCTTTGATGTAGAAATAGTTTCTCGTATTCATCAGCTTGTACAAAAAGCGCACCCTGATCAGTTCTCCTACATAGATTCCTGGTTGGGTGTTTGCGAAAGGCAGCTCTCTTGGGTAAAGCGCTGCTATGAGGAACAGTGTCGAATATTAGTAGCAACCACTAGGGGGACCCGGAAGGTTGAGGAGAGGAAGCCGCCTGTGTATTCCGCCTCAGAGTCGCCAGAAATACTGGCCCGTTTACCCCAGTACCCACATAGGTTAGTTCCCCCAGCTCTGCTACCTGAAGCGGAACCTGATGAGGTACCTCAGCAATTACTGCTGCAGCAGCAAAAGAAGCCCACTTCCCCGAGTGATAGCCCCGAGTCTGGTCCAAGTACGTGGGGAGGGCCAGGGTCCTCCGATGAGACGGAAAGCGGAGGCTCTCCTGCCAGTTCAGGGTCACCAACCAAGGAAACTTATACCCGGGAGTCGTATGATTTAAGAAGTATAACCCCGAAGAAGAAGGAGAAAGCAGGGCGCCTAATGCCATTGCGTCAAGTGCCTGGTGTACCTATCCTAAATGAACAGGGCCAGATGGCACCAGGACCAACCAGTCTAATCTACGTACCTTTTTCCACTACTGATTTATTAAACTGGAAAACGCATTATGCATCCTATACAGCAAAACCCCAGGAATTGACAGAGTTAATGTCTAGTATAATGCAAACTCATCAGCCTACCTGGGCCGATTGTCGCCAGCTCCTGTCCACTCTCTTTACTACTGAGGCGCGAGCGTGGATTGTGCAAGCAGCCATCCGCTGGTTGGAAGAGAATCCCGTAGAGGGGGGGGATCTGAATCTCCCACAAGCAGCCGCCGCAGCTTTCCCGAATGAAGATCCTAGATGGTACCCGAATAATGACAGGGGGGCAGCAGCCCTAACGCGATTTCGCCAGGCCTTGCTGCAGGGCCTGAGGAAGGGGGGCCAGAGGGCCATGAATATCGGGAAGGTATCTGAAGTTATCCAGGGTCCAGATGAGAGCCCAGCGGCTTTGTATGAGCAGTTGTCTAAAGCCTATAGATTGTATACCCCATACGATCCCGCCGCTCAGGAGAATTTGCGCATGGTAAATGCAGCCTTTGTCAGTCAGTCCCAGAGAGACATAAAACGAAAATTGCAGAAACTGGATGGATTTGCAGGTATGAATACAGCACAGTTAATGGAAGTCGCTCAGAAAGTATTTGTGAATCATGAAAATGAACGTGACAGAGAAAGTGAACGAAAGATGAAGAAGAAACAGATCTTCTTGCTGCCGCTTTAGTTGAACGACGTGGAGGAGTTTTTCCTAACCAAAGGACCAGAGAACGTGGAAGAGGCCGCGGAAATAGCAGGCCTCCATTGGGTGCAAATCAGTGCGCCCATTGCAGAGAAGAAGGACATTGGAGAAATGAATGCCCGCATCTTGACTCCACCCCCAGGAGGGGAGGAGGGAGTCCCTGGAGAACAGGAGGCCGATTTCAGAATCGTGGAGGAATGAACCGAGCACAGTTCCAGCGAGAGAGAGAAGAAGCCATTGAGGAAGTGGCAGTAGCAACAGGCTATGACATGGATGAAGTGGATGAAGACTAGGCCAGACCGGGCTCCAAGTTCACCCTGGGTCCCCAGGAGTCTATGGTCAGTTTGAAAGTAGGGGACCAATATATGGACTTTATGGTAGATACAGGAGAAGAACATTCAGTGGTGGCAAAGCCAGTGGCTCCTCTTTCCTCTCGATCTGTCACCATTGTTGGGGCCACTGGGAACAGGGCCACCAAGCCATTACTGCAGAACTGTATGTGTGAACTAGGGGGACAGAAGATAACGCACCAGTTCTTGTATATGCCTGAGTGCCCTATTCCACTTCTGGGCCGAGATATGCTTGCAAAGCTTCAAGCACAAATATCCTTTGCTGAAGGGGGAGAAATGCAAATGACTGTGAACCCAAAGCCTGCTGGATTGATGGTGCTAACTGTTCCCCGAGAAGAAGAGTGGCGGTTCTATAGTACACCTCCAATTAAGTCAACCAGTTCCTGTATACTGTGGCAAGGAGAGAGTAGTGCCACCTAGAAAAGCAGGAAACATTGAAGGTTTTACCTTGGCTGGGGGGATGGGCACATTAGAAAACACTTGTCAGAGAAAACCCAGGGTTAGAAGTTCACAGCAGAAAAACCCCAGGGTTGATAGTCAGTGGGCCAAAACTAGTGTTGAGTCATTCCCACGTTACACACCAGATAGGAATCAGAGAAGCAGGTACTCGGAGGAGGAGCCTGCAAGGGAGTGCCCTTGTCACGTAGCTGCTTGTAAAAAAGGGCAGACAGAAACGGAAGAGAAGGGAGAGAGAGAGGAGAGCAGAGGAAGAGAATCACCTGTCTTACCAGCACGAGGATTCTGAACCTGACTGGAACAAGGCTCCCAGGCTCTATGCTGAGAGGAAGGGAAGACCTGAAGCCAGATTCGCTCCCCAGGAGAAAGGGAAATACTGCTGCTCTCCAGGAAGAAATACTCACAGGCCAGGCAGCTGCTGTTGCGAGGCCCAGAGATACACTGCTAGTGCAGTGAAACCACAATGCAGGTTAGTGGGCAAGCTAAACCCTGTATTTGAAAGAAGCTTAAAGAAGCCACAAGAAGGCAGAACTTTTACCCAGGCAAAACCCTTGCGGGAACCTAGATGCAGGCATTGCTCTGCTAGGGAAGCTTCCAAAGCAAGAACTTTTTATAGAGCCCGAAGGAGGTCTGACCGGTCCTCTGATTACAGCTCAGAAGAGGGTTTTATTGATAGAAGGCCTGTATGTAAAACTGTGCAAGTTAAGCATCAAACCAGGAGAAAGCCTAGGCCCAAAACTGAACACAGGGATAGTTCTTCAGATGAGGAGGAGATTACCTGTAGACATTTACATGAAAGGAAAGGAACTTTTAAACCACGGCTTTTGAAACCCCATGAGTTTTTACTAAAAGGGGAGAAACCTATTAGGTGGCCAAGACTGAAGAAACTGTTAATGTATGGGACTAATACCATTCCAGTTAAGAGTCCAGAACCACTACCTGAGAGTCCTCCAGAGAGCATGGAAATTGACTCTTTCAAAGGGGATTCAGATCCTTCAGTCACTGACATGGAATGTGATTGTTGTACTGTATGTGAATAACTGTTAAGAGGAAAAATACCTTTTGTAAGAGCTAAGAAGAAAAGCTTGTTTAAAAGACTTTATTTTTGACCTGGCAAAGTTTGCATATATTTTCTTTGGGAGGAGTATCCCTACTTTTGTTTTCCTATGGACATTACCTGTTGTGAGTCTCTGAGAACCCAAATAAAAATCTGTGATCTTTAACCAACGGCTCAACTACAAATTCTTATACAACCTCAAGGTTAAGGTGCAGCGCCTCCTGCTGGTCAAGCTATTTGGCACAGGGGCGGGGCTCACAATACCCACCAACCTTATAGCCCCGCCTGAAGTATGGGCAGAAGATAATCCACCTGGCCTAGCGAAGAACATAGCCCCTGTCATTGTCACCCTCAAGCCAGGAGCGGAACCAGTGCATGTGAAGCAGTATCCTCTTCCCCGACCAGCCATTGAAGGAATCCACTGCCATCTGATGAAACTGTTAGAGTATGGACTTCTCAAGGAATGCCAGTCACCTTGGAACACCCCTCTTCTCCCAGTCAAGAAACCTGGGACAGGGGATTACCGCCCAGTACAAGATCTGAGGCGGGTAAATGATGCAGTTGAAACTATACACCCAGTAGTACCAAATCCTTATACTCTCTTGAGACTGATCCCCGCTGAGGCTACTCATTTCACTGTCCTGGACCTGAAAGATGCCTTTTTCTGTATACGCCTAGCCCCCACCAGTCAACTTTTGCTCGCTTTTGAATGGCAAGACCCCACAACAGGAAGGCGGGGCCAACTCACTTGGACTCGATTACCTCAAGGATTCAAGAATTCACCCACTCTCTTCAGTGCTGCCCTGAATCAAGATCTTTCAAGTTACTCAGTGAACCCAGGACAAAGGGTTCTCCTTCAGTAAGTGGATGACCTGCTCATAGCCACCAATTCAGAAAGTGAATGTCTACAAGCCACCAGTGAACCTCTGTACCTTTTGAACGAGGCTGGATACAAAGTCTCACGAGCTAAGGCGCAACTATGTCAAACTGAAGTTAAATACCTAGGGTTCCAGTTGTCTAGTGGAATTCGATGCTTGGGACCTGAACACAAAGAAACTGTATGCAGTATTCCCACTCCAACCACCAGGAGGCAAGTAAGAGCCTTCCTGGGGGCCGCAGGATACTGTCGCATATGGATCCCCAATTTTGCGCTGCTAGCAAAGCCATTGTATCAAGTTACCAAAGGAATGGAAAAGTCTCCACTGGAGTGGGGACCTGAACAGGATGCAGCATTCCGATCTCTGAAAAGCGCTGGGTCTCCCAGATGTCCAGAAGCCTTTCCATCTTTACGTCCATGAGTCACAAGGAAATGCGTTGGGAGTACTGACCCAATCTCTTGGATCTTGGCAACGGCCAGTAGCCTACTTGTCAAAACAGTTGGATGCGGTAGCAAGAGGTTGGCCCCCTTGTTTGAGAGCTGTTGCAGCAACAGCCCTTTTAGTGAGCGAAGCAGACAAGCTCACTCTGGGACAGAATCTTCAAGTGACTGTGCCGCATTCTGTCCTGACCCTCATGGAACACAAAGGAAGTTTCTGGCTAACGAATTCACGAATGTTGAAATATCAGAGTATGCTGTGCGAAAACCCCCAGATGCAGTTAAAAGTTAGTCAAGCTCTGAATCCTGCCACGTTGTTCCCGATTGGCCCTGGGCCCCCTGATCATAACTGTTTAGAAACTATGGACACTGTATTTTCAAGTCGCCCAGATTTAACTGATGTTCCTCTGGAGGATCCTGAACAGACTTTCTTTGTAGATGAAAGCAGTCTTGTCATCAATGGACATCGTTGTGCTGGATATGCAGTGGTGACCCTTGATCTGGTAGTTGAGTCCTCAGGAACTTCGGCGCAGAAGGCTGAACTGATAGCTCTCAACTAGAGCACTGACATTAGGAGAAGGACTCCGTTTAAATGTGTACACAGATTCCAAGTATGCCTTTACCACTTTGCACGCACATGGAGCCTTGTATAAAGAGAGAGGGTTGATCACCTCAGGAGGCAAGTCCATTAGGTATGGGCCCGAGATATTGATATTATTAGATGCTGTATGGGCCCCTAAGCAAGTTGCAGTCATGCATTGTCGAGGACATCAGGGCGCAACAAAATAAGCACGATTCCACGTGCACCAAGGACCCAGTAAGAAACGTGGAATGCGACAAAAAGACGTGAAGTAAAAAACCTTTTATTTCTTTATTCCACTCCAGCCACCAGCCCGACACTGGCCGTGTTTCGTACAAACCTTCCTCAGGGGCAAGTAATGGCTAAAATACATAAAATATACATATAAAAATAGGACATTAAACTATTCTAAGAGGAAAAGGAGAATGGAACAGGACGTGTGAATAAAACACCACCAATATAAACATATGAAACAGAAAGACAAAACAAAGTACAGCCAATATTAGGAGCATAAACCATAGAAAGAAATAATAACTTATAAAACACCAACTTAAAAATATAACTAAAAATCATAAATAACAATAAAATTATATAAAAAATACATAATATAATAAATTATGAAGCATTCTCAATTAATAAGTTGTGTAAACACTATGACTGAGCCATAAACTATACATATAAATATATAAAAACAATAATATCATAAATAAATAAAGTATTAAGATTACTACAACTAAATACAACGATTTCTAAAATAATAAGTTGCGTAAACCTTACTACAATTAAATGCTAAATGTTCTAAAATGATAAATTCTGTAAAAAATACTATGGCTGAGCCATACAATTGTACATATAAATACATACAAAACAAAACATACCTGTATGTCGTATGTTTCTACTACTGTAAATTGCTCCTCCTTTAAAAACATAGGAGAGCCTAAGATGTTGAAAACATAAATAAACAATATCAATGACGTACAAAAGAAAGAGGAGGATCAGAAGGAGAATCAAAAGAGGAGGGATGAGGACGAGTTCCCACAAGCTAATCATATGGGAAAAATGAACCAAAACGTTACCTGTATAGTAATTAACACCTAAAACCAGTGTGGCACTATAGGAACACACTGGTAACATACGACATACAGGTATGTTTTGTTTTGTTTCATGTTCTTATGAATGGTCACATCCTTTGAAGCGCTCTTTTTCGTTTCTTTTGAAGATTTGTTATATTTATGTATTTAACAATGATTTTATATTTGTGGATGTCCTCTTTTTAGTTGTGGTGATTTTAACACTTTACATATTTATCCATTTATATGTACAATTGTATGGCTCAGCCATAGTATTTTTTACACAATTTATCATTTTAGAACATTTAGCATTTAATTGTAATAAGGTTTATGCAACTTATTATTTTAGAAATCGTTGTATTTAGTTGTAGTAATCTTAATACTTTATTTATTTATGATATTATTGTTTTTATATATTTATTTATATGAATAGTTTATGGCTCAGTCATAGTGTTTACACAACTTATTAATTGAGTATGCTTCATAATTTATTATATTATGTATTTTTTATATAATTTTATTGTTATTTATGATTTTTAGTTATATTTTTAAGTTGGTGTTTTATAAGTTATTATTTCTTTCTATGGTTTATGCTCCTAATATTGGCTGTACTGTTTTGTCTTTCTGTTTCATATGTTTATATTGGCGGTGTTTTATTCACAACGTCCTGTTCCATTCTCCTTTTTCCTCTTAGAATAGTTTAATGTCCTATTTTTATATGTATATTTATGTATTTTTTTTTTTTTCCTTTATTGTTATCAACCAGAAGGCCCAAGGGCCATGATACAGTAAAGAGAATACAAACACATTAACAATCCGCAGACTCCCAACCCCCCCCTTCCCACCCCCCCCAACAGAACTGTCACAATACAATCGAAGACCCACTCCCACACAATCAGAACACTAGGCCTGGCATCAACGGTAGGGGCAAACAAAATGCTTTAACCCTGAGCCCCTTGACACCAATTAGAATATTGATCCCACACAGATTGAAAGCGCAAGGGCCGTTTTGACCCGCAACGCCGTAAGGCGGTACATCAGATAAAGGTGAGCAACCTGGTTCTGGATCATCAAAAGAGAAGGTGGCTCCAAACTCCGCCACTGACGTGCAATACATTGGCGGGTCGCAGTGCATATAATCCCACACCACCCCGCCAGGGTCGCCGAAAGAGAATCACTCCCCACTGCAAGCAAGGCCATACAGGGACCCCAGGGAACAGGCCGCCCAACCACACAACACACACCAATCCGCACTTCCCCCCAGGTGCGTTGGATGGCGGGCAGTCCCACCAGATATGCATAAAAGAACCCACACCTCCACACTGTCGCCAACAAAGTGCTGGGCCCCCCAGCCATCTCTGCATCCGTGCGGTGTGAGGTACCAGCGTACAGCATCTTATAGTTATGCTCCAACACAGTGCTGGCCACTACGCCAGTCAGCAAACCCTTGCAAACCCCCTGCCATTGCGGCCCCTCCCACGACCGGTTCAAATCACCACAGCCAAGCCCGCCTATGAGACCAAGCAGCACAGTCCGTAAAATCCATTCATCTATACAAGGCAGAAATTAAACCTTTAACCTGCCCCTAGAGAGGAGCTCATCTACCGCCGCTCCCCGCTCGCCCTGCCCCCTCCGCACCATGGACTGGGAGAAATGAAGCACCTGCATGTACCGAAAACGATCCGCGGGGAGGAGCTGAAAAACCACGCACCAGGTCTTCAAAAGTAACCCAATCTCCCCCCTCATGTAATTGACCCACAAACTGCAGGCCCCTCTCTACCCACCGGGCAAAGGCGGGGTCCTGAAGTCCAGGGAGGAAATCAGGGCTGCCCACAATTGGAATAAACTTTGAGGCTCCCCGCCCCCCATACCACTTCAGGCGCCATTTGCGCCAATAGCCCAGAGTTAACCTTAGGAAAGGATTCTCCCCCATCTCCCCACCTCCCGTCCCCATAGCAAGCCTGCCAACGTGTGGGGTCGTGGCACAGACGTTCCAACCAGGATCACCCATTCCGCCTCTTCCCGAAACACCCATTCAAAGGCCTCTCGCACCCGGGCAGCCTCATAGTACCGAGAGAACAGCGGAAGCCCCATCCCACCCTCTAACTTAGGTGCGCATAACACAGTCCGCGCCACACGTGGCCCTCTCCCACACCACACAAACTTGGAACACCGAGCTTGGATCTTCGCTAGGAAGGAACGGGGCACCCTTATGGGCAGATTCATAAACAAATAGAGCAGTCTGGGCAATGCTATCATTTTTAGCAGCGCAATCCTGCCCAACCAGGACACCTCAAAGCTCTCCCACCTCTCCAGTTCCCGAAAAATATTGGCAACAAGCCAGTGTATAGTTAGCGGCAAAGAGCTGCCCGAAATGTGCTGTAATCTGCACCCCGAGATAACGAATACTATTGCGAGCCCATTTAAATGAGAAGCGCTGCCGCACCCGAGCAGCCTCCCTAGCAGTAAGAGAGACATTAAGCAGCTCCGATTTGGAGACGTTCATACGAAAGCCCGAGACCTCCCCATACCGAGCCAACTCCACCTGAACCGCCGCCAGGGAACCCTCGGGGTGTGTAAGGAAAAATAAAACGTCATCGGCAAACAGGGATATCTTATGCTGTACCGTCCCCACGTGTACGCCAGAGAATCTCCGGACACAATCCCGAACACGCTGCGCCATTGGGTTCCATCGCCAGAATGAAGAGCCAAGGGGGACAAGGGGCAGCCCTGCCAGCGTTCCCCTTTGTAAATGCAAACGCCTGGGTAACAGCGCCATCGCCATTCATCTTTAAAACACACGCCCAAGGGCTGAGTACTACAAAGGCTCCGGACCCAGGACAAATAAACGCCCCCTCTGCAACCCCCACTTTATCTCCAGGGGGTTTTAAACAAAAAGGACCAATCTCCACTCGGTCGAAGAAGAAACAAAAAAAAAACCCACCTTCTCAGCGCGACAGCGCAAGCAACCGCCCAGAAGGACGTTCCCAGCTTGGGAACTCTGCCACATTCAAGTTCAGCGCTTACGTAATGTTTATCACGGCCGTATTACCGACCGGAGGACAAACCCCGACTGTATGAGGGTGAATCAAACCGTCCCAGACTCGGCAAAGCCGATTTGCCCAAACCCTGGTGAAAATCTTAAAAATCACTGCCCAATAGGGAGATTGACGGTACGCACCACAAAGTCCGTGGGATCACGTCCCCTCTTTGGGGATTAGACTAATCCCCCTCCAGCCGCAAAGATGATGGTAGCGGGCCCCCACCATCACTGAAAGAATTATACAATCGCTGTGAGGGGCTCGACGACCTGCCCTCAAAGACCCTATAAAAAAATTAGAGAACCCTGCCAATCCCCCGGGCCGTTATGGGACTTCACCCCGTATTAATCACCGAGAGCACTTCCTGCTCCCCTATGCGCTTAGACAAATCCGCACTAGCCTGCCCAGACAGAGCCGAGGGACCCTGAACACCCTGTCTGTGCTCAATAAGCCGAGAGCTCCGCCTCGCCCGTGGTCATGTTCCGGGGTATACAAGTTCCGATAAAATTGTACAAACCTATCTTCAATTTCTCTGATTGAGCCAGAGCAAATGGCCCCGCTCATCCCTAATCTTGAGAATAGCATTGCGCGCAGATCACTTCCGCACCTTGCGAGCTAACAACCTCCCTGCTTTATTACCAAATTCAAAGGTGCGCTGTCGTAACAACTGTAGTTTATACTGTATCTCATGAAGGTGAATTTCACTCCAGGTCTTTTTTGAAGCCCCACAACACCTCACGCAAGGCCCTATGGTACGGGTTGCGCCTTCAGCTGGTTCTCAGTCTCCCGAGATGGAACCCAGGAGTTTCTCCTGTTGGGCCAGAACCGTGCCTTTTTTTTTATGGGACCGCCCACCGAGATCAACTTACCCCCCGCACCACCGCCCTTCAAGCATTCCCAGAGGTTTCCTGTGCCAACCTCGCCCGTATCATTCCAATAGAGATAATCAGAGATAGGATCGGCGACCTGAAGCAACCACCTCGGGTTCCTCCAACAGGGACTCATTGAGCTTCCCCCACGCCCTACAGGGACCCTCCTTGCCGAGTCCGAATCCGACAGGTCAAGGTGGCATGATCCGACCATGTTCGGCTCCACTGATTCACACATTCCTTCCACCCCCCTAGCAGAGTTTTATCAATAAGGAATAAATCATTTTCCTGGAATAAGTGGCGGTGGACGGGGGAATAATAAGAGTACTCCCGTTGGCCATAGTTCACACGCCCGCCATACATCGACCAGATCCAGCTTTGCTCACCAAGTTGCTTCAACCTTGAGGCGATGGCTCCTGGGGGTAGAGGCCGCCCCTTCAGAGTGTATCCACCAGGGGATCCGGGGCAAACATTAAAATCAACCCCCCATGATCAATTTTTCCAACCCGGCCTTCTCCCCAGGAGCACCACCCTGCAAGGTCAGAAACAATTCTCCTTGATTTACATTCGGGGCGTAGGCACTAACCAATGTGAAAGTATCTACCCCTAGTTGAAGGGTTAGGAGTACATACCTACCTCCGGCGTCCCCGATTGCAACACTGTCACCCCATCCCAGTCCACCCGAGAGGAAAGAAGAATCCCCAACATCCCCACCGTCGCCGTTCCCGCCTATTGGAAGCAAAGAATTGCTGATGCAGTGCCTATGCCCCATGCCCCGCTCATCCCGCCCCCGAATATGGGTCTCCTGGACAAAGACAATATAACCCCCCAGCCGATCACATTCCATTAAAAAAAGTTGGCGCTTCCTGAAAGAGTTAAGCCCTTTAGCATTAATTATCACCAAGTTAAAGGAAGCCATGGGCCCTACGGCACTCACCCTCCATATACATAAGTTCCTCGCATACAAACATGACCCCCTCCCCACTCCGCCCCCCCCTCCCCACCCTCCCCCTTCCCCCCACCCCCCCCCTCTCCCCTCCCCCCTACCCAGCCCCCGCCCCCCTCCCATCCTCCCCCCCACAACCGACCTGCGGAGCAAGACCGCAG